>OX608074.1:5905000-10870490 GCA_951509635.1 Eupeodes luniger | reverse complement strand
TTACCCCCTTCCCCATTGGAAGTTATTGTAATCGGTCTGATTTTTCAAATAGAAAGTATAACGTCGTCGATTTTAGATAAATATAATATATTATTGAATTACTGTAAACAAAATATTAAAATTCACTTTAGACCCAAATATATTCAGAACAAATAAAGGTTTTGACTTTATTCTAATCTTGTACCTAATATTGTTTCTTACTTGCCAAAATACAAAAAAAAAGAGGCTGGAATGCAACCCACACAAATAAATTCCCAATTGTGCCCGTTTTTTAATTTATCTCTGTGTGAGATTTGGAGTCACTATCTTTCTTTTTGTCGAGACATTCAATTCGAAAATCAATGTTTATCAACTTTTTACGAATATATTACAATTCCTATAAATAGCAACTAAAATTTAGATTTCTTTTATTCAAAAAAATTAATACATTTTTGAATATAATGTACATCATGTTCAAAATTAAAAACAAAAAAACGGGTATAAGAAATTAAAAACTAAAATAAAAAGATTTTTGTTAAATTTACCAAATTTTTAAATTGTTTTTAATTTCTTTTTTGTTACAAAACATGGCAAAAGCGAGATTTGCTGGTATTTCTATTTAAAGTACAAAAATTGAGCTTGAAAAAGTAAGCGTTTTTTTTGTGTGGAACGTACATTTATGTAAACAAATTTAAAATCAATCTTTTGTTATATTTATTTAAAGATATGAAGTTTTAGAACAAATCATAAATTTGCTAAGCTTGAGAAATTTTAACAGAAATTAAAAAAAAAGACTGTTCTATTGAATTTTTAAAAAATATTTTTGTTGAATTCAAATACTCAAAACAACTTTTTTCTTTTAAATGTTGATATGCAATATTTTGTTGTGTAAAAAAAAAATTGAAATTAATTTATTCTTTTTACTTAAAAGATATATTTAAAAAAATAAAATAAGTTTTTCTTACAATAATAATTGTTATAAGTACAGTTATTTAAGTACATATGGCTCAAAATCACCAAGGTGCAGAATTGGCTTCGCTAGCAATTTAATGTCTTAAATCTTGACCTAATTAAGAAAAGAAAATTAATAAAATACTAAAACTAACCTGTTTTGTGTGTCTATCAAACAATATAATTTATTAATAAACTAAATTTTAAATAAAATCAATATACAATACACGTATAGAAAATCATTTCGGGAACGCGTCCTAATCTACAATCTTCAACAACAAGTACAAAATATAATTGAAAAATGTAAGGTATTCAACCCCGGTCATCACTTAATACACCGTATTTTTTACACAAAATCTAGTTTTAGAAAGGATACTAAGATATTATTTATTTTTAACTATAAAAAATGCAAAAATAGTTTGTCCGATACCGCACAAGTCATTTCAGTGAACATATCGATAATCGATCAAAAATAATTTTAAGTGAACGCAGCCATTCGGTGTGACACGTCAGTCGAGGTAGAGAACAATAGCAAAGCTGGCTGCATGAGTATTTATCGTAAAATAAATTGTATCTAAATGGTAAGTACCTTTTTATTCATTATTCGTAGAGCGTATATCAATAGCCCGTCAATCCGTGAACGCATTTATTACATTTAATTATTGATGAAATTCTTTTCTACGACACGAAATTTCAAAGTTACCTCAAATATTTTCTTTTTGACAAAGTCAGATCGCATTTAAGATGACCGCCGTATAATTAAAGCGCGCTCTTATTTGAAATCGTCATTTCGGGAACGGTCATTTCGGGAACGTTCCCGGACATGATTTTTACGTATTTTGCTTGTAGAAGATTTTGTATGTATTGTTTTCATTATTGCTTATTTAATAAACATACATAATATACCCATGTTATTAAACAAAGCTTAAATTATGTACTTTGTTTTGTTTTTGTTGATTTTATCAAACTTAGAAAAACGTTCCCGAATTGATGGTTTTTTGTATGATATTTAGTACTAAAAAAACAGTACTAAAAAAGTATACAATTCTGTGCGCTGCCCTGTCAAAGTTTATTTACATACAATTTTTGCAACAGTATAAACTAAAATTCATCATCATAGCTTGCAATTTTTTTTGTCATAAAAAAAATTTGAAATTTGCAACCTTGGTGATTTTGAGCCATATTATGTTCCCTGCAGAAATGTTTTAAAAATCTTATTAACAAGAAAATCGTAATCATTGTTATATTTTATCTATAAAAATCGGATAAGCAGTTCTGAAAAACGAAAATGATAATATTGGATGGTGGCTTCGAAGAGAATGCAATCTTTTAGGAATGCAAACTTTTATGACTTCAATATAAGGATTGCATCACCTTATGCTTGTGACTTCACATTTTAAAGTCACCAATCATTTGACCTTATAAACACTGCCATCATTTTGTTTTCCAATCATTTTACTGCAATCAATTGATTGCAATCATTTGAGACTTTTTGAGTTCTAGACATTCACTTGAAGCTATTACATTCTTTTGCATTCTTGAGTAGCATTTCACTACATGCTTTTGAAATTTAGATTTAATATCTTCTGTCTGACATCAAAAATGGGTGTCTGACACCGAAAATTTATGTGCGGGGTGTATGGGCCACTTCAGAATATTTTGTGTAATTAAAGTTCACTTCAAGTGAATGAAAAGGCTTTAAGAGAATACAAAAACTTTAAGTGAATGTAACGACTTAAAATAAATGCAAGGAATGCATGAAGTCTCAAATGATTGCAATCAATTAGTTGCAGTCAAATGATTACAGAAAAAAATGATTGCAGTCTTTTTAAGGTCAAATGATCGCTGAATGGAAAATTTGAAGACTCAATAAATGATTTATTTTGATTGTGTTCCTAAAATATTGCATCATTTTACATTGTAGAAGATTTAACAACACTGGACTATATTTTGTGGAATTATGATAAATGGTGTGTCTGCGCAGATAAGTCCGAGATGTTTGGCAACTTGAAAAAGAATATTCGGCGCGTTATTGCTGACATACGAGTACGATCACAATTTCTGAAATTTATATGAGCCAGTCGAAATAAGCACTCTCCTGAGATCATTTTCAAAACACAATGGCAAATAATTATCACTAAGAATTCTTCTAAATTCCTGGTCGTAACATTTAATTATAAATATGAATTTAGAAAATCTTAATGATCGTTACAATACTTTTAACCAAAATCAGGTGGACGGTTTTGAATAACAAAAAAAAGAGGCTGGGATGCGACCCACACTTATAACTTCCCATCCCGTCTGTCGATTTTTCTTGCTGAAAAGTTTGTCTATATGTATCAATTTTTACCAAATTTGCGTACTATTTTTTGTAGATTTTATTTTTTTATGAAAAAACGGACAGTTGGATTTTTATAAAAAAAATACTGAATATCGAAAACAATATTTTCTGTGAAGTAAAATAAGTTTGAAGCCAATATTGTAATTTTTGAAAAGTTTTAGTATTGTTTTTTTTTAGGTTTTTATTTTTTGTAAAAAAAAAACTGTCTATTCAATTTTTCTCAAAATTTTTCCGAATGTTGAAAACAATATTTCTTATAAGTTTAAATTAGTAAGAAGTCGTTACCTCAAATTTTTGAAAAGATATTTGAGTCCAAAATCAATTTTTACCAACTTTTGTTAAATTTTTTGTCGGTTTTTAATTTTTTGTAAAAAAACTGTGAATTCGATTTTTTTCAAAATTTTACTGAATGTTGACAACAATATTGTTTGAAAGATAAAAGTAAATTAAAGCAAATATCTCAAAGTTTTGAAGAGATATTTGAGTCGAAAATCAATTTTTACCAAGTTTTATTAATTTTTTGTTTAGGTTTTTATTTGTTTGTAAAAAAACTGTCAATTAGATTTTTCTAAAAATTTTATCAGGTATCAAAAACATTATTCTTCGTTGCACAAAATTGCTTTAGAGATGAAATCATATTTAAGTCGTAAAATTTTCGATTTTTCTCAAATTAAGAACAATATTTCTTATAAGACAAAATTAATCTGAAGCCAATATTTTTAATTTTTGAAAAGATATTTGAGTCAAAATTCAATTTTTACGAAACTTTTAATATTTTTTTTGTAACTGTCAATTCAATTTTTCTCAAAATGTTACTGAATGTTGACAACAATATTTTTTAAAGGATAAAATTAGTTTAAAGCTAATATCTCAAAGTTTTGAAAAGATATTTGCTTCGAAATTAAATTTTTACCAACTTTTATTAACTTTTTTGTTAGGTTTTTATATTTTATAAAAAAAAACTATCAATTCGATTTTTCTTAAAATCTTAGCAGATGTTAAAAACGTTATTCTTTATTGCACGAAATTCTTTTGGAGATGAAATCATTTTTTGTTCATAAAATTTTCGAGGTGACTAATATTTGTTTTCAGTTTTTTTTGATTTATAAAAAAAAAACATAATTGGAATGTTTTCCAAAAATATATTTGTTTGGCATCGCGTTACAATGTATAATTTAAAATTTAATTCTAGTCTCTAGAATTATTGGTTCGTGAGATATTTTGGGTTAACCAAAATTTTCATCTTTTTTTAAATTACTACGGTAAAAAACTACCAACTCAATTTTTTGAGAGTCCTTTCTACATCTTTCTGCATTATTGTCTGTATTAAAAAAAATGTCTTTGAAGACGATATCTATACTGGTTCTTGAGCTATGGACGACGAAAAAACTTCGCGAACGTACAGACGTACAAACGTACGTACACATGCACGCATAGACTAGACATCTCTCTAAAAATCTTTTATTTCGACTCTAGGGACCTTAAAACGTCGAGAAATGTAAAACTGTTCAATTCTACAAATCGGACCGATTGCAATAACTTCCTATGGGAAGTTAAAAATATCCAATTCATGTATAAATTGTGTTATATGTAAAAGTAAATATTTTCTTTAAGATGATAAAACTCGTCCTTCAATTTAATAAAAAATAAACATAATTAGATTCAATTTTGACTACTAAAACAATTTTGAAACGTGTTATTTTATAAACACTCAAAATATACATAGTGAAGGTATCAAATGTTTACTTGTTTATATTGCATGAATTAAAGGAAAAATCTCCAGCTACAATTTTTTAAGGAAATTTAAAATTTTAAAAATATGTAGTTCCTTAAAAGCTGGATCCTTACAAATCAACTCAATTTTAAAACTGTAATAGATAAATCATATCCGATGCATTTACATGAGTTTGTGAAATTATATTTCATCTAAAAATCCTTGAAAATTTCTTAGTGGATTTTATCACAAGGTCCTAATGAAGGTGGCTTTAGATAAAATAATGGCTTGATCAAAAGCAATGTGTTATTTTATCGTTACCTTAAAATGTGAAATAAAAATTGAAAGAAATATAAATAATAATTTATTCTTTTCCTTTGATTTGCAAAAACACCACGAAATCCTTTGCATAACATATTTCGGACTAATTGCTGCCCCCCTATACCTATACACTTTCTTCTGCCCTTATTATAAAACATAAAAGCCGACAAAAATAAAAATTAAAATTAAAATTAAAACAAAATCACTTTTCATTTCGTGCAGCATTCACAAGTTGTTTTTAAGAATCTTTTCTTCTTTTCATTTTCACTTATTTTTAAGAGCGAGGGTTCCTTGGATCATAGCATAAAGGTATTTTATAGGTACTGATGGGGTTTAGATACTCGTACCTATATAACGCGCAGTGAAAGAACACAAAACAAACAAAAAACATGAAATTCATTAAAAATCACTCATTCCGCACTTACATATATTTTTGTTTTCTGTGACGTTCATCATCATCATCATCATCCTTCTGCTCATAAGGATATGTGGAATTAATTCACACACGAATCTCCTACACACCATGCATCATGTTCAAAATATAGAAACTCATCAAAACGAGTCTCAAAAATATGCATCACACAAAAAAAGAATTATTAAAATTCAAAACGAAAAAAAAACACCGGCTGAAATGAAACCAAAGAAAACGAATTTGAATACGAGAAAAGAGAAAAGAGACGCCCTTAGTCCTTAAATGAAGGTAAGGTAGGTATAGAACGAATGACGATTCTCACCTGATCCTACAGGGACACTTGGCATTCTCCAGCAAATATAAAAGGGTTTGCCATCATCATCATCATCCCCATCAGCAGTGCTGGCAGCTTGAGAAATCATTAGAGCATAAAAGTAAAAATGAATTTTTTTCTCAACACTCCAGGATGCTCGTTAAATAGGCATATCATTGATCACATATTTACATACGTGTCTAGGATCCTTGTCAGTTATTCTTTTTTTGAGATACAGATATACCTACCTACGACGATGACGATGACGACGACGACGATGTAGTCATAGTCAAGTCGTGCTCTTGTTTCTATGCCCAGGAGCAATCTAAGTGTTCATCGTATGTACAAACAAAAATGGAAAGGATTTACATTTACACATCATACACACACTGCCATACCGCCTGCCAGTACCACTGCCAGTGTAGTAAAACGGATCATTAAAACCATGAATAACATATCCACTGAAAGCGAGAGAGAAAAAATAATAAAAAAAAATATTGTAAGTGAAAAGAAGGATTCATTAAAGGAACCATGTGCACCACTCACTGGCATCAGGATAGAATAAAATACGAAAACAAAAATAAAACTTCAGGCAAAAGAAATCCTATTTCAGAGTTTTTTTAATGTCATTTTTAATGTCAACTTCCTCGACCGCGAGGAAGTACCATGTTTGCATATGGAAAAAAGGATATTATCCCACAGATAAAAAAAAGTGAATCCTTTTTACTTATTTTCATCCTATGACTACGAGTATCAATTGATATCCATCTGGGAGGTTAAATTAGCTTGAATGGATTTCTTACTTCATTCACTTTTTTTTCGTCCTCTATCTGTTTGGAAGACAGAAAAAAAAATCTTTGTTTAAACATATGTTGGGGTCCATTAAAAGAGAACTTTGTGATTGCATGTCCTGGCATTCAATTGAAAAATATTTTATACATTTGTGTGATAAAAAAAAAGAAAAGAAGACGAAACGATTGTCAGATTGTTAATTTCAATAAGAATGGATTCGTTGATATTAATTTACATTGGTCATCTGGCAAATTGATCCTTTCATAATGAATACGAGAGTAGTAGTATTTATACGAGTTTAAGAAGGAAGTAGGATGAAGGAGTAAATGGATGAGGATATGATATGAATATACTCACAATTATTTCACAATCCCCAGACATTTAGTCTTTGTTGATTTTATATCCATCAGGACATCATCCAGAACATAATAATAATCCAGGCTGCAGGATTTTAATGGATGGTTTGATGTGTCTGATGATGATGATGGTTAAAGTGTGTGCAGTGTGAGTTAAAGACATATTTGTTTAGCAAAATGATTGATGGAGTAAAATAGTCACATGTAAAAAGAGAGGTTGGATGCCATAAAAGGATTATTTAAACATTAATTGACCGATGGTGTTACTAAGTAAAATTTAAAAGGGGTGTGTAATGTTTTGATATATACGTTAAATAAATGCTTGATTAATTTTCCTATAGTGTTTCATTGGTATTTATTTATTAAATTTTTTTTATATGGTAACAAAAAAATACATGTTCATTTTCCTTTTTTTAGTAATAAATCAATTTATTTATAATTTTTAACATCCTAGAATGCTCTCTTATTTTTTACAGAAAAAAAGCAAAATTTAGGGAGGTTAAAGGGGATCGAGTACAGCTATGCAAATTACTGGAACACTATAGATTCTTTCCCTTTCTACCCCCTACAATTTTGTATGCTTTGGTATGAAATAGGTTAGAAATTTAGGACTCTATATGTTTATCATAAATGGAGCTCACCCCCAAATTCAGCCCTTTCGGAATTTTTCGAAGTGGATATCTAATTTCCTGGACTTTTATTCATGTATTCTTGAAAAGTTAGAAAATATAGAAGCAGACGAAAAAAGTTGTCCATTGGGGAATTAAAGATAAGTTAAAAAGTCGTTTGCACCTTCCTTTTTACATGGTTAACATTTTATAAAAAGTCATATAAAATCTCTTGTCTGTGCGTAAGTTAGTGAACCACTTTTTCGCGATTATTTTCGTTTCTTAAAGCTCGAACCATTAAGAATTTTAAGAATACCATTTACAATAGCTCTTGCCTTATGCAAGTTTTTCGTACAGTCCACCGTTAAAGTGTAAACAATTTTTAAAGATTCAATAATTATTTAAAGGACAGTCCCATCAAAAGGTCTCTCTTTTTTAACTTCCCATAGGAAGATATTGTAATCAGTCCGATTTGTCGAATTGAAAATTTTGACATTTCTTAACGTTTCAAGGTCTCTACAGTCGAAATAAAAGATTTTTAGAGAGATGTCTGTGCGTGCGTGTGCACGTACGTTCGCGACGTTTTTTCGTCGTCCATAGCTCAGGAACCAGTAAAGATATCGACTTCAAATAAATGTTGTTATACAGATAATAAAGCAGAAAGACGCAGAAAGAACTCTCAAGAAAATTGCGTGGGTGGTTTTTTTTACCATAGCAGTTTAAAAAAACGGTGAACATTTTGATTAACCCTAAATATCTCACGAACCAATAACTCTAGAGACTTGAATTAAATTTTATATTATATATTGTAACATGATACCAAACAAATATATTTTTGGAAAAAAATCCAATTAACGGTTTTTTTATAAATCAAAAAAACTGAAAAAAAAAATGTATCACCTCAAACAAAAAATGATTTTATCTCCAAAACAATTTTGTGCAACGAAAAATAACGTTTTCAACATCTGGTATAAGTTTGAAGAAAATCTAATTGACAGTTTTTTTACAGAAAATAAAAACTTAAAAAAAAATTAACAAAAGTTGGTTAAAATTGGTTTTCGACCCAAAAATCTTTTCAAATGTTTGAGGTTATGGCTCCCAACAAATTTTCACTTAAAAAAAATATTGTTTTCAACATTCAGACAAATTTTGAGAAAAAATTTAATTGACAGTTTTCTTACAAAAAATAAAAACTTGAAAAAAAATAAACAAAAGTTGGCAAAAATTGATTTTCAGCTCAAATATCTTTTCAAAAATTTGAGATATTAGCTTAAAACTTATTTCATTTTTTAAAACATATTCTTATCAACATTCAGTAAAATTTTGAGAAAAATCGAATTGACAGTTTTTTTATAAAAAATAAAAACCCAAACAAAAAAATTAAAAGTTGGTAAAAAATGATTTTCGATTCAAATATCTTTTCAAAGCCTTAAGATATTGGTTTCAAACTAATATTTTCTTATAAGAAATATTTTTTTTAATATTCGGTAAAATTTTGAGAAAAATCGGATTGCCAGTTTTTTACCAAAAAATAAAAACCTAAAAAAAAATTAATAAAAGTTGGTAAAAATTGATTTTCGATTCAAATATCTTTTCATAAATTTCAGATATTGGCATCAAATCAGTTTTATCTTATAAGAAATATTTCGATAAAAATTTGAGAAAAATCGAATTTTAAAAAAAATAAAAACCTAAAGAAAAAACATTACTAAAAGTTCGTAAAAAAATGAAAATATTGTTTTCGACATTCAGGGGTGGAATCGGCTAAGGTGATTTTTGATTGTTGACAGTCAAAATAATCGAATTTGATCTGTGTAAGGTGATAGTCAAATTGATACCTAAAAAGCTGTCACTAAAAAACTTTGATAGTCGTTTTCCTACAAATATATCGTTTCTGAATAGAGCTACCAGACGCTTACAAAAAACTAATGGAAAATTTTTTCAGTTACCCTTTTTAGGTACAAAAACACATTCTTGTGACCGACAAAGCTTACGCATTTCGAAAAAACACAAGAGAAATAAGAATGTTATTTAAACACAGCCAATTTGATACTTTTATTTAGATATTTTATAGGAATCATTTCAAAATTTCACCTTAGCAACAATGAATTGTGACAATTATAATCAAAAATTGTTCAATCGAATTAAATTGAGTTGAATCATTTTACACAGACGGAATGAAAATGATAGTCAAATTTGACTATAAAAAATATGATAGTCAATTATAAGCTTAGCCGATTCCACCCCAGTATTTTTTTTTTGAATTGGTTCTCTACTAAAAATCTCGTTAGCAAAAATAGATTTCGAAATCAAACTTTTTCATCATACGCAAACATTTTAAATTTTTTTAGAATAATTTGACAACTTTTTGAACAAAACACGAAAACCTACAAACCTATCAAGCAAAACAAATCGACAGACGAGATGGGAAGTTATCAGTGTGGGTCGCATCCAAGCCTCTTTTTCATTTTGAAATGCTGCTCTATGCGAAATAAGGATTTTTTAGAAAAGTCAGATTTTGACTACTTTTTTATCAACAAATAATTGAATTAATTTTTGGATCATATTTTCTTGTCAACATTTTAGAATTTTGAAATTTTCAGAGTTCACATAGAACAAATATTCTTAACGAAGAAAGCAAAGACAAAATTTTAATTTGAAAATAACGAATACTATATTTTTCTCAATCAGACTTCGACAGTGCTGAGACGCTGCTTTCTTTTTGTTAATAAATTTTAAAATATGAACTTAATATATCCTAAGGTTCTTACATATGTCTCCGATGTTTCTTTCTGTAAGAAAAAATGGAACGGGAACGTTTTCGTCGGGCTCTTGAGGGGACGTTTGCTAGTCTTGTCTCGGTCTCGTCAAAATCAACAAATTTTAGTCTCGTCTCAGTATCGGTATCGGTCTCGTTGTCCAATATCTGATACTTGTCTTAGCCTTGCTTTTTACTCATCAGTTGTTTCATTCGTAGTCTCAACTCGTTTTGAAATTTTAAGTTTATTCGGATTGTCAGATATGCAGTTAATTATTTTTTGACATACTTATTACCATTTTGTTTCAAAAATTATTACAATCATAGTCCTCCTGCATTGAAATTTGCCATACTGAAATGCAATTTGACAATGATGTTTTATATTCTGTCACAAATACATAAGTGTTAAAATTAAGTTTTTAAAAGTTAAAAGGTTAAGAAGTTTCATTTTACATCGAGATCGTAACCATTCGAAAATCTAATAGTTATAGGACTTTGTTTTATAAATAATCCAATTCGAAAATTAAACGTTCTAATTTCAACAAATTTAATCGATTCCAAAACTTGTGTATTTGGGTATTTTATGAATCGAAGAAGAATTAACACAGCACGTTCTCTTATTTCTTCCATCTAGTGAAGAATATAAAACCAGAAAATATCAACGAGACCGATTAAATTCTCGGCAAATTTTGGTACAAAATATGGCGCAGAGACATAGGGTCCAGGGACATAACGCCCAACTTTTTTTTTGGGGCTTATGTCTCACTTCTGTGGGACATAAAACCGAAATCTAATTTGGGCCCTAAGTCCCACCCAAGTAAAACCAAAGCACCAAATAAAAATTTTGGGGCTAATGTCCCACATAATAAGAATCACCAAATGAAAAAACTTGGAGCACTTCAATACTTAAGACTTTGTTTTGTGGAGTTTAAATCCTGAGATCCCGCGAAGCGGGCCATCCACATGTGCTTTTATTCAAAAAAGCTGTTGATATTGGTGCCTGCCTGGCGACTTTACACACCCAAATTTTTGTATTATCACCGTATCAAAAAATTATTGTTCATTGTATTGAAATACAAAAACTTGTTATTCTTTTTTGGCTCTACAAAAATTTGGGGACAATGTCATATTTGGGACTTAGGTCATATTTGAGTAGGACTTAAGGCCCAAATTCAATTTCGGCTTTATGTCCCACCGAAGTTGGGCGTTATGTCCCTGGGCCCTATGTCTCTGCGTAACAAAATATACGGTCTCGTCTTGGTCTCTTATTTTCTTGGAAGCCTCAAAAATAGTATCCTTAGGTAGAGGGATAAAAAAGTTAAAAAAAGTACTTTAATTTTAGAATAAACTTGCATTTTAAGTTTATCTTCAAAAATCTAATTTCTCAAAAAAACTGTTTTCGAAAAACTCTACATCAGATGTTTTTTTTAAATTATTTTTTTATATACAATACATACCATAATTTCCATTTATTTTAAAGAAATATTTTTGCTATGCAGTTTTAGTGCTTTTAGAGCCGTTTTTGAAATATTAAATTTTGAAAAATTTCATAAAAATCAAACATTTTTGATCAGAAAATATTATTTAGACAATTTAGAAATACTCTCATGAAACAATACACACATTTTAATATTGAATAAAGCAATAGAAATATTTTAATGGTGACTACTAAAATTTGTAGTCCTAAAATAAACAGCTGAGGACCTTAATTTTGAAGTTTGAACTTAATTGACAGATGAATGAGGACGTATGAGGATGTATGAAGATGCTTGAAAAGACGAATGAGTATTTATAAGGGGATTGTGACTGAGGATGTTTGTAGATACGTGAGGTAAAGTCCAAATGCCTCCAAATGTTTAGGAACTTCAAAAAATCTTAATTCCTTGCATTTTAGTGTAATTTTCATACAGGATTTAAAATTATCTTTAAATATTTCCAATATGCCAAACCCTTGAAAAAGTAAATTATTTTAACGAATAATAAAAACTATATTTATGAAACACATTTTAAGTCCCCTAATTTTTGAAATATCGCTTTTGTTGACCGTGAAACTCAAGTTTTTTAAATTACCTAGAACTAAGCACAGACAAAATTATAACCTACCAGTCTTGTCAATTTAGTTTATCAACAATTTTAATCTTGTAAATGACTTTCACATTGTTGTAAATTTATCCTTAAACAAAAATAAACAAAATTAAATTTAAAAATTCAACTGAGAAAAAGTCGCCATATTGGAAAATAGATAAAAAATCACCCCTGTCATCGTCAGGATATCGTCGTAATATGCTTACTCCCGCATTTCCAACGAAAAAACATTAACCAAACCATCATCAAAAAAACAAGAAAAAAAATGGCAACCCTCTTATTTTCTAACACAAAGTGACAAGACTCTAAATCAAATATCCATTAGGGAGTGTCCTTAAGCTTGTGCTCTGCTATATATACTCGTATTACCATACTTTTACGATGATAAGGGAATAATTCCCAAAAGGGATGCAATGTTTATATACATTTATACGACTTTATGCGAATGACATTGCTTAAACTATTTTACGTAGTACATTTATAGAAAGGACAAAACACATCATCTCAACCCATAATAAACAGGATAACCAATTTTATTTCATATACCTATAAACGACAGACAATTTATAAGGATTCTATTTTTTAATATAGAAGACATAAGAAACAACTGTCATCTAGCCTCACTGATGAGTGATGAGATATTATAATCCAGAAAAGAAAGTCCTAAGTTCTGATGATGTCAAAAATCCTTCCTATTAAACAAAAAAAAATTAAAAATTAAATGTAAATAAATATAAAAAACATTTTCACTAAAAAAGGGATTTACAGGGACATTTATATCCTGAAGCAGATTTTAGCGCCGTATTTTTTTGTATCTTCATTAAAAAATGTTCGAGTTAATGACAACAAAAATGGAGACAATATAGTAAATGAAATAAAAAGGACATTCGCGTGGCTTTTGATTAATGATGTGGATTTCATGTGCTTAAGCACGAAAAATTCGTTTGTCATTTTTAACCGTCCGTCGTCGCCCGCCTTCATTCACTGGACCACAAAATCCTGCGGCTTTGTGATTAAATTTTACCGCCTGCCGCCGCCTCAGAGTATTATCCTCCCATTCGCCTAATGAACTCACAGTAATGAAAATGAAAAACAGGCGTTAAAATTTTTAATTTTATTACTGCCAAGTCAGATCACAGCCATCGCATCGCAAGTACAAGGCAAATAATAATATAAAAAAGGACATCACAAACATAAAAATAAACTTTGTTAAAAATGTCAGAAGGAGCATAAGGACGACACATAAACTTGACGTCAAAGGAATGTTAAACTGGAATTTGGTATTCCGGTCGCCTTGTATTCGATTGTACTGTGTGTAAAATTTTAATTCTCCTCTCATGGACAAGGCGAAGGGACGGGATATGCGTCTCGGGGCAAGTCGAGGTGAGGCGACATGACTATACGATTGTAATTGAATGGCATGTAATTACAGTTGAAGACTCACCGTCGTCGTTGGTCGTATAATCGTTCGACGTCGTCGTCGTCGTAGTCGTCTGCAAGAAAATTCCATCATCATCATCTACATCAACCATCAAAGTATATACATCAAGTCGGTGCTAATTCTTCTGACTATGGCCCTGGCACCGGCACTGGCATTGGCACCGGTACTGGACCCAACCCTTTTTGTCGTCGATTTTCTTCTTTTGAGTTCGCAATCGATTGATATGCAAATTTTATCGAGCGAATGTAATTCCCCTTTGCTTCCAATTTTGGGCTGATGAGGAATTAACACATCGCTATGCGAGCCCAAAGATAGTGATTTCCATCCAAGGACCATCCAACCATCTATATAAGAATTCTTGGAACGGTAAACAGAGAATAAGAATGGTGGGTAATTTGTGCACGATTACGACGTGACGCTGTTAAAGAAATGGCCCCTTTGCTTATACCTACCTTACCTTCCTACCTTCTTGTATATGGTACTGCGAGAAAAAGTAGCCAAAGTCGACGAAGTCGAAGCTAAAGCCGCAGCTAAGTAAAGAAAGACCATAAGTTGAAGCTGAAGCTAAAGTTGGAAATCATCGAGAAAATTACCCAACAAAGGATCTGCGTTGTCCTTTATTATGCGCAATAAAATAAACGGATACATTGTCATTACGCTAATTTGTGTGATGACTGTTATGTTATGTGCGTATACCTACAGTGTGTGTATGGCTGTGCTGGCTCATTTAAATTTTATCCTTTTTATTATTCTGCCAGATTAAATAAACGAACTAATTGCAGGGCTCTCTCGCATCATGAACTCTGCAGCGCGATGATGGCCCCGCTGAGACAGAAGTGTATAAATCTTATACCCGTTAAGGTTTCAAAAGATGCCAGGCAAGACCCAAGACCAAGACCAGGCTAGGGCATTGAGAAGGGCACTTTTTGGGCAGGTGATGTACGATATGTAGGTATACGAGTATTTACCCAAAAACAACTTGTTGGGGCAATTGTAAAACATGACATATAGCAATGGATTGGAGCAACAAATGTTGTAATTGGCGCTGCTGCTGGTAATGTGGTATAGGTTGGCAGGTTGGTAGGTTGGTAGGTAATATGAAGTGCAGAATGTAACTTTAATTTGTTGGGAAATATTTTTGAGATGGTTGGCATTTTATGTACATATATGGAAGAGGCAGGTGGAAGGCGTCAAAATCGATTAGAAAGGGTAGCCCTTATCTAGATGGTTCTTGTCTTGTAATACTTCGAATAATTTGTATAATTTGAGTTGTATGAAAATACTGTTTGCTTGACTGTAATGTCTTTTGGGAAGCATCAAATTTTATTGAGGAAACTTTAATTTTTTTTTCTCTGTTTGATATGGAATAAAACTTGAAGAAATTTACCTTGAAAGGTGTATGATGGTTTTTAACTTTTATGTCTGAAACTATGTTTAAACATTGAAGGACTTTTTGATGAGTGATAAAAACTAAAAACAAACTGATTATAGAATCATTATTGATTTTTTGTCCAATGTTTTCTATGTTTTTATTTATCTGCTTCTTTGCCTACAACTTAGTGGAACAATTGATAGAAAAAGAAAAAGAAGTCATTGAAGACATTTTAGTTATCTTCGTGCAATGTTTTCTACGTTTTATGTTTGTGATGCTTCGTTAACTTGATATCGTTCTATATATTTAGTAAAGAAATGTATAGATAACGTTTAAATATTTTATTTTGCAAACCCTTTTAGCTTGACCTAATTATTTGTAAATTCTTTAAGACACTTTCAATGTTTTTCTTGAATTTTCTATGTTTTTCTTGAATAACTTTTCATATTCGTATATGAAATAATCAATGCATTTTTATAGCTGCTGAATTACACCTTCTCATATTGACCCGATAACTCCTTTTTCATTTCCCTGAAATATTTGCACCCTTGAAAAATGATCGTTCAATGTTTTCTATGTTTTTTTACCTGCTTTGTTAGCTTTGGACATTTTTATAGAAAATAGGGAAAAGTCCTTCTTTTTTGGTAATGTTTATTACTTCATAATTTGCATTAATTAAAAAAAAATATTTAGTTATTGACATGCAATGTTTTCTATGTTTTTTTTTTGTATCACTTTAGATATTTGTTTGAATTGAATCTAAGCCTTCTCAAAGCTCCTGAGTAAATTCTTCTTATATATTTAAACGTAAATTGCTTTCTTATTTGCCATTAATTAGTTTTTTTGGTTTTAAACTTATCGTTCAATATTTTCTATGTTTTTTTACCTGCTTTGTTAGCTTAATGGACTCTTTATAGAAACTTAGGAAAAGTTCTTCTTTTTTGGCATTAATTAGTTCTTTTGGTTTTAAACTAAGAGTCCAATGATTTCTACGTTTTCTTGCTGTCTTACTTTACTTGGTGCCAACGTAGGTTTTTAGCTGTTTTAGAAAACAAGGACAAGTTTCTTTTAAGAATGTATGGATTATAAACTTACCTAAGGAAGTTATTTTAATCGGTCTGATTTTCTAATTGAAAATTTTGGGATTTCTCAACGTTGTTGCAAGGTTCCTAGATAAAAGTTTTAATGTACGTACGTTCATACGTCCGTATATTTGGGAACTTTTTTTCGAGAATCATCAAAGGTAAGGTATCGCCCTTAAATAAATTTTACTTTACAGTTAGTAACACTAAAAGATGGAGTAAGGATTTTCAAAAAAAATTGAATCGTAATTTTTCTATAGCTATTTAAAAAACAAAAACAAGTAAAAGTTTTGGTTGACTCCAAATATCTCTCGACTTAAAAAATGTATCAACTGTTTTTTTATAATAAAAAAAAAATAAAAAAGTATTTGTCACCTCGTATAATTTTTGCGAAAAAAATATGATATAATTAATATATATTTTAGAAAAATCGAAGTAACAGTTTTTTTTCACAAAAGTATTAAAAACTTAAATAATTATTAGTAAAATTTGGTAAAAATTGATTTTCGACTTGAATATTTTGGCAACGACTAAAGATATAGTCATATTTTAAACCCGCGTGTATTTAAACTGGAGTCTACATTTAGCATCTAGGTTAGACACAGCTGCTTTTCATACAAAATTTGGTAGCTCTGTTTAGTTAGAAACAGATTTAAGGTATATTCTACTACAATTCTAGTACAATTTTCGTTTATAAAATGGCTTGAAAAGGGGAACAAAATAAATTGTTCATGCAACTCTGTTTAGTTAGAAAAAGGTTTAAGGTATATTCTACTACAATTCTGGTACAATTTTCGTTTACAAAATAGCTTGAAAAGGGGAACAAAATAAATTGTTCATGAAAAATTTGGCAACTCTGTTTAGTTAGAAAAATGTTAAAGATATATTCTACTACAATTCTAGTACAATTTTCATTTACAAAATGGCTTGAAAAGGGGAACCAAATAAATTGCGGTAGCTCGAGAGCCAAAATCTTTAAAATCCTTTTAATTATTCTGTTTGCAATTGAGAAATTTTATGTAAGTCACGATGGTGCTGTTAAGACTTGAAAGAAGACAGAAATTGGCAAACCTTTCATTAAATTTCGATCTTCAACATTTAGAAGGTTAATCATAAAATTGACAGTTTTTTTTCTCGAACCGTTACCTTTTATACAAATGGTCCTCAACTTTTTCAAAGTGGTCGATTCGGGTTAAATAGAGCTTTCATTTTCTTTTTTTTGTTATAAGAATATCAAAATATTTATATATGCTTAAGTCTTTTGACATTTTAATTTTTGTTTTTAAATGTTCAAATAAAATGTCTCGTAACTTAATTTTCTCAATCAGTTTGTTTACTTTTGACGTTTTATAGATTTAAAAACAGCTTAAACATAGGTTCTGTCGTGTTTATTTTTAGACTTCAGGCTTTCGTTTTAAAATGGGCTTAATGTGTCTATGAATAAAAAACACTGAAGTTTAATTCAGCAAAGACAAAATCAGAACTTATCAAAGAACTATTAATATGGCCCATAGATTTCAAACAGGTTTTTTTTTAAGAAATAATTTTTTATGGTTTATTAAGATTTGTAGAAAAATTTAACTATCAGTTTTCTTGTAAAATTAAGAATCTATGCAATAAAATTGGTAAAAACTGATGTTGCACTCGAATATTTCGAGAATAGATAAAGGTATTGGCTTCAATAAAATTTTGTTGTTAACGTTGAATAATGTTCTTATAAAAATTTAATTGGTATTTTTTTATAAGTAATAAAAACTTTTAAAAAATTGCTGCTAAAATTAATATAAATTGGTTTTCAAATAAAAATGTAGGGAACAAAAGCAAATATTGAAATCAAGCTCATCTTAAAAACATTGTTGTTAACTTTTCGTTAATTTTTTAGAAAAATCTAATTGAAATAATTTCTTTTCAAAACACAAAAACTTACAAAAACAACAAAAAACTGATTAGTAATGGTTTTCGACTCAAGTATCATGGTAACCAAGAAAGATATCGGCTTCAAATTTTGTACAAAATGTTGTTATTATAATATTTTCTTAATTTTTTAAAAAAAATCGACAAACAAGCAAGGGTTATCAGTGTGGGTCGCATCCCATCCTCTTTTTTATTCAAAACTGGATATCTCAAAGCAAATTTTAATTTAAGACATATATTTATAAGCACTAAATAAATGCACACCTATCAGAAATATTTTTGAAAAAAAAATTGAAAATTGTACATATTCGAAAACTGCTCTAACAATTTTGAAAATAAGAAATTAAATAATTTTCTGTAGGTATAAATGGAATTTAAAAGTTTTAAAGATAAATTTAGCAGATAAATTTTAAAATCTTAAAATACTGGTATTATTTTTACGCATACTTTTTGGACATACATAAGAGCAATTTCGAGGGTCGCAGTCATGCATTTTAAGTGTGATGCAACCAAAAAATAAAACTCAAAAATGATTGAATTTATTTATAATTTGTTGATTTTTAGGAATGACACCTTTCTTTTTAAAAGTTAATATTTATGAGCTCTGATTCTCTTAGCTTGTATAAGTAGTTGTTTAACTCATACGTCTTATTTTTAAGTTGATAAGTGTTTAGCCCCACGTTATTGCCAAGAAATACTGAGCTTTCATAAACTTTACTTCTTCTTTTTTTCTTTTAATTTTTTTTTTTTTTTGGGAGTGAAAACGATTTATTTTCGCCATCACCTCTCCTCTCTTTGTATAGATTTTCAGTTGATATATTCAAATTAATCGAATTTCTTTAATTTTATATTCCCATTCCTTGGATTCCCAACAGCACAGCAACGATGCCATGAACAATCGACGAACCTTTAGGTATATCTTAGCAACATCTAAGCTATAGCCAAGCCATAAGCTCTCCTCACTTCTGATATTTGTAAGAAATGGAAAAAAAAAGAACACAAGAATTGTAAGGGTGACCTCCCCATCCCCATTACCTCCCCCCATAGGACCCAAATCCGGGGTTGATTTGAAAGTTTGAAGAACTTTTTTTTTCTGTTTGTCTTCACGTGTGCCACTGATGTTTCTTGAAGCGTTGGCAGCGGAGAAGGTAGGTATGCGCTTTCCAAAAAGCAATATACCTAAGGAAGGTGGGCATGTTGGGCAGGTTGGGCAGGTTGGTTGGTACAATGAAAAATTGTTTTTCCTTTACGATTTTCATCTGCAGAAGGAAGAAATATGAAAATATATTCAAAAACTCTCACCCCAAACCATTCTCTTATCATCCCCCTTCTTAAATGGGGGCTAAAAGATAACCAAAGAAATATACTAAGGTAAGGTTCTATACTTATTTACGATCTTTTGGCATAAACGTCTTTTGTGCTTAGGTTTCTACCTACCTACGAGTTTTTTTTTTTCATTTTCAGTCTTTTTTTCACCCCAAACCTTTTATCAATCCCGCGCACCCACATAATGGACAAACGATTCCTGACGCTTTTCCTTGGCTTTTCCTTTCAAAAAAAAAAAAAAAGAAGGTTGGTATACGTAGGTAGGCAAATGTACCGTTCTCTGCGTTCGTTGCTATGGCATCAATCCGTGTGTTGTATTTCTATACAAACAAATTTAAATGCCACTAAAAAACGCACTCAACCGAATCTCGCAGAGTAAAAGAAAAAAATTTACTTTGAAGTCATTCCCGCGTTACCTTCTTCAATAAGCAGAACAACGCCAAAAGGACGACCAACGCACAAAATTCAACAACAACACACAAAAACACACATTTCCACCAAAATAAAAAAAAAAATGTCGGTACGCATTCGAGGGTGAACTTCCAAAAAAAAAGAAGCAAAAACACACAAACAAATTTTTTTTTAAAATAAAATAGATGATGGAAAAAACCGTAAAAGGTGTGGCCTAATATAATTCCTCCAAGCCCTTACCCTCACCATATACCCTCTCTGCCTATCTATTTGAACGATTTTCTAAAGTTCACCCCACAAATCGCCTGTCAGAAACATCGCCAAAGGACGAATATCCTGAACACGCACATAATATTCATGTATGTACACAAAATCAACAACGTTATATTCTCTGTCAGGACACAGGCAGGCAGGCAACAGCAGAAGAAGGAAAAAAATCCTGGGATAATTCTTGGGATTGAACAAAAAAAATCCACCCCTAAGACGCCAGCCATATCAACAGGGGTTGTTTTTTTTTTTGCTTTCTTTCTTCGATCCAAATCCCTTAAGGACCATTGTTAGCTACTTTCCAATGAATGGATGGCTTGGCTTTGAATAGGAAGGGGAAATTTTGTTGGAAATGCTTCTCCTACTCGACACCAGGCGGTTTCTACAATATTCCAAAAGGACTTCCAATCGATGACGTCATTGATTGTCTAATTGGAATGCTATAAAAAGAAAATTAAAGGAAAAACTTAGGGAAAATCCTGGTTGTTTTTTCGTCCTTTTTTTTGTCGTCAACCACCTTAAGCGGTTTATAATTACTTTTATTTTCATTCTTTCACTGAAGGTGTGTGTGGCGACGGGATTTCCCATCAGGACTCAAAAAAACACAACGAAGAAGCGCGGGAAGAAAAAAAGTTGAATAGCCTCAAGGTAAACATTGTCCCCCCAACCCTCCAAATTCATTTAAAAACCTCCTATACATCCACACCCATCTAGAAAGAAAATACGCACGACGAGATTTTGCTGTCGGCAAAGCACGATGCGGCGGCCGACGGCGGCGGAGGTAACAGCAAAATGAGAGGAAATTAATTAATACCGTTACCAAACGAGTATAGATTTTAAAACAGAACTCAACAATGGTTGTCTTGTAAGGCTATACGATACGAGTATAAGGACTCGACTTGGCTATTAAGGACGATGAGCAGCGCTTGTTGGGAGAGTTCTTTTCCTTCGTTGTTCGTTATGTTTGTTTCTTGGATCTTATAGTCCTTTCTAAATGAGGGAGCCATCAGTTAAGGGTGTAAATTGGGTGTTTGAGTTTTTTCTCGTGGTCGTGGCTCGTTGTCGGGGATAATTAGATGTAACGGATATTGTAATTGGTGTTAAGGCGAGAAAGTTAATTTAGTGGCTTTTCCTTTTGTTTGTACTTATAGTACAGATACTTATATATTTCTTGTCGTGTTACTTCTGGGATGTGTTTTTTGGAGTGTTTTTCTTATAAATTTTTATCACACTTATACACACAAACGCTCATCAGCATCATTATCCATATCACCATCATCATCATCTCTGTATACAACTGTAAATTTGTAATTTAATTGAGGGATGATAATTAGAGGATGTTTCTATAAGATGATGGGGATTCAAAAGGAAGACTTTGTTTAGGTAGGTAGGTATAAATTTGATTCTTGGGTATAGATAAATATTTGAAAATCTTTTGCTTGGGGTAGGTTTAACTTAGCATCGTTATGACAGATTGTTTGTTTGTTTTCATTTGTTTGGACTTTTGGGAGAGAGATTTAATTAAGTAGGTGTGTATTTCTATAACTGTATGAATCTGACCAGGAATAATCAGAAGAAAACAGAAGGACTTTCGCACGTAACTGGTTTATATAACTTTAAGATTTAGCTTGTTATGAAATTAAGAAAGTACCTTTACAAAATATTCCTATTGTTAAATCTATACAACAAAAAACTGTAATAAAAACTTACAATGCACTAACATTTATGTGTGACAATTTTGCCAGAAACTTTATTAGCAGCTTTTTGAATACGACGCACGACGTGAAAATTTGTCAGATGTCATTATTCGAGTCATTTTAAAATTGCTGACAATTTTTTCATCGTTTTTCACAATAAAACTTCTTGCAGGACGAAATCTCAATTCCTTACATTTCATTTATTTTTAAATATTTCGGAAGCCTTGCCGAAAATATTTTAAATATTAAGATGAACAAAATAAAATAAAAATATATTTTATTTAGAATTTTTGAAAATCTGTATTTGGTAAAACTTTGATTTTTATAAGAAAGATTATCTTAAAATGTTATACATTTTTAACAACAATACTTTTACGGACTTAAGCAACTTCGAAGTCAGTATTGTTTGAACTTTGTCTCATTTAGATATTTTAATCAACATTTAGGTATGGTTTTTATATTGATGTCAATTAGATTTTTTAAATGTTTCATAAAATATTAGTAACAAGTTTTTGTATAGGTTAGGTTAGGTTAGGTTATAGTGGCTGTCCAAGATGGAAACGGACACACTTAGGCCAGTTTAATGGCCCATTGTGATATCACATGAATCTTGAGGTTTCTTCCTAAGCTCAATGGAACCAGTTTGAGTCTCTTACGAAACGTGAGAGGCTGGTTATGCCGATATGATTTAGATCGTTTAGATCGTTAAAGAAGAATTCTCCTAGGTTTTTGTATAATATTAAAAAAATTTTGAAATCTCAAGTTTTTCTTGTTCAAAAGATTTGTGAGTACAAAATCAATTTTAACCCATTTTTAATAGTTTTTTGTAGGTTTTTAATTTTTGTGAGAAAAAAAACCTTCGGTTCAACAATATTTTGTATGAAATTAATTATTTTTGAAGTGAATAATCTTTATTTGATACTGGAGTCGAAGTACAATGTTAAACAGTTTTTAGTTGTTTTGTGTTTGTAGGTTTTCGTTTTAGTTTAATTTTCAATTGGATTTTTCTTATATACCTATTACCAAAATAAACAACAATATTTTGCCAACAATAAAATAAGTTTTATTTTAATATCTTTTTTTAAATTCCGGAGATTTTTTTGTGGAAAATTAACTTTACCAAAATTTGGTAGTATTTTTTGAGAATTTTAATTTTTTAATTAAAAAAACTGTCAACTGAATTTTTCGTAAAAAAAATTCTAAATATTAACAAGAGTATTGTTTACATGATGACATAATTTTGAAATCAATACTTTCATATATTCTCGAGATATTTTAGTCGAAAATCATTTTTTTAGGTTTTATTTTTACTACAAAAACACGTTAAGAAGATTTCTAAAAGTTTTAAGGAATGTTACCATCAATTTATTTATTGTTTAAGATAAAATTATTTTGACACTTATATCTTTATTTTATGCCAAGATATTCGAATCGGGATCAATTTTTACCGATGTCAATATTATTTTTCTAAAGAAATTTACCAAATCTCAAAATTGTCATTCTTAGATACATACAATTATTCAGTAATATTACCTTTTATTCGTCAAATATACGAGGTTACAAATTTGTTTTCAGTTGTTTTGATTCATAAAAGTAGCGTTTTTTTCGAATTGTAATTTCAAAACAATATGTTTTGTTTTCTGGAATCAAGCTTGTTTTTAATTCGACAAATTTATGCTTGACCAACGGGGAGTCCCTAATAAACAATGGTGTCCTGAATAAAATATTGTCGTAATTAACACTTTGCTTCTTTTGGGGGAAAATTTAAAAGTTATTTTAAAAAAATACACCGTGCCTTTTTTTAAAGTTTGAAACACATACAACAAACTTTAACGACATTATTTTGTAAACTAAGGCAGATAAAGAAAAAATTTAAATTTCAATAAAAAAACTGTATTTATCTCAAGAACTGAATTTTTCACTTACTACAAAAATTTCATCGCAATGACCACAATTTAGTCTGAAGAGTCATCGGAAACTATTTCCAAAGGTTCAAAAAATTCTTGTGACTAGCTGCCAGAAAAAATCTTATAAAATGTAGTGAATGGGTCCTGTGAATAAAAAAAAGCTTGATCTTAAAGTCAAAGCTAGGTTTTCAAAGTTTTATAGAAAATGGTCAGAAATTAGTGATGACGACTTTCCAGACCTTTTCGATTTTCAAAAGATTACATTCTAGGGAAATCAATTTAGCGTAGAAAATGTGAACTGACCTCTGAGAGGAGGATGCAGATATCTGAGTGAAGCTTTATTTCAGTTAGATGCAGGACAAAAATGCACGTCTAAGTAGCATGAACTTACTTTTTTTCTCGAATCCAATCTTATTTTCACTATTAAGAAATATTTGTGATAGAATTGGTCAAAAATGTTTTCAAAAAACTTTTAAATCTGTATTTCCATTTGGGATTTTTTGAAAAAAAAAAACCTCAGAAGTATTATATGTATTCTTATTAAAATTGGTCTACAGATACGAAGTTTAATAAAAATAGTTAAAAAAGGAATAAAAACATTTTTCAAATTATCAAAGTCGTTGTATTGGAGCTACCCGTCTTACAAAAGCTATCACAACAGTGAAAACTCAAGGGAATGGCATTTAAATACTCTTACATGAAAGGAATACGTGTACTTGCCCCATACACCTATATTAAGTAAAAATATTTGATATACCAAAATCCACAGTTTTAGCTTAAGCTTTTAGACCAAAACATTTGAATGAACATTTTAAACTGGAAATTTTATGCTTAAGCCAGATTTTAGAACTGAAAATCAACTCGAATGAATTCCGAAGATTTTTGTTAGCCTATAAAAATAAAGTTTACGTATTACCAACACCGAGTTCTAAAAGAAGGTTATGTAGTACTAAGTCTGAAATGAGTCAAGTACATTTTTGAGTAAGATAGAATCAGGTGGAGTAGAAAAAACCTTTATTATTTTCATGTCATCACCGTAAACAGCGACAGTTGATAACATCGTTGATAGTTAACATAAATAACAAAGGACCAAGGTGGCTCCCTTGTGGAACCCTTGAGTTTGCATAAATGGGATCAGATATTGGGAACCTGAAAACAACTCTATATTGGCGGTTCTCTAGGTATGATCTGAGACATGAAATAAAAAAGGATGGAAAATCAAGCGCTTTAAATTTAAGAAAAATAATTTTGTGACTAATTTGTTTTGCAGTGATAAAGTCCACTTCATTTCCTTTTTCTAATTCATTTAGAGTTTTCAGTAAGATTGGTTGTAGTTGATCTTTCTTTTAAGAAGCCTTGTTGCTAAGAAAAAAGGTCTATATGAAAATAGAGAGTTGGCAATATGCTCGTAATTCATAACATAATATTTTACTCCTCTTAATGAACAGGAAAATAGCAGGAATATTTCGAAACATTTGTTAAGATGGCTAAAGATTACTTAGAGTGGTATCACACTTTCTTAATAATATTGCAGGCAAACAATTTGGGCTGGGAGAGAAATAATTTTTAAGTAGACTTCATTTTTTTTCGATATCATTACCCAGTTATCTCAACTTGGGTAAATTATTAAAAGACATGCATGAGGTACCTTTAAGTATTCAAAAAACTATGCTCCAGTTCTTGAAGATAATTACTCTAAACGATTAAGCCAATCGTTTGTAACAATTTAAAGGTCGGCAGGTGTCATATCGAATAATTTTAAGTGCTATTTCATTTCTACATCAGAATAATGTGAATATTCAAAGAATAAGATTCTAAAGTTCCAGAGAAAAATTTAAAATTTTCTAAAAAAAACTCTCCTACTAAAAGAAATTCTGATACATGTTGTTTTATGAAAGCTAAAAGTTACATTCCATTGAATTGCATTATTCTTATAATTTCAAAACACTCGAATATTTTTAAAAAGTTTCCCAAAAAAATACAAATAATGTTTCCAATTGTTCCATTCAAAAGCCAAAATAATCCTCCCATCTTGTTTTCCCGACAACTACTCTACGGGACGTTCCTAAAATTTACATTTTTGAAAGTGAAAGTATACTGTTTAACTCCTGTTTGTCTATAAGTGCAACTTAACCACAAAAATCTCTCAAATCCGCATCCGCATTCCGCATCATACATAAACTAACAGCAAAAAAAAAAAAGGTCAAAACTCAAAAGCCTTAAACTATTAACAACAAATAATAATATTCCAAACAATGTAAAACTGCAATATTATAACAATGCAAATTTAACACCTCATATGAATAAATTCAAATCTAACACCGAGATATAGATTGGTAGGTAGGTTAGGGATATACCCATAAGAATAGCTATAGTGCCATATTACACCATTTTGTAACACATTTTTGCTCAACTCTAGGTAGGATAACCCCTGATGGGTAAATGATAATGATTTGAAAGTTACTTCCGTGTATAATGCTACCTATTATATAAAATAGTATAATGTAAGGTGCAGAGTTACAATATAGTCAACTGTTGCAAATGCGATTAGGATATAAATAGGCATTCATTTTGCATTCAAAACTTTTATATCCTTGTGGCGATGTTTTTGATTTTGCAAAATATTTTGCATAATTTAATCAGATCCTTTTTTTTCAAAAACATCTATCCCTATTTATGTGCATAGATATAAATTGTTTAGAGTTATTCAGAGTTAAGTACCTGGTAACAGAGGTAAACATATAATTTAGGCACTGTGGGAATTTTTGCTTATTATTCAAACAAAAAGGTCCTGTGAATATTGGTTTAGCAATGTTTTGTTATTTAATTTATTATAGTTTTTTTTGTTGATAATGAATTTATATGCAAATCAATGTTTTTAAATATGGGGTAGACATTTTTTTTTATGCGAATTCAGGACACTCAGAGCACACTGAAGGATCTTTGAAGTATTTTATTATTGTCTACAAATCTCGATTCTTCTTTTTACTCTATGACGATGATAACATCACAATAAGGAGAAGAAAATAAAAACCATCTGGCTTTATGATGAAACATCCTGTTGTCAACTTGTACACATATTTTGTTCCCACTCATTCTGAACTGATGGGTGTCCTTATACAAATTAATTGAATATCCTTTCTTTTTGTCGTAGATTTCCTAGAAATCATCATTTTGACATTTCAAACACAACAAAAACCAACAACAGCACCAAGTGTAGAAACTCCATAAAAAGGGTTGACAAACATATCCGTTTTTATTTTCTTGTCGTTTGAAATTAAAGTGACGACAGTTAACAACATATGCGACATGTGTCCTTCTCATCTTTTTGACAGGACGAAATTAAATTTGTTTTTAATTTCCATTCAGAAATATACCATCATCAACATCAACAGAGAAACAAACCACGTCATATAAATCTACCTATATATAGCTGGGTATAAAGTGAAAGGACAATCAAGTTGATGTCCTTTTTTATATATATAAATATGAATATGTCCTGGTTCCGAAACCAAAAACAAAAATAAACAACTGTAATTTTATGTCATTTCTGTCCTATTTCCTTGCAATTATTTATCGATTATTACACCCAAATGCATTATAAAGGACATGCGTCCTGTTTTGTGTTTGTTATGTGCATGTTTTCAAAACTTATTGTATACCTTTGTATATATTGGACAATTAATTTAGGAAATTTATTTTCATACACTTGATAATATGTGTTTGGTCTTTCGAACTTCAAACTTCAACGACAACATTAATAAACAAAAAAAAAATAAACAAAGGACGAAAAAGGACACAATAACCTTAAAGGGTCATGCATACTGCCATAATAACCATAAAATGTTTAAATGATTGCCAATTACGATTCAGTTTATTAAACAATTTAATTACACGCACAAACCTTGGTTATACATGAATTGGGTCCTTCTTCTTACTAACCCTGTACCGTTTTGTTAAAAGAGGGTATTTAGTAGATATGAAGGAAGTGTGGCATAATCGACTTTTAAAAAGCATTTAATTTAAGAGCTTTTGGACATTACAAAATATTTAATTATTTTTTTATAAATTAGTACACAAATAAATTGAATTTTAATATCGTTAAAAAATAAAAAGCTTGATTTACTATGTAGAATATTTTAAACATCAGTTTATCATCACTTATGATATAATTTTCTAAATGTAGGTAGGTCCCTAATTTTATTAAATATGCAAAATTAAAGTAATATTTCATTTCGAGTTTAAGTTCCCACCAAAACCGGCCACAGGAGCCATTCTTTCAAAACTTGTCCTTTTTTGCGCTTAAGAATGTTGGTAGTTTAAAACTTACCTACATACCTATACATTGCCTAATATGCAAAAAAGGATATTCGTATAGGTTCTTATTATTATGATAGGTCCTTCGGTAAGGATTTTCCACATCCTCATACATGTTCATATTATTTTTGCACCTTTTGTTATAATGTGTCATGTTTATGTTTCATTTTCATTTTCAAAAAAGGGATGTCCTTGTGATGCTGCATAGAGTGTGTGTTGTGTGTCTACACATAAAAGTGTTCATCTTTGTGTTGTGCACATTCAGTAGTCTTATTGTCATTTTAATTAGATGCAAAGGTAATTTTTATTCAAGGATTCAATTGAGATTTCCGTTGGTACCTACACACAAGTGATTATATTATGTTCCTTGTGTGTGAGTACCTATATGAAGAGATCCTTTTGTTATGTTATTAGCTTATACTCTCCTATATTTTGAATATAGAACCAGTTCCAATAGAAATACCTAAAGAAATATTGTAAGATTTAAGATTATTTCTAGGGTCGGTAGGGTAGATTTTTGGGTAACGAAGTTATCGTTAAGGATATTCGCAATTTAAAGATCAGTTGTGAAGTAGGATTTCGATTGAAATAGTGTTGCAGAAATAATGTAGCGAATTGCTTGATGATCAGTTAAATTTTCATCTAATTTTTCTGTTCTGGTTATAAATAAAATTTAAATAAAAAAAAACATTTATTTAAAGTTGAAGTGATGTGAAAAGTGAAGTTAAAATATTAAAGAAAACATAAAAAAACAGTTATGATGGACATGGACTTTAAAGAACTTTAGTGTTTTTAGTGATTTGAATAACATCAGAAGTGATCAAAAGGACTTTTCAATATAACTTAAAGATAAATATAAAACCGTTTTTTAAATTTTATATTTTTTTAAATATTTTATTCCATAAATTTAAACAATTTAAAACCATTTTCCTTATGAAATAGTCTATAACTGACACAAATTAAATATATTGAACAATAAAACTAAGTATGGACGTTAGATTTTTAAATTCAAGAACATTGAAATTTAAGTTTTATTTTGAACCAAAAAAAGAGCAAGTAATAGAACAACCACAAAATATTGTGTATTCAGAAAAATTTTGAAAATAGATTTTCATTTATTTAAATCTGAGTCAGAAAAGCCGTCCAAATATTTAAAAAAAAAATAATATCAGAATTTATAAAAACATATTTTAACACATATTAACCCTTTGACAATAATATGATAAAATTTTAAATTTTGAAAATTGCGTGATACTCTCAAAAATTGAGTCAAACAATTTACAAGTTTTTGTTTGATACAAAAACTTAAAGAAATAGTGTTAAATAAATAAACTCAAGCTTTCAAATATTTAAAAAAAATATTATCTGACTTTTTAATGCATCTTCAAAACAATAAAAATTAATAATTTAATTACAATCAAAAATATATTGGAACAAAAACTAACAATACTTAAAATTAAGTGAACTTAAAAAAAGCTTTTCACATTATTTTAAACATTTCTAAAACACATATTTATTTGGTAGTTTTGAAGCGTTTGAATTATTCAAAATACGTTTTTCCATCAAACGGATTAAAATATTATAAACTTATAACAACCAAAAACAACAAAAAGAAAAAAAAATAGTTTAGCAATACAAAAATAAATAACCGGGGATACATAAACGCTTATAATTTCAAACTACATATTTAACATCTCGAAAATAGTTTTAAAGAGTTTTTTGAAATAGACATTGACATTTAAAAAAAAAAAAAATATTTGAAATATTGCAAAAATAAAACAAAAAACAAAATGTCTACCTTCAACTTATATAATTTGTAATTTTATTTCACAACTCAAATTAGAATAGATTATTGTAGTTTAACCTTCAAATCCATTTTCGAACTTTAGAAGTTACAATGGATGCAAAGATATAAAACTGAGGGAACATATTAAAACAAATAAAACAAACTTGACATTAAAAAATATGAAATATTAAAACATTAAATAAAAAAAAGTACCTACAACAAATTTATAAAATTCAAAACTTCTTCAACCTGCCCGAAATATTCTTCTGGTTAAAAACGTTCATTACAAATTTTTGAACTTGAGTCTATTTACAAAATCTAAAGAAATATCTGAACATCGACTTTGAAAAATAGTTTTAGGTTTTCTTTTCACTTTTTCTAAAAATAGCTCTTTTAGACTTAAGGTCATTTTTAAACAAAACACCCCAAAAACCCCACATTTTAGAATAAAACTTATTGGGCCATATTCATAGGCATCAGAAACTCACTTATTATTATATTAATGTCATAATTTATCTGCAAGTATCTAAATTCTTTTATCAAAATTCTGTTTTTTGATATTCTATTTTTGAAATTCATGTTTTCGAATTATTATAATGTATGTTAATTGGATTTTATTTTATTATTATAAATAAAAAAAAACTTTTCGCTGATGACTTTTATTAAAATCTTATTTTGATGCCTAATTTTTTCATCAGATAAAATTCTCCTGTTTCATTTGTTTTCAAATAAAAATATATAAAACTTTTTTAAGTTATTCAAAATAATAATAATGAATAACTTTGATAACCTTAATTTATAAAACTGAATTTATATAAAAATAGAATAATTTAAATAATATAACAGAATTTTTATAAAATTGAATTTTGAAACCAGAAATATATATGACAAAAATTTGAATTATACAAAATACAAAAACAAAGCTTATTTTGTAGAAGGCTTTGAATTTTTGAATAATTTTCATTTCGAAAAATTCTCGTCGATTTGATTTAAAAAAATCACAAATTTGAACATTTATGCATAGCAAATGTAAATAATTCAAAAGGTTTTATGAATTTAAATAGTTTCAAAATATCACAATCCTGAAAACAGTTCCTTAAAACGTTTTGTAAGTTAATATTTCATAAACCTTAAAATTAGGTTAGGCAAAAGAAGAGTTTAATAAAAATGACTATGAATACGCCCCAATGCATGATTTAAATTCAATTTAGTAAACTTAGTACAGGGACATTTTAAAAACTTTTAAAGCTTAGCTTAGACTGATACCTTCGAAAAAAAAAACTCCAATAAACATATTTTTTTCTGAGTAATATTAAGCAAAACATTTAGATTTTATTCTTTTTAATATTCAAGACACAATTTTTAAATAATTATTTATACTTAAAGTCAATCCACCTGATACTGGAAAATACAAAAAAATATAATTGTTCATACAAAACTTATTAAAACTTTATTTGACAAAAATATAACTTTTCTGATTTATAAAAATTAAAAAATATAAGACTGTTTCCATTTTCTAACGGATGTGATACTTAATTTCATGATTTTATAAATTATTCACAAAAATATACAAATTTAAATTTACACCTCTACGAAATACTAAAATTAAATTTTGAATAATCTATAAAAACATATGAAGCTTTAAAAAAAAAAACAAATTGAGACTGTGAATAAAATTTAAAATTTATTTCTAAAAAAACATTAAAATTTAAGATTTCAAAAAAATTGTGATAAAAAGTTTTAAAAAAATAAACCCAAATTTAATAATAAAACAATTAAAAAATTTTTATTCACAATTTAAATTCAAGCATTTTTTAAAAATAAATTACCAACAACAAAATTGTTACAAAAATTAAATTAAAATCAAAAATTTAGATTTTTGAGAAATGATTTTCATTATAAGCATAATTCTTTCCTTTATCCCTTTGAAAAGTAAATTCTTCTCACTTAAAAACGAATTTATTCAAAATCACTTGAATCGGAAATTATTACATCTTTTAAAATGGAGCATAAAAAACCGATTTGAGTTTCGAAATTATTTTATTGAGCTCTAAAGGCGATCGCGATAGCAAAATAATGATACATTATTGTGTCATTTATTTTGTTATCGCGATCGCCAATAGAGATCACTTATTTTTTAACTAACACTTTATCTTGGCCTTAACCTTGGACTTATAAAGGAGATGAATTGAATTAAAAACATCACAAAGGGATAATATAGTAGAATTATATTTAAACAAAAATCAACGTTTTAAAATCTGTTAAAATCAAAAATACAAAAGCCAGAAGAAAAGAAAATAATTATTTCTGAACCCATTTTTGTTATAAAGTTTTCAAAGTAAAACATTTTGATCAAATTTATTTTTTTTTTTTTTTTAAATCAATCATTTTTCAATAGTTTTTAAAAACAAAATGCTTATAAGATCATTCTGCAATATCCTTATTGAACAAACCTGAAAAAGTACCTAAACAGCCATTAAATTATCAAGAGATAAAATTGAAAATACAAATACAGTACATGACGCTTATAAGAAACAACATGATAAAACTATTTTCTGAAAAAAAAAAAACAATATTTCGTTAACAAAACATTAAAAACTCATAAATCAAGTTTGATGTACCTCAGAAACACAAGACTAAGTACATATTAGCAAAAACAACACTAATTGCATCAATGTTTCTTATAAGCGCCATCTACTGTACAGAATAATTTTTTAAAGCAATAAACTGAAAATGAAAATTAAGTTAATATCAACATCCGCATTAGATATTAAATTGTTCATATTTTCAATAATTTATATCGCCTTCTTTTCATTAAAAATCAGTTCTTTTGTTTAAACATTGAAGCCCGCTTATATGAAAACAAAAAAATAAAAAAAAAATCAGTTTAAAACAAACTATATTTCTGTTAAAAAATATTGTGTATCTTTGTATCGTCAGTCATAAGAACCCTCGAATTTACATTCAAATATTTACAAAAACATAGTTATTCAAAGTTGGGCATAATATAATTTCAAAAACGAAAAATTGAAATAGTCTAAAATTAAAAATTGGTTATCCTTGGAAAGAAATATAAAAATAAATAAAATATGACAATAAAAAAGCTGCAAAAATATATTTAAAAAACCCGAGTTTAAAAATAAAAATCACTAAATTTATTAAAAGTTGAAACGCTAAATTTAGAATTTGAATTTTTACTTTAGTGTTAAAATATGACACTAAAATATATTAAAATAAAATGTATTTAAAAAAATTCGAAAAAGTCAAAAAGTTAAATTTTTTAAACTGTATTCTTCCGTTAGGATTAAAATATGACAATAAAAAATCTGAATAAATGTATTTAAAAAATTCAAATTTTAAAATTGAAATTATGAAAATTTATTAAAAGTCGAAACGTTGAATTTTCAAACTGAATTTTTTCCTTTAGTATTAAAATATGACAAGAAAATATAAAATAAAATACAAATTTAAAAATTGAAAATTGAATTTTTTTAAAAGTCGAAACGTTAAAAATTTTTCCTTTACTATTAAAAGATGACAACAACAAAAAACTGAACAAATAAATTTGAAAAATCAGAATTTAAAACTATACATATTTAGTTAAATTTTTAAACTAAATTCGTAAACATAAAAATTCGTAAACATAAAAATAAACCGGTCAAAACATTTATATATATTGAAAAACCAATACTATACAAATTTAAAATTTTATAAAAAGTTTCTTAAAAAAAATATTCTAAATTTATAAAAATCTATAGAAATTATTTATTTATACAAAAATTTAAGAAAAAAAAAATAAAAAAATTAAAATTCAAAATGGATTCTTCTCCCGCCTGAGGAACATCAAATTCCGCCCTCAACTTTTTCCATATATTTATACAAAAAAATCTAATAACTCCAAAAAATACAAAAAAAAGGATATGAACATAAATTACAATACACACTCGACTCGAATACATACATACACAAACATTTGCTCAAGTAGAAAAGAAAAATTGCATATAATTTTTATATTTTTTGAATTTCGCATAAGACGCGCATATAATTCAAAACTGCCACCATATCCCCTTAGATATAATCTAATACAGTATACCCACCCTCTCAACCCTCATCTTACAGCACAACCACCCATCCATCACTGGCAATGGCATCCTCCAATTTTATATCCTTAAGGAGAATTTATAAGAAATACACACTAAATGTGTATATTATTATAATAAGCGCCATGGGGTTAGGGGGATGAAAGTGTTTTCTATAATATTTTCTTTTTTCTATACCTACTCTACATACATATGTATATCTATACTATCCTTATAAGTACCTAGTACTGCTTTAGTATAGTTAGAGAGAGAGTTTCAGAACAAAACAAAAAAATATCCTTAGACGGACGAGCGACGAGCGTTTCGGCGGACTCACTCACCGGTAGTGGTGGTGGTAGTGGCCCACTCCAAACAAAAAACCCACCCCCATCCATCCATTATGTGTATATCGTATGATGAATAACACGAAGGGTGTTATCATGAGATACGTGCATAATCCTCGAACCATCAGGATATATGGGGGTTGTTATAAGTGTGCAGACAGCAGAAGCGTAGGAACAAAATTTATGTGTATATCCTTAAAACAGCATTTTCCATTTTTCCATTTTCCGAGCGCGGACACGAAAATATGTGCAAAACAAAAAAAAACAAAAAAAAAACTAGAAGAAGAAAAATTGATCCTTACGCTTTCTTGCGTCCTGAAACGTAATATCCGCGGAGAAGCAAGCAAGAAATACAAGCATTATCCATAACCCAGTTTTATGCTGCCACCGACCGGACCGGGATCGAGACCGGGACCGGAGCTTGCCATCATACTGCTCCTTGCGTCCATTGTGTGCACGTCGCTCGTCCTGCCACATACACATCCTTTAACTGTTTTTTTCTTCGTTTTTTCCTACTTCCTTCTGTATTTTCCGATTTACTTTTATTTTCTGTTTGCCTGATGCCGAAGGAATATAAGAAAAGAAATCATTACAAATAGAATCGCGGGCGGTTAAGAGGAGAGGAGAATTTTAACTGAATCCATGGGATAAGAAAGTTTTCTTATACCCGGGATAGGTATTTCGCATAAGAAAAGGACAGAAGGTTATGAACGCTTCGCTAAACGGAAAATTTATGGCTTTTCAGCAAAGCCCCGTTGTATATTTTGAAACGAGTCGCGGACCACTGGTTCACTTGTGCCGCCGCTGTGCTAACGCTTTGCTGGGCTGGGATATAGAAGATATCCTTCGACAGGAGACAGTGGATATTTATTTTCTTTCGTTTTCGTTTTCTTTTTTTATTTTTATATTTTTTTCTCTTGTCCTTTTTTCTGCTGTTGTAATGTTGCATGAAAAGTCGGTGGTGCGGCATTTTCATATAAATATAATAATATGTGTGTACCTCTATACAAGAACAAGAAAAAAAAAAGAAGTTATAGAGGTGTGGCAGGTCCTTGGAGAAATGTTTTTCCAGAAACGAAAGAAATTGTCTATTTTTCTCGACGAATTTATTGATAAAAGTTGTTTTTCTTTTTCTTTTTCATTTCGAATTTCTTTCTTTTTTTATCTCTAGGGCACATTTATGTGTAAACTTTGCAGATATTAATTTTGTTGATTTTTTTTTTCATCATCTTACTTCACGTACTCTTATCCTTCGATGGGCAAAAAAGTACAACTTCCGGTGGAGGTATAGGGCGGGAGATTCTATATCATTATATTATAGTGTTTGAACAATTTGATTTATCGTGTTTATACTAAGGGTAGTTAGTAGGTGTATAGATATATAAATTTCTTCCTTGTGATTGATCATTATTTTTAGTCCTTCGAAATTCAAAATGATAACTAAGTAAAACAATAATAAGAAAACCTTTGAATTTATAAAAGTCCTTTAAAGATCGAATCTTACTTCAAGAATTTTTAGTTTAAAAAAAAATAAAATCCCAAAGTTAATTTACCTCATCAACTTCATTTACTTTTTTGTTTTTCATTTCCTCCATTTTGTTCTCTATTCTTTCTTTTTTAAAAAAGAACAAAACTTTGTTCTTCATTCAGTATTTTCCTTTCTTATACATACACAAACCCCTAGTCGTTGTGAAAATGAATGAAATTCCAAGCAATTAGCATTCTATAGTAAAATTGACCCTGACATTGTCCCTTGGCCTATTAAGAGTATATATATAGACCCGCAGTCCTTAGCACGTCTCTAGGATCACCTACATTTAAATTTCAAACAACAAAAAAGTAGAAAAAAGTTCCTTGTTAAGAAAAAAATAAAAAGACAGAGGACACTAAGTAAGATGACCATCATCAGCTTATTCTCCTTTTAAGGAACTGAAGCAATAAATTTTCAAACTATATCTGTGTATACATAGCAGACTTTCCACAGACGACTTGGTTGATGTCCTTGCCGTTGGCTAAATAGCTTCTATACACTTTATTTTTTCTTCATCTAAGTTTTAGTTTATTTTCATTTTTCATAGTAGCATTTTTATTTATTAATGAAAGTGAAAGCTTTCTATAGAAGTTTGTAAGTAGGTTTACGACGATGCGATGGTAGAAAAATGAATTCGAGTTGGTCACTTTTTGAAATGAATAAAAAACGAAATATTGGTCAGTGGAAAAAAGTTATGAATATGTTTTCAACGCGTTTATTTTATTCTTTAATTTCTGTACTTTTTACAAAAATAAATATTTTAAATATGGAAATATTATTTTGGAAATTAAAAATAACAAAATGATATTTTGTATAAATTAACGGAGAGTAAAATCTTACAACAGGAATAAAAATCTTATTTATATTAAGTCTTCATAAAGTTTTAATTCAAAAAGAAAAATAATTAAATCTTAATCTATTATCTACGAAAATTATAAACATTTTTAATTTCGTCTCCAAATATATATTTCTATTGAATGTTTTACTCCAAACATCATTTAAAACTAACAAAATGAAAAAACGAAACCAAACCAAATGTTGAAAATTATTGGAATCTTCAAAAATACGCGCAAATAATTATAATTTTGATTTTAATAAAATATATACGTCACATACAATTTTAAATATTAAATTGCTTTCAGAAATCCAAATTAAGGCATGAACAAAAACGCGAAACACAAGTTTTCAGTTGGCTTATAAACTAAGAAACATTAAATTTTATTACTCTACAAAAATCATTTAATCGTTAAATTAAAAATTTATATATGTAAATACATGTATCGAAAAATGATGACTTAAAATGTGATAAAATTTTTAAAACTACAATTGCTGATCCTTATAAAATGGTCAGTTTTAAAATAATCCGGAAAGATTCTTTATCCGATGTTGGAAAATTTATTCTTAAAAATTATAAAACAAAAGAAGAATATACAAAAAAAACAATTTTCATTACAAATCGTATTTCAAAAAACAACACAAAATTAAAGTATTTGAAAAAAATATTTTGTAAACATTTGGAAAAACAAAAATATAGATATGGCTTAAGTTAAAAAAGTGGCACTGAAAAACATATAAATTACAAATTTTCATGACCAAATAATTTCGAGAAGTCAAAAACACAAAAAATTGTATTTGCAATCTTAATTTTTCAATACAATAAAGGAAATAAATAAACAAAATAAGTTAAAAAGTCAAATAACATTTTTCAATTTTAATAAAATATCCAAATCAAAAGATGAACGCGAAAATTCAAAATTAAAAAACAGAAAAATTAAAAATATAACTTAAATAAAATATGTTTACCATTAACGACATTCAAAAATATTTTTACAATACGTAAGAAACAATATTTGACAATTTGACAATATTTTAATACGAATATGAAAATTCTATAATTTACAAAACTTTGAAAACATGTCAACTATTAAAATAGTCAAAAGCATACAAAAAATATGGAATATTCAAAAAAATATCTAAATCAAAATTGCGTATTTATAAAAAAGCAGAAGAAAATAAAAAAATTAATTTTTCTTCAATAAAACCAAAACTCCAAAATTGCTTTTTAAATGAACACTGATATTGAATTCCTTTAAAATTGATCAAAATTATTGAATATTTTGACAAGAATTTGAAACGAAACTCTACAAACATTTTCTTTGGCAATGGCTCATCTATTTTTGAGAATAAATTTATTTTAATTCCAAAACCAAACACTATCCGAATTAAATGAACAAATCTGAATGCATGTGAAATAATTTTGATTTTCAAATTAAATTATAAAATATGGACTCGTTAAAAAAACACATAAAATGAATTCAAAAATCAAATAAGCGATAGGTTTTTGTTCCGAGAGTATATTCAAAAATCTACACAAAATGTTCTTAAATCTGAGCTTTTATAAAAATGGATGAACCTGATCCAAAAACAAAAATGCACACAAATTGATTTTATGATATATTCTAAAAATTATGGTATCAAAATTCACTTTTGCCATTTTCCATGTGAATCTGATGAACATTTTGCATATTATTATAATATTTGAGAATTTTTAGAAATACTAAAATTAAGTTCGAAAAACTAAAATCACATAAACAAATATTTCTTCAGACCAAAAATCGAATTAGATAATTTTGAAATATAAAAATAAAAATAATTTAAAGTTGAATTTTTTACCCCATAACCAAAAACCACAAATATTCACCAAAACAAAGATTCAAAATAATTGATACACAATTTGAAAACAATTTTTATTTAAATACTTTGAAATAAATTAAGTTTTATTTAAAAAAAAAATTAAAGGTATGAATATAAATACTGAAACCATCCCATGATTTAATAGAAAATTCTGTATGGCTTATGTCTCCTATTTTTATCGAGAACAATAATAAAAAAATCAAAATTAAAAATGGAATACATTTTCGAGCGATTTAAGGTTCAAAACATCTTTAAAATTGTATGTCAATGGAATAAAATCAATGATGTTCAAACACCGCAAAACAAAGGCGACAGAACTGTGAGTACTTTGAAAATTTTACATTTTTTGTTTTACTTTAAATTCTTGGTTTTAAAATTTTAATTATATATTACAAAATCAAAGTTCAAAAATGTGAAAACCCAAATTTAAGATTTATTAATTTTCTTTCAATATTATTTAATTTCGCCTTTAAAATATTTTAAAAATTAAAAAACAAATACCTATGCAAATTTCAAAAATCCTTTCCACTGATGTTTTAACTTTTGAAGAACTTCATCAAGTTTACAATTTTCTTAAACTTAATTACACTTTTTACAGCAAAATTACAAAAAATATTGAACCATTTAACATCCAAATCAATTGAAGTCAAAACCTGCAACAATTGCAATAAAACTCTTTTATTTATGAAAACATCAACTGACATCTTAATATTTTATGATATTTCTAAGAATCAAACTTCAAAAATATATATCTTCATTATTGAAATCTGCATTAAAAGGAGCAAGTTGATATTCTATACTTACCTTAATATTTTCACAAATTTTGTAAGTTACTTGAAAATTTTTATTTCTATATCCTTTTTTGTAAAAAGGATATGCGTGTTTACTTTGAAATTAAAATTTAAAGTTATCAGAAAATAAAATTAAAAAAAAAAAAAACGGTACCGAAACTAAATTTTTTAACAAAATTATAGCATAGTACTTACGGAATAAGTACACTAATTTATTAAAAAATAGAAAAATAAAACATTGAAATCTCAATTCTGAGAATTTTTAAAAATATTGCTCGTAAAATGAATTTTTACAGAATTTTCGATTGACTTACAGAATTTCGGTACATGTGTATAATTTTGAAACACATAGCACCAGACTATCAACTTGTCCCCTTTTTTAATTATTAAAAAACTAAAACTAAAGTATGCCATTCTTCAATAAATTCATGGTCGAACTGTTTTGACTTCTTGATGGTTTCACTTTCTCCATTATAAAAAGATTACACCACTCATTTTGAAAAGTAAAAATTTAACAAAAAATATGAAAAATAAGAGTGGTAATGAAATTCCCTCAGGAGTTTAAAAACAAAAAAACATCATGAAAATTTTAAAAACCTAAAAACATAATAATAATGTTCTGTCAGCCTTTTTTTGTAAATCCAAATTAATAGCAGAAAATTTGTTTTCAAATCAAAAATATGAAAAAAATCATAAGAAATACATTTTTTACAAAAAACGTTTTCACTTAAATTATTAAAATTTTTATATTGCCATTGACACAATTTGACTGCGTACTTTTCAAACAAAGCTACTTTTTCAAAATTTTAGACATAAAAAATAATAAAAATTTAATTTTTATGAACATCGATCATAAAATTAGTTTTTGAAAATACAATTTTTAAAAAATACTTTTTTTTATAAAAAAATTCCCAAATTAAAAAAACTTTAAAACAAACTACCTGAAATAAAACATAAACAAGCTTTAGTACTAAGAACTTTTTGAATAAAATTTAACACGTAGTTCAACAAACAATTTTTAAAAATAACCAACTTAGAAATAAATTGATACTTTTTTTCCGAAAATGTTTAAAGGAAATTACTCAAAAATTACTAAAATTTATATATTGCGATTTGACTGCGTACTTTTCAAACAAAACTACTTTTTCAAGATATGAGACATAAGCCTAATAATAATAATTTAATTTTTCTGAACATCAATCACAAAATTAGTTTAGTTTTTGAAAATAAAATTTTTAAAAAATACTTTTTTTATAACAAATTCTTAAGTTCAAAAAACTCAAAAGCAAAAAACAAACTACCTGAAATAAAACACAAACAAGCTACAGAATTAAGAACTTTTTGTATAAAATTTAACACGTAGTTCAAGAATTAATTTTTAAAAATAACCTACTTTGAAATAAATTGAAACGTTTTTCCGAAAATGTTCAAAACATTAAATTTTTAAATGAAATTACTAACGCAATTTCTTCAAAAATTTTAGCAATTTAAAAAATCATAAAACATATCTCCATGGAAATAATTTGAATAGGTTAAAATTGATTTTGTTTCCTTGACTAAAATGAAAATAGTCTCGAAAAAATTCTGTTAAATACCATTTCAGCAAAAAAATTTAATTATAGTTTCGAAAATACTAAACACCAACGATTTCCATCCAATTTAAAAAAAAAGAAAATATTTATATTCCATTTTACAATTTTTTAACACAAAATCATTTTCTCTTAGAAAATATTCTAAAAGAAAATTTAAAAGTTAATTTGAAGACTTTCAAAAATACTCAAAAGCGTGCCTTTCAAAAATGTGATTAGTCAATTTCTTCAAATTATTTTGAATAACAAAAATCATTTTTTAATAACATTAAGATACTCAAATTTTACAATTTAAAATATTTTGTTTATATAAATTTACGGTATTTGCTATAAATTTCTATTTTATTTTCTTAATGTTTTTAAAATTCCAACTTTAACTAAAACAGGTTTTTGAATAATATTTAAAAAAAAATTATACTCGCATTTTAAATATAAAAAGCTCAAAATCAAAATCAAGAAAGAACGATTTCAAAATTCTTTTATTGACAAATTATATCTAAGATCAACGTAAATGTTGAAATTATTTTTAAATTAAAATATTTGTTATTACTTCTTTACCTAAAAGGTTTTCCACTAAGAAGTTTCATTTAGAATATCCCATATTTGGACAGCTGCGTTACTTTGAAAGCTGACATCTTTTGACATTTTTTTAAATCAAAATTACGCCATTATTAAAATTAGACTGACACACAATAAAAAAAGCAATTCAATTGTTAAAATCAACTAAAAAAATAATGAAAATTTTATAGTTACATATTGAAAAGCTAAAGCACTTTAGGGTCACCGTGAAGCACCTTCTTGGATGAAAATAAACTGATGGAAATATTTTAGCTTTTGGGACACTTTACTGAAATAAATAATTGACCTCGTGTGCATCGCTTAACAACAACTGAAAAAATTACTGCTGTAGCCCGTACTGCCGATAAAAATCCATTTTTGTCAACTGCTTGCCCATCTCTTCAATCAAGAATTATTTTGCCTACAGACTAAGATCTTGAAATTCTAAAATAATATACTTGCATTCCAAAAAAATTTTTAAAATTTCAAAATTAATATTAAAAAATCGATTTCAAAATGCAAAACTTCATAAATTCTATTTTAAATAAGTCAATTTTTTAAAACTTCTTTAAAATTGGCGAAATTTGTTATTGCTTCTTAAACTATGGAATTTTCCAATAAGAAGTTTCATTTTGAATAACCCGATATTTGGGAAGCTGCTACTTTTAATCTTGCTGTGATTAAAAAAAAATACAATTTAAACAAAATATTTAAAAATTTATATTTCAAAATCCGTCAAAATGTTAAAATTACTTCAAAAGTAAAAAAAACTATCCATATACATAACATCTTAAGCTAAAGAGATATCCAATAACAGGTTTCGTATTAAATAACCTGCTATTTGGAGAGTTGTTGTTTTTCAACATTTGATAATTTTTTGTGTTAAATCCGTCAAACTGTAAAAATTACTTTGAATTAGAAAAAATTATTATTACTTCTCAAAATAAGAGGTTTTCTAATAAGAGGATTCATTTTAAATAACCCGCTATTGGAAAGGCTTCCACTTCTGATTTTGCCCTATTTTGACAATTGGCAAGCAAAAACTATATTATTACTCAAAATTTAACGATACATGCTCCAAACAACATTGAAATTAATAAAATTCACTACAAAAATGGTAAAGCACTTTTGGAACGTCGGTCGTCGTGAAGCACCTTCTAGGCCGAAAAAAACTGTTGGAATAATTATAAGCTGTTAGGACAAGTTTCCTGCGAAGAATTCAAACCATCTGCGTCAGTCAAAAAACAACTGAGAACACTGCTGTGTTCAGCTCGAAGTGTCGACGAAAACCCAGGTTTGACGTCTAATCGGTGATATTTAAAATATTAGACCTATCACAAACTATACCGACTTCAGACCGTGTTTCACATTAAGACTAAGGTCTTATTATTCGAATATATATTAACTTCCATTGCAGTAATACAAAAATCTCAAAAGTTCAATTTAAACGCAACAAACTCAAAATCCAATATTTGACAAATTTTGATCCGTTAAAATTAAAAAAAAAAAGAAATTACTTTTAAATTGAAACGTTTATGCTCAAAAATTATTTCGAAAAGTAATTTGTATTAAAATTGTTGAATTATTCCTGTTTCGAAATGAATATAAGGATTGAAATAGAAAAGTGCTGTGAAAGTGCTTTAAGAAAAATTATAATGAAAATTACAAACATTTCAAAAAATAATGCAAAAAATAAATCTAAAAATATTAACTCAAAATCCTAAACAAAAACCAAAAAGATTTTGACTACATATGAATAACATTATCAAAATATATGATTTCTCAAAACAACATTCAACACTCTGACACTGACCTCACCATCAAAAAATCGATTTACTCCTTTTCATTAAGCCCTTTAGAATTTTTTATTTTTGTTTTGAAATTTCTTCTACTCGTATATGAATTGGTTTGGTTTCCTAGCTCAATGATCCCAGTGTATAGTGAGTAAGTCCAACATCTCTTCTTCCTTCAGCCCAGATTCCAATTCAGTTGAATATTTAAATTTAACAACAACAGAGAAAAAAAAAAAGGAGTCCATTCCGAGACATAGTGGCATCAGCCGGGTGGTGCCAGGAGCAATATTGTTCGCCTGGACGTGACCGGTTGTTAACCGTTCCATTCAATTCGTCCTTATTCTATTTTTATTTTTTTACTTTTGTTTTGTTGTTGGTATTTTTGTATTCCTCCAGCCAACGATTTATTTGAGTAAATTTTTTCACAACCCTTTTTATGCCAACAGAAACTGGATTTTCTCTCCAGACAGCCAACAAATAAAATAAAAGAAAAGAAAACACAAAAATCCTGTAGGTACAGAGGGAAGGACGATAAAGTAAAATATAAAATAAAAAAGAACACACACAGAAGAATAAAACGGGTCACGCGGTACTTCCGCGAAAGGATTCCCGATAGTAATTTGCATACCGTCATATCCAGGAATTTTTCAAAATTGGAAGGGTTGCTCAACTCAGCTCAGCTCAGCTCTCAAACCAGCAGAAGCCAGAATCAGCATCACCATCATAAGGTACAGCAGGCAGAAGGATGAGGGATAAACGAGAAACGAAAATATGAAAAATTATAAAAAAAGAAATAAATAAAAAAATATAATTGTATATTTGATCTGGGATGCTGTCGGGTCGGGTCGGGTTTTGAAAAATGTGTATGTTTGGAATATGATGGAGGTATACAAAATACATACGTACATACATACGATGCATAGAACGGGACACAAAACACATTTCATTTTAACGGGGTTTTAGATGAATTTGCATATAAGCGCGTTAGTTATGTTTGACTGCAATTTGTGCGCTACGATGACAGTAATTTGCAGCTTACCTTGAATTTTTTTTCTAAATTTGTATTTCATATCTCGAAACTGTGGGTAAAGGTATTCTCAATCATCCCTTTCATCATCAGTTTCAAACAAAAAGGAGAACACAAAAAAACGCCTGAATTCTGGAACGAATTGGAATATTAAAAATTAAAAAAAAAAGTAAACAAGCACCCGACAGCTGTCGAAAGGACATTTTTTGTCATATAATCTCGGTTTTGAAATTTCTAACAAATCACTTTTTGTAAAATTTGGGACTGCTATTCAAGATTACAAAAAAAAAGAAGTATTTTAAAAGCATATTACTGTTGCCGTCGGTAAATTCAAAAAACAAAAATCATTCAGTGTGTCTTAAAAATCATTTATCCTTCTAAAGTAAGTTTCAAACAAAAAGTAGTTGATTTACTTAACTCGAAAATATTTAAAAAAAATTTCAATTTTCCAATTGATTACAATTTCAAAAATAAAAAGTTGGAAACAACAATTTCATTCAAATCACTAAAACATTCAAATGAACGAAAATTAATAATTTTGAAAATAGAAGCAAAAACAGTGTTTGAATTAAAATGCACATTTTTGAAATAACCTTTTTCATTAAAATCAATTCTGATAACGTGAAAAGTGAGCAACTGCGACTTTTTAAATTTTTGATATTTACTAAGTAAAAACTCCTCTAAAACTATAAAAATGCCACTATACACGCTCCAACATCGCATTGAAATTTTTTAATTTTTTAGGAACATCTCGAAACACTAAAACAATCTTGGGTCATGGTAATTATACATTTACAATTCCGGCGGCAATAGTGAAATTGGGACAATTTTTGTGATATGAAAAATTGAAACTTTGTGCGTCGACACTCCAGAATAACTGAGAATATCGCTGCTGAAGTCTGTAGTGTTGATGAAAACCCAAGTTTGCCTATTCTTCGCCAATCTTTGGAAAAATGCAGTTTCGAAAAAAAGGGATTGAACCGTTTTTGGTAAAAGCAAAACGCATTTTCTCAAAACATAAATTTAAATTATATAAGATTAAAATGTTTTTACGCAGCAACTTTTCGACACTACACTTGAATAAAAATGTTTATAAAAGATACTTTAAATAATTTACAAAAAAAAAACCAAGCAAAATTATTTTTAATTATTATTATTATCACGAGCAAAAAATAATTTACTGCTACGGAATTCTAAAAATCGAATTTATCAAAATTTTGTAACTTGATACTTTAAAATTCCCCACATTGAGGGCTAAAAAAAATACTCCTTAAATACAAATTCAAGAGACTGATATTTTGTTTCATAGTTTCGAGATTATATCATTTAAAAAATGTTCTTGAAATTGATTTTAAAATTTTGTGATACTAAAAATACAAGCTACAAGTTGACAATACTAAATTCAATGTATTAAAAATAGAAAATTAATCTCAAATATATACGTCCCAATTTCGATTTCTAAGACTAAAATGCTTTTTGAATTCAATATTTTCAAATAATCATTATTTTTTTTCGATTTTTCCAAACAACTTTCAATTTACTACGTCATAGCAAAAATTGGTACAAATTTAAAATTTACTAAAAATCGTATTTAAAACAATCGTATTTTATATACTAAATATTTTAAGGTACTCTAAATAGAGGGTTAAAAAGTCCTAAGGAAATTTATAACATGTGGAAAAGAACTCAACAAACAATTTTAAAATTTTGTATGAATTATTTCCAAAAACATAACACAAAATCTAATTTTAAAAAAATTGAAAAATTATCCAAAATTTTAATTTTTTAATCGATAAATGAACCTAAAGGTTTATTAAATTCAATATTTTCTATTAATAGTTAATAATTATCATTTTTCAGTGGATTCCTTTTTTATTTCTTCACAAAATTTTAATATAATACTCTAAATTTGTACTCATGTCGTTCTATACATGATTTCAAAAATCAAAAATTGAGTTATTGGTTTCATTATAAATCTTCATGCTTTTTTTTGGGGTGCATTTAACAATTTCTTGACAGTACTTCATAACATCGATATTTATTCACTATGGCATTCAAAGACTACACCTGGAAATACGAATCAACATTTTATTGAAATAACTACTTTTAAACCTACTCAAAAGGCCAGAACCAAGGATCTTTTTAAAACCCAAAAATGGCGGTGAACAATTTTTTTTCTTTTCTTAAAGTTATAATTTTAACAAATTATGGTCGAACAAAAAAAATAATTTTGACAAACAAATATTTAAAAACATTTAAAATTTTAAACTTTCAGCACTTATTCATGGCAATAATGCTAAATGCAACTACTTACAGAAAATAGCTGTCAGCCAAACAACATCAACAAATTTTCCAAGCATGGTATTTATAAAAATTTAAACAAATTGAAATATTTTAAAACAGCTTATTTATGAAATATTTTAAAAGAAAATCGGTTTCCGACATTCAAAATATACAAAAGTAATGAATACGTTAAAATCTTCAAACCTATTTCCGAGCGGTTTTTAACCTTTTCTCTAACTAAATCACAAGAATTAACTCAATACAAAATTTAAAGGAATCCTTTAAAGTCTGGAAAACTATAAATTCATAGATTCCAAAAAATCAAATACAAATTTAAAGAAATCTTAGATCTTCCAGAAAAACCATTTTGAATCTCAGAGCTGTGGTAAAGTTTATTTTTTTCAAAATTATCATTTTCATATAATTTCTCATTATCTACAAAATTTTAAAAATGATTTCTGCTAAGCAAAATGGTTCTCAGAATTCCAAAAATATATAATTCGACATATGCATCTAAAGCTTGTAGTACTTTTGGCGAGAGGGCTGGTTTCAATTTCTGCCTGTGACAACTAGAGTTTTTTTTTCACTGGTACTGCTTCTTGCGAAGAATTGAACCCTCCCAAAGTAATTCTCGTCTTGAAAAATGCTTTTTCAAATTTTGCCGTTCGGATTCGGCATAAAACTGTAGGTCCCTTCCATTCCTTAAATTACTCAGACAAAAGAATGGTTAAGAGTTGTAAGTTAATAGCCCTTGGTTCTGTACGGACTGTGGCTCCACCAAATTAATTTATTTTTATCTAAAGCTTGACTATTTTGAAGGGTCTTCCAATAAGAGGTTTCATTTTTAAAAGCTATCATCTTTCTACATTTGGAAAAATAAAAAACATTTTTACCTAAAATTTAACAATCCCTAATTCAAAAACGCAATAACATTGTAAAGATTCACTAAAAATGTTGTTAAAAGTTTGTCAGTCACTGTTCGGAAAATACAAATTTATTTTGCGTCGTCTTGAATCACCTTCTTGTACAGAAAAAGTGACTCTGGTTCAATATTTCTGACCATTTGGATAAGTAAGTGAAGAAACTGTGAAAAATTGATCGATTTCTTATCGATCTTTAGAATTAAAAAATACTCGTTTATTTTGAAACCAAACTGAAACCTCTTATTGGAAAGACCTTTATAATGTCCTTTTCATGACAGAAACAAAAACTCTCAGTTAAAAAATTCAATTTTATATAAAAGAAGAAGAAACTACCCTAAAACAGTATCATTTTATAAATTTCTCACTTGTATGTTCTGAATATTGTTTCATTTATATTTTTATCAAGAACTTTAAAAAACATTCCGGCAGAAAAACATAAAAGAAAGTAGGTATGTACCTACATTTAGACTTCACAACAACGACGCAACAAAAGAATTCTCTAGAAATCTCTAGATATGTACCTAAAAAATCTATACCTACCTATTTATACGACTTGATCCTCTCTGCAACTGAAAGCTCATCTCAAGTCGGATAGCAAACATTTTCAATTACTTTTTTCTTTCAGTTCTACTATATAAAAAGCTAGAGGGCAGCTCTGCGCTTTCCCTCTGCAAGATTGTCCTCCCCAACTCGTTTGGATATGGAACTTAAACCTACCTACCTACCTATAACAGAGCAGTGTATCTAGGACCTTTAAGCCAAAAGCCTCGCCTTATCGTATGAAGCGTAGTGTAGGTTCGGTGTGTATATGTATTTTTTATTTTTCCTAGCATGCAGTCATCTGCAAATAATGATGTATCCTTGTATCCTTCTTTTCCGTTATGCTGATGGTCTCTAGGAATGAGATTCTTCCAGTTTTGTTTTATTTTTTTTTTTGTCTGCCATTTCGAATAAAGCAAGGAAGAAAAAATGAAAAAAGAGTGGGAGAAAGACGAATAACGGGAACATAGAGTTCGCCATAACCTATTTGCGAAATGATTGTACTCGTTTCATGTTTGCTTATGAGATGGAGTGAGCTGGGGGGGACTTAACTTCACCCTCTTTTCTTTTTTTCCTTTTTTCATCATATTCTCTTACCTATAGGTATAGCCTGCTGGAACAGCCACAGTCATTCAATCCTCCTCCTGGTTCTGGTTCTGGTCCTGTTCCTGGGCGCAAAGTGAATGTCCTTTGTTCGTATTCGCATTCGTATTCGTGCCCTTGCCAGTTTCGCACATTTGACTTGTACCAAGTACAACCGCGCAAAATGGTTGCGGATTTTTTTTTCTCTTCTTTTTTATTATTTCATTCCTCAACGGGATTTCATTTTTCTAAAGGCAAGTTCAAGCTGAAGCTCCCTTCTGATTCCACCACCATTCAATTCAACTCTCTCTGATGTGTAAAGGAGGTTGATTCCTCTTTTTTGCCTCAAACTTCCTGGTCGATTTATTGGGGTGACATGTGGCACTGCCATTATGGATGATTGTAGCGCAAAGCAATGACAACGACTACGATGATGACGACTATTTCAAAAACGGGACCGGGACTACACACAGTATAGTGTACACGTATGGAGGAGGGTATATGGCGGGCGCGACACGATACGGCACGGCATTGCGTAGTCGTCGTTGTCGTTGTCTACGGCTGCATCAGGAGTTCACTCTCGGTCTCATATGATAAGTTAACCGTTATAACCCCTGCCAGTGACACAAATTGTCAGTGGGTGAGAGAAACAGTTAGAGTTGGGGTGGTTTTTGTGTGTTTTTCTTTATTTCTTATACATCCCACATCGCGACAGGAGACAGGATTCAGGATAAGAAAATCAATAAAAAGTTGAAGCCCATACACACATGGAGAGCAGTGACTTTTTTTCTAAATGGAACTAAACTCGATAAAGGACAAGAGGGAAGCCTTACGATCTAAAGCAGGACTTGTTTTCAAAACACATGATTCGAAGATGAATAACACACAACCAAAAATTAACTATTAAAAACAAAACATGGATGGTAATAGACGCAGATCCTTATTCCGTAAGAAATTAATTTTTAAAAATATTCTCAAAACTCTTCTATCTAACTTTTGCAACAAAAATTCCAAAACATCATCTGAAAAAAATTACGAAATTTTACTGGATCGATTCTGCTGTCTTTCTTTTAAATTGAATTTTTGGGGAGAATTTTTGGAACAATTTCTATTTTTTCTAACATATATTTTCAGAATCGACTGTGGGAGAAAAATTTACAAACAATACCTCAAACTCATATTTTTCATATATATATTAAAAAACTTGAACAAAATTCAAAATCCACACCAAATTCTGAATTTCAAAGCTTCTACATTTTCCGCATTCGAAATACAAAAACACATTTACTAAGGAAAGAACTTTTCTCTCATTTTCATTTTTTTGGTTATCATTTAGACTTTCAAAATTAAATTCAAAAGCAATCAAAACAACCCTAAGAGAATGGGTTCTTGTGATTGCTTTTGAATTTGATTTGATGAATTCCAAAATCATTAATAAAAACTTTTCCAGACACAAAAAACATAAGCATGGCTTCAAAACTTTAAAAAAAATCTCAAAACCAGCTTTTGGATAATCTGGAAATCTTTTATAATAAAATTCAAAACTATGAACTTTAAGACAAACGTAAAAAAAAAAGTATATCCTTTTATAATTTTTGTCAAAACCTAACAAAATATCTGCCTAAGAAATTCAAGTATAAAAATTAATAAATTTTAAAACTGACTTTAGCACCAAACTGAGAAATCTTAAAACTCAGCAAAGAAAAATGAGGATAAATCAAAATTAAGTATTAAGAAATTTTATTTTTTAAATTGCTTCATAATGTTTACGCTTTCAGCATCAACGTATTTATAATTTCTTAGGTCTTATTATGTTTATTCGAGAAGCAAAGAATCAGGGACTGATTTTAATCTATGTATGGTTTTTGTAACCAGCTTAGAACATTATAAAGCTCAACTGAATGGACTCTACTTATTAAAAAAACCCTCAAAAGCAACTTTTCATTCAAGCAATACAAAAAAAGTTAACTAAAACAGGAAGTTCCATTTGTTTTTGATTGACCCTTAAAACAGAGTCTTAAAAATTTCCACTGACAATAAAAATCAGACCATCAAAAATACCAATCTTTCAAGAAACTCAAACTTTGACGAACATTAATAAAGGGTGGTTAAGTTTTAAGATCCGATGTTGAATGTGAACCAAGAGAGATTATCGAAAAACGATTGCAGCCCCACTTTACTTTATTAATTTTCAGCTGTTAAAACCAAATTGAAATTAATAATATTCATCAAGCAAAATATTGACAACAAATTTTTGTAAGTAGTTAAAAACACTGTTTTTGAAAAAAAAAAAAATATAAAAAATATATTTGGAGGAGACATCAAAACTAAAACTTTCTATGTAATTATTTATTTTTGTTCCGAATTTTCAAAATTGAAACGTTTTTTATAAAACTCTTAACATCTTAACTGAATCAAAATTGCAATTTCAAACAATCTAAAAATAAAACAAGTCAATTTTGTCTGAGACTGAACAAAAATTGATGAAAATCCAAAACATACACATTTGACACTTTACTTCTCTGCCCAAATTGACCAAGGAGGACACATCAAAACTACCGTTTTCTAAATAATAATTTATTTTTGTGCCGAATTTTCAAAACGTTTTTTATAAAACCTTAAACATCTTAACTGAATCAAAATTACAATTTCAAACAAAACAAGTCAATTTTGTCTGAGACTGAACAAAAATTGATGAAAATCCAAAACATACACATTTAATATTTCTTGACACTCTTTACTGCTCTGTCCTGATTGACGAACTTCTGTCATTTCATTCATATGATACTACGACGAGGAGTCATTGAAGTGTGATCATATTTTAATACTTTTAAGTTCGAAAAAAAAATTGTAGAAATTAAACATAAAAAAGTGCGTATACGCCCAAGTGCACTTCTATGTTATCGTCTTTTTTGGCTGAAAATGTATTATTTTTTCTCACTTTATCTAACAAATATTGTAAATATGACAAATTTATAAGAAATTTTAATGAATTTAAAACCAGGAATTTGATAAAACAATATCAAAACTTTCTAAAAAAAAAATTAACAAATAAACAAAAATCAAAAATGTTAAAACTTAAAAATTAGTTTCACCATCCACTTTTATAAACATATGTCTTGTTAATTTAACGAGAAAAATTAACTCCTGCTTTCCTTTAAAGCTAAAAGACTAAACAAACCAAACATTCATTTATACAAAACAAATCAAAACCTATTAACAAATCTACATATTTTTAAATAAAAAGATTAACAAAAAAAAACAATTTTATCAAACTTTTGATGGAGATCCAAAATTTGCAATACGATTATTTACACAAATTTCAAGGTTTAGAAAACAACCCTTCAAAGACTTCTCTATTATTAAAAATTCATTAAACTTTACAACAAAATGAAAATAAATCCAAAAAATAGGTACTTGTACATGAGACTCTTTGTTGCATTTTTCTTACTCAACAAAGAGATATTTTTTAACCAAAAACTTAATAATACTTTCCATAAAAATATACATTATATCTAATTTTCTAAAAATTATATTCCCATGAATTTTTAACCTTTTTTTTAACCATTTCAAATAAACAAAAACATAAACCGGGAAAATAAAATACGTTTGATTTTACAATACAAAATTTACATAATATATAAAAATATCTGTATTTGAAATCTCAAAAACTAACAAACTTTGGAATTGAAATATAAATATTAAAAAAAATCTAAATTTGAAATCTGAAAAATTAACGAACCTTTAAACTGAAACATATTTAACAGAATTTCGTATTTAAAAAAAGGAAAATTCCAAATTAAGTTAAAGCAAATTTAAAATTACACTTTTAAGCAAGAGTTCAAATCTTCTTGCACTTTAAAACTAAAATTAAATTAATTTTACTAAAAGGTCAGGTAAGAATAGATTTAAGTGTTAGTAAGTAAAATCTTATAAAAAATATTAACATTCCTCCCATAAAAAGGAAATGGAATGTTTAATATTTAATATATCTTACTTTTTCCTAATACAAACAACAATTTAAAAAAACAGAGAATCAAAATTGAGTTATTATAAATTTGAACTTTTTAAAGTCTATTCTTCATTTTTTTGTAAATTAAATTCATAAAGAATAATTTCAAAAAGCATTCAATTCACTTTTATATTTCTTAATGAATCATCTTTTAAAAATGAACATTCCAGAATATTTATGTTACTCGAAATAGAAATATAATTTTTCAACCAGCTTTGTTGTGTATTTCCAATTAAATTGAAACACGATGATTCACATAGGCCGGCACATTCATAAATACAAAATAATAATATAACCCTTTCATTTTTTTATTTCAGGTTCCTTAAGAAGAAGAGAAACATCACCATAACCTACATATTCAAAAATCAACCAATATTTTTTTAAATCTACCAATAATTTCTATGCAATTACACTGAAGGACAAGGTTTTGTTATTCTCAAAAAAATTACACTTTTCCAATTCCAAAATTAATACATCACATCAGGTTTTAGAGGTATTACTTTTTAGAATTCGAAAAAAAAATGCATAAAAGGTTTTTTTAGGCTATCTAAATTTATGAAGTAGTTTTTTTTAATAAAATCCGGGATGGTTTTCCAAATCAATAATCCCTTTCTTCAATATTCACTTAAAATATTTGTATTACTTTATTTATTAGTATTCGAAAAATCGGTATAACTTATTAGATTTCACCCGTCTTTTAAAAAAATCTGAAGGAAAAGCTAAACCTTTTATGCTAAAACAGTTTTCAACATCAAGAGGAAGAACTTTTAACGAATTTATGTTCTAAAAAATTGTAGTATGTCAAGTTTTTGAAATACATTAAAAACTAAAAATATAATGTTGAAAACGGGTATTTTTAAAACTTGAGCAAAAAGCAAAAAATTAAATTTTGGTTTCGAAATCAGCACTAAAATAATTAACTCGAAAACGTATTTTTATAAACCTTACAAGCATTAATTTCAAGATGTGTGCTCAAAACTTCATATACAGTCAAAGAGGGACTAACTAACTAATAAGAATTTCCAAACATTACTTAAATGAGTTAAATTGTATCTTAACTTGTAATGAATTTATTGTCTAAAAAATTGTTTCATTTCAAGTTTTTGAAATACATTAAAAACTATAAATATAATGTTGAAAACGGGTATTTTCAAAACTTGAGCAAAATATTTAATTTTGGTTTTGAAATCTGCACTAAAATAATTAACTCCAAAACGTATTTTTCAAAACTATACAAGCATTTAATTCAAGGTGTGTGCTCAAAACTTCATATAGAGTCAGAAAAGGACTAACTAACTAATAAGAGATTCCAAAAATTAATTAATAAACTTTAATAGTTTAAATTGTATCTAGAAGAGAAAGATTTGTACTTTTCAAAATCGTCATATATTTTAGTCTAAAAAACCCCTATGTCGATCGTTTTTAGCATTTTTAAAAGTACATATTTTGAAAACCTGATGTGATATAAAAATTTAAAGGCGAGATTCGAATTAAGGATATCTTAATCCCTAGCAAAAAGCATTGTTTTATTTCTGCTCCCGAAGAAAATGTAATTTAGTCGACCAGTGTTATTCTTAAAAACAAAATATTGGAAGAACTGGTTGAACACTACCACTCTTAATTTTTACTACAAAAAAAGGTTTAAATCCAATAATGTTGAAGAAGACATTTCTGAATACTTCCAAATTCTAAAAACCAACAAATATTTGCTTCATTCAATTCAAATTTCCTTTCGAATTTGAAATTTATATGGCATACAGGGTGGCAGCAAAAATTCCATTCAACTCAAAAATGTCGCACCAATATCCTAAAAAGTCTTCTAGTCATTCCCAAAGTTTTGGTTTTAGTTTGGGATTATTTTATTCGTGTCCACTAAATTCTTTAAGCAGAAAAATGATGTTTTCAATATTTTAATTATTTATATATAAAGTTTTCATAAAGGTCACAAAAACATACCTTTTTGCCTCTACAAAAATATGTATGAGGAATAAAATGTATGATTCAACATTTTCAAAAACATATATTAAAAAATCGGTAATTTTTCGACGTACTTTAAATTCTTATTAAATCTCATAATATTTGTTCAGAAAACAGTAAAATGTATTTATAAATCCAAAAAAATCAATGAGAATCAAAAAAATAAAATCAATTGAAAAACACAAATCCCTCATACAAATATACACCAGAAAAACCCTTGAAATTCGTTTCAAAATTCTGTTTAAAATATCGTTAATTTTAGAAAATCTCATAATATTTGTTTGGAAAACACCTTCGAAATGGTTTTCTTAACATTTGAAACTCAAAAAAGAGCTATAAGTGATAAAAATTATTCATCGTAAAATTTATTTATAAATCCAACAAAATCAATGAGGATCGAAAAAACTACACATTAAAGTATACATCCGAAAAATCTGTGAAATTTGTTTCAATATTATATTTAAAATATCGTAATTTTTCGTAATTCTAGATTCTTATTAAATCTCATGACATTTGTTTGGAAAACAGTTTCGTAATTATTTTTGCAAAATTAAAAACTCGATACAAATGTTCTCAATCGAATCAGTTCCAAAAAAGTACGAGAAATAAGTGATAAAAATTATTGCTCGTAAAATGTATTTATCAATCCAACAAAATCAATAAGGATCAACAAAATAATATAAATGAAATACAAACCACACTTGAAAATATGCACCAGAAAAATTCTTTGAATTTGTTTCAAAATTATGTTTAAAATATGATTAATTTTTTAAAATCTTATGATATTTGTTCGGAAAACAGCTTCCTTATGATTTTCTTTAGCATTCAAAATTCAAAAAAGGGCGATAAGTGATAAACATTTTAATTCGTAAAATTTATTTATCAATCCAACAAAATCACCGAGGATCAAAAAAGAAAACACACAAATATGCACCAGAAAAATCTGTGAAAATTCGTTCAAAATTATATTTAAAACATCGTAAATTTTCGGTTTTTCTAGATTCTTATTATTTTTTTTTATATTTGTTTGGAAAAAAACAGCTTCGTAATGACTTTTTTAAAATTCAAAACTCAAAAAAAGATCGATAAATGATAAAAAGTATTACTCATTAAATTTATTTATAAATCCAACAAGATCAATGAGGATAAAAAAAAAACACACACATGAAAATATGCAACAAGAAAATCCGTAAAATTCAGTCCAAAATTATTTTTAAAATATCGTATATTTTCGTAATGCTAAATTCGAACTGAATTTCATGATTAATGCTTTAAAACCAGCTCCGTAATATTTTTCTTAACATTCAAAACTCGATACAAAATTTCTGAACCAAATCAAATTTCAATTCCAAAAGAGGGAAGAGTGTTGAAAATCATACCACATCACTCGTAAAATTTATTTATAGTTAAATCCAAAAAAAAAAAAACAATGAAGACGTAACAAAATATTCAAAATATTATTAAGTTAATTCAAACCGCATTTAAAAATATGCACTAATAAAAACTCCGTGAAATTCATTTTAAAAAATAAAATTCTAAACTCAAAATTTCAAAACATAAAATATTTTACGGGTAAAAATTCTTCGACTTTTGTACAATATTTTTATTTTGATAAAATGATTTTAAAAAATAGCCCGTACGTAATCAAAAATAAAATGTAGCTCATATTTATTTTAAAAATAATTTCAAAGACCCCTATTTTCCAAGATTTTTCGAAAAACTTACGGTACACAAAATTCTTATTCCCTGATTAAAAAGAAAACAAAATATTCATAAAATTAAAAGTGCATCTGTTTTTGAGCTAAAATTTTTTGAATTAATTGCATTAAGTAAAAAATATGATACTGATGGGCAGTAAAAAGAAAACACATTCAAAAGTAAAGAAAATTATCAAACCCTCTGGTCACACGCAAGATGAATTTTAATATCTTTTTTTGTGTTGTGTTGTCACTAATAAAAATTTTCAGATACAATTTACTTAAGTGCATACGCAAAATTTTCCATCTGGCTCGATGGAGCAGCAATATTATTATTAAAAACAAAAGAATTTTAAAAATATTACAAAATAAAAACATTGAACTCATTGTGAACATAAATACTCATCTACCGTAGCCACTAAATTTGTCTTCACAATAATCTTTAAAAAAAAAAAGTAAACTAGAAGAAAAACAAACAAATGTGCGGTATCTACTAAAAGTATTCATAATTCATAATATTCACCCCCCCCCCAACACCCGTTATTTTGGAAAACAAAATAAATTTTTCAACTCCCATTCTTATTTTTTCTTCATCTACACCTCATCCCCCTCAATTCTATTCCCTTTTCCCATACCTATTATACATTATGGCCTGTATATGAGGCGCGAACTAACATCAATGCGGTGGTTGCTTCGTTGCGGCGGCGGCGGTAGCGGTAGCTGTGGCCATTAGAAAAAATAATGACAGCAAGTAAAAGCGCACCGTTTCGCCATCTCATAAAATTGCCATCTTTGGCACTTGCAGATACAAAAATACAAAAACAAAAACTCACAACACCAAGTTCCTATCATCGCGCCCTATAACTTTGGCGCTGAGGCTGACTGACTCTCTGATGGACTGGGAAGACTATACCGCCTGCCGATTGGAATAGAGACGGGGACGACCAACGACGACGACGATGACGACGCTTTGGCTAGAAGATTACAAGATACACCAACGACCGACACGATGATGATGGCGATGGTGATGGCAATGGCAATGGCGGAGGCGATGACTGGGTACGTTCGTGATCATCGTTCCACATGGTTACCTTGGCGTGGAATGGTTTCGGTCGGGCCCAATGATTCCCATTTTTATCCCATCGCATCGCATCGTCTATGGTGTTAAGCGGAGGCGATATTTTTTAAGAAATTGAAAGCCCCAGTCATATATAAAACAAAATTATTATGTAAGTACGTATACACCACACAGAACGATGGGTATTATCCTTCTCAGATACTCTGGATATATACACACAAGGACCTCGACATCTCGAAAATGGAGCGCTGGACGACGGCGGCGGCGGTGAAAATGCGGCACTTATAGCAAATGGCTCCTGATGATGGGACGAGCGACGACCGACGACGGAAGGACGAAGGATGAATAGTGCAAAAACCGATTAGGGACAAAACGTGGAAGTCCCTTAAGCATAGCCATAGATTGCAGGCTTTCATATTTGAATCTTCTTTTCTTTTTTTCGTATACTTTCTCTTATTTCTACATCAGCTGTAAATATGGATACAAAAATTACGCGGAAAAGTATTTTTCATCATTTTTGATTACACAGCAAGGATAATATATTGTCGGACCAGTAAATACCATTTTGTATATTTTTTTAAGCTTATATTCTTTATTTTCCTTTTTTTCATATTTTCTTTTTAAACAATATTGTTGATGATGATTTAAAAATTTTGTCTTCTTTATTTTGTTTTCATAGGAATATACAGAAAAGAGGGAGATATGCTGAGCAAACAAAGAAGAAGAAGAAGATGAAGCAAACCGAGCACAGATGAATTTACTTAACAATTTATCAAATATAAGAATATAATATTTAATATCAATAATTTGACAATATATAAAATACATACATATATACATAAATAGTACAAAATATTAATTTTCTTTTTGTTCACTATTTCGTCGGCTTTTAAAGAAAAAGAAGAAAATCAACTAAAAAATTCAAATCATTAATTTTCGATTTTTAAAAACTGTTTCAAAATACAATTAAGAAAAAACTAAGTTTTGGATTTTTTTATTGAAAAATTATAAACGAAATAAAATTATTTAACTTTGGGCCGACGATTTAAGAACAATAATATTTTTTAATCATAATATTTTATAATTTTTGTTCAACAACACAAACTCAATAATAACTTTTATTTGAAATAAATCCAAACACATAGAACTTAAATTTGAATTTTATTCATTCGGTGTATTATATTTCATATGAAATATATTTCAAAACATTTTACTAAATTTTACTTTTACAGATTAAAATTCAACAAAAAAAGAATTATATAGCTTTAAGGATCCTATATAAATAATATTATGACAAAACAAAAATGATTCAATTTTACATTTGTATGAAAAAGTAATTTGGTTAAAGCTCTCAAAAAAAAAAATAAAGTAAACTCAAAAATATAAGTGACATCAATCAAACAATGTCGCAGTTTTGTATAATGACCAAAAAAGCAATTTTTGTAAGACCTAGAACTATTTTAAAAAAACATAGGAAAGATAAACCAGATCATCTGAATATAGGTTCAAAATATTTCTTTTAGTAATAAATAAATTAAAAGCTAAGCAAATCAACACACATTTTGTTCAAACATTAAAAAACAAAACAAAAACACTTTTAAAATAAAAATAAAATATTCCAAAACCATAAATATTTGTTTTCAATAAAGAAATTATATTTTCAGCCTTTAATCCGTAAGTAGACACAATCAGACAAAAAAAAGGGGTCTCACAATTTTTTCTAAAGGGTTTTGTTTAAAAATCGGATCGATTTTAAAATTTAATAAAACAAGTTGTTTATGAGATATCAATAAGGCTTTATTTTTATTTGAAAGCCATATCAATATTATTATCTGCGAAACATAAAATTGTTTAAATGGCCGCCGGAGTATCACTAGGTGGCGAACATTGGTAGGTCTAGCATTCGCTCTAATCACGACCTGGAGAATAGAGCCCTACAGCACCACTTCTACCTGCGTAACGACATTAGGCATTGGCGATCCGAGAACCTCAGTTTTACCAGGTTCAATGACGAAAACTTGGCAAATGCCATTATCGCCGAGCGAAACGGGACTAATACCCTATTATTTACGAAGATAGAGCTCCAGCTCATCTTCGATTCATTAAAGAAAAAGAAGTCAGCAGGTGTCGACGGTATATCCAACATTGTACTACGACATTTACCTCAGGAAGCTGTGGACATTTATACAATTCTGTTTAACAACGTTCTTAATAATGGATATTTACTGGTCCGTTGGAAGACAGCTGTGGTACATCCTCTCCCGAAAAAGGGAAAGGACAACTCTAATCCGAAGAATCTCCGGTCGATGAGTCTTATGCCGAGTATCAGTAAGGTATTCGAGAAGGTTATAAATAGAGCTCTGTCAAAGTGGGCTGAGAACAACAAAATAATTCCGGATAATCAGTTCGGCTTTAAGGCTGGACATGACACTATTCATGCTGCGACTAAGCTTGTTTCTGATATCCAGTGGAACAAATCTAAAAGACAGTGTACGGATGTTTGTCTGGTTGACTTGGAGAAGGCCTTCGACACCGTATGGTTAGAGGGACTGTATCTTAAGCTGACCAGACTTGGCATAATTAAGCCACTGTTGTATAATGTATATGCTTTATGACATGCTTAATGGTAGACGGTTTATTGTCAAAATTGGCAATGTAACATTTACAAAAATCTTTGACATTAAAAATGGTCTTCAACAGGGAGCGGGTAACTCGCCGATCTTGTTTAGCATTTACACCAGTGATCTGATAGCAAGTCTGACTCAGGCAATAGCGTACGCCGCCGGCTGTCGACCTAATTGCATACAGAAGGGCTCCAAAATTTGAGGTTATCAAGACACTTTTGCAGTTTGACTTCGACAAGATTCAACAATATTGCGATAGGTGGAAGTTGAAAACCAACCTTCAGAAATCTGAAACTATTCTATTCAGGACTCCACTGTATGGAGCTTCAAGGGATACGAGAAAGAACTGGAAAAATCTAGTTATCGTTGGACCAAATCGACAGCCACTGGAGAATAAAAGTGTAGTAAAGTACCATGGCATCTGGTTGGATCAGTACTTGTATTTCGACAGAAATATGAGTGCTTCTCTTTCCCGAGCTACTATAGCCTTTGCCCTGACAAAACGGTTGTTTCTTAGCAGCTGTCTTGACAGCAGGGTGAAGGTGATTTCCTACATGGCCCTTATCTGGCCGATGATTGCCTATGGGTGCCCGGTGTGGTTCAACGTTGCCCTATCTCAAATGGAAAAGATTCAAGTGTTTGAGAGACAATGCCTGCGACGTTGCCTTGGACTACACCAGAGTCGCAGTACAACATTACTATTCCAACCAGGTTCTATACAACAGAGCCAATAGATAATTTCTTGCTGAAGCTTGGTAGGGGTGGCATTGCGAGAGCGATGTCCTCGTCTAACAGTTTAATTTTTGGGGCTTACTACCCCAACAATGAGTACTACGAAAGTGCACGTTTTAGCGGAAACATTCCGCCCGAAACTTTCCTCTATTTATACAATCGAGGGCTGACACAGGATAGAGAGGCGGTTCCGCTAATCTACCAAGTTAAACGTAAAACTGATAGGCGACTCCTTTACAGCGGAGACGTCCTCGCAATGGACGGAGTCGAGAGCCTTCGGTTCAGTAGGACTGTTTCCGATAGGAACCGAAGAGATAGGGTGAGGCAGGAGAACCAGTTTTGGTGGTTTCAAATTGAGAATATCATTTAAAGTTGTCTAGGGCGCCTTACATAGGTTTAAGAATTAGAAAAACATAACAATACAAACAAAATTTTAAAAAAGAGGCTGGGATGCGACCCACACTGATAACTTCCCATCCCGTCTATCGATTTGTCTTGCTTAAAAGTTTGTCTGGAGATTTTATTTTTTTTTATGAAAAAACAGACTGTTGTATTTTTATAAAAAAATTACTCAATATCACAATATTTTCTGTGAAATAAAATAAGTTTCAAGCCAATATTTTTAATTTTTGAAAAGCTATTTGAGCCGAAAGTAAATTTTTACCAAGTTTTAGTATTGTTTTTTTTTTAGGTTTTTATATTTTGTAAAAAAAAACACTGTCAATCCTACATTTCTCAAAATTTTACCGAATGTTGAAAACAATATTATTTATAAGATAAAATTAGTTTGAAGCCAATATCTCAAAGTTTTGAAAAGATATTTGAGCCGAAAATCAATTTTTACCAACTTTTATTAGTTTTTTTCTTTAGGTTTTTATTTTTTGTAAGAAAAACTGTCAATTCGATTTTTCTCAAAATTTTTCTTAAAGTTGAACACAATATTTCTTATAAGTGAAAATTAGTTGGAAGCCATAATCTCAAATTTTTGAAAAGATATTTGAGTCGAAAACCAATTTTTACCAACTTTTGTTAATTTTTTTTTTCAGTTTTTAATTTTTTGTAAAAAACTGTCAATTCGATTTTTCTCAAAATTTTATCAGATTCCAAAAACATTATTCTTCGTTGCACAAAATTGTTTTGGAGATAAAATCATAGTTTAGTCCTAAAATTTTCGAAGTGACAAATTTTTTTTTTCAGTTTTTTTGATTTATAAAAAAAACCGTTAATTGGTTTTTTCACAAAAATATAATTGTTTTGTATCACGTTACAATATATAACATAAAATTTAATTCAAGTCTCTAACGTCATTGGTTCATGAGATATTTAGGGTTAACCAAAATTTTCACCTTTTTTTTAAACTGCTATGGTAAAAAAACCACCCTCGCAATTATCTTGAGAGCCCTTTTTGCATCTTCCTGCCTTATTATCTGTATAACAAAATTTATTTGAAGTCGATATCTCTTCTGGTTCTTGAGCTATGGACGACGAAAAAAACGTCGTACGTCCGTATATATACGTATACGTACACACGCACGCACAGACATCTTTCTAAAAATCTTTTATTTCGACTCTAGGGACCTTGAAACGTCGAGAAATGTCAAAATGTTCAATTTGACAAATCGGACCCATTACAATAACTTCATATGGGAAGTTAAAAATATATTTTTTTATGATCAAAGAAGCCAAGTTAAAAAAAAAAGCTTAAGACAAAATTTCATAAAAATCTATTGGGCCGTTGTTGAGAAAATTAAAATTCTCACTTTCTGACAAAAAGAATGTGTATGGGACTACTGTAATTTTTAGCCTCAAGAGAATCTGTTTAAACCTTTAGTTTCTAAGTAAAAATTCTATTAACAAAATGGTTTAGGTTCTGGCGGTGAGGATTGACGACAAACGAATAGAATCGTCGGACCAACTTTTTCTTTGTCTTGTTGATAAAAAATTGGAGTTAGAAATTTTAGTTTCTAGCTATACGTCACAAGTTAAATTAAATTAAATTTTTAACCGATCCGTGTTTTTTGTAAAAGTGGCTTCCAAAGTTCATCAGCTTGACATCAATGTTGCTTACTTCGCTATACATATGTTACTCAATGATCAAGTAAGCTCTAAACATGTTAAACATAAAACTGGGGCGACTGAAGACTTGAATGAATCAAAAATGAATTATTCCAACAATCGAATATGGAATATGCAATTCAATTTCTTGTGGTACGACAGTCAAGTTGTTCTTGTTACGTTCAACCCCCCCGAGTTAAAATGTAAGATCCTGAAAAATGGACCACTAAGCTGTTAAATTTTGAAATTTTCTTTTAAATAATTCTCAAAAATTTCAAGTTCTCTTCATTCCGGACACTTTCAATTTTTTCAACTTGTCAGTCTCATCATAAAAATTCTTTATTCAATTCCGACTTTTTGATTCAATTTAAAAGTTTATATAAATTGGGTTTGGGTTACCTTTATAATTATTAACTCTTCAAAACAAGTCAAGCCATCATAATAAATGGACACTTCAAAGGCAACAAACAAAAAAAAAGAAGAAAACCTTTTGCACCTTACCCATATACTAACTGTCTTAACCAAAAATATAAAATTATGAGTTGCCATTGTCACTTGTCAAACCGTCTAATTTATTGTACAGTTGTTGTGTAGCTTTGAGCAAGGATAATTTTTGGGAAGAAACAAGGAAAGGAACATATTTAATTCGGTTAACCGTATTGCCACCTTATTAGCAATATGAAACGTATACGAGTATATGAATTAGGACGTGCAAATGAGTTAAAAACCATGCCGCAGCGGCGGATTAAGCCGACGCGACACGACGCCGCTATATACGTTCCGTCATGGCAGCTAACTAACCAAACCAAACCAAGCCAAGCCGATACTAATGTAAGCCAAAATTAATTCACCTTTAGGTTATGACAACCTGCAGGCCATAACATCAAGGATAAGCCAGCTTAAAATAAGCGATTATCGTCAACGTTTGTTATTATTTTTTACTTTTCTTTTTGGATTCTTTTCTGCGCTGTCTCACGCATCCACACAAATCATCCGATGATGTTGTCGACGACGGACGGCAAAAATAAAAAAAATTTCAACACGTTAAAAAAAACAACGCGTATTTTTGCTTCGCACTTTTTACACAGAAATTTAAGAAAAAGACGAACGAACTCACCTGTCAAGAGACAGTACGTGACAGAGGCGGCTCGATGGTGGTAGCGGCGGCGGTGGATTGGACCGACGACGACGGAGACAGAGACAGAGACAGAGACAGAGACAGAGACATAGACGGACCAGACAGACAGATAGGTACGCGTTGCAAGTTCGACGTTTTGTTATTGAGTTGTGCGTGATCTTTCCCCGACCGTGCGTTGCCACACCACACCGCTGCCGTCATCGCCACCACACTCACTCAATGTTCGCACGAATTACATTACACGAAAACCATAATAATAATTATGAATGCGTCGTTCTTGTTTTGATCCTTGAAGGATTGACGGAAGGTATATACGGCAGCGGTGACGGCGGCGGCGCGTGTAAGACTCTCCAAACTTCAAGTCCAACTCCAACTGCAGCACTCCCAAGTTCACCTTAATTGTTAATTAAAGTCAGTGTGAGTTGCTTACAACATTCAATGTCGGGTGGCAGTATTGGTGGTGGCGGTCGACGGTCGTCGTGATGACACGTGAAATGGGGAAATCGTCCTGGCATCAGGGACGATGAAGTGGCTCGGCGGCGGTGACGGCCATCAGGGTGTTATTGCGTTGAGTTGAGGTTTTGAAGATTCAAGTTCTCGAAATTGGTGAAGGTGAGTGAAGGTGTCTGCGGGCATTGATGGAATGTGATAGTAGTGCAAGTTCGACAGCTGTCGCGGGTGCGACTCTTCTCGAAATACATCGTCATCATCATCATCATCACCACAATCGACACCGACAACAACAAAGTTACCAATGCCCTCAAGTTAGAAATGTCGTCTTGCAATTTTCGTTTCATATAGGTACCTATGTCGAATGTCCATTGCACAAACAAGAATAATTGACTACTTGACGAAATGATTGATTATACGAATTGCAGCCCGTACACACACTTTTGTTTTCCAATTACTCCTTTTTGGCAGCAGGTGAATCGTGCGTTGTCAAAAAGATATGCGGATATAATGCTGTGGCCGTGGGATAAGTAGCTGTGTGATTACTTATGACGTTTAAGGAGGCGGATAAACTTGAGGCAAAATATGATAAAATTCAATAGTCATTGTCTTCAATACCTTCATACTTACGTATGAACTATAATGATGCTGGTTGAGGTATAGAATTAATGAAATATAATGGAAAAAGTTATGCGTGCTTAAGGAAGAAGGCCATGAAATGTGCAACTTTAGAAACCGTACTCAACTTTCCAGTAATAAATTTAAAGATAGGACTTCGAAGATGTTAATGTGTTGTCCAATATGATAAAAGTGCAACAATGTATTTGAGCTTTGAGTTGGTCAAAAACTAATGTTTGACAAGTGCACTCGTCACTTAAAATATTTTGTTGAGGGATAAACGTATTCAGGATGGCGATTTACGATTCATGATGAATTGCCGAACTTTACTGAACACAAATTAAAATTGTTTGAGGTTCTCAACTGCTGTTAAACCATATGAACAACAATCATCAAAATTGACGAAAAACTAGTAAAATTTGTATTTTTTTAGAGTTAAATATAAAAAGTATTTATACAAGCCTAAGCGAATCCACATTGTATCATTGTTTTTAGTCATGAAACTATTTTTAACGACTTCAATGTGTCATTTATCTTTTGAATTTGATTGAAAAATTTATCTTAAAATAGGATCTTCACCAAAATAATAATAAACATTGTGAGGGAAATATGCACCTTTCCAAATTTCAGCTCGAAAATATGAGATTATATATCAAAGGGGTGTGATATCCGCCTACTTTTCTTGTATTTGTTATGGTTTATATGAACTACTTCTGATTCTTGTAAAATGATGAAATTTAACAGAGCGGTAGGGATCGATGAGTATAGAAAGACAAAAATTAAAGTTTCTAGAATATCATTCAGGGGGTGTGGTATCCACCCACTTTTTTAAATGAGGTTTAAATACGATACAGATTCTTCTATGAGGGAAGGATAAGAGAGAAGAATTGTTATTCTAATTGGTTAATGAGTTAAAACCATTGAACCAGTGAAAATACCAATGAGCATTGCATTGCGAGGGAAATATTGAGCTGGTTTAGAGTATTCTACATCAGTGAAGTGCGGTTAAAGTAAGAATCTCTGTACTTATCAGTACGCTCCAAACTTGAATATGGTATAAACGTATGGAAAGTCCAAAAAATAAAACTATTGCGGTCGATTTTATTCACTTGCGACATAAACAAACTAATAGCAAATATAGCATTCGTACAAAATTTTGAACTCAATTGGGTCCGGAGATTCTGTCCGTCTGTCTGTCTATACATATGTAGGTACCTATGTCCTCTCCCTTACAGCCGAAACCATTGGGTCGTTTGAATTTAAACATGGAAATTAAGTTTTTGAATGCATTCCCATTACGCATTTTAAATTGTCAAAGTAATATTTGACAATAAAAACTGTGTTATTTTTATTTAGATTTTTAAAAAATATTACTAACTTATTGTAATCGGTCCGATTTGCGAATTGAAAATTTTGACATTTCTCGACGTGTCAAAATAAAATATTTTTAGAGAGATGTCTGTGCGTGCGTGTGTACGTACATACGTCCGTATGTCCGTACGTCCGTACGTTCGCGACGTTTTTTTCGTCGTCCATAGTACAAGAACCAGTAGAGATGTCGACTTCAAATAAATGTTGTCATACAGATATTAATGCAGAAAGATGCAGAAAGGACCCTCAAGAAAATTGCGTTGGTGTTTTTTTTACCATAGCAATTTTTAAAAAAAGTGAAAAAACTAACGGTTTTTTTTATAAATCAAAAAAACTAAAAAAAAATAGGTATTTGTCACCTCGAATATTTTACGAACAAAAAATGACTTTTTCTCCAAAATAATGACATCTAGTATAATTTTGAGAAAAATCGAATTGAAAAACTTTTTTTAAACAAAATAAAAACAAAAAAATACATTACTAAAAGTTTGTAAAAATTGATTTTCGACTCAAATATCTTTTCAAAAATTTCAGATTATGGCTTCAAACTATTTTTGTGTTATAAAAAATATTGTTTTCAACATTCATTAACATTTTGAGAAAAATCGAATTGACAGTTCTGTAACAAAAAATAAAAACCTAAAAAAAAATTACTAAAAGTTCGTAAAAATTGATGTTCGACTCAAAAATCTTTCAAAAATTTGAGATATTGGCTTCAAATTAATTTTTTTTTATAAAAAATATTGTTTATAACATTAGGAAACATTTTGAGAAAAATCGAATGGACAGTTTTTTTTACAAAAAATAAAAACCTAAAAAAAAATTATAAAAGGTGGTAAAAATTGATTTTCGACTCAAATATCTTTTCAAAAATTGGAGATATTGGCTTTAAACTACTTTAATCTTTCAAAAAATATTATTGTCAACATTCAGTAAAATTTTGAAAAAAGTCGAATAGACAGTTTATGTACAAAAAATTAAAAACCTAAAAAAAAATTAACAAAAGATGGTAAAAATTGATTTTTGACTAAAATATCTTTTCAAAAATTTGAGATAATGGCCTAATTTTAACTTATAAGAAATATTGTTTTCAACATTTGATAAAATTTTGAGAAAAATCGAATTGACAGTTTTTATTTTACAAAAAATAAAAACCTAAAAAAAACAATGTTAAAACTTAGTAAACATTTATTTTCGACTGAAATATATTTTCAAAAATTAAAAATATTGGCTTCAAACTAATTTTATCTCACAGAAAATATTGTTTTCGACATTCAGTAAATTTTTTATAAAAAACCAACTGTCCGTTTTTTCATAAAAAATTAAAATCTACAAAAAATAGGACGCAAAATTGGTAAAAATTGATGTTCGGTTCTCGATATCTCGTGAACAATAAAAGATATTGACTTTAAATTAGTTTCATTCATCTAATTTGTATTTGTTTGTATAAGAAATACAAAACGTTTTTCAGAAATGCTACTAAAATTGGTAAGAATAGTTTTTCGACTAAAAATCTCGTTTACAAAAATAGATTTCGAAATCAAACTATTTCATCAAATGCATAATATTGCTGATAATTTTTAAATCTTTTAGAATAATTCAACTGACAATTTTTTTTACAAAACACGAAAACCTACAAACCTTTTAAGCAAGACAAATCGACCGACGCACGAGATGGGAAGTTATCACTGTGGGTCGCATTCCAGCCTCCATTTTTTTTTAAATTCGATATCTTAAAAAATGGGTTAGTATTGTTTAACAAAATTCAAATTTTAAAACCATATATCTAACCACTAAATACTTGCATACCAAAAATATTTCACAACCTCTGTTTTGAAATTTTATAATTTCCCAAAAATCTATATTCACTGAGGAAAAGTTTCTAAAATTTTCTGTCAGTTGAGTATAAAATTTTCTCAAAATGATTTTTTAAATATTATTTGAAATTGACATTGGACTAAATACAGAACAAATCTCAAAATCCACAAAAGTTAATAACCAAGGAGTGATACAAATATTTAGAAGTGGTTTTATGGTGTAATACTTATAAACACCCTTAGACCAAACCTAAGGCCCTCCATTAAAAAAAATAATGGTTTAAGGAATTTCCACTAAAAACATTTTAAACAATCTTGAAAAACCTGTAGAATTACACAATATTCAAGTGTCCAAAGCCACAAAGCTTATTTTATAATTATTTTAAAGCCTCATTGTACCCAAGCTCTAAATATAATGACCCAAAAAATGTCCAAAAAGTAATCTCATATAATTACCCCCATTAAAGTGAACAAAATTTAATTAATTAATTGACAATGTCGCTTTTTACTTCTAAAGATGCAAACAAAACCCAAAGGACAGGTGAAATAATCCTAAGAGTGTTAATCGCATCAAGTAGATATTAAATTTTTCACTTATAGATATTATATACCTCACTAAAAAGTAAAAATACCTTAAATATAAAAACATCACATCGTACTAAACGCTTTTGTCGCGTTGATGCATCGGACGTTGCTTGTCGTCGTCATTTTAATGACAAACAGCTCATTTTGCACTTTTAGAAAACCAGAAGCAAATTATTGTCCACACATGGTCCATCCCCGCTTATAAAACAAAAACAAGACGCAGACGAAGACGAAGACGAAGACGAAGACAACGAGACGATGGATATTAAGTTTTCTTATGCCCGAAACAATAACAAAACAAGATATCCCCTAATCGATTGTTAAGTCCCACCCTGCTGATAACTTCTGGCAAATTGAGGTGAAACTCAGCCATATTTTTTTCGGTTTTGGTGTCCTAACCCTTTTTCGTCAGGAGCTTCCCTTTTACGACCTTAAATAAAAACATGATGAAATAAAACTCAAAGACGAAAGAAGCAATAGGCGCATAATTAAAGATTATTATCGAACATTTGTGAATGGTTACAACCAGAAGTTGAACTTAAAACAGCAACAACAATCATGAGACGGAGCGGCGCGCGGCGCGCGGTGGTGGCAGCGGAGAGTTGCGCTACTGACAAATATGACCCACAATTCGTTTTGTATGGCAATAAACTTTAAAATGGCTCTCGGTATCTCCGTTTGCTCCCTTCCCTGAATATTGGAATGAGATGGAAACGTTGAGCGGTGCGGCGCAGTCATTTTTATTACATTTAATTTTATTCCAACACATTTTTAATGCATTATCATTTTATGCACAAAATGTGTAATTAATTCGAAGCGTTGTTCTGCAAAGTTTTTACATAAAATCTGCTTGCTGCAACAAGAAACAAGCATCATCTTCATCAGCCAAAAGCTAAACCAAAGAGAAGCTAAGGTAAAGGCGCTACTGACTCTGACTGAGTTGCTATACATGTAGCTGCATGTGCTTTTGCAGATATGATGCGTATCTTTTTAGAAGTACCTTACCCTAACTACATTCTTACATACAGCCAGCGCAAAGAAAACAGAAAATAAAAGATGAAGAAAACATCAGTGGGGCAACATGTTTTTACTCAATTATTTGCAACCTGTAATTACTGTCCACAACACTGTGCAATTATGTCGTCCAATTAATTCCAGGGGGCACAGATATCATCTTTTTGAGTAGAGGTTTTTATTTTGGTCTGACCGTGCTTCGCGTTGCGTCGGTCATCCAACGGCACGGCGGCGGCGGCGGCGACTTGGCGTTCAATGAGCTTCCTCATAGTAACTTAAAGCAGACTCATCACCGGGACGAAATTCAAGCGAAACAATCCTTCCGCTTCGAAAGCATCGTCATCAAAATTGTGTTTAAGTACGAAGAAAATCGCTGTCGTATATTAATGTGACATGTTAATATATTTTTTTAAATATGTAATAATTTTCAATTTAATCCGCTGTTTTTTTAAAAGCAATTTCTTTTTTTTTTTCGTTTTGGAATTTTTAATTTTCGGCAGTTTTTTTTTTTGTTTTTCTTCTTTATCTTGAACATTTTGGCATACCTAAAAATGCTTGGGTGAGTTCTGCAGCGTCACGGCGGCGGTGGCCAGCGTGGCAGTCAAAGAGTTAAGATCTTAAAACGTAAACAAGGATTAAACAAGTGTTGAGATCACAATCTATGTTTTATCCTTTATCTTTGTTTTTCGCATACATTCGGAGACAGAAACTTTAAGGTGTTTAAAGATCAAAAGTCCATGTGCGATTAAAGCACAGAAACACAAATTTCGGGTAAACGAGCGTATTGCTAAAGGAACAATATTTTGTTTCTATGAATATTTAAAAGTTTAACTTTGAGTGTAGAAATTTGTATTTTTTATTATAGGGCCAAGTTCTGGCACTACTACGTATTTACAGGAACAATCTCAGCCAGATTATGACCCCTCTCTAACTTAAGAACCAATTACTCCAAGAACTTCAAATTCGCAACACTTCCTTAAATAGTCAATGATATGCAATGAACAAATTTCAGTTCGAAATTATGAGATTATCCAAACAGGCGTGGCATCCACCCACTTTTCTTGGATTTGGTATCGTTTATATGTTGGAACTACTTTTGAATTTTGTAGAATCTTGTAGAATAATGAAATTTGAAAGAGTGATAGAGATCAATGAGTAAGGAAAAACAAAGTTTAAAATTTGAAGAATATACATTCAGGGGGTGTGGTATCCACCCACTTTTTTAAAATGAGGCTTAGATATGATGAAGGTAATTCTATGAAGGAAGGATTAGAGAGAACAATTGTTATAAAAATTTGTGTGAATGTTATGCTATGCAGAAATATACACTTAAGTCTAGGTTTGATAAATAGGTCCAAAATGTAGATGATAATAAAAAAGGCAAGGACGTAACTATAAAATTCGGCCATTGTAAGTTTTTGAGTTAAAACCAGTGAAAACCAGTGAAAACCAAATTTGAAGCAATTAGTGCAAGATTTGCATATCAAGAACAGTTTCCTATCTGCCTGGTATATACATATATGCAAACAACATCTTTTTAATACTGGAAGATAATTTCTTTTAGTTGATTGGCTACAATTTGATGGGCTTACTTACAATGTTTAAGAATACTCAAATGTGGACAGTAAACTTTTTAAGTTAACCCACCCAAACACTTATGTTTTTATGTGATAAAATCAAAAGGTTAATAAGACTTATATAAATTAATGGAGACATTTGGAATTATTATTATTATAAGACTAGTATACAATTCTTATATTTGGACACAATATAGTCAAAAACAATCTTGAGTCTCTTGGACAGAATTGAAAAACGGGAGATTTTAAAGTGCAAGTGTAATTTGTCTACGTAAACTTTTATATTGTCTCTTCTAACATACCTTCTAGTGCAAAACGTTTTCTTGATTTCCTAAAAAAATTTTAACCGAAATAATATTATTAATAAGAATGCTCTAAATTAAATTTTGGGTGCACTAATAAGTGCAGAGATTTTTTCTTCAACCAAACTACACGAATGTAGAACGCTTTAACTGGCTCAATACGTCCCCCGAAATATAATGTGTTAACATTCAAAGCCAAGTTTTTGTTCAATAGTTGCTGACTAAATTTAAAAACAAAATAACGGTTATAAAAGGTAGTACGCTCCTGGAACAATACAAAAATCATTTTTAATATAGAAAGAACCCAGGATAATCTAACATATTTGGAGAAAATTTTATTCAAATCTATTGACCTATAGAAATTAGTATAGGGACTTCTGTTATTTTTGGTTTAAAAAAACTCCTTACGTGAAACATTAATTTTCAAGTTTGAACTTAATCGACACAATAGCTAATACAGTAAAGCCACTGACTAACCGAAGGAAAGAAAGACGGACAAAATCACCAGATCCAATTTGTTCGACTTTTCTACTATCGTAAAGTCATGTTTAAAACCACGAGTTCCAAAATTACAAATTCAATACTGGCTATATAAGTTTATACATGTCGCAAGTAAAAACTATAGAATATCCCTTAAAAATGTATCGTCCTATTATGAAGCATCTCAAATTTCTGATCAAAATACACCCTATAACCTGTTCTCATGAGTATTATCAAGCATTTTAACCAACTTTCAAAAACATTGACCATTTTCTTGGTAGAAATTAAAAGCTTTCCATTTCGTTAAACAAAACAACCTTACATATCAAATATTTTTATAGAAACTTTTGCTTCTTATTAGCTTTTAATTCCAGGTTTTATTAACTTATAATTATGGCAAAGGTTTTTCAATTTAAAAATTCTAATTAAATAACAATTAATTACATAATGTTTTTCAAGTTCTTAGGTACAATTTTCCAACAAATTGTATTTCAAGATTTTTAAAAAGAAAAAAATGTACTTACCCATTTGAATAAAAGAATTTTAAATTAAACCGCCAACCGAACCGCCATTAAAAATGCACTTCCTTGCCAACACTACCGAACCGACAAAACCCACCCACCGACAGACCGAGTTACATACATACGTAATGAAAAACAAAAACAAGAATTGAATTCTAATTCACATTTTAAAACACAGAAAAAAGCACTTCACTTCGGAATTAAGTGATATTTTATGAAATAAACTTCAACTTTAACACTTTCTTAACATTTTCATTGAATTTCTTATACCACACATTGAAAATTAATATTTTAAATCAATTTTTTAATTTTTAATTCGAGACGATCGCGGGTACACCACACAAGATTTTCACAAACTGTTGTTGCCATTGCCAATTTCCAGAAATCAAAGAGAAAGATAGAGATGCATATTGCATGTCTCGCTCGGCCGTTCTGCGATTTTTAAACTATGAATAATGTTATAATGAACTAATACCATGATTACAAGAGTGGATTGAGAAATCGAAATCGAATCCAAATTTAGATTTAGATCCAGGTGGGTGTATGGATAAGTTGAATCGACGAATGAATGTAAGAATTGAGTTCAAACGGAATCGAAGTAATAATACATAATATAAATTATTTTATAATTTTACATGAGAAATTAGGATTTAATTAAAATAAAAGGAAACTGGAATATGACCAGCAGTAAGTGAAATGATTATTTCATTGCAATACGTCAAATTGACGTTTAAGAATAATCAATCAATTGATTGAATTTAAGTCTGTTTTGGTTGAGATTTTGGGGAATAAAAACGATATAATGTTGCATTTTTTTTAACGCAAATTAGTTCCGAAGTGTAATAAATTTCATAATATAAAATAAGTTTTAAATTGATGTTTTTTATTTGTGGTGAAGACATTTAAATTAAAATTAAATTTTAGGGTACTTTTAAGTATTTTTTGTCTTAGGGCGTGTTCCACAATATGCAAGTAAGATTCAGATAACATTCACATTATTATTTCACAATAACTGGGTAGGTCTAAGTAGGTCAATGGCATAGATAACTAACAGTTCACAGTGTTAAAATGCTATCCTTTATGCAACGATGTTAGGGACAAGTTATAGCTATCATTGAAATTTGAATGGATATTTTACTGTGTTTTCTTTTGATTACAAATTATAATTATGCACTTATCAAACGGAAATCATTCAAAGAAAAAAAGAGTTAAATTTTGCAGTTATTTTTTTTTTTTATTTTCGGACGGAAAATAATTTTCCTGAATAGCTAATTCTTTTATGTCAAAAAGTTAAACGAATTATTTCACTGATTTGAATTGACGACAGATTTTTTTCAGAAAAAAATGTACGTTGGATTTTAATCAGGAAATTATTTTCAATGAAAGCTATTAACAACTTCAATGATTCAATTTCAATGATTGGTTTCAATGACAAAAACCAATGATAGCTGTAACTAGCCATAATTTAGTTTTTAATTGAAATTAATATTCTTTTTCATGATGAATTCGATAATTTTTTTTACAGCATTATTTTCAAATGAAAATAAAATAAATGTAATCTTTGGACGAATCGCCTTCGATTTTCTTTTGAAGAAAGAAACTTTGAGCCAGGTATTGTCTTTTATACATAGCGCAATTTTTACCGCCACTCAAATGCACAATTAAAAACGTTCCAATATGTAAAAATCATCTAATTTTATTGTTTTTTTAAAATATTGTCCATTGGATTTTTCCAAAAGTCTTACAAAATATTCAAATAAAATAAAAAAACTTTTAATTTGATTTTTTATAAAAACAAGTAGCAGTGTATAAACAATAATATTTTGTATAGAATGAAATAATTCAATATCAAATATTCAAGTCAATATCAATATATTCATTTTTACTGCAGACATTTTTACCAACTTGTTAATTATATTTTTTTAAAGGTAAAAAACATAAAGTTGGCAACACTATTTTCACTGACTGCCATTTTTTCAGCTGTCAAGTGAATTATTTTTAGGTTGGTTTTGCATTTTAAAAATTGAAGCCACAGAATCACATAGAAAGGCGAAAATTTGGTAATGGTCCCAAACATTGTTGCTTTGGATTCCAATTTGTATATAAGGAAATTTTGTATATCGATTAATGGATGTGTATGTTGGGTCAATGTTAGATCACCAAAAACTGACTGTTTGGTGCGATTAATGGATTAGCGGAATAACTGAAGCGTATTTCTTTAAAAACGATGCTTTCCAGAACGTTACAGTCCATAGAGTCATGATTGCTGACTTTTTCGTTCATGAAATGATAAACTCGAAACGATTAATCACTTAGATGACAACATTTACGACATTATTTCTGATATCCTACCACAAATTTTGTAAAAATGCATCCAAATTTTAATCGTATCGTCCGTCGCTAGTAGTCACTGATAATGTTTAATAACCTCGATTTATTTTGTAGTATTTCTGACAGAAATATCCCCAAGAAGCCTATTTTTTCGGCCTCTAGGGTTGCCGAAAACGTTAGGTTTTATTTTACTTTGCATTTACAAAAGATTTCTAATAGAAAGTTATATTTTGTATATATACATAAAATGTTAATTCTAATAAAATTAATATTTAAAAAATTCAACTTTGTGGTCTTATTTAAGTCTTCTATTTGACTTACTTTGAAATCCCTCTTTATAGGTGTATTCCAAGTAATAACATTTGTTTTACTTTCATTTAACTAAATTTTCAATTTTCTTTGTGTGTGTTGATTTGAAGCGAATATATCCCAAGACAGAAATAATTTTCAAATCTATTTCTAATAAGTTAACACGTCTTTAATAATAAACCTTGTTAATAACTTGTGTCTTAAAGCAGGAATCTAGAGTATAATATTGGTTTATTATTAGAGAAGAATTTGTTTGTTTGCTTGCTTGTTTATTTGTTTGAACTGGATGATCTCAGGAATTAATGGTCCGATTTCAAAAATTATTTCACTGTTAGATTTCGCATTTATTAAGAAAGGCTATAGGTTAAATAACATTACACTACAACTAATATCAGCGAAGTACCAATAAAGCAAATGTTTCAAAATCGGGTGCTGCGTAAAACGGTTAAAGCTTTGCTTAAACAATGTATGACAGATTTGTTCTTCTTTTATACTTCTAAAAAAAGTCCATGACAGCATATATGTATCTATGTTTTAAAGTTCTAAAATAAAGCATGCAAGTAACGCTGCAGGGCTCATCTAGTGTGAAATATAATCATTCATTACATCTACATAAACCCTCCTTCATCATTCTTTCTATCACCCATTTTTAATATCTATAAAATAAACAATTTGCAAATGACTCTATACGCTAAACCATTATTATTCTGTCACTAACATCTCTAAGCGAAATCATTATCCAAGAAAGGAAAAAAAAAAAACAAAAACACTTTCTCATTGCCCAATTAACATTAAATACAAATCCTCTTCAAGCAGACATCAGCCCCTCATTTGTAATTGTCTAAAACAGCTTCTTATTCTCACCTAATCTCGCCTCCAAAAAAATTAATACCTCAATTTACAAAAGCAAAAACAACAAAAAAAATAACAAACAATCTCCCTTCTTAAATCGTCCATCAACACTTTGCGTTCATCCTAAACAAAACAAAAATAACAGAACATTGCTCTTAATGAGGGGATGTTCCACGTAAATTGCTCAATTAAAAATCATACTCTACATCTACAGTTCTATACCACCAACCAACCCAAGGACCAACCGACCGACCGCCTATAGCCTGCCCGCGCCCTACACTACCGACCGACCGACACAGTCCAACACCAAAATGAAGAGAATTATTTTTTATTAAATACTCCCAATGCTAAAACACAAAACCACCCCCAACTCACACCCCACCCAATTTTCGACATAAGGTTTAAACTAAATACGTAAATTTGAAGAGCAGAGCCAAAAACTGAAAAGAAAAAAATCTGCAAATTTTGCAACCCCAGAAAAGAAATAAAGGTCCTTTTTTCGACTTTGTATCCCTCAAATAAGGAATTAGAGTGGTCTAAGGAATTTTTTCGTTTGTTTCGTCCTTTTAGACTTTCCACTTCAATATTTGTTTTGTCATTCGTTTTATTGTCAATTTATTGTCTACCAAAGTTGACTTATATTTTTTTTCTATATCAGCTTTTACTTAACAAAAAAAAAAACGGATTTGACGGAAACGGTGGCGGTAGCGGCGTCAGCGGCGTCAGCGGCGATGACAGCTATGGAGTCTGTTTAAGGAAATGGGCAGCATGCTTGGACGATTGTTTCACCATGGACAAACTTCTGAGGAATAATGACAGAAATATAGAAAGAGAGAGGCAGAGATAGAGTATGAGAAAGGAGATGCGTGTCGGTGCGTTCATAAAATAATGATTACCCTCTTTTTAACGCCAATTACAAGATTGTAAATGTAATTGACTGTAAGAAAAGTTTTGTATTTCCGTCCGCCGTCCTTTGGTTGTTTTTGTTTTGTTTTTAAGCCTCTTGAATTTTTGTTTGTAAATTGTTTTATTTTTTAGACGAATTTTACATTAGGAAGGGATTCTAAGGGCGGAATAAAGGCTAAATTGTGGACAAGATTAAACCGAAATATGGAAATGTAATTTTTTTTAGTTGAAACGCATTTTAAGTAATTCTCTCTGTCAGATTTTGATGCTAGACTAGGGTCACCTAAGCTGTTTATGGTTAGCCTTTAAGAGCTAACAGAGAATTTTGCAACTTGGACATTCAAACAACATTCAAAAAGCTTCAACTTAGAATTTTTTTGATAAGGGACTACGCATTACCCGAAAAACTCAGAGGCGCGAACAATTTTTTCAAAATATTTAGGGATTCGTCAAAATGAAAAACTATCGTAACGAGATTTACAAAATGAGTTTTGAAGCTCTAAGTTTTTATTCTTAAGGCCTTTTGAGAAAAAGGTCTTCTTACCTCTTAAGATACTGAATATCATAAGGAAGGTCCCAAAGAAAGTTCAAGAAAGCTCAACCCGTCTAAGGACTTCTACACGGATTCAAAATGCTAAGAAGATCCTGAAGACGCTCGGCGAGCAACCTAATATCGGGAAAAATTCTGAGCACGACGCAAAAACCATGTGGACCAAGAACTTCATAAAGCCAGGGAAGACTCTACGTCAAAGTGTCAGAGGTCTATCGAGGACATAACTTCAACGCTCAAACGCCCTTAAGTGATTAACACCAGCACTCAATTGTATCCCGTTAGGCTCGTTTCCCACTACACGGTTTTGACCGTACGGCAAAAAACCGGACGGCGACATTTTGTTAGAGGCGCGAAGAAGAGCAAATACGCTTTCATATTATACGGTCACGGCAAAATGCCGGCGCCGCGCCGCCGTGTAGCAACCATCTACTACCACTACAATATACGGCAGCCGGACGGCCGGCGCGATAAGCTTAGTGGCGTACGAGACGAAATACATGTATTCACATCATACGATTTTATTCGTGGGGCAGAGTTCGATCAGCCACTTCAAGACCTGTGAAAAAGTATACTAAGCACAGGAACCCTGTATAAGTGTATATATCGTGTTTTACCGTACGGTTAAAATCGTATTCCATTTTTTTCGAAACTAGTCCAAAATTTTAAATTAGATTTTCTAGTGTATTTTCTAAATGGCTTATTAGCAAAGAAATTCTTCAATATTTTGAAAAATATAGCTATTTTCATTTTCACCAGTCTTAAAATAAATCTTACGTAATTTTTAAGAATCATGACAAAAATTCTGCCTTCAAAATTTTGTGTTTCAAAAAATAGGTTTTCAGAACACCCATTGAAAAAAAGTTGTCTTTTATAAATTTGATTTGAAAAAATTCTGCAAATAATATGGGAACATTTTGAAAGTGGATTTTGCTGAATTTTGAAAAACATTACCCCCAAAGGAAAATGTTGAAAATATTTAATTTTTAAGTTGACATTCTGGATTTGTAATATCATTTTTCAATATTCAAATAGGATCAAATAAAATATTCTTTTTAAAAATTTAATGATACGAACAAAATCAAATTTTCATTTATTAACATTTCCAATAATTTATGAAGGTGATCCAAGAGGCGGCTTGGACTGGTTTCGCAGCAGCACATTCTGTCACTCCAATTATCCAAGACCCTGTTGATGGTTTAATATGATATTGGCATTAAGTGCTTCAGTTTTGTCCGGATGGTTAACTTAACATCAGATTTAAATTGCACATAGCTGCTCTAAGGCTCAAACTAAGAAGCGATATTGAAGCATATGGCTGTAGGCCTTTCATTTTTGACACAATTTTTCTTTCTATCAAGGTTTTGAGCAGAGTGGAAAATACATAAATAGCTGTCATTAGTGTCAAAATAATTTAAGATTTAAAAAGAAACCACTGTGTATTTTTTGTCATTACTGTTATTTCCCTTAAATATAGTCTCAAAATAGATATTTCATAATTTCATGTTAATAAACCTTTAACTGTTTTGCAAGGCATCAACATTCGTTCACATTCCATAGAAACCCCAGAAACCACGCAAGTTCCATTCGATTTAAATTAAAAAAAAAAATGAGAAAAAGAAACCTGTAACCGCATCACGCTATTTTATCTGATCTGATATTAAATCGCCTCCGAGAAACAGGTGCGGTGCCGATTGCAGACCCGAAATTTCAACTGAATTCCAATGCATTGTTGAACAGCGATACCCAAGGCGGCGCGGCGACCATCAGCAATCGATACGACCGACGATGACGAACCCAACAGTAGTGAAACTTCATTGCTCCTTGAATGTTTTCGTCGCCAGAGTTATAAAGAAAAAAAATCAAATTGGTGTGTGCCCACCTCTGCGAGGAGAAGAAGAACTGGACCAAGACCACTGCTGCGGGAGCATCAGCAATCAGCCTGAAGACAATTAAGGGAGTATTCGCGAAATAACCATCAAGATGCCTAAACCGCCTTCTTCTTCTTCTTTACTCTCGACTCGAAGTTCACATTTATTTTCTTTTAAAATGGACCATAGCACATCAGGTATAATAATCAAACTTCCTTAACTGGTTGTGAAGCACACCTGAATTGGTTAAGTAATTTAATTTTTGTATCTTGTCGGTAAGGTAGGGTATAGAATTTCGTCTCTATATCTGCAATTTATGGACTTTCACCTTCCCTATAGGTTGACACCTTACGCAGTATAAGGAGATCGTCTTTATATATATGACGACAAAAAGACTTTACGCAACACGACACGACGAATGCAAAGTGCGATGAGGTTGACGTTTTGAAGATACCTTAAATTAGTTATTGGACTTAAGCATGCAAATAATATTAACCTTATCGCTTTTGTATATCTTTGCGAGCAAGAATCTTTTTTAATTTTATATTTTTAAGCCGATTTACGTCCATCACAATTAATGAATGAATATTTCTTTAACAAAATATTCACTTTTGAATATGTGCAATTAAACAGCTACTTGTTAAAATAATGTTTATATTATTGCAACTTTGCAACATTGTTGCATTTATTGCTGCACCGCATGCAACCGCATGTCAGAATAAATGTTGATAACTTACTGACAGAAGCAGAAGGGTATATACCGACGCGGCGGGCGCGGCGTCCCGGCCGCAGAAAAGTCGTGTCAGTGTCATTATATATCGCTCAACGCTCATCTATGAGTGAATCCGTCAGAAAATAAATTAAACATTTTTTTAGTTGGTATTATTTTTATTTTGAAAATAAAAAACAAATAAAAATAAAACATGAAATTAATGATATGATAAAAATAAATGTGTATAGATGGGAATCACTAGACCTGTCAGCAATGTGCGCTCAATCGAAAGATATAATCTTCTTCTTTCTCTTTTTAAGGGTATGTGCACAGTGAATAATATGGATGGAATTAAAGTTTTAAGCTGTCATTATGTTATATGTTTTATTCGGGAATTTATTATAAGGAGTTGCTAATTTTATTCAAGAAAACCCAAGTCAATTGATGGTTTTGTTCTGTAATAGATTTAATAATAGTTATTTCCTCTTTCGTTACAAAAACGGTTTTAATAATTTTTTTTGTTTTTTTGAAAATAACATCACAACAAAAACATAAGTGTTGAAAAATTAGCCAAAGTTCTGCTGTATACAAAAAACCTCAGTAATAAGTCTGCAGCGTAAAGTTATGAGATCTAAAAATACGCCAAGTTCTTAATTTACTAAGGTCCAATATGACTTTTTTTTGGAAAGGTTATAATAATGACTGCCTAAAATTGGATGGCTTCAAAAGTGTTTTTCGTAAATGAGAACATACCTACACTTAAAAAGTGGGAGGATGCTACGCCCTTTAAGGTTATATTCTCTTATTTCCGCCTTTAAAAACACGACAATAACTTCCACTCTATTAAATTTCATCATTAAACAAGCATTAGAAGTGTTTCATATAAATGATAACATACGCTAGGGGGTTGGATTTTTTTTTTAAATTATGCCTTAATCTTTGAAAACTTTGATCATAGAGGTCCAGAAATTTGGAACAATGTTCAGAACAACCTGGAACAATTTTCAAAAAATCGATTTTCGAAAAAATAGGTCAAAAATAGTTTTTGGGGTCTAAGACCCCCATTTTTGGGTGTTTTGCAAAAAAAAACTTTGGAACAATGCGGAACAAACCGGAACAACTTTCCAAAATAGGAAAATCATAAAAAAGGGGGGCTAACTTCACGCACTCATTACATACTCCCTTTTAAAAAAAAAAATGAAAGTAAACAACATTTTTGGAGTTGTTTTCTTTCCACAACTAATTTTAAACAAAAAAGCTACAATTAATTGTATCGTTACATTTTGGAATATCCTTGTTTTATGCCTGGATTCACGGTGTCGAGTTAGCACTACATACCCCCCTTTTTTAAAAAATGAAAGTAAAACAAATGTTTGGAATTTTTTTCTTTCCACAACTAATTTTAAACAAAACAGCTACAATTAATTGTATCGTTACATTTTGGAATATCCTTGTTTTATGCCTGGACTCACGGTGTCAAGTTAGCACTACATACCCCCTTTTTTAAAAAAAATTAAAGTAAACAAAATTTTTTTCTTGCCACAACTAATTTACAACAAATAATTGTCAACTAATTGCGTACTTAGTTTTAACAAAATCAAAAAGTGTAGTGCTAACTTGACATCAACCTAGCACTACATACCACTTTTTTTTAAAATCGTCGAGCTACAAATTTTTTTTCCACAACTAATTTACAAAAAAAAGGTACAATTAACTGCATATGCATATGCAAATGCTTGCCTTCGGATTTGACGAATCCTTTCCTTCCTTAGTTGGCTTAGAAATTACCTTTCGGACCATTCAATAAAGTAGTATTGAATTGGTTGAAGTCTAAAAAACAGAAAATAAATACTGGTGTGCCCCAAGGCTCTGTACTGTCGACGACACTCTTTATCATTTTTATTAATGATCTCCTTTCTGAATCTTCTAATCCACTTATCTGCTTCGGTGGCGGCAGTACTTTTAGGTTTTCATAATTGTTTTTAGATTCACAACTTTACTCTTTGGATGTGGATCTTCAACCACAATGTTATGATAAACTCATTAGATTCTGACACTATTGTAAAATATGGAATCAAGAATCTAGTAGAATTAAATGTATTGAAAATTAAATGCTGCTTACTGCAGTTAAAACATAATTTAACGCCTTTTCCACTATCCTTGAGTGACACATGCATCAAAGGGACTGCATACTTTGAAACTCTGGTGCCCCTGCCGCATACTTAAGTCTCTTGGACAGTATTGAAATTATCACTATTTATTATTATTTAAGCTTTTATTGCCTTATCCTTGAACTTGTATAGGTACAGTTTTAGCTTGACATATAGTTATAAGTTTTTCCGTTTTGGATTTACTCAAATAAAATTAAACTAAATAAAATATAAAAATTATTATTTTGGATTTAAAATTTATGTTTACAATTGTATTTTTAGTACCTTAAATATATAAGCCTCCCCCATAGCGGCCCATATGTCTCGATATTTTGCATCACTGTACATATGTTTGTTTATTTGTTAAAGATCGTCACTACATCTTGTTCGGTTGTCCAGTTGGTATTTTACTTCTCGATCTCCATTTTGTAGTTATCTTTGTCTATCATTGATTCTTAAGTCTTGAAATATGTCCTGTCACTTGAAAACCTTTAAAAATTTCTTGTCTTACTGTTTTTCAGGTTAACATAACTTCGGTCGTTCTATCAAGTATACAGATATTCATTCTTTAGCCGTACAACGAGGATGTGAAATGCTTTAAGACACTCTTTATTTCCCAGTCAATAAAATATTCAGAAATTTAAAACCAATACTCACCGAACCCTCCTTTCAAACCGTCTCTCCTTTTCCTAATACTCAGACTATGTTTTGATATAATATGTATGTTTATTAAAATGTGAGCCTTTTTTAAAAAGGTATTTCAAAATTACACTGGTTGACAATATTACGTTTTTTTCCTGTTGCACAAACAAAGGAATACTGTTTAAAAGTATTAAGATGTCCTAAATTCGAATCTAACCTTTAAATTTTTCTATCACATCAGGTTTTTAAAATATGCCCCTTTAAAAATGCAAAAAACAAACAAAAACGGTTTTTTTTAAGCCTAAGTTCAAACTCAAAATATCTCTTAACAATAATTGTATGATGATTTTGAAAAGTTCAAAGCTTTCTCTTTTGGATACAATTCAAAGGATTTTAGTATCTTACTTAGTTTCTGGAAATTCGCATTAGTTATGAGTCTTTATTTGAATCTATATGAAGTCTCGAAAAAAACTTGAATTTGATACTTTAATAGTTTTGTAAATTACGTTTTGGACTACATTTTAGTACTGATTTCGAATCCAAACTCATATTTTAACTATTTGCTCAAGTTTTAAAAATACCCGTTTTCAACATCATTTTTACATTTTTTAATATATTTCAAAAACTTGCTATAATAGAATTATTTAGACAACAGATTCGTTACAAGAACCAAACTTACTTTCAAACCGTTTTGCCTTTTTCTGTTGAAAACTATTTTAGCAAAAGTGGTTAAGTGTTTCTTTTAGTTTTTTGTTAGACATGTGATATCTAACAAATTTTGAAGTTTTTTTCGAATATTATATGAAATAACATAAATATTTCAATTTAATATTGAATAAAGGGATTTTAGATTTGGAAAACATTCACGGATTTGATTGAAAAAAAGCTACTTAATAAATTTAGACAGCCTCAAAAAGCCGAATATACGCTTTTTTTCGCATTTTAAAAAGTAATATCTGACAAACCTGATGTGATACATTAATTTTAAAGTCGGATTTAAATTAAGGCCTCCAAAACCCTTTGGAAAAGTGCAATTTCAATGCCAGTAGAAAAACCTTGTCGACCAGTGTTATCAGAGATATCGAATGTAAGCTTATTATAAAAACAAAACATTCTTTGATTCCATTTGAGCAGAAAAACAACTTTTCAGTTAGACTTTATACCCAAAGTTACCACCATTTCAAAAAATGTGGGATGTTTACAATTCGATTTTTCGTGTATTGTACATAAACGAAATATTCCAGTGGCGTTAAATTGCACGATTTTGAGAAGCCACTCCACAGGCCCACTGAGCGAGATAATGCTACTGCTATTTTGAAAACCGAAAAGAAAAAAGTTGAACCTCTTCGACTTCTGGTATTGCGGTCACAAATGTCACATGAATTTGTGTTTCCAAAACTCTTGGTTAGAAATTTTATTTTGCGAATTTCTGGGGCCGAATCGGCTTAGTTGATTTTTGAAAAAAGACATTAAAAATTAATAAATTTGATCAATGTAAGATTAAAGTCAAAGTGATATATGAATAGCTGACATAAAAAAATGTGGTAACCATTTTTCAAACAAAAAAAAAAACATTGGAATAATGGCAAAAGAAAGCCATTTTTGTACTTCAAATCGATGTGTTCTAGGATTCACTTACAAATTTTACAATGACAACTATTATATTGAAGATTCCTATTAAAAATGTCCATACAAATTGAATTGAGATCAATTAGCTAAAGCAGACGGAGAGTTCCCTACTTTTGAAAATTCTCTAAAAAATTATTTTGAAAGGGAAAAAGTTCGTATTTTATTATTTTTTGCTGCAACCGAATTTTGTCAACTAGAATTACGGTCATCTGATATTTAGATTCAAAGAATTTTGAAATACCTATGTATATAGGTAAAGGTCATACATTATTACAAACTCCATCATCAGTTTCGACCTTTCGAAAACCCCGAAAAGTTTTCAGATCACAGAATTCTATGTAGGTACTTTACATATTGATTATATTCTGACTATTCGAAATTTTGTTTTTAAAATACTGATTTCGGAATTCTTTTCTTAAAAAACAAAAACAAATTAACATTTTGAGGGTTTACAGGGATTAAAAGATAATGAACCAAACGTCATACATTTTAGGTTCGTCAAACATTTTGACATTTAGACTTCAAGTCACAAAGTGGCACAAGATGTGGGAAGAGTCCTGCTTCAAAAATTAAATATATTGTGAAATCTATTAATCTCTTCGGATTTTGAGCTTTTGTACCTACTTGATATTTAGCTATGAGTAAAAATTTCAAAAAACTTTTATTATCTTAAAAATCATATTAAAAATCTCTTTTATTTAATTGAACTTAATTTCACTTATTTAAAAGTAATTACACCCAAAAATAGATGCAGACAACAAGGATTTCCCATATCAGTTCGAATCTGCTTTTACCACCCAACAAGTAATTGTCTTCCATTTAACTCCCATCATTCGCGTTAGAAAATTGTAAGAAACAAAATAAAACTGATATAAGAACAAGGATATATGTAGGTATGCTACGTTTCTTCTTCCTATATCCTTTTAATCAAAAAATATATAGTCATAAGAAGTCAAACAAAGTCTGAATGCCAAAAATTCCTAAATTTACTAAATCCCGATTATTATTCCATTTGAATAAATTGAAATATTTTCGTTTTAACGACCAACATAAACCCCCACCCCATTCCATCCCCACATCATGCAAAGCTTATACCTACAACAAGCAAAGCATACGAGTTACATGTTGAATAGAATCCACCCCGAAAGATCCTGACTGGCAATTCCAAGCAAAGTAAATACATTCCTACCTTCCATGTTTCCTTTTTGGAAAAGTTGCGTTGAAAAATAAAAGACATTAAGAAAACGAAGAAAAAAAACATTCTCCTAATAGGGAAACATGATGAAAAGTTCATATAACAGCGCAGTGTATCCTTTCGCCAACTAAACTACCCTCTAAGAAGTTTGCAAACTTTTTAACTCAACAAACATGGTTTTTATGTGCCCTACTCCTCATATACCGTTAACAAGAACAAAGGGAGAGATGGTAAAAAGTCAATGCGAGCGAAAAACACACATGTGTGCGTGTGTGTATAAGAAAACATCTGTAGAAACCACACAAGGATTCTTCTTTTTTCCACATCAGGATGCGCCCGCCATAGAGCTTAGCTATGTCTACTTCTAAGTTCGCGGCAGCGAAAAACATCGTCCTGTGGGACTAGTTACACTTAAAGAAGATTTCGTTAAAGGACAACCAACGGCGAAGGACGAAGACGACTACGACGACGGGAGACTGCAAGGAGTTTGCGCTGTCACCCGCCGCCACCGCCGTCGAATAGGTATACAAACACAGAAGCTAACGCACGCAATCCAAAATGGCTCAGAAAAAAACAAGGACTCGACTAGTTATATGAATGTGCATGTGAGAATAAAGAAGAAAGCAGAAGGACACTCTAAGGAGCAGCAATGTGTATACAAAGAAACGAAACTCGTAGGCAAGTGTATCGTATCGATTACTAATAAACTCCAGGAAAATGCGGTTGCCAAATGGAAGCAGAAGAGTTTATGGGGGGCTGGAGTCGTAGTCGAAGTCGGAGCAAGGATATCATCCCCTTGCGAATGTGTGTTGTGTTTTGTGTATCCCGGCGTAGCCGTATGCGAAGAAGACTTTTACCCGCCTGGAGAAGTTCCGCAGCGTATCTTACCTACACCATCAGTTTGCCAAAAAGGGGCAAAATATTAAAGTTGCTTGCTCTCTCCATCGCCCATCGCCCACCGCTCACCCCCCACCACCCAATACCCGTCACAGTTGAGAAAACGAGACCTTTTCTCCTTTTGATGTTCTATAAAAGGATATATGCGAGGAGAAAACTTGGCTTGTGGTGAAGTCAAGCGTTCCTGGAGCATATATCCTTTTTGGCAAAAGAAAACGCAAAAGGGGATGATTACGCTGCATATGCTTCTTCGTCGGAAAATTGGGCATCCATTGTGTGTCCTTAATTTTTTTTTCTGTGCTTCCACTGATTCTGGTCCTGGATCCACCACACTCTGCAGGATTATTATATGGGTTTATATATATTGAGTAGAGGTGCAATTCGTGCTCAATTGTCTCATAGGTATAAAGTGAATTGAAAGAAACAGTTTTTATTAACCCATAGGCGTTTTACGTGTTGTAGACACAATGTAGTTAGGATTTTTTCCCTTATTTTTTACTATTTGCCAAGGCCTACGAATATCCATGACTTGCAGGATGAATCTTATTATTTTACCCACGGATGGAGATGGAGTTATCAAAAACGGGGGACCACGAGACGGTCGAAGGGTATAGAGATTGTTCATACATAGTACAAAAGTTAGCATATCCTTTGGATGGCTATATATATGAATAGCAAATGAGATGGACCGTCATACCACATCAGAGGCTAGAAGAGGGTGATGAGCTCAGCGACTGGTTTAACTATTGATTTTTTTTGTAAAATTTAACATTTTGTCCACGTTTTCCTTAGGGTTATAGATGTCAATAGAATTTCAAGAGATGATGGTATTTTATTTTCATGTATTCTTGTGCATAGAACAAAACACGAAAAATTCATTGCATGACTTGAATTTTACGGTCATGTTGTTTTCGAGCTTCGATTTTTTGATTTTTAACAAAGAAAACTTAAAACAAAATTCTTTTAAGGGTATTGACATTTCAAAGCATACACTTTACATTCTAAAAGAATAATGAGACATAAAATTGTCAACAAGAACGTCCAGTTTATTTTGTGTATAATATTTATTGTTTTCGTTATTCTTAGGAAATATTTCATTGTTTTATCCACAACATATGGTCTTGCAAAACTGTAAGAAAAAGATATGTGGGTGTTTTCCCAAAAATAAATAGGATATTTAAATTTTGAATGATACATATGGTCTTAGAACTCTCAATTTTTCTTAAACTATGTCCATAAAATTCAATTCAAAGATGTGTATGATATGGCATTTTTAAATCACTTTTAACTAAGGAATGTTGCCAACACTACGTATTCTGTTTTTCTGTAATTTATTCATGAATTCTATGATTTGAACTCACCATACCCCCTCCCCCAAATTGAATTTTAACTATTATAGAAAAATACAAGAGCAGCATTTTCCTACGGTATTTTGGTTGACTTCAATCAAGAATAACCTGATGATCTGTTTCAATTCAATCCTTTCAAACTACTAAAAATGAAGAAGCTGAACAAATTACGTAGTTTATAACAAACTTAGATTAGCCAATACATAACTCTTTTTTTAAATATAAAACCAATTTTTAAATTCAAAATTCTTTCTTTAAGTCAATACTTCTGAAATATCTTTTAAATTTTAAAGTCATTTAAACGTCAAAATTAAATTAAAGGCAGTTTTTAAAGTCAATGCGACAGTCAACAGCAATAATTTGACTCAAATAATGGGCTTGACGTAAAGAAATTAATATTGCTAATCGTTATATAAATTCCGAGTAATTTTAAAAGACTACAATTAAGTAACTGCATTTAAAACTTTGATAACACTTCAAATCGACTTTTAAACTAAATTTAAGTCAAAGAATCTTTTGTCGCATTGACTTTTAGTCGATTGACTCCTGCAATTAAATTAAAAGCTAAGATTTTTAAATTTACTGATAGCTTTTATATAAAAAAAAAAAACTATAGCAGACCACCCCACACGTTGCTGAGCTGAATGATTTATGAAAAAATTAAAAGACAAAATTTAATAAAAATTAACATAGCAATTATTGAATAAATACTCTAATTGTCTTTAATTGTAATTAATCACAGTTCTTGTTTATTAAACCGCCAATCATTTTACAATATTTTTAGTCAATCGTTCCTTTGTTAACAAAATGAACTTGATTTTGTGCCTACTCGTGAACAGGCCACGTATAATAGACGATAGAAGTAACAAGCTCTTTTAAAGTCTAAGCTGAAAATAGACATTGTTATGCAGTGAGATTTATTTGTAGGCATCGCAAAAGTTATGACGAATGGGAAACTGTAGTCTTTTGAATGGTATAGGTGGATCTGAAAACGATTTCTCCTTGTAACCTTTCTGTCAAAATGGTTGCTCCAAAAAAGTTTCGCCATGTAGGACTTAATATTGTCTGCCTTTGAAACGTATAGTTTTCCTTATTCAATAAAAAAAAGTTCCAAAACTAATACTTTATCAGCTAAAAGATGTTCAAATTCATTAGACTAAGGAATTAAATAAGAGTATTTGCAGCTTATGCTCTCCCCTTCTATATAGAATATAAATTGACCTATACTTAACTTTGAAGGCATTTACATATGGTAAACATGAAAAAATGGAAACATTAACTCGAGAGCACTGCTTGTTAAAATAAACAATTTAACAATTTTTTCAAAGTTTAAATATCTAATATATAAAATTTTCCTGTCACAGTGTAAGTTGCCATACTCCTCCGAAACGGCTTAAGCAATTTCATTGAAATTTCGCATATACATTCGGTGGATCTAAAAATATGTTTTTATCTATTTTGTATACTCCTAAGTGCTTTTGTTTAATTGCATCAACATCGTAAACAGTGCAACGATCTTACGATAGTATTCAGTGACCCTATGTACAATGAAGCATTGATTGCTATTGAGGATCTTTGCAACTTACCACTCAGTCATTTAAGTATGCATTCACCAAATCGAAATGCATCTTATTTAATAAACACTGAATTGAATCGTGAACTACAATACAATACTGCAGAAATGGCAGCGATTGTCGCTCGCAATGTCCCACTAATGAATGGAGAACAAAGAACCTTTTATGACCACATCATGCTAGTAGTTTCGGTAGGACAAGGTGGATTCTTTTTTTTGGATGCACCAGGTGGAACTTATTTCGCTAATTCTTGCTGAAATACGATCAAATAAAGGTATCACATTGGCTGTTCCATTTTCTGGCATTGCGGCAACTTTATTGGATGTAGGCAGAACAGCTCATTCAGTATTTAAACAGCCACTAAATATTCAAAATAACTAGACGCGGTGTGCAATATAAAAAAAAAAACAATCATCCATGGCCACAATGCTGAAACAGTGTAAAATTATCATCTGGAATGAATGCACTATGGCACCCAAACATTCATTGAAAGATAAAAAAACCAACGACAGACTATTTGGTGGCACTTTTTTGTTCCTTTCAGGTGATTTCAGACAAAAACCTCCCGATATTCCGCGTTCAACGTACGCTGATGAGCTTAAAATCATCGCCACTGCGGCGTTATGTTGAAAAGGTACAACTGAAAGTAAATATGCGTGTTCAAATGCTTTGAGATCCATCCGCTGAAACATTCTCAAAATAACTGTTAGATATAGGCGACGAAAAAGTTACTACAGATGAAACTAGATGCATAGAATTACAGGATTAGTGATTCACAAGATGCTCTCATTGACCAGATATTTCCCGATGTTCACAGACAATATACGAGTACAAATCATGAGTGGCTGGCAGAAAGAGCAATTTTAGCAGCAAAAAATGTGGATGTCGACGAATTAAATCTCAAGATAAAACATTACTTACCAGGAGACTTGGTGTCTTACAAATCTATTGATACAGTTTGTGATGCTACCGAAGCTGTGAATTATTAAAATGAGTTTTTGAACTCATTGGATTTACCAGGCATGCCACCGCATAATTTACAACTGAAGGTTGGACCTCCGGTAATTTTGCTTCGTAATTTGAACCCACCACGGTTGGCAAACGGCACGCAATTAGTAATTAAAAAATTAATGAAAAATGTTATCGAAGCCATAATTCTTAATGGAAAAATTCCGAGGTGAAAATATATTATTACCTCGAATCCCTATTATACCCACAGATGTGCCAATTCAATTCAAACGCCTTCAATTTCCAATTAGATTGGCATTTGCAATGACTATCAATAAGTCTCAAGGCCAAACGATGTCTGCCTGCGGCTTAGATTTGAGAACTTCATGTTTTTCACACGGACAATTATACTTGGTGTGCTCTCGAGTGGGCAAACCATCCAGTTTGTTTGTATTGGAGAAAAATGAGATCACAAAAAATATTGTACACTCTGTTGCATTATGGGATTGATATTGTTTTTTTGTATTATTGCCATAATTAGCGATATGTATATAATTTTAAAGAATTAATATTAATAAACTAAAAAAATTTGTTTGGTGATCTGTTATTTTAATATTTTGTCACCTTTTACAGTGCTCTATACCTCTCCCACTTATATATCACATCCTTACACACTTACAATAAGTAGATAATTTTTTTCTAGAAAAATATTCTCTGGAAATTATTTATATGACAAAACAACGTTTGTCGGGTCAGCTGGTATCTACATAAATTAAGCTTCTTCCATTTAAACGTTAGTTTTTTTTTCTAAGTCAGTATCTTTTTTTTTTCTTAAGAAAATTGATTAAAAATTTAAGTTATTCCATTCCGTTTTAGGTTCTATTCCGTAAAAACTCTAAATTTTTGAAAAAATTAAATTTAAATAATTTAAGTATATTACTTAGTTTTCGTTATTTCTCATTAGTTATGAAATTACTTATATAAGTCTCCATTTGACTCTATATGAAGATTTGAAGAAACTTAGATGTAATTTCTTTATTTCCTTGAATAATTCGTTTTAGAGTTAATTTTTAGTGCTAATTCCGAATCCCGACTCTAATTTTACCTATATGTGCTCAAACTCAGAAATACTCGTTTTAAACATATTTTTTTATGTATTTTTTTTAAATATATTCCAAAAACTTGATGTTATAACCTTAAGGTTATACCGTTTTGAGTTTTTCTGTTCAGAACCAATTAAGAATAAATGCTTCAGGGTTCTTTTAAGGTTTGTTTATAGCAAATGAAGATTTAGAACTAATGAGGATTTAAAAAAAGATAAAAAAAGATAACAAACATTTTTTAACGGAATTTTGAAGTAAGGGATTGTAGATTTGAAAAATCATTAAGTACGTATTTTATGAAAAATAAAAAACTACTTCATGAATTGAAGTAGTAGCCTCAAAAAGGTTAATATCTATAACGTTTTTTCTAATTATAAAAGGTTGAATCTCAAAAACTTGATGTGGTAGTCTGATTTTGAAGTCGGATACGCACTCAAGCCATTACAAAAAAGAGGCTGGAATGCGACCCACACTGATAACTTCCCATCCCGTCTGTCGATTTGTCTTGCTTAAAAGTTTGTCTATATGTATCAATTTTTACCAAATTTGCGTACTATTTTTTGTAGATTTTATTTTTTTTATAAAAAACGGACTGTTGGATTTTTATAAAAAAATTACTAAATATCGAAAATAAATTTTTACCAAGTTTTAGTATTGTTTTTTTTAGGTTTTTTTTGTAAAAAAACCTGTCTATTCGATTTTTCTCAAAATTCTACCGAATGTTAAAAATAATATTTCTTATAAGATAAAATTAGTTTGAAGCCAATGTCTCAAATTTTTGAAAAGATGTCTACTTCGAAAAACAATTTTTACCAACTTTTATAAATTTTGTTTAGGTTTTTATTTTTTGTAAAAAAACTGTCAATTCGGTTTTTCTCAAAATGTTTCCTAATGTTGAAAACAATATTTCTTATAAAATAAAATTATTTATAAGCTATTATCTCAAATTTTTTAAAAGATATTTGAGTCGAAAATCAATGTTTACCAACTTTTGTTAAGTTTTTTTTCAGTTTTTAATTTTTTGTAAAAAAAACTGTCAATTCGACTTTTTTCAAAATTTTACTGAGTGTTGATAACAATATTTTTTGAAAGATAAAAGTTTTTTAAAGACAATATCTCAAAATTTTGAAAAGATATTTGAGTCGAAAATCAATTTTTGCCAACTTTTATAATATTTGTTTGGGTTTTTATTTTTTATAAAAAAACTGACAATTCGATTTTTCTCAACATTTTTCAGAATGTTGAAAACAATATTTCTTATAAGATAAAATAAGTTTGAAGCCAATATCTCAAGTTTTTGAAAAGATATTTGGGTCGAAATTTATTTTTTACCAACTTTGAGTAATGTTTTTTTTTAGGTTTTTATGTCAAGAACATTATTTTTCGTCGCACAAAATTGTTATGGAGATGAAATCATATTTCAATCGTAAATTTTTCGCGGTGACAAATTTTTTTTTCAGTTTTTTTGATTTATAAAAAAAACGTGAATTGGATTTTTTTCCAAAAATATACTTGTTTGGTATCACTTTACAGTATATACCTAATATAAAATTTAATTCAAGTCTCTAGCGTTATTGGTTCGTGAGATATTTAGGGTTAACCAAAATTTTCACCTTTTTTTTAAACTTTTATGGTAAAAAAAACCACCCACGCAATTTTTTTTAGAGACCTTTCTGCATCTTTCTGCGTTATTATATGTATAACAAAATTTATTTGAAGTCGATATCTCTTCTGCGGTTCTTGAGCTATGGACGACGAAAAAAACGTCACGAACGTACGTACGTACACACGCACACACAGACATCTTTACAAAACAAATTTATTTCGACTCTAGGGACCTTGAAACAAACGTCAAGAAATGTCAAAATTTTCAATTTGACAAATCGGACCAATTATAATAACTTCCTATGAGAAGTTAAAAAACAAAATTGACCAGTGTTGTGTTGCGTATCTGCACAGACAAAATACTATCACCAACCATCGTCATCACTTAATCTCCCAAAAGTCGCTAGTTTGAACCACCATTTTGGTATAATAACTTCCAATATCGTAAACGGACAACATTTAACTAATCTTATGACATTTCAAATCAGTTCCTAGTTCACACAGGACTGTATTGCCACCTTAAGTGTATGACATTTAAAAATCCAACTTGAAACAACGAAATGAAGGACCTTGGATAAATTAATTTAAAGGTTTAAAGTTTAGTTCAAAACATATCTATACACAAAATAATAGTAAACTAAAATTAGTAGTGTCTTCGTAGAAAATGGCATTAATTTTGCATATTTGTAATGTAAAATTGTATACAAATTAAAATTAGAGCCTTGAATGGAATTCCCTACATAAATAATTTTAATCACTTTCCTAATTGTTGAAGATGAGAAAAAATCTGTCAAAATTTCATTGAATGTCCAGATTAAAGGTAAGCACTTAAATATAAAAGAAACCTTCAAAAGCAGTATTTTAAGTCCTAAAATAATCACATTATCACATTATCAAGTTTAAATTCCTAAATACCACCCTAAAACCTGCTATAATAAACCCTCTTATTTCCTTCATTCATTATCATCTGTTGATTCCCCTTAATTCTCATTTAAACTCTTTAAATTCATTAAAATAAAATTTAATTTTCAACCCTCGCCCAACTCGTGCCCATTTCAACTTGACCTTGACACCAATTTTCCACCATCAGCCCAACAAAAAGAAGGAAAGGAATCAAAACAAAACAAACCCCACAGAGAAAAAAAAGGCAGCTTTTAATTAGCCTCATTTTCAACATCGTCGTCATTGTCTTCATCGTCATCGTCATTATTGTCGTTGTCTGGTTTTGTAAACGATCCTTTTTCTTAACATAATTTCATTTCACAAAAATCACAAAAAAGTTCTTATCCCTTAGGAAAATAAAATTTAAAAAAATCATAATAATAATAATAAAATAGTCCATTAACCCTGAAACAAACAAGACTCTCACAAAAGGCAAAGTAAAATATCTACATACCTACATTTTTAAAGGAGATGCTGGCTTTTTCCAACTTTCTCATTTTCATTAACTTTTCTCAACCAGGTTTTTCCTCTATACCCTCTCTTCCATATACACTTCCATACTTCCAGTTCTATCGCAAGAAAGGAAGTGCGAAGGACTCTGGATGTTCATTTTGAATACCCACAACCTCCCATTCCTTCTAATTTTCATCATCAGCATCATCCTCATAATCAGCATCATCATCATCATAAGGACAATAATAAAAAGGCAAAAATAAAACCCTCTGAAAATCATAAGCTATATACTCTTAGCTAGCTTCATAAAGACAGCTATATGTATGTATATGTAGGTAGGTATATAAGAGTATAATGTTTAAAACAAACGACGACAAGGACGATAACATAAAAACTCATTTACATTTTAACATTGACCCCAATTTTGAAAATTAAGGTTTCATGAACTTAACCTTAAAATTTTAATCTACACCCCTTCTTCCGCACCAGGACATTTTGTTTGCTATAAGAGAACTGAGAACAAAGTTAAACTTTTATACCCAACATCAGACTTAATTTCTGGAAAAAGGACTTCTTTTTGGAGCAAGGACGTTCATCGTCATCTTCTTGGTCTAACTATTCTTCTTTATATAGAAGGAAGGAGCAAGAGCTGAAGCATGGAGGAGCGAGGAGCGAGGAACGAAGAACTCTTAAAACTATCCTCCTTGAGAATTGCTATGTACTTAATTCATTATCCTTCTTCTTGCTATGCTATTGCTCCTTTTATATTAAACTTTTGCTTTCTATGTATATTCAACAGGGAGCACATCGCTCGACGACGACGACGACGAGACGGCAGCATAAACTGAACATCGTCTTCGTCCTTGTTCCTTGCAGTGCTCGACTTGGATATATACATATGTACCTATGTTGTTTCATCGTCTTTCGTAATTAACTTTCTCTAAAATTTACACTTTTTCCCATCCAAGATCTCGTCTCTCTTTCGTCCTTACATTTTTCTTTGCTCTAACTTTTGAGTCCTTGGAATATAGTGCTGCGATGCGATGGGGTATTAAAATGTTCCTTTTTCAAAAAAAAAATAAATATTCCTGGAATAAGGAAAGCGAAAGGCTATGATGCCAATTGCGATGCAGCCATTGTTATTTTTCTCTTTCCACACTACATCCCCCCCTCCCCCTCTACAAAATCCTTATTCACTCCCCCGGCTACGAGGACGACAACGACTTAAATATTTTAATGAATCCCTAAAGCAATGAATTAATGACCACCCGCAGGACAAAAATGAAAGTTATATCTTATATCTGCATATCCAGCGATCAAGGACCTCTCATTTGAAGGACTTTCTAACTCTCTCGCTTATAGTCTGCTTCTCTGCAGCAAGCAACTTAGAGAAGTGCTCTTTTTTTTGTCCTTCTCTTTCTTTTTTTGTTTATTTTTATTCGTCAAAAAAAAAGGTTAAGGTTTAAAGGACATTCGTACATTTTAATGCGCTCAGCTTTTGTTATACTTTTCCAAGTTTGTATTTTGTTTAAATGGACAATGACGCTCTAAAGGTGATATTTATCTGCTTTAGCTCTTCTGGTTGTCAGGATTTTCAGTCCAGAGTTTCCTTAGGAATATAAATACGAAGAAGTTATTTTATTTTTATTTCAAAGGAAAAGAAAAAAAGGACCTAAACTTTGCAAAAAGAAGAACATAAGCAAATTCTTGAAAAAGTTTTTGTTAGACAAAACTTTTACTTCAGCCAACAGTAATAGTTATAAAATGAACCCCTTCCTTTATCCTTTCATCTGGATGTTTCTTGTCCAGTTCGCTGGCTGTTGATGCTTATGAGGCGTATGCCCGACGAGGACAAGGACGACGAACGACGACGCCGAACGCCCGAGACGTCCAAGACGACCGTATATAGCCCCGAGAATCTCTGTGACTGGGGATAAAGTTTTAGCCACAAGTATAAAACTTTTCCTTCGGCATCGGCGGCAGCAGTGGCGGCGGACTGATGTCTTTATGTGCGCGTTTGTGTGTATGTTTTAGGTATGTCCTTTTTTAAAAGGAGCTTATTACGATTTAAGGGTTGGATTTGCTTCTGGAAATTCCTCGATGATGCTTTTCTTATATCTGTTTTGTTTGCATCTTCTTTTAGGTTTCTGGGAGAGAAAAATTGCGGCAGTGGGGTAGAAGAGGGGTAACACTATATTCATTCGTTGATTAAAATTAAATATTTTTTGTGGTGGTGCTCCTTTTAACCGACATAGAGCGAACGTTAAACTTTTCCCATTTTGGCTTTGATTGTTGTTTGTTGCACTTTATAGACATTGACTTCGACTTTTTGTACTGCTAAACTACACGGATAAGAGTTTATAAGAGAAAAATAGTGAAAATTTTCATTTTTTCTTATGTTGAGTGAGAAAGATGATTGTTTTTAAATATTTTTTTATCGCAAGCAATTTCTTTTATTTTTTGAAACAGAAAAGAAGAAAAAAGGACATCCAGGAAGGATTTTTTAGCCTAGGTTATATTTATTTTATTTTCAGTATCGAATTTGAAAAAAAAAGTTTAAGGAAGAAGAATAGAGGATGGTTTAGAAATAAGAAAGAATTTAAGAAAGAAAGAGAAAGTCTGATAAACCTAACTTCAAAATTGTTTACTTAAAATGTTTGATATTTTGTCTTGAATTTTGATTTCTAGGTTATTTCATTGAACTGATGTCCTTAAATAAAGAAAGATTTGATTTTTTTGTAATTTATTTAGTTGCTCTCGGATCTGTTTGATTTTAAATTAATTTGTTAAGGGTTGCCAACACTTTAGTACACTCATGGCAACACTGATAGCTGTCTACATAGCGTTTTATAGGATAAATAAGTTTAAAATTTTTAAGGAAAAAGAAGCTGGAATGCGACCATTGTTACCCTTTAAAAATGTATTATTTTACAATAAGCCAAATTGTCATTTAAGAAATGTATTTTTGTACAAAACTATCACTTGGATTTTTCATTTAAATTTATAAAATATTAACAATAATAATTTTCTTTAGATACAAATAAAAATTAAAGTCAATAGGTACCTTCATTTGTGTTCAAGATATTCGAGTTAAGTTTTATCAATTTTTAACAGTAATAGGTATTTTTCTGTTTAGAGGTGTACAAATTCAAGTTGGCAACACTATTTTAATTTGCGGTCATTTTTCCAGATGTTAAGTTAATTATTTTCAGTTTGGTTAGATATTTCGAGAATTAAAGCACAAAAAGGTGTAAATTTGGTGAATGGGCCTAAGAAAAGATTGCCGTTGGTTCCAATTTTCTAAGTGAATTTCGAGTATCGATAAAACTCACTTTTGGTTGAATGGAGGTGAATGTTGGGAAAATGTAAGGTCCCAAAAAATTGACTGTTTGGTGTGATTTATGAATTGATGCAATTATTGATCCGTACTTCATTAAAAACGATGCTGGCCAGAACGTTACAGTCAATTGTAACCGCTATTATCAATTGAGCAACTTTAATGTAAAGTAGCTTTGGTTTCAACAAGACGATGCAGGAAACATTTGATAACTGCAAAGTTTCACGTTACAGACCCATGAATTGGCCTCCAAGATTGTGCGATATAACACCACTTAAAGATATTCTATGGGGATATGTCCCTAGTCTACGCCGTTGATAAGCCCGAAGCAATTGACCACTTGGAGGACAACATTTGCAGCGTTATTGAAGGTATATATTAGCTTAGTTAAATGAGCTGGTGATTGATGACGTCATCGCCACACTTAGATCCATGTAGATCCATTGTGATACCCTGGAGTATTTAACTTCCTTTGAAATAAAATATAAGAACCTATGATGTGTATGGACTGTCTTGTTCTAGCCATTTAGAGGCTTTGATAAAACCTAATAGGTGGTTCCCTAAAATTACTACAAGTTCTTCAAAATTATTGAAGAAGTGTCAGCCTAAGAGTTTTTTTCTAGTTTGGCATAGTGCTGGACAGTTGCATAAGAAGTGGGCTGTAACTTCTTACTCTACCTCATCATTGCAGCCTTTACACTTGTCATCGGTGGTAAGCCTTTTATGATACCCTAACAGGCTGTGACCTGTTAATATGCTCACAAGCTATCGTAGAGATTTTATCTCTAGGTGAATAACCACCTGGTTGTTGCACAGGTTTCAAGGCCTGTTTAAGTTTACAGAATGGGGTGTTTATAAGCGAGTCTATATAGGATTGGTCCAGAGTTGTACCTGTTCTCGCCAGCACATCAGCTCTCTCGTTTCCAGGCACATCACTGTGACCTGGTATATTGAAGATATATGATCAAAAATGTTGGAAAAAGACATCAAACATTTAAATCCAGATTAGACTACGTCAGAGACTGCATGCCGTGGCGGTCATATGCCAGATATATACATTTGTATGCCAGAAGATTTTCTTTCAAATAAAGTATATTTCATCTCACTTTAAAAATCATATTTTATTCCACTTTTTTTTTTTTTTTTTTAAATTCATTTTTATTCATTATTTCTTAAAACTATTTAAAGCTAGACAAAAATTCATAAAACTAGCCTAATTATCCATAACTTACAACTAACTTACTGGTCCCATACGGACACTCTAAGTTAAACAATAATACTTAATTCTAATGCCTTTCGGCCCTTAGATCTAACAGTCCAACGCACTAACCATCATGCTACGGGTACTACTTTAGCAGTTATGGGTGTTAGTTTTTAAAGCTTTAAGTTTTATGTTGGCAACGTTATTTTGATAACCTGACATTTTTTTCAGATGTCAAATGGATTTTTTTTATATATCGGACTGACGCCTTAACAAAGTTTCCAAACTGTGCAAATTTATTTTGAACTGTTCGAAATATGTATCGCACACTACGTCCATTTTACGGTCAAAATTTAACGGACAGTAAATAAAACTGAAGTATTGGTGTGATGACATGGTGTGCTTTAGGGGTTGGTCTTGGTGGAGTAATTGAAATAGAATAGAAGAAAAATGTGTCATTTCTTCGCAAAAGGCAGTACCCGTGAAAAAACTTTAAGTGCCACACTCAGGGATTAACCCCACGACTTCTAGCATGACGCACTATCTATCCTAGGCTATTTCAACAAGTCTCCCCATTTATTCCGATGCCTTCTAGTTTCGGAACCCAAGGCTTAGGACGTCATGTCATGGTCTAGGCCATTTCTCCAGCAACGAAGTTATGAAGTTAGGCTGGACCAGAGTCCTAGATTTCCTTCAAAAACCAGTGTGGCAAGCTTTATAGTTCAAAAAACACACTTTTAGATTTGGGTTACAATTCTTAGAAAAAAGTAACTTACAAAAGGAAAGTGATCCCTATTCCCTCTATACACTTTTCAAAGTCGATTCTAAAATCATCTTTCGTCCTTTAAAAACTTGAATTTTTAAATTGGCAAACATTAACATTGTTCACGAATTTCCTTAATTTCACTTAATAACAAAATCTCATTGCCAATATTTATTTAACAAAAATTAAATACTTTCCCCCTCAAATCCTAGAAAGTCCTTTCATCTCTCTCTCTCCATCCACTTTTCCCTTTGTGTGCTAATATAATCAAAACACCCATTAACATTTTTGCCAAACAACAAAACTTATTCTCGTTGTTGCCAAATAAAAGAATCATCAGCATCATCATCGACAAAATAAAACACAAAAGGATTCATATAATAAAAATTTGCACATTCAAAACACAAAGGACATATACAAAATCTGTATTGATTGACTGACAATAATTTACAATTTATCATTGCCAGGATAATAAGGTACCTCTTTAAAAAAGAAAATAAAGGTGATGTTCAAAAACAATTGACTTGGTTAAACAGAGTGTATGTCAGACAAAGGGGATCTGCGACACTTGGTTTGAGTTTGGGATGGAAAAAAATATCAAAGGTAAATCGCTGAGGCGTATCGAATTTCTCCGAAAGCAAAAATAAAGGATATCCCGAAAATCAGATAGATTCAGAGTTTCAGAAGTCCGCAATCTCTTGTCTAGATGGTGATTCATTGAGCGCATCATCTTCTTCATGAGATTTGCATAATTTCAAAATTTTATTGTCTTGCATGTGCATTGCTTTAATAAAGGGGTTAAAAAAAAATTCCCACAGTCGGTCGCATAGGGGATGATATGAGGTGAGGACCCTATAAAAATTATGATTGTCTCGCTATGCAAATCAGGTGCGTTTCATCTTTAGGGGTGATTATGAGAATTTACCTACCTACATTCTTTTTTGTCACATACCAAAAACCCTTTCCGTGTTTTCTGTTGGTGTTGTGAGATTTAAGGAAGCAATGGAATTTTTTCGATTTAGTTCCGGGTTATCAGTGAAAATTCCCATCGATGTTAAATGTCGATGGGTTATTATTGTTATGTTAATTTTCAGGAAGAAATTAAATTCTGTAAATTATGTACCAACTCAAAAATGTAGGCATAGCATATTGTAAAATTTTCTTGCCAGATGCAAGTAATCGTCTGGGGCAAATAAATTGAAAGGACACAAATATAGTTGCAGAAGAAAGGAATAAAACTAATTCATATGCAAGACATCGAACAGTTGTGGTTTATGGCTTTTGAAGGGTTAACACAAACTTGTTTTCCTTATTAAGCAAAAAAATCATACTGAATTTATCTTAATTGGAAAAAATATTTCAAATATGTATCAAAGTCAACAATTATTTGTAATGGTGATGATTGGGCAGGTCTGCAATTTTTGCAAGTTTTATTTGAATTTTATATAATATACATTATTTTTTCTTATATTTGTTCAGGAATTTTGCTACTCTAAAACAAAAAATAACTAATCAACAAAATCTTTTCGATTTTAAAAACTACAAAACTTTAGTTAAAAATTCTAATATGATATATTAAATGATTTTTTTTAAATAAATCAGTTGCGCCATTGATAATAAAAAGGCGTGAAATTCTCAAAAACTATATTTTCCGATCTTTTACAAATTTTTTTTTTATTTTTAAGAAATTTAAAAAAAAATTGTATATTCACTTTTTTACTTTCGAAGATACTTTATGACAAACCAAAAAATAGTAGTTTGCACTATTTTGGTTTCAAAATGTAAAACCCTATCGAGGTTACCGTTCGGGTCGGAAAACTGTCAGCAACGCATAACTCATCTCAGGTTGCATTCGAATCGAAGCATCTATCATGGTAAAGGGTATATAATATACTATACAGAAATGAGTTAAATGCTCACCAGACGTTTGTGATGTTGCTTGCTTTTTAATATTTTGAATATTATTTTTTAGAAAAAAATAAAAAAGTTCCTACATATATTTATATGTGCAAAACAAGTAAATTTGCACGTTTTAAATGAATGATTAAAAAAAACATTCAAGCTATAAAATTGAGTTTATTTCAAAGCTTTGGCGTTTGATCTAAAAATTGAAATAAACATTAGCATTTTACACTAAAAAACAATTTTAAACATACATAATCAAATGCTGACTTCAGCGATATTTTAGTGGATTTCTGAATAATACAGAATAGTTCTTCTTATTGTCAAGAAGTTTTTTCAACTAAAAATCATTTAAGAAACTACAAAAAAGCTTTATTTTTTAATCTTTTCAACATTTTGTTCACTAGACTCAGATTTATTTTAACGGAAAATTCAATAAATGTAAGAATTGATTTTTTTAAAGTAATAATCAGATTAAGAAAAACAAAATAGAAAGGATTATCTTTTTATTTTATTTTCCAGTAAAAATGTACACTTGAAAACAAAATTTATCTTTGCGTTGAATTTCTGCTGTTTTGAAATTTCAGATTCTAGGGAATGAAAAAAGAAATTATTCCTTACAATTAAAATAACCGATTGGAAATACGATATTCAAAAAAGTATTGAAAAGTGTCTCATATTCCAATGATGAATTTAAAATTAATGGAGAGTTTATATTATTTTCTCATGTTCAACTAAAATTTTCAAAAGTACTTAAAATTTTCGAGCAAACGACCAAAACAAATTTGATACAGAAATGGCGTTTGACCCGGACTAACAAAATTTTGGCTGGGGTGGTTGAAAAGGAGTCAAGAACACTTCTTGTAAATTAATCAAAAACTATAGCATTTTGTAGATCTTTAAGCAACCTATAAAATGAACACTATATCATGAATATTGCGCAGATTATCTTCAAGTGAACAAATTATAAATCCTTCTACTCTACCTCACCTGTCCACTGTTCAGTATTTTTTTTTGTTAATTAAACGATACTTTTTTAAATTTTATTTCTGATTTTAGCGGTTGTTAAGAGCATTACAAAAAAAAAGTTACGACTAAAATAGGATGTAGTACCCGTAGTGTGATGGTTAGTGCGTTGGACTGTCATGCAAGGGGTTCAATCCCTGCCTGTGCCACCTAACTTTTTTCACGGGTACTGCATCTTGCGAGGAATTGACAAATCTTCCAAGAGTAATTCTTGTCATGAAAAGTGCTTTCTCAAATTAGCCGTTCGGATTCGGCGTATAAACTGTAGGTCCCTTCCATCTCTGACAACATTACTCGCACACAGGAATGGTTGAGAGTTGTAAGTCACTAGGCCCTGGTTCTTCATGGACTGTTGCGCCACCTAATTTATTTTTATTTAGTCTAAAATAGGATGACTTTTTAAGGAGTCTTAATTTCGTAAAAATGATTTTACCAAAACTCAAAGTGCGTTGTCGAAATTTGTTGAATTTTATGTCATATTATCTTAGATCTTATTTTATTGTGTTAGATTGAATTCTTTTCCTTCATCGAATTTTTATTTAAATAGTACTTTTTAATTATTCAACTTAATGCTAAATATTTAAGTGAATATATGTACATAATATTAAATAATTCAATAAAATATAAAATTGCATATACGCCTCAGTGTCCCATTGATTTATTGTATATTAAGCTTAGTCAGCAGTGTGCTCTCTGTATAAATAAAGGACAATATATTAGGATATTAAAATAAATTAAGAAACAACAATTATTTCGGTTAACTTCTCCAAACCCAAATCAAGTCTAAATTTCAGCGACTTACAATTAAATGTAACTTACAAAAATTCATTACTCAAATGATGAGCGCAAATTTTCATTCCAAAAATTGGTTTCATGCGATACTTGATCATTTTATAACAATAAATTTGACATAGTACAGCTTTTTGACTCAGATGATCAAAATGGTTTAATCTGTGAAAAATCAATAAAATGTATTATAGCTTGATTTTTCATTAAACTATAAAGTATTTGAAAATATTTTTAAAGTAACGCACACTCAAGAGGTTTTGTGAACCTTACAAATGCCAAAAACAATGCAATGCCAGCAAAAGACCGACGTGTTAAGGCATCCCACATTCGCCTAGTACGGCTAAGGAACCAATCTATTTCTTCACAGTACGACCACATTCCTATAATAGCGATTATTCCGATAAAACTGTTAAAGGGGAGAAATGCAACTGGGCTATTTAAATATAGATTTTATTCATAAAAGTAAAATTTCAGGTTCATCTCTTAGTGGCAAACATTTCTCATGTCAGTCACTGTAACTTTAGAGTAAACATTTATTTTGTTTCCATTCCATTTAACATAACAATTCAATTTGTTAACATAACTCATCATCATGATTAAAAACAATGATAACTCAATACAAACTTACCTATAAGACATCATACATTTGCGATCTAGAAGTGAGCATCTCCTATATCAACTGCCTAACTGGACACACGCAGGTGTATAAAATGGACATAAGTAACCTTCAGGAAGGTAAAAACCAAATGCGTTCTTATGACAGAGACGTAGGTATATTAAACTCAAGCATCACTTTTTAATGTCATAGTCACACGATATGTGAAGAGGCTTGACTCTAACCTCGCCATCATTATGACTGTGGCATTACAATTATAGCTGCACTTGTCCTTAGCATGGTCATCTGGAAAATAAACTTACCACCCATAACCACACAAAGTACTTCAAACTCAAAATAAACTCATTACAACCGGAAGGCTGTGTTTAATACCTTACCTACCTACTTTTATAAAGTTACTTGCAGTATATCGTTCTGCAATGTGATATAGCGCATTGCTACAACAGATAGAAGAACTCTAAAAAGTCATCATTTAGGGGAATCCACATTAGTACCACCCATCCGGGTCGGTGCATCGTCATGATGATGACGACGACAACGCGGACGATGAGCTTGAAAGAAGACCATGTGGCTCTTAAATGGTTTTTTAATTGCTTTTGTCGACAATTAAAGTAGCAATGGCAGTGGCAGTAGCAGAAACAGGGGGTTTGTGGTATGGAGCGGGAGTTCATGATCATTACACAAAACATTCGTAACAAATTACTGAACAAATAGTTTGGAGCTACTACTACTCTATACAGGTGTTCCTGGGCGTTGCCTCGATATACTGATTCTATAATGCCTCTGAAAGAGGACATCTGAGTCTCTTTTAAGATGATATTTGTATTTTTATCTTTGATATGATCTCACTTCGATTGGACACAGTTTTTCTCATTAGTAATAAGTCTTCACTTGATTCTTTACGAAGTTTTGGAAAATCTTGAATATAATATTTTATTGTTTTGAAAAAAAAAAAAAACGTTTTGGAGGTAATTTTGAATGCTAATATCGAATCCGAACTCCGATTTGAACTATTTGCTTAAATTTCAAGAACACCCGTTTTCAACAATATATTTTATATTTTTTCAATACATTTAAACAACTTTAAGTTATAGCCTTTTTTAGACGACATATTTGATATGAAAACATACATTTCTTTCGAAAATGTTGTTTGTTTTTATTAAAAACCGTTTTAGTATAAATGGTTGAGCGTTTTTCAAGATTTATGTGAGACATTTGAAATCTGACAACTTTTCTGAAGATTTTATAGAAAATATTATGAAATACTATAAATATTTAAACTCAAGATTTGAAAAACCATCAACCATTCACAGTAACGTTACGAATCGCATTATGATTGAAGAAATTCGGCCCAAAGATTCCACCAACAGATATTCCGAAGCACCAAACAGTGACTTTTTCTTTCTGCTCTTTATTCAAAATACGGGTTTTTTTCGAATCCTGAAAAGTAATATTTCAAAAACTTGGCGTGAAATCAAAAATCTATCAGAACCCATTGAAAAAATGCAATTGCCAAAAATTATTGCCAAACCCTTATTGGCCAGTGAAATAGAAGGTTTATTGCACTGCTGCACTGCTTGATGATAAATGACCGTATAATGAACTTGCATAAAAAACGATTAACAGAGATACTCAAAACATATGACCACAGGCTACATTTACAAACCTTCTGAATTTGTACAGAAAACATCCATTCCACCGATCTTTTTCTTTTCAAAGAATAAAAATTAATTGTAGCCCTGTGCTGAAGGCTCTAATTGTTTAGCACATGAAGAATGTGGCGCCATGAATGTTTGACTTAAATATAATTCTTGGTCTTTCTTTACAGCAAAACTTTTTGAACTTCCTAAAAGAATAACTTCTTAAAAGTTTCTTTTTTGAACGCGTAACTTTTTTTCTTTTTTTTTGGAGACTTGTGTAGACTTTTGGTTAAAGATGTTAGTTTTTATATTTTTGTTTGCCAAAAAGATGGAAACTTTACTCCGAACGTCAAATATGAATAATTTCTCCTAATCGAACTATTTATACTAGACTTTTCCTAAAGATACTCATGAAGAGAGATATAGGAAGAGGGAGAATCCTTAAGAATCCTGCTTCCTTGCCAATCATCTCTCTTATCACTATAACACATTCCTTCTTTGTTGGCTTGCCCATCATGCCAAAGTATATAAATTCACAGAAAAAACCACCTTAAGAATGATAAAGTACCATCTAAGCACAATAATTATCCCTTATACCTTCCGCATTTTCACCCTCCAAAACTTAAGGCGGCCGGCGATAGACTCTGATGGTAAACAGAACCACCGAAAACAAATTCTCTGTCGGAATTAAAACAAACGCTAACGCTAACGCACCAAACCAACGCCAACAAAAAAATTTACGAAAATAATTAGTTGGCCATAAATCAAAATTCCATTGGTCGCTGTTAATGGCGGTTTGGGACTTCCTCCATCATCACAAAATGCCAAACCGTATATAAAATCCCTAACGTTGCGTTAGCTCACAAACAAAATAATCGCTATCGCAACTTACAGTGGTCAACAAAACACGGTTATATATATACGCGGATGATACATTGATGATGTAACCGCGACAACGACCGCGAGGAGCACCGCGGAATTCCTTCCTCACTGCCCTCAAGCAAACCTCGAAAAGTCGAAGAGGGAGAGTCATCATAGTGAAGAGAGGTGGTGGCATGGATGGCGTGGTGATGCAGATGGCTATGGCTCAGGCTATAGCTCAAGCTTCCCTGATGGGAATGGCGAAGGATATCTGCTGATGATGGAATGATAAATCAGCGCCTAAGTGGATGGATGGTGGTGGTACAGTGGTGATTTTTCTTTTGGCTCCATAGCAATTGTGATTGGATTTGTGTAATGATTAATTGTAATTATTCACTGCCCTTAATTTCATTAACTGTAATGATGCGCCGCTATTCGCGAAACGCGAGAAACAATATAGCTGCTGAAGGCGGAAACCGTAGTGATTCTTTCTTTCCGCAAAAACCTGAGCTCTGCAGCTGATGATTATTTATTGAATTGGGTGATTGAAGGCGATAAGGAGCATTCATTATTAAGGAAAAGAAGGACTTAATTGTTAATTATATTGAAATGAACCTGACGATTTTTTAAGGAAGACGAATAAGCACTGTCTAGAGAGAGGGTCTTTTCTTTTCATTACCTTATTTGGTTATATAAGAATTATTATATGTAAATTTTGGTTGGTTTCAAGGATCTTGAAGAGGTTTTAATTTATATAAAAGTGCTCTGTCCAGTCCAATGCGGTTTGGTCTTTGGTCTTGGGAATTTGCATACTACGAAGAAAACTTAAAATTTTTGAGCCTTGAATTTTTACTTGATGATGGACGTTATTTAACATAATTGAAGGGTTTGACTGTTGAATTTTTAATATTTTCATTAAAACATATTTTGGGAATTGTTAATAAATTTGTTTTGTCGCTTTTTGTTCTTGGAAAATTTAACTGCAGGGCAATTTTTAGTTGCAACTAAATTTAATTTTACAAGTAATTCAAAATGATATATTTTTGGTTTTGTGCAGAAATTTTTATCGACAAATAATTTAAAAAAAAAATGATAAATGTGAAAAGAATGGAGAATTACGAGCATAACAGATTGTAACAATTAATTCTTGTTTATCGAAGGCTATATATTTTATTATACTTATAAATTTCTTGTAACAGCCCTTAACTCGGTCTTCTGTCATCCTATTTCGCCTGGATAAATTTTATTAATTATTCTTCCATCAAACCAAATTTCAAGCCTGGAAATCTTCAAACAACTTTTCTTCAGTGGTTTTGCAATTGAAATGTTAAACTATTGACTTTAAATCTTAAGAGTCTTCTGAGAAGGACTTTGACAGTTGATAGCGCGGCCATATTGTTAAAGTTGCTACTGTCAAATTGGTTGTCATTTATTCAGTCCGTTTCAACAAATCACTTATAGATGATGGAAAGAGAAAATTACAAAATTGTTGTATCAAAATTATAACTCTGTTGGTATAATGTTCTAATCGTATGGAAATCTTAAAGTGACAAAAATTGAAGAAACACCAGATCTGTCAAAAAAAAACATAACTCATACCTATGATTATGGAACGCTTAGAAGATTTGCCTTGCACAAACTACAACCTAACAACTTCAGCCTGCACCCGTACAAAAATTAAATTGACGCAGGAGCCAAAGGTAAGTAAAGGACCATACCCAACTATGTGAGTTCGATGAATGGGCTTCAGACCAGTTTGAAAATGGTTCTAATTTTAGTCAAAAATTCATCTATAACGATAGGATTCAATTCTAAATGAATTATTACGTTAACAAAAAAAAAACTGCCGCAAAAGATCTCAAAGCACCTTAAAAGCATACTTAAAAAGTCTCGGCTTTTACTTGACCTAAATTATTTTAAGTAGTAACCGTGGCATGATGGTTAGTGCGTTGGACTGTCATGCCAGAGGTCTTGGGTTCGATCCCTGCCTATGCCATCTTAATTCACGAGTACTGCCTCTTGCGAGGAATTGACAAATTCTCCAAGAGTAATTCTTGTCATGAAAAGTGCTTTCTCAAATTTTCCGTTCGGATTCGGCATATAAACTGTAGGTCCCCTCCATCCCTGACAACAGTACTCGCACACAGGAATGGTTGAGAGTTGTAAGTCACTAGGCTTTAGTTCTCCACGGACTGTTGCGCCACTCAATGTATTTATTTATTTATTTAAATTATTTTAAGAGCATAATGGCAAAACAATAAATTTTGGAACTTAACGTCAAATTATATTCATTGTATTTCTACTTAAAAACCACACGTCTAAATAAAATCCTTAATTTCCTACATATATGTCGCAAGTTAAATTGTAGACATTTAGATATTCTTGAACTTGGTATAAAACCCGTGTTTTGTTGGAAAATCTATCAATAGTATAGTAGGGTTGTACACGAATAACAAAAACAATATCCGTAGTATGAATACTAACGATAAAAGTTAAAGTAGAATCTTACTACGAATGGGTTTTTGACATTTATACGAGTCTCGCATGTATCCTATGTGATTTCGTTTTCAAATGTTGGTACGATTGATATTGCATTTGTATCTCGATGGCTGTGTTCGTTAAGTAGTTGTGCATTTGGAATCATGTGTTTTTCATTGGGGAAAAAATCAATCTACTACTGTTGATATTATTTAGTTTTGTTAGTGAAAATGGACTAACTGAGCTTATTTTTCAAGAGAAAACAATAGAAAAGATATTTCTGTTTTGCTATATTTCCACCAAAGGTTTATCTCAGTTTAGATTAAATAAATCTTTTTGGTGTTTCCACCGCACAAGAAGATTTAAAAATGATTAAGTTTGACAGCACTTTCTAAAATGCAAATGGTGTTTCAATGTTTCTTATGAAGTGCAAGTGAGATAGTTTGATTCGTTTTAAACAATGAAAAACTGAATTGTTCAGCACCATATAAGAATATGCTACCTACTCCATGTGCAATTTTTTTTTTTTTTATTTGATTAAAATGAAATTATATTTTTTGTATACAAACATGCAAATAAACAGACCATAACGCATTATTTGTTAAACCAACTTCTCTACACAGGTTTTTCTTCACAAATTTTGACTCGACTCCGATCCCCAACCGGAATCGAGGTGAATCAAGCTCATTTCAACTCGATTCAGGTATATGAAGAATTTAGGCGAGCTTCAAGCTCGCTTCAACACCACATGTTAATGTAGTAGTCTACGAACAAACCCCCTTCTTGAAGTTTTTATTTTATATCAAATTATTTGGTTAAAACTTTGAAATCGACTATCACATTACACAGACGTATTTTCTTGATTTTGATAGTTAACTATAAAAAATCAGCTTACACGTTTTCACCCATGGTCTGAATTTCGCTATTTTTTTTTTGGAATTTTTTGATAAATTATTCTGGCAAATATTCAATTGTATCAACTTTCAAATATAAAAACAGGGATACTGCGGATCGTTTTTTTTGGCAATTTCTAAGATGGCGACCGTAAAATGGGTAATGTTGCTGAAAGTCCCTGTGATTTCGGAAAAGATAACAAACTGAATAAATGAAAGTCAATTTGACAAATGTATATCTTCAACAATATGGCGTTATCAACTGTCAAAGTTCTGACGTTTCTATTGGAAACCCCAGCAAAAGATTTTGAAGAAAAGTGATCTCAAAACTCCTATTTTTCCATTTATTCAAATCTCTCTTTCTCTCTCACTCTTCTTGTTTTGTATGTCCCTTTCTATAAGCGAAATAATTCAATTAAAATCAAAATCAAAGGTATTCAAATAAATAAATTATATATGCTCGAAAATTGTTTTATCCTCTCGGTTAAACGTGGATATGAGTTTATAATTGAGCTTAAGCTATAAACATCAGCCCTGGATGATGATGGGTAGAACAATGAATTAATTTGGCTCTTATAGTTAGATGAAGACATGCTACCTTATGCCTGATGCTAACTCTCTATACTCTATAACTACCTATAGGTTTATTATTGCAAAACGAACCACAAAATGAGCCTGCCACTCTTGCCGCCGTTGTTATACCGCCGCCGCCGTTATGATTGTGACTCCATCATCAACTTGATGCTTTTATGCCCAGACTTTAATACTCAGCAATAATTTGCCATCATTACAGCAATTTTTACCGCACCGTTGGCGCTTTCTCTCCTTTACGCCGTTGTCGTCGTCGTCATCGCGTCGTCGGTCGTCTTCATCATCATCGCGGACGCGTCCGCCAAAACTCTACTCTACTGATCAAAAGCTTGCTTCATATACTCGTAAGTATGGAATGGTATTTTTATAAAAATTTTGCACAAAACTCATATACGGCAGGCGGTTGGTTTTGGCGGCGGCGGCGGCGACGGTCTTTTGTTTTTGTCCGATGAGCAGAACAGCACGGTAGCTTTATTACGGCGGCGGCTTCAACAGCGGCCGCATATAATACCAAACGGAACAGCCTCAGTTTCAGTCTCTCCATACAACCAACCAAATTTGAATGCAATCACATTTGCATATGGGAACGCGGGAACACGCGCGAAGTACTTAAAACAATGGCATCCGCATCCGCAGTGCAATTTTATTTTCCACCAAATTACTCATTGTGTTTTTCCTAGGGCGGCTGCCGTGTGCATTTCAAGGGGATAGGGCTCTTTTTGTGTATGTGATGTTGATGTGACTTCCCCTCACCTGAGCTCGTACCTTCAAACACATCCCTGAAGTATGCAGCGACTCGCTCACCGAAATGCCATTGAATTTTCTGAGTTTCGTCATCGTCATCGGCATCGTCGCGTCACGTCAGTCGTGTCGTCTGGGCTCTGGGAAGGTCTACTAATGGGAATGGGTAGGTAGGAAGGGCAACGAAGATGAACAAGTGTCATTATACACAGACGAGTACACGTAGCAGCCGAACCAGCAAACCAAACAGCAGCACTTATCGTCCGCGAAGAGCTGTGCAAGAATCGAGCGCGGATTTTTTTTCTTCATACGTTGCCACCACCAGGGCAGCGCAGCGCTTTGGCTCTACATTACCATGGTTCGGCGTTCGGGAAGGTATGATTATGCTCGTATGCTGCTCTGATATTGCACACTCATATTAGGCCTCGCTCGGTGCAAGGCCATACCCCCTTCAACCAACACTCGGCGCTGTCGATGCGGTTAATGTTAGCCTAGCCATAGACGTCCTCCGACCGTGTATAGTTTAATAGAAAAAAACAACGTTCCTATATTCGCACCACATTCCGCGTGTGTTCTGTAGCAGGCAGTGTTCCTCAATGCATCAATCAGTGATACCGGCATGGCAGTGCGGGCAAGGCAGCGCAGCGTGGCAGAGGCATGGAATGAGAATGGGTATGAGATGGGATGGCGTGGGGTGCATGTTGGAAACAACAGTACTCAAGGTTTGCCCGCGGCTTTACGTTGCATTTTTTATGAATTATTCACGAAAATATGACGCGAAATGAGGGAAAACATTTTCAAGTGTTCGTGGTTGCCACCCCACCCCATTAAAAAAAACGAAAAAAAACACAAAGTGTAGGAAAAAATTAAACCAAACTCCATCATTCCCCTGACTTCATGTTTCACATTTTAATTTGAGCAGAAAAGTGAAATAAACAGGAAAAATGATAAAAAAGAAAGAAAGAAGAAGATGGGGTGAATTATACGGATATACAAAAAAAAGAGAAGCTTCGAAAAAGAAGCAGCAGTGAAGTCCGGAGAGAGGTATAGTCCCATATGAGGCTTCCGAGGGCTTGTGGTGATGCGGTGCACTTGGAAAAAATCATTCCCGAAACTCATTTGCGGCAGAGTAGAGAGCCCACTCACTCAAACTGAGACTCCACAGCTCTACCACCGCATCCCACCATCCCATCATCATCGCATCGCCCATCTACAACAGGAGAATGGGGGGGGGGGTAAGAGTCCTTATAATGTAGGCGGAAGTCTGGTGCATTTCCGTTTACAAACAGTTACTGCAAGACTGAACGACATCAAAAAAAGTTCGGTGGTGGTGCACCTATAATAGCCACGAAGCAGAGGCAGAAGGCAGGTCTATAGTACCTACAGGAGTATAGTGGCAGTAACCGCACCAAGCCAGCAGAGCCCATCAGGACTCAACACACTGAACGCTGAGCGAACGGGAGAAGTTTTCGTCGTTCCAGGTTTTAAGTTTAATTACAGGGATCCACTCTACGATGTTGATGATGATGATGATGATGATGATTATAATTGCAGTTGCATAGCACAGGGCCTGTGGGCCGGTCTGTTGATTTGGGATTTTTGTTCTGTTTCAATTCTTTATTTTTGCTTTTTTTTTTTGGGGGGGGGGGGGTGTAGTGTTGATGGCGTTCAGGGCTTTTGGGAACGAAATGACTTTGGTTCGATGGGTTCTTGTAGTTTTTTTTTAACGTCCTTTTTTGTTTTGTTCTTTGTGTTTTTTGTTTTTAAATGGGATTAATGAAGAGGAGGAATAATTTCACTTTGCTTCCTCTCTAGGTAGGTTTATACAGTGCTGCAGAAAAACATGAAAAACGTAGGAAGATGGAGTGGTTTTAAAATTCAGTCAGTAAAATTGTTTGCGGTTTGAAGTGTGTGTGCTTTTAAAATACTTTGCACTTTGCTTCCGAATTGTTTTTTTTTTTTAATTCTTCCATTTTTTAATTTTTTAATTTTTTTTTTTCATTTAATGGGGCAGGAGTTAGTGCCGTTCCTTGCTTTGCCTTGCCTTGCCATGCCTTGTGTCTGAGTCTGTGCAGCGCATTGTGCAATAGGGAAAGTTGATTAAAATGCATTAGCGGTATGCAGAGAATAATGAAAATAAAAGAATCTGCTAGCGCATCTATGTGAAGCTAGAGAGAGACGTATACCCACCTAACTACAAAGGCAAAGGCATGTAATGATCTCGATTTAATGAGAGACTGAGTCCTTTTTTTACACAAAAAAAAAACACAAAATTATAAAATGTATCCTTGGAGAGTACCTACAGTTGGAAAATTTAGATGCGGAAAATTTAAGAGCATTTGATACTTTGTTTGAGAACTACTTTAATGGGAATGGAGATGAGTCATATTGACTCAAAATTTGAAACTTTAAAACCAAACTAAAATAATTTTCAAATTTTAAAAGAACGTAATCAATTTTTTTGAAGTACTTCATGTACAGGTTCCACATTTTGTCTGATTCTGAAATATTTTTTTTACAAATAAAGAGATTTCTAATATAAAAATTTCATTTTTTGAAGAGCTGTTACTTTTGAAGCTCTCATCTTTTGACATTCGACAAGTAAAAATGTGTTTACCGAAAAAGGAAGGTTCTTCAACTTTTACAATCGCAATTAACAGTTTTCTTAGGAAAAGTTTCCCAAAAATATAATTTCATGAAAAGGCGATTATCAATTGGGAACGAGATCACCATTTTGTTAAGGCACATGACATAGAAAGTCATTGTGAATACTTCATAATTGATTCGAGGTCTTAAAGATGGAATTCGTGAAGTAATCTAGGACATATACAGCAGCAAACTAGTCATGACAAATTTAATGAAAGCATTTGGTTGATATCGTTTTCCATTACTAATGGCATGTCTTCTAAAGGGGTTTTCCAACAGACACGGGTTGGTTTTGACAGCTCGTTGCGGCCATGTTGTTTCTTTTACCTTATGTCAAAATATCTTCTTTTAATCAGCCAAAAAATGACAAATCATCATGTACGTGTAAATGATAAATCTTTACTATCAAAATGGGTGTTCTCTAGTAGCAACGGTAAGCACGTTGTGCCTTTTTTATAAGGTACATAGTCTTCCTTTCAAATCACCTTTTCAACGTTTGGTGGCCAAGTTCGAGTGCATCAGCTCAGTGAACAATCAGCCAAAACCATTAAGTCAACCAAACGCAAGGTCTACCGAAAACATAGCCGCTGTTCGCAACAGTTTGCAGCAAAATCCGAGGCAGTCAATTCTCCATCGCTTACAAGAACTTGGCCTGTCGAAGACCACAACATGGTGAATTTTGAGTCATGATTTGAGAGTGCACCCATAAAAAATCCTACTGACCCAGGAGCTCAAACCAAACGACCATACGTCGTGTGTTCCATGATTGAATTTTGTAGCAGTTTTTAGTGGCTACGTGAAAAAGAAAAATTGCCGGACTTGGAACGAAACCACATCAATCCGCACGAGATTCAGAAGATGCCAAATCATCTAAATAAAGTTTCTGTTTGGTGTGGATTTTGGGCTAAAATCAAGCTGGCCAGGTTATCACCGTCAACGGCGGCGATCGTTATAAGGCGATGATCACCAACTTCCTGTGACCTGAATTGGATGATATGAACACCGAAGACATAGTCTTTTAACAGGATGGCACAACGTGTCACACATCCCATGACACAATCGATATTATTCATGGCATAGTTATCTTCCGTCGAGACGACGTGAAATTTCCAACAAGATCGTATCATTAAACAACTTTAGACTTTTTATGGTGGGGCTTTCTAAAGTCGAAAGTCTATGCAAGTAAGCTTCAAACGGCTCTCATGGACAACATAATCGATACCATCGTTCAAATTCAGCCTAATTTATAAGCCAAAGTCGTCGAAAACTGGACCTTTTGAATGCGTGCCACCCAGCGAAGCCACGGCGCGGCGGCCATTTTAACAATATCATATTTTACACATAATTTTATAAATAGGGCTCTTAAAACAAGATAAAACTTGTTTTTCAATTTTAAAATAAATCCGAATTGAATAGAAAACCCTTTAGTTTAAAAAAAAAAACCTTGAAAGATTTTCTAACAAAAAACTTAATGAATTGAGGATTTTTTTGAGAATTTAAATAGTCTTTAAGTTTTTGAATAGGTACAGAAGAAACTGTTTGTAAAGGGTCCGCCAAATAACTTCTTTTTTTTTGTTGAAAATGCTATAAAAACCTCGAGTGTAGATTCGGCGCCATTGATTGACTGCAACGGCCACTCCTTTCACATTTTCGAAGAAAAATTGCCCAATTATGCATCTGGACCAAAATCCGCACCAAACAGTGACTCGTTTTGGGTGTATCGGCTTTTCAATGTATGCGTTCGGTTTTTCTGTGCCCCAAATGCGACAATTTTGCTCTTTTACATACCTGCCAAGATCAAAATGAGCTGCATCTGAAAAGATGATTTTTGATGATTGGCATCTTCTCTAAGCGTTGTTCCTAGCGTTGTTCCTAGCGTTGTTCAAGCGTATATACACCAACCACATTCGTTCAGCGGAAAGATGAAACTAATTATTTGTCAAATCAGACATGAGCTAAGTGTTACCATTCACGAAATAAGCACTAGTTGACAAAAAAAACCGTTGGATGGCGGACCCTATATAACAAGCCTACTCTTAATAAGTTCTTTAAACCTTTAATATGCAAGAGATACAGCGTGAGCAATAGGAAAACAAGGAAGGGTTAAAAAAGGAGATGCCTTATATTGGTTTTGAATTCTTAAACATTGCAATGACATGACGGGGTAAGGCAGACCATGTTAAGGTATTCCACATTCGCGCAGTACGGCTAAAAAATGAATCTCTGTATTTTACAATGCTTCAAAAGTTGGGCTACTTCGATGTGATATTCTAAATGATTTCACCGTTTAGTGCCATCAATTTTCTCCTCTCAATCACAAAACTCATGTAACAGCTAATGAGGTTTCAGCCTCAAGGTCTCTAAGGCCGGCCACATGCAATTAATATGAATAGAGATAATTTTACCGACGGAGTCTGAGACGATGTCAATTAGAGGTACATAACATATACGAGTATCATTAGAAAAATCCTATTTTCCAAAAACATATATTGACATCAGATAGCCGCAATTTTTCAAACGTCAAAACGTTCATTCCAAGCTTTTTCTTCTTATTCACTCGTTTCATGTCTCCGTTGTCTGTTATTCTGTCTTAAGAAAAAAGAAAAACTTTTTTTATAAAATATTTGAATAATTTATTCGACAGCGCCAGCTCATCAATTACCAACATCTCCACCTTGCAACCCCATTAGTTTAAAAAAACCCACGCGCAAACATTTTTTGTTGCTTAATCACTTTTTTGCTTAGCCCCAACTTAACTTAAACTTAAAATGAAAGACTAAATTCAATTATTTAGTTGTCAGCATTCCACATCACACACTAATCATCCGCTTACACCCTTAACCCATAAAGCAATTCATTATACCTTAGCAAACGAAAATACGATTGTGAAGGCCTGTTAGACAATAATTTCTATTACGCCTTTGAAATTCAGACATCCACCTGGGAAGATCCTCTCTTTTGCATTTTGCATTAGGTGCAGTTTACAGTTGTGTACATATATAAAAATAAAGGTATGGTAACATCATATATACACAACAATCTTTGACTCCATCAATTTCTCCAAAAGTCATAAACAATGAAGATGGTTTCTTAATGCAGATGTGTCGATCCTTCTTCTCGCACAGGGATTGCGAATGGAAAAGGAAATCCATCCACCCAAAAGTCCGCAATGATTTTCGCGAGTGAAAACTACGAGTACACAAAAATTTCCAATTACAAAGCATTATCGTTGTCGGACGCAAATAGCAGCGGGGTATCGCGCCTCCTTCGCCATAGGATGAATCAGGAAGAGAACAACATATCGTCTCCAAGATGCATAACATGCAAAACACAGCCACCTCGCCATTTTCCTCCTTCTATACTCCTCCACCATCGCAAATCTCTTCAATTCGCAAAGTGTGCAAAAGTGCAAACTGCAATGCACTATACTCTGCACACTGCACAGCACAATCTTTTCAAAACCGGGATCAAATTAAAAAGGAATATTTCATGTTACCATCGGACATCGGGCGCACTCTAGAGACAGCCGATTGTAATGGGCAATCTATTTGCCAATGTCTAGCCTGATGGCATGTGGACGACTGAACGTGAACGTGAAAGCGCATCCAGCCACGAGGATGTATTCGGTTATAAAGGGTGTTTTTTAAAAGACCAACACGTAGTCTAATCTGGGAGTTCCAAATTTCTATGAACTTTTCCAACATTTTTGGTAGTACCCGTGGCATGATGGTTAGTGCGTTGGACTGTCATGCCAGAGGTCTTGGGTTCGATCCCTGCCTATGCCATCTACAGTTTTTTTTCACGGGTACTGCCTCTTGCGAGGAATTGACAGACAAATTCTCCAAGAGTAATTCTTGTCATGAAAAGTGCTTTTTCAAATTGGCCGTTCGGATTCAGCATAAAACTGTAGGTCCCCTCCATCCCTGACAACAATACTCGCACACAGGAATGGTTGAGAGTTGTAAGTCACAAGGCCCTAGTTCTCAACGGACTGCTGTGCCACCCAATTTTTTTCCAACATTTTATGGCCGTAAATTGGAAAAAAACGAGGTTAATTTTGTCCTTTAAATGATCAATCGTTTCGGGCTTATCACCATAGACAAACGACTTCACAAAATAGTAACTCTGCGGCTGCGTTAAATCGCACGATCTTTGATGCAAATTCACGGGTCCATAAAGTGTAGGTATGCGGTTCGGTTACTAAATTTTTCCTTCAATAAATCAATTGTGACACGAGCTGTGTGACATGTTGCGCCGCTACCATCTTGTTGAAACCACAACTCGAAAAAGTCAGGAAATCTGGACTTTATAGAGGTCTTAATTGAATGTAACGTTCTGGCCCGCATCGTTTTTTAAAAAATACGGACTAATTATTCCCACAACCCAGAAATCTTACTAAACAGAAATTTGTTGTTTATGTAACGGAGGCTCAACATGCACTTGAGAATTATCACCACTTCAAAAACAGCACTTTAGTTTATTGACCGTAAAATGTTGACCGTATTATTTTGACCGTAAAATGGACGTAAGTACCTAGTGAACCATGATTTTCAAACTAAATTTTCGTAATTTGTGCGTCAGTCTATTTATGATGAAATGTCAACTCAACCTAATAATAAATCATTTGACAGCTGTCAAAATTTGTCACCATTTAAAATAGTGTTGCCAACTTTATGTTATATGCATCTGAAGAAAAAACACCCTTTAGAAAGAGTTTCGTGCAGTGTGATGCACTTTGGGGTATCTTGCTGCGGACGACGACCGACGATGACGACGCGACGCATCTGTGCATCTATGATGACACTAAATAAATTTAAGTCATCTCTGACATCGTTCCGTTGGTTCCTTTTGGTGAATCTGAATACTACTCTCGTCGTATCAAAGTGCGCTGCAAGGTGCAATGGAACTTGTTCCATGATGATCACTGTGCATCTATACCTTGTCGCCGCTTCCGGAATGTGGCAGCAGCATTATCACTGGAGTGGAGATTGAGCAAGTGAGCATCAGTGAACCACAGTGGTGAGCATCACAAATGTATATGTATGGTGCCTCTGCCTCTGCCTTTGCCTGCGACTATGACTGGACCTGTGCCTGATGTCTGAGTTTTGGAGTCTGGAGTCTGATGATGACTGTGTCGAGGATTCATTCTGTTGTGATGTTGTGAATGCTGGATGACCAGGAGGCATATTATTTTATCATCTTCACCTTTGAACGTTGAAACGATGGTGATTATGGAATATGGTGTGTGTCCATTTTCGTTTCTGATACTGCTTCCACTGCCCCGGGAGAGTACCACTTAATCGGTGCTCCTGGTTCATGGATTGCATTTGCATAGTATACTCGTACCTATCCACGTTACAGTTTTACAAGTTAATTGTGATTGTGACTACGTGCATCAGGCTTCATAGTGATAGTCGTCGTTGTCGTCGTGGAATCGGTTAGTATGACAGTTGCATGCATCAGTTATATGCTGGAGACAAAATAGGAACCAATTATGTGTGACTATACGATGCTGGTGTCTCGTGTGTCGTGCCTGATGGTGATATGCATAGCTGTATCTTTAGTGAAAAGGTGATAAAACTCAAAATATGAAAGGCAACACAAAAACCAACTAAAAAAAAGAAATCTCGACAGATGACAGGTGCAGCCAGAAGTAGTAAGTAGTAGCATCGATATCACGGTCTTGGAGTCACAATCACACAGCACTAGCGCAGCTCAGCACAGAGCAACGCAAGAGTGTCGTGCATATGTGTGATGTCTTATATGTCTGATATGTCACTTTAATGGGACGCATGTTCTGTGGCCACAACAATAATTCTGAATTCATGCTTTGCCACATCAGGGAAGATAATGAGCATTCAGGATTCTTCCTTCCAGATTTTGTTAGGATGATACTCGTAGTACGCAGATGGGGTACACCTCTTCCTTTACCTTTGTACCTTTCATAGCATACAATCGGGGATATAGAATTCCTATTTGATGAAGATGATGATTGAAGGTAATCATTGGATTGTAATTCAAACTTCAAAGTATCTATTAGACATTCTAGGAATTGGAATTGATCTTGGACTTAGATTGGGATTTGGTTGGACCGCCGCAATTGGACATCAGGCATTTAATTTGGTATTTAATGTTGTTGTTTTCGAGAGGGAAATTTTGTGTGTTGCCTAATGGAAAAGTTGTGTTGTTTTCATCGAATATAATTGGTAACAGGTTTAACCAATTTATAATTACGTGTTTTAGAAGTGTTTAATTGCAAAGTCTTGGAGAAATAGACAAATCAGTGAAATTAGCAAAAATATTTGTTTAAGAAATGAGCAGAGTAAAGACAATTTGTCTCTAGAAGATATTTAGAAGTCAATACCTTAAAAACACACTCGCTGATCAAAGTAAGCTCGATATTGAGGACCAGAACTCATCTTCAAATGATAGAATAAACTCATTTACTATAATATCATTTACCTACACCTCAGATCTGTTCTGGATAATATCTATATTAAGAAGTCAGCTTTGTTCATTATTTATTTATATACTTTTAGTTTTATTAATACATGATAACATTTTCAGCAATAACACCCACAGAAGGATCCCAAAGGTCTGGCATCCCACATCCCAGAAATGGAAGAGAAAGGTATACACGTGGTTTTAAGTCTCTTTGGATTTGTGAACACTTCTGAACTCTATTTTTCAGCCTCGTACTCCACAATAGGATGGACTGTTTCTGATTCACATATTGTGATTTGTGATCAGTGATTTTTGCGCCACATCTCTAACTGCATCGTCTATAGGCAACTTCCATTCCTGACCTCTTAAACTCACTTCAATTTCAAACCATCAAGCTCACTTAACTTATAGAACTAGAGACAAATATAAAGTGCAGTTCAGTATTACCCCCGGAAATAATGCCCACAATTCTTATTTTTAAAAGGAAAATGGGATTATTTCCCGAATGTTGAAATACAACTTGCAATAAAAGCCCCGAAAATATCATCTTAGCCTGGTAGGTATTTATTCCAACACTGTTTTTTCTTTGCAATACCTTGGAAATAACATCCATCAGAAATGGAAAAAAATACTTGAAAATAATCAACCTTTAATTTTGGATTTATGACCTATAAAAACACTGTTATCATACTACAGTTCCAAATCACTGATGCTCTTTAATTCAAGAACAGATTAACATAAACTGTTTCTGTCTGACAATTTGCACAAATATACGAAATAATTCCCTATTGCAATAGACTATAATTAAAATAGTGAAATAACTTCACAATTTAGAAATATGTTTTCATGTATTCATACATCACTTTGGGATTTATTTCCTCGTGTATAAAAATAACTCAGAAAATGATGAAACAAATAACCAGATTTCGGATAGTTTCTCATATTTAGATAGATAGATAGATAAAATCTTTATTTGTTTTTTTTTTCATCATAAGATTTTACAATATAATTTCCTAAGAATAAGGACATGGCATTGACTGCCGTCTGCCTGAATTGACATTTCATAAGTGATAAAAAATATATAAATTAAAAAGAAAATATAAAATTATTTAAATAAAAATATTAGAATAATTCGAACAATTTTTACGTGATTTGAAACACAAAATTACAATTTATAAAAATAATACAATTTTTTGAATAGTAGGCTTTACTCAAAGTAAAGTTTTGACAATTTTTACGTGATTTGAAACACAAAAAAGACAATTTTGTATGATTTGCAACATAAAATGAGAATAGGCTAAAAATTAATTTAATAAGTGAAACTGTTCCGGTAGTTAAGAGCTTGTCGACAAAATTTGAATACGTTTAGCGAAAGTGTAATCTACGAATTTCTTGTAAAATTGGGCAAATAGCTAAAAAGTGGTAGATATCTTCGATTTCTCTTCTGTTGCACAGATCACATAGCTGCGGCAAATCACTTCGGTGTGATATAAAGTTTAAGTTTAAGATTTCGACTCTGGCTTTAAAAATAATACTTATCTGAGCAACTGAGTAATCATTTCTGAAGTAGTTCATGTCTGAAATCAATTGATGATTTAAGTTTCTATAAACGATGCTGAAGAAGTTGCACTAAAAAGATTTTCTACATACAATTTTTGGTCAAACTTAGCAATAACACCTGCAAAATGCGTTTGCCAGTCGTCAACATTGGTTTCCGAAAGGTTGAGGGAAGTTTCTGTTGATATTGCGAGTTGGTTCCAGTCTTTAAACGGAGATGCATTCTATTGCAGCAATTTTTTCAAAATTATTTTGTGAAGGCACAGTTCACTTCTTTTCATCACCTGAACAATAAAATCCGCATAAGCCTTTAAATTTTGTATATACATAAATAGGGGTGATGCCTGACTCTACGTAAATGGCGTAATTTGGAGTTGAGTTAGGCTAACGAAACAAGCGCTTAAAGAAGTGCCTTTGCAGGCTCTCCAAATAAAACTTCGACAATGCTGTTACCAAAAGAGACTCCACCAGGAAGATGATCACAAATATCATCAATGAAGAGAGAAAACAGTAAAGGGCTCAAAATACAACCTTGCGGCACACCGGCTGTTGTTTCGAAACTATTCGAGAAATCATAACCATCCCATACATTTGCATTTGATGCGACATTTTATAAATATTTATGGACATATTTATGGACCTACTCATCTTCAAATAACATAGGGAGTCATTTAGTTGTTCGTCTATTGTTATTTCTTTGGGGATTTATTGCTCGGAGCCTATCATATCGGCGTAGAAATGGTGATTTTTATAAATACCCTATGCCTGATATTCCTAACTAGTGAATTTTAATTCAAACTCTAGAAGATTATAATAGACACCGCGATTCCTTATAAAGGGTGTTTTAAAGTTTAACAGTTAAGAATGTCAAACTGTGTTTTTATTGAGTAAGGCTTGTCAATTCAGAATATCAGAACAACGCTTCCTAATTGTGCAAGTTCATGGAGTACTTTTTTTGAAGAATTGATTAAGCTATTTCTCGTTAAATGGCGACATATGGAGCGAAGAAAATTCTCAAGCCTTTCTTCTTTAGAAATGAGGAAAAAATCGTCGTTACGGTAAACCACGAGCGCTATCGATTAAAAATGATTTTTTATTTCGGAACATTAATCAGTTAAACATCGAAAACATTATGTACATCACTCTTAACCATCAATTTGGCAAAAGCTTTATAACCAGAAATCGTCATGTAAACTGGCTTCTTGTTTTCGCTCAAAGAGAATAACAGTTTGTGGGTGTTATTTCCTCGTTGGTCAAGTTTCATCAGCAAACTAATTCAAACTCAAAACTCTGTTAGGAATCGATACTTAAGTTTTTTTGTTCACGTTTCAACGTTTTCAAATCGAAATATTTGTAATTTTTTAACGCATTCAAAACACGGAATGCAAAACTGAAATTTCAACAAAAGGTAGGTACATATACATATTTACTGAAGGCAAAACAAAGTCACTATTTTTGCAAAGCATCCTTTTTTATATTTTCCTCTTAGCATCCATGACACATAGTGAATGAGCTGCACCATCAACAAAAGAAAGACTACAAGGAGCTTAGAACACCTAACAACATGCTCCATGCACGACTTGACTTGGAAAAAAAAAAATATTCCAAAAGAAGTGCCAAGCCAACGAAGGATATATTAAGCATAGTAATAAGTGACTGCAGAGAAGACTTGACAGAAAAGCAATCTATGTATAGAAATGGGGTTTATACTACATCATCCACAACGACGAAGACGAAGACGAAAGGACCGTTTGTTGTTTGGCCCCAAAAATTAAACAAAGGAACAATCCAGCATCAGCAAGAATCGACTAAGAATTTTTTGAACATAACAAACCCACACCAAGGCGACCCACCGACGTAGACAAGAGCAAGGTCCTTATACGAAAAAAACAAAACTAAAAAAGACCTTTAAGGATTCAGCCAAAAGAAGAATATATCCACTTCTCATGATAATCCATCATCTCGCTCCTCCTTTGCTTGCCTTCTATATGAGTCTTTGTGTGAAAGTTAATAAGAATCCTGTGTGTGTCCTTTTTTTTTTCTCAATTTTTCTATTTTATTTTTATTGTTGTACTTTGGTCCAAGTGGAATGCATGATTAAATTTTGGCTCCATCCTGTATACCTTCCCTGGGTAGGTGGAAAGGGAAAATTTGCAGAAGTTTTCCATGAGTAGATTTGCAAGAACAAACAAAGCCTTTATAGGTGGAATTTGATGGTAAGGCTAAGGATATATGGGGTTGTTTTTTTTTGGAAATAGGTAGACTACCATAAGGACCAACAAAATAGACGAAATCAGTTTTTTTTTCCTTTCTTGGAGGGATAAAAGAATAAAAGACAGGACATGGAGCTTCCATATCTACCGACCGACCGATAGAGGGTGGAGAATGAATTATTATTCCTTTTACGTATCCTTAGGTTGTACTTCTTGTTATTTTTCTTATTTTGTTTTTTTGAAAATATCGACTCTGTATACCGTCGTCGTCGTGGAAGTCGTCGACGACGGACGTCTTCGTCATCATCATCTACGTCGCGTCTTACGACCTCTCGGTCCTAGTTTTTTTTTTGATTTTTTGTTATTATTCTCGTTAAAAAATAAATTCAAAAAATAAGCGCGGACGTAAGGAAAATTGAAGGATCAGGGATATGAACTGTCAAATGCAGAATTTTCGCCGTAATTGATGAATTCGGAAGAAAAGTTTTTGGTGGGAAGATGCGCGAAAATAAACTCATTGTTGCGTGATTGGCAATAGAATATAAGGAGATTGAGGAGGGTTTTGGAATATGATGATTTTTTTTACTTTTTTGCATCAGGAAGTTTCGTAAATGAAGTTGACAATGAACTTTTTTATCGAAATTATTTTTATTTCCTTTAATATATTTTTTTTTTTGTAGAAATTTACCTTCCTTTTTAAACTACGTGTTTTTGAAGCAATGGAAACAAAATGATGTTTGTTTTGATGAATTTTTCGGATAAATATAAAAGCCTTTAAAATTTAGATTTAAAAGGAGGCTGGGATGCCACCCACTCTGATAAATTCCATTTAGAGTATTTTTTTTTTGCAATAAGCAACATTTTCATTTAACTAACTAGTATTTGTATCAAATCTAAACAACAATATTTTGTAGGAGTAAAATAAGTTTAGGTTAAAGTCAATACTTTAATTTGCTTGAGTCAAAAATCAGTTTTTAACAACTTTCAGTAATATTTAAAAGAAAAAACTGTCAATTAACTTTTATTTTGTATTTTGCTAATTTTTTAATGTGATAAAATAAGTTTAAAGTCAAGCCTTTAAGTTGATATGGGTGCTGGCCCACAATCACGACGCAAAGTTCGCCATTTTTTGGCGAATTTTGTAAATGTTTTCTAAGCCAAATATTGGGTAAAAATTTTTGAAAATAGTAAAGTTTATATTTTTGGAATAAAATCCAATTAACGGTTTTTTTTATTAATACAAAAACTGAAAAAAAATGTGTCACCTCGAAAATTTTACGACTTAAATATAATTTCATCTCCAAAACAATTTTGTGCAACGAAGAATAATGTTTTTGACATCTGATAAAATTTTGAAAAAAATCTAATTGACAGTTTTTTTATAAAAAATAAAAACCTAAAAAAAGAAAAAAAGTTGGTAAAAATTGATTTTCGACTCAAATATCTTTTCAAAGCTTTGAGATATTGGCTTTAAACTACTTTTATCTTTTAAAAAATATTGTTGTCAACATTCAGTAAAATTTTGAAAAAAAAATCGAATTGACAGTTTTTTTACACAAAATTAAAAACCTAAAAAAAATTTAACAAAAATTGGGAAAAATTGTTTTTCGACGTAAATATCTTTTCAAAAATTTGAGAAATTGGCTTCAAACTAATTTTATCTTATAAGAAATATTGTTTTCAACATTCTATAAAATTTTAAGAAAAATCGAATTGACAGTTTTTTTTACAAAAAATAAAAACCTAAAAAAAACAATACTAAAACTTGGTAAAAATTTACTTTCGACTCAAATAGCTTTTCAAAAATTAAAAATATTGGCTTCAAACTTATTTTATTTCACAGAAAATATTGTTTTCTATATTCAGTAATTGTTTTATAAAAATCCAACAGTCCGTTTTTTCATAAAAAAATAAAATCTACAGACAATAGTACCCAAATTTGGTAAAAATTGATACATATAGACAAACTTTTAAGCAAGACAAATCGACAGACGGGATGGGAAGTTATCAGTGTGGGTCGCATCCCAGCCTCTTTTTATTTTTGGTATTGGGCTGTTTCTAGATCCTAAAGCCGCAACTGATGATTGTAAAATAGGTTTAAAGTTTTTATTTTGGATGATTATATGTCTAAAAATTTTGAACACAATACAGTCCAAGTTTAGGTTATTACGTCAAAATTACTAAAATGCTTCAACGGAAATTTAAGCGAACATTTCATAATTCGAATATATTAACGATCAAAATAGAAAAATAAACAAAATTTAAAATCTGAAGAAAGATTCGAAAAATTGTCAATTGACAACCAAAACTGTTTTCCTCAATAATTTTTAAATAACTCCATTTTTAATCAAAATGTGTGTCCAAGCTTAAGCAGCTGAAAATGTTTGTATTTTTACAGAAAATGGACACTTTTCAGTTCCAGTCGAACAACATACACAGTCCAAAAAGTCTCCGTACAGCAGCTTTCTTTTTGTGGATTCTGAGATAAAACATTTACTTTAACAATATATTAAAAACAAGTATTTTGAAAATCACAATCACAATTTTTTTAAATTTGGTAAAAAGGTAAAGGTGGAAAATAATTTTTTTCAATATTACCACTTTGGTTTTTACATTAATTCGTAGTACTTTTTTTCAAAAAACACTAAAATTAGGCTGCTGTACGGAGACTTTTTGGACAAAGCGTATTTGTTTCTCTTATATGTACACTTAGCTTTTCACATTCGTTTTCAAAATCACATCCCTCTTCTTAAGATGTGAAACTGCAACTACAAAATATGACAAGCTTATTAAATTCCGACATAAACAGCTTTGTACAATGGGGAATAAAAAACCGCGTGGAATTTAATGCTTCGAAAACCCAATGCTGTCTTGTATCGTTAAAGCGTGATATACCCCCCTTGCCATTATTCATGGATGGTACTTGCATCGAGAAGACTGAACACCTCAATATTCTCGGTGTGTTTACCACCTATCACCTCTTGTGGAGCGGTCACATTCGCGATGTCGCCAAAAATGCCGCAAGATGTTTGGACTCTCTAAGGCGATGCAAGAAGTTTTTCTCCCCTCTGATCTGAATGTTATATACAAGACTTATATACATACGTCCAAAGCTTGAGTATAACTCCCATATCTGGGCTGGTGCTCCTACAACTTACTTTAGCCTCTTGGACAGTATTGAACGTAGAGCATTTAAATTGATTGGTGATAATACCCCCATAGGATCATTTACGTCGTTTGAACATCGTCGTAAAGCTTCTTGCCTCACCCTCTTTTACCGGTATTTTAACGGGTTTATGCTCTAGAGAAATAGTTAGCTGCATTCCTTCCCTAATACTCCCGCTTCTAGGAATGCTCATCAGCATACCCTCGAGCCCAACTTCAGTCGTACTGTCAAGTACAAAGATTCGTTTTTTAGCCGTACTACGCGAATGTGGAATGCCTTAACACACTCTGTCTTTCTCAGCCATTGCAATATTCAGGAATTCAAAACAAATGTGCACCGACACCTCCTTTGAACCCCTCTCTCCCTTTCCTTGTGCTCACACTGTGTCTTTACATAATTAAAATATTAATATTACACAAAAAAATGTCTTTACTTTTACTTGTATAAAACTTGACCAAAGGTATTTACTTCCTCCAATAAACGACTTAAAATTTTCTCGCAGTCCATCAGACGAGACACACCTTCGAATATTACATACCATATGTAAACGAAACGCCTTTCTTGACCTTTTTCTTAAATAAATAAACACTTGCAGGTATCTTCGTCCTTAATTTCATTAAGTCTTTCAAAAATGTTTTATATATTCTTAAAAGAACCTCCTTTTTCCTTTAATTAATCCCTCTCTCTCTTTTTTTTTAAAGATATCCATAAATATACGTTCCAATTTACAGCTGAAAATGCAATTTCATACCTGTCCCAATTATTAATTTTGAGACCCAAGTCCTTCCTTCAAAATTGTGTCTTCCTTTATATCCACATATGTATTAAGACCACTTAAAATATCCTTAAAAACTTGCTACTGTCTACAAGGATATAAAATAAAAAGAAGTAAGAATATATCTCTTTCTCACAAAAAAAAAAGAAAAACAAACACACATCCTTCCAAACAGCCATTTTTAAGGGTAGGTATAGGATATTCTTACTTGGGTCGTTTCGTTTCCTTTCGTCCTTTCGTCCTTTCACATGTTATGTAGCTTGATCGTGGGGATATATGTACATATAAAACTCTCACGAATGAACATGGGACCAGTCTTTAGCATGCGTGTTTGTTGATACCAACAAAAAAAAAGGATTCCACATTTTTGTAGCTTGTAGTCTTTTAAGTTGATGAAGACTTTTTTTTACACATATATCAGAAAAAAAAGATAACATCCCCCTTTATAGACATATGGAGTCTTGGTATTATATTAAGACGTGTCGACCATTTTGTGTGAATTCAATTTAAACCAGTCACCCGCGTATATAAATATATTAATCCCATCAAAATGAGAACCATAAGAACTTCATTTCATCTCAAACGTACGCTTGAAACCTTCATTAACTTATCCTTCCTCTTTTGGTCATAGAGTATCACATCATCAGAGAACCTATTACTCGTACTTGTATAAAAACTGTCTGAGTCTAAAGTCTGCAGTCTGTAGTCTGCATTCTAAAAAAAAAATCTGGTCTTGTTATTGTTTTCATTAAATTAAAGTTTTTTATTTAATTTTTAATTTTATTTTATTTTCGTGTCCGAATTCCTGCAGTCACTCAGATGGCTGAAATAAATATTCATCAAATTTTATATAAACTAAAAAACCTAAAGCGGATTATAAATAATTTATGTCCCTCGAGGATTGATAGCTGCCGACACTTAACACACTGTACTTGTTCCATGTTCATACCTCTCAACTCTAAAACCTTACCTACCTTATAGCCATCAGAGAAGTCGTATAGTACATTAGTACCTGATGCAGGTTTGAACAGAAAAAAAGGTATAAGACGAAAAAACCGAGATATCAAAGAACCAACTTCCCAAACAAAGGCAAAGCCAACAAGGTCCGACAACATAAGACCTATAACCATGGTATTTAACACATTTGTGCTTAGCTTTAGCTTATATGCTTGATGGGGGAAGCTGTAAATGGTAAGCGGGAAATGGAAGTAATACTAGGCCCTGCTCCTCCACCCTCTCCCCCCTATTCAATTAAATCCGCAAGAAATTAAATAAAATGCATTTTTCTTTAAAAAATAAAAGTTAAATAAATAAAATGATAAATATTCATTTATAATGTCGGAACGAAAATTAATAGTTGGAATGCAGTTTTAATTAGTTGGTTTTGTTAATTTATGAACCGGGACCGGGACGGCATCAGCTTTAACTTCAGACCAAGAAAGATGAGGTGATGGTGGCGAAGGAGGAGAAGCTTACCACCAACTTAACAACAAACAGAGGTTTACCTTACCTACTTAAAGAATAAGAGATATCTTGGACATACTCGTAGGGTGAACCTATGTATATACTTGCGAACACCAAACACCAAAAGAGTGGGTTGTCTTGACGACTTTTTTGCTGTTGGACTGCGGTGGTGGTGAATTGATAAAAGTGCCACTGGAAGGAAAGGATGACGGTTTATACAAGAGTTCCATGTACAAAACTTTGTTGATGTTTAGTGCTTTTTTTTAAAAGGTATTTATATCAAATGGCTTAAATAGTTTTGGACTGGTTTTTTCCTTTTCAGGTGGGTTAATTATTACACTCTTTGTCTTTTATAAGTCTTGTTAATTCAATTGATATACTTTGTGGACATGGTTTGTTTGGTTATAATGTTAAACTGATGGAGGGCGTTTTAAGCGAATTTTAATAAATATTTTAACTATAGAATTGACAACTTTAGCCAGGTTAAGTGACAGCATTAGTAACAGCAGCAATAACAGTGCATGTGCAGAAAAGACAAATTCTTATAAGACAAAAAATAAATTTAATCACATTTAAATGGTCACTTGATGTGTGTGTTTAAATTGAAATTATAATTTTACATAATTTTCTTTGATTGTTCATTAAGATTACGAATATTCAAGAAACTTGTTTATGAATTCTTATTTTTTTGTTAATGGAATTTTTAAACTTAATTCAGGAAATGAATAAATAAGAATCTTAAAGTCTTGGTAGGTTTACTAAATATAACTTAAATGGCATTTAAGAATTTATTTAAATGTTGCAAAAACAAAATCTTTAAAAAAAGTCTCGAACTTGTTTTTTGTTTGTACCTGTTTTAAAATTTTACAAAATATCATTTTTCAATATTTAACTTCCTATTAAAATTTTTGAAATTTAACCACGTTTCAATTACCCTAAAATATAAATCTGTGTTTTTAGAAAGATGTATGAGTATGTATGTAAGTAGGTTTTGTATGATTTTTTGAAAAACCTTAAAAAAAATAAATGTCTACATAAATATTATCATGATAATTTCTGAATTCTTTGACTATTGATTTGACTGCTGACTATTGATTCCTAGGTAAATATTAGATTTTTTTTTTAAATCGGTAGGTAAAATGTGCCAGAAGTGTCTTGATTTTTAATTTTTCTAATTTTGATTTTTTTTTTAAATTTCAAAAATCCATTATTGTCTCTGATAGTTGGCTCAAAATCACCAAGGTTGCAAATTTCAAAATTGGTTTTATGTCAAAAAAAAATTGCAATGACTTTTAGCTTATACTGTTTTAAAATTTGTATATTAATAAACTTTGACAGGGCAGCGCACATAATTCTAACATAAATTCTAATGTTTAATAACATGGGTTTATTATGTATCTATATTAAATAAGCAATAATGAAAACAATACATACAAAATCTTCTACACGCAATATACGTCAAAACAATGTCCGGGAACGTTCCCGAAATGACCGTTCACGAAATGACGATTTCAAATAAACGAGCACTTTGATTATACGGCGCGCGTCCGGCGGTCATCTTAAATCCGATCTGACTTTGTCAATAGGAAAATATTTGAGGTTACTTTGTTATTTCATGTCGTAAAAAAGAATTTCATCAATAATTAAATGTAATAATGACGGACTATTGATGTACGCTCTACAAATAAGAAATAGAAAGGTACCTACTTACCATTTAGATATAATTTATTTTACGATAAATACTCTGACAGCCGGCTTTGTTATTGTTGTCTTCCTCGACTAACGTTTGACACCGAATGGCTGCGTTCACTCAAAATTATCTTTGATCTATTATCGATATGTTCACTGAAATGACTTGTGCGGTATCGGACAAACTATTTTTACTATCTTCTTCCAGGCTTTTTTAATGGCGACAATAAGCTCTTCACTGGTCTCATAAACACTGCCTACATACTTAGTAAATTTTACGCGTGAGCCATCCCCAAACATTTTTAATTATATTGAGGTTAGGTGAGTAAGGTGGCCATGACAATAATTCCACATTTTCGGCGGCAAGAAAGGTTTTGACTACACGAGAGTTGGAGATTGGCGCATTATCTTGTTGAAAACCCTAGGGTATAGGTCCGAACAGTTCTTTCATAGCGGGGAAGGCTGGTTCCAAAAGAGCTTTGTAGGAAAGTCCCGTCATTGTATTGGAAAACACCCCATAGTACGAAATGGCTCCCCAAACCATTACTCCTCCTTGCCTCGAATGGTGACGTGTCAGAAACTTTACCTCTTTTCTTACACCATGGAAATAGTAATTGTACCCATCAGGGCCATCCAAATTAAATTTTTCATCTGAAACAATGAAATTTCACCAATTCAGCACACTTCCAAGCTCGGCATCCCACGTCATCTAAAGGTGTGCGAATTTCAACCGCTGTTCTTTTCGTACGGGCGGCGTTTAGTGTTTTTTTTTAAGTTTTTTTTTTATTTTAAGATGATCTGCACTCAAAATAGCTCGCCAAACAATTGATATGCTTAGGCTCGTGTTTTACCGTACGGTTAAAACCGTATAATGTGTAAATTAGCCATTGATCCGGTTTATGCCGTCCGGTTTTTTGCCGTACGGTTAAAACCGTGTAGTGTGAACCGAGCCTTAGGCCTCTTTCACACAAGACGGTTTCGTACGTACGCTACGGTTAAAAACCGTACGATTTTTTTCCGTACGGACTTTGTTTTCACACATAACGTATTTTCCCCGTGAATCGTCTACGTTTGGTTATATTTTAGATATTTTTCTTTAGTACAAGTGACCACAAAAACGGACGGCAGACGAATAAAAATCGTCTGTTGTGAATGCGTTCGCGTAGTCACGTACGCCACTGATAACACGGCGACGGCACGGTCGCCGTATATTTCAGTCGTTGAGACGGCTGTTTTAAATCATCCGTACCTAAAAAACCCGTCTCCGTCCAGTGTTAAAGCTTTAGTTAATTTCATTAGTTTACTATTAATGGCTCACGGATAAAAACCGTACGGATTTTAACCGTACGGACGAAACCGTCTCGTGTGAAAGAGGCCTTACAGTTATCCTCGTTTTTTCCTTTCTTTTGCTGTTGGAGGCAGCTAAATTTGACGCAATTCTTATAATTTTTCTTTTTATAATTTTTCTGAGGAGTTAAAGCGGTTTGTGTCCGTCCCTTGTAATTTGTTCAATATGAAGCACTGTTTTTTATAAAATTTCTTACTACATGGTCACTTCGGCCTATTTCTTTGGCAATACTTCTCATGGAAAAAAATCAAATCTATGTAAACAAAAATGAGTGCGTCTAATCATCAAGTGAAAAGAACTGTATTTGAGTTATCGGACCCAATCAGTAAAACTAGATACAATCAAATCTAAAGTTATCTAAGTAACCTCAGGTTTTCTACAATTAGGTAAGTCACATTGGACCTTTGTTTTTTCAACATTTCATAATTGATATTCATTTGAATTTAATAGAAATTTACTTTTTCGGAATGTCTCAAAGTGTCAAAGTTTAACTTGTTTTAGGAGAAACTTTCACGTTTTGTTTGATTACTCGATTTATGATATTGTTTTGGAAAAACTTACTTAAGCAAAAGATATAGGAGTTGTATTTGATCATAAAATTTCTTTCAAAAGTTGATTTTATAGTAAACAAAGCTTAAAAGATTTTAGGTTTTGTACGAAAGAACATAAAGGAATTTTCTGATCTTTACGCACTCAAATGCTTTTACTCAACCTTTAAGAATATCTAGTCTGGAGTATTGTAGTATTTTTTGGAATCCGTATTAAAACTCTCATTCCTTAAGAATAGAAAGAGTACACAAATCCTTCACTAGATATGCTTTAAATAAATTAAATTAAAATATTGATAGACCTCCATATTCTATAAAGTGCCATAATTTTGGCATGCCAACACTTAATATTTTAATTAATTTGTCTTTATTTTCCTTGTAGAAGTCTCCGTATGAGTTTCTACCTACGTGATATATTGTCTAGAAGTAACTACGCTAGACCCGTGCCATTATGGTTAGTGTGTTGGACTGTCATGCCATTAGAGGTCTTGGGTTCGATCCCTGCCTGTGTAATCTAAAGTTTTTTTCATGGGTACCTACTGCCTCTTGCGAGGAATTGACAAATTCTCCAAGAGTAATTATTGTCATGAAAAGTGCTTTCTCAAATTAGCCATTCGGATTCGGCTTAAAACTGTAGGTCCCCTCCATCCCTGATAAGAGTAGGTACTCATACATAGGAATGGTTGACAGTTATAAGTCACTAGGCCCTAGTTCTCAACGGACTTTTGCGCCACCTAATTTATTTTCTAACTACTTTAAAAATGAACCCCCACATCGTTGCATCAGAGTTAGAAATAGTGTTTTACACTGCGCCTTGATATTTTTCAAGTCTGTTCAAGAGATGTAACATATTTTTACGTAGTTAATACTTACATGCTATTTTTTTTTTTAAATTATTTAATTTATAACATAACTCGTAATCTTTAAGAGATTGTAAGGCTCTGTGATGAAATATTAACTAAACTTAACTAAATTCGTCCAGTGTAACCTTAAGTCTATAGACATTCATTTAGCATATTCTGTCCTTAGAGTTCATACAAAATCGCCAATAAACGAAAGGATAGTGTACCTACATTTCTAGATTTCAGTTCAGCGATGAAGGTCAAAAACTGCCGCATTTACCGCATGGTCCGATGTATAGTTATCATATCATATTAAGAATGATATTATTTTATTTTATTTTATTTTTACTTCAAATCAAAACAAAAAATTATGTGACAACTTTAGGAATTTTCAAGTTTCAAGTTATATTTTTTCTGAAAAACTCTGAAACAAACCACGCTAAGCCAAATGCTAAGAATATTACCTCATAAAGCCTTTTTAATAATTTTTAGGACGATTTCCAGCACTTTAAAATGCATATAGTCAATAAAAAAACCACAATTAAATTATTTATTCTTAGACTGATTTTTCTAAAAATTATTTTGGAAAGTCCCTTATTCGAATTTTTATACCGGCCATAATATGTACCAATATGTAAATCCCTCTATAAGTACCTAGTTTTGTGATAGATAGTCACAAAAATACTTCCCTAGTTATGTATGTATATACTCGAAGTTAAGCTTAACCTAGTCTGTATAAGAGGTTGTTATAAGGTGTAATAAAAACGCTTAAATATTCAAATGGTATATATTTATTATACCTGTCAAATAAATTATATTTCCTTCATGGTTGAGTGCCTTATTTTCTATGTTTAACTAGGTATACCTTCCTACTCACTTTATATTTTATTTTATTTTTTGTTCACTCTCATTATAATATTTTACATCGATCGGTCCGTCGTCTGTTAAAAAATAAGTAGACAAAACGAAAAGAGTTAAACTATAAGTAAGTACTTACATTTTAGGTTCCATAAAACTGCCTTCTATATAGACCTTCCTATAAGAGAGATATCTATTTCTATTATAGAAACATATGCCTTGTGGGAATAAAACCTAGATAATTAATCCCCTAGAAGGTATAGGTTGCACCTTCCTGTTTAGTTTCTTCTCTGATGGTAACGTAGGTATACCTAACAGAAAACCATTCACTCTGACTTGTTATAGATATTTGTTTTTTTTTAGGGAGGGAGAGAATAAAATCGGACAGGTGAAACGCCACCGCGCGCCGCCTTGGCACCCACTGCCACTACGACTCTAATCGATCGTATTCAAAAAAATATAGAAAAACAATCTACCCCATGTACTAAAGACGTCAAACCTACCTAATACTTTAAATTCTGATACATTTTAATACCTACACCCTTCACCATGATAGGAAAGGAATAGTGCCTAGAACTGTTAAATTGTTTCTCTTTTTCCATCAACCCTTTTATATTGTATCCAAATCGTCTTTGTTTCGAAAACCGTTGTAGATACAATAGCCAAGCCAAAGCCATGGTAAAGTTGCAAAGTGCGGATCATAGGATAATGTCGAGAGGGCAATTGCCTATTCTCATCCGCCGCCGCCGCGCCGTTCGTTGCTGCTGACTTGAACGACAAACGGAAGTGCTAAGTATATTCCATGATACCACGGAGCACAGAACTAGATATACCTTCAGAATACGCAAATACAAAAGTTACCCCACATGATAATAATGGCATGCATATTGGGGTGGGGTGGTGGAGAGTAGACTGGAACTGGACGACTACTGCTGAATGAACAAAAACGGCCGGCGCAACGCAGCGCATATCCCATATGCCATATGCCGTGCCATCATCATCGCCAACGCCATGTTTCGACTATATTGTCATTCTATGTACTGTACGTGCGCCAAGGGGAGGATTAAGGATTGCGAATATCTCTTTCTGTTGGAAATCCTTTTGTTGATGGAGACGAAGAGTAGGTCAGTTACCCTTGGACAATGAGGTGATGGCGGTTGCGTTAGCTGATATACAGTGGATTTATAAAACCTTCCAAAAAGCATATCAAATTCAAAGACAATTGGAATGCAGATCTACCATAAGACGACCGGCGACGACGTGAAAGAGTTTCATTCAACAAATTTTGAAAACAAGTGATTTAAATAAAAAAAAAAAAACAATTTGTTTTAAATTGTGTTAATTTTATTTTTCATCTACAGTCTCAATAATAATTTGTTGATTATAATTTATTTTCAAAATGGTACTCATGCTGACATCTACTGTTCAACTTATTCTCCATTTAATGTAAAACAACTGAAACGACACCTAGTGTTTAATAGTAGTTTTAAAACATCGCATATCATTGAGTGTTCTCACTTTTAGTCGAGACACATTTTGAACTAAAAATTTGAGTCGTTGTTATCATGAGTTAATTTCAAAAGTTGGAGAATTGAGTGATTTCATGGAGGGATAAAGTCGAAAGGAGAAAACATAGAAATTTTGTGTTTGAGTGTTACTACTTCATTTTCACTCAAAGGGGAATTTAAAACAAAACATAGAAAAGGGTAGATTTTGTTTTCTCTCATGAACAATGCACATGAAGGTGGGAATAGTTTTGTTTGAGTTATGTTCGTATTGATGAAAGAGAATAATTTTTCAAATTTATTTATTGGAAAGTTGCAAATGGATTTTTGCACTGCGTTGGTAAAAATAACTACGAACATAGGTGAATAGGTATTGGGTTGGTACTAAACTTTTGAAAGTTTTTTAATTTCGAAAATTACTAGATACGTATTTGATAGGTTGGATAGATTTTTGCTCTGGCTTAAAAAAGAAATAATTCCCCTAACATATAACCATTTTGTTGAAGGTAGGTCTCAAAGTTGGTTAAATATTTTAACTTATTTCCTAGAACCTTTTGCTTCACTGTTCACTATTTTTTAAGTCCGCGAGTTTTGTTTAATTCGATGAAATGGCTTAATAAAAATAAATGTTCCGTAATTTGTAGCGTTTGGTAGGAAATTGAGGAAGTTTGCAATACTTTATCTATTTCAATTTATTTTAAACCTAAATACAATTTTTAATAACATTTTTCAAACAAGGTACCTACTCTGGTTTTTTTAATACTTATATTTGTTTTTAAAATTTTTGAACTGCTTGAAATTTCATCTCAAGGAAAACATAATTAAGTAAATATTATTTTCGTTCTATTATTTTTATGAGAACCTATAAGCAAATAGTAAATTTCTACATATGTATGTAGATATTATTTACAAAAAGGTTTGAAACAATCTAGCTTGGTAGTCAAAAAATAAGTTAGCTGAATTAGCAGTGGTTTGTAAGTAAGTAAGTAAGTAATTTTATTTACAAATAATTAATTAATACATACAATTTTACACAATAATGCATGGCTATTCGCCGTCTGCCCGATTGACAACTTTGTTCGATTATTACTTAATTAAAAATTTTCATTTATAATTCTATTCCTATACTTTAATGCTATTTTACAATATTTGTATAATAAGGGAACATCAACTTCATTAAGATAATATGTTATACGTTCTTCTGATAAGACGTCACTACCAAAGACATGTCTTCTTGTTTCTCGTAGAACAGGACATCTACCCATAAAATGAAAAATGTTTTCTCTTTCACCCATATTGCATAATTCGCATAGTAAAGGCAGGTCTTCGCGATGAGGTATGTAATTTAGATTGAGAAGTTCTCCTCTTAGTCTAAATATCAAAGATATATGCTCCGTTGGTAAATCATCTCGGAAGTAGTTCCTTTGGTTGAGGTTGTAGTTCAGCTTGCTATATGACATTCTATAGATGGATTCTTCTGCCTGTAATGCGTATCCCAATCTACATTTTTCGTCTACTTGTGAAATCAAGTGGTACAGAGCGGGTTTCCACCTTTGATACTCATCTGGTGCTAAATTTATATTTGCTTCTTCCGCTAGCTCCAACCAATCTCTAAACCAACCTGATTTACTTCGTATTGTGTGAAGTGCTGCTTTTTTTGGGAGACGTTCATCTGACATCTCAAGGACATTACATACATAGTCAATATTCAATTTCAGAGTTTTAATAAATAGAGGAGAGATACCCGTTTCCAGCATGAGCATGTAGTTTGGAGAGTTTGGTGGTAGTCGAAATATCCTCTTGATATAAAAACGAAGCAGTTTTTCAACAGATTCATACTTCTTACTACCCCAAACCTGGGCTGCATACATTAAAGTTGATTCCGCTACTGCTTCAAATACTTTATATTTACTGCTATGAGCTACATTTTTATTACTAAAAACATTTTTCCACGCAATATTTATTGTAGTTTTGGCTTTTTGTAGTTTCTCGGTTAGATGTTTTTCCATACTGTTATTCTTGGTCATAGTGATCCCTAAATAATTGTATTCCTTGACTACTTCTATTCTTTCATTGTTGAATGACCACTGTTCTTGTCCGCTTGCTCTACCTCCACCTTTTCGAAAAACCATCACCTTCGACTTCTCTAGATTAACTACTAGTCTCCAAGTTGTGCAATACACACCAAGTTTATTTATCATAAGCTGTAGTGACTCTGGTGTATTAGCAAACAACACTAAATCATCTGCGAAAAGGAGAGCCTTGATGAGAGTCCCAGCATATTCTACTCCTCCCGGCAAACAATCGGTGATATCGTCGATAAAAAGTGCAAATAAACTTGGACTTAAAATGCAACCTTGTCTTACACCTGTCTTCGTTTCAAACCACTGAGAAATATGTTCGCCATCCCACACTGCTGCTTTTGTTTCTAGATACAGGTTCTGCAGTACACGTCCGAATTTGTATGTCATTCCCAATCTGTACATCTTGTACATCAGTGCATTACGGTCTATCGTATCGAAAGCTGCTTTCAAATCGACAAAAAAGACATATAGCTTCTTATTTCTGTCCAAAAAGAAGTCAGCGACACTTCGAAGTACAAAAATGTTGTCAACAGTAGAATACCCTTGTCGGAAACCTGCTTGAAATTCTTTCAGCAGTTTGTATGAATCAATCCACAATTTAAGTCTGCTATGCAAAACTGAAGTGAATATTTTGTAGGATGCATTCAAGAAGGAAATCCCTCTATAATTTGCAGGGTCTAGTGTATTTCCTTTTTTGTGGATGGGAAAAATAAGTGCTTCCTTAAATTCTTTCGGTATAACTCCAGTATCCATGATTATATTATACATGTCCGTTAATCGGTTTATCAACATGTCCGATCCATATTTATAGAATTCGGAAGGTATTCTATCCGCTCCAGCTGCCTTGCCGTCCTTGAGACGTTTTAGGGCTGTACAAACCTCATCCTTCTCGATTGCTGATTCCAATATTTCATTGCTAAAGGCTGGTTGAGCAAATTGCACCATATCATTAGTGGTAGGCAAATGATTGAGCAGTTCATTCAGATGTACTCTTAACGTCTCACAATTCAGGTGTCTATTGATGACATGTACCTTTCCGTTTATTGTTCGAGCTTTTTGCCAAAAATCTCTCGTACTTTTACATACTGCTAAGCTTTTCGCTTCGTTTTCATAGTGAGTTACTTTCTTCTCTCTACACAACGATTTGAATTTCCGGTTCAGTTGTAGGTACTTCTGTTTAGAAGATTCAGAGTTATCTCGCCTATAGTTATTAAGCCAAATATATGTTGTTTTCCTTACCAACATACACTCAGTATCAAACCATGGCTGTTTAAATATTCCTCTTCTGTCATAGTTATTCTGCCTTGCAGCTGCTTTTTTAATGCAATCTTCGATGGTGTTCAAATTTATGTTTTCATTTGTCGCCAGATACATATCTAAACGATTTCTGTAAGTATTTGATGTTGACTGTTTCCAATGTAGCTTTGGCATCAATTTTAGGCTCACGCTTTCCTCATTTCCAGTTCCTCCACTGTTATAGTGTATGACAATTGGCATGTGATCTGAAAACGGTACTTGCTCCACCTCAAAATCAGTAATAACTGAGTTCCACCTCTCTCCTGCGAGTCCATAGTCAATTACAGAACTTCCTTGTTTTCCGACAAAAGTATGTTCACCAAGTGGATCTCCATCACTTGTTCCATTGAGAATTCGGAATCCAAAAGAGTTACAAAGATCAAGTATTTGATTTCCTTTATTATTTTTTGTCTTGTCCTTGGATTGTCTCACTATATCTCTTCTTTCGTTTTCATCACCTTCTGTTGTACCCACTCGTCCATTCAGATCTCCTAATATCAGCAAATTTGAGGAGCTTGTTCCACACATAATAAATTCTTTCACCTTGTCGAAATCTGAGTCCCAATTGTTGCAGTTGATATAGCAGGGTATGATACTAAAAGTTTCTCCATCTAATCTTATATCTACATAGATTGTATCGTTAAAAGTCTTAAACAAGTAATTGTAACTCTTCAATTGTTTCTTTACTCCGAATATGCAACCTCCACTTGCTCTCCCTCTTGTATGACATCTTAAGGCGGGAACGATTTTTAGATCAAAGTCTTGGAATTTCTTTTCATAATTGCTAAAGTTTGTTTCAGTTATAAATGTTTCGTATAAAAATATAATTTCGAATCTTCTTATAAAATCAAAAAAATCAATAAATAAACTCTTATTACTAAGACCAGAAATGTTGTATGAAAGAATTTTAAATTTGTTTATAGTGTTTGTAACATTAATATTTTGTACATTAAAACTTTTTATACAATTTAACTGGCAGACGGCATTATTGTTAAAACAAGTTTCTATTACCCCCAACAGTTTGGGAAGCACTGATATTTGTAGCCAAATTATTTTCAGTGGTTTGTATTTGCAGAAGAATGCTTTTCATATACATAAGATATATGTACATACCTAACATGAACAACTCTATAAGACGATTAATGCAGTTCTTTAAAATAGACGTGATATCTTCGTCAACATCGTTTACGCGTAATGTAAAAAAGAAAATACTTAGTTCGGATATTTTTATGACTGTATTTTTAATGCTATTGAAAATGATATTAAAAATTTTTGAAAATAGTTCAAAGATCGTAACAAAGAAAATAATTTGGATTGATATTTTTTAGAAAATTTGAACTTTAAAATTTAGGTACCAACCTCGTCAGAGTTTAAAAAATATGAATATTAAATTGCTTTATTAACTTCCCATAGGAAGTTATTGTAATGGGTCCGATTTGTCAAATTGAAAATTTTGACATTTCTCGACATTTCAAGGTCCCTAGAGTCGAAATAAAAGATTTTTAGAAAGATGTCTGTGCGTGCGTGTGTACGTACGTCCGTACGTCCGTACGTTCGCGACGTTTTTTTCGTTGTCCATAGCTCAAGAACCAGAAGAGATATCGACTTCAAATAAATTTTGTTATGCAGACAATAAAGCAGAAAGATGCAGAAAGGGATCTCAAGAAAATTGCGTGGGTGGTTTTTCTACCATAGCAGTTTAAAAAAAAGGTGAAAATTTTGGTTAACCCTAAATATCTCATGAACCATCGACGCTAGAGACTTGAATTAAATTTTCTATTGTATATTGCAACGTGATACAAAACACGTATATTTTTGGAAAAAAATCCAATTAACGGTTTTTTTTATAAATCAAAAAAACTGAAAAAAAAAATTTGTCACCTCGAAAATTTTAAGACTAAAATATGATTTCATCTCTAAAACAATAATTTGCAACGAAGAATAATGTTTTTGATATCTGATAAAATTTTGAAAAAAATCTAATTGACAGTTTTTTTACAAAAAATAAAAACCTAAAAAAAAATTAATAAAAGTTGGTAAAAATTGATTTTTGACTCAAATATCTTTTCAAAACATTGAGATATTGGCTTTAATTTACTTTTAACTTTCAAAAAATATTGTTGTTAATATTGAGTAAAATTTTGAAAAAAATCGAATTGAGAGTTTTTTAACAAAAAATTAAAAACCTAAAAAAAAATTTAACAAAAGTTGGTAAAAATTGATTTTCGACTCAAATATCTTTTCAAAAATTTGAGATAATGGCTTCTAACTAATTTTAACTTATAAAAAATATTGTTTTTAACATTAGAGCAAATTTTGAGAAAAATCGAATTGACAATAAAAACCTAAAAAAAATTTATAAAAGTTGGTAAAAATTGTTTTTCGACGTAAATATCTTTTCAAAACTTTGAGACATTGGGTACAAACTAATTTTATCTTATAAGAAATATTGTTTTCAACATTCGATAAAATTTTGAGAAAAATCGAATTGACATTTTTTTTACAAAAAATAAAAACCTAAAAAAAAAACAATACTAAAACTTGGTAAAAATTTACTTTCGACTCAAATAGCTTTTCAAAAATTAAAAATATTGGCTTCAAACTTATTTTATTTCACAGAAAATATTGTTTTCGATATTCAATATTTTTTTTTTTGTAAAAATCCAACTGTCCGTTTTTTTCATAAAAAAATAAAATTAAAAAAAAAATAGTACTCAAATTTGGTAAAAATTGATACATATAGACAAACTTTTAAGAAAGACAAATCGACAGACGGGATGGGAAGTTATCAGTGTGGGTCGCATCCCAGCCTCTTTTTTAAAATAAAATAATTTAAGTCTATTCGTAAAATGTACTATGTATCTATTTATAGTTTCAAATTTAAATACAAAAATTATCTGTTATCGAAGCCTCTTTCTAAATATTTCTAGAAAACAAAGTTTTAAAAATTAACCGAAAGTTATTAGAACGAGCTTGAAATTAATTTTAGAACTTTTTAAAGGAGTTTTAGTTTTTTGCCAATTATGTATAGTAAAACATTACCTCCCTTTCTTTCAAAACGTCGTTTCTGAACACGTCTAAAAAGTGACAGCTAGTAACAAAAACATTGCAACAAGACATAAATCCCTAAACGGACCTAAAATGGTAGAAATGTAGAAGTTATATTATGGATTTTGTTAACAACAATTACTAAATGTTAAAGAGAGACCATTTCTTAGTCGCCTAAACAATGTTTTTGTTATGTTTTTAGAGAGGGCTTAAGCCACAGTAGAATTTTATAGAACTCGATATTTTTTATATAAAATGTTCCCCTAGAACTTCAAACATGTTGTCACAAAAGATTATGACTGGAAAAAACCTTTAAGCACTCGTGTTCTCGAATTAGGAAAATTATTTACTAATATCTGCTACTGATACGTGTTTATCCCAAAACTGATTTTTTAAGTTGGCAGAACTCATAACTCAGAGAACTTTCAATCATGGAAAATACATTCTCTTTTAACATCTTTTTTTTTTTAAATTACAAAGTCCATTTATTATTTTTTGTGGCTCAAAATTTAACAGTATTGTTAGAGATTTCACAATTTACTAGTTTGCAATTTGATAAATATTAAGCAATTGACTAAGGAAGTCCAAAAACCTTTGCTAACTAGTAAATTGCTAATTGCCTTTTATTAAAAAAAAAAAACGAACATCCAAACATGTCTAAAAAGTGACAGTTCGTGAAAATAAACAAAGCAACTACGCTCAAACGGACCTATTACTGCTCTTATAAAAATAATTGTACAGATGTCATATAGATTTAGCAAATTGCTAAAAGTTGAAGTAGTGATTCCGTGATTTAAACTTTAGTAAATTTAAAAGAGATAGTATGATGTTAAAATCGTTTAAGATTAGCTAAATCACCTTTTTAGCCTAGTAAATATCTTAAAATGGATTTAAAAATTTACTAAATCGTTAAAAAATTTTGCGCCATTATTTATTTTTAACTTTTAATTAAAGAATTGCGACATTCGACCAAAAATTTATATATCACAAAAATTCTAACTACTCCTTTGAAATTATAATCCAAAATTAAATAATGGAATCATCATGATTAAAAAATAAAAGAAGCTTTTAGTTCGTCTATTGATCCTCAATAGAAAAGACGAAATTGCTGAAACGCTGCAAAGTCGCAATGCCGAAAATAAATACTTTCAACAAATTTTAATTTCATTTCTGTAATCTCGGTTAACTTTGTGGTATTTCTTGAAAATCTCCAAAAAGCCTATTTTTCAAACTTTTTAGGGTTGCCTTACCCCTTAAGTTAGTGAACGGAAATACAAAAATTTTTTTCATTTTTTTGGTCAAAAATTATAATTTTTCAACTTTGGAATTTAATCCCAGTCCGATAATGCCAATAAACTAATTCCAAAAAAAAATATTAATCATATTGTTTCAAAAAATATGCAATTCTTACTTTGGTTGTAAATGCACTTTTATTAATATTCAGAATAAAAACAAAAAATGTCTCATGAAACCACCTACAGAATTAATTAATTTACACAAGAAAACAACATTTAAAAATTTGTAATTTTTGAAGTTGATAGGGTAATAATTTTACTATTTTCGTTCCTTAACTCAGTCCTCCGATCTGTTTAGAGAAATCTTGACAAACAATAACAAACACCTAATAGATAAAAGCTACTCAAAAATATTTTAAAATCTTGAATGCCACAGACTAAATAAGTTATAAAAAGATTCTGTACTAATTCAGACTTATCTTAGTGGAAAATTCAATACTCCTGTCATAGTTATTAATTTTTGGTTTAGAACAAATTAACAATAAATTAACTAAAATTCTTTTTGTAACATTTTTTGATTCCTCACTAAAGTGTCAAAAATTTGCAAATATAATACAACCTATTGTTAAGTATTCAGCATATTTTTAGTAAGCAATTTTCTAAAAATTTCAGAATTTACTGACATCCAAAGTTCTACTTGACAAAGTTCTAACCTCTAAGACTCTTATTCTCAAGCTCTAAAGCTCTGATTGAGATTTCAGTTTCACATAGCACTTTTATTTATAAGACCCTCAAATTGATATCACCGGAATTTTGATGAACAATGATTTAAGAAATTCATTTCTGGATGACGACAAATGACATTTGATATAGAAAAAAATGTTGTACATGAATTTAAGCTTTGTATTGACTTTTTGCACGTCAAACGGAGACATAATATCTAGTTACAGTCACGATGACCCTGTACCGTTATGTCAGAAAATAGCTTCTAATCAATGATAGAAAATCAAAATCAAATATTAAAAGTTTTGAAAAGTGGCATCAAATTTAATCGAAAGCTAACAACAGTAACAAATATTTATTAATTTTTATTCAAAAATCATATTTTAATTAAAATAAATGGACACCATCCACAGAGTCCATATAGTTTTTCCCGAGACAAAATTTGATCCAAATAAAACTTCTAAAATAACCTCTTAAGGAAATTCGTGACACTGGAAGTTTTTGAAAGTTTTTAACAAAAAATACACAAAATAAAATAATAACAACTATTTATGCGAAAAACAAAAAAAAAAACTAATAAAAGAACAAAAATGAAGTAAGTAACGTTATTAAACTATAATGGCTGAATACATGCTTCAGCTTCGGCTTCGCCTGACGTTTACGAGTTCAGCCACAGGAATTCAATGCATGCTATCACAATGGAGCTTCGACATCACGTTTCGTTTGACAATCGTAAGGAAAAGAACGTAATGTAACGTAATGTGACTCCAAATGGAAGCTCTAGTTCAATTATCTGAACATTTGCTTTGTCTGACAGCTCAACAGCTGTAAAAAAATGTCAGCAAACAAAATATTTGCTCTTTGGAGGGATGAAATAATAGAAATGTCATTCAAAGCAACCTCGAAGCAGGCCCACCGTAACCCAGACGAAGCCGAAGCTGAAGCGTGTTTGTGATTCAGCCATTATAAATGAAAATGACATTTTTCAATAAGGAAAGAATGGTTGACATTTTTATATGTCAAAATAGGAATTCCACTAGAACGATAACACAGTTTTTTTTTTAAGTTATAAGTAATATTGTTTTTAAAAAATATTGTAAAATGTAATCAAAACTTTAATCAGGCACCGTCGAATAAATCCTTCAAACTACGGTATCCAAAAGGAATGTTTCTTTCCAAACCAAAAGAAGCAAAGAAAACAATCCGTATACTCATTTTTTGTCAAATATATAAAACATTATTTTCCTTATTTCCCACGGATCAAAAATTAAAATAAAAAAATCTTATTCTAAATGGAAAATGTGTGCTCTGATCCCTCAAAACACATTTAAAATTATTGTCAACCCTTTCAAGTGTTTCCTGATGATGATTAAAAAGTATTATTATAGAAAAAAAAAACATTCTCATTTAAAATTAAACATAAATTCAAGATGTTTCATTAGATTTCGAAAACGTAAGAAAAGACATTCCGTTCTGGTCCCATGTCAATCATAAAACCAGAATTTTTTAAGAACCTACAATTCCATATCTTGAAATATCAAAAATACCTTCAAATCCCTAATGGGACAAAAATTCAAAAGATAGAATCACAGAAAAAAAAAAACATTTCAAAACCCGATCTACGAGAATAAAAAGAAAAACAATTAAACGATATTGCTCCCGTTATCTCATTTAAATTCACACTTCTTATAAAAAAAAAGGATATATCCTTGAAGGCGAAATAACATTTCACCCAAATATGCAAAATAGGCCGAGAAAAATAAAGGATATCATCCTCAAGAAAGAATTCTTCACGCTCAAGAAAGAAAAAAAAAAGGTCACATTTTAAAAAGACGATCGCGGATACGGGATAACGTTCGCTGATGGCTGATCCCGGTGAAGGGTGAAACAAAAAACCCAAGTTACTTAACTTTTTCCAGTTCTTATATCCTTTTCAATTTATTTAATATATTTTTGTGTCTTCGTCCGTTTGTCGTCCTTTCAACAACAACAACCAAGTTAAACAACAACAATAGAAACAGAGAAGCAGCAAACAAACAAAGCGCCATCGCCAGGAAGAAGGAAACAAAAACATAAGCTAACTTAAATAGTTTTCTCACGACACAATAACGACAACGACGATGGATGATTATCCTTTTTCTGTTGAGGTTGTCACCTCTTTAAATGAAACGAAGTACATATTTGAATTAGTCCTTACAATAGTCCTTTTCTGGACCAGGTAATTCAAATGCAAATTATCCAACTTATTTGTCGGTTAAGGTTTTGTTTCGTTTCGTTTTTAGTTCACTTTTACTTTTTAACGGAGGTATCCTTGCATCCTTAGGAAATGTCCTTGGTTAGGTCGTTTGTTACCTACTACCTACCATCAGAAAATAAGCAGAACAGGTTTTTTCTTAAACAGGACCTTGAAGTGAATGCATTGTATTTTGTAAGAAAGTATAGTGCGGCAGCTTTGTAACTGAACTACTCTACCATTGTGTTACAATTTTAACCATTCTCTTGAAAAGAATGCCTTGAAAAGTATTTGCATAAAGATTCGAACACAAGACTGTTGCGGGAAATTAATTTTAATAAATAATAAAAATAATCGTTTGACGAAACAATATTTTTCTTTTATTTTTCTATAATGAGAGAATAAAAAAAGGACCAAATCGGTCTTGTGCCTCTTTTATTTCTGATCACATGCTGCTAATTTAAATATTTTAATTAAATAACTTAAGAACTTTAATACATCAGTAAGAAAATGACAAGGAAAAAGAAAACTTGTTGAAAACAGTGGGGAATGTAATTTCAATTCACTTGAGGGTAATAATAAATTAAAGAATAATTTAAATACTCGTTATGAGTACCTACCGATGACCATCAAAGCATACTTAGTTCTTAAAATAAAATGGGAGTTCTATAACTTTAAAAACCGGATTGGAAATAAGAACTCGACTTCAACATTTTTGTTCTGTAATGTAATCAATATACCGTTATATTTTTTTTGATGCAAATTTAAGTGCAACAAACACATTTTCTTTACAATTCAATTTTATTGAAAACCTATTAACTATAGAACATTTTTCAAAGTGACATGACGTCAGGTGTTCTATGTATACATAAGTGCAAAATATTCCATTATTATTTATCTAAAAGCTCTTACCACTGGTCACTCGCGTCCTTGAGTGTTACACTTACAATTATGGGTACATCGCAGAATAGAGCATAATTAGAGGATGTTGCTGTGTATACTATGTGTTTGATGTCCTTTTTTAAACGTGAATTCATACACTTCTAAGCTCTGAACTCAAGGGTCAAAAAAACATTCTACACATTTCTAGTTGTCAACCTGCTACCAACCTTTTTTATCCTTGAGTTTTTTAATAGTATTAGCGTGCTAAAATTTTATTGAAAGTAAAACATTTTTAATTGAAATAGTTTCCCATTATTGTTAAAAATAGTGACGTCAATCAATATTGCGTCTTAAGCGAGCATTCCGAAATGGCTTCCAATTTCCCATAATGATACAACTCAACAAAAACATGGGAATTATTTTACGATTTTTCTATTTCTCAAACCCTACAATTATAGAAAAACATTCAAAACGCCCCTAAATTAAGATATACATAGAAAAATTTGATTTTTTCCTATTTAAAGGCACTGTAGAGCTTTGGGCTGTTTTTTTCACAATTAAAACTATGAAGACAACAAATATAGGATATTTTGAAATTTTTACAGTTCAAGTCAACATTTTTTTTAGAGCTTGTGCGACAAGTATAAAAGAGATATTAGATATACATAGGTACATAATCAAACAAGCCTTTTTAACCAAAATGTGAAAAATTTTATAAATAGATAGTGATTTGTAGATAATTTAATTTACCACAGTTTTGTCATACATTTATTTTTCAAAGGATCAAAAATACGCTATTGTTAAATAGAGTACAGTATTCGATAGTATCTATATCAGTTGCGCAAAGATTTTCGGAGTAGTTAATTTTTTGTCTTTTACTTAAAATGGTTAAAAAGTTTGGTTGACTATTCGGAGAAATATTAAGGAAGGTCTTCTAAAGGGTTTTTCAATTGGGGCGGGTAGATTTTGTTGCCCCGTGGCGGCCATTTTGTTTTGGTGACATCTGTCAAATCTTTTGTTTTTTATTTAGTTGTTTATGCCAAATCATCATGGCAAGTTACGCGATTGAACAGCACGCTCAAATGATAAAACTTTATTATCAAAATGAGTGTTTGTTAACGCGTGAATTGCAATCCGGGGTTATCTTTAGTAATATGTTCAACTTCGTTTTTCACCAAATTACAGAAATTACCTTTTAGTAAAATAATATCATCGCATCATCGTATCATCGTAAAGAGACTACACAGTACAGAAATCTGGAATATAACAGTATTCGAATTAATTTGTTTTAAAAGCCCAAAAAAGAATATTTTTTAAACTTAGTTTTTAATACAAAAACTGTTGAAAATGGAAATAAAAAGAAGTGTCAAAGAGAATGCATTTAATCAAAATTTTAAATAGCTTGGTCTTAAATTAGTGTACTTAGTTTCAGGAGAATTAGCTTAACTTTTAAAAATTTCCTGCAATATAGGGCAAGTGGCATTAAAATGATTAACATCTTCATTTTGTTCGTTTGCAGAAGATTGATTGTGTATGTAAAGAGTCATTATACCAAATTCCAGATAGATGCCATAGTTTGGCTTTGAATTATGCACCGTTTGAAACACCAAAGAAAATATAACTAAAAACCTGGGTACCATAGCACGTAGATGTATTGACCGTTGCGTTAAAAACACGGTATTTTGAATCAAGATCTTAGGCCACATTATACTTAGATCCATATTGGCCTAGTTGATTTTTAGTTTAGCGTGTTTTGAAAAATTGAGGTTATGCGTAACTAAAACACCCATGGTAATTAAATTCTTGTACAACTTCAATATTCACATTATTGATTGACCAATTTTTATCGAGCTGCATTCTCTTTCCACGCGCTTCAAAAATCGTCACCTTAGTCTTGCTTTTATTAATGACTAACCCTCATTTCTCGCAAAAGATATTCAGCTTGCTTATTTGCAATTGCAAGGTTAAAAGGTTCTAAGCCAGAATTACTAAGTCATCAGCGTGAAGCAGGACTTTCACGTATATATCGGTAATGATGTACTACTCCTGGGAGTGCATCACAAATATCATCAATAAATAAAGCAAATAGTAATGTACTTAGAATGCAGCCTTGTGGAACAACTGAGTATGTTTAAAACCATTCTAAGAATTCCTTTCCATTCCAAACATACATGAAACAAGAAACTTAGAGTTCATTAATAAGTTTTTCCAAAAGATTCCTAGGATTGAGTGCTTGTGCATCGAAGCTTGTCTGTTTATCTTGTCGAATGCTGCTTTGAAGTCGACGAAGCAAGCGCATAATTTTTTTTTTTTAACTTCCCATAGGAAGTTATTGTAATGGGTCCGATTTGTCAAATTGAAAATTTTGACATTTCTCGAAGTTTCAAGGTCCCTAGAGTCGAAATAAAAGATTTTTAGAAAGATGCCTGTGCGTGCGTGTGTACGTACGTTCGTACGTTCGTACGTCCGTACGTCCGTACGTCCGTCCGTCCGTATGTCCGTATGTCCGTATGTCCGTACGTCCGTACGTTCGCGACGTTTTTTTCGTCTTCCATAGCTCAAGAACCAGAAGAGATATCGACTTCAAATAAATTTTGTTATACAGATAATAAGGCAGAAAGATGCAGAAAGGGCTCTCAAGAAAATTGCGTTTGTGGTTTTTTTTACCAAAGCAGTTTAAAAAAATGTGAAAATTTTGGTTAAACCTAAATATCTCATGAACCAATAACGCTAGAGACTTGAATTAAATTTTATATTATATATTGTAACGTGATGCAAAACAAATGTATTTTTGGAAAAAAATCCAATTAATGGTTTTTGTTATAAATCAAAAAAACTGAAAAAAAAAATTTGTTACCTCGAAAATTTTACGACTAAAATATGATTTCGTCTCCGATACAATTTTGTGCAACGAAGAATAATGTTTTTGATATCTAATAAAATTTTGAGAAAAATCTAATTGACAGTTTTTTTATAAAAATAAAAACCTAAAAAAAATGACTCAAAGTTGGTAAAAATTGAATTTCGACTCAAATATCTTTTCAAAAATTTGAGATAATGGCTTCTAACTAATTTTCTCCGTTTCTTCATAAAAAAATAGTATCTAAAAAAAATAGTACGCAAATTTGGTACAAATTGATACATATAGACAAAATTTTAAGCAAGACAAATCGACAGACGGGATGGGAAGTTATCAGTGTGGGTCGCATCCCAGCCTCTTTTTTTTTGATTGACTTTCTGGCAATACTTGTTAACGTTAAAATATGGTCCATCGTTGAGACTTCGGTCCATTTTGTAAGCCTATAGTAGGGTTTTGAAGTATTGAATCTTTCTTAAAGTGTTTGGAATAGAAATTTCTCTATAATTTTCGGGTAGGCTAGCATTTCCGCTTTTGTAAATTGCAAAGATAACTGCTTTGTTAATGTTGTTTGGAACACACAATTCGATATTATAATCTTCTAAAGTATATCAAAAAATAATTGTTGTAATTGGTTAGCACTACTTTTGTAGAATTATACAGGAATTCCATCTATGCCAGACGCTTTATTGTTTTTGATCTTATGAAGAGATGATTCAAGTTCACACACAGATAAAAGTTCATCAACAATTACTTTAGCTAAAGCGCAACATATGATGATTTCCATCAGCCGGAAAAAGAGTTTTTAAAATGTGCTGTTAGTGTCTCAGCTCCGAGAGTATTCACCATATTTCGTTTACGTCCACCGAGCTCTTGAACATTAGCTGTGTTCCAGACCTAGTTTCAAACAGCTTCAGACTGAAAGTTTTAGTCATTTTTAGTCCGAAGTCGTTCCACACTTCAAAGAGTAAAAAATTTCCCCTTTTTGACACATTTGGTCCGAAGAATTTCTTCTGGTGATTTCTGGGCTGGCTGTCAAATTCGATTTGACGTAATGACAGAAGAAAAAAAACGTGTGTAGCCTATTGACTAAAGGTTGCCCAAGTAATTCTTTTATTTTCATTTTACTTTTGGTTAATGTGAATATTGTTCATATTTTCTATTTTCTTTAATTAAACAAATAATTTTCATACAATTTATATCTTTTTATATTTATTTAAAATAAACATAAGTTTACTTTTTTTGATATTTATTTTATTGGATTCTTATTTATGATTAAGTTGATTAAAATGTATCAATGATCTTCGGTAACTCTGCTCGAGTATGTTTTTGACGTTAAAAAAGTAGTGCAAACTCGTGCAAATTGGTGCGAAAACCATTCCATTTTGACAGTTTGCTTTTTCTCTTTTTCCCCACACCTCGAATTTGACATTTGACCAAGTTTAAGTGCGAGAAATGTCTGGAACACAGCTATAATTGCAAAATGTTTTCGAAATTTTACACTCAGCTAATGTTTTCGCTGTACTTTCCCGGTACTCTTTTCTTTTTCCGACACACAGTACTTTGTATTCCTCGTTCACTTGTAGGTAAATATTTTTGAAAAATAATAAAATAATCTATAGATCGAAATAGATTGAAATACATACATAAAATATGGTTTGCGATGTTACACTTAAAATCATTATCGAACCATATTTTCAGTGAAGCAAAGAAATGAATTGCATTTACGATATTGTAATAGTTTATATTCTTTCTTCTTAATATTTTTTTACATTTTATCACTAAAATATCAAAATTAAGAAAAATTGAAAAATATAAAATTCGAAATAGCTATCATTGAAAAATACGGTTACATAATGACAATATAATGTCAACAAAAATTTCGGAATACAAAATCCTGTGTGAACTAGGGCCTATTTAGAAAATTAATGCAAGTTATCTTTGCAGTGCGGCTGGTCCTTAAATTTCATTTTACAATTATCTTTATTTTGCCTTTGTTCAATTGCGTTTTTATGTAACGTCAACCTAACAACAAAAACTTGACACTTAACTATTTTCGTCTTCTATACATTTAGTAGAAAATTCAAAATGGCTGTCAAAACTCCAAAATAATTCGTACAGAGTTAAATTTTGTTGTAGATTTTTTTTCAGAAACAAGAATATTTTTTGGCAAACAAATCTAGAAAGTTGCTCAAACTTTTTTCCAAGCGGAAATACATCTAAATAAAAAGAATACAAAAATGAACAAATTTATAGAATGACTGAAATTTTTGGGAATTTCGGAAACAACCTCCTTTCAGGTATCCATTTTTTTTGTGTTGTATGAACCTTGCGTTCGGGTTTCAAAATAATAGAACTGTTCAAAAACCTAATTATTCTTTTTGTACTAAAACAAGTTAAACTTTCTATTACTCGTTTTTAGACTTATTAAACAGTTCCGAACATCAGCATCACCAGAACCAAAACCAAAAACAGAACAAGAACAAAAAGTAGATATTGAACGGATGGACGACCATTTGCACGTTCAACATTTTTAACATCCCTCTCTCTATTTTAATTTTTTTTTTAAATATATTTTTGTTCATTTTCTGGAATTCCGTCAACGGAGCTCCCTTAAGCATAACAACTTGGCCAATTAGCAAGAATATATTCTATAGAAAGTATAATGTGGAATGAGTATAAATACGAGTACAATGATCACTCTGCGTCGGTAGGTGGAACGGTCGGTTGGTCGGACGGCCTCTTCCAATATCTGCTTTACGAGAGGTATAGAACTACTTGACTATATAGTATTCATATACATAAAGACCTACTCCTAAACATATCTACGCGTTGAATAAAACTTTTCACTCATTTCCAATTCACCTGATGATGCCAGAGTCTGACTTTCTGATGGCAGGACATTCCATGTCCAATGTCTACATCCTTACATATCTACCATATATATTCATTTTATATAAAAGTTCCCATTCGAATGCCATTCAATAAGTTTCCTTCAAGCTTTGTAACATTTTACAAAGAAAAAAAATTAAAAAACGAAAAATGTTAAAAAAGAAAAGACCAATGCTCTGAAAAGCAATCTTTCTTCTTATTTGACACGAAATTAGTCCCATTCATTAATCAGGGGGCAATTTTAATTTTCCCTCCTGCCCATTTAATGATATATGCCATTTCATTCAATTCTACTACAGAGAAGCGAACGGAAAAAAAGGACACTAAAACGGTACCGGGATTGAAAGAAGAAAGTTCGAAAAAGTTGCGCTAACGCCATCCGCCATCCGCCAACTACCACCCCCATCACAAACTGAGTCACAATTCATTTAGAAGGAAAACTTTGAGTTGCGGTATCGGGGGCGGGTTGCGAATGCTTTTTTCCTTCTATTCAATTTCTTGCTCCCTCTCGAAGGACCAACTCGACCGACCATCACATCAGAACAAAAATAAAAAGAAGGCCAATGGACATACAAAATATACGAACTGATTTCAGATGGCATGCCTCATTTGTGATGCACTGAATCCTGGTTCGGTTCTCCTATACTTATACCATATACCTCGGTATAGGTCTTCACAAAATTGTGAGGAACGAGAACGAACGAAGAGGGAAGAGGGAAGAAGGAGGACTCCTGCGCGTGGCGTATGCTCAGGATGCACAATTTCCAAGGATCACATTCCCTCGCGTGCGGACGAGTTTTTCTTTCCCATCTCGCCATCCTGTCATCCTCATTGTCGTTTTCGTCGTCGTCGTCGACGTCATCGTCGTAGTTATCGTCGTCGTTCTCTTAGCCATCGTCGTAGTCGTCGTCCTCTGAGGACAATGTAATTACAAATTGCCATAAAAGCCAAAGTCATTTGTTAAAATGTGTAACGCTAGCCACCTCGCTGCCTCCGCCACCACTGCTACCATATCATTCCACCCACTTGCCATACCACACTCCTGTCCTGGTCTTTTGGTTCGTTTCTGGGAAGCTGTCACGAGTCGTGACCAAACTAGCGCCAATTAAATTCGTTTTACCATCGCATCCATGTTTGAAATAGGAAACCCAAAGGGCAAGGAAAAGATGCGGACATGGCTTTTCCGCAGATGCGATGGCAATGGGGACACCTAAGCTCGCAGCCGCACCACACACCATTATCAGGAAAGTGGGAAAAGTGAGGAAAACAAATGAAAAATGGAGTTTTGAGTTTGGACTTTCGGGAATATAATCTTGGCCTTTTGGGTTAGCTAGGTGTTTAAATATGCGGAACTTGGTTCCTTCAAGTTTAAGCTCTGTTTACAAACATAAGAGTATGTTCATATGGTACGGAGGTATGATGGTAGTGATTATGATGTTTTTCCTATCCTCTGATGAAGTTTTCAGATTATGGAAGGACTTCTTTTTTTTATTTTAATGGAGCAAATGAGGAGTTAATTTAATTGAATCAACGGAATTGTTAGAGGGTGGGGGGAGAGTGAACAGAGGGAACAGAGGGAAGAGACGACATGTAAGGACTTCATATGGTTGCTTTTTTATATTTTTATCTTTTTTACACACCTTGGACGAGGTTCTTTGAAACTATGCAACACAAGTTGAGGATAACACTCCACATTTTGGTTTCACATTGGCGGTGTTAACTTCACACTTGGTATTTTATGAATTTATTTACAGGTTGTATAGGGTGTTTTTTCAAGAACTTGGGCATTTCAAATTACAATGCAAAACAAAAATTGTGTTGGACTTAATTTTAAATTTTTAAGAATCAGGAAGATGATTTGTTGGAATTCCTTTTCGGTGAACTGAAATAATTTTTCAATCAAAAAACAATATTATTGTGTATAGGGTGTTAATTCAAGTTTTAAGAAGTTGTCTTTGGTTACGAATGTGAAACTGTGTTGAACCATTTTAAATAATTTTTTTACAAACTCTTATATACTGTCATTTGAATATTTTATGATCAAAGATGTCTAATTTTGTTTTTAAACATTTTTTTATTGTTTTTTCTTCAAAACTCGATGTCTTAGAAACGTGTCAATATTTTTTAACGAAATTCAAATTTAAAACGCATCTTATAACAAATACAATCATATTCTGATTGGTGGTGATATTAATGTTAACCAACTCGAAAACAGTGCCATGACTCGATTATTTCGTTATTTTTGTGTTAAACTTGGTCTTTCAGTCATCAATAATGTTTGGCCAACTTGTTTTCAATATCAAAATAATCTGATGTTTCAACCAAAGTTTCTCTTTTTAATATGTATACAATGAATATATACCACTAGTACAAAAAAGAATTAAAAGCTAAAATTGTCCTTGGTATAACTACAAAATAGAAATGCTTATTCTTGAAAGGTATCATTTTATTCAGGAGATATAAAAGAAATCCTTCCTTCATCGTATAATAAGAACCAATATATCTTCTCTCGCAACCGAGAGTAAAAGATCGTACTTTTCTCAAAAGCTCAATCTCTCCTTAAGTTCCAAGGAGCTTTGGAGAAACCTAAAGGAAATTGGTGTAACTAGGGACTACAACTCATCTAAATGCTTCTTAGACCCACAAGTGCTGAAGTCGGTATTTGGTAAACCTATGCCTAGCTCCACACGTAATTTGCATGTCGGTGAAAATGATAATGCTTTCGAATTTAATTGTGTTGAGTCTTGTGAATTAATTACTGCTATCAGGTCGATTCACTCTAATTCTGCAGGTCCGGATAACATCCCTTCAATAGTTTATTAAATTAATCTTACCTGTCGTTATAGCACCACTATTACACATAATTTATTCATCAATTTATAATAGTGAAATCACAGAGCAATTGAAAAGTGCAATCGTTCTACCTATTCCAAAAAATAATAATGCAATAAGCCAATAAGTCTACTTCCATTTTTCAGCAAAGTTGCAGAAAAAAATTTTGCTGACCAAATAATAACTTTCTTGGAACTTCATAACCCTTTAACTAAATGGCAATCAGGCTTTCGTGTTAAACATAGCTGTTAATCTGCTGTTTTGAAGTTCACAACAGATTTTCGTGAATTTCTGGATCGTGGAAAAATTGGTATAATGGTTCTGCTTGACTTTTCAAAGGCGTTTGATAACATAGACCACTATATCCTTTTGTCCAAGTTAAGCAATGAATTCAATTGTTCAAAGACGGCCATTCAATTCCTGCAGAGCTATTTATTAAATACAAGTCAATCAATGAAAACTGACATCGGAACATATAGTCCCTATAATATGAACAGCGGAGTTCCTCAGGGTTCAGTTCTTGGACCTCTGTTGTTCTCTATGTTCATCAATGACTTATCTGATGTTGTTCAATATTCTTTTGTATATAATGTATGCAGATGATGTTATTATCTACAACTTTTGTGACCAGAACAACTTGTAGTATTTTAAGTATTTAAGTATTCGTCAAAAATGTAAACCTGGTAACTGTAAATTTTCATACATCTAAAAGATTCATTATCTTGTTGCAATTGATAAATTTAATAAATAAATATAAATACAAATACAAATAAATATAAGAACTAAGTAACAAAAAATATTTAAAAAAAAATTTTAAAATTTTATATTCAAACAATTTATTAAAAAACGCTCTAACGATTTTCGTAAAAAAAATAATATATTAAAGTTTTATAGTGAAATTCAATGTTATTTAAACTTTTTAAAGTAAATTCTTCGTACAGAAGATTCTTCAAAAATATTTTAACTAATTTTAAATTATTTTAACATCTAACTATATTTAAATATTTTACTGGATCGCTACTTTAACTTTTAGCAATTTGCTACATCCATATTATGAAATCTGTCGAAAGCTACAATTTTTAAGAAAATGTTTTCGGAAGGCGAAGATTTCGAAATATTTAAAAACTCGGCTTTGTGCCAAAAATGAGATGTGTTAAGTCTAGAGCAAAACACTTTGAAGAGCAGGATGATGGATAATTTTATTCTTGGTATAGTTTTAACAAAGTCACAGTTCGGTTCTTCGTTAAAACCTAACCCCTAAGACAAATAGTTGACTAAGAGCCCCCGCAGACTGCAGACTTTTTATCGGCCGATAGTTTGGTCGGCTTGTTAATCAGTATGGAGAGGAATGCATATGCGCACACTACAGCGATTCAGTATCGGCCAATAAAAAAATTTGATGAGCTACCCGATTACATTCAAACTAATCTGTCGGCCTACTATCGGCCGACTGTTTAATCAGTATTGGCGCATACACGCCTGCGCATACATGACGATTGTTTAGTCGGCCGATAGTTCAGTTCGCTCTTGGATTTGGAGTCGTGTGCTTGTATTTTGAATATGGCGTCGCCCAAATCACAATTGTTGATTCGAGAATAGTCGGCTGACTGTTGGATAGTCTGCGCCCTGTTCACCAACCAAACTGTTTAGTTGGCTCAGTGTGCGCACTTTCAGCCCAACCCGACCAAACTATCGGCCGATAAAAAGTCTGCAGTCTGCGGGGGCTTTAAAGGTTTCACCAGAATTAGGCTGATTGGTAAGTTATCTTATAAAATCTATTGATGGAATGCTGCGCAGTCTCCAGTTCTTAGTTTCAATTAAAAAGTCCGTTTAAGTTTATTTTCTTTGTTTTCACGAACTGTCCTGTCACTGTTAAGACATGTTCGGATGCCCATTCTTAAATAAAAGAGAATTAGAAATTTACTAGTTGGCAAAACAAAAAGAAAAGTTTTAAATTTGGAAGTCCCCATTAAAATGTTAAATATTAAGAAAAATGCTACTTGGAGTCTTTATTTTTAATATCTAGCCAAATTTTAAGAAAAATCCAATTGACAGATTTTATAAAAAATAAAAACCTTAAAAAATAACTACACGAATGTGGTAAGAACTGATTTGCGAATCGAGCATCACGAATGTTATTTTTTTAAGACAAATCTAATCGGCGGCGTAAGAAATAAAGACTTTCAAAAAGTACTACTTAAATTAGTGAACATAGATTTTCGACAAAAATATATCGAGAACACAAACAGATATTGAATTCAAATTTATTTTATCATATACCAAAATACAATTGTAAATTTTTTAAATTTATTAATAAAATTCAATTGACTAAGAATACCTACAAAAACAAGAAAAACTGTTAAAAAATGGCTTTCAACTCAAGTATCTTGAGAACACAGAATAATATTGACTTCAAACTTTTTTTATCTTACACAAAATATTGTCATTAACATTTTGTAAGGTTTTTAAAATTATCGACATACGAACACAATAGGAAGTTTTCAGTACGTGGGTCACATCCCAGCCACTTTTTTAATTAGCTAATTTTATTATTTTTTAAGGAAAACTGCAGACTGGTTTATGAATTTTTTTTTTCAACACTATAAAGGAGCTTTAAAAATGTTTTGTTTGAGTTTTTGATATTTAAAAAAAAAAAAACATTTTGCGTTTTTTATAAATTATTTTATGAAAGAATTAACTAATAAAATTAATTTATTTTTACCTATTTGTTTAATCAAACAAAATACTCAAAATACCTTTCTATCATTTGTGTTCATTTGTTTATAATTTATTCACATAAAACGACAAGTCCTTCTCATTAAAAAAAAAAAACTGAAAAAAAAAACTTTTATTTTTAATTTACATGATAAGAAATCATAATTATTATAACCATTTAAAAAGGTAGTACTAGAACGGTAAGCCTCCTCAAAGTAAATTTAAATATTTTTAATTTAACATCATTATGACCATTTGTGCGTTTCTTGCTACTGAAACAAAAAGCACGCACATCCTTGACGTCAAAATTAAGACCAAACTTACCAAAAAAATGTCAAATACAAATTAACTAGAAAACGCGACTTTCATACACAAAATGTTCGTTTTTCAGCTGCAAAGAATATATATATAGGTACAAATTAAATTTTGTAGGTATGTTCTTACATTTACCACAACACATAGTTACCAAAAAAAACCCAACTCGGCCGGGACATGGTTACGCGCATTATCTTTAACCAAAACATTTAATTCAACTTCATCACGTCCTGGTAATGATGGGATGACTGTATCTATATTTAAGTATATGACTGTATTTTATTTTTAAATATCATTCATCCATCCATACATATATACATACAGTTAAGATGAAGAAGAAAATTACTATGGCCGTTTTCGTGATGGTGTCCTAAAAAAGGAAAAAAAGAAAAACATCCACCCTCTGTTGGATTTCAAGGATTTTTCTCTCTATACGCGAAATTGAAACCACCAACATCCCACCCTCCCTCTGTTGGTGCTACTGTACTCCCAGCTATGGTGGGGTGCTGATGCGCTGATGGTTTTTCCGCGAAGTTCAAAAGAAAAGCCAGCGCCATTTTTTATTTGCTATCTCATTTTTGTCTATTTAGAAATAAATGAACTGCTGCCGTGATATCTTCTTTCCTCGTCTCGTCTTCGCTCTCATCAACCAGATTATCATAATGTTCAATGAGGCTATATTTTATAGATACAGTTATACAATTTACCATCATGACAGTTTAAGGCAAGGACGAGTAAATTGAAATGCTAAGATATGCTTTTTCTTTGGCGTATAGTTTTGAAAAATAGAATATGAGACAGACCCTTCTTGAAGTTATAATATTTCGGCTTGACAAACAAAACAAAAAAGCTTTTTCACATTTTAATAATTTATTTTCCATTTGATTCAACAGATTTTTATAACTTCTTTTTCTCCGTTGGCTTTCCTCTGGTCTTAAGTGTGTTTTTCTTTTCTTTCGTTTTTGTGAAGATTTGAAAAGATTTGTGCAATACCTTGAGTTTCAGTTTTTTAGAGTTTAAGAACGTTGGAAAATTTCTTTTCATGTTTCTATTTTTTTTTTGTTATTTTTTTTACTTGAAAGGACGAAAAAAATCCTTGGCTCTTGGGGTTGACAAGATGATTTTTTTGTTTGTATACATTTTTTCTTTTCCATTTCAAAATACAAGTTATTATATATTTTAATGAGAGCTGATTTTGCTCTCATCAGGAAAATGTTGGTACTTTAATAAGGACCAAAGTATATATACCTATATAAATTGTAAAAAAAGAAAGAAAACAACACATAAGTTGGTACATATATAAACGATACGCGACAGATGATTCAAAAAATTGCGCTTGGTCCTTCATCATCCCCGAAAGGGATATTATCAAGAAAAACATCGCGTCATCGCGTTGATGCAGTTATACCGCGAGGAAAACGCAATTACATTGAAAATTGTTCGGTTCTTCTAATCTTTAAACAAACGTGTGCTAATAACACCCTTTTTCTTTCTATACCATCATTCAACCCTTTTATGTGACTCCCTTATTTTGTACGTTTGATCTATTTATTGAGAAAAATATAACGAACGGGTTGAATAAGATATGTAAGGTATATGTATGTTCTCAAACAGGACGTGGTTTTTTTTTTATTGTTTGGTCCTTTTATATATATGTATATTCTTACATGGGACGCATTACTGCAATAATAATATATATAGAAACATCCTATGTACATAAAGTTTTTAGATGTAATTTTAAAGTTGATAAATAGGCAGCAATATAATTTACAAAATTTATCGCTTACATTTTAAGGGTAAGGATATTTTACCTATTAAGTTAACCAATGTTTATATTAGGCATGTGCTGGTAACCATCTTATTTTCACGCAAATTTTTAAAAATATCGATTTAATGAAATACTTACTTTAAAACAATGTCCGAAACACATTTTTCTTTTTTCATGTTATAGGTGCAAAAAGGTACTTTCGTGATACTAACTAAAATACTTTCTGTAATATTTTTCTAATCATACTAAATTAATTATATTTGTTTAGTATTTTGAAAGCCTTTGTTATAATCAGACTTCAAAATCATTGTACCATCTCAGATTTCAAAAATCATCTTTTAAACTTTAAAAAAATAATTATAAAGAAAGTTTTGAGGCAAGTGAATAAAGATTACCCAATAAAATGATTGATGTTATTTTTGGCATTTTAAAAACAACCTAACGTTCAAACAAATAACTTTTAGTACACATTTTTTTTTTCAATCTGGCAATCCTTTTTTCAATCTGTCAATACTTTTTTCAGAGTTGGTCTTTTTGACAGCTGTCACTTGATTTATGCTCAGTTTGGTTTGTCATTTCATTGTAAATGGACTTACTACTGAACAAATTTTACTGACCGGTCTAAACGATCTAAATCATATTAGCATAATCAGCCTCTCACGTTTCTTAAGGGACTCAAACTGGTTTCATTGAGCTTAGGAGGAAGCCTCAAGATTCATGTGGTATCACAATGAGCCATTAAACTGACCTAAGGTTCGTTTCACACTACACGGTTTTGACCGTACGGCAAAAAACCGGACGGCGACATTTTGATAGAGGCGCGAAGAAGAGCATATACGCATTCATATTATAAGGTCACGGCAAAATGCCGGCGCCGCGCCGCCGTGTAGCAACCATCTACTGCCACTACAGTATACGGCAGCCGGACGGCGGTGGTGGCGCGATAAGCTTAGTGGTGTACGTGACGAAATGCATGTTTTCACATCATACGATTTTATTCGTGCGGCAGTGTTCGATCAGCCACTTCAAGACACGATTAAACCCTGCATATATCGTGTTTTACCGTACGGTTAAAACCGTATAATGTGTAATTAGCCATTGATCCGGTTTATGCCCACCGGTTTTTTGCTGTACGGTCAAAACCGTGTAGTGTGAAACGAGCTTAAAACTATAATTTTTGAATGAGATTTGAAAAACATGGGAGATGAAGTGATGATAACTATGGTCGATAATATTTTGTAAATCATAATTAAATTATGTTTTCCAAAGAATTTCAATGGTCTTAGCTTGAATCCGACTTCAACAAACACTTTATCACCTTTTAAAATTCGAAAAAAAAACACTTCTGTAAGTCTTTTTGACTATAATGTAATTATGTGCAGTAGTTTTTTCGATAAAATTCGTGATGATACTAAAATTAACTAAACATTTTCTTTGGAAAATGAAGTTTTACACACTCAGATTCATGATCAAATTTACATTGAAAAACTTAGATGTGTTTTCAATTCAGGAATAATAACATAAATACAAGCTGAAGGTCCAAATAGCTAATTTATGAAATTTTATAATTGGGATCGGCACAGTTGTTAACTAACAGTGGCGCTCAAATTTAAGTTTGCCTAAAATAGATGATAACTTTTTAGGGTGTGTTTAAGAGGGTTTCTGGTAGAAGTTAAATTACTTTCGCAACGTTTATATCTTATAACGGGTTATCCATTTTGCGGTTTCAAAAGTATAAGGCTGGAATTCGGATCTGTCTAACTCAGTTGTCAATTTTTAGTTAAATTTTTTTCAATTGAAAGTATGATATATACGAAAATGGATTTGGATCTACACCTACATCCATATAAAGTCCAGCACACACAACAACTGAAGCCAGCTGACCATTCACAACACCGTAGATACGTCGAATTGGTAATTGAACAACAGGCGGTGGACGGTGATTTTTCGAACAAAATTTTCTTCAGTGACGAAGCACATTTCTCACTCGGGGTTCTAAGAATCCTCAAGTAATTGAAGAGAGGCCATTACATCCACAAAAAGTCTCTGTTTGGTGCGCTCTTTGATCTTCGAAAACGACCATGGAACGACTGTCACCGTCAATTCGAAGCGTTATGGGCATATGATAACCGACTTTTGTTTGCCTGCTATTGAAGAATACAACTTGGAGAATATGTGGTTTTAACAAGACGGTGCCACATGCCACACCAACATTCGTTGGCTGAGATACCACCCAATATGTGTCAAAAATTGGTCGAAAATTACCAAAAAAGAATCGATGATAACAACAATTTGCGTGGTGGTCAATTAAATGGCGTAGTCTTTCACACATAATGTCAACGTTCAAACTTTATAATAAAAAAGAAATATCATGAAACAAAATATTTTATATGTATTTTATTTACGTTAACATTTGAAACCGCAAAATGGATAAACCTATGCTCAAAAATTAACACTTTTTCTTAGTCTTATTAACTTAACACTATTTTTTACCTCCTGTCCAAGAAATATCATGACTTCATAAAAAAGGTTAACATTTTTCACAGAATTTTTTTGATTTAAATTACACTTCCTTTAAATAATGTGTCATATGGTAATATTTTACAGAAAAAAAATATTCCAGTACTATTGCACTTGTACTCCTCCTTGCGCTACAGTCTGGGATGGACATGGGCCTCAACAGTTTCACACGCCAAATTGGGTTGAGGTCAAATCTTTTTGTTCATTAAATAAAACAAGTTAATTTCATTATTTAATCTTTTAATGTCCCATTCATGTCATTATCCGCTTTAACACAAACCCTTCTTACAAATTTCAAAAAGCAAACAAAAAACACAAAGACAAAAAAACAAAATACCATTAGTACATAATTAATCAGACGTTAATAAACATGTTAAACATTAACCAACAAAAAATCTCGCTTAATCTCAATAAAATGCTTTTTAAAATTTCCATTATTTGTCACAGAATAAAAAAATGAGCTAATGGACAAAAAAAAATATCTCACTAAAACTGCACCTCACCCCAGAGGTTTTTTCTTTCTTTTTGTGCCTAAGTAGTTTTTTTTTTTGCAAACCACAAACAATAAAAAAAAAACCTCTTAATAAACTCTTTGCCTTTTTCATGAACTATTGACACCGAATGACTTTTCAGGATGAGTGCAAAGGCAACAATCAAACATCAATAAGTCTCACTGTCAAATAAATTGGTACCTTTTTATCCATCATACAAAAACAGAGACTTATGTAGGATAGTACAATGAAGACACAAAAAAAGGCTCTTCACATAATCCTGACATCATCCCAAATTCAGATTTTCACCCCTCATGCGATGGGATGGTAACCCAAAAAAAAAAAAACACATCAGTCACTACCCTCGTTAGGGTACCTAACTTCAACTATACCTACCCAAAACCATTTACCCACATCCTGATTTGTTGCTACCAAAGTGATTTTGTACAAAGAGGAACAACACAACAAAAAAAAGGATCAGATCAAGCTATAAAAGATCCACAAGTTTGCTTTTGTTAAACGATCAATGCCTTATTATTAACTAACAAGGATCACACTATTGATCTTTTGTATTGATTGTTTATTGATGATCGATTATTTGGTCGTGTGCTGTTTTGATTAAGTCAATTAATTTTTATTGATTGGTTTAATATCGAAATATCCTTAAATCCTGTATGAAATCGGGAGCAATCAGACGCGACCTTCATTCAAAAAGAATTATTCTAACATACATTTTGTAAAACAATTTTATCTTGGATATTAAACTTTTTGATGCAGACTTACAAATTTTTAGAAGACATAAGTAACAACTCTCCAACGATTTAGGCACAGGAATTTGTGGAATTTTATTTGCAGTCAAAATGTGTACTCTGAGTACATACCTCCAAGATCTCCAAGATGCTATACTTATAAGAAAACTGCCTAAATTGTATACAATGTTGTCCAAGTGATTTCAATTTTACAAACCTGAACAGATTTCATTATTTTTACTACCTAAAGCGCCAGTTATAGCTATCATTGGTTTTCATCATTGAAAACAAACATTGGAATTTTTTTGACAGGTCGTGTATAGCTATCATTAAACATTTCTGTCATTGAAAAAAATTTCCCGATTGAAATCCACCTAAAATTTTTTACTGACAGAAATCTGCCATTGGAATTGTGTGTAATTGGAACACAAATCAGTGGAACGAATCATTCCACTTTTGAACATAAAAGTATCGGTTGTTCAGGAAAATGAATTTCCGTCCGGAAAATAGAAAAATACATTTTTAGAGAAAAATAAATAAATAAATGCGCAATTACACTTTTTTCCTCAAAAAAATTCTTTGTGTGATTTCCTATCGATCAGTATATAATTTTCATTTCTTATCATAGGGAAACACCGTCAAATATCGATTCATAAATTTTTCCTGATCGATTTCAATGATAGCTATAACTGGCCCTTAACCTTCTTCTATTTCCTAAAGTATGGAAAAGTGCATTTACAACATCTATTCATAAAAAAGGCTGCAACAAAGATATCATGAATTACCAACTGATCACCAAACTTTCTGCTATTCTTAAACTGTTTGAGCCCATAAAGTTTTATCTTTTAATTCTAATTTGGGACAATTAACAAGGCTTCATTCCAAATTTGATGGCAGGTCTTTGAAAAAACCAACGGACTTCATATCCACCATCTATTTGCCAATTTCAAGGCCGCGCACGACAGTGTTTATAGAAAAGAACTTTACAGAGCCATGTCATGTCTACCTCTGGAATCCCTGTCAAACTTGTCTATTTTTCCAGAATAACGAGAATTCAAGATCGCAAAAGTTCTCACCGATTCTTTTGATGTCAAACAAATTTTAAGAAAAGGCGATGCACTTTCATGCGACTTTTCCAACAGGAAAGAATTGTGCAAAACTTAATTGTCACCACTAGAGACACAACCTTATAAAGGCGGAAGAGGACCTGGACCAACTTGGGGTGCGAAACTAGAGACAGTTAGCTAGGAACCGAGCTGGCTGTAGACTCGTGTTGGTTGAGTGCTGTAGCGTCACCTTTAATAAGTAAGTAACTAAGTAAGTTATATGGCTCCGTTCAAATCTTTTTCACTTCCCTTTTGTCTTGAAGATACGCAATTTTAGTAAGGCATTCGATAAATTTTGTTCCAAAACTTTGACCAATAAACTTAAGTCTAAATGATTCAATGAACATTTTATTTTTAAAGTGGATTCTTTCTTATTTCATCAATAAAAGTTATAGTGTTTTGAAAATCAGCATTCTGCTCTATTTTGCATCGACTCTGGTGTCCCGCAAGGAAGACATTTAGGTCCCACATTGATTATTTCATTAGTAAATGACTTATTCACGATAATAAAATACTCTCATTCATGTCGATAATATTAAAAATCTTCAAAAATATAAGTTCAATACACGACCTTTCACTGCTACAAGAATACCTTTATATAGGTTAAGAGAATAAATAAATTAGGTGGCGCAACAGTCCGTAGAGAACCAGGGCCTAGTGACTTACAACTCTCAACCATTCCTGTGTGCGAGTACTGTTGTCAGGGATGGAGGGGACCTACAGTTTAATGCCGAGTCCGAACGGCTAATTTGAGAAAGCACTTTTTCATGACAAGCATTACTCTTGGAGAATTTGTCAATTCCTCGCAAGAGGCAGTACCCGTTTTTTTTTAAATTAAGGTGGCACAGGCAGGGATCGAACCCAAGACCTTTCGCATGACAGTCCAACGCACTAACCATCATGCCACGGGTTAAGAGAATGGTGCAGTAAAAAACGATGTAGTCTAATCAAGAGGTCCAATTTTCTACGACTTTTTTCCAACATTTGTGGCCGTATATCGGCAATACCATGACGAATGTTGTCTTCTAAGTATGGGCAATCATTTTGAACTGATGGGCTGGACTAGCCAAGAGTTTACATAGCCCCCACAGAAAATAGTCAAGAGGTGGCATTAAATCGCACGCTCTTGGAGGAAACCCCCAGGTCCGTAGCGTGCAACTTTGCGGTTATCAAACGTTTCCTTTAATTAATTAGTTTTGGCACGAGCTGTGTGGCATTATGCGTTGTCTTGTTGAAACCACAGTTCTACCACATAATAGTTGTTCAATTGATGAACAGAAAGTCAGTTATCATGGCTCTGTAGCGGTCTGGCCAGCATTTTTTTAAAAAAGTACGAATCAATTATTGAATCAACCCACAAAGAACATCAAACTTTTAGTTTTAAATCGCTTAACAAATTTCAGAACCATGATATTTAAAATAAATTTCCACAATTTTGAAACGTTGTTCAATATGTCACTCTTTTCATGTTGAAATGTTGAACCAAACTTTAAAAAAAATCACTTCAAAGTTGACAAAATGACTGCCTGCTTAAATAGTGTTGCCAACTTAAGATTCTATGTATCTATAAGAAATACCCGTTTAAAAAGACTCCCTTAAGAGGTTATAAACATTTCGGTTCGTTAGTTCCGTAAATTTTACTTCGTCCGTCCCCAAGATTCTTAAAACTGTCTCTAGGGACCATAGTGATTTTGGTTTCATAATAAACTTATAAGATGGTCATTGGATGAAGTAATGTCTAGACGGAAATGCGACAAATATTCACGGGAAATTCTTTGAGTCTCTGAGGAAATACGCAATTTGAAATAAACTAATTTGTTTTGTTCTTGTGTTTATTTTTTTTTCTTTTTATTTTTAAATATGGAAAATGTACAATTGTCATCCCATCCACTTTTGTTTTACATTTACAAAATTAAGAATTTCCTTTAAAAAATAAAAAAGTTACAGAAAAAGAAAAACTCTTGAAATGGATTTTTCTTACAATGTCCTGCATAATTCCCACCAATCAGAGAATGCAACCATTCCAGCCTTGCATTTGATGGGACGGCAGAAGTCCCTTTTATATAAATTTCTCATCTTCTGTGTCATAAACTCTCATTAGTGCAGCATTTTCGTTTATTAATTTTTCTCTCCTTCAGGGAGTTTTTCTCGCGCGCATACAAGAAATTTAAAAAAAAAGTTATGGAATCTTTTTTGAAAAAAAGAATCCTTACAAATCTCCAACCTCTTTTTGTTTTGTTGGTTGACGCGGTGGCGTGGCGCGGTACGAACGGCGCCGTCGACCTTGCCGCAACCAACTGCAAATAATTACTATTATTCCATAATTTACTGTACCATGGGACAAAGTAGCACCAGGCCAGGATACTATACCGTCTTTCTGCAAACTTACTCTTTTCCCAATCCCAGTTTCCAGGTCCCAGAGCTCCCATACTTATCGTCATCGTCGTCGTCGTGCTTTTACCTCCATCATATCATCTTCCACGTTGTGTCCAACAACCACAACGTCGACTACGACGTCGACAACGACGACGACAAAAACGACGACGATGACGACGACCCTTTGAAGAATAAAAGAATTGTGCAATTTAATTTTTTAATTTTTTTTCTTCTTATATTTTTTTAATTACTATTATTATCCTCCATCGCGGGCCCAAGTGAAAAATAATAAAAATACTAAAAATACCGCTGAATAAAATGAAAGCAACGAAACACAGGAAAAAAATCTTGGAATCAAAAAATACCTGAGGCCATGCCACAATGAGGATAAATAGAAGTATAGGTAGAGGTACTTCATCCGGTACTAATATGCATGGGGGATGGAGGTAGATATGCTAACTACCATCAAAAGGATTACTTAAAGCTCAAAAAAGGATTCTGTGTTTTTAGTATAGTTTTTTTTTATTTTCTTTTGTATTCTATGGTTCGCGATGTAGATTGGGCATTTATAGAGAACGCCATCATCCGGAGTCGAGTTGGGTTTAAATTTGAATGGAATTTTTCTTTTAATATTTTGGATTTGGGGTTTTTAAGTTATTACATTGAGAAAGATATTCCAAAGAGCCCTTTACTTTTAGAAAACTGGTACTACCTATTTTCATACTTAATTTGTATAAAAAACCAATGGCTTCGAGTTCTAATCAAGTATCAAACCCATGGCTTGAACATTAACTTTAAATAATTAAATAATGTTAAGCTTAGAAATTTATATTCATACAGCTAAATGCAGTTTTGATTAGAAACTTTATAATACAAAGTATGACGATTTCATATAGAAAAAGAACTTAATTTTTCAATATTTTGGTCCTTCGACCCGGATTTTTCTATTCCGGACAGAGTATGATGTATATTATATGGTCGGAAAACAGCTCAATCATCAAGAAAAGAGGCCCCTAAATTGCACCAACTACAGTGGCATCAGTATCCTTAACATTGCGTATAAGATCCTCTCTGCCGTGTTATGTGACCGTCTGAAGCCCTGTCAACAAACTGATAGGTCCATATCAATGTTACTTAAGACCAGGAAAATCTACCATTGACCAAATATTCACATTACAGGAGAGTTTGGAAAAAATGCATTAACCTCAAATCGACACCCACCAACTCTTTATTGATTTCAAGTACGCTAATGACAGTATCTATAGAGATTAGAGAAGAACTTTAAAGAGCAATTTCTAGTTTTGTTGTTCGTTTATGCAGAATGAAGATCGAGAATGCACGCTGCTTTAACAAGGTAGGAAAAATTCTCACCGATGCCTTTGATGTCAAAAAACATTTTAGACAAAGTGACGGCAGTCATGCGACTTCTTTAACACCGTTCTGGAAAGAATTGTGAAAAACTCAACTGTCAATACTGGGGCACAATCTTCCAAAGGTCCGTCTAATTATTCGGATACCTACGCCGATGATATTGACATAATTGGAAGATTAAAGCGTGATGTTAGTGGCGAGTTTTTGAGCATTTCCACGAAAACGAAGAAGATAGGTTTAAAGGTCAACGAGGGCACGACCAAGTGTGTGCTGTTATCAAGAAAGGATATTGAATGATGACGTCTTGAACAAAACGTCATAATGGATAGCTATGAGTTTGAGGTAGCTGAGGACTTTGTCTATTTTCGCACCGCTATAAATTCAGACAATGACAACAGCGCTGAAATCAAACGGAGAATAACTCTTGCAAATCACTGCTTCTTTGGTCTTACAAGGCAATTACGTGTGTAGTAAGGTTTTCTAAAGGCACCCTCTACGAAGACACTCCTTATCCCGGATCTCCTTTATGGCTTGGACCTTGTCAAGGAAAGATGAGAACGTCTTTGGATGCTTCGAGAGAAAAATACTTTGGGAAATCCCGTCTGCATAGATAGAGATGGAGAGTAGAGGAGAAAATCCAACGACGAACTTAACGGGCTGTACAATGACACTGATCTAGTCAAAAGGATAAAATACCAAAGAATTAAATGGCCGGATCATGTAGAGCAAAAATACACAAATATTTCGGCCCGGAAGGTCTTGGAATCCGATCCCAAAAGACTGCTCCGTAGAGGACATCAACCAACTTGTGGAGCAAAACTGGAAAACTGGAGGCAGCTAGCTAATGACCGTTTTGACTAAAGACGCATGTTGGTTGTGGCTCAAGTCCGGCGCGGACTGTAGCGCCACCTTAAGTAAGTAAGTATTATTAGGAAAAGGTAAATAGTTTTGGAGAGTTTTATCAGTATACACTTCAAGAATGACAATGGGAAAGGAAGAAAGATGAAAATTAGTAAAGTTTTTATAAGTCACCTCAGAATTTTTCAAAAACAACAAAAATAATTGCTTTTGGAAATTTTCTAAGATTCTAAAATTTGTAACAATAATACAAACCCATGAAAATCCAAATTCAGACAAAAACAAAATGCCCCTCTTGCCCTCTCCCCTTGCAGGTGTCTTTTATAGCTACAATAAAACAATACGATGAAAATTTGTCGATAAATCATATTGAAGTCTTGAAGATCTTTAGAAATTGCATATCCTTTCATAACTAGCTTTTTTCTGCAGTTAAAAAGTGTCAATCGACTTGAAATATAGACTTCTCAATTTGTATGTTTTAATCATTTTATAAACAATCATTTCAAAATCAATCCCTTCAAAAAGGTATTTTTCGAAAAATTCTTCTAAGGACCATTAAAAATTATCAACGTGGTAAATTTCTCAGAACAAAATGGTGAAATTTAGAAAAATTTGTGTGACCTTCCTTTCTTACACCCTTTTTCAAGTATATTGGATAACCTTCAAAGCGTTGGCGTTTTTATAATTTATTTAATTTTAAAAATTTCTTGAAAGTAAAATTCCAGAGCTTTGATTAAATTCATAAAAAAAACCAAAAAAAAGCATAAGAAACCTAAAAATTGCAAAACACATTTGTTTAAAATTCTACGAAAACCCCACTTTTACTGTTTATTTAATTATTCAATGTAATAACTCAATTAAGTTCACATCCCAAGAAGCACCTCAACAAAAAAACAAAAAAAAAATCTTCTTCGATTTTAAAATCATTTCTGGGTAATTTTATGCTTCGAGGAGCAAACCCTTTCATCTCATTTTGTCCTTTTTTAGTTTTTTTTTTACAACCAATCCTTCATTTAATTTTTTTTCTTCCCTTTAGTTCTCATTTCGGGAAGGATTTAAAGGTCCTTCAAGGATTTTTCACGTCTGTTTGGACTTTGGCGAGATATTTTCATACAATTCGGACACAATGTCCTTCGAGTCTTAATCAATATTTTTCTTAAAGATATTTTTAACTGTGATAGGGTTAAAGAAGTCTGAATCTGAAATAAAGTAAGTGTCGTTTTAATGGTTCTTGAAACGAATTATTTATTTTTTTTTATTTTCATTTTTAAAAAAGCTTGTAGTGTAAAATTTTACTAAGATCCTGTTTAATAGCTTGGTCAACGAGGTTGACTCTACTATTAGTGTACAACACGTGCCGCTCTTTGTCACTATTTTTATAATTTTATTCCAAATTACAGACATTTTAAAACTCACCGCCATATGTTTGCTTGAAACTGTATCCGAATTAACTTTATCATTCATCGAAATCAGTTCAAAAAAATGTTGTTTTTTTTTTAACTCGAAACTGTATCGAAAATAATTTTAAACAATATAAATTTCGGTTAAAAAATTCCAAGAAAAAACCGGAAAAGTTGAGCAAAAAAAAAGCCATCCCAGGGTGTGTTTTTTTTTTTGTTTAAAATAATAAGCGTAAAAGGATGTTACCACCCCTAGCTCTGCGTATTGATGCCAGGGAGGAGAGAGGACTCAGGATTCAATTTAACATCAAGAAGAAAGCAAAACAACCAGCAACAAAAAAAAATGGTGTCGACGGGTCGTAATTTTTTTAAGTTCTTTTTATTTGACGCGCTCTTAATTTCCTTGACGTTGTTATAATTTTTTTTTTTTAACTTTTTTAATGTTCAAAACTCCGATGTTGGAAAGGGTGTGCATTCGCGCACTCAATTTATTGTTGTTCGTATTAAATCGAGAACATTTTAATTTTTTTGTGTTGAGTTTTTTTTTTGCTATTTTTGTAACGAGAAAAGTTTTTTTTGTGATTTTTTTTTAGTTTTTAACTGTGAATAAGGATAATAAGGATATCCCATTGTGCGTTTGTTACATTTTTGACATCTGAAAATTATCAACAGAATTTATGAGCAAAAAAATTGTAGCTTTTTTTTGTGTTGTTAAATAATAATAATAATTTCAATGTGTGATATTATCATCATTGCATGATGATATTTTTTTCAATTTTCTTTTAAAAGGACAAAGAATTATATGATTTTGATGGGAGTGTTGGATAAAAAGAAATAAAATACAACTGACAACTGGAAACAGAGGTATCTATGGAAAAAGAGGGAGCAGATTTTATTATAAAAGCATTTTTGTGTAGGTATCAAATTTATAATGTCAATAGGAACAGCACTTCCTGTACAGTACATGAATTCAAAACTTATTGTATATCCGTTTCATTATGCCACTATATATAAAAAGTATATATTTCAAAGACTTAGGTCACTCTTGAATTTTCGGAAAATCAAATATTTCTCAGGACCTCAAAACCCATGTTCTAAAAGATTTTGGCCGGGAAAACGTATAAATACTCAATTTCTGTTTCGTCTGGTTATAATTTTTTTATTATACTACAAACGCGTTTATCCTTAAACTGCAATAAATTAATGGTTGTATAAAAATCAAATATACAGGGCTATCCATTTTGCGGTTTTAAATGTTATCGTAAATAAAACACATATAAAATATTTCTTGATATTTGATATTTCTTTTTATTTTTAAAATTTGAACGTTGATATTATGTGTGAAAGACTACATCATTCAAATGGCCACTACGGGAATTGTTGCAAGCATCGATTCTTTTGAGGTAATTTTCGAACACTTTTTGTCACATTTTGGGCGGTATCTCAGCCATAACTTGACAAATGTTGGTTTTTAAGTGCTTAAAAGGTAAAGATTTGTCTGCATAAACACGGTTTTTCTCGAAGCCCCACAAAAAAATTACGCGGCCAGGAATTGTCTTTTGCAGTAAGGCCATATTCGCTCAAGTTGTGTGGCGCATGTGGCACCGTCTTGTCGAAACCACATATTTTCCAAGTCGTATTCTTCAATAGAAAGGCAAAAAAAGTCGGTTATCATATGACCATAACCCTCCGAATTTACGGTGATAATCGTTCCGTCGTCGTATTTTCGAAGAAGTACGGTCCACGCACACCTCTGCTCCGGACCAAAGAGCGCACCAAACATTGACTTTTTGTGGATGTAATGGCCTCTCTTCAATTACTTGAGGATTCTCATCCACCGCCTGTTTTTCAAGAACACATTCGACGTATCTATGACGTTGTGAATAATAAGCTGGCTTCAGTTGTTTTGTGAGCTGGACTTTATATGGATGTAGGTTTAGATCCAAATGCATATGCCATATAATGTGCCGTAAGACAGTAGTAATTCCTGAGAACAAGGAATCGACACATCGGGCCTTCGACAACACTTTCACTTACAGCAGCGATATTTCCAGTGGTGCGAACTCCACGATGATACACAGGTCGTACAATATCTGTAACCAATCCCATCTCTTCAAATTTCTTCACAATTTTGCTAATTGCTTACGTAGTTGGACAATTATGTAAACCATAATATCCTATTAAAGCACGATATGTGGCTGTGTTTTGAAACCGCAAAATGGATAACCCGTTACAATAATCAAAAATTACAGGAGCTGTCAGTCCAGCCTTCTACTCTGGATGTCATCACAAAATCTCCTTAAAGCTGCCATTGTGAAATAAGTCTCTTCAATGGCAAACGTCCACAAAGGCTACGGTTGCAGTACCATAAACTTTTCATAAAATCTTATATGTTCTCGAAATCCATTTTTAAGGAAGTGAATCAATTATGAGCATTTCATGTGGCCCCAAATAAGAGGATCTGGGTGACCAATCTTTATCACTTCTTTTAGAAAACAGACGGTAAGGAATAAGTAAAGTCCAATAACACCGCCAGCTCAAAAACCGCACAAAACAGTCACAAGTTGGGAATGGAGAAGCTTTTTAACAATCATTCTTAGATATTACAAGCCCCAAATCCGCCAACTCAGCTTATTTACGTAGCTTTATAGAGATAAAAAAGTGCCTAATCACTGAATATGATTATTCGTTAAAAATCCGGATGGTGTTGATGCTTTTTGAAGGTCCCGTACGCCTTTAGTCTTTAGAAACCACAAGTTGGGATTGTCCATATCATCCAATTCAATTCAAGAAGTACATTATCATCGGGATCATTCAAAACTCTTGGATATGAAGTATTTTGTTCGTTGATCCATCATCTCACTCAAAAATGCACTGCTAACGATGAAACTTGTCATCTAGTCAAACATCAAGTTTTTAAAATATGACTTTTTAAAATGTTGCAGGTAACCAACAACAGTGTTTTTAAGGCTTAGGTATAAAACACAAAAAGAGGCTGGGATACAACCCACACTGATAACTTCCCATCCCGTCTGTCGATTTGTCTTGCTTAAAAGTTTGTCTATATGTATCAATTTTTACCAAATTTGCGTACTATTTTTTGTAGATTTTATTTTTTTATAAAAAACGGACTGTTGGATTTTTATAAAAAAAATTACTAAATATCGAAAACAATATTTTCTGTGTAATAAAATAAGTTTGAAGCCAATATTTGTAATTTTTGAAAAGCTATTTGAGTCGAAAGTAAATTTTTACCAAGTTTAAGTATTGTTTTTTTTTTTAGGTTTTTATTTTTTGTAAAAAAAAACTGTCAATTCGATTTTTCTCAAAATTGTTCCTAATGTTGAAAACAATATTTCCTATAAGTTAAAATTAGTTGGAAGCCATTATCTCAGATTTTTAAAATGATATTTGAGTCGAAAATCAATTTTTACCAACTTTTGTTAAATTTTTTTTGGGTTTTTAATTTTTTGTACAAAAGCTGTCAATTCGATTTTTTTCCAAATTTTACTGAATGTTGACAATAATATTTTTTGAAAGATTAAAGTAGTTTAAAGCCAATATCTCAAAGTTTTGAAATGATATTTGAGTCGAAAATAAATTTTTACCAACTTTTATTATATTTTTTTTTTAGGTTTTTATTTTTATAAAAAAAAACTGTCAATTCGATTTTTCTCAAAATTTTATCAGATGTCAAAAACATTATTCTTCGTTGCACAAAATTGTTTGGGAGGTGAAATCATATTTTAGTCGTAAAATTTTCGAGGTGACAAATTTTTTTTTCAGTTGTTTTGATTTATAAAAAAATCGTTAATTGGATTTTTTTCCAAAAATATAATTGTTTTGTATCACGTTACAATATATAATATAAAATTGAATTCAAGTCTCTAGCGTCAATGGTTCATGAGATATTTAGGGTTAACCAAAATTTTCACCTTTTTTTAAACTGCTATGTTAAAAAAACCACCAACGCAATTTTCTGGAGAGCCCTTTCTGCATTATTATCTGTATAACAAAATTTATTTGGAGTCGATATCTCTTCTGGTTCTTTAGCTATGGACGACGAAAAAAACGGACGTACGGACGTACGGACGTACGAACGTACGTACACACGCACACACAGACATCTTTCTAAAAATCTTTTATTTCAACTCTAGGGACCTTGAAACGTCGAGAAATGTCAAAATTTTCAATTCGACAAATCGGACCTATTACAAAAACTTCCTATGGGAAGTTAAAAATAGTTCGTCGAACTTAATTTTATAATGCTTTTGCCTTCAAAATAAAGTTTCAATCATTTTAGAATCTTACATATTTTTTGGAAATTCTCATTAGTCTTTTATTTCACTTTATGTGAAGTTTTGAGAAACCTTGAATTAAACTTAAGACATATTGAAAAAAACTACTTTATGATTTTAGGCAGCCTTTAAAAGCCTGATATGTTTTTTTATTCGAATTTTAAAAATTAATATCGAAAAAAAACTGACACCTTGAAAGTGATTTTGGCGATTTTGTCAAAATTTAGAAGCCTCTCTTTTTCGACAAAGATCTTAGTTAATTTAACTTTCACCTTCCTGGGACATTTACCAACATTTTGTCTTCTAATAAAAATAAAGTAAAGTAGTCATACTTTCATTAATCTGACCTAATACCTTTTAGCAACTCACATTCAGATAGTCTAGACCTTTCCTTGTTTTTTCGTCAATATTTTAAACAATGTTCTCAAAAAGGACAACAAAGTCTTTTTCTCTTTGTCCTTTCATTTATGTATGCGGTGCGTTTTGTGTTTCCTTTTTTAATATACAACCCCTTTTGTCGGCATATTTCGTCATTTTATACTGATGCAACATCACATCACCGACATTTAAGTAATTCTAACCAACAACAATAAGCTTCACTTTCCTTGAAACATTAACAACAACAAAAACCAAGCATATCACAATTCTTGATGCATATACATAAAAGGGCAACATCAAAAGTTAAAAGAAAACAAAGAAAAATTAAGCTCCCCTTTTTTGTTATTTTAAGTTTAAATTATAATCCACCGTGTAAACAGTTCTTTGGCGGCATTCTTTGATTTTCAAAACGATCAAAGGACCCATCAATATCGTACCGCTTCTTCCTAAACATAATGCAACAATGAAACCGATACTCTTGACTGTCCGGTTATATCAATTGCCTGGCCGTTTGTCGAGGTTTCTAGTTGCACTTCTCCACTCCACATTATTATCATCATCATCGATTGAAGTTGAAGTTGGCAGTGAATCTGAGACTGAGCACTGAGACTTAGCCTCAAAGACTGAGTCTTGAGAACCGGATGTGGATTAAAGTAAAGTTGAAAAAGAAGAAAAATCAAATTGGCTTCTATTACTTTTCAAGTCACCTTGTACGACCGACATTTGAGGAGTCAGCCAAACCATAACGTATAACGTAGAAGTACACGCGTCTTGTGGGAATCTAGTGGGGTGCGCGCACCTGTCCATAATCACCACAGCCAGCGCACCTGATGCGGTTCCACTGTCCGTTGTCCATGTTCAACAGAGTCAACCTTTGTTACATAGAAAAAATTTCCGAAGCCATATTAATTATGGAATAAGCTTCTTTTGCTGAGTGACGTGTCGCAGCAGTTGCGACTCAAAGACATGCCGGCACCACCATAACCATTACCACCGACCGCCACGCCGCTGCCGACCGCCACAGAACTTTGTCACTCATTATGGCGGGAAAATTTGAAAGAAAATAAAAACAAAAGAAAATCATTTTCTGTCCACCTGGTTTTCCATGATTCTTTTATTTTTAGGATGTTTGTTACGTCGCGTCGGTCGTCGGTTGGTCGCTTCTTCGTTTTTCTTCTTATTTCATTTGGATGGACGGACGAAGGGACGATGGTGTTGTCCATCAAGTCACCTCACCTTGGGAGCTCACTGTTCACTGCTCATTGCCACAGAACTGGGGGCTTGGGTGGGGGCTGCTGTTGGAACTGGGAGTACGAGAAAAAGTGTGTGTATGAATCACTTTTCAACGGGTGGATAATCGCTTTGTTCCTTCTCGTAGACTCTGGAGCAGGAGGCAATGGGGTACAAGCTGCTGCTGCTGTAGTTGGTCAACAAGAAAACAAAGAAGATTTTCCCGTCGATTGGACATGAGACCTAACGGTTATGGCAAGCGGCGGCGGTGGTGGCTGTAGTGGCGGCGGCATTTCGCAGAATAACCAACGACGCGGACACAACTGTGGCTGTGTATACCTTCCAAAGAGCTGGCCAACCGAACAGAATTCCGAACTGACCCGGGAAGAACAGAGTCAGGTGACAGCTTGTCAAAGCAATACTGTAGCTGTAGGGTGGGGGTTCGTATACGGTGTGGCATTTGCATTATACGAGCACCACCACCGCCCGCCGCTACCGTTCCGTATAGGAATGAGGAGAATATTTTTATATTTTTATTTATTTGACTGACACTCTGAATCAGCGGGAGTTGGTTGGTTAGTGGCTTGGCTTGGGAACCGCTCCCAAGCTAACATCGACGACGACGGTGACTCCACCAAGTCTGGAAGTGTTACTTTCTTGTTTGTTAGTTTGTGATGATGGTGTGGCCGTGGCTTATTCTGGGGGACTGTCATGGTGGCTTTTGAGTTATTCTAGGAAATTGTGTTTCATGAATGTGAAACATGAGTGGATATGTTCCATGATTCACTGTTCAACGGTCCGATGCATTTAAAGAAGCATAGACAAAGGGACATATAAGATATACAATTGACGAGCCATGAGCTGAGCAGAGCATACCAAACATGCTCTATGGCCAAAAGGTTTTTAGAATATGTAGTTAGTTAGAATAATATAACGTTTGTTATATGCAAGTATAGATAGCGAAGGTATGATGGACTTACATAGGCTACTATAACCTTTATGAATGGTGCGTTTTGTATATAAGACTTTAAATACCAGGAACTGGGGAGTTTATGTTTTGTGCTTTGAAATGTTTCCTGCAACAAGAGAGAGAGAAAACCCACCACTTGACAAAGGAAAAGAAAAACAAAAAGAAAAAGAAACCATCAAACTAACAAGAATTTGATCACAGTTCAAAGACCACAACTAATCATTGAGGTGCCTCAGTAACAAAATAGGGTTTGAGTAACAACAAATTTGGACATGAAGTATTCCATTTTGTAATCACTTTTAGTATTGGAGTTATTTGTTTTACGAAAATGGGATTTTTAGGAATCCCATGAATATAAAAGTTGCTACAAAGAAAAAACCTGGTTTCATTTTTTTAACTGTTTAAACTCCTTACCTAACATATAAAAATGATCTGAAATATCCCAAAGGCACAAATGCCAATTTCTTAAGAATGATCAAAAATCCAGAAAAAAAATAGATATTCACTGCGAAACAATTACAACAAAGCTAAATTTTTGTAGAAAGCTTCATTTATTTGTCCTTCACACTTTTTTTATTTCAATCCTGATAAAGATTTTTATAGTGCACTAAACAATCTTTGAAATGAGCCCTATATGATGATTATGGAACAAAGTATCAACTTCTACTTTCTCGCACTTTTTCATGAGTAATTTGTTTAGAATTAAAAGAGTACTTGAGTTCCTTAACCCTCCCTTCTTAAACTGGCCAAAGAAAAACGCGGTAATCCTACGAATAGTGGAACCCAAATCACAGCTTTCGAATTTATGTCATCTTTCGAAAATTCCCTCAATTTAGATCGATAAAGCAGCGGAGAATATTCCCGAGAAACAAATCTTGTTAAAATACCTGAATCAAGTAAAGATTGCGATTGAATTTTCAAAAGAAATCAAAGCTCCGGGTATAGACGGCATCCCATATGAGTTTTATAAAAATGAGAGTAATTCTTTTATTGGTGAGGTTAATACTTTGCTGAAAAGAATATACCAAACAGGAACAATACCAACATCCTTCAAAAAGTCAATTATCTTTCCGCTCTTCAAAACTGGTGACGCTAGTCTTGTATCTAATTATCGTGGCCTTTCATTTTTAGATACCGTCTTCAAATTATTCACCTCAGTTCTCTCAAACCACCTCACTACTTGGATCAAAAACAACAATTATACTCAATGAATACCAAGAAGCATATCGAAAAGATTATAGTACCATTGATCAAATCTTCAATCTTTCATGCCTTATTCAGATGCAACTAAGGGAGAAAAAGAAGCTATATGATAGGTTCGTAGACTCATAAGCTGTGTTCGACAATATTAACAAAGAAGCTCTTATTTACAAACTTATTAACATTGGGCATCTCGACGAAAATAGTTAAAATTATCAAACTACTATACCAAGACACAGTTGGCGCCGTCTGGGATGGAAACAGTACCTCTAATTTCTTTCGAACAAGCAAAGGCGTTAGACAAGGTTGCGCTTTAAGCGCTCTGCTTTTTGTCTTGTTTTTAAATGACCTCCGTTCTGAACTCCCCATCGGAATACATGTGGAAGGAATCGGTATAAATGTTGTTTTTTTTTTATGCTGATGACATTGTTATTTTGGCAGAGAGTCCAGCTTTACTTCGAACAATCATTAACAAGTTCAGCAGCTATTGCGATAAATGGAACCTTGAAGTTAATCTTGAGAAATCTGAAATTGTTGTTTTTAGGAATGGAAAACGAAGATCAATAAATGAAAAATGGAAGTGCAAAGGTGTAGAAGTAAAAATAACAAATCTATACTACTATATAAAAGCGAAACCATTTTAAAGTTTGTAACGCATGATCTCAGAAAGTAGTCAACCGATTTATTTGAAATATATTTTATTATTTTCTATATTGTTATGAGAGTGTTTATGGCTTTAATTTGTTTTCATTAATTATTTGTCAAACTTAAATATTATTAATTTTACATTTTTTGTCTATTTTTTTTCATTAGTTGACTTATACAACCACTCATATCTTAAAACCTATACGATAATCGACAAAGATTAGCATTGCTTCATAAAGTCAATATTGCTGCGCAAATTTTAAGCCTAAAATCACTTCTAAGTTAAACATACAACCTGAGAAATAAATGAAAACAAATTATAAAATTATAAACTTTTTGAATTTATTTTATCCAGGAAATTAGATTCCATCACAATAATCGCGAGGTCGCTGCTTCATTTCATGTTTCATTTCATTATCATTCCAATATTTTTAATTTTCTTTTCTTCCCATGCTCTTTCTCTCTTAATATGTGTTCCATTTAATAGTTACGTTTTTTCTCTTACCTACCTACCGACATATTCAATTTTTCTGTATTGTATAGTTCATCAAGTAACCTACACACACACATTATTTTTTTGTTTCTCTAATTCTATCGTCACATAGCTGAACAGTGTGGGCTCTTTTTTTTTAAGTTACTTTGGACATTTAATTAACTACAGTGCCGTGTACATGAAATGCCGATTTATCTAAAGAAAAATTAGATCTTTTTTATTTTTCTGGTTCAAGAAAGTGAATAGATTATAATTCTTCCAATTTAAAAATAAAAAATGTTCTATTATAATAGCTTGAATAACCAATTTTGTATCACTTAATAACTTAATAACTCGAAGAAGGTACTTACAATGACGTCGATAAAAAGAGCACACAAATGTGGGTAGGTTAAGTCAGTTGCAGTGCACTGAACATGAGCAGATGAATAAAAAAATGTGTCTATGGATATTCACACACGCATACCAATAGATGTATGAGAACATTAAAAACACAAATTTGTTTTTTTTTACCGCAAACTATATTTTTCGGTTGCAAAAAAACGTTTCTAGGTATGAATAAAAGAAAGAAAAGAAGAAAATAGACAAAAATTTCGTTCTGTTTTCAACAAAAAAGTTGAAATGGTTGGTTTTACGTGCGGCTTGGCCTTTACTACGTAATATTATACTTAAGTTTTTTTTCTAAAGTGTTAATTTCGGTAAGGAAGTGTTTTTTGATTTTTTTATTAAAAACGAGTACATAACAAGCTTAAATTCGTTGTTTTTCTTTTATCGCATAGAAATATAAAATGGGTAAAAGAAAGGCTAACATCGGAAGAAAATCCGTAAGCACAAAAAGAATGTGTTGGTTACAATTTGCGAAACAACGCGAGCACGGGTCGGCTAGTTTGAAATATTTGCGAACAGTTTTCAGTCTACCCAGCTTAAGATTACCATCCATACTTTCATCCGCCAAATATATTTGTTGGGCCCAGGAACGTTCAGGCCTTTTCCGCGCGACTGGTATCGTTATTAACTATGAAGCAAGTAATTTCGATTGGAAACATGACCACAACATGCTTTTGATTAAGCTGAAAGAATATAATATCGAACGTGCCTTACAATATCAATTGCATGACGAATATAGCAATCTATCATACACAGAGGTACCCAACTATTTTAATGACTCAAATTCACGAGAAATGATAAGTATGATCTTAAGGACGAGGTGTGGATTACTTAACTTGAATGCTAGAGCATTTCAGCGTAACACTGATGGTTTTTGCACAATAAGTAATCTTGATGCAGCTGAGAACACCTACCACTTCCTCAACATTTGTCATATTTTCAATTCGTACCGGATATTATTTCTAGGAGCTGAAACAAATAATTGCACTGAGTTTTTTTCGCAACTTAATTGTAAATAAATATAATATTTAAAGTAAATTCAAGCTAAGCAAAAATATAAATAGTAAAACTTTACAGATAGCTTTAACAACTAATTTCGAACACCATAACCACTTTTTAAAAAAAATAAAATGTATTTATCTGTTTATCTACCTATCTACCCCCCCCCCCCTTAAACTAGCTACAGTCCAAAAATAGTGCATTGGGTGTATAAATGCGTTCGTCCACCAAAATTTAGCTTTGTCAGAATTTTTCAAAGAGAGGCCATTTTTTGTTTAATTTTCTCAGACTATACCCCGAAGGTAAGAATTTAGTTAGATGCTAAATCATAGAATGAATGATTTGAAACGATTGCTTCAAGAATTCAATTATCCTTGCAAGTAGGACTCCAATAATCCTAGGACATCGGAGAGGTATCATAGGAGTGCTATAAAATATTTGTCTAATACGTTTGCTTTGATCAAAGGAATGATAAAAATACTGACCAAAAAAAAATTAAAGCAGAAATATGAAGAATTTTCCATTGAAACCAATTATTGGAATTTTTTGACAGGCCATTTATAGCAATCATTGAATATTTTTAAGTGAAACCTACTTTAAACTCTGCAGCCTTAGTTTAGCTTCCTTTAAAAATTTAAAAAAAATTAAAAATGATCATTTTGAAATCTTGAAAAAAAAGTTCCCAACTTCAACAGTAGTTTATTTGTTTTTTCTTAAAATATTCCCATCAAAATACAAAATCTAAGTCAACTCAACTAAAATGTTAATGACGAAAATGTTCAATTGTCCGCAAATATTTAAATACCGATATCAGACAATCTCATATCAGATAAATGTCTTAATGTGTGTTTCTAAAAATCTTTTACAAAACACTTTTGTTGTTCGCCTAAAATGCGGAAAATTTTATCCCATTTCATTTTCGTATACGAAACGAAACGAAACAAATTGTAGCCCATTCATTTTGGGGATAAATACGAGTACGTACATAAATGTTTGTAGGTATATTTGAAGATTCCAACAACACATACCGAATAGTCATTACGGAGAAAATGACACTCCTCCTTGAGAGCCTAATGGGGATGTCTGCAATAACACTTATCATCTCCTTTAAGTGCCACTTCAACGATCCGCACATAGCGACAACGATGACGACGACGATAAACGTACTGTGTCGAAAATACTCATTTAAGCCTTGATTCTCCTTGCCTTGGATATAAACCTAAAACACCACCAACAACAGCAGCATCCTTATTTCTGGATGATGATGATGATGATGGTCATGAGAGAGAATCTGAAGAAAAACACCACATCCTTGAAAAGACATATTCTCGTACCTTCTACTATACGACAGCGACTAGGAATACGACGACGATGATGATGACTCAAAAGGCCTATCGTGTTTTGCCACCACCACCCCAAAGGACCAAAAAATCTGAAGCTACGAATAAAGCTAAAGGGACGACATTAATGCCATTCCAAGGAGAGATTCATAAATTTTTCATTTCCTGTTGACGTCCAGCGACAAACCCAGCTTCTCCGACTTTGACTCCAGCTTCGGCCAACGACGACGACCGACGACGTCGAGAAGTAAATGGGCATGAAATTTATAATTCATTTTCAGTCTTGCAATTATAATTTAGTGGAAACCCATACCCAGCCGAATGAGGCCGTGAGTGGACGTGGTATCCTTTGGTGGGAGCCGAGTCAGGCTGAGCAAATCAGGATCAGCAGATGCTAAATAGATGGTTTGGGCAATGTTTCTCTGCCCCTTCTTATCGTCATCAGTCAGAGTGGGTGTTTGCTGTGAATGTGGTCTCTGTGCACATTTTAGTTTTTCCTTTAATTAAAAATAAATATATATCTTATGGATGCCATGTGTTTTTTTTTTCTGTTTATGGGCTTCAGGATTCAGAAGTCAGAACTCCATCAGGAGGCGGGAGGAAAGAAAAGCCATTTTATGATGGATTCGAGCGGAAATTTTTGGAGTTGCAGCAGCAGCGGCCTTTTTTTAGCCTTTTTTCGGGTCTGAAAATACATATTTTACCGTTGGAGGAACGAAGAAATAATTACCTCATAGCTTCCTTTTTTTCTTCTATGATGTAGGTATGAAACGCCATTTTTCCAGGACGAAGGATGGAGGAGGAGGAGTATATACAACTAGGATCAGGCGGCTAAAGCTAGCAAGCTGGCTGATGGGCTGTTGAATCAAAGTTATGATTTTTTTTTGTACCTCCAATTCCATCAGCCAGCAGCAGCACGGATCAAGCTCAAGCTCCAATTGATGCCTGATATGGAACTGGAAGCAGAGAGCAACCTTGCCTTGCTTGCCTAGTTGCCACACCACACTCGCGTGGCGTGGAAAATCCTTTTATACCTCATTACAATGAAAGCGAGTGAAAAAAGAACACACAAAAATTTATATGAAAAATTTTTTGAAAAACAAAAAACCATCAACGGATGATGATGATGATGATGTTTTGAAAATAAAAAAAAAAACCTAGAAAAGCCGACGAAAGCCAAACTTTTGTGCGATTTTGTACGCTGAGAGGTTCCTTTCATTATTGCTCGACCAGAAATGTGGTTGAGGTGGAGTTTTTTCGTTTTTTTTTTTAAAATTGTTTGTATGTGATTTTTTGAGGAAAGGATGTATTTTTTTTTTAAAGTTTTGGAACTAAAATAAATGAGCTTTCCGCCTAACATAACACTGAAGTGAAATTAAAATATGCTGAATGTAGGTAGCTATAGCTATAAAGAGTGATAGATATAAAAAGGTAGGTCTACAATAGCCAGGTGAAGGTGATATGATGGTGCCATGATGATGATGATGATGATGGGAAGAGAAAAGGCTATGATGATGGTTTTGTTTCGACTCAAGAGAGAGGGAATTTCATTTTTTGGGGGTCGGTGCTTGAAAATAATCCAGATTATAGGTATATTACTGATGATGCCATGGAATAAATGTAAAAATGGAAGAATTCATCATCAGTTAAAAAACAGAGGAGCTTGGTGAACCTTTAGTCATAAGGCTCTCCTTATGGAAGACTTTAGGAAATATACATAAGTAGTTTTCATCTCTATAGGTAGGTAATACAGAAAACTTTCTCAGACTTTTGTTGTGTTTTAAAATCAAATTGGTGGTGTTTCATTGTATGAAATGAAATATTCTAAGAACTTGTATAAATTTGTAAAGAAAACAGCGAACCTACTTGAGTCTATTGTGTTTACAACTCGAAGCATAACATTTATTTTATTAAAACTTAAAATAATAGTTGTTATAGTGAATTTCTTTTTCTCAGAAACACAAATTCCGAATCTTTAAAACATAAATTAATTTTTATGAAACTAAACACAAATATTCTTTTGGAAAACAATCAAAACAATGTTATAACAAGAGTTTATTTCCATTTAACCAAACCAAAAGATCTTCCAGTAGTAGTGACTTTGACAGTTGATAGCGGTCATATTAGGAAAACTGCATCTGTCAAATAATTGACTTAAGACCTTAAGGCCACCCCTTTCAAAAAGTTATATTTTCACTTGCGCCGTATAGGAATTATTTTAGGCAATTAAAGGGTGTTCCAATAGGGACGGGTTGATCTTGACAGTTCGTGGCAGCCATATTGTTTCTTTAACTTTCTGTCAAAATATCTTCTTTTAATTAGAAACTAAGACAAATTATGTGCAAACGATAAAACTTTCTTATCAAAATGGTTGTTCTCTAGTAGCAACCATGAGCGTGTTAAGCCCTTTTTATAGAGTACATGGTCTTCCTTCCAAATCTACTATTCAACGTGAACAATTTACGAAGTTTACAGAAACGATCGTCATGTTGGTAATGCAAAGGATTTAGGTGGAGGTGTTCTCATAGCGATAAAAAATACGCATTTCTCTTTTCCTGTATCTTTTCCATTTGAAGTATCAATTGAACTGGTTTGTATAAGGATAATAATGGTACAGACTAAGACGATTTTCATTTTAAACGTTTACAATCCTCCAAAAAGTTTGGAGTCTGTTTATAGCGAACTCTACTTGGCATTAGACTTTCTTATCAATTTGTCCTGCTCTGACACCAATATTTTACTTTTAGGTGATTTAATCCGAATCCTGCCTTGAAGCCTCTCTTTTTTCTTCACAACTGGAACTATCTTTTCTCGATAAAATCCTTCTTACTGACTTACAGCAAACAAGCTGTATTAAAAACTCAAAAAATCGAATCCTCGATTTAGTATTTTCTTCTGACGCTATTAGTACTCTTGTTCTAGAATATAGATCAGAAATTACTAATATTGATAAATATCAACCCCCTTTAGACATTTTTCTTGACTTAAGTAAAATCACCTTACTGAACACAATAATTCCTTTGATTGCTTATATAATTTTGATTTCAGAAGAGCTAATTTAACCATTTCTATAATTGCTGATACCTTAGCATTTTCTAATATTGACGAAGCAGTTTCAAATTTTTATAAGATCCTTAATTATTATTTGGAACCTTTAAAGAAATCAAGAAATACAAACATTAGCCACCCTTGGTACACAAAAGAATTGCATTTACCACGTAAAAAAAGAAATAAGGCATGGAAAACTTATCTCCAATCAACTTCTCTGTTTATGTTGAATTCTTTAATGAATTTAGGTCTCTTTCTAATTCTTTGTACGCTAGTTATGTTTTATTGATATGGAGACCTCTTTGAAAGAGAATCCTAAAAATGTTTATGGAAACTTGTAAACTTAAAGAAAAAATCAGATGGCTTTCCAGTTAACTTCACGTACAAGAACCTTTCATTAGATAAAACTGTTGATATCTGTAACGCTTTCACAACAAATTTCCGTGAATCATTTGTTAATAGCCCTGAAGAAATGTATGAAGTATATTTGTATAACCTTCACTCCTTTTTGCAGAATAGCTGTAGTCACATCCCTGTGCTACTGAGTACGGTCCTTGATCTTTTATTCGGGTTGAATGATGACTGTTCAGCCGGTCCCGATGGTATTTCCCGATAGTATTAAAAAAGTGTAGTATTTCTTTAATTGAACATCTTACGTTCTTATTAAAACTTTCTCCAAAAACCGGCAAATTTCATTTCCAACACCAATTTTCAAGAAAAGTAACAAGGCGGATATAACAAACTACAGGCCCATTGCAAAGCTTTCTTGCATTCCTAAATTCTTTGAACAAGTTGTTTGTGAAAGTGTAGCATTTTTTAGTAAAAATCTCATTTGCGAATAGCAACATGGTTTTGTGAAAAAAAGATCAACCGTTTCAAATCTCCTCACATTCTCAAACATATGTTCAAACGCTTTAGAACAAGGTTATGAAGTCAACTGTGTATACACTGACTTTGCTAAAGCTTTTGACCAACTTAGCCACGGAATTATTTTATTTAAACTTAAGGCTCTTGGTTTTCCACAATTTTTCTTAGCTTGGATCAAATCATACCTTGAAAACAGATCCTATGAGGTAAAATTTAGAAATTGTCATTCTGAACCTTTTGTTGCTCAATCTGGTGTTCCCCAGGGAAGCCATCTTGGCCCTTTTCTGTTCATCCTATCTATTAACGATGTATCGTCATGTCTACGCTCAAGTGAAGTTCTCATTTTTGCTGACGACATACAAATTTTTAAAATAATAAAGTCCATCCATGATCGTATTCTTTTACAAGCCGACATTGATAGTTTCACATTTTGGTGTCGGAAAAATAGCCTTTCACTGAACCCTTTAAAATGCCAGACGATAGCTTTTACTAAAAAACGAATCGATAGTTTTGTAATGTTCTTCTAATATAAAATACTTTATTAATTAATAATATCGTTTGTACAAATCTTAACTTAAACTTAATATAAATTTTAACTTGACGATGCACTCACTGCAACCGTTCGTGTCAACGTCTCTAGAAAGAAGGGGAGAAAGAAGTGTTTTGTGATGACAGCTGCTGTTAAGCTTGCAGTAGGTGTGTTTGTTTTAACATGTTTCTTGTAGTGCGTTCTTTTTATTGGTATACTTGTCGCTACAGTTTATTTGGTTATTGTATATCACAGCAAAAACTCTGTCGCGTCTCCACATTTAAAGATTAAGGTGTTCATTTCTGTTCCTACTTAGAATTTACACATCACATTAATTTTAATGTCAATAAGGCAAGTTCTATGCTTGGTCTTATAAAACGCTGGGCAAAGGAGTTCAATGATCCCTATGTTACTCTTTCTTTGTACAATTGTCACGTTCGTCCTCATCTTGAATATACTTCGCAGGTATGGACTCCCTATTACGAAATTCACAGAAAACGAATTCAACATAATTTCATTCACTTTGCGCTAAAGGGTCTTCCTTGGTATGATCCTTATATGATCTGTCTTCCTATGAACATCGTATTCTACTTCTTCAAATGCAATCTATCCATCAAAGGCGTGTTAATAATGACTTAATATTTCTTCATCAACTCATTAATGGTGAAATTGATGCACTTTATTTTATATCTTGTGAACATTTGAATTACCGCGGCAGTAACGCTAGCTATAAGCTAACTAGTTTCTGAAAATTCTGAAGTGTATAAGAAACACACATAAAAAATGTTATATTTCAGACAAAATGTCATTGATAGTGCTCTCAAATAAAGATAAAACCTAATTGTTATTTCATATACGACTTCTTGTACTCAATCTTCAATGGAAAACCCTGAATACAGTAGCCCTCAAAATCTACATTAACCATGCCATCGGTCAAATATAGCGTCAATTATACATAAGAATTATGGAATATGTAACATTTTCGATGCACCCTACACACAGGAGTTATAATATACCTAATTATGAAAGCTTTTCAAACAAGTAAAAACTTTCCAAAACTTCTTACACAAACTTTGTTTTTTACTAAATTTAAAAATGAGAACACCAATTTGTCCAAAATGTTGACCAATTTAGATTTTCCTATGTAAATACAAAAGCTTGCTAAAATCTACGACGTTTGGTGTGAAGACTTAAGAGTCAATCACTGTAATATTTATAAACAAAATTGTATTCTTGTTAATTTTATCTTATATGTATTAAAATGAATTGCTGTTCGTTAGTCTCACTAAAACTTGAGAACGGCTGATCGGATTTATCTTATCTTAGTCTTGAAATGTTCGTGGAGGTCTAGGGAAGGTTTAAAAGGCGAGAAAAAATCGAATAATTATAATAATAATAATAATATTGCTATTCAATTAAGTTCATATTAAATTATAATCAATCACTGTTGTCTAAGCAATTTAGGTGTGTTCCTAACGTCAAAGAGTCAATTTGCAATTTATTATAGCTGCGTAAAGTTCAAATTCAATTATATCTATGAAAATAGTCTTCGCGTGCGCTTTGGAGGATCTAATGTCGCGTTCCGAAAATAAACAAAAGTGAATCGCGAACGCGACAAAAAATGTAATAAGCTATTAGTAGTACTGATTTCCAATTAATTTGGTCGGCTTCGCGAAACATAATTTTAGCTAACTTCAGTTGTAACTGCATCAGATTATTTTTTTAAGTTTGATAAATCTTAAGTATTGTCACAAATTAAGTTAATAATATTTGACAACCAACTGATATGTCAATCATTCTATCGCACTTCAGAACACGGAGATTTATGGCTTAAAGGTAAACTCCAAAAAAAATAAATACAAAAATCAGAACATGGAAAAAAGTATTACGATTGATGATATTGTGTTACGATCTTGGTTACGATATTCTATGAGTGCATCCTTCTATCTTTGTGACGATTACCGCTACGTGCCCGAGAACTTTCTTTACATTTGTGATCCTTTGTGATGGTGACATGAGCGAATCCGCAGACGCAGTGCTCCTGTGGTTCTTAAACGAGCTAAATTCCGCTATGATCCGGCAATTGATTATTGTGCTGACAAATCGTTAACAATTGGGGAAATGAAAATAATTTGTAAATATTGTAAGGCGTTAAAATACACTGGTGAATCTACTGGATTATGTTGTGCTGGAGGCAAAGTAAAATTGCCACAATTGGTCCCACCACCAGATCCTTTACGCTCTTTAGTTTCTGGGATTGGAAATGATTCTAAGCACTTCGTTTCCAACATTCAGAAACATAACAACTGTTTCCAGATGACATCATGCCCACTTTCGAGGTATTATACCAGAATATTTTTTTATAATATTCAAATTTGTGCTAAAATATATATACACCGTGTAACGGAAGGAGGTATCAACCCTGAAGGAAGTGAATGTGCTCATGAAACTCAACAACTTTCCCTAAAGAACATAGGTCGAAATATGAAAAAAAAAATTTGGCCCTCCCATAGTATGTAAATCAATCAGCTGGTAGTCAGTTTTGTAAGGGAGGGCCAAATTTTTTTTTCATATTTCCACCTATGTTCTTTGGGGAAAGTTGTTGAGTTTCATGAGCACATTCACCTCCTTCAGGGTTGATACCCCCCTTCCGTTACATGCTGTATAATAACGTCACGCTGATGAATAACATCATTTTGGCAACAATCATAAAAGGAAAATACGAAGGAGAGGATGTCTTGATCCCGCGAATAGCGATGATTCCAACGGATTTACCATTCGATTTTAAACGCTTACAATTTCCAGTACGTCTGGCCTTTGCGATGACAATAAATAAATCGCAAGGACAGTCTTTAGAAGTTTGCGGAATCAACTTGGAGTTTCCCTGTTTCGCGCATGGACAATTATACGTCGCGTGTTCGCGCGTCGGAAAACCGTCTTCTTTGTTTATTTACGCACCACAAAACAAAACAAAAAAAAAGTTTATGAGAAAGCTTTAAATTGATTAACAAACTGTATCATAAAAGTGTGTGTCTGTTAATAAAAATTCAAACCTTATAAATAGCCAGTATTTCAGGAAATTCTGTTTTTTTAAGTAAGCAACATGATGTGTCGAAAATAATAATAAAACTTCATGCTTCATTAAAAAAATGCTTTTTTATTCAATATGTTTTGTTTGTTTTTTTATAAAAATCCAACATTCCGTTTTTTCATAAAAATTAAAATCTACAAAAAATAGTACTCAAATTTAGTAAAAATTGATGTTCGGTTCTCGATATCTCTCAAAATAATTGCATGCATCCAATTTGTACTTGTTTATATAAGAAATGAAAACTTTTAAGAAATGCTACTAAAATTGGTTTTCGACTAAAAATCTCGTTAACAAAAAAATGGATTTCGAAATCAAACTATTTCATTATATGCAAATTATTGTTGGTAATTTAAAAATTTTTAAGAATAATTCAACTGACAACTTTTTTAACAAAAACACAAAAACCTGCAAACTTTTAAGCAAGACACATCGACAGACGGGATGGGAATGGATGTGGGTCGCATCCCAGCCTTTTTTTCAAATATTTGTTAGTGACATTCTTGTTCGAACCTAGTGTATGACTACCTTTTTTCGTTTGGTCGCTGTGTTATCTGACGCCAGAAGCTCATCATCATTTTCCTTATACCAAAGGTAACAAGGTAATACAAATTTTGTTCTTCGGGTAAGCTTTTATGAACCTTGTAATTATAGTCATACATTTTGAAATATTTATATTTCCAACATTCCTTCAAATGAAAAAAGACTCCCTAATCAGCTGCTAAGTCTCTCCATAAATAGAAAATCCATCTCTTTTACGTATACACATAACTTTTAACATGGAACTAATGTTTACATTTCATAAATATTTCTTTTTTAAGTATCAGAAAAAATATACATATGTATGTATATGTACCGTTATGCATAATATCCTTGAAAAAATTTCACTCTTTTCCAATTACCACCCCCATCAGCAGCAATGGGGAGGAACTCAAGAAGGACAAAATAAATAGAGGTAGGTAAAGAGAAAAAATATAAGACCAATGATGTTATACCCTAACCCCATTATACCCTATACCCTAACCCTTGGTAAAAGGTTACATAACTGCTATACCTATAAATAAAAACTGACTAACAACCTTAATGAACTAATCCAAGCGGCAAATCTAGCTTTCTCTGTCTATAGACGTATACGAGTACGTACATAGGCATAGGTAATGTACTTTTTATTTATCCTCTCTCCCAAGAATACTAATCATCGACTCGACTCTATGCCTAGAAAAATTCAAAATAAACCATCAGCCACTATAATATCCTTTTGTATATAAACATAGGGAAAAACATCTGATGATGGATGCAAGGCAAGCTAAAGCAATGTTCTCTTATTCTCTATATAACGGATACCACAACACAGACCCCACTCAAGTTTCCGTCTGGCAAACAAAGTCTGAGTCTAAGTGGACTCAGAGTCGTCATTATGGGACCTCTTCAATGCGGCTAACTGCAGAAAACCCATTGTACCATCAACTTTACCATCCTCATCATTCATCTCGTATATATAAACCTATACCATCTATACCATTTACCATCTACCTACCTACCTACAAAATAGAGTTCCATCCTTATTCTGATTCTGGACGGTTCGAAGCAAATAGAGAGTCTATAGAATCATCCGAGAGTCGACCAAAAGCCAAACTTGGCATATGTAGTAATCAAATACAATGGGCCTGGCCTAGAAGAAGAAATAGAGAGAGAAAAAAAAAGAAACAATCCGACGAAGAAGAAATTGACAGGATTCTTTCGTTTCACTTCTTTAGCATCGTCCTTGTTTTTTTTTTCTTTTCTTGTATTACCAACTTTACATCAGGGCAGAGGGCTATGGCCAGGCTAGGCCAAGCCACCACCACCGTCACCGCTGCCGCAAGCCGAATCCAAAGCTGAAGCCTCTGTAAGAATAGGACGGTATGTCTGGATCTGGACGTTGCGCCACTCAGTGTCTTTTATAAAATAGAGCAAAGAGTTTGAGACTCTAGGACCTTTTTTTTTTTAGTATTTTTCCTTCATTTTGCATCATCCTAGCTCACTAACGAGCTATCGTTACGGGACATAATTACATGCCAAGCTTTTGTATTACCAAAGAAAAAAAAAAGAAGTTAGAAATAAAAAAAGGACTAGAAATGAGAATTGTAAAGGAAGACGAAACATCTAAGAGTAGCTCAGCTCACCATTTTTTCCATAGTTGGTATAACAGACCCCCATTATATGATCTGGCGAGAATTTGAATACAATACTGTATCTAGGTATAAGTGGGTATATGGCCTGCCTATAGTGACTGCTACCTGCAGGAAGCTTTTAAAAAGTGAAATTGCATATACGAAGAAAAAATGAGATTTATTTTCCTGAATTTTCTATTTTTTTCCTTTTTGGTTTAGTCGACGTATTTTGTCTTCTTTCTAAAAGACAGGGAATTTTTGTTTTTCTTTTATTTCTCAGTGAGTATTTTAGAAAAGAAGAAAGAAAGAAAAAAAATAGACAGGATGTAACCGCAGGTCCTTTGAGTTGAGCAAAATCTGCATCCCCAATATAATATTAATTGTATATCCCACAGAACCATCAAGAACCCGAGATAGGAAAACGTATACTCGTTACTCTCGACTTTCGTATATTTTTGTAAGAGAAAAGACCGAATGAATGAATTGAGACAGATGGGTAAAGGTTTTGAATAAATTTTGTTTCACCATTTTTTTCAGATGATTCAATGATTCACCCCCGCAACCCCCGCACCGCCACCCTCTAGTGTTTTTCTTTGAAAATTCTTTTCAATTAGACGAATCCTTTAAATTCAACACGCTATAAAATATATTCGGTGGTTAAGGAAGTTTTTTCAAATTTTTTTGTACGTTTCTTTCTCATAGTTTTTGGTATTTAGTTTACTTTTGTATAGTGAAGCGGTTTTGGAAAGAAAACAAAAAACAAAACTGCACCAGTGTTTTGAGGTTTACTAAAAAACCAAACGTTGAAAAATTAAGATCGTTTTATTTTCTTGACTCGTAAAATGAATAAAAACTAAATTAGCAAAATAAAAGTGCGGCATTTTTCAAAGCATTCAGGTCGAAAATTTTTCTAGACTCAGGTTCAGTTAGATTTCTAAAAGGTTAATTAAAGTTTTTATTCATTATTGTCTGCATCTATAGAATCTGGAAAAGTGTATAATTTTGTGTGTCTTACTAAAATTTAAAGGAAAATTAATGAAGGAGATTTTCCTCTTTGCTTTGAAAAGAAACTGAATATTTTGTTCTTTTTACGGCAGTCTAACGAAGAAGATTATTTATTACTATAGGTGTTCCATTTCATGTTGATAATTCGAATTTTTAAACCAATTTTGGAAGTAGAAACAAACATGGGAGATAATTACTTTTTAATTCAATCAAATAAAAAAAAAAGTACGTATACGCCCCAGTATACATTTTAAATATATAAATATAAAATACTAGCTGACCCGGCAGACTTCATACTGCCTCAATCGATAAATAAAAGACCTAAACTTTTGTATAAATTAATTTCAAAACAAACAAAACGTATTGAATAAAAAAGCATTTTTGTATTATACGTAAAAGAGATGGATTTTCTATTAATGGAGAGACTTAGCAGCTGATTAGGGAGTCTTTTTTCATTTAAAGGAAAGTTGGAAATAATTATATTTAAAAACGTATGACTATAATTACATAAGGTTCAAAAAAGTCTACCCGAAGAACAAAATTTGTATTACTTTGTTATCTTTGGTATAAGGAAAATGATGATGAGCTTCTGGCGTCAGATAACACAGCAACCAAACGAAAAAAGGTAATCATACACTCGGTTCGAGCAAAAATATCACTAACAAATATTTAAAAAAAAAGGCTGGGATGCGACCCACACTGATAACTTCCCATCCCGTCTGTCAATTTGTCTTGCTTAAAAGGATTGCAGGTTTCCGTGTTTTGTTAAAAAAGTTGTCAGTTGAATTATTCAACTCCAACAATAATTTGCATATAATGAAATAGTTTGATTTCGAAATCTATTTTTGTTAACGAGCTTTTTAGTCGAAAACCAATTTTTACCAATTTTAGTAGCATTTCTTAAAAGTGTGTATTTCTCATATGAACAAATACAAATTGGATGCATGCAATTATTTTGAGAGATATCGAGAACCGAACATCAATTTTTACTAAATTTGAGTACTATTTTTTGTAGATTTTAATTTTTATGAAAAAAAGGAATGTTGGATTTTTATAAAAAAAAAGTTACTGAATATTGAAAACAATATTTTATGTGGGATAAAATAAGTTTGAAGCCAATATTTTTAATTTTTGAAAAGATATTTGAGTTGAAAGTAAATTTTTACCAAGTTTTAGTATTGTTTTTTTTTAGGTTTTTAGTTTTTGTAAAAAAACTGTCAACTCGATTTTTCTCAAAATTTGTCCGAATGTTGAAAACAATATTCCTCGTAAGATAAAATTATTTGGAAGGCATAATCTCAAATTTTTTGAAAAGATATTTGAGTCAAAAGTAAATTTTTACCAACTTTTGTTAAACTGTAAAAACTGTCATTTCGATTTTTCTCAAAATTTTAGCGAATGTTGAAAACAATTTTTTTTTAAAGATAAAATTAGTTAAAAGCCAATATCTTCAAGTTTTGAAAAGATATTTTAGTCGAATATCAATTCCTACCACCTTTTCTTATTTTTTTTTTATTTTTTAAATTTTTGTTAGAAAACTGTCAATTCCATTTTTTTCAAAATGTTACTAAATGTTGACAACAATATTTTTTAAAAGATTATAGTAGTTAAAAGACAATATCTCAAAGTTTTGAAAAGACATTTTAGTCGAAAAACAATTTTTACCAACTTTTATTAATTTTTGTATTGGGTTTTTATTTTTTGTAAAAAAACTGTCAACTCGATTTTTCTCAAAATTTTTCCGAATGTTGAAAACAATATTCCTTGTTAGATAAAATTAGTTCGAAGCCATAACCTCAAATTTTTTGGAATGATTTTTGAGTCGAAAATTAATTTTTACCAACTTTGAGTAATGTTTTTTTTAGGTTTTTATTTTTTATAAAAAAAACTGTCAATTCGATTTTTCTCAAAATTTGAACAGATGTTAACAACCTTATTTTTCGTTGCACAAAATTGTTTTCAAGATAAAATCATTTTTTGTTCGTAAAATTTTCGAGGTGACAAATATTTTTTTTTCAATTTCTTTGATTTATAAAAAAAAACGTTAATTGGATTTTTTTCCAAAAATATTTTTGGTTGGTATCACGTCATAATACATAATTTAAAAGTTAATTCAAGTCTCTAGCGTTATTTGTTCGTGAGATATTTGGAGTTAACCAAAATTTTCATCTTTTTTTTAAATTGCTATGGTATAAATAAAATGCACTACTGGGTCGCACGAACTTCTCCTCTATTCAAAGAGTCTATTTAAAAAAGTATCTATGTATATAAGATTTAAAAATATACCTGTAAATTAAAAAAAAAACTAATTTAAGATTTAAATTTTTACCTGAAAAATAAGTTTGTCTTCAAAAATTTAAATGCCCTTTTATAAATCAAAAAACCCTTGATTTTTCAAATTTTTTTTTCGAAAATCGTTAGAGCGGTTTTTTTTAAATTAATTTTGTATATATAAAATTTTTCAATTTTGTTCTAAAAATATTTTTGGTATGCAGTTGTTTAGTGATTGTAAATATACGCTTTAAATTTGAATTTCGTAAAAAAATGTTGAACCGTTTTTGAGATATAGAATTTTAAAGAGCTCGTTCATAAAATTATTGAAATCGGTTTATAAGTTGCTGAGAAAATTAAAAACAAAAAAACCGTTCTATAAGTGGTACCTTTCCTGAGCAATACAAAAATATGTTTTTTTTTATTAAATGAAGCCAAGTTAAAAAATAAAATTTTAGAGAAAATTTAAAAAAAAATCTATCAGTTTGTTTTTGAGAAAATTCGAATTTTCGTTTTTTGACCTAAAAAATTGTATGGGGGCCACTGCTAGTTTTGATCTTAAAAAAAAAATGAAAAAAACGCCTAACGTGAATCTGCTCAAAAGCTTAACTTCCAAGTTTGAACTCAATCGACCCAATGGTTTAGGCTGTAGGAGCGTGGACAGACAGACAAAACAGACCGGACGGAATCGCGGGACCCACTTTTTTCGACTTCTCTACCATCGTAATATCATGTTTCATTAAAATCTCAAGTTCGAAATTTTGAACGAATGAAAACTTGCCATATATGTATGTACATATGTAGTTCCTATATGTCGCAAGTAAAAAACACCCATGCAATTTTTTGAGAGTCCTTTCTGCATCTTTCTGCATTATTATCTGTATAACAACATTTATTTGAAGTCGATATCTCTACTGGGTCTTGATCTATGGACGACGAAAAAACCCCGTGAACGTACGAACGTACAGACGTACACACGCACGCACAGACATCTCTCTAAAAATCTTTTATTTTGGCTCTAGGGACCTTGAAACGTCGAGAAATGTCAAAATTTTCAATTCGACAAATCGGACTGATTACAATTACTTCCACACATGAATAAAGCTACTAGAGTAAATATATTGTGCAAGTTGTTAAAATTGAAAGTGTCAAAAAACAAAACAAATTGCGGTCCAAGTATCTAACTTCAATCTGACAACTTATATGATTAAATTGATTGTGAAGCATTAGAAAAGACCTTATCTTTCATGTGGCCGTACCAAAAATTCTAAAGATGTTAAATTACAAAATCTTAATGTGCAATTGTGAAATACAGCCTTGCGGAGCTGTAGATAGATGATAGATAGATACATTCTTTATTTGTTTCTTTTTTTACTTGCGACATATAGGAACTATATGGCAAGTTTTGCATTCGTGCAAAATTTCGAACTCGAGATTTTAATCAAACATGATATTACGATGGTAGAGAAGTCGAAAAAAGTGGGTCCCGCGATTCCGTCCGGTCAATTTTGTCTGTCTGTCCACGCTCCTACAGCCTAAACCATTGGGTCGATTGGGTTCAAACTTGGAAGTTAAGGTTTTGAGCAGATTCGCGTTAGGCGTTTTTTTCATTTTTTTTTTAAGATCAAAACTAACAGTGGCCCCCATACAATTTTGTTGGTCAAAAAACGATAATTCGAATTTTCTCAAAAACAAACCGATAGATTTTTTTTTAATTTTCTCTAAAATTTTATTTTTTAACTTGGCTTCTTTTAATAAGAAAAACATATTTTTGTATTGCTCAGGAAAGGTACCACTCATAGAACCGTTTTTTTGTTTTTTAATTTTCTCAGCAACTTATGAACTGATTTCAATAATTTTTTTTTTGAATAAGCTCTTGTATTGCCTTAACAATATTTGATTATCAAAAGTGCAATTTTTTATTGTTTGGATTTTTAAAAAAATATTGAATTTTTTTTTTTCAAAATTCTATATCTCAAAAACGGGTCAACATTTTTTTACGAAATTCAAATGTTGAGCGTATATTTACAGTCACTAAACAACTGCGTACCAAAAATATTTTTAGAACAAAATTGAAAAATTTTATATATAAAAAATTAATTTAAAAAAAAACCGCTCTAACGATTTTCAAAAAAAAAATTTGAAAAACCAAGGATTTTTTGATTTATAAAATCGCATTAAAATTTTTAAAGACAAACTTATTTTTCAGGTACAATTTTGAATCTTAAATTTTTTTTTTAAATTATTTAAATTATTTTGTTTTATTTTTAATTATTTTAATTATTTATTTTTTTAATAATTTTAAATATTTTTAACTAGTTGAATACACAAACAATTGTTTTCGTTAAGTATGCTTACAAGTTTTTTTCATTTTCGGGATGAGTTGTCCTAGGATGAGTTGTGTCTTGGGATGAATCACAAGTTTTTTGACAAATCAAATTGCATTTATATCTTTGAAGACGAACTTATTTTACAGGTGTATTTTTAAATCTTTTAAAGGTACATTTTTAAACAGACTCTTTGCATACAGGAGCAAGTTCGTGCGACCCAGTCGTGCATTTTATTCATCATTAGATTTTACAATATAATTTCCTAAGAATAAGGACATGGCATTGACTGCCGTCTGCCTGAATTGACATTTCATAAGTGATAAAAAAAAATATATAAATTAAAAAGAAAATGTAAAATTATTTAAATAAAAATATTAGAATAATTCGAACAATTTTTACGTGATTTGAAACACAAAATTAGAATTTATAAAAATAATACAATTTTTGAATAGTAGGCTTTACCCAAAGTAAAGTTTTCACAATTTTTACGTGATTTGAAACACAAAAAAAAATACAATTTTGTATGATTTGCAACATATAATGAGATAGGTTAAGAATTAATTTAATAATTGAAACTGTTCCGGTAGTAAAGAGCTTGTCGACAAAATTTGAATACGTTTAGCCAACCTAGTGCTCCATTTAGGATTTCGTAAAATTCTTGTATTGTTAAAAAACTTTTCCGAAAGTGTAATCTACGAATTTCTTGTAAAATTGGGCAAATAGCTAAAAAGTGGTAGATATCTTCAATTTCTCTTCTGTTGCACAGATCACATAGCTGCGGCAAATCACTTCGGTGTGGTATAAAGTTTAAGTTTAGGATTTCGACTCTGGCTTTGAAAATAGTACTTATCTGAGAAACTGAGTAATCATTTCTGAAGTAATTCATGTCTGAAACCAATTGATGATTTAAGTTTCTATAAACGTTTCTAGATGCTGAAGAAGTTGCACTAAAAATATTTTCTACATACAACTTTTGGTCAAACTTAGCAATAACATCTGCGAAATGCGCTTGCCAGTCGTCAACATTGGTTTCCGAAAGGTTGAGGTAAGATTCTGTTGTTATTGCGAGTTGGTTCCAGTCTTTAAACGGAGATGCATTCGATTGCAGCAATTTATCCAAAATTATTTTATGAAGGCACAGTTCACTTCTTTTCATCACCTGAACAATAAAATCCGCATTAGCCTTTAAATTTTTTATATAAATAGGGGTGATGCCTGACTCTACGTAAATGGCGTAATTTGGAGTTGAATTAGGCAAACGAAACAAGCGCTTAAAGAAGTGCTTTTGAAGGTTCTCGAAAGCATCTAGGTTCAAAAAACCGAAAACTTGTGCACCATAGCACAAACATGAATTTATTGTTGCGTTAAAGACTTTATATTTAGACACCAGATCAATGTTGGAGTTGGAGAAGAACTTAGGCCACATCAAATTAAGTGCCAACTTGGCTTCTTTATTTTTTATTTTAGCATGTTTAGCGAAATCTAAATTGTGGGTAAGAAGAACACCCAAGTATTTAAATTCTTGGACTATTTCGATAACGGTGTTATTGAGCGACCACTTTTCATCAGAGCGTCTTCTTGTTTGCCTTCCTTCAAAAATCATGATTTTAGTTTTTTGTACATTTATTTGCAGACCCCAAGTCTCACAAAATAAGCAAAGTCGGTTAATTTGCATCTGTAGCGAAACTGGATTGTCGGCAAACATAACCAAATCGTCGGCATATAATAAAACTTTGACAATGCTGTTACCAAAAGAGACTCCACCAGGAAGATGATCACAAATATCATCAATGAAGAGAGAAAACATTAAAGGGCTCAAAATGCAACCTTGCGGCACTCCGGCTGTTGTATCGAAACTACTCGAGAAATCAAAACCATCCCATACCCTTGCATTTGATGCGAAAATTAGATTTTCGTACATTAATAGAAACTTACGAGATACACCTATACAGGACATTTTATAAATTAAAGCCTGCCTGTTGACTTTGTCAAAAGCAGCTTTAAAATCAACAAAGCAAGTGTATAATTTCTTCTTCCGTTCAATAAACTTTCTAGCGATGCTGGAGATAGCGAAAACATGGTCCATTGTAGAATAACCTGGACGGAACCCGGCTTGAAAAATACTCATACGATTACTGCTTTCAATCCATTTAATAAGTCTTCCATTCAGAATGGCTGAAAAAATTTTTCGAATTGTATTTAATACAGAAATACCTCTATAATTTTCAGGCGTACTTGCATCACCTTTCTTAAAAATTGCAAAAATAACGGATTTCTTGAAACTAGTTGGGACAATAGCCTCGTTGTACAATCTATTAAAGAAGGTTACAAGGAAATTTTTAAATTCAAAAGTACTGTTTTTGTAGAATTCTACTGGTATACCGTCCGTACCTGGTGTTTTATTGTTTTTCATTTTTGAGAGCGTTGCTTCCAGTTCCACAAACGAAATCTCAGAATCCAGCTCATTTACTACAAAGTTATGTAGCGCGTAATCGAAGGTATGCAGGTCTTCGTCAGCTGAGAGCAGAGTTTTAAAATGAGCTGCTAGCGTCTCAGCATCTAGAGAGTACTTCATACCCTGATTACGCCCACCCAGCTCGTTTACAATTTGCCAGAAGGATTTGGAGTTCGTGCAGTGCTCCAGTTCATTAGCCAATCTTTTTTGATAATCTATCTTTTTATATAGACATCATTTTTTATAATCTCTATTATATTCTATGTACTTATTTTTAAAAAATTGGGAATTTGTCATTCTAAAAAGTTTTAAATAAACAAAGGATTTCTTTCGGAGATTTCTGCAATCATTATCAAACCATTTATTAGCATATACAAACGTATGAGCGCTCTTTTGGGCAAAAGGGGCCGAAAGTTTAATGACTTCAGATATTCTACCGCAGGTTTCTTCAATAGAGAGAGGATGCTGAAGAAGCGAGTGCAAATTGAGGTTCAAAAGTCTTTTATAGAGAAGTGCATTGTGATCAGACCATTTAAGTTTATCAAAGCTAGTAGGATTCGGAAGTTGAGTTTCATGAAGAAAATGTAATTTAACTACTATTGGGAAATGTGCCGAAAAGTTGGCCAGAGCAACTTCAAAATCCTCAATAACATTAAACCAGTTTCCAGAAATAGCCGCGAAATCAATAACCGATTGGCCTTGTCCACTTACAAACGTAAATTCACCACAAGCATCACTTTTAGAAGACCCGTTTAGTACAAAAAGTCCAAATAACTCAAACATTTCTGTTAAATTCCGTCCACTACGATTAAAAATTTCGTCTTTAGAGTTTCTATGCTCATTAAAAGCCGTTCGCGGATGTAAAAAATTAACATTAGAGTTTTGATATCTGCCAATTCTAGCGTTTAAATCTCCCACTATCATTACACTTTCGAAAGTAATGGTATTCATAAATTCAACTAATTCATCAAATTCAGTTTGCCAATTATTGCAATTTAAGTAAACTGGAATTATATAATAACTTAATTTGTTGCAAACCACTTCAAAAATTATTTTTTGATCAATTGTTTTAAACTTAACTAAATTACCCCATAAGTTTTGTTTAATCCCATATAATATACCCCCACTGGCTCTTCCATGTGAATTCGATCTAATTGCTGAATTAAACATTAATTTGAAATCTTTAAAATATTTTAAGAATTCGTTTTCGTTTTTATGTTCTACAAATGTTTCTATAAGAATTATAATATCGAAATCTTGTAAATACTTAAAAAAATTTGGATATAAGAGTTTGTTTTTGAGACCAGTAATATTATAACAACATATTTTTAAATCTTTAAAATTTACTAAATTTGAATTATGGCAGACGACAGACTTTACCTATTGTGTATTCCGCTTTAAGTGATGTGGCATTCGACTATCAGGTGGCGCTCCTAGCGATTGAGAGGAAGAAGATGATGGACCAATTGAAACCGGAGCTAACTTACTTCCCTCGCTGCAGTCAAAAAGGTCATGGCATCTGTCACCAAAAGCTTCTGCTACAAATGTCATATCGGCTGCTGTTTTGACAATCAAACCTTGTGAAACTTTGTAAACAAAGTGGTGGTTGTTAATTTGCATTTTTTTATCTCCTTTAATTAAAATTTTCACTTTCGGGTTAATTTGCATCAGTTTGTTTTTAGTTGAAACTAAAGATTGTCGATTTTTTCTGAATAATAGTGATTGCTCGCGAAATATGCTTATTCCAGAGCCCTTTAGTTTGTGCGCGGCCGCGATAATTTTTTCGGCGTCCTCCGCTGTAGTAAGTTCCATGATGACAGTGCCGCGTTGAGTGTTGTTGTTTTTTATTTGCCGGCTACTTTTAACTTGCAGTTCTTCACCTTCATTTACCATCAGAAGCCCCTCGCAAGTCTGTTTAGCAAATTTGATTGCATTGGTTTCTGGTCCTAAAGGGAGGTGAACCACAATAGATTTTTCATTTGCTTTGCGAGACAGTATTTCCAATTGGGTTTCTAAAAGTTCACATCTTTCTGTCATGACGGTTAGTTGTTTAGTAAGTTGGGTGTTGAGTGCTTTCATGGAAGTTAACTCATTTAAAAGTGATAATAAATCATTTTTTGTGGCTAGATCCTTAAGCTTATCATCCAGTGTTTCATTAAGAAGGATTTTTAAATCGGCAACAGATAAATTTCCTACTCCCATTGTTGTGTTTATAGAGCTTTTTTTGTTAGTGGTGTTGTGTTCTGGTGAAATTTCGGTTATGTTGCGCTTGCGGTTCATCTGCTAAAAAATGATTAGTACCGCAGTTTGAATTCCAAATTTAAAACCGAAAAAATCCTTTGAAAACTTAATTTGTCAAAGATCTCAAGCAATCCTTCTATATTTTCGAATATATTTTTACACCGCGTATTCAAAAATGGTATTAGTTTGAAATTAACTTGTATACTTTAATTAAAATCGAAAAAAATATGAGGAGCTGTACAAAATTTACACTTCTACTTTGACAGTTGAAATGTTGCGGAGCTGTATTTCATCAGTTTTGTAGGAAAATTTTAAATATTTCAAAGCATTTTTAAAGTGTGTATTATTTAATTTTTTACGCATAGTCCAAAAAGTCTCTGTACAGCAGCCTAATTTTTATGTTTTTTTTTTTTTTTGAAAAAAAGAACTAGAAATAAATGTAAAAACCAAATAATATTGAAATATTGAAAAAAGTTAGTTGCCACCTTCACCTTTTTAACATATTTTAAAAAATTGTATGCACTTAATATATCGTTTTGTAGATTTTCATTCAAAATACTTGTTTTTAACATATTGTTATAATAAATATTTTTTCTCAGAATCAACAAAAAGAAAGCTGCTTTTTGGACTTTGTGTATGTGCCCATATCATCCAATTCAGGCCACAAGAAGTTGGTGATCATCGACCTATAGTGATCGCAGTTGACAGTAATGGCCTGGCCAGTATGACTTTAGAAGAAGTACGGACCGATTACGCTCCCAACCCAAAATACACGCGAAACAATTGTTTTATTTGCAACCATTGACACCTCGTGGATTGGTGTCGTGCCAAATTTAGCCATTTTGCCTATTCACGTACCCATTCATCTAAAAATCAACCTCATCGCTTAAGATGATTTTTCGACCAAAATTGAGATCAACTTCCAATCCATTTTGATGAAAGAGTTGTATCATTCCCACGTGTTGCTTGACGTTGTAACCTGCCAAGATGATTTGTCTTCAGTGACTGATAAAAACATAATGTAAAAGAAACAATATGTCCGCCATAAGCTGTCAAAATCAAACCATCCCTATTCGGACTCCTTATAAGCATCAATTTGTGGAAAAAATGAAAAACGTCAGAAGAATTTCAACATGAAGCTTTTTCAACAGTGTTTCAAACGCTGGAAACTACTTTTGAACATGATTTTAAACTTTAGTTGTTTTAAAAAATGTTTTGTCATATCTAAATATCTAATTCCTGGAAACATATTATTTACGGCCGCTAAAGTAAAAGACCAGTTTTTATTTCTAGAACACCTCCTTTTGCAAGCTTTTATCTTTAAATTTGATTTTTAACATAAAATCCACCTTTTTTTAACACTCTCAGACCTGAATAAGTACACACATTTGTTTGAAATTGTTAGGTTGTTTAACATTTCTTGTTTGCGAGATAAGCTGGTTTATAAGACATAAGATTAAAACCTAACACCTGATGCGGATTTAATATTAAATAGACATACAATTCCCCGCTACTTTACGATGACCAACCTCTTTCGTCTTATATCTCTCTAGATACGGTGCCTATATTCTTACAAATATTGAAACTGTCAATCTTTATATAGAAAACTTGAAATTAAATTCAAAGCAAATAGTTATGCATTTTTTATCGCACATAATCGATCATTCTACACGTTGCGTTGCCTTATTCGTTCATTCTCCACTTCCACTTTGCGTTCGCATATTTACTGTTTAACTGTCAGGACAGCCATCAGCCATCAGACATCATCCAAAGAGTCCGGCATCGCGCAAGCAAAGTGAAGTGCAACGAAAAAGCTTATACAGTACGTTGATTGACTGTCAACACACACGGTACGTTATATTATGTAGGTACGTTATAGTTACGCGTTACATTTAACCGCCATAGCCAGTCCATAAGGCGTAGCCGTGTCCAGCCTACATTTTGCGGTCTTCCGAGTAAATCAATGCCAAACCTGTAATTACGTATGCAAGTTGGACGCAAGACAGTCATTAGGAATTAATCAACATTCATTGAGCCAAGCCAAGCCAAGCCAAGGGAGACAAGAAGATAAAGAAGTGAAGACCTGAATTAAGAGTATAGAAGTCTCCATAGATAAAGGTTTAAAAAAGTAAAATAGATTTACAAAAACAAAAAATCCTTTTACCAAGTTAAGGCGTAAACAGATAAAAAAACTCGAATCTTAAGTCGTAGCTATATTTTGTGCTGCTGCTGAAAAGATTTCAAGCCATATCATGATTTGAAATGCCGATAAGGTTTTTCTTTGCAATTCAAAGAACTTATGTGTGTAAGGTAGACGCCTTGCGGGGCTTTTAGTGCGTCTGAAGTCCGAATGACTTTTGATTGGCGTCCTTTCATCCAGCAATGAGTAGCATAGCACTCAAGACTCTCAATCTCAATATTCCTTAGGACTATAAGCCATAACCTAGGTTTAAATCAGAGTTTCTAGCGATGGTAATTTTAACGGCCGACCGTGCGTCGACCAACGACGACGCCACGCAGAATGTCCGTCAAAATGTTATGGTTAAGTATTTTTTTATTGGTAAAGGCAGTAAAAATCTATTCAGGAAGTTTTCTGTCAGCCATTTAAACTTTTAATGCATCAATACGATGATTTTTTATTATGTTTTTTTCTGGAGGAACTAAAAGACATTGTTACGATGCGTAAAGGTCTTAAATTGTTCATTATCTATTTTCAATTTTATTGATGAGTGCGTGAGGAAAATTGAAACTCTTGTGTTCATAAGCCTCAGTCCTAACAATATAGATAAGAAGTTATTAACTGAAAGCAATTATGCATTTATGCATAATGCTCCCCGCAGAGTTATTTTAGAAAAAATTTGGTTAGCATTAAAAAAGGTTATAATGGGCCAACTTGAAGAGATAGACATATGCCGTTGTGAACTTTTTTTTAAAAACTATTAAATCGGAATAATATTGTCATAAACTAAATTAGCAAAACTTTAACCATTTCCGCAGCGCACGCAGTGAAAGCTCTCAAAAGGGAAAAAATCAAGATTTTGAAACATTTCTTATTAGTGCTCCGCTCGTATTAGTCTAAGCGTGATTTTATATATCCTATAGCCTTACTCAATAAATATGCTATCTTACACTGACATTATTTTTAAATCGGACCAGTACTTTCGGAGTTTAGCTCATGCAAACAAACAAACAAACAAACAAGAAACAAGTATATATCTGGACAAACAAAAACAATGGACGATTATGTTCACCACAAAATGGACGTAGTTCACGATTTGCACAATTTAGAAGGACACAACCAAACTTAAAATAAATCACTTGACAGCTAACAAAATGGCCACCAATTTAAATAGTGTTGCCAGCTTAAAGTTGTTTATAAATACTTTTAAAAAACACCGTGAGATTTTGGGTAAGGAAAATGATGCAGAAATGTATAGAAACGTCCTGCAAATCAGGTTTAGCCATAATAGTTTTTGTTTTACGAAAACAGCCTCTGGTTTCATCTGCTACTTTCAGATAAAACAGATAATTTTCCATAGTGATCTGTCAACTGTCAAAGTTGTCTGCATTTACGAAGAAGAACCAAGAATTCATTAATTTTAAGGTGGTACAAAAAAACAACGTAAGAAAATTTAAATATGCGCTGCGCATTGCAAAAATTCTTTGACAACTTTGACAGGTTTAATTTAAAATAACTTTAAATGTAATGTATCTATGTTAAATTTATTAGTTCAGTTTATTGCTTCTTCTTTTATAATGAGACATTTACAATAATTAACTATCTCAACATTTCCAAGAAGAACAGTGAGTTCTTGAGTAAATTAAATACGGTTTTTTCTTAAATGTATGTTTATATCTTGTGGTTTTTAATGACAACGATTGGCTTCCAGTTTTAGTCATCAATGATGATCCACGCATGATCGCTGTTGATGATAATGATGATGACAAAAATAACGAAGCTGATGATGATGAGTAATGACATGAGTATCAATTACAAATTCCAAATCAAGGAGATATATTTTATTGGGAGCATATAGAAGACGCAAGAAAAACGGAGCTGGACGCGTGTGGTTTTTATTGATTGACACAAACCATATAGATTGGTGCTGAGGAATATAGAGAATTTTAAATAAAAATGTTAAAAAAAGGAAATTAATTGTCTTTATTTATTTATGAGTTTTATATAAAATTACCAATGAGATACGTGTATGGTGAATAGGAGCTAATTATTGGCTTACATGGCTTGAACTCTATAGATCTTAGAAACAGCTTGAGCACAGGAGTAAGTAGTAGAATTCATAACATTGAAAGATGCAGAAAGGACTTTTACAATAAACGAAATGGGTTGAAAAACAGAACTAAAAATTTTGGTTGACACCAAATATCTCACGAAACAATAACTCTAGCGACTTCAATTAAATTTTATATCATATAATGTGACTTTATACCAAAATTGTATAGTTAAACAAAATTAATTATAACAGTTTTTTGTATAAATCAAAATAAACAAAAAAATAAATATTTATCACCTGGAATATTTTACGAAAGAAAAATTATATAACTCCAGAACAATTTTATGTATTTAAGAAGAACATTTTTCAATATCTAGTAACATTTTAAAATAAATCGAAGCAATGATTTTTTATTACAAAAAATAAAATTTTAAAATAATCACTTCTAAAACTTCTTAAAAATATTTTATTTTCAACTCGAGCATCTTGGGAAAAATTAAAAACATTTCCTTCAAACCAATACAGGGTTATCCATTTTGCGGTTTCAAAAGTAAACGTAAATAAAACACATATAAAATATTTTTTTTCATGATATTTCCTTGTTATTGTAAAGTTTAAACGTTGACATTATGTGAAAAATACTACATCATTTAAATGACCACCACCCAAATTGTTGCAAGCATCGATTCTTTTGAGGTAATTTTCGACCACTTTTTGACACATATTGGGCGGTATCTCAGCCATAACTTGACGAATGTTGGATTTAAAGTTTTCAAGCATTAAAGGTTTTTTTGCACAAACACGGTCTTTTGCGTAGCCCCACCAGCAGCTGTGTCAAATCGCATGATCTTGGTTGCCAGTTGATATCACCACGACGAGAAATTACGAGACCTTGCAATAAAGCCATATTCGCTCGAGTTGTTTGGCATTCGGCACCGACTTGTTGAAACCACATATTCTCCAAGTCGTATTCTTCAATAACAGGTTATTAAAGTCGGTTATCACATGACCATAACGCTTCGAATTGACGGTTACAGTCGTTCCTTCGTCGTTTTCGAAGAAGTAAGGTCCAATCACACCTCCGCTCCGGACCAAAGAGCGCACCAAACGGTGATTTTTGTGGATGTAATGGCCTCTCTTTAATTACTTGAGGATTCTCAGAACCACAAATATGACAATTTTGTTTATTAAAATACCCACCGAGTGAGAAATGTGCTTCGTCGCTGAAGAAAATTTGGTTCGAAAAATCATCGTGCACCGCCTGTATGCTTGAACAACACATTTGACGTATCTACGACGACGCCGTGAATGGTCAGCTGGATTCAGTTCACAGTCAGACAGACAGTCCTAACAATTTTTTAACAATTTTTGTCAGATGTCAATTTGTCAATGTCAGACTTTCAACTGAAAAAATGTTCGACTCAAACTGAAAAGTGTCCATTTTCTGTAAAAATACAAAACTTTTCAGCTTCTTTAGCTTGGGCACACATTTTGGTTAAAAATGGAATTACTTCGAAATTTTTGAAGCACACCACAGTTTATTTTTTACTTGCGACATATAGGAACTATATGGCAAGTTTTGCATTCGTGCAAAATTTCGAACTCGAGATTTTAATCAAACATGATATTACGATGGTAGAGAAGTCGAAAAAAGTGGGTCCCGCGATTCCGTCCGGTCAATTTTGTCTGTCTGTCCACGCTCCTACAGCCTAAACCATTGGGTCGATTGAGTTCAAACTTGGAAGTTAAGGTTTTGAGCAGATTTGCGTTAGGCATTTTTTTCATTTTTTTTTTAAGATCAAAACTAACAGTGGCCCCCATACAATTTTTTTGGTCAAAAAACGAAAATTCGAATTTTCTCAAAAACAAACCGATAGATTTTTTTTAAATTTTCTCTAAAATTTTATTTTTTAACTTGGCTTCTTTTAATAAGAAAAACATATTTTTGTATTGCTCAGGAAAGGTACCGCTCATAGAACCGTTTTTTTGTTTTTTAATTTTCTCAGCAACTTTTGAACCGATTTCAATAATTTTTTTTCTGAACGAGCTCTTATATTGCCTTAACAATATTTGATTATCAAAAGTGCAATTTTTTATTGTTTGGATTTTAAAAAAAATATTGAAATTTTTTTTTTCAAAATTTTATATCTCAAAAAACGGGTGAACATTTTTTTACAAAATTGAAATATAGAGCGTATATTAACAATCACTAAACAACTGCATACCAAAAATATTTTTAGAACAAACTTGAAAAATTTTATATATAAAAAATTAGTTTTAAAAAAAACCGCTCTAACGATTTTCAAAAAAAAAAATTGAAAAATCAAGGGTTTTTTGATTTATAAAATGGCATTTAAATTTTTGAAGACAAACTTATTTTTCAGGTAAAATTTTGAATCTTAAATTAGTTTTTTTTAAAATTATTTTAACTGTATTAAATGTAACCCCCTCCCAAAAAATTGAAAAATGGAGGTTTTTTCGACAAATAAAATGGCATATATATCTTTGAAGACAAACTTATTTTACAGGTATATTTTTTATATAGATACTTTTTTAAACAGACTCTTTGCATACAGGAGCAAGTTCGTCCGACCCAGTCGTGCACTTTATTTAATATCGATATTGACTTCTTTAGAATTGTTATCGCTGTCAATTCACAATTTTTCGAATTTTTCTTCAGATTTTAAAGTTTGTTAATTTTTCTATATTTAACATTAAATATAGGTAATCACTGCCATATTTTCGAATTATGAAATTTTTCTTCGAATTATAAAATTTTTGTTGAATGTCCGTCAAGGCATTTTTAAGTAATTTTGGACTTTATTGGGTCCACATCAGAACATTTCCTGTTATTAGTACTCCTAAAAACAAAAACTGTACTACATTTTCAATTATTTTGCAAAAGCTCAAAAAATAATACCTACTTTGAAAATACACGTATTTGGGGGTTACAACTAAACATAATTTGAGTTAGCTTCTCACGTTTAAGTACATACTCGTAAAATTCGAAACAAATTGTATCCTCAAAAACTGAATAATTCTTTTAGGCAATTGCAAAAAAAAAATGTACATATTTGAAGAAGTAAGTTATGAAATTAAATAACAACTTTAAAAAAATAAGTATACGCCACAGTGATCAATGGCTTTTCCACTATTAATTTATCAATGCTTGATTTTGATAATGGCTTTTAAAGCACATCACCAGTTGCGGCTTCAAGATTTAGAAACAGTTAAAAAAAATTTTTGTTTGGGAGCCTTACAATAATTCAGCTTAATTACTTTTATTATGAAACCCAAGCATAATGTCATAGAAATATTTTACTGAAGAATTGAGCCTTTCTTTGGACATTATAAGAAAATATCTCCATTTTATTGTTTCTTTCATACGCTTAAGTTAGTTTTACTTATTTTTTTTTTCAGAAGAGCAGTTTAAAGCTTTTAAAAAGGGTGTGAATTTACAATCTCCTCACAAATCACGATATGTGGATGTGGAAGAATCACCATTTTTTTAGTAGGTTTTAACAACTTGTATGCGTTGTGCGTTAGTTAAATAATCCATTTTCGTAAATGGGCATATCCACAGTATTTTTAACTTTCCTGTTACCGCAGTATATTAAGCCTTAGAAATGAAATTGGCACTTTCTAAGTGGATAGATTTTCGTATCATGACTTATTTGAATTATGTAACCTACTTGTGATTTGATTGGATTAAAATTTTTAATTAAAATTAATAAAAAAAATAGGCTTAACTATTGCAAATTTCAAGCGTACCAGATGCAAATTTATTAAGTTTTATAAACAAAAAATATTTCAACGACCTTTGAAACAACTTAGCATCATTAATATATAATTATTTATAATATACACTGATAGAAAAACCTCAAAAGAAAGGTGTGCTACCATTTAAAAAATAGTACAAAGCAATTAAATTAGAGTACCTCCATTTTTACAAATATTAAAATCTGATCTTTTTCTCTATATAACTTTTTCAACGATCGATTCTGGTAATATTTTATAGGCTTAAATTATTCTCTTTCAATCAATGAATCAATTAAAATTTAATTGGATCATGTGCCTCTATTTAAAAATAAATAATGCCATTTTAAAGTTTAAAATTGAAAACGTGATTGGTATAAAATATGTGATTTTTTTAGCGGCACACCTATCGATAAGATCTTACAGCTAAATAAATGATTGTGAATAATAATTTTACGAATAATCAATATTAAAAAAAAGATGTTGATCTAAATTTTGAAATTTCAAAGTTTGTACGACAGTACAAAATCAAAATTTATTATGAAATGAGGGGTTTTCATTGAATGCTTTTCATTGATCTAACGTCCCGGATATTACGTGACGGATATTAACGATGTTTCAAAATGAATCACGCAAGTATTTTCTTGTAATTTAGATGATCAACAATCAAGAAAATGTTTGTTTATAGATATGCCTCAAAATAAAAAAAAATGTCAATTGTTGAAAATGAAAGATTCTGTAGATATGCCTAAATGTCAGACTTTCAACTAAAAAATAAAAATTTGTCTAACAACTTAGTTTAACAAATGTTTAATTCCAGTCCTATACATTTGAAACCGCAAAATTGATAACCCGTTACAAAATTTTGTTTTCAACATTTAATTAAATTTTCAGAAAAATCTAGCTGTCAGTTTTTGTTTCTAAAATCTAAGAATCTACAAAAATACTACGCAAAATTGGTAAAAAGCGATTTTCAATTTAAATATTTCGAGAACAGATGATGGTATTGACTTCAAAATTATTAGAAAAATCTCATCTGCATTTTTCTTATAACGGGTGATTTTTTAAGAGCTTGAGAACTTTAAAAAAAAAAAAAAACGATAAAATTTGCAAAATCTCATCGATTCTGTATTTGAAACGTTAGATTGGTCCATGACATTTACTTTTTGAAGATAATTTCATTTAAATGTTGACCGCGGCTGCGTCTTAGGTGGTCCATTCGGAAAGTCCAATTTTGGGTAACTTTTTCGAGCATTTCGGCCGGAATAGCCCGAATTTCTTCGGAAATGTTGTCTTCCAAAGCTGGAATAGTTGCTGGCTTATTTGTGTAGACTTTAGACTTGACGTAGCCCCACAAAAAATAGTCTAAAGGCGTCAAATCGCATGATCTTGGTGGCCAACTTACCGGTCCATTCCTTGAGATGAATTGTTCTCCGAAGTTTTCCCTCAAAATGGCCATAGAATCGCGAGCTGTGTGGCATGTAGCGCCATCTTGTTGAAACCACATGTCAACCAAGTTCAGTTCTTCCATTTTTGGCAACAAAAAGTTTGTTAGCATTGAACGATAGCGATCGCCATTCACCGTAACGTTGCGTCCAACAGCATCTTTGAAAAAATACGGTGCGATGATTCCACCAGCGTACAAACCACACCAAACAGTGCATTTTTCGGGATGCATGGGCAGTTCTTGAACGGCTTCTGGTTGCTCTTCACTCCAAATGCGGCAATTTTGCTTATTTACGTAGCCATTCAAACAGAAATGAGCCTCATCGCTGAACAAAATTTGTCGAACACACACATTTCGAACCGAACACTGATTTTGGTAATAAAATTCAATGATTTGCAAGCGTTGCTCGTTAGTAAGTCTATTCATGATGAAATGTCAAAGCATACTGAGCATCTTTCTTTTTGGCACCATGTCTGAAATCGAGCGTGATCTGTCAAATACTAATGCATGAAAATCCTAACCTCAAAAAAATCACCCATTATAAGAAATAAACACATGCAAAAAATGGCTTTCGACTAAAAATCTCATTTAATAAAACAGATTTTGAAATCAAACTTATTTTATCATATGCAAAATTTTATTAACTTCCCATAGGAAGTTATTGTAATGGGTCCGATTTGTCGAATTGAAAATTTTGACATTTCTCGACGTTTCGACTAAAATATCTTTTCAAAAACTTGAGATTTAGACCTTAAACTTATTTTATCTTTTAAGAAATATTGTTTTTAACTTTCTGAAAAATTTTGAGAAAAATCGAATTGACAGTTTTTTAACAAAAAAAAAAAAAACCTAAAAAAAAAATTTATAAAAAATGGTAAAAATTATTTTTCGACTCAAATATCTTTTCAAAAATTTACCATAATAGCTTTTAACTAATTTTTACTTATAAAAAATATTGTTTTCATCATTAGGAAAAATTTTGAGAAAAATCAAATTGACAGTTTTTTTTACAAAAAATAAAAACCTGAAAAAAAAACAATACTAAAACTTGGTAAAAATTTACTTTCGACTCAAATAGCTTTACAAAAATTACAAATTTTGGCTTCAAACTTATTTTATTTCACAGAAAATATTGTTTTCGATATTCAGTAATTTTTTTATAAAAATCCAACAGTCCGTTTTTTCATAAAAAAATAAAATCTACAAAAAATAGTACGCAAATTTGGTAAAAATTGATACATGTAGACAAACTTTTAACAAGACAAATTGACATACGGGATGGGAAGTTATCAGTGTCCCAGCCTCTTTTTTTAAAACTTCATTCCAACTTTGCTCACATTTAAAAATAGTTAAAAAACCTTTGTTTCTAACATCTTGATTACAAATAGATTCTCCGTATTTCGTTTAGTATAACAAAAAGTCATAAAATGTGTTTAAGAAAATGTAGAAAATTTTGTGTGGAATGTAAAATCTAAGCGTTTTTAGTATCAAACTAAACTAAAATTGAAAATTTTATTTTCAAAAGTTCTTCTTGCTAGGAACTGTCAGCGTGTTTCATTTTCTTATGGAGAAAGTTTATTCAATTTTCAATTCAATAGAATTACAAATTACAAAGATTAAAATAGAAATCGCCACATTAACAAAACAAATCCACCATTATTATTCTTGATCCTCTTTTTTCTCTCAACCCCTACCATCCGCCCACTCTCCACTCCATAACTATACCAATCCCAAGCCCTCTTTAATTCAAATTCGAAATATCGCTATATATATACCTAAGTAGAACCTATTAGTATATCCAATCTAAAAATCGTTTCTTTCTTTCTTTCCTAATTTTTGTTGTTGTTATTTTCAAGATACTCTTGAGAATATTATTTTTTACTTTTAATATAAACTGCTTCTGATTTGCATATTATATTCCACCCCAAAATAAAAATCAACAAAAATAAATTGAAAAAATAAAAATAAAAAATCAACAGAAACAAAAAAAAAACACAAACGCTTTCTCCTTATATTCCGAAGGAAGGACGTGTTTTCTTCTCATTTATGCTTAGTACAAGAAATTTACAAAACAAAAAAAGAAAAGAAAATATATAAAGAGATACAACATGGAAAATCAGCCGCCATTATTTCTTTTTATACATTTAACAAAAAGAAAATTGTATACCTACATATAAAGGACACCCCATCGCCATCGGTCTGAAGAAAAAACTACAACAAAACGGACACAGGCCCCCATCACATCAAGAAAGCAGAAAAAGAAAGTAAAAAAATAAGCACGAACATAGAGAAGGAAACCTTGTCAGGAGGTAAGCCAAAGCTATCGACCAACAAGCCCAGCTACTAGAAACCAACATCTTGGTTATGTTCTTGGTCCTTACGATGGCGATGCCCATACCATAACCCATAACATCATCATCACCATCATCATCATCTTCTTCTTCTTTTTCTTCTTCATGAACATTGACGAGTCCTTGTTTGTTGCAAATTATGGGATTTCGGTTGGCAACTCAGTGAGTTCCTTGCCACTCACTCAATTTTTTTTCAACATCTTCCTCTTCAAATAAAATTATCGATTTGGCTTCTTCATCTTCATCTTCAAGGATATTAAGGATAGGGGGTGAAAAATTGAAAAATTCTAGAGAGCGGAAAAAAAAATCGATGTCAAGAAAATAGAAACATGAAGATATCCTTAAGAAAAGAAAATGTATGTACATATAGAAAAGAAATTGGAGTGGAATCATAGAGAGCAAAGAAATATTGAGGATTGGAGGGGGGGGGGCAATGAATGAATGCATCGCATCGGCTTTGACATCCCATCCACGCCAACGCCAACGCTTACGCTAACGCCCGCCCCATCTAGGCTAAGGAGTTTTTTACATTTTTGTATACAACATTTGAATTGGGAACACAATCTTCTCTTCTCTTACACTTTTATACTTTTATTCTTTACACGCCAAAAACGACCCTGATGGGTCGGGGTGATTGAATGAACATAGGAACCCTGAAGGATCAGTGAAAAATGTAAGCGAAGCAGGGAATGAGATGTACTAAATCTCCATCTTGTTACCGTTAACAAGAGCAAAGGACATTATTTTCCACCCTCGATTTGATTTTTAAGAAGATACAAGCAATTTGTATTTCATGGATAAGTAGGGGTGAAGTTTTTTCTTTTTTTCTTTGCTTTCTTTTATTTTCCTCTAATTTTTGTTGTATATTTTTTCGTTTTTTTGAGAAAAGTAAAGATATAAGAAGGGAATTTTTCAAATATGGCCGCTGACGCTGATTGAATGCTCTGAGGTGGGAGTGTTCTCATTATTTTTTTGTTTTTGGCTAAGTTTCTTTCTTTTTATGTGGAATAGCAGCAGCAAGGGAATCACTTTAATTTACAGCCAAGTAATTTAGATAAACATTTTGAGCATAAAGATAAGGTATAAAGGTATAAACATTAGCGTTAGTGTAAAGCAAATAAAATTATACATTTGGGGGCCCTCGAATGACTCAAGGGTCAATTTTTGTTTTTTCTTTTTTTCCCTCCTTCTTGTTTTAAATACATTAGGGATTGATGTGGCGATGGTGTGGAAGAAGGATCTTAAATTACGGTAAAAATACCGAATTGAAAAGGTATTTATTAAAAAAAAAAATTAAGTACATAGTTACGATATTTTAAATGCCATAGACATCAAGAACTCTAGACCACTTTACAAAGAACAAACCCTTAACATTTTAAAAGCTATTCAAATTTCTCATCTGTTATGTTTTGTTCAATAATTTCAGGGAAATTTTTGAACACTTTTAAAGATTTACATTACAAATTGGTTCTTCTTAAATAATTAGATTTTAAAATTATATTTTTGTTATCTATTGAAAGTAAATACAGTAAAGTCCGCTTAAGCACTTAAGCGCTTAAGAAAAACCAGATTGTCTTAAATACTTCTTTCATCCTTGAGAATTGACCAATTGTCTTTAAAATTCTCCACATAAGTGAAAAACTCGAAAACTTCCAAAATACTTTCAATCAAATTTCATAATTTTCTTAAAAACAAATCTCTAAGGGTACCACCCTAGAATTTTCGAAAAATAGTTATTTTTTTAAATGTTCCACAAAGACCTCAAAAAGGTTTTCCCAAAATATAATGGCACGTAAGAAGCTTGAAGTGATCGCTTTTTGAATTTATGATTTAAAATTTATAAAAGCTGTTAGTCCGATCGTGGAAAACAACACCAGCGCTGAGATCAAACGAAGAATAACTCTTGCTAACCGCTGTTTCTTTGGGCTACGAAAGCATTTGAGTAGCAAAGCCCTCTGTCGAGGGACCAAAGTGTCGCTATATAAGACCCTCATCATCCCCGTCCTGCTATACGGTGCAAAAGCATGGACTATGACAAAAGCGGATGAAAGCACCTTGGGTCGTTTCGAGAGAAAAGTTCTTCGTGCGATCTACGGTCCCGTATGCATAGAAGGGGAGTGGAGGAGAAGATGGAACCACGAGCTGTATGGGCTGTACAGTGACGTAGACTTAGCCAGAAGGGTAAAAGTCCAACGACTAAGATGGCTGGGTCACGTAGGGCGCATGGAAACCAATGCTCCGGCCCGGAAAGTCTTCGAATCCACACTCACATGACAATAGAGGAAGACCGCGAATCAGGTGGCGTGCACAAGTGGAAAGTGACCTCACCCAACTTGGAGCGCGAAACTGGAGACGTCTAGCTAGGGACCGAGCTATATCTAGAAGTTTGTTGGGTGAGGCCCTAATTCTCACAGGTCTGTAGCGCCACCTTAAGTTAGCAAGTAATTCCGATCGAGGACCCTTATAAATAGAAGTCGCCATGGTAAAAACTCTACAGAGCTACTTTTTGAAATTAATCCTTCAAAAAAATTTCTATAAGATACATAAAATTCAGTTTTTGTAATTTGAATATATTTTGTAGTATCTCTGAAAACAAAACCTCTTAAAAGTCTATTTTTTTCCAACTCTCAGTTGGTCAAACCACTAAAGTGAAAAAATATGGATCGAATCGAACAAAACTTCACTGAACGCTTCTATTGTTTCTTTATATTTCACCTTACATTTCCATCACGAAAATGACATTCGAATTTCTGATGTTCGATTGCAATTTGGAATCTTTAACTGATATTTCACTTAAAGGTAATTTTCGTTTATACTTCAGTTCACTGGGGTGTCTTTTTTCACTTAACCAGTGTTTGGTTAAAGTGTACAATTTTACGTAAGTGAAAGAAGAACTGTGATATTTGGCGTTTCTCTTAAGCGGGTTTTTCTGTATTTAAAAAATCATTTTTTACTATCTCTATTTCACTTTTTTACTCGCTAAAATACTAGAAACGGAGGGTAAAAGAAGTGAAATTTGTATTGAAAAAAAACCGTTTGAATGAAAAAATTATTTCAAACATAACAAAAACTTTGCTGAATGCTTTCATTCTTCTTTATTTTCCACCTTCATCACATTTTTATCATACAAATTTTTTTTTCACTTCACTGAGATCTGCTTAAGTGAAAAAACCGCCGTAAAGCTAATTAAATGTTGATTGTGATGTTTGCAATCCGAAGTGTAAAATTCATTTTATGAATTGAATTGCGATTTGTAAAATTTCCCAAAGTCAAATATGTGAATTGAGAAATGGGACGTGTGAAATATGAAATGCGAAATGTGAAGTGGAATGAGTGAGATACGAATTTGAAAGTGTAAACTGTGCAATTCCGCATTTCACAATTCGATGTGAAATATGACATACATAGTGCGAAATGAGAATTTTAAAGTGCGAAGTGTGAAATAAAAACTGCGAATTTCGAATGCGAAATGCAAATTTTCAAATGTGAAATATGGTAAATATGGTATATGAACAGCGAAGTGAGAATTTCCGGAATGAGGAGTATGAAAGGCTCAATACGAAATGTGACATGCAAAGTGTGAAGAACAAAGTGTACAGTGAAAAGTGAAAAGTGAAAAGTATGAATTTTAAAGTGGGAATTAGGAATTAAAATGCGAAGTTCAAAATATGAAGCATGAAAAAATGTGAAGTCTGAAGGGAAAATTACGAAACACAAAGTGTAAATACGAGTTTTATGGAAACCATACGATGTGTATAAGTGAAATGACATATTTTATTATGTAGCTAATAAATTTCTTTAAAAACATTTTTGACTTCAATATTCTATCAAACACTTTAAGGATCTCGAAATATTTCAGATGAAATTTGATGTTTAAGCATAAAATGTTAAACTGGTAAACTCCTTATATATGGGTCCGCCATCTAACGTTTTTTTTTTTCAACTAGTGCTTATTTCGTGAATGGTAACACTTAGCTCATGTCTGATTTGATAGATAATTAGTTTAATCCTTCTTCTGAATGAATATGGTTGTGTATACGCTTGAACAACGCTGAGAACAACGCTTAAAGAAGATGCTGATTTTGCCAACAAAATCATCTTTTCAGATATGAAGCTCATTTTGATCTTGGCAGGTATGTAAACAAGCAAAATTGTCGCATTTGGGGCACAGAAAATCCACATGCATACATTGAAAAGCCGATACACCCAAAACCAGTCACTGTTTGGTGAGGATTTTGGTCCAGAGGCATAATTGGGCCATTTTTCTTCGAAAATGAGCAAAGAGTTATCGGGCCATGTTGAACGAATTTTTGTTCACAAAAATTGAAGAGGATGATATTGGCAACATTTGATTTCGACAAAATGGCACTACGTGCCACACAGCCGAAGCTACACTCGATGTTTCTATAGCATTTTCAAAAAAAAAAAAGTTATTTGGCGGACCTAGTATTCAAAGTTCTGATGAAATATTTTGAAACGCTTTTAGCAGAAATTTGACCATTTTATCTTATTGATTGTCTAGTAAGTTTATTATAAATAATTCGTTCCATATAATAGTAGTTTTCTGTTTCTATTTAGTATAACATTACAGCTTATAGCTGCCTCTAACATTACATAAATTGCTTTCTTAAAACAAAATCAAAATGTTGTCCGACCTTATATGTACATAAGTAATACGAAAAAAAAACATAAAGATAAATATCACTTAATAATGCACAATCATTTAATTTAATTTCCCTCCTCCACAATTCACATTTCTATGTAGGTATTTTAAAATGAAATTAAATGAATGTGAATTCGATTTAAAAAGCCCCACTTTTTCAAACTTATAACTTGGCTTCCTTGAAAAGTCTTTTTTATTAAGCCTTATGCAATTTAAATGGACAAACAACAAAACTTCATAACAAACTACACCAAAAGCTTACAAAATGTTTTCAAATCCAAAAAAAAAATGAAACAATTCAAAACAATCGATTCACATAATTAATGGAAAATTGTCTGCCTACAACATATCAATTATTATTATTGTACTCATATGTGGCACGTACCCAGGAAAATATAGGTATACTTACATATGTAGATATAAGATGGTCAAATAATACCGCCATAGCAATTATTTTATATCTAACAGATAGAGTATAATTTTGAAATGAAATGGTGTATCTGCGAATAGCTAATAGCTTCAAATTGCAGTGCTTACTGTCGCAAGACACTCATTTCAATCTACCACCAATCAAGACAATCAATATTTTAATACCCGCCCCATTATAGATGACGACGAACGATGACGATGACGACGACGAAGCGACAATGCAGCAAAGTAGCAAACAGCAAATGCACAGAGCACAGAGGAGGCAATCATATCCACGGTTCATAGCATTTCACAAAATCATTGCCACAGAACCTGATGCCGCAGAGCAGAGGTAGCTTAATCTAACAGCCATAGCCACAGCCACAAAAGCAGCAGCAGTGCAATTTTATATTTTTATATTTTTTTCTCTATTTGCAGGGTCATTACTTACACATTCGACTTTGCTGCAATTCCCTGGCGTTAATTAATAATTTTTAAATGAAAATAAAATTTAAATCAAAAAAACGTACCGTCCCAATGGCAATATAATGGAATTGCAAACTCCTTCGATAATGAATTTTACAGTGCTGAACACAATTTTAGATAATATTACGCCCCACCACCCACCATTAGCAGCGGCAGCAGCAGCAGAGCAGCAGCCGCGCATTGCTGCCACCGAAGACAGCCTGGAGAAAATCAAAAATAGAATTTCCAGCAGGGTTGTTATATCTTGAAACGAGATCAAAAACATTCAATGTTACTGAATTTTTAAAATAAAAAGTAAAGGGCCTAGGTTACTACCCTGTGGAACTTCGAACTTTGCTAATAATATCAGATTAAATGAAATTTTAAAGGCTTAAAAAAAGCCTACTTTCAAAATGATGTCTGACAGTAACATGGTTGATTCATTTACGTCATTTGAGCACCAACCTAATGTCTTTCTTTTACCGTTATTTTAACGGATTACGATCTGATAGAATAGCATATGGGCTCATGAACTAAAGTATTTCAAACGTAGTACTTGCGCCTCTAAGAATTCTCATACGAATATTCTTGGTCGTACTGTTAAGCACAGAGATTCGTACTTTAGCCGGAATATACGAATGTGAAATGTCTTACAACATTCTGTCTATTTCTGTACTTAAAATATTCATGAAATCAAATATAATGTGTATACAAAAAAAACATAACAACTCTGCTTCAAAGCACCTTCTTGACAACTCGACTTCGACTCCAACGACGACGACGACGACGCAACGCCAAATCCACGTCATCAATACTCCACAGTTACAAGGTTGGTGTAATGCCAATTGACAGGATATTACTTGTTCACCATTTAGGCCGGTGTAGAATGTCGCCGGTGGTATTTTAAGATTGGCGCTGGCTGTTAGACTGTCTATATATATATTTAATGCATATAAAACACTCATACATAACATGACGGCTGCAGCGGATTTGGCCGTATTTGGAGGTGGTAGCCAACTTGGCTAAAATATTTGTTAAGTTTATTTTTTTGATTTTATATGTACTTATGTGAAAGGAACGTGCCAAATTCCCAAATGTTGTTTTGCTCTATTCGTCCGACCTCCGTCTCGCCGTCGTTTATCGTTCATCGTTTTGCGCGCGTTGAATGAGACATGCGGAGGCAGCAAAAACATAAATACCAATGTTCAGGTGATTTAAGTATTTTTTAAAAATAATTTTTCCTTCGATTTTTGTTTTCAGTTTTTTTCTTATAAACCTCTAACATAAGTTGTTGGCATATGGAAGTTATTTATGATATTTGCCAAACGGTATCTTAAACACCAAAAGCAAGGTATAAAGAGTTTTGAATCACAGGTATTTGCAATGTGTGTGCAGCGTGCACATAGGTTAACATAGGTAATAATTAATGTGGTTAGTTATAGTGGCTGGTTATTGGTGATTTAAAGACTATATAGACGACCAACGATGATTATTGTGCACATATGGTGTGTTGTTGAGTGCTTTATATTATATTGAAAGGTGCTGTATTGAAGGCAGTCATATATGTATATGTGATGCTTGAAATAGCTATCATTGGGCAAACAAATTGTTTGCAGCAAGTTTTTTAACATGTTTCCATAAGTAACAAAGCAATTAAAGTGTTGTCTACTTTAAATAGGAGGAAGTCTTATAGCGGTTTTAAGTGTGGAAAATTATTATACAATTATGTATTGTAAGGTTCTCTATGTCATATTTTAATTGGACATAATTCTAGCAAATACTCTGCAAACTATTGCGGATTGTGTGGAAAAAAAACTTGCAAAAACGAAAGAGCTGACGTACGAGCCTTATTCATTTACGAAGTAGTAAATCGTATTGAAATCTCCTTTGGGTATGAAATATGACTTAATATGTAATTTGTGTGCCTTATTTGATAAGAGTTATGAAATTTGTGTATATTTAAACTCAATTCAAAATATACTTTTAAGGGAAATTTGATTGAAACAGACATTTTTCATTTAAAAGACAATTTTGTGTATTTTTTGCACTTAGTAAGTTTCACCATTTAAACCCAGGATTACCTTTAAATACATAATCCCTTAAGTAAAAAGTCTTTTTTACTGTAAACAGCAATCAACCTACAGTTAACTTATCTCTAAAAAAAAACAACTCTAAAGCAACATATCGAAGTCTTGACCTTCATATTAAATTCCGTATCGAATTTACTCACAAAATATACTTTGACCTTGATGAATTGTGCGATCATGATGGCATGCATGTTGCATAAACCTAATATTACTAGCACAAGGGATAATGAAATTCGATGCATGTTCTCTTGCACATACGTATATGCAGCAAGCAACATTTATATATAAAAATCAACAACAGCGGCATCAGCCTCTTGTTTCATAGCTTGTTTTTAGCTTGCACAAAAAAAAGGGGTATTAAATTACTTGTGAGCCCGCATTAGCCGATCCAATATTCAAATAGAATGTCCAAAAAAAAAGGGGGAAGCAAAGCATGAAACAACAGAAGAAACAAAAAATACAAAATAAGGAAAAATGACAACGCACTATACGTTGACGGTCGCGTCATATTGTCCTTATTACAAAACCGCACATTCAAAAACCCCAATGAAGGCAATAATCCGTCCTGTCCCATTCTGATGATAATGTCCCTTACCTATACCCTTTCCATATTATACCAACTCCGCGCAGAATTTCGTTTCTTTTCGTCCCTTCTCTTAACCTTTTATCCAAGTGTGTCCTGTCCTGTTTTAAGCGGCAGACTTTTTAATTGAAACCGACAGCATCCTTTCAATGTGATGCTTTGTCCATAATGAACAAAAATATTCAAAAAAAAAAGAGGATTCAAATTGTTTGTGCTCATTTCTATGCCTGTCAATGTGTGTGTCTGGATATGTGTAGTGTTGAGCTGCTCCGCGCCGCACCGCGCCGGCCACATCTCATCGTGCCATACCGGGATCATTGCCTTCTGCAAATACAACTAGGTATAGGCACTCAGTTTCGGACCGATGCGATGCGATGCAAAGCGACGCGACACGACCGACTGACATCGGCCCTTATCCTCGTAGCCAATTGTCCATATTTTCAATTTCTTATTCATAACTAATTCAGGAATTCCTCTCGAACCCTTTTTTTCTCGTTTCATAAAACAAGCACTAGGGAAGCTGTCCGCCAAATGCTGCTGGTCCTTACCTCTACGGCTCTACCTACATATATATGAGTAGCTTATCCCCAGATATGAGAAACGCGGTGAGTGATATCAGGCGGAAAATGGGAATATATAGGAAAGGCCGGAACAGGCATCAAGCAAGCGGACATAATATTAAAAAAAAGAAATCTACAAAGAGGAAAGTGGCGGGACCGGTGTCCATGCGAAGTGCATAGGTAATAAGGACATGTGATGGGATTGAAAAACAACAACAACAACAAAAAAAGTGAAAGGGTTGAAACGCGAATATTTGTCCCCTTTTGTAATATCGCCACAATCACGGGCAGAAATATTGATTAAAGAAACACACAATACCAAACCAAACCAAAACCAAACAACAACAACAAAAACGGTCCACGGGACTGTCCCGTCCAGCTTCCTAGTTCATTGTACTGCCACATGTTCATGTTCACTGTTCAGCTTCGAGTTTTGCAATATGTGAGATGCTAATGCTGGATGATGTTGGGATGTTACTTTGGAATGACCTGATGTTTTTTTTTTTCAACGTAAAAAAGGTCTACGGAACTTTATAAGCCTTTTATATAATAAGAGGGTATATGTTGTACCTACCTTTTCTATATAATCTATGTATACATATTCGAATATACTTCCTTTTTACGGTTGTGAATTGTGATAACAACAAAAACACCATCAACAAACATTTTTTAATTATACCATATATACGAGTACTATACGACTGCGAATTATTATTGTTGACAATCTGTGTCCTGGTCTTGGTCTAGGTCCTGTTTCTGGATGTGCGGTTCCATTACGAAGGGGATTATGGAAAATTTTTATACAAACTGGAATGATATTTATATACAATGTAAAATGTACATAAATACATGTATTTATATACAAAATTATCGTGTATACAATAAAGTGTCCGGTTATGGGACATAAGCCGAAGGTAAAAGGTTTTGGCTTAACATGTTTAAATTGTATTTGTAGATAGTTCTTTTTGTTTCTAACTATGTAGACGTTAAAAAAAGTTTTATAAGGTGATTATTTTTTTCCAGAATTTTCTAATGTTTTCAGGATTTTTGAATATATGAACACACACATTCAAGGTTTTATTGTTTCTCTTCCTCAATCCCTCAACAAGAAATTTTAAGTACATTACTGTATTTTAATTCATTATAGATTCCAATATACATATGTGTATTTTAATTTTTGTAAAAACGTACTAACTATTATACCTACATTAAAAGCCACTCCTTTCTTCCTTTCTCAACACTGTTTAGTTTTCCTGGTTTTCGTTTATTTCAGCTCAAACCCTCAAAGCCTATAAATTTTGTGGTTCGATTTCTTTGATTTTAAACTTTGTAAATCTTGCCCCCCGACGGTATTTTATTGTGGAAAAGCTAAATGAGTGTCTTAAATTCATCAAAACTGCATACGAAATGTTTTACATATCAAAACGCCGTCGGAAGTATACCAAACCAAAAATAACCGTGAGCATTAAAAAATAAAATAAAGTTTAATTATGGGGCAAAAAGCTTGTTGGCAATTAAAAAGAGGCTTACAAATAGTGTGGTCAAGAAATAAAAATGTTATGTTTAATTGATTACAACGCCACCTTTTGGCGGCGCCAATCACCTCAAGATTCTTCTTCTGAAAACAACGAACCCGAATTTCGAAATTCTTGTGCTTATTTAGTGCTCTAGGTACGGTTTATCTCAGAACCCCTTCTTGAAAAACTTTTGGTGTTCCCAGACGTCCAGTTGTGAATCCCAAATAGGTTTTTCGGTTCGCACTAATAAAGCACAAAAAGAGCTCTTATAAAATCTCTTATATGTACCTACTGTCAATTTCTTGACAAATTTCTAATTTCTATATCTCGGTTTTTAGAAGAAATAGATTGAGTTCTTTGAGATAGAACTTATTGAACTAATTTGTTAGACCTTCGAGTTGGGGAGATCTAGGATAATAGAACTTGGTTTAACAATGTTTTTACTTCTTTCAAAGATTTGACTTTGAGATTTAATTCGATTTTATAATAAATTTCAGACCACAAAAACCTATAAAATGCAATGATAAAACATTTCGCATCTTAAAGGGAATACAAGAAAATGTTACACATATGCATTTAATCCAATTAAACTACGGATAAAAGATAAAAATGCAGAAAGATCTTATATCTTTTTGTGTGATTTTTCAATTTTTTTATGAAGTCCATATACATATTTTTTCTATTATTATTAATTCTAAAAAAAAAACTGAATACTATAAGACTTGAAATTGAAAACTACCAGCGCAAAAAAAAAAAACAAAATAAGAGAACATAAAGACTTATGCACCTGCATTGCATCAAATTCAATTATTTTGCAATAAAAAAAAATAAAAGTTGTATGAAGTTTAATTTTAAAATTGTATTCAATAAAAAATTCAATTTGACTTTAAAGTCATGGAATTGCATAATTCTATGACCAGCTAAGAATTAGGTTTTAGGCTATGAGATAAGTCGTTGTAAACAGAGTCTTCTTTGTTTGTTTAAAAATAGATACTTTACTTTCATGATCTTGGTCTGACAGTAAGAACTTTTATTTTTAGAGGAATTGAAATAGAATCTCCAATACCTTTCAAGCAAAAACCATAATTGAAGAATTATTAGAGAAACCATTTTGAACTATATTGTTTTCGGAGAAGCTATTAATAGTTAATGATGGGCGTTCTACAGAATTAAATTCAAACCACAACTATAGAATCAGGTAGTATACTCGAACCTTTAGTGAAAAGCAATAATCAATATGCTGCCTTTGGTCAGACTAGGGAAGACGAAGCTTTAAGTTTCCAACATAATATTCAATTGAAGAACAGTCGTGCTGTGTTGAAACGTCTATTAAAAAATGTAACATGCTTTCTTGGAAAGCAGGAGTTATCGTTTAGATGCCACAATGAATCAAGTTCATCTTTAAGGTGGGCGTCTACCTTCGCGGTTTGAAAAAATCGTTGGAAAAACTGTTGGCACGATTTTGACGAAACTATAAGAGATATCCTAAATCTGTAAAATCACAAAAAATCTCGCAAGGTCTAGACACAAGTTTTTTTCAAAATTTTTGTTTGCAGAGTTTGTACAGTATTTTTTAGATTGAAAAACATGGTAAAACAAGCAATTTTGTGAAATCAACGTTCTAAAAATGAAGTTAAAAATTAATTTTTGTTGTTTCAAGGTTCTGAATGAGATATCGTGCCATCCGTTTTACTCCGTCACACCGGCAGTAGTGCATTCAACGACGCATCAAGGGCAAATTTTATTAAAAAAATCATCCTTTTTGGTTTTTCATTAAAGTCCAAGAAATAACTAAACAAATAAAAAAAATTTGTTCAAATATCATGTGTAGTTTTTTTGCAATCCATCCTTGAATAATAGGCCCGAAAGTTGAGAGCGAAGGTAGACGACCTCCTCAAGCCGAGGCAATTATATTGAACTACACAATTTACTGGAACAATATGATCCAATTTAATTACAACATCTTGAAACGGCAACAGTTTTTAAAGTTTGGAAATGGCTATCAAAATGATTTATTCAAAACTGTTGCTGATGTTTTACACGATCACATTTCTGATAGAATGAATGTCTGACATTCGTTTAAAGTCCCAATTATCTATTGTTATTACTTTAATAAAAAAACATGATATATTTGCTGCATTTATTGATGTAAGCTAAGGGCGGACTGCAGAAAATTTGGATAAAATAAATTATTATTCTTGAAAACTTATCTTCAACTTCTAGAGCTAACCCTGAGATTATAAGCAGGAATCGCCACTGCTAAGAGTGCAAAATTGATTAAAGCTGCCGTTGAATGCTATGTCATTTAAATGGAATAGCTCACATCTTGTGTTGAATAGTAGGGAGATTTCCTTATAGCTTAAGATTATCGCGAAAGTAATTTTTAGATGAAAGGTTGTGATTATGAGCTAGACTATTTCGAACTGCATCTTCTTGTAGTTGTATAATAATGTAAGGATCTTGTTTAAGTTGTTCCACGTTTTCAAAATTCCCTTGAAGATTTACTCCGTAGATTATAGCGAAGTTCTGCCATTTCATTTGAGTGTGTGACGATTTTTAATATATGTTAATATAAAATAATCTTGAAGCTTTACGGTGTAGGATAGTATTTTTGGCAAACAGTTTTTTAAATAGGTAGAGTAATTTGAAAGAAATTTCTTTGCAATGCCTTATCACTTTTTTAAATTCATCTATTTTCATGCAAAAGTTGATCTTACAAACGCTATCAAAAATTCGACTGATAGTGTGACATTTTCATTGATAAAAATATTGCACCACGTCATATGCTGATCCAGCTTTGTAAGGTTTTTTCTTCGATGTGTCTCAGCTAAAATTTATTTTAACTCCCAAATACTTGAATTCTTTAAAAACGTTAATTCTGCTATATCAAAAAAAACCAATCGCCTGCCTTTTTATTTCGTAAACTATTATAGAAAATCATTTCTCAATGTTAACGGTAAGTCTCCATGTTTCGCACTAATCGGGAAGTCGTAGTACCATTGGTTGCAGAATTTCAGGTAAATCAGCTGGAACAACTATTTCGTCTGCATACAAAATAGTATTAACATTTCTACCAGCAGCGATTTGAACGCCACCTAGGTATGTAAGAAATTATGTCATTTATGAATAATGAAAATAGCAGAGCAATTAGCAAGAGACCTTGCTTCACTAAAGAGTCGGTGTTGAATCATTTCAAGTAACCTGATCCATCCTAAAATACCAATTTTTATATTCTTGTACATTTCTTTCAAAACCTTAATGAATCTGGAAGATGCACCCATTTGAGAAAGATTATACATTAATGCATTTCGATTAACTAAATCAAACGCAGTTTAAAAATCTCTAATGAACGAATTCACCTTCCTTTTCCTAACTTGAAAAGCATTAACGATTATTATTGACATCAAGCTGAATATTTAGTCAACTGTTGAATAATTCCTTCTGAAGCTGGATTGGAAGTCTGATAGTCTCGTCCACCCATTTTTTCAGTCTACTAACAAGAACGCTATCGTGTTCATAAAAGGTATTCACGGTAATTTTCAGGAAACATAACTTGGATGATCTAAAACTCCAGGACTTTGTAAACTGGATGCGTTTTAGTAATTTAAAATATTCGAATTTTCGAGATACTTAAAAACAAAAATATTAAAATAGAAAACAATTTAAAATTAAGTAAGAATTGGCCAAGAAGTGCTATGAAAATGGCAAAAACTCATTAAAACACAGTTCTTTTCATTCGAGATCGAAAGTTCCTAAAACTCAACAACTTTCTAAATTGTCATTTATGAATAATGGAAGCAGCAATGCACTTAGCAGGCAACCTTGCGTCACTCCAGTGTCGGTGTCAAACCATTTCGAATAATCTGATTCATCCCAAACCACCGGTTTTTGTATGTTTGTACATTTCTTTCAAAAGCTTATTGAATCTGGAAAATGCACCTATTCGAGAAAGCTTATACATAAACACACTTCGATGAACTTAATCAAACGCAGACTTAAAATCTACAAAGAACAAGTACACCTTTCTTTTCTTAGCTTAAAAAGACTGATGATTATTGATATCAAGCTGAATATTAATTCAACTCTTTAATAGGTCCTTCTGAAACCAGATTGGAAGTCTGTTAGGATTTTGTTCTCGCCCACCCAGTCTACTTACAAGAACGTTGCAGAAAATTGTTGCTATCGTCTTGTTAAAAGATATTTCACGGTAATTTTCGGAATTGTTTGCGTCACTTTTCTTGTGAATTGGGAATATAATCGTAACTTGGATCCAGGAGATTGGAAACTGGAAATTTGGTAATTTCGATCGTGTTTTCAAAAAACTTTTAAAATAGAAACCAAATTAAAATTAAGTAAGAATTGGGTAAGAGGTGCTATAGAAATGTCAAAAAACACATTAAAACACAATTCTTTTTATTCGAGATCAAAAGTTCCTAGAACTCGAAAACTTTCTAAATTGCGGCTCATTACAATAATTCGTATCAATAAGCTTGTTTTTTAGTTAAAAGAACAAAACCAAGGATTTATCTGTACCTCGTTATGAAATTAACAATTGCATACCATATATAGATACTAATTATAATTGAATTCATCGAATGCAATTGCCATAAAACAGTTATTATCCGTCCATATAATCCTCTTATACTCGTATAGCTTGTCATTCCAAGTATTGCCTTGCGGGTATATTTTTTAAGAGCTATGAAGGAATGCAAAATCATAAAAACTCAGATGCAAATCATCATTACATAAAATAAACGAGATAAACGAGATGTCATACTTATTTTTACTTAAATCTCAAACTAACACCGTGCGTCGCATCATCGTGAACCATCATCGTCGGTCGTCGAAGAACCATCATCACATCATCAGGTAAGCGCACCATCACGGATCGTAAATATATTTTTAACCCTTTTGACCCGTGGCCGGTGTAACACACATCTGCGCTTATATCTACAAAAATTGCGTCATCTAACATCCTCCTCAGTCTTTAGCAGCAACGTTGCGGCGACGCAGCCGCAGCAGTGTCAGCCTTAGCATCAGTGGATGTGGAACTCTTGCATTAGCAAAACCACAGTGTTTGTTTTTGTTGTTGTAATTCTTTTACCGAGAGACCAAGACCTAACACAAAAGATAAAAGAGGAGATTGGTATCACGGGGATTTCAATAGAATATTATGTTCAGAAGAGGATCATCTTTTTATTTCTCTTTTTGGAAGTGAAGACCAAAAACAACCGATGGACAAGCGTAGATAGAAAAGTACCTGAATTGTACGGCATTCTTTTGTTTTTTGAAGTGGATGTTTTGAAGTTTATGCAACAATACAACGCAGAAATATCTTGATCAATTTTCTCAATGGAAGTGTGCAAATAGAAAAACCAACAAACCTTCGGTGGAAATTTTTTAAAAGTTTGATGCGGTTCTATTAGAGGACCATTGAAAAACACGTCGATCGTTTGTGTTTGTTGTCCATTATATCAATGGACTTGTTTAGAATATGATACGGAAAAGGGGTTAGATTTAAATGATAGGAACGTTTATCATAGCATATTGTTTGTTGTTGATTTTCACAATATCACACAAATTTATAGCAACGCTAACAAATTTTAATAATCGCATATGGAGACATTTTGACCTCTACGATATTTTTCATAAGTTCATCACACATGAGAAAGTTAAAACCAACTTATATACAGACGCATGCAGAAATGATTAATAACACAGGTTAATAGTACATATCTAACATTTGTAACTGAAACTGATTATGCAATTTTGATATGTTCATAAATATTTAAAATATTTTTTTTCTTAAAATGTTTGATTTTCTCTTTTAAAGAAAAAAATCAATAACCGTGAGTTAATTTCATAAAAACTCAAGATTGTTTTAAACGATTTCGATAATTGTGTGTTTTTGATACTTAGAAAAAAAAGGGGGCTGGGATGCGAACCCCACTGATAGTATTCCATCCCGTCTGTCGATTTGTCTTGCTTAGTAAATTTGTAGGTTTTCGTGTTTTGTTAAAAAAGTTGTCAGTTGAATTATTCTAAAAAAATTAAAAATTACAAACAATATTTTGCATTTCATGAAATAGTTTGATTTCAAACTCTATTTTTGTAAACGAGATTTTAGTCGAAAACAAATTCTTACCAATTTTAGTAGCATTCCTTAAAAGTTTTTATTTCTTATATGAACAAATACAAATTGGATGAATGAAACTAATTTAAAGTCAATATCTTTTATTGTTCACGAGATATCGAGAACCGAACATCAGTTTTTAACAATTTTTCGTACTGTTTTTTGTAGGTTTTATTTTTTATGAAAAAACTGGCTGTTGGATTTTTCTCAAAAATTCACTGAATGTCGGAAACAATATTTTCTGTACGATAAAATAAGTTTGAAGCCAATATTTTTAATTTTTGAAAAGATATTTGAGCCGAAAGTGAATTTTTACTAAGTTTTTTTAGGTTTTTATTTTTTGTAAAAAAAACTGTCAATTTGATTTTTCTCAAAATTGTACCGAAAGTTGAAAACAATATTTTTTATAAGATTAAATTAGTTTGAATCCATAATCTTGAAGTTTTGAAAAGATATTTGAGTCGAAAATCAATTTTTACGAACTTTTAGTAGTTTTTTTTTAGGTTTTTATTTTTTGTAAAAACAACTGTCAATTCGAATTTTCTCAAAATTTTACCAGATGTCAAAAACGGTCTTTCTCGTTGCATATAATTATTTTGGAGATAAAATCATTTTCTCTTCGTAAAATATTAAAGGTGACAAATATTTTTTTTTAGTTTTTTTGATTTATAAAAAAAACCGTTAATTGGATTTTTTGCCAAAAATATATTTGTTTGTTATCACGTTACAATATATAATATAAAATTTAATTCAAGTCTCTAGTGTTATTAGTTCGCGAGATATTTTGGGTTAACTAAAATTTTCACCTTTTTTTAAATTGCTTTTTTAAAAATTCTGCATCTTTCTGCATTATTATGTATAACATTTATTTGAAGTCGATATCTCTAATGGTTCTTGAGCTATGGACAACGAAAAAACTTAGCGAACGTACAGACGTACGGACGTACGAACGTACGTACACACGCACGCACGCAGACATCTCTCTAAACATCTTTTATTTCGACTCTAGAGCCCTTGAAACGTCGAGAAACGTCAAAATTTTCAATTCGACAAATCGGACCGATTACACTAACTTCCTATGGGGAGTAAAAAATAAGCCATAAAATTGTAGCAAATTAAAGTCTCAACAAAATACTACCTGTAACATTTTTCATTCATTAATAAATAAATTAGGTGGCTCAACAGTCCATGAAGAACCAGGGCCTAGTGACTTACAACTCTCAACCATTCCTGTGTGCGAGTAATGTTGTCAGAGATGGAAGAGACCTACAGTTTATGTGCCGATTCCGAACGGCTAATTTGACAAATCACTTTTCATGACAATAATTACTCTTGGATGATTTGTCAATTCCTCGCAAGAGGCAGTACCCGTGAAAGAAGTTAGGTGGCACAGGCAGGGATTGAACCCAAGACCCCTTGCATGACAGTCCAACGCACTAACCATCACGCTACGGGTACTACTTTTTTCATTCATTGCTATTGTTCAAAAGCTACAATATATTTTGGTTAAAGAAAATTTATTGATTTTGTATACTTATCTCTAACCTTTACTAATATTATAAAGCTGAAGAGTTTGCTTGTTTGTTTGTTTCTTTCTTTGTTTGTTTGTTTGAACGCACTAATCTCAGGAACTACTAATTTGATTTGAAATATTCGTTCAGTGTTAGATAGCCTATTTATTAAAGAAGGCTTTAGACTACATAACATCACGCTCGAGAGGAGCACCAATAAAGAATTAGGGGACTTTTTCACTTTTGAAAGCCTTTTTGAGAAATCGGTGAACATACATACATGCATAAATAATAATAAATAAATAAATAGTGATCAAATTGATATCCTCCTCCTTTGAAGAAGGTTAAAAGGCGTAATTTTTTTTTAACTTAATAGCTTCTTGACATTCTATCGGGCTGTTCATTTTACGGTTTCAAACTTTTTGGGCTGCAATTCGATATCTGTCAAACTAAATTGTTAAAACAATTTTTTTTTGTTTTCAGTTGAAGACCGACATTTACGAAAATGAATCGCTTAACGATAGCAGAACGCAAACAAGTTGTTAAAACCTACTACAGAAATGGTAATTCTGCCACAGCCACATATCGTGCTTATCGTTTCGCTAGTACCACTGAAAATATCGGTACTGTAAGTTAAAGTGTTCCCGGAGACCCGAATGTGTCGATTCCTCGTCGTTCTTCAGTCGGTGGGTATGTTATTAAACAAAATTGTAGTATTTGTGGTTCTGAGAATCCTCAAGTAATTGAAGAGAGGCCGTTACGTCCACAAAATGTCACTGTTTGGTGTGCTCTTTGGTCCGGAGGTGTGATTGAACCTTATTTCTTCGAAAAGGAAGATGTCACCGGCAATTCGGAGCGTTATGGTCATATGATAACCGACTTTAATAACTTTTGCCTGCTAGTGAAGAATACGACTTGGGGAATATGTGGTTTCAACAAGACGGTGCCACTTTCCATACAACTCGAGTGAAAATGATCATGCGCTAAGCGAAAAACCGTGTTTATGCAGATAAACCTTTGACTCTTTAGCACTTAAAAACCAACATTCGTCAAATTATGACTGAGATATCGCCCAAAATTCGCGTGGTGGTCATTTCGTAAACTGTACACGAATTAAATCATGAGTGGAACAGTAATAAGTTCAAATTACTGGCTGGACAAATTTTGACGGGACTTTTACTAGCAGCTAGCTGAGGTAAAAAGGATAATGTGGTATATTTTTTAGAAATTTCATAAATTTGTATGTATAATATCATCATCTGCTTCTCTACGTTAGTAACGCCGCACGGTGCATCTATTATATGTATTATATATGCAAATGCCTATAGTTCCTAAAATCACAACAACGTTTAAATAAGTGTATACAAATAATTATTTATTAATTTTTTACAGTAAAATCGTTGTTTAATTTTATCGAATTTACGCAAACTATTTCCCAATTAACAATTAATAGCTTTTTGACTAAAGGATAAACTTATGCAAATGGTTTATACTTATTTTAACTTTTACGACATTGCCTCTCTTAATGGTAAAACCCTTAAAACTCCAACCTAAAAGAAATCATCACAAATTTTCCATAACCACTTTTAAACTCTAAAACCCTGAAATTGTTGGCTTTTTAAAGAAATTTTTAAAGGGGTCTTTCTTAAATACCTGAATTTAAGACGTTGACAAAATTCAACTGCATTGACGTTTTTTTTAAGTTATATTATGTAAGAAAACAAAATCACTCAAATCCTATAACCACAAACTCTCAAACCCCTTTCACTTTCATACCTCCTTCTTGTGAAAACAATGGTATTGCTCTTCACTCACTCCTTCAAATATGCATATCCATTCACATAGGTATTTGCATATAAAATGAAGACTCCTTTGTCATTGTGTTGGAAAATATGTGTGGGTGAAAATCCTTTTCACCATGCCAACATTTTGGTGGCACAATGACCCATCGAACTTCACCATACATATTCAAATAGTCCTTTGCATGCAATTCCCCTTCCAAACTTCAACAACTGCTGCACATATCAAGACTTGCATATATATGCATGCATATTTGCATACCTATGACAATTCGGTCACCGATTCCCCATTATTCGAAAATCCTTCTTCCTAATTTGTGCATTCTATGCCTTCTCGTTCTTCTATAACTCCCCCCCAAAAAAAAAAAAAAAACAAAAACGATGATGGCTATATTCCACTTTTCCACATATTCCCAACTGCGACACGACAGTCTTGAAAAAAAAAACAAAAGAAGGACAAACAACGAAACGCACATAAAATGAGGATAACAAGAAACAAAAATAAGCCCAAATCAAACCATGACCAACCCGACGGTGAAACTTCAACCCCCATGCAACATCATGGAATGCATATAGACTGCACCACATTGCACAGGTGTTATGTTCTTTCCGATGATACTGCTATAGCCGGCCGGCTGGCTATTTGGCAGCCTGGGAACCAGAATTCGAGCCAAGCCACAGTTAACTAAGTCGCGTACATAATGCAATTCAATCTGGACTGGACATGGACATGGACATGGACACAGAACGTCCGCACTCTGCAAGGACACTCTGGTGTCGGTCGTCGTCGTCATCATCATCATCGTCGTCGTCGTATAGTAATCCCCATCGAAAACGAAACAAAACGAGGACGAATGCAGAGTGCAGAGTGCAGAGTTAATGAATGCAATGGTGGATGCGGCTGGAACCCTTGATTTGGTTGCAACCACCATTGACTTTGATTGTTGACAGCGTAATATACTCTCGTTTACAGCACAGCAGCAGCGCAGGAACAGGAAGAGGCAGCAGAGGCGGTAGAGTAGCAGCAGGAAGCGAACAAAAACAAAAGCCGAGTCGGTGATATGAAGGGAGTGTGTGATGCGTGGTGTAACTGACCATCCGCATTTTGGTGCATCCGGATGGACTCTTCCTCCTTCCACACACATGACAGTGAACATATGCAGCACCACCGTCAGCACTGGAACTGGATTCACAGATTTGGCCGCCGCCGCTGCGCCGCGCCAAACAAAAAAAAAACACCGATACCCTCGACATCATCAATGGAGGACCATGGACCACGGACAGTGGACAGTGGACCCGAGACGCATGAATCAATGCATTTTGTCCCTCTATGGTCATCGTCCTGACGGGTTGACTGGTGGAGGAGGACAAGCATGAGGATGGAGGCAACCATGACAGTTGGAAAGTGCAAATTGCATAGGATAGGAAGTGCAAGCCAGCAACTGGTCCATAGTACCCAAACGATAGCGAGAGTTTCACACGATTTTCCTGCAACGATGGGACAATTTATATGCGAGTACGACGCGACGTGTATCTGGTATAAAGGAGTATACGTAGTTGGGAAGGGATATGCAGTGCACCAGTGCAACAAGTCAAAGAGGCCTCTCGCAACAGCATCCTCAATATAGAGAAGGCGGATGGAGGAGGAGGTCAGTAGTTGCAGCACTTGGACATGTTTATAGGTCAGCGATGATTCAATTGCATCTGGTTTCGCGGGAACACAAAAACACGTACAAAGCAACAACAACAAAAAAAACGAAGTAAAAACAAAAGTTTCCAAAAACAAAAAAAAACACATCCATGGTCATCGGATTCGGAAGATTAACAGAGGAAGGGACCAGGTGCATTTTTGCGTCACACACAAGTTCGAGAGTACCATGGATAACCGTGGGTTGGTTTTTGAGTTGAGTCAGTGTCGGTTGTCGGTGAAATTGGCGATTAAATGCCATTTCAGTCTAATAAATCAGCTAAAGGGCTGAATTCACTTTTAGTTTTAGTTATTTTTTTTTCTGTAAAAGGTTGGTAAACAAACGTTGAAATGGAACGCGTTAGAAGTCGAAGTCCATGGTCAAGTTCCTTTATTGGAGATGTTTAGAGTCGATGCGTGGAACGCGACAAGGTTTTTGGTTTTGTTATTGTTTTTTTTTTAGTGAATAGGGAATATCTTTGAGAAAACAGCTGTCGCTATTTAGTGACAGTTTAGACAGACAAGTATTTTTGGTGTTTGGATTATGGTCAGACACGATAAAGGGACACATGTTTTCGCGTCCATTTTCGGCATATCTATAGGTCCTATATAAGAAAGTTTCGCTTTCAAAATCAACCAACTAACCAACTAACTTGGAACCAAATTTCGACCAGACACAGAATAAAAGACCACCATTAGAAAGACAGACAGACACCACATACAATGCGATAAAAAGTTCTTAATAGGATTTTTATGCGATTAAATTAAGATGGATGACGACAAGTTGTGGAAATAATTTTTTGACAAAATTTTACCTGAAGGTCATTTTTTTGTATTGTATATTCAAAAATAATAATACATATCAACTTATATGCATGGATATGGCGTGCAGTGAAAAAAGGAGATACGGTCAAGTGAAATTTCTGGGAATTAGATAATGGTGTTGACACTTGGCCAAGTAAGAGGAATGTGTCTGGAAAATTTAAATATTTAATGTTTATTTGAATATAATATGTTTTTTGTTTAAATTTAATTTCGTAGACAAGGGTGTTTTTTACTTAACCTTGAGAAAATACTTTTGAATCTGTTTGGTTTTTGTTCTAAATTTTAAATATGCATACATTTTGATATGCGATTACCTTTTTAAACGTTACCCCAGTAAAGTGTGTGAAATAATTTTTTTTTCCAGCACTCCCAATTTGACATATTTTTTGGTAACATATTCCCTTTATTTTTCGACGCTAGAAGTTACAAAGACTTACAAAATTGTATTGTAAAAAGCTTAATTTTAAATGAATCAAAAAATCATAAACATAAATGTATTTTGAACTTTTTCAAAACTGTTTACGAGTAACGAGTTAGTTAATATCGACTTCTTAAGACATTATGCTTACAATTTGTTTTCAATATTTTTTTTATGAAAGTATCAAGATGATGTTCTAATCCAGACGAACACAAAATTCAACATATTAAAAATTCCCATTCTTTTGACATTTTTATTGAAGTCAAATTGTTATTTTATTGTAATTTGACAGTTGTAAATACCTAACTTTCAGCTGTTTTTTTTTATTAAAGTGAATTGTCAAAAATGATACAGTTTATATTTCTAAGAAGTAGTTCACATTGCATTCTTTTAAGGCTACTCATTTTGACGTTTCGTAATTATATAGAAGAAATGTCAAAATGAGTGTCCCCTAAAGAGTTCAATGTTTCAGATCTCTGTCCTTATCAAAAATTGGCCAATTGGGGCTTGAAAGAACAGGAGAACAAATCATAGCATTGAAATAAGGTTTTGGAATTGTGCAATAGAGAATATTTAAGAAATCGAATCATGAAATTCATATTCCCAGAGTTTTGACAGCTAAAACAAGAAATTTGGTTTTTATTTCTAAGAATATAGACATCTCTAAGATGTTAGAGATATCAATAGTCCGAATATAAGAAAAGTTTGTAATTTGTATTTACACTGCCGGTCATAAGGTTAGAAGCAGGCATTTTTGAAAAGTAAAATTGATATTTCTCCCGTTACATGATGGATAAAAAAAAATAATTATGGTAAATGAGGGACTACTTTGTTGACAACTAAATATAAAATTTGGGTATAGGAGAAATTTAGCTTACGACACTTTTATGACAAATAGTTAATGGAGTCAAAAATAAGCGAAAATAAATCGGGTCATTAGATTAGAAGCAGTGAATAAATCGACGTTGTTTTGTGAAGTGCATACATTTTTTTTTCGGAAAAACGGTAAAATTTATAAATGAAAATGTTTGACAGTGGAAGGGCAAGAATAGATTGTTTATTGCTCTAAAGGTCTTTAATGCTTTCCTATACCCCGAAAAAAAAAATCGAAGTGATCATTGTGTCAGCAATTATTTAAAAAAACCATCGTCCTTCTCGAAAAATTATAAAAAAAACACTTCCTTTGCCTTAAGACTTCGCAAAACGCGCACTTAATGATGCAAGGAAGAAGCAACGCTTGTGTTTCGAGAAAGATCACATGAGCTGGGATGTGCAAAATGGATTGGCGGGAGGTTATTTTTGTCCGACGAAAAATTTAACCTAGATGGGCCAAATGGTTATAATTATTATTTCCATCACCTGAGGATAGAGTGGTGATTTTTAAACCGTCAGCATAGTAAAATAAAACGCACGACTGGGTCGCACGAACTTGCTCCTGTATGCAAAGAGTCTGTTTAAAAAAGTACCTATATAAGATTTAAAAATATACCTGTAAAATAAGTTTGTCTTCAAAGAGTCAACAAAAAGTCAACACAATTTCCTTCATTCTATTTGAGTCTATCCTTGTATATGTTTTACACATAAAGAGCTTCCATATGAAGGTTGATGAATTTGTTTTGGTTTTTTTATATCAATGCACTTTATATAAAAAAACGGAAAAGTAAAACAAAATGGCTTAATATTGTATCTAATAAGGGGATGAAAGACACTTTTGCATGCTTACATCAGCTGTTTAGGATCTTTTACCGATATTTGTTTTTATTTACATTCATAAGTCTGCTTTTACTTGTGTACGATCTTTGTATATGAAAGCTACGATGCGATTCATATACAAAGATTCAACTTGTTCCTTCAAAGCTTTTTTCCTTTGGATAGCTTTATTTTTCATATTAGAAGAACCAGGATGGAAAATAAATTATCTGAAGATAAGAAAGAGGCAGACCATGAATGTTTAAATTGTAAAGCGATCGCCTATTGGTTGTGTAGTTAGGTAGGTGTCTAAAACGAATAAAGAATAGTTTATTGGCGTGCTTAGCTTTATGCAGATAGATAGATAAAGCCATGTTTATGATGATAATGAAGGAATGTTATTGGTAGGTAGAAGGTACTTACTACAATCCAATCACATTCCTTCTTTCCTAAAAGTTTTCAGCGCAAACATGAAGTTATTACGTTCAGTTTATTTTTTTCGTAAAAGTTTAAAAAAAACAAGCATATGAACAGGTACAAGAAATTGCTATTCATGTTTTCTTTACAGTCAGGCTCTTGTGCGTTTGGGATTTTAGTTATGAAGTGACACGTAAGCAGTAGTTGTAAAGGTTGTACGTAATACAATATATACATAGGTGTACGTTGAAAAATTGATTCTAATAGAATCTGGCCCGTTTCTTTAACTTGTACTAAGTTTTTATTCTTTTATTTAGGCAAAGGCAAGTAAAAGATTAATATTTTAAAATAATATATACAAAGGTACCAAGATATTACTTCTTGATAGACAGTTTAAAAAAGATTGTTGATTAAATACATCATATTCGTTAATCCGATGCAGTGGCGCTTCACGGCCATCTTTGGTATTTACAATAGTTATAGTTATAAAAATACATAAATATGTACAAATGCATTAATTTCGATAAAAGATAGGAATGTTATTAAAATGTTGTCAAAATAATGCGCTCTTTCGGGCTCATGCATAGGATTTGATCTGCTGAGATGGGAGGGGGTTACATTTAATACAGTTAAAATAATAAAAAAAAATATTTTAAGATTCAAAATTGTACCTGAAAAATAAGTTTGTTTTCAAAAATTTAAATGCCATTTTATAAATCAAAAAACCCTTGATTTTTCAAAATTTTTTTTTGAAAATCGTTAGAGCGGTTTTTTTTTAAATTAATTTTTTATATATAAAATTTTTCAATTTTGTTCTAAAAATATTTTTGGTATGCAGTTGTTTAGTGATTGTAAATATACGCTCTACATTTGAATTTCGTAAAAAAATGTTGGCCCGTTTTTGAGATATAGAATTTTGAAAAAAAAAAATTCAATATTTTTTTAAAAATCCAAACAATAAAAAAATGCACTTTTGATAATCAAATATTGTTAAGGCAATATAAAAGCTTATTCAAAAAAAAATTATTGAAATCAGTTCATAAGTTGCTGAGAAAATTAAAAAACAAAATAACGGTTCTATGAGTGGTACCTTTCCTGAGCAATACAAAAATATGTTTTTCTTATTAAAAGAAGCCAAGTCAAAAAATAAAATTTTAAAGAAAATAAAAAAAAAATCTATCGGTTTGTTTTTGAGAAAATTTGAATTTTTGTTTTTTGACCAAGAAAATTGTATGGGGACCACTGTTAGTTTTGATCTTAAAAAAAAAATGAAAAAAACGCCTAACGCGAATCTGCTCAAAAGCTTAACTTCCAAGTTTGAACTCAATCGACCCAATGGTTTAGGCTGTAGGAGCGTGGACAGACAGACAAAACAGACCGGACGGAATCGCGGGACCCACTTTTTTCGACTTCTCTACCATCGTAATATCATGTTTGATTAAAATCTCGAGTTCGAAATTTTGCACGAATGCAAAACTTGCCATATAGTTCCTATATGTCGCAAGTAAAAAGGAGGCGTTGTAGTCTGGGGCTCAATTTTATTGTATGGCGCTATAGACTTTTGGTAGTCCAAGATACCAAATGACTGGGAAAACATACAAACCCTTCCTGGAATTAGTATTCCCCAATATTAGCGAGCTTTTTGGACCAATTCCATGGATTTTTCAGCAGGAAAACGCTCCCATACAGACAGCCCGAGCGGTAAAATCCCTTATTGCAAACCAAAACTTTCACTTGCTGCCTTGGCCACCATATTCCTCGGACTTTAACATATTTGAAAATGTGTGGGGCTAGCTTACACGTAAAGTACATGATCGAGGAAAGCAATACGGTGCCAAGGAAGCGCTAATTCATGGTATCAAATTGGCCTGGAGTGAGATTTCTTTGGTCTACTTGGAATCTCTTTATAAATCCTTAAAATGTAGAATTTTTTAAGTTATTTTGAAGGCTGGTGGTAGCACACATTATTAAAAACCTAATGAAAACTAAAAAACATAACAAAATACAAATACTTCATTTCATTTCCATTTATTTCATGTGCTTCTAATTTAATGAACCGATTTATTTTCGCATATTCTTGGCAATTTGAGTACAAAAAAGTATCAGAAATTGTAAGAATATAAACTGTTAGAATATAAACTGGTATATGATTGATTGAAGCCAAAAAATAAAAACAGCTGTACTTAATTTTTAAGTGAAAATCTTAAAACGTTTGACTACATATTTCTTACATAAAAAGACAAAATAAATTTAAAAAATATCCAAGTCAAGAACTCCGACGAAAAATAAAGGTCTTTGTTAAGGAATTTCTTTCTGATTTGTGAGCAATGCATTACAAAAAATAAAAAAAAACAAGTCTTTTACTCTAAATATTCAAATATATTCTGTGAAAAAAATCCAAAGAAAAAACTGTACTTTAAACCCTTTCTTTTTCAGCCCAAGTGGAGTCTTGATTAAAATTAGAACTTCATTCAACTAAGTCTAATAAAAAACAGCTATTGAAGACATATTCTCACCCTTTTCTTATTGATGTCTTTTTGCCAATTCAGAACTGAACTTTTTTTAAATATTCAATAAAAATGAAAACTGAATGACAAGAGGACAAACCGTGAAAAATTACTCAGATTTTATGTCAAATGCTTCTAAACAACTTGTCAAATGTGTTATCATGATACAATAGGTCCATTTATCTGTCAAATTTTCATTTAAATCTGTTTTTTCTTAATACACATCAAAAGAAAAAAAGGACATAATATATTAGCTAACTGGTTTAAAAGTGATTTTTGACTTTCTTTTTAAAAAAGAATAAAATGTTTCGAAAATAATTAAACTGACAGATCTTTTGAAACTTTTTAAACTTTAAATTTGATTTTAAATCAAAAATGTACAAAGTTATTTTATTGAATTGGATGTGAAAAATAACAAAACTAACGTTTTGACAGATTTGAATAAAAACTAAATACATGGCGGTTTTTAATGGAAAATATATTTTAATTTTTACTGTTCTTGAACTAATCCTGACAGTAAGGGGCTATCGTTGGGTTTGACCATTTGAACCAATCATTGGAATTTTTTTGACAGATTGGTTATATCCTTCATTGAAAATTTCTGTCACTTGATGAATATTTCCTGATTGAAATTGGAAGCAAAACTGACAAGTGTGAACACAAAGAAAATGGAATGATTTCAGTGGAACGATTATGTTCCGAAATGTGAAATCAACAATCAGCTGTTCATTGAAAATGATTTCAAAATGATGAAAACTATAATGATAGCTATAACTGGCCCTGTAGTCAAATTTGTATAGATAATTTGTCTTGATCTTGAAAGGCGCCATTCTCTTACCAGAAAATTGGAATGATATTCAAGTATGTACTCTAAATACTAAGGGAGTTGTGAATATAAAAAAAGCTTAAACTTCAATTTCAAAGCAAAACCTAACTTATGGTTGACTAAAATATCTAGCTTAAGACCTATTTTTGGAGCTTAATCTGCAATTTATGTAAATTAAAAACAGGCTTAGGTAGAATATTTTAGTAAATGTTTTTACCTTTGTTTTTTGAAGACTTTTAGTACTTCTTATTTTGGAATTATTTATTTACTTAGCTATAATGCCATAACGGCCGAGTTTATGAGTATAGTACAATTAAAAGTTAACTAAAAAACGGTCCACAATTCAAACTTATATTTTTCGTAAGGGTTTTTATAGGTCTTTAAAATGTGCAAGGATATCTGAATATTTTTGTAAGGGACTTTTCAGAGCCTAATGCGGCATATACATTGTTCAAATGCTTGTCAAGCATGTGAGAAAGTATTAGTTAAAATGAAACACGTATACAATGTGTGTATGCTTGAAGCAAAATCAAAATGTTTTGATTTTTCTTCAATCAGATAGACAGCATTGATATAATGTATGTATATTCGAAATTGATTGCTTGATCAAGCAAACTTTTTTTTAAATATTTGTCGAAGAGGAAACATCGGGTATCGGAAAATTAATTACGATCAAATTCGCAAAAAATATTTTTCCCGATAAAACAATCGCACGTCTATTTACCTCAAAATTAAAATAAATATAAATGATTGAAAGCTTATGCATGATGTGTGTATATGACACTTCAAACAAAATTTATTAATAAACTCTCACATGCTTGACAAGCATTTGAACAATGTATATGCCGCTTAAGAAGGTGAGCTGAACTTTGAGCAGAAGATTAATTTATTTTTGAGATATTTTATTGAACCTATCAGTTTTATTTAATATCAACTCGGTGAATGACAGAATTGTTGGAATCGAACACACTATAGTGTTCAAAACTGTTATTGAAAAGGCTCAAATCCATAATTCGCGCATATCGAGTCGTACAGACGGTAAAATATGCGGAGCCTTGGCGCTATCAAATGCGCCGATATTGGTATTTCCAAACTTATAAGGTTTTTCTAAAGACAACATTAATCGAAAAGTCTTCTTTTGATAAATGTCAAAGACGTCAAATGTATTTACAAAAAATTGAAACATAGTTAGAAGGTTGTTCTTTCTTAAGACGCCAGTTATAGCTATCATTGGTTTTCATTATTGAAAACAAACATTGGAATTTTTTTGGCAGGTCGTTTATAGCTTTCATTAAAAATTTCTTTCATTGAAAAAAATTTCCTTCTTGAAAGCCACCGAAAAAATTTTTTTTGGCAGAATTCTGTTATTGGAATTGTGTGAAATTGAAACACAAATCAGTGGAACGATTCGTTTCACTTTTAAACATAAAAGTATCAACTGTTCAGGAAAATGAATTTCCGCCCGGAAAATAGAAAAATACATTTTTAGAGAAAAATAAATGCGTAATTACACTTTTTTTCTCAAAAAAATTCTTTGTGTGATTTCCGATCGATCATTATATAATTTTCATTTCTAATCAAAGGGAAACACCGTCAAATTTCTATTCAAAAATTTTTCCGGATTGATTTCAATGATAGCTATAACTGGCACCTAAATACTAGAAGGTCTAAGAAGGGATTTTTTGCTTATTGAAACAACCATAATTTTTGATCACTTACTGTAACTCTGAAATATCAATCAACTATATCTTAAGTGGCCATTAGTATAGAATACACTACATTTTTATAGAGACAAACTTAAGCCCCCTTGTTTCACTTTTTAGTCTATTTATCACTTCTAGCTCAACCTGTTAAAATCCAAATAGTGTGAATAAATAAACGAAAGCCAAAAAACAAAAAGCTTAAGCTAAAATTTAAGAACTTAGACCATTTCATCTGTTTTTCTGTTTTTTTTTTTTTATTAATATAAAACAAAGTTTAAGCTTAACCTGCCTATTTTAAGCTTCTAGTTAAAGCTTGACTGTCTAGCTTTAACTTTTTTTTTGTTTTTTTAAGAACCTTTGCTAATTTTTCCAATCTAAACTGCTCAATTTCTCATAATTTTAAATCCGTTCTTCTAAGAAGGTATCCAGGTTTCAAAGTCCTTGAGAGTCAAATATTTCAGTACACAAGGTCAAGGTTACCAGCTACTGAGGTTATCAATTGAAACTAAATAAGACTAACAGAAAATCAAACTTAAATAAACTCCGCCGTGGCTAACAAGCTCATCGTCATCAACCATACATTTCTTACCGACGGTAAACTGCGTAGAAGAATTACAAATAATTTAACAAAAAATCCATATGAGAATATCCTTAAAAACTAAGAAAAAAACAAATCCTACCATATTTTTCAATTCCTCTGAAAGGCGTGAAATAACAAGATATTATTAAAAAATTAAAAAAATAAACCTACGAAAAAAATGCAAATACTAAAAGTTTTTGTGAATCTAACCCTCCTGATGTTAGCCGTAACCATTCAGCAAGTCTATGCCTATTTTGAATCTTCTTGCAATTAGGATATTATATATGTATGTACCTACCTAACACTGCCATGCCTATGCCTGTGCCTATATACCAACCTCTTTTTAACACAAGAAAAAAAGGTATTTCTACTTTTTTTTCCTAACTTTTAACCCAAAACGAGATAAACCGACAAAGACGCAAATTTTTAATTAAAATCCTTGTGTCAGCAGGAGAGAGTATTGTGGCTGTGTATTCGTCACCATCCTGCTATAAGGATATTCTTATATAGATCCCTGCCGCGTCGTCGTTTTGTCGTCGTCATCTCAGTTCTCTGGTAATGGTTTAGGCAGTTTGGTCTGAGTCACAAAAATTCGTCTCTTCTTTAAAATAGGCACAAGAAAAATTTCTAATAATATTAAAAAAAAATATATATATAATTATTGTTATCGCTACTCTCTGCGATTGTCATGATAAAAGGATACTCCGCATCCCATAGCATACCTATAGCCATCATCTCGAGATGTGAGAAAGAAGAAATTGTTCGTCGCCACGCCGGCCGCGCCGCCGGCCTCGCCGTTAACAAGGATGAGAAATATTTGCATATGAATATTTTTATAATGTAGGACCTTTTTTTCCTGTTATAATTCCATCTTAAAGCATATTATTGTCCCACAGAGAGAGGGTTCTCGGGAGAGAGAGTCTTAAAAAAAAGGACGACAACGACAACGAAAAACCCGTTTTTTAATGTAATTAAATAAAAAAGGGTTGAAAAATAGGACTGATGCTTTGATTTAACTGTGAAAATGCCAGAAAGGATACGTGGAATTTCTGTTTTTCTTTTTGGGATGCTGTTGAGGGGGACCCTTTTGTGACACTTCTATATTAAACGCACTCAAAATAAGATAAAACCATTTCTAACCTATAAAATTTCCTACATATACAAAACAAATTGTGTGTTCTTTTAACTAAGAAATAAGGAAAATGTGTGAGCTGCATGTATGCAAATGCGATGAGAGTAAAAGGATTCGTCGTCGTCGTCGACAAAATATGACAACAGAAAAAGTGTTATTCTAGTTTTATCGCTCTATTTCTCATCTGGATCTGGAATTTTTCATATTTTTCTGTTTTGAAAATATGTATACACATCCTTTGATATATTTTTTGTCCCATTTGTCCCTGACTTGCATTTGTGCATCAGATATCATCACAAGGACTCCCCACCATCATATCAGTGGCGAAGACGATTATGAGTTTTCCGAGCTACATTTTTCGTTGCAACAGCTTTCCTGTCTCGTTTCAGGCTTTTTCTTTATTTTTCTATATGATCAGAGGACACTGTCGTTGTTATCTGGTGTTGGTGGCAGTGCCAGTTCCAGTGCCATATCCTATATCCAATGCAGGACTCGCGAGTTCATATATATCTAACACATCCAGACTCAAACACACTCTCCTGCAACAGCAGCAGCATCAGCATCAGCATCAGCATCAGCATCAACTTTCTCATCCCGGAGAAAGGATTCTTTTCTCTTGTCGAAAAATGGTTTAACGATAGCAACAATGAATAATTTTGACAGTTCGCTATGTGTTTTCGAAATATGCATTGAGAATAAGAGTTACATTTGTATGTACCTTCGAGTAGATATTATGTGCTTTGGTTTCATTTCATTTTTCTATTGTTTCACCCTTTATATGCAGGATTTCACGTCGTCGTCGACGCGACGCGACGTCAGGGAAAGTGGTTCTGTTCTTCTTTTTTTTTCTTCAATCATCCCGGAAAGGATTTGGATATAATGCAACAACGGGATGGATTTTTGGGTAGAAAAAGTTTATAAAGTCCTTTTTTGGCGGGTAAAAATTGTTGATAGAGGTACATACATATACGAGTATATAGGAGTATATATGAAGTGACTTTGTTGATTTAGAAGAGTGGATTTGATTTGAATAAATATAGTAGACGCTGGAATCTGAAAAACCAGTTTTAATGATTACCTAACGTTGCTTGACGTCGCCTAGTCGTTGACGGTTGACGGATGATGGTGTGTCCTTTGAATGAGATGGGTTTGTTTCCGTCTGTCTATTTGAATAAATATCACCAAAAAGTTTGATTTGGGTTCAGTGGAGATTTTTTTTGTTTCATTTAAAAAAATCATATATAGAATTTTTTTTTGTTTTATATGCAAATGAATATTTTTATTTTCAGCAGGTATTTAGAAAAGGCAACACAACTTAATTAACTTAAAAAGGATTATTATTTTTTTTGTTTAAATGACTTTTAAAAAAATTCAATTAATGAATTAATGAAAGTTACCCCCTAAAAAAATATGTACAAACATTTTACCTGGGTCTACCGTCAATTTGAGGGAGAAGACTTCATTTCAATGCATTCCTTCTTTAAATAGTAAAATATCAGACAAAATAAATGACTTTTGACAGATTGAAACCATAAGTAATTTCAACGTTATAACTTCACAAATGTTTAATTGGCACCCGGGAATAAATTCATCCATTTCATCCATTAAAAAAAAAAATCAAAGGTTTATGTAAAATGTTTTAAATAAAAATGTATATCAAGCTCTTAGGCCTCTTTCAGACAAGAGGACGGTTTCTTCTGTCACGTTACCAGCTGTACCATGAACCATTGATAGTAAACTGAATATTTGAGTATGGGGAAAAATAGCTGTGTTTCAAAAATTTTTGAATTTTCTCTTATCTCTTTACCGAGATGGACTTCAATAAATGGCGCCCGGGTAAAACGTAAATCCTAGAATTTGTTTAACTTCAGAGAATAAAATTGCTAACACTAACTGTAGTAAAACAAACAACTTTGTATATTTTACAGAAGCGAATCCTAAGAATTTGAAAAGTTATTATGTATTTTTTTTTTTAATGCTAAAATGTATTAAAAATGGCGCCCGGGTAGCGTGTAATTTGTTAAATTTGATGACCGAAAAATTGTGATCAGGATTCGCTTTAAATTTTCTGAGTATGTGATTATGGAGAAAAAGAAAAAAATTTTCAAATTCACGCTTATTTCTTTACCCAAAAGAAACCTCAATTAATAGAGAGCCCGGGAAAAGCGTAGTTCTTTGAATTTGATGAACTTTAGTGAGTAAAATTCTTTTAACTGTTTTTAAATAAAAAATTTTGTATATTATACAGAACAAAATTCTAAGGACTTAAAAAGTTATTAATGTTTTTGTTTAAAAAGCTAACATTTATTAAAAATGGCGCCCGAGTAGAGCTTAATTCGTTGAATTTCATTAAAAAATAAGTAAGTAAAATTTTTACAACTGTTTGAAAACATAAAACTTCATGTGTTTTAGAGAAAAAAATCCTAAGAAATAGAAAAGTTAATAAATTTTTGTTTAAAAAGCTATATAATGCATTAAAAACTGGCGCCCGGATAATAGTTGATTCCGTTGAATTTGATGTACCTTAGTGAATAAAATTTTGTATAACTGTACTTAAACATGAAACTTTATATATTTTACAAAAACAAATCCTAAATATTTTTAAATTTATTTAATAAATGAGGGCATAAAAAGTTATTACATTTTTTGTTTAAAAAGCAAAAATTTATCGAAAAATGGCGCCCGGGAACAACATAGAATTATTTGATACCCTTAAGTGAGTACAATTCTTAGACTGTTTTCAACCAGAATATTGTATAAATTTTACAGAAAAAATTATTAATGAGGACATGAAAAGTTATTAAGGTTTTTGTTTAAAATGCTAAAAATTATTAAAAGGTGCCCAAATCGTGGAAAATTCCATAAATATTTTGTTCGCCATTCAGTGCAATTCTATACACTATTTAAAATGATAAAACGCTGTGTAAAGTACGTACTGGTAACTCTACAAATTTTGTATTACAAAAATAATTTCGATAAATGGCGCCCGGGCAAGGATAATTCTTTTTTCTCATCCAGTATGGGAGCTAAATGGGAAGATGTTGAAAATATTTTTTTTGAAAGAAACCTAAAATACTAGACGGCAAAATGATGTTTTTTTTCTGTCCCACATCACAAAACAATACTTTTTAAAAGAATTAAATTATCTTGAATTCAGATCTCAGCTTTTATAGTTCTTCTATAACTTCAGGTTTTTCAAATATGTCTTTTTAGGCATTTTAAAGGCAAACGGTGTTTCTAAGGATCGGGTAAAACACAACAAAGTCCTTAAAAGTTTGAAAATTTGGAAGTGTCGCTGTCGAACTTTGTTTTTTAAACACAGTTTTAATCATTTTTTTAGTATCTTACTTAGTTTATAGAAATCTTTTTAAAGTTTTGGGTCTTCATTTGACTCCATAAATGTTTCGAAAAACCATAAATTTATTGCTTTCTAGTTTAAAAAAAAAACGTTTTGGAGTTTATATTTAGTGCTAATTTCAAATCCGAACTTCGATTGGATTATCAACGTTATTTTTATATTTTTATTTCAATATATTTCAAAAACTTGATGAAAAAACCTTATTTGAACGACGGATTCGTTAGAAAAACAAATACTTCTTTTAAACCGTTTCGCCCTATTCTCTTAAAAATTGCTTTAACATAAATGGTTTAGCCCTTTTTTGAGAATGGTGAAATCAAAAAACCTATAAAGATTTTTCAGAAATTTTATGAAATACTTAAAATGTTTTCAACTGAATGTTGAAGATAACGATTAGTGATCTGGGAAAACCATAATGAATTTTATTGACAAAAATATTCATTAATTTAGATAGTGTTAGTTTTGTCTTATACCCGTAGGGTGAGATGGTTAATCTCTGCCTGTACAATTTAAAGTTTTTTTTTGTGACGAATACTGCCTCTTGCGAGGAATTGAAAAGTAATTTAAAAGCTTCTTGGAACTGGAATAACATTTGTAGGTCCCTTCCATCCCTGACATAACGGGCATACAGAAATGGTTGAAAATATTAAGTCACTAGGATCTCTGATTCTCTACGAACTGTTCACTACAAGCGTCACGTAATTTATTTATTTAAATTAAATAAAAAGTGGCGCCCAACTAAAAACTTCCGTTTTAAAAGTCTTAATCTGTATGTTACCGTTTTTTGTAAATTAATCAGTCAGTGGTACTGTAGAAATATTTTTTTAATTTACCAATTATTTCGTTCTAAATTGTAAGTTCAATCGTCCGTAAAAATTTTATCGTCAATTTTCCATAAGTGACTTTGAGACATTTAAAAAAAAATAGAAGTTTTATTAAAACTCTTTGAAATATTGTTCAAATAAAGGCATTTTTTGTGCTTATATGTATTTTCTTGGACAAGCTCTTTTTAAAGAACTACAAAGACCTGGACTTTTAATGGTAACGGTCAGTCATAATCTTAAATAAATAAAATATTATAATGTAGTGTACATTGTAAGAGTGGTATTTATAAAAAATAATAAAATATTTATTTAATTAAAAAAATACTGTCTACACAATATTCATATAGTTTTCTTTTATGCATTCATATTTTTAACAAAAAACACACAGTTGTTGGAAAGTCTGAAGGAGAGTTGGGTAATATATGTACGTGTACGTTTTTTAAAGGCTTGGAGTTCAATCGAACATCATCTCATTAAATAAAAGAGAAACCTATTGATTCATGCACTTCGTTATTTTATCAAGCATGAAATGTAAACTACCTATACACCGGAAAAAATGAGCCTTTTCAACAAAAAAAATATTCTTCCTTTCCTACCTCAACCTTATCCGTATAACGTCATATTGACTCTATAGAGGCAAACTTTTAATTCTGTTTTTATTTTTTTTTTATTTTTATACATTTTAAGACGCAGTCTATCGTAATAAACCTCTGTAATTCGTAATTCAGTCAAACATTATCCCAGCTAAAGCCCACTTAAGGTTTTCCGGTCTAGTCCCGTCCTTATATTCCGACCAATGCACCATACTCCGCACCGCATCATAACCAACCATCAGAGTTCCAACTATTGGCATCATGGCTTGAATTGCTGCTGTAAAACATCCATCAGCAACATACCACCATCATATGTATGTACATACATTGTAACTCTACATTATTAACTCATTTTTTATTGCCTGTAAAGTAATATGCAATTATTTGTTACACGGTACTCTTCGTTGTTGGCAGCATTCAAGAGCAAAAGTCAAATCGGGTGAGTTTGTAGGTAAAACAATCCGCCTTCGTAACTGACGTCGCCGTCGTCGCCACAGCCGCCGAGGACGACGCTGCTGCCAGTGGTATACCTAACTTGGTGGCTTCGTCCTCGTCGTCGTCGTCGTCATCGTCATCAGCATCGTTCTCGTCGTCGTCGTCGGTCGCCATTTGCGGTGTCTCGTTGTTGACGTCGACGTCCCAACAATGTTATGTGTACATATATACAAAATATGATATAGTATATACTTTTCCTTAGGAAGGAGGTAAATGCTCCCCGCAATCTCATCATCCAACTTTTTTGTATGGAAAAAGTTCTTAGCAAATATTTGCAAAATACTTGTATCCGTTTTGTTAACTTTACTTAACATCCTGTTGTTGCATAAGTGTACCTATGCGCGGATATATATCTACGCGTGCATACGAAACGAAAATCGCAGGATGTGCCATTGTAGCAAGAAGAATAAAATACAGTCTCAGATGTTGAAGAGGATTGCTTTATAATGACGAGAAGGCACTTAGAATCATGATGCATGTGCGGAGGACGATTATGATGATGCCGATCCTGATGCCGATGCGATGATGATGAAGGGATGTTGGATTTATATATATATGTGCAAGGCAAGAGAACATAAATGCATGCCTATATACATATATGCTTCTCATACACAACATATGTATATGCCTTATTGTATATGATATGTGAATAAAGGATGCGGGTGGAAAATGATTGCCCTTGCACTGATTTCGTTTCATTTTTTTGCGTTGTGTGTTCATATTCTTTTGCAAACGAACTACAAGAGCCTGTGAATGGAGAAAAGGGTTTTTCTCGGTTATGTCTACACAGTATATAGGCTTGCATTTATGCTAAAGAGGATCTCATTTGTGTACAGAAACACACACAATAAATAAAAGGTATAAAAAATGAACCCATTCCATGTGACTTGAATACGATGACGACAATGCCCCAACAACGATATACCGAAGCGAACCAAAACCAAACCGACCAACGCGCTATGTTATAAAGTTGATACATCTACGCTTTGCTGCCACTGCCTACCACCATCTCACCACCTTACCAGCACTAGTAGCAGTAGCAGCACAAGCTGGCAGCAGCACTATTATGATGATGCGATGTAAGGTACGTAGGCGCATAATGCAATCTGCAGCAAATAAAATTTTCTATTATCCCCTTGGATCCTGTTACCAACATCCTTATTAAAAATGAATGAAGGAACAGGAAGTGGTCTGAGGTGTGGGTGTGCGATGAGGTGAAAATTATGAAAAAAGCTTAAATATGAAAGAAGAAAGAGACGTGTTTTTTATACGTTGTGTCTTTTCTTTTTTTATTTTCTGGATGATGGACATTTTTTATGATTTATAGAGAATATACATTTTAAAAAGTGGCGCCCAACTGAAAACTTCATTTTTAAAAAACTTATTCTAATTCATACAATTTTTTGAGAATTCATCAGTGAATTATACTTTAGGAATGATTTTTATTTAAAATATTGGTAGTTTAAATAATCTAAAAAGAAAAAGTGGCGCCCAACTGAAAACTTTAATCTTAAAAAACTTACTCTACGTTATAGAATTGTTTTTTAAATTAATCAGTGAATGATACTGTATTCATGATTTTTCTTAACTTACAAAATAATTGTTTATAAAATAAATTGAAAAAAGAAAGTGGCGCCCAACTGAAAACTTCACTTTAAAGAAACTTTATTTAGATCATACAATTTTTTTTTTAAATAAATCTTTAAAAAGTACTCTTGGCATGGCTGTTTTTTAATTCAACTAATAATTGGTACTTTAATTAATCTAAAAAAAAAAAAAAGGTGCCCAACTGATGACCTTATTTTTTATAAAACTAGTCTATTAATCTGCGGATTATACTTTAGGAATTATTTTTATTTAACTTACTAAAATATTGGTCGTTTAAACAATCTAAAAAGAAAAAAAGAAGTGCCTAACTGATAACTTTACTTTAAAAAAACTTAGATCATATCATTTTTCGAAAATTAGTTTTTTGAGTGATGGTGTAGCCACGATTTTGTTTGAATTTACAAAATTACTGTTCATTTAATGACCTGAAATGATACAATTCGCCCAACTGAAAATTTCAAAATTAAAAATCTTGGTCTAGATCAGAAACTTTTTGGAATATGTATCCGTAAACATGATTGCTTTCAATCTAACAAATAATTGGTCGCTTAAATAATATAAAATGAAAAGTGGCGCCAAACTGAAAATTTCACTTTTAAAAAAACTTATTCTAATTCATACAATTTTTTTTGAAAATTCATACGTGAATAATACTTTAGGAATGATTAATATTGGTATAGTTTAAATAATCTAAAAAGAAAAAGTGGCACCCAACTGAAAACTTTAATCTTAAAAAACTAAGTCTATATTATAGAATTTTTTACTGTATTCATTATTTTTCTTAACTTACAAATTAATTGTTTATAAAATAACCTGAAAAAAAAGAAAGTGGCGCCCAACTGGAAATTTTACATTTAAAAAAATTAATTTAGTTCATATCATTTTTGAAAATTAATCTGTGATTGATGAAACTGCAAACACGCTGTTTTTTTTTAATTTTTTGATTCCAAATTCTTTGACGTTAGACAAAAAGAGCTCAAGTCAGGAAGAACTTAAGACGTTAATATAAAACCAAATATCTTTCTGATTTGTTGTCTAAAGACTAAATTAATATAATAGTTAGCAGTTTTGATAGACTTGAGTAGTTAGAGAACAAAATCCGTTTGAGAAATAAAATCTATTAAACCAAATCAAAACCTAAAATGAAATGTTTTTTTCTTAAGAGCTTTTTACCTAACGCCAAAGAATTTCTCAAATGCTTTTAGATTTATAAAGTCGTTTCTTTAAAAGACTCTTTTAGTCTTGATATTTGTATAAATTTTCATATGAAATGGAAAGTGTGAAAGAATATCAAAAGACTTCAACACATAGACCTACAAAAATCAGTTCCTCACCATAACCTCAAACGTTTTAAATGTAAGAAAGTTTCAAACCGTTTTTTTTTTACAATTTTTCACTGTTATGTGCACCGAAATGAAGACTTCCAAAAATCTTATTTGTTTACTTTTTTAATTTTTATTTCTGGTTCTACTGCTACTTTATAAACTGACGAGAACAACAAATAAATTGATGTGGTTAAATTAGTATTAATCATCAACTTCGAGTCAAAAAGAAAATCTTAAATGGCGCCCGGGTAGAAAAAACATGTTCTTTGGTTTCTTACAGAAAACATTAACTGAGAAGTAAAAATTCTACAAAGATCAAAGAGAAATCCAAAAAGTGAAGGATTAAAAATGCATTTTTTCAGTTCAACGTTTAAAACTAAAGAAAATCCTATTATAACTGTTTACATACCCTCGGATATAATCTTGAATACATTCTGAAATATTTACATCGTTCCTCGCTAGAACATTGCTTTCTCTTTCTCTACAAAACAAAAAAGAAAAAAACAAATCTTCCTATACATTTTGCGTAGGTAGGTAGGTTGTAGGTGTAGGTATAAATATAGGTATACCCATCAGACAAAAAAAAAACGTCCCTTACCTTCTCTAAAAATGGAGACTCCATCCGAGAGCCATGCCAGCACAGGACCAGCATCATCAGAGCACATTGCTTTCCCGGCATTTTTTTTGTATCCTTTTTCTTTCCGTTCGCACTCCATTTTTTTCAACTGTACATAGATATACATATATGAATGCACTGTACATATGCATGTATATATATTTTTTGCGTTTCTCTTTGCATTACCAACCTTATTTTTAACTCTATTTCTTTGGCTTTGCATATATTTTTTACTTTTTGATAAGAGAGAACTTTAGGGAAAAATTCTATAATGGGACGCTTCGCCTGCTGCTACTGCAGGATATATGTACATACATATGTACGTTATATACGTTTCTATAGAGATACATAAAGCATAGGTATAGGTATATAAGAAAAGAATGCTTCTATTAATTTGTATACCTACCCATGTACTTACTATATTTCTACGTTGTTGTCGTGCAACTATAACAGGAATATAGCAACAGCACACCACAATTCCATTCCAGGACGAGAAAGGACCAGCACATCATTCATATTGGATTCCCTTATTCTTTGACAGGATACTATTGGAGTTTTTCTGTACTGTTTTGTGTTGTTGTTGTTTTTGCTGTGTTTCAAGACTCCCTCATAATTAAAAATCTACAGTTTACCATTATCGTGTCACTTATACATTCAAATAAACGGTTGTCCCGTACCGGAATGGTATATATACTCGTACTACTACTAAAGCTGAAGCCGCATCACTACACCATTGCTATTGCATATTCCTGTGGGTGACTCAGATGTGTTCATTTAGACAGGGTTGGATTTTTTTAGTATAAGTCAAACAGGCGCTAATTTGAATCACTCCAGATGTCAAGGCGACAACACTTCTCGTTTTCCAGTTCTAAAAAAAAACACACAATTTTAAGCTAAAACTAAATCTACTATTACATGGTCAACCTACGAGTTAAGGTCTTTTCGTAAAAACGACATCAAAATCTATTATTGTTATTTTATTGTACTATTCGTACTAGAATGTCAGCTTGTTAGACTTGACCATTCTTTATTCCGTCAATTTCATTAATAAAAATAATGATTAATAAAAATCTGTCTTAAAGGTGTCACAACGTGCAATCGTCAACGACGAAAAAATGCTGTCAACGCGTTGACGGGAACATTGACGCTAGTGCTGTCAAACATTTTTGTGTTAACGCGTTGACTCTCTGTCAAAACAATGCCATCAAAATCTGTCTCCTCTCTTCCAATAGTCAACATAAAAAAAAATGCTGTCAACGCTTTAATTCTCTCACATAAAAATGACGTCGAAATCTGTCCCAAGGGTATCAAATCATGTAATCTTCAACGAAAAATACTTTCAACGCGTTGAAGGATACATTGACGCTAACGTTAAACTCATACTTCAGTTCACAACTTGACAATTTTCCGTGGCCGTGTAATGTTTGAGTCAACGCCATTGGGACAAGTTGAAGCATATTCAGGACTGTCATTAACCGCAATTAATGTGGCAATTAATATTGACAGGGCACAATTCAACATCAACGGATAGTTAAAAAATGTAATCTACTATTAGACGTTAAACTCATTGACTCTGTGATGTAAAAATGAAGTCAAAATCTGTCCCAAGTTAATAACGCTGTGTAACTGTCAACGCTTAATTCTAAAAAGGTGTTGACGGGTACATGGACACTCACGTTGATACTCATTTTTGAATTAACACCTTGTCACTTTTCCATGGCCTAGTAATGTCTTAGTCAATGCCTTTGGGACAAGTTGAAGCATTTTCAGGACTGTCAGTAACCACAACTAATGTGTCCCAATATTGATAGGGCAGGACTTAATACAGTCAAAGCATATTTCAAATCTTTCTATAAGAGGGTCAACGTGTTAACTCTGTGATGAACAAATGACGTCAAAATCTGTCCCAAGGTTGTTACGTTGTGTAATTGTCAAAATTTATTGCGGGTACATCGACACCCACTCTGACAAACATTATTGAGTATGTCGCCTCAAATGGCTTGTTTTTGGGACTGTCCGTCATCGCTACGTGTCTTTCTGATTTACATACACGTTGATGCATTTTGGGACAATATTTACCAAAGAGTATAATTAGTGTGATGGTCAGTGTTTCATGCATGAACGTTGACGTTCAGAACGTCACGTTGAGAAAATTTTAATTTTTTGGTAACGTCAAAAAGAGACATTGACCCTATAATTTTACCTTAAGGCTTCGAAAAATTAAGAGCTTTCGGAAGTAGTCTCCAAAAATGTTTCCAAATAAAACACAGTTATGTATTATTTTAAATGACTTGAAATTTATATCCACAACCACGACTTGAATTACAAAGGATTTCGAAATGATCAGGACCAAGGAAATCCACCATCAAGCTTCAAAGTCCTGTAAAAATATGGCTTATTAGCCAAGTGTCAATACCAAATACGACCCTGTTACCTTCAGCAGGCTTTAACTAGATGTAATAATAAAAGAAAAAAATCCATACTGTCCCGTACAAGCATACGCACCGCACTAACAACAACAACCACAACCCCTGAGCAGCAAGCATACCAAGCACACCATGAACACCAACCACCCCCTTATGATGATGGCTATTTTATATAGTTTGCATATCATTATGGATGCCAAAGGAGAAACAAATATACCCAAGCGAAGCAATTTTTCGAAAAGGACACAAAACACAACTCTCAAGGCAGCCATTTTCAATCCATCTCTTTCTGGTTCGTGGCGGCCGGCGGCGGACGGGCGGCTTATAACTCACAATATACGAATACAAGTATAAGAAGAAAAAAAATGGTGCCCAGCGACGACGACGAGAGATGAGGGTGGTGATGGTGGTTGTGCAAACACACAGTGAAAAAAATTCACCCCTATTGTGAGGGTGATGAGGGTGAACGGTGAACCATCCGAGGGTGGATTTGCAAGCATTGAAGAAAAAAAATCACCCTGTCATTGTTTTGTTTGATTTTTTTCTTTCCCTGTATATTTCCACAGGAAACCGCCATTTTTTTTTTCTTTGAGTCTACACAGTTCTGAGGGGGTGCTGAATTCTGTATGCTGTTGCTGTGTGTTAAATGGTGATGAGGGTGGTTGAGTGGTAAATTGGAAACTTCCGCGCGCATCATAGAACTCCTGCCGTCACAACGAGCGACGCACGGTTATACCTACTGACGGACTACATTTTTTTTTGTTGCTTAAGAGACATTTTGTATCGCTACCCGCCGCGCCGCGTCGCGTCATCATGTCGTACCTAAACCTATATATGCTTTCGTAGGGCTTAGCCCTAAATATACTGCAAACTTGATGGAGTTTGAGGTGGGAGTTGATTTTTTTATTCGTCCGTCTATCACCGAAATGGAAGAAATTCCAAAAATTGACAGACAAAGTAAAGTGATAGGTATTGGGTCAGCCTTCTCGTTTCATTTCGCCATCATAATTGAGAGACGATGAGGAAACCAACTGAAACATTGAAAGGTTTTTCCTTTTTTTCTTTGTTTTTTTTTTTGAAAGGTTTCTGTTCGATGTATGTAAATGGTACGTACATCATATGGAGAAAATAAAATTGGAGAGATACCCGGATGTTACACGAAAATGGAAGACACAACAAAACCAATTGATCTACTCTTATATGTGGTATAGGTAAATGTGTCTCACTCATATTCATCAATTGACCACTGACTGAAGATTCTTTGTTTATAACGTAATATTTTGAACACGGTTATATTATGAAGTTTTCTATATGGGCATTTATAATGGTACATGACTCCCTATATGAAATATAGACTTAAATGATATGGAGCTTATTATTTCAATTTCTTTTAATTTTCTCCTCCACTAAAAATAGTTTACTTTTGAAATAAGTTCCTAGCCATTTTACTTTCTAAATATCTTTAAAAACATATACAATGTTAAATGCCATTTTAAAAATCTTTCATTCATCAAAAATCGTTTTACTGAATTAGAAATGAAAGAAATAACCTTCAAAACTAAATTAAACTTTTGGTCATTTCCTTGTGTTTATAAGTATTTAGATACATATACGTATTTGACATTGTCAAAAAAGCTACTAGGTGCAAGAAACGTTTCACCTTTTCTGTTCTGACTGTGATTTACAAAGGCTTATTTTTTTCTAAAAAAAACATATAACTTACATATTGAGGCAAGTTTGAATCTTTTGGCATAACCCAAAAAAGAGTTTTGAAAATGATAGGCGATAGAACTGTAACAGAAATGTTTTTTAAGGCTAAATTAAAACTTAAAATATCTCTTAAAAATAAATTGTATGATGATTTTGCAAAGTACAAAAATCAGAACTCTGAGCTCCTGGGTCAGTTGGATCTTGTACGGGTGTAGGCCCAAGTCCCGACTCAAAATTCGCCAAGGTGAAGTTCGCGAAAGGCCGAGTTCTTGTGCAAGGCGGGGAATAAACTGACTCGGCTTCTGATGTACATTTCACAGACCGCGGCGATGTTCTCGGCCGATTTTGCGTTCCTTAAACGTACGGGTGTTGGCTGATTGTTTACTGAACCGGTCGTCTTAAATTTGGCCACTAAGTAACTTGGCATAAGCAACTGAATAATAAACAAAGAATTTGACAGATGTCACCAAAACAAAATGGCCGCCACGGGGCCCCAAAATCTACCCGCACAAATTTAAAAATCCTATAGATATAATTTAAATCATTTTAGTATCGTTCTAAGTTTCTAAGAATTCTCATTATTTATGAGTCTTTATTTGATTCTATATGATGTTTTGAGACAACCCTGAATTTGATACTTTTATATTTTTGGAAAGTACGTTTAGGACTTAAATTTTAGTACTGATTTTGAATAGAAACTTTTGTTTTAACTTTTTGCTCAAGTTTAAAAAAAAACCTCTTTGCATTATTTTTATATTTTTAAATATATTTCAAAAACAAATTTTACTATCAAACCGTTTTGCCTTTTTCTGTTGAAAACCATTTTAGGAAGAATGGTTTTGCGTTTCTTTTAGATATTTGTAAGACAGGTGAAATCTGACAACTTTTTAAGTTTCTTTCGAATATTATAAGAAATAATATAAATATTTCAAGAAAATATTTCACAGATTTTATTGAAAAAAAACCTACATACTTCATAAATTTAGATAGCCTCAAAAAGCTTTAAATACGTATTTTTTATTATTATATTTATAAAAATGTTATATGTCAAAAACCTGACGTGATACATTAAGTGCGTTTTTTTAATATTTCATGTATAGTACAGTGAGAAATTGCCAACAAAACGATCCGCAGTAGCCAGATTTTTGTATTTAAAAATTGGTACAACTGAAAGAAGATCTGTCAGAATAATACTAAAAAAAAACACAAAAATAGAAGAAAGTTTTGTAAAAATCAAATGTTAAAATTAACTTAGCAAAAAAAACTAACTTAAACTAAAATTAAACTTAAAATGGACAATTTTCAAGAAGAAATGGTAAGAAAATATCTGGACATTGAGATTGTATAAAAAAAGGTTCTTTAACAATTGCTTCAAGGAGGGGGTTTGTTCGTAGACTACTACATTAACATTGTGGTGTTGAAGCGAGCTTGAAGATCGCCTTAATTCTTTATATACCTGAATCGAGTTGAAATGAGCTTAATTTGACTCGATTCCCATCGGAGATCGGAGTCGAGTCAAAATTTGAGAAGAAAAACCTGTGTGGAGGAGTTGGTTTAACAGATAATGCATTATGGTCTGTTTATTTGCATGTTTGTGTACAAAAAATATAGTTTTGTTTTAATAAAATTACAAAAAAAAAATGGACATGGAGTAGGTAGCATATTCTTATATGGTGCTGAACTAATCAGTTCCTCATTGTTTAGCACAAATCAAACTATCTCACCATTTGGATTTTAGAAAGTGCTGTCATACTTAATCATTTTTAAATCTTCTTGTGCGGTGGAAACACCAAAAAGATTAATTTAATCTAAACTGAGATAAACCTTTGGTGGAAACATAGCAAAACATAAATATCTTTATTGTTTTCTCTTGCAAAATAAGCCCAGTTAATCCATTTTCACTAACAAAACTTAATAATATCAACAGTAATAGATTGACTTTTTCCCCAATGGAAAACACACATGATTCCAAATGCACAACTACTGAACGAACACAGCCATCGAGATACAAATGCAATATCAATCGTACCAACATTTGAGAACGAAATCACATAAGATCCATTCGAGACTCGTATAAATGTCAAAAACCCATCCATAGTAAGATTCTACTCTAACTTTTATCGGTGTTATTCATACAATGGATATTGTGTTTGTTATTCATGTAAAATCCTACTATACTATGGATAGATTTTCCAACAAAACACGAGTATTATAATATTTGAATTCGGTTTTGAATTAAGACCGCCCAAAACCCATTGCAAAAGTGCCACTTTTAATGCCAGTAAGAAAACCTTGTCGACCAATGTAATCTTTTAAGATCTTCCTGTAATAAAATGTAAACATGATCTGTTTTTATGCACCGAATGATTTTAAAACCATCCCCATACAAGGGAACTTAAAATTTAAAAATATGTATAATGTCATTAGAAATAGCAAGAAAATAGAACACCGTGAAAGTTTGAGTGTAATCCAAATTTATTTAGTTTCCTAATAAGTATATCAGGACTAACCCGGTCAAATGCTTTAGAGAAAATTATATACGCCATTTCAAAGTAACATAATTTTTCCAATCCATTTAAAACGCTATTTGAACAAATTCTAAGGTACTGGTAGATCATCCAGATACAAAACCATATTGACAGAGAGAAACAATATTTTTAAGAATTGGAGTTTTCCTTTCGTAAATAAGTTTTTTAAACATTTTCCGAATTGTATTAATTTTACAAATTGGGCGATAATTTTATATCCTGTATTGATTTTTGGTTAAAAATTATTTAAAGGTACAGGAAACAATAATCACTTACAACGCCAAAGCCTAGCGGTTAGCCATAATTTTACGGCAAGTTCTTACACTTGCATTCTATATTCGCTTAGTTTTTGAAATTTACCAAAAGGATTTACACATAGAGTTACTCTCTCTTATTTGGCGAAATGCTTCGAGTGAATTCCTCTTTTTCAAAGCTACCAAGACATAACAAAGTCACTTCTTTGTTAACCTTTGGTATTGGCTTTGTCCATCTATATATTGATTTTTTGAGTAATGTAAAAATCAATACCCTATGCATATAGGATAAACTACAGCCACCACGATGCTCTCACAAGGAGACCATCCCAACATATGTTCCTGGAGTTAACCAGGGGAATAAAACATATCCCGTGGTACCACGTCATCAGTGGTCTAACAATTCGTCTTTGATGAAGTGACATCTAGGGAAGATAACCCTAGAAGTGGTCGCCCGCATCTTGTGGGATGCAATCAGCCGAGCTTTATCTACATTATACATCATTTCTAAAAATGATTTTTAATTCCACTTCAGACTTTTTAATCTTATATTAAATATCGTTGCTCTCTTGGTCAATCGATTTGTATATTTACTGATTTTTATTGGATTTGTATTAATTTTATCAGTAAGTCAGCCCCTACCACCAATCGAAAAATTTAATTTTAAGAAGCAAGTAAACCGTAGCCTCTTGCGTTCGCTCACAAGATTGAGAATTTCCTCAGTTCAGTTCTCCGCGGTTGCTTTTTCAATTATTTATTAATTGCACAATATCATTGGTCATTGAGCTGCACTGACTTCTCAACTTGCTCCCCAGAAGCCCCCACGTGGAGGTGCAAGTAAGCGCTTCTTCTTTCCAGATTGCAGTTCTACTTATACCTTAGCTTCCCTGCATCTACATAGAAGTCAGTTTGACTTCTGTAAAACAATTGGAGTGATTTCATCCATATCAAGTCTTGTGTCAACTTTAATCATATAGAAAAGCCGTTTCAATCTTGGAAGTTGAAAGTTCCAAACAATCAGGCTTGTTTCATCATACACGGTTTTGACCGTACGGCAAAAAACCGGACGGCGACATTTTGCTAGAGGCCGTGACCGTATAATATGAAAAATGTTTAAAATATTTTTTTTCATATATCTACCTTAATTATACCAAATAAAAAAGTGCGTATACGCCACAGTGAACCTTTCTTTTAAAGTTTATATTATCTTCTAAATAATGAATAATTTAACTGGTGATTATGATCAGTTTTAGCAAAGAATATTTAAAAAAAAAATTATGATTATACAAATAAAGTTAGTATATATTATTTAAAATCATTCGTTCAATTGCTGCAATCGCCAAGAAATCGATATATTCGGTTGATTGATGATGCACTGGCGTTTAGCTCTCTTCAAATTTCTTCGCTTTCGTGTTATGCGTGAAAAGTTGTTACAGATAAATTATCAGTCTTTTAGTAAGTTTTCATTAATTTTAATTTATTTTTTTTTTCTATTTTTCTATTTGTTTAATTTTGTAGGACTTATTTAAAATGCAAAAAAGCACAAAATAGGGAAATTATTTCATTCCATTGGTTGGGACGTTATTTCTCTATGAAATTATTTTACGGGACCTAAAAGAAATCAAAATATTGCTTATGATAAAATCAATTATCAGTAAAGAATTATTTGTAAACAATAGAAAGTATAAAATAAGACATTTTAACACTAAGAAAACCACATTTTTCTTATGTAATATTTTTTTAAGAATCTTTAAACTTTTGAAAATTAAACTAAAGGAGTTTTTAGCAAAATTCGAATTTGGTCTGTCTTAGTAAAAGTTAAAAAATGTAAAAAGTATGTCACTGGAGTAACAGGCGATTTAAATTTTCTTCTATTGAATTACAAAAAAAAGTCAGTATACAATGCTTAAAAATTCCAACTCATCAAAACATTTCTTTACAAGATATCATAATAATAGAGCAATTGCAGTGTTTTCCCTTGAGTCATCACAACCTTATACATTCATTATGAACACCCTTATAAAACAATGACGAAACAGTCAATTTAAAATGTTCAGTGCAAGCAATATTTTCATCATAGTGAAGTTTTTTTTCCCATTTGCAAATATCAACACCTTCTAACCGTGAAACACCTGTGATCATAGAAGTGTGAGATTCTTATACTCACTAACATAAAACAACCTCCCCTTTTTCTTTGAACTTATCTAGCACTTCATTTTTCACGAAGTAAAGAAATGTGTTGTTCTTTTCACGATTTTCAAGTAGTTCTTCGCAAACGGTGCACTGATTTTTTTTTGTATAGAATTTCAGCGACCTAATGACCGAAAATCATTCCAAGGTATTTTGTATCATTTGCAATCTATGATCCATTCATTTTCTCCATCCATTAATGTTCGAAAAGTTCGATGGTGTATTCTGTATTATCGCGTGTAATTGAAAAGAACAAAATGGGACCTAGATCACTACCTTGTGGTACCCCATCAATCATTATTTCTTTGAAATCTCAATACTCGTCTTCGTGTTTGACATGGAAAATCTATTCTCTAGATACTCTTTAAACATTTAAAGGATCATTCAGGCAAGACTTGTCTTGATTTGAATTTAAAGGCATTCGTGTCCTACCTTTTCAAAATCTTTGTCAAAAAGACGGTCAAAAATGTATCTTTAAAAGCTAGCTAGTTATGTACGTACCACTGCTGCAAATATTCTTTATTTAGCACTTGCCAGTTTTGGCAAAATATTTTCAATTTTGAAAATTTTACTTCAGGTGCTGTTATTTGATCTTTTTGCCTCTTTCAGCTTTTACTCCAAGTGAGCCTTAAATTAAATTTGTGGGGTTAGAAGAACTTCCAGATACTCATGTTGTTTAACATTTGTTTAATTCTTCGTTTATCCAGTACCATTTCTCATTTATTTCATACCTTCTAATTCTTTTTCGGAATATCAAGATTTTTGATTTGCTTTAAGTTCCATAAGTCAAAATATGTTTGGAGTTTGTTGGTCATTATTTGCATCATATTTGTAAGCCATCCGCGTACATCAACACTTTGATTTAAGTTTCCACGTAAAACACACTGAAATCGTTATTACGGGCGATTTCAATGTACACAATTCTTCATGGCTTCAACATTCGGGCCAGACAACACCAGAAGGAGTGTGTGCTGAGATCTTCGCTGAGTTGAACCACCTAACTCAGCTGGTCAACGAGCCCACTCGAATATCGGACGTGGTAGGTCGAGCAGAAAACACTCTTGACTTGTTTCTTACCTCTGACCCTAGTAAGTACACTATTAGTGTTCTATCTCCTCTAGGCTCATCTGACCATTGTGTCATATCAGCAAATTTCTCGTGCCAAAACTCTCCAGTTAAAGAAAGAGCTCCTAAGAGAACCGTTTGGCAATACGAGAAAGCCAACTGGGACGGTCTCAATAATTATTTTAGGATCTTTAACTGGTCACTATGCTTCCTCGATAGTGACGTTGACGCCAGCGCTGATATGATCACAAGTTTGATTCTCTTGGGAATGAGAACTTTTATCCCGAATAGGTATAAAAGCATCAAACCTAAGGAAAACGCATGGTTCGATGCGAGCTGTAAAGAGGCTATTAGGGTCAAGCAGGTAAGTTTCCGTTGTTTTAAAGCCAATCCAACTGAGGAAAACCGGAATAAGTTCAAGCAAGCCAGGAAGGCCTGCAACGTCCATATTCGACGGACCAAATTTTTACATGACCAAAAATTACGGCAAAAAATACTGCAATGTCCCAAAGGCAGTAAAAATTGTTGGTCATTTGTAAAAAAACATGAGGAATTCTTCCTCTTCGTCGGTTCCTACGCTCGTTGTCAATGACACTCCACTTGTTAGCTCTTTAGAGAAAGCTAATCTCTTCGCTAGGCAGTTCGCCGCCAATTCAACGCTGCCAATGAGTGATATGACTCCGCCTGTCATCGAACGCGTTAGTGATTCTATGGGACCAATCTTTTTTCGCACTCGTACTGTGGCGAGAGTCCTAAAAGATCTTAACATACATAAATCCGCTGGTCCGGATGGTATCTCCGCTATTGTTCTGAAGAGGTGTTCTTCAACGCTGGCAAAACCACTGCGTAAGCTTTTTCATCTGTCCTACTCCTCAGGTCTCGTTCCGAGTGGATGGAAAACCGCATTTGTCCAGCCTATTCCCAAAAAAGGCGAATCTTCCTCACCCTCAAATTACCGACCGATTGCACTTACGTCCCTTCTTTCCAAGGTCATGGAAACGCTGATTAATTATCAGCTCAAGAAATATCTTGAGGAACGGAAGCTTCTTAATGACCGGCAATACGGCTTTCGTAGCAATAGGTCCACTGGTGATCTCATGGTTCATCTCACCGAACAGTGGAACAAATCTTTACATCGTTTTGGAGAAAGTAAGATTATTGCACTTGATATTTCAAAGGCATTTGATAAAGTCTGGCATCTTGCTCTCTTATCGAAAATGCGTGCTTTCGGCATCGACGAATCTCTTCTTCGTTGGATTAGAAAATTTCTTTCGAACCGTTCAATACAAGTTGTTTTGGACGGATTCAAGTCTGAAACCCATAAAATAAATGCTGGTGTCCCCCAGGGCTCCGTTTTGTCTCCGACCCTCTTCCTCATTTTTATAAATGATCTCCTGTCTGCTACTTCTAATCCAATACATTGTTTCGCTGACGATAGCACTCTTAGCTTTTCATATTCGTTTCCAGACTCACAACCCTCCTCTTCGGATGTGGAACTGCAACGACAAAATATGATTAGCTCATCAAATTCCGACCTACACAGCATTGTACAATGGGGAATAAAAAATCGTGTGGAATTTAATGCTTCGAAAACTCAATGCTGTCTTGCATCGTTAAAGCGAGATAAACCCTCTTTGCCACTATCTATGAGTGGCACTTGCATCAACGAAACGGAAAATCTCGACATCCTCGGAATGTGCATCAGCAACCACCTCTTGTGGAGCGATCACATACGCGATGTTGCCAAAAATGCCGCAAGATGTCTAGGTTTTTTGAGACGTTGCAAGAAATTTTTCTCTCCGTCTGATCTGGCTACAATCTACAAAACCTATATACGTCCGAAACTTGAATATAACTCTCATCTCTGGGCTGGTGCTCCAGTAACTTATTTAAGCCTCTTGGACAGTATTCAAAGAAGAGCTTTTAAAATGATTGGTGACATTAAAATCATCAACTCGTTTACGTCACTCGAACATCGACGCAAGGTTTCTTGTCTAACCCTTTTTTACCGTTATTTTAACGGACTATGCTCTAGTGAAATAGCCAGTTGCATTCCTCCCCTTAAACAATTTAACCGTAATACCCGCGCTTCTAGGAATGCCCATCAGTTTACCCTTGAGCCCAACTTCGGCCGTACTATGAAGTACAGAGATACATTTTTTAGCCGTACTACGCGAATGTGGAACGCCTTGCCACGCTCTATCTTTCCCTATCATTGCAATGTTCAGGAGTTCAAAATCAATGTACACCGACACCTCCTTTCCAACCCTTCCCTCTTTTCCTAATGCTCACACTGTGTCTTTGGCATATTAAAGGTATAAAAAAAACCCTTTTAGTGTTCGCTAATTATAAAAAAAAAAAAAAAAAAAAATATACCTCCCGATAAGTGTACACTGAGGTCATTCAAAAAGAGAAAGAAAAGGAGTGGACTAAGGAGGCAGCCTTGTTTTACTCCAGTTTTCCCAAAGCAGTCTGGAATCTCAAATTTTATACGTTACATAGTCTCCTGTAACTTTAATTTGAAAAAAAAAAATGAAGAAATATATTAAATCTTTATTGCTTAATCCATAAAACATAATATTTTTTAATGAGAGATTTCTAAAGTGCATTTCTACGTAAAACCAAAAGAATTCACTATATCCAAAAATCCTTTTACCTCAAAATTTATGGGACATTTTTCATTACCTTAATAATTGAACAATTTTAAGTGTAAAAAAAAACACCTTACTTTTTAATCAAAAAATTCCCTCAAAACATGACCAAAAATGCATATGATTTATATATAAAGTTCAGCACGCAAAGTCCATTATTATAAAACATAATATTGTAAAATTCTCTGGACTATTACAATTCACTGTGAAATCTCTAAAACTTATGTGAAAAGTTTTGGTTTTATCAAAAAATTCCACCAAATTAAATTAAACACCTCACACCCGAAGGACGATGTCGACGAGCGACACGACCGAAGACCGCATCTTCATGCAAAGGTTCAACATATGATATACGAGTACATATATTGTAGAAAATGGAACCCATGTTATGATGATATACTTAAACAAAGAGAGCATTGTACCTTCGTATCCTTATTCGTAACAGCTCACGCAGAGATACATCACATTTCCAAGGAATTGTTGAGATTCTTTTTTGTCGTGTTAAATGAATTAAAATATGTTCACACGACGAGCGACGACGACGACGATGCGATGGCAACGGCAATGGCAACGGCGGCGATGGCGATGGCGATGACTAACAAAACGCCTCACATCAGGATCATAGTGAGAGCTTGCCTAACCTATCCTAACTTTAACTTCCATCTCCATGACTGTCTCCATCTCCATCTTCATCTCCATTTCCAAAGCCATCGCCAACACCATCGCCACAAAGCTCCACTTCAGCATCCTGTTGATTGTGAATTGCGAGTGCGATGTGCGAAGTGAGGACCTCCCTTCTCTATTTCTCGAGCTTCTGTTGCAAAGGTTTGGTCCTTGGTACTCCAGAGCTGCATACGTTAACAACAAAATTAAAAACTTCTTAATTATATTAAGATACATTTTTTTCTCTTAATTTACAAATTACATTAAGTAAATGGAAAAATAAGTGAAGTGATGTTATATCACTCCTGCTACTCCTACTCCTGCTCCTGCTCCTACTCCTAGTGCATATATTATTTTCCATCTTAAGTCGTTTTTTTTTCGTCTATTTAAATTTGTATCCATACGAACTCTCCGTCCTGCATGAGGTTCAACCGCTCCTTGTTTGCCAGGACGAGATGATGAGATACAAAATGGAAATGGAAAATACTGCAAGAACAGACTTTGGAAAATGGAAAATGCACTTCTTGAGTGCTGTGGTGTCTCTGCTATATCCTGAAGACTCAAGGCAGAAGGCTCTAGATGTTGAAGCTATAAAGCTGATGTTGATGCTGATGCTGACGTTTGCGGACTCATTTGGGAAACAAAAAGTGAGTGCCCAACTTTTTTTACACTTTGCTCCTTGCTGTCGTTTTCGTCCTCATCGTCCTCGTCGTCCTTGTCGTCGTCGTAATTCACTAATTCGAGGATGTTTTACTTTTTCTTTTTCTTTTATTTTTAATGTTGGTCGTTCGACACAAGTTGATGATTTCGTTATTCGTTATATTATATAAAAATATAGTAGACGTCATGTTGGTAAAGTGGATTAATTACTCAGCTCAAGTGGGCGTGTATTTCTATGTGATGCTGTGCTCTCTGTGCACGATGATCCTTTCATCAGACTTATGCGCTATAGCTAGCTGAGGTTTTTCGTATAATTTAATGATTTGGTTTATTTTGTATCTCTTCAGTTGTTGACTTCACTTTTCTTCATTTTTCATTTTTCTTATTTCTCATTTTTTTTTTTTGGGTGAAAATTGAAAAATGTTTCGTCGAGAAAAATGCTTGGTTTTGCAAAAATATTATTTTCAAGAGTTTCAAATTTTTCAATAGCTCTTTTCTTTTATGTGATGGAAAGCTTTATGCCTAAAGGTAGACGAAATATACCTCTTCCTAGATACTTAAAGAAAATGTAGAAGCTTTTCAAATTAAACTATAAGAAAAAATATTATAAAATATATTTTCTTCTATAAGTTTAAGGCAAAGAAAGTATTTTTGTTAAGTAATGTTTTTATCAACCATGACACACAAAATTACTAAAGAAAGTTAAGGTAAGGTACTTGTGTTAAGGATTTACTTTTATGTACCAACATTTTGATATAAATACTTGGTCTATAATTTTAAAACTACATTGAGATCAACCTTTCAACTTTGGAGGAGATTATATAAATGTAATTAAATGTTTGTAATCTTTTCAAAAACGGTTGAACATAAAAAAGAAACTAATTGTAAGTCCTTTCCACTACTAACTACTTTGAATATGAATTTCAAACCCGAGTCGAAAAATTGAGATCAATCTTTTCAAATTTTTAACTTCGTATAGAAACACCGACTTCTCAGAAGGAAAAAAAGAGAACGTGAAGAGCATGCGGTCGAAGAAATTGTGGTGTTCAAAAACAGAAATGAAAATTGAAAGTTTTATAAGGTAAGACGAAATTCCCAAGTGCATAAACCTCAAACTGAAGGCCGCAAAGAGGAAAGTAGAAAAATCAAAGTAGACCCATAGTCAATGCTGAGAATATGGAAGGATCTTTCCTAAAGACTGTATAACGGAGACCCGTAGAACCGAATCGCGCTGTCAGGCAGGATGATCCATTCAATACAGACGACGAATGCCAATAACACGGTCTTCTCGACTTAGACGCATTAAACATTTTCATATCCAAGCTGATGTGTAACATAGCTGTTAGAGCAAATGGCTTGAATGCCGAGCTTTGTAAAGTAGCTTGAGATAATTTGGCTAGGAGCATGCACCAACTTAGATATGGTCGGAAGAAAGCATCCCGATGAATGGAACCTTGTTTGCCTGATACTGAAGAAAGGAAATCCTCTTAACTGCACCAACTGTAGAGGAATCAGTCTACTTAACATCGCTTACAAAATCTTCTCTGCCGTAAAATATGAACTTCTAAAGCCCACCGTCAACAACAAACTGATAGGTCCTTATCAGTGTGGTTTAAGACCAGGAAAATCCGCAGTCGATCAAATATTCACAACAACATTAAAAAGACACCCACCATCTCTTCATCGATTTCAAGGCCGAACATGACATCATCTAAAAGGACGAACTTTACAGCGACATGTCTAGTTTTGGTATCCCTGCCAAACTCGTCCGTTTTTGCAGGATGACCATGGAGACTTCGCGCTGCTCGATAAAAGCTGGAAACAGTTTAACCGAACCTTTCGATGTCAAAAGAGGCTTTAGACAAGGTGATGGGCTGTCATACAATTTCCTTAACATCGTTCTTGAAAGAAAAGTGCTAAGCTTAAACGTCAACACTAGAGGCACTATCTTTCAAAAGTCTGTCCAATTACTGACATATGCTGATGAGGATGACATTGACATAATCGTTTTTTTCTAATCTAGAAATTGTATTTTAAATAGCCCGTTTTTTGGACAACTGTCATTTTTGAAGCTTACATCTTTTGATTTTTGTCAGTAAAAACGCAACTACTAAAAATGGAAGAATACACGATTTGACAATGCTTTTAAGTCTAACTGTTTTAATAGTAGTTTACATTTTTTTTTGGGAAAAGTTGTCTAACAATGTAATTTTTCGAAGAGGTGATTAATCAACGCACGAGATTTTTTGTTTTAACAACTTTAGAATTGTTTAAAGCCACGTGAAATGTAAGTTCATTGCGAGTTCTTTATAATCGGTTTAAGACCTTTAAAATGGAATTCGTTTCTGGATTAATAGTCCACGTATTTGGGAAGAAGAATTTGGTGCCAACGCATCCAAATAAAGTTACTGTTTGGTGTGGATTTTGGGCTGGAGTCGTACTTCTAGGAAAATGATGCTGGCTAGGCCATTACCGTCAAGGGCGATCGCTATAAGCCACCAACTTCTTGTGGCCTAAATTGGATGATATGGAAGACGGAAGGCATATGGTTTCAACAGGATGACTTCAATTTCCCACCAAGACCATGTGATTTGACGCCTTCAGACTTTTCCTTGTGGGGCTTTTTTGAATCCCAGGTCTATGTGAATAAGTTAAAAACTACTGATACCCTCAAAGACAATACTATCGATGTCATCTGTCAAATTCAGCTGATTTATGCTTCAAAGTCATCGAAAACTGGACCTTTCGAATGTGCTCTACTCAGCGTAGCCATTGCGTCCGTCCCTTTAAACGATGTTTTATTTTCACATGTCATTTATAGGGTTCTCAAATAAAGATAACACCTTTTGTATATCTCATATACAACTTATTTTATTCAATTTTAAAACAAACCAGCCTATAATGGAAAACCCTTTACAAATTTTTTCAAATTTTTAACTTCCCATAGGAAGTTGTTGTAATGGGACCGATTTGTCAAATTGAAAATTTTGACATTTCTCGACGTTTCAAGGTTCCTAGACTTGAAATAAAAGATTTTTAGAGAGATGTCTGTGCGTGCGTGGTTACGTACGTTCTTACGTCCATACGTTCGGGAAGTTTTTTCGTCGTTCATAGCTCAAGAACCAGTAGAGATATCGTCTTCAAATAAATTTTGTTATACAGATAATAATGCAGAAAGATGCAGAAAGGACTCCCAAAAAAATTTCGTTGGTGGTTTTTTTACCATAGCAATTTAAAAAAAAAAAAGTGAAAATTTTGGTTAACCCTAAATATCTGACGAAGCAATAGCGCTAGAGACTTGAATTAAATTTTATAATATATATTGTAACGTGATACCAAAACAAGTATATTTTTGGAAAAAATCCATTTTACGGTTTTTTATAAATCAAAAAAAAACTGAAAGAAAAATATTTGTCACCTTGAACATTTTACGAACAAAAAATGATTTTATCTCCAAAATAATTTTATGCAACAAGAAATAACGATTTTGACATCTGGTAAAATTTTGAGAAAAATCGAATTGACAGTTTTTTTTTACAAAAAATTAAAAAATAAAAATAACATTGCTAAAAGTTGGTAAAAATTAATTTTCGACTAATTTCGTCTTATAAGAAATACTATTTTCAACATTCGGTAAAATTTTTGAGAAAAATCGAATTGACAGTTTTTTTTTACAAAAAAAATAAAAAAGCTAAACAAAAAATAATAAAAGTTGGTAAAAATTGATTTCCGACTCAAATATCTTTTCAAAAATGTAAAGTTTAAAAGCTTTAAACTAATTTTGTCTTATAAGAAATATTTTTTTCAACATTTGGTAAAATTTTGAGAAAAATCGAATGGAGTTTTTTTTACAAAACATAAAAAAACATACAAATTTTATAAAAGTTGGTAAAAATTGATTTTCGACTAAAATATGTTTTCAAAAATTTGAGATTATGGCTTCAAATTAATTTTATGTTATAAGAAATATTGTCTACAACATTAGGTAAAATTTTGAGAAAAATCGAATTAACAGTTTTTTTACAAAAAAATAAAACCTAAAAAAAAAAACAATACTTAAACTTAGTAAAAATTTACTTTCGACTCAAATATCTTTGCAAAAATTAAAAATATTTTTTTTAAACTAATTTTATCTGACAGAAAATATTACCCGCGTTTTGTTGGCAAATCTATCCATAATAAAGTAGGATTTTACACGAATAACAAAAACAATATCCATAATAGGAATAACACCGATAAAAGTTAGAGTAGAATCTCACTATGGATAGGTTTTTGACATTTATACGAGCCTCGAATGGATCTTATGTGATTTCGTTCTCAAATGTTGGTACGATTGATATTGCATTTTTATCTCGATGGCTGTGTTCGTTGAGTAGTGGTGCATTTGAAATCATGTGTGTTTTCCATTGGGGAAAAAACCAATCTATTACTGTTGATATTATTTAGTTTTGTAAGTTAAAAATTGACTAACTGGGCTTATTTTGCAAAAGAAAACAATAGAAAAGATAATTAAGTTTTGCTATGTTTATACCAAAGGTTTATCTCAGTTTATATTAGATAAATCTTTTTGGTGTTTCCACCGCACAAGAAGATTTAAAAATGATTAAGTTTGACAGAACTTTCTAAAATGCAAATGGTGTTTCGATGTTTCTTATGAAGTGAGAGTGAGATAGTTTGATTCGTGTTAAACAATGAAAAACTGAATAGTTCAGCACCATATAAGAATAAAATACCTACTCCATGTGCAATTTTATTTTTTTTTAATTTGTTTAAAACAAAACTATATTTTTTGTACACAAACATGCAAATAAACAGACCATAACGCATTATCTATAAAACCAACTCCTCCACACAGGTTTTTCTTCACAAGTTTTGACTCGACTCCGATCCCCGACCGGAATCGAGGCGAATCAAGCTCATTTCAACTCTATTCAGGTATATAAAGAATTTAGGCGAGCTTCAAGCTCGCTTCAACACCACATGTTAATGTAGTAGTCTACGAACAAACCCCCTTCTTGAAGTTTTTATTTTCTTGATTTTGTTAGTCAACTATCAAAAATCAGCTTACACGATTTCACCCCTGGTCGGTCTGAATTTCGCTATTTTTTTTTGAATTTTTTGATACATTTTTCTGGCAAATATTCAGTTGAATCAACTTTCAAATATAAAAACCGGACTACTGCGGATCGTTTTGTTGGCAATTTCTCATTTTACTATATATGGAATGCGAACAAAACGCACTTATTGTTTTCGACATTCAGTAAAGTTTTTTTTACAAAAATCCAACAGTCCGTTTTTTTTCATAAAAAATTACAAAAAACAGTACGCAAAATTGTTAAAAATTGATGTTCGTTTCTCGATATCTCGTGAACAATAGAAGATATTGACTTTGAATTAGTTTCATTCATCCAATTTGTATTTGTTCATATAAGAAATAAAAACTTTTAAGAAATGCTACTAAAATTGATAAAAATTGGTTTTCGACTGAAAATCTCGTTTACAAAAATAAAGTTTGAAATCAAACTATTTCAACAAATGCAAAATATTGTTGGTAATTTTTAAACCTTTTAGAATAATTCAACTGACAACTTTTTTAACAAAAACACTAAAACCTACAAACCCACAAAAGCAAGACAAATCTACAGACGGGATGGGAAGTTATCAGTGTGGGTCCCAGCATCCCAGCCTCTTTTTTAAAAGTTGCTTTTGTTTTGACCAGCCCAATATTAAAGTAATTGAATTAACGGTGCAATATATAATAAACTATTACAAAAACCATTTTATTTTATTTTCCATTAGAAACTGAAAATATTTATTTAAATTTTAAAAACAAAAATATACAATAATTGAATTCTAAATTTGTTTTTTAATGTACGTATCAAACGTTTTGTTTTTTATTAAAAAATCATATCCATTGAACCGTAATTCTGTAATAAGATTTCTTTATTTTTCCAATACTTTCCAAAACTATAAAAAAAAAAAAAAAATGATTCTCTCTCCTCTCCATTGCCATCATCCCCATCCATCCTAAATTACCTCTGGTTTGGTTTTTAAAATCCATCAAATGTCACATTTCGAAAAGGTAACAAGGTTTTGCCAAACTGAGAGTCCATTTTTATACTAACCCCACAAAAACATTTACTTCCTGTTTGAGTGTACCCCTCCTTAAAAAAAACAAAAACTAAGTATAGGTACCTAATATAGAAACCTCGAGAAAACAAAGAAGAACAACTCCACATAGCCATCTAAAAGCAACAACAAGAAAAAATCATGGAGTACCTCTATCTAGAAAGCAAATTTCCACCCCACAATTCATCATCAGGACATATGTACATCTATAAAAAAAAAAAAAAAAAAACACCCTAACCTACCTAACCTACCCACTATACAATACGTACCTTCTCAAAATCACCAATCGTTTCGTCTCATTTCAGCAAGTTGTGAACATTTTTTTTTTGCAACCCTCTATTTTTCAATATACTACCCCTCTTTTTTTTTCTAAAAACTTACCTACGACTACCACCCCCCATCATCATAGTGAGTTGTGGGAGAGAGAGAATAGAGCAGGGTAAAAAAAAAACTCACCTCCCAGAAAATAGGGGTAGCTAAGCTATACACAAAAAAAAAAGAAAAAGGAAACCTCAGCGAGTTCAAGTATAAGTGCAAACTCCTCTCTAACCTCTCGGATAAATCGAGGCGAATATAGCGAACAGTGAACAGCGAAAGCGAACAACAGCACAAAATATATCCGCAAAAACAAAATAAAAAACTGAAACAAGGACAAAGGCATTATTCTTTTTTTTCCATATAAGAGGCAGCGGTATAGCGCGATAGCGGTAGCGGCAAGAGGACACACACAGAAACACATAAGTATGGGTATAAAATATAACAAACTAAGCAGAGCAACCCCCTTCCTCTAATTCATATCGTTCGTTGATACTGATTGTTATTAGAAATCCTGATGGTCTAGAAGCGCGAGTCCTTGTTCTTTTCCCGCGCCATTTACCCCCTCGTTTAGGCTGGTCGCCTTGCTACCGACTAGCTTCCGATTTGAAAACTAAAATTGCGAACGCAAATAGAAAATCATCCCTTGTGTAAAATAAAAACAACAACAACAAAACACAAACACAACACATAAAGCGAAAGCCGCATACTAAAAAAAAAAAGGACACCCTACGAAGGACTATACCCAGGAACGAACAGAAATCCATCATCGCATGTCCTCAACGATCCAGGACGCTCGACGATGAACGTCGGCCCTTGCTTCACTTCGCTCTAGTCCTGTCGAAATTTTTTTCTTTTTTTCTGTGTTCGTTCCCAATTCTCCTTCCAGAATTCGTCCTGTTTACAAATCCAATCATGAGTGCCAAGGATTGGTTGGGCAGGAGCAGGAGGGTGGTTTTTCGTTCCACCGAGTTAAATAGCTAGAAAAAAAAGTCCGTCCTAGTATTTCATTATGCCAACGTTCGGTTCGCTCGCAGTCTCCTCTACTCTGCTTCTCTCTAATGTATCGAGGATGACGGACGGACGGGGCGAAGCGCCGACGACGTTCGACGAGTATTGAATATTTTTTTTATCCGTTGAGCCTGAAGGGGTGTGTTATGTTATATTGGTGGCGGCCCGCGTACAGTAAAGTACATGCAGGCAGTATGTAATGTAGGGTATATCTAAGCAGCCCCTGTCCTGATCCTGTTCCTTTTCCAGTAGCTGCTGTCATAGTTCATATCATCAGTTGCTCGATTCGATTCCTCTCTCTCGCTATTGATAGATTTTCGATTTATGTACATATAGTTGGGTTGCAATTATATTGGCAGAGGGGTAGTTATGATGCTTATTTCTTCCACCCCATCCATCTGCAGCATCAGGACTTGATGGACAGGACATATCGCACAAAATGTTCGATACTTTTGAATTCCATTAAATGGCTGTTTCTTTATATTGAAGTTGAAGTAGGAACATAAAACTCTATAAATATATTAAAAAAATGTATAAGAAAATGAAAATTACAAAGAACACGTCCTCGATAATTAGTTATCCTTGATGTCCTCGTCATCGTCGTTGTCCTCGGTGGGTCGGTCGGGTCGTTGGTGTTTGAATAGACAGATGATGCGATGCTGTGCTGTTCCTTTTTTGTGCTTTTGGATGTCCTTTTTTCTTCTTCTTCATCTTCTTCTTGTGTTGTAAAAATCTACTTTGTCATTAAATTTAATGACTGAATTAAGACACAAGAAAAAAAGGACGAAGGACGAAGGACGCACAGTAAAAGACATCCTCAGTAGGAGGTAATTTTACCAAAGCGAATTGAAAAAAAGCTTTAATGGGAATATTGAAAAAGATGTGAAAAGTTTTCATGTTAATTTTCTATTTTTAAGAAGAGTTGGGTGGATGTTTTTTTAGAGGGAGATGTTCGTCTTGTGAAAGCCTTAAGGATATTTTTGAAATATTTCCCTGAAAATGCGTGTTGATATGCGGTGAATATTTGTAATTAATTTTGTTTGGTTTAGGCACGTTCAACGTCTATATGTACATCTACACCTACACCTCTTTAACGACCTTTTTGTTGCATACTGAAGGATGTCGCGTTTTTGTTTTCATTAGTATTTTAGGTTATTAAAAGGTAATTTAAAAGAAATAATAATATTTTGATCCCTTAAATAGGTAAAGAAATTTGTAATTAATAGGGCGAAGAGCAAAAGGGGGTTAAGTTAAATGAAACAGACATAATTTTTACTTGAACTTAGAGCTTGTTATTTTAGATTTATGAATGGGAAGTAGATTTTTGTTTTTGAGAAATTTAAAAACCTTATGAAAGTTTCAGTAATTTGATTAAAATTTTAAAGAACTTTTTTGTGACAATTTAGTTTTTTTCTAAGTAACAAATTTACTAAATTTTCCAAAATCGTAAGCTTTTGCTAACTTATAGTAAAATACTAACTTTTAACCTTTTATTAAAAATATTGAATCTGAACATGTCTAAAAAGTGACAGTTCGTGAAAAAAAGAAAGCAAACAAACCTAAATCAGGAGAGCAGGTTTAATAAAATTAAAATGTCAGAAACTAAAGAATCATATGGATTTAGCAAATTATTAAATTTTAAAGTAGCCATTTTGTGATTTTAATTTTAGTAACATATTAAAAGAATAATTTTAAAATCATATTTTTAGCTTAGTAACTTACTTTTTAACATTTTATTAAATCATTTCAAATTTTGCACCAGAGATGTTGTAAATAACTTTTGCTCTACTACTCGCTGCTAAACTGACTTCAAAAAGCTGGCGTGTTTGTGGCTTGCTGAATTTGTTAGCTAGATATCTTGTTAAAAATTTAAGATAAAGAATCCAAATGTTTCCCAAATATTTCAATGTTAAGTTAAGGGTTTTCTAATATAGACGGGTTGATTTTGACATGGCTCATGGCTGTTTCTTTTACTTTATGTCAAAATATCTTCTTTCATTCAGTTACTTAAGTCAAATAAAAATGGCAAGTTACAGCCAGCGTGGAGGAATATGTGCAAATGATAAAACTTTATTATTAAAATGGGTGTTCTCTGGAAGCGACGATGCATTCGTTGTGCCCTTTGTATGGGACACATGGTCGTCCTCAGTGAACAATCAGCCAATACGCGTACGTCAACTTGATCAAAAAAATCAACGGAAGATCTGTGGACAAAAACCCCTGTTGTTCGTGAAACTGTGCAGCAGAATCCGCGTCGCTCACAACAACTTGGCCTGTCGCAGACCACAACATGGTGAATTTTGCGTCGTTTTTTGGGCCTACACCCACACAAAATCCAACTGAACCGAAAGCTGAAACCAAACGGCCATACGCGGTGTATATGTCGTGGGTTTGCTAATTGGATTTTGGAGCAGTTGGAAATTGATCCCAATTTGGGTCAAAAGTCATCTTTAGCGATGAGGCCCATTTTTTGCATTAATGACTTCGTGAATAATCTAAACTGCCATGATTTGGGACAACACCAATCCACGTGAGATTCATGAGGATTTTGAGCTGGAGGCGTCATCGGTATTTACTTTTTCTCGAAAATGATGTTCACCAGTCCATCACCGTCAGCGGCGATCGCTTTAGATCGATGATAACGAGCTTCTTGTGTCCTGACCTGATATATGTAAATGGTATGGACACCGAAGACATATGGTTTCAACAGGATGGCGCTACGTGCCACACAGCTCAAGGCACAGTATTTATTCTGCTTAAGCGGTTTCATGGCATTGTCACAAGATCGTGCGATTTAAGCCCTTTAGGCTTTTTTCTTGTGGTGCTTTCTTAAATTTCAGATCTATTCAAATGACCAATTTGATATATTGACATTTTTCTATGGTATCGATGTCAAAATTGACATTTGATTGCTTCCAAAATTCTATTAATCGGATTCTGCAATCGTTGTGAATTCTTTTTCACACTGACAGCTCATTTGGCTTTTGGAATTTCGACTGCAGCCATCACTTCTTAATATTAAAGCTTTCGGCACATTGAAGGAAAAACGACAATGGATGTGTAATAATTTGTAAATGAAAACTAAGCCCACAATTTTAAAATCATTATTTTAAATACTAGTGACTAAAGTTGTTACATATATGTCCTTCTGTCAACCAGGCTGAGAAAACTCTCATAAATCTAAGACACATACACTTAGTCCAAAAAGTCTCGGTACAGCAGCCTAATTTTAGTGTTTTTTTTGAAAGAAAGTACTAGGAATAAATGTAAAAACCAAAGTGGTAACATTGAAAAAAAGTTAGTTTCCACCTTCACCTTTTTACTAAATTTAAAAAAAAATTGTGATTGTGGACTTGTGGACTTGTGGTTTTCAAAAACCTGTTTTTAATATATTGTTATAGTAAATATTTTATCTCGAATCAACAAAAAGAAAGCTGCTGTACGGAGACTTTTTGGACTATGTATACATTCGCCGTCTTTGAGAAACGAAAAACGAAAAACCACAGTCATCAAAAAACCTTTCACCGTTTACTTTTTAAAATAGAAAGAAGACACTTTATGCTGTCGTAATTCATTCACATTTCATCCCTTTTCAATATTTTTAAATCTTTATTTAGTTAAATCGACCAAACTGCTTAAATTTCATTCTTATATTATTTTGGACCAAGCCAACTCGTTACTTTTTCAGGCGTCATCTTTGTATAGTGCTTATTCCTTGTTTTTGTTTTCTTATGTCTTTTTAAACAGTGTTAACAGACAATTAATCGTCCACAAAATTGTCTATTTCAATAAAATCAACCAACCGCATAAACGGACAATTTTCACTTGATAGAAAACTAGCAACCTTGCACCTTATTGGACTTTTGACTTACTTACTTACTTACTTAAGGTGGCGCTACAGTCCGGGGCGGACCTGGGCCTCAACCAACATGCGTCTCCAGCCAGCTCGGTCCCTAGCTAGCTGTCTCCAGTTTCGCACGCCAAGTTGGTTGAGGTCCTCACCCACCTGAGTGCGCCACCTGAGTCGCGGTCTTCCTCTACTGCGCCGTCCCTCGGGATTGGATTCGAAGACCTTCCGGGCTGGAGCGTTGATGTCCATTCGCTCTACATGACCCAGCCATCTAAGCCGTTGGACTTTTATTCTGCTAACTAGGTCAGTGTCGCTGTACAGCCCGTACAGTTCGTCGTTATATCTTCTCCTCCATTCTCCATCTATACGTACGGGACCAAAAATCACCCGAAGAATTTTCCTCTCGAAGCATCCTAAGACGTTCTCATCTTTCTTTGACAGGGTCCAGGCCTCAGCGCCATAAATGAGAACCGGGATGATGAGTGTCTTATAGATGGTGATTTTAGATGCTCGAGAGAGGACATTACTTCTCAATTGCCTTCTAAGTCCAAAGAAGCAGCGATTTGCAAGAGTTATTCTTCGTTTGATTTCAGCGCTGGTGTCGTTGTCTGTGTTTATAGCGGTGCCTAGGTAGACAAAGTCCTTAACTACCTCGAAGTTATAGCTGTCCATGGTAACGTTTTGTCCAAGACGTCGTTGTTCAATGTCCTTTTTTGATGACAGCATATACTTGGTCTTGCCCTCATTGACCACTAAACCCATCTTCTTCGCTTCCGTTGCAATGCTCAAAAACGCTCCACTGACATCACGCTTTGATCTTCCAATTATGTCAATATCATCTGCGTATCCGAGTAATTGGATGGACCTTTGGAAGATTGTGCCTCTAGTGTTGACGGTTGAGTTTTGCACAATTCTTTCCAGAACGATGTTGAAGAAATCGCATGACAGTGCATCGCCTTGTCTAAAACCTTTTTTGACATCAAATGCATCGGTGAGATCTTTTCCGACCTTGATGGAGCAGCGTGCATTCTCCATCGTCATTCTGCACAAACGGATAAGTTTGGCAGGGATGCCAAAACTAGACATTGCTCTGTAGAGCTCTTCCCTATGGATGCTGTCATACGCGGCTTTAAAATCGATAAAGAGATGGTGGGTATCGATTTGAAGCTCCTGGGTTTTTTCCAAGATCTGCCGTAATGTGAATATTTGATCGATAGTGGACTTTCCTGGTCTGAAGCCACACTGATAAGGACCTATCAGGTTGTTGACGAACGGCTTCAGACGTTCACATAATACGGCAGAAAGGATCTTATATGCAATGTTAAGGAGACTGATCCCTCTGTAGTTGGAGCAATTTAAAGGGTCTCCTTTTTTATGTACCGGGCAAACTATGCTGAGATTCCACTCATCGGGCATGCTTTCTTCCGACCATATTTTGCAGATGAGTTGGTGCATGCTCCCTACCAAGTCATCGCCTGCTGCTTTAAATAGTTCGGCAGCTATGCCGTCGGCTCCAGCAGCTTTGTTTGACTTCAGTTTAGATATAGCTATCTTCACTTCGTCTAGGTCGGGTAGGCGGAATTGTTGATCTGCGTCGCCTAGGTTGAGTGGTTCTATCTCCCTTACAGCGGAATTCGGTTCGTCATCGCCGTTATTTAATTTGGAGAAGTGGTCTTTCCATATTTTCAACATAGACTGCGGTTCTACTACGATGTTCCCCTGATCGTCTTTACAGGCTTCGGTTCGTGGCTGGTACCCTTGGGAGGTTTTTTTTACCTTTTGGTAAAATTTACGAACCTCATTCCTGTTGTAACATCCCTCTATCTCCTCGATCGCGCGCTTCTCGTGCTCTCTTTTTTTCCATCTAAGAAGCCGGTTTTCCTCTCTCCTCTTCTGCTCGTAGAGCTTTGCGAGCAGCTCTGGTCCTTCTGTGCAGCGCCGTTTTGTATGCCTCTTGCTTCGCTGCGTGCGCTTGCCGGCATTCGTCGTCAAACCAGGGGTTTCGCTGTTGTGGACGTGTGAAACCTAGCACTTCAGAGGCGGCATCTCTGATGGCTGCAAGGCAATGTTGCCACTGGTTTTCAATGCTTAATGCATGCAGCATAGGACTCCTTAAGAGGTTACTAGAGACTCGATCGGAGAATGACATGGCAGTCTCTTGCGATTGTAGCCGTCTAACGTCGAAACTTCTCACAGTACTTCCTTGTTTTGGCTTGGACCGGGATATCCGTAGCCGTACCTTGGCTACAACGAGGTAGTGGTCCGAGTCAATGTTGGCCCCTCGGAATGTTCGGATATCCTGTATACTGGAGAAGTGTCGTGCGTCGATCGCAATGTGGTCAATCTGGTTGACGGTTGATTGATCAGGAGATTTCCATGTCCCCTTGTGGATATTAAGATGCGTGAACTGCGTACTAGCTACCAGAACGTCTCGCCCCGCAGCGAAATCGATCAGCCTGAATCCGTTGTCGGAGGTGGTGTCGTGCAGGCTGTATCTCCCGATTGTGCCACCAAAGATGTCTTCTCTTCCTAGCTTGGCATTAAAATCTCCTAAGACAATTTTAATGTCATAGCCAGGGCACTGCTCATAAGTCTTGTCCAAGAGCTCGAAGAATATGTCTTTGGTGTCTTCATCTTTCTCCTCTGTTGGGGCATGCGCGCATATAAGGCTTATGTTGGCGAATTTAGCCTTGATGCGGATTGTCGTGATGCGCTCGCTCACACTGTTGAAACTCAAGACTTTTTGCCTGAGTCTAGTTCCAACAACAAATCCACATCCAAATAGACGCTGCCTTTGTTCTCGGTAGCAGTCGCCGTAGTATATATCGCAGTCTTTTAGTTTGCGTTTGCCCGGTCCATCCCATCGCACTTCTTGGATGGCGGTAATATCTGCCTTGCAGCAGATTAGGGCTTCCGCTAATTGTTCGGCTGCACGTGGTCTGTTAAGGGACCTAACATTCCACGTACAGATCCGAAGTTCGTTGTCCTTATTTCGTTTGCTTGGGTTGTCAACAGTGAATCCGTCCGTATCCGAGGCTTGTTGGTGCTTCGCAACTAGAAAATTTTTATGTGGTCAGGAAGTCACCCCGACGGCACAACCCCCAACCTGGAGGGCCAGATCCTTAGTATAACTCCAAGGACGGGGAGCCGGATAAACCGCTCCTTATAGGCCTGGGCTCCGAATTGGACTTTTGACAGTTCGACCAATATTAGAAGATCTTCCAATCGCTTTAAACTTTAATTGAAATTATCAACAAAAAAAAATAAAAAAATCAGGAAGTAATAAAATTCAGCTTCCTGTTAAATAAAATAATTAAGAAAAGCTTATGTTTTGACATAAGTTGACTTAAATTAAAAATAAAATGAAATATTTGACCTTTCGCGATTCTGTTTAGCTATTTTTTTTTTTTTTAATTTAATCAAATTAAGTATACGTTGCTTGTCTTGCAGTGTTTTAGTGGTTCGAAAATATCCACTTTTCTAATACTTCTACCTGCCGTTAAGAACAAAAAAAAAACAAAAATGCGTAATTCAACAAATGGTAAACGTCATCTGAAGATATAAAAGAAGACAATTTTTTGTTGACCGTAAAAATACAAAAAATAAACTTCAAGTAGGCACAGACTAAATCGACTTCGGTTGAATTGAATACCACAAAACATTCAAAACAAAAATGTCACGCTTTACAAAAACATTCGATGTCACGCTTTACAAGTTTTTGGTTTAGTTTAAAAAAGCTTCAAATACAATTCCAAGTCTTATTCGTAGATCAAGATTATATTTAGTCACTGAATTCCTGAATTCGAAGGAACACCTGAGTAACCCATAAAAACAAAGTTTGTAGTCGTTCTTAATTATAAAATAATTCCAATTTAACAAGAGTCACCTATCCACAACTAGTAGAACTATATCTTCCAACTGCACCCATCTTCACTCGTTCAAATGTCATCCATACCCACTTGACATTTCCCAGCTGTTTTTGTTCCCACCTCTACAACTGTCAACGATAACGAAAAAATTAAATCCCTCTCTGTCATCACACACCAACATTTACATTATTTTTTCCTTTTTTTAAGGAGTGTAATCTTTTTCCACACGAAATTAAACTAAAATCTTTTAATTTCTAATTTCTTAATTAATCCTCAAGTTGTTGCTTCTAATCCAAGCAGCTCCCTGAATGCATCTGTTTTGATGCAGCAGCGCAAAGAAATCTTAAAGATTTCATCTTGATGTCTAGATTTTTTAATTTTTCTTTGGTCTGAAGGGGAGAACAGAATTTTATTGAAGTGCTACATGACTCTGGGGGGAAATTTTTAATGTTCGTGAGTGCTGCAATCTTCTTGTGTAAATAGAGCACTGCAATAATTAATTATAATAAAAAAGAAAGCAAAGAAATTAAAACAAGTATAGGATAATGTCCATTGATGCTACCGCTCTGCCCTCAGAGCTGCTTGTAGCACCACAACCTCTTATTGGGTTTTGTGGGCTCGATGTGGTGAAGAACTCGGTGCATAAGTCAATATGGGACGCTTTCAATAGCAATCGTAAACCTGATAAGTAAGTTTGTCTCTCGGTCGGCCTTGTTGTGGGGCCATGACGCAAGGTAAAGGTAGAGTAAGAATAAATTTTGTTTTTTACGAGTAGACCTGCTGTGCAGTTCAAGCTGTTGCCGCCAAATTATGAATTCCCGGTGGCTAAACCAAAGCGCGCTTCCTATGAATGGTATCATCCGAAGGGGATACTTAAGCGTAACTGGATGTTGAAGCATCTTCATGTTCTGCCATCTGTGGTGGTTCTGTTCCAGGACATGGAGTGGAATGATCCACTGTGGACTGACAAACAGCTACAATGTGCCTCAACTATTCAAAGTCTCAAAAATTGCCTACAAGTTTGTACACCTTATTGTTTTTTGGTTGTATCATAAGTTTTTGACCACGATGGTTTTTCTTTAGGAACGCAATACTCGCCTAGCTCTAGTGTTGCTCCAAAAAGCTGCACCATTACCTCCTGGTGAAGATATGTTAGCATCAGAACGAGCAGCCAGCTTAACAAACGCTTGTGGAATAAGCAGCAAAATGCTCTTCATCCTTCCGCACACTGATCACCTTGTTGGATATACTTCGCGCCTCGAATCGGCTCTTTTGGAAATGGCTCAGGGATACTATACTCTTATGTCCACACGAATTCGTTCCCATCACTTGACATCCTCACATCATGTCCTCAAGATTCGTCATCAATTCAAATTGGGATTTGTCTCAGAAATGAGACAAGATTACAGTACTGCTCTTAAGTAAGTTTCCTTTCTTTTTGCTATCACAGAAAATCATCTAAAAGAGAGAGGTTTGTTTTTGCAGATATTACTCCCAGGCATTTGCTAATTTAGAAGAAATTCGTGTTGTGGACACAAATTGTCTGGAAATCAAAACTATTGCCGGCTTCCTGAATTACAAAATTTGCCGATTAATGTTCAAATTAAAAGTGCCACGTGATTCAATAAATCATTTTATAACTCACATTGAAAAGTACAAGAATCGAATTGGATTCAAGGATCTATTATTTGAACATTATGCGTGGCTTAGTACTCAGTAAGATAAGATTCAAATAAGGAGTTTTTTTTAAAAGGTTAAATTAACATATGTATATTTTACAGGCATAGTGCATTTGCTGATCTCTTTTGTGAAGCAATTAAAAATGGTCTTCCAGCTTTGCAGACACAACATCCTGGAATGTACTATTATAAAGCAGCTTGTAATATTGTCAAGAGGAAGGAAGCGTTTTTGGAGTGTTGTGGTAAGATTTGTTATTTGAACGATAGACAATCTTCAATAAGTGACGTCGATTCCTGCCCAGATATGGGTACAAATTATCCCGAATAGGGTAAAATCTATCAAACCTTAAAAAAAACTCATGGTTTGATTCGAGCTGTAAAGATGTTATTAGGATCAGAGATTTAAGTGTCTGTTTTTATAAAGCCAACTCCACTGGAAAAAAACTGGAATAAGTTCAAACAAGGTATATCCTTAAGGCAGTCAAAAATTCTCACCATTTGTAAAAAACGTACTAAACACCATGTTATCATCGGTTCCAACAGTCGTTCACAATGATACTCCCTATGTAAGCTCGATTGATAAAGCCAATTGACTTGCAGCGCAGTTTGCTATTAATTCGACGCTACCACAGCGTGTCCTTAACCATTTATTCCCAAAGACATTTAAAATTAAAATTTCAAAATTTTGATATCATAACTTTATTAAATAGTGTCAAAGGAATACAAAATTTTTTTTTTTATTTTTTAAAAAAAGTAGGAAGTGTGGTTTTTAAGGTGTACCCAAGCAGGTACAATGGGAACATATGTGTGCTAATTATGTGCATGAAATTTCTTAAAGCATTCTTTTTCGACACACAAAACTATGTCGCACAACTCGAAAACCCGTCTGATTCTCATCTAAGATACTTTTCAATTCTCTTTGGAAAATGGTGACCTTCAGATAAAGCAACACTTAGACATGGATGTCGTTTTGATGTCGAAGGTTGGAGAGTTTTATACCTTCTAAGATAATATCGAGCAATATCTCGTTGAAACGATAGCAAGTCATTTTCGGAATCATCTGCGACTTTATATAGTTTCCAAGCTTTTACCAAAGAAGAGCTAAGCATTGACGTAAAAAGCGGACACCACCACTTTTTGCCTCGAATTTTGATTTTATGCACATTGATACACTGATCGTGTAAGTCAACGCCACCCGTATTTCGACTGGAGATTTGTTGGCCAAAGCACATTTCATATTCATCTTGTTTATCACAAAATTATTAGAACGGTTCATCGACATATCAGTACCTCTTTTAGACCAGCGTGGTTGGCTATGAGATTGCCCAGATATTGAGGCTCTTATCACTGATAAAGGAACTTCGTCCTTGCTATCAAAATCCTCATTCCTAATATAAGTTCAATGTTACCAGGGACATAATTCTTTCATCATTGTCTATTTTATGCTCGTCTGTATTGAAATCTGCATCTGGTGGTATAAATGCAATGTCAAACATAGCGTTTCGATCATTTTCTTCGATTGCATTTTGAAGATTATCGAATCTCCTTCCATAAAATGATGATGTTGAGAATGCTTTGAATTCCATTCCATAAAAAAAAAGTTGTCACTTTTTCCCATTGTACCCAAGCGGGTACACCTAACTTTACGCGTACTTGCCTAGCGTGAAAATAAATGAACACTTGATTTTTCACTTTTATCTGATTTTATTATAAATTTTTGAACTATTTCCAAAAAAATAATAAGAAAATTGATAAAACGAATATTTTTTCTATTGCAAAATACGGGCCAACCTCTGAAAAACCAAGAATACCGCAATCGCACCTGACGCGGAGTAATAAAAAAGACTACCGTTTTGGTTTGTTTGCAATAAACTGCACTCCTACTTGTTGAAAACATGTTAACGAACAAAAAAAAAATTGAATTTCATCCAAACAAATTTGAAAAAGGACAACGGTAAATCAATAATGTTGTTCAATTTTCTGTACCCAAGCGGGTACAGTGGTAGTAAATGGGTTAAAGAACTTGATATACAAAAATACGCTGGTCCGGATAGTATGCTTCCTATTGTTTTGAAGAGGTGTTCTTTAAACGCTGGAAAAACCATCTTTCCTAATCCACAGGTCTTTTTCCGAGTGGATGGAAAATAACATTTGTCCAGCCTGTCCCCAAAAAAAGTCAATACTCCTCCCCCACTATCAGCACTCATCAGACTCCTTTTTTGTGGCATAAAAAGTTTTTCAAATAAAATTGGATTAAAGCTCAGCACCACAAAAAAGGAGACTGATGAGTGCAAAAGTGGCAAAGCACGAAATAGCTATATCTCCAGCCAAAAACAATGAGTGGTAGCACCTTTAAGTTGTTGTTGTTGTTCAAAAACATTCAATGAAATTAAAAAGGAATGGTCAAGTCTAACAAGCTGACATTCTAGTACGAATAGTACAATAAAAATAATAACAAATCTTGACATCGTTTTGGAGAAATTAAGATTATTACTTTTGATGTTTCAAAAGCATTTCAAGATCTCTTATCGAAAATGCATGCTTTTGGTATTGATTAATGTCTTCCTCGTTTGGATTAGAAATTACCTTTCTAAGTGTTCAATACCAGTTGTGTTGGATAGTTTTAAGTCTAAAATACATAAAATAAATGCTGGTGTCTCCCAAGGCTCAATTTTATCTCCGACGACTCTCTTCCTTATATTCATTACCCATCTCTTGTCTACCGGTAATCTCAGCTTTTCATATTTGTTTTTAGATTCTCATACTTGTCTTTTGGATCTTGACAGTATCGTCTAATAGGGAATTATTAACCATGTAAAATTGAATGCTTGAAAAGCTCAATGCTGTCATTAAAGCGTAACACACCTCGGACTTCACAGTATATAGATTCTTTTTTAACCGCACATTGAGAATGTGAAATGCTTTACCCAACTCTGTTTTTTCTTCTTATTTTGATATTAAAAACTTTAAGACCAATTAAATCAATCCCTCTTTTTTCTTTGCTAAAGCTTGCACTTTGTTTAAACTGTAAATATGTTGAGGGTGGTGGCCCCAATAGTCTTCATGATTTCAGCAAACTAGAAATTGACACGATCATTTATCTCCTCTTTTCTTTAATTAGTTCATTTGTACTAATTTTGTTTTAAATTTTATTGATTTTCTTGTTTTATCTTCAGTACGTTCCTCTCCTAAAACAAACGTCTGCGAGACGCACATTGGGCGCACTCATTAAGCTATTCAGATTTTCGTAACTTCTGATTTAAAAAGAACAAAGCCTTTAATTGCATTGACTTTTTCAATTATCATGTGTAAGCTTAAAATTAACTTTCAATTCTCTTGCTCTCCACCCTTCAACTAAGCGCTTATGACGAGTCTAAAAAAAAAATTTGGAAAGTCTTATTAATTTATTACCAACACTGGTGTCCCACAAGGATCTGTTTTAGGTCTTCTTCTTTTCTACATCTCCAAATAATGATCTCCCCGATGTTATTTTCTTGATCTCTTTTTATTTAATTGTTTCTAAAAATAAATCTTAAAAATAAAAACTATTTCACAGCACTGTCTCTGAGTCCTACAGAACCTACATCACCCACTACTCTACAAAATATCTCATCAATGGCACTATTCAGCGAGTACTTTGGAATTCGTACGATCAAAACTGGTGAACCAATATCCGAACAACAAGTTATAATGTTAGTTCAAGAAAATGAAAAGAACTACAACCATTCAGTGAGTAAATTAACTTATTTATGTATATCATCATTTCATGTATCAACTGCTTAATTTTAATAGGGTGCAATAATTCAACTTCTGGGTCAAGCGATGGCTCAATTCAAAGTCTACAAAGGTCTTAGGTTTCGTAAAAAACTAGCAGTCGATATGGCTGAAGAGTACTTTAAGTGTGGTGATCATGCTAAGGCCCTTACGTAAGTCTCATTACTATCATACCCATACAAAAAAGATTTCAAGGGTCTTCTATGTTACTTACAGATTATACTCTCTCATGTTACCCGATTATCGTCAAGATAAATGGAGTTTACTATTCTCAGATGTGCTTCTTAAAACTCTACGTAGCGCATTCCTGTCGGCATCAGTTGCTGATTATGTTGCATGTAGTTTTGAAGCATTATCGTTAAAAATGAAATGTGATCAAAAAGAGCGTATTACAGTGCTCGAAAATCTCTGGAAAGTTTTTCAGGTAAATGTTATCAAAAAGTACCAACACATAAATTAATTATTTTAAAAACGTAAACAAATTTTTAGAAAGTTCCTCCTGTATCTCAAAGTCAAATTGCACCCGAACTACGAACGTTATGGGAAAACTCGTTGGCTAATTTTAAATCTCCTGCTATAATTGATTTAGATAAAATAACTGAATTACTCGAATGCAATGTGAGTTTTGAAAAAGCCGAATTAAAAAATGACGAAATGATAAATATTCGTTTGGTTGTCAAGTAAGTCAAGATTTTTATCACCAATTTATAGTTTAACTCTTTTTTTTTTACTCTTTTGAAGACTTCTTACGGATGTTCCATTGAAGATACACAATTTTACAGCAGTTCTAATCGATAACCAAAGTCAACAATATAAGCTTAAAGCAATCAAATACACAACCTTTGAAGATCTATCCCAATTAAGGGCTAAAGGAAGTTCGAAAAATGAATTAAAATCCTTCGATGGTGATCTCAAATTAGAACCAGAAAAATATTATGAAATCTTATTCTGCACTGAGGCACAGCAATATTTGGAAAATACTCAATTACAAGTTTCATGTATTGAAATATTAATTGGCACTGATAAAATATCAGCGGTTTTGGTGAAAAATGTTACGCTGGCAAAGAGAAATTTCAAACATCATAATCGATATCGAGATTTGATTGATAATGTTACAACTAATCCAACTTGTTATATTGTTCCAACGTGAGTTTTAATTTGAATTTTGTTTAAGATTTGAAAAATATAATTACTATGTTTCTGTGATTTAAATACGTTTCAGATTCCATTTGGTCACTCAGACAACACAACCGGTACAACCGATGTTAGTTAATGAATTTTTTAGCATCGTATGTGTGGTGAATAATCCATTTAATTTGTTTTTGCAAAATGTTGGATTAAGTATCAGTGTTCCGAATAATCTTCGAAATAAAGGTAAGTTTTATATTTTTTTTCTCTTCCCACATTTTCCAAATGAAACAACAATTGAAAGGCGAACAACTATCCATGAGCTACTTTAACCAGTGATATTCAGCCGAACACAACATAAACTACATTGACCATTTTAACAACAATCACCAATACGACAATCAAGTAAAAATCTCGGAGAACTTATGGGTTTCCTTTGGAAAAATTGGAAGTAAACCATATACGAAAATTGACGCACTAAAAGAAAAAACTATGCTTTCGAAATATTGATAACTATAACCGTCCTTCAACAGCGTTAAACCCTCTGCCATAAGCTCATCTGAAAAATACTTAAAACCAAATAAAAAAGTGAAGGTCTAAAGGTAATCCAGGAAAATTAGACTCAAAAAATTACGACAAAACTGAATTTTGATAGATAGGTTTATTTGTACGTCTTTAACACTGCCTCTTCTTATTTTGGCCCGAAGAAAAAAATTTAAGAGCTTGAAAAATTGATTTTTACAATATTTTTCGAACAGTTTTTATATTTGAATAAAAACGATCGAAAATAATGGGATGCATTGCGTTGAGTAAATAAAACGCACGATTGGCATTGCGTTGAGTAAATAAAACGCACGATTGGGTCACACGAACTTGGTCCTATACCCAAAGAATTTGTTTGAAAACAGTGCCTTTATTTTAAGATTTAATGCATTTATTTAGTGTTTGAAGATATACATTTACATTTAAATTTCCTAAAAAATTACCTGTGATATTGGAGTTTGAAAAAAAAAAAACTTTTTTGATCATCAATTTATTATTTAGACAATATGGGAGCTTTTTATTAGGTTCATTAGGTCCTGAGAAAGTTTAAAAAACAAAATCTGTTTTATTGTAGAGGGGAAAAGGGTGAGGGTGGACATCACAAAAATATATTTTTTATTAAAAGAAGCCAAGTTAAGAGACATCATTTAGAAAAAAGTTCATTAAAATATTTTCTGTTATTGACCAAAAATTTGGATTTATGACTGAACAAAAAGTCTAACGCGAATCTGCATAAAAATTTGTAATATTTTATGACTTAAAGGATTATGAATACCCTTATAATGATTAAACACAGTACGAGTAATAGGAGGATAGGATTAGAAATTAGTAAGGGTAAACTGATGAGCATTCCCAGAAGAACGGGTATTACCGTTAAATTATTTGAGCAGAGGAATACAACTGGCTATTTCGCTAAAGCATTGTTTATACTGACTTCTTCTGTGGTATCTCAAATACTTTTATGTTTTTTTCTTGGCAATGCTCATAACCTTTTCTGTAGTGCTCTTAACATTTAAATTGAGTCCTTTATCATAAGTATCGGATATAGTACCAAGTCTTCAAATCCCAAACCATTTTACTCTCCCTCATTTAACGGTTTAGTCAGTTCCGTGTACTTTCATCCTTATTTTTAAAACATTATTTTGCGCCAGTCAGCTCTCTAAGAAAATTCATCTTTTTAGGACTTTTGCGAAGTGAAAGGATAATTTTCCTGGTGTTAGAATATCTGGTGACAGGTGATGAAATAAGTTACATGGGCTACGTTTAGATTCCGTGTAAAAAGGAAACTACCTCTTCCCACTATTTTCGCTCAGGAAGAGGTACTTGCAATTTGTGAAGCTATTAAATATCTTCCTACGAATGCAAAACTCCCTAAACAAAAATATTGCGGCAGCTGGCAATCAAAGTATTCTCCTGAATTGCTACAAAGTCAAAACTGATAGATCCCTACATGAACATTACAAAAACAGACACAATAACGTTTGGTTGGGGGAACACATTGCCATAACGTGAATAATATCAAAGATAAAATGATCACTCCTTGAGCTGAGGCAAAAAAAAAGCATTGTAAAAAGTTAACAATACTATTTCGTGAAATCACGATACATGGATGACAATCTCTCGACTGGTATTTTTTCAAAAATTACAAGATAAAACAGAATGCCTCATAGAGCTTAGTAGGCCTCAAACCTCTTAAATGGTATAATAACGGGTCAACCCAAGAAGACCCCTATGAATGGAATAATTATCAGCTCATTGGTCAACAAGGTTTTATTCTTGGCAATCAAATTCCATTTTTTCGATGGTTTTTGATGGCTTTAATTGAAATCGTACTCCAAAATCACTCTATCACATCAGGTTTTTCAAATACAACCTTTTGAAATTTGAAAAAAGCTTCCCCCGTATTTATATAAAGAAAATATACATAAAATTAGTTATTTCAGCTCCCTTGTTTAGGAAAACTACACCATGGAATAAGAATTTTACGAACTCAAACTAAAGGCAGTTGCCTACCGTTCCATTTGAGTCCGGAATATTTGTATTCCGTTGTGGTTTTTCTAAACACGGGATCTGGAATAATTAATTTTAACTACATATGTTTTCTTTATAAATACGGGTCAAGGTTTTTGAAGCTATCTTAATTCATAAATTTATGGTTTTTCATTTGAATATTTTATTTCATTAAATCAAATCAAAAAATCTTCATTTTTTTTATAGATATAAACGTTAAAGAAACTTTGAACCATTAATTCTAAAACGATTGCTAACAGAAATAGGCTGAATGATTTGAACATAATTTTTGTCTAAACAAGGCTATAAATATATTTTGAAAATTGTAAAAGAAAAATAATATTGAAAGCGAGTGCTTTTAATATTTGAGCAGGTAGTTAAAATGGAAGTTCAGATTTGAAATCAGCACTCAAAAACATGACAGCAAGATGATTTTAGGTTTCTTAAAACTTCGCAAAAAATTAAATCAAAACTCATAATTCATATGAAATTAAATTCAATATCAAAATGATTTAAACTGAATCGAGAAGACAAAGATTTGTCCCCTGCAAAATAAACATACTACAAATTATTGTTCAGAACTATGTTGTATTATACCTTATCCTAAAAACACCGTTTTAGGTGGTCTTTAACATTTCTAAATGGGACTATTTTAAAAAACCTGATGTGATAGAAAAGTTATAAGGCAAGATTTTGCCGTTTGGAAATGTAGCGGGAAATGTAACATTTATCTGAGACAACCATCGACGTCTCGTTTTTGCAATTTAAAAATAATCATGAAACTTTAACAAGGTTTAGTATGTGTGTAGCTTCTTATCGCTTTTCAATTTTATAGTTTTTTTCTGAAAATAAGTTTGTTAGTCTTGTCTAAAAATGTTTGTTGTTTAGCTTGTGCTTACTTTTACAAGCAGAACCTCTATTTTTTAGAGCTATGGTCTCCCTTAAGTCATTCTATACTACCTCTAGGTTTTCTGTTGCCCAAAACGTTCATAAAGCTTTGTCATACAAAATAATAAAATATTCTCTAAAAAGGAATTTGTGAACAAAATTAATCAACACCTATAAGGGGCATATTTAAAAAACTATTACAATACTTTCATGCGTAAGAAGTTGTGAAACTAATGCATGGTCTACCTTGCTAGACAATAGTTAACAAGGAAATAACTTAAACTGTCACTGTTTAGCTTTTGAAACTGCTACATATGTATGTATATGAATTTTTTAATTCCAATAAAAGTCCAATGTAATGTAAAAACATTCAATTTTATGGTAATTGTGAGTTAACCAACCTACCCCCTCTCCTCCCCCCTCTTTTGACTAAATTTCTGCATACGTCTATGCCAAGCTGCGTTGACGAACAAATTGCCACAGTTATATGAGTTTCAAAGAATTGAATTTTGTTCAGAATTTGATATTATTTATTTTTGAAATTAGAGCATACAAAACAAACGGCTTTTGTTTGGAAGCCTAAAAAACCTATTTTCTGTTTAAAACGCCATAACAGATTTATTTGATTAACAAACAATTTTAGTTTATTAATAGTTAGCAAAAAAACACAAAAACTGAAACGCTTAAATATGTGTGTTTAAAGTTTATTAAAATTATTTCTAAATATTTATTTTTCGCAGACAATTTGCAGCTGTTAGGTGTTGTGTTATTCTTAGAATCGAAAACGCAATTTATTTAACACAACCTTTGTTAGCCTTCTGTAAAGTTTTACAAACAAACCTTTTGTAGAATCTTAATAAGACTCAACCAAACTTACATAAACATTCATTTGAAAATTCCAAAAAATTGGTATTTAACCTTTAAAAAATGTGGAATGATTTCCAAAATGTCTTAAACTCATTATCATTGTGATGAATCATATTAAAACAATTAAAATCTGTATTAAAAATATTCATATTTATATTTTAAAGATGACTGCACGTTTATTCAAATCAAATATAAGAATAATACGCATAAACATTAAACACAATCAAATAATCCACCTAAAAGTGATAGGTGGTGTGTATGAAGCTCCAAATAACTTCTTAATTGCTATCGGATAAAATAAATTTAAAATTGTCAAACCCCATAACCTAGCAGCACGTTTAATTAATCGATAAATATTAGAATCCATGTGGCATTCTGATTACGAAATACATGTTTCTTGTTTCTATTGCCAATCCATTTCTTGAAATAAATGATCATATTCATATTTCTTTGGAATAACCGAATTATAACATGAACAATAAAATATTTGCACAACTGTTGTTATTTGTTTTCCAATTTTTAATTAAGGAAGGTTATTTTTTCGATTACCAATAAATTAGTTCCCAAAATGATCTGAATGTATCATTCGATCGTTTCCATTCAAACTGAACAGCGAACATTCATTTATAATGTTCCATCAAGTTTGCTTAATTTTCGTGCTTGGGTTCAGCATTACCCAGGCTCTTGGCATTGACAATAGAATTATTGGAGGAGTTCCTACAACCATAAGGGAATCACCTTATCAATTGACCTTGGATTACAAGGGTCAACATATTTGTGGTGGATCACTTTTAACGAATAAATGTGTCCTTACCGCAGGACATTGCATAGAAAGCTTAATGTGGCCGGATATGATAATAGTTCGAGGTGGGATGACTCGCCTGTCGGAGAAGGGTGTAAGTCAGAGAATCTCTAAAATCTTCAAACACGAGAAATTCGTCCTTGAAACCATGAACAATGATGTTGCTATTCTTCAATTGAGAGAACCACTTAAGGGGCAGAACATCAAAACCATTAAGCTTACGAATAGGACCGTTGCCGTTGGAGAACAAGTTGAAATCACAGGATTTGGTTATACAAATGAAAACATTACCAATAATTCGAATGTTCTGAGAGAAGTTCTAGTCAATGTGATCAGTCAGAAAGAGTGTAAAAAGGCTTATCAAAAACTAAATAACGTAACTGAGGGTATGTTCTGTGCCGCAGTGATTGGAGGCAAAAAGGATGCTTGTCAGGGAGATTCTGGTGGTCCAGTTGTGTCGAAGAATGAGCTTGTTGGTGTAGTTTCATGGGGCGTTGGGTGTGGTCGAGCTGAATATCCTGGTGTTTTCGCCAATGTAAAATACTTCCGATCATGGATAGACAATATTGTCAACAAATATTGTTAAAAGACAAAATACTTTCATATAAATTAATTAACAAATGCAAAATGTTTGTGTGTTTATTTTTCTTAAATTTCATTTCAGTTTTTCTCACCACCGATATTTCTTCTAACCGCCAAAAACTCCACTCTCAAATTCAAATCGATATTGGTGAACTTTCGATGCTTAACTCAACATCAGTCTCGTATTACGTCTTTAGTTTAGTCGAAGTCAATATTGATTTACAACAAAAGATTTGGTATAATTTAGATTCGATAAGACCAAAGCCACCTCCATTTGTGGAGAGTCCATCGACCACGGATAATTCTCCAATTAATTCACGTGTTGTTCTGGCGGATTTTAGTCCTTTAGCATTAAGTTCATTAATTCGTATTGATTATATCGATGATAGTCGATTGCGAAAGGCTCGAGATGAAGTTGTTAGTATTTCGTGTGAGAATGAGTTTAAATTTTGTGGTAGATTTTATACTCTCAATCGACAACCATTGACGAAGATCTATCGGGGCGAGAATTTTTTATTTCGAGCTAATATTGAAGTGCAATCAAAAAGTGATCTGGATATATTGGAGACGTATTTTATATGTGTAAGTTGTTAATTATTTCTTTGGCGGTTTAAACTTTTCTAGAACACTTGAAAAGATCGAGGGGTTTGAGAAATGAGGTAAAATATCGATGTACATACATTGGTTTTATAAACATTGAATTTTAAGATGAGATAGAGCCTTCCAATATTCATCATGTTTAGCTAAGGAAATAATTGTTGGCCTTGAAAGTGCTGTATTTAGAACATGTCTTAGTTTTAAGAGTAAATGTTTTTTTTTTTAGCTTGAGTAAGTCTAAAAAGCCGCGGTTAATATTTTGTCAAATTATTAAATAAAGAATTTAATAAGTACGTTCCATAGAAATACCCTAAGATGGAAATCTTCAAAAGACACTTGGTATAAATCAGTACCGAGTAGTTTGGGACTCTTACCGAACTTAATCCACCTGTTAACCAGTCAGGGCAAGTTCACGGGAAAGTTATACTACTTTCCTATAGCTTTTAGAGCATTAGCTCATGAGGCTTGTTTTTTCTTAAACTCCGAACATTTTCTCGTACATTTAAGACGGTCTCCGTTTCGTAGTTGGTATGAATTTGCAGTAGCTTATTGTGTGTTAGAGCGTGTTTTTTTAACAACTTCTGTAACCATTTCAATTTGGAACTCACGATATAGTAGATCGCTATTTCTTACATACCAAAAGGGCATTTGTCTAGGAAGGACGATGTCATGACACCAATATCATCAGCAATGGTGTCCATGATGGTGTTGACGTCCACTGGAATATTCCTTGTACATGTAAATGATAGAAGGTTGGTCCTAGGACACTTCCTTGTGGTACACTGACTTCAAATTTTCTTTAGTTCTGGGTAATTTGGTTGTATACCTTATGCTAAAGAGTCGGTTTATAACATAGGATTTTGAGATTTTCGCATTATTGCTTTGGAAGGTCCCAATAGTGATGTCACTGAAATGTGGTACTCAACTTAACAAATTTGTCAACTAAATATCAAATATATGAATCCCTTTTTCATTGGACCATTCAAAACAAATCCTTTAAGTACTCGGTTTTCGAATTTTAGTAGTGTATTGAAAAATTATTCATGATTTTCTACTATTTGAAATTTCAAACACGTTTAACTCAGTACTATTAGGTCCGTTCGCGTACCCTCCTAAAACAGTCCAATTTTACTAAAAAATACGAAATTTAACCAAATCCTAAAAGAGAGCGCTCCTGAGAGAGTAAAATATTTCCCCAACCTACGAATTTTAGCCCAAGAAATTTCTTTGGGCTGACTTGTGAAAATTTCAAATTTGATAGAAATTCAAATAAATTAAATAAATTGCTCGCTTTTGCTGTCAGTTATAAAATTTAAAAACAAATTTTCAAAGAACAGCAACAAGACAGTAATACTGTGTGAAAAATTTGTTGTTTTCCCGTTCGCTTACTTTTTTGTATTTTTTTTTTTTTGTGAGAGAATTTTACCCCCACTCTTTAAAATATTTCTTTTTACGAATTTTAGTGCAGAAAGTACGCGAACGGACCTATTGTTTTTAAGTTGGCCGGACTTATAGCTCAGACAAATTAGAATAGATCGACTCATAATTTTGAATATGTGTTGGAAAATACGTTTTCTTTGGAAATATAAAACATTAAATGTTTTATATTACACCGTATAATTATTATTATAAATTATCTGACAATTTTTAAAACAATTTTTTCACTTTTCAATTTGAAAATGAAAAAATCGAGATATCGTAAAAATCCTTGATCTGTTAGTCCAGCCCCGACTTTAAAACACTGCACAGCCTTCAATGCCAATTTCCCACTAAAGTTTCCCCATATTCGAAAATTGGGAACGTGAAAACTATCTTTTGGAATTTGTTTATATCATTTCTAATTTCTTTTGGGTTTCTTAGCAAGCCCACAGGTTATCCATAATTAAAAAAATAAATTGGGTGGCGCAACAGTCCGTGAGAACTAGGGCCTAGTGACTTACAACTCTCAAACATTCCTGTGTGCGAGTACTATTGTCAGGGATGGAATTACAACTTGTTAAAAAAGCTCTAAACTCTCCAGAACATTTCTAAATTTTGTGAAAGTGTGTCAACAACTCACTTCCGAAATTTAGATACAACTCTAGAATAATACAAAATAAATTTTTCCATTTTGAAATACTGCATGAACCCATAAAATTAAGCTACCCTTTCGCTTAGCTTCCTAAAGCCACGTCAAGTGAATGTAAAAGCTCCATTTTTCCTTTCTAAACCAATGTACATCGAAAAACTTCTTTTCATCAATTCCTATCCGTCTAACGTTTAGTCTTTTTTCTTACTTAAAATTGTTTGATTTCTAACATGTATATCAAATCTTTAGGACCACAATCTAGTTCAATCGACGTACAGCTTTAAGCGCAAAAAATACAGCAACTGCTATCGCAAAAACGACACCCTTGAAGATGTAATTGTCTTAAGAACAAACTCAACCAACTGTGACTGGATTACGGCCAAACAATTCGAGCATAGTGAAAACGAACCCGAACAACTATTCCAACGCTCCCGAACTCTGCGAAGCATCCAACAAACGGCCAATAGTAGTAGTGGTAAGCTCGAGAATAGTATTGTGCCTTCTTCAGCAATGAACAAAAATCTCTTGTCGAAAATTCCCAATAACATGACAATAATTGGTAATTGCGCTCTGCTCGCTAGCCAAAGTTCAATTCTAAGTTCATCGACTATTTCCGATGATGGTAAATTAAAAATTGACTCAGATTCATTAAAAGAAGATCAAATACAACAACAACCGGTGAAACCAAGTTCCCAAATGGTCTTTGGAAAGGCTATTGAAGCAATCACACCCACGGGACCATATCGTGGTTTTATAAAAGGTGTTGTGACTGCAAGTGATCCGGGAAATCCAACAGCGTCACAAGCACCAATATTTGGAGTGTATTGCATAAAATGGCGACGAAGTGGTTCTAAAGATGAAAATGAATCAAAATTTGTGGTGACAGGATTGGAAATCGATGAACCACCTTTGAATATTTACTGTTCGATTGAAGAGAAGATGTTTGTTAAAGTTCCAATGACTCTTAAGGTTGTCCTCAAAAATCCCACTGCAAAAGTTGTCCATTTGATTTCTACACTGAGTGTGAGTAATTCTGATAATTTCATGTGTTCCGGTCATAAACAGGTGAGTTTTCTGATGATTCTGCTGGTGATTTGTGTTTTGTTCGATTTCAAATTCTTTGTTTTTTTTTTGTATAGCTTGACATTTCAATATTTGCGTATTCAGAAAAGGAACTGGTGTTCAATTTATATCCACTCAAAGTTGGCTGGCAGAATCTTCCTGAACTCCACTTGGAATACAATACTCTCACAGATCCAACCAGAGACGAGTCACAAAATCAACTTCTCAGTCATTTAGTTCAGCGATCAATGCCTAAAAAGGTTTTTGTTTTGGTAAATAATACAAAATAAATATAAAATACAAAAATTAATTAAAACAAACTTCTTTTTTTTCTTCAGCCTCCTTATAAACAACATAGCAACGGCGTTAAGTAGTATAGACAACCCCTTGGAATTCAATTTCCACATTCTACATATTATTTTCTAATTTAAAATTTAAAGAAAAATAAAATATTTTAAATACAACAAACTAGTAAAATCAACAACTATCTCTCTCTCTGTTGTTGGTAATTAAATGATAATATTGTTAAATAAAACAACAAAAAATGTGAATAATCCTTTGGATAACTAATAGTTTAATAACAAAAAGATAAATGTAGAAGAAAATAGTATATTATTATATTTCTAGTTTTTAAAAAGAATTTAAACAAAAAAAAATGAAAGCGGCTAACATAACTACATTATGTGTTGGTTTTAATAAAAACAAAACAAAATAAACAAAAAATAACAAAACTTTTATTGCAATTATTGTAGAATCCGTTTAAATAAATTACAAAAAAAACTCAATAAGTAAACTTTGTCAAATAGAGAAATATTTAATTAAACGATGATTTGTTAAATAAATGATTGTTTTAAATTATAATTTTGACATCAAGTATCAGTGTTTGCATCAAAGAAGTCTTGAGACAAATTTTGACTAAGAATTAGTTTCAGGCGAATCCTTGCTAGTCCTGTTACTTTGTCATTTTTGAGTAGAACAAGACCTTGCGTTAATTCCATTAGTTCGGATATTTTGGAGAGTTCTTTATGATGTTGACCTTATTAATAATAATCAAAGTTTCCGACCTTAAGCGTCGAGTGCAACATGAACAAAAATGGAAAAAATACCGAAATTTCCTGCGATTTCTTTTCTATCTTTGCTACGGCGCAAAACCAAGCAAGAAGAAAATAATCAATACTATAATTTTTTACAATTTTGGGGCTAGAAAATCAACTTAAATTCGAGTTTAAGATTGTGTTTGTAGATTTAAGGGTTTCCAAATTAAAGCTATTCAAAAATTAGCTAAAACGCAATTCATTCAAAAAGTCAACGAAAATTAGTTCTCCAGTAATTGTGGATTTCAACTCAGAATGAGAGATAAGAAGCTTGATATTTGTATAACCCTTGCTTTTGTTGTTCTCGAAAATCACTTTCTCGTGAATGTCTCTGTTTCTATAGCTTCAATGGTATTAACACCTTTACACAAATTTATCAGGCACACAATTTGTTTAAAATGTTTGTCTCAAACTTTTTCCTATACACTCAACCGGTTCAGAGATCGAGTTTGAAATTTGTGTCGCCTTGTTTAATTTCATTTTTTACTCGACTTTAGTAAAATTTGAAAACGGAAAGTTTGCCATCAGATATTCCATAACACTGGAGCCTTTAAATAGGACCAAAAGAAAAAGTAAATCCTTGGGAATAGGGGTGTATGCCTGCTGTATTAAGCGGGATTGGCAATTTTTTGCAAAATTGAGTTGACATACAATATAAAAGATTAAAAAACAACAGTACCTACAGCTTTTCTTAGAGCACGACATCCATTTTTGAGGGAATTTTTTAAAAGTTGCTTCTGTCCATAATTTCGAAGAAAAAATAAAATTTAAACTCTTGTAGGAAAAAGGTCTTGTTTTAAATCCGGTAGATGCAATATTTTTCGGAAGTGTTTATAAAGTTTGGTCTTATAAATAACCAAAGTATTTAACTTCGAGCTATGAACGAACCATGAACAAAAATTGTCAAAATCGCTGAAATCCCTTTTTCTTAAAAGGACTACATTTAATGCAAAGCTGACGAACTTGCAAGAAATGGAACTAATTACTTTCTATTTATAGTGTAACAAATCTCACATCGCTACAACATTAGCTTTATGTAATCTAGATCCTAGATAAAGATTCAAAGACAAAAACTTAAAGCTTGAAAGAGATCAAATTTATTTTAGCAAAGATATCTCAACTTTTAAATTATATTAATTTAAAAAAAATGTGTAAAATCGACAAAAAGAAAAACAAAATTATCTCCCATCTGATGTCTGAGACCTTTGACTTGGAAAAAGTCGTTGTGGTGGACTTTGACTGCATTCAACTATCGACGACGAATCACTTGGTATATTACCATCTTGAAAAATTACTCCATAATTTTCATCTGACAAAATGTTATCGATAGTTTGTCTTAGATCACCACGTTCCATGTTAAGAGCATTTGCAAGCCGAATGATATGATTTTCTGTCAATTCATAAACTACTTCGTCACCCCCAAAGACTTCATTTAATTTGTCTGTGCCAAAAATTTTCCGAAATCCCTCTTTCAATGATGGTGTCAATGAAGTTCCACTATCGTTCATATCAGACTCATTTAAGTCTAAGAATTCATCGAGTAGAAAATCCGGTGAAATAATTTCATTGGTTTCTGTTTGGGCATTTCGTGGAGGAATCCGAGGTAGGTCGCGTTCTCGTGGTATCATCGTCTCGGTGTTCCGAAAGGGTTTTTGGCATTTTTGAATTGTTTGAGGAGCGATTTGAGGAGGGTTTTGTTTTGGGATATTTTTTGATTTTTTCGAACAACTTGCTGTTGAGGTTTTTTGGAGTGTGTTTAAACTACTCGTAGCAGCTGGGGGTAGATGCCTGTACAACCTAATTATACTATCTTTTAAGGATGTTGAATTTTTTGAGGGAACGACTTTAGCACTGCTCGTAGAAGTTTCTCTAAATAGTCTCTCAGGAATTTTTGGTCTTTGTTGAGTTGGGAGAAATTTAAGCCACTTGGAAACGTGAACCGGACTCTTTGGCTTAGCGGCTTGTTCTATAATTTGGGGCGATATATTTTCTCGATTCATTTGAATTGGATGTTCCTCAGTTAAATCAATCATGGATTCTTTGGAAATACTTAAGGAAGTCGTTTTAAGTTTTAGCTGTTGTTGTTTCAAGGGAACAGCTCTTTTGGGAGTTGTTGAGATGGATGGATGCTCTTGTTGTTGTTTTGGTGCCTCAGAAGTGTCTTGAGTTAAAACTCTTTGGGACACAACTTGTTTTTCAACATTCTTCCTTGTCAAATCAAGTGGATTCTTTTGTGTAAGAACAATGCTAGGCCCAGAAGTTTGTCCAGCATTTAAATTTTCAGGTAAATTCTGTGGCTGATATGGTGGAAATTCAGTTAGGTTTTCAGTCATCATTCCGGCTAAGATGTTAGGAGATTTTACTTGTTCAACATTTTGATCAAGTTCAGTAAATGCTGGTTCTGTAGATTCGTTTGGACAGTTAGGACTTGGCAGTTTCTCAAGGTTTTTATTTATTTTCTAGAGAAGTTTATGCTAAAAATTGTAAACATATTTCTAGAGAATTATCTTACCTTCAAAATAAATAATACCTTTCCTTTATGCTTTGATTTTAGGGTCTCTTGAATTGATTCAACTTCAAATTTTAATGATAACCAATCATCAGTTAACCATTTTGAGCTTAACTCGCCACATTTGAGAGTTTGATTGATTTCATAGAGACGTTGAATGGGATCTCCATTGGACCGGAAGCTGGAGAAAAAGTTCCGTTGGGATAAGCGCTTAGATCGGCGTATTAGTTTTTGTTCTTGGAATAAATTAATAATCAATTTGTAGTCATATTTTGTTGGTAAATTAACTTTAAAGCAATTAACCTTCTTTTTCGATTTCGGAACAATAAGTTGCATCACTTTCAGTGTTGCGAGCCATTTTGGTTTTAACATTTTATTCTCTATAAGCTATATTAAGTTAACTGTTAACTTCAAGCCATTCTTAGAAAATGTGTCATTACGATTTGTATGGTCTTGAATGAATTTGTCTCTGAAAGAACGACGAGTTTAAATCTGTACATTATAAAAAAAAGATTTCAGGGCCGAGGCCTTTAAAAAAATCATTTTAACGATTGTGTTCTCTCAGTGTATACAGAATTTGTTTTTCTTTCTAGGTTGCCAACAGTTTTTAAGACCATAAAATCATAAATCTTATTTTTATACTTATGAAATTCACCTTATAGCAAACGTCAGTAATTTTAATGTCATTTTTTGTCGAGCGGTAAATTAGCAAGGCTGCCATTTAAACAGAAATGAAATTTTAATCTGTTAAGCTAGGTATACACGATTGTCAAATATTACAATACTGTCAGATCTGTCAGGGAAACATTTTTAGATCAGATTTGAAAGATGTATTTGTTCAAATCTTCTACACTCTGTCAATTATTATTGTTTTTTGTTTATTATTTATTACAAAACCACTGACCTAAAAAAAAATGCATTCATATCGGATAAAGTGGAGAGTGAACTATTTTTGCAAACATTTCTTTACAAGACTTTTAATTTTTCTGACAATGTCTGCCAACCTTGTCACAATTTTCAACAAATCATCTTCAATAATGAGTTACATTTTTGGACTTATTTCTTTGGGGTTATTTAAAGGAAAAGGTGTACGTCAGTAAGCCAGCAACAATTCAAGTTCTAAAGGATGAGATAATTCGGCACATTAACAGCATAGAACCTTAATTATGCCTCAGCGTCATAGAAAATTTGGACCATCGGATGGAGGTGTTCTGCCAAGGTCGCAGCGACCATTTTGCAGATATTTTATTCCATACATAATTGAACCATATCAATGACAATAATTTCATAAGTCAGTCATGTCAATCAATATGTCATATTGTTAAACTAAACCTAATTTCACAAATAAGAACTAGTATAAGCTTTAAAGTCTATCATTTGTTGTTGCCTAGAAGCAAAAGATGGCGCTTTAAAATAAATTATTTTGTTTTCCACCAAATCGTTTAGAGGAAACAGAGCTAAATGGGTGGAATCGCTTTTAAGGGGGATTTAAATTGACTAGAAGTTCACAATCTAGTATATCAATCTGTTTCGTATTATAATCGTTCTATTAATTATTAATTTCTGGGAGGGACATTTGCAGCTTGTGGCGAACATATTATTTCTTTTACTTTCTGTCAAAATATCTTCATTTAATCAGTCACTAAAGACAAATTATCATAGCAAGTTACAGTGTCAAAAATCAGGTGTAAATGATAAAACTTTATCATCAAAATAGGCGTTATCTAGTAGCAACATTTAGCTCTATGGTTTACATGGTTGTTCTTCCAAGTCGACTGGTGGCCAAATTCGATTCCACCTGCTCAGTGAACAATCAGCCAATACCCGTGCATCAACGCAACGCAAGATCCACCCAAAAATTCACCGCTGTTAATGACAGTGTGTAGCAGAATCCGAAGAACTAACTCAATTCCGTGTCGCTCACAAGAACTTGAGCAGTTGCAGGCCACAAAAGGGCAAATTTTGCGTGGTGATTTGGTCCTGCACTGATACAGAATCCAACTGACCCAGGAACTGAAATCAAACGACCATACGTAGCGTCGTGTGTTCATTAATTTAAACTCGTTATAACTCTTTACTCTTTGTAATTTTGTTTGTACGTTTTGTTTAAATTATTGATGTAATTTATTAAATCTGAGTCATAATAAAAACAGTATTTTCAAGGAGTTAACAAAACATATAGGTGTAGTCTTCACCTTAAATACCAGCACTAATTTCTTAGTACCTTCCAAGCTCTGACGACATCACTGTCCTAACAAAAATTTAAAACGAAGTTTTATCGAACATTTTTGACATCGGTCTTTTTCGTTGCTGTGTTTGACATTTCACTCTTCGCTTCGTTTTTTCATGTTTACTAATTCTAGAATTAACTTTTCAACCATTTACCTGAGATTAAGCTTCATAAAAAATTACTTTTACAAATCTTGTTTGAATAAAAACCCACAATATAAACAGAAGACATGACAGAGCACAATGGAAGCCTGGTTAAAGATCCTAAGTTAGCTCTTAATCGTGTTTTTATAGGAAATATTCCGCAATGCACAAAAGACGATCTCGAAAGCATTTTCATTCCTTATGGCAAAGTTATTGATTCGCTTGTCCAGAAGAACTATGGTTTTATTCAATTCGAGTCCGAGGAAATCGCCAATAAAGCTGCGAAGGCACTTAACAAATCCCTATTCAAGGGCAATCAGATATCCGTTCGAAATGCTGGACATAAAAAGCGTGCAAATCCAAATGCCGCCGGGGCTGCCGGCCCAGCGAATAAACAATCTTTCGCAGGAGCTTCCCAAGGCGGTTTTAATCATTCGGTAAGATCTAATCCTGATTACAATGACTGCGAGATCATCGTTGTGGACAGACAAAATACGTAAGTTCTTTTAACCCAACATTATCTTTGTCACGACTCTTATAATTTATGCATTCCATTGTAGGGCCTACGCCGAGTACATTGAAGGGCGCTTAAAGACACTCAATCTTCAAGTGGATGTGCTCTTTCCCAACGAGGAAGTCTCACTGGGAAAGGTGCTTGCAAACATATCCTCTCGAGGCTGCATGTACGCTATTCTAGTTACACCACAAAACGAGGAACTTCGTAGCATCACTGTAAATATCCTTTACGGAATCCCTGCGGAACATCGCAACATGCCAGTCGACGATGCCATCACTCTCATAGCCGAAGATTTTCGTCTGAGAATCGGTCCGCACTTACAAAAGAATAACCTACCCAAAGCCGTTCAAGTAATTACTCCCTCGAATGTGGCTGCTCCACCTTTGAAGGAACGCCATCCCGATGCAGTGCAATCTCTCCTAAATTTACTGGCAGATAACTTGACACTGACCGTCCTACAATACGATTGTATCATCAAGTATCTCCAGGAGAGAAGAGAACTCCAATTGAAACTAGAATTGGGCGATGCCGCCACAAGTGCTGGCGCTCAACCAGATCCCGAAATCGAATTGCAAAAGAAAATTCTTAACATTCTCAATAAGCCCTCGGTTGCAGAAACACATTATGAACTGCTCTATCCAAGTTTGGAATCGGTCAAGTCGGATTATCGTGCAATGGATTTGTTGAAGGACGTCCGGATTCAAAATGCTATCGACTCGATTCTAACTTCTAATCTTATGGGAACAATTGAAAAACATATGAAATTTTAAAGCTGTATTTATTTTTTCTAATGCAAAAATATGATAAAATTACTACTCCGTAAAATGTTCGAACATAAAAACAAATAAATTCCTAATTGGAGCTTACTTTTATTGTTTTATTATTTATGGATCAAACAGGAATCGAGTAATGTCTTCAAAATGCGAACTTTATTAAAATCTGAGGAATTGAGATATTATTTGGAGTTTTGTTCAATAACAATTTTATTAAAAAGCACTTTTTTGAAAAAAAAAAAAAAAAACTAAATATTTAAGAGAAAATGAAAGACAGAGGATGAATCTCGAGAGATCCATATATATACAAGAATGTTTTTTAGACTTAATTGATTACACACATTTTTGCCGTTTTTGTCAGAAGGGAGGGGTGAATAAGGATTTCTTTTTCTCATTTCTCGTTGTCTAAGAAAAATCACATTTCCCTAAACCCTATCAAATCAACAGTTGTTTTCATTTATAGTAAAATGTTGACTTTAGCAGTCGTTAAGTCCCTTGAATATTGAAAATGAAACAATTGAATATGTAAGCAGTTCTAGAATCGTTGGAATGGTTTTCAGCCGTTCTTCACGTAAAACGACCACCTATTTAGAGCAAAAGCTTAAGGTAGTTTGCGTGTTCTTCAAGTCACTCGAACATTCCTTCTTATGTCTACGTCGCTATGACCACGAATCCTCTTTTGCTGTTCTTATTTTTGGCTTAAACCTCGAAAATGTATTAAATTTTTGACCCCATCCTGAATTTTTACACGGTAGGCTGAATTTTCTTTATTTAAAAAGGTCATTTGCTCTTATACTATCTCAAAATTATTTTATCAATACTGGCCTTTAATTTTTTGCCTTGTTATTCGGCATTTTAACTCCATGCGCATAAAGGATGAGGAATATAAAAAGCATAAGATTTGAATGTTTACATCAACTTTTTTTGCGTGTTTCGACCTTATAAAAATGTTAAATACAACAAAAAACTGTGTTTTCAAGGCTTATAAGGTAAAACACAACATAGTCCTGACTGGTTTTGCAAAGTACAAAAATCCTTTTAGAATCTTACTTAGTTTTTTGAAATTCTCATTAGTTAGTAGTCTTTATTTGACTCTATATGCATTTTTGAGAAACCTTGAATTTAATGCTTTCATAATTTGAAAAATAAGTTTTTGTTTTTTTTGGTGCTGATTTAGAATTCCAACATTGATTTTTATTTATGTACATATGTACATACATATGCAAAAACTTTACTTTCAAACCGTTTTGCCACTTTTTGTTAAAATAAGATTATCTCAAAAACCTGACGTGATGCAGTGATTTTGGAGTCAGATTTAAATTAAGGCGATAAAAAAAGTACAACTTTTGGCATGATTTTTATTTTGGGAAATGGTTGAAACGAATGACTGCACTAAAAAACATCTCAAAGTCATTTAAGCACTGCATAATAGAGACAAATCCATAAGTGAGATCTTGAAAGTAGACTAAAGATCTGTAAAAATGTCAGCTTGTGTCATGCAAATGGAAAAAATCTTAAGAGACCGGAAGATATCCGTTTACAATTTTTTTTAAAGACAGATCAACTGTAATAAGAAAATCCAAAACTAATGTACATACATATGTATGCCATACAAAAATTCTGTAGGGGGATTTTCACACGCAAGTCAGCTCTAGAAGGAGGTTAGCCGGAAGCGCATTCATTGTTTGTCACATGTGAGAAGCAGCCAAACCAAAAGCTAATAAAACCAAGGTTTAAACTTGGCCGTTGCGTTATCCAAATTTTTGTCACAGAGGAAATAATTTAAAAAATTTATATATGTACATACATACATACATGTGTTGACATACTATAAAAATCTTCCCTAAAGATGGCGTTTTCAACAGGGTATCAACCCCAAGTATACAGTAACGTTAATAAAACTCTTATTTTTAAGGAATAACATTCATGTTTTTGAGTGGTATTCTCCATAAATTGGCCGGAGTCTCTATGAGATTTATTCCATTGAGTGAAAAACTAAAAAGAGTAGGAATAACCCTTCTTTAAAAGGAAGTTTCGTAGGACCAATTTTGTACCCTTTATATACAAGGCATATTTCAGTGGACATCGTGGCCACCAGTTCTGATGATACTGCTATATTCGTGTCATATAATCTGTTACAAGGCTTCTCAAAAATAGAAAAATGGCAAAAATAGCGTATCAAACCAAACCAAAGCTTACAAAATATTTGAATTACTATAAACAGTACAGAAGTAACTTACTTCAATACTGCTCCAAATACCATGGAATTACTTTGAGACCTTAAGTGCAAAGCTTAAATTGAAAGAGTACATAAGGAATAAAAGAGAAGACTTAGACTTAAAGCCCAGGAAAGAAAGTACTTGATACTAGGTAAGAACTCTGACCTGTCTATCCAGAAGAAACAAATTTTATTATAAAAGCAAGTGCTGAAACCTGTTTCCAACTATGAGGCTGTAAAAATAAACAAATGCTGAACCCATCCAAAAATTGCAAAACAAAGTCCTTTGTGGAATAATAAATACCTCTTGGTATATAAGAAATAGCGACCTGTGTTCCTGTTTTTTTTTTGTGGATAGCCTTCCTTGTATGAAGCCCGCAGTAAATGAACTCCAAAATATTGACACCCAATATATTTTTTTAAAAATATTCATAAAATATTTATTATTAAAACTTAATGCTTCAATGTTTGATGGTTGTTTCCGTACACGTGTGCAAAGTACAGGATTATACCAAAAATTAAGTTTTCTACCGACTCATTTGACCATAGCTGTATATGGAACATAAACGACGGCCTAGGTTCGGTTGAATACCAGATTTAACATCTTACGAGTAAAATGAGGAATCACTCCAGATCTAAAATTTATTCGAATTTATAACGTCTTTATATTTTTAAATAGCTAATTTAAAAATGATCTAGTCCTTTGTTTCCAACGTCTTAAAAATGGTTATGACTTAAGTGATGACGCCACCCTAGAGTTTTCGAAAAACCTTTTTTTACCTAAAATATGTTTTCCCAAAGAATTATGGCCAGGAAAATCCGGCCTCGGTTTTGCGATTTTAATAAGTAAACGTATTGCAAAAATTATTCACGATTTTCTACTCTTTTTTATAATATTGAAATTTTGAATATTCTCGTAATACTTTTTTTTATATTGTATATTTTATTTGTAATTAATTTTATGCCGTTTGGTGAAAAGCCAAGACATAGCAAAAATCATTCGTACTTCAATATCAGTTATCTTATATTACACAAAAAGTTAACGTAGAAACGCTGAACAGTCACCATTTCGAAATAAGTCTCTTCAAAAAAACGATTGAGGGCTATCGTGAATAAAATGTCTCATCTTCGAAAATTGTAAATGTGGATAATGTTAAAATTATCCCTAGGAGCTTATTTATATCAAGAATTCAGTTTCTGGGGGACCTAGACTCATATTTTAAAGTGTTGATTTGAGCTTAGCATTTAAAGACTGTTCACCTATAGAAATAATAAAAAGTATCGGATACATTACGCAGCCTTTCGGAACACCACCATTTATTTTGTAAATATCAGCCCTTAGGAAACCTTCTAAAACAACTTCTTTTCTAAGTTGTCTTCAACGTTAAATCCTTCGGACGGATAAGTACTAATTCTCTAATTTAAGCAAACAAAAAGAACTTTAAACCATTTTTTCATTTTAATGTCAGTTTTACTCTAAGAAGAAAAAAAAAACTTATCGATGTCTAAATTTTCAAAAGAAACATATGCAAACAATCCATTCCAATTTCCAATAAGAGAAATTACCATCTTTCTCTTGCACAACATTTAGACAGAAACAAACAAAAACATAGTACATCATACAAAAGCACATCATAAAACATAATATTTGTTTTTTTTTTTGTTTTTATTTTTGTTCGTAATTATTTCTCTTTATTTTGCATTTTGTATTATTTTCATTTTTCATTTGAATTTCTTTTTCCTTAGAAATTTCATTTCATGTTTTTCCTTTTAATATTCGTCGGTGATTCAATACGTGTTTTGGCTACTTATTTCATCATTTTTCGCTTAAATAACTTCAGGACTATAATTTGCGAGAAAAAGAGAGAGAGAAAGAATATTTTTCTTCTTCATCATTTTCAAATTTAATAATAATTTTTTCTTTTATGTAATTTATAATTTAACTCTGTTTATGTTTTGTTTTTTCTTTTTTCTTGTTGTTTTTCTTATTAAATGAATGTGTTTTCTTTTTCTCTAAATTTGAACATGTATGTAAGTTTGTTTTTTTTTTCGTAAATAATTGTACAATAATAATTCAAAATAAAAACAAAATAAGCTATCTACAATCTTATGTTAAAAAATAAAAATATTTTTATATAATTATGACAGGTGAAAATAAAAATACTATGTATTATCATACGCGCTGAAGGGCAAACAAGAGTACATAAGTAGAAACATTAAAGGAGAAGGTGGTGGGGGAGGGGCACCGCAGCGCAGCATACCATCCCACAGAAAAATAATATACAAAGGACAAATATTTAGTTATTAAAATAAGGAGCAGGGTGGACTCATCGTCGAGTCGCGTCGAGTATTCGAGCGCAACTTGATTTGAAAGATTAAATTCATCTTTTGCTTTTTTTGTTTTTCTTTTCTCGATATTTCTAAAATTTTTGTAACTTCCTTCATTTATTTTTATGTTTTATTTTGTTTTGTTAAATCAAAATCAATTTTAATTTTAATACCAGAAAATTTGTTTGTTTTTCTTCTTTTCTTTAATAACTATCACTATCATAATTAACATCCTGTTGCGCCTGCGTTGAGTCATCGCTGCGTTCGGAGATCGGCTCCAAGTCTGGATCGAGGTTTAGGTCGTTCATGGGCGGGCAACAGGATGGATGACTCATTGAGTCGAAGGCGTCTTTTATTTGGTTGTTGGCGCCTTTGGGATCGAGATCGGTCGCCCAGCTGAAGTGCATCAGTGCCGAGTCGACATTGCCCAGCGCCTTGTGTATCTTGCCGATGAGATAAAACACCACCGACTCCTTTGGCACGATCTCTTTTAGCTCTTCCAGTTCTCGGAGTGCTTCTTGGTGCTTGCCAAGTGAAAAATAAATTGAACCTCTGTGGAATCTCGCCAGCGGATTCTTGGGGTCTATCGCTGCCGCTCTATTGAGGGTTTGTAGAGCTTGCTCCTTCTTTTGCATGAAATATTGCATGGCACCAATGTGCACCAGAATTACTGAGTTCTTGGGATTTATCTTGAGGGCTCTGTCGTAGTGTAGTTCGGCCAGCTCATACTTCTCCTGTTTGGAATAGATGGTGCCAATGCCGAACCAGGCGTTGTAGTGTCGCGGATCTTTGAGCACCGCTGTTCGGAAGAAATTCAAAGCTTTGTCCAGCTCCTCTGTGAGAACCAGCTCATGGCCGAGCAGAGTGTAGCTATACACAAAATCTGAGTCCACTTGCACTGCTCGCTTGAAGAACTTTATTGCCGTTTCGTGCTCTTTATGCAGCGAGAAACAATTGCCCGACACGCACCAGGTTATAGGTGAAGTCTTATCTTGCGCCATCAGATCCTGGGCGAGAGCAGACAGGTCGACCTCTTTTTGCAAGTGCCACAGCGACGAACTGTACGTCTCCATCGAGTCCAGACGATGGGGGTCACTTTCGTGAATTTTACGAAATATTGACACTGAATTCTCGTACTCCCGCAGCTCGTAGTGTGAACGACCGATTTGGCTCTGCACCCAGCTAGAGCTAAGGTGGTGCTTTGGAATTGTTTCGAAGCTCTTAATCGCCTCTTGGCAGTTGTATCGTGTCAGGTGGTAGTAGCCCTGGCCGAGATCGCGCAGCAGCGCCATCAGACCCTCAGCGCTTTGGCGTTTCAAGTTCAACACATGGTGGGCCATTGTTTGGGCATTATTCAGACTATTGTTTAGCAGAACTTTGCTATCATTGGAGGTGATGGTTTCGATCTTCTCTTTCTTGTCTTTTTCATTCATCTCGATGTTACTGAGGGAGATCTTAGGAATTCTCTGTTTGGTCTTTCGTGGTGGGGAACGTGGTTGCACAAATTTACTAATGTTAGGACTCTTGTTGTTCTCTTTTACAGAATAGTTGCTATTGCTAAACAGTCTCGAACTCCGCCGGACATTCTGCGCTCCAAGGCCACCACCGGTGGTGCAGGTATTCGGCGTACGGGGGGTTATGTTGCCGGTCTGTGTGAAGACTGCTGGCTTCGCTGTGGTCTCCTTCCGATTAATCAAGCTGCCGACGTGTGTTTTTAGCTTTTTCCCAACTGCCTTCTGCTCCTGATTTGCCTCGACTAGCGTCTGTGGCGATGGGGTGTGCATAGTTGTGTTTAGATTGATGTACGACGTGTCTCCCGGACTTATGGGCAGAATTCCGAAGCTAGGTGTTGACGGACTCATCGCCGAGAGGTATTTGAACTGCCTACGGAATGGTGTGCCGCCATCGAAATTACTTGTCTCTATGTAGCCTATGCCTCCGCCTCCACCGCCGCCGCCACCGCTACTGCTAATGTTGCTATTGTTGTTGTTGGCGAAAACTATTGGCGTATCCTCGATGGTGGTGTTCAGGTTATTGGAGATGGGTGGAGGGGCGCCACCCAGGCCTATATTACCACCCCGCAGAATCGTCATTGAACTATTAAGATTGTTATTGTTGGGTGTCATTAAGTTGACGGTGTTTGACTGGTCAACAGGCGTTGTAAGTATATAATTAGAGCTATTATTAAGACTATTGACTATATCCCCTCCCAAAGTGGTCTGCTGCTGCAATATACTTCCATTATTGCCGCCCGACAACAGCTGGGTGCCATCACAACATCCTGGGAAACCATCTCCATTGCCAAAGAGAACCATCGAGTTGGTGTTATTGTTACCCTGACTTGTATTGAAGATATCTGTGCTGGTTACTTGGAATATCTCCTTCGGATCGATATCCACTCCGAGATTACAAAGGTCAGCAAATGCCGTCCATAAGAAAGGATTTAGCTTTAGAGCTTTGCGGTATGCATCGACGGCTATCGAATCGCGCTCTGTTTTCACACATATCTGAGCAATTAGCTGCAGCACAAAACACGCTAACTCCCCAAAATCCTTCGCTATTTCATCGAAATTCTTTAATTCACCTAAATAGACACTCGACAGGGCACATTCGGCTTCGGAGTATTTCTTGAGATGGAACGCACATTTGGCAAGGAGGAAACGGCATTCGGGTGAACGACGGGATTTTTCTTTTAGCAACCAGTACGCTTGATGAATCATATTCGACCGAAAATAACTTGTGGCTAGAATAAATATTGTTTCGTCTGATTCCACTAGAAATTGAAAGCAAAACAAATAAAAATTAGTCAAACTTTTTGTTTATAGTAAGTTAAGTAAGTGTTAGTTTTAATAATGAAGTACAGCGTCAAAACTGATAATATTTTTAATTTTTAAAAGAGAACTAAAACTTTTGGGAGGAAATGGGATAAACTAAAGATACCTGAACAGTTAAAATATTGATAAGGCTAAAAAAATTTCCCCAGTTTTACGAGTTGTTTAGAATTTGTATGAGACATCGATTATCTTGTATTAGGTAATGTCCACTGTCTTCTCTTAGTCATCACAAAACCTAGAGTTAGTACACTGCTTCCCAAAACCTAATATGCTGCGATGTCTATGCCGCTTGCAGTGTCAAGTGGAGAGACCTCTTATTAATCTTAGATTATTTCTAATCAGAGTGATACAAGCTAAACATGTAATTGTATTTCCCAAGGAACTTTTGGCCTCCTCTCCGGATATGATTTTCTCCTATGCCTTAATAGGGCTCTAGCTTCGTTAAGGGTGATGTTACTCCTTGCCCATTGACTCATTTTCTTATACTAATAAATTTTCAGCCTTCCAAGAAGAAAAAAAAATCGAATGGAAACTTTCTTTGTCATAGACTCAAACAAGTTGAACTTTTCATTTTTTTGCATGCATTTTCCAAAGTTTTTACTAAACCCTTTCGGTTCAAGAATTGATATTTTGTTGGTATTTTTAAGTCTTGAACATTATTTAGAATTTTCAAAATGCAAGTTAGGGCTTTTTTGAATATTTGTTGGTTGTTTAAAGGAACGACTTTTAGGAGAATAACAACTAATATGTTTTTAACTGAAAGTATGCTCCTTTATACAAACTTGTTTTTGGTTATTTGCTAAAAAAATTTGCAGGATCATTAATATTTGTGTGATGGGGACAAAGTGATAAATCCAAACGGCTTGTTTGAGAAGCCCTCTTTCACAACAACAATTATTTTTGTTCCCCAAGATGGAGTGGAGCAGGAAATGATTAGGGCCAGGAGTAACGCATGACATTTTTTCTAGCTAACCTTCACACTATGGGCACTAGAAAAAGCTTAAATTTTGTTAACAAATGTATACAAAAAAATAGTGGGGTTGGTGGAGGCATAAGTCTCTTTCTTCTACTCAACCACTCTAGCGTGTTTCAAGTACACTTTTTGGCTAAAAAGTTCTTTCTTGGCAAAAAATAAAAAAATAGGTACATATGTAATAGCCAGCCATTCACTAACAGCCTTCAACAGTAGATCAAGAAGATATCAAAACAGCATAACATTCATCTCTGATGTATGCTTGATCATAGGGAAATTGGAAGGAAATTGCAAAAAGTCGGTCAGTTTTAACAGTTTAGCTAAACCAATATCAAATAGAAGCCAACCACAAAACAATCATAAAACCTTCAAGACATCAAATTTGTTTGGTTAATCGCATAGTAGTCATTGGTGCTCCACTGAACATTATTTAATAGCGGTCATGTAACATGACTTGTAGTTTAAAGACAGTACGGGTTTTAGAAAAATAGGCAAGTATTTAAGAGGAGAAATCAATTAACATGGTCTAAAAGTTTGTAGTTTAGAATGGAAGGGAAAAACAGAGTTTTTCAAAGCATTATACATTCTTAATGTGCGGTTAAAAAAAAAGAATCTCTGTACTTGACAGTTATTTTATAAATTTCAGAGTGCAAACCATCCTTTACCATAAATGTATTAAACGGTTGGAAATAAACTTTCTAATCACAAATATCAAAAGCACGCATTTTCAATAACAGAGCATGGTGCCATGATTTTAAGTTGCAATACTTCATACTCAATGTCATCTCACTAGATGCACTCAATAAGATAGGTCTTGCCTCTGCCTCTCTCAATTCAAACTAAAACGCAATTTTTCCTTATCATATCAATAACATAATTAAATAAAATCATCATCAAATTAAAGTAGGTAATAGGAAAATTAATAAAAAATAACAAAATTATTGTCTCACCTTCGGAGCAGAGACGCTCTGCGAGAAAAACTGCATCCTTGTTGTCGTAGTGGTTCAAGCAGTGCCAAATGGCAGCCTAGATTCATCATCATGTTTTTGTAGAGATAATAAATAATTTATGTTGTTAATCACAAAACGTATTCAATTCGTATTCGGTATTGTGTAAGCCAGGGTCACGGCATCAAGCATCAGAGCACAAACATAGAACAAAACAAGAAGAAGAATAAATTAACAACTTTTATTTATATTTTTGTTTGTGTGTTTCTTTTTATCTAAATGTACACATTGAATAAATAACAACAAAATAAAAATAATGCACTCTAGTTAGAGAAGAAGAATAAAAAATCAATAAATTGACTTTCCCCCGCACTATTTTGAGAACTTTTTTCAACAACTTAGCAGAAAGGAAAAGGGGTTGGTTCTTGTGCCACTTTTATGAGTTTTTTATTTTGTAATGCTTTTGCTTATTTGGCACTTTATATGAAAAAGAGTCCTTCGTCTTCCTTACCTGAACAGGCTCCTGGATAATCATTCCCGTAAGTTTGTGTGGTTGTGTTTTCTCCTCTGCGAGATGCAATTTTACGACACTTTTTTTCGTTTTCAGTGGAAGCGTCTTCTGTGGTCTATTTCACCCGTCCGTCGTCGTCTTCGTTGTCAACGTCGTCGTCTGACAATTCACGATTCAATTCACACACGCATAAAAATACTCTTGGAACTTCTACAGAATTTTATATTTAAAACTATCGCAGATAGTTTTCTAATTAATTTTTAATATTTTCCGCCATTAAATATCAATTTCTTATTTGATGTTTTTTTTTTTTTTGTTTTTGAGGGCAGAAGAAATGTTTTCTAGATTTATTTATTTGATTTTTAATGAGGAGTTGAGAAACTAATAACTAAACTAGAATCAAAATTCACTTGAATTGGAAAACACACGCCACCGTACCGTAAACCTTAGCCGTACCCGAACTTATAGCCGTCGGTCGTTCTAAATAATGGAAAGTGTAAAATTCGAAAAATTCTCTTGAATTCGTTGGTTCTGGTGCTGGTGCTGGCGCTGGGCTGGCGATCGCGATGGAAGTGGAATGAATGCGTATTTTTCTTCTTTTTGATTTATTCTTTTTTTGGTACAAATATCACTTTTGCATATTATGGAAATTTGAAGTCTTTGTGGTTTTCAATTGAGAGATTTATTTTTAAACATTTTAAAAGAAGTTTGAATGAAATTCTTTTGTAAAAAATGTAAAATCTGGTGTGTGAAAATTTTTTCCTTTGCTAGGTTTCTTTTCTTTTTCTTTTCTACACCACACTTACACTAATCCATTGACGAGAAATGCCATTTTTAGAACGTTGATGGATTTATGAAGATTTTGTTTACGGCTCTTAAACGATTGGAGAGACATCTGGTGGTAGAAGAATGAGAATATTGATAAAGTGATGCCAACAGTTCCACATAATTTGATACTGTAGAAAAATCAAAGATTTTTTAAAATTTGCTTTGCGGAAAAATATAATTATCCTAAGAAATAATAGCGAGAATATAAAAACCATTATTTTGTTAAATTGCTTTTATTTTGTTTTACTTGATTTCCATTTTACTTTTGTTGAAATCTTCAACTTAAGGTCAGAAATGATTTTTCGGTGTTTACCAGGGTACTGATTCTGTGATTAACGAAACGAAAGTTCGTTTTTCAAAAACCCCAAAACAAAAATTACGAAAGTGATTCTATTTTGTTTATGGTTGATTTATATGTATCTGATAGGAAAGACAAAAGTGCAGAAGGTATTCATTTCAGCATTATAGCAAAGCTTAGTATAGGCGAATATGTTTATCTTTATTATAGCATCTTTGTCTGCCTCAGTGTCAGCCACAAAGTGTTACAAAAGCCTCATTTGAAGGGCTTAAATGAATAACATGATAAGTCACACTTTTGCTTAAAAACAATTTTTAGTAAATTTTTTGGAAAAATTATTCAAACGTCTTCTATTGGAATCAAAACATCGGTCAACAAGTTATTGTTTGTTTTTGGAGCTGAAAGATGTTATAAAAGCGTTTGATGTGGATATTTTTTAGCAATTATCATCATTAAAGTAAGCTCTTCTTTTCATGTTTCTTTTTATTTAGTTCAAAAACAGTTTCGAGGCTTTGTAAAGGAAAATACACACTTCATCATTTTGTATCGTTTATTAATTTTGAAAAAAATTGTGTTTGTTGCTTATGTCTGGCATCTTCTTATTATGTTATCAATTAAAAATGTTTTTACTAAAGTCATTTTGAGATTTCATATTTTACGTTTTTCTTTGATATAACGTGTTTTTTTAAGCTCAGAGCAGAGCACTGAAAAGAGCCAGAGTACATCGAGTACGCTATGGTTTCATCAAAGCGCTCCGATTTATTTGTGAAACACAATGAAGAACTGATCAGTCAATGGTTTTGGAAAATGAATGGGCTGTAGATGCATTCGGTGGGATTTTCTGTTTAAGGAGTCCCATTTTGACATTTCCCTTGGTGTGATGGGTAGTGGGTGAGACTTTAGTGCCTATTTCTCCATTGCACAAACCTAACTGATTTTAGTGATGAATGTGATTTAAAAACGGACTTCGCTGTTACCGACTGTAACTTAAGGTCTACTCTCTTGATCTCAAAGATTTCAGTCAATTTGATCTTTTACTACGGAAAATGACAGTGGCATGGAAAATTACACACATTCAGCCCAAAGGAACCATCGGTAACTTCTGTCGTTCCGTAATTAGTTCAAGGTTGTTATGAATTGTTGAAATGTCAAATAGTTATGATTTTTAACAGCAATCCACAACTCGACTCTAGGAGTTAAAAGTGTTAGGTTGTCGAACTAAATGATTTCTCTACAATCAAGCAATTTAATTTGTTGACTTGGAAGAAAACAATGAAGTTAGCAATAAACCAATAACTTTCGTTAAATATCCTTTCTTTTATTTGGACATTTAAATTACATTTCTCAAGCTAGTTAAAAGAAGCGTTAATTTTTCCTAAGGGTTTGAAATTATAAAAACAATTATATAATTTTAAATATTGGTAGTTTGACAGATCAACAATTTCCAACAGCAGTCATTCCTAAATGATTCTTGAACAAGATTCAACAATTTTTAACAATAACACTTGAGCAATTTTTAACACAACAACAATAATTAGCAATAGTATAAAAAAGAATAGCGTCAAATGAATCATACTAAAACACGATTCCACATTTTCTACAATCAATTTCACATGGGAACTCAGCCTAAATGAGTCATCGTGCTCACAACGGATTAGTTCTGTCAAATATCTCCGAACGCTGACATAAAATAGATAAACGTCACCCAAAATAAAAGGAAAAGTAGAAAAAAACAACACTGAAAAATTACAACACAAAAATTGTATTCATCTTGTTTCAAAATTAATAAAAACGGCTTAAATCGAAAATAATTCACTTTTAAAATGACCAGAAAATAGGAAACGAATTATATCCTTCATTATGTTATTCAAAATTCTAATATGCGTCCTTGTGTTTCTTGTGTTTTTCTATTGGTAAGTGAAACATTGCCTCCACTTACACTTTCCAAATCGCATCGACGTAACAATTCTTAATTTATGAATAATTTTGGACTTTTTGTCATCTTTCAACTGAATTAAATTTCATCATCAGGTTCGTGCCGACAAGTATAAGTTGGTATCTTGTGAGAAAACTCAAAGCCAAGGTCCGTATTGGACGCATAAGCATTCGAATTTTAGCTTTGAAAAATGTTAACATTAGCAAGAGTGGATTTTCAGTGGTAAGCTTTTCAAAACCCAACTATACTACAAGACTTATAGCTATAGCTATATAATTCTGTACTAATGTAGTCATCAATCAATCTAATTTAATTGTAGCAAATTGAAGAGATATGCCTTCGTAGTAGTTTCTTCAATACCGAAGTCTCAAAATTGTTATCTATTTACATTCGTGACATCAGAATCAATAAAGATATTGATACAAAGCAGAATGATGGCTCTTCCCCTGTTGATATACTGAAGGAGTTGGAGAGTCTTCAGAATCAGAAGAAGAAAAATGAACGAAAGGGAATGCCCGATTTTCGACAGGCAAAAGTACCTCCGAGTATTATAACTTTTGCTCAGGTAAGACTTTTATTTTGTATAGAACCATATCATAAAATGTATCATAGTTTTAAGACCAATACAAATTTATATTCCATCAGTTTATGGCAGTTCATGTTAATAATATTTCTGTGGTTCTTATGAACAATGACTTTGAACCAGGCTGGTTCCTTCATGCAACCGCAAAAGAACTCCACTTAGACGGAAGTATTGTTCACAACGAAAAGACTCTGCTCGTCAATGCTATCCTCAATGAGGCACAGGTATTTTATATCCACTCACTTTCTTACTCTTCTCTAAAATTTTAACATTGTTGTCTTATGTTTCAGGCCAAAATCCTTCGACACTGTCCATCAAGACGACAATCTTTGGAGAATTTAAATAAAATAAGACCTTGCCTGGCAGAGCTTAGTTTTGACATAGCTTTGGATGGGATACTCTTTGCCCAGGGACCTCTTTCGGTAGATGTAAGTATATTCTAACCACGAATGAAAATGAGAGTATAATAATTTTGTGTGTACTAGAAATTATCATTATCTATGAATAATGCAAAATCTACAATTCACGGAGGTCTCTATGATTTTCTGCGTGAAGCCAAACAACGTAAAAAACCTGCAGAAGCCAAATTCATCGAACCAACGCTACCTAAAAAACCATACAACAATGAGGCATATCAAAAAATTGCTCCAATTATTCCAAAGAATTTTAGTTTTATAATAAAAGCTGCAACATTTTCAGCAGTCAAAGAAAATTCACAAAACGATTTTAGTGCTAAAATGCAACTTTTTACAGTGAGTTTAATTTTTCTTTTTTAAAAATACAAAATAATTAAATGTGTGTCTATGCATGGCTTTGTTTTAGATAACTGGAAAATTTAATTCCAAGTCATTGAACGAAAATGTCCATTTACCAACTTTGTATACAAAAATATCTCTACAACATCTCGATATTGATACGAAATTCGAAAAGCTCCTATTTATCGAGCAATTCACCATTGATTCTGTGGTAAGAGAAACTTTTGCTAGAGTTTTCTTCTTATACTTATAAAAATTGTATTTTCAGTTGGAAAATGATATGGTGAATCTATATCTCAAGCTGAAGACTTTCCAACTCATTTACAATCACAGTGAAATCTACAATTGGATCAATAACAACTTCCTCTCTCAAACTAAACCTCAACCTCTGCTTTTATCCCATTTAACTGAGGATTCGGCATCTAAACCATTGTCACAAAATAACAGCTTCATGGAATGGATATTGAAGCGAGTTGTTATCAAGGGATGTGCTGAGCTCTGGAATGTCTCAACTTTGGTCAAACTTGACGAACAAAATGCGGCAATGAGTGTAAGTCACACAAGACTACTCCTTGAACAGTTCGATGAGAAACGTAGCAATCGATATAAGACAGAAATATTGAATCTTCTCCTCGATCAACGTCATTGGAGCACCGAATTGATGATAGAGTCACTGTGGTGGTCACTGGGCAATTCAATCAATGACACAAATAACCTTAAGAAATCTCACTCCCCTGGTAGTCCATTCTTTTTGGGAGTGAGTCTTGTCAAATTGAGCAGCTATGGGAATGTGACAAAACTTGAAATCTCTGTTCACACCCTTCGGACTGAGTATAGTCTTGCTTTGGCTGAATTCATAGTGAAATCAACCCAATGTATCAAACAATATGGTCGAATGGATTTGAAGAAGAAACCACGAGATGTTCTTGAGGCTTCTTCAGGAGATCCCAATGCTGGGTTGCTAGTGTCGATGAAAATCAAGGATATAAGTGCATTTTTCATAAATCACCACGATGCTTGGTTGTTGATAAGTTTGACGGACATTGCTCTAACTCGGTCACATCAGGTGTCCAACTTTCGTTTGGAGGAGTTCCAAATGGCCATAATGAGATCGATGACATCTTCGTCATTGTCTCTCAACGATTTTACAGATATATTCGCAAATGTCAAGATTATTCGAATGGAATATGAGAAATTCGAAAACTCGAGACCCAAAATTTCGGTCTATATTCCAGGGAATAGTGAGGCTACATGGAATTCGAATTTACACATGCATGTGGTGACTCTTCTGAGGGATATGGGTGAACTAAGAGCTGAACTAAACTTATCCACACCATCCAAAGAGGTAGAACCTCAACCACAAGATCCAAAGAATAAGTTGATTCTTGAGATATCGGCAGAGAGGAGTACTCTCTTTGAGATTAAAATCTCAGAGCGACACACGATGCAGTGGTTTCTGGAGAATCTATTTGTGAGTCGAAAGGAGGGAAATTTCATATCGGCGGAGAATATTTTCATAAAAATCGACGATCAACACATTTTCACGATCAAGGACGTAGATATTCACTCGCTGCCGAAGCTCGAAATGCTCACACAAGAAAGAGCCAATTGTGAAGGATTTGTTTTGGCCACAAATAAGGTTTGGGTCACAACTATTGGAGTTTTCAAGGTATGAAAACATTGATTGCAAAAAAGTTAATTTAAAAAACAAGTGTGATGTTCTTTAGGCCATTTTTCCATATGACCATGACTTTTACGACGCAGTTCAACACGAATTTGTGTCACTTTTCAAATGGCTGAAGTTTGTGCATAATTTTAAAAAGAAACCATTCACAGTGGCTTCTCCATTACCAAGTGATTTGGTTATTCAGGTAAAGATTGAGATTTTTCTAAATGTTTAGGTTGGTTAACTTTTCTTGCTTTGTGAGCAGATCAAAGAGTTCCTAGTGGAAATAAGTGACGATCCTTTTGAGGTGAAGCTACGGGATAACTATGTCCTCCTGGTCGATGAGTATTTGGAGAGTTTAAAGCGTAAGAAGCTTTTTGAACAGAAGATTGCTGAACGATGTTCGGAGCGACTTCTCGTTCCTGCCGGCACCATTGAGAGTCTTTATGCAAATCTTGTGAAGAAGAATTCGGAGATCTATATACAGAGGTCGAAGAAGATCAGTGTTAGTGGACCAGTTCGGACGCGTTTGTTGGCTTGGATAATGACCGATGTTGAGATTATGGCTATGGCGGATACTTCAGTTCATGGGACAGAGAATGTGACGAGGATTATGAGAGAAATCGATACGGAGAGTCCTTGGCCCGAAGAGGGTTTGGAATTTAGCACTCTGTGGTGTCGAAGTGTTAATGTTAGCTGCACTGAGTGGAAATTTATGTTGAGGTGAGTTATCAGACGTTTTCATCATATTTTATGATAATCGAATCATTTTCTCGACGACTTTTCAGAGATTTTCCTCAGCCAATGTTCTACGTGAAGGCTATGCGTCTCTTTGGTACTCTATGTGGAGCCGAACAGATGGCCCCTAAGCGAGCGAAACGAGATGTTGTCATCGAAGTGGGACATCCATTTGGAAACGATACGATTCAAAGAGGAATGACAGCGTTGAAATACTATCATGATTTCGATTGTGAGCTAGATTTTTGTAGCTATGCATTTGGTCCATGTTGGGAGCCGGTAATGGCTCAATGTAATTTGAGCTTTGAAAAAATATCGGCTCCCTCAAAGGACCCGAGTCCGGTGTTGCCATTCTGGGATAAGTTAAGACTCTTACTCCACGGGCGATTGACTATGATTGTGAAGCAATTCACAGTTCTGTTGCATGCGTCCTTGGATCCCTACAACACAACCGAGGAAATGGAACTCACTTGGAATAATTGTGGAATCGTGTGGACAAATGCGAGGATCATATTCAAGGGAGAGTTAAATGTAGGAGATGTTTTTTTTTTTTTAATTTTTGTGTGACAATTTAATTTAAATGAATCCCAATTTCAGATCACAGTTCGGACAGCATCACGATACGACGATTGTAGGCTTCTGCATTTTCCCAACTTGAAGTTGACATTGAAGTTAAAATGGATTTGTCTGGCTAATCCCAATGATCATCATGCGGTGATACCCTGCGCTCCGGACAAACTACCAGAGTATTCGAGTAATCAGGTTCATGATTCTTTTCGTGCATTTCGATCTCAGAATGTAAACATTTGGATCTCATTTGAAACAAAACCAGTTCCGGGCGAGGACCCGGAGATAGATATTCCAAGTCTTGTGTTGTACGGCAGCACTTTGAGGTGGTTTGAGAGTTTGAAATTGATTTTGTCGGGAGTTACACGGCCGACGAGGCGAGGATTGGTCTTTAATAACGTTCGACCGCGGAAGAAGCAACTCAGTCGACATTATAAGAGAGCCAATCTTCAGATGAGTCTTCACAGATTCCAAGTTCTCTATTGGATGTCTCACGCCCTACAGAAAGGTTTCCAGCTAAATGGAGGCCGAGTCTCTTTCAGTTCGGAACATTGCCTCAGTCTGTTTTCTGATTTCGATGATGAATTGATTCATCGACCAAGGGCGGATTGGTCAACAGTTTACATGAATTGTGAGCTGAATGATGCCGAAATTTGGCTAAAGAGTATTCTGACGGAGAAACTCGAAAGTAGTTCGGAGAATATTACCAATTCCATTGTGCGTTTTTACTTCTTGAGTGTGGACAAAGTGTCATACGGACGGGAAGCCCTAATTCCAAATGAAGAGGATTCGAAGGGCAAAAACTCCACGCCCGCTCACAAGTTGGTCGTCTATGATTTGAAGGGTGCCTGGACGAAGAACAACAGAGATGTTGCATTTGCACTGTTTGATTCGTTTATGAAGTCCCAGAAGTTGAAGAATAATCTCTCAACCGAAGCTGTGAAAGGCTTCCGAAAGGAAGCCAACTCGCATTTCGTCAAAAATCATCGAAACGAAAGTGGAACTGCTACACCAGAAGTCTTGCCAATTGGAGGGGAGAATGCTTCGACGGCCATCAAGAAACCTCAACAAACTAGTCATGCTACAGCTATGCTTCAGCAGTTGATCGCTGAGGCAGATCACAAATTCAATGTCTACAGCGATGACCAGAGCACTCAGACGCGGGAGTTACTCTTGCAGGGACTACAGGCGTGTAATTCCCAGGATATCACCCATGAGAATTGGTCAATATCTCTTGTGAATTCGCAGGTTTTACTTAAGGGATGCGAAACATCCGGTTATGTTATTATAAGTGCAGCCAAAGCTGAGATCCTGCAAAGGGTTCATAATCCTGTGTGGCGGGATAGGTCGTTGGTCACAAAGACGACTTGGAAGGGGTTGTTGGAATGCATGCAGTACTATGCCACTGTAAGCGCCGGAGAGCATGATTCTCTGCTGGAAAACGAGATCATGTGGTTGACAGTGGACAATATCCAGGAGAAAGATAAAGATGCTACTGTGATCAATGACTTGCCAGATATTCCACATCTCGTGGGGAGTGGCCGCAGTGTGGGAGGTGTTGTTTCTGAGACAGTTGGAGCTTCGGCGGTGTCAGATGCTGGAGGAGCACAGCCTCTTCAACTTCAGCGCATCGTATCTCGGTGTAAATGTGAGTTCTTCTATGTGAGCTATGGCGATCCAATTGATCCGAGTACTATTCGAATGGTTCCACCGCCTCCATCAGAAGAAACACTCAGTCCTTGGGAGAAACAAGATGATCCCGCTGACGCGTTCACCCTTATGCATCACGATTTAGATGTTTGTACAAACTCCCTGCAGTATGCTATGATCCTGGACATTGTGAATAATCTTCTGCTATTTGTGGAGCCTCAGAGGAAGCAGGCTCTTGAGAAATTGGCTCGCATGCGATTCAAATTGCAGCTTTACTCCAGTGAAGATCAGAAAAGGCCCATTCAGCATTTACAAACCCAAATTCGGAGTCTTTTGATGAAGATTCGTTCTCTCGAGAAAGATATCCATTTGATTGGCAAGGCACGTGCCGAAGAAGGAGATTCAAGGGAACTGCGTATAGATTTCGAGCAAGTTCAGAAATGTATACGCGAGAGTAAGGAGGAGCTGAATAACCTGAGTGAGGAGTTGGATATGATGTTGCTGTGCTACAAGGAAACCCAACTCTCGACCATGAGCAAAATAACCAACGTGAGAGCTAACAAAACGGTTTCGATTGTTCGAGCCAATGAGATATGTTTCAAGCGAGCTCAGTGGCGTCTCACAGAAACCGATGGACAAATCGGTATCGCTGATCTCGTTCTCAGTGGATTTTTGTACACAAAAAAATCCAAAAGCGATGATTCCGTGGAGCATCTCTTGGAGCTCGGCAACATTCGCATGAATAATCTAATCCCTCGAGAAATCTACAAAGAAGTCATCTGTCCCACAGAGATTCAAAAAGATATGCCAGTTGACACGCATAAGCGCGTTCTTCGGGTTTTCTGTCGGGAAAAACCTCCAGTGGGTGGGATTTCGGTGAAGGAACACTTCGAAATTAACGTTGCACCTATCACAATTGCTATAACTAAGAAATTCTACAGCACAATGTTGAAGTTCTGCTTCCCCGATCGTGATGCCTCCGAGACTGAAACCGTCGATGATATCGAAGAAAATTCTTCGGGCTCTTCATCGTCATCTCAAAAATCTTCGAAAAAAGCATCAAAATCGAAGAAAAGCTCCAAGGACTCTGAATTTTATGTGAAGATCGAAAAGGACGACGTGGAAAAAATGAAGGAGCGAGCAGAAAAGAATAAACTATTCATCTACATTAAGATTCCCGAAGTCCCAGTGAGGGTTAGCTACAAGGGAAATAAGGAGAAAAATCTTGAAGATATCACAGATTTTTCATTGGTCATTCCTACGCTAGAGTATCACAATGTCACTTGGACATGGTTGGATTTGTTATTGGCAATGAAGTCAGTTAGCCGGAGGGTTATTTTGTCTCAGGCTATAAAGCAGAAGTTACAAATTCATAGAAGACAGCCTCTGACATCGGCAGGGGAGAGGGCTTCACCTCAGGAAGAGGATAAAGCTAAGATGTTGTTTGGAAATCGTTTAGCGGTAAGTCAAAATTTAATTTTATTTTCTGGACTTTAAATTGATGATTTGTTCTTTTTTTGTTTTAGAATGAAAACCGAAGCCAAAGAAGAGGTGTCTTCAAATTTACAGCAAATAATCCAAAGTAGTAGTAACAGAAGAAAAGGCAGATTTTAGAATTTATTAATAATTCCATCTACATTTTACCAATCCAGTGATATTAAGGACATGTTTTGCAATGTTTGAGTAAACTAAGTACTGACTTGTGGGTCAGAGGACAATAATTATAAATTTTTGTCCTTCTTATGTGTTGAAAGAATATCTTGTGAAACAAGCCCTAAAACTAATAAACAAATAAATAGTCAAGGGTAGACAGAGGTACGTGTCTATCCAATTTATCGTTTTCTTTCCGTTGAAAAAGTATTAATAGTAAATTTTTGTTACAATTAAAACAAATTATGTGTATGTCACTCTATATTGCTGTATGAAAGAATTTAAAAAATAACAATAAATTAAATATAATTTATTTTAAATACAAATTGTGTTTTCTTTCTAAGAATTTATTCTTCCTAACATGATCCATCATTTTCTTGCTTTCTCTCCTCGATGAAAAATGCCAACCCTTAAGTCTCTCGGATGATCTTATTTCTATTATAAAGGCGTCTTAAGATGAGTCCGAATGTTACATCTTACACGGAGGTAGGTTTTATGAATAGTTTGAATTCTGAAGTGGAGTCAGTCAGGGCTGCATATTGGGACCAATTCCGTTCTTATTGGGGATCAGTGATGTGCTACGGGATGGTTTGACAAGGAAACAGAGGAATTAAATGGATTTAGACAAAATACACTTCTCATAGGATCATCGATCTCTTTCTAATGACAACAAGGATGGAGAAAGATGTAGAAATCGTGGGGCAGAGCATCAAGACGGGAATAAATAAGATATCCAGCCTCTGAACTTCTCAATCGTTCTTTCTGATAAAAAATGCTCAACAACCAGAGATAAAGTAGAGTATTCTCTACTGAAAGCGGAACCGAACAAGATATCTTCAGCTGTATCGGGAAATCTAAGACTGTGGTCGGGATGTTGGAGGAATAAATCTTTCAGCTTGAGGACCTATGTAAGTAATGGGGTTTTCCATGGGTAAAATAAATCAACTTATTCTTGGCCTAGATTTGTCAAAACACTAATTTCCCCTGTTTTTGCATTCCATGGGGCAAAATAAATTGATTTATTTTTAATTTAAGATCAAATCAGCAGATCTGGATTTTTCGGGAAATCTAAATTTACTCAATCCTATACGTAACCTAAAATAACATCATACAAAGGAACGCCTCAAGAAGGGGTACTCTCACCCCTTCCTTGAATTCTTGTCATAATTGAAATCCTTACTTATCTTGAATTAACGGGATTCAAAGTAGCTCTACTAGCATTTAGCAACAGGGAAATTCCCACAAATAAACGAACAACTGAACTTTAACCAATATCTTGACGATTGACCCTCAAAAAACAGAATAAGTACTTTTTTAAAAACAGAAGGACAATCCCAGACTTTGAATAGCCCCGACTCTTGATAGCCAAGCAGCAATAAAATCGATTTGTGCCACAACACAATCAAATCGAAGCTTGTTCTTGGCACACAGCATAACATTAGACTGCTGGGTCAAAGTGATGTGCCTCGGAATAGAATCAAAACAAATCATTGGTAACAAAATACTCCAGGAAACCAATGAACGATGAAAAGCCTTGTAACGTTGTAACGCTAAAGTCAAGAAATTAAGGCATAAAACAAGATCCCGGTCGTTTATGCGCCTCGGCAAAACATCTCTACGATCACTTGTGAGTATAAGAACCGGACACAACCTAATGGGTTACCACAGGAATAAAATGCGGACTTTTGGCGACGACATATATAAAAAGTATAACGATGAGGAAATGAGGTGACTTCTCCTTTCCTATGCCTCTGTCCAGCATTTTGCCACACAAGATGCAAATTCTTAGAAAAACACTTCTTGAGTAATTTTGAAGAACTCGAACACTTTACAAGAAACAGTCTCTTAGGCTTAAACAAAGCCTCTAAGTGTCTGGAAAATGACAACGATAGAATCATAGGTCATAAACATTCACTTTTCAAAGAAGTTATAAAATTATTCAGGGTATCAAAAGGGATCTACACTGATATAAGTGTGACAATAACTAAATCAATCTCCAGCTCATTTTCCTAACCTAGCCCCAAAGACTTGACTTGTAGCAGTTGTTCCTCATTTGTTTGATAATATTCATTTATGCTAAGACCATAGCAAGAGGCAAAACCGTTTGAAAGTATATTATGTTTTTGTAACGAATCCGTGCTACCACAATAAGTTCTTGAAATATATTGAACAAAATATAAAAACAATGTTGAAAACAGGTTTTTTTTAAATTTCGAACATTCAGTTTTGAATCGATGTTTGGAACTATGAGTAAGACTAAAATTTAACTCCAAAAGATATTTTTCAAAACAATGAAAGCATTAAATTCAGGGTTTCTTAAAACTTCGTTAAAAGTCAAATTAAGACTCATAATCATAACTAAAGAAAATTTTCAAGAATGTCTACTCTTGCAAAACCATCATGTATGTTGTTTACCTTAGCCTTAAAAATACCGTTTTTTGATGGATTTAACATTTTTAAAGAGGCATATTTTAGGTTTGAGTTCAGGACAACTTAATTTTTAATATTCTTTTGTTTGTGGCACAGAAGATCAATTTTAGCAATTTAGCAATTCTTTAGCAAGGTTCTAGAATTGAATTGAAAATGAATTTGAAAAACGACTAAATTTGTTTTCTATTTCCATAAGTCGTTTCAAAAACTTACCCAATTCAGTCTTAAAAGACAAAAATTCAGTCGAGTAGAGTTTTTCAATATTTCAAACCTAAAATTTTGAATTATTAAATGCATTTTCCGATTTAGTATTTTAACTTTTTTTTATTTTCTAAAACAAAAACTTGAACAAAGGCACAATCTAAGGGAAAGAACGCTTAGCAATATGTCCGGGATATTTCTCACGGTATTTAAGTCCAGTAACAAGTGTTGAACTCTTAGGAAACGCTGTTTGTCCATTGAATTTGGTATCAGTTTCTGGATTAAATCGCAAGTATTGAGACTGGATGTGGAGATTTGGTGGTAGGTCAGCTTTTTTCAGAGCATCATAAGGTACGGTTGTATCAACTGATGATTTGTAGAATTTAATGACGTCAGCTGAAAATAAAATTAAAAACCATGTTGAGAAAAACAATATTTATGAATCTCTCTGGAGAGAATTTGTAGGTTTTCAGCTATAAAGTAATTATTTTTAAACTTAAGTTCAGTAATAGGGTTTACTTCGGACTAGTTTGTTCACAGTGAGTTAGGTTTTCAACAAAAAAACAGAAACTTAATGTTTCTAAATTGGTTTATTAACTTTATATATGATTAAAATCTCAAACCATGAATTTGTTTATAAAAAAAATGTCTTACAAAGGTATTTGCTGGATGACCTCCTGTGAACCTACTAACCGTAACTTTAACTATTTTAAACTTACCAATAGTGTTTATCTCATGCACCTGAGAATTTGGTACTGAATGTTGGAAATCCTTGAAACATGCATCGAGAATTTTAAACTTTTCCTCCAAGTTAGAAAGTGTGTAATCTTTCTTAGAAGATATATTTAAGCTAGTACAAATAGCGTTTATTTTATCAGCGGCATCATCAGGGGCTTCGTAGGATTTGAATGGACGAAGAAAACTAGAAAAGTGAAAGATAATTTTAATTTTTATTTGATGAACTTGTAAGTCTAGATAAATGAAAAAAATGAATCTATTGTGTCAATCAAAACCCAAATTTAAATAGCTATACAAGAATTGCTAGGTTTTAAGAGAATCAGAATTCTGCTACTTGGATGTAGCTACGTTCATTACAGCTATGGCCGAAAAAATAGGAACATAACTTTATTGTTCGTAATTTTGCCTTAAGCTTTAAGCACTTGTCTAAGAAGGAAAACAAAACCAGCCAGCGCTGAGATCAAACCAACAACTACTCTTCTAACCGGTGCTTCTTTGGGTTAAGAAAGCAATTGCGAAGCAACCAAAGTGTCGCTATATAAGACCTCTATCGTCCCCATCCTGCTATAAGGTGCAGAAGCATGGACTATGATAATATGGTGGAATCTTGGGGTTGAACTCTTCTCACATAAGGCGATTTTTCAATCCATTCCAAATAAATGAATCTTTGTTTCAACACATCATATCATGGTTACCGTAGTATATTCTTGCAAAATGAGTCCGCTTCCAGGTATGTCTATTTTATTGCAACTACACCTTCTATGGAGACTGTGCATTAAGGCAAGCTTTCTGCAAGTTACACAAAACCTTGAAGGAGCTGACTTGCGTGTTAAAATCTAACGTCAAGATATTTGTAAATGTAGTTTGTAGCTGCAAAGTTCAGAGTTTAAAGGATAAATACCTACAAGACGACTGAAATTTTGAAAACATACAAAAAGAAAAAACCATGAACTTAGACAATGGAAATAGTAATTTTTGATCTTGTTCTCTCTTCAAACATAAAAACACAAAAGGATTGATAGTATTCCGAAATGCAACGACAATTATAATTATTATTTTTATCACATTGAGTTTTGAAAATACATAGGTATGCCTCTTTAAAAATGTTAACCACTTTAATTTAAAATAAAACACAAAATAGTTATTAACATTAAATACCTAAATAGATACATAGTTACATAGGTACCTACATACCTAGTTTCCAAAAATTCTCATGAATCTTCATATGTTTTCATGGTTCTCAAAAATACCTACGTTTTGAATTTAATTTTTACTACTGATGTCGAGTCCGAACTTCCATTTTAACTTACTGCTTAAATTAAAAGCATACCTACCCGTTTATGCTAGAAATTTTATTTTATTTTCAATATATTTCAAAAATTTGATGGGAAAGCCTTACGACGAATTCATTCCAAAAAAATAAAAATTGATTTCAAACCGTTTTACCTTTTTCTGTTTAACTCCGAGTTAACATAAATGGTTCAGTTTCTTAAATATTTATGTATGTAATCGTAATGGCAGACGATTTCTCGAACATTGCATGAAATATTATAAATATTGAAACTGAATAGGTACCTATAAAGATAGGGATAATAGATTGTGAAAAGCATCAGGAATCTTATTTAAAAAGAAAACTACGTCGTATGGATTTATAAAGAAACTTTTAAAGCCTTTTGTGCTTTTTCAACTTACATATAAATCGTGTTTAATGTCTCAAAAACCTGACCAGATAAGACTGATTTTGGAGTAGGCTATGAATTAAGGCAAATAAAACCCTTCAATTTGATTGTCAGGAAAAAAAACTTGTAGAGCAGTCTCAAGAATAATTTGCGCATCGTCATTCACAAATTTTATTAATTTCTTATTAAATTTAAAATTTCCTATACTTAAACGGCTAAGATTATTAAGTTTAAATCATTGTGAAGTCGTTTGCCATCTGTTTTCAAATAAAAATTAATTACATGAAAAAGTAAATTGAAATATGAACAAACAAAAATATTAACTTAAAATTCTTTAAAAAAAAAAAATAACAACAATCATCAACATCATTAAAGTACATACATATCTATCCATATCTACCTAACTACTCTTGGGGGATCAACCTAAAGATCTTTTTGTTACGAAAACAACAATTTAGAGCAATTGAGCTTTTTTAAAAAGGGACATTTATTTTTCCCCAAGTCTCCACTGAAAATTATTTCCCCTTCGTTACACTGTTGTGTCAGTGTCAGTTTCTTTTTTACCATAGAGCTTCATATTTCTCCTTCTATTCTATTTATCACTCAGTTTACATTTTCTAACGAAAACACACAAATGTAAAAAATATTCCCCCATCTTTCAGGTTTTCTTTTTCTTCACTGTCCCACAGAAGAAGCAAAGAAAAAGGAGTATAAACTAAATTACCCCTTTTTTATGTATACACACCCTTTAGAGGCCAATGATTTTCCCACCGAATCAATACTGCTGCTACTGGTACTCACTGCAGGGCCACCCTTTTTTTGATTATTTTTGGTTGTTGAATAAAAAGCATTTGGTCGCAGGAAAATCTGAAAGTTGAAAATATGTGTAGGTACATAGAACAAAATAATGTACAAGCATTTCCGGTATCAATAATTTTGTGTCATATACAAAATAAAAAAGAATCTGTTGATAACTTTTATAGCATAAGCACCGCTACCGCACCAACTGTCAAATCAACAATCACCAGCTGTCAATTATTTTTCTTCTCACCGTCACCAACCTAATTCGCGTGGTGAATATTGAAATTTATTCGATATGGATTATGATTCTTTTCTTATACATTACATTAGATGATAATGATAAGTATAAGATTGAGTAAAGAATTAATTTTGAATTCTTGCTTTATATTATCACACTATTATTATTCACTCTTCTTTCTTTCAGTTTTCTTTTTACTAAAAACGGTAGTCGGAGGGGTTTCTTTTTGCTTGGTTTTTATGTAATTCCATTTCGTATAAACTTACGTTTCGTGCGAAAATGTGTTGACCCGTTTTACGTAAACTCACTTGCCCAAGCCCCGCCATCATGAACGTGAAAGAGACACTGGTGGGCTAATGCGAATGTGTGAAAATTTAAAGCGACGACGGATATTTTGTTCTTTCCTCCGGTTTATAAAAGTTTTAGATGTTTGTAAGAAAGGGACAGGTGTTGGTGTTTATATTTATTTTTCAACTTCTGCTTCTGAGCAGAAAAATATGTGTATGGTTGTGTAGGTAAATTGGGATTGGAATTGAAATTGTAGTAATGTATTGAGTTAGAATCTAGTGAAACCATTTTTGTTTTTCTTAAATCAGAAATTCATCTGCGTTTACACAGTGGAAAATTTGAATATATAATTTTTGGTTTGGTAAAATATGACAGGTCTGTTGGTATTTTTTGAATTTCTATGACTTTCTGTGAATTTTAATTCGAATCTCTGTCAATTTTTTAGTATAACCAAACAAATTAAATTGATAAAGATTTAAGAATCGGGAACTGTCCAAACTTGGCTACTTTATAACTGCCCTCACGTCACGAAACCGCCAGCACAGAGTCCAGATTTAAATGTCATGGAAAATCTTTGGTCTATTTTAGACACAACAATTTGCAAGCGCCATACTTCTAATAAAAATGACCTTAAGCAACTTGAAGAATGGTCAAGAATACCTGTAAAAATTTGAAATCAGAAATTTGTCATTGGTAGTGCATCGGTTCCGTAATCTAAGGTAAGGTAAGGGTTCGAATCTCAAAGACGGTAGAAAAGTTTTTCAATTAATATGATTGAACCAAAGACTAAGTACCACAAATAAAAGAATCTGATCATCTAATGATAAGTTCAGCCTTGTGGTAGCACAATCAAGTTGTTGTTGTAGTATTCAAATTCTACTAATATCCATTTTATGTTGTTTATTTGGTGTTAGGGCCTTTTTTGTCTCTTTCATTTAATACTAACAACATGAGTCTAGAACAACTGATGAATATTGTATTAATTTATTCTTTAGACAAAAGGACAGACAAATTCATATTTGTTTTGATATTAACGTCTTAAGTTCTTTGAGTCTGTGTGACCAATTTCTGACTTAAGTCATTTTAGCCTAGCATCAAGAATTCTTGTCTGTTAATATTTGACATAAGAACTGTATATTTCCTACACTCCCCACATTACTTGCTAACAGGAGTGACCAGTTTCTGATTTAAGTCATCTTTGTTTCTGTTAGGATTTGACGTAAAATCTGTACGTTTTCTAATTTCTTCACATCACTTGTTCACAGGAATGGTTGTAAGTTGCCTTATGAACTAATTTCTGACACTTTTGACACTAGTTTGACAATCAGTTCATATCACATATTTTGACGTTTTATTACTTAGTAGAGTCAGTAAAAAAATGTATTCAATTGTCACATTAAGACTGCTCAAAATAGCACAATGTGAACACCAACTATTAGTTTTTTTTGCAGTTTCATTTTTGACAGTTAGGCACAAATATTTCGTAAAAATAAAAAAATGACATAAGATTTCAACCAAAGTGACTAAAAACAAATGCTACAAGACATACAACTATTAATTATTCTACCTAGGAATAAGTTTATTTATATTAAAGATTCTCTAAATACCTACCTATCATTGAATTTACAAATCATGGGTTTACATACAGTATTTTTTCTGCTTTTAAATGAATCATTTTTCAAAACGGTCACTCACTTAATAAGTGAACAAGTAAAATTCCTATATCAACCAATATTCGTCTTTGTATTCGTAGTGTAACCACAGGCAAAGCGCACAACTCTCAGTTCCTCACAGAAAGAAGTAAAATGTCATTTTTATTTCCAATGTTTGTGAGAGAAAAGGAACTTCTTAAACATTAGAAAGAGAAAGCTATAACCGAACGAACAACCCGAACCGACACTGACACATCCACACTTATTATTTCGAATCAATCGAATAACAGTTTTGGGTTCATCGCGGCTAATCCCGTACCCGTCGTCGATGTTGAATTCAAAGCGAAATAGTCTTTAATAAAAAATAAGATTTCTCCCAATAATGCGAAATTATAATATTTGCCAGAACTAACATTTTTGTATGAATTCGAATTTTTTTTCAAATTTTAATGTTAAAACAAAAGTAACAACAAATATAATTTACAAAAGCTGTTTGGAAAGAAATACAACAAAAAAAACAACAATTTTTAAATTTTAAGTTCAGTGTTTTAGTTTTTATTTTATTTTATTGTGGATTAAAATATATAAGCAATACTGTATATGTTTAAAGCGTGAGTGAATCAGAAATAACATCGCCGATATAACAAAAATACACTACCCAAGGATAACATGAAAATTGTGTAAAAATTTGCAAAATCATTTAAATATTTTTGTGATATTGATAATGGTAAATTGTTGAAAAAGAAAAATGAACAAACTTTCTAATGAACTTTTTTTTGTACAAAAAAGCATATAAAATTTATAAAAACCCCAACTATCAAAAGAGAATATTGAACACAAAATTTTACTCTCTTCTCCTCGGTAAAGTGTAATCAAGAAGGCAACTAAAATTGCAAGTGTAAAAAAGAGACGGCATGAATATTGTGGAGAGATATTTTTGAATACAACTTTAAAAAATCGCTGTGTAAACACGGCTAGTGACAGTGAAATAGAAATAAATAAAACAAAAATATACACCACACACATTGTGAAGCCAACCAATACTACTTCAAAGTATACATAAGGGATGTGAAAGTGTGTGTGTTTGGTTCAAAGAAAAATCTTCAATTGTCGCCATTTTCATCACCACTCACCACAGTCGCTCGCAAACGTCGTCGTGTCGATGTTAATCGTCGGACTACACTTCTCTTATTATACCATATACCTACCAACTTCAGGCAGAATTGAAATTCCTTTCAAATAGAATTTGAGTCAGTTTTCTCTAACGCACATTATAAACCAACAACAACAAAAAATCAAATCAATCTTGTGTGTGGTATTTTAACATAAAATTGTGTGGTGAATAGTTAAATTAATTTTAAAATTGCACAACCCAAAGCAGGAGCTATTATTTAAAACGTTAAAGAAAAGTTAAGAAAATAACGCATCTTACCGTAAAAAAGTTTAATATTAAGAAAAAATTCAATTCGGATTGAGACGAAGCAACCCACATAATTTTCTTTTGCGTTATTTTTCATCATTTCGTGTAAAAAAGAATATAAATTGCGTTCGTGTGTGTTTGTATATTGATGAGTTTGCGTGCGTGTGTGTGTACAAAGAAAAGAAGAGGAGAAGTGTAAAGTGAAATAGCAAAGGAAAAAAACAAGCCAGTTTTTTCTTTTTCCTTCGCTCCGAGAAGTAAGAAAAAGTGAGAAGGTACCTACCTCTACCTACCACAGATCGAAGAGTTTTTATAACAAGAATTCAAAAAATATTCTTTTATCGGATAAAAAGTGAATGCAAAAATATATTACATTTGTATACTACACCTAAACCCAAAGTCGACCCTACGTCATATAATATACACTATAAAACGAGATAGATAGAAAGAAACTTGTAATAAAACTAAACTATATTATTGCAGTAAAGTGGTGAATTGTGTGTTACAGAGTGTGGTGAGAAAGCCCTTTTTGACATCTAAAGCCACATATTTTATTCACCATAAAGAAAACTGATGATTTTTTAATTGAATTTATGGATATTTTTATTATATTGAAATTCTACAAAGTGAGAGAAGTGCCAGTGCCAATGCATAAAAATCAAAACCAACACATTTAAGACAACACACGCAAAAAGAAAAGATACATAAATGTGGATATACGTTGTTTCATCGGTTCGATCGCCGTCTCCGTCTCCATTGTCGTCGTTTTCGTCGTCGCTTTAAAACAAGAAGAGTGCGTATGCACTAGTTGTTTCTTCTTCGTCATTTATCTCATCTCGTCTCCCTCTTTCTTCTCCTTACTGAGATCCAATCCAAAGAAGGGGAAAAAAAAAAACAAATTCAGTGTTCATAATTTTTCTCCTTTTGAATCTTGAATCTGAATCGGCAGCGGAGTCCGAGTACTCCGAGTCCTCTTTTGTCTAGTGTGAGTTGAGTGTGCCATCAAACTCACTTGCTGCTTTTTATGCATATAGATAATCTTATATTTTACTCGTGTCGTTCATTGTCGTCGGCGGTATAATACAATACAAAAATACAACAAAAAGAAGTGTACAAAGGAAGAATCAAGAAAGAAAATAAAATATAAAGAAGAATCGAAATCGAATCCTCTGCAAGGGGTGTTGTTTGTGTGTTTTTCAATACTTTTTTTTTTAAATTCTTTCCCTACCAAAGTGTATTGTTGAAAATTTGTGTCTATAAAGTCGTGGTGAATATTTATTTTATTTTTTCAACTTGAATATAAAGTGTGTTATTGGCTTTATATTTGTGTGGTGTGTTTTTTCTTACCCGCAATATGATGTGTTAAAAGAAAGAAAATAAAATTGTACCGAATTAATTTAAATTTAAGAAAAAAAAAGCTTTGGTATATTTAAAAAAAAAATAAATACAAAATTTAAAGATCAAGTGTTATCGGGGTGCAAATGAAAAAATAAATGAATTAAAAAGAATAAAATTCACTCGAAAATGAAAATGAGGTGTGAATTATACCAACTATGACGCATCAAAATCACCAGACTAACGGCGCAAGTTTGGAGGATTGCCATACAAACTTCTTTGCCTTGGTAAATATATAGAGAATTTAATTTTTGTATCCCCCATTTTTTTTTCTTCTTCTTCTCAATATCGTTCGTCTGTTTGTCCGTCGTTTTATCGTCGGTATAGTCGGTATATCAGAGTACCAACAATATTTTGCACTAATACCACTATACATTGTACCTACATAAAATACTTACTCACGAAGAAATATAGGAAAAAAACCTCTCGCATACATTTTTAATTTTTATATCTATTGTATGTAACCTGAAAATCCATACCTCCCCATGATGGCCCATCTTCACCAGAACATAATTTCTTCATGGATTAGATATAAGAACGAATTCCTAGGTAGACCATTTTCAAACTTAAAATATGAATGACCATGGGATGATCGAAATGAGTAGTTAGGATGTCCTGACGTTTTGTTATTTTAGAAAAAATTATATTGACAGTTCGTGTGAAAGAGCCGTTAATTAAATTTGTTTTCAATAGTTGGATACTTACAGTTGTCGTGAAAACTTTATTTATTGTCCTTTTACATAGATTACACCTTCATAGGAAGAATGATGGTGAATTTTCATTTCTTATCTAAGCAGTCCTTATAATCTTTATTCCAACCATGATTTCCATACATACAAACACACATTCCAAAAAATTTGACATTTCTTGTGTCAATTTGAATTTTGTATAAATCGGTGTTAATATAGTTGTTACTTATCTAGGTAGGTACTTGCCCTAAATCAATATTTTCTAATTCTCCCTTTAGACCAGGAAACTGTCAAATTCGTTTCAAAATTCGGAGTTGCTCCCTTTTTCGTTTTGCTCCCACTTTCATATTTAGCCGATGCAAAATACAACAAAAACGATTATAATACAATAATTAATATATTTATCAACCACTTTTATACCTATTTAGTTCTAGGTCAAAAAATGTGAGGGTTGAAATCAGCATGAATTAACATCTAGTTCAAAATGATAAACCAAAAAAGTAGTGTTAGAAAAATGTATTAGATTTACATATTTGTTTGTTATAGTCTAACATTTATTTGTTGTACATACAGGGTGTCCCGTAAGTAATGGATAACCCTGAAATGCCGCATAGTAGACTTTATGACCGTCCTGAAAACTGATAAAAAAAAGTTCTATTCCAACCACAAGAAAAGTTATATGCATTTTTTTGTTCAGTGCACTATTTTTTTTCTTACTTTACATTTTTGAATACCACGACTACAAGTGAATGAGTTCCATAATTTTTTTTTTGCAGGAATATTCTACGTTACTTTTGCCAACACATAAGTAGAAGAAAAATATTATAACAGTTGGACTTCTTAGAGAAAAAAATTATTTAACATTGAATTTCAATGCAAAATGTGAAAACAAATAATTTTTGAAAAAGTTAAATCATAGCTGGTATAAAAAAAATGCATGAATACCTGAGTGGCCCACTATTTTAAAAATATGCGCGTTAAATGCAGATTTCAAAATGGTATTACTTATTATTATATCTAGAGTCAATAGCAAGTTATTGGTAAAAATCTGCAATACTAGAGTAAATTTAGCAAAAACAAAAGTTTTCAAAATTAGCACAGTAAACGTGAAAATAATACCAAGCGTTGAACATAGCAGATTTTTGATTTATTGGCTATTTCTACGATGTTGTCCTAATGATAAATCCAAGCTTTCAACTTCTAGGGCCGAATGCATTATTGATAAAAATGTCAAAAAAGTGCAAAAAACGGTTACATTTTCGAGCTTGTTTTGAATTTTACCTGTTCTATTGGGCTTTAACAAACCCATCAAATATTTTGTTGGTTGCTATTAGTTTATTTGTTATTCCAAACAAAAAGTCTTCTGATTCAATTTTAATTGGGTTGTAAGATCCTGAGAAAGTAAGAACGCATACAATCGTAAGTTTTTTAAATTTTGAATTAAAGTTTTTGTAATTTGATCTTAATTCATAAGATTAAGACCACGACGAACACTTATTTATATCGTTTTTATTGTTCATTCTTCAGAAAAATTAACGGTCCAAATAGCTGTTTTCCTGCTTTTTGATAATTAAGACGTTTGATTGAACTTTTTCGATGCCACGTATTCTGTATTCTACACAAGAATATGCAAATATGCATTTCATTTATGGAGAGTGCAAAGGCAACGCAAACGACGCTGCGACTCTGTATAGGGAAAGGTACCCTAACGCACGTCACCCTGATTATCGAGTGTTTATTAGAGTCCAAAGCTGTTTCTCGGAAGGAAGGCTGCCTCAAGAACTAAAGGAATCTCATTGGCTTCAAAATGATGGTTGTCCAGCACACTATGCTGTGCCTGTGCGGGCATATTTAAATGCCAGATATTATCCAGGCAGATGGATAGGACGACTGGGACCACTTTTATGCACCCCGTTCACCAGACCTAAATCCACTTGATTTTTTGTATTGGGGATGCATTAAGGAAATCGTATACAGCAAGCCGATCAGGTCTTTAAAGGAGCTGAGAAATCGTGTGGAGGCAGCTGCATTACAAATTTCTGAGCAAAACCTTGCACGTTCACTAAGACGTTCAGTTATTCGGAGGTGCAGAACCTGTATAAGAGTGGGTGGAAAACAGTTTGAGCATTTGCTTTAAATAAAAAAAATATCTATTTTTGTTTTTGTTTTCTAACTAAGTGATCATGTGATTAAAAGCTGGCTCAAAAACCTTTGGTTTAGATAAAATAACAAATAAACTAATAGCAACCAACAAAATATTTGATGGGTTTGTTAAAGCCCAATAGAACAGGTAAAATTCAAAACAAGCTCGAAAATGTAACCGTTTTTTACACTTTTTTGACATTTTTATCAATAATGCATTCGGCCCTAGAAGTTGAAAGCTTGGATTTATCATTAGGACAACATCGTAGAAATAGTCAATAAATCAAAAATCTGCTATGTTCAACGCTTGGTATTATTTTCACGTTTACTGTGCTAATTTTGAAAACTTTTGTTTTTGCTAAATTTACTCTAGTATTGCAGATTTTTACCAATAACTTGCTATTGACTCTAGATATAATAATAAGTAATACCATTTTGAAATCTGCGTTTAACGCGCATATTTTTAAAATGGTTGGCCACTCAGGTATTCATGCATTTTTTTTATACCAGCTATGATTTAACTTTTTCAAAAATTATTTGTTTTCACATTTTGCATTGAAATTCAATGTTAAATAATTTTTTTCTCTAAGAAGTCCAACTGTTATAATATTTTTCTTCTACTTATGTGTTGGCAAAAGTAACGTAGAATATTCCTGCAAAAAAAAAATTATGGAACTCATTCACTTGTAGTCGTGGTATTCAAAAATGTAAAGTAAGAAAAAAAATAGTGCACTGAACAAAAAAATGCATATAACTTTTCTTGTGGTTGGGATAGAACTTTTTTTTATCAGTTTTCAGGACGGTCATAAAGTCTACTATGCGGCATTTCAGGGTTATCCATTACTTACGGGACACCCTGTATATTGAGAGTTGTAAGTTAAGAAGAAATCAGCATAGAGAATTGAGGAGAAAATAAATATATGCATAAAAAAGAAAGGTTATCTTGCAACAATTTGACATTCAAAAATAAATTCCACATGAAAAACGAACATGGACACAAACAAAAGTTGCTTTTTAACAAGGCCTCACTCGTTAACTGATGAATGAATCCAAATTAGAATTCTAGGACCAAGTATACCAAGACACCAATTTTGATGGACTTCAAGGCCGTAAAGCAATTTTGAATGTCAAATTGCCATCAAGAAAGAGTAGAAAGAAAGTGTTATAGGTACTTAAGACTTAGAATAATTATTTTAATGACAATTGAATGAAAACATTGTCAAATGTCAAAGAAATGTACAAAATCCTCTATCTTAATAAATCCCCTTTGGCAACGCCATTGACTGTTGTTATTTTTCATTATGAATATTATAACGAGAACGACCAGTGCTGCCTACTCTTTTTATTCGCTTACAATCGTGTAGGAAATTGAATAGATGAAATAGGTAGCACTACATAGAGTACATATACAAACATAGTTAGGTATAACAAAATAATATTGATTCACACCACAAAAACGAGAATTGCGTTATGTGTACACAGGCTTGCCACTTGCCATATTGGGCTATTTTTTTGGGAATTCGGTTTTTTCAAAAATTGTCTTACAAGAATGTATGTGACAGCCAGATTATAATTGGGCTATAAAAGTAGCTCAATAGTTCATCGAAAATTCGATCTTTTTTTTTTATAAAACTGCCTATATAACAAATTTAGTATAAAATATGAAACATAATTTGGCTATAAGTAGTCCACATCTTTAAATTCAAATGTTTACGTTGGCAACGCTATAGTGGAACTACATTTTTCTTCCATGAACTCTCCACACAAAAGCAAACAATCGAATAATCACTTAATCGTTTTCTACAACAGCTTTGCGTATTGATGAGTCAAAACAATCGTTTTCATCCCCATTTGAAATGGTTATTTAGTCAAGAGATTTACCAAAGTCAATACCTACCATGAAACCTACGAGATTGAGAATTACGATATTTCCTATAATAATACCACAATTATAGACTGCTTTTTGACAGCTAAAACCGTTAGCTGTGTTAATATTGATACATCATCTATTTTTATAAACACAAATTATTTATTTTACTTACTGGTTGGTTTCTTTTGATTACAAATACATTCTAAGGTGAAATTGGTTTTGATATACATATATTTTTAAATTAGGCTATCGAGCTAGTTCAGAATACATGGCAACCCTATGTATAAAACCAACGAACAAAGTTTGGTTGGTGATGATGATGTTGATGATGTCGTCATTGTTGGTATTGGTAGCATATCCAGCTGCTTAATACTGCTGTATGCGAATTTTAGATTGTTATAAGAAAAATTCAAAGAAAAACAAAAAAGAAACCCCAAAGAAGAACGAAGAAGAGTAAAACCATGTATAGAGGTATAAAAATGAGTGTTTTGTTGTTGTTGTTTGTGTATTGTGTTGTACCGAGTTACGTTGTCGTTGCGTTGCGTCGCCGCCACACGGCCTACCCCAGACAAGACAAGAAAATGCCGACGAATTCATTATGTCCGGTGGAAAGTTCCTGTTATTCACCTTACTTCTACCTACCTATGTACTTAGCTTCAAAAGCCTGTTTTTTCTTCTTCTCTTTTTCTATTTTGCCTCGAAAAAGAAACAGAATTGATGTGTTGTTTTCTAAAAATCATCATTCTTTTGTTTGGCTATTTTGGCTAAGAGGTTTATATAGATTGTATTTTAAGTGTTACATCATAATTTGAATTGGGTATTGTTGTGTTTTTTTTTCGTACTTACCTACTTAGCCACCAGCCACCTGTCAAAAAATATAATATTTGGTCAATGACGTTTGTAAAAGTGGGTCAGTAAATAAAAACAATTTTAATTTTATTTTTGCTAAAGCTTTTTCTTCAAAGCAATTTGCCTTTTATTTCCGTTTTTGTGTCATCGGCGAATATTTTGAGATGGTTGGTTTATGGATAAAAAATTACTTCAGTTGGTAGGAACCGACCCTTAGGTAGGTTTACACCTGTAAGTTATTAAACTCTTTTTTTTTTAATAACATTGATTTTGATTGTTATTTTTTAGATAAGAAAAATATACATGAATCTTACGACCGTTCAATTATGATTTAAAGTACCTACCTGTTTCGTATAGGTTTTACTTTTTTAGCTTCCAAATTAAGGTTCTAATCTCTATGTGTAAATATGCTACGTAGGAGTTGATTGATTTGTTAACACTAAGGGGAAATATAAGAATCATAGACCGGTCGGGCCAACGCGTCAGCTTTCTTTTTAGTTTACTTTCTTTTTATTCAATTCGCCTAATTAACGTTTGCACATAAGAACAGGAATAAACGTATCTATGTAAAAGTATGATACTTTTTGGTATTTTTTGAAGAAATTGCAATTTTATGCTAAATCCAAATAACCTACAAAACTCTAGGTTAAGCGTGGCTCCCATCTCTGGGCTCTTGTGTTCCATATAACTCATTTAAACCTCTTGGATAGCTTTTAAAAATATTTTAAAATGATTGATGAGAATAAAATCATTCACTCATTTACATATGTAACATCGGTGTAATGTTGCTTATGTCGCCCTTTTCTACCGTTATTTTGACAGCTTAAACTTAAAATTCTCGTTTCTAGAAGTGTATCTTTTAATTTACCCTTGAGCTTAACTTTTGCCATACTGTGAAGTACAGATGTTCGTTGCATAGCCGTTTTATCCGATTTAGAATACCACTGTCTTTCCCGACACCTCCTTTCTAACCCGCCTCTTTTTTTCTTAATTTTCACACTGTGTCGGCTGTATTAAAGGTATGGAAAACCCTTTGAGTGTTAGATAATCATCAAAAATATTGATTGATGGGATGACTGTCTCATCTGTCAAATTTGTCCCAAATGTCTTTCAACCGTGTGAACTTTCAATTTTGTGTGATAATATTGACAGAAACGTCAGGCAATATTGTTTGAAAAATATAACGCAAACTGTCAAAAGTGTTTGTTGTTAAATCTTCTAGGAAATCGGCATAACATCTTATTATGATATTTTAAGATTTCTTAAGGCCAAAATTTAGCCACCGTGTATACAAACAATTCGACACTAGAAGGTATTTTGCTGTTGTCAGTTAATTGACAGCTACTGTCAGATCACCACCGTCTGTACATATCTTAAGACTTTTTCATGACAAATTGGACATAATTTTAAACAAATTAAAAAGAAAATTTCGCAATGTTGAACTATGGGGAAACTTTATGGATAAGTACCGGGGTTTTCCTTGGGTAAATTTATATTTCCTTCAAAAATTGATGGAACACTATTGGAATTGTTTCTTTTTTGTCATTGTATTAGAATAACTTCATGTACCTACGTGTTAAAAAGGTGGTATGGCTGTGAAATTCTCAACGAAACGTTTTTTTTAAAATTGTATTAGTGTTGGTGCAAAGACGTGTAATTTGCTGAAAGATCCAAATTTGCAGAATTGATCTTAAATCCAAAATAAATCAATTTATTTTGCCCATGGAATTAAAAAACAGAATAAATTGATTTATTTTACCCATGGAAAATAAATAGTAAATATTTACGAAAGTACTTTTAAATTACCATATCCATACCTACTACTTAGTGGCCTCTTATCGTCTTCTCCTTTATTTATGACATTTCATAAAATATCCCCTTATGCTTTTTTAAAAAAAGACCCCGGTCAAAAAAAAATCCTAAATTAAGTTATCAAGTTATTGATAGGTACCTACCAAAGCAGTAACCACCTACGTAGGTAAATACCTAATATTCATGCCTATCAGTTCGAGATAAGATACGTCTTCGCGGTAATGAAATTAATGTACCTATGTACTTATAGGTACATAAGAACGTATTTAGGCACCTAACTTTGTACGTATGTAAATAAACAAAAACAAAACATACAACCAAGGAGGTATCAAAACGAAACGACTGACCTGACGTAATTAAATATTAATTTGAGAAATATTAAAATAAATAAATAAATACACTGATAACGTTATCTTTAAAAACTAAAAAAAATAAACATTAAAAATTTGGTGTGTGTATGTGTGTACTAGATAGGTATTTAGATTTTATACAGTAGAAGTAGAGTCATCACTTTATTTTTCCTTCTCGCTCTTTTACACGTTTCGCTCTCTTGAATCTTCAACAATGATATCAGTACTATACTTGTACCTACCATACCTATAGATTTATTCAACTCAACTCACTCAAATTCAAATAGAGGGGAATTTACAAAACAGTGTTGCCACTGTCATTAGATATATTTGTGTGTGACGTTTGATTCAATGAAAACGTCATTTTAACACGGAAACTGTGTTATCTTGATTTTAAATGTTTCACGTAGGTTGGTAGGTATTCTGTATTTTGTATTCTTACTGATAACAAAAACAAAATATAGGTAGGAATAGGTAGATAGGTATAAGAACTTAGATAGATTTTATACCTACTACCTACCTAAGTATATGTACTTACAACTTATTGATTACTTAATTTTGCTAATTTATTTAGATTGTTCACTCTTACTTGACTATAGGTGGGGGTATGGATATACCTTTATACAGTACATAGGTATAACCATATTTTTTGACATTGGAATTTTCTGGTGGAAATTTCCCAAAGCAAGTAAGGTTGAAGCGGTTGTATATTTTCACTGCTTTTGCGCTTTATTATTAGAATTAATATTTTTGAAAAATAAAAGAACCGAGCAAAAACAAAACTATAATTTCCATGAATGTAGAGAAGAATAGCTTGTCAGTTAGATACTGCGTACCTAGGTTTGTTGGAGTGATGGTCCAAAATGACATTTCAAGTTGAACTGTTCGTTTTATTTTGGATGATATTTTGGGATGACAGTTAATATGTCAAAATAAAATTTACTAAAGTAAATATACTTAGGTACTGATTACACTAAAATATACCTTATTTTTACTGAGAATGCATAGAAGATAAATTGTTTTGATTTTGAATTAATAAGTACTCTTTTTTATGTATGACACACGCATTTTGATTTGATCTACATAACTTAGAGTACATCCCTACACTAACTCATAGTCATATCAATAGGTGGGATTTTGTTTTCATTTTTTCTTTTTGTTTTTCTTAGCTGGGGTTGGTATTTTGCATTTTATTTCATTTTGTTTTCATTTCATAAGCATCGGAGGTAGGTCGCTACATTAAATGAGAGAGAACGGAGGTGATGTTGATATACAATGAACAAATATTATTTCTATTTATGTCTCTGCTACGTTTTTAGCATTTTATTCTTTCCATCTATATTTTTGTATTTTTTCTTTTCTTAGATTCGATTTTTCTCATTTTTGTTTGAAAACTTTTTATAGGTAAGGTTTTTCTTGTGCTTTGTTTAGTAGTGAAAAATTTAAGAGAATAATGTTCTTTCTATGGTATTTTTACCTACATTCGTATGTACTTAAATTTTGTATATAAACATGATATGTATAAAGTTACATATTATTGTACATAGGTCATATCTTAGGTTCTTTTTTTAAAGATATATGTATGTATATACAGAGACATACAATATGTATTTACATACATATGTATAATAAGAGGCAAGCATATTCTACTAGTGGGAGAAATGTCATTTCTTACTTTTGACATTTACCAATGAATACATGCACGCATAGAAATGTTAATGTCAAGCTTAACTTTCATAAAACGGAGAAAATAGGCATACCTATAATAAAAAAAAATTGTAACTTATATTTAGGCTTTGATTTAAATTTTTTTAAATATCACTTATAATTAGCGAACTTGACCTTCATAAATGTCATCAGTTGGATTATTCCTATAATTTCTTATTAACCTGTTTACAAATGAAATATTGGTTGTTCTTTTGTTTGTTTCTGGCGATAGAGCACTGAACGCAGCCAATGCGAATCAAACTAGTCTTAGTAGAGGAAGTATGGCGGTTTTCTAAAACGTCATTTGACATTTGGTCTGTTCTCTTTCTTAATTAACTATTGTTGTTATGTCAAGTAACAACATTTTCAAGTGTCGTTGATTCCTATTTGTTGGAATGAGTTGTATTTAGAAACAAACATTTTTGATCTTTTAACTACCAGAGTATACAAATTAAATAACTGTTTTTATAGCTTAAAATCGTAAAGTGACGAAAGTCTTAAATGTTTTTTTTGATAAAAAAGCTAAAAAAGCAACTGACTGACAGTTCAACAATTTCAATTCATCATTTACATATTTGTGGATTGTTACAAATCGTGACTATTTGACACTTCAACAAAGAGTTTAGTAACGATGTGATGACGTCATAATATTATGACTTATAGGGTTTTTTAATTTAGATATCTGATCTCTGAGTATTAAGTTTGTACTGCTAACGCCCAGATCAAATCTGTTCCGAACGTTTTTCGAAGAGCATTTTTCAAATTTGTGATCTTTGTATGTAAAAGTAAAATATTAAACAATTTTGGTGATTAATTAATTTACAATAGCACTGTGGACACAGCCATTTTCTGAATAAAAAACAAAAAATTAATGCATTTTTAAAGCTCTGAATGCAACGAACAGAAAAAAAGACAATATTGATTTTGACAGTTCAAAATCTGTTCAGAGATATAAAAACGAAACAATTTTGAACGGACAAATTGACAATTCTGACAATTGACAAAATAACAGACCAATGACGTTCTTAAATTTAAATTGGGACACAATTGCATTAATTAAATTGTGTCCAGGTATGTTAAACTTTATTTTCGGTAAAGCAGTTTTCTTAAGTCAAATGTGTAAAAACGTCACTTTTGACTGAATTCCGTCACTGAAACGTCACTTTTGACTGAATTATCCAATACAAAAATCGACTTCAAAGTCTTCATTTCAAATGCGTTTTGATAAACATGGATTATACGAAGTTTTGAGCAAGAAAAGCGTTGTTTATAAATGACTATCATTTAACGAAAAACACTTAATAACTTATGTCAAATTACATGAAATTTGTTTTAAAGTTTAGTCATTTTAAACTAATCAAACAGAGCTTATTCTAAACATGGTCTTTATTTGTGTATTTGTGCGTTATTGTTCTGTTCTTATTGCATTAAAAGTTATTGTAAACATTGAATTAAAAACTTTGACATTTTTCGACGTTTTAAGGTCCCTAGAATCAAAATCAAAAATTTTTAAAAAGATTTTTGTGTGTTTGCGTACGTTCGAACGTTCGGGATACCTTTTTTGGTCTTTCATATCTCAAGAACCAAAAGACATGTGGACTTTAAATAAATTTTGTTTTACAGATAATAACATAGAAACATGCAGAAAATGCACTAAAAAATTGAGTGTGTGTTTTTTCGTCATCAAAACAAAACTAAAAAAAAAATATGTGTCACCTCTAATATTTTAGCAACAAAAAAATGATATGTATTACCTCCAGAACAATTTTATGCGACGTTTTTTGACATCCTCTAAAATTTTAAGAAAAATCAAAAAAAAATGTTTTTTACAAACAAATAAAAATCTAAAAAAAAAAACTTCTAAAAGTTCTCAAAAATTTCTTTTCAACTCCAATATCTTTTCAACAATTAAAAATTATGGTTTTTAATATTTATTAAAATTAATTAAATAGAATTCAACTGTCAGTTTTTTTAAAAACTTATGTTCGATTCGAATATTTTGAGAATAATTGAAGGAATTGAGTTCAACATTATTTCATTCTTGGTATTTTCTTATAAGAAATAAAAACTTTCAAAAAATGATGCCTAAAATTGATGCAAATTGATTTCCGCCTTAAAATGTCGAGAACAAAAACAGATATTGGAATCAAACTTATTGTATTATATGCAAAAGATTGAGACTTACTTTTAGTTATTTTTTTGAGTAAACTTCAATTGACAACTTTTTTTTTTTAAAACACGAAAACCTACAGAAACAACAAAAAAAAAAACTGATAAGAAATGGTTTTCGACTGAAGTATTATGAGAACAAAGAAAGATACCTATTGACTTCAATGTTTTTCTATCTCTCAAAAAATATTATTATTGAAGTTTTAAAAAAATCGACTGATGTGAAGTTATCATTGTGAGTTGCATTCCAGACTTTTTTTTTCATTTCTTTTTGTCTTGTCAAAATGTTTCAATGACAAGTGCAAACGTAGCATTGGTGTACCTATAGTTCACTAAAGTGTCATTGCTATAACTGTCAAATAGGAACTAAGTGTGCAAATGTATGAAAATACAACACTCTCTCTTTTCATTTCCTAACGTTAAAAATAACCTTTCTTTCGTTTGGATGCATTATTCTTATGGAATTTATTTTATAAAACACTTTTGTTTGTTGTCAATTCAAATTTAAAAATGTACAGGTACCTATGTATATAAATTAAGAATAGGTACCTACCTACCTAACTATTCATGAGATGATACTTACAAAAAGATATGCAACATTACACCCCTCCTCCCTCCCCCCAAAAAAAAAGCGCCTTCAGCAGGAGCGGTTCATCTCTTAAGGTTTGCTGACTTGCACTACAGAACAGATTCGATAAAATATTCCACCTGAAAAAATATAGCGAACAAGTGCTTTGCTTTATATATTTTCCTCATACACTTTACCTATGTAGGTATAAATTATATTTTTTAATATTTCTCTTTTCTCTATCATATTCACATCATGTAGGTATAATATCTACATTATTTCGCTTGCCACTTGTTTCTTATATTATTATTATTTTTTTTTCGTTTGCGTTTTTGTTGTTTTTTTTTTTATTTTTGTTGCTTTCAACATTCAACGTGAACTGACGACGCATGGCAAAAGTTGAAAAGCCTAACCATAACAGGAGGGCGCTGTGATATGTGCATATAAATGTTTTTATGTTTTGTTTTATACATCATCATACATCATATATGTACATACAATATATATATATAAATATAGAAAGGTATGTACCTACCTATCCTTTATATAGATATAATTATAATGAAGATTATGAGATGAGGTCGTTGTCATTAGGTTTCCGTTTTCTTTGAAGCTTGCATCTCTTTCTCTCTCTCTCTCTCTCTTAATTTCTACAATTTTTTCCAATTGCCCCTTTCCCTTCCTTTATCTAGGTTCATGAAATATTTTTTAACAAATTTGCGGAATTTCGTTCGTTCCGACTCGAAGCGAGTAGGTATAAACAACACGAAAACGAAAGAGGAAATACGTAAATAACGAAATAAACACCTCACTGCCGGCCAAAACAAAGAAAAAAAAAAGTTTTCTGTTTCTACCTATGGATACGTAACGTAGGTATCTCTTGGTGCTCTAGCTCTAGGCAGAGTAAGAAGGTAGGGATAGGAACCTAGGTAGACGTAAAAGGAAGCAAGCAAGAGCTAGGCTAGAAGAAGAAACCAAAAAAGCTCCCATCACTACCAAAAAATACAAATACCATAAAAATAAAAACAAACAAAAAATTGAGCCTGCAATGCATAGGAAAAGAAATCAAAGTAAACGAAGTGGAAATTTTGTTTTTCTCTCCTCTTCTCTACTCTACTCTCATATCGTTTTGTTGCATTTCAAGTTTTTCTTCATTGCATTGCAATATCATATATTCATCATGCTCTTGCTTCTTGCAACGAAACAAACAATAGTGGCAACAGCAAACGAAAACGACCAAGGAGGAGAAAGACTCATCAAGCTGCTGCTGCCTTTAAAATAATGTTGTTTTTGTTTTTCATTGTTGTTGTCTTTTTGTGTTTAATTTTTCATTTTGTTGATGATGCTGCTGCTGCTCCTTTCGTTACAATGGCCAACTTGGAGAAGTTGCATTAAATTTTTGTTCTTTTCTTTTTTGTTTCATGTACATTACATTAAGAGATAAGAAAACGTCACAAAATGTTCATCATATCATCGCATCGATGATGGTGGCTTTTGTACCAACTTTTGTTTTGTTGTTTTGCTTGTTTGTTTCTTTGCTTGTTTGTATTCGATTGGGTAATGATGAAAGTTTGCTTTTTTTTGTTTTGTTTTGTTGTTGCGAATAAATTTGTAGATACTCATCTTTATGCGTAGATAATAATATTTTCCGTGCGTTAAATCAAGTGCAATCGAGATTGTGATTGCGTTTTTGTTTTGTTTTCCTGAACCTACCTATATTTTCCTTTATATAGGCATGAAGCCGATTAGTAATGCTATTGCGTGTTTTAAATACAGAACGCAATATTACATTGTAAATATGTACCTACATACATATAAGTATATCTATAGATTTTGAAATGTCATTGTTTGAGATAGGTATATGTAATAATGATGATTACCAATGAAATGTCAGAATTGAAGTGTAATATAGCTGTCGTAATTCATTATAGAATTGTCATCAATTTAAAACGCACAAATGGAAATGCTGATTGATTTGTGTCAGCAGATGAATGTCAAGTTTGTTATGGTAGTGGATTTCCGGAAGACAACTAGAGTAGATTTGAAGTGTTATAGATTTGGTGTAAAGGAAGGAAATGTTTAGCACATTGCATAAATTGTCTCACCTTTAAAGTTTTGAAAATTGAGTATTTTCTATAAAGATGAAAGTATGAGAGTTTTGTTTCATAAAGACTTTGGCAATTATGTATTCAAATTGGCGAAATAGGTATGAGCTTGTAAGAACACAGTATTGTAGGTATTTGAATACCTATGAAATATTTTGTAGCTTACGAGAAAATAGAATTAGAAAAACAGGCTTTTTATTTGATTCAAAAGATTTTGATTTGAAGTGTCAGAAATTGAGAAAGCAAACTATACTATTTGCTTTATATAAAAATGAATTGCTGTTCGTTAGTCTCACTAAAACTCTAGAACGGCTGAACGGATTTATCTTATCTTAGTCTTGAAATGTTCGTGGAGGTCTAGGGAAGGTTTAAAAGGCGAGAAAAAATCGAATAATTTCCCGGAAAACAGCCCTTTTCTATTTCCCATACACACGTTTTCTAGAGTCAATTTGAACTTTATTGCTATTCAATAAAATTCATATTAAATTATAATCACTCACTGTTGTCTAAGCAATTAAGGTGTGTTCCTAACATCAAAGAGTCAATTTCCAATTTATTACCGCTGCATAAAGTTCAAATTCAATCATATCTATGAAAATAGTCTTCGCGCCAAAGCTCACGCGAAACTGCAAATGTGTTTGCGAAGCAGTTGTTAGATATTGGAAATAATAAAGTTGCAATGGACACCTCGACCGGATTCATCACAATACCCACAGATTTCTGTCACATCACAGATTCAAAAGAGGAACTTATTCAGAGTGTTTTCCCAGATATAGCGCAAAAGTTCAATAACCATAATTGGCTGGGTGAACGAGCAATATAAGCAGCGAAAAATAAAGATGTCGAGGATCTCAATGCGACCATTCAAAATTTTCTTCCAGGACAGTTGGTTTCCTTCAAATCAGTCGACACCGTTATGAGTTTTTAAATTCACTGGAATTGCCTGGATTACCACCTCACAATTTGCAGTTAAAAGTAGGATCAGTTGTCATAATTCCTCGACTATGCAACGGAACAAGACTGGTTGTGAAAAAGCTGATGAATAACGTCATTGAGGCAACAATTATAAAAGGAAAATACAAGGGAAAGGATGTCTTGATCCCGCGAATACCGATGATTCCAAAGGATTTACCATTCGATTTTAAACGCTTACAATTTCCAGTACGTCAGGCCTTTGCGATGACAATAAATAAATCTCAAGGACAGCCTTTCGAAGTTTGCGGAATCAACTTGGAGTTTCCCTGTTTCGCGCATGGACAATTATACGTCGCGTGTTCGCGCGTCGGAAAACCGTCTTCTTTGTTTATTTACGCACCACAAACCAAAACAAAAAATATAGTTTATGAGAAAGCTTTAAATTGATTAACAAACTGTATGATAACAGTGTGTGTCTGTCTGTTAATAAAAATTTAAGCCTTATAAATAGCCAGTATTTCAGGAAAACTCTGTTTTTTTAAGTAAGCAACATGATGTGTCAAAAATATTAATAAAACTTCATGCTTCATTAAAAAAAATGCTTTTGAAATTAATTTATACAAAAGTTTAGGTCTTTTATTTATCGATTGAGGCAGTACAAAGTCCGCCGGGTCAGCTAGTTTGTTTTATAATATTCCTGATTTGAATCAATTTTAAGACGTTAATACAAAAATGGTATGTACAAAACTCGGATTTTTCTTTTTATTTATTTGAATGTATCAAAACTACAATTGTGACATGGATTCAAAGATAACTTAACATATCTCTCCTAGGTAAACATTTTCCTAGTTTTAGAGATTTCTGCATCGACTTATTTTTTTCATCGAATGTAACAATTTCCTTGGGGTACATATATTTCTCCACCATATATGAGAACAACAAACTTGCTTAATTCTTGGACAATTTTTCCTTGTGTGAAATCGAAAAATCGGTTTTTATCTTCGTCCTTTTTAACAATATCATCGTAATGCAACTCTTAGCAGATACTTATTTATGTGTGTGTACATTACGGTAGTATCGATTCAGAGAACATAACATGTCTAAACGTGAAGAAACAAACTCTTTTCGTCAATGGTACAAAGTTACCCCTGCTAGAGCAAAGTAACCCCGGTTTACGGTACATTTACTTTCGAACTGATTTACAAAACAGTGATTTGTTCGATTTTAAAAATTATTGTAAAAATATTTTAGAAATAGGTAATAATTTACCAGTTTATATTTACAAAATTCTTAGAATTTTCTCAGTAGACTTTACAGAGCAGGAGAATAAAATATGAACAAAATTCTCGTATCAAGAAGTTAAATGTGTTTTCTTATTTATTTTCTTTCTATTTGAATTGACAGATAATAATTTTGGACCAGTTTATATTCCTGAGATCTAATTGATTTCTCGTATAAATTTCTCATTTTTTCTGTCAAAACTCTGATAAGAATTTTTGTGATTCCATTTCACAAGTATTCTCTATCTCAAAATGTAAAAAGTAAAGTAAAAAGATTTTTCAGTCTTCAGCAAAAAGAAGATTTTGTAATTTTGAAATATGTATGTATCTGAGATTTTAACATTAAAATTACATACATAAATATATATGGTGTTTTTTTAGACGTGTGGTTTTTAAGAAAAAATATAACGCTTACAGCTTAATGTTATGGCCAAGAATTTAGCTTTAAAGGTTTGCCATTATGTTTTAAACATTTTTAAGGGGCAAGTGACCAAACATTCTATTTTAAATTAGTGTTATGTTTCTAGATTTCATAAGTTTTTTAATGTGTCGGATTTGTGGCCATATTTTAACGAAACACTGGTTTTGAAATTAAATGACATGGTTTATTAAAGTTCAAACATTGTACAACTAAAGTATTTTATGTTTGCACTTTAAAATTAACGACACTTGTATAAGAAACAAGAAAAAGCTTAATAAAATAGCAGAATACATTATTAAACTTAAAACAATTAAGAACCTTATGAAGAACCAATAAAGCTTTTCTTCTAATGTTCTTGAACTCTAACAGAAAAACAACGAAAAATTCCATCAAAAATACCAAAACAACATACATACATATGTACATATCTCTACTTATTTACTTACATATGTATAAAGCAAATTGAAATTATCATCAAGGGTCACCAAGGTCAATGTATTCTCCTCGTATTCCTTCAAAACAAAAATTTACCTCAACCCTTAATCATCACATCTTGTTCGTGTTCACAAAATTCGTGCTAAAAATGTTTATGCAGAATCTATTCACCACACACATAAACGCGGCCAACAACCATCAAATAAATAATGGAACATACCTAAATATTCGTATCTGAATAACCTACTCGTACTTAAATACTTCTTTAACACCTGTATGTGCTCTGTTTTATGTTACGTAGCGTCATATACCTACCTACGCTACGTTACGATTGCGGCTGGTGAAATCAAGTTTAGTGGTGCTTGTTCATCATAATAATATTCAATTGTGTCTTGTGTGCAATTTTGTGTATTTTTGTATATCTATTTGCGCTTAAATCCAAACCAAAGCAAACCAAACTAAACGCCAAAGCAAAACCGAGATATTCTCGCCTTTGGTTTCGTTTTGTTTCGTTATCGACCACAAAAACACCGTCGTCGTTCTCAACAACGATTTGCCGCCGCGCCGCCTGCCATGTGTTCGCTGGGGTTTTCTTTTCTTTTATTTTGTATTTATATTTTGTTCTATTTACTTCAAGACAAGTCAAGAACAGCTAAAGCAGCAAACAGCAACGAACGGCGCGTCTTTTTCTCCATGTTTCGATGTTTCGTTGTTTCTGTCATCGGGCGGCGTAGTCGTCGACACGACTTTGTGTTTATTTGTTTCTATACCATTTTTTCCAGATAAGGCACACAATTCGAAATCGGAAATTAACCTCATCCGAGTGTTTTCGAGTCAAGAGAATACCTACTATCTACCTACCTACCTACATTCTGGGTAAGATGGTTGACCATGAATGTTTTTGTGGCTCGCGTATTGTGTGACTTGACAGATAATAATTCTGGGTTATATATTACCTACCTACCCTACCTATGAGGAGACGTTCAGGGTAGTGCAGGGAAGAGGTGGTATCTGCGCCACGACGCGACGACGACGAAGGCGATATTTTGTTTTTATTTTGTTGCTTTTTTTAAATTTTTTGTGGCGGAAGACCAGACCCAGACTAAACCAAACCAGCAGCGGCTACATTTATACATTTCTACATAAAATAAATAAGTAAAACCGTGGTAGATAGGGTATTCACTATATATATTTAAATAATAACACAAAAACAACAGAAAAATAAAGTAATTATTGTTTGCGGCTGGTTGACCGCCAATGTTCTACTTGGATTTAAGGTCATGCTACTATATTTCGTTGTTTGCATTTTAAGTTAAGTTTTTATATTTTGTCTCTAAATGAGTTTAATGCATTTATATATAGTTTTTGTTAAGAGTTTGGATGTGAATCACATTGAAATTAATAGAATAATGTTGCTTATATTTTATGCTTACTTTGTCTAAGCAGAACTTATGTATTGAAGTATCTAGAAAGAATATTAACCTTGTTGCCAATGGATGAGGACTTCCTAACTTCCTACGCAAACTTATTTTTTTACTTTCTTTCTTCATGAAAGTTCATAGGTAGGAACAGACTTTCGTGAACCTATTTTTAGGTTGATAGGTTGGAAAAAAACGTAATTAAGCTACCTACCTTCCTACCTATGTACCTTCCTACCTACATAAATTAAAAACGCATTAAAACAGTTTAATTCATATTTCGAACGCACAGGATGTTATTAAAAATTACAAACCCTTTTATTTCCATTTAATGTTTTAATTTTCCTAACCTACATATTACTTAAAAGTAAGAATATAGTGCGATAAGATTTTGATCCAGACGTGATGATAAAATTCATTGGAATCGTTTAGAAAAGAAGCCTAAATAACTTTATTATATAAAAAACCTATACTCTAAAACATTTTTCGGAACTTAAAAATCAATTACTAAATCCTTATAGCCTTGCTCACTTTTCCCCTTCTTCTCATTGATTTTTCAAAAAAAAAAAAAAACAAAAAAATGTAAATTTATTAAGTGGCATAGTTCTTTTGTTTGACTTAGAATTATTTTACATCCTCAGAAAGTTCGTAATAATTTTAAATAGTTAACTGGCGCCCAATGTGGGACTTTTAAAATCGTTTTGTTCCCTTAAAAATGTACTTGAAAGTTTTCCAATCTTCATTGACCAAGCTGTTTGAAGCTCCTCTACTTCCATTGATTTCCTTAAAAAAAAAATATTAATAGAAACCTAAAACACTCCCCCCCCCAAAAAAAAATTAAATTGTTGCAGATAGCTTTATACGTAGACACCTATTTCATTGAATTGTACAGTAATTTTTTTCTACTTGCAATTGTTTTTATTCCTTAGGGCGTTTGTTATAAATTATAATTAAAATAGTTAACTGGCGCCCAACGTGGGATGGGGTAATAGTTTTATTGTGTTTACAATGTGCTCGGAAATCGTCTATTCTTCATTGATCAAGATGTTTGAAGCGCCTCTCTTTTTCTTGATTTCTTTCAAAAAGAAATTAAAATAGTTAACTGGCGCCCAACGTGGGATGGGGTAATAGTTTTATTGTGTTTACAATGTGCTCGGAAATCGTCTATTCTTCATTGATCAAGATGTTTGAAGCGCCTCTCTTTTTCTTGATTTCTTTCAAAAAGAAAAATGTATCAATAAAACTCTCACTTCCCCCCTCCTCTTCAAAAAAAAAGGTATGCGGATAACTTTACACGTAGGCACCTATTTAATTGAATTATATTGAATTATGCAATAACTTTGTTCTATTTGCAATTATTTTGATAACCTAGGGCCTAAGTTATAATAAAAATAAGTTAAATGGCGCCCAACATAGGATTGATTAATTGTTTTGTTGCGATTACAATGTACTTGAAAGTGTCTTCTATTCTTCATTGACCAAGCTGTTCAATGAACATTTTTCCCTCTCCTTCTCTTGATTTCTTTAAATAAATAATAATGCATTTCTTACCCCCCCCCCATCCTCTCCATCAAAGAAAATAATGTCTGCGGATAGCCTTATACCCAGGCACCTAAGTTGACCTTTATAATACTTTTGTTCTTATTAGAATCATTTTAATTCCTCAGGACGTTAGTTACAACTAAAATTAGCTAAATGGCGCCCAACGTAGGATTAGTAAATCGTTTTATTGTGTTTAAAATGTACTTGGAGCTGTTCAATTAACTTTTTTCCCTCTCCTTCTCTCTTTCTCTTAATTTCTTTACAAAAATAATAATTCATTTCTTACTACCCCCCCCCCACTCTCTCCACCAACAAAATAATATCTGCGGATAACTTTATACGTAGTTTAATAATTTTGTTCTACTTAGAACCATTTAAATTCTTTAGGGCGTTAGTTAAAATTAAAAATAGTTAAGTGGCGCCCAACGATGGATTTTATCTATTGATACAATCCATCGTTGTGCGCCATTTAATTATTTCACAACAAAATTTGACACTCTCACTCTTAACGGAAAGTAAGGGCTGTCGATAAAAACTTACCCCTTCAGGAAACAGTTGTGTCGAACTAAAACTAAATTAAATTAAATTTGTTTTTTTTTTTTAAATTGAAACGAAATTTCATTTATTTCAAAAAATAACCCAAAAACAACTAACTAAGTAATATCCATAACGAGGGGTGGTAATATCTATATGCCTCCCCTAGAAGGTATCTTTCATAACTTAATTATTCTGGTCTGCTAAATATTTCCCTTATTAGTCAAGTTCAAATAACTCATGACTTGCTTCGTTTTTAATTAAGTAAAAAACTAACTTACCTACCTACATACATACATACCTACTTACAACAAAATTCCAAAGCTTCTCTTCTCTGTGCCACCTTCAAATAGGTATAGTATTTTGGAATTGTCAATTTATGCGGCGAATTTTCGTCGAAATATAGATCGGCAATACGACACACCAACCTACCTACCTACCCAATAATTGCAAAGGGGGATTCATTTTTGCTGGTAGATATTTCCTTCCAAAAAGTAATTCAATACTTTTAGCCACTTAGGGGCACTTTATGTTTTATACGAATATTCAAAATACATTCTTCTCTGTTCATACTTAAAAAACATATGTTCAATGTACTGTGAAATCTAAGCACATTCACCAATATACATACATGTGTAAAAAAAAAAAGCAATAGACAGCTCTGTCGGATAGAGATAGCTACAAAGTACCGTACCATCACGGGAAACAAATAAAACAAGATAAAATGAAAAAGCAACACAACAATATAAAATAGTCTATCTGTCTGCTACACTCTATCGCACTTCAAAATATTTAGAACTCTTTTTCACCACACAACCGTTGTGCGTCCGTCGTCTCCGTTACCGTCACCGTAACCGTTGTCGTAACTCGTAGGTAAGGTAGGTTGGTAAAGTTGCTCCGATTGTCATTGTCCGTCTCTGTGTCCGTATCCGGACGTTGCCGCATTTTTCCTCTCTCTGTTGCCGGTTCTCCTCTGTTTTTAGCTACAAAAACACACACACTTTAGCAAATATAAAACAAATAAAATAAAAATATCGGTGGACCAACGCTTTGGCGTTGTTTTCTTTTCAATTCACATTCTAAAAAAATAAGTTTAATAAATAGGGAAATACCTAATAGGTATGTTTTTAAGAGCTTTTTGTTAATATAATGAGATTGAGAGAGGGTGGAAATGGAAATGGAAATGCAAATGGAAATTGAAACTATCCGAGCCCGAGGAGGGCTGCTTTGTTCAATAAGTCACCCCATAATTTTTATTAAACGAAACGTTTGCCAACATATCTATCGACTTGTATGGATTAAATTCAAAACGTTAATATGCGGCTTAGGTTGGTTTGGCATAATGTAACGTAACGAAGGTAGGTACCTCAATTCTTATGAAGAGAAACCTGAAAGACAACCTAAAGAAAACCTGCAGTTCATGATTTTGTTTTTATACTTGTATTTCTTCCAATTTTGTTCACCCTCTTCTTCCGCACGTATAGGTAGGTAGATATGTTCGAACGTGTGTTTGTAATGACGTACTCGGCCTGCCGGCTGAATGCTTGAGGTAAATTCGAATTGAAATCGAAATTATCGTCATATCAGATGGGATTGGATATTATTTGCGGTTAGGTAGGTCACTAACCGATTCAGGGGCAGTTAACTCATACCCATACCTGCACCCTACCTACCTAGGAAGTAATAATTTATGTACTGTTTGTTTTCTTTTTGTGTTTTTATTTTTCTGTTGGTAAAATTATAATTAGCCAAAAGCACAATATTGCAAAGTAATGTCATCATGTCATTAACATTTTCCATTGGGGAGGAATTTTGATTAAATTTAAAGTTTTAATGCAATAAAATAAACACCCTTTTTATATTGTCTACCTATACATACATACATGTATCGATATTTTTCAAATGTGTATTTTTCTTTTCAGACTGATTTGTGCGGCATTAAATGGCGCAAATTTGTAAATGGTGAACGACACAATGCATCGGCCGATCCACTTGACGATCCAATATTACGCTCATATTCGCGATGCATGCAAGCGGATATGTTATGCGTATGGCGTCGGGTTCAATCAACCAAACAAGATCAACCCGACCCGAATAATACGATGTCATATGATATTTGCACATCGAAAATACATCCACCATTATCATTTGCCGCTTCAAAAGAATTATGGATATTTTGGTATGGCGAAGAACCAGACTTAAATGGTTTAGTCGATACGGAATTATTAAGAGTTTCTGGTAAGATTTTTATATGTATTATAAATGTGTTTTTTTTTTTTTTTTTTTTTTTTTTTTTTTTAAGGTAAAAAGGATATTTAAATGTAAATTTGCTAGTATACAAATTTTAAAAAATGGCATTACAAATATGAATTTTGTTTTAAGAATTTTTTAGAGTCTACCGTAGGGTTTTTAATCAACATTTGTTGAAATTTTCACACTTCAAAATTGTAAACAAAATGAAGATTATCAACACCGGATTTATTTTTTAACACTTAATTATGACAAGTAGGTGTAAAAATAGATTAAATGACATAAAGGGAAAATTAAACAGTTGCATTTCTCATTTTTACAAATTATCAATGCTTAAAATTATGGAAAATGGCGCTCAACGGTGGCAATATCCGTTGATAAATACGAACACTACTGAAATTTGCATTCAATGGAATGATAGAAAATGGCGCCGAACGTTGAAAATAAAAATTCTCTGTTTCCAAATTTTGAATGATTGAAATGATAAAAAATGGCGCCCAACGTTGGTTATACACGTAAATAGCTTTAAAGCTGCAAAATTTGAGTGCTATCTTAATACCAACGTTTTGAAGATTACAAAAAAAAATCAATGATGTCGTCGTGTATGATATTATTAACTCGTCAAGTCCAAAGCTTTTAATTTAAAATTCGTGAATAAAATTTCCCTAGGAATTTTCCCAACTTGGGAATTTAGTGATTTTGAGATCTTAAGTTTCTGTTGTTTCTGTTAAAATATTCGTGAATGAAATTTCCCTTGAAATTTTTGCGACCTTCTAAAATCCAGGATGTGATTAATGTCGAAAATGCCCTAATTTTTAATGTTCAGAAATTAAGTGTCTAAAAAACTTTAGCTTTAAAAATAGATATTATAAAATTCGTCCCCTCCATTTTGTTCAATGATTACGAAATTTGTGAATAAAATGTCTCCCAATTTTTCCAAACTTCGAAAATATTATTAGTTTCGATAAATTGAGCTTTTCAGGAATTTTGTTCCTAAAATTGAGATCACAAAATTCTTGAATAAAATTTCCCTAGGAATGTTCGTCACCTTTGTTAATAGGGACCGAGAACAACTTCAAAAATATACTATATGTAATTTATAGATTTTGGGTAACAAAGTTTTAAATTTCTTAAAATTTAGAAATTTTTTGGGATGCTTTCGACACATTACCAGTTTTGACGATACAGAAAATTTAAAAGGACATTTTGTTCACGAATTTTGTAGTCTCGAATTTAAAATTCAAATTTCAATAGCGATCTAGTTCCCATGACTATTTACAAGTTCCCAATCTCCAAACATGGGGAAAATCCTAGGGAAATTTTATTTACGATTTATGTAATCTCAAATTTAAGAACTTAAGTGATCTTAAAACTGTGTATTCCAAAATCTTTTTTGTGGTCTCAATTTTAGCAGGCGAATGATTCAAAAACTTTATCTACATACATAACCGATGTTCCCAATTTTCAATGGTTGGAAAAATTCGGAGGGACAATTTATTTACGAACTTTTTAATATCGGTTTTTAAGGCCTTAAGTTTCCTGAAAACTTAATTTCTCAAATTATTCACATTTTCAATTTTAGAAGATGGAAACAATTCAGAGGGAAATTTTATTCACGAATTATTTAACCTTGATTTTAAGGGCTTAATTTACTTTCTTAGAAACTTTAAATTCTAGATACAAAAATTTGTAAAAAATGTCTCAAATTTAAAAAAAAAGGAACAGTAAAAATATTGAAAATATCCCAAGAAATGTATTGATACTGAAAATTAAGATTGCCCACCTTCAAAAATAAGAAATATGGATAATCACGAAAGTATCCCATGGATTTTTATTGATTTTTGGAAATTAAGTGTTTATGGAACTTAAGCTCTTAAAATCAATACTTAAAAAATTCGGGAATGAAATATCCCTTTGAATGCTTTCCACCTTTGAGAATAGAGAATATGGATTATGTCGAAAATATTCCATGCAATTTATTGATTTGGAGAAATTAAGTTTTTATGGAACTTAAGCTCTTAAAATCGAGACTTTAAAATTAGTGATTAAATTATTGTGATAATTGGAAATATAGTTTTCCGTCGGCTTTTTCGGTCGCTGTAATTTTTGCAATGAAACAATTAAGTTACATTAACTTTCCCAACGTTTCGGCAGGGATTGCTGCCTTCTTCAGAGGAACTTCATTAAGAACTGAAAAAGGCAGAAATCCCTGCCGAAACGTTGGGAAAGTTAATGTAACTTAATTGTTTCATTGCAAAAATTACAGCGACCGAAAAAGCCGACGGAAATTATATTTCCACTCATCACAATAATTACACAAATTGGTCAATAAATCAACTCAGGTTATTAAATTTAGCCAATAAACCCTAGAAAATAGGTAATATGGATAATGTAGAAAATATTTCAAGTCATTTATTTTAATTTATTTTATTTTGGAAGATTGAGCTTCTAGAAAACTTAGGCTCTTGAATTCAAAAAATCTCTGACAAAAATTTCCCTCAGAATTTGTTTAACCATCGACAAAAGGGAACATAGATAACTATTTTTCGGAAATAAAGTTTTTACCGGGTCCTAAATTCGGGATTACAAAATTCCCGAACAAAAAAATCTCGTGGAAAGTCTCGTGTAATTTATGGATTTTGACAAGTTAATGTCTTAGGATCGGAGAAAAGTTGGAAAATATCTCATGTAATTTATTGATTCTGGGAAGTTAATATTTTAGAAAACTTATGCTTCGAGATTTCAAAATTCGTGAACAAAACTTCCTGTTCGGAATTTTCCCACCCTACGGTAACAAAAAACGTGAATAACGCCAGAAATGTCATATGGAAATTATTGATTAGAAATCGGGGTATTAATCAATGTAAGCTTTTAAATTGGAGATTGCAAGTTACGTTATAAAATTTTTTAGTTGATGGGAAGAATTTCGAGGGAAATTTTATTCATCAATTTTTAAATTGAAAGCTTTCAATTTGAGAAGTTTAGAATGTTTAAAAATGAAAACGTGTTGATTAATTTTTTTTTATAATCTTCTATATTGCCAAACGTTGGGCGCGCGCCGTTTTTTTTAGTCTTTAATAATTTGCTCAAAAATGACAACTCAAAATAATAAGCTGACATTTCCAAAATCATGGATGCATTTAATTCATTAAAGTTACTGGGACTTCAAGTTTTTGAATTTGAAGCAGACCTTTAAGCTGCCTCTTTCGATATCCTTAACTTCATAGATATTTATTATTTCTTGTGGGTGACGACAAGAGTGGTGGATAATCTCCTAAGGAAACATAATAAAAAGGACTTATGACTTTTTTTTTGAAGTACATATAAGTATATGTATGTTATGTATAAGATGACCCTAAAAAAGAAGCATTGTTAGAAATCTTACATACAACAAAAATTGTGTTAGAAGTCAATAGAAATAATGAGAAAACATACCCCTAATTAGGATCTACAAAAAGTTATTAGCTTTTCTTTTTTTTTATAAAGAATTATTGATTTTTATCTTTGTTCTTGGAAGCCGAGAACATAGAAGCAGTCAGCTCACATTTGTGCAAAGAGGGCTGGTTTTGTTCGTTTTGCGTTCAGTAGCAGCAGCAGCAGCAGCTATCTCAATGTATACTGTACCCCGGCAACAGTAGATATGTAAAAGGCAATTCAATAGAACAAAATTTTCCACATTTGGTGTGTGTGTGTTGTATCCGTAACCGTACTACCCTTGTTCGCAGTGTTTCAACTGATGATGACTTTTTTTCCCAATATTCCAAGATGGGACACTGAATAGCATTTCATTTTAAAATTCGTGTTTCGTCGTCGTCGTTGATGTCCTCATCGTCCTCGTAGTATGCTAAGCCAAACTGAATTCATCCCTCTGATGTGATATTGGGGATGGAAAATAAGGAAAATAACTGGTATATGGGAGTGGAGTGGTATAGAGTAGGAAAAAGGAAGGTATATTGTGAGGGCAGCAGTAGCAGCAGAGCAGCGTTAGCGAAGAATTCTGTGCTGTAAATATAATCGATTGAGAAGTTGTCTTTTTTTCCCTCTGTTCATTCGTTCGTTCCTTTTCGGAACCCTCGCAATATTTTTGAAATCTTTTTTTATTCGTTTGTCGTTGTCTTCCGTAAGGTTTTCTTTTTTTCTTTGATTTTTATACGGAGTAGGCTTTTTGCAAACAACAACCACTATAGACCAATCCTATGCAAAGTTTTTTAAAAAACCTCCGCTAGTGCCTATACTGCTGGTGGTGGTAATGATGATCATGATGATGGTGGTGAAATAAAAAAAAAAGGAGGAGGGTAGTTCTAGATTAAAAATTCTGTAGTCCCAAACGCCTACACTAGTCGTATAAAGACTCCACTCCATCAGTACAATATACCCTGCGTACTCTGTGGGACTTTTAACGTCGATTTGGTCCTTGCCTTCGTCGTCGCTGTCCTCATCAAAGTCGTCGTTGTTGTCTTCGTCCTTTTTGGCAAAAGGAAGCAACAGCACGTGTAGGTATTATGTACAGTAAATTTACTCTATGTAATATACACATTCCCCAGGCTCCTCCACAACACCCCACCCGCACCAACTGCTGCGTGATATTTCTCTCTTTTTGTATTCTCAGGAACTTTTTCCTTCCCCGATTTTGCGCACTAATGATAATAGTTCAACGCGCCACTCATAGTTTTTAGTTTTGGTGATTTGGCGGTCCCAAAATATTTAGCAAAATAAAATAGGGGAAAAATATTATAGCAGACAATTTTTCACAGTAAATTTTCAAATTCTCGAAGGGGTTGTTACTTTTTATGCATATGTGTGTATGGAAATATAGGATATGCGTAATTAACAAACAACAAACGAACAAAAAAAAAGAAAGTTCCTATTCCTTCTTCATTATTCTGCAACAGGGAAGTGACGACAGAATTGTGTAGGTGACATGTAGTGGTGAATCCTTTAAAAAAAAAAAGTGGTGAGTTTGCTTCGTTTTTTGTAATTTTAATGTCTGACATTAGGCTGCAAATATTGGTGAATAAGTAACATCCTTATTTTTCAATAATTGAATCCAATTTTGTTACTTCATGTTTTAAAAAAAAAAACTTTTAAAACCAAAGTCCTGTCACATTTCTAAACAAAAACGAATTATGTATTAAAATTGAAAAAACTTCTTAGGACTTCAAGTCACAGAAATTCGGAATAAAGAAAGAAGCCCTTAAATTTAATTTCACTTCGTCTTGCACTTTTTTTTTTTTAAATAAGCAATAAACAATAAAGTTATAACTCAAATTTGAAACTATTATTCCAAAGCATTGATGGTTTTTAAGGGGTTTGGTTCTTCTAGAATTTTCGAAAAATTGCCGGGTAAAAAACTTTTAAGTTAGTCTGTTTTTTAATTTAAGTATTAAAGGTATTGGAAAATGTGTCCTTATTTTTTACTACTCGAAACTTCAAATACGTTTATCTCAATACTGCAGTTTTTTTAGTTGGCTGGTTTCAAAACTTAGACAATTTTCAACTGATATACTTTATACATTGCGAAAGTTCTAGTTTTCGATGACTTTGGTTCATAAATCAAGCTGAATTTGTGGTTTGCGGTTGAGAAAGTCAAACAAAATATTCTTAAGGGAAATCACACGATCTTAGTGGCCAATTTACGTCGTCTCGGCGCTCGAAAACGATGTCATGAAACAGCTTGTGCAGAATACCTATTGATTGTGTCTTGAGATGTGTGCCGCGTATTGAAAGCATATATGCCTTCGTTGTCCAATTGTCCATATCATCCAATTCAGACCATAAAAAGTTGGTGATCATCGACCTTTAGCGATCGCTGTGGACGAGCACCATTTTCTGTGCGGACTGGCGAAAATCCACACCAAACAGTAACTTTACTTGGATGCATTGGCAACTCGTGAATATTGCGTGGATTGGTGTCGTTTCAAATCTAGGAATTGCGGTTATTCACGTACCAATTCATCCAAAAATGGGCCTCATCGCTAAATATGATTTTTCGACCAAAACTGGGATCAACTTCCAACTTACTAAACCGGCTCGAATTTGGCCACCAAACGTTGAACAGTCGTCTTGGAAGGACGACCATGTACCCCTTAAAATGGACGCAAGGCTCGCATCATTGCTACTAGAGAACACCTATTTTGATTTTAAAGTTTTATCATTTTCACGTTTTGCAGAACTCTGTAACTTGTCATGCTGATTTGTCTTTAGTGACTGATTAAAAGAAGATTTTTGACAGAAAGTAAAATAAACAATATGGCCGCCACAAGGTGTCAAAATCAACCCGTCCCAGAATTTCGGTAGAAAATTTGTTCAGATGTTGATTATACTAAACCAATTGACAGTGACAGTTCGATGATCAGTGAAAGGGTGTGTTTAACACTAAACATACCAAAACGGGTCAAATGACCCATTTTGAACTTTTGCATTGAAAATGCACGTAAAATTTGATTGCGTTTGCACATTTGACTTCATGAATTTTTCTAAGTAATTAATGTACAGTTCTTATAAAAATATTTTTGTTTTGTTATGTTTATTCTGAGTAATCCTTGCTGTATACCGATATCTACCACAACAGGTCATTTGACCCGCTATGGTAGAAATAGGTATATTTAAGTCTTGGTATGATTAGTGTTAAAAATTAAATTCAAAATTGTCAAGTCCCTGTAAGAACTTATATACAATCAAATAAAATGCAAAACAAAATTAAAATAGCGGAAAATAGTCCGAAAATGGACCCTTTAAAAAAGGAGACGTCGGCGGCGTCACAGGAAAGCTCACCCGCCATTTTGATTAAATCGTAATCCCGATTTATTTTGTAGTAATTTTGAATAAAAAAACTACCAAAAATCGTCCCTAGAAGCCGCTTTTATATGAATTGACAGCCATCAGAATGCGTGTTCAGAAACTTGCTAAGTACATTTCCACCATTTTTTATTTGACATAAAGCTACTGTTATATCCTCCTCTGGGATCTGTTTGTTTCGATTATCTGTCAAGTGACCACACCGGTACTTATCAAATTTTTACTGAGAAATTGAGTAATCCGCATTCTCTTTAGAAATTCAAAATTCACCTGACAAGTAGTGACAATTCATTTTAACATTTTGTGTGTCATTTTTACCGGCGAAAAACAAAAGAGAGAACGTCAGAATTTATTTTACACCCAATTTCCAGCCGATTCCGAAAACTTAGCTTTATGAGTATTTTTCGCTTTAAAAATACTATTTTTTTGTAGTGCCTGTCCCATAATTTCGGAATATGATTTCATCAAATCGAATCCATCTGGAATGATAATGACGAAACGTTATTGTTTGGATTAAAATGTATATAGCTAGCGTAGATACGTATACAAACATTACTCTTATATTGACCAAGTTATTTGTTAAGTGGTCATAAGTTTTAATTGACCAATAAAATCAACAAGTGGATTTTATGTGTTTATGTTTATTAAACCTCCATAATCATCATCATCATCATCATAGACGAGCGATGGAAGAAGTTGAAGTTGAGTACCTAGATACATATTATTTTTTTGAATGACTGGATCTGAGAATTTGTCATATACCTACATAAGGTTGGGTACACACCGTGACTATGCTATAGGAAGATATTGTAATATGTCGCAGAAGCGAAACAAAGACAGATATCTATGTATCTTAAAAATTAAGGTGGAGATAAAACGTTTTTTTCTAAAAAAGTATGTAGCGTAATTTTATACCTACCAACCTACCTTTCAAGTTTTCGTTGTTGTTTTTGAAATACTTTATCTACCTAGTTAGCTAGTTTTTATGTTTAAAACAAGTTACACATTATACGGCATAAACTAATTATTCTTTATAACGCAGTAAAATTGCAAATATAAATTAGTTGATGGTCAGTGGCAAAAACAAATAAAAATATTGCTTATTGAAGCAAAAACGACTAAACATACACAAACACATATGTAATTACAAGAAGAAGAAAAAAAAAGCTACTAACATGTGTGGAGGTTAGATAAACCCAACCACATACCTATCTAGTATAAAAAGCTATAAAAGCACACACAACACCTACCTAGAGCTCTAGCCAGCAGCGGCAGGGTTGCCAAGTCATGAACTAGTTAGAGAGCCCAATTTAATAAAAATATTTGTAGCTCAATAGTAGAGAAGTAAAGTAGCCAAAAGTAGCTCAAAACCGGAGTCGAAAAAGTAGCTCAAAAAGTAATTTCTAGTGAAGCTCAACATTAGAGAAGATAAAGTAGCCAAAATTAGCCCAAACCGGAGTCGATAAAGTAGCACAAAAAGAAGACCAATACAGTACAAATAATCAGAACTGAATGCAACAGAACAGAATACAAAATAAATGTCCTTTTTTTATTTTCAAATCGAAAAAATCGCCCAAGATTTTTTTTGGCTACTTTTAGTCCCATTATGATTGAGCTGTCAAACTGAAATTTATGTGGGGAATTCATGTAAAAGATGTGTAGCCCAATCTGGCAAGCCTGGGCAGCAGCGAAGCAGCGTCTTGTAGCTTGTTTTTGTTTGGTAGAATAATATTTTCCCCTCTTTTTGTTATTTTTGTTGTTGTGTTTTTGTGTCTGTTTTGACAGCTATGCTACACGCATGACTATGGTTGTTTTCTCATATTTTTTGTTATTTTTGCTGTGGTGAATTAAATGAGAGTTACTCTTGTTTTAACCATACTTGATATATTTTTTTGTATTATAAATTATTTGTTAACAAAAGGAGCTTTCTACTTTTATTTTTTCGTTTACATTCTAAAATAAAATATTTTATACCTACCTCGACTTATTTTAATTTTTATATTGTTCTTAAAGAAATGAAAGAGTTCATTTTCGAACCGTCTCAAACCTGTGTTGTTTTGCTTTTAAAATTTCAATGAGGTCAACGAAAGTATACTACAATATATACTACATAATTTCAAAGACAGAAGTTGCGGATGTAACTGAAAAGCACAAACCTCAACCGGCTGTAAGAAAGAAATATATACAAAAAGTGGGTCGATTAAGTATTATTTGTAGCTTCTAGTTTTGCATGTTTAGATATAAATATGTACTTATGTATGTAAATAGGTTCGTAGGTAGGTATAGATGTTTTTTTTTTTTTTAGGAAGGTAAGTAGTCATAGAAATATAGTTTTCAGAAATAATTTAGCTTTGTAGCTTTATCTACATAATTATTTTACAGTTTTGCTGTAGTTTGGCAATTAGCTATTCATTCTTTGGTTCTAATGTTGATGACGATTCTTGACCGCTTAACCATATCGCCGGTCTATAAGAAAGTTACAGAAGTCAATAGGAAGGTACAGGCATACATATGTACATACAATTATTTTGAACGTATGAACACATTTCATCATAACAACCCTAATTTTACTTTGACAGTGATATGTAGTTTTGACATTTTAATATGTTTTTTGGACTTTCTAGCAGTTTCAGTTAGTTTCGGGTAGAAACTGGGAAATTTGATAAATTTTAGTTTTGTCTAGGTATATTTATTTGAAAGTAGGAATGTGTTTGTCCTTGGATATTCAACTTAGCATCATTAATACTTGACACATGTCATTTGAAGTGTCATAATATTAGTTGAATGTTTGACATTTATTATGAATCTTCTAACATTGAATTGAAACTATTACAACTTACTACAAAAGTGGTGATTCAAACGTCACTGACATTTGGCACATGTCAAACTCAGCTGTTATTTAAAGTATCAAATTTTAGTTGAATATTTGACAGTTACAATGTTGGTAATTTCTAAATTGTCAAACGAAAATTGAAGAAACTGAAGCGTTAATGATGTCGTACGGACTGTGAATCATTCTTATACACGCTCAGTCAAAAATGTTACTGCTGAAAGTGGAAGCTTTGTTGATGATCCGATTTTGTCAAACACGTATCAATGAGTGATATAAAAAATAGAAATTCACATAATCTAGTAATGGGACAGAAAAAAAGTGTGCTAAACACTTTAAAGCAATGAAGGGTATCAAGTTTTGAATCTTAAAAATGTGTATGTATAAATATTTTTTGAGAACTTTGTCAGTAATGAGTTAAAAAACAACCAAATTTTGGGATTCTGATAAAGTTATTGATCTGAAGTATTTTTTAATAAGGACTTGACAACTTTAGAATCGGACTATGTACGCAACTTTAAGAGCGTTAACTCCAGTTTTCGGTCGTAATTCTAGCCCTAATGACTCCGATGGACCACTTGAAGCAATACGTACGTTATTAGGACAAAATAAAAAGTCCTTATTGGAAAACCCTTTATTACTATCAGTGTTGCATATTGATTTACCATATGTCGAAAATACTGTCTATACAATTATATAGAACTAACCATTACTAAGCATTAACAATATACGTTAATTCATCCTTATTTTTCATATCTGAACGCACTCATTGGTTCTTAAGAATCTTTACACTGGCATTGAAAATAGAGATTACGTTTATAAATATTTGTTATTATTTGCGCCCACGTCATTACTCGTATGCTTAAATAAAGCAAGTCGCGGGGCGCAGCTATTAACAAAAGTGGTTAGCATAAAAAAGGTAATTCTTAGCGTGATAAATAAATGGGCCATCTTAAACTAAACGAATTTTTCAAATTGGACCAGTAGTTTCTGAGATTAGCGTGTTCAAACAAAGAAGCAAACAAACAAACCAACTTTTCTGCTTTATAATATAAGTTTGGTTCAATATTTAAAAAATGTTTGGTCGTTTAAGGATTTTTCATATGACGTAGGAAAGAAAGAAACTAAGAAATGTCATTTTTATGTTTTACCTACCGGGTTTTTTTTACTTAAACTAATCCCACCTAAATGGAATCGCAGTTTCACTCAAACAGTGTCCATTTATAACCTTAAATACCTCATTTCACGATCTTTCAAGAGACTTTTCACCATTGATTTGGCCAAAATATAAATAACTGCCTTAAAAATGTTCACTCGGATTTTATTTTTCCTATTGAAATGTAAATTTTGTCTTTGCTACATATTCCTATCAAAGCGAAATGGCTATATTCAAAAACTAAAAAAGAACTTCTGGCAACGTTGTCACAATGGAATTCCCTTCTTGGTCGAATAAAATCTCTCAATGCACTCTTTCTTACAACCAAAATGCATTATTAAAAAGAGAAATAAAATAAACACAATGATAACAACAAAACATATTGGATATTATTTTTATTTTTATTATTATTTTATTATTGTCATAAGCGCATCTCACAAACAAATCAAAACAACATGAAATGAAAAAGGTAAACAGGGATGCATAACAAAAAAATATTCAGTCTGATTGTATACTCTGTAAACATTAAATATATCATGAAATTTTTTAAGTAGGTATGAAAACTATAATTTTATTTTGTGTGCATATAACTATCTCCAGGGTTGCCATGTACTGAACTAGCAGCTCGATTGCCTGATTTAAAAGCCCCAATTCAAAACCGAAAAAAGTAGCCCATTTTCAATAAAACAAATCTGCTAGTAGCTTTAATTAGAATTTATTTCTATTTCTGTGCACTACAGTGTTGCTAATGCATAGTGTTTAATAATTTAATAAGAAATTGTTTTATGTATTTATATTATTTATTTTGGGCTATTTATAGCAAAATTATGATTGAGCTACTTATAGCCCAATTATGACTGCCAACTGTCATACTAAATTGTTCGTCGGCAATTTTGTGAGCAAATAACTCCAATCAATTGCTAAATCTGGCAAGCCTGTTTCCTATAACTCTATTTACCTACGACGAGCAACGTTCGTTCTGGTATATATAAATTTATCATGCAAACACAATCATAATGCATTGCTCGCGAAACGGATGGAACACAAATATACCTACGAACGATGAGAGGCAACAGTAGAGTAGGTAGGTACAGACACATCGGAATCGGATACAAAAAGATACAATCTCTGTCTCTCTGCTGACTAGGCAGGCAGATCAGACCAGAGGCACATACGTCGATGACATCTGGTGTGGTAAATTCATGTTTAGTGTGGTGGATTCACTTTGAATTTATGTAGTGGTAATTTGTGTAAATGTACCAATACAATACTAGTGAACATTTTCTTATGATTGTAGAGGTTTTATTTTTAGAGTAAACATAAAAATGTTAATTTTTGTTTTTTGTAAAGAAGTGTGCGTCTGTCATGCTCATGACTATATTGAATCGATGCGTTTCGGAATGTAATTTTTACAATGACCTTGAAGATGTATTTTCATAATTTCATTTATATATGGTTTTTATTTTTTTTTTTTTGTAAGGAGGTAGGTATGATTGTTTTTTCTTTTTCACCACACTTAATGCAATGAGTTGAGGAGAAGAGTACAATTATTATAATTTAAGATTGAAATAAATTTGATACAAATTAATTACAAAAATGTTAGAAAAGAAAGAAGTGAAGTAATCCCAAACACCAATTGTCAGTGGTAGACAGGGGTCAGAGTAGACGAAGTTAGGATTCGAAGTTAGGACATTAACACCACTTTAAGAAAAACATTAGTACGGTACGGATATGATATGCCTATGTGTATTTGGGTATATGTCTCTTATGTTATTTATTTAGTTAGATATTTGAAAGCGGAATCATTTACCTAATGTCAAAAAGTCGTTGCCGTTAGAGTTGGTGGAATATATGTACAAACACACACACTTATACTTTCAACAAAACACTAAAATGGTAACTTTCAGAGTTGCCGTTTCATATCGTTTTTTTTTATTCCCTTTTGTCAAGACTTATGAGTAGATAAAGCTGGGTTGGGGTTCGATAGACGTACCTATCTAAACACATAACATATCAACATTGCTATTTGTTGGTTGTAGGTATATTTGTTTTATTTCTGTATACCTATAAATATTTTATTTATTCTATTTTCTTGCTTTATTTTGGCTTTGTTTTGGTGTTCTTTCTTTTTTGTAGGCATGAGGGAAGAAAAATAAGATTTGATTGCACTCGGATTTAGGAGGTAGGTATGTACTGTACATATGTATGTAGGTACCTACTACCTACCTATATTGTTTTGGAAAAAAGGCAGATGAATAGTGGTAGAGACAAGGGGATGTGTAATAGGTACAAAGTGGGTGCGATTCGTTGTTTTCTGTAATAGATATGAATGAATGGATATACCTATAGATGAGAATAATTGCATAGATACATTACAAAAGTAGCTAGGTTGGTGATAGTATTTATGAAAATAAAGTTTTGGGGGAGCTGCATACATATGTACATTTTACTTAAACAAAAATTCTAATTTTCGGCAAACGTTTTATATATGTACCTATACATTAGTACTAGATAGGCATGTCCCTACCTAGCCTACTGTTTTTCTTTAGTTATCTTATAAAGGTAGTCATATGAATCTCGCGAAACGTAGGTGGGTAATTTGATAGAAAATACAGATTGTAAAATTATTGGTTACAATGCACAATGGCCGCCAATGGCCGTGCCTGCTCATCTATTGACATTTTCTGTGACCATTTCGCATACAAATGTAAATGTGTTTGCATGGAATTTTGACTTTAAGCTGTTAATACTGTTCAGCAAACATAATTCGTTCATATACCTACCTAGCGTTCCATTTTTACTTACCCCGAACTGTCAGCTGTCACTTTTTTATATGTAATAGATTTTCCAATAGGGACGAGTTGATTTTGACAGCTCATGGCTGCCATATTATTTCTTTTACTTTCTGTCAAAATATCTTCTTTTAATCTGTCGCTAAAGACAAGTTACATCGTCGAGCAAATGCAGTTGGAAGCTGAGCCTAATTTTGGTCGAAAAATCATGTGGAACGAAATCATCGGAGCGATGAGGCACCTTCAGCGGCTTTTGCAAGATGTTATATTTCACACATAATGTCATTGATAGGACACTCAAATAAAGATAAAATCTTTTTGATATTTCATATCCAATTTGTTTAGTTCAATTTTAAAATCGACCTAGGTACCTTTAATGGAAAAGCCTATATTTTCTATCACTTTGCTTTTTTTTCCGTTGGTTACTGTAGGTACTTTTACATGTATGAATTATGGAACACCCTTTAAAAACTATCGAAACCGGTTAAACTGGAGTTAGTAGCGTGTATTTTTTATATTGTCATACTAACAATTTTTATATTAAAATCTTGGAGACTTATTCCAAAGTGGAAGCTATCGCTTTTTTAGAATTGCTATTTCAGGTAGTTTGGACATTGTTGATGATTTTGGATTAAAGCTAAACAATGTTGGGATACAAACAAATACTTAGGAAATATATTCTCAAAATTTGTCAGTTTTTTAAGTCTAAAGTGACCCATTTTATTCCTCGGAAGTATGACACTGACGTTTTATCAATATTTCTAACGGGAAACAGTGCTGTCAGTGTCAAAATAAACTATACCTATATGATCTTAAAAGTAGGAACAAAATGTCCCACTTTGTATTTCCCTAAGTAGCTTGATAAGAAGACTAGGTTAAATGATACAATACAGTTCCTTTTAAGGCGAGCGACAAGGCAGGTATCTCCTTATCTTGTTCGTGTTTAGGTCTCTAACCAAAACTTTCCGCATTGTTGGTACCCACATATTAACCTAGGTTCTTATCAAAATTAAAGAAATTGGAATTCATGTTTTTTTGCAAATCTATTATCACCTTAAGCATTCTTTTTTATTTCATTCTTATTTATTCAAAATATTTAAACTAGGTTAGGTATTTTATGTTTTTTTTATTATTTAAGTACCTATCCTATAATAATAATCTTTGTATATATATATGTGAATTTATACAAACAAATAAATTTCGTACCAAAAAAATAATAACACAACTCTACTACGAGAAATGAGAAATTGTGTCAAGCTTTTGAAAGTGAATTTCTTTCCCGCGGCGGCGGCAGCAGTGACGTTGAAGTTTGCTCCGTCAAAACTCGAAACACGAGACGTGTGAATACGATTTAAACCAATATTTATGTGTAGATATGTAGTGTAGGTATGTGTGAATGTATATTTTTGTATGTAAATACTGTTATATTGATAAATACGTTTTGCTTCAGAGTTGCCATGTTTTGAATTAGTCGAAGAAACCAATTTAAAAATATTTGCAACTCAAAATCGTAGTCCAAAAAAGAGCCGAAAAAGTAGCCCAAATAGTAGCCCAAATAGTAGCCCAATATAATAAAAATCACCAATGCGCCAAATTAAAAGAAACTATTTATTTAAAAAATGTGTCCCTTTTTACGTCTATGTTTTGTTTAAATGTACGATTGAAAGAATCTGCCAAGATTTTATTTGAGCTATTTATAGACCAATTATGATTAGGCTATCAAACAGACATTTTTGTGAAGAATTTTAGGAAAAGATAGCAAAATCTAAAATTTGTATGGAGAATTTTGAAAAGGAAAGCCCAATTTACTATAAATAGCCCAATCTGAATTTTTGTTCAGAAATTTGAAAAAACATAGCCCAATTTATAATAAATAGCCCAATCTGACATTTTTGTGATTTTTTTTAAAAAGATAGCCGAATTTCTGATCAATTTAGGATATTGATCAGAAATTCGGTTATCTGACATTTTTCTGCAGAATTTAAAAAAAGATAGCCCAATTTATAGTAAATATCCCTATCTGACATTTTTGCGGAGAATTAAAAAAAAGGCAGCTTAATTTCTGACAAATAGCTCAATCTGACATTTTTGTTAAGAATTTTGAAAAAGAGCTCAATCTGACATTTTTGTGGAGAATTTAGAAAAAGATGGCCAAATTTCTGATAAATAGCTCAATTTGATTTTTTGTGGACAATTTTAAAAAAGATAGTTCAGTTTCTGATAAATAGCCCAATCTGGCAAGCCTGATTTTGTTTGATAGCAGTGAATGGTGTTTAAACATTGATGGCGAATTGGTTATGCAAAATATGCTGAGTATTTGTTATTATTGCTCTTGAGATTGAAATGGGAGAGAGTGATAGTGATAGAAAGAATACTTCATAAGGAAGATAAGAATGCGAGAAGTATTAATAAGTAATGACAATTAGGTGTACGTTAAGTTCTAGCGGATGGATGGTGAAATACGCGATCTCACCATGAATTAGATCTCTCCAAATAGTTAGACATTATGTAGGTTGCTTCGATGTTATTATATGCATATTTTTGTTTGTATGTTACTTTTTTATTGCGACAGCTAAACCGCCGATACCCCATTCACTAAACAGCAATGCATCCGTTCGCTCCACCAACCACCGACCCGCCTAACAAATGGTGAACCGAGTCGAATGGCAGAGTAAATTGGTGACTGGTGATGGTGAGCGAACGTGCTGTGTTCGCCACAGAGCAGAGGCAGGCAGGCGAGGCAGGTTCCCAGTTCCCAGAGAGAAGCGATGATGTTGATGATGATGGTTTCCACCGCGGTCATCTACCTCCTCCTCTTTCTTTTTGTCTTTCGCGTACGTAGCGTAGCGTTGGGTTGTTGATTGTTATATTTTGCTGCTTACTGTTTTGCTTGTGCTTGACTTCTATTTTTACATATTTTGGAATCTACTTTACGTAGAATTACGTATACACTTATGTTTTTTTGTTTTTGTAATTTTATATTCGAAGATTAAACAATTTTTTCTTATATGTTGCATTTATCGAATTTATTTTGTTTTTTGTTTCTAGATCTATTTTATTTTTCTACTTTAGTGTAGGCAAGGCACCTAATACGTACCCAACATTATGTTATGTAGGTCTTTTATAGAGTTACATTTTTACAGAGAAACAAAATCTCATACAGCGCATAAAAATTGAATATTTTTCCTTGACGTCTTATTTCAAAGCAGAGAAACAACACAACAATAATAATTATTATTTGTGTGATGTTAAAGATTTGATTTGTGAATTGATATTTTTATATTATTTTTGCTGATTCCAGAAATTGCATTATGCACGTACGTAGACTTACATACATATCCGCTCTTTCACGTTCTTCGTTTTTTCCTATATGTTGACCAGTGTTGCCGTATATCTACCTAACTACATACATAATGTACATGCATATGTACATATGTATGTACTTGTGTACATATGATTTTTCCCAGTGCTGTTTGGTAATGTTTTTCTTTTTCTGTTGGTTGTGGTTTGGATAAGCGGTACATATTTTGTAATAAAGCGTAAATAATTTAGTTTTATGAGAAATCATTGATTAATTTTTTTAAAGCTTATTGATATCGAGACTATTATATTGTTTTTACCTATACTACCTAACGTAATACATTTTTTGAAAGAAATTGAAATTTTAATTACAATTTTGTGAAAAATTCTCATTTTTTACGTTTTTGACGTTTAGTAGTCGTGAATATCTGTCATGTTTCAATATCTTTAGATTAAAAAATCTTTTACAAAATCACATACAATCTTGTCAATACACAGTGAGTTAAATCTTTTGCTCGAGATTTTGTATTTTGAATGAAAAAACACCCTTTTTTCTTTGTCCATTGTGGTAATTAATGATGGCAATAAAATGGAAGCTTTAAATCCCATTCAAAAACTCTTTGAATTTATATACAAAATTTGTAACTTCCTATAGAAAGTTATTGTAATCGGTACTATTTGTAGCAATTAAAATGTTGACATTTCACGATGTTTCAAATTCCCTAGAATTTAAATCCAAGATTTTTAGAATGATTAAATTTTTAGAAAAATCGAAATGATATCGTTGTTTACAGAAATTAAAAATCCAAAAATATGCTGCTAAAAGTTGGTAAAACTAAATTTTGACTCAATAGCAACATTTTAAGAAATTGCCTTCAAACGAATTTGATCTTATAAATAACATTGTTTTGAACATTTAGTTACATTTTTGGAAAAATGTATCAGTTTTTTATAAAAATTAAAATCTACACAAAATTGTTCGATTTGATTTCGGAAACTGATGAATTATTGATTTCAAAATCATTTCATTCTATGCTAAATGTTGTTGATAACGTAAGATAATGTTCTTAGAAAAATCCAATCCAAACAAGAAATATTGAAATCAAACTTAGTTTATCACATGCAAAATATTGTTGCTATCTCTTAGTAAGTATTTTAGAAAAATTAAATTGAAATCTTTTTTTACAAAACACGAGATCCTACAGAAACAACAAAAAAACTGATAAGAAACTATTTTCGACTCAAGTGTTATGACAACAAAGAAAGATATTGACTTTTTATTTCACACTGAATATTGTTATTTTTTGTTTTGTTTAACCTTTAGAAAAATCGGCAGACAGTGTGGGTCACATTCCGGCCTCTTTTTTATTTAGTTTTATCATTCTAAAGGGTGTCACACGCAAAGTGTTAAATATAAAAGAAAAAAGTTAAATTCTAAACGGAAAAACGTCAAATTACACTATTAGAAAATTAATCATGCAGCAGTTGAATTGTTTCCTTGTCTTTGCTTGACAGTTAGAGATTGAAACCACATGTAAGACACATCAATATCATGTAATTAACAATTTTTCTAACTCCGAACTGTCAGCTGTCAATTGGTTGTATTTTCTTTCCGTTGGCAACACTGCGCTTTTAATTGGCTGATATTGATCATAAGCCTTGTTTTGGTATGAGGTTTAACTTCAAAAATATATTATGAAAATATTTATTTGACAGTACTACCTATTTGCTTGTCAAAAAATCATATTTCATGAAAAGCAAATTTTGTCCGTCAAATTGAAAATGAAAAACTGATAAGTGGTGAAAATTTAAAAATACGGATTCGTAATATGTATTATTTATTTCAATTCATAAATTAAATATGTGCAACGAAACAAGTATGCATTTTTTGTATATTATTTTTGAATACATGTTTTCATGTCATTAATTCGTACATCTAGAAGTAAGTGACCTTAACTAAGTGTCCCAACTTTGGTAGAAGCATACTTTTTAAAAAAAGTCACAATCATAATTTATATAATTTAGGTACTGTAAAAAACACTTAAGATAAAAATCCGATACTGAAAAAAAAATTAGCTGAACGCTTTCATTTTTTTTGTTTTCTTGACCTTCTTTCCTTATGGTCAATTCAAAAATGACCATGTCCAAGCTATTCCAAAACATTACAGACGTTTCTAGCTTTAACATTGCAATTAATGGATTCTAATAGATATTTTAAATTTCATTAAAATCGAACCAAAAACTTTGATATCAAAAATTCACTGATATTCTTGATCTTGAACATTATCAAAATGGAAACGAGAACTATCAAATTTTATCCAACTCATTTTACAGTTTTGCATTGCTTATACATATATCCATATCCATATGACTTCAAATCAGAAAACAACTGAAATTTAAACTTTTCCAACCTTGTCAATAGCTCAAAAACATAAACATTGTGTGCGCACCTAAAGAGCGGAAGTGGTGATTGTCGGATCCCGCTAATATAGCAAACATAAGACATTGCCTTTTAACATCCCTCGAGATTAGAATATTCTTTCTTTTCATTCACGCATCATTCACCTGCGAAACAAAAACAAAAATGAGAATAGATACTTTCTGCTCCTGTCTCTTATTCTCTTTTTATTTCTCTTTATTTATTTTTTCTTTTACCTTATTACCTATTTGTATGTCAAGTCTTCTAATGGATTTAACTACATACAAACATGCAGTACCTTACATCGGTATGTACACATTCCTACCTTATGATATATTTAATGGTATATTGCTCTCAAATGAGGTGAATAACATCTTCCTTTCATCCGGTGGTCTGCGTCGCCTGTTTAAACAATATCTTTATCATTCTCATTGGCAAAGGCGATGTTGACTTTTTATTTTATGTGATCTTTTAAATGAGCCATTAACAAGGATCTGTACCTACTCGTTCTTTAAATAGCAGCGGTGAAATACACTGAATTATGAAACCATAGATTCACCAAGAATATTAGCGAGCGTCAGTAGAAGTATACCTATAGATTTTGGTTTCAATAAACAGTTGCCTGCCTAAAAGGTGTAGGAAAAAAGCCTACCTATCTACGTAGGAACACCGGACAAGGATTTGAATATACCTACCAACCTACCTATATTTACCGGAAGGAACAAGGAAAATCTGCGCATGCGAATAACTAACATTATAATCTCTAGATAGGTAAAGTAGGAAAAGTAGGAAGCAAAAAAGGTGAATATACATATTTGAGATGCGAATATTGGGAAAGTGTCTTTCACTCTACATATTTGTCTACACTTTGGGGGGAATCTCTCAACAAACTTATGTGGAATGCGGTACCTAGGTGGGTAAGAAGATATACCTAGGTACCTACCTTGGTAGGTACATTGCAAGGAAAGAGCTTTAAAATTGTTCTACTTAACCAGGGCGAAACAAAAATTTGGCAAACCTTATCATTTTCACGAAATTTTGGTGAATTTCCTTATATCCACCACAAATCATGATGATTATGTTTATTATTTGTTGATATATTAAATAGGTAAAGGTACCTATACACCACAATACGTATTAATGTGTGATAACCTGATTTCCTAGACGTTACGTTTGCCGATGAAGATGAAATCTGGCACCGCCGCATAAATTCATTTTACAATAATAATTAGACCAGACGTCATTACCCTTTGTTGGTATGTTGTTTAGTTGGAGAAAAATTTTATTGTGTGTGTGTGTGAAATGGAAAAACAAAACAAAAGAGAACACTACATGAAAAACGGCAACTTTACTCTTACGTTACGTTGTATGCGTGACAACGACTCTGACGGAGATGTGGATTTCCCCTCATTTTGTCCATCCCCATGCATAAAACCATGCATCTCACTGTGTAAAAATACCTTTTTTCCAAATCGTACTTGGACTTTTTTCTTTTTATCGGATCAGAGTGTAGCTCAATACTATTGCTTTAATTCTTTACGTTACGTTCACATTGGTGATAAAGTTATTTCATTGAACAGAGGCGCAGGTTCAGATTCAGATTCAGATTTTGCTTTGTCTTTCTTTTACTTATTTTTCTTTATTTCACCGTTAAAATTATGTGTGGTGGTGTTGTCGTTGTGGATGGTGCCGCTGGTGGCAGTGGAAGGTGGCGAAGAAGAAGAAGAAGAGAATGGAAACGATTTTATAAGATATTTTGCGGCGAATTAAATTGCGCAAATAGGGATGATATGGATATCTCTGCCTATACCTTCCCTTCCATCATACACCTTCACTTCATATATACCTACCTAACTATTTTTGTTTGATTTTTGCAATGTAACGTATACACATAAACGATTACGATCAATATCATAACAAAACAAAATTAAAAAAAGAAGAAAGAAATAATAAAACACCGAAAGATGCACTGTCAGTAGGTTTTTGGCAAAACGACCTCGATTTTGTAGAGAATTTAAATATAGGTGCCTAGTATGCCTAGGTATCGCTTAGCCATCGTAGGTACGTTGTCATTTGCCTACCTACCAAGCAAAGGTATACGTACTTTGATAGGTGTATTGATTTCGTTAGCTTTTTTGTGAATTATGATTCCTTGTGAAATCAGGTTTAAAGTACCCATGCCTGCCTCTACATTCCTATGTTCATCTTTTTATTCTTTTCTTGCAACTATGAGAGAGAGATTTTTATAGGTAGGTAGGTATAAAACCAAAAAAAAGAAATTGAGATTATCCATCCACCTACTTACCTACCTACTTCACAGTTGGATGCTCTGTTTAACCGGTTTTTTGTTTTTGATGAAGAATAAAAGAGTTTAAGGCATTGCCAGATACTTTCAAACGAAAAATGGGTTTTAAAAAGGTTTTCTCTTTTAGAAACTGATGAGCCCAAATGAAATAGGTACAACGGAATGAAACGTCAACTGGCCATCTTTTGACGTTTTCATTTAATTTTGTGCATCTATCAAAATGGCAGATCCACTGCCCTTCATATGACATAATGGTACACATGACACTCTTGATGGTAAAAATGAGACCTAAATGAGTGGGATCGAGATAAAGTATCAAAATGAGTACAATGAAACGTCAAAATGAGTCGTTCATACCAGTGCAATGTATCTTACCTTCTGTTAGCAAAAAAGTTGACATTTGTACAAAAAATTCTTTTTAAAATTAATTTCAATTGAAGTCCATCTTATCCATACATTTTGTACAGTAAACATTTTATTAGATATCTTTACTTTTTGAACTTTTGAACCTGTTTTGTCTTTGTACAGCTATTAGCTTGGCAGTCATTCATTATTTCTGACATTATGAATTTTGACAATCAGCGCCATTAGGTGCATAATTTTGACGTCTCTTAGCTGTATCCAATTGATGGTGAAAATGAGAAATTAAAGTGATACATAGGTACCTACTATTTTTTATTTTAAAGAGTAGGATTCAGATAAAGTGTCAAAATAAGTAAGTATTGAAAAGTCAAAATGAGTCGCTCATACGAGTCAGAAACTTTGACATTTTTAAAGAATATTCTTGTTTAAATTAATTTCAATAGAAGTTCATCTTATCTTAAAATTTGTACAGTAAAAAATTACTAGATAGGTAGGTATGTATGTATATCTATAAACTATCTATAAAGTACAGTAATATTTTAAAGATAAGCAGAATAGGTAGTAAACACCTATCTACATATGTACCTAGGAAGGTATACTACAATATATATAAACTGCCAATTTAAGTTGGTTCCTACCTACGACCTTCCTATTTACAAAAACGTTCCTGTGTGGCACGTGTCTTCATGTAATTTCCATGACAAAACTAATGTTAATATAAACATATGTAACCTACCCATGTCCATATTGGTTGGTATGTTATGTATACATCTCCCTATCTACCTATACTTATGCATATTTGTATAGGTTAGGTACCTACATATATTAATTTAGCAAAAGATACAGACTTGATTTTATGTGTATAAAAATAGTTATCTATCTAACTTTGCCTGCTTCCATTATATTAACCTAGCTCTAATCATTTGTTAACAACCCTGACTTTGATATGATAAAATGAAGGTTCTAATTATTAGACGAGGTAGGTACCTACCATAATGACATTTCCAAATAATGACAGAATATCTTTGTTGTTGTTGTTGATTCAATTACCAGAGAAAACAACCTTCATGTCTTGCTTTAAAATGGAGAGTTATGAGTTGTTTGCACTCAATGAGGAGGGTTCTCCTCTCCATAACACAAAATTTTATGACTTCTCATTAAAAAACACAAATAAAAATGTAACACCCCCCTTAACCAGTTAATTTGACAGTTCTCTTTGCAAGTCAAACAAATAAAGTACTTTATAAAAAAGTGATACCATATTTGTCCATGCAAACAGAATTAACATTAACTATAAAATAAAAACTCATGCAACCGAAAGTCGGATATAAAAATACGAATTAAAATATATATGTCACAACTACTTATGTCAAAATGTTTTAAGATACACACTTCTGCACTCACAATAAAAACACAAAACACACGCACACACACTACAATGCGATTTGACCTCGTCAAGAGATTGACACTCGTTTGTTTGTGTTTGCGAGAGAGAGATTTACCGAATTTTGAATATGTGTTTGTTTTTGTTCACCGATAAGAAAAAAGGAGAAATTCCGTTTTTGTTTTTAATTTTCTTTCTTGCGCTTCCCCTTTTTTCGGGTTTGTATGTAGCAACATGTGCACGACTACACGTGCTTCTGAGGTTTTTATTTTCATGTTTTTTTTTGGTGTGTTGTGTTTTTTCTTTTTGTTTTGTGCAAAAGTTAATTGTAGTCACCACACTACAGGATTGCCAGATTGGGCTATTTTATTGGAAAATGATCTATCTTTTGTTTGACAGTCCAATAAAAAGTAGACCAATTCTAATTTTGGGAAAAATTGTATTTTTACTCGTATGTGTCAGCAACTGCAGTTTTCATATTTCATGAGATGTGTTCAAACAAAACCAATAAATCGATTAAACACATCATTATTGGAATTGGGCTATTTGGGCTACTTTTGTAGGCTCCGGTTTTGGGCTACAAATATTTTGCAGCTAGTACAGGATATGGCAACCCTGACACACTATTCGCCGCTGTCAAGGGAAGGTAAAATACAGTTGAGGGCAAATAAGGAGAAAAATAATAATATACATACATACACTAATCAGAGATATGCATTAAATCAAGAAAGTTTTTTGTGTGCAATTTGTTGTTGTGGGCTTTTGGGGGGGATTCAATTGTGTAGAGTGGACTGTGTGGAGAATGAACAAAATTTACAAAAGGATCTATAAAACAAAGAATAAGTATAAAAAAAACATAACGAAGAGTGAACAAGTATACACCTACCTACCTCCATTCGCATGCCATAAGGTTTGTGTCGGTAGAAATAGAAGAAATAATGCGATTTATAGGGGGAAGCTGATAAAGATATTTTTTGATAAAGCTGATGGATGGATGAGCTTGATGAAAATAAGATCCCTCCTGGGGACGTTTAGAGGTAGGTATGTACCTACCTACCCATCTCCTGATTCAAGTTGGCAACCAACCTTCATTCCTAACTAACTGGGTATATTACTTACCTAGTTTATTTACAGCGGCCTTTATCAGTTAGGTAGTAGGTACCTAAATACCTACATATGTACATATATGGTGGTTGTTAGATAGGTTATCTAGCAGGGCTTAATACCTTCTACCATGTATACCTAACCTACCTTAGTGACTTATCCAAGTTCGAAATTAATCAATATACATATTGCCTTGGTAGAGGTACCTACCTACCTACCTATTATAAATTATTGATGGTTGATAGGAGGAAGGTGCAGATATTTGCAAATGGGGTGAAATAAATACTTTTATTTATACCTATACCTACACTACATTATACCACGGTTGCCAATTTGTTCTCTTGTGGGCGCTTTCCAACATAAACTGAGTCTTTTTTAGTGTGTGACAGGCCTAAATGAAATATTTTTTGTAGTAAAGCTTGTTTGTTTGTTTGTTTGTTTGAACGCGGTAGCCTCGGGAACTATTAGCCCGATTTGAAAAATTCTTTCAGTGTTAGATAGTTCATGCTATATGCTATATAACATGACACTAAGAATAATATGAGCGGAGGACCAATAAAGAATGTTTCAATTGTCGATGATTAAAAGTACATAAATAAGACCTAAGTGTCAAAATTGTATGAGTGCTTAAATGAAAATGTTACTTAATGTCATTAAAAGTCATCTAATTTTTTATAACAGCTGTCCAATCAGAAGCTTTGAAATTTCAAATACATATCTGGATATCGAGTACCCAGTTCTATGTCTTGAACGCATTTAATTACACAAATTAATGCGTTCAGGGTATTTTCAATTTCAATCTGCATTGAATATACATAACTAGAGCTTTCAAATTAAAGCACCGTTTGCATAATACGACAAGTAAAGCACTTGAAGTACCTATGCATTTAATTTTTGTAAGAAGTGAAAAATGACAATACAGTGACAATAAATAATGACCAAATTTCGTTCCAATAATCAATCTTTTATGACTTAAATATAAAAATTATTTTTTTATATGTTATCAAAGTCAAATGATTGGTGATTGCAAAAATTTTAAGTCCCAATCATTAGTTGACATCAATGAATGCAATCCTTAAGTAAAATTCAATAGGTAATTGATTTATAATGATTGCATTCGAAAAAGATTACATTGTTTTACAAGCCTACAAAGTGGTAACCACAGAGGTGGCTATCTATACCCACCTAGTGTTGGGTATTTATTATCGATTTCAAAAACCAAATCGTATGAAAAAAAAGCAACGAATTCGAGTTCCATTGGTTAAATCTCTCAGCGTATAAAGAAAGTTACAAAAATATCAAGGTAGGTATACCTACGTAGAATGATAAAATTCAAAGACGTATGTAACTACGGAGTCCTAAAAAAATAACAAAATCGTTAAAATAAAAAGTTAATATCTACCTAGGTACCTACCTACATGCCATAAAGCGAAAGTCAAGGTAGTTTACTCCATATTTATGTTTAATGACGTACTTTGAGATAGATAGATATTTAAGCGCAGTGCAACACGATTTTAAAACATTCTTTATTGTTGGTCCAATCGTGTTAGTTTTAGAAGAGGTATATTATATTGCGTATAGATTTCCTCAATAAATGCAATAAAAAGTAGTTCCTGAGATTAATGCGTCCAACAAACAAACAAATAAACTCTTCAGCTTTATAATATAGGTATATATTAGTATGAATTTTAAAAATCCAAGAAAGTTCTTTGCTATAAAAATCCGAGGTTTTCTTATGCAAAAACTTGGTACAACATTGCAGTGAAAAAGACACAATGCTTTTATACCTACACAATTTTTGTATATCCGCAACGTTACTTTACTTGAGCACTAAGTAGGTATGTATGTACTACCTACTTCCGTACGTAATTAAAAAGCCTATGCATCCTTCCTATATCTCGGTAAAAGTAATGTAACGTAACCATATAATACTGATAAATTCGTTAAAAGGAAGAAAGAAGAGTTCATTTTCTATGTTCCTACATTCTTTCTAACATAATCTAAGTACCTAGGAACATACCTAACTAGAGGTACGCCAAGATTTCATTATCTCTAATTTTATTCTTCTCTGACGTCAAGCTGCTAGCTATGATGAGCAATAAAATTCTAATTTTACTAGGCCAGTGTCGTCGTCGTCCAACAGTTAGTCACCTAATAGAAAAATAAAAATACTTGACTTAACAAAAAAAGAAAATAACTACATATGTACATATGTAGTTATAATTATGTAGATAGATATACTTCTAATTCATCCCAAACAACACGCCAACCGCCAACATACCTCAAAACAAAAATGAAAAACAAAAAGAAAATGCTATTTTTCTACGTAGTTAAAAGATTTTTGCCCCTTCTTCGATTTTCTTTTATTGCATGCTTCCTATTCCTATAACAATACAATAAACAATAATAGGAAGGGAGAACGGAGAAGCCACACAAATGTACCTATTTTTTCTTGTTTTCCATATCGGAATGTTGTCTTGCTTGGTGTGGTGGTGGCGGTGTGGTGACATTTTGATGAAGAGAGAGAGGAGCCAAGAGCGAAATCGAAAAGTGTGTTTAATTCTCCGCCAATTTACCTCAAATCTCTTACAACAATACCTAAGAACAAGTCCACTATATATCTCCCATTAGCGGCCCAAACACTCCTTTTCACTCATTCACAATATCTGTTCTCTTGCACAAACACACCCAAAGAAAAAAAAAACACTAACACCTAAGCAATGTAACAATAAAATTCCACACATTGATGAATATTTTAGCGAACGAGAGAGACAAACAGTAGGATTGAGTGAGTGATTTTGGAAAATGCAACAACATGCATTATTTATTATTTATTTCATTTCAACATTCATGAGCGCGCATCTAATAATATCGCTATCGTCATTTTGTTGTTTTTGGAAAATATAAAATTTTGTTTTGAAGTTTGTTTACGTGCTGGCGGTGCTGCTGTTTTACCTTTACGTAACGTGTTTATCGGTGTGTCTCTGTTTTTTTGTGTTGTTGTTTTTGCTTTTTTGGGCAAGTTTGTTTTGTTGCTGCTGTTCTGTTACACTTTCGCCCAGATTTGGTAATGTTTACGTTGAGTAGTTGGCCCTGTGTGTTTTGTTTTTGTTATTTTTATAAATTGGCACTGATTTCATTATGAATTTTGTATTTTAATACATATTTTGTTTTTGTTTATTTGTTGGTTTTTGTTATTATTACAAGCAGGTGGATTAAATTGTAGAAGGGTAGAAAGGAAAGGGATTGGAATTGGTGTAGTCTAGTCATAGAAGTGCTAATTTGTGCACAATATAGGTATAGGGAAGCACCGACCTATACGTACATATATAGGGTATGCATGTACTATACAGCTAAGACCAAAATAATAGGAACATATTTCTCTCTTTTGAGTTTAACTGTTTTATTTGTAGGTATGTACCTATGTTCATAGGTACGGGTCAAAATAACAAGAACATTCAAAGAAAAGTCTCATATAAAGGGTTTTCTAATAGGGACGGTTTGATTTTGACAGTTTGTGGTAGCCATTTTGTTTCTTTTACTTTCTGTCAAAATATCTTCTTTAAATCAGTCACTAAATAAATACAAATAATCATGGTGTCGAACAACACCTGCAAATGATAAAACTTTACTTTTAAAAATGGGTGTTCTCTAATAGCAACGTCTAATTAAAATAAGATATTTTAACAGATAGTAAGAGAAACAATATGGCCGCCACAAGCTATCAAAATCAACCTGTCCCTATTAGAAAACACTTTCTTACAATAACCATGACGACTTAAAGGGTAAAAAGAAGGTAGGAAGGCACTTTAAACTTTTGAAAAATTATTCATTTACATATTTTGAATGAATTAAAAAGCGTTTGTTCGTTTCTTAACGAGAATAATTCAACCCAAAGGATATAAAACCCATATTCAAACTTGGAGATGACTGCAAAATACTAAGTTGAATCCCAACATTCGATTTTTCTTAACAGATCGTTTAAATCATTGAATTGAAAATTCCTGTCATTGGAAAAATATTCTCATTTCAGACAGAATTCTTTCATTAGAATTGTAGGTATAATGCTGATTAATTTCAATGATAGCTAAACTGAGTCATTAAGTTACATCTTTTTAATAATACATATATTGTTCAATTTTTGTTATGGATGGAATAGTTTCCAAAAAGTAGTTACATGTTGAATTAGATGGGGTTTTCGAAAAAATAACGATCTCAAGTAAACTGCAATGATTTCAAATGAATACATTTTGCTCTTCAGTGGTATTCTCAATAGCTGGACCGTTTCCATTGAGCACAAGATTAATGAGAGGATACATAAGCCTTATCACAAAATATATCTTTGAGGGATTAGTCAGTTATATGTAGAATTCAACTTCATAAGAAAAATGTCTACGCAAAATTGGATTTTTCAACTTAATATGTATACTTAAATATGTATGTATATTACCTATAAAGCTGAAAAGTTTTTTGTTTGCTTGTTTGTTTGTTTGAACGCACTAATCTCAGGAACTACTGGTCCGATTTAAAAAAATGTATTATCTTTAGATGGCCCATTTCTTGAGGAGGGCTAAAGGCTATAAACATACAGCTAAGGCTAATACGAACGGAGCATCAATATGTAATGTTTCAAAATCAAACAAGTGTTTTGGCTTCAGCATATGAACTTAAAAATCTAGACAACCAAGTTGAGAAACATGTACCATCCAAAAATTAAATGGATACATTTTAGATTGTTGTTGCCTTACTTTGGTTTTGTTCCTATTATTTTGGCCATAGCTGTAAGTTTGTTTTGCATTGTCTTGAACGTCTTCCCTACCTTAGGCTATTTTTATAAAAATTTAAAAATAATACCTTATTGTTCTACAAATAGGCATACTTACATAATAAATATGTTGGATATACTATCTATTACTTATTGAGTGCACTGATGCACTCGCAATATAAAAATGTTGGAATAAGTAGGCGGAGGAATGGCTACAGGCATAATTGAACCACCCTCGTACTTACTTATTTACTAGTTGATAAAACCTAAGATCAATAACTTTCTATTAATACAATAAGGCACCTACCTACCTACTTACTAGGCAAGATTGATTTTCTTTTAATAAATTGCTGCACTTTAAATTTAGAATGATAGTTTCGAAATGTTGTGTAGGTATTCTTAAGCTAAAAGTTTCATAACTGATAACCTTCATATACATCAAGAACAAAATGTGTAACTTTCGCTATTGATTCACTTTCAAAAATATCCTTCTTACCAAATTAACTTAGAGCACTAGAATTACATTAATTTGACCACCAAACTTAAATTTAATATTCTTCTTTTTCTAGCAAACCAATTAAATTGGAACGGAACCTGGGAAAATGGACTCACCTACGAATGCCGATCTTTGCTTTTTAAAGCTCTGCACAATCTTATGGAAAGGTAATACCAAGAAATATAAAAAATAAAACATAATTTATTCATGTTTCTAACATTTTTTTAAATTTTGTTTTAGATTTGTTTTAACAAAGGATATTGTACGATTTGGAAAATGGTTCGTTCAACCTTGTACAACAAATGATCGAATTTTCGGAAAAAGGTAATATATACAGGTTTTTGTTTTCTTCTTTCTAATGGAACTGAACTTCATGCTTTTGATGAAAGTTTTTCATTGCGTTTTATTTCAATTCCAAGATTAAGCCTACAGGATCTCTGTGATCATTTATCGAGATATATATATGATCATCGTTCTCCATGTTACAAATAAATCACTTCCATCCATCTTTTTTGCTGATGGGATATAATTTTGAATATCGATAGATTTTAAAAAGTTTCATTGAATTTCTCTTTTTTTTGTACTTGTGTTTAGTTCCCAACATCTCTCATTTTCTTTCACATTTTTTGTGCATGGCGATACGGTGTGTGCTTCGATTGATCTGCGCGAGCACCCTGCCGTTCGACAGCTTACTGCTGAGCATTTGGCTGAAGCGGCAGCAGCTTCAGCTGCCGCACAGTCTGGCCAGCAAGATATACGGCAGCGTAGTGTTATACTAGCGCCATTCGGGATGGCAGCAACACTCACTGGAAACAGTTACAAGACTACAGATCCCCTCGCCGAGAAGATACTCGAAGATTGGACATCATTTTTTCCATTGTGCAATAAGGAAAATTCAGATCTTCCACCTGTGGTTGAAGTTGTGTCGGGTAAGACAATTGTTTTTTTTTTATCTTTTTTTTTTTACTATGAACTGTATGGCTAATCTTTAATATCAACTACACAGGTGGCCACAAAATGTATCATCCCTCGATGTACGTACTAGTCACGGATCTAGACGAAATGGAAAATGTGCTCGAGGAAACATCTACAGATCAATCACAGAGTATACTAGCTGGCATAGGATTGGGATTATCTACATCGGCATCGGCTACAACAGCAGCAACCGCCTCATCATCATTATTAGTCAATCCGAGCGCAACACCAATAAATCACATCTCTCCTCCGACACCCTCGGCGTGTGGCCTGATTCCAGTTTCGAAGGCAACGCCAACTGCTGGTGTTACGTCTACACTACCATCACCATCACCTGGTGGTGGCGGTGGCGGTGGTGCAACAACAACTGCAATAACAACAACACCAACAACAGCAGCAACCACAACAGGTGGTGTATCACAACAAAACGATACTGAAAAATTGAGCTTGAAAAAGTTCGAAACAAAATCGCAACCATTTTATGCGACTTCCAGAAACAATACTCACGCACCGCCACAGGCTTCCACCGAAATGCCCGAAAGGGTGTGGCAAGACTGCATCACCAATCCAATTTCCAGTCTCAGTTTGAATTCAAATTTAAATTCAAATTCATGTGATGGCATTAAGATGGAAGTGCCCGATGTTGTTAGTGGTGATGTTTCTTCTATGAACAACAACAACAATAACTCAACGTCGTCGTCATCGGACACAAAACTGATGTGGAACTTTGTTGATCCATCGCAAAAAGCCCAATGCACTTGCACAAGGTAAAATAGACGCATATATATTAATTTAGAGTTCTAAGATGTAGTAAATTCTTTTTGCATTTATTGTTTTTATTTATTTGTCAAATTTCTTATAAACAAAACAAAACAAAAAATATTTTATTTTCCCTCCCAAAAAACAACAAAAACAAAAACAGTTTCTTAGTTTCTTCTTTATTAGAGAACAAAAATGGCATGTGTATGCATTTGTATCGTAAATATATATTTTTATGTAATATTATTTTCTTTATAAACAAAAGATTAAAGTTTGCAATTTTATAAAACATACAAAAAAAAAACTACCTACATACTTCATTAAACACTTTGAATGGTGCGCTTGCAAATCTTAATAAAGAAATAGAAATAGAAAAACAAAATCAAAAATGTAATTTGCATCCCAATTAGTGTAAACTTAACTTTATATTTATTTTGTCTCTTGACTTGCTGTGGCTTTGTTGCTTCTTGTAGAAATAAGTCTTTTGAATTTGATTTTTTAACTGGCTTTTTAAAGAAAAATGAAAAAGAAAAATGCTAAAGATCCTATGTAACTTTTTATTTTTCTATTTTTGTATCCAAGATTGAATATTGTATTCATTTAAGACACATCTTCTTCCTGCTTTCTTCAGTTTAGGGTTGAAAGAGAAAAAGCAATCACAATCTTTTCCTAAGAGACTACAACGACTCAATCATTGGCAGCAAGTTTTTTCTTCGTTAAATGTCTTTGAAATAAGATTGACACTGGTCAGTAAGGTTTTTCTCCCGGGAATCAAATTGCATAATTCCAAAAATGGGTTTTTATGACCTTGATTCAAATCCGATTCCAAAATTACTATGTGACGTGACGTGAGGTTTTTAAGATAGGTATAACTTTTTAGAATTCGAAAAATAACCATGCCATGAAACCGCGCGCAGAATATCGATTGTGTCTTGAGATGTGTGGCACGTAACGTAATCCTGTTTAAAAAAAAAAACATATGTCTTCAACTTCAACAACATATGGATCAACTTCCAACTGCTCTAAAATGCAATTACCGAACACATTATGCTGCGTATGGTCGTTTTGAAAGTATTTTAATGTAACGAATCAGTGGTCTAAACAAAGATATTCATGAATCTTTTCTTTGTGGTATTAGAAACTACCTTCCCAAGTGTTTATATTAAAAGTTGTATTGGTTGGTTTCAAGTCAGAAATTCATAAAACAAATGTTGGTGTTCAACAGAGCTCCGTTTTGTTTCGCGACTTTCTTCCTTTAATTCATAAAACTGTTTTGCTGGTAACAGTATCCAAAGCTTTTTTTATAGTCCTTTCTATTAACTCATTAAATTCCGATCTCGACATCATAGTCAAATATGAATTGATAATCGTGTAGAATTTAATGCCACAAAATCTGAATGCTGTCTCCTTTCGTCAAAGCAAAATACACCCTCAATACCGCATCGAAGAAACTAAACAACTTGCAGTACTCCGTACACAGATAACCTCTTATGCCGAAAATCCTACCAGGCGCTTAGGATTTCTCCGAAAGTGCAAGAAATTCTGATCTGGCTGTTTATTTACAAAGCCTTCATTCATCAAAACTTGAACTTAACTATCATATTTGGACTAGTGCTACCAACACAACTTTAAGTCTTTTGGACAGATTTCAAAATTATAGAACTACAACCGTTCGAAAGCGGTAGCAATGTTTTATGCATTTCGTTGTTTTATCGTTGTTTTATAACTTGTCACAAAGGCTTAAATGAATTTAAGACGTTAAAAAACATGCAATTTTTCTGATTTATTGTCTAAACACTAAATTAGTTAGCAGATTTGCTAGACTTTAGTTGTTTGAGAAAAAAGTCCGTTAAACCAAATCAAAACCTAAAATTCAATTTTTTTACTTAAATTTTTTTTTTAATAACGCCAAAGAATTAACCAGTTGCATCCCCCCTCAAACAATTCAGCCGTTATACTCACGTTCCCAGTAATGCTCATCAGTTTACTCTTGATCTCAATTTTTAACGTATGTACTTTCAAGTAGAAAGATTCTTTTTTAACCGCACATCAAGAATGTGGAATGCTTTACCCATCTCTGCTTGTTTTTTGCATCCATTTTGATATTTAAAACTTTAAAAATGTTAAGTGTAGTAATAACACATTTAGTCTATGCAAATTATAAAAGTTTAAAACAAAATATACTGACAAAACAATTTTGAAAACGGGTATTTTAGAAAAATTGAGCAGATACTTAAAATCGAAGTTCTAATATGAACTCAGCACTAAAAATCAACTCAATTTATATCAAGGTTTTCTAAAATTTCTATTTGAGTCAAATGGATACTGATAATTAATTCGAAATCGAATTATTCCAGAAACTAAGAAGATATTAAAATGATTTGAACTGAATTTAAAAGACAAGACTTTTCATAATCATTATACAATTTATTGTTAAGAACTATGTTGTGTTTTAGCTTAGCCTTAAAAAGCACTGTTCTTGATAGTCTTTCAAAGTTTTTACAGATGCATTTTATAAAAACCTGATGTGATAGAAAAGGTATAAGGCAAGATTCAAATTCAAGACAACTTAATCCTTTAAACAAATATTTTATTTTGCCGACCAGTGTAATAATCATTTCATTTTTCAACTAATAAATACAATGTTTTAGAAATAAATAGCAATAAGTAAAAATAATTTATTTCAACTTCAAACTGTCCCATTAAAAAATGAGAAAATTACGTCTGCTTAACCCCAAATTTAGTCTGTCACATATTTTTCAAAATAATCATAAAAATCTATATTTAATATATAATATTTGCAAGCCACCATCCCGCGAATAATAAAATAAACAATTAAATTATAGCAGAGTGCGAATATTATGGGCACAATTTTTAATTAGATTTAAAATTTAATAACACTTTAATTTGTGTGTTATCTATTAAACTGTCATATTCTAATATATAGGATAAAATATTGAATTAACAATTTTAAATACACAAAAACAAAAAATAGTAAACATTAAGATTTCAAAAAAAAAATTAAACATAACTTCGAGTACATTTTAACCAAACAAAAAAATCAAAACCCGTTTTATACAGGTGTAAAAAAACGACTAGTGGAAGTCGTTCAACTTGTCCATCGTCTACGTCGTCTTCATCTACGTCTACGTCGTCGTCATCAGCCTTATCTTCTACCGCAGCTATTAAACTGACTGGCAGTAGTGGTGGTGGTGGTGGTAGTGGCAGCAGCAGTGCCCGTTCCGATAAATCGACACGTTTCACTCGTATACCGTTTCATAAAAGGCACACCACCGATTATTCTGGTTTTGGTGGTTCAACAACAACTGTCCTCACAGCTGTTGGTACTTCTTCTAATTCTTTATTTACCACCTCCTCCTCCTCAACCTCCTCATTTTTGTTGGCGGCGTCGGCGGCGGTTGGTGGTAAAAAACCAAAGAATCTTAGCATTGAACAGTGTGAAGTGGATCTGTCCAAAAGCGACCGCGACCGCGATGTCGTCCTCGACACCATACCAAATCAAAGGTTTGTGTCATCACTTGCACTTAATGCTATACAATTTTAAAAATAAACAATTGAATAGAAAAACAATTAAACAAATTGGTGGCACAATTCACTCACACTTTCTACTTCTTCATCCCACTATCTCGAGTTTTATTTTTTGAATGGAGAGAGGCTAAAAAAAGAATTAAACAAAAATATAAATCACCTAACTCTCTAGCTTATTTTTTTTGAATTAATAATTTTGTATATATTTTCCTTTTTAAATCGAGGTTTGTGATTTTTTAAAAGTTCCATTATTTTTTTTTGAACATTTTGTTTGCGCATTTGTAAATATATATATATTTTTTTTTTGTAATATGGTTTGGAGTTTTGTTTGGCGTGACATTTGGTGTGTTTTTGAGTTAAGGGTAATATCGAAGTCACTGTAAAAAATGAAAACATTTAGTGTTTAAAACGACGAACACATTCAATTTGTAAACATTCATCAGACGTTTATCAAAGGTTTATTAATTTATCGCTAACAAATTAACGACAAAATAACAACAATGTATAAAAAATTAGGTATAAGCTATTGTCACTTGGAATTGGAATTCAATTGTAGAAGAAGATTTTCATTTTAAGATGGATTTGATTTAGTTGGCTGAGCATGTACAAATAAGTATATACAGCTATGGCCAAAATAAAAGGGACAAATCTAAAATTAAACCATGTAATCTTAATATAAATATTTTATGAATGTTTCTCAATTTGTGATTTAAAAAAAGTATTTCTAAAGCACAAATACTAAACTTTCCCCAAACTACGATTCGATAGGAACTTCCATTTCTATAACCTCGAGATCTTTCTTGGAGGATAGGGCATTCCTGGGAAGACGAGTCAAATGACTTCTATATAGATAGATCAAAAACTAATATTGGCATACTAATCGCTACGTGTAGCCTTTTGCTAAAACAAGACGCTATAAAAAAACATCAGGTGAAATAACATCTCCACCTGTAAGGCCACAAAAAATATCTGGCCTACCCTAGATTTCAAGCGCTCAAGGTACTTGATATCTCTAAGCAGATTGCATAAATAAGATCGATGATTGTTTTCATAACCGGACACTCAAATGACTTTTGCAGAAGCTGTATGGACGAGGAAGAAATAGTTCTTCAAAAAAGTAAAACATAAGACCTATTTATGAGAATTCTTCTATAACGATGTAAACATCTCTTAATTAGTTTTTTAAGGAACTCCAATTGGTTTCATTGAGCTCAGAAGAAGGTCTCAAGATTCATGTGGCTTCACATTGGTCCAACAAATTACCTAAGTGTGTCCTACTCCATCACGGACAACCTCTTCAACCTAAATTAAACTAACAATTTCCATGATATTAAGATTTAAGGACCTTATGATTTTTACGATTTAACAGCCTTGTCACACAAACTTATTAAAAAAAAAAAAAAACTTTAAATAAAATTGCTCAAAGTTTTCAAGTACTTGTAATCATTTATTGAACTACAAGCAGAATCATCATCGAGAGGTCCCCAAACATAAATTAGTGGCTTGAAGGCATACCTACTAAACTCGTATTTTGAGCATTTTTCAGGAAAGCATTTTGAAGTTTTTTAGAAAAAAATTGCAAAAGCCTCTAGAAATTTATTTTTAATTTATAATCAAACAAATTATCAAAGCAAACAATTAAGAGAAAGTAAAGCGAAAGAAACAAGTTTTTTAGGCTTGAGAGAATTTATTTGGGAATCAAATTTAAATCGTGTTAACCTATTTTTCCTTGAAGTTGAATAAAATGGGCTCTAATTGTTCTTCCTTACTTTTATACAACATTTTATAATTCATATCTTAAGTTCAACCTATTTTGACTTTAATGCTATTTCCATTCCACACTAAAGCAGGAATAAATATAGTTTAGTTGTTTTGCCCTTTTCTGGGACTCAAAACTAAGTTGAATTAAAAAAGTCACTAACGTCCATATTATTGGGGTTCTTCAATTACTGCTTTAGTTTTCGCTCAATTAATCTTGAAAATAAAATTATAAACCGACAGTTGTTCCCTTATTTTAATTTAATGATGTATAGTTATTCTATTTTTCAAAGAACCAATTAGGAATTAACATATTTTTTGAGGAGTTTTGTACCATTTTTCTGAGACAATTCTTCAAAGATTCGTTTTGTTAGAAGGCTTTTTTTTCTACTCTCTTTTATCTTGCATTCAATGGAATGGTTCCCAATGAAGTTCCGGTTTTAAAAACACCAATCAAAAACATAAATGTTGGTCCTTTAAAATCAAAAACTTCTTTAAAATTTAAGTATACTTGTGCTCCTGCTGACAACACACTCAAGAGAATGAGCCTTCATAATTATGCTGTCTCCTCCTAAAGTTTAAACTTTATTTTTATGGACTAGGGATTGAAGGATTGGGCTACGAGCAAACATTTTTGAATATAATCCAAAGAAATTAATACTTCCTTCCTTTAGGCCTCAAAAGCATCATGTTTATGTTGTATATTTTTTCAATTGCACCTCCTATGAGGTTGAGCGATAAGGTTGGCCTCCTGCAGGATGCGGAGAACTTTTGTAGAGCCTGGCTTTCTGGCTTTGTTTTTTTTTTTAATTCAATTAGAGTATAGCGTTGAGTAACATTGTTCCAGAACTTAGGTCTACTTTCACGATCCCATGATGTGTATGACTCAAATCGTTTGTGTTCTTGTAAAATTCTTAATTAAATACTTATTGAAAAAAAGGGAGGAATGTTTTTATTATTTTGGCCATAGCTGTATATAATTTCCGGAATAGAAATTTAAATTAAATTCATAAAGATTCATCTGGATGTTGGTTGAATTCTGAAAAAATCTTAAAATGATTCAGATCAAAGGTGGAAATATCACGGTAAAATTTATCATTTCGAAATCAAACGACTTTAAACGATTCATGGGTAAAATTGGTAATTAAAAAAAAAAAAAAACGTAATTTAATTATAACCTTTTTTTTGGTATAAAGGTTTACATTTTTTATTTAATTAAACATGAGAACATTTATAATTTATTTTGATGAGCATGATGCAAGCTTGATTATAAACTTTTAGTTTGGTTTGGTTTTGCAGTATAAAACATTTTTAGTATTAGTAAGTTTCAAAAAGCTGAATTTAAGTTTTGCTTTGAGTATAATTTTTAATTTTTTTTTTTCAAAATGGTTTTGCATTTTCATAAAACTTTACACTTTGGGTGGTTTTTTTCTGAAACATAATCTAAACCTCTCACAAAATACAAACAAATGTTTAATTTATTTCTTTTTGATTCTCTTTTCTTAGATCAAATACAACTCCAGGCACTCCGCATGGTGGAGGGTCATCCTATTCAAGAAACTCAATTGGTGATTCTATGCCTGTACCTTCGGTGGGATCACCAGGCAGTGCAGCACCATCACCTCATCCAAATTCCACATTATCACAGCCAACTTCTGTCCCACCTTCGGATCAGGTAAATTCATAACTACCAAAGCCAATAATAAAGAGATAATTTTATTTTGATTTATTTTTGTTTTTTAGTTGATGTCTGTGATATCACCACGACCTCCGACATCGGTGCCGCCCTTGCAGCAACCAGCGACCCCAATTGATCATTTGCTTGATAAGAATACACCTGCACCCACGCCAACGGACCAGCATGACAACAAGAGCATCACTGCATCGCCGTATGTTCAGCCAACGCCTAGTGTGGAGCCTCCACCATCGGCGGAAGGTATGCAATGTACTGGCCCAGGAAGTGTCCCGCCACCACCAAGTGTCGAGCGTTGCACCCCAAATCTTCAGTGTGGAACGATATCGGTGAAAAAGTTCGAAACCTCTGGCGGCAATGGCGGAAATAGTGTTGGCAACGAGACTGTTGTCGCTGGAGCTGGTGGTAGTAATACACCACCAGCGAGCATTCCAGGTGCAGATTCTCAGTTAGGCGGCAGCAATAATAATCGATGCAATAATAATCTGGCATCGTCAGCGGCCACAACAGCATACTTTAATCTTTATAAACGTCCAAAGCTGATAGCTAAAGAAATCGAGGGACTCGGAAATGATGAGCTATTCACTTCAGACATGTTGCATGACTTTTCGCTCACTGAAGCATGGTAAGTTTTATTCAATGGCTTTTATGCTATTCAATAGAGTATTCGAGGGGCATTTGCTTTAAGTTTATAAGCCTGTGTCATCTTTGACTCTTAGAAAAAGTTTTTAAGTTCCTTATTTATAAATTTGTTTACCTTTCGAGTATCAAGGTAACTGAGAAGAAGGTCTTAATAACAATTTCTTTCCTAATTTGTGTGACAAAAAATTCACAAACATTTTTTTTTTCTGTTTCTTTATTTCATAGGTTAAACCATCCTGTGAAGCGTTTCAAAGCCAATGAAGCACCGAAACCACATGGCATGTTGCGTCACACAAATCTCTACGATAGTCACACGCATATGAAACCTCTGATGCCAACCCCTGGCTCTATTTACGATACGCATCTCATGAAACAGGAACTTTCATCTACAACAGCATTTGAAGGCGGCCTTACAAACAACAGTTTATCAAACTCTAATATTCTGCAAGAGCACGAAATCAAAAAGGAACAACACTCTGGCTCTGATCTCAAAGAGAAAGGTCCTAAGGGACGAAATCTTTTTACAGCCGAAGGCTTGAATCCATCCTACAATGATCTGGATCAAATATTCGATAATCCAGACGATGAGGCGGCTATGCAAATTCACACTCCACCAGATTCAAATAAATCCTCGAATGGATGCACCAATAACATTGACGACTTGAAACGCTCAACGAACAATACGAACAACACGTCGTTGATAAATAATAATAGTGCGACGTGTAACAGTAACAACAACAACAACAATAACAATACGAACATGATTCAAGCGGAAGACTTGACCAAGATGTTTCCAACTCCGCCAAGTCATGAACAGCATCATCCCAATTCGAGTCCCTGCGCTATTGATATCTCAATGACGGATCTAAATGAGTCGGTAAAATTCAAGCAGGAATACTCAGCCGAGTTGGGCAGTCCGGTGGAGGAGAAGATCGACGATTGGTCTTATGTGTATATGCCTCAGCAGATGTGCAAGTTTGTGGGTTCAACCAAATATGCACCGCTGACCAATTTGCCAAGTCAAACTTTGCCACCGCTTATCATTCCTTCAAATTGTGTTTATAAGCCTTCGTGGCAGCAACCTCCGCCCCAACGTCAGCAGCAACAACAACAGCAACAACAACAGCAACAACAACAGCAACAACAACAGCAACAACAGCAGCAACAGCAGCAGCAAAAACAGCAACAACAACAACAGCAGCAACAACATCAACAGCAACAACAGCAAATGCTGCAGCAACACCATCAAGAACTTATGTCAAGTACAAATCCCAATAGTCTGCACCCCCTGCAAATGCATCAACAGCTCCACCAGCCTCCACCGCCACCTCCTACATCGACAGGCTCAAATCTCTTGCTCAATCAGCTGAATTGTCCTCAAGCAGCTGTGACAAACACGAGCAATCCAATGATGCAGCAAATGCTGCGAGCTGGTCTCTCCCCAATATCACCAGCTCCAGGGGTAATTCCACCACCACCAGGTGCAGCGGCAGCCATCTTTCCACCCAGTCCAATGATGAACCGCAGAACACCTTTGCACCCGCCTCCACCTTATGAAGTTGCCACTTCTAGTCCATCTAACTCAACGTCATCCTATCTGAACAAACAGTTTCACTCACAGGAACCACCACAGACGCCCTCGGCGCCCGGCTCTAATGCATCTTGCTGTATTCGGCTGCCTGAGGTTAGTTCACTGATGGTCAACATTCTGCTCTATGACACAGCGCTGAACGTGTTCCGAGATCACAACTTTGACAGTTGCACGCTTTGTGTGTGCAATGCCGATTCAGCGAAGTGTGTCGGCAACATCCGAGGCGCTGACTCAGGTGTCTACGTCGCTCTCTCCGGAACGAGTTTCAATCCAGCGAACAGTATAAGCGGGGCGGGAGCGGCCGCAGCTGGAGGAGGAAACAATTTATCACAGCACCACGGGAATAATATGCGAATGCTTAGTGCCTTCGGTGGACTTGGTTCGCCGGCATTGATGGGTGGAGCGATAGGCGGAGCGAGCGGACAAGGCGGCGCAAACAACCACATAACTGGATACCTTGACGATGATCCACTTTCGTGCTCGTGCGGCTTCAGTGCTGTGGTAAATCGCCGACTGGCCTACAAATCTGGACTCTTCTACGAGGACGAAATGGAAATCACTGGAATCGCAGAAGACCCTGCCAAATATAAGAAGAAGTCTCTGCTCGCTCTGCTATCCAGCCTTGAGTCGTCATCAGCGAATGGCCGGAGTCAATCCACCTCGTTGGCTCTGATGCCAGCAAATGGGGATGCATTCAATAGCGAACAGCACATAATCCTCGACCTGCTGATGGATCAGTGTACCATGATTCAAACTTCAACCAGTTCCATTCACAGAGCGATGACTCGTCACCGAAGAAAAAAGACCAAAATTGCTCCCATAACCCTAATAGCGAACGTCCTAGAGTACACAGATGCCAATGACATCATCTGCCTTGCTTTGGAACAAGCGCGCCTGGCATTCAACCGCATGGAGCTTGCGACAAACCGGAGCAATAGTCCACCACCATCGTCAGCAGTAAGCGTTCACAAATGGCCATACATCCCCGCGGGCTATACTCGAAACAACAAAGACATAATGCACATCATGAACTCAATGCAACCCCTTCTCCAAAACGCCTTCCACATTAAGTCCAGTCCGGGACAAAAAGATGCCACGTATACGGTAAGTGGGCCATTGACATGGAGACAATTTCATCGGCTGGCCGGTCGAGCCTCTGGACAATGTGAACCACAGCCAATTCCCTCGGTCACAGTGGGTTATGATAAGGAGCTGATATCAGTTGCTCCCTTCGCTATACATTATTGGGACAAACTTCTCCTGGAACCTTACTCGTACCATAGGGACGTTGTGTATTTGATCATTTGTCCAGACAATGATTACGTAATCAGCAAAACGAAGACTTACTTCAAGGAACTCAGCACAACCTACGAGATGTGCAAACTGGGTCGACACACGCCCATGAAGGGCTGGGACGGCATGCTTACTGTTGGGCCAAAGATGGAGGGTTGTGGCAGTGCAACGACAAACTTGGACGATTGGCTGCGCACTATCGAAGAGGTTCCTCTGGCAGAGAAGATCCGAATGTACGCGAATGCTTTTCAAAACCTTCTTGCTCCGTATCTCACTCGTGTGCCGAATGACAAGACTCTCCTCGATCCTCCAGAAAGCACTTCATCAGGAAACTGCGCTACCCGCCCAATGGCCAGTCCGATGCCAAACTCTCAAGACCCTACTGGCATGCACAACAACATAGACAAGCCACCCAGCACACCGCCCAAACCAGACACTTCCACCACCTCCTCCTCATCCGCCTCCGCAGAACAGGAGAATCGTGATGCTCTGAATAGTTCAGCAACTCTTACGAATTCTCCACTTGTGGATCTTTTGGGCGGCTCTGACGATGACATCAATCCACCCATCATTGTCTTGTATGTGGTTGAGCCATTTACCTATGGATGTGACTCCCCCGAGCTGGAGCGAATCGCGTGCATCTCTTTGCTGCGAATCTACTCTGAACTTCTTAAATCCATTCCAGAATCTGTGCGAACCAACATAAATCTTCAGATTCTATCTCTGGAGTCCATTCTCGAGCTGGGTCACAATAGGAATCGCAAACGCCTCAGCGATGAGATCAAGTGCCTGGCTCTGAATATCTTTTCGCAGTGTCGTCGGTATCTGTCGCACGCCAGCAGTGTCAAGAGTCTCACAGGCTTCGGCACAGCAGCCAACATGGAAGTGTTCTTAAAATCCAAAGACGAACAGAACCGACAGCCTCACAAAATATACACGCCTCCGTACATTTTGGCACCCACACACGAGAAGGCCGACAAAACGGACTTCTCCCGCACTCGCAATGGCTTCGATCAGCAGCAGTTCTCCGTCATGTATTGCAACTATTGCATGAGTGAGGACCAGTCATGGCTGTTGGCGACAGTGACCGATGACCGTGGAGAGTTGCTCGAGAAAATCATCATCAACATTGACATCCCGAATAGGACACGTCGAAGAAAGGCACCTGCACGCCGAGTGGGCTTGCAGAAGCTAATGGACTTCATCATGGGACTGATATCCCAAACGGATCAGCCATGGAGATTGGTGATAGGTCGAATCGGACGCATCGGTCATGGTGAGCTGAAATCATGGAGCTGGCTGCTGAGCAAACAGAATCTGCAGAAGGCTACTAAGCAGCTGAAGGACATTTGCAAGCAGTGCTCGCTTATGTATCCACCGAGTATATTGAGTGCATGCCTGGTCACACTGGAGCCGGACTCCAAGTTGCGTGTTATGCCAGATCAGTTTACTCCGGACGAACGATTTAGCCAAATTTCAATGCAAAATCCTCTCTCAACACCACAGGATGTAACGTGCACGCATATCTTGGTCTTTCCTACCAGTGCAGTTTGTCAGGTAAAAATTAAAAGAAAAAGGTTAAAGTTTAATTAGAGAAAAATAATTTATTTTGTTTTTACATTTTACAGTCTTTCCAAAAAACATTCAATGAACTTAACGAGACGCAAGTAGATATCGATAATGATTTTATGTTTGATCTTGACGAAGATCCTGAAAATCCAATGAGTGATGTCAACATGGATCTATTCTGGGATCGTGAGTCACTAAATAATAAAAGGATTTAAATTTGGAAGTGCTAAATATTATTTTATTATTTCTAACAGCAGCTATGGTCCAAACAGGAATGGAGAGAAATTCAAATCATGGCAGCCCAGATCGCATGGAGGACAATCGCAGTTGGCAAAGTTCTAGTGGTAATAATTTTAATTCATCGCGCATGCAACATGACGCTCAGGATATTGAAGAGGTAAGTTTTAAATTCCAGAATTTTTTGTAGCCTACTCGCGAATATCGGACGTTAATGGCCGAGCATAAAATACTCTTGACTTATTTCTCACTTCTTAACCCCTGAGTAATCTTTTCCATTTATCCTATTCTTCCTGGCTCTTTCCGAGTAATGGGAAAGTAGTACCAGCCAAGCGCCGAAAAAGGCGAACTTTATCCTCCCTCGAATTACCGACCGATCGCACTCACCTCCCCTTCTGTTCAAGGTCATCACAACGCTGATTAATTAATTTCGGCTTTGAAAATATCTTGACGACCCGGAAGTTTCTTAATGACCGGCAGTATAACTTTTGTAGCAATAGGTCAACTGGTGATCTCATAGTTCATCTCACCGAACAGTGGGACAAATTTTTACATCGTATCGGAGAAAGTAAGATTGCACTTGATATTTCAAAGGTATTTGATAAATCCTGGCGTCTTGCTCTCTTCTAGGTTATAAATTCGTCGTAAGATTAAAAATTTGGTTTAAAATCATTCAATAAAATTATTATTGGATGGGTTCAAGTCTAAAAACCACAAAATAAATGTTGGGGTGCCTCAGAGCTCTGCTCTGTCTCCGACACTTTTTCTTAGTTTTATAAATGATCTCCTGATTGCAATTTCTAGCGCTCCAAGCTCTTCTTTTTTTCCAGACTCACATCCCTCCTTTTCGGATGTGGAACTGTAGCGAGAAAATATTAGAAGCTCATTGAATTTTGACCTAAGCATTATTTTACAATCCATCATCAACCACCTCTTGTGGAAAGATGATGCTGCAAGATGTTTAGGTTTTCTTAGACTATGCAAGAAATTTGTCTCTCGTTATGATCTGATCTGGCTAAATTCTACAAAACCTTTCTCTCCTCTTGAAACTTACATAAGCTCTTAAGAAGAGCTTTTAAAATGATTATTGACAAAAACATCATGGACTCATTTACGAGTTATAAGTTTTCATGTCTCAACTTTTTTATTGGGTTTGTTAAAGAACTATACTTAAGTAAAAATAACCACTTACATTCCCCCCTTAAACCATTTTTAATGAAATACACGCGCTTCTAGGAATGTCTATCAGTTTACCCTTGAGCTCAACTTCTGTCGTGATATTAAGTATTGAGATTCGTTCTGTAGCAGTACTACACGAATGTGGTCATTTCACTCTTTCCTAATGCTGCTTACTGTCTTCAAATTTACACAAAACTCTTTAAAATAAAATTATTATTTATTTAATTGCAATGAACTTCAAAAAAATTAAAAATTTTCTTTTTCTTATTCTCTCAATAGGTCGGTTCCGTACTTCAACAGCCGCTTGCTGTGGGTTATTTTGTATCAACGGCGCCTACAGGTCGTATGCCTGCATGGTTTTGGTCAGCTTGTCCTCACCTCGAGGACGTTTGTCCAGTGTTTCTTAAAACTGCTCTACATTTGCATGTGCCAAACATTCAAAACACCGATGACATCCTAAATTCCAATAGCCATTCAACAGCAAACGATCATCCTCTGGACTCCAATCTAACCGCTGATGTCCTTCGTTACGTTCTGGAAGGCTATAATGCCTTATCGTGGCTAGCATTGGACTCGAATACACACGATCGATTGTCATGTCTTCCAATTAACGTCCAAACGTTAATGGATCTCTATCATCTGACGGCTGCCATCGTCTAAAAATAAACAGGTGTAAACTCTTCTTTTGCTATTACTATTACTATTCTTTTATTTTTTGTTTTTAACTTTGTACATTATTTTACATATTTTTATCTTTTACTTTGTTTGAAATATTTGTGTTGAGGACTTAACAACAAAAAATTGTAAGAAACTGTAGGGAAAACAAAAAGAAAATTATTAAAACAAAAAAAAAACAAAATGAAAATCTGTGATATTAGATTTTATATGGTTAGCGAAAACAAAAAACATAACAACATAATTATCAAACTTGTAAGGATATACTTATATTATACATATATACAAAAGTTAAAAAAACAAAAACAAAACAAAATTGATACACTCATATACATCCCGAGCTCATAATAAATAATATACATTATATATTACGTTGTTGAAAAAAATAGAAAAATAGAAATAGAACAACTTCAACAAGACGACAGATACAAAATTTTGTAAATTATTCTTCTTCTAATCTTTTGTTTTTAAATATTTATTTCTCATTTTTAAAGCAGATCAAATCAAAAACAAGAGTATAATTTATTATTTACAACAAAATAATAATTTTTTCCTTCTTCCCAAACGATTAACTAACAGCAATATTTAAAGATTGGTGATTGATACGATTTTGAGACATTAAACAATGTTGCAATAATAATATTTTTAGTTGACCAACTGACCACAAAATGGTTTCATCATATTTTTCTGGGGTTTGGGGCTATAAGTTGTTACCCATATGTAAAAAAAGAACTTGTTTTTTAATTTTTAAATTAAATTAAGTGCCTACTTCAATTTGAAATTTAACTTTATTTTATTTTGTTTGTTAAATATTTATTATGTGCCTTTAATAATATATTTTTGTGTCGTGTTCTTTTTTGTTTTTATAATTTAAAACAGTCTAAACCAGCACAATACGTACATAGAAAATATTTATAAAAATAACATAATTAATTTATAAATACATAGTTCCAAACAACAATAAAATCTATAACAAAATCGATTTGATATCTAAAAAAAATATTATAAATCAACATCAAATTCAACTAAGGTTTTAACACTTTTAAATTATTGCTCTAAATATGACTTCTTGGGCTCCTTTATTGAGCTTTAACTAAAAAGGGAAAAGTATGCCAATAATTTATCAGTATTTTTTTTTTAGATGAAACAACTTTTGAGCGACTATTTCGAGCATACAAAAATATTGATATAGGACCAAAACCAGACACTGGTAAAATTAACTTGATTTTAAAGCTCCGATGTAGTTAGATTGTGGAGAATTAAGCTAAATCAGTTAATTCGATTCCGAAATCAAGGTCATTGTGAATTTCTCTGAGCTTTCTAAGTCAATGGAAATGACAATAAATAAATATTCATAACTAAATAGCTCATATTTTTCAAATTTAACAATAAATGGCATAATTCTTTAATAGTTTAGTAAAATAAGATGAAAAAATTAGTTCTGAACATTTGGGTAGAAAATAAGGCGAAAAATGGTGTTCCAATCTTTTTTTTAGATTTATTAGAACTTTCTCAGTCAGATTGACGAGTGTAGAAGAATGAAATATAAACAAAGTGTACTATTCTTTCTCATTTAATAATCAAATTAGCTTTGTATTTCATTATACAGAATTGTTGAGAAATCGAATCACGAAAATTCTCAGATTTCTGACAGCAAAAGTAAGAATTTTGGCAGGTTCAGACAACATAAGGGACTTCATTGCAGTCAAATGCATTCTTTGAACGTACAATTTAACCAAGGCAACTACTAGTTAGTTTTTCAAGTGTCATACATTTCAAACTCAAAACTCTACCTTAAGTTGATCGTAAAACTACAAAAACATTATGCTTTACAAAACACTGCTTAGGTAAGCTACAAGTCCATCGCGACTTGTATTTTGTATTGTAAAGAAAGCTTTTTACACAAAACATTAAGTGGAATTGTGCAGAAATAAATAAATTAGAGAGTAATTAATTTGAGCTTTTAGTCAAATGAAAAAAACATGATAAGCTGTCATTTTGACATCAGTGGACTTGACTTGATAATTGAGGAGATTTTTCTTGGCTAACTTTTGCAGTCAACTTTCTAAAAAAGTTACCTTAGTTGGAAGGTAATTTTTTGCAGCTGGCAAAAAGCATACTAGAAACTTGCTTGCCTTGCTTTAAAGTCCCTTAAGTCGTCTGAACCTGCCCGTTTATATGGGAAATATTGTTTATATTTCAGAGAATATAGAACTCTCTGATATCTTAGGAAAAAAAACTGGTTAATTGAGTAAAAAGTCTCATAAAATCTGTGTCGAAAGTTACAAATCGTCAAACTTCGCGAAAATTCTGTTTGTATAGCTCCAATGGTGTTAACGCCTTTTCCAATATTGTGGGGTATACAATTTGCTACACTTTCCGTCTCAAACATTTTCTTATACGCTTAACCGTTTCAGAGAAAGAAGGTAGAAAAAAAAAAGGTGTTAGCTTTGAACTGATTGTCTACATTTCTATCGAGAAGTACAACATCTCATCAGCAAAAACAGAAATGTTAGGACATGATTGAAAGCCCCAGAAATATAGCTGGGTGCTTCAAAAAGAATTCCTTATATAATTTTCAACCAAATTTTTCTGCAATAATAGCTTATATAATATCTGTTCTTAAAAAAATACTAAAAATAAATTGAAGTCATTAAGCATTTTTGTCATTGGTTTGAGAAATCCATTTTTGGGGCACATGGCCCCATTCATAGGGTTCTAAATCATACCCTTGTCATTATGGTGTTTGATTACACATTTGGCTTTGATTTTTTGACTTCGCACTTCTGCTCTTTCTAGCGTATGCTAATATCATTTGAAATATTTGAAAGCCAAATAATCACGAAAAAGCATTGTTCGCGAAGCTGACATGAGATCTTTTAAGACTTTTTACATAATGTTCAAGTTATAAACAAAATTTCCAACTTACTATCTTTCATTCCGAGGTGAAAACCTTATTTTACTAGACTATGAAGTTTTGCCTCAAGCTACAATTTGTCCAAATCAGAATTACATACTTTTGGGGAATTTTGGCAGGCGTCTTCGTCATCGTTTACATCAAGATATTGAAGGAATTTATAGAGGGGGGTGTGTGTTTCTATCGCGAATCATCTTCCAAAATTAGAAATTTGAATTATTTCAAAATTTTCTTTTGCAAATCCTTATATCAATAAATAAAAATAAATAAAAGATAAAAGAAACATTAAGGGCATTTCTAAATTTTATCTGAATATTGGGATGGATATTTTATATCGACCATTTGATATTTGTTTAATTTAACCACTTATCCCTTGTTTTTTTAATATGTGTCAGAAAATTCGTTTTATTTAAACGCCCTCAAAGCTCTTGAAGCAAAATTTTGTGCTCAAATCAAATAAAATCTTTCTTCACCCATCTTCTTTTCATTGTCAAGAAAATCGTTTTACTGAAAAGTCAACTATGGCCCAAGCCGTTGTCGCACTTTTCAGTCAAAATTATTAAATGATTCACAGATTGACAAAAATCTCTAATTTGTTCTTAATAATTCAAATTTCATGCCGCTTATTTGTTTATATATGACTCATTTTAAAAAAAAATCGATTTTTTTATAGATTTTCTCACAACAAAAAGTTTAAAAAATATCTAATAGTAAAAACGAAAACAAGAAAATAGAAAAGTAAATAGCCCCAATACCAATCCCCTTTTAACTTATGTCCATTGTTTCCTAAAGAAAAATTCAACACCAATCCATCACCATGTATTTTTATTTGACCACAACAACAACAACAAAACTCTTCAAATTAAAACAGTTTTCGGAAACAAGACTTGCTGAAAACTAAATTGTGACTCAATTATTTTTATAGTAAAGAAGAAAAAATAAAAAAAAAAAAACAAAAATAGCATTAATCTTATTCTACACAATATTTAAAAAAAAAAAGTCCTCATCCTTTTAAACAAAATAATAAAAAATAGACATTAATTTTAAAAACCAAACCGATACCATGCCACAACGCATACAAATACGTTGTTCAAAAATAAAAGAATCAAGTAAACAGATCCCAAATTAAAACAAACAAATAAAACAAAAAAATCAAACTTATATTTTGTACATTACTACTAATTGTTAAGTATATATTAAAAGTAAACAAAAACAAATCTTAAATTAAATTTTCATTTCTACTTTTAAGATGAAATTATGATAATTAATTGTCTGTAAATAAATTGCTTTATAAAAACAACAAAAACATAAAATTAAAACAGAAAATAATTAAATAAAAACACCGACAAAAACGATCAAGTAAACATAAACCTAAGCTAAATATTGAGATTTTGTACATAGACACAAAAAGCAAGGTAAACCCCCACACATTTTATACAAAGTTTTAAATTTAAATTAAAAACAAAACAAAAATTCTAGTTCATAAAAACATAAATATAGTATATATATATTAAAAAAGGACACAAGTTAAAAATATTCTAATGATAGTTTAAATTGTAAATATAAATACAAATAAGAAAGAAAAATAATTATTATATTATAATCTAGTTAAAAATTAAATATAAAAACAATACAAAAAACCATGCAAAATGTTTTAATTTAATTAAAAACAAAAAAATAAATGTGTCGTTTAAACAAAATAAAAATTAGCTACAATATGTAAATATATAAAAAATCATTTGATAATTTATATAAACATTTATTTTATAAGTAAAAACAAAACATGTGTATAATAAAATATTATATACAAACAAAACTATGTATTTAACATTGCACTATGTTATTGAGATGTGTTTTATATAAAGTATTTTTATTTAATTTGTTTCATGGCAGAAAAACAGAAAAAAAACAAAAAACAACAACAATAAAATTGAAGCAATCACGACTAATTATGTATTATGATAAAATATTTACTAGAATTATTATTTTTATATTAATTATAATTAAAAACAATTTAATCGAACAAACAAAATAATGTGAAAAGTTCCCTTTCATCATAGTCACTGTGAGGACAACAACAACAACAACAACAAGATAAAGATTAAAAAAGAAAAATATTATTGTAAGAATAAAACAATCAAACTAAAAAAGACAACGACGTTGTTTTTCGTTAGAAAATTTAGTTTTTATTTTAATTTTATTATTCTATTGTATACCCTACACATATGTATATGTATATTTCATCATATTGTATTTTTGTTTTGTGTAAAACTAATTATTTATTTAAATTTTTAAAACAAATTCTATATTTTAAGAAATAAAATTTAAACAAAAACAAAAATGAGAGGATAAAACTTTATGTAGATTTTTATTTAATCACACAAAATCCCACACGCATCTACACACACTTAATGCACATATTTTTGTTGTTTTTTGTTTTCTTAAGACAAACGAAACATTTAAACAAAAGAAAAAAAACTCACACAAAACATTATTATTATTATTATAATTTTTATTTGTTTTTAAATATATTATAATGTACAAAATGAGCATTATTGTAAAATAAAAAAAGAAAAGAAAAACGAAAATTTAAACATAAAATAAACGAAATTATTGAGTAAATATTAAGTTAAATTTTATTATTATTATAATTATTACATTACAGACAACCACACATAAAATATAATATATATATATTTAGATAAAATTGTATTTTTAATTTTCTTTTTAACTTTATAAATATACATACATTTATAATATGCATAAAGCACCCCCAAAAAAACAACAAAACAAAAACACACAATCGACAAAAAGAAAACAACAACAACAAACACTATAATTGTAAATTTAGTTTAAAAAAAATTAAATTATTAATCATTTATAATTTTTGTCGTTTTTTTTTATTTTAAATTAATTTAATTTTGCATTATAAATTATATTATATAATAGATTTGCAACAAAAAAAAAAAGAGAAAATAGTTTAATTTTTTATTTTAATTATAAATATTGTTTCATTTTTATTTTATTTTTTCAATTATAACATTACAAAAAAAAAATAAAGAACAATTTAAAAAAAAAAAACAAATTTTTATTTAATCGTTGATTTTATTTTTATTGAGTTATGTTTTTATGTTTTTTTCTTTTACAATAAATCGAGGAGGGACGCATTTCCATACAGATGACTAAAATAAGTTACGAAATAGAAAATAGCTTCTAGATAGGGCACAACTTCGAAAGGTAGATAGTTTATTACCTTTAGAGGAGTAGATAATTTTCGAAAAATAAATAAGCTTAAAGTATAATTGGCTTGATGGTTATTGCTTAGGACTGTCATGGAATTGGATTAAATCCCAGCCTGGGCCAACTAAAGTTTCTTATCACGGGTACTGCCTCTTGTGAGAAATTGACAGATCCTCCAAGAATAGTTTTTGGCATGAAAAGTATTGCCGTTCGGATTTGTGCATAAAAAATGACTCGCACACATGAATGGCTGAGAGTTGTTAGTCACAAGACCCTTGTTCTCTTCGGACTGTTGCGCCACCTAACTATATGCTATAGCTTCGTAGGTGTACTCAAAAAGTCGTTTTTAATCATTTCCATTAAACAAACCTTTCATCTCTTTTTCTTGCAAGACAATTTCCCCAAAATAGAGCCTTCTGTGTTCTTTAAAAATCCGAAAACTTCCAAGGAAGTGGAAGATATTTTCCTGGACTCACATGTTACATAAAGTGCTGATATTAACCAAATAATTTAATAATAAATAATTTCGCTCATTTAAGTTGTAGTTGATGGAAGTGTAGATGGGTCTCTCAGTCGTAGACCTAGCTCGTTCGTTGAATGAATATCCTTCATTTTCGTCGACAGCCTGAAGGATCTCGTAAGAATAAAGCTACTTTTACCATCGGGCAAGCAAGACCAACCTAATCATTGTAGGAAAGAGCATTTCGCCGCACAGCTTACATCAGTACAAGTGGTGGTAATCTATTTTCATGCATTTTTAATGCTCTCACTAAAAAATCTACATTTATTTTAAGAGTAGACAAATAAAGTATAGATAATCCGGTTACTAAATAGTATTCGTATTTTGGTGTAGTTGCTGGTAACAAGAATATTTTTCTTATAAGGAAACGCAGCATATTTTCGAACTTCTCATACTTCTTAATACCACTAATGTTCATCTCGTGAAATCATTCTTGAGCCCTTTTAAAAATTCATAACTAGATTTTTTAGTATTTACCTCCAAGTTTCATTTTTCACAGCAGTCTAATAATCTGTTTGTCATTAGTTGAAGTGAAGATGGGGAGTCTGCTAACCAAACTATATAGTCCGCTTACATAATTACATCACATCACAAGAAATCCATTTAACGATGTCATGAAGAAATAGCGAAAAAAGCAGAGGGATTAAGTTGGACTCTAGTCTTACCCAGCCATTGGTCTATAAATTAGCAGATATTTCGGCACCATTTGTGTTTCGATAAAGTTTTTCTACAGCTTTTCAAAATTTATATGAGATTCCTAGGCTACTTTATAAAACAATGCATTTCTAGTATCGGAAGCTGCTTTTAAAGTGATTTCAAAAATTGTCGTTTTGAGTCGAACGTTTTTTATATTTTCGTTTTTATTTTAGTGTTTTTTTAATAGTCACTAACATAGTGACATAAAAGTCACAACATTTTTTGAAATTGGTTCTTCATGTAAAATTTATTTAAAATGCAAGATTATTCGTATCACTTCAGATTTTTGCGATTACATTTCAAAATTCGAAATGTAAGTTCAAGGTTTCTCAAAACTTGTGATGCTATTTTTAGACTCGTCTGTGTCCAGGGTCTAGAGAGTTTTCAAACCACAGATATTTTAATTGATTAATTTTTAACTATACAATTCATTTGTTTAAAACTTAAGTAATTTTATTTTGAAATTAAACATATTTTTACAAAAAGAACAAATTTGAATCAAATGGTAGAAACGATTCCAATAGTAGAATAGGCTTTTAAGACTTCTTTCCATTGTCTTTCATCTCAAGGACTATACAAACGCTCTACTTTTTGTCGTCCTTATTTGACTCATCTTGTATACCAAATTAAGTTTCTTATCTCGATTTATTTAAAGAAATAACAAATTCTGGGAACTGTTATCAACGTCTTTTCAACTTTTTTCTTAAAAGGGCTTACGTTTTGCTTGGTTATGAACATTTTTATTTTAACCTTTTTTTCAGGTCCACAACGAATGACAACGTCTTATCTCTTTGCTCCATGAAAGATTTATTTGATTCATTTATTAAAAAAAAATACATTTATTTAGTAAAAACTAAAATGGTTTCAAAAAATAAAATAGAAGAAACGATTTGACTTGATTACTCAAATAAAATCATAATAAAAAAATAAAGAATTTCCAAATTCAATGTAAATACATTTAAAACAAAAACAAAAAATTAACAAAAGAATTAAAGAAAACAAAAGGAAAGTTAACTAAAATGTCTTATTTTGTAAAAGATCAATTTTTTAAATTTATGATTCTATAAGAGAACTCATTTAAACAAAAAAACACAAACAAAAGTGCATAAAAATTAGGTACTTGTTAAAAAAACCATAAGACATAAAATATAAATAAAAAAAAAGTTTTGTAAATTAAGTAAATGCAAATATTTATACCTATGCAGAATATTATATATGTAAATAAAAATATCATTTTAAAAATGCAAAAATAAACAAAAATTAAAATTATTAAAATAAAATAAAATCAATTATACATACAAACATACCAAAAGCATAAAAGGGAAGAACAGTTTTTATTCAAATTTTAAAATAAAATAAAATAAAATAAAAAAAGGGAACACACTTTGAAACTATTTCAAGAAAAAAAAAAAACAAAAACAAAAAATAAATAAGAAAAGCAAATATGAAAGTAGTTAATTAAAATTTAATTTATATTTAACAACAACAACAAAAGAAACAGAAAAAGAAACTAATTTGTACATAAAAAAAGAAAAATCAAACAACAAAAATAAAACATCAAACGAAATCAAATTGTTTTAAAACTTATTTAAGTTAAAAACTTAGCATATTATATATATATATATAAATATCATAAATATTATTAAAGAAAAAACAAAAAGAATATACTTAATAGAATAAAACAAAAAAATTAACAAGTTTTTTCAAAAGTTTTTATTTTAATATGAACTTTTGAAATACGCGTATGTATTTGTATGTAGATTCAAAAATTTGGAACCAATTACTAAAGGAAATTAGTAAAATAAAACATTTAAAAACAAACAAACAAAAATAAAAGAAGAAAACATAAGTTAGCAAGTAAAATAGGCCAAATATAAACAAAAATAAAAACGTAAAATGAAAGAAAAGAAAAAAAAAATAAAAAAAAAAACAAATTTTAAAACAAAAACTTAGTAATATTGTTTGGATAAGAAATGAAATTATATATATATATATATATACATACTATAAAATAACATGACATTGTAAGGATAGATGCAAACAATTTTTGAAAACATAATAAAAGTAAAATATTACAAAAAAGTAAATTAATGTTTCATTTAATAAAGATACAGTGATATAAAGGATTTTGCAATATATGGACGGGTTAATTTTGACAGCTCATGGCAGCCATATTGTTTCTTTTACCTTCTGTCAAAATATTACAATTTCGTGTCACTCACCGCCATCGGCGATTGCTATAGGTTGATGATCACCAACTTCTTGTAGACTAATTTGGACCGTAAACATATGGTTCCAATTCCAATAGGATGGCGCTACATGATTTAACCCCTTTAGGGTGTTTCATGTTGGACTTTAAAAAATCGCAGCCCTCAAAGACAACATAATAGATGCCATCGGTCAAACTCAGCCTGATTTATGCCCGAAAGTAATCGAAAACTGGATCTTTTGAACACGCGCCACCTAGTTAAGCCGCGGAAGCCATCGAAGCCATTCGAAAGCTATAAACGACCTGCATATTTCGCACATAATGTCATTGATAGGACTCTCAAATAAAGATAAAACATATAATATATGCTCCCTATGGATTTTTGAGCAGTACGGTCTCTCCTTTTCGTATGGGGGTTTCCATGGGTAAATTCAGATTTCCGTCAAAAAATGATTTTTTTCGTGGCGCATGGAATACAATTGAAATCGTTTTATTTTTGTCATTGCATTAGTATAAGGCGCCAGTTATAGCTATCATTGAAATCGATCGGGAAAAATGTTTGAATCGATATTTGACGATGTTTCCCTTTGATAAGAAATGAAAATTATATACTGATCAATCGAAAATCACATAAAGAATTTTTTTTGAGAAAAAAAGTGTAATTCCGCATTTATTTTTCTCTAAAAATTTATTTTTCTATTTTCCGGGCGGAAATTCATTTTCCTGAACAACTGATACTTTTATGTTCAAAAGTGAAACGAATCGTTCCACTGATTTATGTTCCAATTTCACACAGTTCCAATGACAGATTTCTGTCAGTAAAAATTTTTCGTTGGCTTTCAATCAGGAAATTTTGTTCAATGACAGAAATTTTGAATGAAAGCTATAAACGACCTGCCAAAAAAAGTCCAATGATTGGTTTCAACGATGAAAACCAATGATATCTATTACTGGCCCCATACTTTTATGTTCAAAAGCAAAACGAATCGTTTCACTGATTTGTGTTCCAATTTCACACAAGTCCGATGACACATTTTTGTCACTCAATTTTTTTCGGTGGATTTCAATCATGAAATTTCTTTCAATGACAGAAATTTTAAATGATCGTTATAAACATAGAGGAAATATATTATCTAGAGTCCCGACTTAATGGGTTTGCTCTCTTTCGGCCTACAAACTAAATTGAGCGAATTTTGCCCATTAGCATAAGCATGTGTTAGTTGTCCCGTGCATTTCTTATGGGAAAATGCAGATTCTATGTAGTTGTTACGGGTTTTTAAGAGAGTTACCTCAAATAAAATTTGAGGGTGTTTCAGGCAAGACGGGTACCAGTCGGGACTCCAGATAACATATTTCCTCTATGGTTATAAATTATAAAGATGAGTCCCTTTTTTGAAGTTAGACCGGAGCGTTCTTTGGAAAAATATACAACTTCGATTTGATCGTCGCGTTCCGTTTTGTAACCACTGGTTCTGTTTGAAGAACAACGTATACATAATTCGATAGAAGGCAGGCAACGCGACGGGCCAAAATGTTTCCCGTCCCTCCAGATAGTTTTCTGTTTGACCAGGCCTTAAAGTGTCAGTGTTACAAATTGTTTGACATTGTGAGAATCATTTAGGATGAATAGAAGAATTGAAAATAAACATAATAGGTCAGCTAGAAGCACACTTTCCATATTTCTTTTCGACTTATTTGAATTTTGTAATAGAGGATTATTAAGAATTCGAATTCAAAGAAATTTATTCTAAGAATTTTGACAGTAAAACTGAATTTGTATGATATCTTTGAGATCTAAGTAATATTTCTAAGGTGATAAAATAATTTTAACGACTTTATTTTAAAAATTCAAATCCACAAATCAATCTACTACAATTTTGTAATACAACCTTCACATCAACCAATCTAGAGGGCACTAAAATTCGCTAAGGAGAACATGCAGCTCAGTTTATTTGACGTTTCGCGGCTGGCACATGTTGATGAATTTGTATTTGTTTACAAAAATACAAATTTTACTTTCTTTACATTAATTTAAATCTAAAACGATTCCAGAGAAAATATCAAACAAAAATGGATGAAATTAACATTCAAGATAATCAAGACTTGAATGAATCTTTTGACGATGTCAGAGTGAAAAAGACAAAGCGTAAAACTTTGGTAGCGCCCTGGAAAAACATGTAAGTACCTTCATACATATTTCCTGAATTAAATATTTTTGCAATTAAATAAAACCGTTTTTAAAATCAGTGAAGAATTCAATAAAGTATACTCCTGGATATATGGAGAAAAGTCGACAAATGAAACCAAACTACTTGCATGTCGACAAATGACAGTCTGGAAGATCCGTCGAGCAAATCTAACTCCCGCTGCAGTTTTGGGAACTTTAGTTATTCTGGAAATCCAATTAAGAGACTCAAAAGATGACTCCACGTGCAGCACAGAAGAACTCAAAGAACTACAAATTCTCTACGCTAGTGCATTCACACGATTCTTCAATTATATGTCCTCTATAATGCAAACTCAGTCCCAAAACATGAAGACCATGTACGAAACGGCCAAGGAACTTAACTTGCGCTCATTTGTTGTCGACTTGAGACACATCTGTGCCCACGGGCAAGACATGCCCTCCATTGAAATCCTCCGCAGTGCTTCCAAGTATTGTTTGCGTTGGTTGGAGGATTTCTATTGGAAGAGTCAGAGCAACAGCATGCAGAATGTCGATATACGAGATGTTCGCTCCAAGGACACAACCAACTTTGAGCAAAACGTCTGGAATCTATTCCAGTTGTACGACGCAGCGTTGAAATGTTGTTTGAAGGGCGACAAGATCAACAAGAAATCTCCCAGATGGGAGAGATTACTTGAGCCGATCTCCGATCCAAATAAATTTAATTTGAGTCCTTTCGAGATTCTGGGTTTGGCTGTTAAGAGCTTGGGGAATGAAGTTAAACGAGAAAGGAACACGATGGACCTTTCGGACGTCTACATTGATGCCTTCCTTCAAATGAGATTTTTCTTTAGCTTCATCAATGGTAAGTTCCTTATTTTGTGTGATGATAGGTGAATACGAATTTTTTGTTCCAGAAAAACTTCCTGAAACCGATGCGGAACTTGAAACTATTATCCAACATACTCAGGGACTGTTCCGAATGTTTGCCATCTACGATTTGATTGAAGACGTTTTCCGAAGTCTCTTGGCGATTGTCGAAAATAACAATATGGAATCAGAGCGTAGAAAAGCGGCTAGTTTCTGGGCAAATCAGATTGTTCTGGGCTTCATAGCTTTTCGCAGTTGTAAGGAGATTTACAAAATCGAAAAAGAGGAGGTACATTTTCTTCCCCTTCGTTTAATAACTTAGTTGTTTAATTTGTTTCCTTCCTTTCTTCTTAGAATCCTACACATAATTTCGATTTGAATTCTCTTAACTTTGACAATACCTCAAAAAGAGTTCTGCAATTTTACGCTCGCTGTGGAATCAATTCTAAGACAACTCTGATTTTCGGTGATTCAGTTCGAAGACCATGGGTGTGGACATTTAAAAGGGAATTTATCACCGAAAGAATTCTATTTGTAAATGAGTATTCAATTGAAGTGCTCAAGAAGTAAGTAATTGCAATAAATTTGTATTAAAAGTAATCGTTTTAATTGGCTTTTTAGTGTCCTCCATTTAGTTGATCCACAATTGACAGAATCTGAGATAAAAAGTCTTAAAACTTTGCTGGATTTAAATCTCAGCAATGAAACATTAATAGACTGCCCAGATGTTCCAAGTGACGACTTAAATGATACTGACAATATATTTACACCAAAAGACGTACTAAATCAGCTTGAGAATGGAAATGACGATGTTGAAATGCAAGACGAAGTTGATGGTGGTGTTAAAAAATGCGGAGTTTGGTCAACTGTTCCAGGTTTGTTATTTTTTTTTAATTATTATTTCAAATCAATACTATTCTTTATACTTACATTTACAGATTGCCAAGATTGGTATACATGTCCCATTGGGAGCCTAATATGGGACTAGAGCTATTTGTCTACTTTCCTTTAGATTGTTTTTACAACGAACAACAAGCCAACCATGAAATCCAATTGAAGTTCTTTATTTATTTTTGTTAAATTTTTATTGAAATAAAAATGTATTTTTTTTTTTGTAATGGAGCTATGTATGTTTTGTTTTTTATTTTTGCTTACTTATTTGGGAGATTTTCTGTTTTAACTTCTGAGCTGAGGAGAGTATTGAGCAGAGCTTAAGCATGTCGAGAACGCTGTAAGAAGAAGTTAAACTATGTAATTCTTTTATTTAGAACATTTTGATATAGGATACTCGAACAGCCTAGTGGCAAATTTGTACTTTCGGAAAATCTAGGTATTTATAAATGATTCAAATACTGAAGGTCCACCGCAGCGTGACGTAGTAAGATGGAAAATGGTTGAATATTTTTTAGGAAAATTGTAACCTTACTTAATCTCAGGTTTGGGTGGATTTAAAAGTTAACACTAAAGAAAACCTTTGACAAAAAATGAAAATGTATCTGGAACCGTTGGTGATCCATGTACATAAATATAAATCAAGGAGAAAGTGGCTGAGTTGCTAGATTTGTTTCAAGCTGTCGAAGGAATGCCTGATTCTTTGAGTTTTTGGTTAGGGTTCGGTCAGCAACTTTCAAAGACAAAAAACTTAATGATCCTAACAATGAAGAAGATCAAAACATTGCAAGAATGTTCGATGCAATTGATACTGATAAAGAAATTATTCTATGTGCAAGAGATTTTAAGTGGCAAAGACAAAAACGTTCCTCAGCACTAAAAAGCACCTAAATAGGTGCAAAAAGTCACTTTTGGAAAAACTGGTTGAAAACCGAATTTCTAACCAGTCAAATTTGTATAAGATGATGAGTGACATAAACGATCATTTGAAAAGAAATTTGAAGTACAAACTAAGAGATATCGAAATGAATGAAAAAGTATATGCATAAACTCAGAATATAGGGGTTAGAACTTATAAAACAAAATTTTGCATTTAAAAAGGAAAGTCATAGTGAAAAAACCAAAAATCAATCAGCTAAACTCAATTTAAAAATTGAGAAACTTAATCTTTGTGGAGAAATTAGTATATCATATTAATTATATAAAATATGAAAGGCTATTAGTGATGTGCTCATTTAAAGGGACTGAATTAAATGCTTTCAATTTTCTGTCAATACTAATAATAACGCATTTATATTTTCAATATATAATATTAATAAATATTAATTATAAATTATTTAAACCGTTCTTCATAGTATTTCGTATTTCTTTTGGCAACATTCAAGTATTCTTGATTATCGCCTTCGCCAGTAAAATGTTCATTTCAATTTAAATGGGAAGTATTTTTCAAATTACGCCTTCTGAAGGAAAACTTAATTTTCTGTATTTTATAAAAACGTTGTAAAAAAATTCAGAATTTTAGCCAATTTTGAAGTTCTCGTGCCGAAAGCAGGCATCGGAATCTTGAATTTAGGAGTCCAAAAGCTCTTTCATTAATCGATCTTACGATGGAAAACTTTTCGTTGAATTTTAATTCAGTTGATCCTTTAGTTGGAACTCTGTACAGAGTCATAGTCCAATGCTCTAAAGGAAGCAAGAATCTCCTAGAAAGGAAAAGGTTCTGCAATTATCAATTTAAATATAGCTGCTCAATTATATTCAATCTCACTATCTGTATATGCTTATGCGTTCCATCTATTGTTCCGATTGCTCCAGTTATACCAGGCTTTTCAAAAAAATGCTGTTTTCATTTTCTTTTCTCCGACTCGGACATTTTGAAGGTTATTAAGCTTTGGACATATTACTTTTTCTATAACGCCTAAAACAGCCTTCATTATTTTTGACACAGTTGGTTTTGCGAGCCCAGCATTTCTCTCTCTCCAATCTGCTGTTGGTAACCTCCTGTTGCGAAGAATTTAAGCGTTGCTAAGAGCTTAATGATTTTTGACACAGAAGTTTTGCCTTCGACAAATGCTCATTTCGCTAAAGGCTTCTTTTGAGAGCCTGTAATTTTTTACAAAGCTGAAACGGAAATACTTTACTATGAAAATACTTTAATATTTATTTGCACAAACCTTTTATAACTTACATAGCTCTACAATGTTAGAAGAATCTCGAATTCAGCTGCGTTCGATCTTCATTTCCATTGGACCAACACGAAATCGCAACAAAATTAATTTCAAAAACTTCATATTGAATCGCCAAGAAAGTTTATTTTATTATTTCAGCTGAGAACCTAAAACTGAGACTCGTTCGAAAGTAGAACATTTTAAGAAATAGAAAAGGCATTATTATTTGAGTCTGAAAACGAATTTGAAAAGCTAAGAATACTATTGTCAGCGAAACAATTAATTGGTTTGAAAATGCAAAAACGTGTCGGAGACAGAACAAAGCAACCAACATTTATAACGTAGTTTTTAGACTTGAACCCATCCATTATCCAATACTAATTTCATTGAACGATTCTAAAGCTAAAAAAAAAATTCTAATTAAACGAATATTTTTTAACCTATAAGAGAGCAAGATCTCAGGATTTAGCAAATGCCTTTTAAATATAAAGTACAATAGTCTTACTTTCTCCGATATTATGTAAATATTTGTTCCACTGTTCTGTGAGATAAATCATGAGAAATAAATCAGTGAACCTATTGCTATACTACTTTCGTTCCTCAAGATATTTTCTAACAGCCCTATTATGGCTATCAACTATCAATTATTTGATAACTGATAACTTCTATCAATTTATTGATAATTTGGTATTATGAGTATCAAATGATAATTTTTCACCCATTGTGAATACTAATCAATATACAATTGTGAATATGCTTTGTTTGGTGTTTGACGTTTATCATTTGTGTTGAGTTCTTGTGTTTTTTGTTCTATAAATAACTTCGGCGGAATAATGTATGCAAGTTGTTTTCAATAAATTTCTCTTTTTTCCTAATAATATTTTGTTTATTTAGGAGTAGAATAGTTAGCAACAGAAAACAAATAGAAAGGCTTGTGGAACTAATGGAGGAAAATCTTGAGGTTGCAATAGGCATTTGTGCATAAATCCATAGAGGAAATATATTATTACTTTATGGACCAGCAGATCTATGTACATATGTTGAGATCTTTAAGGACTCTCACAACAGTAGATTCATTCCATAGAATCATTAACGCTTTTAAGAACTGTGTGTGGGGGGGGAGGGGTATGACACTATCTGTATCTGCAGGTAATTTGGAATTGCAAACAAGTTAGTTTTCTAAGCGTAGAAAAGGAGAAGGAGTAAGAATAACTCATGTTTTTTTGCGAATGACCAAACATTTTTACTAACTTTACGTTACAGTATTTTTTGCCTTGCATAAATTTGGTCCTTCGAATATGGATTGCTTGAACTTTTTCCGATTTTCAACAACAATAACATAACTCATAGTCTTCAACCCTAATCATCTCTTTGAAGCCCTAATTAAATCATGCGTAATTGTAAGTGAATCATTGAAGTTGCACTGTACCTCACCTGAACACTGGACATCCATTTCCGGTCAACTTTTGTATAACCGTTTTAAAAGTACGAATTTGAAAGTGTTTATTGATGCTTTGTTAATTCAAAAAACCTATTATGTGCTTGAACTCTCTCTCTCTCTCTCTACTTCTATAATTTATATCAATTGATAAAAAATGACTTCCCTCTTATTTACTCTCGTCGTTTAAGCAAAATACCTCCCAAACCATAATTTATATCCAAAAATGTCCAAATCCAAAATACAAATTTTATTGAATCAATCATCTGCTATAAAAAATACAAAAACAAGTAAATCCTTTGGCAGAGTAATCAAAGAAGCAATTTCTCAATGTCCCAGTGGTCCATATATTAATAATGTTTCTACCTAACCTTCAAAAAACATCCACCATACTCTACAACATACCTACGCTCGGCCGCGCCGCCGCCGCGCCGGGCGGCCGGACCGTTCCAAACGTTCATCGCTTCATTGAACGTGATGCCATTACATATATGTATGCGCATTGCTCCATGAATAGAACTAATTCGAATCAGAAACAGAAAATTCCCTAATCACATCCGCAGCAAATTAATTTCCTGTGTCCTGTAATGACATTTCTGCCCAATCTTCATTTCATTCTAATTTTAGGTGCTGAAGCAAGGTCCGGGCTTGGTGTGGTGTGGAGGTGGACTTGGATACGGGTTCGTCTTGGTATTTTTGTTTTGGTTTGTGATTAGATCCTTACTACACGTCGCGTTGTGTAGGACGTATGTAGGTAAATAATGTAGGTATTTCCTTCCAATAGACACATATTCGTAGAACGCCTCTGTCTTCCTTGTGTTGTGTAGCCAAAGTTGGGTTATTCCAAAAGCGGAAGTACCTTACATCAGCTTCGGCATTGAAATAACTTATAATCTTTTTATTTCTCTTGTATCCAATATAATGTAGGTACATTGTATTTTTATCTTAATCGTGTATCTTCATTTTGTGAAGACTGTATTGAAGACCTTTTGTGGCAGAAATTTGGACTTCGACAATTCGGGAAGAAATTCTTTGTGATTATGTTAGCATACCTTTTTTTTTAATGCGTAGGTGCGTATAATGAATCTCAAGGACAAAATTGCTGTGTCATGAATGAGTCAATGGGATTGGGAGGACGTGACGTGACATTACATTTGATTTGATTGAAAGTAATTCAGCGTCAGAATGCAGCCGAGGAAACTATTTGAGATTATTTTTTCTCATTTTCAAACATCCTGAAAAACATTAAAGCTAATGAATAGAGTTACACAAAGGCTCCATTCATATCGCCTTAAGTAGAGAAGTCATTTAGATCATTTCATTTAATAAAAATGTTTGTAAGTTGGTTGGAAATACGACACAATTCAATACAAGTAGTATTGGATGAGTTTAAGTCTGAAAAAACACAATATGTATAAATGCTAGAGTGACTCAGGGCTCTGTTCTGTCTCCGACACTATTACTCAAGTTTATATGTAAATGATCTCCTGTAGGCAACTACAATTAAAGGGTTGATTTTGACAGCTCGTGGCGACCATATTGTTTCTTTTACTTTCTGTCAAAATATCTTCTTTTAATAAGTCACTAAACCAAAATCATCATTGCAAGTTACAGCGTCGAGCAGCTCGTGCAAATAATAAAACTTTGTTATCAATATGGGTGTTCTCTAGTAGCAACTATATGCACGCATTGACCCTTTTTTATGGGGTACATGGTCATCATTCCAAGGTTCAACGGTTTGGTGGCCAAATTGGAGTCCACGAGCTTAGTGAACAATCAGTCTACACCCGTGTATAAACGAAACACAAGATCTGCCGAAAACATTGCCGCTGCTGTTCGTGAAAGTTTGTAGCACAATCCAAGGCAATCAATTCCGCGTCGCTCACAAGAACTTGGCCTGCACACCAACACATTACGAATTTTGTGTATTGATTTGGGCAAGCATCCATACAAAATCCAACTGACCCAGGAGCTGAAACCAAACGCTCATATGCTACTCCGAGTGTTCCTTAATTAGACTTTGAAGCAGATGGAATTCAACAAAATTTTGGTCTTTAGCGATGAGGTCCATTTTTGGATGAATGGATAAGTGAATAAGCAAAATTTCCGGATTTGGGAGAAACCCAATCCACACGAGATTCACGAGGTGCCAATGCATCCAAATAAAGTAACTGCTTGATGTGGATTTTGGGCAGGAGGCGTCATATCGGTCCGTACTTCTTCGAAAATGATGCTGGTCAATAATCGATGCCATCGGTCAACTTCAGCTTTATTTATGCCAAAGTCATCGAAAACCGGATCTTCCGAATGCGTGCAATCCAACGAAGCCGTGATGGGAATTCAGACGGTGCTATATTTCATACATAATGCCATTGATAGGATTCTGAAATAAATATAAAACCTTGTTATTATTTCATATACAACTTGGTTTATTCAATTTTAAAATCGATCAGCCTTTGATGGAAAACCCTTTACACTATTTTTCAATTTTATAAGTGATCTCTTGTCTGCAAATTCTAACCAAACGGTATCATCAACCACTTCTTGTTGAAGTATCACATACGCCAAGTCGCTAAAAATAATCTGGCTTCAATTTAAAAAAAAAAACCTACATACGTCCTAATGTTGAGTATAACTCCCATTTCTAGGTTGGTTTGGTGCGTCAGAAACTTCCTTAAGCTTCATTGACAAAATTCAAAGAAGAGATTTTGAAATGATTGGTAACAATAATATCTTTAAATCGTATAACTGCTAAGTACAGAGACTCGTTCTTTAGCCGTACTACGCGAATGTGAAATGCGTTACCACGCTCTGTCTTTCCTTGTCATTGTCATGTTCAAGAATTCAAAAACAGTGTTCACTGACACCTCATCTTCAATCCCCTTCCTTTATAGCTTTTCCAAGCATATATTGGCAAAGAGGATTAAAGTTGTTGTGCTGTTGGAAAAGTATAATAATATAATAAACGTAAAAGAAAAACCAGTATAGTTTCCTTCCAAAGCAAGGACACTAATTAGAGTTAATTCTCAAAAAGTCATCAATTACAATTCAGTATTTTCAGCTTCAGTTGGTTGTATGTAGTTCTAAATTAATACCTTCCAATTTCCAAATCAGTCAAATCGATTCAATTGTAACTAATTTTTTAACGACAAGTTACCGTTATTTATATTCAATTCGGGAGTTGGCTGATTAGGTTCCTTTCTCTTTGGACTGTTTATACATAGGTTTGCTATATTAGGTGATCTGTAGAGTGAAACCAATAATGTTCAAGAGTTCGTGTTGAAAGACAAACTCTTGTGGACGACAAAATCTTGCTCCAAATTTATTCTCCTGCTGCGTGGCTCTGCGTGATGGAGTTTCCCAAAGCAGTCCAAATGCCAATCCATATATCTAAGTACCTTACTTTGAGTTGAGCAGTGAGCATGCGACGAACGCGACGACGACGAGTTAAGCTCTATAAGTTGTTAAAGGAATAAGAAAATGCTGGGGTTTATAATAAGATTGGCTCTGTTCAATTGGCAATCGTTTCGTTGTTGGTCTACCGCTGCGATGCGAAGACAATGATTGTTAACATTATTGACAAATGAAGTGGAGCTATGGGCCGTTCGGCAATAACAACAACAACAACAATAACAACCAAGACGACAAAATGCTCCTGCGCAAGTTGTTTATGTTAGATTTAGAGTTGGTGGTTAGATTGTGCGGCTCAGGAATGGTAAGGCAATTAATTTATGAACAGACCAAAGAGCCTCCTTCTTATTGTTCGTATATCTGGTAATTTCCAAAGAGTTGGTATTCTTTAAGAAAAAAGTAAGTGATGAGGAAGATTTGCAAGTTGTTGCTGCACTTTCATTCCAAAAGGAAAAGAAAAGAAAAGAAGGAACTCTCATAGCGATCGCATTGCGGAATTCCATTTACGGATATGTAACACAAAAGTATCTCATTAAAGAAACGCTCTGGGAATTCATCTTTGAATTGATCTTTTTTTTTGTCATTCTGCTAAAATTTTTTTATACTTTGTTGCTGTTGTTGTTTTCCTTTTTTTGTGAACGGGTATAGTATAATATATGGTGGTGATTTGGTTTGAAAATGGACACAACGGAATTTGATCGTATTTGGAAGCTTTGAAATAAAACTGGCTTAGCATTACATTAGTTTGGTTTTTGTTATAGACGCAATGCCAATTTCATTTCGGGTAAATGTACCGTTATATAGAAAGAAGACAGATTTCATTCACGCTTTCTTTTGAAAAAAACAACTTTAAAATTGACATTTGTTTTGACAATCAGTAATTTGCTTCTATCGATATGAAAAGAGATCAAATGACCAAAAAGATTGATCTATGTATGTATCTTAAAAAACATTTTAAGCACCTAATTTGACAAACAAATATTGCTCCGAATTTGACAGACAATATTGATCCAAAAAGCAAAAGTTGTTTTTTTGATTGTTAATTAATTTTTCTGATCTGGATCTTTAACAAATTTTTTCCTCACCACCACCTAAAATGGAAAATATGACAAGGTTTGTGGTTACGAGGTGAACACATCAAATATATATTTGAAGAGTTTTTTCATTGGTAAATCGTTTTGCAATACAAAATTGATTTCTCGTCGTGAATGAAACAAGATTGAAAATTGATCTTTTTTTCATTTTTGACACATTCAACAATTCAGGATAGTCTATCCAACATGAGATTGAATGCAGCCATTGTAACCATCTTTCTTCTTCTAGGAGATACGAATGACAGTAGACCTGTCAAATGTATCAACTTTGATTTTATTTAAAAATTCTTTAGTATATTTGAATAAGAATTTTTCTAAATATAATTGAATCGAACTACACAAAATAACTGCACAAATTGACTTGAGAAACAATCAAAATATGCATTTTTCATCTAAACTTATGGGTAAATTCAGTTTTCTTTCAAACATTGTTTTTTTTCGTCGCGCACGCAACACAATTGGAATTGTTTTTTTGTCCTTGTATTAGTGTAACCTACATATGTACGAGTTAAAGAGTGCGGTAGAGCTGTCAAACTCCCACTTAAACATTTTTTTAAAAATTGTATTAGTATTGGTGCAAAGAGAGTAAATCTGCCGAATAATCCTAAACTGCAGATTTGATCTTAAATCAAAAATAAATCAATTTAGTTTGCCTCGTGGAATGAAAAAAAAAACATAAGAAATCTGTTAAATCTTAACACCTCTATTTTAAAAATAAATTGATTTATTTTACCCCACTAAAAAGAAACAATAAGCGATGCTACCTCTGTCAAAATTTTAACATACAAAAAAAGATCAACAAAAATCAAATAAAACATGTATGTACATATGTATGTAGGTTAGAATTTTTTGGGGTAATTTCAAATTTGTTGTAAATATTTTGACAGATGACGCAATTAAAAAAAAAAACGTTTTAATAAATTCTGTCATAAACCTGAACGGATGTAAACAGGTCAACCAATCAATTATCAAAAGCACCTCAAATCAATTTATTTTGCCCAATGGAACGTCCAAAAAGAAAAAAAAATCGGCATTTTGACAGCTTTGAGAGTTGAAATCAATTAAGTACCAACAATAGAAGATAAATGTATACTCAATGAAATTATTAATAAAAGCAAAATTTTGAAGTAAAAAACTTCTGCATCATTAATTTCTGTCAAATATATGTCACACAATGCGAGTAAACGTAATGAATGTCGTAACCTCATCTCATCAAGCATTTAACCGACGACTGTAAATAGAGTCCATATGATGTCCGTTGACGCCAACGAAAACGACGCACGATGACTACGAAGACGACGACAACGATTTTGACAGCTGTGCACGTAAACACGACTATTTCTCATGAGCTTCAAACTCTCCATATTTCAACTCCATCGTCCACACTCATGTCATGCCAATTCTAATTACGATTTATAGGAAGCGGTCACCAGAAACGCACGCCGCGCTGCCGCTTACCGCTAACATAAATCGAAATCATCCAAGAATACAAACCAGTAAATTATTACATTGATATTGTATAAATGTAACTCATGGTCGCAGAGTCAGAGATGAAAACAATGCCAACTCGGTACCGCGCCACGCCAGCCATTGCCATATCCAACGTTCTTTCGACGTCGTCGTGTCGTCGTTCACCGGTCTACACTAACTCCGTCATCGAAATTGGCAGAGTGACCGTTTCTGGTGCACATTAGTAACAGAAGAATCAGCAAAGATCGATTTGCCTTAAGATGGCAGCGCATTCGATTGCACTCAGACTAAGAGCAGCTACGAGTAAAGCCCGAGCAGACTTTGAACATATCGTCCAAGATGAATTTATGCTTGAACAGGGAGCCTCTGACATTCCAGATGGTGATTTACTCCACACTGTAAGTGATGTAAGTGCGTGCCAGGGCAAGAGATAAGCCCAGCTCTTCATTTATGTAGTCCATACCTTTACAACAAAAGAGAACTCTCAGCTTTACCGATCTGACCAGTTCCTCCCTATACAATGGACACTTAAATTATAGTTCCGCCAAAAAGACAACAAAAAATGAGACTGTCCGCAATTGTGCGGTGTTGGTGGCAGCGGAAAAGTCACGCTTTACAAGCTTGTACGCCATTTGCAGTGCTGATTGGATGCAATAGCACGACTACGACTATGACGACGAGACGATGGCAATGGCTGTCCACCAAGTCCACGTGTTAATTCCATTTAATCCCTTCTCCATCAGTGTTGTGTTGTCGGATTGGAACCGAAGGAGCAACGACGCCGATGTTACGATGATGGTGATGACGACGCGCGAGTGTTTAATTCATTGCATTGCATGCTCATAACCATAATAAGGCAATATTCTCCTTCTCCATCTCTAACCCAGACCATGCCAGCAATACAAGTAGTGATTCAGATTCAGACTTACGGAGTGGACAACGCTACGAGTAGGTACATAATGTTGGAGCCAACAGATCTACAAGTGCGAGAGAATTGTGTTGTGCTCGAAGCGATTTGTTAATTTGTTTCTTGCTTGGATAAGATTCGTCACATGGACATGAGTGCCAACTTACTACTGATGATTGTTCAAGACATGCCGAAGACAGTTTATGGGATTTTCTATCAGTCGTACGTATACGATCGCGATGCGGCTGCTGAACTGAAACTCTTGTATATCAATGTTATGTTGATGGCTGCTTCGAATGGAGCATCTAGCGATATATTGAGATTGAGAAATGCTGACGTTAAGGATAATGAGAAACATTGATTTGATGTGGTTCAACTTATCAATATCTTCCGCACTAATGATACATGATGCTACGCAATAATTACAGAGACGTTTTTTTTAAATTGGATTCTTTGTACAGGGTTTTGCAATAGGGATTTTGACAGCTCTTGGCAGCCATATTGTTTCTTTAAGTTTCTGTCAAAATATTTTCTTTTAATTGGTTACTAATGACAAATGATCATAACAGCGTCGAGAAGCAGGTAAAATAAAAAATTGGGTGGCGCAACAGTCCGTTGAGAACTAGGGCCTAGTGACTTACAACTCTCAACCATTCCTGTGTGCAAGTACTGTTGTCAGGGATGGAGGGGACCTACAGTTTTAAGCCGAATCCGAACGGCTAATTCGAGAAAGCACTTTTCATGACAGGAATTACTCTTGGAGAATATGTCAATTCCTCGCAAGAGGCAGTACCTGTGAAAAAACTTTAGATGGCATAGGCAGGGATCGAACCCAAGACCTCTGGCATGACAGTCCAACGCACTAACCATCATGCCACGGGTACTACTCTAAAAGCACGTGCAAATGATAAAACTTTGTTATCAAAATGGGTTGGAAATTGATCCTGGATAAATAAGCAAAATCCAATGCATTAAAGTTACTGTTTGGAGTAGACTTTTTCGAAAATGATGCTGGCTAGGCCATCAATGGCGATTGGTATAGGTCGAGGATTACGAACTTCCTGTGGCCTGAATTGTATGTTATGAACACAAAAGACATATGGTTTCAACAATGTTGTGCTACGTGCCACACAGCTCAAGACGTAATCAATATTCTGCACGAGCGGTTTTATCGTTATCTCATATTGCCAAGGCGACGTGAAATGGCCACCAAGATCGTTAGATTTGAACCCTTTGGACTTTTTCTTTTGTGGCTTTCGGAAGTCGCAGGTCTATGCGAAAAAGCCGCAAACCATCGACAATTCTTTCAAAGAAAGTTTCTTGACTACAGTCCAGATGTCGCTTTAGCCGTCTTTTAATGAGATACATTATATATACATTGAAGACCGCAGTGACCGTGACGATGACGAATCCATTTCCATTCAATAGAACTTCATGGGCTAAAGTTACAAACTTTCAATTCCATCGCCAGACTCCCTTATTTATGTATGTCGCTTAAGTCTTTGGCTTGAAGGGCCCTATAAGCTTACTTCTGAAAAATTCGCCCCTAAGTTCGATCTTTAAGCCACAACAACTTAAAGGAGCTTTCAAGTGATTGCAATAATGCAATACAGGGATACAAGTCAATATACAAATTTTATAGGATTAACAACACAGTCTTAGTATTTATATTCAGAAGAAAATCCATATAGAAGCTTTGTGATGGACAAAACTTCTAACAAGAGATAAAAGATCTCCTTTTAAGCCTTAGGGTCTATTTATTGAAACTTATCATTGGAATTCTTTTCTCAGGTTTATAGCGATCATTGAAAATTTCACTGTTCAAAAATATCTTGATTGGAATCTAGTTTTGGAGGTTAAAGTTGATCATTGAAAACAAAACTGGAGTGGTTCCATTTCGGGGATGAACGGTTTTTATGTCAAATACGAAGGGCTATTTTGAGAAAATCGCTTTTCATACTAAGATTTACTCTTATAGGATTTTTTGAATTCCTCGCAAGAGGCAATACCCGTGAAAAAAAAACTTAAGGTGGCACACGCAAGGCTTGAACCCAATCAAGAACAACAGTTCTACGCACTAACCATCCCGCCACTGGTATTACACTGATAGCTTTAACTGTCCCCTTAAAGTATTGTAATGTGTATACACTCTTTATCTCTTTTAATATCGTATTATAGTAGAATAAGTACGAAGCAACCATAGTAATAAACACTTGTGTAGAACCTTTAGAATAAGGGGCAACAACTAGTGATTAAGAGGAGAACTCGCTTCTTTAAGCATCTAGTGATTAAGAGGAGAACTCGCTTCGTTAAGCATCGAGAAACATCTAGTGGCTAATAGGAGAACTCGCTTCGTTAAGCATCTAGTGATTAAGAGGAGAACTCGCTTCGTTAAGCATCGAGAAGCATCTAGTGGCTAAGAGGAGAACTCACTTCGAGAACATTCAGCGCCTACAAGTAGTTTCTCGAACCAATTTGAGGTATATAAATAGGCGCTCGGAAGCTTAGCGGTTCATTATTGGTTGTGAACTGCGATAAAGTAAAGACTGTGTTTAAGAATTAATAATTGAAAGTAAAGACTGTGTTTGAAAAGTAATAATTGAAAGTGTTCAATAAATAAGTTTGGAACAATTTAAATAAAGTAAATTGTGTTTTATTTACAAGTCTGAATAAGTTTTAATTGTCGGACCAAGCCGAATATTATAGTATTTTAGGTTTATTGATACTCCAAGGCCTATTTCGAGGAATGCTTTAAGTATTTTTGGCTCAAATCTTTTCCTAAAATTTGGCGAGTTTTTAAACCTTACCCAGGCTGTCCAAAAAATTAGTGTTTTTCCAAATAGAGGTTTGATTTGAACTTCAGAACCATCAAATTTCATTCTAGAAGTTATCAAATGCCATTTAAAAGTAGATGGTGATGTAATGGGCCACAGTTGGGTTCTTTTGAAACTTACTTTAATAGTTGCTAAAAAGCTTAAACAAAATATATTATAATCTCTATCACAGCTCGACTCGCTTAGTGGTGGAGTTCCCTATCGCAATTTGCCATTCAAGAACAAATCGGCAACGAATAAAAACAACGTTATCTATCATTGAAATCACTAGTTAGTAAATGGAAATCTGAGCCACAGGTCAAGCCCAACTTTTGATTCGATGGAGCCACAAAAATATATAAATACCATTACCAAATTGCAAAAATAATGGAAACACGTTACTCTTGCGACATGCTCTCTCAATTTTCAACCCAAAAGCCATCAGGGCCAGGTTGGACTTTTAGACGGCAACTACGACGACGACGCAGTCTCTCGCATACTTATGAGCTGTCTAGTGTCTCAGTCTAAGTCTGGAACTTCATAAGCTCCAAAGAGCTCCAGCTGCGAAATTAATTTGTTCCTACTTTATATCCAATAACACCGATTGTAGTTTTAATCAATCTCGATTCATCTAGCCTAGCAAATAAGTGTTACAATTATTTAGCATACACATTGCGCTTGCGCTGCAGTGGCAGCAGCAACGGCACTCTGTCGTGCACTTTGGGTTGACTTATGCCAGCCCAGCCGCAGTCGCAGCCTCGCTAAGCTGATGCCGCACCCAAACAAGAAAACGCCAACTCTCTATGCAGTCACTAGCTAAGCTAGCAGAAAGATTAGTCGAAAATCCATGCTAGAGCCAGAGATATGTACGTGGTCCGAATGGGAAAACCCAATTAAACTGGCAAATAGAAGGGGATATCTCTGTCCCCCTTGTGGTCTGCCATTTGGCCGTTTGTCCGTTTGGATGCTTAATCATGACAGGAGCAAAGCCACGCGAACACAAACCTCAAAATGTAGCCGGCCAACAACCAACGTAGGTAACGTGCAACTGTATCTAGCTTTAGCCTTGGATCAGGCCCAGGTGCACTTTTAATGCGGTGTGGTATATATTGAGTCCGTCGTCGATAGACAAAGTAGTCGTCGTCGTCATCATTGTATCTTTTTGAAAAAGTTGGAGCACTATACAAACTAGTAGAGTGCTTAGATCATTCGACTAAAGCTGCGAGTGTAGGTAGGTCTAGGTATATATCGGGCGTGGTTGCAAGTCGCTGAGCGCTGCAATCACGGAAGTTGATTTATTTCGCATTGATTTAATGTGGACTGGAACCGTATAGCGTATAGCGACGACTTCGACGTCGACGTCGAAGTCGTCGTTGTTATACGTTTTACTATAGAGACTAGACACTCGAGGAGTTCGGGAAAGCTGGCTGTCGTCAGGGCGGTATGGTCGGTCGGTCGGTTCGATCGTTATGCTGTGGATTTGAAGCTCTTGGACTACTCGCAATCCAAATGGAAGTCGTATTTATGCAAAGCGATTGGAGTGCGCTGATAAATTGCTCTCGGCCTTTGTTCGAGAGCGAACAAGTCGTAGTAGTGTCTTTAGGATTTCGATGCAAAATGTTAGACCTCTCTAAAGTCTAAAGATTTTTCCTTCACCTTTTTTCCTCTCTGGGTCGATGATTCTGCAGTGCAGCTTGCAGTTCATGTTTTGTAAAGTATATGTTCTAAGTGTCAGCATCTATTTCTGTACGAGCTAAACAACAATTGGATCAAATCAAAAACTAAAAGAGATCGTTATGGGGAGAAGTCTGTTTTTTAAATGTACACTAAAGTAAACTGTAAGGCGTGGAGAGGTGGGTTGGTTGTTTTGTTTTTTAAGGAAAAGCGTGATTTAATTTTCTGTTTGAATAAGTAACATTTGGGATTATAATGTGGCAGTTTTAACTGTTATTTGATGAATGGTTTTGAATTGCAAACAAACAAATTTTATAAAAATTATGTGCATACCTAACAGAGGCTCATGCAGATTTCCGGTCTGAAAACTAACAGTTTTTGTTTTTGAAGAAAATAGGTTTAACACTGAAAACGAGTTGAAAAGATGAACTTTGAATTTGATACTCTTGAAAAAAACTAATAAGGGGGGACTTCCGGCGTTTGGCAGTTGACTTTCGACCTTTGACAGTTGATAATAGCCCCATTGTCAAAATTTGCTATAAGCTTTTTTCCAAGTAGATTGTTAAAGCCTTTTCTAAGGTCACCGTAATTATTCTAATAATAGCTGCACCCGTGGCGTTACTCGCATGCTCGATTTAAGAACACATTTATGGTTAGCATAAAAAAGATTATAGTCAGCCAACTTTAAAAGATAGACAAGACATATTCTGTCCAAGAGTTTGTTTTAAAAGGGTACCCATTCTGTCATACATTATTTAAGTGAAATCTTAACCGTTTCCGCAGCGCACGAAAGGAAATCTCTCAAAATGAAAAAAAACCATCCTCGGTTATGAAACATTCTTTGTTGGTGCTTCACTCGTATTAGCCTTAGCGTGATGTTATTAGCCTATGGCCTCCCTCAATAAACGGGATATCTAATTCTAAAAGAATTTCTGCAATTCGACCAGTCTTTCCTGAGATAAGTGCGTTCAAACATACAAACAAACAAAGCATTTCTCCAATCTACAACTTTTTGTACAAAACACGGAAATCTACAAAACAACAGTTCTAAGAATATGGACAAATGGCAGCCAGTTGAGGTACTAGGCACCCGATGTTCACCGCGGGGAGGTGAGAGTAGGAGTTGAAAGACAGAGGTGGGTTTTGAGAAAAACCTGTGGACGCTTGTGTCCTCTTGAATGCACATGTCTACCATTTGAACATTTGTCTAGTTTTCGCATCCCTGTCAAACTTATCCGTTTGTGCAGAATGACGATGGAGAATGCACGCTGACCTTGTTAGGTCGGAAAAGATCTCACCGATTCATTTGAGGTTTTAGACGAGGCGATGCGACTTCTTCAACATCGTTCTGGAAAGAATTGTGCAAAACTCGACCGTCAGCAATAGAGGCACAATCTTCCAAAGGTCCATCCAATTACTCGTATACGCAGATGATATTGACATAATTGGAAGATCAAAGCGTGATGTCAGTGAAGCTTAGAAGGCTAGGTCATGTAGAGCGAATGGACATCAACGCTCCAGACCGGAAGGTCTTCGAATCCAATCCCAAGGGACGGCGGCGCAGTAGAGAAAGACCGCGAGTCAGGTGGCGCACGCAGGTGGGTGAAGACCTCAACCAACTTGGCATGCGAAACTGGAGACAGCTAGCTAGGGACCAAGCTGGCTGGAAACGCATGTTGGTTGAGGCCCAGGTCCGCCCGGACTGTAGCGCCACCTTAAGTAAGTAAGTACATTCATTATGTGCGGTTAAAATAAAACTTCTCTATAATTGAAAGTAATTTCCGGAATTCAGCTCAAAGGTAAACTGATCGACTTTCTGAGAGTGAGAGTAAAGTGGCTAAAGTTTTTAAATGCATTGTTTGAGGCAAATTGAATTGGTGAATTCGAATGAACATTGCTTCTAAAAAACATTGGTAAAACAACGAAAGGCATGGAACACTGCAGCGGTGTAAAAGTTTCGGTTAGTCGCCCATTATTTTATTCTATCCAAAAGATTTAAACTTGTTTTGGGAAAACCTTCCTACATATGCAAGATATATTCAACTTTTGGAGAAATAAAATCTTTGTAAATTACAGACAGACCAGAATCTATTAGTGTCATTTTTGGCAATGTCGAATACATATGTGATCATTCCATAGAAGGTGATCGTGATACACATAATGAGAACCTACTAAAAGCTGATAAGTTTTCTGGGTGCAAGTTTAATAGGGGGTGAGTTACACTTTAGCGACAGGAGGCAGCGTTCAGTTTTTGAAGAATTTAATTCTACACAGTTAATAATTCCCCATTGGAAAATACTGTCGATATCGGAATTTAATGAGCTTTTCATAAGCTGCTGTTGAAGTTCCACATCCCAAAGAAAAGGCCGTGAATCTAAAAACAAATACGAAAAACTGTGACTTTCATCGACGAAATAGTTAATTCATTGAACTGTTGCAGACAAGGAAATCGTTTCTGAATAAGAGAAAGAAATTCGGAGATAAAATGGAGCCCTGTGGAACACCACCATTTTTTTAATGTCAGATTTGAAACCATCCAATGCAACTTGTATCAATCGGTTAGAGAGGTATATAGTTTGTAATCCAACGAAGAAGTGATTTATCAATATCCTTTTTTACATGACAGATTGTCTTGAAACAAAGATTCCTTTTAAACCGTTTCGTCGATTTAAACACCGTTTGTGCATAAATGGTTCAGCATTCCTTTAAGATTTATGAAAGATAGGTGAAATCTATTTTCGATATGGTGGATATTGCAACACACATTCCAAACCTAGACTGACATTTAGTTTTTCATCCAACCCCATTGACTTAAAACCATCACACTTTCCATTTATTTAACTCTCGCAAAAACCTAAAACAAGACCATACTTGGTAAGCCCACTGCATATCTATTCCCACACGAAAAAAGTTTTTAAAAAAAAAACCGACAATGCTTGCTTTTCATCTTGTATTTAAGTGACCAAAATTAAATAGAAACCTCCCCATTTCCATTAATCACCATCTCATTTCTTTGTCTTGTTTTTGTTTTTGTTCTCTAAGAGATCTCTTATGGACCATCTAAATATATTCAAGACAAATTGCAAACGTTTTTGCTTTAACTTTAACGAGCTTACCTGGAATAATTTCGAAAAATTTCTCGAAACAATGTGTGCGCACGGTTATAGGTAAAAGTTACCTACCTACGAGTACGTGTATCGTCGAAAATCTATGTGTGTTTGGAATACATTACACTGTTGCATTTGCAGCTTACCGCTTGAAGTCTTTAGCTCCACGTTTGTTGTATGACGACAAAAAACCAAAACGAAAGACCTCCGACCGCAGATTACTCCAAATACAACAATTTGCATTTGATAAAGATCCATCATTGGAATAAAATGTTAATTCTTGGTGCAGTTTAGGTTTGTGATGTTGATATTGGAGTGCGGAATAAACAATGTTTTCCTTTGCTACTATAACGAGAAGTCCACCCTTCCACCTCCACATTAACCATCGACCGCCTTGATAATGGTAAAAACATCAAAACAGCATTGGCCTCGGTCCAAGCCCATTTTTTGTTTTTTTTTGTTTGTTCATCTCTCACAGCAGCACCCTGAGGCTGACTGAGGATATAACTTTTTCTTCTTCAAACAATTGGCTCATTTCTTCGTTTAGATTTTCATCTATCACATGAGTTCAGCGCAATATAAAGCTTACGTGGGCTATACTTTCGTATTATTGATGCATGATTCCATCAGGAACAACAGAAAAAGAGTTATCAGGCTATAAAAATCAAGGCAGAGAACAAGGCTTCTCGCACGCGTCCGACATTGCCAGGGAAACCCTTCCCACGTATACGTACGACGAATGCAATTTAAACAATTTATTTTTTTAAAGTTTTGAATAAAATTTCGAGAGCAATGGGCAGGACAGGAATCGCAAGAAAGATGGCTTATCAAAAATGTATTGCATACGACCGACCGACGCGACGAAGGCTTGAAGGCAAACTTGTTGGGTGTTCACAAGATAAATGTGATGCAAATATTATATGTGGTGTGGTTGATATTCGCAGATGAACTAAAAAGTGGGCACAACGAACGAGAAATGGTTTCGAAAAAACAGTTACTCGAAATGATTTCATTTAAAATTGAACTATAACGACGGATGTGGCATTTCTTTCCAAGAGAAGTATTGGTTTTTAAAACAAATAAAATGGTCAACTAGCGGTTCATGATCATAAGCACCAACAATAAATTTTCCATTGAATGGGGACTCGAACTAGATATAAATTTTAATGTAGACAAAATAAGCAATTGTGTTCAAGCCCTAAAGTAAAATTTCAAAACTTAATCTCCCACCCCGCTCTGTCATCCTATGTTCCAAAATTTGGCATAGGGAAGCAACAAGAAATTTCTCATACGTCTACATTTAGAAATACGAAAACACTTCTTTTTTTAAAGATAAGATAATTCGTAATACATAAATAATATTATAAAGCTGAGGAGTTTGTTTGCTTGCTTGTTTGTTTGTTTGTTTGAACGCGCTAATCTCAAGAACTACTGGTTTGATTTGGAAAATTCTTTCAGTATTAGATAGCCCATTTATTGCGGATTAATAAAACATATGTAGGCCATATGACATCACGCTAAGACTTATAGAGCGGAGCATTAATAATTTTAATTAATAACGCCACGGGGTGTAGCTAGTCGTTTAAAAAAGATAAGTTAAAAAATTATTTTGTTTTTCTTATAAATCAGAAGTTGAAGAAATTACCATTTAAAATGTCACTACTATTCTGACAAATTTAGAAAAAAATAAAAATTCTTTTATGTTTTCAATAGAAAGACTTTACTGTCAAATTTGTTATCTCCTTTTTAAATACATACAAAAAAAACTTAAAAAATCTCGGAAACCTTGTCTTCTCTCAAAAAATTCCAACTCCAGCCGTGGAAGTCATTTTTAATCAGATTATAATCAGTGTTCTAGTAACACTTAAGAACATTAATTTTCACTAGTCGCAAGTCACTGCAGCATCACCTCATCATCATTGCCACTGCCACCGAAAGCGACGCGACGCAACTATCACGCACATAGCACAGCTTATCGGATAAGGTTATTCAATATACATATATTTTTGTTCTTGCTTAGGTCTTGACCAAAGAAACCGCTTCGCATCCTTTGTATATATAATAATAACACGCATTCATTTTCAGCCTCAACCTGGAGCTGAAACAATCACGGAACATAATTTTCCTCTTTATATCTGATTGGGTGTCATCGTAGGCAGGCACCAGAGGCATTGGGGCCGATACATTTTTCGTATGGTATATATGTATATTTTTATACTGTGATGTTGGCTGGCTTGAGAGCTGCGTGGTCCACACACTTTGGTCAACCGTGCGTCCCGGTTTCTATACGAGGAGGGTCGACCAGTGTATGCAAAGGTATGTGACTACTTTCGTAATGAGAACCCAATTAAATGCGGCTCTACTCTCAGCTCGGAACCACAAAGAACAATCGGCATCGGCCAGTTAGAGGTAGTAAAGGCATCAAACCGACCAAACTAAAAAAAACAGCACTACTTAAAAGAAATCCTATTTCTTCATCGACAGGGTGACAGGACAGAAACAGCAGCTCAGGCTCAGTACATAACTACAGCTACAGCGATAGCCGCCGCGATGAGGAGAATAGAGGAACCTACTTTAAAAAAAAAAACAAAAGCGTGTTGGCAAAACGTAAACGAAAAATCAAACCGAAACAAATCAAGGCTCCAGAAGATATCGGCTGGGGCTGGGTGGAATTTTGATTGGCTCCCGCTGCCGAATCAAGAGCATCGAAATGGAATTCCAAATTTCTTTTTTAGTTTTTTGAAGTCGAATCAAGTGATGTATAGAATCCTTTTCCGTTTCTCATATTACATTATAGGGTATGTATAGTTTGTGGCGTTTAAGACCAGGTGTACACTTCCATTCGCATATGTGCAGTGCACACACAAATCACACACTTTTAAAGAACGCAAATCTGCAACGGGCGTTAAGCTGTCAAAACTCAAAAGTTGTCAATATGAAATTTTGACAGTAGAAAAAGGGACAGTTAAGGTTTTCATCATTTAAGCCCCGGTGCACACTTCCGTAGGCATATGTGAATTGAAGTATTCAGGCACAGACGCCACGGCAACACTGCGTCAATATGCTTCAAAAGTCTGCAACGGGCCCTAGCCCGTCAACAGGAATGTAAAGTTTTGACAGTAGAAAAAGTGACAGTTAAGCTTTCCATGACACTTATGAGTTCTAGTTATTATCACTCCAAATTTAACCCCATCAGGTTCAAAAATGATGTTTATGTACGCGTTATAGGGTATCACACAATTAATTGTAAATTAACTAAGTTTTCCTTTTTTTTTCTCTGGTTCTATAGTGAAGGGCTACAAACATATTCGAACGCGCTTTCATGATTCATTGGAGTTTTTAAAAGCCAATTAAAAACTTTGTTCATAAGTCAAAGAAAAATGGTTTTGTACGTTTTATGTTTTTGTTTTTTGGTTCACAGAAATAAGAATTGACTTCTTTTGGTTTTTTATTTTATTTATTGTGTTAATACCCTGCGCTTTAGGTGTATAACGCAACAGGAAAACCAGTTAAATTAACTCAGCGACATGAGGCGGCGAATGAATGAAGCTTACTCATTAAACATGGCGGGCTTTCTGCCACTGCCGCCGCCACCGCCACAGCGACTGTCATTGCCCATCGAACATAATTAATCAGCGGATGTTAAATAAATAAGGATTCGAATACAAAGTTTAAGAATATTGCTGATTTTCGAAAGAGAATGCAGAAATTTTGTATAAGATTTTGATTTACACGAATGTCTTACACCCGATTAGATATTGAAGGTGAGTCCTGATGTGTCAGATAAACAGTGGAACCAAATTTGAATTTCGAGCAAAAATAGTTTTCCATTTGTATTAATAAGCGGTAATGCAGTACTAATTATGTGTTCTTGACCAAGCCTTACTGAAGAAGATAAATAAATACTTAAAGTTTAAACATTGTTTGACATTCAAATTTGTATGGCACTAACAAGTCAATGAAAATAAGGTGAACAGTTTTAAAGTTTTGAAAATCGAATTATAAAAGTCTAAATACTTGTTTTTATACTTTAAAACAAATTTAAAATTTGACAAATGGTTTAATACAGAATATGATTAACATGTATTTGACAACTAATTTCATGTTAATTGGCTAAACACAATAATGACAGAGTTACAATATAAGTACCAAAACATTGATAGCCAAACAAATTAATGAATTGCTAAAATTTTGATCTTATTGGACTGCTCGAGTTCTCAGTCCTTTTACGATTGAATTTTCCATTTTGAAAATAAAAACACAACAAAAACTATTAAAAATATTAACAAATTTTTACAGAATAATTAGGTTAGTTTGAATACGTTGGCTTTATTTTTTTTTATGTACAGATGTTTAAAATTGTCTGTCAAAGCCCATACGAAAAAAAACTTGGTGAAAATGACAGGTAACCAAACAGACATATTCTTATTGTAGTACATTTTCTGAAGTAATTTTCCTTAAACGTAATTTTATTATTCCACGAACAATTTATTTTTATTTATGGAAATTTAAACCGAAGGCTCAAATCTTATTTATGTTTCAACTAAAATGGCTGTTGATGTTAAGAAATTTGTATGTTACATTTTTGAAGTTTTGATATTTTATTCTTGGTGGCACAGTTGAGTCGAACAGTTCTATTTTCATTGTCATTTCAACTTTTGTATATAAAGATCGGAATGAACTTCAAGCGCTTTTCAAACTCAATGTTAACTCTAAGCCTTACCTATATGTTAGTGTTTTTTGGTAGAGAAATGTCAGATGCATTGTGAACACGTATAAACATATAAGGCATACGTCAATTTTTGACAGCTAGTTCGGTGTTATAGTTGCAGTATATAGTTGTATATAGCCAATTAATTGAATGCGATTGTATATCGTTTCTTTTTATAAACTCCTATTCTGTTTCACATTTTCTGCATTAAATTTTAAAATTTTATTGGACAATGTGTATTTTTTCAATAAATAGTTTTTTTTTTCTTTCTTTCTTCGTTTATTAAAAAAGAAGTCAAAAACATCACTTTGGAGAAACTGACACTTAAAACAAAAATATACAATATTGGTATACTAACGTCATATCTGGAATAAAGTTTAATTAAAGTTATTGGATCCAAATTTTAAACGATTTAGTAAAATGTTGAAGCAATTTTTAGCAACTAACCAAGTTTAAGAGATGATTTAGCTAGTTTTAAACTATTTCAACATCTCACTATCTCTTAACATTTTGCTAAAGCTAAAATCACGAGATGGCTGCTTCAACTTGTATCAATTTTCTTAATCCGTATAACATCTGTCAATCTTAAAGCCTAGTACGCTGCTGATGCGAAACGAAATTTCCCATACAAAAATGACATGACGAAATCATAAACGAAAAATTTTGCTGTGCTTTTCGTTTTTCAGTACGCTGCTGAACGACGAAATGTGTCATTTTAGTGAATAGCTGTACTAGATTTCTTAGTACAATTTTCCACTCTTTTCGTTCTCAATTTAATTGCCCGGCATATTAATTGCTTGCGAAATTTTGACGTTTAATTTATTTATTGAAAAAAATAGTTTACAAATTAAAATTGAAAAAAATTGTTTACTCGACAAGCAGTGAACTTCAACTTCTAAACAGAACTCTCCACAAATATTTTTCCGCTGTGGTTTTCGTTTTCATTTCGCTCTGCACTTGGAGACCGCCGAAAAATTTGTTTCACTTCAGCTGCGTACTAGGCTTAAAGTCTAGTACGCTACTGATGCGAAACGAAATTTCCCATACAAAAATGACATGACGAAATCATAAACGAAAAATTTCGCTGTACTTTTCGTTTTTCAGTACGCTGCTGAACGACGAAATGTGTCATTTTAGTGGATAGCTGTACTAGATTTCTTAGTACAATTCTCCACTCTTTTTGTTCTCAATTTAATTGCCCGGTATATTAATTGCTTGCGAAATTTTGACGTTTAATTTATGTTTCAACTTGATTCTAACGAAATGATAGATTCGTTAAGTTTAAAAATATGACATTGTATTTGACATTCTCAATGAAATTACGTTACGTTTCGTTTAAAGAAAATTTAAAAATAATTTATGGCGACTACTGCTTTAAAAAAATGTCTATTGATTTTTATCATTTCAAATGATATGCATAGGACTTTTTAGTACACACAAAATCAAAAGAACTCAGATTAAAGGAACAGATTTATTATTTGTATAAATAACGGACTTGGAGACAGGTCCCTGTTCATAAACCTTAATGTTAGACAATTGTAATTTGTTAAATTTCGTTAAAATTTTGGAAAAAGCGATTTCAGTCACTACGCTAGGCACTTAATTGAATTTGACAGCTCAAAGAATAAAACTTTAACAAAATAAAGAATAATAAAGAATCCAAATGTGAAGGATCTAGAATCAATTCAATTACGTCTACGGAATTCTTGTTTATATGACAAAGCTGATTCATGTGGCTTCTGCCAAAAAAGGCAAGATTCGTTAAGTTTTTGACATAAGCTAATGGTTCCTTAAGGTATAATCATTGGGGTTTTAAGTTAACGAACTTTATGTGAAAGAAGCACACTATGTGTATTCAGAAATCTTAAGTAAATTCTGTTGTGCTCAATAAACACTATTTGATACTTTCACACTAAACTGTCAAACTGGAAGTCATTCAAAATTTTTCGTCAAATAAGTAAAAATTAAAAATCTGTTTCTTTTTACTTCGATTTTTTGATAAATTCTGTGCTTTTTACTCAAAAATTCTTATTTGTAAGTATTAAAAACAAAAAAAGAAATAATACCTAACTTGTCATCACTGTTATAAGACTTAAGGAGGCTTTAGATATGCATTGGTAGGTGCAACTTGGAATTTGAAAACAATTTTGTATCAACTTTGAAATAGTTTTAAGCCCACTGTTGGTCGATGCCTTGTGGCATTTCACAATTAAATAATTTATTCAACCATATAATGGTCACTGGTTGAGTCCTTATCAAATTTTTGCTTATAGGCTAATTTAGCATCTCACCCAGAGCCTCAACGTTTATATATATAAATAAATGCAGACAAATCCAGACAAATACTCCACAACTGCTGCTGCTGTTGCTGTAGCATTGCACAATTCAACTCAACTAACCAAAACCAACCAATCTAACCTAACCTACCCAACCAACTAACTCAACCGAACCGTAAGGAAATTGATTAAGAATCTTTTGGAATTTAATTAAAACAAAGATATACATTATACACCCAAACCCAATACAGAAACAGAACCGACCGACGACCGACAGAGCTCCAGAGAAATATAAACCACAAAACATAACCCTATGGTTCACCATTATTCTCTTTTTTTGTGGCACTGATGGATTTTGAATGTTTTTCCCTTTCTCCAAATCCAAACTCAAATCCAAATCCAAAGACATAGCCCCATGTGTGTGGCCATCATGGTCAGGAAGCCAAATGATGGTCGCTCGGCGGCGATGGTCATTCATATATCTACTAAACAAATGCTATATGCGGTCCCGAATGGGAATATGGAGTAAATTCATTCCGACGATGATGGTGATGTCGATATGGAAATATTGTGTGCCCATATTATTCTCTCTTTTCATTTTCATACCTAACCTATTCTTAATTAATCCAAACGCCTGTGGGAATGGCCGCCGACTAACTGGGAGGTGAGAGGGTATAGAATCGACATTGTCATCCGCTCTGGAGTGTCCTAATCATTTTGGTCATAAATTTAGGAAACGGACAGATACAAGCAACACGTTATCAAAATAAGGGGACTCACATTATATATGTAGTTGGAACTTCTGTAGCAGTCATTAACATATGTTCCACAGAGCGCTGCTGTGGCCGGGACTATAGTAACCACCCCAGCGATGACGACGATGACAACGACAACGCACGGAGGCATAGTTAAATCTTGAAATGTCTTAACTATAGCCTGCTTCAACCTACCTACAGTTGGTCTTGGACTCTTTTTTTTTTTTATCTCGTGCAAGGACTCCTTTATTTTTAATTTGCGGTGAGTAGTTCTTCTTTTAATCTAGTTTCCTGTCAACTTGAATGTGGTGGATAAGCCACTTTTTCGTTCCAGTGATATGTATAGTCGTTAGCAAAAACGCCTACTGAATTCGATTGGGAGTCATGGGCGGCAAGAAGTCAACCAGGGACATGCAACACAAACTGGATGATGATTATTTCAAGGACATGTTGCATGACCAAAAGAGAGTGTGGTGTGTGGTAGAAGTAGAACACGACTTATGGTGGATACCTATAGGGGTGATGGAAATTATTTATTTGTCTAAATGATTAATTGCAGTGGGATTTTTTGCTATGTACAGTCCAGTCGGTCCTCGGGCCGCGCCGACAAACTAGACTGCTGCGTGCCTTGTTTTATGTGGGCGCTTTAAGTGTCCACCTAATTGTTGATGTAAGACACTTGTACCGCATTTCGATTTGACAAAAAGAGGGGGTAGTTTATCCTCTCCGCCACCACATTACTAGTGGCATGACTAGTCGGCCGTTCCAGTTTAAGGTGTTCGTAAGTATGTAGATACCTGGGCTTGTGAGTAATGAGTTTGTATATAGTTTAAATATGGCTAATAGTTCCGGATGTGAGGGATTTCGGTTCAGTGAGAATATAAATTGTATTCAATTAATGGGGAAGAATGAGGATTTTCGGTTTGATAAGCAAAAGAGGAATTAACTTTGGGACAAGATTAAGTAGATTAATTAATTAAATGGAGTTAAACTTAAGCTATCACATTCTATAGGAATTAAGAATCTACCTACTTTAGGCGAATTAAAGAAGAACCTACATAAGGCGGTCAATAAATGACAGAATACACAAATTTATATAACGTAAAATAATTAATACGGTAATAATATAATATTATGTATGTATGTATATGGCGGTTATGAAGCCTAAATTAATTTGAGTTTTTATCAAGTTGACGAAGTAGTACTTTTGTTTTTTTTTTCTGCTTATTGGATTTTCTGAATACAAAAAAAAACTAAAGCAAAAACTTGGATTTTTAAGTCATAGCTAGGTTAAGTGTGATAAAAAATAAGCTTTTACTAAAAACTAAAAGTAATAGCTATTTTGAAATAGCTAAAGCTGGATTCATTTGGCTTTTGACATTTCTTGACGTTTCAAGGCCCCTAGAGTCGAAAAAAAAGATTTTTAGAAAGATTTCTGTGAGTGCGTGTGTACGTACGTTCGTACGTCCCTACGTTCGTACGTCCGTACGGTCGCGACGTTTTTTTCGTCGTCCATAGCTCAAGAACCAGAAGAGATATCAACTTCAAATAAATTTTGTTATACAGATAATAATGCAGAAAGATTTAGAAAGGGCACTCAAGAAAATTGCGTGGGTGGTTTTTCTACCATAGCAGTTTAAAAAAAGGTGAAAATTTTGGTTAACCTTAAATATCTCACGAACCAATAACGCTAGAGACTTGAATTAAATTTTATATTACATATTGTAACGTCACACCAAACAAGTATATTTTTGGGAAAAAATCCAATTAACAGTTTTTTATAAATCAAAGAAACTGAAAAAAACATTTGTCACCTCGAATATTTTACAAATAAAAAATGATTTTATCTCCAAAACAATTTTGTGCAACGAAGATGTTAAATTTGGTAAAAAAAATCAAATTGCCAGTTTTTTTTTTAAACTAAAAATAAACACTAATCAAAGTTGGTAAAAATTGAATTTTGACTCAAATATCTTTTCAAAACTTTGAGGTTATGGCTTCCAACTAATTTTATCTTTTATGAAATATTGTTTTCAACTTTCAGTAAAATTTTGAGAAAAATCGAATTGATAGTTTTTTTTACAAAAAATTAAAAACCAAAAAAAAATTAACAAAAGTCGGTAAAAATTGATTTTCGACTCAAATATCTTTTCAAAACTTTGAGGTTATGGCTTCCAACTAATTTTAACTTTTAAGAAATATTGTTTTCAACATTTGGATAAATTTTGAAAAAAATCAAATTGACAGTTTTTTAACAAAAAATAAAAACCTAAAAAAAATAATAAAAATTGGTAAACATTGATTTTCGAATCAAATATCTTTTCATAACTTTGAGATATTGGCTTCAAACTAATTTTATCTTCTAAGAAATATTGTTTTCAACATCCGGTAAAATTTTGAGAAAAATCGAATTGATAGTTTTTTTTTTCACAAAAAATAAAAACCTAAAAAAAAAACTAAAACTTGGTAAAAATTTGTTTCGACTCAAATAGCTTTTCAAAAATTAAAAATATTGGGTTCAAACTTATTTTATTTCACAGAAAGTATTGTTTTCAAAATTCAGTAATTTTTTCATAAAAAATAAAATCTACAAATAATAGTACGCAAATTTGGTAAAAATTGATGTTCGATTCCCGATATCTGTCAAATTACGTAATTTCATTCATCCAATTTCTATTTGTTTATATAAGAAATAAAAAAAATTTAAGAAAAGCTACTAAAATTGGTAAAAATTTGTTTTCGGCTAAAAATCTATTTAACAAAACTATATTTTGAAGTAAAACTATTTCATTATATGAAAAATATTAGTGGTAATTTTGAAATTTTTAATAATAATTCAAATGACAACTACTACTACTCAGAAATATTAGAGTAATTTTAGGTTTGGTTAATGGGTCCATAGGAATTTTTCAAAACGATTCTTGGGATAAAAATGATAATTCAATTCAATTCAAATTTAAATATTCATTTATTGCAAGTAATCATTATAAATTTTACAAAAGCTTTAATGAATTTTTAAGCATTGGCTTAGCCGTCAGCTCATAAAAATGATAATAATAGAGCCAAAGATAAAATTCAGCCATGAAATCGTATATGAGTTAAAACCAGTGAAAACTAAATACGAAATAATGAGTAAAGCATTTATATATAAATAACAGTTTCCTGGTATATGTATGCAATAACAATACTCAAAGCCTAGGCATCAGTCATGAAATGATGTTATTGATATTGGGTCATCCTTAATTTGTTTTGTGTGTGCAATGTGCATACGTAGCTTTGTTGAGAGTAACAACTCTTGATGGTGTGCATTTAAAATTTTTTCCAAGTGAAATAAAAGCTTAAGAAAGTGCTATCCTAAAATACAATAGACTAAGAACACTGTATAGACCTTAGTAACGCTCACTTCAATTTCAGAAAACATCCGACAGAGTGTGGAGCCAAGTTCTGCTGTAGACAAAAAACCTGAGTTATAAGTATGCCACGAAAATGAATGAGATTTAAAAACACACCAAGTTCTTAATTTACTAAGGCTTAGCATGAATTTATTTTTCAAAGGATCATATCGAAGCAACTTTTTAATAATACATAATTACTTTTGAATCATTGCTGGCTAAAATTGGATATGGGTTAAGTTGAAATTCAAACAAGTTTTAAACAAATAATTATGGAGCAGCTGCATAGGGCACATAGATATAAAGTCCAATTTTTTACTTTCTACTTTTATTTCATTCTTGAGTGGAAAAAAGCGTTCTTATTTGATGGGACATAATCTTCAATATTTGTGTTTGAACCCTGAGTCCTACTTTGGTTAAAGTCCAATTTCAGCTTTATGTCCCATTCAAGTCATTCATGGGCCCCTTCATTTTGGTGATATGATATTTTATTTGGGATTTTCGATGTCGGCTGTCAACTAAAAATATTTTGTATGAAATAAAATAAGTTTGGTATCAATATTTTTATTTTTTCTGCAGATATGCGAGTCAAAAATCAATTTTGACGAATTTTTAGAAGTATCGGAATGCAATGTCAGAGATGTAACAAAATAATTATGAAGTAATTTCATTTTTTGTCGGTGACAAATATTTTTTTTTCAAAAATCGTGATAAGACCCAAAATAAGAGTCAATACGCCAATAACGACAGTAACAGATTTGGATAAAATGACATTTAAAAACTATTTTGGGCGATTTGACATTTATTTTAATCCTTGTCACATATTTTATTTTAATTTTTGCCCCTGTGCGACATTTTTTGGGTTTTATTTTGTCATAATCCAATTTTGACTTTAAAGTTTGGAGCACTATAACCTCAAGGCAATACCTGAGTCCATCTAACTTTACATGTTATTTCATATAATTTGATTTGTTGCTTGGTTTCGTCAAAATTAATAAATCTCAGTATGGTCTCTGATGCCTGAATCCGGGTTTGAAGTTTAATTTAAATCTTTCTTTTTCTTCCGGAGGTATTTTTTTAAAAAGCATACACATATTTTAAATGGGTATTAAGCACACTACTAGCAAAATCTTAAGCTTATTAAATTCATATTTATTAATATCAGATTATCACCCCTCATATTAAATGACAAATATTATTTATTCCATATTTAAATTATTTATTAAATACCGAAAAGTAATTCTCCAAAAACCAAAACCAAAAAAATGGAATTATTTCTGAGAAAACTTTAAAAATCTTCATTAAAAAGATCTAAAGATTTACGTACATTTATCTACATTTAAAAAAAAATCTCATGGTAAACTGAAAACAATTCTTAAATAATAAAATTTAAATCAATCCATCCATATCCACATACACGCTGCCCAATGTGTCCATTTCCTCGTATTATTACCTGATAAAACTGTCACAAGTTTCCAATTGATTTATATCAAGGATAATCCTCCACAACCCCCATCATACCATATTACCATTTCCAGAACTGTGCGATGTCATGTTTCAAGATGCAAGATCACTGGCTAAATCATTACCCACATCTTCGTCTTTTTTGTTTAGCATCTCATCCTCAGCCCGTCGTCGCTCTTGGTCGTCATCGTAGTCGATTTATTGTGCAATAAAATCAATCCCTCCACTCTCCACATACTTTATACTCATATAAATGCCTGGACTGGGCCGGTCTCACCTCGAGATTTGAAGTTCATTAAGAATATATTTTGTGCGTTAATTTTAGGTTTTTTAAAGCGATTTTTAATAGTGCCTGAAATGGCTTTTTAATATGCCCATAAACGAGGTGTATTAAACGTGTAAATGTCCGATCAATGGTTGGGATTTGTGTATATTTTGTTTATACTCGTATTTGGATCTTTTGTGTTTTGTTGCGGGGTTTGTTTTGGATTTTGGAAATTGATGGTATTTTTAGTTGACGCGATGTGTCGGTCGCGTTCAGATAGATGGATCGTTATTAATGCCTTGATAATAGATTTCGGCCGAAGTGTCGTTCAGTTGGAGTTGTTATATATTTTTGTTTTGTTTTTATGTGGCTCTTCATTATTTTTAGGTCTATAGTTTGATGTGAATTGAAATTCAAGGAAGTAACGAGTGCATCATTATACACGTTAAAATAAACCAATAAAATACAAATAGTAATGGGTGTTTTCTTGTATTAACGATCCTTTTGTTTTTATTTCATTTAGATTTTAGATAAGAGTGTGTTTGACAGATACTTAGAGTTCCTTTTTTTTTTAGTGCGCCATCAAACTATAGTAGACCATTTTAATGGATGGATTTAATTAATCAATAAGTAGGACATAAAACAAATATAGCTCAATTAAAATTTCTATTTTCGTTTCAAATATGTCTTAGTCAATTTAAACCTGTTATTTTTCTCATTAAAATTGAACCGGAAAAAAAGACCTTAGGGAAAATAGAAAATGTATTTTCAGCCATTGAGTGTACCTAATGGCTAAGCAGAAATACCAGTTCAATAAATAAAGTTAAATACTATGTTTAAAAAGACTTTATCCAAAAAAAAATTAGACTTATTTAATGGAATTAATGGAAATACTAAAACAAAAGAGTTGACGTACGAACCTTATTCGGTAACCTATGCACACAAATACCTGTTGATGACATTGAATGATTTCATTCAATTTGATTCCTTTGCATTAATAATGGGTGATTTTTTTGAGGTTAGGATTTTCATGCATTAGTATTTGACAGATCACGCGGGATTTCAGACATGGTGTCAAAGAGAAAGATGCTCAGTATGCTTTGACATTTCATCATGAATAGACTTACTAACGAGCAACGCTTGTAAATCATTGAATTTTATTACCAAAATCAGTGTTCGGTTCGAAATGTGTTTCGCGCTTTTTTATCGACAAATTTTGTTCAGCGATGAGGCTCATTTCTGGTTGAATGGCTACGTAAATAAGCAAAATTGCCGCATTTGGAGTGAAGAGCAACCAGAAGCCGTTCAAGAACTGCCCATGCATCCCGAAAAATGCACTGTTTGGTGTGGTTTGTACGCTGGTGGAATCATTGGACCGTATTTTTTCAAAGATGCTGTTGGACGCAACGTTACGGTGAATGGCGATCGCTATCGTTCAATGCTAACAAACTTTTTGTTGCCAAAAATGGAAGAACTGAACTTGGTTGACATGTGGTTTCAACAAGATGGCGCTACATGCCACACAGCTCGCGATTCTATGGCCATTTTGAGGGAAAACTTCGGTGAACAATTCATCTCAAGGAATGGACCGGTAAGTTGGCCACCAAGATCATGCGATTTGACGCCTTTAGACTATTTTTTGTGGGGCTACGTCAAGTCTAAAGTCTACACAAATAAGCCAGCAACTATTCCAGCTTTGGAAGACAACATTTCCGAAGAAATTCGGGCTATTCCGGCCGAAATGCTCGAAAAAGTTACCCAAAATTGGACTTTCCGAATGGACCACCTAAGAAGCAGCCGCGGTCAACATTTAAATGAAATTATCTTTAAAAAGTAAATGTCATGGACCAATCTAACGTTTAAAATAAAGAATCGATGAGATTTTGCAAATTTTATGCGTTTTTTTTTTTAAAAAAGTTCTCAAGCTCTTAAAAAATCACCCGTTATTATTCTTGATATATCTAATAAAGGTTTAGCTGACGCCTACAAATATTTATATTTCTTTTGAGTTAAAGGGAACTAAAGGGACCATCAACCCGAGAATTCGTCGAATCGTTAACGTTGTGAATAAATTAAATGTTCTTAATTATTTGGAATTGGAAGCAAAACATTTATATGGCGCCTTATTAAAGAAGAGCATTAAATATAAATATGCATACTTGAATCCCTTGAAAAGTATCCACAATAAGCACATGTGCACTGTGCAGGTTCTTGCAATTGAAAGGAAATTTAAAAGAATATTCACACGGAAACTGAGTAGGCAGTTTTTTTCTGTTGTCAAGAGTTTTATAAATGTTTTATTATTAAAATTCGTTTTGTATATTGTTTGCCACTTACTGCCAATGAAAATATGCAGCTAAAGAAGTGTTAAAAGTTACGCTGGGAATAGGTTACTTTTATGACAATTATGTTTGAATTTTTAGATGGAATACATTTTTAAAAGGGTTATATATGTAAATAGCTTGTAATGGTAACAGGACACTGCTAAACCTGTGCACAATGGGCTTTGTGAATAAAAAAAAAAGCTGAAGCTATTTTTGGACCAAGATAAAGCTATCTATATAGTCATAGCTATTACTTGTAGCTAAAGCTACACAGTTCTACCTTAAACTTTGTCTCAAGTAAACACAAAAACTGTCATTTTTGTAACTGAAAAGTAAAAGCAAGCGAATTATGGTTTGTTTAATTAGTTTACGTACTGTAAATGGTTAGTACTGCTTTCGTGAAAAAAGAACATTTCGATTTGTTAATCTACTTAACTTAACTGATAATGGATGGATAAGACACAAAAAGTTCTTGTTATACCGTCATTCAGTTATGTAATGTATTGTATATACATATGTCAACTGCTTATCGAGCTAGAACCTATCGGATGGACATTTAAGCTTGGACGTGTAGTTCAAATACAACCGTTTTGATAATTTCAAATTTACTCACAACTTGCTATAACTATTTTTATTAAAATTCTTATATGTTGAGCAAGTAGTCCCCGTGGCATGATGGTTAGTGCGTTGGACTGTTTTTGGTGGCTTCAATCGGCACTTGATAGTGGTTAGTCGGGATGGGGTTTTAAGCCTTGGCCGGCTTACATACTTGTTTTATAGTTTTAGGGTTTAGTTTTAAGTAGAATAGGCATGGTGGCACAAAAAAAAAAAAAAAAAAAAAATACAAAAAAATTAAAAAAAATTAAAAAAAAAAAACATGGAATAAAAAAAAAAATTAAAAAAAGACAACAAAATATGAAAAACAAAAAACGTTAGATAGTTAGATTTGCTGCTGTGGTTGTTCTAGTTTTAAGTAGTTTGTAGGTAGAATATGTAGTTTTAGTTAGCTTTAAGTTTTATATTAAGGACCTTATTTTAAGTAGTTTTTAAGTAAAAATAAAAAAGGATATTGATATTAGTTTTTTTTGAAATTTTCTAATTAGTAAAAAATAAATACAATAGAATTGAAGTTAAATAGATCTTAGGGCCGAAAGGCATTAGCATTAAGTATTATTGTTTAACTTAGAGTGTCCGTATGGGACCAGTAAGTTAGTTGTAAGTTATGGTTAATTAGGCTAGTTTTATGAATTTTTGTCTAGCTTTAAGATAGATTTAAGATTGAATTAATAAAAATGAATTTGAAAAAAAAAGTGCGTTGGACTGTCATGCCAGAGGTCTTGGGTTCGATCCCAGCCAGTGCCACCTAAAGTTTTTTTTTCACGGGTACTGCCTCTTGCGAGGAATTGACAAATTCTCCAAGAGTGATTCTTGTCATGAAAAGTGGTTTCTCAAATTAGCCGTTCGGATTCGGCTTAAAACTGTAGGTCCCCTAATTCAAGTCTCTAGCGTTATTGGTTCGTGAGATATTTAGGGCTAACCAAAATTTTCACCTTTTTTTTAAACTGCTATGGTAAAAAAAACACCCACGCAATTTTCTTGAGAGCCCTACAAGAATCAAAACTAGTTCATACAAATGACAACAAAATCAGAATAAGTAGGCGGATACCACGCCCCTGTAGTGGATAACCTAATACTTCGATTTGTGTCATTGTATGCACATTGACTTTTTTCACTCTGTATAATATCTTTGTTCTATAACATTAAGAGGTGTTAATTTTAACTTATACTTCGTTTAAGAAAGTGGGTGTATACAACGCCTCATGAGTACATACTTTTTGCACCTAAATTGTTTTTTTTTTTTTTAAATGCACACCTACCACTCTACTGAATTTCATTATTCTACAACTCTTTAAAGTGATATTTTTAACTTGTATATTTTGTGGGTGTATACAACGCCTCTTAATTAAAAATTTAAATTTTTGTATTTTTTCCTTTCCTAGTACCACAAGATCGGTGCAAATTTTCAAGATTCTGCAATGTCAAAAGATTCTTCATAATCTTTATGATCGAACATTCAGACAGTCAGTCAGTTCCTCTTTTTTTCCGATTTTGAAGTTCTGTATCTCAGAAACTATTTTGGATACAAATCTGAAGGTGCATGTCATTGATTATTATTTTATTTTAGTTTTATAAATTTGAAGTTTCTGGCTTCATTGTTTCTATAGTTAGAGAGGGGTCATAAAATGAGATTGTTCCTGTAAATAGTAGTAGTGCCAGAACTTGGCTGGCCACTACCGTGCCCTATGATTTTATTGAGGCCAATATTTGAACAATATTTAGAGCTCTATGTAATCATTGTTGGTCTATGTGCCAATTTGCAATGATTTTCTAATATAATGTGTCAGTTCTTTTACAAACAACAGACTAGTGCTGGGAGGTGAGTGTTTCATTCGGATCAGGGCTGCAGGTTCATGATCAGTACCGCCTCCAGAAAATGACAATCCATAACACAAATCCCCGTTTTTTTAATAAAAACGTCATAATATCCTAAATAAATGTTAAAACACCCAAGGCGTCCAACATTGGGCGCACATCTTACACGCACAAAAATTGATAATAAAGTTTTCAAGGCGTTTTGACATTTTTTTTAATTTGGGCGTTAATGTTTTGGGTAATATAAGTCTTAACTTTTTCATGTTCGATTTACAAGCTTCTAAGTCAAGAATATAATACATATGTGTTACACTAAATTTCCACCTTTGTCATAATAAATTCTAATGCCTAGTTTCATGCTCGTTAGCATGATAAACAAGTACAACTTATTTGTCATAAATAAAAGAATTTAAGTGGGTTGTAAAAAATATGGACCCCACACATTTGTCTCTTTAAAATATGTTCTCGTATATCATTCTAAAATTTATGAGTACAAATACGATGTTAAAAAACAAATTCAATTAAAAAACAACCAAAACTATCCACAGCAAGGGGTTTTCTATATATCTAAGCTAATTGTTTTATTTCTCGATTATGGCGCCACAGCTTATTTGTCAAAGTAATTTTTTAATCATTTCTTTGTCCAAATATATTTAATTAACGAAGAGTCATAAACGACACCGTTTTCACTCCCGCAGTGTGTTTTATAATTTAAAACGAACAAAAATTGGATTTCAATATTTATGTATATATATAAAAAAGAAACAAAAACTTCAAACAACGTGTGCCTCTTCCTAATTGAAAATTAGATGACTATGGAACCTTGACTCATCTGAGTCTAGTGTAAATAAACTTCAAAATAAAAACAAATAGCCCAAAGTCATCACAAAAAAAAAAAAAAAAAAAAACAATCAACGTTTTACATAATTTTTGTCTTCCCACTCTACATTCTCAGCGGGTGGTAGCGCCAGTCAAACAATCAAAAACAACCTTTCCATACCTAAAAACCTCTGTCTCGGAGTCTGAGGTGGACTTTGCTTTGATTAATAAATTCCATAACAAAACCTTAATACAGATCGAAAATTATGAAATATGTTTTTAAAATTTGTTTTCATGTCCAATAGAAAAGTATCAAATTTTCCTAACGAGTCCAGAAACCCCCACGCATAATTAGGCATTCACAACTTTACCACCCTTTATCTTTGGACACTCTTAAAGATGCTGGATGCGATAAGATGATCGGAAAAAGATTGTAAAAGAACGACATAGCAATCAATAAATTAATAAATGAAAATAAAAATGGAGTGAGATCAATCATACAACACACAAAAAAGGGTCTTTCAAAAAAAGAATAGAAACAAAAAGTTCCCAAAACAATCAGTGACGGATCAGAACGCAACACCTATACCATGATTGCAGGGAATTGGGAATAGGGAATTGGGGATTGGAGCAACCTGCAAGCACACCTGGTGCGCCAATGGGTCGTTTTCAGCGCCCCAAACAAACAATCAAATAATCTTAATCATACGGCCATTTGCGGCAGTGGCGGCGGCAGCGTAGTCGGTATGGGAATGTGATGCGGTCTTGTATGTGCTACAATAGCACAATGTAACCTCCCCCATGAGCCCTATAGCAAGTTCCTTTTGTTCCTTTTGTTTTGACCAAGCTTCCGCCTCTATCCCAATATAAATTCAAATTCAAGCTAAACTACACACAAAACCATAACAATAGCTTACAATACAATTCTGGGATCCCCTGGGATTGGGATTGTATGGAGTAGAATAATTTCGATACCAAAAAAAGGAATTCAAATTAACATAAGAATCGAAGTTGAACTTTTCCCAATCGAAATCAATTTCAATTAGGAATATTTTCTGGAACGTTTTCGTTTTCCCCTAACCCAAAGATACATAAAATTAGATTATTTTAGGTTTCCTGTCTGGAGCAATAAGTTATTTCTGACTCGGGTCCTATACCATGTTGGAGCACAGTTGGTATCCACGCGTTATCTTGAGATGTCATCCATAATTCTGTCAAATTTTGACATTTTATCTAATATTTGAACATATTAATCGACAGGCGCTCAATTTTTGTGTGTTGGCATAGGCATTTTTCTTGTACCTTAACATTTGTGGTACCTTGGGTCAGCAGAGAGGAAAAGAGCGAAGAAATATGTATTTACGATTGAACAAATTAAATTTATAGAAAGGTTAAAACAAAACAATTTGAAAAATTAATTGGGATAGTATATCAATAATTTTGAATTGCTATCAATTTAATAAATCTTTTTTAATTTCATATAAATACCACTTTTAAATCAAACTCAGGTGAAAAACGAAGCCTTTTTACAGTGTTTTCAGAATTTTCCATAAATTTGAAACCTAAACATATTTTGAATGAAGGTCATATTTTTTTACACGTTTCTTAAGTTAATTTATTTAGGGACCAAAAACAAAGCTGCCTGCATATTTTTAGTCTAATTTCGAAGATAATCTTATTTATTTCAAAAAGGAGTCCAACTTCTATCGCTGATATGTTTTTACTTTCGATTTTTGGATAAACGGTATTTTAGATAGAACTTTTGTAATTCAATATATAGAAAACTATTCTTCTTTTATTTATTATACCACCATCATAATTATTTTTGTAGAACCCAAAATTATGGTATTTAGGCAGTGTTTCCAATATTTTTGATTTAAAAGCATTTTAAAAAATGTTTCAACCATTTCCGGACTTTTCCTATAAATTTTGGAATTTAATTAATTGTTGTAATTTATTTTTATGGAAAAGATTTCTTTAATATTTTGAATTTTACTTTGGAAGTTATTGTAATTGGTTTGTTTTGTATATTGAAATTTTTAAAATTTCTCGATGTTTCTAGAGGTCTCTAGTATCTAGATCAATGGTTTTAAGAGAGATTTCTGTGTCTGTACGTTCAAAACACCTTGTTTTGATGACCACGCCTTCAGAAACAGCAAAGATATCGGCTTGAATTTTATTTTGTTTTACAGATAATAACATTCAAATATTCAGATTGGACTTAAAAAGATATCCAGTGGGTATTGTTTTTTTACTTGCGACATATAGGAACGATATGGCAAGTTTTGCATTCGCGCAAAATTTCGAACTCGAGATTTTAATCAAACATGATATTACGATGGTAGAGAAGTCGAAAAAAGTGGGTCCCGCGATTCCGTCCGTCTGTCCTGTCTGTCTGTCCACGCTCCTACAGCCTAAACGATTGAGTCCAAACTTGGAAGTTAAGGTTTTGAGCAGATTCGCGTCAGGCGTTTTTTTCATTTGTTTTCTAAGTTCAAAAGTAACAGTGGCCCCCATACAATTTTTTTGGTCAAACAACGAAAATTCGAATTTTCTCAAAAACAAACCGATAGATTTTTTTTTAAATTTTCTCTAAAATTTTATTTTTTAACTTGGCTTCTTTTAGTAAGAAAAACATATTTTTGTATTGCTCCGGAAAAGTACCGCTCATAGAACCGTTTTTTGTTTTTTAAATTTCTCAGCAACTTATGAACCGATTTCAATAATTTTTTTTAAACGAGCTCTTAACAATATTTGATTATCAAAAGTGCAAATTTTATATATGAAAAATTAATTTAAAAAAAAACAGCTCTAACGATTTTCAAAAAAAAAAGGTCAAAAAACAAAGGTTTTTTGATTTATAAAATTTCATTTAAATTTTTTGAATACCAACTTATTTTTCAGGTAAAATTTTGAATCTTAAAATAGTTTTTTTTTAAATTATTTTAACTGTATTAAAAGTGTATATATTTTTTTGGATTTTTGAAAAAATATTGAATTCTTTTTTTCAAAATTCGATATCTCGAAAAAGGGTCCACATTTTTTACGAAATTCAAATCTAAAACGTATATTTACAATCACTAAATAACTCCATAACAAAAATATTTTTAAGAAAATATGGAAAATTTGTATATAAAAAAAAATGTATTTAAATAAAACCAGTCTATTTCGATTTTCAAACAAAAAAATTGAAAAATGATGTTTTTTTTGACAAATCAAATGGCATTTATATCTTTAAAGACAAATTTGTTTTACAAGTATATTTTTAAATCTTTTATAGGTAGGTACTTTTTTAAATAGACTCTTTGCATACAGGATCAAGTTGGTGCGACCCAGTCGTGCATTTTATTTATTATAGAAATATAAAGAAAAGTGAAAAATTTGGTTAAACCTCAATTTTCTCAGGAACAATAATATTTTTGCGTGGCCATTTCAAACTGATATGAACTTACTCAAGGGGCGCTTAGTCCTAATCGGACTTGGCAATCAACAAACATTCGTCTCCAGCCAGCTCAGTCCCTAGATCGCTATTTCCAGTTTCGCACTCCAAGGGAGCTAAGGTCCTCTACCACCAGCGTGTGCCACCTGATCAGCGGACTTCCTCTGCTGCGCTATCCCGCTGGATTGGATTAAAATAATATCCAGGCTGTAGCGTTGATGCCCATTCACTCTAAATGAAAGCAAAGGAGTTTTTAAGAGGTTGTTTGAGATTCGATCGGACAACCACATGGCAATCTCTTGCAATTATAACCATCCGACCTCGAACCTTCTCACAATACCTTGGCTAAAACAAGGTAGTGGTCCGAGTCAATGTTTGCCTCTCAGAGTGTTCGTTGACAGATCAGGAGTTTTTCGCTAGCAGATAGATCGATCAGCCTAAAGCCGTTGTAGGAGGTGGTGTCGTGCTGGATGTATCTCTCGATTGTGCCACCAAAGATGTCTTCTCTTTCTAGCTTGGCATTTAAATCTTCTAAGACAATTTTAAGGTCAAAGTCCAGGAGCTCGTAGAGTATATCTTTGGTGTCTTCATCTTTCTCCTCTGTAGGGCCAAGCGTGCATACGAGTTGTGTTCAAAAAGTACCCGGAATTTTTAAATTCCGCGGGTCTGGAGAGTCCGAAGGTCAAAATTATTTTTTATTGTGTTGGTATACATGCCCCTAAAGTATGATGCAATTTTCAGCTATATTCACTGTTTATTTGTCTGTGGTAGTTGCTAAGGTTCGATGTGTTTTTATGAGCTCGGCGATTTTTGCTGAAATTGCTGAATTTTGACCAAAAAAACAATCGCATGAACATCGCTCAAGAGCTGTTAAATGACGTCAACGACGATCCAAGTTTGCTTGAAAGGATCATAACTGGTTATGAAACATGGGTGTACGGTTATGATGTCGAAACCAAAGCACTATCGTCCACCTGGAAGCATCTAACGTCAAGAACGGAAAAAGCACGTCAAGTTCGATCAAATGTGAAGGTTTTGCTTACTGTTTTCTTCGATTATAATGGTATAGTGCATCAAGAGTTCTTACCACAAGGTCGTACGGTTAATAAGGAGTATTACCTTGAAGTTATGCGACGTTTGCGTGAAGCAATCCGAAAAAAACACTCAGATTTATGGAAAAACAGTTCATGGCTTTTGCACCACGATAACGCACCTGCTCACTCGTCGTTGCTTGTTCGTAATTTTTTGGCCAAAAACAATACCGTAGTCATGCCCCAACCTCCATATTCACCAGATATGGCTCCATGTGACTTTTTCCTGTTTCCAAAGTTGAAGAGACCCATGAAAGGACGGCGTTTTTCTTCGATTGAAGAAATAAAGGCAAAATCGCTGAGAAAGCTCAAGGACATATCAAAAATTGAATATCAAGAGTCCTTCCAAGATTGGAAAAAATGCTGACATAAGTGTATTATATCTGGGAGGGACTACTTTGAAGGGGACCACATTGATGTAAACGAATAAATAAATATTTGTTTGAAAAGACGAAAATTCCGGGTACTTTTTGAACACACCTCGTATGAGGCTCATGTTGGCAAATTTAGCCTTGATGCGGATTGTCGCGATGCACTCGCTCATACTGTTGAAACTCAAGACTTTTTGCCTGAGTCTAGTTCCAACAGCAAAATCTACACCCAAATAGTCTTTACCTTTATTCTCGTTAGCAGTCGCCGTAGTATATATATAAAGATGCTTGCTATCTCTAAGCAGATAGCATATAAGCTCGATAATAGGTGTCATAACCGGGCACTGTCTATTAGGAAAGCACGTCACTCGGCTAGGCGCATTCTCAAATGCCTTTTGCAGAAGCTGTATGAACGAGGAAGAGCAGGAAACAGTTCTTTACCTCCTCTGTACATGCCCTGCGCTAGCTCAAAAACGCAAGAATTACCTAGGGAATCATAATCAGCCTCACACTTTTCGTAAGGGACTCAAACTGGTTTCATTGAGCTTAGAAGAAAGCCTCAAGATTCATGTAGTATCACTATGAATGGGCCATTAAACTGGCCTAAGTGTGTCCTACTCCATCACAGACAGCCACTTTAATCTAGCTTAACCATATATACATCGCAGTCTTTTAATTTGAGTTTACACGGTCCAACCCATACAACTTCTTGGATGGCGGTAATATCTGCTTTGCAGCAGTTTAGGTCTTTCGCTAGTTGTTCAGCTGCATGGTCTATCAATTGACCTAACATTCCACGTAAAGCTACGAAGTTCGCTGTCCTTATTTCGTTTGCTTAGTTCGTCATCAGTGACGCTTGTTGGTGCTTTGCAACTTAATATTTGTAGGTGTTCGGGAAGTCACCCCAACGGCACAACACCCAACATAGAAGGCCCAATCTTTAGTAAAACTTCAAGGACGGGGCGACGAATAAACCGCTCGTTACAGGCCTGAGCTCCAAATATGTCGTAGAAGCCCCATAATGTGTTCACATCTTGTTAATTCCTACACTGCCGTCTGAATAGAAAGAAAGATCAAAAGGAGAGGTACCCTTAGTGGAAACACCTCTCCCCCTTGCTCGTTTGCTACCACCAGCAAATTTGCACTGGGTTTGAAAACCAGGCTTTAGTTGAATTAACCCGATGTTCACCGAGAAGAGGTTACAGTAGGATTTGGTAAACAGGGGTGGGTTTTGACAAAAACCTATGGGAGTTCGTGTCTTCTTGGACATCAAAAAATTAGACTTTTTTGATCATCAAATATTGTTTAATCAATGTAATATCTGGTTCATCGGTCAATCGGTTTATTAGACATTTTAAAAACAATATAACAGTTCTATATGAGGTGGGGAGTACTCTTCTGGAATTTTCGACCACATAATTTGTATGGGGACTACTATTTATAACAGATTCTTTGGGTTGGCCCCTTTAATTCCTTTAAGCTAAGACGACAGAACTATTTGTAGACATCAGCTTTACCTGTAATTTTTCAAGAATCCTTATTAATATACATTGAAACAAAATTGAAAAATTAAATAAAATCATTCAATGTTATCAATAAGTACCTTTGTGCATACATTACTGAATAAGGTTCTTACGTCAACTCTTTTGTTTGAGATTTCTCGATTTTATTTTTTATTGTTTATTTTTAAAATGCAAAGCAAAACTAAATATTTAGTTAATGTTTCTTAAAGTATTATTGAACTTTATTTATTGCATAAGAATAGAAGGCTATATTAGGGGTAAAATTAGCTTTAAATTCACATTAAAATCAACATGAATGGTTTTTTTTTTTTTAAAATACTTCTGAATATTTCTTATTTACTCGTAAAAACCATTTACTTAATCCTAACACAATAGAAATCGCTTAGAAAAACAACATTTTAACATTTTATGTGAGCTCTAGAAACATGAGAGTTCTTTTTTCCAACAAAAAAAAAGCCATAGACTACTTTATGTAGTGTTAGACAAACAATTAGCTTCATTTAACACTCAACTTCGAAATACCTCAACAAATCAAATTTTTATAATCCCATTATCAATGCATACAAATATATTCATATGTATGTATGTAGTTTGTAAATATAAATGTGAAAGGGGGCTTAAACATTTTTTGACTCCTTTTGTTAAGTGATTAGACCATCGAATGAAAGTAAACATTTGACAAACGTATTATTCTTTTTTAAATCTTATTTTTTAAGACCAAACAAAGGAAGAAAAATAGAACTCACTGTTGTGTTTATAACTTGAACGTGTCTTTTTCAGATTGAAAACCATCGCCATCGCAGCAAGCCACCTACGCCAAGCAAGTAAGAATTTTACGCGTATTAAAGAAGTTATTAGATTTTTGTTAAGCCAGATATGATATCTCCGATCATAATGACCGTGAAATGAAAAATACACTAGAAAGGTTTAAAAGGTGATCCCAAAAACAACAACAAAGAACGAATATTTTGTGATAGGTACAAACTACAAACTATTGTTGTATATTTGTAGTTTTGGACTCCCGATGGGTTCGATTCAATCACTTTTCAATCCGATCAGATCGATCGATGATGGTTATGATCGTACATTGCGGTGGCGGCGGCGGCGGCGGCGGTGGTGGAATAGAATTAGTATTTTCATTGTGCACATTCAATGAACGAGAAAAAGGGAATAGGTTTAGGGTTAACTAATTCTCGACCATGTCGACGTATATAGCCACATGGAATAAAAAGTAAGACATTGATACACAGTTGGTGGTCTATATCGATACCGCAGACAGACGCGACGCTTCGCCAATGCCATTTGGAATCAACCATAGGAATCGATGACAGAAATTGATTGGTATCTCGCTCTAGGATCTTGATCGTTTCAATGAAAGAAGAAGAAAATAATATTAAGTTGTTCGAAGGGATCGCGTATATTTTACCTTGAGTTGAATAGCTGTGCGGGTGCCAGTGCCAGTGCCCGTGCCTGTGTTTCGAGTATACGAGTAATAAAGTGTTAGAATTCATGGTATGCTATCAACTTATTTTCATAAGATATGAAGGAATAGTTATAGGTCGTGTCGTAGGTATACTTATTAATTGAAACATTTCCATCTGATGGTTGTTCTTTTGGCTGCTTCTTTTGGCTTCCTGTTGTGTTGAGATGTTGTGAACATGAATTTTTATGTTATGCAATCAGCCATGTATATTTTATACGCATCGGATAAAGTGTTGGGTGTAGATCGCCATAAACTCATCGCGTTGCAAAAATTATGCCCTAAAGTAACTTAAATCAGCAGGGTATATGATTTTTCATTATTTGAATGAATGTTATGTTTGCTCACAGAAAATATGTAAAATGTTCAAAACCTTAATTTTTCTGCTTGATTTTTTTTTTTTTTCAAATTCAATATGTTTTCTATAATTTGTATCCAATTTTTATCAACATTCCTAAAATATTTTTCGGGGAAAACAAAATTGATTATATCACTTTTTGATTTAATTTTTATGGAAACGAAAAATGTCATGGTGTAAGCCAATATTTTTTAGGAATCTGCAAAATTTTTTAAGCTGAATTGTTATTTAAGGAATTTTAATACATAATGCATTCAAATACTGAAGTTTAAGCTAATTTCTGTCCAGATGCTGGAGACGTCAAATCAATATAGTTATATTTTTGGTAGGACTTTAAGTTAAGTACCAAAAACGTCATTCATACGAGCAGAAGAAAACAGAGGCACTCCTCTGGAAGAAATGGGAGCATGAGAAGAGATAAAGAGCAGAAATGAAGTTCGTAAATTTTGACAAGAGGTAAAAAAAAACATAATAAGGTAGAACAAAACCTGTAGAATCGCAATCTGTACTGAAAATATGGAAAGACCACTTCTCTTAACTATATAACGGCGGCGATGACGAATCAAATTCCGCTGTAAGGGAGACAGCACCATTCAACCTAGTCTCCTGAACATCATGTATAAGATCCTTTCTACTGTGTTATGTGAACGTCTGAAACCGTTCGTCAACAACCTGATTGGTCCATATCAGTAAGGCTTTAGACCAGGAAAGTCCACCATTGAGCAAATATTCACATAACTTTAACAACTTCAACATCTATTCATCGATTTTCAGGAAGCGTATTACCGCATCTATACAGAAGAACCTTACAGAGCAAAGTCTAGTTTTGGAATAGCTGTCAAACTTGTCCGTTTGTGCAGAAAAACGATAGGAATACACATTGCTCTATCAAGGTCAGAAAAGACTTCACCGATGCATTTGATGTCAAAAAAGGTTTTAGACAAAGAGATGCACCGCCATGCTACTTCTTTAAAATCGTTCTTGAAAGAGTTGTGCAAAACTCAATTATCTATACTATTATATAAAAGCGAAACCATTTTAAAGTTTGTAACGCATGATCTCAGAAAGTAGTCAACCGATTTATTTGAAATATATTTTATTATTTTCTATATTGTTATGAGAGTGTTTATGGCTTTAATTTTTTTTCATTAATTATTTGTCAAACCTTAATATTATTAATTTTACATCTTTTGTCCATTTTTTTTCATTAGTTGACTTATACAACCACTCATATCTTAAAACCTATACAATAATCGACAAAGATTAGCATTACTTCATAAAGTCAATATTGTTGCGCAAATTTTAAGCCTAAAATCACTTCTAAGTTAAACATACAACCTGAAAAATAAATAAAAACAAATTATAAAATTATAAACTTTTTGAAATCATTTTATAAAGGAAATTTGATTGCATCACAATCGCGAGGTCGCTGCTTTGTTTCATTTCATTATCATTCCAACATTTTTAATTTTCTTTTCTTTTCATGGTCTTTCTCTCTTAATATGTGTTCCATTCAATAGTTACGTTTTTTCTCTTACCTACCTACCTACATATTCAATTTTTCTGTATTGTATAGTTCATCAACTAACCTACACACACATTATTTTTTTTGTTTCTCTAATTCTATATTTCTATCGTCACATCGCTGAGCAGGGTGGGCTCTTTTTTTTAAGTTACTATGAACATTTAATTAACTACAGTGCCGTGCACATGAAATGCCGATTTATCTAAAGAAAAATTAGATCTTTTTTATTTTTCTGGATCGAGGAAGTGAATAGATTATAATTCTTCCAATTTAAAAATAAGAAAAGTTCTATTATAATAGCTTGAATTACGAATTTTGTATCACTTAATAACTTAATAACTCGAAGAAGGTACTTACAATGACGTCGATAAAAAGAGCACACAAATGTGGGTAGGTTAAGTCAGTTGCACTGCACTGAACATGAGCAGATGAATAAAAAAATGTGTCTATGGATATTTACACACGCATACCTATAGATGTATGAGAACATTAAAAACACAAATTTGTTTTTTTTTACCGCAAACTATATTTTTCGGTTGCAAAAAAACGTTTCTAGGTATGAATAAAAGAAAGAAAAGAAGAAAATAGAAAAAAATTTCGTTCTGTTTTCAACTAAAAAATTGAAATGGTTTTGTTTGTTTTCACGTGCGCCTTGGCCTTTACTACGTAATATTTTACTTAAGTTTTTTTTTCTAAAGTGTTAATTTTGGTAAGGAAGTGTTTTTTGATTTTTTTATTAAATACGAGTACATAACAAGCTTAAATTCGTTCTTTTTCTTTTATCGCATAGAAATATAAAATAAGTAAAAGAAAGGCTAACATCGGAAGAAAATCCATAAGCACAAAAAGAATGTGTTGGTTACAATTTGCGAATCAACGCGAGCACGGGTCGGCTAGTCAATAATAAAGGCACAATCTTTTAGGCCCCTCCAATTACTCGGATAGGTCAATTATATTGACATAATTGGAAAATTAAAGCGTGATGTCATTGGCACGTTTTTGATCATTGCAACGAAGCGGAGAAGATGGGTTTAGTAGTCCGTTAGGGCAAGACCAAGTTTATTGCACGACAACGCCTTGGACAGAACTACACCATCCACAGCTATAACTTTAAGGTAGTTGAGGACTTTGTCTACACCAGCCCTTAAATCAAACGGAGAATAACTCTTGCAACTCGCAACTTCTTTGGATTTAGAAGGCAATTGTGTAGTAAGTCCTCTCTCGACCAAATAGAGTCACCTTAGGTATATGAGACCCTCATCATCACTATTCTCATTTATGGCGCTGAGGCTTGGACCTTGTCAAGACAAGATGAGAACATCTTAGGATGCTTTGAGAGAAAAAATCTTCGGGTATTTTTGGTCCCTTCCCGCTGTAGCGTGACACTGATCTAGTCAGAAGAATAAAAGTCCGATGACTTAGATGACTGGGTAATGTAGAGCAAATGCGGACATCTAGAGCGTTGATGTATTTTTTGAATTCACTAAGAGACTGCGACTTCGAATTTTGAGATTACCAATTGTTAGACCCCTGTAGTACTCATGGTGTGATGGTCATGCCAGAGGTCTTGGGTTCAATCCCTGCCTGTACCATCTAAAATTTGTTCACAGGTACTGCTTCTTGCTAGGAATTGACAAATCCTCCAAGGGTAATTTTTGTTATGAAAAGTGCTTTTTCAAATTAACCATTCGGATTCGTCTTAAAACTGTAGGTCCCCTCCATCCCTGACAAAATAACTCTCGCACAAGAATGGTTGAGAGTTGTAAGTCACTAGGCCCTAGTTTTTAACAGACTGTTGCTCCACCTAATATATTTGTTTGTAATTGCTTGACCCTAGAAAAGACTGCAATAATGATTTCCCCAATCACTTGAGCTTTCATACATTATTTTGCACTCTCTTGAATCTTTAAATTCAATTGCAGTCTTTGCTTTCTTTTGAAGTCTTTGCATTTTTTAAGCCTGCCATGAAGCCTGCTAAATGGTTACGTTCAGTTCGTGATATTTTGTTATAAGTAAAACGTTACTAAAAAATCGTTTAAAATTTTGCGCCATACATTTTTTATTTGAAGTTTCAATCAATATTCAATTTAAAACATCTCATTTAGGCTCATTATTCGACATCGACGAAATCTTTTTAAAAAATATTTTGTTTTCATTACAATAAACTTTTGTTTTGTTCAGTACGGTTTCAGTTTAGTTTTTGTTGTTTTAAATCACTTAAATTCGTTATATGCACGAATGACGTGAATTTATTATATTGACCAATATTATATCACTTAATGTGTGTGTTTTTTTTTGGGGGGAGGGGGGCTATTTTTGACTTGAGTACCTACATACCTACCTACACATAAATTCGAGGTATTTATCGGTGAGAAAAAAAAATCTCCTTCACAAATGACGACGGACGAACGACATGACCTATTCGTCGTCGTGTCCATATAGCTACTCAAAAATTCACCAGTTGTCTCGGACAATTTGATTCCAATTAGGCGAACAAAATGTTAAAAGCTATGCTCTTCCTTCTCCTGCTTCCATCATCAGCATCATCATCATCGTCATCCTCAACCTCAACCTCATCCAGGCCCAGGCACGATATGATGTCCACGCGAAATGCATACTAAGTAGAACTCAAACTCAAACTCAAACTCAAACTGGAGCCCATCAGAGCCCAAGCCAGAGCCAGAGCTAGAGCAGAAGACTGATGCTGTATGTATGTATGTTGGTGATGGTACTATATGCAAGTGCGGTATGTTATATGTGCTGTGCATTTTGTGCAATGGTCCATATGTGATGTTGTATCCGGCGGATATTTTCTTATGTTTGCTGCTCTCTGTACAAAATATTTGTGTCACAATCATAGTCACATATCTACCATATTTATATATACATATATGTAGGTATAAAAAGAAATGTGAATTCACTTTTCCATCTCTGAGCTCTGAGTTTTGTCCTCAACTTCACGTACCTATCTGTACCTACTTATACCCTTCCTCTGTCATCGAAAGTCCACAATTCGCAACGGGATGACATTTCAACCGAATAAATGACAGCAAATGAGTGACCGCATATATGTTTTGCGACACACAAAAAGACGCTCGAAACGAAACTGTGTTTCTTTTTGTTTTGGCGAAAAACCATCTTGCCGTAGCTTATTAACGGTCATCGATTGTTTCACCGCAATGCCACTGGTTAAATATAGTAATTTCATTTTGGTTTGTATTAAGGTACTCAAAAAGGGTGTTTTTTTGGAAGTATAGAGTTTTGAAATGAAATAAAACAAAGATGAATTTTTGTATAGGGGTTTCCATTAAAGGCATAAAACAAGTTGTATATGATACTAGCCGACCCGTGCTCGCGTTGCTTCGCAAATTGTAACCACGAACATTTTTTGAATATTAGTATTAGCATATGAACAAAATTCTCAATGGAACTGAACATATTTTCTACAATAATATTAATTTTAGTTTATATGAACGAAATTTTTGTCTATTTTCTTCTTTTCTTTCTTTTATTCATACCTAGAAACGTTTTTTTGCAACCGAAAAATATAGTTTACGGTAAAAAAACAAATTTGTGTTTTTAATGTTCTCATACATCTATAGGTATGAGTGTGTAAATATCCATAGACACATTTTTTTATTCATCTGCTTCTGCTCATGTTCAGTGCAGTGCAACTGATTTAACCTACCCACATTTGTGTGCTCTTTTTATCGACGTCATTGTAAGTACCTTCTTCGAGTTATTTGTAAAGAAAATTTTAACTTAATTTCAGTTTTATTGTTCGAGGAAGTGATACAAAATTGGTAATTCAAGCTATTATAATAGAACTTTTTTTATTTTTAAATTGGAAGAATTATAATCTATTCACTTCCTCGAACCAGAAAAATAAAAAAGATCTAATTTTTCTTTAGATAAATCGGCATTTCATGTGCACGACACTGTAGTTAATTAAATGTCCATAGTAACTTAAAAAAAAGAGCCCACACTGCTCAATCTCAGCGATGTGACGATAGAATTAGAGAAACAAAAAAATAATGTGTGTGTGTAGGTTAGTTGATGAACAATACATACAATACAGAAAAATTGAATAAGTAGGTAGGTAGGTAAGAGAAACTATTAAATGGAACACATATTAAGAGAGAGAGCATGGGAAGAAAAGAAAATTAAAAATGTTGGAATGATAATGAAATGAAACAAAGCAGCGACCTCGCGATTGTGATGGAATCTAATTTCCTGGATAAAATGAATTCAAAAAGTTTATAATTTTATAATTTGTTTTTATTTATTTCTCAGGTTGTATGTTTAACTTAGAAGTGATTTTTGGTTCAAAATTTGAGCAACAATATTGACTTTATGAAGCAATACTAATCTTTGTCGATTATTGTATAAGTTTTAAGATATGAGTGGTTGTATAAGTCAACTAATGAAAAAAAAAATGGACAAAAAATGTAAAATTAATAATATTTAAGTTTGACAAATAATTAATGAAAAAAAATTAGAGCCATAAACACTCTCATAACAATATAGAAAATAATAAAATATATTTCAAATAAATCGGTTGACTACTTTCTGAGATCATGCGTTACAAACTTTAAAATGGTTTCGCTTTTATATAATAGTACAGATATAGATATCAATAGGCTTAGGTTAGATAAATGGGCTAGCTTAGTTGCTTTAATAAAACCTAAGAGACTGTTTTCTTCTCAAGACTTCTGAAGAAGTATTTTCCTAAGAATGTGTATCTTGTGTGGCATAATGCTGGGCAGTGATATAGAAAGTCAGTAATGTCCTCGTTCTCTTCCTCATCGTTACATCTTCTTCACAAGTAATCGTAGAGATTCTTTGTCGAGGTGCATAATCGAACGGAATCTTATTTTGTCAAATTTGGCCATAATTTCTTGGCTGTGTAGTACCCGTGGCAAGATGGTTAGTGTGTTGGACTGTCATGCCAGAGGTCTTGGGTTCGATCCCTGCCTAAGTCATCTAAAGTTTTTTTTCACGGGTACTGCCTCTTGCAAAGAATTGAGAAAATCTCCAAGGGTAATTCTTGTCATGAAAACTGCTTTCTCAAATTAGCCCTTCGGATTCGGCCTAAAACTGTAGGTCCCCTCCATGACAACAGTACTCGCACACTGGAATAGTTGAGAGTTGTAAGTCCCTAGGCCCTGGTTCCCAACGGACTTTTGTGCCACCCAATTTATTTATTTTTTACTTATTATATGAAAGCAGTCTTCCTTCGAGCATAAAAAGGTTTCAAAGTGTGCAGAATAGGTCAAACTTATTACTATGGAGGTTTCTTGTAAGGATAAGCCTTCACATCTTGCTTTGAATATCAAAGATATTTCATGATAACCTAGTGAGTCATGAAATTAGTTTCTTTGGTTGAGTTTAAATTTAGTTGATAATAGTACAATATCCTGATTTCTGACTTTCGAGCTTTAGTTATGAATGTATTTCGGGTGTTGTTTTTGTAAGCTTGGATGAAGTGGTAATGATTGATTTTTTAAATTACTTTTGTTGTTCATGTCTGCGTCTGGACTTATCCACAAGCGTTATCTATGTTTTTCACTAGTCACAATTCCTTTCAAAAATAGTATTTTTTTAAACAATTCTTGAGCCATTGTAATGACTACAGAACTTAATAATGTCATCAGCCTGCGACTTAAGTATGTCTGTTGATAGTTTTGGCAGACAAGTTTCAAGGTATGTAGTTGGGCGTTTTAAGTGGAAGATTGAATTTATTTGGAATGTTTCAATTTCTTCATACTCATTACTTCCCTAAACCTGAGAGATATAACAAAATGTTGAACTGCGTTAAAAACAAAAAATTTTCTACGAAAGATTAAGATTTTAACTGAAATTCAGTGTTTTATTAAAAACTACTCCCAAACTGTTTTCAGAGATCGTGTAAAAACCTTAAAATTCAACTTATGAGTAGTGATTTTCAGCCCCCATCTCTTACAATAGTATGATAAAGGATTGATCATCAGTAGCATATGTTCTTGAGATTCCGAAAAAATGACGGGATCATCGGCATATAACCATACATTCATTGTGATATCAGCAATTCTTAGTCCTCCTGCAAGATCATTCACTACATCGTTTATAAATACAGAAAACAATAATAGTAGGTAGCCTTGTTGCACTCCTGTATCTGTTCTAAACCAATCTGAAAATAATGAAACATTGCAAATTGCTGCATTGATATGTGTGAATTTTTATGAATTTTGAAGATATTCCAAGTTGATAAAGTTTATAGAAAAAGGTAATTCTGTTTACAAGGTAAAACACCATACCGCTTTGAAATCAACAAAAAAGTAATACACCTTTTTATCCCAGGCTTTAGAACGCTTTGGTAATTGATGAAAGTGTAAAGATTTGATCTACGGTTTAATAATTCTTTTTAAAACAAGCTTGTAGGTCGGTTTGAAGATTTTTCTGTTCAACCTAATTTTCCAATCTTTTTACCAAGATTTCACAGAATATTTTTGCATTCATAAATGATATAATTTCTCTAAAGGACCTTTTCTATGTATTGAAAAATCTACAGAATTTTTAAATAAGCATTGAAATCTAGAAGAAATTTCCTTTTTAAAAAAAAAATCGCATCCCATCTTTACCTGGAGCCTTTCCATTTTTCGTATTAACGATGAAAACATTTATTTCTTCCATAATTACATCTACGTCCTTTGTCTCATGAAGAGTAAGTGGTTCAGTTTCAGTCTGAGAAAAATTTCAAATCGAATCTCTTGTTAACAGAAGCTTAAAGTATGTAGCAAGGTTTTCAGAAGATACGCCTACACGAATTCAAAAGTTTGTTCCATTGATTTCTCTTGTAATCTTCCAAAAATCTTTAGAGTTTTGAGTTTGGCCAAGGGTTAAGGTGGTGGTTTTGGAAAAACATAGCGAACATAGCGGCATTAAGTTTCATGTACTATCATAACTACAGTTGCAAACATATGAATAATTAAGATTGGTATTAACAAAGTCTTGGAAAGCAACATGCGTGTTTTTACCGGTGTAAAATACTGGGTTAACCATAAAGTATGTAGGGCACCATAAACTCATGTTAGAGAGTGGTTAAAGTTAAAGCCGAGATTTTTTGCAGTTTCTTCATATTCTAAACAAAATCTAGGGAAAGTAAGAAAGATCAAAAATCTTCTCATAAATCACCACGCATTTTGATTTGTTAGGTTTCAAGAAAATACCAAATACATAAGTAGGACCAGTTTGAAATTTTGTCAAGGTCTTCATTGATATTAGAGGCGTCATGATCAATGAGCCCAAGAGGAAAACTGTAGTAAATTTGAAAGTCATAGGCATACAGATGACAGGAACAGTTTTTGATCAAGTTTGGAAATTCATGGAAATAGACACAGAATAGTAGAGGACCCAATATCGATCCTTGAGGAACACCGGACGAGGTGTTAAAAAACTAGGGTTCTGCTGTACACTTTCACAAACCGCGGCGATGATTTGGCCGCTCTCTCGTTCCTTGAACGTACAGGTGTCTCAAATTTGGCCACCACACGTTGAATAGTCGACTGTGAAGGGCCACCTCGTCTACCGTAAAATGAGCGCAATGCACGCAACGTTTACGTTAGCGAACACTCATTTTTATAATAAAGTTTTATCATTTGAACGTGCTGTTCAATCGTGTAACTTGCCATAATGATTTGGCATAAACAACTGAAAAATAAACAAAAGATTTGACAGATGTCACCAAAACAAAATGGCCGCCACGAGAAGCCAAAATCTACCCGCGCCAATTGAAGAACCTTTAAAACTTGCAGAAAAATTAAACTGTTTTTTGGAATGAGCAAAAGTTTGCAGTAAGATAAGCGTTGATTTGTGTCTGCAAAATTCTTTCAAATACTTAAGACAAGTAGGGTAAAATTGAGATAGGTCTATATCATGTCAATTTAAAAGTTTTACACTTCTAAAAAAACACCCTTTATGTATACGACAAGGAAGACTTCCATAACACTGGGAACTATATGTGGAGATGCTTCCCAATAAATGCACCAACAACAAACAAACATATCACCCGCCATCTCACAAATAAATATTACGGTTGCATCCAATATTGGTACACAATAAACCTACATCTTCTTTCACGGCAGCGCAGCAAAACGGTGCGGTGGCGGTGGCAGTGACGCGGCACAGCATTGTGTATAGCCAGCCAAGTGCTACTTCACGATTATGATTTTTTTGTGTGTGTTTCGTTCCGATCGGACGACTTCGCGTTCAAGCACAATGGCCGATTACCATTTTTAGAATGAAATATATGACAGATGGAATTGTTTTAAGTTAACCGCGCACATCGCGCAAGCACTACAGTAACAGCTACAGCATCATAACAAGTGATCCTCTTCCAAGTGAAATGATGGTCCACTGCGCATCGGATTGCTTCTGGGGGAAACTTATAGTCGTCGTCGGTCAAGTGGGGTGTCAAGGGGAGGAGGTGTTTTCACGTGTTGGAAGTCTTGTATTCTGTTTCAATTTTCGATGAAAATTTGTTGCAACATGTGTAAAAGTATTGTTGGATTCCGTGGGGAGGGGGAGGGGGGTTTGGGTGTTCTTTTTTATTCTTTTAAAATAAATATCCTTCTAGCTGGAAGGGACAAAATAAATTCCAAATAATGACATGTATTATCGGAAGGATGTATCTTTCCCTGAGTACGTATTATTATTTATTAAAACGCGAAAACCACCAAACCATCGAACGTGAATGCGGCACGAGCTAGAAAGATGCTTTAATAAAGGTTCATTCTTCTCGAAAAATTCTATAGGTAAGTATACAGGACTTTTTTATGGCATTAAAATAAAAAAATTATTTGTGATTCTTTAAAGGGTTTCATTTATATAGCTACATAAATTAAAGGTACAATTTTAACTGCAACATTTTAGATATGTATGTTTTTGTTTGTGGCATGAATTACAATGTTGTATTGGTGGCGTGGCGACATTATATACCTTTAAAAACATGAAAGTTTACACTTTTATATCTTTGTTCAGCGAATGTAAAGCAATGGGAGTCTTAATGAAGGGGACTGGTTTGAAAGGATTGAAAGTTAATTGGAAATAAAAGTACCTATACTCATTGAGAGTTGGGAGTTGTTGTAAATGTTTGATTTATAATTTAGTAATTTTTGAAATCATGTTTATAAGTGGTAGTTGGTGTATAGTAGTTTGATATCGTAAAATTTAATAGCGAGCGTTGAATTATGAATGAATTATAAGATGTATGAAAAACAGGAAGCGGTCAAAAATGATATAAGTGGACAAATTAAAAGTAAACAAAAATAATTGGTGTCGGAATTTGACACAATCAACTACGATTTACTGTTTTTTTTTCCTGAATTACTGGGTTTGACAATTTTCTAAATTCGTCCATGATTTTTGACATTTATTAGAGATTCGCCCATAATTCACTGGATTCGATGGTGCATTTTCTGAATTCTCTCCTGGCTTGCAAGATTTATTTCTGATTCGCTGGATTCATCCGCGATTTGCAGGTTACGGTCGTCCGTGATTGAAAAATTTGACCATCGATATTTTCCACCTAATATGAATTTGTCAGTGATTTAATAGATTCATTCCTGATTTGGTATATTTCGATAGTTTGTCCGTGATTTTCCAGATATCTCTGTGATTTATCAGATTTGGTGGAAACGGTGATTTTTTCATTTTCCTGATTTCCTCCAAAATTAGCTTTATTTGTCTGTGATATGCACAATTCCTCGGTAATTTCCCGTTTTTGTTCGTCTTTCATAAATTTGTCAGTGATTTTCAGATATGTCTGAGATTTACCAGATTTATGGATAGTTAGTGGATTCGTCGATTTTGGGCAGATAAGTTTGAGATTAGCAGTTTTTCATTTAATATCTATGCTTTGCAAACTTTAACTGCTGGAACTTTGATTTGATGAATTCGTTAGTGATTTGCGAGATTTGTTTCAGTTGTATACTGATTGCTTCCAAGATTGGTCATATTTGGTTTAGCAGATTCCGACCGTGATCTTCAAAATTTGTCTGTGATTTAATTGAAACTTTGATGTGACAAATTTGTCGTTGCAAGATTTTGTAGAATTCTTCCGAAATTTGAAATATTATTTTGTAGTTGCTGTAATTCACCGGTTTCTTCTGTCCTTCACATTTCTAAGTTTCATTTCTATTTTGACATACTAATCGATTTTACCTAGATTGCCAAAAATTCCTCCGTTATTCGCAGATTTCATCCGTTCGTTCCTAAATTTGTGAGTAATTTGCAGTTACGTCGTCCGTGATTTGATGAATTTGGCAGTGGTTTGGAAGATTTGGTTGTACTTTCTAGAGTTTGTCCGTGATTTGTCAGTCATCAGATTCATCAGAGATTGGGTTGATTACGTCGGGTTTTTGCAGACTCGTTCGCGACTTGGAGAATTCTGCCGTGATTTTCAAGATTTAATTTAAACTATGAATTGAAAAATATGTCTGTGATTTTGCAATTTTGCTAGATTTTTTTATGATTTAACATATTTGTCTGTGTCTTACCAAATTTGTACCTGAGTTGTTCTGTCCATTGTTAAGTTTGTCAGTGATTCGCAGTTTCGTCGTCCGTGATTTGGTGAATTCGGTGGTGTTTCGGAAGATTCAATTGTACATTTTTGAATTTGTCCGTGATTTCTTAGAATTTATCTGTTATTTTATAGATTTCTGTTTAGAGATTTTCTAGACTTTTTTTGTGAATTGCGAAAAATTTCACATATTTGAAAGTGATTTGAAGGTTTCGTTACTGTTTTGCTGTTTTAAGGAATTTCTTTCTTCACTGGCCAGTTTTATCTGTTTGTTTGCGGAATTCGTCTGCGATTTAGTGGTTTTTTCTGGCTATTGATCCAAATTTGTCAGTGATTAACAGTTTCACCCGTGATTATTGGATCCGGTGATATTGTTCCAGAAGAGTTCCTGGTTTACGAATTTGTCATTGTTTTTTTTGTTGGATCCGTTCGATTTTAATACCGTATTTGACGGGAAGTGTGACTTGAAGAATTCCCATGTGAATTAGTATTTTCATTGGTTGTGCTAAGGGATTCAGTGAAACATTTTGTAGATGTTCCAGTGATTTTAAAATTTTGATGAATCTGTTCGTAATTTTTCAGATTCATTACTTTTCTGCAATTTTGTTAGTTTCTTGCACGATGTGCCATATTTGTCTGTAATTCACCGTTCATTCGCAATTTGCCGGTTTTTTTTTGACAAATTTTGCATTCCCTCTGTTCTGCAGTCTTAATGGATTCTTCCTAGATTTGCCAATGATTTGCTATCTCCATTTGAGATTGTCCGAATTCACTTCAGATTTTCTAGATATCTCCAAAGTTTTCCGGATACGTTAGTTCTTTTATGAATTTGCAGATTCGTTTCGGATTCATTCAAGATGTGGTTGATTCCTTATAAACTTGTTAGATTTTCCTCCGATTTGATAGATTCGCCTGTGATTTTCACCCGATTTTTCTATAATTTCACGAATTTTAGAAGTCATCCGTGATTTGCCGTAAATTTGAATTTGTCCGTAATTAACAAGATTATTCCATGAGTGTCTTAAGGAGAGATTTTGTTGGTGTATGTTCGTCCGTGATTCACCACATTCATCTAGAATTTAACAGTCTTATTGGCTATTTACCATGTTCGTCCAAAATGTAATGCATTTGTTTTAATTTAAGTATTCTTTCATAAATATTGGATTCGTTAATGATTTCCTGACTTTTTCAGTAATTTGCTAGACTTGTTTAAGATTTGCTCGATTTATTAATAGTTTGCCAGATTAATCACTGATTTTACTATTTTATATGTAATTTGCAGTAATTTCAAATGTGGAAGTGGATTCACCTGTAATTTTCAAGATTCGTCCATTATTTTCAAAGATTTTGTTCATGATTTAATAGATTCGTCAGTGATTTCCAAGATTTTCGTGCTTTACCGGATTCTTTCGAAATTTGACGTTTTCGTGTGATTTATTGTATTTTCCGTAATTTTTTTGATTTGTGTTGTTTGATTTTCTGAATCCGTCGTAAATTTTGCATATTTGTTGCTAAGATTAAAAATCGACAAAGACTTACATGCATAGCAATTACCCAAAACCTAAAGTAACGCCTTGACACTTCAGAAGATTAAACATTTAGGTTGACATTAGAGGCATTTTACTTAACAACACTGTCGAATTTTGCACTTAAGAAAATGTTTACATCTTAAGTTTGTGTGCCCGGTACTTCTTTAACTATAATCTGGAAACCTAGTTCACTCTTTGTTCAGAATTCCATCAAAATTATTAACCCCAAGAAAAAGAATTTCCTAAAGCATTAAATTATAATGTTTGTGTCAATTAAAAACGTTCATAGCCTAATCACTGCACTTATCGTGAGAATTTATACAAAATTAACACAACTGTTCTTATAAAAATCTAATCTTGATTCAGTTTAAAATATTTAAAAAAACGTTTCAGCATAAACCTACGCTCTTTTCCAAAAACTTCAAACTCTATAATCACCCGTATTATTTAGCAAAAAATTAAAAACAAAAAAAAAACTTCCCTGCCGAATTTTGCACCTAAGAAATTGTTAAAATCTTAAGTTTGTGTGCCCGGTACTTCTTTAACTAGAATCTGGAAACCTAGTTCACTCTTTGTTCAGAATTCCATCAAAATGATTAATCCCAAGAAAAAGAATTTCCCAACGAATAAAATTTTATTGTTTGTGTCAATTAAAAACGTTCATAGCCTAATCAATGCACTTATCGTGAGAATTTATACAAAATTAATACAACTGTTCTTATAAAAATCTAATCTTGATTCAGTTTAAAATATTTAAAAAAACGTTTCATCATAAACCTACGCTCTTTTCCAAAAACTTCAAACTCTATAATCACCCGTATTATTTAGCAAAAAATTAAAAACAAAAAAAAAACTTCCCTGCCGACCGTCAATGGATAGAATATGCGTCACAACAACACAATGCATCCAAGGCATGCGACTTTGCGTGTCGATAATGCGAATTATTATATTTTTAAAACCGTTTGTTCGTTCGTTCGTTTCTTTCAGTTGGCTTTGGTTTAAATCTAAATCGACTTTAATTAAATAAATTTCCGTGGATCAGCGTCGCCAATCATTTGTATATGTTCACATATCCTAAAGAAGTGAAATCTACGAGAAGACTCGTTCAAGGATTATAATCGGTCTTTAGCATGCAGAGTGAAAAGAAAGAGAGGGAAGGATTGATGCAGTTGCATGTTTTGAAATAAAAAGAATCAACTAGTCAACAGCAAAAAGAAGAGAAAAACGACTTGATTATAAATAAACCTATACCAAAACTTATTGATTTAAACACAAACTACTGTTATACAGGACGTATAACATCGCGTGCGCCACAAGCCATTTTGCATAGTAACTAACAACTCTAACTCCTACTCCTTATAATTTTTCTTCTCTTCTTCAGATGGATGAAAAAAAAGAAAAGAAAAGAAATTAAATGCCCTATCGTTGGCATAATTGTTGAATGCATATAATTCTTCTCTTTATACACAAAGAATTTTCAAGCTATTGGACTTGACCGCGGAACGTCGTTGTTCGTCGCCGGTCGCGTATAGTCATCGTTTTCGATGGCTAATTTCATATCCATAGCCCTTATACGCTTGCGGCTACAAACATAGATGATGCTAATCAGTAATCACTAACGCCGCCGCTGAAGCAGCAGCAGTCATGGTTACAGTGATTCATAGTACATATTATACAGGATCAGAAGTGCCAAGTAGAATTTCACCAGTTGGATACTAAATTTTAACAATATCAAATTATTGTTAAAAAAAATTACATGATTAGAATGGAGCTTTAGCATACTCAGGGGAAGTTATATCATTGATATTCAAAAGACAAAAAGAAGTGGCCTTAAATGACTCTGTTGAGGAACTCCTTGTTTTGTAAATTAAAACTACAAAGAACTTCTGAATTGTACTTATTTTGGTGTTAAGTTAAAATAAAAAAACAATATTACTGGGTAGTTGTGATTATATAAATCTTGACCATTGTTTTAGGTCAATTAAAATGCTGTGCATAAAGCAGGCTTTAAAAAAAGCTAATTTCGTATTATGTTGTAAGATACTTTCTTACACAAAATACTCTGTTCAGGCTCGTAGGCCTATTCAACTCCGATGCCATCAGGTTTAATTGAAACTGCGGTCGGGTGATCATCACTTATCCAAATTACAACAAGATCTGAAAATAGAAAGGACATTTTAAAAAAATTCTTTACAAAATAAATGAATATAAAATTTTAACTGTAAGTGAACAAATTGTTCTTAAATTTATAAATAATTTATCTGCTCCCCGTGGTGCTACTGCATGCTTTATTTTAGAACAAACTTGGTTACCATAAAAAAGGTTAAAGTTGAGCAAACTTTAAAAGATAGACGTATGCTGTCGCGGACTTTTACTAAGAACTGTTAAAGGGAAACAGTTATGTAGTAAATTATTTTAGCAAAACTTTAACCCTTTCGCAGTGCATGCAGTTCAAGTTCTCAAAAGGGACCACATCACTCATTTTGAACATTCTTTTTTAGTGCCGATCGTATGTAGCCTATAGCTTTCCTCAATAAATGAAAACATTGAAAGAAATTTTCAAATCAGACCAGCAGTTTCTGAGATAAGCGCGTTAAAACAAACAAACCAACAAACTCTTCAGCTTTATGTTATAAGTATAAATCTTGAAAGTCTTCTAAGATTCTAAAACAATTTTTTGGTGAAATTCACCTTGTGCAATCATCATGTTACTCGCTCAGAGCAAACATAATTTTATAATCTTTGAACAGAGTGGAATAAAATAAGCAAGCTGCAGAAATACCGGTCTTATGGCATAAGGTGATCATCATTTTTTTTGCATGGTGGACTATTTTTATGAAAATTATTTTTTAGTATCTACTCTTTTTCGCCCCTCCCCCGGCCCACTGCTATGTTAAGCATATGTAATCAGCTGATTGTATAGGTACTTTATCGTAGAACCAATTGTTATTAATTGCATCTTGAGTTTAAGTAAACTTGCTTCAGTTTAAAGAATAATTACCTTCTTCTTGATGTGGTGTAAAGAGGATGGGGGCTTTATAAAATATACAAAAATTAAGCTTGAAATTAGTATTTGAAAACACATACCTCATAGGTTTTAAAAGGGCCCTCTAGAGCCAACATCATTGCTTTCGAGCGATGGCAAGGAACATATTTCAAAGATAAGTCATCATAAGAGAAATTAATAAAATATTGGTGAGGGTACACAGAGGTATTAATGAATGTCAAATCAAAGTGAGGGTGTTTGATAATGTTATTAAGTGAGTTGGAATTTTGACAAAGTGATGAAGATCTGTTTATATTAAGAACCACTTTATTTAAACGTTACTTTAGAATCAAGAAAAATGAACCCATAGAACTGAATTAAAATTTTTAAATCTAACATTTTTCACATAGGTTTGGTAGTTATATGAATTAACGTATTGTGTGACAGTTAAAGATGTCGAATTAAATTATATGTCTCTATAACAAACTGAACTTTGGATCCCTTTTAAATTACAAAAAGAGGCTGGGTGCGATCCACACTGATAACTTCCCATCCCGTCTGTCGATTTGTCTTGCTTAGCTTGTTTGTAGGTTTTCGTGTTTTGTTAAAAAGTTGTCAGTTGAATTATTCTTACAAATTTTAAAATTACCAACAATATTTTGCATATAATGAAATAGTTTGATTTCGAAATATATTTTTGTTACCTAGAATTTTCGTCGAAAACCAATTTTTACCAATTTTAGTAGCATTTGCGTACTATTTTTTGTAGATTTTAATTTTTTTATGAAAAAAAACTGACTGTTCGATTTTTATAAAAAAATTACTGAATGTCGAAAACAATATTTTCTGTAAGATAAAATATGTTTGAAGCCAATATTTTTGAAAAGATATTTGAATCGAATATCAATGTTTACCAACTTTTAGTAATGCTTTTTTAGGATTCGATGTTTCTCAAAATATTACTGAATGTTGACAATAATATACATATCTATATATAATAATAAATAGATAAAATTAGTTTAATGTTAATATCTCAAAGTTTTGAAAAGACAAATCAATTTTTACCAACTTTTGTTAATTTTGTTTAGGTTTTTAATTTTTTGTAAAAAAGCTGTTAATTCGATTTTTCTCAAATTTTTTCTCAATGTTGAAAAAAATATTTCTTATAAGATAAAATTAGTTGGAAGCCATAATCTCAAATTTTTGAAAAGATATTTGAGTCGAAAATCAATTTTTACCAACTTTGAGTAATGTTTTTTTTTCTGGTTTTTATTAAATAAAATAAATAATACTGACAATTCGATTTTTCTCAAAATTTTATCAGACGTTAAAAACGTTATTGTTCGTTGAATAAAATTATTTTGGAGATAAAATCATATTTCGTTCGTAAAAATTTCGAGGTGACAAATATTTTTTTTTTAGTTTTTTGATTTATAAAAACACCGTGTATTGGAATTTTTTTTCAAAAATATATTTGTTTGGTATCACGTTACAATATATAATATACAATTTAATTCAAGTCTCTAGCGTTATTGGTTCGTGAGATATGCAGGGTTTACCAAAATATTCACCTGTTTTTTAAATTGCTATGGTAAAAAAACCACACACTCAATTTTCTTGAGAGTCCTTTCTGCATCTTTCTGCATTATTATCTATATGACAAAATTTATTTGGAGTCGATATCTCTACTGGTTCTTGAGCTATGGACGACGAAAAAATTTCCCGAACGTACGGACGTGCTAACGTACGAACATACATACGTACACACGCACGCACAGACATCTCTCTAAAAATCTTTTATTTCGACACTAGGGACCTTAAACAGTGAAGAAATGTCAAAATTTTCAAATCGACAAATCGGACCGATTATAATAACTTCTTATGAGAAGTTAAAAATGAACCCCTATAACTAAACATAAATTTGCAAATAATACATTTTTCACAAAGGTAGGGTTGTGTTTGAAAGTTTAAGGATGTCAACTTGGGCGTATACGCACTATTTTTTAAGTTTTATTGAAATTTTAGGAAATTGTTATCAATTTTCGTGTATGAACTTTATCTATATTGAAAGTCAGAACAATGTGTTGCTAGGTCACTTAATTAATCTTACATTCTTTAGTAAAATAACTTAAAGCTCTACTTCAAAATAATTAAGTTCCTTAAACTATCTCACTTGAGTATGAAAGTCTATTAGAAATAATTAATTTATAACACACCATGCAATTATCTAATCAAATAAGTTTATTCCATTATATTTTCATTTCAATAGTCTTTGTGTTCAAATTAAATTAAAAAAACTAGTGGCCTAACTCTCTATCATCAGCTATCGTTTCAATCAATCAAGCAACTTCTTCTCATATTATCCCCATTCATATTCACTCACATTTTACACTTTGAATGTAGGTACGACGACGACGATTATAATCAAAAAGATCATCAAAAGTTCAAAATTTAAATAGACATCATCGAACCATCAGCCTTAAGTCATACAAAGAGCACAGCACACACACAATTGATCCATCAAATCCCACAAATCCATTAGATAAAACACCTTATAATTAATCAGTGTTGCTCTTTGGTAGATGTTTCAATTATCCGGGCACGCATTCAATATTTCATATTTTATATCGTAGTGTACCATCATAGTTACATTTGATAGCTCATCTTAGGTGAGAACTCAATATAATCATCACTTCTGAAAAGTGTGATGAAGTCGATAGTCGAGTCTTAAATAGTTTGGTATATCAGGCGCAGGCTCTTGTTGAAAGACTGACGCCACAACCAACAACGGAGTCGATAACAAAGTGTATTGAATTCCAGTGAGAAATTCCCACATTAAATTGATAATTACACGAACGATGAGGTTTCTATCTTTTATATGCTCCAAAAGTGCCGTCTCTATAATTATTATCATAACTCTCTACACAAGTACTTACATTACCTTAGATTGGAAGAAATTCATTTATGTATGTTGTTGTTGTTTTGAAGTTGATGGACTGCATGGAAGCTGAAGCCACACCACACGTTAGCATCATCGTCGTAGTGGAGTAGTGTCGTGTCGGTAAAGTCGAATTGAGAATCGAGTGTCAGTCGGTAATTTAAGGTATGTAAGTAAGTTGGAGTATATTCATCTCAGCTAAACATATTCTCAGATCTTGAAGCCGCAGGATAGGTAAAGGCATATGATGCGAGTGCAATTTATTACAGACTTTAGACTTGTAAGATATTATGTACACTTACACTGTTTGATTTGGTTTGGTTTGGTTAGGGCTTATAAGGGGTTAGGGTCATGTGAGTTTTCTTATAAAATAATTATGTGATGAAAAGTTTGTATGACGTTTCTGTTTCTATTGCATTTATGTATAATGGAAGAATATAAAGCGCTTGACATGAAACTGAACGGTGTGAGATCGGAATCTTGTGGTTGTCACATATAAAATCGATGACAGTTTTTGTGGTTTCGGTGTCAATATGAATACTAAAATAAATCTGCTCTGTGCGACTTATAAGTTATAACAGTCACAATATGATAATGTCATTGCTCTGTTATTGACTAGGAGAAACTGATGTTTCACATAGAAGTAATGATGGGATTAAAAATATGTTTTTATCATACAATTTTATTTAAAAGTGAATCTGACAGCTATTCGAGCTCATAATATTATGACAGAGCTTCATAGTTTTGTTGAAGTTTAAGTTAGAAAGATCTTTGAACATGAAAAAGTAAGCATTAAAGAAGAAAACTATGAACAAAATTTAACAAACTATATTTTTCCAAATAGTAGTACCATTTAGGTATTTGTTGATTTTAAAAAATGAGCATTCTTTTTTTTGAAAACTTTATCATTCGAGAGAATTTTTGTTTTTTAATAAATTTTATAAATAATGTTGTTTTTTTAAAAACATAATTCTAGAAAAAATACGAGTGTTTTTTGTAAGAAAAATTATTGTTGTTACTTAGATGATTTTTTTATGAATTAATAGTTGAAGAATTAAATGAGAACAAGAGACTGATAAATTTTCCATCGGAAATCTTTATAATAATTATTTATTTTGCAATAAGCCAAATTATCATTTAAAAAATTTCGAAATGTATACAATCAATAAATTGAAGCTTAAGCTTTTTTTTCCGAGCTATTCTAAACTTTACAATTCAGTTAGTGTAGTACTTTCGTTAGGATTTTATTTTTTTCGTTAAGAACTTGACTGATTTTTTTAAATTTTATCGAAAGTTAACAATAGTATTTTCTATGAGATGAAAAAAGTTTGAAGTCAATGTAATAAATTGTTGTCAATATATTGAGCCGAACATCAATTTTTACCGACTTTTGGTAATGTTTTTTTAGGTTTCAATTTTTTGTAAAAAAAATTCTTTCTTCAATTTCTCGAAAAACATTAAAAGATGTCAAAACTGTATTGTTTTGGATGTAACATCATTTCTGTTCATAAAACATTTGAAGTGACAAATATTTTCTTACAGGTGTTGCGATTTATAAATGATATCGTTGATTGAACTTTTGTTTCGAGTTTATACCAATTTAGTATCACGTCACAATGTATATTATATAATTTAATTCAAGTTGCTAGCGTTATTGGTTCAAGAGATTTTTGGGGTCAACCAAATTTGTCACTTTTTTTTTAAATTTCTGTAGTAAGGAACTACTCACGCAATGTTTTTGAAGGTCTTTTCTGCATCTTTTGGTGTTATTATCACTCCAGACATATCTCTAAAAACGTTTTATTTAGGCTCTAAAGACTTTTTATATCATCAACATTTAATAAAATGTTACTGTTTCGTGCACAAAGGGGTACACCATTGAATTAATAGCTAAGATAAAGAGTAGAGGTCCTAAATGGCAACCGTGAGGAACTCCTGATTAGTCGATGAAAGGGGTTGAGAAAGAAGTTCTACGTTTAATTTGATAATACCTATTTTGAAAACAAAAACAAATGTATGTAATAAATTGAGAAGAGAACTCAATTAACTTCAGCTTAACTTTGATAAAATCATGACAAAGTTGGTCAAAAGCTTTAGAATAATCAAAATAGAATGTTCAAAAAGTTTTGAAATACATGACAGTTTTGAGATTAGTTTATAATTATTAATGCCAGACTTGTTTCCCTTTTTAAAGACTGGTATAATAAATGTTTCTTTCATATGGTTGGGAACTTAACTGAGCTTAGTGCAAATATGCGAAGAAGGGGAGAGGCTACTACTGATTTACTTTCTTTTAAAAGGGAGCGTATCGGAATCTTGCTTTTTAAAATCACGTTTTTAAAAAATCCCGAAAAAAAAGTTTTGAAATCCTTTCTTCTAAAATACCGATTTTTTGAAATCCTGTCTTTTAAAATCCCACTTACCTATACAAAATCTAGAAAAATGTCTCATTTTTTACTTTGTTTTAATTTTTTTCTAATTTCACTTTTGCAATCAAAACTAGTTGTTTAATTTAAAAAAAAAATTAATTAATTTTTAAAAATTATGCAACTAGTTTTGAATACAAAATCGGGATAGTAAAAAACGGGGTTACAAAACCCAGGATTTTAAAAATTCGGGATTATGAAAAGCAGGATAATATAAATCGGGATCTTAAAACCGGGATTGTAAGAAACGGGAATATAAAAACCGGGATATCGAACCCAACTTTTTTAGATAATTATAGGAATTGTATTGACGAATTTCCAAAAGCTTTTTGGGTCAAACTCAACAGAGCTTTACATATTTATAAGATATTTGGCATACAAATATTTGAAAAGGGATATAAACTCTTCCCGGGACATGCTTTTTATACGATTTTTCTAAGCTTTGCTTATCTTGTTTCGAGGCAGTTCAAGCTCTTTCGTGTACTATGGATAACAAAATTTGGAATATTTGGATATCAAGTGTGGGGGGGGGTGTATTTGTCTATATTCAAAATAGCAGAGTTTGATGCCGTACTTGTTAGCGTCAGATGAAAAATCAAAATCGAGTTGTCGATTTTAGGAATTTTTAATACAGCTAACTTGTTGTAAGTCTGTTGGGATAATATGGTCTAATAATAGAAGCTCCTGTTGAGACGAACCCAATGATGATTCTAAGTAAGACTCGTCTTCTGATGAGACCCAGTTAATGTTAATAAGGATATTGGAAGAGCAACAGAGAGTTCAACAAAAGTTGAAGCCGGGCTTACTGAAGGAATGTTTACTGAATGACGATCACACCCAAAAAATCTTTTCCTTCCAGTGATATTTTAACGCAAATAATTGAAATTGTCAGGTTCAAAAGAGAATGCTATGAAAGTTGTACAAAGGAAATTTCTAATAACTATCAAGTCTTCCTCACCTGCTCAATTTGCTTTATCCACGTGACGATCTTTCCGGAAAATTTAGAACACTTGATCAAAAGGTCCCATGTCTAAGATAGTGGCATTCAACTTTGTTTCAGTGAAAGTCAATAAATCTTTTGGAAAAGCCTGAGAATTAATAAGTCTTACTTGTTTTGCTGCAAAGCCCTCTTACATTTTGGTAGTAGAGGGAGAACCGACAAAGTTTTTTAAGTGTATGTTTAAAACTGAAACAAAGAAGGAATTGCTACATACATATATCTTTTAACTGTTAAGTGTGTTTTTTAATCTGAATCTTAGGATTTGCGTAATAAGCTTCTAAGATTCACATTTCAATGATTTTGAAATGTTTAACACATTTCAAAATTTTGATTTTGAAATGTTTAACTGATGTGACAAATTAAGTTAGTGAAATATTTTCTTTAGTAGCTTTTTTATTTCCAAAATAAAATCTTATGTTTCATAAAACAAACAATACGTAGTTACAGATGAGAATGACTCACTGAACTTATATGTAGCTACATATATCTACATTAATAAAAAGAAGCAAATAAAATCAAAACCATTGGAATTTGATATCATAAATATTTACTGATTCAAGTCAAATTAGAAAATTTGTCAAAAATCTTGATTGATTAAAAACCAAAAATTTAAAGATATAAAAGAACAGTTAAACATAATACAGATTATTGAATCATAAGCAATAACATTGTTTGAATATTTTGTTTCATTATTGGATTAAATTCCATTTCATCTTTGTTTGTATTTTTGATCATCTATATAAGCAATAAAATTATAATGCAAACAATATTAATTGATATCCAATATATTATGGTGTGTATAAATAAATATGTATTCTACAAACAAAACAATATGAATCAATAAATTGAAAAAAGACCCTTTTACTTATAACAAACAAACTATCTAAATCAATAGAAATACCAAACCCATATTTATGTATATACATTTTTATATTATGAAATAGAAAGGTTTTATGGTAGGACTGCGGGATATCATTTTAAAGGAAACGTGACTTAGGTGCAGTTATATTTAGAAAAGTTCCAATAGGGTGTATTTTATATTTGTTTTAAACTCAAATACGATATAATATAGTTAATTATATTATGGTTATAAAATTATGTTTCAAAATTGAAACAAAACATAAACCATCGTAAATATATTTGAGGGGCTTTTTATGTATTGGTATTTATTTTGTATGTCCACATTAATTACACCTTTCCAACATGATAAAATTAATGGTGAGTTTTGGATTTAAAAAAAAAATGGTTTTTGAGATTTTCTTGAGCTTTTAGCTTGTATTTGTTCTGAAAAAAATCATAGGGTATGGTAGTGTCAAGCCGAGTTCTGGCACTACTACCTACATTTACAGAACCAATCTCAGCCGGTCTATGACCTCTCTCTCAAATTTGCAACACTTACTAAAATAGTCGATGATATGCATACTAAGTTTCAGCTCCGTAGCCAAAAGTGTTTCTGAGATACAGCACTTCAAAAATCGTAAGAAACCGTAAATGACTGACTAATTGACTGATGAACAAAATTATAAAGCTTTTCCTGATATCGGAGAATCTTAAAATTTCGCACAAAGAAAAGGCCTTGTGGTGCAAGAAAAAGAAAACATCGAACAAATTGTGATTTAAAGGGCGTGGTATCCACCCACAAAAATATACAAGGCATTAGTTAAAAATATCACTTCTAAGTTTTGTAGAACGATAAAATAAAGCAGAATGAAAGTAGTCGATGTGCATAAAATAACAAACATCGAAAATATAAGGTTTTCCACCAAAAAGGCGTGGTATACGCCTTCTTTTCTTGGATTTGGTATCGTTTATATGAACAACATCAGCTTTTTGTAGAATGATACAATTCAACAGAATGGAATTGATTGATGGGTATTGAAAGGCGGAAATAAAACACCTGAGAATACACCCTCATATACAGTCCCTGGCCATATTATTAGACGCACTGCAGAATTTTTATAACTATTAGGTTATACGAAATATTTTTAAATATTATAGAAAAAAAAATTCTATAAACCTGTTGTTTTATTTTTATAAAAAAAGTAGGAAATAGTTTATATTCTGCATATTCTAAAACCTGATTAAAATAGCTAAAAATTGAGATTTTGCATAAAATCTAAAGTGCATCTAATAATATGGCCAGGGACTGTATATAGACAAAAATTGCATTTTAGAGAATAAACACTCAGGGGGCGTGGTATTCACACACTTAATTTAATGAGGTTTAAATAAAATAAAATGCACGACTGGGTCGCACGAACTTGCTCCTGTATTCAAAGAGTCTGTAAAAGTATCTATGTATATAAGATTTAAAAATATACCTGTAAAATAAGTTTGTCTTCAAAGATATAAATGCCATTTGATTTGTCGAAAAAAACTCCATTTTTCAATTTTTTTGGGAGGGGTTACATTCAATACAGTTAAAATAATTAAAAAAAAAAAAACTAATTTAAGATTCAAAATTTTACCTGAAAAATAAGTTTGTCTTCAAAAATTTAAATGCCATTTTATAAATCAAAAAACCCTTGATTTTTAAATTTTTTTTTTTGAAAATCGTTAGAGCGGTTTTTTTTTAAATTAATTTTGTATATATAAAATTTTTCAATTTTGTTCTAAAAATATTTTTGGTATGCAGTTGTTTAGTGATTGTAAATATACGCTCTATATTTCAATTTCGTAAAAAAAATTTCACGCGTTTTTGAGATATAAAATTTTGAAAAAAAAATTTCAATATTTTTTTAAAAATCCAAAAAATAAAAAATTGCACTTTTGATAATCAAATATTGTTGAGGCAATATAAGAGCTCGTTCAGAAAAAAAATTATTGAAATCGGTTCAAAAGTTGCTGAGAAAATTAAAAAACAAAATAACGGTTCTATGAGTGGTACCTTTCCTGAGCAATACAAAAATATGTTTTTCTTATTAAAAGAAGCCAAGTCAAAAAATAAAATTTTAAAGAAAATTTAAAAAAAATCTATCGGTTTGTTTTTGAGAAAATTTGAATTTTTGTTTTTTGACCAAAAAAATTGTATGGGGGCCACTGTTAGTTTTGATCTTAAAAAAAAAATGAAAAAAACGCCTAACGCGAATCTGCTCAAAACCTTAACTTCCAAGTTTGAACTCGATCGACCCAATGGTATAGGCTGTGGGAGCGTGGACAGACAGACAAAATTCTGCACGAATGCAAAACTTGCCATATAGTTCCTATATGTCGCAAGTAAAAAATAATGTGTGTGTGTAGGTTAGTTGATGAACTATACAATACAGAAAAATTGAATATGTACTATTACTATGTAGGTAGGCATCAGGTAAGAGAAAAAAACGTAAGTATTAAATGGAACACATATTAAGAGAGCAAGAGCATGGGAAGAAGAGAAAATTAAAAATGTTGGAATGATAATGAAATGAAAGAAAGCAGTGACCTCGCGATTGTGATGGAATCTAATTTCCTGGATAAAATAAATTCAAAAAGTTTATAATTTTATAATTTGTTTTTATTTATTTCTCGGGTTGTATGTTTAACTTAGAAGTGATTTTAGGCTTAAAATTTGCGCAACAATATTGACTTTATGAAGCAATGCTAATCTTTGTCGATTATTGTATAGGTTTTAAGATATGAGTGGTTGTATAAGTCAACTAATGAAAAAAAATGGACAAAAAATGTAAAATTAATAATATTTAAGTTTGACAAATAATTAATGAAAAAAAATTAAAGCCATAAACACTCTCATAACAATATAGAAAATAATAAATTACATTTCAAATAAATCGGTTGACTAATTTCTGAGATCTTGCGTTACAAACTTTAAAATGGTTTCGCTTTTATATAATAGTATAGAAGTATAGATGTAACTTTGTCCACAGTAAACACTCTTGATGTTATATGCATCTAAGTATCATTGATCCAAGTGAAATTAAATCCCAAGAAAACACGTGTACGAAAAAAAATTCGACCTAGTGTGGAACCAAGTTCTTCTGGATAAAAAAAACCTGAGTAATAAGTCTGAAGCTAAAAGTAATGAGATCTTAAAATACGCCGGGTTCTTAATTTACTAAAGTTTCATATGAATTTATTTTTCGAGAAGCAATATCAAAATCAACCCATCCAATTTTAGCCAGTTATGTGTCATTCCTTAAAAGTTCCAACAGAAGAAAAGTTTAAACGGACTTATTAATTGGAATGCCTTATTTTAGATAAGACCTTTCCATCCACTACTCTTATAAGATTAATTGAAAATAGACACAACCTCATGTTCAATTAGAAAGTTTACTTACCAACATCAGACTAAAGCAAGATATAAGTACTCGTAATTCTGGTGAAAAATAAGCCTATGATTTGTAATACGGTCTTAGTGTTTAGGTTTTCAACCAAGAACCGAACTGTTATTATGATTACATTGTCAAACCTATGCATAGAGTAAAATTCTCCATCATATAGCTCTTCGAAGGGCTTTGTTCGGGACTTAAAACATAGTATTTTTCTGCACAAAGCCGAGTCTTCAGATATATCAAAACCTTCTTCCTGTTGTACAGGCCTCAAAACGTCGAGAATTTTTAAAAAATTTCAGTTTAGTAAATTGAACCGATTAGAATAGTTTCCAATAGGAAATTAAAAACGAGTTGTGGCTATGTAGTATATGTTAGTTTATAAAGAAAAGAAGCACATAAGAAATAATTTTGACAGGAGCATAAATGTGCTTTCCTTTTTTTTAAAATCTGTCTAATTGTGGATTTTTTCTTGACTTCAAAGGTAAAGCAAGTTTTCTGAAACAAAATGGAAGCACAATTTGTTATGGTTCTGATATGTTAAATTAAGAAAAGAAGCACATATGTATGTACATATGTATGTATTAGTTTTCGACAGGAACTTATGTAAGTGTGCTTTTCTTTTTCCAAATATCTGTCAAATTGAGGATACTGAGTGCTTTTAAGTTGACGAACTTGCTTACCATTATGGCCTTTTGCTTAATTTTAAAGGCAAATAGAAAGTTCTCCAAAAAAAAAATCTTATAAAAAGTCGCACATAAATATTAAATTTTGACAGAACAATAAATGTGCTTTTCTTTTTTACAAATATCTCTCAAATTGAGAATACTGAGTTATGCCTTATTTTGAAAGATAAGAACATACTACAAACAAGTTCTCGAGAAAACAAGCACGAGTTGTGAATATGTCAGATTAAGAAAAGAAGCACATTTGTAAAAAAAATTTGACAGGAAGAAAAATGTGTTTTTCTCCAAAATTTTTTGCAACAAAATTTGTCTCATCTTTTGGTATTTAAAGTTCTCAAGCTCTTAAAAAATCACCCGATGTTTCGTTTTTGTTTTTCTGTTTTTTTTTTAGAAAATTTTAAAAGCAAAAACATCCAACTCATTTGTACACCTAATTTGAATTCGCACCTATGGCGTTGACATTAATTAGATTTGTATAACCTCCGTGCAGTAAAAATCAAAACTTCAAAATTTAAATTAATATTTCTAACACCCTGAGGTATGGATTTATTACAATAATCAATGATGATGATGACCATTTGGGTATATAGAGGTTCTCACAAGTCTTAAAAGACAATACCTCCACTATAATTATTATGAAGATTCCGATAGGATACCTTATATTTATCGATAGCGACATTTTGCTGCATATGTATATGTAGGTATACATCTATTTAATACTTTTTTTTTAAATAAAATTTACATAATCTCGACCACATCCACTGAAAGTTCATCTCACTATATCGGCAAAAGTAAGGTAAGGTAAAGACATTCTAAATATAAACAGCCACCTCAAAACACCTGCTTGCAATAAATCCCAATTAAACCTCGCTTCGTACACAAAAGTATGTTATTTGAGAGACCACTTATTTTGCCCAGATTAACCCTATCGAATCATATTTCAAAACCCAGCAACACATCAGCAAATGGTGGTGATGTTGGCTTGGAAAGCGTGCAGTGACCGTAAAAGGATATCTTCTCTGCTCTGTACACAACATACACGTATACTGGGAGTGCATTGCAAAATCAGGAACACTCTGGAAGTCTGAACTGCATCCCATCACAATATAAGAAAGTTAAAGTTGAAACAATAAGAAACCACACACAGCAGCCACACGCTGAGAGGATTACCACTGCCATTTGCCAGGTAAACTGTAATCCTTCTGTCACAAATATCAGCCATCAGTCGCAACCGCCAACGCCGCCGCTATTCACCGCCGCAGTGCAGCAAGCCGATCTGATGCATCAGAGTGCTCTGTGTTCTCCAGGTTCAACCTCAGCAACACTATAAAACCAACGCCAATCACATTGCCCTAGGCCTCCTTGGGCTCTGGATCGGGGTTCGGGCACAATTGCATACTCGCGTATCTTGTTTTCCTTGCACTAAACACTATCACATCCTCGGCATCATCGGCATCAGTGCAATTATTTATATCGCTCAAGCCTCATCATGATCCAAAAGTGCATCTCTTACGTCCGACTAAACTATACCACCAGGAACCTATCACAGTCCAGGTCCCAATACCCTACGCCTTACCGCCTAACCGCCTACAGCATCGAAGCTTGCGATTTACAAGTATATCTTGATGATGGATCTCTAGCCCTGGCACTCGCACAGAGCAATGATGTATCTCTATATGCGGTAGTGCGGTGCTCCCATTCTAACGCTGCTGCTGCCATCTACATCTCCTTCTCCTACGTTCGATGTGGACTCGTAGCTGTAGTCAAAGAGTTCTTGGGCAATTCGAGTCGAGCTCACCTTTGATGGAAGTGAAAAATGATCGTGCAATCGCGCAAAAGGTATGTGTTCCTACTTCATAGATAGGTACCTACCTTCTTAAGTTCAATATAATAGTGTATAGGGACACGCCTAACCACAAGGCTTGACTATAACTATGACTATGACTATACCAGTATGTGTCGTGTTTGGAAGGCTATAACTGAAATAAAGAACAGACTCACAGAAAAAGAACACCAGCAGCATAATAGAGGTATAGAGGTGCACCCAAGGAATGGAGATATGAATAACTATGGAGCGCTGCCGCGCGCCGCCGGCCGCGCCATCGCCATCCCCATCCGGCTGACAATTTACAAGATCATGCAGTTGGCCGTGTGCCGAGTGCACGAGCCTCATATCCCCGGGCTGCTTGCATTGCGACGTCCTTCGTCGTCGTCCGTCGCGTCGTCGTCGCGTCAGTCAATTCCATTGCGCTGAGACAATGGAAGCAGTACAATTTCCAATTTCAGGATACCCATAGAGAAGAAGGAAAACAAAGCTACACAAACAAAAAATAAAATTCAAGAACTCAAGACAAAACCATGCAAGAGGCAAACAAAAAAGAATGGGCATTGGATACTCTTTGGATGGTTTTTGCATTGCCTTTTCTTTATTGTGAGGCTATGTTTTTACCTTAACGAGATATCGCGAGCGAAAGATAACTCCAAACCCAACGACAATGGGCGTCGGCGTCCGCATAGTCGTTGTCATAGTTGTCGGTTTGGGGGAGCGGTGGTGGTGTTGGCCAGTATACGATTGCTGATTCAATTCAAATGCCCCCAAACAGAAAGACAGAAGAATTTATACGAGGACCTCTCTGTCTCTAGAGACAATTTGGAGCGAAGTGAAAGGATGAGAGATATGCATATATGGCAAAATTTACAGAGGGCAACCAGCCAGCCAGTCAGCCAGGCAGGCAGTCTCCTCTAGACCCAGAGTCCAGCCAGATGGAAATTGGTGCAGCTGCATCAGCACAATTGAAAATTATATTAACTACTCTGAGAGAGTGCATACGGAGCTAGGGGTTTATTGAGTTGAAGCTTTTGTTTTTACGAAACATTTATAATTGATCTACGGATTTCCATACCTAAAGCAAAAGGGACTAGTTACACTCTATCCTGGATTTGGAATCTATAGGAACCCAAATTATGGATGTTTCTTATTTTTGTAAATGAACAAAACATTTAACTTAACTTCAAACACGCACCCGATATCCACAATTTGACATATATTTGGAAAAGATAAGCACATTTTTCTTCCTGTCAAAAACTAATACCTAATAATGCTTCTTAATTCGATAAATCAGAACCAACAACTTGTGCTTCAATTTTTTTAAAAAGAAAACGTGCTTTACCTTTGATATTAAGTAAATGGTCAACTTTGAAGTAATCAAAATCCACAATTTGACAGATATTTGGAAAAAAGCATATTTTTCTTTCTGTACAAATTTGTTACTTATGTGCTTCTTTTTTTAATCTGACATATCCACAACTGATGCTTCATTTTTCTCAAGAAATTGTTTATAGTATGTTGTTATTAACCACTCTCAATATTCACAATTTCGCGAAATTTAGAAAAAAAGCGACCACTTATGCTCCTGTCAAAATTTAATATCGATGTGCTACTTTTCATACATTTTTTTCTCAGAACTTGCTTTTTACCTTCAAAATTATGCAAAGAGTCATGGTAAGTTAGTGATGGTCAACTTCAAAGAACTCAGTATCCTCAATTTGACAGTTACTTGGAAAAAGAAAATCACACTTATGCTCCTGTCAAAAACTAATGCAAATTTTCTTGTTTTCTTAATTTGACATATCAGACCAAGAACTTGTGCTTCCATTTTTTATGAGAACTTGCTTGGAGCATGTCCTTTGCCTTCAAAATTAAGTCAATGGCTAATTCACTAAATATCAACAATTTGACAGATAGGTATTAAAAAAAGCACATTTTTGCTCATGTCAGAAATTTTTACTATGTGCTTCTCTTCTTAACCTTCATTTTATGATGAGAACTTTATTGAGAAGATATTCTTTGCTTTCAAATGAAGGAAAAAGTCACTTGACAGATATTTGGAAATAAATAGCACATAATGTGCTCCTGTCAAAAACTATTACTCGTGTGAATATTTTTCTAATCTGACGCAAGTTTTTTTTGGAAATTTTATGAGTTGTTTGGAAAATGATGTTTGTTTTAAAAACGTAATAAATAGTCAAATTCACAGCATTAATATCCACAATTTGTAAGATTTTTTGACACCTAAAGGGTTTTAAAATAGGGAAGGGTTGATTTTGACAGCTCGTGGCGGCCATATTGTTTCTTCTTACAGTCACTAAGGACAAATCATCGTGGCAACTTAGAACGTCGAGCAACACGGTCAAATAATAAAACTTTATTACCATCGCCGCTGTTCATGAAAGTGGGCAGAAGAATCCAATGCTGTTAATTCCGCGTCGCTCACTAGAACTTGGGCTGCCGCAGACAACAATATAGCGAATTTTGCGTCATGACTTGGGCCTGAACCCATACAAAATCTAAATGACCCAGTAGCTGAAACAAAACGACCATACGCAGGGTCAAGTGTTCTCTAATTAGATTTTAGAGCAGTTGGAAGTTAATGAGGCCCATTTTTGGATGAATGGGTACAAGAATAAGGAAAATTTTCCAGATTCGGGATGACACAAATCTACGAGAGATTCACGAGATGCTTATATACATATCCAAATTAAGTTACTCTTTGGTGCGGATTTTGGGAAATCGTTATAGGTCCGTCAATCTTCAAAAATGATGCTGATGGTTAGACCATCACCGTCAAGGGTATAGGTCGATGGTAACCAACTTCTTGTGCCCTGAATTTGATGATATGGACACTGAAGGTACATGGTGTTAACAAAGCATAGCTCAAGACACAATCGATATTCTGGGCAAGCTTTTTCATGACATGTTTATCTCGAGCCGAGGCGACTTACATTGCTCACCAATATCTTGTGATTTGACGTCTTTAGATTTATTCCTCTGGGGGTTTATTAATTCACAGTACTGTGTTTACAAGCCCCAAACCTCCGCGGCCTTCTAGGACAACATAATTTATGCCGTTGGTGAAATTCAAACAGACCTTTGCGCTTTAAAGTCATCAAAAAACTTGAAAAATGTAATTGATAGGGCTCTCAAATAAAGATAAAACCTTATTGATATCTCATATAAAACTTGTTTTATTCAATTTTAAAACTCTTTAAAATATGACAGTTCAGTTTCAAACTCTCTTCGAACTATACTCAAGTAGGTCCAAAGTAACTCAATTGCTTATACTCTTCTCAGTATCCAACTTAATACTCCTTTAAAGAAGTTTATGAGGTTTTATAATATCTTTTTTATTCTTGTTTTTCAGAAAGGCAAGACACCAAAAGCTATGTTAAAACGAAAACCTATCTACATTCTTATTTTGTTTAAATTCTCACGACAATGAACTCATGCCCTTGCTTATAAACCTTCAAAGTTCATTTTCTATCAATGTCAAAAATGTCATCAAAACAAAAAAAACTTTTCTATTTCTCCAACTCCAACTCTATGTCCAAGTCTTATTTTAAATCAAATCCCATTACTCACACGCTTCAATGCAATAAATCCTTCTTAAAAATATATTCTCCTTAAAAAAAAGAAAACTAAAAAACAAAAAACACATGACTTTAAAAATCTAAAACTAACAAGAAGTCATAATTATTAACCATAAGCCATGTTTACTCCTCCACCTGACAAGAATAATTGATTTAATCTTCTTCTAGCAATTTTTCATTTATATTTATAAATCATACAACTTCATGAGCTGCCTAGAAGTTCATCCAACGTCAAAAAAATAAAAAAAAAACAACAACAGCGCACATGAACCTGTCATCCGCACATGTTCCACCAACTGATTAAAATAATGTGCCTAAGCCATAACACAACAAAAATTAAAAAAAAAAATCAAAGGTGTCATCGTACCTTTATCGTTTATTGACCCTAAAATACATAATATTCACAATAGTACCTACCTAAAATAATTGCACATTTTCCCCCAAGCAAGCACATTTTTGTTTCTTATTCACCGGAAAATTGAAAACCATCCGTCGCGTCGTGTGTGTGTGTCCTCAACAGAAAACAGATCAAGCAAAAATAAACACAAAACAACAAAAAGAGAGAAAGCAAGCGAAAAATATGATTAAAATAAGATCTAAAAATGGAAAAACAACAATTCACAATATAACAAAAGTTGTTCAAGAGAGACAGAGATAGAGTCAACAAAAAAGAAGGAGAGTAAACAATGGAAATGCCGGTCAAATGACATCAAAGTAAAGCAACAACACCACTTACTTGTTTCCCCATTCCCATCCCTCATATCATTCCAAAAACAACAACAACAACAACAACAACAAAATCTTATTGCAAAATAGAAAACGCAAAACGCACATCCAACAACAACAAAACAAAAAGGAAAAACAACTAAATATCAAAATGTAAACAGAAGGAAAGAGAGAAACCTGTTGAAGTGATGGTAACAGTGTTGCCAAAAGTACTCCCATAGGAGTATTGTACTACTTTCAACAGTTGCGTACTCCCGTACTCCTCCTTTCACATTCGTACTCCTATTTTTTAAAGTCTTAAAATATCCTATACATGCAGCAAGCTGTAATGTCAAGTGTCAACTCAACCGAAACATATTTAATTCATTCATGAATTCTTACCAAATATTAAAACTTTTTACAAGACTATCTTACAAAATTTTCTTAAATCGGAGTTTTTAAGCGACGATTTTCTTTCTAATCCGAATTTTTCTGATGAATATTTAAAAAACATTGAATCTGTATACGTTGGGGCTAAAGCCTAGTACGCTGCTGATGCGAAACGAAATTTCCCATACAAAAATGACATGACGAAATCATAAACGAAAAATTTCGCTGTGCTTTTCGTATTTCAAGCCTAGTACGCTGCTGATGCGAAACGAAATTTCCTATACAAAAATGACATGACGAAATCATAAACGAAAAATTTCGCTGTGCTTTTCGTTTTTCAGTACGCTGCTGAACGACGAAATGTGACATTTTAGTGGAGACCTGTACTAGATTTCTTAGTACAATTCTCCACTCTTTTCGTTCTCAATTTAATTGCCCAGCACATTAATTGCTTGCGAAATTTTGACGTTTAATTTTTTTATTGAAAAAAAAAAATTGTTTACTCGTGACTTTCGGTGTTTTGACTTTGATATATATTTGATTTAAAATTTAAAATAAAATGGATTTGTCTAATGTGTTCCAACATTGCATTTCTGAATCGGAAACTCAGGATGTTATTGGTGATGTGCAACAAGTGATAAAGACAAGCAGTGAAATTCAACTTTCAGACAGAACTCTCCACAAATATTTTTCCGCTGTGGTTTTCGTTTTCATTTCGCTCTGCACTTGGAGACCACCGAAAAATTTCGTTTCGCATCAGCAGCGTACTAGGCTTTAAGGCTGAACTTTTTATTAAAGTAAATAAAATTGAAGTAAGACAAGTACCTACTTGAATTTAAAGTTGTTTGTTGAGAAAATTATAAAACCCTATGTGTGCAAATTTGACAACGTATCGATTTTGATTGCGAAATTTTGAAATGTATTCAAGGCATTGACCCTTTAAATTGAGCAGAAAGTGCAACCACAATTATATCATCGATTCCGGATTTGATCAATGAAAACGAAATTGAAAATCTTGACATCGAGTGGCGAAAACTACTAAACCAAACAATGGTTCCTAAAACCTTGAAAATAGAAACTTTTTGGTCGTAAATATTTTTATTAAAAAATGTTCTTAACGAAACACTTTTACAAAAGAATTTGTAAGTGCTTTGTTAAGTTTTCCTTACAGAAGTGCAGCAGCAGAACGAGTTTTTTCCCAACTTTTTCTCATTAAAGATAAAAAACGGGACAGATTGGAGGTAAATGCGTTGCATGCAATTATGAGTTGTAAGGAATTATTAAATGGAGTTGATTGCTGCAAATGGAATCCTTCCAAACAGCTTGTGAAATCATATAAAAAATAGTTATTGTTTTTTTTATATTTTTGTTAGACTTACCATAAAATATGAATCAAAATACCTTGCTTTTTGCAAACCTACTAATATTTAATGTATTTAATACATATTTTGTGTTGACTATAAGTGCCTGATTGTAGTTCTTAAAACAATATAACTACGAATTAAGCTACGTACATATCTGCCAAAGGACAGCTTTATTATTATTATTTATTGTTATTAGAATTGAAATTTATTTATTTATGCTTTGTGAATTTTTTATTGATTTTTGTCTGTATTGATGATTTTATTCTTATTGATGATTTCGTTTAAATAAAGTTACAAAAATGTGTGTCGAAGATATTTTTGAAGACTAAAACTGATGTACTCCTATTTTTTTCAAAATACTCCCCTTTTCTGGCCTCAGTACTCCCTTCTTATATTTTTCTCCGGCAACACTGGATGGTAATCTATGTAGAAAAATTCCAATAGGAATACATATAACCATCTCTTTCACTATCACTCAACCGATTGCCGACTCTTTCTACCAACTAGATCAGTCGATCATTTGTGTTGTGAGATTTTTTCGAGGTTTAGGCGAACCAAGCGAGACTCGAGCCGATCAGTCGACTCGTATTATTTGAATGTGGCGGGAGTGTTCACGGTGAATTTTTAAAACAAATTTTTCTCCAATTGCTTTGTGTTTTACGTGATTTTTTCGATTCCCCATTTTTCGACCACGAATCGATCGAATAAAAATTTGCATAAATCATTAGTTAAAAAAGTATCTTCGCTAAACTATAAAAACGTTATATTTTTACGTATATGAATTTATTGTTCTCGAGAAATAATTTATCAATCAAAACAATTTGATTCGGTTTAAATGAATCTTAAGTGAAAAATTGCCTCGGGCCAGTTTCATTTCATTTCAATCAATCAATTTATTGTGAATGAAACGAAACCAACCTACAATTTAACGGTGTACTATTTATTTTGTTCGTTATCACAGTGAATTTATTTTATTAATATTATTTTGTTTTTGTTTGTTTTTAAAGTGCGAATTGAATTGAATTGAGTGGTGAAAAATAAAAGTGAATGAAACGGGAGCATGCTTCTTCGTTTGTGTCGTGGGGAGGCTATTGCTAAATTTTGATTAAATAATGAGCATAACGCTGTCATTGCCGCAACGATATAAGCGCATTCTTCAAGCAATGACACTCGCTGTGGTAATCGTCTATAGCACTTTGGTGCTATATCAAACTGCCTATGGATATCCTGGTCCTGGCATTCAGGTGAGTTGTATCCCTAGCCTTTCCGTTTGTCATATTTTCGAGATATGTAGGTATTATCGACTTCGTTTTCGATGGGCTTAAGACCAAATTGAAAAATTCAGAAAGCAACAAAACGAACGCAAAACAATGCGAAATTTTGAATTTATTGACATGCAAATATTTTTGGAAGTTAATGTTTTTTGTTTTCGAATGCAGATATGAAGTCTTTTTTTGAGTTAACATATTTTTAAATTGTTTTTTTTTTTTTCGCCGAAAGTCATCGCATGCATTGTGTTGTGTTTTTGCGTAAACGATGACGACGTTGCGACGATGCATGGTTGTTGGTTGGTTTTGTTTTTGGGCGCTGGTTGTGCGCCATTTTTATGCCTGATGTCGGCTTTTGTCATTTCATATCCATATCCATATAAATATAAATATTTACCTCGCTTAGGTACCACCATATGTGGGTGTTGCAGAATCACGGGACATGCCACATGCATTTTATTTTTGTATATATTTTTGTTCAATGACGGCGACGACGGACGACTACGATTGCTACGAAGCTCGATTGTTTTTTGAGGACTTTGTCACGGCTGGCTGTGGGCAGAATTTGTCGTTGCTCGTTGCGCTGGCTGTTAGCTGGCTGCGGGTCCCTCGTCCCGTCGTCGTCGGTCGTCATCCGTTGCCATTCGTCTCCTCCCCAAACGAACAATTCATGAGAGTTCGGTATTTTGCCTGTCGGATTTTTATGGAAGATTATACACAAAATATATTATTTTGTATTTTTTGAAACTTTTGTGTTGTTTTATTTTTTCACTGTCGTTTACTCGGTCGGTTTGCAGATTTATTGTGTGCATAACATTTTTTTATTTTTACGGGATTCTAGGGATTGTTTTGTATGGAGGCGTATGATGTTCAGTTTTGTTTAGTTCAGATGTCTATGAGTACAAAGGTTTATTCTCAATGAAGGTCGTGTACTGTGGATGGGAGGGGGAGTTACTATAGTTTTTCAATTTTAGAAAAGTCAACTTTTAATTCCAAAAAAAAAAACACTGCACTCTGACAAATGTTGTTGAAAATTCATTTTTGCATTGAAGTATCTTTTTTCTGTTGATATGTTGACTTTGATAAATTACCAATTTCAAAGTTTAATTAATGTTAGAATGTATATAACTTTGTGTAGGTAGATGTTCTGATCCTGGGGACCGACCGGTGTTTTTCCATATTTTTAATTCAGTTTGTGTTTTAGTTTCAGTATAAGCTCTTGCTTATGTTCCCACCTGGATGGAATATATACGAGGATAGATTAGGGTTGAGGATATAAAATTAATTAATTTTAAGATTAATAGCAAATATAATCCTTTATAAGTCAACGGGATAACCATAGTCAAATGATTCTTGATATTATTTCTTTTAAATCAAAGAGGGAGAAGGGGGTTTGTGTGTGGGTGGGTGAAACCCATTAGACTAAAAGTCACGAAATACCCATTGGTTGTTAACTTCGACAGGTTTAATGTCAACATTGGTATGAGTTCGGAATAATTGAAAATTATTTATGAAAATTGGAACAGGCGTTGGCGAAATACTAATGGAAAAATATCAAAAAAGTAAAAAAAAACATTTGAACACAAAAGTTATTCAAGGTTTTGTGTTGAAAACTAGAATTTTGAACTAGGGTTGCCTACGAAACGAGATTTTTGCTAGTCCGCCTTGATCTAGTCAAAATCGAAAAATTTCAGTTAGGATAGTCTTAAGTTTAAATAGATACATTGTCTTAGAATAAAATAGATTGGGGCCTAACTTTATATATTGGCTTAAGATTAAATTTAAATATTCTTTAATATGTATGGTGTTCTAAAAGTAAAAGTCGGTTGACTTGGTTATCCTCGGGGTGTTCCTTCCCGGTTGTCATTTGTTGGATTTGTTGATTAGTTAGAGGGTTGTTGGCATGTTTAGCCACGTCGGTGGGCTGACACGGGGTCAGCGTAGAATGCAACGGCATCTTCGTTGTTGACTTGAATTATGTTTTCATCCATAATGTCCATGGCGCTGAGGTACCTGGGTTCTGGCAGTCGCTGTTGGGTTGTCATCCTTCTTATTAGTTGGTTCGGGTGGCTAGATGAGTTACCTACTAACTTTTTAGCCAAGTAGTAGGTAGTTGTTCAATGTATTTATTCTCGCTTCAGAATAAATTCTGTCGTTTTTGAAGTATTTTTGACGCTCCCTGTCAAAGACAAGCCCAGTGCAAATCCTTAAGATCTTTCTTTCAAAGGCTTTTAGCTGCTTCATGGCCGTTTTGGAGATGGTGTACCAAACAGGAAAGCTGCATCCAATGACTGGTCTCAGCAGTTCTTTGTATATCAGGATCTTGGTCTGTTGACTTAGTGAATTGTTCTTCTTCATCGATGGATGTACACGATGAAAGGCCCAGCTGACTTTCCTAAGAACTTTCTGGGCATGCGGGTTAAACTTTAACAGCTCGTGGAAATAAATTCCCAGGTACTGGACGGTCCTCTTGGCTGAAAGTGACGATCCATCTGGGAGCTTCAACTTCAAGTTTCTGCAAATTGTCGCTTTTTGAGATCCTCTACGGACGACAGTTGACGGCCTTCTGAAGCAGATGAGTTCCGACTTTGCTGCGTTGATTTTAATACCCCATTTATGGTAAAAATCAAAGAGACGGTAGATATGTGCTTCTACTTTCTTCACCGCTATATGTGGTGACATTGAGGAGCAGTAGGTCAAGGAATCATCGGCGTATAGAAGGTTCTCGAAGTTGACGGGGTTAGGTTGGTCAGATGTCAGGATGCTGTATAGAAACGGGCCGAGCTTCGATCCTTGGGCAACTCCAGCCCTGATGTTCTTCATTGACGATGAGCATTTCTCCAATTGTACATACAATTTTCTGGAAGAGAGAAAAAAAATATATTTTTTTTAGTGCGATTGAAAAGCCCAGCATGTGAAGTTTATGGATAAGGCCTTCAGTACATACGCTATCAAATGCTTTCTCAACGTCCAGAAGGCTCCCAACGGTGACACGATGGCTATTAATAGCTGTGGTGAATGTCGTGTTGAAACTTCATCATCGTCGAGTGTTTTTCCCGAAAACCTAACTGCATGTCAGGAATTATACTACTTTCACAGCAGAATTTTTTCAGTTTTCTTAATATAAGTTCCTCCAGGAGTTTGCTGATGTTGCTCAGGAGAGATACGGGTCTGTAGTTAGATCTTATAACTGAGTCTCGTCTCGGTCTCGCTTATTTTGCGTCAGTTGTTTTACCGGCAGTCTCCTTTTTTCTAGTCTCGTTTCGCCTATGGCTATTTTTATGATTAAAAATTCAAACTAAGACCAAAAGTACTCTCGTCTCGTTGTCAGTCCAAGTTCAAAATTCTGGTTTTGGGCTCAAAGAGTTAAATGCTTTACAAAAGTCTGCCAGACAAGTTTTGAACATTTTTTATTACAAGCAACCATAAGTTAAAAATATTACAAAAATCTTGAAAACAAAAAAGTTTATTTGTATCAAAGTACCTACTTCAAGTCATATTTATAAACGAGAAAACCTGCTTTACCAGGGTGCCAAGAAACGAGACCTATAAAAATGATAAAGTATCTACTATATGGAGTTTACTTAAGTACTTGTATTTTGTATGTTCTAAAAACTGAGAGTTGGCTAGAGTGAGCGACTAAGAACTAAGAAAAACTGCGAATTCAAAAAAAAAACAAAACCAAAATGTTTTATATTTGATGTGAAGTTTCATAGAGCATTAAACTGTTCGTATTTTCAGCCTTGGGGGGGGAGGGATGTGGTGGTGTGTTTGTATGAACACGTTTTCACGTTTTGATCATGAAAACAAAATAAATACTTTTTGATCATAAAATGACCTATTGACACTATTGAAATTGAGGTTTTGCTCCAATTGCAATTTTTGTTGTCTAAACCCTGGCTAAACTGTGTTAGATTATGCCGTACCTTTGATGTGAACTCACCATACAAATTACGTTTAAATCTGAATTCACCAACTTGTGAACAAACATTGATTTCTTATTATACTTATTCGATGTAAGAAGGTTATATGAAGGTTAAAAGTAAAACAAAGGCTTTTTTCTTCTAATACTCTAATTGTAAATTTGTTTTTTTTTTACCTAAATAAAGTAAAGATTTTGAAAGATTAAGTTAGTCATTTTTGTTTGCACTCTAAATTAACATTTATTGTACAAAACAATTTGGTCCTTCGAGCTGGATCAGTTCATCTTGTTTCTGCAGAATGAAGTTTTTGAAGTTCTCCTATGTTATGAAAAATCGCTCTATTCCAAATAAGCTTTTTTTGGCAAGAGTACGATAACTTAGGCGACAAGATATAATAACGGTTTTTGGTAGAGGGGCTTAATACAAGCATTTTTTACCATGGGATGGGGGGTCTATCTCCCCCCGTTTAGGCGGTAGGGGCAATTTAAAAAAATTGTTATTTAAAATGAAAAAAATTAATTAAAAAATAACGGTAATACTTACAATTAAGTATCATACCTTTTTTTAAAGACAACATTCTGTTTTATTAGCCAGTTTTTAATTCAAGTCAAAACTATGCGTAGTTTTTGAAAAGTTTAATTTTAAACTCAAAATTTAAGTAAAAAAAAGGTTTAAAGTGTAATTTTTCAATACTTTAAGATTATCTACCATTGTTTTTATTTCAGAATTTATTGCTCTTATTTGTTTTTGATCAAAAACTGAAAACTAGATGATTGTATGTCTTTTAGTTTTTGAGAAAATTGAAAATAACCACAACTACTATTTTAATTTAATTCTTTTTTTTTTGCTTGAGTGGTCTTATTTTGATAGTAACAATGGTAGGTACGAGTTTGGGTGTATGCAACAGTAAGGTGTGTGCGAGTTTGGGTGTATGCAACAGTGGGATCTGTAAGGGGGGGCATGCTGCCCCCCTGCAACCCCCCTGCTTGGGCACACTATAGGATTTGGGGTGGGTGCGAGGTGGAGTGGGTGCAAGGTTGGGTGGGTGAAAGGTGCGGTGGGTGCAAGATGGGGTGCATGCAAAGTTTCTTCTGCATTTAAATAAGCTGGATTTAAGAAAAATTAATTTATCCTTGGTATATCTTAATCCATATTCGATTATTACTATCAAAATAAGACTACGTAAATACTCAAGCAAGGAAACAATTATTTAATTAAAAGATTTTTTTTTTGCTAATTTTCAATTTTCTCAAGAACTAGAAGACATAAAGTCATCTAGTTTTCAGTTTTTAATCAAAAACAAATAAGAGCAATGAATTCTAAAAAAAACAGTAATAGATAATCTTAAGGTTTTGAAAAATTACACTTTAAACCTTATTTTTAACTTTTTTTTGTCCAAATTTTGAGTTTAAAACTATTTTTTTCAAAAACTATGCATAGTTTTGACTTGATTTAAAAACAAGCTAATAGACAAAAGTGTTGGCTTTAAAAAAAGGTATAATACTTAATTGTAAGTATTACCGTTATTTTTTAATTATTTTTTTTCCATTTAATGTACATATTTTTTAAATTGCCCCTACCGCCTAAACGGGGGGAGATAGACCCCCCCTCCCATAGTAAAAAATGCTTGTTTTTAACTGTTCTATACAAATCCGTCATTAAACTTTGTCGCCTAAGTTATCGTACTCTCCCCCTTTTTTTAAATTGAATTTCTAAAAAAAATTTGTCTATTTGTGTTTGTGTTAAGAACCTTTTTTAACACATCCTTCACTAAAAAAGGCTGCTGGGCCAGCTAACTCCTTGAACTTTTTATTAGCTCTTGTTTCGCCAAGAAAGATATTGATTCGAAGACGTTATAGAAGGGGTTGCAACTTCATTTTAACTCAACACATAGACACACTTGACAAATAACAAATGATAGTAAAGGTGTCTCCACACAAATGAAAAATTTTAGGAAACATTGTTTAAGAAACATTTCAAAAACATTACATAAACATTTGAGAAATGTGTCCGATATATTTGATTGGTCTGTGTGCTTTGAGAAACATTTTAAAATTAAGTCTTAAACGTATTGATTCATTAGGTTCTTTAAACAAACACACATTTGGAGCAATACAAATAATAAGTCATTGTCAAGAAAGAAAGCATATTCAGATCAGTCAGTTGCTCTATAGCTATAGTAACAAAAAAGTCAAGGCATTTGCAAAATTTTGATAAGAAAAAAGATAACCAAGTAACGGGTGACCACACAAAGATGCCCATATTTCTTTTTGGTCTCGCTCCGGTGGTAACACTGCTATGGTGTCGAATGCGCGATCAAGTTGAAGTACAGGTCAGACAAATTTGTTTTCATTTGTTATCAGTCGTCATGGATAGTTATACCGATAAAGAACGAGCATTTTGCGTCGAGTTATATTTTCGCGAAAATTCGTATTCAAAAGTACGACGTGCATTCCGGCGTCAGTTCAAAGTTCCTCGTCATAAACGCGTGCCTTCGTGGAAAACTGTCAACAGATGGGTTCAAAATTTTCGTGAATCCGCCAAGGCAACCGATAAGAAGCGTCTGGGCCCACCCAGAACGGTCCGTACGGCTGAAAACATTATGAGTCCGTGAAGCGATTCAGGTTAGTCCGCGGCGTTCAGCGCGACGACACGCGTCTTCTTTGGGCCTAAAAATGGAATCAGTGCGTAAAATGTTGGTCAAAGGTTTGAATTTTCACCCGTACAAGCTCATGATAACCCAAGAATTGAAAGATACCGACTACAGACAACGTTTACTCTTCGCTCAGACAATGCTTCGAAAATTGGCAGATGGTGATATCATTTTGGGTAATCTTTTAATGAGCGATGAAGCTCATTTCGAGCTCTCCGGCGCCGTAAAAAAGCAAAACTTCAGGTATTGGGCCGAAGATAACCCAGTCTAGATACACGAAAAGCCGTTACACAGCCAGCGTGTGACGGTTTGGTGCGCGGTAGCGGAGTGGTGCATTGTCGGTCCCTACTTTTTTGATGGAACGGTAAACGGAGAGCGGTACAGAAACATGTTAAGCAACTTCCTCCTCCCCGAACTTCGCCGTAGACGTCGTTTGAGTCGAACAATATTCCAACAGGATGGTGCGACGTGCCATACTGCCTGCGATACGCTCGCTCTGTTGAAAAAAGCGTTCGGTACTCGTTTACTCTCTCGATCGACAGATTTCGCTTGGCCGCCTCGTTCTCCCGATATGACGGTTCCGGATTTTTTCCTCTGGGGGATATTTGAAAGGGCGTGTCTACACGACTCGTGTACGTGATTTGGAGGATTTAAAAGCGCGCATTCGACAAGAAATTTCTAAAATTACGCCGGAAATGTTAAGAAATGTCTTCGAAAATTTTGTTAAAAGATTAAACGATTGTGTAAGCCAAAACGGGCATCATTTAATGGATGTAATATTTCATAAATAATTTGTCTAATCCTTATTTTCGAATAAAATTTGTATCGTTGTTGTACGTGCTTTGGTTCTGGAGTTATTTCAAAAAGAAATATGGGCATCTTTGTGTGGTCACCCTGTATGTCTAGTCTACCTGTATCCGTGACGAACATGGAAATAAATCTACTAAAAGGTGTCATAAGATCGAAAAGTGTACTCCAGCTTAAACCAAGGCCCAAAAGACAGACAATTTGGAGTGTACCAAAGTGGGGACAGCAGTGTTCAAAGATGCATAACAAAAATGATACGTCTAGTCATTTGAAAAAATGTGTCTTTTGTTTAATCCCAAATGACTTCTGAAAAGTATTTTTAAAATTTATTTGTCCTTTATTTTGGAAAAAGTTGTGAGCTAATCGTAATTTTATATTTTTTAGAGTCGTTTGCTGAAATAAAACATGAATACATGGAATACAGCTAGAACCCTATAAGATGCTTTTTTTTAACGCAAAATGTCACATAAGTTTGCCCTCATTAAAAATAAATTCTTAAGTTTCATTTTAGTAAATGAGCCTTGATTTTTAACTGAAACGTTTGCATCTCTTGAACACCGTCACAAGGTTTCTTTTCGATTATTATTTTATCATTATTTTAATAGTAGAATAGTCATTTGCATTCCTCCCCTAAAACATATTCAACTGTATTACCCGTACTCCTAAGAATGCTAATCAGTTTACTTATGGACCCAATTTCAGATTCACTGTTAAGTAGAGAGATTCTTTCTTTAGCCACACTACACGAATGTGGAATGCTTTAATACACTTTTTCTTAAATCTTATCTTGAAACCAGAAAACTCAGTAAGTATTCTAATAAGCTATTTGAATTGTAAGCCTTTTTCCAAACCAGTTCAGCAGTGAAATGTTTTTGCTTTTGAAGATTAGAAGTGAATGTTCAAAAAACAGACTTCTTATGATCAATAGATGTAGTAATATTTCGTGTGATGTGGAACTTGTTAATTTTTAATAGAGTATGAATATGTAGAATATTTAAATATTTTTTAAAAAGGTGTAGTAATTTGAAAGTAGTATAAGCACATGATCACGAAAACCTTGATTTAAGTATGTAACTATATTAAATTTGTATAACTTTTTAAATTCTAATGCTAAATGAATCATATATTATAGTTACCTATATGAAATAGTTTATCTAAACTAAACTAGTTAACTAATTCAAAATGTTTTTTAAAAACAATTCCACATCCACAGTGTCTATAAACAAGTTGCACCCATTTTCTTGTTCTCATATTTCTCTAAGCGGACTCGCCAACTGCTTGTAAATCAAGGACGTTTAATGGAGTTTCATTTGTTTCACTTATAGTTGTTCAATATACAACTTTTCTTTAGCTATAAACCTATTTAAAAAATATCTAATAATATCACGATCATTATGCCACAGAACTGAGCTCAAACCAGACTTTTGTAGCTTTTTGAATGATTTACATACTTATAAACTAGTTCTCTGATGGCTGAGCTACCTTACCTACTCCGCTCTGCATGTCGAGTGTCGGTAAGTAACATTTTCACGACCACGTTAACCAATTCACAATTCACATATGAATGCAACGCCCATCATACCTATATGAAACTTTTACAAAAACAATAACAACAAACATTTTTTAACTTGAAGTAATTCGTGTTAATTCGCCATAACTCTGGCTAAAGTGGTCAAAAACTCAGACAAAGTGCCCCCAGGCTTTAAAATGTACAAATTTATCTTTCTAAAAATTGTTTTTGGTGTTATTTTTTTTTCTTTTGTCGGATTTATTCAACTTAATCTCAACTTGACTTGAGGTACATACTTCATACACACTGGTAAGCCACGAGTCTTTCTTGTAAACTAAAAGTGGCAAATACGACGTTATTTTATTTTTAACGTTAAATATGGTTATCGCCTTAAGGATGAATCAATAAATCTTGATGAGATTATTAAAAGAGTCAAAATAACATTAATTTATGAATAGAAGAATTTAAAGTATCGTTTACATTTTGTAATCTTTCAAAAAAAACATTAAGGTCTATTCACATTTATCAGTGACGGACGCGACGAAGTAGATTTAAAGGTACTCCCCCACTACTCAACTTTTAAAGCTGTCATAGAGTTATGTCTCTGTGATGCCTGCAACAAATGCGACTTATCTCAAACTAATTATCAAATCCCATTACAGTCCAAATAAACGTCAAAAGCTGTGTCGTACTCGTGCTTGTGCGTATGCATTACAAATGTATATACGAGTACAAGCGTCAACACAAATTGAATGCCAAACCTTCCGTCTGTCAATTAGTGCGTTCGATCCCCAAATGTAAATGAATTCTGTCATTAATTTGCACAAACACACTCAGTTTCACAATCAGTGTTATATGATGCTGGCTGGGTTGATGATGATTGTTGAGAGTACCTTCGTAACATTTGCATCACAAGGATACAATATTTCAATATACTAAGAAGGAGGAGGAGGACGAGAAGGACTACAACGTAGACGTCAAGTGACGACTTCAATTTATGTGACAACAACAACTAAGTACTATACAACTCCAATACGCCTACGAAAAGTAATTAAATACAAGTCCAGGAACAGACAAGTGACGACGCACGAGACGGCGGCGGCGGAGGAGACACAGGAGGCGGATATAATATGTACGTAACGTATACATATACGACCAGCCTTGTATCCGTCGTGTTTGGAAAATAAATTCCATTCGTCCATCAACAGTTAAATTATATCGCGTAGAGTCTCTGAGTCTTCCGCATGTCTGTCAACCCAAAAGTAGACCGATAATAATAAATTGACCATCAGAGCTAGTCTACGAGATGTAACTTAATTACCCACTGTGCCGTTGTTACGTTTCGTTACGTTTCTCTGTCCTCTTTTTCATCATACCACCATACAGCACAACCCATTGTCTCTTGTCTCTCTTTTACATCCATATAGATTGATACATAATGTAATCATCACTTTCTACATCCATCAAGTGTGGCTCATTAAATAAGTTTAACAGCTGTCAAATTTGACACATGTTTTGCATATTGCCCGCCCAACGCTATACATTACCCATGTACTGTACATACATAGAAAAGCTTTGTCATGTCAATAAATTAAAGATGGATGGTTATTAGACACAAATGTCATACAATTTTGAAGCTGTCAAATATGATTTGAAATGTCATTTAAAATGACATTTGGATGTGGAATCGTTCAAATTCCATTTAATCTAACCGAATTTTTCTATGTTAACAGGGGATTTTCGTGTTGATGTTCATTATGTCCATGTCCATACTTTAAACGATGATGATTCGAATAAGAGTGGTAGAAAACATATATAATCACGATTCAAGTTAGTTGGTAATTACGTGAAGGCCACATTAAAGCTTATAGCAAAGTGGTTGTCTGATGGGGTTTATTTTGCGCCATTGGCCATCAAAATGTGGAATAAAAAAGATATTGATGTGACGACTATAAGACGACGACGTCGTCGTCGTCGAAGAGTCCATCGTCTTCGTTGGTCATCATGTTTGCCTTGGTGTCGTCTTCTTCTCTTCTTCGGTCCAATGCGCTTTTTTCTTGGATTGAAGATCATGGCAAAAACAAGCATAGCTTCTTCTTTTTTCTACTTCTTTTTCTTCGTCGTTTGGGAGTCTCTTCTTTTTTTCTTAGTCTTTCAATACCAAAGTCTTAGATGGGATGACGACGACGAAGAAGAGGATGGTCGGTTATACTCTGTATGGTGTGTGGTGTTCAGCTTTGGAGTTTATAAGTTCGTTCGGATGCGGAATGCTGCCATGTTGTGATGGTGTTATTGGATGCTGTTGGACGAGCGCTAAGTAATGCGGTCTTATCGAAATTTTTCAGATAATTTTCATGTCGCTTTTGCCAATTTGCAACAAGAGGAAAAGAATATGTACGTACGAAAGAAGTGTCTTCATTTGGTGAGTGTATGTTTTGTCGGGTTTGTTGTAAGGCTTATATGCGGATGAAACGATATACATGAAGTCAGATGATAATGGCTTTAGTTTTGGTGGCAATGGCGATGGCGATGAGTTGATGGCGCTTAGTTTGCTGTTTGTGCGTTTATATACATACATACATATGTAGATATTTATATTTTTGTATATTTGTGGAATGTTTTCTTCATTCTTGTATACAGAGTGTTGTTAATTTTTATTAAAGAAAAGATGACTAAACTGCATGGGATTATGACAGTTTATAGTTATATTATTAATGTTATCATAGCAGGGGTCGTTAATATTGTGTGGTAGAAATTCATAGAAAGGTGGTACCTATACATAGTTTTTTGAGGAGGAGTTTATATAGAAGAGTATAACAAATTAGATGTCTCATCAATCACCTTGCAACGATTTTTCTTGATTTGACACTGGAGTTAAAAATTTGTGTTTGTTTTATTGATCTATTATTCAAAAGCGAAATATTACTCCATAGAACCAGGTCGTCAGTTAATAAGTCCCAACTTTAATATTTCTTCAACAAAATAATTCATAATGATTGTATTTGTTTTAACCTTCTTTTTTGTAATTTTCCTCCTAAATAGTTGTGGTTTGTTAAGAAAGTTTTCACCCGGGTGCCATTTATTTATAATTTCCTTAAAATGGCAATTTGTGCTCGAGGAAATATCTGTTCCTTATTCATCTTCAAATTCTACAAACGGTAAATTTTCCTCCTCAGAACAAGTTAGGTGATCAATTACTATGGTACCTACCCGGGCGCCATTTAACTATTTATTTCAAAAACCTTGGAATAGATAGGTGTTTTAGTTTTCTTAAAATAGTTTTCAATGGGGTGCTATTTATAGTAACTTATTTGATATTTTTATTCCTTGTTTGAAAAGCATTCTTTTTTCCCAGATTTAATGTTTTTTAAACTGTATTTTTCTCTTAAGAACTAAATTTTGTTTTGCCAAATTTTCTGCTTCCACTTCTTTTAAACTAATTTCGTCTTTTCGGCATTATTTTAATTTTGTTGATCTTTAAATTCTACAAAAACCATTTAGTCAATTTGTATAATCCCAACCCGGGCGCCATTTTTCTATAACATTTCATTAATAAACTATCAAACAATTAGAAGCATTATTTTTTCAGTGGGATTGCTTGTTTTTTGTTTGTTTCAAAGTGAGCGACATTTAACGGTTTCTTAAAGATTCATTTTTCTTAAACCCTAATTGCCCTGTCGCAACATACATACATAAATGCTTTCATTTCAGTTTACCCCACAACGTCTTTCCTATTTATTTAAAATTAAATTCTTACACCGATTTTAAGAATTCGTGTAGCAGCATTTGAGCAACAGTTGAGCTTTATATTATAATATAAAAAGAGTCTTAATTCTAATATCAAGAGGAGTGATCCCAACCCGGGCGCCAATTTATTATTTCATGAAAAACTTTTCAATCCATTGTTATTGCTTCTGTTTTTCCTTTTTTGTAATTATTCCTTATATGAGTGTATTTTGTTTAATAGTTTCACCCGGGCGCCATTTCTTGGAACGGATTTTACATTTATTTTGTTTTTTTTTTTTAAAAGAATTTTTTGTTTTCAGAAGGATCTTCAACTAGTAACTAATTATACAACATTTCATGATTTTTTCAAGAGCTTGATTTAAAAAAAAAAAACAGTTGTTATACATTGGTTGACCTTTAAATTTTTCAAAAAGGGAAATCTTATTCCTGAAATCCATTTAGAGCTTTCATACCAATGGTCCCAACTCGGGCGCCATTTTACTATTTCAGTTAAATTCTTTTTAACATTTCTGATTGTTTTTTGTTTCTGTATTTTTCGTTCAGATAGTTGTTTTTGTATGAAAATAGTTCGTCCCCGGGCGCCATTTTATAATATTAATTTACTAAGCATTTTATTGTTTCTTTGAGACCATCAATTTTATTTTTTCATTTTTGAATTTTGCGATTTTTTGAAGAAACCAGTCGCTACAAAAATACTTCCATTGAGTTTTATCTCACGTCGTTGTCTTTCATATTTCTTAATGTGATCCTGAAGCCGGTGCTTCGCAACTTTTATCTGAGGGTTTATTTTGTATTAATCTTTAAATACTAAAGAAAGAAAAGCCTCATTCCCAAGATGCAGTCAGATCATCAACAGCAGTGTTTTTTTCTTTCTCTGTAATTGTGTATTTTTTTGGAAAAATAGTTCGCACCCGGGCGCCATTTCAGAATATATGTATAAGTATATCTTCACTTTTCAAATGTTTTATTTCATTAACTTTTTTTAGTTTCACAGTTTTTTTTTCTCGCAAGCATTATTATAGAATTAGTTCACTAAAGGCTCCTAATTGGGCGCCACTTTTTTTAACATATTTTGTTCTTAACCGTTAAATACTTTTGAAAGCTATTTGTCTGTAAGCTTATGCGTTATCATTTTCCTGAATGCATTCGTAATCAACTAAAAGATTCTTCGATGCTATTTTGATTAACCTTAATTCCTTGCAGTCGTAAACATCTGATGATTTGTTGCCAATTGTTGATTGGGTTTCTAGAGAGTTCTAGATGAGTCTAATGGTATTTTTTTTAGAGTTCTAGAGGTTCTCAGGCCCTACTTTCATATGATTAAAAACAAATCCCACTTCTTTGTGTCAAAGTGTTCATTAGCGTAAAAGTTTTTTTTTTAATTTACTAACATTGTCAATTAAAAAACAAAACTTAAAGCTTCACATTAAAATTCGGGATTAAAACTTTCAAAAAAAAAAAAAAAAAACAAACCTCAATTAAGGCTCTATTCACATTCAACACCTCGTTTTGTATTTTTTGTTTTAAATTTATTTTATATTTTAAATGAAAACACAAAAACTCAAATCATTCAAAACCCACGCAGAAAACAAAAGAAAAATCACATAATCGTTTATTTATTCAATTGCAGTCAAGTCACTGACTTAATTTTATTTAATACCAAATTTAAACTTAGGCTTATGTTATTCTCCAAAAAAAAAAAAATAACCACAAAGCTTCCGACTACATAGCCATTTTTATTATAGTTGCTGTTGCTACTGTTAGTTATCGCTCGAATAAAATAAAATAAAATTTAAAAAAACAAAGCTACTGTAATTTTCACGTAGTCAAAGTCATCGAATCCAATCAAGAGCCTAAAGCTAATGCATAAGTCCACCACTAGCTCTATATAATGACTCTACCTCTATCCCCAAATATGTTTGTAAAGATAAAAGTCCAATTGTAAAGACTACCTTTTGAATGACTCTCTAAAAACTCTATAAATAGAAAAAGAATGTAGGTTTTCTTAAATGACAACATTGCGCATACACATTTTCTCAAAAAAAAAAAAAAAACACACAAAAAGTTTGGCTCTCTAGAGGAAAATCGACAACATATAGAATACCAATACCAAAACCTCCTAATGAGTTAACTTTGACCATTTGCATTTGATAATCATTCGATTTACATCTAAATTGTCAGTTAAAACAAATTTCCCAGCCATCATCCCGTAAGTAATCAATGAAAAGAAAAGCCTCCCGTTAATTTGGTCTTAACCTAAAATACGACTGACAAACTCTTTATACTACATACAACATATTGCAACATGACTTGACTCTGACTTGAAATCCCTTTTTGTGTAAACCTTTGATTTTTACATAAAGAGGTTTTCATCTGTGCGCGCGCGGGCTGCACATTCCCGAGCCATTCTTAGGTAAATTAACCATGTCGAATGGTGTAGCATCAACATCATCAGATCATCAGATGATCATCAAGCGTCATAAAAATCGGTCAATACCTGCGCTGATACCCTTTGTTCTTGAGGAGGATATTTTTGTGTGGTGAGTTTTTTGAGGTTTTGTTGTTCCAAATGACAATGACATTATACTTCACTCGAAAGCCCACTCAATCTTGTCGTGTTGTTTAAATGCTCCTGTTCATTTATAGAAGGAACAACATCTTAAAACCGGCTTGAGATATATCGGACGAAGACGGGCGCAGGTGACCCTTTTTTGGGAGAGAACGGGATCAGTGCTTCTGGTCGTTAGCGACATGTGATCACATCATCTCGAATCTGAATTTCCAATAAAAATTCAAATCAACTCTCCTCCAAAAATATACGAGGTTATTTTTTTTATTTTGGAAATCGAATTAACGTTAATTATTCAAAATAATGCGTTCGAGTGTTGTTTTGGGCAAATTAATAGTTTTTTCCTGCTAAATTTATTGAGCAAAAAAAACACCGAACAAGACCCAACTGTCAAACTCACTCCAACAACCCCAATGACAAATGACAGACGCTATAATTTGGCGGTTCATTCAAATGACACATTCACAAGATCGACGACGACATAACTTGATGTAGTAGCTGATGATCTTCTCAGACTATTATCGCCTCTATTAGCATATAAATCGATTAATTTGGCAAATTCAATCGACTAATCCCAATGAAAATTAATAAAATTTGCATTTTTTTTAACAAAATCTCAAAATTTTTGTGACAATGGACAAAAATATAACTTAAGTTGTCATTGTGAACCATTAACAAATATTTTCGATTAGTTTTTTGAGAGCTTTTTGCAATAAAATTTCCAAAAAAAAAACTAGCTAAACACCTCCTTGATTTTGACGTTTCAGTTTAAGCGATTGTCAAATTATTCAAATTGATCTTAGAGTGAATACAAAAATTTCATGTTCAATTCAAATGCGCCCACTTTAATTAATATATATTGGTATTTGATTTTGTGTCAAGTCAATTAATATGGAAATTTTTCTGAATTTTATAAACATTAATTTATTTATTACTATTATTTTTGTTGTTGTTCTTTTTTTTAAATAAATTGCACAACTCTTGTTTTTTGTTTTACTCTTTTCGAGCAATGGAGTTGTGGTTTGGGATAAGAGATAGTTATTGGTTTTTTTTTTTAATTGGATGTCATCAGTGCCAATTTATTTTATTTGTGATTAATATAAATTTTAAGAGTTTAAATATATTTTTGCATTGTGAACTGGAATAAGCGTCTAATTTGTCTATGCGATTGCTATCGGTGACATTTTATTTTAAAGTATTTATATTTTGATTTTCTTCTTTTTTTTTAGTTGCTGTTGTTATTGTTTCCGGTGAAATATGAGATTTTTATTATGATTTTAAATTTATTATAGAGGTTTTATAGAGAACATGGTTTTTGAACATTTGAAGAGTGGGTTTTTTATTTTCTGTTGATTAATGAGTTTGACATTTGTGTGGTAAACAAGTGGATGTTTTTTTTTAAACAAAGCAAATATTTAAATTGCTTTGTTGTTTATTTTTTTTGTATGAAATGAAATGGCTTTAATATGCCTTTAAGCATTACAAAAGAATATTTTAGTAACGACATTTCACAATTTTGTTTGATTGTTTTTTTGAAGCTTTTAAAGGTTATTCTCTTTTGGGTCCCATTTTCAAAAATCAGTCACAGCCATCTTACTTTACAAACCTTATTAAGTCCTTTTGTTTTTCTATTTCTGTTAGTTCTTGAAGAGTTTTGGTTTGCACCCGGGCGCCAATTTATGAGAATTGTTTTTGGCTGGCATGTGTTTATTTTGTTTTGTTTGCTTTTCCCTTTAATAATTTAATTTTTAGATTTTTAATTCTTGTCATTAATTTTGAAAGTTTTAATCCTTAATTTTCATAATTGCGTTAATAGATCACACCTGGCCGCCATTTTGTTTTTTAACTTTAGCATTTCTTTATAAATATGTTCAGTTTTCCTTGCATCAATTCTCCTATAAATGTGGTGTCATTTAACCAGATATTTATAATTGGTTTCACTCGGGCGCCATTTTATACACTTTTTTGTGTTCTTTTCTCTAGGAGTAGTCTTTTCTTTTGACAAAACTTGCTATTAACTTGAAAATAATAAACTAATTGTTTCCTAACAGTCCACACTCGGACGCTGACTGTTTTGGCAGTTTTTTGTTTTCTCTAGGAGTAGTCTCATTTTACAATAGTTGCTATTTACTTGATACTAAATGACGCTGACAGCCGGGAGTCATTTTATGATTTCTCTTATTTGTAACAATTTTTTTCTCATCATTTCTCTTTATCAATGCTTATTCCGTCTACTCATGAGTACTACTCTATGATTAAGTTTTTAATAGTTGGGCGCCATTTCAGAATATATGTATGTATATCTTCATTTTGCACAGGTTTTATTTCATTACCTTTTTTTTAGTGGCACAGCTTGTTTTTTTTTTCTCGCAAGGAATAAGTTTACTAAATGCTCCCAATTGGGCGCCACTTTTTGAGTTTTTTTTTTTATATTTTGCTCTTAACCTTTAAATACTCTTGATAGCGCGATTTATTAATTCATTAAAAGCAATTATATTGTTCTAATTTTTCTTACTGTTGTAATTTTTCTTGTAGCCTTTTTTTCTGTTTTCAAGAGCCATTTGAATCCTAATAATTCTCACTCGGGCGCCATTTAAGCATGCTTTCTTCTAACTGCTTTCTTAGTTCTATTTTCTCTAAGTGAAATCTTTAATTTACAATACCTACATTTTACTTGATACTAGTTGATATTTTTTTAACAATGTAGTAGAAAATTGTTTTCTAATAATTCGCTCCCGGGCGCCATTTAAGCATATATCCTTCTAAACGCTTTGTATTAATATCTCTTTCATCTGGAAAACACTCAGTGAGACATTTGCTTTCTGTTTTCTATTTCAAGCGTTGTTTTGGAATTTCTCTTTTCTTGGTCCCGCATCGGGAGCCATTTAAGCTTTTTTTGTATTTCTCATACTAAGTACTCATTTGTCCTCATTTTGTTTTGGCTTCCATTCTCTATTTAGATTCAATACTAACTGATTTTTCTTCGTTGTTTTTCTCATTTTTCTTTTATGTTCAACTCAAAAAAAAAAAAAATTAAACGTCAGTTTAAAATTTTACGGTTCTGTTTTTGTTGTGTTATTTTGCACTCAAGGTCAAATTGGAAAACAAACCCTGAAAAGAATTGCCTTTGGTTAAGATAATTTGTTGACCATACGAATCTCAAAAATATTTCGAAAAAAGAAATTGAAAAATTTAATGGCTGTCATTTGTTTAGTCTGACGGATTGTTGTTATTAAAATAATAGTTCTGTTCGATTTTGCTTCTGACCAAGAAGCGGAAGGTAAGCAACCATAGAAAATTACTTTTTATTTTCATTAAGAAATTATCTCTAGAATAGAAGTCCATTCTTTGATGAATGAGTATGAAAGGCGCTTTGTTTAATTTGTAAGATTGAGAAATAAATGCATTTTGAGAGATAGATGAAATTTCCTATAACTGCCCTCGAACCTAGCTTAAATGGCGGTTCTATTTCTTTTTGAAAATTCTATTGTTTTCTTCCAATTCCTCTTCCTACTTGACCATCAGCAACAAAGGGAATAAAACCTCACCAATTATTTCTTTGTTAAACGTTTTTATCCCAAAAATAAAACTTTATAGAAATGGAAACAGCTATCGGCAAATGGTGCATAGTAAGAAACCCCCTGCCCCCACCATTTCCTTAAACTAAACAAACACTTTTAACAATTATTTCTATAGTATAATTCTCATTAAAAATACAAACTCTCATTTTAAAATCTCCCCCTGCTGAGGATGCTTATCCTGCAACTTTTTTGTATCAAAGTGAAGTTAATACCCCGTGTCCATACATCACAGCTCTCTGTAACCGCTTACAAAATTCACCTGTTATAAAATCTCCCCTTCGCTTTTTCTAATGCCTCCGACAAGACCAAATGCATCCCTTTATAGTATACCTTTGTACCTTCCTACGAAGAAAAACAAACCATGAACTTGTACAACCTTTTTTATACCTAGATGATGATAATACCTACCACAAGAGAGGATAATCTTCCATTTAGATTCACCTCTCTTTTCATAACCATTTTGCCCTTTAGGGAGATACGACTACGACCTATTATTCGTGTTGCGCATCGCATTGAGAAAACCCATCCATGTGGTGCGGATGCATCATCCCGTTCTCCCTCCTTTGTGATGATTAAAAACTAAAGAAAAAGAAAAAAGTCCCTACTTCAGTAACTGCAACAACAACAACAGCAACTAATCTAATTAATCCCACCTGGATAGAGCTATAAAAATCAATTCAAAAGCGAATCCCGCATATACTAACGTAGGTATAAGGTAAAAGTTACCTTACCGACAACGCCAACTACGACGACGACGTGAAGTACGTTATGGCTCCCCCAAATGCAACAGCAGCAGCAGAAGCAGCGTTGCACAAAAATTTCACTCCACTCTATGTATGTATGTACCTTTTATGTGCACCTTAAGGCTAAAGTTGCAGCTTTTTAATGCACATTGCACACTGCTGCGTTGCAATATGGCTCAAAGCGAAGAAGGTTCCTTCTATTTCGCTGCAGTCAAATGTAACATAATGCTATTTACGGCCCAAAGGTGAGAGCACATTCGTGTGGCGATATGGGCGATGATGATGGCGAAAGGAGTTATGAATATCTATATACGAGTATGTGGTGTGTTCCTGTTCGCTTTAAGTCGACGACGACCAAGTACCGTAGCAGGTTGAAGTTGAAACTATTCGGTATTTGCTTCCAGGTTGTGATGTTAATGGAGAACATCTCTCCTCTACTTTGGTGCTCTGTTCAATGTGTCATGGAATGATGCTGATGTTGATGCTGATGCTTATGATGATGGTGAACCACACCCGGGGTAAGGAAAACCTGTTGCACCAACGAAATGCACATCACGGGACTTCGATGCTTTAGTATGTTCCGAATGCAGTGCAGTGCAGGATCCGTAAAGTAATTTGCACTCGTTTTCTGATTCTTGATGTCAGCTCAGCTGCTTCATCCTAGAGTTCTATAGCTTTACTATCTCTATGCATTGGATTGGACATGAACACCACTTGGAAATCGAATAGAGAAAGAGCCAGGCCAGGAAAATGAGTTCGCTGCCGGGTTAATTTGATCGCGCGCAACGATCGATTTGATTTGCTACAGAGGCAACAGAGGCGAACGGGAAACGGCAGAATGCCCTCCATCGTGCCACTTATAAAGTGTGGATGGACTTAGGTTCATTATTGGATCTAGGCACTCAACATTGTCCGTGATTGCAGGTGAAATTCATATCGCGAAAGAGCTTAGAGTAGTTAAATTGGATATAGTCGCGCACTTAATCCCGCGTCTCCGCTCCATTGAATATTTCTCTTCGAGCATAGACATTATCAGATTTATGACTGTGGTTGGTAGTTACTTCATTTTTTTTTTGGTATGCCCGTTGGAATTATTTCACTTTAGGTTGTCAGTGAAGTTATAAGAGTTGGCCGATATAGGACTTTATGTGGTTTGAAATATATTTCCCAATTTCAAACGGTTGGTGATGTAAACAAATTATCTTAACCAAAGGCAATTCCTTTCAGGGTTTGTTTTTCAATTTGACTTTGAGTGCAAAACAACATAACAAAAAACAAAAACAGGACCGTACAATTTTAAACTGACGTTTACTATCTGTAATCTATGTTTTTTTTTTCCGGGTTGAACATAAAAGAAAAATGAGAAGAACAACGAAGAAAAATTAGTGTAGTGTTAAATTTAAATAGAGAATGGATAACCAAGCATTGAAAGCAAAACAAAATGGGGACAAATGAGTAATTAGTAGGAGAAATAAGAAAAAAGCTTAAATGGCTCCCGGTTGCGGGCCTGCAAAAGAGAAATTCCAAAGTAACACTTGAGATAAATGACTAAAAACAACCATCTTACTCAGAAAGAAGTGTTTCCCAGATGAAGAGCTGTTAAAAAATGTCAATACAAAGCAGTTAGAAGGAAATATGCTTAAATGGCGCCCGAGTGCGAACTATCAAGAATCAAATGGATGTTATATTGATATCAGAGAAATCAAAAAAAAATTGCGACATTGGAAAAAATAGAAACAATATAATTTCTTTTGATGATGATAAATGGCACAGACAGATAGACAGATGGGTGGAATCACTGGACTCGCTTTTTTGACTTCTCTACCATCTAAATGGAATATTTTGCGAATAAAATATATGCCATATACTAGTTCCTCTAAGTCTCAATTGAAAATGACAGCCAATTTAAAATGGCTGCTATCAACTGTCAAAAGTTCAGAATAAGTCTGTATTGGAAGACCCTTTATAAAAAGACTCATTTAATCATTGCACAAGCAACAAAATTTAAAACTTGAACTATATCTTCTTCAGCCAATTTAAAATGGCTGCTATCAACTGTCAAAAGTCTCTATTGGAAGACCTTTTATAGAAAGTCTCATTTTAACATTGCAATTGCAACCTTCTTAAAAGGGTTCAATTTTTCTCTCAAATAATGCTCCTTTCAATGTCAGTGATTTTTAATTAATTTCATTTAAAACTTTCTTCTCCTATAAGCTATTCCTGTATTTACTTATATACACTTGAACTGTTACAAAAGGTACGTCTGGCACTTCTTATGTAATATCCTGTTACAAGTTACAACACTGAATAGCATTTTCAATTTCTTACTTAATTCTCAACAAAAACCTCATAATTACAGGATTCAAAAATAATTTTCTCGCCAAACAGCTTTATTTGCGTATACTTCAAACTTCCGATGCTTCAGTTCGTGCTAAGAAGTAATATTATAATGTACTTAGTAAACAAAAAAAAAAAGACTCCTTTGATAAGAAAAATTTAATAACTTTATCATTTTTAATTGCACAAGTCCATTTACGAGGAAGTATACATTTTTGCAGCTCAACCAAACGTCGTTGTCGTCTTCGGTTGTCGGAGTTGCTTCTCCGGTGTTAATCCTCTCCTCAGCCAAAGAAGAACAAAGTAGAAGAAATATGCACACTTTGTATTCCAAGTTTTCAACCAACAAAGATTAAGATAATATTTAGTGCTTCCTCATAAAACGTCATCGTAAAGCCCCCCCTCTGGGGAAGGTTAACTTAAATATGTGTATATCTTCTTCTTGCAGTTGCAACAATGCTGTGGAGCAGGAACTGGAGCTGGTTCCTTTCACCAAAAGCATCTTCGATATTCGTGACACTTTTGTCTTGTATTCGTATTTATTTCCTTCTTTGTGTTTTCTTTATTTATTTCTCTTCTTTTTGTGTTTCAATAAAATTGCACCTGCTGAGCGCCAAGCGTTATTGCATGGCCAACCAAGAAAGAGCTTCTGTATAGATAAAGGCTTGTATATCTTTGGACCCTTAGTCCAATATATACGAATTAAGATCAAGGCGAACAGGAAACCTGTATTAAACATTTATGTCCCAACCATCTAAGAGAGAGATTAAGGACCTTATAAAGGGTGTGTTTCTTGGATGTACACAACTTTAAAATGGAATACAAAAAAGATTGACATTAATGACCATAAAATGATGACCATATTCTGTTGACCGTAAAACGGGCGTATTTCGAGATGCGTATTTCAAAAAGAACCATGTATTTCGGAAGCGTTGTTCAGGGGTCAGTCTATTCAAGATGAAATGCCAAACAAAATTTGACAGCTGTCAAAATATCAACAGTGTTGTCAATTTAAAGTTCTATATCTCTAAGAAAAAACACCCTTTATAAAGGTACAAAATGAAGGTAGATTATATGACTATGAAATCCTTCAAATCCTCTTTGCCCCTCACTCTCTTCTCCGATGATTGTGATAAGGACGATGTAGATGATGATGATGATGGTACCTATATAAAATGGGAATTCCTCTTAATTGAGTCGAGTCCTGTGTTACAACCCAGCTTATCTAATTTCTTAATAGAATTCACTTTGAGGTTTAAATTGATTTTTTTTGTCCTTCTTCTTCATTTCCCCCTTTTTGTGTCTTTCTCTTTGTTGATTACCCATGCCCAGGAGCCAGGAGTCAGGGAACAGCAATAAGGATAAGACGCTGAGTGATGTTTTTATTGATTGAGTTTGTCTCTCTAAATCTTTATGGTCAGGCATCTGTCCAGCAAGGACATTCCTTACCAAATAGTCGTACAAATAAATTTCCTTTTTGCCCTTTGATAGCTATGAATATTCAATTTTCTTGTTATCTTTGTTGTTTTTGATTTCCTTATCTTTTTATAGTCGTATAGATATATAAATTTTCTTTTGTTTTTATGTTCCTTAAGGTTTTATATTGGATTTGGAGATCATCTATGTTACATGACATATGAATGGAAGTGGAGACTTGGTGTGTGTTCCCAATAATAACAAAGAACACAAACAAATAAAACTCAATTAATCATATAAATGAAAAGAGAAAAGTCCTTAAGGTCCTTAAGAAGAAAACAGAAGAAGAGTATAGAAGAATCTTTAAAGGGTTTGGGTTTCGAAAGATTAAGTCTTAAGGTGGCATTGATTGGGGTTAGTTTCACATAATTTATCAGATATTGGGGATTTCAAAACACACACACACACACACAGTAAAGGTCCAGTACCATAGTTAGAAAGATAAAATAGACCGATTTAATGGTGCCGAACTTTAATTTAGATTTGGGTTTCAAATAGATACATTCTGTGTAAAAAGGGTTAAAATAAAAAAAGAGGGTTTTCTTCTTCTTCTTCTATACTTCTTCCTTTTTTTTTTGTTCTATCATTTAGCATTTTAATTATTAAAAGGGATATAAACTAAGCAACAAAAGCAAATGGTATTGTGAGAGTTTAGGGTTAATTTTATGGAAGACAAGCTTTTAATTGTTGCATTTCATTAACTTTGAGTGGGTTTTTGTTTTTGGTAATCTTTGATTTTTATTGAACTCTTTTTGTTTTTATCTTTTGGTGAATTAAATAGTGTTTTTAAGAGGTAAGTTGGTTCTTCGTTAACTGAGTTTATTGAAATGTAAATTTTAGCATTAAAGTTTTCTTAAAATGGAAGAAGTTTTGGAAGGTTGATTTCTTCATTCTTTATTTTATCTTAATCAGTGAATATTTTTTCGAAACAGGCTTTAAGGTACTCTAAATGGTTTTGGAATGGCAGAAGTCACAGTTTAAAGATAAAATAATCATCTTAACTCTATACCTTAACCCTTTTTCACTAAGCCTTGCTTATTAAGATTCAATTTTTATAACAATTGAATGATGAGACAAGTTTAATTTTAGTTTTTTTTTTCTAGAAATTGGTCAACTAGATCACGTTTTGGTTTCTGTTTCACTTGCCTTACAACCTTCTTTTTGATAAACGGACGAAACATTCAAAATCTACTTTTTTAAATTTAATTCTCAATTGTGAAGAATTTCCATCAAACATTTCTTCCATTTTTATGCTACAAAATTAACTTTAACAAGATGTCGTTATATCCCAATTCATTGAAAAAGTATCGGTGCTAAGACTGATCCTTGTTGTATTTCATAATTAATTTTTCTGGGGAGGAATAGTGTTGGGTTTTTTTTGGGAAGGTTAGTTCTGAGAATTTTTAACTAAGTTCCTAAGAATATGCTTAGGAGACTTCAGTTCTAGTTTGCTTTTTGGTTGACTTGACTTTAGCAAGGCGAAAACTTTTGATTCTTTAGTTCCTTGGCAAAGAAAAAACTTGGAAGGCGTGCTTCCAAATGAACACTTGTCTTCGAGAACTTAATACAATATATTAGTGAATGTGTAACATTGAGTGCTTTTTATGTGCCTGACAAAATATATATAATAATGTAAGATGCGCCTTGCGGCTTTACTTGCATGTTTTATTTTAGAACATATTTGGTTAGCATACAAAAAGTTAGAGTGGGATAGATATATGCTATCGCAGACTTTTTTTCAGAACTATAAAATGGAAACAGTTCTGTCATACATTATTTTTTTTGCTAGACTTTAACCATTTGCTCAGCGCACGCTCTGAAAAGGGAAAACAAAATCCCCGATTTTGGAACATTATTTATTGGTACTTCGCTCGTATTAGTTTTAGAGTGATTTTATATAGCCTACAGCTTTGCTCAATAAACACTGAAAATATTTTTAAAATTTGACAAGTAGTTCCTGAGATTGGCGCGTTGAAACAAACAAGCAAACAAACAAACAAACAAGCAAACAAACAAACAAACAAACAAACTCTTCAGATTTATATCGTATTCTGGTAGAAAATTGAACGGTATTTATTTTTAAATATGATTTTTGGCATATCTCTGCATAGAGCTATCAATCAGTGGCTTGAATATTGACTTCCTATGGCTTTTAACAAGATTACTTCTGGAAAAAAAGATGCCACTATATTGATCTTGCAATAAAACGATGGTTTGTAAGATTTTTTGTCAATGGTTAGCTGATTATTTTTTTCGGAAAAAAACGTTTTATAGCACTCGACATTTCCCGTATTGATAGATCATTCCTCATTTTCGAAAAAAAATAAGATCCGCTAATTCCACCGCACTAATCCGTCAATTTTAATCGATGTCTTGTTGATTTATTAATGGCTCGAGGATCGGCTTCTCGTCGATGGTACTTTTATTATTGACGAAGCCATTTAACCCAAAATGAGCTTTTCCACAGTTTAGAAACGTTGTTCTGGCGTTAAATTATTCATGATGTATTTTCAAACCTTTTTGAATAGATAAATGTTGAGACGGTTTAACATTCTCAATTGTCAATATCAATATTTCAATACCAATTTAAAAAAATCTGCCGATTCCCAGTGAATTATTTTTAAAGGTTCAAATTGAGTGCGTACATTGTAAACGTTGGCGAATTTGCAAAATGTTTAGCCTTAAACGGGGAAGAGCCCAGAGCTTGCTTTCAAGTTCTGTTTTTCACTCTAGAATAGTTTTATACTTAATTTTGGAAAAAAGCTTCTAGTTCTGAAATTACTGCTAGAATTTCAGTATTTGTAAATTTTTAGTTGAATTTGAATAAAAGTTAAGATTTGTATTGGATCTTTTTAAATATTTTATAAGCTGAGTCAATTGTTGGGACTATTATTTTTAAAACAGACAGTTGCTTGTTTGAAGAATCTCTTACTTCATTTTAGAGCTTTAAAGAATAAACTTACTTTATTATGCGGAAGTATAGTACCCCTTGGAGTAATGGGCAGTACAAAGGACTGTCATTCCAGAGTTCTAGGATTCAATCCCTGTCTTTGTCGCCTCAAGATTTTTCACAGTTTCTTGCGAGGAATTGACAAATCTTCCAAGAGTAATTCTTTCCATGAAAAGCGATCTCTCAAATAGACGTTAGGTAAATAGTTCTAAAGAAAAAATTTGCTTTTAAGGTTTTCTAGTCTAGAAGAAAATACGAATGAAAAATTCATATTTGTTTTGATATAAAAGTCTTAAGTTCATTGAATCCATTCGGATTCGTCACACTGTAGGTCCCTCCATCCCTGAAATTACTCACACACAGGAATGGTTACGAGTTGTAGGTCACTATAGGCCACTACGAGCTATTGCGCTAATCAATTTATCAATTTATTTATATAGCGGAAGAAGGTATTTTCAACTTGTTAAATTTCCCAATAAGACTTTTGAACAAATTCCATATCCACAGCAAATGTGTCACTTCATTTAAATGATCTTCTCATTCTTTTTCCATGACTTATGTCACTCTCTATGAACTTAGGTGCGGTCACTATATTCCGTTAAGTTTTAGTCTTTAAACATCAAATATGCCTCTAGATAGATGTACCCTTCTTATTCTGTCCATTTAATTTATTCTTCGCCACCACACCAAACCACCGCATCACAGAGCAGAGCCTAAATAAACATTCCTCATTTTTTGATATACAAAACCTATAGAACTTCTGTAACCAATCAATCTTATTTCATGGCGGTTATAAACACTTTTTTCCGTATATGAGGAGTCTCTGATGTATATTTGATGTGGTAAATCTATTTCCATCAATCAATTTAAGCCCAAACAAGGGGCACTCCCGTTCCCTTTATATCAGCAATTTAACTTTTACATGTATACATACCCAGATAAATGGATGTCCCATGTCCAGGCCGGCAGTTCACTAAATTAACTTAAAAAAAAGACAGAAACCATCTTAGCACCCAGCTTCAGTTTAAGGTTATACACACACATGTATTTGAGAAAAAGTGTCCAAAAGTATATTATTTAACTTAAACCTTATACTTTAAGAAAAACAAGACTGCTCTATAGGTAAGGTAAGCCCTTTAGACTTGTTTATCCCTAATAAATCCGCTTTTATATAGGGTTCGTTTTTTCTTTTCCTCCTGGATGAAAATAAATTATCCCGCCCAATGTGTGTCTACTGATTCGCCCACTTTCTGCGAACGAAGGCGAAGACTGAAGCAAAGAAGCATCTTACACTTTAAGGTTGATATTGTTCTTATGATATCCTGCCATCACTCTGCTGACGCGTAACGCAATCCTTCTTCGCCTACATACTTGGATTTGGTTATATATTTTTCGCCTCCTCCGTTACGGTTACGGCAGTTCTTATCCGCTCCAACGGATCGCAATTAATTTACCACCACACCGGGACACGAAGTTCTGAATATGGAACTCTTTTTTGCACCATACGAAGCACTACGAAGACCGACCGACGACGCACGTCGAACGACACATGGACTCCTGGCATTGTTGAAGTTGGTCTTGGTCGACTGAGTTGAGTTGCTGTTGCTTCCATGAAAGTAAATAATTCACGCTCTTTGGAGCGTTACGATAACCCATCAAAAAATAAGTACCAACTCCGAATCCTAGGCTCAAAATGGGATCAGCTAGGCAGGACTTCTCTTTCTAAGGCTGATGAGATGACACGCAGGCCGAGTCGAACATCAGCATAGGTATAGACAGACATATACCATACACCTCATGGTTAGGTTATCGCCATCGAGCTTCGAGCACCACCATTTGAAAATTTATGCACCAACGACGCGACGAACGCCTGTTTTCTATGCTGCTTAACCGCGATTCAATGACTCAGTTTGGGTTTTTTGAATAGGTTTCGAGTTGATGCGGAGAGATTGGAAGTTGTGGAAGCTGCAATTGGAGGCAACTCCAGTAGCTACTTCGTTTTTGATTTTTAGAATGTGCGGTACATAATTTCCAATTCGCAGTTACACCAGCTTAATAGATACAAACACCACTAATCGAATTGAATGTCCACTCTACGACCGACGACGACGAGATATGGCTTTTGCTGCTTTAATTGTGAACGGACATGGAGCTGGTGTTCCCGTTCCCGCTTCTGGTGCCCTGCTTTATTACCATCAACGCCACAGCTCAGCTATCCATAGCAGCTATATCGAGTTTTTGTCTTTTTCTATATGAGTATTTAGCTGGAAAATTGTATGCGGAGTAAACAAATTTATTGAAATTAATTGGGCGCCCAGAATTTGTATTTTATTTATTTTTCTTCTCCTCTGTACTCCGAGTATTTACACGGTGCGGTAGGCGCAGCAGCAGCGGTGGCGTGGTATGGGAGGGTGTTTTATTTTAAAGTTGTATGACCTCATTATTTAAGTCACTTTAAGCAAAGTGGTTTTCCGCTTAAATTGATATTATTAAATGAAAATGAGTATGAGTATGAGGGACGCAGCCGGGTGTGTTGTGTTTTGTTGTACAGAATTGCACAATCTGGACAAATGATTATTAACAAATAATTGTAGGGATATACCTACTTACTCACGTATACATATCAACATTTGAGCAGCCATTTGAGTGCGGTTTATAATGGGGATTTTGTGGATTAATTTTTCGTTTGTGATGCATGGTTGCACGCTATTTAGACATTACAACATTTTGTGCGCATCAATGATTCAGGATATTTCTGCAACAAGTATATAGGGATGGATAGTTGGAAGGTATTAAGTTTTTTTTTAAGTTACTAATTTAACAATGGATGAAAGAGGCGATATGGTGGGAAAACAATAAGGAATTTCAAAATTTGACAGTTGATAGTAGGGTGGCCATCTTGCTATTATTTGTGTCAAATTATCTATCATTTATTCAAATTGTTTTGAAAAATCACAGTGGACTGATATAGCGTTGGGATTATTCGATTTGACATAGTTAGACATTTATGATGAACGATGTGGAGGATATTTGAACACAACAATCAAATAAAAAAAAAATTTTATGACAGCTTTAACACATTTTGGTTTGGAAAATGGAAAGGGTTTTACATTAAAGGCGGGTCAATATCAATAAGGTTTTACCTTATCCTATCAGGCCTATCAGTCCGACATTATGTTTGAAATATAACACCACCGCTATCTTCGCTGGGTGGCGTGTGGCGCATAATAAGGCTGAATTTGACTAAACGAATCCAATAAGTTGTTTTTGAAGGCCGCAGTAGTTTGCGGCTTATTCGAATAGAACTGCGAATTAACAAAATCCCACAAGAAAAAAGAGTTAAATCACACGACCTCGGTTGCTAATTTATGTCGGTTCGGAGATAACCAAGCTATGAAACCGCTCGCGCATAATATCGATTGTGTCTTGAGCTGTGTGGAACGTAGCGCCCGCTATCCTGTTAAAAACATATGTCTTCTGTGTCCATACAATTCAATTCAATTCAATTCACAATAAGTTGGAGATTTTTGACCTTAAGCGATCGCCGTTGATGGTGATGGCGTGGCTAGCATCATTTTCGAAGAAGTACGGACCGATTACGCCTGCAGCCCAAAATCCAATACAAACAGTAATTTTATTTGGATGCATTGGTACCTCGCCAATCTTAATCCGGCGTGAATTGGTAGCGTCTCAAATCCGGCAGTTTGGCTTATTCACGTACCCATTCATTCAAAAATATAGACCTCATCGCTTAAGATGATTTTTCGCCAAAAAATGAGATCAATTTCCAACTTTTCCAAAAACCAATTACCGAACACAGCTCCGAATTCTGCTGCAAACTTTCACGAACCAAGTTGATATTTTCGTTTTTGGCAGGTCTTGCGTTTCGTTGACGTACGTCTCTTGACTAATTGTTCGCTGAGCCGGTGGAATTTGGCCACCAAACGCTGAATAGTTGACTTTGAAGGATGGCCATGTACCCCATAAAAAGGTGGCGATGCGCGCATCTCTGCTTCTAGAAAACATTTTGATATTAAAGTTTTAGCATTCACGCGTGTTACTTGACGATGTAACCATGACTTGCCATGTCTTAAGTGACTGATTAAAATAAACACATTTTGAATGAAAGTAAAAGAAACAATATGGCCACCATGACCTGTCAAAATCAACCCGTCCCTGTGTGACATGTTGCGCCGCCATCTTTTTGAAACCACAGCTCCTGATGCATATCATGCATTGTTCAATTGAAAAAGTCAATAGGGGAATTCACGATCTAGTGCATTTAGTCTGGGAATTGCATTTGAGTGTAAATATATGTACAACATAGTGAACGCCCGAAAAGCAAATAAAAAAGCAAGGTGTTCTTGCAACGATTTTTGACAGTTGTGAGAACAGCTGATTATTGTTATTTTTATTTTTGGTAGCTACAAAAAACAGCAAATACTTGCAAACAAATGTTAAATATTGTTGATTTATATTACCTCCAAGTCCGGATTATCCCGTATATAGTTTAAAACTATTTTAATTTCGTCAATTTACCACTTTTTATTCGGTTTTTCTCTTTTTTATTTATTTTAATTAGATCAGCCATGTTGATTATTTAAATATCAGCTGATTTATTGCTGTCAAAACAGTGTTGCTCATGCTTGTGCATTTGTATGCTTTAGGGTTTCAGCGAAGTAAATTTGCACTACTAAAGCATGTGCATATTCATATATTTTGTTAGTGTAGAGCATCTGTATGCACAAAAAATATGCACATGCATTGATGCAAGACCATTTACACCCGATCGTGAATTCCCCTAATATTTCATGACTTTATGGCGGTCTCCATTGACTGTAAAGTTCTGGCTCAACATACTCCTGAGGATTATCATCACTCGAAATATGACAGTTTTGTTTATTGACGTATTTCTTCGAGGTTCATCGCTTAATAAAATTCGCTTATTTAGCTTTTCAAACTGAACAATGATTTTCAAAGTAAATTTATATAGTTTGGAAGCGTCAGTCTGTTCATGTGACAGCTAAGAGCTGACAAAATGGCCGCACATTGAAATAGTGTTGCCAACTAAGAATTATATACCTTTTAAAAATATACCCATTACTTAAATGTTTACTATTCATTTATATGTTCTTTTTAACAACAATTTTACGTTTAAACCCTTTTATGTCTGCGCAGTGTTCCCTACTTAGCAATATGTACTATATTGGTACATTCACAAATAACCTCTCTTAAAATGTTTACGATTTACGATTTTGAAATGAAATACTAAGTAGAAAGTACTTAAGTAACGTACACACTTGATTACACTATTAGAATTTTATAGTTCTTCTATAAAACAAAATTAAATACGTTGGTACACCTTTTTTTTTAAATCAACCAATTCCCTTGTCAAAGCTGATTCATCAGCTTTACATTAATGAACCAAAAATAAATAAAACAAAGCGGTATTTAGAACCCTTCGTTTTGTTATCATTACGTTGATTTTTGTTCTTCTTACAAATACAAAAATATACCTTTTCCAACGAAGTCTCAAAGAGAACAGTTAAAACATTTACTACCTACTCTACATCATATACCTTGTCCACCATCAAGCTATAAACCCTCGCTACATTGGGTTTGGTCTTGATTTGAAAAAAATCTCTTCAAGTTTTATCATCATACATTTTTATCGCTCCACAAGCATTTTTATGTCACACATCATCATCAGAGTCACATCAGTATGAAAACATTAAAAACAGAAATAAGAAAGGGACTAAAATCAACATTCCCTACCCTAACACCACGACCACACTTGTTGTTCTTAATTTTAAAACAACATCAAATTCTGTACGAATTTTTCATTTCGGCGTCTTCAAGTGTGTTTTTCTTGTGTGTTCTACTTCAAAAACTATAAATTTATTATTACTTTGCAGTCACACGTTTATATCAACAACAAAATGTTAAAAAAAATAAAGATAATGATTATAATCAGAAATGTCATATTGACATTTGTTGTAGAAACGTCATCTTGCATTTCGATCGTGGATAAACATGAGTAAACACTTGAAGTGGATTTATATGTCAACATTTTTATGCTGACTCAAAGCAAAGGTATACTGATAAAATTCATAAACAAAGAATACACAACAAAAAACAACAACAAAATTTAAATTTCGAATGATGCATTGTGTGTAAGGAATAATGAGACTTGAATGACTTTGTGTGGTCTGCTGCTGATGGATTGAATTTCATTTCAATGCTCCACATTAGATTTTACTTTTATTGATTCATCCTTCGCCCATCACTAGTAATTTACATACGAGTAAATAGCAATAAACAGTCATATCGTTCGTAATCGTAATCGTCATAAGGTCTGGGGCTTCAAATTTTTTGCAGATCGAAGCTTTTATAAACAAAATGTTTGTTATTTTTGTATTTTGATGACATTAGCTATGGCAAAATATTATTTCTGAGAATTAATTAAGTATTGAAGAGTGCAGAGCACAGCCGATCAAATGATGGAACACACACAAAGTGACAGTTAAGTTCGACCGCACAGCGGCAGCGTACACACGAGTATACATATAACATTCAAACCAATTTCCAGTGAAAACTGAGCCCGCAGTTGTGCAATCAGCAACGTTTGATTTGACGTATGACTAACTTTCTGTCAAAGACCTCGCGTTACTATTTCAATGCAAAAATATATTTGACAGTATGGTGATTTTTTGTTGTTTCTGTTCTTTGCGATTTTTTGTTGCTGTTTGTTTGCTTTTGTGTTTGCGCGACAACATCAAAGCTTCCGGTTTGGTCGTTAGTAGTTTTAGTTCTAGTTTTAGTTTCAGGGAATTCATTTATGTTGTTTTTTGATGACGATGGTGATGATTTGAAAGCGGAGTTCGAATATCAACTGATGTACTAACAGTCTCTGTTCGGTTCGTATTATTGTTTGCTTTTGGAGGTTTTGAATTAGAAAACCGTGGATCTATACTTCGTGTGTAGATAATAGAAATGGATTCCTCAAAAAGTAAACAAGAGCTGCTGGGCTTGATAGATTGTTTTTATTTCGATTGCGATTTGGGTGGTGACGATAGCGACAACGATGGTGTCATCCAAATCCAACCCGTGGTGTAGATTTTGTTTCACTTGCTGTCAGTTGGTATCCACTTGTGTGGATTTTTTCACGATACATTCTTTTGCGCTGGACAACAGACAAAAAAGCCAACTCATAAACGGAAAAAGTGCTCTATACATTATTTATTGTTAAAGCGAAAAAGTACTGATATAATGTGGTCCGCGGGAGCTCTTTGTGGGCGGTTTTTCCACATGCAACTTTTAGTGGGTGGTTTTTTCCACATAAAGAAAACAAAATGGTTTTACAAGTGAAATGCAATGAAATTCGAAATGATGATGGGAGAATTTTAATCTGCATTAACACCTTCCGAATAATTTAAAAGGCTTAAAAGCGCATTAAAGGTGACTTCTGATTTTTCACGCTCAACGGAGTCCTTAAAAACATGAAATTCAATTAAAAAAAAAAGCTGCAACATAATGAATTTATCATTTAAATTGTTTAATTCGATTAGGTCGGTTCATATATAAGTATTTATACGAGTAATGAATTAAACAAAGATTGTCTGGTGTGGTTTTTCCAAGGGTTATTGGCTTTTTTAAAAATATAGGTAGATAAATGTTGCCTCTATGGAATTAAATGAAACCAGTCAGCAAGACAAAAATTGAATGAATCACCATTAAATGCGTGACAAATGTTTATAAATAAAAATAATTTTAAGTTAACAAAGATAACAATCGACAATATTAACATAATGATGTCTTTTATTTTTAAAGTTTCAAGCGCAGAAAATTCTCTCACACTATACCTTTGCCTTACCTTACTTTGCCTTACCTTATGCCTTACCTGTGTATAGATATATGAAGATAGGCGCATAAGGTGTCAGAATCGAATCAGAGTTGAATAAATAAATGGAAATGTCTCTATCATTTAAAAAAAAAGTAGTAAGTAATCGAAATCGATATACTAGATCGAAGTGGTTTGATCCAAAATTGGACAAGTTTTTCTTATACAACTTCTGTTCAAATTCTATATTTTTCTGAGTAGAATATTTAAGCTTTTTTTTTTTGGATATCGAATATTCATTGATTTAAAGAAGTTATTGGAAGAAAATATTGACCATTTCATATCTGGGAAATTGTTATTGTTATTATTTTGGTTTCAAATTATATTTTTTTTTTTTTTTATTCTATTAACTACAAGTTATGTTTTCATACAAATAAAAATCAATTTCAATGTGGAGAAATTTTTCTTTTTGGGTTTTCTATATCAGGCGCGTAATAATATCAATGAATTTTGATGGAATTTTCGTAACGATTATTGTAGAGTTTAAATTTCATTGGAAAACACTTAAAAGATTTTGATGATTTGAATTTTTTAATTTAATAGAAATACTAAAGCTAGTAAAGTAATAGTGTTATGTTTCATTTGAGCACATTCCAGTAATGGAAATATGGTCATAAATCTAGAAAAATTAAATATTATTAAAATTACGATTTTGGTACACAATTATGATTGTAGAGTTGATTTCGAAGTACAGTATGGGTCATAATACTGTATTTAAAACACTGTTTCAAAATAATGTATTAAAGAATTTTGTACAAACAAAATTTAGTATGGTAAAAATTCTGTAGAGCAAAATTCTATAATTCAAAATTATGTTTGGTCAAAATGCTGTAAATAGTCTGAAAAAAAGTTTTGATGTTGTTAAAAAGTGCGCCTTTTTTTGCATTTTATATATTAAAGAAGTTTTTAAACAGAATATTTTTGGGAATAAAGTATCATAACAATTTTTTACTAACCCTACTTTAGCAAAACATTTTAAGATTAATAGCATGTATGAATATTTAAATAAACATGATTTCTTTGTTTTTCTAAAAAGTTGATAGTTTTCAAGTTTTAAGTGACGTTTTTTTTCATGAACATATCAATATTTTTAACTTTTGTTTTTCTTATAGTGTTTTTGTAAATTTTTATGAAATTAAGATTCAACATTTGTTTTAGTTTGCAAAAATATTAAGTTATGTTTCTTTTTCTTACAAATAATTAAAAAACAGAACTATGTCAAATACATTATTTTTAGGAGAATCTTACAGTATTCTAATTTTACAGTATTTTCGAAAACAGAATATAAGACTGACAAAATTATGACCAAAGAGTATGAAACAGAATTTTGATCAGAAAGAATTCTGAAAACAGTATTTCAACCCGTTTCTATTAATGTACTCCTAAAATTAAGAAGTTGTATTTTAAGCAAAACTGACAACTTTATTTATGGGTACATTTTTTTTCCGATAGGTTTTGATGTCATAAATTCAAATCCAATTCCGAAATTACTCTGCGACGTCAAGTTTTTAAAATACTAAAAAAATATACCCTTTTTTAAGGTTATTAGTGAAGTTGTTTTTTTTTTTAAATTGAAATTCGTGATGGTTTTCCAAATCCATAATCTCTTACTTCAGTATTCAGTTTAAATTTTGAAAGTATTTAATGCATTTTTCGAAAAAACTTCATAAGTTGTTAGATTTTCATTGTCTTGCATAAATCTTTAAGAAACGCTGAACTATTTATTATAAAACGGTTTTTTAGCAGAAAAGGACAAAGGTATAATTTTTATTTTTGGAACGGATCGGAGCGTCTGAAAGATCGGAGCGTTTTGAAATATTGACCACAGAAAATGGTGACGCGTATTTTTCAAAATTTATGTAGATGTTAAAATTAACAAAATATCACTCCGAAACATATTTCAAAACCATTAAAGCATTACACTAAAAGTTTCCCAAAATTAAGAAGAGTAAAATGAAGACTCATATCTAATGAGAATAATTTTCAGAAACCAATTAAGATACTAAAATGTTTGAAATTGTATTTAGAAGACAAGAATCACACATTTTTTTTTTGTTAAGGACTATGCTGTTTCTTATTCAGCCCTATCATGAATTCCATCGTAATCGGAAATTTTTACGAATCCCGAAAAACTGTATCATTAAATCCGTTCGTAGTGGAAAATCTCATACAATTTTGCATTACGAACTGATTTCATGATACAGTTTTTCGGGATTCGTACAAATTTCCGATTACGATGGAATTCATGATAGGGCTGATTTTAGTCTTAAAAAATACAATTTTTTGGTCTTTGTACATCTTAAGGAGGCATATTTCAGAAACTTGATGTGTTAACAAACGTGTATGGCGAGATTCGGATTGAGAAAAAAACTTAATCCCTTAAAAAAGTTTTGTCGTGAAAAAAAACTTAATTTTTCCGACCTGTAGAATTGCCCATTCAAAAGTTATAAGCTGAAAAACAGCGTTTTCAACACCACAAAGCCTTAAAAAACTTCAGTGTATATTTGAGAACTTTTCTTAATTATGTTTTAACTGGATCATTTTTGTACCAATTTTTGTAAATATGTGTAAAATATAAATTTAACAGGTCTGTATGTCTTCAAATTAAAAATATATGGTTTTTGTTGGAAGATTTGTTGTTCAATTGCTCGCTATTAAGAGAGCTGTCACTTATGAAGCTGTTATTATTTGAGATTTGATAAGTTGAAAATACGAAATTACTAAAAATTACAAACCTCAATAACGAATTGAAATTTTTCAAAATTAATAAAAAAAATAAAAATTTTCAATCAAATTTCGCAGCATATCAAGAAAAGTTTCCTGACCATGTTCATGCTTGGTGTGCTGATCATAACAATGAGCCACGGAGATCTTGTGATTTAACACCTTCAGTTTTTTCTTTGAAGGCTATCAGGGAAAAATATAGTCTATGATATTGTTTCACAATTGATTTTAGACCTTAAAGATGAAACTAGTTAGGTTATTGAGGACAAATTGTCAAGACCGTAGTTTCAAAATCGTGTTCCATTATTAATGGCAAACCTTCCCATTTACGATGAAATAAACGTAAATTATTTTTTAAAATATCAAATTAAAACATATTGGAAACCCTTTATAATATCGGAAGTGGATTTGCATTAGATGACATGTTTCTCAGAAGCCTCAATTATTTTTATTTTAATATCTTCAACCAATTGTAATTTCTCGCAATAGACCCGTGACTTTAAATAAGACTTTTAGGGCTGAAATTCACGATCTTTTCTTATTTTTTTTTTTTACTGAACGTTGAATTTTAAGATTTTTCTGTTACGTGTGTAATATTTTCGGAGCCTTCCACGTGATGGAGCATATTTGGGTCACTTTAACAGCGGTGTTCCTATAATAGACACAATGGCTGCTACAGCTTCCTTAACCTAGTTGAAGTTTAATTTACCACTACAAATATTGGAATATTACTTTGAAAGGCAACTACTACAACTTCTGTCAAAATAAAGTATTCATGGGAACATCAGGGGAATTTTTCTTAAATCCGATTTTAAACAAAATGGCAAGTACGTTCCCTTGAGGCATTTCACTGTATAAAAAGTTCAAGCACTTTGACAAATTGAACGTTAACTTCTCCAATACTTGGTTCTAAGACAAGTTAGTTTTACGTAGAAGTGATTTTAAGACGCGGATCGAAATACTTTATTTTAAAATATTGAACAGTCGGAATTTTGTATGAATTATGTCGGATCATAACTCTGTAGGTCTAAATATCTGCATTTTCAAATATCATACATTTAGAATACTATATGCTTAAATTCTGTATGAACAAAATATTGTTCTACAAAAATTTTATATGAAAATATTGTATCCATAAAAAGTTTTTAAATGCATAGTTTTGCTCTTCCTTCCTTTAAAAAAAACACAGAACTCGATTTAAGTATAATTTATTGAAAATCAGATCAAATGATACGAAAAATTTTAGAATAAAGTAAACTTTTAAGATCTTCCAATCGATACGTTCAAAAACCACTAAATATTACAAAGTGAAGAAGTTTGTGCTAAAAGATGGTATAAATGACAAATATTTATGATACCTTTTTTCCAAGACGACAAAATCCTGTATTTACACGGAAAGACGCAAGATATGATTTTTCCTTCTAAGCCAATTAACTGTATTTTATCCTATCAGAATTTTTACGTATGGAAGTTTGATTTAAAGAATTTTGACCTTACAGTATTCTGAAACATTTTTTGTGACAGACTCATGACTAAGTATTTAACTAACTTTCATTTCCACATCTAGCTGATCTCATCTAAATCCTTCCCAACTTTGCCTTAATTCTTTAACCTTGATTAGAGTGTTTACCTTGCTCAAAACCATCAATTATCGAAAAACTATTGTCAATTTCAATAAAACCTCAAATCAGGTATCGAAATTATATCAATAAGAAGTTAATTTCAAATTCCTTTTTAAAAGAACCCCTAAACTCTCTGATTAGTCCTATTTCTTCACTATAATAATGGTACTCATATATTTTCCCCAAAATCTACACCTGTTACGTTCAAAGTCCATTACACTTTGGATTTGGATTTCGATTGACTTTAAATATCATGTAAACAAATATACTATGTACTCCAATCAAGTCAAAGCAACACAAAAACAAAACCAACGCATCCAGTTTTTTCTCAAGCTGAAGAAAAGAAAAAAGAAGAAGTAAAAGAATTCTCCAACCAATCTTTTAGGGGGGCTCTACACTTCTTCAACATGCACTCTTTCAATCGACATAACCATCATCATCAACATAACATCATCCAGAAAACAACATTGCATCCATGTCTCTTCATTTCTCTTTGAAGTATGTTGTAGGAACATGCAACATCAGTGCAGCAAAAGCTACAACCAACCAACATAACAGCAGCAGCAGCAAAGAAGCAGCTGTTGTAAGCAGCATTTTAGTTAAACTGACAACACTACTTGCAGTGCTTGTTCCATTTCTTCTTCTTCATCAAAGAGCTTGTTCAAACTTCAGACTTCAGAGTTGTTGTTTTTGTTTTTTGTTGTTGTCTTTCTGAACGAACTACCAATTCGTTGTTAATTAATGTTTATCCCGGTTGTATACACGCTTGGCAATAGGAATAGCAAGCGAACAGAACAAACAGAAAATTAAGTGAATTCCTGCACTGGAAAATGAAAATCCATTCAATTCAACCTCAACTCTTCAGTCTCTTCAGTGCTTGGTGAGAAAATGAGTTTTTCCTTACTTACTTTTCCATATGAAAAGTAAACATAAGGCCATAATGTTTGTTCATTTTATCGTTTGTTGACGGAGAGCACTTAAGACCCTTACGCTGGGCTCTTTCCCGATGCATGAGGCTCAAATTAAAAGCCAATTAAAGTATAGCCAAATCAACCCTGTCTTCTTCTGCGGTCCGTTCATGGGTTTCATATTATGACGGTATGACGGATGAATAATAATAAGTGTGTGTTCTTGAACCTATTTTGGCATATTAAAGAAATTTATATTGCCCCCACCTTCAACTTTGAACCTCATGCGCTAACTGCTAAGTGGCATAGGCAATTTCAAGGAAATTTTATATAAAGTAAACAAAACAGGTTCTTAGAGGCAACTTTGAGGTATACCATCCATGTGGCCTCTGTTGCTTGCTGAATACTGAGGGCTGACATAAAACAGGTAATGTACCTGATAAATGTCATAAAAATGAAGAAACACACAACTTGAAAAAAAGGAAAAAGAAGAAGAAGATGAGAAACAGACAAAAAGGCAGACAGACGAAAAGAGAGTGAAAGACGACGACATGGATGAAGGTACCTGTAGGTATATATTTTTATAAAGTCGGATGGATAGATGAAGATGGACCTCGTGGTGGAGTTGAGGTATGGTCTTGCTGTCGGATCTGCGATGCGGTATGGTGTTTACAAATTCAAGCCTCGTGCGGCGTATTCCTGAAGCATGCGGCATTCTTGCGATCATAAAGGGTCCAACAGTAACTGCATTTGATCAGTATTTTTGTTTGTTTGTCGAATTGTATTTTGTGTCTGTTTGTCTTGTGCGTTGAAAGAGCATTTATCACGAGGGATTGCGCAAGCATTAATATTTACTTTACCGACAATAACGACGACGACGATGACGACGACGACAACATGACGACGACAAGAATGACGAAGACGGGTTTGAAATGATGAACGAGGAAAACTATGGCGAAGATGACGATTTTGAGGATGACGGAGACGACGGAGATGACGCAGAAGACGACTATGACATGACGGCGCGACGTTATCACCAAGCGAAACACTAAAGAGCGTCATCATCATCATCTTGATGATAATGTGTACCAAGTCGCACAGCACGATAATCCTTTTCTTCAGAAACACACAAACGGACGGCCGCGACGACGACGGACCCGACGGATGGATAGATAGTTAGACGAACTATCTGCCCGATTAATTTCCAGTGATAATATTCATCATTGTGTTAATGCTTAGACCCGGCAGAGGGAGTGCTCTAGATCGTGATGGGGTTTCTTCATTTCTTATTCTAGGTATATTATTTATTTCGGGGCCAACTTATTTGATATGCAGAATCATATTATGCCAGGTTTATGGATAAATATGATCTTTTCTGTCGGTTTTTCTTTTGTTTGTTTGTTGTTGTTGTTGGGCATTTATAAAGAGAGTTTATGTTTATTACAAGAGAAAGATTTTTATCTCAAAAAATTGTAGCTTCATGCGGAATATGGGAAGGTTTTTTTTTTGTTTAGTTTTGAGTTTTTTTTTTTGGTAGGCTATAAGGTAAGAAGACTTAAGGTGAAAACAGATTTTAAGAGTTTGATTACGATATTGTGGTTTTTGAAGTGGATTTTTGTTTTGTGTGGTTTGCGTTTTGCGTGGTGAGATGTTTTGAAATGCGTTTGGCATGATGATGTTATCGCAGGAGGTTTTTTTTCTTCTTATTTTGTGTGTGAATGGTTTTTGAGATCAAATTGTGAGGGCAGAGTAAACATGATAAATCTTTGTTTAAATTGTTTTTGGCTTTTTTGTACGTGTTTTTTTTTTGTAATGCAGTGAATAAGTGACATATATCTTATTTTTCTCACTTTTTTTAACAACTTACAACAAACAAATTTTCGTTTTTAAAATAACAACAACGTAAATGTTATATTTTTATGACTGACAGAAATAGTGACATATTTGTGTTTGTAATAAAGTCAAGCCAAAAGAGTTATAAAGTAATGACTTTTTTCGAAAAACGAAACGTCATTCAGTGGAGAACAAAATCGGACACTGAAGTCATTTTTAGGAATTTTAGCATGCTCTTTCGAAACATGGAAATTATTAATTTTATTAAATGATGACAATAAACAAAGTCTGTCTAATTTAATTCAATCACAAAAAATTGTTGACTTTGTTTTTGTGGTCTTTGTTATTAAAATCTGTCATTGCTTATGTCATGTTATTGAATTGGTGATCAAATAACTTCAATGACGTTTAATTTTATGACATTTCAATCAACATTGGTTTTGTTATGTCAAAAGAAATAACAAAGTTTAAGTGACGTTTAATTTTATGCCATTAAACTGGTATCATGTAAATATTTTGTGACATTAAAGGAGTATTGATCGAGTTCCAGTGACGCATCATATTAAAACGATGGCTTATTGACATTGTTTTGCAAGGAATGAAAATAATGAATCAATTCAAATATTGCTTTCATGTTTTATTATGTCATTTCTAAGGTTAATTGACTTTTAATCTTATGTCATTACAATGACATCCTATACTTTTTTTTAGGGTAACTATTTTTCAAACAATAAAATATTGACAAAGTTTGACCGAATTTTGATTGTATGCCTTTAAAATTGCATCATGTAAATGGTTTTATTGTCACTGTTGACAAAGTTAAAGTGACGTTAGAATTAGTGACACAAAATCGTGAAAAATATTACATTAATTTTCCGATGTCAAAAAAATAGTGGCAAGAAATTCAAGTGATGCTTCAATACTTGTAAGAACTCTTTCATCTCGTAAAATTTTGAAAGCAATAAAGTTAACTAATAATACAATCGAATTTTTTACGTTTTGTGTTGATGCACGTAAACCTTTGTGGGTTTATACAATATAATGTCATTTAAAAGTTCACCATTACTGGTTTCGTGTAAATATTTTTAGTGACGCTTTTTGCAAAAATTAATAACAGCACAAAATAAAACAGTGACCAAGTTCAGATGACACTTATGTAAATTTTGTATGCAATCGTTTTTACTGCCGAAGAATGTTTATCAACATAAAAGTATTTTTAAGCTTAGTTATTTTACATCCCAGGTTATTTTTTAACCCGGGTTATTTTATGAACAAGGATTTTTGTTAACTCTGGTTTTTTGATAACCCAAGTTTTTTTATAACCTAGGTTATTTTTTACCCAGGGTATTGTTTAACCCGATTTTTTTTTGTTAACCAGGGTATTTTATAACTCTGGTTATTTTTTAACCCAGATTATTTTATAACCCAAGTTATTTTAAAAACGAAGTTATTTTATAACCCAAGTATTCTTTTAACCTAGGTTATTTTAAAATCCATTTTATTTGGAACTCCAAGTTATTTTTTAAACCATGTTTTTATTTTAATCCATGTTATTTTATAACCCTGGATATTTTATAATCCTGAATATTTTATAATCTAGGTTATTTTATATAGCCCTGGTTAATTAATTTTTTTAGTTTAGTTTAGTTTAGTTTATTTTCATCAAACAGAGTACAACTCTTACAGACTACTTTAGTTAATATAATAATTCATTTAAATATAAGTACATATGTATGTATATGTACAAAAAAAAAAAAAAAAAAAAACCTATTATTTTAAACCCTGGTTATTTTTAAACCTTGGGTATTTTTGAACCCAGGTTATTTTTTAGCCCAGGGTATTGTTAAACTCATATTTTTTGTAACCCAAGTTATTTTTAAGCCAAGCTTATTTTGAAACCCAAGATATTTTATAACCACTTGACCAAGCTTAAGTGACTTTTAATCTAATGTCATTATTTTGACATAGATTTTCAAGAAATGATAACATCAAGTCCATGAAATACCTCAAAAGTTAGCTTTTAGATAAATGTATGTATACCTAAGTTTTTCAAATATGGGTTTAATGCTGTCAAATGAGAGGCAAAAATATTGGCATAATGCGTCATCAAGGTCCGGTGTCAATTTTTTGACTTATCTAACAATGATGTTTCTTTTTTACGTCCATTTTTATTTTATAAGAAAACAAATATTAAAGTAATAAAATTGTACAAAATTTTACTGACGACTTCAAATATGTTTGACAATGTTATCTTTTGTTCAAAACCTACAAAAAATTAAAATAAAAATCTTCATCATCATGTTCGATGCATTTTTTAAATTTGAATATTTTAAACGTTTTATTGAGTTTGAACATTCTTTTCAAAGCAATCAAAATCGATTAAGTTCTTTTCCATATTTAAACAATAATGTAAACAATTTAAATTCGAATTGAACATCTTGGATAAAACACACCTTCCCAAATATAGTCAAGTTCGTTTGATTTTGACTTCTGAATATTCAACGGCCACAAATGTCACAAATGTTTTGTTCTATCGGAAATGTTCTTTTTCTACTACATCTTTTTTTGTTTTTGTTCCTAAAAGAAATACACGCATTTCGGTTTTTGTTAAATTGCTTTTTTGATTTATGCAAATTCAAAAACTTATTTATTTATGTTAAATAGAGCAGGGAAAAATAATATTATGTATGTACAGAGGTAGTAAAGGAAAGAAGACGACATCAGACAAAATAAAAATAAAAGAAGATATAACGACATTTCTTATACTTTTGTATACCAGATGTTTCATTCGTTGGATGCTGTATTTTTGTTCCAACGAAAGTCTTTTAGTCCATGAATATTCTTTGAGTATAATTTGATTTTAAGTTTTGACTTGATTTTCTTGTATCGATGCAAAGAAGTATCTTTATATAAATTTAACTCTCTTCATTTTTGTACTGTTCAAACGATGAAAAAGATTGACAAGAAAGGAAAAAGCGTGGATTTTAATATAAAAATATCATTAATTGTAGACACTTAACAATTGAAGTCAAAAATTATTAAAAAAACATTCCCCCAAAATATTGCAGTTTCTGTGTCGAAAAGTCTTGTTGACCCAATCAACGGGAACAAAATGTTTTTCTTCATTTTGTCCATGTCTTAATTCGTGAATGCAAATCTACACTAATATTATAAAACTGAAGAGTTTGTTTGTTTGATTGCTTGTTTGTTTGTGTGTTTGAATGTGTTTATTTCAGGAATTACTGAGCCAATTTGAAAATTCTTTCTGTGTTAGAAAGTCCATTAATTAAGGAAGGCTATATGTTATATAATATGACGCTAAAACTATTACGAGTGGAACACCAATTAAGAATGTTTCAAAATCGGGAATTTTTTCTCTTTTGATAGTTTAAACTAAGTGCACTGGAAAATTTACACTAACAATTATAAAACTGAAGAGTTTTTTTGTTTGATTGCATGTTTGTTTGTGTGTTTGAACGCGCTTATCTCAGGAACTACTGGGCCGATTTAAAAATTCTTTCAGTGTTAGGTAGTCTATTTATTGAGGAAGGCTATAATGTATATAATATGACTTTGAAACTTTTACGAGTGGAACACCAATGAAGAATGTAAGAATGTTTCAAAATCGGAAATTTTTTCCCTTTTGATAGTTTCGACTAAGTGCTCTGCAGAAACGGTTAAAGTTTCGTTGAAATAATGTGTGACAGAATTGTTCCCCTTTGCTTGAAATTTAATAATTTAAAAGACATAGACGTTTTTATCTCTTAAACTTAAAACTAAAATTAACATTTTAAAAATTGATTAAAATATAACAATTTCTTGTTTTTATTTCAGCTGTCATCACAAGAACTTCGATTAGAAAGTTCACACAGTCATTATGCACATGATTCACCTAAAAGCAGTGAATCCAACTCAATATCTTCATCATCAGCTGAATTAAGTAAATCATCGTTGTCGTCTTCTTTAGTTCGATCAGGCTCCGCGGCGGCCGTGGTGGCGGCACAATATGATCTTCAAACAGTTCAACCACAACAGCAAGAACTAGAATCTGAATCAGACCAAGACCAAGACCAGGAACCTCGACATAACATGCAACTAAAATTGCTCCAATTTCAACCTCCAGCATCAGCGTCATCATCATCACGACAACAACAACAACAACCAAAACAACGACAACAATCTCCACCATCAATTGCACCAGCACCAGCACCAATTCCCCCTCAACCGCCCTATAATCTAGCAAACCAACAACAAACAACTGTGATCATTCGCAAGGATATACTTAGTTTCAATTTCTCCGACATCGAAGTGTCGGAGCGTCCATCGATTTTAGATGATATTGAACGTCGAGGTCGTAACGGTGAACTGTTGCACGATTTAAGTCAACGTGCAGTTACTGCAACACCAAAACCACCGATCACCGAACTCGATGACATTTTCATTAGTGTGAAGACGACAAAAAATTATCACGACACCCGATTGGCGTTGATTATCAAAACGTGGTTTCAATTAGCACGGGATCAGGTGAGTTTTTCAATTATTTCCTATACCAGTAGTAGGTACATAGTTTACAGTTTAGTTTAAACAAAATGGATGATATGATGATGATCATGCCACAAAGATGATGATGATGAGGTGATTATAATAAAAGTGTGATCATCATCATCATAATTTGTTAATTTTATGTTGTGTAACTTTTTATTGACGCTACGACGTTAAAAATATTAAAATTGATGTTGAATGACGTACAATAGGCTTCTGTAACGCATTTAGAACAACTAACTGTCATCGCGAGCGCATCTTTCTTCATTCTGACTTCTGACAGTTGTTGTTTTTGTTCGTAGGTATATTGTATTGAAAATGAAACGTGATCAATTTACTTCAATTGATCATCAGAGAGATCGTAATCGCGATCGATATGGCAATGGCAACTGATGAAAGAGACAATATGGGTATATCCAAAGATGATAGTCATCCGTTGGAATCATTTATTATAAACTCGTAGGTTTGGCGTTGCATGATGCTATGATGCCAGACAAACTGTTGCATCTTCGCTTACTTGCTTACTTGAGACTTGAGACGTGTCTCATTCTTTATTGTTGCATTGTACGTCGCGTCATTTTCGTTGCGTCGTCGTCGTCGTCGTCGTGCACAGATAAAATAATTGACAACTACTGCAACAATCATGATGATCATCGCAGCAAGCAAACCACTTTGACAGATGAAGATGACGATAACAAGTGTTATTGTTGTTCCACAAAATGGAAGCTGCTACCATTTGCAGTGATGATTGTCTCTCGTTACCAAAGTAGGTGATTATTTCTTTCTCTATTTCTGCCATTTTTTCTTATTTCTTGCCTTGTGTCATGTCCTAGTGGAAATCTTTTGTCCATTTGACATATAAGGATACAAAATCAAACCAGATCACGTTACGGACATCGAGAGAGGCTAATGAACTCTTTGAAGTGACAGTTGGTTGAATGCATACCAAATTGGTATTAGAATGTCCGTCATATTGGAAGACTATGTTTTTTCTCTTCAACTGTCACTGATTGATGGCTAACAAGATAGTTTGACACTTATGCGTTTACACACTGCGTGCTAGGTGTAAATTACTTTAAAAAGTTACCAATATGGCTACGAGGTTGTTGTTGCTAATCTAATTCCTTTATTCGTTTTTGTAAATAAAGAAAATAATGAGGAGAATTTATTGCAACTTACAAAAATGGTTATTCACTTCGAATTGTTATTATTTTTGGACATGTTCGTTTTCCTATATTTCTTTTATTTTTATTTTTATGGGCAAAGTTATTTCTTTTGACAGGTAATCCCTTTTGTATAGCTTATACTTTCTCATTTTAAAAAACGATAATCTTCTTAAATTAATTTGACATTGTTAACAAAAAAAAAGTATATGTAGGCAAAGGTTTACAATAAAGTTGACAGATTTTATAGGTTCTATGACATTTCTTCGTTTTGTTTAGTTTCTATGGCTTTAGGCGCGTTCCAACGACGACGCACGGAGACAATCGACGGACGAAGCCGTCCATCGACGACCAATTATGATTACAAAAGAATCTTTAATTGAGCTGTTTTATTTTTGGAAGTTTCAGAAAAAAGTTTTGTGGAGTTTTCTCCATAATCAAAAAATTTAACCAAACAGCTAATAAAGTGAATTATGGAGATTAAAGCTACTTAGAATGTATAATACCATTGATGACCTATTCACGATGGTTTATATCATGTTTTTATAAATATGTGAATACTATAAATACTGTGGTTATTTTCTTGTTTTTTTTTTTTTTTTTTTTTTTATTTTTATAACTTTTTAAATAATAAAATTATAATTAAATGGAGGGAAATAAATCAAATAAAAAAGGTGTAAAATAATAAAGTAGGAATAGGTTATTTTTGTTTATGAATATTTGATGGAGTTTAAAATAGCTATGGTTTGTATGGGAAGGATTAAATTAATGTTCTCTTAACCTTTTTTTTTGTTTTTAAACAACAGGAGGTCTTTGGTCTTTTGAGTAGGTTAGGTATGTTATTTTATAATTTGGCCTTCTTTGAAGATGAAAGATTTGCCCGTGCAAAGTTGGGCGCAGCAAAAGAAGGAGAGAACAAGGAGATATGAAGAATTAAAATTTATTTTCTTTTGTTATGATATATTGAAGATTATTTATTCCAAATTTTTTAAAAATCGCTAAGAAATTTTAAAACGGATATGAAAAAAAAAAACAAATCATAACAATAAAGTAAAATTTAATGAAGTCTGAAATGAGGGTTCGCTTTTTATTTTAGTTGTTCTGGAAATATTTATGTTGCGAAATAAACGTTGACCAGAAAGAAATTTCTAGTACTGTTTGCTTTCGAAAAGATCGCGCAAACTTTGATTTAAAAAAAAATTGAACAATTTATTATTCAACAAAATAAGGAGACTTTCTTAAAGCTAAAAATAGTCTTTCTTAATGTCTCCAAAACATATGACTGAAAACATCTTCAGTGACTTTGATAGTCTTATATAAAAGGCAATGCGTTTCTCCTTTCAAATGGAAGTACAAAATGTAAAAAGATGCAAAGCTCTGAACTCCTTCGATTTTAAGTGTAAAAATAAAGAAACTTAAAAATAAAACTCCCTGAAAATAACAAAAATCAATTTTTAGAAATTATTCTATTTTCAAACTTGTCAGCGTTTTTCACAAAAAAATACTGAAGGAAAAACTGACGTTTAATTCTTCGTGAACTCTTAAAGTTGTCAAAAATAGTTTTCCAGTCATAATTATCTGATTCATAAGGGAAGGCAATATGTTCTGCTTGAGACTATTGTCTCCAACATGACACAAACACTTTTCTTTTCAAACGTTTTTGACATGTTTTGTGTAAGACTTTTGCCTAAAGCTAAAAACCCTGTTTCAGTACAAAATTATTTACCTAAAGGTAAGGAAAAAATGTTTTTGTCTAGACCAAATAGTTTAAACTAAAAAATCACTGTTTCAATCAAAATATTTTAAATTTAAAGATTAGAAAGAAACATATTGCCTGAAACAACAACACAAAAAACAGCTCTTCAGTTAAATCATTTTTGATTCATAAGGCAAAATAAAACATTTTCGTGTAAGGGTGTTAGTGTATTGTCCTAGACAGAAAAAAATTGTTTCAGTTAAACCAATTTTGATTTAAGGGCAAGACAAAATGTTTGTTTAAGAATGTTGCTGCATTTGTTCAGTTATTTTATTTTTGATTCATGAGCAACAAAAACATTTTCTGTTTTAGAGCCTGAGACAAGAAATTACTTTTTGAAACACAACATTTTTGATTGAAAAGAAAAATATGTTGCTTCAAGAAACAAAAAACACTATTTCAACCAAAAAGCCTTTTTCAGTTAAAACATTTTTGATTCATAAGGCAAGATAACATGTTTTTTAGTTAAACTCGTTTTGTTCTAGACTGTTGCCTCAAAAAAAATCCAATTTTAATTTAAGGGCAATACAAAATTATTTTTTTACTTGCGACATATAGGAACTATATGGCAAGTTTTGCATTCGTGCAAAATTTTGTCTGTCTGTCCACGCTCCTACAGCCTAAACCATTGTGTCGATTGAGTTCAAACTTGGAAGTTAAGGTTTTGAGCAGATTTGCGTTAGGCGTTTTTTTAATTTTTTTTTAAGATCAAAACTAACAGTGGCCCCCATACAATTTTTTTGGTCAAAAAACGAAAATTCGAATTTTCTCAAAAACAAACCGATAGATTTTTTTTTAATTTTCTCTAAAATTTTATTTTTTAACTTGGTTTCTTTTAATAAGAAAAACATATTTTTGTATTGCTCAGGAAAGGTACCGCTCATAGAACCGTTTTTTTGTTTTTTAATTTTCTCAGCAATTTTTGAACCGATTTCAATAATTTTTTTTCTGAACGAGCTCTTATATTTCCTTAACAATATTTGATTATCAAAAGTGCAATTTTTTATTGTTTGGATTTTAAAAAAAATATTGAAATTTTTTTTTTCAAAATTCTATATCTCAAAAACGGTTGAACATTTTTTTACGAAATTGAAATATAGAGCGTATATTTACAATCACTAAACAACTGCATACCAAAAATATTTTTAAAACAAAATTGAAAAATTTTATATATAAAAAATTAATTTAAAAAAAAACCGCTCTAACGATTTTCAAAAAAAAAATTGGAAAATTAAGGTTTTTTTGATTTATAAAATGGCATTTAAATTTTTGAAGACAAACTTATTTTTCAGGTAAAATTTTGAATCTTAAATTAGTTTTTTTAAAATTATTTTAACTGTATTAAATGTAACCCCCTTCCAAAAAATTGAAAAATGGAGGTTTTTTCGAGAAATCAAATGGCATATACAGTCGACTCCCTCTAAGTCGAATTTTCACGGGATGTCAAAACTAGTTCGAGTTAGAGGGAGTTTTTGAAAAATTCGAGTTAGAGAGATTAATATTTTTTATGCTTAAAAGCATTTATTAAATATAAAAAAGATAACAAAAAATAAATAGATAAATTAAATAAATAAACAAAAGCTTCTAGCTTTTATGTCACATTAATTCATTCTTATACCTTGTCAAATTACTGTTTCAACAAAATTAATTAAAAAAATTTTTAATTTTTGATTGATGCATCAAAGTGGCTGGAGTGTTCACTCGTTTAAAAAATGACTCTATTTTGAAAAGGCAGTGTTGAACCTCATCCGGTACATTTTCTGTCATTTCAATATGAATATGTTTAGGGTAAGGGTGTAGGTAAACGACGCGATAAAGAAGCAGAGTATGCGACATATGTGTGTGTGCTTCAAGTTTATACCTATATAACATATGAATAAAAAAATAAATACAAGTTGCGCGAGGGTTATTTTTTTTTTTGCAAAAGAGACATTCGACTTAAAAGGATTGGAAATAGTCCAAGAATCTAAAGAATTTATTCGAGTTAGAGGGAATTTCAACTTAGAGGGATTTCGACTTAGAGGATGGTTTTTGTATGGAAAATTGAGGGGAATGCAAAAATATGGCGAAACAATTCGAGTTAGAGGGAAATTCGACTTAGAGGGAATTCGACTTAGAGGGAGTCGACTGTATATGTATCTTTGAAGACAAACTTATTTTACAGGTATATTTTTGAATATTATATAGATACTTTTTTAAACAGACTCTTTGCATACAGGAGCAAGTTCGTGCGACCCAGTCGTGCACTTTATTATTTTAACCAAAAAGACTTCTTCAGTTAAAACATTTTTGATTCATAAGGCAAAATAACATGTTTTTTTAGTTAAAATCGTTTTGTCCTAGACTGTTGCCTCAAAAAATAAAATGCACGACTGGGTCGCACGAACTTGCTCCTGTATGCAAAGAGTCTGTTTAAAAATGTACCTATAAAAGATTTAAAAATATACCTGTAAAATAAGTTCGTCTTCAAAGATATAAATGCCATTTGATTTGTCAAAAAACTTGTGATTCATCCCAAGACACAACTCATCCTAGGACAACTCATCCCGAAAATGAAAAATACTTGTAAGCATACCTAACGAAAACAATAATTGTTTGTGTATTCAACTAGTTAAAAATATTTAAAATTATTAAAAAAATAAAAAATTAAAATAATTAAAAATAAAATAAAATAATTAAAAAAAAATTTTAAGATTCAAAATTTTACCTGAAAAATAAGTTTGTCTTCAAAAATTTAAATGCCATTTTATAAATCAAAAAACCCTTGATTTTTCAAATTTTTTTTTTGAAAATCGTTAGAGCGGTTTTTTTTTTAATTAATTTTTTATATATAAAATTTTTTAATTTGGGTATAAAAATATTTTTGGTATGCAGTTGTTTAGTGATTGTAAATATACGCTCTACATTTAAAAAAGAATTCAATATTTTTTTAAAAATCCAAAAAATAAGAAATTGCACTTTTGATAATCAAATATTGTTAAGGCAATATAAGAGCTTATTCAGAAATCAGTTCATAAGTTGCTGAGAAAATTAAAAAACAAAATAACGGTTCTATGAGCGGTACCTTTCCTGAGCAATACAAAAATATGTTTTTCTTGTTAAAAGAAGCTAAGTTGAAAAATAAAATTTTAGAGGAAATTTAAAAAAAATCTATCGGTCTGTTTTTGAGAAAATTTGAATGTTCGTTTTTTGACCAAAAAAATTGTATGGGGGCCACTGTTAGTTTTGATCTTAAAAAAAAAAATGAAAAAAACGCCTAACGCGAATCTGCTCAAAACCTTAACTTCGAAGTTTGAACTCAATCGACCCAATGGTTTAGGCTGTAGGAGCGTGGACAGACAGACAAAACAGACCGGACGGAATCGTGGGACCCACTTTTTTCAACTTCTCTACCATCGTAATATCATGTTTGATTAAAATCTCGAATTCGAAATTTTGCACGAATGCAAAACTTGCCATATAGTTCCTATATGTCGCAAGTAAAAATACTATTTTAATTAAAGGGCAAAACAAAATTATTGTTTAAGGTATGTTGCCTAAAAGCAAAACACTTTTTCAGTTAAGACATTTCTGATTTCCTGAAACAAAGAATTAGTTTTTGAAATACAATATTTTCGAATTAAAAAAAAAAAAATTCCTTAAAAAACACTGATTTAGTCATTTCGACTTAAATTTTGATTTTAAATCAAGAAAAAATGTTTTGTCTAAACATTTTGCCTCAAACAAACATTAACACTTTCTGTCAAAGCGTTTGTGATTCAAAACGCAAAATTCATTTTTTTTGTATGTGATTACTGTTGACTTAAAAAAAAATAATGTTTCATGTAAAACGTTTTTGATTTAACGGTAAGAAAAAATGTATGTCTATGATTATTGATACATTTTTAATACAAAAGATTTTTGATTCATAACAAGGTAAAATAAAGTGTTTTTGTAAGGCTGTTACCTCAATTATTGAACTCTGTTTCAATTAAAAGCATATAGACTTTTTCCATAGAAAAAAAAAGACTGTTTTAGATAGAACAATTTTGGTTCAATGTCAAGAAAAGATGCTAAGTTTAAGAATTTTGCACATAACATATTTTGTCTTAGACCATTGCCTAAAACAAAAATGTAACTTTTTGAAATACAACATTTTCGATTGATAAGAAAACCATATTTCTCCAAAAAAAATAAAAAACAATACTATTTCAAAGGAAAATGTGTTGCCTTTAATATACATAAACGCTTTCTGTCAACGCATTTGTGATTCATAGCGCAAAACAAATTTGTTGTATGTATGTGATAACTGTTCACTAAAATGATAAAATTAATGTTTTTGGCCAAACGTTTTTGATTCAAAGGCAAGAAAAAAATATATATCTATGATTCTTGACATGTTTTAAATTCAAAACAGTTTTGATTCATAAGGAAAAAAAAACCCATATTCTGCTTAAGATTGTTTCAGTAAAAGCATTTTTAATTTATTTAAGAAAAAAAAACATGTTTTCATTTTAAATACTTACAAAATAGTACATAATGTTGCATATTAAATAAATGTTTGCTGTTGAAACATTTTGGGGAGTAAAAGGAAAAAAGAAATTTGTTTTCTACAAAACAAATTTTTTGATTTCAGTAATGAAAAATGATTCTTTTAAGCTCGCCCATTATTAAGCTTTCGCAATTTTGTTTTGTTATTTGGATCTGCAAATTTGTTTCAGAAAGTCAGTATTTCCGTGAAAGTAGGATAGAAAACCTCTTTTGACTGATTTAGTCTGTTGTTTAAATCTTCAGCTACAAGAATCAATCTTGAAGCGTCAAATTCTGATAAATTCGGATATAGCAAGACCGAGGGAACTAATTAATTTTAAAATATTATATTTTCACAATCAAATGTTTAAATCATACATGTTACAAAATAAATTGAAAATTCGATAAAAATTAAAAAGAAAAATTGCGTATACGCCCAAGTGTACCATTCTTTAAAATAATTGTTTAAGAAAGAAAAACACTTCCGTGTAATACATTTTAACTAAAATTGAAGAAATTAAATATATTTTCTTTTGTTTCCATTTGAAAAATGGCTTTTTTTTCGAAAATTGGTGAAAACGTTCAAAATATCTGGCTAAGAGAAAAAATAATTGTTTGTCATTCTTTCTCCAATCTAAATTTTTGTGTCTTCAATTTCTATTAAACAAATCATAACTTCATACGTATATTTTTATATGAACATAACTTAGCGCCATTTGATCGGCTCAAAAACAATTCATATAAAAATAGAAATCCAGGTACAAGCTTGAATCAAATTCACAGAAATAAATCCTGTCAAATGTTTCCTTTTCTTAAGTTATTTGATATTTATTTATTTTTACTTTTTTTTTGTTTTAGTTGATGTTGTGTGCAAAATGAATTAAAGAATTAATTTATTCAAAAAGAGTTTTAAGGAAATTATATTGTATAAGAAAAAAAATAAATTTGTGTTCAGCATTTAAAGTAGGCACGTGCCAATAATGAATTTGTGTACATGCCAAACTCCTAAATGACATCATGAATTATTCAATACTGAGAAACAAAACAATCAATTGAGGTTTCTATAGAGGCATGTCACAACACAAAACAAAAAGAACATATGTTTAGTTTGAGTGAGACTCTTTTGTTGCCATTTACACAGAGCTTAAACTCAGCTTAAGGGTTTGAGTTAGTGCGCCCGGAAACTGCCGCAATAAATTCCCTGCTTAAATGCCACTAATGTGACTATGTGAAGTTGGGTTTATTTACTATGAGAAAAGTTTCAAATAAGCTATGAAATATCTCAACCAGAACTTGTGGAAATGGTTTTTGATCTAAAAATAGAAAAACAAAATCTGAAATTCTCACATTAAATCGGAGAATCTTCCGAAACTCCTTATAGATCATTGTCACTGATTGTTCCAAACGAGTGCGGTCAGTGTTATAATACTTCATGTCAGTGACCAGAACTATTTCCCACGATCTCACAGTCAAATGGAAGAATCTCTTTTCCCAAATCAAAATAAATGCAAATTAAACTACCACCACCACCTAGTCGAACGTCTTCTTATAGCTGTGCTGGTGACGCATCGGTGACTTTTACTTATTAGAAATAAACAAAGAAAGACAAGGAACATCAGGCTTTAAGTTGAGTACACATGTTCTTCTCTTATGGTCAATTTATCTGCATTTGGTTAGTTAGATTCCATTGCAAGCTGCCGGAAGGAGCAAAATCCTGAGCAGAATTTCAGACATCAAAACCGGATTAAAACAGTGGGTGTACATTTGAACTCGACATGAACCAAAAACTCTTAACTATCTCTTACTTCAAAACTAGCAGCAATCCATACGCTCTCGTAATTTGTGCCTAATGTAAGCAGACCTTCATGATGACGGCTGGCAGTTAGTTAGATATTCAAGCTAAACAAAAAAATAAATATTTCATCTGCAACGAAAAACTCCCAAACCCTGAAGCCTGAAAAAAGTAGGTTTGTACCCTATCCTAACTACATTTGCAATAATTAAATTTAAGTTGAATTTGCCCCCTGCACCACCATCTATTACCATCGTCGTTGGCGTCGCGTCTCTTAGTCGGTAAAGTAGGTGCACAGCTGCTGCTGCTGACTGCTGATACAGAGATTTTCATTTTGCAGCTGCAGCATCCTAAGCTTAACAAAAGCCGCAGCCAGATTGAAAAAATATATACACACGTATCTATCGAATGCAGCTTATAAGTCTGGCCAAGATCAACAGCCATAAATCATACCAACTGCGCTTTCCACCCGGATAGGTTTTGTCTTTAATTTTATTTTTTCTTCTTCTTCTCCAATTCTTGAGATTTAGACACGCATCGACCATCGAACGTGAAAGGGGCCATTCTCTCTTTGGATCATTGCCTTTGGTTAGCTGGGGTTGGCTTGCTGGCTTGATCCAGGAAAAGACAATTTTTTTTTTTTTATATTTCACCAAACCAAAGATCACCTAAAAGAAATAGTCAAAGCATGCAACTAGCTTTGGTACCGAGATCCATACGCTGGCGCTGCTGTTGGTACAGCAGCAACTCCAAAAGAGAGAAAAAAAGACTCAATGGTTAACCATGCCAAATGTGCTGCTGCTCACCGAATTGGAACGAAACGATTCGTCTCGAGACGTGTTTGCCATCGATGGCTCCTCGAAACTCAAAAACTTTGACATCGACTCGGCATGTCGAAGGGTTTCCAATGATTTAGAACTCGTGCCGACCACTCCTCTAAGACATGAAAACCGATGATCGAAGAACTGAGCAGAGGAAGCATCGACGGGTTCGAGAGAGGGAGACCTCAAGAATTGCAGCTAGTGGATAGGGAGGCTAGGATAAGATACTTCCTGCCACTGTTTGTGTGTTCAGTGTTTCGGGGTTCAGAGCAAGCTGTAATAATTGCGCCAGATTACAAGGAATGCGCCTTGATTCCGGGAGTTGTTGCAGCCAGCAGCAACCAGCAACTAGCAGCAGCAGCAGCGAAAACCACGTTTGTTGGTTAAGCAATTGAAAAAGAAGTACCAAACATTTTTTGGTTGTTCGAGAAGTTGTACAAGAGTGGGTGCGACTGACAAGAAACAACTAAAACAAAGTTAACAAAATAAAAAATAAAAAACTGTTGACCGACCACGTGAGGGCAGAGAGATGTATCTAGCGCAGCATTAAAACCTACAACTTGAGTTGGATAGATTGCCTTGGAGTCTAGGCTTTAGAGATACCTTACCTACCTATACCTACCTAAGCTACTGCGCCACTACCGATATTGCACTAATTTCATCAGCTTCAGTTTAGACTTGGAGTATCTTTAGGAATACGCTGCTGCGGAAGGTGTGCAGAGAGGTCATCACCGCAGAGAGAGGGAGGAGAGTGAACAGTGTTTGATCTGTTTTTTGAGTTTTTTTTCTTATTTTTTCAAAAAACGTGATGAAGTTTTGTTTCTTTTTTGGGTGTTGCTTTTCTGCATGGTTTTGTGTTGTTTTTGGTTTTATTTTATACTTAAATCCGCTAAAAGAAGGTTTCTTTATGGGTGGCACGAGCTGTTTTCTGGTCTTGTCCTACATTGATGGCAATTTAGTTAATGATTTAACAAATTCACTGGTAGAAGGAATTATGTTAAGCTTAGTTTTCCTGATTTGTGTGTTTTCTTTTTGTTTTCTTTCAAAAACAAGGCTTGCGGACTTTAAGAAGTATGTAGCAACTCTGGTGGAAGGACTATTTGTTGATTTATTGACCATATTTGGTAGTAAGACACACTTGGGTTGGAGAAAGTTTACTTCAGTATCATGAAGGAATTAGAGATTAATAATTGAATTTTTGATAAATTTGATAGGACCCATGATTTTCAGCAATGACTAAATCAAAGCTTTTTAGAAGATAGCCGAAACAGTGTCCATTAAACAATTACCAATATTGTCTTTTAGTTGTTGGTGGAAGTGACCTTTTCAAAGTTATGAAAATATTAATGACGGGCTTTAGGTTAATGAAAAAACAATTATTTATGTTGTCACGACGTTTCGTTCATGTCTATGAACATCAGCAGGTGTGGCAATTAATCTATATCTATATAATAATTGTCTTTTCCCTAATATTAGAAGTCAATTACCACTTAAATTGTTCTTCTAAACTACTTACTTAGGTCCTCAGATCTACAAAATTCTGTAGTTGAGGTTTAGGGCCTCAACTACAGATCTGTTTGATCTTGACTGTTCTTCTTTAGGTTCTTCTTTAGGTTCTTCTCTGTTTTTGACTCTTCTGTCTTCTTCGGTAAATGGATTCTACTGTTTTTATGACCCTGCAAAGCAGTCGTTACTTTTTCGAAACGTCTGTGTAATCGTCTACTTCTTGCGCCTTCATATAAAAATATCAATGGATTTCTGACCTGTTTTCCTATATAGTTCTTCGTTAGAGAAACGATTGGTCGTAGGCCAAAAAACCCATGAGATCTAACGTAGACATTTATAAGTGAAGGTTTGGAGTTTCCTAGTAGCCTTTGCTAAATACTGCAACCACATAACAACTTACTGATTCAACGTTTATGAAACGTAGTTATGTTCAAACAAAGAGAGTAATTCCTCCAAGTATTGGACAACATCCCGAACGTTGATTCTGAATTCCTGATATGGCTTGCGATGTCTTCTTCAGTTCTGCCTTCAATTTAGACAGTACTTCCAAAATATTGAAAACTTTTTGCTATTGATTGTTAAGGAACGTTTATCAGGAACGATGACTGAGAGGCTGAACGATGGTTCGAGGCTGAGCATTAGGCAGCTTTTTTATGGGTTTTTTTTTCGCTTTTTGCCAATATCTCGAAAATGACAGGACTTACCGAAAAAATGAGTGCACACATTCTAATGTTAAATTTATTTTCCTTCACAAAAGTCTGAACCACCGCAACGCTAATATTTATAGATTTCGAAATATTAGTAATGTACATTTGAGTAGCATTGAATTCACATACATTTTCGAACCAAATTTAAGAAAAATTTCGTAAGCTTGAATTATTAATATTTCGAAAGCTCTAAGCCGTATTGTGCGCAGATTTCTTGTAAAACTGTATCGTACTTATTTTTTAAAGATCGTGCCATTTTCGAGATATTGGCAGAATTATGAGAAACTTGCGTAGTCTAGATGTTTGAGGAAAGTTGTTGAATTCCATATAATTCCTACGTTTCCTGTCAAGACAACCGGCAGAAAATTACTGATCAATAATAAAAAAAAAGTAGTGGTGATAGTATGCAGCCCTGCCTGGCTCCGTTCGGAAACCCAGGCTGTTTCTATGAGCTGTCCCAATTGGTGCTGCTTGTAGAAATTCTGCAGGAATTCCGTCAAGCCCTAAGGTTTTGTTGTGCTAAAGTGCTTATTTTAGGGTGTGGTGAGTAATGGTTGATTTGTTGCATCGGGAACATCCAAAGATGTCAGTTGCACTTCGCTGTTGAATACACGGTTTAAAATCAAATCAAAATGCTTCCCTAACTTTCTAATCTTGTCCTTCTTAAATCAGAACTTCAAATCTTTAGTTTCAATTATTTTCAATATCTATTTATGCACCATTAGCTAAAAGAGCAAAATTAATTCCTTTCACTTGTGAAAAGTAAATCGTTCTGATTTTGTGTCCTGGAAAAAGTATCAAAGCTAAATGTTGTAAGGATTAATACAAGGTAACTCCTTTACACATGCCACAGACTACAGAAACCAAAAAAATAGGTGTACTGTGTGTACCTTTTTGCCAACCGAAACCCCATGAACAGCCATATTCTGTATGGAAGAGTATCTATTAAGTATACACAAACTGATGGCTAACTCGTTCCATGTTCCTAAACTAGGTACTCCTTGATGTGGCTCATATGCTAAACGTGTTAAACTCGTGTTAAATTTGTGTTTGAATTACAAATTTGCAAACCAGATGGTCCACACTTTCGAATAGCAAAGCTAAGCAAAAGTAATATTATAAAGGACATAGTAGATGCAAACCTTCTACTTCCCACAATCAAAAAATAGTTAAAAAGGGATATAGCATTCTAGCTTTCCTGATGTAAAATAGATACATGGAACCTAAAGTGTTATAGAGGGTGACGATGCATGTTGATATAGCGACGAATACGGACGACGACGACGTACGGTTGTGGCGTTGGTGGAGTCGGCGGCGACTGGCTGTCTGTTCCTTGTTAAACACAATTTCTACACAACCCTAAAGTTCCATCTAGATGTACAAAACCTATAGGACATGAGAGCAGTGAATGAGAGAATATATGTATATGGGATTGTGCCCACACCTGTGATTTAATTTGCGATTTTAAACACAACTCGATTTTATCCTGGTTTTCCTATACTCGTACATGTCCTGATGAAGGTACATAATGTGTGACTAGAGACAAGCTATAGAAGTACAAAACGATCTCAAACATTTGCATTTAAATGTTTTTTTTTTTTTGGTCTATACCACGTAGAGTTTGTATCTGTTTGTTTCCAAAGGTAGATAAATTGAAGCGAAAAAAACAACGTTAACAGTCTCTAAGCGAGGTGTTCTTCCGTATATAGTTTTTTAGTGATTTTTTCATAATTTTAGAATTGTCTTACACTCACAGAAAACGAATTGAACTTTAAATCAGTTCAACTCAAAGAATGCAATCTTATTTGAATGCATTCTTATACGAACGAACGGAATCTTCTGTGAATGCCATCTTCAACTAGTACAATAATTGTATTTTTAGAATTGTCTTACACTTCAGAAAACGAATTGATCTTTCAATCAGTTCAATTCAAAGAACGCAATCCTTTTTGAATGCAATCCTAATTTGATAAATTGAATGAACTCTTTTTTAAATTCATTCATTCCTTACATGAGAAACCGGCGTTCACCTCTTTTGTTAAGAACCTATGTAAATGATTGCAAATAGTTCATAAGGAATTGTATTTAATTAATCAAGTTATTTTATTCATTAAGAAAACTCAACATTAATTAATGCAATATCTTGATTGAGTTCGAAAGATTGATTGTTTATGAGTGGATTCATAAAAGATTCTATTTTTTTCAGCTCTGCCGAAGTTATTAAAATTTTTCTATGAGTGTATTTTAATATTTCTGCGCCACTTTGAAATTTTCTTACATTTTGAAACCTAACACGATACTTATGAACATAACGTGAGTGCGTTTTGTTGCTATCATCGTCGTAGTCTTTGAAATCATTTTTGCATAATAATAAAGGTAAAAATAGTTATTCTCTGCTGAAGTTATGGTGTCAATAGTGCTAACGTGCTTATAACATGGTAAAATATCGTTTACAAGCAAATAGGTATTTTGTACGAAAAAATTATTATGAGGATATGGTTGTCGCTTATAGCAATTTAAATCCTTAAACTCATCTGAAAATCTTGCTGCCTGAAAACATAAAGAACAAGCCCTTACATTTCTGTAAATGTCAATGATTTAAATAAATAAATTGGGTGGCGCAACAATCCGTTGAGAACTAGGGCCTAGTGACCATTCCTGTGTGCGAGTATACTGTTGTCAGGGATGGAGGGGACCTACAGTTTAAAGCAGAATCCGAACGGCTGACTTGAGAAAGCACTTTTTCATAATAAGAATTACTCTTGGAGAATTTGTCAATTCCTCGCAAGAGGCAGTATCCGTGAAAAAAACTTTAGATGGCATAGGCAGGGATCGAACCCAAGACCTCTGACATGACAGTCCAACGCACTAACCATCATGCCACGGGTACTACTAGTCAATGATTTAAATAAGAAAATTTTTGCAAATTTGTTCAGTTTTATAACCTGTAAAAGTAGAATAAAAAAAACTATAGAAAATTCTAATTTGTGGCTCTTAAGTGTCTTGGCGTTGGGCGCCATTTAAGAAAAAAACGGTTACATTGAATATCTTGTTTGTTTTGAATCGCTTTCAATGAAAAAGAACTTTTTTGGATTAGAAATTACCATTCGGACTGGTCTCTACAAGTTTCGCAGGCTTTAAATCGAATATTCACAAAATAAATACTGGTGTGCCACAAGGCTCTGTTTTGTGTCCAACACTCTTCTTTTTGTTCATAAATTATTATTCATCTGATGATTTTTTCCCATAGATCAGGCTAAATTTGACTGATAGCATCGATTATGTTGTCTTTGATGTCCGCGGTTGCTTGCATCTAATTCGCATGGACCTGCAAATTAAGGAAACTTCACAAGAAAAAGTCTAAAAGGGTAAAATCACACGATCCTGGTGACCAAACTCCATTCCAAACAGTAAAGTTGTTTGAATGCATAAACACCTCGTTAATCTTGCATGGATTGGTGTTGTCTTAAATCTGGCAATTTGGATAATACACGTACCCATTCATCCAAAAATGGGCCTCATCGCTAAAGATGATTTCGACCGAAATTGGGTTTAACTTCCAAACTGCTCCAAAATCGTGTTTCTTATAATTTTTATTTGTTTCTGGATGTTGTTTGATGATTTGTCTTTATAATCTGATTAAAAGAAAATATTTTGACAGAAAGTAAAGAAACAATATGGCTGCCATTATCTGTCGAATTAGACATATTCCTATTGGAAAAAAAACTCTTTAAGAACAAGCATTTGAAGAATTTTTTCTCCACTTAGTGTGTCTAACTTTTAAAACAACCAACGGTATTTGATTTTCAAATGTATGTTTATTTCTTAAACATGGAAACACCCTATAGAATTCTGTCTATTCACCATTTTATCAAGTCTTTTGTTTGACTTTCCATCACATAAACACCAACTACATACCTTTACCCTATACCAAACCCACCCATTATTATTATTATTTCACATCATCAGAAACTTTAATCAATTAGTTCTGTTTGTTTAATCAATCAAGAGCACATTAGAAAACCATCAACACCATATGTTATGTATATTGTTGACTTGACTACCGATATGACCCGGAGTCATCGCTTCAGTTTATGATGTTCTAAAAGTTTCACACACTATCAATTTATTATCTTGCAACCTACGTTATTGATGCGGCACGAAGCAATGGTGCATTCAACAAAATTTACTATTTACTCTATTGGATATTGGATAATTTAATTAACAACATGTTGTTGTATATAATTACGCGTGTAAATTAAACTACAATTTTCTAGGGCGGCATTTTTCAAAAATATAAAATTAAAGACACTCAATTCTAACCCATCCCCAATATCATTGTCGAGCTTCGTCGTTGGTGTGATTGAGGTCAATGAAATTTTCCTGAGAGTTTATTTGACATCTTAAAAACAAAAAATGACAAACAAAACGTCATCAATGTCATCTGTTTCTGATTATTGTGTGTTCTTGTCTCTCTCTCTCGCTCTCTGCGCTTCTTGTCAAAACTCATTCATGAAACAAGAAGATGTTCAGTTGTATTGTAAAATATGTCACATTTCCTTTTTGAACATATTTTTCAGTGTTTCCATATCTAGATTTGGAAAATGTTTGTGTCATTAGTTTTGCACTTAACTAATGTCATTAAGACAGCCGCTCTGCTCCGCGCCGCCGGTGGCGGCAGTGACTGTGAGAATGACGACGAAATAAACGATGACGGTTTTATAGAGGAACCCCTAAACTGACTTGGGGCACACGGTTCAGTTCAGCCAGACTTCGACAATAACAAAAAACGACACACGACGACGACGGACGACAGACAACGGACGATGACGCTGACGCTGACGGAAAAAGAATAAAAAGAAAAGATCATTTTTCTGACATAATCTTGATATGAACAGGACAACAGGTCTCAAAGTTTTTTTTGATTAAAAGAAGAGCGCAGGGGTCTAACATAATAAAGATACATAAAAAAGATATACCCTCAGGAGAAAAAGATACACATGCGGCGGCATATTACTTGAGATTGAGAGTTGAGAAAAGATTGAGATAAACACCATTTGGAGCTGATGGTGGTCTTTCATTAGATACTATTCCCGATTCCATGGAATATGTTTTTCTTTTCGAAAACCATGGTTCAGTGTCATTTTTGTTTCTGTTTTAGATAATTTTTGAAAGATGCTGAGGGATGCCCTCTTCTTGAGATTGTGAAACAGGCGTCATTTTTGTGAGACGTTGTTTATCATAAAAACATGAAAAAATGGAAACATTAAACGAAAATGTCATTTACATCCATTTATAGTTTTTTATTCTATTTCTTTCTCTCTCTTTTCACTTCTTTTGGAACTCAATGATTTTTGTATATTTTTTTTGTATCCTATTGTTGTTGTTTTTGTGTTAAGTTATGGTGTGATTTTATTTTATGGATGAACTCATATTTTTTTACTTCATCGTTGTCGTCGTCGTCGGGTCGTAACAGATGGTGGAAGAGTATTTTTATATTTTTGTAGTTTTGTTTAAAATTTGTCGATTTTTTGTAACATTCTTATAGGAGAATGGAAACGGAAAGAAATAGTCCAGAATTCCATTTTAACGTTGTCACCAATTTTTGTTTTTTTATTTTTTTTCAAAACTGTTTCATTTCAGATTGATGGAAGTCAAGTGTTTTTTAATGTTCCCAATTTAGAAGCAGACACAATTCTTGTTTTGTTGAAAGAATTTCTTTTTGTTTTTTTTTTTGAGTTATATACGGTATGGTTTTTGAGGAAAGGGGTAATCAAATCCTGAAAGCAGATGTTTATTATTTTAAGACCAAAGGCGATTGACTTGGATATTTGTGTTTTTTTTTTTGTTGTTGTCAAGTTTTTATTTGAAGGAACCTACTTTGAAAATTGACAAATCAACAAAATTTAATTTGATTTTCTTGCAACATGTTTATTGAAGTTTGAATTTATGATTTTTTTTAAAAGGATTTTATGATGAGAAACATATTTTTTGAACTGAAAAAGAAAAGGAAATTGACACAAAATTTTGCATGATGAGGCTGATTTCTTGTCTAGACGATTTTTTTTTTTTTTTTTATAAAATTTGTATGATCATCAAATTTAAACTTGATTAATTATGTAATCTCATGATTTTTCTCAAAAAACACTGGAATGGAACATCGTTTTTGGAAATTTAAGACATTGTAGGTACATATGTTTTGCCTTATAACCCAATCAGAATGTACAATTAAAATAGAAATAAACATAAATAGAAAATTCTGTTTTTTTTTAGTTTCTACAGTCTTTCCGTTTGGCGCCATTTAAGAAAATTTCGATTCTTGTACTTGTTAACATACAAATCTATTTTGTCTCGCAATCCAATCAAATTTCAAAGTTGAAACAGAAACAGAATTGATAGCGAATTCTAGTTTCTGACTTTCTAGAGTCTTTTCGTTGGGCGCCATTTTTGAAAAATGTATTTATGTTAAATAACTCGTTTGTTTTCAATGCGTAAACGTCTTCTTCGTTTGTGTAAGAAATCCAGTCAGAATTCGCAGTTAAAATAGAAACAAAACTAATAGAGAATACTAATTTCCGTCCTTCTAAACCTTTGCGTTGGGCGCCACTTAAGAAAAACTTGTTTATGTTAAATAACTCGTTTGTTTTCAATGGGTAAATGTCTTCTTCGTTTGTTTAGGAAATCCAGTCAGAATTCACAGTTAAAATAGAAACAAAAGTGATAGATAATCCTAGTTTCCGTCCTTCTACAGTCCTTGCGTTGGGCGCCATTTAAGAAAAATGTGTTTATGTTTAATAACTCGTTTGTTTTCAATGAGTAAATGTGTTCTTCGTTTGATAAAAAATCCAGTCAGAATTCACAACTTAAATAGAGGCAAAACTGAGAGAAAATCCTAGTTTCCAACTTTCTTTGCATTGGGCGCCATTTAAGAAAAATTTGTTTGTGTTTAATATCCTGTTTATTTTCAATGGGTAAATCCTTTTTTTGAACGTTTTTGAACAACAACAACAACTTAAAGGTGCTACCACTCATTGTTTTTGGCTGGAGATATAGCTATTTCGTGCTTTGCCACTTTTGCACTCATCAGTCTCCTTTGTTTGTGGTGCTGAGCTTTAATCCAATTTTATTTGAAAAACTTTATACACAACATAGGATTCGAACCCACGCATATCAGATTTGCTCAGTCTTAGAAGTCGTGTGCACTACGCACTCCACTACTTTAGACCACTGACGGCACAGGTCGAGATGTGCTAATTGTTTATCAAATGCATTTGAAGCATCAACATTTTTATAAGCTCCTTTAAGTATGCTGTTTTGTTCCGCCTCCATTTTTCTCCATACCTTATTTGATAGACTTACAATTCGTAGTACGTATCAAAGGGGGAGAGGTTGGAAGATCGGTAACGAACCAGACTATTAAGTTATTATTTTTATTATTTTTATTGTACTATTCGTACTAGAATATCAGCTTGTTAGACTTGACCATTCCTTTTAATTTTATTGAACGTTTTTGAACAACAACAACAACTTAAAGGTGCTACCACTCATTGTTTTTGGCTGGAGATATAGCTATTTCGTGCTTTGCCACTTTTGCACTCATCAGTCTCCTTTGTTTGTGGTGCTGAGCTTTAATCCAATTTTATTTGAAAAACTTTATACACAACATAGGATTCGAACCCACGCATATCAGATTTGCTCAGTCTTAGAAGTCGTGTGCACTACGCACTCCACTACTTTAGACCACTGACGGCACAGGTCGAGATGTGCTAATTGTTTATCAAATGCATTTGAAGCATCAACATTTTTATAAGCTCCTTTAAGTATGCTGTTTTGTTGTTGTTTGTTTTGGAGGCGGAGATATAGATTTTGAATAAACAATGCTCAATAAAACAGCCGCTTTTGTTACTTCCCTAATTCCCTTAATTCTTTAAGAACTCCCCAGTTTACGAGTGAGCTCAATTTTGAACGTACTGTCTAGTACAGAGATTAGATTTTAACCGCACTACACGAATGTGAATTTCCTTACTCAGTTTTAGCTTTAATATATATCACTGATGGCAATACGCATAAATGTCTTTGTTGCTATTCTCATTCCAACTGTTTTAAACTTTTTGAGGGTATTTATAACCCTTTGTGTACCCGTTTAATAAAAGACACAAAAAATACACCAAGGTCCCAAAGTTCTTCAATTCAGATTCGGCATAAAATATGAAAAAGTTTTTTAACCATGGTTTCAAATCGACAAATTTTACTTAAGCAAGTAACAAAACAGAAACTGCCTTGAGTTTTAATCCGAAATGTTTTGAATTTAAGAATAAATTGTCATGCAACATTTTTGTTTGAAAAATATTAAAGATTGTTCAAAAACTCACACTTAAGGGTTGTCTTTTAAAAAAAATAAACTTGATTTTTTTGAGAGTCCAAAGAACCCAAAAAACATTTTCCTTACATTGAGACCCCTTAGATGCATTCAAATAAAATTTCACTTAACAAAAACGTAGAATGTTGATGATAAAAGACCTTAAGTACCTTTTTAGCTACAAAATATCAAACCTGACATATCCAATTTTGGCATTTTTTAAAAATTATAATTAAACGAATAAGGTTACCTAAATTTTTAACCATTTCAAAATTCCATATGGACCTAAAAGTGTATATTATGGGGACTTCTTAGGTAGCTAATCTTCAATATGTATTTCTTGTATAATCTATAATTAATCTTCATTCTCTTTTCCCCTCAACATATAATATTCACTCAACATGAGTCTTAAATTGAAGTTTCACGAAAAAAAAATGGGTGTATCAAGTGGGTGAATCCTATTTGAAACCAAAAACCGCAACTTCTTCACAACCATATCAACCATATTCTGAGGTTTCTGCCGCCTTACCTTACCTACCAACTGCCATCATCAGGTAGCAAAACAACTCCTCATATCATTTCATCAGCAGCAGCGTCTATATAATTACATACTATGAATGTTTTTGTTGTATAAATGGATTCATCCTTCTGGCGCACTTAATATATCCTCGCAACAAGATTTTTAATTATATGATATTTTCAACATGAGATTGAGAGAGTTTTTGAGTTTAGGGTTCCTTGAACCTTGTGTGAAGTATAGTTTCATTCATTTCACTCTCTCTCCCTCTCGATATTTTTTGAACAACTTTAACTCTAATTATAATGTTTTTGTTGTTTTTGAAAATCACACATTTTGACTACTGTGTGAAATGGTGTAGCATAGGGATGGTGTGCTAAATGCTATATAATTTTGTTGTTTCATATAATAAAGCAATTAATAAGGATCATTATGTCAATGGATTGGTTGGCTCTGGCTCATATGTCAGAGCCCAGGCTGTATATATATTTCTCTTTCTTCTATATACTCGTATCTTCTTCCTTCTCACATGCAGATAGTTCTGTCATAAAAACCTAAATCGAATGAATTATGGTATATTTTCTGAATATCTGTGAAATTGTGGTTTTGTATAAAAACGCCACTCAGGAGTCAATTAATCATCCAAGATATGACGTTTTGTGTGGTGTTGTTGTTTTTTGTATCTTTGTATTTTTGTATTTTTGTCCCTGGTTGTCTTTTGCGTTGTTTTGTTTTTGTTTTTATTTTTTGAAATAGAATACCATATGCCTTAACATTACAGGTTCCATATTATAATGCTCATTAATATTTATGAGTAAAGTTCTTGAGGTTATATTTTTTCTGATGACGATGATGATGATGGTGAGGTCGAACGGTGTGGTGTGGCAGAATATTGTAATATCTGCTGACACGACGAAATACGAACATATATTGAATTCCATTTTTTTTTTAAATTATATAGGGAAACATGAAAAACACCGCAAGTTTTTTAATTTTTAATTCGATGAAATTAGGGAAAAGACGAAAGACCCATTCAAAAAAAGTTTGGCATCAATTTCAACCATCAAACAATCTGATTAAGAGGTAAATAGAGATGATTGGTATAATTACCCTTAAGGCATTTGTAGATGGCGGTGCGGTGGAGTCATTTAGGGATTAATATGGGTGCCAGAGGGTTATACCTACCTACAATAGAAACTATTAAGTTGTTAATAGACGTGCTATTAATCAATGTTTGTTTTTTTGAAGAACTAACATTTGTTGTTGTTGTTGATTTTATGAACATCATTTAGGTAAATTAATAGATTAAATATAGTCTTTAAATATTTAGTGTGTCTATATAGAGGTTGTTAGTAAATACTATGTGATCCCAATTAAAGACTAAATATACTTAAGTTAGTTTTTTTTATATAGAAATATTTGAAATACCTATTCGAAGTTCTCACGAAAGTAGATTGTAGTGAATATGAGATCATCAACATTGTATATTTCAGTTTGCTATTTGTAGAGTAAAATTGGGTAAAACATCTTTTTGCTTACTTTGCGTTTGGCGCCATTTAAGAAAATTTCATTGTTGTTAATTGTTGTTAATCTTTGAATTTAGACTAAAAAACATGTTCACAAATTGTTCAAAATATAATTATCTATAACTTTGGTAATGAAAGTTTTTTCTCTAAGTTGCGTATTTTCAATATGAATTTGAATTTTTCTGGAACACAACATTTGTATTGTTGTTTTCCTTTCAAAGCACGTATACTTTGTGCTTTGTGGAGTGCTTTTGTAATGTAAACACACATCTTGTCTTGTACCTCGTTGGAATTTTTAACTAAAATGGAAAAAATAAGAATTTCTAGAATTTTTGCGTTGGGCGCCATTTAAGTGAAATTTGTTTTTATTTAATAACTAGTTTGTTTTCAAATTAGAACCAAAAATTAATAACACATACATTTCTGAAAATTAACTATTTGTAACTTTTGTCAAGTGATAGTTAGTGCTAAATACTGTCACAGCAGAGGTCTTGGGTTCAATCCCCGACTACACCACTTAAAGAATTGACAAGTCCTCCAAGAGTAAAGTGAAAAGTACTTTCTCAAACTAGGCGTTCAGATTCGGCACAAAAACAAAAGGTCCCCTGTCCTTATCCTGTAGCCTATTCAGAATGAACAAACAAAATGGACAAGAACAAAAATTAGAAGAGAAAGTCAAGTTTTCGACTTTCTCGAATTTATACGTTGGGCGCCATTTAAGAAAAATTCGTAATTGTTATATGATTCGTTTATTTTCACAAACATTTTGTCTTGCAACTGAGTGAATATTTAACAATTAAAATTGGAGAAATTTGAAAGCGCAGCTTAGTTTTCGATTTCAAAGGGTTTTTGCGCTGGGCGCCATTTAAGAAAAATTGTTTTTTGTTGTATAAATTGTTTATTTTTAAATATTGATAAAAATGCGTGTGACAAAAAATATATTAAATTTGATTTTCTATAACTTTAATCATGCCAACTTTTTCTCTAAAATTGACATTTTTCAACATTTTCCCGATAAACAAAAATGTTACAAAATATGTAAATTTGGTGTAAAGATATTTAAAAAACCATTTCGTATTGTTGCCTAGTCCGAATGTGTTAATAAAATGAAAAAAGTTAGACAACAGATATGAATTTTCGACTTTCTAGAGATTTTGCGTTGGGCGCCATTTAAACACATTTAGATTTTACTAAATAACTCGTTTATTTTAAAGTTTGGTTCAAAACCGATTATGACAAAAAGTATTTAAAATTTAACAATCTATAACTTTACTCTTGAAAGTTTTTTCTACAACTGATATTTGTGGACTTTTTTTGAAAAGGAAACTATGATCGTTTTATTTCATTCCACAAAAGCTTGGTATATGAGTATTTGTGAACTTGTCAAAAACATTTTGTCTCGTAGCTCATTCAGAACAAACAATTAAAATAATTAAAATGGGTAGAATTAGTTGAGGGAGTCTTGTTATCCAAATTCTAGAGCTCTCACGTTGGGCGCCATTTAAGAAATTTTGTTTTTATTAATAATAATATGTTAGTTCTGTGAATGGATATTTATGTAGTGTACATAAACATTGTAAAACACGAAACCACATTACTATTAGGCCATTAAGGGTTCAAATATCCTTTTCCCCTATATTTTTTTCATATTAATTCCGAATGTTCCATTTTTGCCCTAAAAACAGTGAAACAAAAGGACATTCTACATGCCACCACAAAAGTAATGTCCTTGCATAAAAAAATCGTTACCATTTATCTTGTAGCATGCAACACTGAATATAAAAACACGTAGAAATTTATCATCAACTCTCTTTCTATTTATGATGTTCTCTTTCAGTTAGGGTTTATCTACAAGAGTAGTCCCCCCTTGCTATAGAACAGAAAAAAATGATAAACTTACTTTTATCACATATTCTTCCCGCTTTCAAGGAACAGAAACAGCTTCTCCTGTTGTCATCGCATATTCAAAAAAATAAAACAGAACCAAGGTGAACCATCAGGTTCCCTTTAAAAACCTCTCTCTCTGATGGGAATTGAATTCAAAACCATTTTCATCCAGGTTGTAATATTTTTTATCTGTGAGCACAAAATTTTTATCTGTGAACACAAAAATATTCTCCAAGTCTCTCTCCAAAGGACCAAAGAAAATGAAAAATGATAATAAAGCATTTTTATCTTGAAATTAAAATTTAATTATTATTTTTTAAATTTGCAGGTTTTTCTTTTCTTCTTTTTTGCTTTTTTTTCCTGTAGCGTTTTGTCGTCGTCGTTTTTATCCCGGCACCACTACCGTGTCGTGCATGTAAAGCAGCACAATGTAAAGAAAATAAAAATAAAACACGAAGTTTTCCGGGGAAAAGAAGGAAAAATAGAAAAAAAAGAAGACGAAAAGAAAATATTGTTCCCAGCTTTTTCCTTTTTTTTCTATCCCTATATCCCCATGTGTGCATAATAATCATCATTTTTCATTCCTGAATATGTGTGCAAATATTTGGATTCCTTGTTGTTTTTGTTTTATGTTTTTTATGTTTGCTTATGTTTTTTTCGTTCTATAATTTTTTTTTGTAGGTCGTCCTTACATCATCATCGCTTTAAAAGGATCTTATTTTATTTTATTTTTTTTATATAATTACATTTTTCTTTGGTTTATTCTTGTCATCATATTTTTTCCTTGGTTGCATTTTCATTTCGTAAAGTAAAAGTGGTGGCAAAGGGAGAGAGAGGACACACAGGAGATACGAATATGTGGATAGATATAGATATGTTTATGGGTGGGATAAACCATCACATATATTCAATTGAATTTTATAATTATTGTGGGAAAATAAGATTTACAATATGTGCGTGCACTCAATTTAATCTAGGGATTTTGATCCTTTCTTGGGGGTGCCGAATGTTGACTGTCGACAGCCAACTGTCTACTACCGTATAGTCAAGTCTATTTTAATAAACACACATGTTGGTTGGTGTCATTCTCCATTTCTCATTTAAATCTCCAAATCCATATCCCAAGCCTATAAAATCCTCGAGTCGAGACTTCGAATTGATTATGTGAAATTTCATTTTCAGAAATCCCACAGATTTATAGGCAAAGATCATTTGTTTTGTGTGTTTTTTTGTCCATACGAGGGGGAATTTTTAAGAACTATAAACACTGTTTTTGACATTCAATTGAAAATTACAATGATATTTATGTGTTACACATTTTGTTTATGGGGATTAAGTTGAGTAGTAGTTGATGTGGTAAGAACTCCGTTTTTTTGGGGGAAAATTCATTGTAGCGTTGGGCGCCATTTAAGAAAAATTTGTTTATGTTACATAACTTGTTTATTTTAGAATTCTAACCAAAAATGTGTATGACAAAATTTGTTCCAAATTGAATTATCTAAAAATTTTGTCTTGACAGTTTTTTCTATAAGATTGTTATTTTTGAACTTTTTGTTAAAAAAAACAATTTAGATCCTTTTATTTACTGCCATAGTTTAAAAGTTTTGTCTGTAAGTTTTTTTTGTAGTAGGTATACCAAATATTTTGAAACCATACAAACATATTTTTTTTGATATTTCAGTCAGAATAATGAATGTTCAGTTTTCGGCTTTCTAGAGTTTTGCGTTGGGCGCCATTTAGGAAAAAATAATTTGTGTTGTATAATGTGTTTATTTTCAAATTAGATAAAATAGATATTAACAAAAATTGTTCAAAATTTAATTTAATAACTTTGGTTACCTCACTTTTTTTTTTATTAAAATTGATATTTTCACTGTGTTCTGGAAAATCAAACTTGATTCGTTTTATTTCGTTCCATAATATGAGAGCTTGTGTAGTGTACAAAAACATGTGATAATAAAAATCAGAATTTGTGGTTAAAATGAAACAAAAAAAAATAGGAGAACATTGTGTTCAGCTTTCTAGAGGTTTTGCGTTGGGCGCCATTTAAGGAAAATTCTTTTTGTTTCAAGTTTAACCAAAAATAAATGATGTTCTTAACTTAATTTGAAGCAATTTTGTCCTCAAGACTTTTTTCTCTAACATTGATATTTGTATTCTTTTGTATGGAAAATAAAATTTGTATTCGTTTTATTTCGTTCCAAAATAAGTAAGTTTGGTGTTGATCTATAAGTATTGTATACAAAAGCATTTTGTATAGCAGTCTAGTAAAAAAGTTTGAGTAAAATAAAAATAATTAGATAGAAAATACTAGTTTTCACCTTTCTAAAGGTTTTTTTCGTTGGGCGCCAATTAAGGAAAATTCTTTTTGTTGCATAACTCGTTTATTTTCAAGTTATACCAAAAATATATGAGGCGATAAATGTTCTTAATTTAATTTTCAGTATTTTTGGTCATAAGAGTATTTTCTCTAAGATTAATCTTTGTAACTTTGTTCTGTTAAATCAAATCTGTACCCGTTTTATTTCGTTCCAAAGTAGGTACATTTCTTGTATTTGTGTAAGTGTTGTGTGCAAAAGCATTTTGTATTGTAGCCTAGTTGGGACGTGTGATAAAAATGTAAAAACTTAGATAGATGGTCCAAGTTTCAAGCTTTCTAGAGGTTTTGCGTTGGGCGCCATTTAAGAAAAAAAAATACATTTTTGCTTAAAAACTCTTTTTGTTATTAAATTTGATCTAACAATTAAAATAGCAAAGGTTCTTCAAAATTTAATTGTCTATAAAACATTAGTAATTACAGTTTTTTCCCTAAGATTGAAATAGTTTTTTAACTAACTGTTTTTGAATAATACAATTTTTGTCATTTTAATTAGTGTTTTACATTGTGTAGATAATTTACATATGGAAGATTTTTTTAACAATATCTCTCTTACCAGCAAATTTTCGATGATTCGCTAACAAAATTTAATAATTTTCAATTCTTTGGAATTTTCAAAGACTGGGGCTATTTTTTCAATGGAAAACCCGAAAATAAATATACCAAAATCAATTGATTTTTCTCCAAAACTGTTCAATATTCCAAAAAAAATGTGAATCTAAAATCCCGATAAAAAACCTTTAATCTGTACTATACAGATCGAGGACTTGATAATCGTATTATGCGGATAGAGTTCCAGATAAAGCGAGACTTCCGGAAGGAGTTCATTATCCCTGTTCCTTTTTTGCCTTTTACTCGCCTTTAGGCCTTGGTAGTTCCAGACGAAAGCTGTACAACATGTTCCCATTTGAATGAGTGGAGACCTTCAAGTCGAAGAGAAAGTCTTCTGCGTGCACGATTGAAATTTCAAGGCACCACAAATTGCACACGACTTCATAAGACCCTTTGCCACTATATACATTTTCACTAAATAAATAATAACAGACGATGACTTTAACCATCATTTCATTGGTGCTCTTTAAAGGTACGACATAGTTAACCAACAAATCACTTTAATGCTCATTATGTCCTCGTATATATAGCTTCACCTTAAATGTCGCCTAATTGCCCAATTATTGTTTAAACATAGCTTCTCCGGCATCATATCAAACCAGGAGTCTTGCTTTATGCACATTCTATACCTCTAAACATCATTTATGTTGAGACATTGTTATGAAAAACATATACATACCCCCATCTACTTTATACATCAACAAACCATAAAAGGTGTGGGGTGATAAAGTCTGCTGAAGTCACCCGCACAATTCGCGTGGTAATTAGCTTCAAGAGACCTCTCTTCTTCTCTTAAAAAATAAAAAATAAAAAAAAGAAAAGAAACTCGAACCATGACAAGGAGCACCAGCAGCTTCAGCATCATCAGCAGCAACAACGTTATTTAGCTCCTTGTTGCTAATATAAAGCAAAAGTCAAAACCCAGATGATGATGAATTTATTTTTACGCGCGAACGTCGCGTCGTCTTCGCGTCGTTGCTGATGTTCCAAAGTAACAATCTAATAGCATCTTGTTCTCCCTCACTGTTGTTAACGACCCACAGAAGCCCACTCAAGCTATTAGCTAAATACTTAAAAAAAAAATATATGTATATGTTTCTACAAACTAAATTCAACTTTGGAACCGGGTACTTGGAACTGGAACCTGCTGTGTGCTCCGAGATGATGATGACTTTGGCTCTACTATACAACTTGACTTGGCAATCCCCGTGAAACCATCATCAACATGTCAGGCTAAAACCAACGAAATGTTAGTTAGTTTTGGGTTTCAGTTTATCCAAGTCTTATAACGTACAACTACAGCAGCCACCAAGCTGTTGCACGTGAGATGTGCATTATGTAGAAAAAAAGTCCAACAACAAAAAATATGTTTCCAAAATGAACGCTAAAAACGTTTGTTATGTTGTTAACATTTTACCAGACATGCAATTAGGCTCCAGAAATTACTTTATTGTTAACGTTGTTTAAGTTGGATATACATGTTTCATTTGTAGATGGAAAACATTTCACGGGAAAATGTAGAAATGATGACGAAATAATTTCATGTCCTTATGAATTGGAAATATTCGAGGGCTTTTGATGCGATACTTTAATTTTGTCATTTAAAGTCAAACTGAAACTTTGTAAATGGGTTTTTGATGGTTTTAATTCAAATTCTGATTCGAAATCACTCTCATTTCTTCAGTTTTATTTTAAAAGCTTGATTTGATAGAAAAATTACAAGGCTAGATTCGAATTTACTTAGTCCTTGTGTGTAGAAATTTAACGTCGACCGCTATCCGGATTGTAATTGTAGTTCTTAACATATTTTGCCAAAAACAAGTCAGTTTTATTAAAACAGTTAAAAAATATGTGAAAAGTCTTAAAATGGTCATCTCAAGAATTTGGAAAAAGGGAAGCTTATTGAATCCTTCATTTTCGTGCTTTTAGAATTTTCAGACATTATACGACAGAAATCTTTACTTGTTGTTAAAAATTCCTTGTTTTTGGTTTAGATTTCATCACATCATAAGACTTATCATTCAATGTCATTCTCATCATCATCAAAAACACACTCTTCTTTTCCTAGAAATTCATAAACCCTAAACATTTCCAATGCAAACATCAACAATAAACCATAAAGTCTAAACAATACCTTTTAGGTACTATATACTCGTAAGTAACCTGATCTCTTTTTAATATGCTGCCATGGTGATTCTCCAAGCTTATATGATAATGGTCATCGAGAATATATTTTAACGTTGCGTATCCTTTGCATATTCCTCGTTATAACCGATATTATAAGCGACCTAAACAAACAAAATTCTTGTCTGTGCAATTCCTTTGTTCTCTTAAAAAAAAACGAAGCAGTGTGTTTTTTTTGAATTTGACCATCATCCTTATTACTTAGTATATCCTGCGGCTTATAGAGTAGAGCACAATCCAAAATTGAAAACAATGCAACAACTTTACTGACAAAAGCTGCGTTTTATATACCTGAGGGATCATCTTCTCTTCTTATGTTAGGAACACACTTTAACGCGTAATAACAATCGAATTTATTTGGAATAATAAAGAACATGATGGTATTATGGAAGATAAAATGGAGGAAATTGATACCAATTCGTGTGGAAGACCTGAGGTTAAGTTGATGCCAAAAAAATACTGTCAAAGCTATCTTATATGGTGCAAAAATATTGTTTGTGAAGTAATTAGAAAAAAAGTCTACAAGGCTTTTAATAGGCAATATTGAAATTTTTGAGAACAATATTCAAGGTTTTATCAAAAATAAAAGTAATGAAACAATAAGCGTGTCAAAACTGCTTAGAATTTCAAAAAAAAGCAATCCTTTTGATTTTTAAGCATCAAATTCTTTACATTTTTATTGATTTTCTGCAAAATCTTAAAGGCACTCTAAATATTTGAAAAATGTTTCCATACATTTTGACAAATGTTAACTTTTGCACGTTAAAGACTTCTTAAAAAACATGTATTTTTAAGGCATAACCATAACAGTTTCTCCTGAAAAGGGCACAAAAAAGCCGTTATACTCGTATTCCAAAAACAATTTGAGGATGTTAGTTCTCAAAAATACGACTGTCAAGTTAGCACTACATTTTTCGAAATTTTAAAAACTGAGTATGCAGTTAATTGTAGCTTTTTTGTTGTAAATTAGTTGTGGAAAAAAAATAATGTTTAGCTCGACGATTTAAAAAAAAAGTGGTATGTAGTGCTAGGTTGATATCAAGTTAGCACTACACTTTTTGATTTTGTTAAAACTAAGTACGCAATTTGTTGTAAATTAGTTGTGGAAAGAAAAAAAATTCCAAACATTTTTTTTAATTTCATTTTTTTTTAAAAAGGGGGTATGTAGTGAGTGCGTGAAGTTAGCCCCCCTTTTTTCGATTTTCCAATTTTGGAAAGTTGTTCCGGTTTGTTCCGCATTGTTCCAATTTTTTTTTTGAAAAGCACCCAAAATGGGGGTCTTAGACCCGAAAAACTGTTTTTGACCTAGCCCCCCTTTTTCGAAAATCAATTTTTTGAAAATTGTTCCAGGTTGTTCTGAACATTGTTCCAAATTTTTGGACCTCTATGATCAAAGATAAAAGATAAAGGCAAAATTTGAAAAAATTCTAGACAACCTTTTTTCGAAATTCTAACTTTTTATATAAATAATAAACTAAGAGTCGTGAAATGTATATTTTAAAAGATACTGCCCCCCCGAAATTTTTTTTTTCAAAAATGCAAAATATGTCTCTTCATTTTTTTTTAAGTCTACATTTTAATTAAAGATAAATAAGCACATGTACAGGAACCAAAACTTGGCTTATCAACTATTATTTACCCTGATAATCTAACTTTCAAAAATAATCTCGATGTCTTTTAATTTTGTAAACATTTTTTTAGCTCAAAAATTCAAAAATGTTCCAAGTTAAATTTCGTGTCCAAATTTCGCCCAAAACCATAAGCAAATATAAGTTAAAGCGAACAAAAACGAAAAAAATAATGTTTTCCCTCCCTAGTGCCCCCCCTTGAAAGAATTTAAAATTTTTAACCAAAGCTGTATTCTTTAAGAAAACCAAAAGGTTTTTTAGATTCCGACTCTATGAAATAAATAACGATTATATCTATATTCAAAAAAACATGCCCAGCCAGCCTCCCCTTTACAAAAAGATCAAATTGTTCCAAAGATTCATTCAAAAATACTCAAAAGAAGATTTAAAGCCGAAAAAAACACTTTAAGTCAAAAAATCCTGTTATCCTTGTTTTATGCCTGGACTCACGGTGTCAAGTTAGCACTACATACCCCTTTTTTAAGAAAATGAAAGTAAACAAAATTTTTGGAATTTTTTTCTTTCCACAACTAAGTTGGAACAAATAATTGTCAACAAATTGCGTACTTAAAAAAGTGTAGTACTAACTTGATATCAACCTAGCACTACATACCACTTTTTTTAAAAATCGTCGAACTAAAAATTTTTTTCCACAACTAATTTACAACAAAAAAGCTACAACTAACTGCATACTCAGTTTTTCTAAATTTCGAAAAATGTAGTGCTAACTTGACTGTCGTCTCAAAAATGCCATACTTTATAAAAATTGGTAGGCCAACTTTAAGATCTATCAAATAATGTTTGCTCTATCACAAGGATGAAAACTCCACTAATAAGACTTGTCCTAAATTAAACAAAATAAACTTCGACATCTATTGTCTCAAACGTGTGTTATCTTTATCAGTCAACATAAACTTTAACCTAACCACGCCTTTAAGGGTAAAATAAAACCAATTAAAGCATCAATAAACAATCAAAAAACAGTACAGGACTCAAATGGCTACCTTGTGGAACTTCTTAATAATTTAAAATATAGTTTGAACGATGGGATTCTAGTTTAAGGTACTTTTTCTTTTGTAAATTATTATAGTGCTAAAAAATTTAATAGGAAAATTACTGAGATAACCAATTCTAAAGGGGTCAAATGATCTTGGTGGCCAATTTACGTAGCTTCGGGGCGAGATAGCATTGTCGTGAAACCACTAGCACAGAATATCGATTGTGTCTTGAACTATGTGGCACGTAGCGCCATCCTGTTAAAACCATATGTCTTCCGTGTCCATATCATCCACATACCAGCCACATGAAGTTGTTTATCATCGACCTAAAGCAATTGCTGTTGACGGTGACGGCCTTGGCCAGCATCATTTTTGAAGAAGTACGGACCGATGAAGTCTCCAGCCCAAAATCCACACCAAAAAAAAATTTATTAGGATGCTTTTTTTACCTCGAAAATTTTGCGTGGATTGGTTTCATCCCAAGTCCGGGAATTTTACCCATTCACGTACCCATTCATCCAAAAATGGGCTAAAGATGATCTTTCGACCAAAATTATTTGCTAGTTTGGCTCGACGCTTTAACATAGGTATCTTTAGTGATTTATGTAAAGAAGATATTTTAACAGAAATTAGAAGAAACAATATGGCCGCCACGAGCTGTCAAAATCAACCCGTGGCCGTCCCTATCTTGGGAAACCCTTTAAATATTTATGTCCAACTTCTCTATCCACAGAATTTAGTTATAGTTGATAAATGTTTCTCTTATAAAAGTCATTAAAAGAACCAAAACAATATAAAATCAAAAACCAATTCCGAAAGTAATTTCAACATTCACCTTTTCTTATTTTTTCTTCTGATACATTGCATTGTGTTTCCTGTACAATATATCTCGAGATATAGTGTTGCAATCGGAAACCACCGATAAAACAATAAAGAATAACAACAACAAAGGAAACTAATTAGCATTGCACCTTTCTTTATCACGTCCTCGTCTTCTCTTCACGGTATATCATGCGGTGATGGCGATGCGGCTATAGGAAGGTATTAAATACTTCAGAAATCGCGTTCTCCGGGACGAAATATTTCCAATTTCCTTGCAACCCACAAAAATGTACCACATTCCACCCCAACCCACCATCTAACCACCACCCACTTAAACTAAAATGAAAAAGAAAAATCCATCTTCCTTCTTTAAATTTTTGTTGTTGTTGTACCAATTTCTTTTTTGTTACAAGCCACACGATGCAACCACTGTGTCGCCTGCTTTATTGTACTTACAGTATAGTGAAGGAGCGTCGATACAGTAGTTCTCTATATAACGCTGCTGATGCAGCCACTTTAATCCTTAATTACATCTGCATCACTCGAACAAAAACAATTTCGCATCGAATCGCGTCATCGACGAACAACGCTACGCGACGCGACTTTACATTGTTGTTTTTGTTGGCGGGTTGGTTGATGAGGTTCTTTGTGGACGACTTTCGACTTTGTTTGTTTTAAAAAATAAAAAAGTAAAATCTTTTACTTTTTTTGTTCTGTGTACAGAGCTTGTAGAAGAGAGGATTGAACATTTGACTGGTTGTACAAAATGTAACTAGCTACTTTGTATCGGATTACGTCAATTGAAATGTTTCAACAGAAGGTAAGGCAGTAGCAGACATACCTACAGAAAGCAATATTGCACCGCCGCGACTTCTGCAACCAAACAGCAAACAGTGGAACAAGAAGGTGTTGAACCTAGAGACAAAAACTTTAATTTCTTTAAAGAAATACAACAAACCTTCTTTATTTTTTAAACTGGGGTTTATTTTAAAGAATTCTTTCCGACTTATCGATTATTCCCCTTGACGTTAACCTTGAAGAAAATGGCTAACATGTTTTGTTTAACCTGAGATCAAATTCTTGCTCTGACGTTTAATCTGACGTTTTTAAAAGACCATGGGTCTAATTAAATTCCAACTTTTCGTTAATTCTGTCCCATTGTTATTGACGCCATCCACAAAATGCTCCTTTCCTCCTCCCGCCAAAAATACCATCGCGACCATTCCCTTCTCCTAAAACAAAACAATTGCCATTGCACTTCATTTACTATATGGACTTAATTGTTGCATTGTGAAGGAATGTAGAATAAATTGAAGGTTTTATTTTTCTTCTCTTTAGTTTTGTGTTTTCTCTTTCTTTTTTTAAATTGGTGAAGCTATACATTTTTGTTGAAATTCCTTTTTTTCAAACAATAACGTAGTAAAAATGGTATAATCAAGGATATTGTTTAAAAAGAATGCAATGTTGTCATTCCTTTCATGAGATGGTGGTTTATGGAAAGATTAATGGAAGTCGATCTGAACGAGAAACTCTAGACTTTGTGACCTCAAATTAAATATGGGACAGAAAAATATCAATTATTTCTGTAGTCTTCCTGGAGACACCATGTTTTGACTTAATTGCAGTTTTGATGGCTTTAAATCAAAATCACACAAATATAAGGTTTTTTTTAAGTCTTCCTAAATTATATTTTCAATAAAATTCGTGACGTTTTTGCAAAATCTATAAACCCTGTCTTCAAAACTCAGTTCAAATCATCTTCATAGGCTCTTAGTTTTCACTGGTTTTATATAAATCTTAAAAAACGTTGAAGAATTTATGCTGAAACAGTTTTTAACAGAAAAAGACAAAATGGTTCGATAGTGATTTTTGTAATTGTTATTTTCTAAACAAGACTATCATACCCATTTTTTGAAAGGTATTGAAAAGTATAAAAGTAGGGTGTTGAAAACGTGTATTTTTTAAAATTTGAGCGGATATAGTTAAGATCGAAGTTCGGATCCGAAATCAGCTCTTACAATGAACTCAAAGACTTATTTTTCAAAAAAATTAAAGTATTAAATCGAAGGTTTTTGAAAACTTAATATAAAAGCGGGTCAATTTTAAAATTGAAAAAGAGGCTGGGATGCGACCCACATTGATAACTTCCCATCCCGTCTGTCGATTTGTCTTGCTTAAAAGTTTGTCCATATGTATCAATTTTTACCAAATTTGCGTACTATTTTTTGTAGATTTTGTTTTTCTTATGAAAAAACGGACTGTTGGATTTTTATAAAAAAATTCCTGAATATCGAAAACAATATTTTCTGTGAAATAAAAAAAGTTTGAAGCCAATATTTTTAATTTTTGAAAAGCTATTTGAGTAGAAAGTAAATTTTTAAAAGTTTTAGTATTGTTTTTTTTTTTAGGTTTTTATTTTTTGTAAAAAAAACTGTCAATTCGATTTTTTCAAAATTTGTCTTAATATTGAAAACAATATTTCTTATAAGTTAAAATTAAGTAGAAGCCATTATCTCAAATTTTTGAAAAGATATTTGAGTCGAAAATCAATTTTTACCAACTTTTGTTAATTTTTTTTTTCGGTTTTTAATTTTTTGTAAAACAACTGTCCATTCGATTTTTTTCAAAATTTTACTGAATGTTGACAACAATATTTTTTAAAAGATAAAATTAGTTCAAATCCATTATTTCAAAGTTTTGAAAAGATATATGAGTCGAAAATCAATTTTTACCAACTTTTATTAATTTTTATTTTTAGGTTCTTATTTTTTGTAAGAAAAGGGTCAATTCGAGTTTTCTTAAAATTTTTCTGAATATTGAAAACAATATTTCTTATAATATAAAATTAGTTGAAAGCCATAATCTCAAATTTTTGAAAAGATATTTGAGTCGAAAAATAATTTTTACCAACTTTTGTTAATTTTTTTGTAGGTTTTAAATTTTTTTTACAAAAACTATCAATTCGATTTTTTCACAATTTTACTGAATGTTGACACCAATATTTTTAAAAGATAAAAGTAGTTTAAAGCCAATATGTCAAAGTTTTGAAAAGATATATGAGGCGAAAATCAATTTTTACCAACTTTTACAAATATTTTTTTAGGTTTTTATTTGTTGTTGAAAAACTGTCAATTCCATTTTTCTTAAAATTTTTCCTAATGTCGAAAACAATATTTCTTATAAGATAAAATAAGTTTGAAGCCTTAATCTCAAGTTTTTGAAAAGATATTTGAGTCGAAATTCAGTTTTTACCAACTTTGAGTAATGTTTTTTTTTAGGTTTTTATTTTTTATAAAAAAAACTGTCTATTCGATTTTTTTCAAAATTTTATCAGATGTCAAAAACATTATTCTTCGTTGCACAAAATTGTTTTAGAGATGAAATCATATTTTAGTCGCAAAATTTTCGAGGTGACAAATTTTTTTTCAGTTTTTTTTGATTTATAGAAAAAACCGTTAATTGGATTTATTCCAAAAATATATTTGTTTGGTATCACGTTACAATATATAATATAAAATTTAATTCAAGTCTCTAACGTTATTGGTTCATGAGATATTTAGCGTAACCAAAATTTTCACTTTTTTTTAAACTGATATGTTAAAAAAACCACCCACGCAATTTTCTTGAGAGCTCTTTCTGCATCTTTCTGTCTTATTATCTGTTTAACAGAATTTATTTGGAGTCGATATCTCTTCTGGTTCTTGAGCTATGGACGACGAAAAAAACGTCGCGAGCGTACGGACGTACGAACGTACTTACACACGCACGCACATACATCTTTCTAAAAATCTTTTATTTCGACTCTAGGGACCTTGAAACGCCGAGAAATGTCAAAATTTTCAATTTGACAAATCGGACCCATTACAATAACTTCCTTTGGGAAGTTAAAAATGATTTAAAGGGTTAAATCTGACAATGAATCTAATCATCTTATTCCATAGTTGCATAAAACTTTAACTTATTTACCAAAACAAACCACGAGACCGAAAAGAGGCTCACGATTCTATACCGAGAGGAATGTGACATTTTTTAAAATTTTGACGAGACAGAGTCTAATCAAATGTCTTATCGGGTATCGTCTCGTAGACATTTTCAAATCTGATACTTTTTCATTAAATTGGAAATTCATTTAAAAATTAGACTTGTTGCTTCTGTTTTTCCACTACCAAGGAAAAGTGTTTTACATTTCATTTCTCTGTATTTTGTTTCGAATATCACTTTGCTTAAAAGTTAAAGTTCGAACCCATTCCAATTTGTTTAAAAAAACTTGAAACGAATTCAAACCAGTCATCATTTGAGATCAATGAGATCAAACTTCATAAAGCTAATTTCCATTTAACAACGCGATCCCGCATCCAATTCTCTGATCTCTTTTCGATACTATATATATTTTTCTTTTTACTCGTAATGTGTCATGGTGTTATCGATATTTTCTTCTAGATACATATTGATTTTTAACTACATAGGTATTTCAAAAAAAAAGGGTTAGTGTATCAAATTTCACGACTTGGAATTTATAATTTGTAACAATCTTCACTAGTTCTTGGTTAAAATTAGAAGATTTCCAAATGTTCTTCTGCTATTTGTAGGTGAACAAGTAATATAATAATCTACAAAACTAACCTACCTAGACCCCTAGCTTATAAAAATTAATGATCGTGCAACCATTAACCTTTTTAATGACTCTGAGAACTGAACAAAAAAATTAACATAATTCCTTTGGCAATCTTGCATAGTCCATTTTAATTATATCACCTCCCACATCCTCATCATATCTCCACTAAAGGCAATGACCTAGACCAGGAATACCTTACCTACCTATCTACCTGAACCTATCTTATTTAAACTTATTTTCAATAGGGTTACGAGTGTATCTATGAAAATTGTGAGTGCTTAACTTATTATTACATTACTCTCAAGCTTACAATTTTAACCTCACATAAAATTATTGTATTATATCGTGGAACAATAACCTTTTGTGGGCGATGATGGCGATGGAAATGGTCATTTCATTTTACCCTATCGTCATCATCGTCAGCAAAAATACCAGCGCTGTGGCATGCGGTAGAACCCTTGCAATTACTTCGCTCACGCAGCTAAAAAGATTCCCAACCTATATAAAAGGTGCTTCCATAACCTGAAGGTGCCTCTGCCTCTGCATATGCCTCTGTTAATGCAAAAAAGGGGAGCAATTTGATAATAGACATCATCAGAAAAGAAAAACCTTCACCCCAACCAATGCAACGCAACGTACAGAAACCGAAGAACTCAGAGGCAGAAGCATTGTCATCAAAAGAATACACCAGCCCACATGTTCGGAATGGCAAGCATTTTCCAGAATTCATGTTCAACGAGATGGATAGAAAGATAACCCAACACGAGTTACGGTCGGGGAGGCGAGACGGATCGGACACAAACCACAAAAGCAAAAAAGGGGATAGAACCAAAACGAGCACAAAACTTCTTTATCATCTGAGGGTTTGGTTTGGTTTCATTTCTCGAGGTCTCTGTCTCTATAGCCATCTGGCTTCACTTCGGGGACATGTTCCTGGAAAAAAGTGTATCACTTGTAGCATGACGATTTTCCGATTTGTTATTATACCTCACTCTCCCCCCAAAGCTTGTGTATACTTTACGCTACGACTTCTAGGCATTACGTCAGCCTTTTCTGAAGCTAAAATTTAAATTTTCCTTCACAACAACCTTTAAACACAGCCAGCACCAGCACATAAGAAAATCGAAGCAGAATTTTAAGTAGCTCCCGCAATGATGGTCATTCCATATTAGACCCCAGCGAATTTTTGTGGAGATGAAGGGAACAGGTAAGAGATTCCACCGCCACACAGACCAAAATTATATCTTCAGGATTCAGCATTTGGAGAGCAGGTTTTGACTTAAATCGATTTGCGATTGAGCGGACTATTAATAACTGTTTGTGAAACTCGCAAACAACCTTCTTCCTTCCAACCGTTAGCGTCATCGTCATCGTCATCGGTCTATGATAATAATGATGATGATGGTACTTGTGTTTTTTCGGTCGACCTGGTCAAAGATTACCTACTAAAGGCCATTGTGCAGCAGCAACAGCAGAAGCAACAGCAGCAGCAGCTTGAATTTAAAGCTTGTTGCTGTTTTTATTTCTGTTGTTGCCATTCGTTGCTTCTATTAATCTGGCTGTTGCCCTTCTCCTGGAACTTGAAGCTATCATAAATTTTCCTACGCCCCGATTTGTGCTTGTTGATTTGACGGTTTTCGGGTAAAGAATTACATTTTCAATTTATTGAGGCATATCATTAAATCAGCGACGGAAATTGATTACCTTGTAGTTTGCAGTGAATGTGTGTAACATATACTCTGATTTAGGATTAGGGAAATTCACAAGCTACAAGCACACTCCTTTTTGGACGGCTCCGGACGGACGGACGGACGGCTGGAATGTAATTTTTCAAACCTCCTCCATAAGCAAGGTTCATTTGTATGTTAATACAGTTGTATATGCAATAAATTTCAAATGCACTGCAATAAGTTTAAAAAAACGATAGAGAAAGAGAAAAGAGTATACAAAAACACAAAAAAGCTGCGGTCCCTTTTGTCTCTCTTGTGGTAGTCCACTAAATTAATGCAATTTCCATGTTTTATTGCCAAAATAAACCACGAAATTTATTTTAAATGACAATTTTATGGACTTTAACATACATTACACATTTATTCACATGAATTTTATATTTACGACTGATGGCAGCGACGGACGACCAATGGACGCGATGCGATGGTAAAAAATAAATGTAAATCAAAATTAGCAAAATCAGCTTGAATGCTGAATGAATTATTAGGGAAACATCATTATGGGTTAAAAAAAATTAAACTCTACTCAGTATAATATTGTTTATTCAATTAATTGCTGGTGTTGTTCGATATCAGGTTTGTAGATATTGTCTAATTAATGGGCATTACCCTTCATGGCGCCCACACCACTCGTTTTCCTGGGAAAATACCACTCCTACTAAATTACGGCATAATACAAATCAACCGGATGGGGAAATTTATTATTCCCTTCCGTAATAATGGTGGATTAACTTATGGAGAGTATACAGTTACTGTAGTAGATATTTGAAATTCATTATGTATTTGTATGTAATAGGTACATATGTTAATTTTGGGATTAAATGATCTAGTAAATATTCCCTCTGCTCGAAATCGAATCGAGAAGGCCTAAAATGGTATTTTAAAGGGGCGGAATGGAACGGATTAATGACAAAGTAAAGGTTTGTAATGCATTTCTCGTTTCTGATTGATATTTGAATGTCATCCAATACATATGTCGGTCATGTAGGTTTTGGGTTATTACCGACACAACATACAACTCGTAGGTTGAAATTGAATTTCTAGAAATTGAAATAATTTATGGAGGATATTTCCGATATTCAAAGATTCCGTAAAGGTTCTCTAGTTTGTTTTTTCTTCTCTTCTTTTTGTTTGAATGATGTTATGGTTCATTAAGGAATTAAAAAGAATAACAATTTATAGTTTCACGTTATTGTTGATTGAGTTGAAATACTAATACAAAAATTAAAAAAAAAAAAAGGAACTTAATTCTAAGTGAAAGAGATGTGGGTATAAATGGGAGGTTTATAAATCTATTTCTTAAACTTGAAGAAAACAAGAAGAAAAACTCTTTTAAATTGGGTTTATGAATTAATTAAGTTGGAAAATAAACAATCAAGGGATTTACATTTGATTTTGGTTCTTTATTTTAAATTAAAAGACAAAGTTGTCAAACTAAATGTTTTGGCTTTGTTTTTAAATCACTATTTTCTTTCTTCTAAAGACAGATGAAGAAAACAAGAATATAAAAATATTGAAGCATCAGAAGAAAACTGAAAACAGAGGCTGAAATTTACAACTTTACACTCATTTTATTGGATTTGTAAATTAGAGGTGGAATTTATTAGTTTTAGTCGAAGTTCCCATAAAATTTTAATTAGTTGATCAATGAATGGGTTCCAAAACAACAACATCTTTTTATATGTTCTTCAAAGGGAAATCGTATAAAATATTCGTCGGAGAATAAATCACTTTGATAATTACGAAAACGTCATTTCGGTATAATATTACTTTATGGTTAGCATCATATTGAAAATGACACACCCTAAGATTTTCAGGGGACGGGGGGAGGTTTGCAGTGTAAAATTAGTGCAGGCATCGTACGATTTTTAAAAGAAGGGAGATTTCAGTGTTCTAAAGGGTTTTTCAGTAGGGACGGGTTTGATTTTGACAGCACGTGGCAGCCATATTTTGTTCTTTTACTTTCTGTCAAAATATTTTCTTTTATTCAGTAACTACAGACAAATCGGCATGACAAGTTACAGCGTCAAGCAACACGTGCAAAAAATAAAAACTGGTGTCCTCTAGCAAGGGACCGAGCTAGATGGAGAAGTTTGTTGGGTGAGACCCTAATTCACACAGGACTGTAGCGCCACCTTAAGTAATTAAGTAAGTTCTCTAGCAATGGTACCCCTTTCTATGGGGTACATTGTCGGGTCGTCCTACCAAGTCAACTATTCAACGTTTGGTGGCCAAATTCCACCGTCTCAGTAAACAATCATCCAATACCCGTAAATCTGATCTTGCTTTCCATGAATCAATAACATATATATTTAAACTAATTTCTCCAACCGAAGTTTTATAGAAGCTTTACCTTCCCTTTTAAAAAACTTTATCAAGGTATCAACTTTAGTTAAAGATATTTTCTCGACCTCCTTCCAGCTTATTTTGAGCTAGTGGTGTTATGTGATTTTAATTCAATTGATTATCACTAAGAGTTTCGGTAATTTGTTAGTACTAACCTTACAGAGCCTTTAGTATTACGTCCTAGTTGAAGTTTTAAAGAAGGTTTTGATGTTAAGTAATCAGGCTAAATAGAGTCTTAAGTGTTTCGTTTCTTTCCGTTTTCTTAAAATTAAATCAAATTGAAACGTTAAAGATACTGTAAGGTAATTAGTAACAACTTACCGAAGCTTTAAGTGTCACTAAGGATACTTTTATGAAATTCCAATTACGTAACCAAAAATCTTTCTCGATTTTTGAATTAAATCAAAGGCTGTACAGCGACGTAGACTTAGCCAGAAGGGTAAAAATCCAACGACTAAGATGGCGCGCACAAATGGAAAGTGACCTCACCCAACTTGTAGAGCGAAACTGGAGACATCTAGATAGGGACCGAGCTAGATGGAGAAGTTTGTTGGGTGAGGCCCTAGTTCACACAGGACTGTAGCGCCACCTTAAGTAAGTAAGTAAGTAAGTAAGTGGTATTTGGTGCCAGTGCCATATACTTAAGACTCTGTCAGGTCAGTAGTAACAAGTTACCGACGCTCTTAGTGACACTTAGGATATTTAGGTGAAATGCTAATTACTTAACCGAGAATTCAGTCCGATTTTTAGTTAGCTCTGGATTTTGTATTCCTGTTTCCTTACAAAATCAGTTAAAAAAATGTCAAGGCCTCCGATTTCAAAAAATGTAAATTCACAATTCTTCTCCAAGGAAAACAGAAATCTAGGAACTAATTTGAAATTCTCAAAAATACGCTCTCCTTGTTACAATCCTACGAAAAGTAATGTTATGCTCCCATCAGCATCTGTTCAATGCATTAGTTATCTCTTAAAATGAAATATGTTGTATCTTCACAATTTAGCTAAGCTAAGTCACATTGCACTATTACTTCCTGAGATAGACCATCTCTACAGAAATCCTATCGTGCGACAATCATCTTTCATCTCAACTCAACTCTGTTACGGTCACTTAACTATTCTTGGAATATATTCTTCATCTTATTGCTATTGTTGTTGTTGTTGTTGGTTTATCTTCTTTTTCTTCTTCTGCTGCTGCTTCATCAATTCAAAGAACAACAACAACAAAAAGAAGAACACAAATCTAGAAAAGCTCCATTGTCACATAGTTACCTCGTTTTAATCACATTTTCATGAGGCATTCATCCATGCAACATTGATACACAACATCATGCACCTCATCTCATAAAACGCATTTAGATTCATCTTTCTTCCATTCCATCATGATAGATCTTTATCCCTCCCCAGAGTCTTCTAGAGTGTCATGAAAAGCCTCTTTCTGCCAGGTTACCAGGGACAGGGCCAGTTCTAAGTCACAACAAACATCATACAACACAATGGCCCCTAAAATGACGAAACGAAACGATACGAACCAAAGAGGTAAGAACGGGGGTCATGTTAATGCGGTACCTTATGTTCATTTTGAATGTGCAACAAGATTCATATCATTGCCACATACTACTGGTCCATTATGAGATATTGCTTAGATATGAGGACAAAGCAAAGAATCTCTAAACATGCTCTCCATATAAAGTACGAGTACAGTGGTCTATGACGACCGGAGGTGGGCCAAAATAAATATTTCCGTATATTTCTTGGTTTTTCTACTATAGGCTCTAGAAACGTACGTTGTAGGAACATTTCTGTATAGAAGAAGAAGAATATTTACCCTAAGTATTGAGAAATTGTCATGGGATCGTTTTTTGGGATTATGAGCTCGAGATATATGGAAACTTTGGGACAAGTAACACGAGAGGAATTACAAACATGGTCTTGACTCGAGTATGTGTTATTTTACTGCTTTACCGCCTGATGGCTTATGCTATCTCTTTGCATGAGGACTTCCAGGTAGATATTAGGTCTTTTATAGATGAAAAGGAACCTACATACACATGATGAAGATTTCTGAGAGTGAGCATGACCATCACTTGAAATGAAGTGAAATAAAGTGGGAGTGTTATTCATAGGCTAAGTGAAGATAATGCTGGATAGGTAGTCGCATAGTATTCGTAGGTACGAGTAGGTATAGATCAAGGTATGGTATTATGATATGTCGAGGTGACCTAAAACGTGCGGGCTATTGAAACGAATCCAAAAAGGTGTTTATACTGACGAGATTTTCTTCTAGGTTTAGAAGGTATTTTATTTACAAGTTCTTATACGAATGAGAGTTGATTCCAGTACCTACTCTTTTTCATAGGGAACTTAACTGTGGAAGAAACGTGCTTCTGCATATTGTATGGTAGTTCCCTAACCATATCAAGCCACCTTCTGCTGGGTTATATTGAATTGCTGAAAGTGCTATTTCTTCTTTTACTTCGGGCTCATATTCACCTGAGTGCATTTAGAAGCATATTTTTAGATTTTAGGGAATTTCATGTCCTTTATAATAAAAGGAAATGGACGAAAGGAAAAATTTGTATGCATGATTTATTTTTGATTTAAATGTCAAATTCGGAAAGAGAATCATTGAGAAAATCAGCAACATATTGTCAATGTGGAAATTATAGGGTAAATGAAGTTAGTCAAGTATTTTGAACTTTCCGAATTTTTCTGACAATTTGATTCATTAATTTAAAAAAAATTTAGAGCATTTGTTTCTAAAGACCTTGTTGCCTTTGACTTTCTACATTTACTCGATATTGCTAATGTAATTTCCTTGGGTGTTTTTCGTATTGTACTTCATCTATTGTGTAGGTCCGAGTTTAACTTTTCCTGCACTGATAATTTCTTCAAAGTAAAGAAAAACTATTTCATCAAGTTACACGTGTTTTTCGAAACATCCCATTCCTCTAAACATCCCATCAGCTTCAATAGTTTTTCTGGGATTCTAATCTTTACAGAAGCTGATATGAAGAACTTTTTCTTCTAAGCTACCGCACTGAATGGTGAAACAGTTTTTTTCAGACATTTGACAGTTCATTCAGAGATTAACAGAAATTTGAAAATGTTTGTCTTCTTCTTCTTTGGGTTTTGGGGACTAATTGATATGATAAATTTTGTGTTTCAATCATAAGACCAGCAGAAAGTTCTAGTAATTCAATTACTAGATTCATCGATCTTCTTCATCTACACGAGTACTCTATTGAAACAAATTAAGAGAACAACACAATTTTCGAAACGCTACGGTATTTTTTAAAATATTGTACCTTGCAAAACTATCTTATTGAAACTTCAAAAAAAAAAAAAAAACATTGTGAGAAGATCTCGATTTCTAGTTTTGAAATTTTCCGACATGCTCCAAAACGAATTTTTGTCCACACTGAAGAAACATTTATTAATTATTTCCGAAACACTTCTGATAAGTTTACTTTTTCTTAGACGCTAGTGAAATCTTTCAGACATGTTTCTCTCCCTTAATGGCAAACTTTCCTTTTGCTCATCTCATCTCACCTTTTTCAAAACATACATACATTTTCCGAAATTTTAGAAAAGACATCAGTTTCTTTTCAGAAGTGTTCCTTTCTTTTCTGAAATGTTTCTTCAATGTTTCTGGAATTTTTCTGGAAATTTTCAAAAATATTTCTTTGTATCCCATTCATGTATTCAGTTTTTTGCTTCCATCTGTTTTGTGTGTTCACACCAAAGAAATATTTCTGAAACATTTCAGAAACATTTATGAAAAGTGTTTGAAATGTTTACTATGGCTTGGACGCCAGCAAAACGTTTATCTTTCCGTATTGAAAACTTTCTTTACTCTGCTACCTCATCCTTTTCACAATTTATGTTTTCGAAATTTTAGACAAGGTATCGGCTAATTTTCGGAAATGTTTCTGGAATATTTCTGAAAAGTTTCAAAAATGTTTATTGTGTGTGCGCACAGCTCTATACTTATTTTTATTTTGGAATACTTTTAAAGCATTGAAAAAAAAAATCAAAACAAAACTGTGCAAAGTTTTTGTTTTACTCTTCTTTCTGAAATTGCGTGGAAGAAGTATTCCCCAAAAGTTTTGTATCGAAACATCTCAAAACAAGAAATTGGTAGGTTCAAAATGCTTTGATACCGCATTCTTAAAAAAATCACTACAAATTTCGAAAACTTCATTATTATTTCAAGGACGATTTCAAAATCAAATCACATAAAATATTACTAAACCTTTGACATCAAACGGTTCGGTTAAGTTGTTTCCAACCTTTATAGAGCAGCGCAAATTCTCCATTGTGACCCTGCATAAACTGACGACTTTATCAAGAATGGCAAAATAAGATATGGCTTTATAAAGTTCGTCCCTATAGATGCTGTCATATTCGGCTGTAAATTCGACAAAAAGATGGTAGGTGTCGATGTCATGTTCTGTCGTAATGTTAACATTTGATCGACTGTGGACTTTCCTGGTCTATTGTCAAAATGATAAGGAACTATCAGGTTGTTGACAATGGGTATTAGACGTTCATATATTATGGTAGAGAAGATTTTGTAAGCGATTTTGTAAGAAGACTGATTCCTCTATAGTTGGTGCAGTTCAGAGTGTTTCCATTTTTCAGTATTGGACAAAAACATTGAGGTTAAATTCATTCGGCATACTTTCTTCCGACCATATTTAAACTTTGCAATTACATTGCTCAAATGTTTATATATGAAAATAAAGTTAAACATAAACAAAGCTAAATTTCCTAAAACTATAATCCAGAACTTTGGGCAAGTGACTCGCTCTTGTCGTTAAAGAAACGGCAGCGTTATTTCTTGTCAACCGATGTCGTCGTTTTGAGGATTGTATATTTGTCAATTTAATATGGAAACTGTCATGTTTTGACACACAATTTTACTTTTTGTGATGAAACAAAAATTTGTGTGAAATGTATTCATATTTTTTTCACCCCAAAATTGTAAACAGAACAAAACAGATGAATCTTCACATAATTCCTACCTTAGAGCCATGAGAAATAAGTCCAAATGCAAAACTATAATGTAACAAATTCAATTTCGGTCTTATGTCAAAAAACAAAAAACTTATGTTATAAGTCTACAAAATAAATAAAGAAAAACTCTCATATTATACAAACAATGCCAATAATGTGCCATAATTCCTCCTCTCTTCCACTTCACTTCCACCCATCATTGCCAAACTCTCCACACGTATTATGACCTGACAAGCAATTTCCTTCTTTTATGTGTGACACCTTTTGACACTTTATTGCTTTGCTGAGAAAAGTAAAGAAAACTAAAGAAAAATCTTCAAATAAAAATAAAAAGAACCATCGCAGCGAAGGAATCGCAAGGAAGTAATGGTCTAGCTAGAGGATCTGGAAAAGTGTGTGTATGGAAGCAGCATAAACTAATCTGGGAATTTTGTAATAGAAAAACTTTTCCACTTTCATTTTATTTTTTATAGAAATAGAAATCTACCTAAAAATAGTTTGAAATATTCTATATATAAAGTTTTCAACATATAAACGTTCCATATATAGAAACTTGTATATAATAAAAATGTATAGAAAGTGATAAACATTATAATAATTCTGAATTTTTATCTTCAATTTTCAGACATGGTTCTTCACTGACACTGATGATGCATACTATCAGGAGAAGACAAGTAAGTAGAATCTGTACTCTCGTACATAATATGTATGAATCTTTGATGATTCCAATTTCCTTAGAATTCCCGCCTTTTAAGTTCATTGTTCTGGTAAGAACACACCACAAGGGAAGAGAGTGAGTCCTTTTCCTTCTGTCCATGGTATAAAAGGATAATAATAATAATCGACGAAATTGGTTCTTCTTCTTCTTCTTCTTATTCTTCTGCTGCTTCTTCATCTTCTTCTTCTTTTTCTTATTGGCAGAAAAATCGCCTCATAAATCTCTAAAAGAGTGAGAAAAAAGAATAAAATAATAAACTCTATAAATCCATTCTGAAAAAGACCGGATAAAAGAAAATATTAAAATATAAATTCTATTCCACTTCAATCAATGCAAAACGGTTCTCTGGAGTCGCCTCTGAAGTTTCTGACTATACAGAGTTCGAATATAGTGCCCGAGTGCGATGCATTGCCGACACATAAATCTTCGATGCTGATGCTTTTACAAATTAATGTAAATACTTTAAGATCCTTTTTTGCATTTTCAAGAAGAAGAATAAGAAAATAAGAAGAAGATTTCTGGTGCGTGTTTCCTCCCTTTTTGAAATTGCTTTCTAAACCAAAACAACACACACAACACTCAAGACGATGGGAGACGGTTGAGGGACGACGGACGACGAGCGACGAAGGACGCAACGGATGCGACGGATTCAACTTAACCAAAAAAAAAAAACAACAATAATAAAGATTTGGATAAATTTCCAATTTAGTTCATCATCCATCAGGACCGCCTCTTTGACCGCCTTATTTTGGCCACTGTCTGTCTCTTTGTTTCTGACCTGTCTGCCAAATTCGGTAAACCAATCTTCGCCTTTTTTTTTACTGTCCATCTTTCCATCTTCACTCTTCAGCTCTTATTGTTGCTGTCGGCGGAGAATCATGGTACGTCTTCGTCGTCGGTTGGAAATTGTGATTAAAGTGCTGCTAAACCAGTTCGCGCCCGTGTAAAACTGCACATGTGCGCCCGAATTTTTAATTGAATCGCTTGATCCTTGCTGCGAATTGCAATCGATTCCAGGAGTGGATTTGACATTTTAAGAAAGTAACTTTAACTTAATATGACGCTGATATGTAAATTATGCCTTATTAAAACTTTTTAAGGACGTTTTTACAATAATTCAGCGCACTTTGCTGGAAAATAAATGTTAAATTTACAAGAAGTACAATTGTACGAACTTTTAAACTACATTACCGACATGAAAGTGAAAAGGAATATATCATAGAATCCGTTGACGCATGTAGTATAATTTGTTCAAGTAATAACAAAGGTTTCCAATGAAACTAAAGGAATAAAAAGGTAGCATTATTTTTAACTCCGTCAGATCCGTTGAAATTTAATCTTGACCTTTTGATCTTTGTTTGCTTGGATCTTGCACTTTTTTTTTATTTTGTTGTACTTTATGTGTAAAATTAAAAATAAGAACAACGCAATTTGAAGGCATGTTACCGTTATAAAGTTAAAATTCATCCACATTTTATAAAATTCGTTGACGCATGTATGAAAATTCAATTAAATAAATGTTTGCACTCCAACATATTACTGTTTCGTCAACGTTAACGTTAGCGTTATTATAGTAACGCATTCGACGCATTCAAATATTAAATGAAGTTTGCGTCGGAACTAAATGTAACAGAAAAACTTCCAGAGTATGTATTAAAATTTCAACTCCGTCAAAAACTTTGACATTTGAAGTTATGACGTTTTATTTCCTGTTTCAAAATCATCTTTTGATGACAAAAAACAACATTTATCTAAAAAAAACGTGAACATTGCAGTATTCCGTTAACGCTAACGTTATCGTTGTGGTAACACATTTGACGCTATCAATTATATTTACTTGTAATTTTGTCTTCTTAATTTATTCATTAATTTTGAAGCTAGTGGAAGTTGCAGAATGCTTATCTTTCTTCTCCGTCAAATCCGTTGACATTTGAAGTTCTATCGTTTTATCCTCTGTTTAAAAATCATCTTTATGATGATGGAAATTGTAAAAGTTTTTCTCTTTTCTCCGTCAAATCCGTTGACTTTTAAAGTTTTGGCGTTTAATTCTATTTGCTTGCAAATCATCTTTTTATTTGACAACACAAAATATAATAAATGGATAAAAATAATAAAAAATTGAATTTATCATAACAAGCTTGCGTCACTTTTCCATAAATCAGTGTTCCGTCAATGGTAAGAAACGGATACGTTGTCGCAACGCAACGCAAACGCATTTGACGCTGTCAATGATTTAAAACATTAATTTGTATTTCTTTGTTATCTATTTTATTTTGTATTTAGTTATTATTTTATTTTTATAACTGTTGAAACAGAAAAAGTTGCATCTTCTTTCTCCGTCAGATCCGTTGAAATTAGGAGATTTTGAATTTTTGTCCTCTGTTCAGTTTCAAATCGTTTTTGGATTTTTTTAAAAATAGTATTAAAAGCATTAAATATAAAATAGATCACGTTGATTAATTCACTAGAAATATCACTGTTCCGTCAACATTAACAGATACGTTAATTCAACTCATTTGACGCTTCTCACGATTCAGAAACCTTTTCGCCCCTTAAAAGCGTGTATCTGTCTTTCTTATTATTAAAATCCGCTCGTCTACTCTATTTTGTCTGCCCACATACAAATTTGTCTCGTTATTATGAAAGAGTTTTTATTTATCTCCGATTTTTTAGCAGCAACTATCAATCAATTTTTTGACAGTTTGAAGTGGTTTTTGACGGACAGAGTTCTTTTCTTCACCAGCATCAAGTGAGCTACGTCCTTGATCTTAAAAAAAAAAAAATGATGAAAGATTCTTAAATGCAGGAGCAGCAGCAGCAGCAAAGTCATAGAGTGTAAAAATACAACGAGAATTAAAATGCGCGGCCACTTTTGATTTCACTCGAAACAAAACGAAAGGCTTCTCGCGTGGATAATACTTTATCCGTATTTTACTCTCAAACATCAAAATCAAACCAAAAACCATTAAAAATATGTGTGTTCTTTTCGTTCTGATGGACTTATGATGACCATCAAGAGAATTCAAAAAACAAAAGAGTTGAAATATGTAAAACGATCACGTAGGAGGCTCAAAATCGGTTTTTGGTCTTAAAAAAGAAATATAATTTTGTTTTCTTGCTGCGTTGAGTTGTGTCTTTTATCTATGTTAGCTTTCATGTTCCAAAGTGGAAAATATATTGGAACATACGTGTCTCGTATATGTCTTTCCATTTGTTTTGAAGAGCTATGTGGGCGTTACTTGATGACTCTGGAGCAGCACATCGCGAAGCATGGTAGTGGCATCGAAATGACAATTTGATAGTTTTCTGACATTTAAAATTGTTGCGTGAGTTGGTCGTCAAGTTGTTGTGGTGGTGCCGTTTTGTTGTATAAAAACCTTTAACCTAGGCCTAGAAGTGATGTCTGAACAGGCACTTAAAAGCTGCTCAGAGGCACACACCACACCACATCAGACCAGACCTGATACTTATAATATTCTTTTTTGTTTGTTTTTATAGTTTAGCTTCTGAAAATTTGTGTTTTTTATCTTTGTTTTTATAAACATTTTGAACATTTTGAACATTAAGTATCATTTCCGAAAGAATTCAAATGAAACAAAATGGAATCTATTTAATTTTATTGCTTTTTGAAGGATTTGTTCTTTTTTCGTTGTTTGTTGTTATAAATATTGATGTAACCTTAAGTGCGATGGGGTTTTGAGATAACTACGAGTATAAGATGATGGAAAACATACAACAAAAGGAGTGTTGAATGGCGGTTTTCCTTTACTTCGAAACCTGCAACGGAGGTGGGTTTGGTTTGGTTTTGGGTGTAATGGATTATATTTAATGTTCTAATTTACTTTTTGATATCATCAAACGTGAGCGTGTAGTTTATGGAAGATTTAATATTATATCCATATTTTGAATACGACTTAGTTTTGCTTTTAGGGAAGCTAGATAAGGCATAATGTCTTATATATGATGACATTTGGATATATTTTGGAATATAGGTCAGAAATGATTACTTAAAAAATCTGTATGCTTATTTTGGAAAATTATCAGTTTAAAGTTTGAAAGTAAGAGTTCTCTGACTCACTTTATGTAGCCTTTTCGGAAATATAGAAATACTTGTATTAACCTAATTTCCGATTATAAGTTCTCGAATTGAATTGAATATACACTTTTAATTCAAATTGGAGTTTGAAAGTCAAAAACAAAATAGACACCTACCATTTTTTTTAAAGTTAAATTGATTTAACAAATCAAACAAACACAAATGGACCAAGAACTGTTCTTTGTGGAACACCATCAGAATCTCGATGTTTGAAATCAAATTGGGTCTTTTGTATTGATTTTCACAAAAATATGAGTAGGTACTGCATGAAGGTGCTCAAAAATATTGATGAGCATTTGTGCTTAAATATTACTGCCAAGTGTTAAAAAGCTAAATTACATTATTTTCTTATTTTAGTGGATATATTTTTTGTATGTCACTGTTGAAAGTCTAATTTCTAAAAATGTGCATGGAATTTTTGTAATGTGTTTCAAAATTTATCTACATATTGAAATTATCGTTTTGAAATATCAGAACAGATTATTTAGGTAGTGCTTTTTGAGTTAGGTATGTTTTGCTTACTAACTCTGATAAGTTCAAATTTGATACCCTAAAAATTTGAAAATAATATTTTTTTGTAAGACAAATTTGTTGGTAGAAATTGATTTGTACAAAAAAATTTAAGTCAGATTTTTTAAGAAATTTTACGAAATTCTAACAATAATATTTTGTATGAGATGAAATAAATTTAAAGTAATCTCAAGTTTTTCTGAAGATATTTGAGATAAAAATTAGTTTTTTTCTAACTTGAGTTGTTTTTTGTAGGTTTTATTTATTTTGTAAGAAAAATGTCAATAACATTTTTCAAAAAAAATTACCACTCATAGGAAAATATCGTTTTTCGTTCTCAGAATATTCGAGTTGGAAAATATTTTGTTTTCAATTTTTTGATACAATAACTTCCTATGGGAAAGTTTTCTTTTAGCATGTTCGAGTTCTTCATTCATAAGTTTTGTTGTATCAATGTTTTGTATTGAAAAATCGATTGAGATTTTGAGACTTCAAAATATTTTTTTTTGATTCGGTTTTTCTGACTTTTTCGACATATTTTGCCAAAAAAATACTAAAACTAAAAAATCATAAATCCATTGCCGTACGTTTTTTTTCAAAATTGATCAAGTTTTAAGGCGTTAGTGAAAGTTGACGCATATTTAAAGTTAAAATATTGTTTTGGCATTTTTAACTTCCCATAGGAAGTTATTGTAATGGGTCCGATTTTTCAAACTGAAAATTTTGACATTTCTCGACGTTTCAAGGTGCCTAGAGTCGAAATAAAAGATTTTTAGAAAGATGTCTGTGCGTGCGTGTGTACGTACGTTCGTACGTCCGTACGTCTGTACGTTCGCGACGGTTTTTTCGTCCTCCATAGCTCAAGAACCAGAAGAGATATCGACTTCAAATAAATTTCGTTATACAGACAATAAGACAGAAAGATGCAGAAAGGGCTCTCAAGAAAATTGCGTGGGTGTTTATTTTTTACCATAGCAGTTTAAAAAAAAGGTGAAAATTTTGGTTAACCCTAAATATCTCATGAACCATTGACGCTAGAGACTTGAATGAAATTTTATATTATATATTGTAACGTGATTCAAAGCGAGTATATTTTTGGAAAAAAATACAATTAACGGTTTTTTATAAATAAAACAAACTGAAAAAAAAAATTTGTCACCTCGAAAATTTTACGACTAAAATATGATTTTATCTCTAAAACAATTTTGTGCAACGAAAAATAATGTTTTTGACATCTGATAAAATTTTGAGAAAAATCTAATTGACACTTTTTTTTATAAAAAATAAAAACCTAAAAAAAACATTACTCAAAGTTGGTAAAAACTGAATTTCGACTCAAATATCTTTTCCAAACTTGGAGATATTTGCTTTAATTTACTTTTATCTTTCAAAAAATATTGTTGTCAACATTCAGTTAAATTTTGAAAAAAATCGAATTGAGAGTTTTTGTACAAAAAATTAAAAACCGAAAAAAAATTTAACAAAAGTTGGTAAAAATTGTTTTTCGACTCAAATATCTTTTCAAAAATTTGAGGTAACGGCTTTTTACTAATTTAAACTTATAAGAAATATTGTTTTTAACACCAGGACAAATTTTGAAAAAAAAAAACGAATTGACAGTTTTTTTACAAAAAATAAAAACCTAAAAAAAAATGTATAAAAGGTGGTAAAAATTGTTTTTCGACATAAATATCTTTTCAAAAATTTGAGACATTGGCTTCAAACTAATTTTATCTTATAAGAAATATTGTTTTCAACATTCGATAAAATTTTGAGAAAAATCGAATTGACAGTTTTTTTTACAAAAAATAAAAACTTAAAAAAAAACAATACTAAAACTTGGTAAAAATTTACTTTCGACTCAAATAGCTTTTCAAAAATTAAAAATATTGGCTTCAAACTTATTTTATTTCACAGAAAATATTGTTTTCGACATTCAGTAATTTTTTTATAAAAATCCAACTGTCCGTTTTTTCATAAACAAATAAAATTTACAAAAAATAGTACGCAAATTTGGTAAAAATTGATACATATAGACAAACTTTTAAGCAAGACAAATCGACAGACGGGATGAGAAGTTATCAGTGTGGGTCGCATCCCAGCCTCTTTTTTTCAAAATTGATCAAATTTTATTAAAATTGAAATATTGTTTTGGCATTTCTGAACTTTTTTTTTAACTTTTACACTTTTTAAGAATTTTTTGAAGTCACATTTTGGATATTATTCATTAAATTTTTTTTTCTTTTTTTAGATAAAAGTGATTCGAAAACCAAATGTTTTTCGATTATTTAAAAAATTCAAATAATAATTTTAACGATTTTTTAATAGAAGTTCATGTGTTTCCAATTTAAATTACTTCTGTTTTATTATGGTCAATATAGGTTACCTTTCAAAAATTAAACAATGTAGATCCAAGTTGCTTATTTTCTTTGCTTATATTGGAAACATTTGTTCCCTCTTTTCTTTCAACTACAATTCAAACTACATTACCATTTCTAATAATAAAACAGTTCATCTACCTAAAACTAACTACAAAGCTTTTAAAATTATCCCAAATTTAAACCAGAATTGCTTATTGTTGTTGTATTAGGTTTTAAAAAATAATCCAATCTCCGATACAAATGCCTATATGGGTTAGTTTCGATAGTAAACAAAAAAGCTATTGACTAAATGGTAGATACAACTAGATTTTTAAATCGATGCCTAAGAGTACTGAATTTATATATGAAAAGTTATTACTTTGAACTCCTAAAATCAATGAACTTTCCTTATTAGCCAGCAGAGTATTAAAAACTTCAATTAACTTTAGGACGTTATGTTCAATTTGTTCTAATGACCTCTCAAAGAACAAAAAACAAATAGAAATCAGCTTATATTTGCTCTGGAGTATCTCACATCTACAACTTGAAATTAATACATATCAAAAACTCATTCAAAATTTTCTATGATTACAAGTTGGGCTAGATATTTTTCTATATTCAACCTTTTACTTAATTGAAAGCAAACCAACAATGAAACAACAAAAAAAAATGAAAATTCAAACACAAAACCCAATGAAAACCCAATGACCTTTTGAATTCTACACACTTGATGATATTATAAAACCTCTCTGTATCAGTAAAAAAGATCCCAATCCAAAAAGCTACCGTAGATTATTTCAATTTTCCATACTCTATGGGTTAATTAAATATTTAAAAAGTAAATAAGAGTGTTTGAAGATATATTTGAAAACGTATGCAGACCACCTATCGAGACAAAAATATAGTATCGACTCAAAGGTACGAGTACCTTTTTTCAAATTGAACCATTTTCGAAATTTCCAGTCCCTTGAAAATGTCCTAATAACAGTCAAATATCGAACGTCGAAACGAACTTGATTCATCCGTAACAGCACCTAAATTAGGCGTAAAATCTTATTCATTAAATATTAAGATTTTTTCTTGTCTCCCTCCGCGCAAAGTTAAGGTACCTAAAGATGTAAAAATAGATACAAAGGTATAGATAAATATATTCAAAAGATAGATACAATCAATAACATTTCAACAGGTAATCCAATGAATATTAATGATACTCTCCACTCCCCCTCTTTTTCTTCTAATGGTTGACTACCCTCAATATATAGACGAATACGAACCTACCTTACCTACTTTATAGGGCAGTAATCGAACAGAACATCAATGAATGTCGATGCGGCAGTGGAAGTGTAAGTGACAGTGGAAGTGGCAGTAGCGGTGTGGCGGTGGTGGTGGCGTTCTTCGAAACCAAAGAACAAAGTCAATCCAATCCGTAAATTTAATCATCACTAATGAATTTATGACTATACTCGATTGGACTAATGCTAGATGATGTTCGTTCGTTCGTTCGCAAAGGGATGCCATAATGGAGGGCTTGAATTGATGCTATAGGGATATATGTACGAGTTCTAGATGGGTAGGGTCTTGTGGGTGGGGTAGGGCTTGGTGGGTAGAAATGGGATTAGCTCAGATTGGTTTTAGTTTTATATATATTTCCATATTTTGTGGGGCAAATTGAGAACAAGGCCGACTCGACTGAGTTACGTTAATCATGAAAAATATTCGTCTATTCTTGTGCCAACAATATACTCCAACTATCATCAGGTTTACCGATGAACCTCTTTATACAAAAAAAAGCTCTGTTCTGTAATGAAAAATGACAATGATAGCTTCTATATCAGATCCGCAGCCAACAAATACTATTTTTCATACTCGTAAATATAAATAATAGAAGTATAGATTTATAGAAGAACTGCTACATGGGAAAAGTTTATTTCATTTTGGCATCGTGTTGATGATGACAACGAACAAGCGAAAGAGTGACGACGTTTTTCAGTCCATTTTCATTAGTGTTGTAGACCAAATAGTTTTTCATTCAGAACTTGACAATATTGATCGATAATCCATTATTGCAATCTTTCTTATGTCATTTATAATTCAGTGATGAAACAAATGAAATTAAATGTTCCAGAGGAAAAGCTGTTAGGGTGTTATACGTGTTACAGCTGATGCACATCGGAAGCGGAACTAACAAGAGAACGAGTTAGATAAATTTTAAATGCAATATAGAAAATTTGAAAATCTTTTTTGACAAATTTAGGATATTTGAAAAGAGGGTTTATGAAATTTTTGGTAACTTGGGTTTTCTTATTAAGATTAATGTGACTATGAGTTGAAGATATCTTACGGAATTGTGGAGGAACTGATATAAAGCAAATTCATTTATTCGACGGACATTTTGTCAAATAAAGTCAATTAGTCATGTTAAATTTTTTACAAGCTTATGGCTTTTGAGAATTTTAAATATTTAAATGAAAGTTAATGGAGCGACTCGAAACATTGTTTTTTAGAATTCTTTCAATAATCAGAATTCTGTATCATAATGTTTTCTGTGCTTCAGAACACAGTAAACTTATAAAATACTTTATATCACAATACTGTATCTCACAATTTTTTAATACTGTTAATTTTGTAAAACACTGTATTCTTAAAAAGTGTATTTTTTTATAATTCTGTTTTTTTTTTTTTTAACTATCTGTAGAAAAAAAAGTCAAAATCAGCAAAAATGTTGTATTTGAATCCCAAAAGGTAAAAAGTCACTAAAATCATAAAAAATAACAACTGTTTAGGAAAAAACAAAGGTAATCTACTTTTAACATTATCAAAACGATGTTTTCACCGCGTATCGGCAGAATTTTTAAGTACAGAATTTTGCTTTACAAAATTTTGAAATGCAGTATTAAAAAGAGGCTGGGATGCGACCCACACTGATTACTTCCCATCCCGTCTGTCGATTTGTCTTGCTTAAAAATTTGTCTATATGTATCAATTTCTACCAAATTTACGTACTATTTTTTGTAGATTTTATATTTTTATGAAAAAAAAACGGACTGTTGGATTTTTATAAAAAAAATTACTGAATATCGAAAACAATATTTTCTGTGGAATAAAATAAGTTTAAAGCCAATATTTTTAAGTTTTGAAAAGCTATTTGAGTCGAAAGCAAATTTTTACCAAGTTTTAGTATTGTTTTTTTTTAGGTTTTTATTTTTTGTAAAAAAAACTGTCAATTTGATTTTTTCAAAATTTGATCGAATGTTGAAAACAATATTTCTTATAAGATAAAATTAGTTTGAAGCAAATGTATCAAATTTTTGAAAAGATATTTACGTCGAAAAACAATTTTTACCAACTTTTATAATATTTTTTTTTTAAACTGTCAATTCGATTTTTCTCAAAATTTTTCCTAATGTTGAAAACAATATTTCTTATAAGTTAAAATTAGTAAGAAGCTATTACCTCAAATTTTTGAAAAGATATTTGAGTCGAAAATCAATTTTTAACAACTCTTATTAAATTTTTTTTCGGTTTTTAATTTTTTGTAAACAAACTGTCAATTCGATTTTTTTTCAAAATTTTACTGAATGTTGACAACAATATTTTTTGAATGATAAAAGTAGTTTAAAGCCAATTTTGCAAAGTTTTGAAAAGATATTTGAGTCGAAAATCAAATTTTACCAACATTTACTAATTTTTTTCGTTGGTTTTTATTTTTTGTAAAAAAACTGTCAATTCGATTTTTCTCAACAATTTTCAGAATGTTGAAAATGATATTTCTTATAAGATAAAATAAGTTTGAAACAATAATCTCAAGTTTTTGAAAAGATATTTGAGTAGAAATTCAATTTTTACCAACTTTGAGTAATGTTTTTTTTAGGTTTTTATTTTTTATAAAAAAAACTGTCAATTAGATTTTTCTCAAAATTTTATCAGATGTCAAAATCATTATTCTTCGTTGCACAAAATTGTTTTGGAGATGAAATCATATTCTGTCGTAAAATTTTCGAGGTGACAAATTTTTTTTTTCAGTTATTTTGATTTATAAAAAAACCGTTAATTGGATTTTTTTCTAAAAATATACTTGTTTTGTATCACGTTACAATTTTATAATATAAAATTTAATTCAAGTCTCTAGCGTCATTGGTTCATGAGATATGTAGGGTTAACCAATATGTTCACCTTTTTTTAAACTGCTATGGGAAAAAAACCACCCACGCAATTTTCTTGATAGCCTTTTCTGCATCTTTCTGCCTTATTGTCTGTATAACAAAATTTATTTGAAGTCGATATCTCTTCTGGTTCTTGAGCTATGGACGACGAGACATCTTTCTAAAAATCTTTTATTTCAACTCTTGGGACTCTTGAAACGTCGAGAAATGTCAAAATCTTAAATTTGACAAATCGGACCCATTACAATAACTTCCTATGGGAATTTAAAAATACAATACTTAAAACCCAAATAGTATTTCGAATCTAAGTCAAAAGACAAAGGTATTTTTTGGTGAAAAACTTAATAAAAAAATAAATTGGGTGGCGCAACAGTCCGTTGAGAACTAGGGCCTAGTGACTTACAACTCTCAACCATTCCTGTGTGCAAGTACTGTTGTCAGGGATGGAGGGGACCTACAGTTTTACGCCGAATCCGAACGGCTAATTTGAGAAAGCACTTTTCATGACAAGAATTACTCTTGGAGAAATTGTCAATTCCTCGCAAGAGGCAGTATCCGTGAAAAATACTTTAGATGGCATAGGCAGGGATCAAACCCAAGACCTCTGGCATGACAGTCCAACGCACTAACCATCATGCCACGGGTACTTAAAAACTTATTAAACGTATTAAGTTCTTGTATTCCTAATAGTATAGTTTACTCAAAAGCTCATAATAACCTTTAAAAATTTCTAATTTTTGCTCAGATAATCCAACCATCATTAAATAAAAATAAGTCGTATAAATGAAGAAATAAAATGAACTACTGGATTGACTGTGTGAAGAAGTGTGTGCCCAAAATAATTCTTCAATTCAAAATAAGTTTATCTTCAAAAATTTAAATGCCATTTAATTTATCAAAAAAAAGCCTTTTTTCATCATTGCTTTATTTCAAAAAATTGTTGAAATAATCCAAGTTAAAAAAAAATGTTTAGAGAATATATCAGAATTTTTAAGAAAATTTTTACAACTGTCATTTTCGGTCTCAAAAAATAAAAATACTCCGTATGCGAATCGGCATAAACCCTTAAATTTCTAAATTTGAACTCAATTGACCCATTGTTATATAGAGGTGAGGCCAGCTAGACGAACGGACGGAATTGCCACGCCTACTTTTTTCGACATCGTAAAGAAATGTTTCATTAAAATTTCAAGTTTGATATTTTTTTACGAATGCAATACTTGGCATATAGTTCAAATATGTCACAAGTAAAACTTGCTGTAATATTTTTTATAAGAAAGTGTAGATACAAATATCTGGTTCTGCTTTAATAATTCGAGCATGCACTCAAAGCAAATACTTCATTTAAATAAGTGTTTGGTCTGAAAAGTACAGCCATTTAGGTAAAGAAAATATTAACGTTATGAAAAAAGGGATGAAGAATCAAGGCGAGTAATAATTTATTACAAGAAGAAGCAGGAAATTTGCTTTGTAAAATCGAGAACTTTCTCAGAGTTAAAAGTGTATGAATCAGGTTTGTTTGTAAAAGCTTGAGAACTTTGAATTATATTCGTTAATGGGCTGAGGATTGTCTTCGATCTGTACACAAACATTTTGCTTGTTGTCGAATTCATTTAACCAGAAATTAGCGTCACCACTAAAAACAGTAAAAATAGAAAAAGTGTTCTATGCACCTCTCTAGCTGATTTACAAAATTTCCACACTTTGAAAGCATTTTTTTCTGGCGTTAAACGAATCAAGATGAATTGCCAAACATTACTGAACAGAAATATCATGATGAATTTTTAAACCCTACTGGATAGAAATATCATCTCAATTTGACATTCTCAACAGTCCAACTATTAACAACAACTATCTCATGCAACTAAGACATATATGGTATATAAGACAGTGTGGAAAAATTGCTCTGAAAACTAAAGCATATACTCAGAGCAAATACTTCATGAAATATAAAATGTAGGGGAATCTTTTCCGAAAAGAAGAATTTTAAGTATTCACTAAATAAATTAGAAAATCTTCTAACATTTTGAAACAGTACACCTTGAAGTATCGTCTGATTCTTAGGTTTGGCTTGAAATCCTAAACCTTCCTGATTTAATAGAAAGTAGACCAAACTCAATCCTTTCTAGACCTTCTTTTTGAATACAGTAATGTTTATGGCTTTAAACTAAAAATCTTAGCGTCTGTTAATGCTTTATTTTTCACCGAAGAATAAGGTCTGAGACTTTTTTATCACCTGGTTCTTTAAATCACAGTAAATTATTTCCGAAAATATTGGGTTTTGTTGAAAAAAGATTAACAAATGTACTTTTAAGTCATTAAAACGTTTATACGTTAAACTATACACCCAAAAATTCTATTGAAAGGCACCCATTGTCTATTGTCCAATGCCTATAATGTTTTTTAACGATTTCCGTAGAAAATCAAGAAGAAAATAGGCGCATATACGGAGGCCTATAAATTTATCACTTATTTATTTGTAAAATTATCGAATAGGTGAAAATTTTCTTCTCTTTTCTTCTATTTACTCTAACTTTTATTACTTCTTTTTCTTTGTTGTTGTTTTTGGTGTTGTTGTCTATAAAATATATAAACTCCCTTTTTCGTTGTGGATAAAATCACCTATAATACCATCATTTAGTTAAAGAATAAAGTATAAAATTGTTACACCTTATCGTCAAGAGTCTATCAATCTTCTTCGAGGAGTAAAACCCAAAAAAGGTGCGTCCGTCGCTCGTCTCCATCTCAATATAATGTCTTTTGTGTGTTGTTTTAGGTGTTCCTAATGAATATTAAAGTCTTATCTTTTTTCCAGGAGGTTTTTGTTTGGTCTTTTTCTTCAATAAGGTGGCAGATTCGGCGAATGACTACTGCTTTTTTTGTATTAGAAAATCATGAAACATGGAGTTATGGTATTTTATGTACAAAACTAGAGGCCTAGAGAGAAAGAGACTACTATGCGCCTTTGCCACATAGTAAAGGTTGGAGTATATAAAGATAAAGACCTTTCTAATTGGTGATGTAGCTTTAATGAATTGCCATCGATCATTCAACAGTGGCATATCGATGTTTAGATGCGGTGCGGTGTGGCAATACCCCCTTTAGAGTGTCGTGAAAAGAAGAAATCCACTGCTCACAGCCTGGGAGGTGGAGTTGCATTTTTGAAATAATTTGTGTTTCAAGATGCGATGGTATTGATTAAAAAACAGAGCTTTAAAATTTTGAAAAAAGTAGAAATTTTCAAAAACATTAATTTTTAAATCAAAATTGTTAAGAAATACAAACAATAATAATTTAAAAAGAATATTTTCCTGTATGCTTCAGAAATGAAAAACACTATAGTATCTACTTCTACTACAAAACAGAAATTTAATTTCTTTTATGTTTTAGCAACTCAACATCTCAAACTATGTTAAGAGTTGATAATTTGTTTGGTTATTGTATTTTGTTTTTGGAATTAATTTAAGTGAAATAAAAGGGATTTTGAAAGCTTTTTTTGGGTTGATAGATATAAATAAAATAATTGATGAAGTTGTTTGCTGCTGCGTGGGATTGTGGAGATATCTTATGGGAAAGCAGTAGCAGCATTAAGTATCTAAGAGTTTTAGAATAAAAACCTATTGGATATTGATGAATTAGTTAGATATTTTTTTTAAAATTCAATTTGCATGCCGGGAAAAAGTTTTCTTCTAGTATTCTTTTTGTATTTAATGTCATTCTTTAGATAACTAATTAGGCATGGATTTTGATATAAATTTTAATGTCTTTTTATTGATTTAATTATTTTTAAGAGGAAGTATCTTGTCTATTTGTTGTTTATATACGTATTTAAATTTTTTTGTAATGAATTGCTATGTGCTGAAGAATTTATTGGTTACAAGTGACATTAACTAGTTACGTTACTCTGAGATATTGACAGCCAGAACAAAAGAGAAGAAATCACATTGAACAATATACAAGTATTTAAATAAATTCTTTGTTTTCTTTCGAACAATAGATTAATTAAGGATTTATGTTTTGGAACATGTTCATTGTTTTTAAATTCTGTTTTGATGTTTTTTTTTTTGGAAATAACGTAGGCCTGGGATTGTGATGAGAGCTTTTTTTCTTGGTGGGAATTTTTTTTTTTGGAGGACTGTTACCCTTTAGAATGAAAATTGAATTCTTTTAAAGAATTGAATTCAAATATCATACAAATAAAAAAGCGGAACCATATTATTAAGGCTTTTAACCATCCTAAAATTTCCGAAAAATCGATCTTTCTTAAATTTTAAATAGTTCCCTATCACTTTAAAAATGATGCCCTAAGAGATTATGGCCGGGGAAAAAACTTTAAGTCCTTGGTTTAGGAATTTTAGTATTAGAAAGTATTGCAAAGTTATTCCTGATTTTCTTCTTCCAAAGAATTTCTAAATCTTCTAAAAAATTGAAATATAAATCAGCCGATTGGCTTGAATAAAGAATATTTAATATAGGCGTCATCGCGGAAACGCTGCTTATAAAATTTCTTCTCATCCTGAAATCTCGATTTATTTTGTAGTATTTCTAAAGCAAAAAAATCAAAAAAACACAATTTTTTCGAGCTTAAGGTGGTCTAAGACCTTAAGTTAACTGTTTTCTATATTTTTTTTTTTGCGTCTAAACGAATATTTTAAAATAGGTTTAAGATCTATTTGACCCTTTGATAATGGCCAATAAAGCTTGATTCGTTTAGCATGCAATGTTTTCTATGTTTTTTTATGGATCTTATAATCTCGATATCAAATTAAAACTTCTCATATTTGTAGTCTCTATTTATTTTTTAGTGTATTTGAAAAAAGTCAATAAAAAGCCTGTTCTTACGGCATAGGTTGGCCTAGGGCCTTAAGGCCAATGTTTTCTATGTTTTTTTTTGTGTGCGTCTTAAAGAATATTTTTAAAAAGGTGTAAGAACTGTCTTACCTTGTGATGATGCCTATAAAAGCTTTTAAGAAACAGCTGTTTATATTGTGTAGACTTGCAACTTTTTCTATGTTTCTGTTTCTATGGATTATTTCATCTCTATTGTTGTCGTGCAAAAAAAACATCTTTAAAAGAAGCACAGATTGTTAAATACAATAAGTGTTGAATGGTTTTCAAAAAATATGATAACCTATGTCTTGTTTTCTATGTTTTTTTTTTGTTGAAAATTTCTACATGTTAATGTAAAAGTTCAACAAATTTTACTATTCATCATGTAATGTTTTTTATGTTTTTTTTTTTTGCAAAACTAAGAAACATCTTTTAAAAGGGTAATAACTATTTAGTAAACGTAATGTTAAAGGGTTTTTAAATTTGGTGATAACTTTTGTTGTGCTACGTTTTTATTCTTTTTCCATCTTTTGTGGCTTTTAATTCAAAACGAATGCCTTAGAATTGTCATGTATTTGTTACATTTTAATACCTACTCACAATTTTATTACTATTAAACTAATTATGAATTGTTTCAGTTCTAATATTGCTGTTAAATATTTTCTATGTTTTTTTTTAGAACTTTTTAGAACATTTTATAGAACACCTTTAAAAAGGTAACCAATTCTTTTTTAAACTAAATATTGAACGTTTTTTTAAATTTGGAGATAACTGTTGTGCTACGTTTTCTATCTTTTTTTTATCATTTCCAGTTTCAAGTCAAAACAAACGTCTTATAATTGTCGCCCTTAGTGTTTATTTCATGTTAAAGTTTATAACTAAACAATTTTTCGGCATTCAACAGATTTTAAATTATGTGTCTTTAATGTTTTCGTGCAACGTTTTGTTGTATTGCAGTATTTTCTATGTTTTTTAAGTAAAATTTATAAACAACGTTAAAAAATTAACAAACTGTTTTTTATGTTTTTTTTTGTTAAAAAATTTCGATTTCGAATGCAAAATATGAAAATATATGTATAAACCCCTTCTTAAAAATTTTTCAAATGTTAATTTGAACAGTACAAACAAATTTCTCTTATCAGTTGAGTTATGTGAGTTATCAAGGTTTTAATTATCTTGTATAATGTTTTCTATGTTTTTTTATACTTATGGAAAACACGATTATTTTATCGCGTGGGATTTTTAAATTTGCTGAAAACTCATGTAATGTAAGGTTTTCAAAATTAAAGTGCCTACTACTCAAAAGTTTTTCACAATTTATCTGGCTATGAGTAGTTTTAGTTCTTATTTGACTGTGCAATGTTTTCTACGTTTTTTTATTCTATTTAATACTTGACACCAAAAAATTTACTATTTTTATTTGTTTATCAATTTTGATTTTGGCTTAAGCTTTGAAATTTAATGATGCAAACTTATTTGTTGTTTATTTGCTGATTTAGAGGACATTTATAGTTATCATTTAATTCGATCATTGAAAACGTTGTTTGGAGATTTATGTACAATTAAGAAAATTCAATTTGTTTTGTTTTAAATAAAAATAAAGCTAAGGAGTTGTATAAAATAAAATAGTTTATTTAACTTTTTTTAAAGGTTCTATTTTACATTTTTTAATGACGGAATAGTTTTCAATGAACACCTGATTTTTAATTTTATAATTCCAAATAAAATCGTTCCACTGAATGCATTCCATTTACCTTGTTAACCGATCTCAGACAGTTTTACTTTCAATGATCAACTTTAACCTCAAATTACTTATTTCCTATCGGGAACATTTTTTCTATGATATGAATTTTCAATAATTGCTGTCAAAAAAGCACATTGAAAAAGGGGTATGAGCTTTTGAAGTAAATATGATTGCTTTTCAAAAATTTAATATTCGTACAAGTTAATTTGTCGGTAATTGCGGGATATTTTCTAGGTTTTAATTTACTTTATTTCTTTTTTGTAACTTTAATAAAAAAATAACTTGCAAAAATAAAAAAAAAACATAGAATAAATATAGAAATTAGAAACTGACATCTTGCATCTTTTAAATATCTGTCAAATTTTATTTCCAAGTGAATTTTTTCCGTGATGTTAAGGGTAAAAAATATAAAGCAAAAATTCTGTTGATTCAGAGCCTCTCGAACTTAATATCCTTAGAAAAAAAAACATTACAAATAAATATCTTGCTTATCTAAAAATATCTTCTAATTTAAAGCATTCAACTGTTAAATGTTCTCTATAAATTCTATACCTCCTACGATAACAAAACAACCAATAAGCTTCTATTATACAAAATAAAACATCCACTTCATCGCGTTTTGCTCCCCCAAATTAGGTCGCAAAATTTAATTAATTAGGTACAATAATCATTTTACCTTTTAGTAGCAGCAGCCCATACCCTTAAAACCTACCAATTTCTCATTGACTTAACATGGTTTCGTATGTCCTTTGGAGATTTTGATCTTTTTTTCGTTTCCTTTTCCTTTTTCTTTCTACTTTTATTTCAAAGCAAAAATCAAATCAAATCAAAATCAAAATCAACGAAATCGAAACTAAATATCTTTGTAAATTCGATTCCACAAAAAGAAATAAAATTGAAAAATGGGAAAAATGGAATTTCAAAACAGAAACGTTATTCTCTAATGAGGAGAGTCACCTTTAAATCAATGTGCGAGAGGTTAGGTATAGGAAAGGTTTTGTCACTGTTTCCAAAGAGATAAAAAAAAATCCCGCAAAAGCCTTTAGCTCCCGCTCAGCTCAGCTCAGCTCTGCACATACCTGACTATGGAATCATGTTAAATATGTGAGTTAATCATTCTAAAAAGTCGGCATTTTGATTAATGTCCTCCATAATTAGACAACTAATGAACCCTCGAGTTTTCAATAATTCTCTGATTTGGTCGTTAGAATAAAACCAACGGTCTTTCAAACCATTATTTCTCTTCGAGCTTGACTCGAACTCGACAGCTACCAACAACGCAACGATAAGGCAGCGGCGGCGGAGGCCAGCGTTGTGTCAGAGGAGCCCTATTTATTTTAGGTAAGGTATATAAAATGTATGCATGTTTATCGGTAAGGCAGAGATACATATATCCAGGGAATGGCAATCGGAATTTTGATTAGGACACCAGAATGTCTCATGCGCTCATTGGAAGCGCGATGGCCCTGGGTGTTGCGATGCCAATATAAATGTCGACCTTTTTGAAATATTCAAGTCTTGAAAGTTGGTGAGACGTGTGGGGCGCGGTGCGGTGCGGTGCAGTGCTGTTACCAAATTTCTTTCGGTTCTGTTTGGTCGTTTTATTTTTTGTCGCTCTGATGCTCATGATGCTGTGTGTCGTCCGTCCGCGTAGCGTATATCTTCCTTGGGGACTTTTTGTTGGGCAATTTGAAAAATTTTCATCCAATTAAGGCAGTGGTCTCCTCATCATCTGGAAGTGCGGAGACGTGTGGTAGAGCGCGCGAGCCTTCTTCTTCTCCTTGGAAGTCTTTATATGGATGGTTGGTTAGTTGGTACGTTTCATTTCGTTTTGTGTTTCGCTTTTGATTTGTATGTGGAAGCTCCTTTAGGTTTGTTGCTTTTGGTCTTGTAGGACTTGCGTATGTTAGGAGCTCCTTAACGAGCTGCAGAATACTTCTTAATAAACATTCCCTGATGTACACATAGTTTTATATGTGAGCCGCGAGACCTTATTTACTTATATGAAATGGATTTTTCTTCTTTCTTCATTTTTGTTTTAAAACAATATTTTTATTTTTATTTTTGTATCTTTTACAGAAGGACATCTCATCAACACAAATTGCTCGATTGGACATTTTCGTAAAGCGCTTTGCTGCAAGATGTCAGCAGAATTGGATGTGTTCCTGGAAAGTGGCAAGAAGTAAGTACACATCATCCCGATGATGATGATGAGGAAACTATACTATATATACCAACAATGTACTATCGTACTATCGTACTTTTGTTACATTTTTATATCTTTTACGTTCCGTTCCGTTCATATAAAGAAAAGTGAAACAAAAAGCAACAACAAAAATAAATTGAATTGAATTTCTTAGTGGTTTTGCCTTTTTTGGGGGGTAGAAAAAAAAAGGAAATACTTTTCTCCCCTATAGGGTCTTGTATAAGGTTTTAATTAAATTGAGTTTGGTTTTGGTCTTGGCGGGATGATGGTGGATTTTGGTCCAGTCCAGACTCAACCAAAAGGAAATTGTTTAAGTGAAATTCTTTCACTTCTTTGGACATAAGGTTTGCTCTTTATATTTTTAGGTAGATCTTCAGTTTTTTCTTTAACTTCATTTGACCAAGAATGTTGTAGGTATCTAATTGGGTTATTGTTTTCTTGTTTAACTGATTTTATTAGATAGGATTACATGTAACAGTAAATAGAGTTATTTTATCATGTTTTTACTCTTAACAGACGATTTTGAAGGCTTTAAGAACCCCAAATGGGTGATTTCTCTAAAGCTGGGCTTAAAGTACTATTAAACTGCCACTTAAGTTGCAGGAAAAAATTGTTAAGAATTGCTTGTTAATTCTTCTTGTGAAAATTAATATTGATGAATAATTTTTCAAGACAGTTAATAACTATAAAATGACATTGATTATTTTTGACAGGGTTAAAAGTTCAAAAATTCTATCAGATGGAAATCTTTGATCTAGGAAAGATTGACAAATATTTAAATCCTTTTTAATTTATAAATCGTATTTGAGATTAAAGTTGTAACAGTTTCCAATAGCTTTTAGAGAATCAGGTCATGAAGCTTTGTTCTTCTAAGTCTCCGGCAAGATAATGTTCATTTCAGAGTTGCTGTGTTTTTTCAGTCGTTCATTAAGTGATATAGCGTGTTTTTAACTATTTCTTTAAACATTTCAATTTGAAGGTGATGACCTAGAAGACCGCTATTTCGTTTAAACCAAGAAGCATTCATTATTCCACCAAGGGCTTTGTCTTGGAATTTTTGGATATGTTCAGCATATGTTTTCTTGTAAAGCCTTTTAAAGCCCTGCTTATATAACACTAGCGGCCCGTCCCGGCTTCGCACGGGTAGACATAAATAGGTACAGATATTTAAGTTATAAGCATGCTAATTAAAACGACCATGAATCACTAAATTAGAAAACAGTTTTTTGTCCTATCATTAATACTCTTCGCAGTGTATGCGGTAAAAGACATTTTATGACTAATTTTTGTACACCTTCGGTTGTTTTAATAGGAATTTCTAAAGATTTATACAGTAATATAGTACTAAATATAGCCTATGTTACTCAGTGATAATGTAGCTTTCTAATAATAAAAGAATTATTAAAATCGGTCCAGTACTTTTTGAGTTTATTCGTTACATACAAAAATACAAATCTTTCTTCTTTATAATATTAGTGTAGATTAGTTTGTTCTGAATAGACTTATCAGAGTTGTTTCCTGGTGATAAGTTTAAATTCTTCTGCACTTCAAGTCTAGCTCTTCTTTGTTTTTTTTTTTTTGATGTCTTTATGCATCCAAGGTATCCAAAATTGTAACGTTTAGTTTGATATGCAATTTTTGCTTCTAAATTTTCGGCTAAATTTATCAACTTTTGTGTAGCTTTCACATCGGATTTACCTGGCCCAAATGTTAAAGTATCATCAGCAAAAGTAGCCATGATAGCGTTGATGTCCACTGGAAATGCCTTGTTTATGAACTAAAAACATAATTGGCCCTAGTACAGTTGCTTGTATTCGACTTTCTTCATGTCTAAAGAGTCGAATCGTAACTTATGATATTAGTATTTCGTAGTACTCCTTAGAAATGTCCCGATGCATTTTGTATACTCATGTCCCAATTGTTCAAATTGGGACATCAACGATGTCCAATCAATCAATTCCAAAAGTTCAGAAATTAATTAATGAATTACGACCAATATAAAATAATCCATCATGTGTCGAAATTTGAGATTTTTTAACCGTTCAAACAAAAGTTATAATATTAGTGGCATGGATAGGGCGTGCAGTCTTTGATCGCTTGTAATACTATCTTATGCTTGATCAAGTTCTTATAATTGCTTGTAAAAACTTTAGGGACAGATAGTTTTGTTTCGTCTTTCCTGATACTTTTGTATTCCAATTTTGTTCGACTTAAATTTACTGTTTTAACTAAAATTATGACTGTTTTAATGATCAAAACTGCTTGATGTTCACAATGTTCCAAAAAATTGTGGTTTTTGAGAAATATTCTAATTTTATCTCTAAATATTTATAAACAATGTCCTCTCGCAATACTCATTGCATTTTTATTTCCCCTTAAGCGATTCTGTTGCATTAATTGCACTTCAAGGAATGCTCATTTGCTTTTTTTCAAACTTTATTTTACCGAGATTGAGTTGTCAGCGACACATCAAGAATGTGGAATGCAGTACCCAACTATATTCTCAACGTTCCTACTATATCTGTTATCCTTTTTGTTTTATTAAAAATACATATGTAAGGCTTAAAAACTTCCATAAATTTGTCTATTTTCATATGAATTTTATGGTTTAACCGCCCCCCTCCTACCTCTGGCATTTTTTGTAGATCAGTTATGTAGAATCTCAAAATATTCAAAGATATTAAACCTCACTAATATTAGGTCCGTTCGCGTTCCTTCCTAAAACAGTCCAATTTTACTAAAAAAAAACGAAATTTAACCAAATCCTGTTCGAGTACTCAAAAATTTCGTAGTTTTTCGTAAAAGAGAGCGCTCCTGAGAGAGTAAAATATTTCCCCAACCTACGAATTTTAGCCCAAGAAATTTCTTTGGGCTGATTTGTGAAAATTTCAAATTTGATAGAAATTCAAATAAATTAAATAAATTGCTCGCTTTTGCTGTCAGTTATAAAATTTAAAAACAAATTTTCAAAGAACAGCAACAAGACAGTAATACTGTGTCAAAAATTTGTTGTTTTCCCGTTCGCTTAATTTTTTGTAGTTTTTTTTTTGGTGAGAGAATTTTACCCCCACTCTTTAAAATATTTCTTTTTACGAATTTTAGTGCAGAAAGTACGCGAACGGACCTATTTTCGAATTTTGTATATTTCTGAACACCTAACACTTTTCAAAGGAAATTCTACAGCAAATCAAAGAAATGTTTCCGAAAATTAATAAATTAAACTTCATACGCTCTAAATAGTAAAAACTATAGAAAATAAAGTGCTCATCTTTTGAAGTATGAAAATAATTTTAAGGTGTTTCTGTTTGTATTTTGAAACACCCAAATGCAGAGAAAAAACAGTTCATATTTCTGAATTTTTTATGAATCAAGACTATTTTATGGAGGCTTTTAGAAATAATTACTATATGGGGTTATGGACTTGACAACTTTGAATTTAATTTGTGGACGTACTTTTTACTAATCATCGAACTATCATTCCTAATTTATTTAACATTTTCATTGTGGTAACGAACACGAACAAGTAACGTCTAAAAATTATGAAAAATTTCTACTAAAATTCCAAGTCGGTAACTATACAACTTTAAGAGCGTCGAAACTCAATTTTGGCTCAACTGGTAAATCACCACTTCATCTATAAAAAGTTACTATTGGTGTGGTTTCCATGTCAGCGGCGGCGTTATTGGGCCATATTTTTTCTTTAGCGGTAACGATCGTCACGTCACTGTAAATGTACAACGTTATCGTTCCTTGATTACCGATTAGTTTTAGCCATAAATAAAAGATATGGACTTGGACTTGGAGACAATCCACAAACTCACTTTTCAGTCGATTTATTAAAGAGTAAGCTTGGTAAGGTCGTTATCTCAAAAAATAGTCCGTTTTTGTGCGATTTATCACCTCTACATTATTTTCTTTGGGGCTACGTTATTTCATTGGATTATGTCAACAAGAACTTCTAAAGTGGAAAGTACAAAATTCTCCTCAAAAATTACCAGATACCTTCCAAAAAGAATTTTATTTTAAGAACGTGTTGACTCAAAAATCGATGAGGTGGACCAAAATTAACTTTCGGGAATTCCTCTATTTTTCATTTCAAACGACATCAATCAATATTTTATTGAGGAAGTAGTTAATTATCCTAGAAAAAATCACAGTTGAATTTATGTGGACCGGTAATTCTATACAAATAAATATAAATCATTCAAAACATTAAATTCTTAAACTATTATGCTTAAATGGGTCTTTAATAAGATGTGATTTTAAAAACTCTAGCAAAGAATCAGAAACAACCTTCGTAAAAACTGAATATCTCTTGAGTTTTGTGGCTTTTTCTGAAAAATAAAGAGTTTCTATCCCAACTTTCTAACATTAAAAAAGAAAAGTCTTTAATTTTAAAGACTAACACCTTCTTTTTCAATAACCTACAATTCCCAAAAAGCCTTTAATATCCATTAAAAAGTATCCCTCAAACTCAAATAAGAAAAAGAACAACATTTTTCAACAATCGATAAAATATAACTCCCAAGGCAATGCTTATAATTCTCATCTCACCATCACTCTCTCTTTTATTTTTTCAATATCTCCAACACACCACAACTCCTAAAGTTTGTTGATTCAGTAAAAACCGCAAATAAATCAATTTTCTAACCAGGAGTTCAGAAAAATACAGAAGTAAAATCAAAAATATATAAAATTTCCCTCATTCAAAGTCCATACCTACCCTTATGGTGGTGAAATTTTGTTGGTTTGTTTTTGAAACACTCTTAACATAGAAAATAGTATACATTTACGATGACGACGACGAGTGACGACGACGATGTGGAAAAATATATAAAAGAGAGTTTCAAGTTTCAACCCCTTTTGTGTATAACAGTAAGTAGCACTGAGTATAGCATCACCCTTAAAAAAAAAATAATAATAATATGAACATGAATCATACACAAAACTCAATGAATTGCTTTTGAATTTTTTCCAACCAAGCGTTCATGATTTTTAGATGATACCACTACCAGCAGAACAGCAGCAGCATTTCGACGAACACTCTACTATGCCCCATATATAATATTATGCCCCAGCATCAGCTCAACCAAAAGACTCTTTAAGTTGAGTTATTCGATGTACAAAAACTGATTACGGGGGCAATAAAATCATATCATAAAAAAGGGAATTCCTCTAAACCCACCAAAAAATGTGTTGGTATGTGTATTAGAAATATACGGGAACGTATAGTTTTAGATACGTTTACGATTGTCGCACGTTAAACCAAATAGGCCATAAAACTGTCGGACTTGATGGGCTCATAAAACCGTCACAACCGTCATTTCAACAGGATAGCAGGAAAATAAGAAAGGGCTATGGTTTTTAGCTGAAATGGGAGACAAAAATGGTATCTTTTGGGTTTTGAAATAGAATTCCGGTATAGAAAGTTAGATGGAAATGGCCAGCGTAAGAGTTTTCATAGGTGAAATAGTTCTAATTCCATTGTTGAGCTAATTGACTGACAATACTTATAAAATTAGTCAGTCAAAGTCTAGGAATCATATGACACTATTAATATATTATTCGTTCTTATATAAAGGGTGTTCTTTTTTGGGAGGTATAGAACTTTGAAGTGAAATTAAACAAAGATGGCTTCGTTTTAAATTGACATTATATTAAATTTATATATGGCTGTCTCCGACGAAGCCTAAATTGGAGGTCTAAATTTCGAATTTTCTTTTCAAAATTAGTGGCCGTATATCGGCAGTAACGTGAACGTGGCGAATGTTGTAATTCAAGTGGTCAATAGTTTCGGGCTTATTGACGTGTCGTAGACTATCGACCTTTCATATCCCCACGGCCAAAAGTGATATCAAGCGGCGGCGTTATAAATCACACGATCTAGGAGGTCAATTCACGTGACCGTAACGTGAAAGTATACGGTTACTGAATGTTTCGCTCAATAAATCTATTTTGACACAAGCTGTGTGACATGTTGCTCCACGCTTTCTAGTTGAAATCACAGCTCCTGCACATCATGGTTCTTCAATTGATGAACGAAAAAGTCAGTAATTGTGTGTGTAATATGGCTGAATCACAAACACGGTTTCGTCTGCGTTACGGTGGGCTTGCTTCGAGGTTGCTTTGAATGACATTTCTATTATTTCATCCCTGCAAAGTGCAAATATTTTGTTTATTGACATTTTTTAACAGCTGTTGAGCTGTCAGACAAAGCAAATGCTCAGATGATTGAACTAGAGCTTCCGTTTGGAGTCACACTACGTTACATTATGTTCTTTTCCTTACGATTGTCAAACGAAACGTGAGGTCGAAGCTGCATTGTGATAGAATGCATTGAATTCCTATGGCTGAACTCGTAAACGTCAGGTGAAGCCGAAGCTGAAGCGTGTTTGTGATTCAGCCATTAGTTTTTGTGGATTTAACGGTGTCTCAAAGTGCATTTGAGGATTATGATCACTCTTAATACAGCAGTTTTATGTACTAGCCGTAAAACTTTGTCCGTAAAATGTTTACCGTAAAATGTACATAGTGTGCGATGCATATTTTGAGAATTATGATTTTTCATGGAACTTTGCTTAATTTTGAAGTATTGTTCAGGCGTTAATCTATTCACGTTGAAATGTCATACCAAAACTAAAAATAAATTAATTGACAGCTGTCAAAATATTAAAGTTCTGTAGCTCTTAGAAAACACCCGTTGCATACCTATAACTCATAGCTTCATTGCTTCTCCGTTTTATCGACTTCCGCATACTTTTGACTTTCAAGGAAAAAGAACTTTCTTGTTGGAAATCCATTTGCAGTTATGACAAAGTGCAGTATTTCATATTTTTCTTCATAAAGCGAAGTCTTCGTTGTCGTCGTCGTCGTTGTCGGTGTCGCCGCCGTAGGTTGGCAATATCCCATAAAGCTGGTTCGGTACATAAAGAAACCCACGGAAATGCGTAACCGAGAATTATTATTGTTGAGCTTATCCTGTTTTCTAGCAAAATGCTGGTTTTGCTGGCTCGAAGCCACTGCAATAAAAACTAGTTTAGTTCACCTAACCAAAGCAAAGCGTTTTAAACCAAAGCCATCAAGCAATATCCATCAAATGCCTATCAAATCGTTTTGTGCTTCCATTGCTGCTCTTCACTTCACTTTACTGCACTTCACTGCTGCAACAGCATTCTCAAAACACACTGCATCGACTTCCAGCATCGAATCGTTTAAAGGTACAAGATGTTGAACCTCATAAATATGGAAACAGCTTTACTCAGAGGAGTCAGATACAGATACAGCATCGAGGCACATAGCAAATAGTTCATAAACCGCACGTAATAATATCTTTGCGCGCTATAAAGTTAGCTATGCTCTCGTATGATGATGACGACTAAAGTCGCGCAGTCGTCACATTGCCTCAAGTATACCTTTTACCTATCCGTCACAAGTTCCATCATCAAGAACTATAGCAACACAGTCAACTTGGAGAGTTAATTACTTTTAACTGTTCGTGCAGCTTTCTTTGGTTGAAAGTATAAAAAATGTATATCTATGTATAAGTTCAACATACGTAATAAAGTATAACGTTGATTTCATACGTCAACGTACATACAACAAAAATGTATCCAGATACAATATTTTGTTGAGTTTTATTTTTTCTCTTCGGTTATGTTTCTTTTCTTTTAAAGTAAAAACTACAAATCTAAAGCAATAGCATACCTTTTATATATCTACTTTAAAAAAGCCGGGCGCTCTTAATACAAAAATAAAACCATGTTCCCACAGTCGCAATTATTCATGCTTCAAATGCAGTTACAAATTTTCTTACACACTCTGTGGTTTGTATCTTTTTTGTCTTTTATATTGAAATTAATGTTGTATTTGCAAGAAGATTGAGAGAAGAAAATTATGTAAACAAAGAAGAAAAGAAAAAAAGAAAAAGAAGAAAATACAATACTCAAAAATAACACAAAACAAACAAAATTTAGAACACTTAGCAAAAGAGGTAAGGTTTAGAAGAATTTTGCCACTCACAAAGTTTCTTGTTTTTCGGAAACAATAATTATTGTTATATTTATTATTAAACTAGTAAACCAGTGCTAGTGTTGCTTTGCTTACTTTATTTCTTTAAAGAAAAGGCTTACATTTAGTGTTCTAAATAAATAATACTTTAATATCGGTAGAAAGAGTATGTTCACTGATCTTTTTTAAATGCAGCTTTTGGAAGATAAGGTGTTTTTTGACAATTTGGACTATAAATTATTTTTCGGACCGTTCAATACAAGGTTTATTGGATGCATGGATGCCTGAGCATCAAATTATTGTTAAATGCTGGTGTGCCCCAGGGCTCTGTTCTGTCTCCGACATTCTTTCTCATTTTAATTAATGTGCGTCTCACAACTTGTAATCCACTTAACTGCTTCGCTGAAGATAGTACTTTCAGCTATCCATATCCGTTTTAAAATTCACAACCCTCTTCTTCTGATGTTGATCTTTAACGACAATGTATGATAAGCTCATTTCTGACCTAGACAGCATTGTTAAATGGGGAATCAAACATTAAAAAAAAGAGTGCCTCGAAGTTTTCGGTATGTGTATCTCCAACCACCTCTTGTGGAAGGATCACATATGCGACGTCGCCAAAAATGCTGCAAGATGATTGGGTTTCCTAAGGCGATGCAAGATATGTGTTCTCCCCCCTTTGATGTGGCTGTTATCTATAAGGCTTAATGCTTATATTCTAAGCTGGTGCTCCTGCAACTGACTTAAGTCTCTTGGGCATTTTTGAACGTAGAGCATTTAAATTGATTGGTTATAATATCATCGTTGAATCATTTACGTCGATTGAACATCAGTGTACAATTTCTTGTCTAACGTTTTTTAACAGTTATTTTAACCGATGCTCTAGGAAAATAGCCAGTAGCATAGAAGTGCTCATCAGCATATTATCGAGTCCAACTTTTGCCATACTTTAAAGTACAGAAATTTGTTCTCTAGCCGTACTACATGAATGTGAAATGCCTTGCCACACTTTTTTTTATCTATTCCTGTCATTGCAATGTTCAAGAACCCAAAACCCAATATTCACTGGCACCTTTGACATTTATAAAAGTTAAAAAAGACCTTTTAAGTGTGTGCTAATATTTAAAAAAAAGCAAATAAGGTGTCTGTTGTAATTTCTATAAAATAAGAATTAAGTTGCAAAACAATGCAGTATATTTCGATCCCTGCCTGTGACACCTAAAGTTTTTTTTCACTGGTACTGCCTCTTGCGAGGAGTTGACAAATTCTCCAAAAGTAATTCTTTTCATGAAAAGTGCGTTCTCAATCTAGCCGTTCGGATTCGGCATATAAACTTTAGGTCCCCTTCATTCCTGCAATTACTCGCACACAGGAATGGTTGAGAGTTGTAAGTCTCTAGGCCCTGGTTCTTTACAGACTGTTGCGCCACCTAATTTATTTTTAATAGAAAAAAAAACCATTTCCCCTGAGTTTATCAGTATGGGTCGTTTTGGAGTTCAATGCTATAACATTTGGGCTTGGATTCATTTATTTTTTTAAAGAACTTTTATCAGACTAGCATTTTGTAAATTTGAATAAAAATCATGGCTTAATCCTCTAAAAACCACGTTTAAACTATTGGCACAACTGGGCGTATGCGTATTTTTTAGGGTTGGGGTCAAAATCCCGATAATCAAAATCCCGAAACCCCAAAATCCCGAAAACCCCGAAAACCCAAAATCCCGAAAACCCAAAATCCCGAAAACCCACAATCCCAAAAACCCAAAATCCCGAAAAATTATATAAAATGAAAAATTTCGATTTCGAAATGCTTTGCAAAAGCATAATAGCATCAAGTCAAACTGTTTTTTATATGTATAAGATCGGGAATTGCAAAGACAACCTACAAATTTTTTTTTTTTGAAGGTCACCAATAAAAGAAAGTCCGTTAGATTCTCTTCTTATGTTAAGAAGAATGTTTATGTTAATGAATGTTTATGAAATTTAAGAAAATTTCTGGATTTTGGCCATTCGGAATTTTGGGTTTTCTGGATTTTGGGTTTTCGGGATTGTGGGTTTTCTGGATTTTGGCCATTCGGAATTTTGGGTTTTCTGGATTTTGGGTTTTCGGGATTTTTGGTTTTCGGGATTTTGGGTTTCCGGGATTTTGGGCTTTCGGGATTGTGGGTTTTCGGGATTTTGGATTTTCGGGATTGTGGGTTTTCGGGATTTTGATTTTCGGGATTATGTCCGTCTCCCATTTTTTTATTGAAACTTTACAATATTCTCTCCATTTTGCGTTCTTGTGTTTTTTGTTGGTTTGTATCAATTGGTAAAAGTTAAGTTTAATTTATAGTAGCCCCTCATTTTTTTGGATTCTTAAATTTTGCACAAACTTGTAAAATAATAGTGGTTCTGTAAACAACATAATTAATGTTTTATAGAACTTCTGTCAATTTTACGGTCATCTTGTGATTGTGTTCTTATAAGTTATAACTAATATTTCAAATCCTAGATACAGTTTCTAATTAGTTATGAATCTTCATTCGGTCCAGCTTTTCCTAAAGATTTATGTGTACAGTTGAAATCTAAAAACTAATGAAGATTTTTAATTTTAAAAAGTAATATCTGAAAAACTTGAAGTGATGAGAGTGACTTTGGAGTCGTATTTAAATTAAGTCCATAACATTCCATCAAAAAAGTGCAATTTAACGGCTAGGAGACCTGTGTATTTTTTCTCCTTGAACATTGAGACACATTTATTTTGTAAAATGTAGAAACTTACACAAGAAACGTCAGAAATTTTGGTTTTGGGTTTCGAATAGTTTTTGAAAACATGAACCTTGATGTTATTGTTCCACAACTTTCTAACTACTCTCAAATTCGTGCTTTTCAATTTTTGTCTTTATTCAACGTGTTTTATTGTTCTCTGAAGTCAATAATAAAGTCATTTAACTGTCATACAAGAGGTCTGCAATTCATTTCCAGGCTACAATGCCTAAAACAATAAAATAGTCAAAGAAAACTGATAAAATTTCTCTAGTAACGATATTTGACCGCGATATTACTATTTCACTGTTCAATGTGAACTCAAATGAAACATTAATATCGAAATTTTACTTAACATATTTCCCCAGTATATAAGACTTTTCTTTTCCATAATCCTTTCTAATGATAAAAATATTACTTAGGTATGTTCAAACACATCAATAACAAAAATATAAACATTTTCAAATTTTGTAAAGATTTTGTGTTTTTAAATTTATTGCTGATATAAATAACTTTTCTTACTTAAGTTGGAAAAACTACATTTTACTAAGCTTCTAATATTATGTATCAAATTCATTACAGATGTTTGTAATTTTTTACCATAATACAACAAATGAATAAAGCTTGAATAGAATAATCCCCAAAACCTTAAACCACTTGCTAGGTCTTTTTTTGTCACAAAATCACTGAAAAATGTATGGAACATCTCCATTAAGATTCTTTTTTTTCGGTTTGAATAAAATAAAATATTTCCAAATAAATCAAAATAGATTATTCAAATTTGAAATGATTTGTTAACCTTTAACAGGTTAAAGTCGTCCGTAGGTTTCTCCATTTTCGTTGATGGTATCTCTTTTATTATCTTTATAGAAAATGACTCAGAAATCCATAATACGGGTCATATCTTTACTCTTATATTCCACAATGGAAACATAAATTAACTTTTATTTTTTTTGTATTCCTATTCCTATAATCAAGTTTAAAAAAAAAAAACAATTTCTAAGCGATAAGAACTCTTAACAGGTTTAAATACTTAAACATGGTAGAAATAAAGGCTTAAAGTTGATTTACATGTTCATGACATTAATCATTGTGTTTTTTTGTTTGTGTGCGACTATCTTTATTAAAGCTATGAGAACACCTTTCTTCTTTTTATAGAGTTCTTTATGTTAAGTCTTCTAAGCTTCAAATTATGGATGTACTTTTGAGGATAGGAATCAAGAAAACTTCAGAAACTAAACGGGACTACTACTAGATAAAAGAATTTCAACTGATTAATTTGAAAATGGTATAAGAGACTTAATCATAAAAAGAAGACTTAAATCATCATTTCCCATTTTTGAATCAAAGAGTTGTCATTTTTTCAACTTTAAATCTTCGTTTGGGTTTGAAAAAATTCAAGCACTTTTCCTTTCTTCTAATCGTATTCATTTTGTTGTTGCGTCAAAATGGGCATCACGACATTTTCATCCGTTGAACTTTTTAGTATGAACCTAAAAATTTGCATTTATTATAATTGGAAAAAAGAGAAGAAGACATTTTTCTGACCTTTGTTGTGGTGAAATTCACAGTTTTATTATTATCCCAAGAAAGGAGATGAAAATCTCTCATTTGAATACCAAAAGATAAACAGTAACAATAAAACGAACAACAAAAATTGAATATCTCAGCAAAAGGCGATTTACACGAGTGGATTGGAGTAAAGAAATTCATGTCATTCATCAACGTGTACATAAAATACTCCATAGTTTATGTATTCCAAATCTGAAATATAGACGGCGCAGTAAAGTGTTGTGGATTGAAATAAAGAGGTGAACCACTTTACCGACGACGGCGACAACCAAGTTTTTTGTTTTATGCTGTACAGTATTTTACAAGTCACAAAAAGATACCAAAACTAATAAAAGTGAATTTTGTCAAAATTAGTACAAACCTCTCCATCCTGTATCCAAAACAAGAAAAGTCGTAGAGTAGATTATGCCAAAGAGATGCCCCCAATCGTGTGAACCCTGCTGGATGCGATGCGGATCTTTTTATGAAGTTCTCTTTGATGACCTTTGGGTTGACATCGGAGCTTTTTGGATTACCCAACTTGCGTTTTGATGACCACGAACTAAACGCGACTGCTACTGCTGCTTCTGTATTCTGTGTTTCTGTCCATTTGGTAAAGTTGACGATGCGCGGTTAATCATGACATCGTCCACAGTTTGCCTCGTCACGTCCGTCACCGTTTTCATCGTCGTCGTTGTTGTTTCGGTGGTTTTTGGTCTCATTTTTTGTTTTACGTTTGATTGTAAAACATAATGAAGCTACATTTTTGGTTTTATAATATTTCTTGGAAATGGGTACAAAATTTTAGGACACAAGTCGAGAGATTCAGTGAAGTCGTGCTGTTGTACGCTTGTCCGCTTGTCAACGATATGACAAGTAGCAGTTGTTTTATGTAGGTAAAAGTATTAAGGCTGACGATGAACATTCTAGGGGGCTACTGGCTCTGTTTTAATTTTTGTTTTTTATTAAAACCACTGTCGCCATTTAAAGATAATTACATTCGTAATTAAAGGCATTGTTTTTTATTAGATGGTTTTTATTATTATTTTTGCAAAGAGTCACAATGGCGAATATAAAATTTTACACAACCAAACAGAGCCACTGACAGCGGAAGCCCCAGAAGCAGATGGAACATCACCATTGTCAGAAGTGAGATTCGCATAGCAAACAAAAATTCTGATTAATTGGATGAGGAAGTAGAGGTTTGTGAGCAAGTTGATTGTTGTTGTTGTTTTTGTTGGAGTCCTCTTAATTGTTGTTAATGACCATATTGATAGGGTTTTTATTGAGACATGTGCAGTTAATGGTTGGGCTTTAGATTTGTGGGAAGGTAATGGAGTTTGGATTATCTTTTTATATCTAAATTGGAGCTGATGCAGCTTGAGGAAGTGTGAAGAAGATTAAGTTTTTTTGAGATTCACTTTTTTATAAACATTTATAGTTTATATTGATGAACATTAGTTTTAAGATTCTGAATATCAAAATGGAAGGGGAGGAATTGAGTTTGAATACTTTTTCCACATTCTTGATGTACGGCTAAAGAAGAAAGAATCTTGTTCTAAAATTAAGCTCCAGAATAAACTGAGTAGTGCCCGTGGCATGATGGTTAGTGCGTTGGACTCTTATGCTAGAGGTCTTGGGTTTGATCCCTTCCTGTGCCATCTAAAGTTTTTTTCACGGGTCCTGCCTCTTGCGAGGAATTGACACATTCTCCAAGAGTAATTCTTGTCATGAAAAGTGCTTTCTCAAATTAGCCGTTAGAAATTCTTCAAAATGCGAGGCAATTGCGATAGAGGGAATCTTTTGTAAAAGTATCAAGAAGTTGTTCATTAAAGTTGTCAGAAACTTGAGCTTGAGCTTTTGGATATAGAAAAGTCTAACAGGTTAGAAAAACTTTATAAAGAGAAACAGAAAAACGATGATAATTTGAAGAGTTTTTTATTTATCTAAAACTCTTGAGACTTAGTTCATTAATTTTGTTGGTTAAAATTCGAAGTTCCCTTAATTTTTTTCAAATAAAAGTTCCTCAAATTTATTAAGTGAGAAGATATCATTGATATCCTACGCTTCACAAAATCTGCACTTCTAAAGTGACTGTTCAGTATTTATTTCTTCATTTCTATTTGACGACTAACTTCTCCATTCTCCTATGTTGGCCTTTTGGGTCTGGAATAAGGTTAAGAATCTTTTTGAGATTGTAAAAAATCAATTAAAGTTTTGTCAAAAAATCAGAAGACTTTGTTGCATTTCATAAAAGAATTATGTTATGGATTTGTTTCATCACCTACAAATTTATTTGAAGAAAGAAATTACAATACCGACGTTTTGCTCTTTCTGAGCAGAACCCTGTGTTAAAATTATGATCCAAAATGTTCTCTTTTTTTTTTTTTTAAATGAAACCTGAAAATATGGCTGTTTATATTTGACGCTATTAAATAAAGTTTGAGTGTTGATAAGGATGCTATTTTTACGGCTGTACTTTTTCTTGCTATTGATTGATAAATCTTCCAAGATTTCTTCTTTTGCCAATACAAACATACTGCTCGAAAAATCTTTTATATTCTTTTCTACTATTAGGTCACTAGGTTCTGGTTTTTGTGAAGCTGTTGCATAACTTTATTTGTTAAGTGTGGTAAAGTTTTTCACTCAAGAACATGACGTCGTACCTCAAAAATAACTTTTTTGTCATGGAAACAGTGCTTCTCTTCAGATGAACTTCTTAGTGTCGACAAAAAATTGTGTTTCTATTATTAAGTCACTTGACACTGGTTATTTGCAAACTTTTGAGCCATTTAATTTTTTTATGGTGATCATATTTTGCCTACAAGAACATTTCTAAATATTAAAGTGATAGCCATAGCATTCTCAAGTAGAAATAATTTTATCATAATATTTTCTCTGTCAAAAATCCTCGTCACGCGAAATAAAACTACTCTTCATCCTAACTTAGATATAGAGATTACTTTTCTAGCCGTACTGCACGAATGTGGAATTAATTTCTCATTTCGGTTATTTCAACCGAAATTCATTTGTAAACAAAACTTCTAGTTAAAACAGCTTTTTATGGTTTATCAACATACCTACTTATAAGTCCTAATAGTTGTGGGAAATAAATTTGAAACTCCAAAATCATATAAAGATGTCAATCGTCGAATACAAAATAGAATCCACTCTCTTTTTTTGCTCCCTTTCCAATTCTACGATATAAATACGAAAGCCTTTAATTCTTCTGCAACATATATCTGTCTTGTCCTTTCCAAATTTGGGCAAGACAACTTTGTTCCATGTTGAACTAAGAAATTAAAAAGAAAAACAACAAAGAATCAAACATAACATGAAATCAACCTGCTCTGATTTACGATTTCCACAAAACCAATTCACAAATTAACAAAAATCTTCCCTTTAAGGCTCATTGGTTGATATCATTGTATACTACTCGTATATGTACTGTACATTGTTCAACTACCTTACCTTATACTTATATGATTATATGAAAATCTCCCAAAACAAGACTGGATCAAAACATACCACACAAGATACCTGATGGCGAGTGCTGCCCTCTCGTGGAAGGTTTCTATACGTAACATTTATACATCTCTTTGGTTTCTGTTGCGTTTAGTCCAATTTAATTGCTTGCCAAATAATACTTCTTTATTGGATTAGTAAAGTCAATAATGCTATTAAGTTTATGTAATTCGACAGTTAAGCCCCGGTATAAGGATGGCTGGTGGTGGTGGCGGAGGCAACACCGACCCCGGACCGTCCGTCGCGTCATTTGATGGTACCTACTCGTATATCTTATGAGAGCCCATTTTGTCCGATTATATTCGCTTTCGCATCGAATGGCTTGTGCAACATGTCCATTTATTAAATTGAAATGAAAGAGAGTCACTTCAATAGAGATATATATGCATGCATATATGCATGCAGCAGCGGTAGCGGGGTAGAATACAATTCTATTTCCAAAGACCAGCGCGAGACAGCTCCAGCTTCAGCTCCACCACGAGTTGTCGTCGCAGGTAATTAAATTTAATTGAAATATTTCCCCATTCATCGTCCGTTGTCCGTTGTCCGTTGGTCGTCGGTTGCGTCGCTTCGCGTCGCTCGCATCTCACAGTTCTCAGATATATTGAGATTGAGACAAACATCATCAGATACGGATATAAAAGATACTTTGCGGGTCTGTTGCTCGCTGTTGGGCTTGACTTGCGCTGCTATGTGTTTATAATTCATATCAATGGCCAATTGCATTCGATTGATTTATAACAACGAATTCGCTGACAAGTCGGTAAAGTAGTTATAGAATATAGGCTTAGTCCTAGGCGGCTATCATGCATCACAATACCAGTAAAAAAAAGTGAGGAAAGGAGGAAAATTATTTTGTTGCCACAATTACCAGTGGCACTAAATATAATTACACCCCAATCAGTTTTTGAAACGGAACAGAACGGGACTACCACGAAACTTATACCGCTCGGCTTGCCGCTGTCTTCACATCGCGTATACGAATATAATGGGTGTATAATACCTTAATTGGCTGGTCATTATTCGCGACGTTTGTTGTCGGCTGCAATGATGGTAAATAAGTAATGGCGGGGGATCCGGATCAGAATCAGCATCAGTAATTCAACATCAACAGTTGGAGCCGAAGCGGCAGCAGCAGCAGCATGTCTCGTGTCCAAATAATGAAAGATACTTAGATACTTCTCTTTTCTTTAATTGAATTTGTTATTCTTCGTTTTTGTTGTTGTTGTTGTTTTTATTGGAGCTTTGAGAATTTGAGGTTGATTTACGATGAAGGGGGAATCAAGCGAACTTGGGTGAATTTCCATCCCAGCTCCAGCTCCACAGACCGGACGGACGTCGTCGTCGGTCATGTCATCGTCTTTGGTTTGCTTTTTCAAGCTTTTCATAAAGAAAAGTGAAGATGATCAAGATGACATTTTTATATTCTGGTGAATTTAAAGAATCAGAAGTTGGACGTAACGTAGATTTAAAAAGACAACGTCAGAAAAAAAGAAAAACAGAAGTGAGAAAGGGGCATGCTGCTGCTTCTGCTACTTCTGCTTGATATACATAATTTTTATGATGACAATTGCATCAAGTGGAATTGGTTGTCTCTGATGCTGATCTGATGATGGGGGATTGATATATCGTGGGGTTCTGTTAAGTATTTCTTTTTTTTTTGTTTTGTTTACTGTATAACGGATGTGAGGGTAATTTAATCCAAGTGTATGTTTTGGCACTTTGATTGAAGGAAGTTAATTTAGGAATGAGATTATTTCAATTTTTTATGATTGGCCACGATTTTGTGTTTGGAGTAAAAGCAAAATGTTTAAACAAAGAAATGAGAGTCAGACTGTCAGACAAAAGTTATAAATGAGAATTTAATTGGATGAAACAACTTGGAGACAGTTTTGCAGAAAAATGGGTTACAGTAATTGATGTCACTTTGGTACTTTCTTAATTTTTTGAGGAACTTTGATTTCTTTGGCCTACATCAGCACATCTTGGAAGAAGTTAAAGAATTCGTGGTTGTTCATTTGGTTAAAATTTACTTATGCTAAGATTTTATTTTCCTAGATTTGCTTTTCTATCCGATGGAAATCTTCAAAAGACACTAAGTTATATTTGGTGGGGTACTCTTACAGCAATAAATTCACCACTTAATCGGTACTAATCTTCAAAAAATCTGTACTTAATTTTTAATTTTTTGATATTTTATAATTATAATATTTTCCCGTAGCTTTTAGGTTTGGTTCTTCTAGTCTCCGAACATTGACTCGTATATTTAAAACGGCCTCTATTTCGGAATTGACATGGCTTATCTGTCACTCATTGTGTGATACAGCGTACTTTTTAACCTCTTTTGTAACCATTTCAATTTGAAGGCCACGATGTAAGCACAATGTTTCTAACATTTCAAGGGATATTCATTATTCCATGAAGGACTTTTTTCTGGCAACCTGTACATTTTTCTGTCTTTCGCTTCCATAGTCATTCAAACATTTGGCAGTATTGGAGTAAGATATTTCTGGACTCTTTACAAAATTTGAAACGTTGGTTTTGTTTTTGTTGGAAAAGTTTGTATGCTCCCATTTTGTTTCGTTTGGTATGATACGCGATTTTTTCTTCCAACTTCTTTCTTTCTTCTTTATCAACTGCATTTATATGCAACTAAAATTGCAGCATCATCAGAAAAGGTGGCCATGATATCATTGATATCCATTGGAATCATATTTTTATAAAAAATAAAATAAGATTGGCCCCAGGACACTTCCTTGTGGTACTCCGGCTATAAGTTTCCTTACTTCTGAGTAATTTTGATCGTGCCATACTCTAAAAATTTGGTTTGTAACAATTAGATGTTAATATTTCACATTACTCTCTGGTAAGGTACCTATACAGTTTTTAGTCAATCCCCAAGTTCTAAACCTTATCAAAAGCTTGAGCAACATCTTAGAATCGCGGAATGTTTATTTCTTAATTCAAATTGATGATGGTTTGAAATCAGTCTTCTTCTTCTTATATTTTTCTAAGCTTTTTCATTAGGAGTTTTTCGAACACTTTTTCCAAGATTTGTATCAGCATTATTTGTCTTTAAGCTGCTACTTCTGCTTTGTCAGAATTCTTGTCTGTAAGCTGCTACTTCTGCTTTGCCAGAATTCTTTGTTCAAATATAACAATGATTTTCAATGATGTTGTACTTATCCTAATTTAAGTCCAAATTTGTGTTGTGGGTTACTCAAGGCGTTTCTTTCAAAACATGAGCAGTTATAAGATCGCAATATAGTTATTATATATTAGTTAACTTATCTTCGAACATGACAAAGGGAATTTTACATTCGTAGTTTCTATCAATGTAAGAAATCTTCAGATGGATTTGCTGGGAGTTGTTTAAGCACAATCAGGAGATGTTCGGCAAAAAGATCAGCTTTTTATTGGGGGCATTTGATCCATTTACCTTCTAGTGATTTCTCTGGCCTTTTTAGATGATATGCGGTTTTTCATAAGGATTTTTTTCTAGAAGACTTCGTCTTCTACCTTTTCAGAAATCTACTAAGTGATCCATTTTTGAAGTCACTGATCCTTTTTATTTAGTTCGTTTTTAAGACGGTTAAGAACTGCCTTATCATCTAAAAATCTCATAGCTTTCCATTTCTTTGAAACTCTTCTTTTTTTTCCAAAAGTAGCTCTATTTCTATAGAGTTCGAAATAGTTGTAGTTCTTTCTTCCCCAGTCTGTACGTTTCACATCAGCAAATTGTTTCACTTCATCATCATCTTCTTCGATTGTTTTCATGAAAGATCTTAGGATTATAAGCTCCCTAAATTTTCCTAGAATATCATTTAAATTCAACTCTGTTTATTTTCAACATTTTTGATTTATGACAAAATTAGCTGCTCCGGAACTCATTCTACAAAACACGTGCTTATTTAATCTTCGGCTTCTAAATCGGTTAAGTTTTGTACGGGTGTCAGCCCAAGCCATGATTGTGTTCTGTAGGGGGGGGGGGTGAAATGGTAGAGTTAAAAAAAGTTAGAATAAATGACAGCCATTTTGAGAGATGTAAGTTTGACCATATGGTCGCTTATATCAATTGTCAAATTTTATAAAGTCTCTATTGGTAGACCCATCAAAGTTTTTCTGCTGTCATTAAAAGTTCAGCTTTAATATTTCTTTAAGTGGATTTACTTTCAAACTTGGTGTATTCAAATTATTCCAAATTTCATAACAATTTCAATTTGTCTTTAAACACTGTACATTTTTACCGTTCGTTGCTTTTCAAATACTCGTATAACTCTCTCATTATATCAACCATGTAATTTTCATAAAATTGATTGAACATCAAGTGATGAATAATCACGTCGTTCCGTACAAATGTACGATTACGAGTTGCCCTTAATTGATAATTATCGAAATCACAATTTCTAAAGTCGAAACAACTATACTATACCGCGTACTGCTATCAATCAATCAACACCTTGTTAATCCTTAATCTAACAACACACCAACAATCAATCAAAAAATACCTATATAGAGGTAACCCACTAAGTTTTCGAGTAGATATAAATTCATCATTCCACCCCCTCATACACAAACACAACACATTTCAATTTCAATTGAATTGAATTGAATTGAATTCAGTTTAAATCGCACCAAAACTGCCAGTCACTTGCATAAACCTTTATTTGGACTTCTTTTGCTCAATCATCTTGAGCACCCGAAGACGACGTTAACATTAACAACAACAACAATGGCATCAACATCGACAATGAGGACGAAGACCAAACGAGAAGACGAGATGAAGTCACGCCTCCATCAACAACAGAATTTGTGGAAAAATTGTGCAACATGCAATTTCAAAGTCATACGGAATCAATTCCAAAAAAGTATCTATAGATACTCCTATTGTCTGTAGTTGCTGCTGCTTGAGTTTGTTCTGAATGTCATTCTCAACCTCATCGTCGAAGTCAGTCATCGTCATCGCATCATGGTCGTCGAAGCTGTGTTGCTTGTTCGTCATCGTCAGTTCCTAAGTTATAGACGACGATGGCGACGTAGTCAACGGAAACAACGGAGACAACGTCAACGACGACGCGACGTCAAAGACTCTGTTGTTAGTTTCGCCCGCAATATGTCGCGAGTTCGCGTTCGCGTTCAAATTCGCAATCTCAAGACATCTCGTTGGTTTTTTTGGTTGCAAATAATGCATCAAATTATGGTAATGCAACTTGACGATCTGTCTTCCTCCTCTGCCATTGAATTCGCATTAAACTGATGCAAACAGCAATTGATTACATGCAACTCTGAGCAAGTAAAATAGAAAATATCTATCTGTAATTTTATATGAATCCTAAAGATACCCGCTCGTAGAACGCGAGTGAGTATCTTTCGGGCTATGAATTTCAATTTGAGTTTTATATGTTTGCCCATTTTGTCAAATCATATACTCCTCTCGTACCTCTCTCTGGAGACAGACTTTTCTATGGGTTGTTTTGTTTGATGGTTGAATTTGTATGAAAATCGATTCAGATATGAATTCTAGTTGAGAGATGGCGCTGCTGTTCGTATAATAGAATGCTACTCCTCCCATTTTGCAATCATGCCTGGGATATTGTTGGATGGTTCCTGTAGGTTCAATGCAGCAGAGATACGTCGCTCGTCGTCGCTGTCGTATAGATATTATAATTTTCCAACTCTTTGCGTACCAGTTTACCAGTTTAACCTAAACTGGAAACACACTTCTTTGTTTATTAATACACTTTTGCTCGTTTGTGTGTAAAATGCATTTGATCGATGTTGATGGTTTGAGGTCGAGTTCTAGAAATTGTGTTGTGCTGTGTTGGGAAATCAGCATGGCCCAAAGGGAGAGCTTATAAGTCTATAATATTTTTGCATACACTCGTAGAAGCATTATATGGGTAGGGTACGTTTTGAAAGCAGCAGTTATACTTATATTTATATGGAAGTTATAGATGGGTGTAATGATGGTTTTGAGGCCATTTTAAGTTTGGGCACGTTTTGTTCTTAAAGTTGGAAAGTATCTTTCCTATTTAGTGTTTTATGGTTATTTTTGGTATTTTGTTGTATTTTATACCATCTTAAGAGAAAGAAAGATACAATAATAGATATTACACAGAAGTAGGGTTTCACATCTAATAATAAACATCTCTTTTCTTTGGAACACTGATGCAAGGATTTTAATTGGAACAAGAATCACGTGCAAATTTTACATTGAACTTGATATTTGAAAATTCCATATAAAAAGATTTCATCTTCCCTCTGATTCAAGAAGTTTACCCAATAGAATTCATTGTAATAAATGGGTTTTGTATGATTTATTTATAAGGTATCTCTCAAATCACAAGGGAGCCATTAAGCTGCAAATGATGTTTAGATTGGATACATTTAAAAGGTGGAAACCAAGGATAAGTCTTAAACACGTCTAAATTCTTATTTATATTTTAAAGATTCTGAAAAGTTTTTTTCCGAAGGCTAAACTATGTGTCAAGATTTATAGGTTTTACAAAAAAGTATACCCTTCACCTCTTTTCTCCTTGGCATCATCAGATGACCACATACTCTCATAGCTACAGAAACCACCTGTTTTCTAAAATAAAAAAAATACTTAACTGGCAGCCAACAGGAATCAATGATGTTTATTTACCAACAAAAAAAAACCTATAAAACAATTCAAAGAACTTTTGATTTAATTTAATTTTTTAGATAAAAAATCTTAACTGGCGCCCAACATGAAGCCATAAAAAAGTGTTTTTTGAGGTTTCTCTGGATATTTAACATCACTTAGTTTCCCAAAAATCATGATTCTTAGAAAGCTACTAAAAAAATCGGGTAATGAGTGAGATTTTTCCAAAAACAGATATACAAAAGCGTCTATTGATTTAAAATCCCAGCGCCTTCAGAGCTACTTTAACAACGATTGTGTTTCTATAAAAACGTCCATAGATTTTTCATTCTGGTACCTTTAGATGAACTTATAACTTATGAAACTATTATTTCTTAGAATCTATGTTTCCAATAAAAAAAATTATTTTAATTTTATTGGAGCCCAACATGAGTAAATAAATACAATGCACTGTTCTTGTGCAAACCTCAGATATTGAACTCGCAAACCAGCAGTTTGCCTTCAAGTGAAATTCTTCGATTTTTTGTTTAGTTAAAATAAAAGAAATCAAAAATCTCAACTGGCGCCCAACATACGAAAAACAAAATTAAAAAAACAGCTGATTTTTAAAAACTCGGCCCTCTGTTACCTTTTATTTCTTATCGAAGCTTATAAATTTGATTGCAAGTTTAAATAAAAAAAAAATATTCTGAATTGGCGCCCAACATGGGAGAATCAAAATAAATGATAGAATTATTCCTTTTTTACACAGTTTTGAAAAACTGACCCATAAACCAGCTCTTTGCTATTCAAATTAAAATTTTTCGATTTCTCGTTTAGTTTAAATAAAAAACAAAAGAATATGTATTTAACTGGCGCCCAACAGAAAAACAAAATTTAAAAGTAACTCTATTTTAAGCAAACTTCTGACAAAATGACCCATAAACCATTATCTCCTTCCTTTCCTCTTTAGAACTTTCCGATTCTTGTTAAGTTCAAATAAAAACAAAAATACAAATTTTTAACTGGCGCCCAACAAACAAATATATTTTTTTTTTTAAATTTGCTTAAATTTGATTTAAAAAAAAAACAATTTTTGCTTTTCTCTGAAAAAATGTTGTAAGTTCATATTTAGTTTAAAAAAAAAACTGCAAAAAATATAAAAAATTGGCCACTAGGATCTTTCAGTTCTTGTTAAGTTTAAATTAAAACAAAAATTCTTAATTGGCGCCCAACAGGAAATGAAAATCGGTAAAAGAATCACTTTTTTTTTTACACATCTGCGAGAAATTGGTTCATAACAAGTGCTATGCTGTTCTGCTTAAAACTCTTCGATTTCTTGCTCAGTTTAAACAAAAACAAATATTAATTGGCGCCCAACATGAATCCAAAATTAGAAAAGTGGCTATGTTTTAAGATAACTTCTGGCAAACTGTCCCATAAACCAATATCTCTTTCATTTTCTTTTCAAAATTCTTGTTATGTTTTAATTAAAAAATAAATTAAGATTTTTAATTGGCGCCCAACAGAAAAAATTATGTGTTTGTTTTTTTTTTCTGAAAACAACCTCTCACAATTTAACCCAAATTATTTTAAGGTTTACATTTTTTTGAAACAAATCTTTCAAATACCTAGTTAATGAGATCCAAATAACAATCGATTATATACCACACATTTATCTATATTAGCCAACAAATTCCAATTGCTTCAATTACAACAACAAACAAAAAAACAAACAAAATCTATACAACCTCGATGTAGCATTAAGTTCAGCAACTGCGTTCATATCTTCTAAGCACAAACAAAACTGCATACAATAATGCTCACTCAAAGTCTCTATAGCTCTCTATCTCTGCTTTTTTGAATGAATACCTTTGGCAAAATATTTATGGCAAAATCAGTGGTTAAGGTTCTATGGCTGCGCCGCTAGGGGCTGCCGCAACATAAAATCCTACTTTTGTTACAATTTCATGTATGTGTGTGGTTTGCGCTTAAATAGACTTTGACATATAGAATAGGTGCATAGGTTACTTCGTTTGGTTCTATATTCGCTTAGCTACAACTCAAACCGACCACCAAAACCACCATTGTTGCCCGCCATATAGAAAAACAAAGATACTTTAACTTTAATTTTGTGGGATGATGAGCTGCAGGTAGAAGGGAAAGGGGGGTGTTTTGGGATATTTGTTGAAGTTGAATTTTCTGTTTTTACATTAACCGATTTCAAAAATGATAACACTCGGATTGGTATAGCCAGCCACCAGACTTGTGTGTGGTTGCCAGCTTTATGGGATTAAACTTTTTGCGGTCTCAATGGTTGGTTTTTAGGAATTGGACAACAATATAACAACAGAGGAGCATGTGGTGGTAGGTCGCATCCGCACTAAGTACCGAACGCGCTCATCCATCCATCCACTTCACTCCACTCCACTCCACACGAACGCATCCATTCATCCGTTTAAACATTGTGTACCTTGCTTTGGCTAGATAGCCCGGAATAAACTCGATTGAACTATAATGTGCGTTAGTAGGCATAGAGGACAGCTCTTGCAGCAGATCCACCTACCGTGATTATTACCACACATCACACGTAGTGCGTTTTCTAGATACTTTAGCTACTTTTGTGTGTATCCTACATTGTTGTATCTCTATGTTGTTTTATATAGAAAATAGTGATGGGTCATTATGCGAGTGCAACACCTGATGATGCGAGAGATTATAGTTGCACTGCTGATGCACTGATGCCATGCAATGCCATTGGCTTTGGCTTAGGCTTAGGCTTTGAAGAACCTGTTGTTTTTGTAGGACGCATTGAGAGCTAAGCTAAAGCTAATCTGGTGCAGAGCAATTATTATGAAACCCGTAGATTGTGCACTAATTTCATATATCCGCAAAAATTGCAATTAAACTTTTTGCTGATGCGATGATGAACATTTATTTATATTTTTTGTTGTATGTTGTTGTTTTTGTTTATAATCAAAGACTGTTGCTGCAACTTTGATGATAATTTGTCCAAATTGGAAAAAAACAGAACTCTAAAGTTTCCCATATGAACATAATCACGTCTTCCGCTCTATTTTATATGATGTGTGTTTATTTTATTTTTTGTAGAGAGGAATAGGAGTAATAAAACTCTCAGACAATTACACCACACTAGACATGTTACTGGGATACTTTAATATGTGTCTCTCCCATCAGACCTGGGAGTCAGGGTAATGCACCATATTTAGTATTTATTTCCCTTGCACCACAATGTTTCAGCATCATAACATAGAAATTATTCAATTGAAAATGTTTTTCAGCGTGAAAATGAAGTGTCGCAGAGGAAATGATATGAAAACTACTACGTCCAAACTATGATACATCACTGCTGCTGTGTGTTCCTCTCTAATCGTTTTTAAATCTTTCTCACGACAGTTGTTGGAAAATAAAAGTTAGATCGTTGGTTTTAGAAATTACGTTTAAATTACAAAAATGTTAAAGTTGGACAAACTTTGGTCTTTGTGGATTATACCTAAAATGAACAAAATAAGAACTGGCCGCCTTTCTTCCTTCGCTATGGTTTCCCTCTTCAAGCAGTTTTAAAGTTAAAACCTGCTAGAGATCTTATGAAAGGAGTTCCTTATTGGGCGCCATTTAAGGAAATTCTAGCAAAAAATTAAGAATCTATTTAAAAGTGTGTATTAAAAGTAAATTAAATATTGCAACAGTCTATTGGAAACCAGGGCCTACTGACTAACAACTCTCAACCATTCCTGTGTGCGAGTCATGTCAGGAATACAAGGGACCTACAGTTTTTTGTATGTCGAATGCGATCCGGTAATTTGAGAAAGTTCTTTTCATTACAAGAATTACTTTCGGAGGATTTGTCAATTTCTCGCAAGAGGCAGCATCCGTGAAAAAACGTTTAGGTGTCACAGGCAGGGACTGATCCCAAGGCATGACATTCCTACGCACTGACCATCACGCCGCGGGTACTACTTAAACTAAATAAAATTAAAAGAAAAAAAAAACACCTCCTCCTCCCTTCGCTATGGTTTCCCTATTCTTACAATTTAAAGGTTAGAAACTGCTAGAGATCTTACGAAAGAAACCTCTAATTGGGCGCCATTTAAGAAAAATCTAGTCCAAAGTTAAAAATGCATATAAAAGTGTGTATATCTTGTGATAATATTAAAGCTTTAAGAGAATCATACACAAACCAAAATCTTCGAACACTATTAAACCAAAACACAACAGCGATAAAATTAAATTAACTGGCGCCCAACTCTGGATTCTAGATAGGGCATTTTTTTTTTTCAAAAGTTGATCAATGGAAAAGAGAATCAATGGAAAAACACGATATCAAAACCTAAACGTTTTGGTTTTTGGAAAAATGAGTAAACACAAAAATGAAGCATTTTTGCTTTGTTGTTGACTCAAACTTACAAATTAGGTATATGGGCTGGTGCTCCAGTAACTTATTTAAGCCTCTTGGACAGTATTCAAAGAAGAGCTTTTAAATTGATTGGTGGCATGAACATTATCAACTCAATTACGTCACTCGAACATCTTCGTAAGGTTTCTTGTCTCACGCTTTTTTACCGTTATTTTAACGGACTATGATCTACTGAAATAGCCAGTTGCACTCTTCAACTTAAACAATTTCACCGTAATACCCGCGTTTCTAGGAATGCCCATCAGTTTACCCTCGAGTCCAATTTCGGCCGTACTGTTAAATACAAAGATTCGTTATTTAGCCGTACTACGTGAATGTGGAATGCCTTGCCACACTCTATCTTTCCCTATCATTGCAATGTTCAGGAATTCAAAATCAATGTACACCGACACCTCCTATCCAACCCTTCCCTCTTTTCCTAATGCTCACACTGTGTCTTTGGCATATTAAAGGTATACAAAACTCTTTTAGTGTTTGCGAGTTATAAAAAAATTAAAAAAATGTATAGTCTTTCATGAAGCTGTGCAAAAACAGGTTCCACGTTGGGCGCAACTTTCTAAAAATGTGTATCCTGTAATTCTAAAACAAAACAAAGTACATAATATCAATATTTTATTGTAGTTTATTTTACATTTTTAACGGTTACTTACTCATTACTTCAAGGTGAGAAAATTCAGAATTTCAAAAAAGCTCATAATTCGAGTAGTCCCATATTTTCATATCATAGAACTGGTAAATTTTGAAGTTAAAGTTCAATATTCTATTCATAAACTACATTCAAAAACATCATCATGTATTTTACTCCTAATGTTCTTAGCCAAGTGGGAATTTCATAATTCAAACGTTGGGCGCCATTTAATACAAAGTTGTCAAAATTAATTTCTTTTTAATGAATAATTGATACTTCTTTTCGTCTCACAGTAGAACCAATATTTCTTAATGTATTATTTTACAAAATAAATATTTTCTTGGAAATTAATTAAGACTTAATTTATGAATACCTAATTTAAATACAAACAATAAAAGTTAGGTAAGAGAAAATCTCGAAAAATATTTGACATTTATTTTACTATACAATATTTGTTGTTATCAATTTGACATTAATAAGAGTCATAACTTTCTCAGAAACATAATACAAATAATAAAAACATGGATTATTATTTGAAAATATACACACACATATTTCTTCTCATGCAAATAAAATATTTATAATCCTCTTTAATTCCACTGATTCTTTCAATAAAATCCCATTAAAAATAAATAGCATAGTTCCCTCTTTGTCAAATAAACTTATTTGACCTAATGTCTTGTTGTTGTTGTTGTTGTACATCTAACTTCTCTAATTCTCTGATCAATATTAATTAAAGTTTCCTACCTCCTTCCCATCATCATCATCGTGGGTCCACCCGATTGTCTTTCTATATGCCCTCTTTCTACTTTGAAATCAAACTTAATCCACAGAAAACATCGTGGGCGGTCTCCAGCCAAAACACAAAAAACCTTTGATTCAAATTTATTAAACAGACAGACATTTTCATAGATATACAAGTCGAGTTTGTACCTAAAGGCGCAGAAAACTTACAAATCTGGTATTATCCGCAAATCCGTTGTTTCCGTTGCTGTTGCTGCTGCTGCTGCGTCTAGCTGTTCTGTTGTATTACCTTGGGTGAGGGTAAATCGTAATTTATTGTTCCAAGTCGAATGACATTAATCAGTTCGTATATAAAGTCAACTCACTACACCTATACAAAACTGAAAGTTCACTTCGAACTTTGGAGCAATCATCATCAGGTGTCTCACTTCGCAATATAACCCTTCCTCGACTTTGCAGCAGCAACACAACACAACACTCAACGCACGCATCAAAACCTCTGAAAACTGAACACCTGAAGAATTCTAACCGAGTGCACAATTGCAATTTGCAATTTTCACCGTGAAATGGATATAACTACTTTCCACGGGGATCGGGATGTGAGGCACTGTCTGTAATTCAATAATTTCGCGTAAAATTATTTCTCTCTATCTCACTCGAGATGTGATGTTCCAATTATGTGTATATCCAGGAGATTTTCATCTTGTGGCATGGCAATGCCAAGCCAACTGCTGCATCTACATTTGCATTTTTAGTGAGATGCAAAAGAATATTCATATTTTTGTACGATACGTTGACGGTTGACGGTGTCGTGCGGTGGTGAATAGCTCTTTTTGGCGCGGAGAAGGTGCGAATATTGAGCGCGATAAATTGAAAGACGTTGTAAATTCATTTCACTCCACTGCTGGCACTGGCACTGTCTCTGAGTCCTGAGATGGCATCTACTCCTATACTACAACGCAAATGGAGTACGTAGATGCATCTAGAGCTATCTGTCAGTTTGTGCAAGTGCAAGCGTCAGCCACAGCCCATCTAGTGCTTGGGTGTTGGGTGTTGACGTCCGTCATGTTGCAGATGAAACTATCTTCCGCTTTTTAGTGGAATGGAACATAGAGTTTGCACCTCTCTTCATCTTCTAAAGTCTGAACTAAACTGAACATAGACGATGTGCGGTAAAAGCATACAAAATTTGTTCTAAAATTTCGACTTCGTGGGCCGTGGTGGTGGATGGCGTGGGTTCTGGCAACCTTTGTATTCATATAAGTAGTGAAGTGGCTGCTTCATCTGCAAGTTATTAGGAGAACACGATTTTCCTGTCATCGAGCTTCGCTCCGCCGGCCGTTTGTAGGAAGAAGATTGGAGTTTCTCGTTGGCGTCGTCGTCGTTGCGCTGAACGAAACGGTAGAACATGGCTTGTCAGTTATTACAGGTGATGGTGACATGATACCCTTCCGATCTGGATTGTTCATCAGACTCTAGACTCTGCTGCTGCCATCAGAGAAAGGTGCTCCTTTAGGTCTGATGCACAGACAATAATTCAGCATTAACTGAATTCACGAGTTTTTATTTTTAGTACGTGTATCACTATAGAAACCAAATCGATTGGTATTGGCAGTCTTGTTGAGGATCCAATTATTGATAAACTCACCAAATCTAATATACGGGCACCTGCGTCAGGCATTAATATAATATTCTTCTGTAGAATGTGCGGTACATGGCAATTGACTTTTCTGACCTGGCGGACCTCCTCATATCTTCTTGTATGACCTTTGAGAGAGCTGTCAAAAATTGACGATTCTCTCATGATTAGTTTTTGGGGGCTGTATCCATTTTTCTGAACCAAGGAAAAGGAAGAAATTGAAACTTGAATTGCGTGTAAAAAGATATTTTTTTCTTCTCATATTCAATTGCTTCCCATGTTAAATGTGGATAAAGTGAGATAATTCGAAGAGAAGACGACGAAGAAGAAGAAGAAAAGAAACATTTTTCTTTTTTTTTTTTGATTTGGCCACTGGGGTTGAACGAAAGGCGTTAGGATAATAATATGCTTCTTTTGGTTTTTTTTTTATTTTATATCTGTATCATTTTGGGAATGTAATTGAATCACGTATAAAGAAAAGATTCTTTTTGGGTAAATTTGAAACAATTTTTCAAAGGAAATCATGTTTGTGTGTTAAATCGAATTAGATTTGTTTCTTTTTTTTGGATGAAAAACACAAAAACGAGTTGAAAAACAGAATAAACAATCAAAGAAAAAAGAATTAAGGTAAATTGAGACATTTTTCAAATTTAATATTATCATTAGGCTTTATTTTTATAGGAATATCAGATCTTGAATTTAAATTGATGGATATTTTCCGTAACCCTTTACTAGATATTGGAGGTCTTTAAATGGTAACAAGTGATAGATGATTATTTGTTTTTTATTTGTAAAAATTAGTTCGTGAAACGTTTTCATTTAGAAGAATTTTTCATTTCTGCCAATCAGGTAGAAAAAGGTATTGGACGCTTTGAAATCAGAAGGATGTAATTTTAATTTTCCATTGATGATTTGATCTTATTTTTGCAACCAATTTTGACACTTAGATTCAGCTGCACCGACACTATTAAGAACAGTCAAAAACTTTTTCGTTGCAGATGTAAAAGTTTCTGAAAACCTAAAAGTATCAACTACTAAAAAAACTTCATATAGGTACCTATATCAGCTGTTTTTGAACTATTCTAGGAATACCGTGTGATCAACTTTTAGATTTTGCATCACTTTCATCAAATATTTTCACTGTACAACATTATTCTTCGAGCATTATAATACTTGACTAATTTATTCTTGTAAACTTTCACACTAAAAGACATTTTCCGGCAGGTTTCAATTTTTTTTAGAAGAAATGGGTTCATAGCTCTTCGTACCCTTTTCTTCATAATATTGTATAAATAGTTTTGAACTTTTGTTGCGTATGTTCAACAAATGTTTCTTTTTCAACTGATACTGAATCACCAAATAGATTGGCCAGATAGTGCGATTGCTCAGATAGTTTATGCTTCTCAATTAGTAAAAATATCAGTATCAGTGAAACAGAATGGAATGGATCTATTAAAATTGATTCAGTTGCAACTTTTTTTATAACTTTTTAGAGGAACTCTCTATTGTCTTAAGTTCTGGTGGTTCCTTATCATTCACAACGTTATCAAGAAAATCGCCATTGTTAATTCTTCAATGAAAGCTCTTTAAAATGAGGCAGCAGTTGATAGTTCGGTTATATCTTCTTTTAGGTCTTCTAAAAATGTGTAACAAATTCATAAAAATTGTGTTCTGCTTTTTAAGTCTTAAAAATTAAAAATCTGCGATCAGTAATTCTAGTAACGTGCCCTCATCCGCTTTTGTTATAATACAAGCTTCTGCAACGTAAAGCAGGATGATAAGTGTCTTATATAGCGACACTCCTGTATTTCAATATTTGTTTTGAATAGATACTTCATGCTTTTCAACTAGTAAAAATATCAGTATCAGTCAAACACAATGGGATGTTGCAACTTTTTAGAGGAACTCTGTGTTGTCTTAAGTTCTGGTGGTTTCTTATTATTCACAACGTTATCAAGAAAATTGTCGCTGTCTATTATTCAATGAAAGCTCTTTAAAATGAGGCAAAAGAAGAAGATGTCATCTACAATATGAGATGTATTGAGTTGATAACTCCTTTATATCTTTCATAAAACTTTTTTCTGCTTTTTAAGTCTTAAAAGATCAAAAATTTGTGATCAGTAATTCTAGTAACGTTCTCATAAATCAATGTGAAGTGTTAGAAGAACCTTCGTTCTCCGAACACTAACTCGTAGAATTTTCGATGACAAATACTAGGAAACCTTCAAGGAATATAATTTTTACAAGCTAGCCCAGGTTCAATAGCAAAGTTTAATCCAAGATAGACCAAATGGACTCGATATGCCTAAATGTATAGACAAAATCACAACGGAACTTGCAAATACTGTACGTAAAACTTTTGAGGACAGTTGCTCCTTAAAAACTCTATTAAAACAGGTAATAATCCACTTTGGTGGACCAACGAGCTATAAGTAGCATAAGAAAAGAAACAAGAAGACTTTTCAATGTTGCCAAGTGTACTACTTCTTCGGTAGTCTTGAAGAACTCGAAGACTTTGCAGGAAACAGTCTTTTAGGTTTTATCAAAATCTCAAGTAGCTGAAAAATGATGATAGCTAGAATCAAAGGTTATACACTCACTTTGCAGGAAAGTTTTAGGTTATCACAAGGAATCTACATTGATCTAAGTGTGGCGATAACTAAGTCAATCGAGAGCCCATTTATCTTAAGTTATAGATCAATAAAATCTGTTTTCCAATAGTTCAATGATATCAACAACTGTTGTCAAGCATATGATTTTTGACAAATTTGTGTCTTAAATATTTTTTAACAGTCAAGTAAATAAAATTTTTCACCCCTTTTTGAGACATTGAATTTTGAAACCAAATTTAATATTTTTTTAAAAACCCGAAAAATATTAGGCATAGGACGTTTTACCTTCAATTGTTAACCTGCTTCTAGTGCTATTGGCACTTTTTTAGAAACTATTAGAGCAGTTTAAAGCATTAAAGTGGAAAACGTTTGCTAATAATAATAAGTAAGGAGCCTACATAACAACCTTGAGGTACCCCTAATGGACAGGTATAGTGATCCCTGTTAGATTTTATATATCTAGTTTATGTAAAATTGAATCAATGGTTTATTTTTTCTATCTACCAGTTAAAGTGTCTTAAACCACATCAATTCTTTGTATCTAATCTTATACCTCACTATAAGGCCCTGGAACTTTAGAGTACCCAAATAAAGCTTCTTATATAATTTCTTACCTAAATCACTCAAGAACTGACACAAAACAGACAATGTAGACTCTTCTGAACGAAATATTAGTGCCCACATATATGTCGAATCATCTCCTTGACTTACCAAGATTTTCATTCAAAACAAATGAAAACATAAATGAAAAAGCCAGAGGGCATTGATTGTCTTCATCAATTTCAATATAGCTTTTCAACTAATTTATGTACTTCCCTGTCCCCAGTTCTTCTATAGCGCTTGGTTTGGTCTGGTCTGACAATCATCAGCCTCACACTTCCTTCTTCAAACTTCTCTTCATCTCTTCGCCACTCTCTTCTCTTCCTGTACTCAGTCTATTAGCATCGAAATAATAATATATTTATCATGACTTGTGTTTACTGGCTTTACAAACCATAGGCAATATATCTTATAAAAGCCTTAAATGTTTTGTTCCAGCTTCGAGTATAAAGTATATGTGATGTCTGCTCCAAATCTTTGAAAACACTTCTTCGAAACATATGTAATTTGTAAATGATGGGGACACGAAGTACAATTCAATTGAAGTGCCACTACAGATAATGATCGTTTAACTACCGAAATACAAAACGACATCTTAAAGGAGAGATATAAACTTGAACATACAGTTTATAATACGAGTGCAGTAACATGTAACACCAAGAGGCACGACGAAAACGCGCGCCAGCCGCCGCCGCTGAGATGGAGACAGAGGTAGAGGCAAAGCCAATGTAAGCGACGACGACGACGAGGACGGACGAGTGTCGCAGTCGACCACAAGATAAACAGCTTTAAGGCTCCTGCGAGCATCCACTCAATACAGAATAAGCAGAAACGACACATCGTCGTCGTGGGGAGGGAGCGAACTAGTTTTTGGTGAGCCCGAATGCACACACACTATTTCCAATTCGAAGATAATTGAGATACACTACACGGTCTTCACCTAAATCGTCCTCGGGAAACCATGGCCAAACATAGATCCACTTTGACAAGTGACAATGCAAGCAAACACACATTTGCTGAGACTCTACATAAAGATCCCCATAGCAAGCAACTGGGGGGGCTTGAGTTGGACATTTTGAGTTATTAAAGCCTTAGAGTAAATCAACGTGAATAAATGATGGCAATGGTGATGGGGCATTGGAAGAGTCGCACATGTTAATTAAGTGCATCATTTTCAGAGATTCAGAGGAAATATCGTATAGAAGTTCAAAACCTGTTGACGCTGGTGTAAGAGGTCGAAAAAACTTCAAGCTGATACTTATTTCCTCCATTTTTCTACTATGCCGTAGAATAGAAACTGCTGTCACCCTTCACAATCAGAATAAATTACTCCAACAACAGTTGGTTTGGTATATTGAAGAATAAAGGAAGAAAAAAGAAAAAGAACCACAGTGGCACACTTAGTCCAGAGTCCAGAGTTAACCCTAGGGGGCTAAAATTTTTACAGGAAGTTCTCTAGCGAGCACGGGAAATGGAGGAGTTTCCTTCTGCTAGCTTTTGGTTTTATTTTTCTTCTTTTGCAATCTCTCCATCTCTCTCTTGCTTTTACTATTTCACTTTGTGCACATTGTTTTCGCAATGCAAATGCAAATAATTGGAGCATCCGGTGGTTGTGATTAGAAGGAAGTGAGCAGTACTCGGTGTGCTTGGTGCTTGGTGTTCCGTGCCCGATGGACGTCATCGCTCGTCGTATAGAGTGAGGGGCTCTTTATGGAACATCGCTTCATTTTCTTCTTCTTTTGTTTTTTTAGTACCTTTGTAGGTCTTTTAGAATAATACTTGTTGCAGCAGGGATTGGCAAGGTTTTATGCTGATGAGAGTGAGGGTTTCACTTCACTTTACTGTTGTTAGTAGTATATTCATGATCATAACCATCATCATCGTCATCATTATTTTGCATGGTGAGTGAATTCTGGATTAAATAAATCACAAATTACTCCTTGATTATGAATTTCTTCCGGTTTTAATTTATTTGTATAATTGCGTCGAGCTTGAAGTATGGTTAGGTTTATGTAGTCTATGTTATTGTTATGGACTTTGATGGGAATTTTAAAAGCGTGCCACAAGCCACAATGAATAAAATATGAAAAAAGAATGAAGAATAGAAAAAATGGAAGAAATTTAATGTTTTAAGAAAGCGATGAAGAGTCAATAATTGAATTGTTGTTTGAGTTTTGATTAAAAAGCTACAGAAAAGGGGAAAAGGAGGATAAAATAGGCTTCGGAATATTAACAATAACACGGTTTAGATGACCCCATAAATAAAAATAAGGGCAACAGATGCAGGACTTGAGTTAATGAGAAATAAGAACTTTTCCATGTCAAATAAGAGTCCCACGTTTGGTATTTAATAGTGAAAGTTGATTTTGAAACCATCTCAAAAAATTAAGGAAGGTTTGTGTCAGTGGCTTTTTGAGTATGGGTTTTGTGATAAAAAAGAAGTCTTCTGCTATTATTAAGGATCTTATTTTGGAGCTCTCAGCCTAAGTCCTGTTGTTCTAAATTATGTTCAAACCATATTTACTTTTGACAAATAGGAACTATATGTCAAGTATAGCATTTGTACAAAATTTGGGACTCGAGATTTTTATCAAATATGACATTACCATGCGAAGAACCATGCGAAGAACCTAGGCCTAGTGACTTACAACTTTCCGTTATCGAAGGAACCTAAAATTCTTACGCTCACCTATTCCGAAATCAATTTTCATGATAAGAAATACTCGTGGAGGATTTTTCAACTCCTCGCAAGAGACAATACCTGTTTCGATGATACAGACAGGGATGGAAACTAGACTTCTAGCATGACAGAAATGTTTACTACCCATCACGCCACGGACACTACTTGAAGGTTTTTTTTTGTGGTGGTACCGTGAAATAAAGTTAATCGAAGTCACGCTACAGTTTGGGAAGAGACTTTACGAATTTAGCGAAAAAGTTTTTAGCTAGGTGCCTGGGAAAAAATTGTTGGCTTGGCTATATTCAATTAAAGCTTTAGAACAAGTTTTAATAACATCCACACTTTGAGAAGTTTTCACATTCAAGCCACAGTTTCCCAGAAGTTTCATCTTTAAAATTTCGCTTTGTATAGTGTGTCACTAATTTACCCAAAAGATTTCTACGAAGGTGCCTGGAAAAAGAATGTTGTGTTGGATACATTCCCTTTTGGTTTTGGAACTAGTTTTGATAACATCCGCACTTTGAGAAGTTTTCACTTTCAGACTTTACGAATTTAGCGAAAAAGTTTTTACCTGGGTGGCTGGGAAAAAATTGTTGGCTTGGCTATATTCAATTATAGCTTTAGAACTAGTTGTAATAACATCCACACTTTGAGAAGTTTTCACATTCAAGCTACACATTCCCAGAAGTTTCATCTTTAAACTGTCAATTTGTATAGCGTGTCACTAATTTAGCGAAAAAGTCTTTATCTAGGTGCCTGGAAAAAAATTGTTGCATTGGCTACATTTTCTTTTGGCTTTGGAACTAGTTTTAATAACATCCGAACCTTCAGAAGTTTTCACTGTCAAGCCACAGTTTCCCAGAAGTTCCACCTTTGAAAAATTCACTTTGTATAGTGTGTCACTAATTTATCGAAAAAGTGTTTAACAAAGTGCCTGGAAAAAGATTGTTGTGTTTCCTACATTTTTGAACTAGTCTTAATAACATCCGAACCTTGAGAAGTTTTCACTTTCAAGCCAGAGTTTTCACAGAAGTTGTTTCATCTTTGAAAAATTTATTTGCATAGTTTGTCACTAAATTACCAAAAAAAGTTTTACCAAAGTGCTTGGAAAAAGATTTAAGTGTTGGGTACATTCTCTTTTGGCTTTGGAACTAGTTTTAATAACATCCGCACCCTGAGAAGTTTTCACTTACAAGCCACAGTTTCCCAGAAGTTATCCATTTTTGAAATTTCGTTCGTGTCGTGTGAATTGTATCTCTTGAATAATTCCAAGAGAAGTTTTTTTTCACGATATTCGAGTTTGTAACTTTTTACTTTTTACTTGTCTATTTTTTGTTTTATTTTCTTGTTTCAATTCAAAAATTGCTGAATGTAAAACTTCTCTAAATTAACACAAAATCATTGGTCATTAAGTGTAATGAAAAGTCACATCCATCTTCTCCTTGTCTCTTACCCTCATCATGTTCATTCTAAAAACAAAAAAATTAACCCAGTAGCTAATTCACTGACCATATATAATGACATTTAAACTTTCTGTTAACACAGCAAAACCTAAAGGAAACTCACGTTTGAACGTTTTTTCATCAACACAAAACCAAACGAGCTTAATAACGTAAAATTGCTACCTACTGACCTTTTTCTTAAACATACACACAAAAAATTAACATGTCCTTTATATTGTATTTTTTGTTCAGTGAAATCAACCAACTGACAGTATGACATGCATTCGGAGACAACAAGACCAAGAAGAGCCCCTTTGACTCTCCACCAACAAAAAAAGAAGATATATAACCATGGTTTCTGTAACTGACAGTTTGATTCCGTGTAAATTCATCCTTTTTTCTTATTCTTTTTGATCTTCAACTCGTCGATGTTGAGAGACTTGAGAGTCGTAGTCAAGGCGACCAACCGAACTGAAATTGACACACAGTCGCGAATAATGTAACGGTGCGAATATACAAAAACGTCAGTCAGTCAGTACTCCACACCACCACCAAAACGACCGGTAGAAGTTGTATTATAGTCGTGACAAACTTGGAAAATATTTCGAATGAAAATCTAAAGCAGAAAATCTCCTTCAAACAAAATGAAAAGAAAATTTCAATTAAAATTTCCCTAATTACTTACTCACGAAAAGCTTTCAGTGAGTTGCGCTACATTTTAAGTTGATATCCCCAGACAAAAGTGTGGAAATGGTGCATCGATTGAGAGGTGGTGAACTGGCGAAGGATTGAAAACGAGACATCCATCGCTGCATCGAATGAAAAGAAAAGGAAACAAAAAACTGACGACAAGGAAATGCCGATGGCCAAGAAGATTGATGGCTTTTGATAAGGACTCTTCTCTCGCAGTATATAGAAGAAAAAAATGGATGCATAATCTCCTCACTCTATTCATCATGAAAAGATAGAAACTATTCTATAGGTATAGGTACTTATATAGACAGGCAAGGATAACTATGATGGTTTGCCTAGCAGCAGTGTTTATTGATTACAAAAATGAAATTCAATACCAAAATTTTTGAATTTTTAAAGAATCTCTTTTCTTCTTTCGTCGTTCGTCCTTCTCCTCTTCTCCACTTTTTAGTGCAGCACACAGGACAGAACGGTGTCGGTCTGCATCATTGGCACGAACAAAAAGTATCTATACACCCGCACTCTATTATAAATCCGCAAAGCCCATCCATTGTTTGGAGAATCAGAACGACAATACACAGTGGGGCAGTTATACATAACATATGGATATGAATCGTATTATTTTTGACAACAGATGTAGTTTAAATTGGGATGAAAATTTAAAGATTTACAAAATAATCATTAAAAACAATTTTATAAAAAAAATTAAAATGGCGCCCAACATGAGGGTCTAGGTGATCGATAGCTTTAGGAGAGGATCATAAATTCTATATAAATAAAAAGACCAAAACTATAGTAAATACATGTGTAGTTTAATTTAAAAAAAATATCTTAAATAATTGGTGTGATTTAATTGAAGTTGAAAAATGGCGCCCAACATGAAGGTCTTAGTGATCTGTAACTTGATCAGAGGGTCCTAAAATCGCTTTTTTTGAAAATATTATTATTCTATGCAAAATTACATAAATATAAGTGATTAAATGACATTCATCAACTTAAACTGTCTAAAAAATGTGATTTCTAAGGGGATGCTTACAATAGACACTTTTTAGGCAAATTACGTTGACGTCTTATCGATTTTTCCTTATTCATTCTTGATTGTCGAAAAGAGAAAGAGAGAATGAAAGAAAAGCTTTAAATAGGAGTATGTAAAAAGAGTGAGAGAAAAATTGTGACATTAGTGATAGTGAGAAAAATTATATGAAATGTAAAAACGGGTTACCTAAAAAAAGTGCAATGTAAATGCGCTTGAAGAATGACTTGTCATTGGTTAAAAATGATTTAAAATTAAACAACTGTCATTTATTTTAACGTAGGCTTTGTATTTTGGTCTACATACCCCACTGTAGACCTCTAGCGGCCACTTCGACATCGTCGATGTTGTTGGGATGAAAAGAAGTGTGCACGCAAAAAACGAATGACATCGCTGGTATTCAATTACAAAATTTCGAACCAGGGATGCTGTAGGTTCTTCTTTTTAGTTTTTGTTGCCCTCATTATTTGCATTGAATTAAGACAACTAAGGACGATGAAGAAAAACGGGTGAAGACTGAAGATGTTCGCAAGTTCCAGAGCCAGGGCGCTCCACAAGTTGTGTGTTTTTCAGGGAAAAAACAAAGAAAAGAAAAAAAAGTCCTTCTTCTTCTTAGTCTTCTCTCTTAAAATACTCAGAATCATATTTATCTTAAAAATTTTTCTTGTTTACACATATGACAAGTGATGCGTCTAAATGGTTTTTAGTTGTCATTTTAATATCTTTTCTCTCTTTCTCTCCCACATACTGTCGTTAAGTATGGAACAGAATATATCAGATACCAGATCAAATAACACTCATGTGGATTTAAAAACTTTAGGCTGTGACCATATGTTCCATTGTTATGTTCTTAAAAAATGTGTGTTTCTGAGAGAGAGAAGCGACGCGGTACTCGATTTAATCAGATGCAAGTAAAATTCAAAGTAATTAAATGCTGTTGATGATGGTAATGATGTCATTGTTGATGGTGTTTGATTGCGGATTATTATTTTTCTGCTAAATGCGTTTTTCTTATGATGATGGTTCTATCTCTTTTCTCTTGTGTATTTTGAATACTTTTCAATTGAAAAGAGGAATTATTTTCACCACATAAATTGGGGTTAAGTTTCTTTGTCCCTATTTAATTGATGGTAATTTGTATGGAATTTTATTATAATTTAAAATACAACAAAAACAAACAACACACAGACGAAGATATGTACTATATTCAATTCTGTATATTTTAGAAGATTGATGAGTGATGAGGAAAGTAATTTCAATTTTTGCGCTCAGCGCAACAACGACAGCGGTAATAAATCTCTATTTAGATTCTCAATTTGATGATTAAAAAGTTGATGAAAAGGGCGTTTTCGCATTTTAAAATTTATGCGCGCTGTTTGTCAAAATCATCATCATGAATCATGAAAAGTTGAATCATTTTTTTTTTTGTTTTCTTAGAAACAGAGAGGGAGTAACTTTTAATATTCAATAAGCTTACTTAGACATAAATTAATGTAGAAGATGATGAATAAGATTCAAGTAATGTGTACTTAGGTATGAGTGAGAGTCAGTTTAACTCGTGGGCTTATGTGTGGAGGGAATTAAGATTTTGCTCAAATTCTTCTTTTGGAGATATTCTACTTGCTTTTTTAAACATACTGCCGATTTGAAATTTCCCAATACACACTCCAAATTGATTTTTTGATTGCTTTAAAAAGTCTATTGAAAATTTGAACATCTGTGGACATCGCAATTCACAAGATCGGAGTGAAAAACATGCACGCCACCGCCCAAGAACTGCCGGGACAATTTAAGTTCCGTCATTGGTACCACACAAATTGTTTACCTTTAACACTGCAGGCTTTTCTGTTGTATTTTTTTTGCTAAGCTTGCGCCACACGGAACCAAAACTGCTGCAAAACCTAAAGAGACCACCAACATGCGAGTGTCTATTTGCAGACCGTCTGTAGTCGTCATCGTTGTCTTGTTGCCGCCACTGCCTCCGAACGCCGGCAGCTAACGATGCTTCTGGCTTGGGAGGTTTTGTTTGGCCTGATTAGGACGGTTTATACAACAGCCGTCGCCGTTATGGTGTCGACGTTCGTCGTCGCCAAGATAGAAAGGAATTGTTCCACCACGGGTAGTGCCTTGACTTCGACTCTATATATAAATGCACTGCCCACAAATGGAACTTAATTAATGGTGGGTGTGAGTGTTCGATTCTGCCCTAATATTGGTACTGCTGCTGCTGCTCTATTTGGCTTCAGGAATTGACTGTTTTTTGTGAAGTTAAAATACCAAAAAACTGCAAATGGTGCAAAAGTTGTAAGCTGTCATTCGAATGTTGGAGATTGCATATCGGTTTTTCCAGAAACAGACAGAGAGAGAGCTGGAAGTACCTACCACTAGACACACCAGTTTTTTTTCCAAAGACGCAAAATGGAATTTTAATGATGGATGGTTTTAGTGTAGGTACATATACATACCTAAGCAAGCTGCAAAACGTAACAAACTTTCATAATGACACACAACATCTGAACTCAAGCCATTAGCCTTTCGGACCATATACGATTATATGAATGTAGAGATACATTGATTAGGTTAGGTTTTAAAGGCACCATAAGATCCAGAATGCATTAAATTTTACAGCCACAAGTTTCAGGATAAGATACCTATTCATGCATAAATTATATTTTTACGATGACGCATTTAGGAGAGATAAATAGAGTGCTGGAACTCTTTGAGCTGGGGATGTTCTTTGGGTATATTAAAAACAAAGACCAATTCGTTTCTCTGTGGAATGGACACTACCTATAACTTTTATAGATTCAAGTTAAGTTAATAAATTTACATTTGTTCCAAGACAAGAGTGAACGCAATTATTCAAAAAATCAAATCATTTCGAACGATCGTAAAAAAAAAACATTGGGCTTGGTCAGAGTCAGAGTCAGAAAAGATATAAGATAAGTTACGACGATACCTTTTGGCTTCATTTAAAATGGAGCTCTAATTTTTGTTTAACGATTATGCTCTGACCGTACTTTAGAGATTTTAGTTAAGCGATTGCAGAATTTATTATTTTTGATGGATGTTTATTTATGTACATATTTTTTTGGAATGGATGATGGAGGTTAATGGAAATTATTTTATATGGAATTCGAACAGAGAAGAGTTTTGAAAAAAAAAAACAACAACAAAAATGTTGAACGATATCAATCAACTTTATTATAAGTTTCTTTTTTTTGAAACTTGATATCAAAGTTTTGTGGTTTAATAATAAAAAAAAGATAAGATTTGAGGAACACCTGGCAAATTAAGAAATGTTTATAATATTACGAATATGTTAATTTTGTTAACGGAGTGTTAATAAATATGTGACTCGGAATTTGGAACATTTTTTTTAATTAAAAGTTAGAAGATTATTAGAGTTTTGGAAATTAATTAATTTTACCTTTTTAACTTGGCCTTAGAAATTTCAAATATTTACAGTTTGTGCATATAATTAAAACTAGAATTTTTGGTTTATTTCAATAATTTACTAGCTGACCCATTCTTGCTTTGCTTCTATAGTTATAAATGTATAATGTATATTAAAATGTTACTTTATTCTCTTTTGTGTTACTTAAAGTTCATTTTAACTTCTTACAAATTTGATTTCAAGAATAAAAGACAATTTAAATTTATTTTTCACAAATTCATTTTAGGGGTCTATAAATCCTGTAGAACTGCCATACCAGAAGTCTAGGTTCAATCTCTAGCTATTTCAAATGCTTCAAAAATAAGTTTACAATATTCTCCGATCTGTCAGTTAAAAAAATCTTCGTAAATGTCTTACAATTATGTGAACTTATTATTATTATTTGTGTGACAGTAATTTTTGAAACGTCATTTTAAACCATTGACAGACGATGACGTTTGAAACGTCAGATGTCACTGTTTAAGACAGTGGACGACAATTCTTTTATTGCTATAAGAAATAAATACAATTTTTGGACTTTGGGACAAAATCATGGCATGTGTTAAGCTATTGCTAGACAAATGTCAATATTTGTATGTTCTTACCCTAATTCCTGTCACTAAAAAGCGCTTATCAAGTTTTGATTGCTTTTAATACTATCAAAAGAATGATTGAGAGTTGTAAGCCACTTGGTATTGGTTCTATAAGAGCTGTATTTAATTTCTTTAGAGCTTATTGGCTCAGGAGTTAAATTTAGGACCTTAATTATGAAATGTCAACCAGAACTGTCAATCTTTGAATGGTATATTTAATTCTTAGCATAAAATGTACGCCTATAACCTTTTCTTGCTTGAACAACTAAACAAAAAAAAACGAGTCACCTTCAAGCTCATTCACCTGTGCACTTAAAGTTTTTCGTATCGTATCGCAAAATTTTGATCATGATCATAAAAAGAAAATCAACCTTTCCAGACCAGACAGACAGTAAGTTGTTCATCCGCAACGATCGACCTCATCACGATATCGTTGCCGTTGCCATTACGTTCTTGTTGATCCAACATTATGATAAATCCCTTCCAACGAAATGTGTCAGAATTCCATCAGTCCAAAATCCACTTGTCAGATTTTTGCGATTGAAATCATACCTTAAAGTGATGTTTGGCTTTAAACATTGCCTGGTTATTTTTTTGCGTCCATCATTGGTTATGTCAATCCGCCATTAGGCTTCGTACATACGTATATATAAAAAGGCGGACAAACATGATTCGCGCGTTCATACTCAGTCGCACAGTCCATTAACTTATCTGTTCAATAAACTGTCAATCAGTAAATGGAACTACTCAATTAAATATTAATGTGTATAATGGAATGTCAGAATTTGTAAAAGGCGGCGTGGCGGTGGTAAGGGAGGTTTAGTTAATATAACGAACTAAAAATGAAACACGCTCTGCCTTAAAGTGATCATGCAAATTTGTATGTTGCGTTCCTTACGTTAATTTATCCACGACATCATCAGGCAACCTGTTGTGTTGGATATTTTTTCCACTTTGTCATAATTTTTGAGCACCAACTCAACAACAACAACAACAAAAAAAAACAGAAACATTTTCTCATAAAATAATTAATATGAATAAATTTAAGGATTCCGTGTACACGTTTTCAACTCCGGCAAAGTCATTTCTCCGGTACTTAATGATGGCGATCTTTCGAGTCCGGCATTTGATGACTGCTGCTCTGCGCTGGACGCTGCTGCTGATTCAAATCCAGAGTGAAATGTTTTAATTATTGCTCGACGGGTAATAAATTCCACAAAATAATTACGAACTCCGCCGCTGCGAGCCGCCACCGTCGCGTCGTCGTCGATCGTCGACGACGGATGCGACGGACAACTTTGCAACTAAATCGATTGCAAATAGTTCGACGGATCTTATGGGGAGAAAATAATTACTCTCTGCAGCGCGCAATGGTAGCAATAAACTTCCAGATTAATATGCATGCAGCGAAACAAACTGAGTGTGTAGGATTTCTATCGCCGCTGCGCGCGGACTCAGCGCTTCGATGCGGCCACTTATATGCAGCTGAGGATGACGGTAATAATGATGATGATGGTGATGTCGGTGATTGTGATGGCTATCGTGGGATGTTGGCAAAAGTAAAGGATTTAACGAGTTCTTCTTCTGTCTTTCCTAGAGAGATTCCTAGAGAGTCCAGGTTATGTTTATTATATGTCTGAGGCTAGCTGCACGGCAATTAAGATATATAAAATGCAACTGATGGCCGTAATTTTGTGGATTTATTTTGTAACACTCTTGATACTGAACAAAAAAAATAAAAGCAGACCAACAACAAAAAAAAAACTACTCAAAGCCGATATGAAGAAACTCCTATAGGTTCGAAGGGGGGCCTTAATGAAACCCCATTAAAATTGAAACTTCGAACATGTTTGGTATTTTATTATTGGCATTTGAATGATCTTGCTGATGGTCGAGATGACGGTATTCGACTGCATAAAGTAGTGGATAACAGAAGAAAAAAAAAAGATAAGAAACAACTTACTATAGATTTCTTAAGATTACCAATAGTTTAATGATTCGATTTGTATGACTTGAAAGGAGAGCTAATTAAGTCTTTTGCCAAATCTGATTAGTTATAGAGTACTAAGAGTATATTATGGACCTATTGACAGCACATATTTGAGAAGAAACATGTTTGCCATTAACGGTAAAATAGTTTACAAAATCTAATCGAATCTAAGAATTTATTGGAGGCTCATTAAAGTGAAGTAACTTGATTGGAATATGTCTTTAAATGTTGACAAGTTTGAAAGTAAGCCCTTGTTTATAAAATATTTAAAAGAATTCGCATAAAAATACCAAATTAAGATGTTTTGTTAATCCACATAAATTTAATCAAAACTTACTTGAAGACAACATTTTCAAATTGGACTTATTTTGGAGAGTTCTTCTAGTGCCTAGAATCATATATTTATAATTACTAGGAACATTTCCAAGAGACTGGACAGAGATTTCAGATTTAACTTCCTTTACTTTAACTTAACTATGAAATTTATGATTTGACAAATTGAGTATTGGAAGTAAATAAAAAGCTACAAAAGTATGAAAATATGTTCGATTAAATACTGTGATGGTTAGTGCGTAGGACTGTTATGCCGAAGGCCTTACGTTCAATCCCTGTCTGTGCCATCTAAAGTTTTTTCACGGGTACTGCCTCTTGCGAGGAAATGACAAATCCTCAAAGAGTAATTCTTGTCATGAAAAAAGCTTTCTCAAATAAGCCATTCGGATTCGGCTAGTTCTCAACGGACTGTTGCGCCATCTAGTTTATTTTATCTACAAGACTTATATACGTCCAAAGCTTGAGTATAACTCCCATATCTGGGCTGGTGCTCCTGCAACTTACTTAAGCCTCTTGGACAGTATTGACCGTAGAGCATTTAGATTGATTGGTGATATTACCATCATAAGATCATTTAGGGCGCTTGAACATCGTCGAAATGTTTCTTGTCTCACCCTCTTTTACCGTTATTTTAATGGTTTATGCTCTAGTGAAATAGCCAGTTGAATTCCTCCCCTTACACAGTTCAACCGTAATACTCGCGCTTCTAGGAATTCTCAGCAATATACCCTCGAGCCCAACTTCGGTCGTACTGTAAAGTACAGAGATTTGTTCTTTAGCCGTATTATGCGAATGTGGAATGCCTTGAGACACTCTGTCTTTCCCAGCCATTGCAATATTCAGGAATTCAAAACTAATGTGCACCGACACCTCCTTTCAACCCCTCTCTCCCTTTCCTAGTGCTCACACTGTGTCTACATAATAAGGGTAGTATTATCCCTTTGAGTGTGCGCTTATTATAAAAAAAAAAAAAATTTAATTATCAACTGTCAAATTGTACTAGCAGGGTTGCCAATGAAGCAAAATTTGTAGTCTACCTTTTATTTAATTGTGGACCGTTTATTAACTTCCCATAGGAAGTTATTGTAATCGGTCCGATTTGTCACATTAAAAAATTTTGAAATTTCTCGACGTTTCAAGGTCCCTTCTCTCTAAAAGATTTTTAGAGAGATTTACGTTTGCGACGTTTTTTTCATAACAGAGCAAGAACCAGTAGAGATATCGACTTCAAATTAATTTTTTTATACAGATAATAATGCAGAAAAATGCAGAAAGGGCTCTCAAGAAAATTGAGTGGGTGGTTTTTTTACTATAGCAGTTTAAAAAAAAGGTGAAAATTTTGGTTAACCCAAAATATTTCACGAACCAATAACGCTAGAGACTTGAATTAAATTTTATATTATATATTGTAACGTGATACAAAACAAGTATACTTTTGGAAAAAATCCAATTAACGGTTTTTTTTATGAATCAAAAAACTGAAAAAATAATGTTTGTCACCTCGAATATTTTACGAACAAAAAATGATTTTATCTCCAAAATAATTTTGTGCAACGAAGAATAACATTTTTGACATCTGGTAAAATTTTGAGAAAAATCGAATTGACGTTTTTTTTTATAAAAAATAAAACCTACAAAAAAATTATTCAAAGGTGGTAAAAATTGATTTTTGACTAAAATATCTTTTAAAAAAATGTAAGATTATGGCTTTAAACTATTTTTGTCTTAAAAGAAATATTGTTTTCAACATTTTTCAAAATTTTGAGAAAAATCGAATAGACAGTTTTTTAACAAAAAATAAAAAACCTAACAAAACATTACTAAAAGTTAGTAATAATTTATTTCGACTCAAATATCATTTCAAAAATTTGAGATTATGGATTCAAATTAATTTTGTCTTATAGGAAATATTGTTTTCAACATTCGGTACAATTTTGAGAAAAATCGAATTTACAGTTTTCTTACAAAAAAATAGAAGCCTAAAAAAAATAATACTAAAAGTTGGTAAAAATCTACTTTCGACTCAAATATCCTTTCAAAAATTAAAAATATTGGCTTCAAACTAATTTTATCTCACAGAAAACATTGTTTTCGACATTCAGAAATTTTTGTATAAATATCCAACAGTTGTGTTTTTTCATAAAAAAATAAAATCTACAAAAAAAAAGTACGCAAATTTGCTAAAAATTGATGTTCGGTTCTCAATATCTCGTGAACAATAGAAGATATTGACTTCAAATTAAATTCATCCAGCGTGGGTCGCTTCCCAGTCTCTTTTTTTTTTTTTTAATTTTCAACTGTCAAATTGTGCTTACAGTGTTGCCAATGTAGCTCAATTTGTAGTCTACCTTCTATTCAATTGTGGACTGTTCATTATTATTTTCATTTTATATTCTTTTTTATGAAATAAGTAGAAACATTTAAGGACATTTGTAATTTCCTGTCAGTGAAATGTTTACTTTAATTCTAAAATGCTTAAAATATACTTCAGTATAGACTCATGGGGAGTTGCTGTCAAAAAGCAATAAAAAATAGTTACATTTTTGTTGGGCTGATGCCAAACATTGTGCAATCCTTGCCTATTCCACCTTAAATTAATTTCTCAAATTAACCGTTCGGTTCCCTACAAGACGTTAAGCCCAGTAAATTGTTGAATTTCACGCTTAAAATTTTGTACATGTCTCTGAATGAAAAAAAAAAAAAAAAAAAAAAAATCGGTTAAGAAATAAATTGTAAGAAATGTAGAGAAAACGCTGCTCTGGGGACCACAGGGTGAGCCTTATTCGTATCCACAAAAACGAGAACAACCTTTCCGCATATTACTACGTTTATAATAATCAAAAGTGTGTCTGTTTTTTAGATTCATTAAAAATAAGATAAATGACTTCAAATTCCACTTGTAATTTGTACATGAGTGGATTAGTTTGACAAACCACATAAAATAATATACAATAAATCGCATGAGAACTTCATTTAACAAAAAAAAAAAGAAAAGGCATACGAATCAGACAAAGACCTCCACTCCGTTTAAATAAAAGTATATTTTTTTTTTTAACAAATAACTCAAAACCAATTTGTTTCCAGCTTTATTTGTCTGTTAAATATGAGAAAGGTGCGCCTCCATACGAAACACAATCAAATTTTAGGTCCAAGCTATAAACAACACAAAAAAGTCAAGACACCCACATCGCACCTGAAATGATTAATCATAATCAACTCATAACAAATCTTCATCATTTAAAAAATAATAATGATACTCGTACTACAAAAGAAAATTCCAAAATTTTATATTGATATCCAGCTGCGAAGACTGGAACCGACAATCTTCCAGGCTAAAAGATTTAAATTGTTCTTAAAGATTCATTAACCTCAAAAAAGAAAGAAAAAATATACCTACCTACTACAACCATCTGTTCTTGGATCACAAAACATTCGTAGAGCCCTCAATCTTTCATCAAACAAAGTAATATATCTCTGTTCTCTGCTCTAGATTTATAGTACTAGCAAAGTCATTTGAATTCTTCAACTTGTTCCAGAGCCAGAGTGAGTATAGGATTAATCACATAGAGAGACGCCGCCACCGCCGCCGCCAACGACCGCTGCCGAAGCAAATCGTTGCATTCTATCTTGGCACCCTAAGGGGAGGCCTAGAGTCATCAAGACTTCATTGCAAAATTTATATACAGTACAATCATCGTTGTCGACACAAATGCGTCGTCGCGTCTCCAAATTCCAAGATGATGATAGTTCAACTCGTAATTTCCAATTAGTCCAATGCCATCCTGCGGTCTATTATATATGTAGCGTCTCGTCTTCAGGTCCAGGTCCATCTCCATTTCAATTTCCATCAAGCCTGCTCTGATATCCGTTGTCGGAGTAGTTCCTTTAGAAGATAGGGAGGCTACCACACATAACATTTATTTGTATCTATGTTCATCTAGAAGACGACGACGACGATCGACGACTGGACAAAAAGCCATATAAGACAAACGACTACGGAACGGGCTACGGTTCTGGAATTTGCAGTTTTCTGCTCTTGTAAAGCGAAACGCATAAAAATTGTAATTACACTGCTTGCAGTTGCGAATTTACGACACACACTGGTCGGTAGTGTGTACTTTTTCTGCCTACCGCTACCGCTTCTATATCACGGAAAAGTGCTCTCTGCCTTAATGTATATGGCTGCTTGCAACTTTTTTATAAGTGCGCAACATAATATTATTACAGAAAGATGCCAAACCAAACCTCTGACTCTGGCAGCAGCAGACAGCAGCAGCAAGCAACAACGCTCACTGACAGTTTTGTGGTCTTAAAACCAGAACTCCAATCATAAAAACCAAATCGCTAAGTCAGTGAAAATATGTGTATAAAACAAGTAAAACAAAATCAGGTGTGTTCCACGGTGGTGGTGCACCGAGGGGTCATTATCTGTCATGGAACTAATAATTATACAAGTGGTGTTGCTGCTGCTGCTGTTGCAGGCTTCGCACTAATGGCCACTGAACTAAATTGGAGACTGAACCTGAACTGGACTCTTGGTGGTGGCAAATAGATGAAGATGGCGATGGCGATGGAGTCGATTGATATAGAAGAGGGATGGTGAGCTGCACGCTGCGCATGTGCAGTGGAAGTGCGCTTGTTTTACACTCAATTTCTTCAATACGCGTTGCTTGAGCCACTGTTTTAGTGTTTTTTTGCTGCTGCTGCTGCTGCAACAGTTGCAGTCCACTTCCTTCATCAAAACAGCGTCAGAGCAGCGTACTCTTACAAATAATAAAAAAACAAAATTGCTTTGAAATTATTTATGTTTTTAATTGATGTCCGAGATGATTACCTCTTGAGTGTCATATATTTCATGTTTTTACCTTACCTGGGGGATAATTGGAATAATATTAGAGTTCGAGAGTGTGCAGTGCAGCGCTTTGAATTTAGATCACCAGCAGTATAGGTTCGAGTACTATACATTGTAAACTGCCAACAAGTTGGCTTTACTACCACAAATCGTTTTTTTAAAATAAAGGCGTTTGAAAGAAAAAATTATAAATGCTCACTACTTGCAACATAACTCGATTTTTTTGCTGGCTGTCAGATTTATGATGACAGATCAAAGGCGGTAGAATTGCGAAATTAGTCTTCCTATATTTGAAGTCTACACTTACAAGAGGTGCTAGCTGTTTTGACTTAGATTAAAAAATAAAAAAAGAAAACATTTTAGAATGGTATGAGAGCTCACAAGATCTAGAGATAAGTTGGGTCCGTTCGATGGCTGTCAAAGACTGTACAAAATCTTTCGAAAATTTAAGGAATTAAAAACATAACCTATTATCCATATGTCTAAATTTGTTTTGACTTATACCTAGTACTTGTAAATGCTTGAGACTGCCATTTGAATGGATTCTGACGCAAGGTTGCAGTTTTAGGCCTCGTTTAGATCTCGTAGAATCAAAAAATGACTCATGTCCATTTCTCCGTTTTTTTTTTAAGATCCTTCTACTTTTTTTTGGGTTAGTTGTACATAGTAAAGAGCCTAAAAGTCAGAAACTAACCAAGGTCAAAAGAATTACATTCTGTCCAAAAAGGCGGAATGTAATGAGTTTCCAGGTGTAAAATTAAAAAATCACAAGTGGATGTCTTTATTTTTGCTGCAAATTTTTGAAGAAAGTTTTACTTGGGCCTTAATCATGATTACGGTAGGAGGGCTAAAACTTAATTGTTTTTTAAGACTGTCTTTCTTGATGGAATTTTCCCAAAAGCCTACTATACTTCTGCCCCAGTATTTAAAGGTTGTTACAGATAACGCATTATGACACATGAATGAAGGGGGCCTACAATTTTATGTCAATTGCGAACTACTAATTTAAAGCATTTTCCATTAAAAGCGGGTCAATTTTAAATTGGGATAAAAGAAGTTGTATATGAGATATCAATAAGGTTTTATCTTTAGTTGAGAGCCCTTTTAATGAAATTATGCGTGAAATATAACATTGCTTAAATGGCGGCGGCGGCTCTTTTGGATGGTGCGGTTTCGAAAGGCTCATAAATTCGGCTAGATTTCACCGATGACGTCGATTATGTTGTTTTCGAGGCCATAGTGGTTTGTCCTACTAATCAGGCCCCACAAGAAAAAGTCTAAACGGGTCAAATCACACGATGTGAATAGTGACTGAGTTTGACAGAAAGTAAAAAAGAAACAAAATGGCCGCCACGAGCTGTCAAGATCAACTCGTCCCTATCACGATCTGTATCAGTGACTTAGTTTGACAGAAATAAAAAAAAAAACAATATGGCCGCCACGAGCAGTCAAGATCAACTCGACCCTATTTGAAAAGCTTTTATAGGAAAATGGTTACCTTAAAAGATTGTTAATGCCGTAACTCGGAAACTATGCTGAATTCAAGAATTTAACATAAGAGATTTGTTGTGTAAAATTATGTTTTCTATTGAGTACAACTATTTTAAATCGCCTTTAAAATTGAAAACAATACAAAATACTTGATAGAGTTGAAACACAATCAATAGGTTCAAAAAAAGATATATAGAAGACTGAAACATTGAAATTGACGTGTTTTTGACTATTTTCCTAAAGACTTAATGAAAAAAAAATATTATTTTATTATCAAAGTGAAAGTTCAACTTATGCAGGGACAAAAGTTAAGTATTTACCAGCACCATTTAATTCCAGGTTCAAAATGTATTCAGGATTCAAAAATTAAAAACAAATATTTTTCATTTCAATTATTTGATGACAAAAAATATAAAAATTAAAACAAAAATTGTTTCAAACAAATATTAAATATTATAATTACTTATATGATGTCGTCATTTATATTTTACATTTTGTATACAAAGCGAATTCATCACTCAAACTGAAATGTATATCTTTTTTTGAAATAACATAAATGTACACCTGATGACATTGCATACCTTTGTGCGTAAATATGTTTGTTTTTTGTCTGTGTAAATAATAAATTTCAATTAAAACTGTCAAAATACAATCGAAAGAATGTCAAAAGGACTTTTGATTGAAATATTTTTGTCATATCGTTGAGCCTGATGATATCGAACCTATGATACGAAGGTAAAAGAGAAAGAGTTGACAACAATCCAATTTTGTGTTCATCAAAAAATATGTTGGAAAAATATGTGAAAAACCTACATAACACCGTATCAAAGTTCCATCAGAGGTTATGACAGTAAAAAAATATGAAAACAACAACAACAAAAAAACTTCAGGCTTCATATCGCATGCTTTTCCCTTTTCTTAATTTAATCCCAAGCCAAGAATTGAAATTGACACAAAATGGTTGGGCTTTTTTGTAATTTCAGTTCGCTTGTTGTTGAAACAGAAGAAAAAGAAGATGAAGGTTGCGTGTGTTTCAAAACCAAACAGAAAAAGAAGAATGTTAATCGGATTTGTCGCTCAAATGAGGCATATTCAATGACCTCATGAGGGCGAAGTATAGAAGTCTAAAGCGGATGACATTCTTCTCTGCGTGTCTCCATCGCCACGGCATGGAATATAAGCTTAATGAAGAGATTACAAAAAAAGATCAACATTTTCGTTTTTGAATTTTTTAATTTGAACCATCAAATAAAACATCAACCTTGGTGATACATTTGACCATGAAATCCCTTGAAGAATTTCAATTTCTTGGTTGAATTATAAGGCAAGTTCATATGATCACCGAAATCATCCATGAGATTTGATTTATGTAGAGTTTTCTCTTCGGGGCGTATCACAGTGTGCTCCCCACCACAAGCCCTGTCTGTCTTTAGGAATACAGAAATGGGCATGGTCTAGATCATTGCTTGGTGCTGGCTTTGTTTTGGAACCTTTAAAACCAGCCAAAAGGGGAACTTGAAAAACTTTGTCCTTTTGACAAACTTCGGTCGTACAGCAGAGGCATTGCAAGTGAGTCATAATGACTCCCGCAGCTTTGGGACATTGTTCTTTTTGAGTTACTACTTCGAGTTTCTTTTCAATTTCTGACATTCGGTCGGTTATGTACTTTTTCAGAGCGGGCATATGAAGTTTGTCCAATTTAGCATCCATCATTTCCTGAATTTCTTCCATGGTCTCAATGAATTCAGTTTGGTGTTTGTCTAACTGGTTTTTGACAGCCCTGATTTCGAAAAAGCAGTCTTCTATCAGAGGAATCTTATGGTACTCATCCTGGGCTGTGTTCAGGAAGTTCTGAAACTTCTCGTTGAGTATAGCGATCATCTTCTCGAATTCAAAAATTCGGTCAATAACTGGAGAAGTGACACGACGCATGAGTTTCTTGAGGAAAGCCTGATTTTGAAGAAGATCACAGGCAATGAGATTTTTTTCATCACATGGCACACAAAGATCTTCACAATCTGAGCTGAATGATGATTCGACATCTTGAAGAATTCTGCCTTTTGACCTTCGCAGTTTCAGAGATTTGGCAACTGGAGGCTTCTTACAAAGTTCTTTAGCTTCTAAATGTTGCTTCAAATCAGATTCTGTTTTATTGATCCGTTCTGATAATTTGTTGATTTCTTCTTCTATTTTCGAAATATTCAAATCAATCTCGATCTTCTCGTCTGGATAGGCTACAAAATAAATTTGAGGATCTTCAGCTCGAGATAACATATCTCGTAAAATTTTAATTTCAGGTCCTGAAATTTCAACAAAATCAGTTTGAATTTTCAATTTTTCTATGATTATCTTTAAAAAACTATGAAGAACTGCAAGTTGAATGTGATCATAAGGGGTTGAGCCTAAAGCTATTTTAAGCATTTCCTCAAGGGTCAATATAAGACAGGATGACATTTTAGTGAAAAATTTTGGTGATCTTCAATTCAATTTATAAGGGAAAAAATACTTATTTTTGAAATATTTTGTTTTGATTGAAGAGAATTTTTGAAGAATTGAGTTAATTTTGAATTTTGTTTCTTTTTTTCAGATGGTTTTGCCATTTTGACGATGATAACTACGTGAATGTTCCTCGACTGGTTCGACTTTTGGATGAATATAGCCCATCAGTAGATTGGTATTTGGGTAAACCGAGTATTTCGTCACCGTTGGAAATTCATTTGGATAATGTAAGTATAAAAATCCATACAAACAAATGTAAATATAATCTTCAACTCACTTTTTCACTATCCATGGCTTGGTTCTGTCTTCATTTAATCTTCGAATAATGCGGCTTTAAAAGAAAAGCTAACTTTTTGATAGGTTTTGACTTTTATTCAACCTAATTTATTGGACTTAATTTTCATTCAAAAATTGTACTTTCGAAATCTTAGCCATGTGAATCAGTGCTATGAAACTTAAAGGACTTTGTATTGTAGATCTATAGGTTTTAAGTATAATTTAATCCTTCTGGACCGATATTTGAAGGGTGTATGCCTCGGAAGGTGCAACAAAACCATTCTTATAAGATTTCTTCAATATATAAATGTGTGGCTAATCAATTTTTGTCCTCTTTTTCTTAAATAAATCAGTGAAGATTCTCAAATAAGGTCTTCATTGAACTTCCTTGGCGATCTGAAGATTGTTAATCTATTCTTCTTCAATTACAACTTCTACTTTTTCTACTTCTAATTCTTCTAGTTCTTCTACTTCTTCTAGTTCTTTTAGTTCTTTTAGTTCTTCTAGTTCTTCTAGTTCTTCTAGTTCTTCTAGTTCTTCTAGTTCTTCTAGTTCTTCTAGTTCTTCTAGTTCTTCTAGTTCTTCTAGTTCTTCTAGTTCTTCTAGTTCTTCTACTTCTTCTTCTTCTTCTTCTTCTAATTCTTCTACTTCTTCTAATTCTTCTTCTTCTTCTAGTTCTCCTACTTCTTCTACTTCTTCTACTTCTTCTAATTCTTCTAATTCTTCTTCTTCAACTTATAATACTTCTTCTTCCAGTTCTTCTCTTGCTTCTTCTATTTCTAATATTACTTCTTCCACTTCTTCTTTTGCTTCTACAACTAGTTTGCTTCTTCAACCTTTCTTCTTTTAAGTATCGAAAATTTGTCTTAAGCGTTGCTTCTTCTTTACATCCTGTTTCGGGACTTCTTGAGATTCTAGGTGACTACCATTTGTCATATCAATAAGTTCTTTCAAAGTATCTTCAATTTGTCTTCTTTTGACTTACTGGTCTTGTTATCTGAAGTACATTGTCTAGACGCACTAAAAATGGAGCTGCTGTCTTAGAATTTAATACAATTAGAATTTCGGGGCTAGATATAAATTGTTTTACTTCCGAATTATACTTGAAACCTGAACCAATTTTTTTTGAAGTCGGTACAGGGTCGAAGAAATGATCTTCAATCATTACTGTCCAAATCTCAAAAATCTGTACGAATTCATTATAAGTAAACATTATTATTTACTACCTCATTCAAATAGCTCCTCTAGTTCCAGTTGCAGTATTTTAACTCTTCAGTCTGTTGTAGCCTTTTCTGACTTCCGAAACGCTTAAAAAAGATTTATGTATATTTTCTATAACCTCTTGAAAATTGCTCTGCATTTGCGAAAATGTTAAAAATCGACAGCTGCAAGAGTGTTAATATAGTGCTTAATCTTTTTAAATCCATTAAACCCGTCCAATTTAATATTTATAGCTACTTATCTACATAGTGCTTCAATATTTTATTTATATGGACTTCTGAAATTGATCGTTTTCTTTTGCTTGTGTTGGTTAATAATTCAAATCAAAACTTATATATAGCTTCTCGTTTTTCAACAATTCCATATGTGCACACTTAATACATTTTTATCTTTCTAACTCAATCAAAAAGGTTTTAGTTTTTGTTGTTGTTTTGTTTCTTAAATAAAACTAATGGGTTTTCTAGAGAAGTGATCTTGCTCATATAGCATCTCAAAGAGTCATAGTTGTTATAACCTAACCTTACCTATAGAAAAGTTCGTTCGATACCATCTTAAATTCGGAACCATTAGTTTCGGATTACTTTGATTTTTCTCTTGTAAAAATAAAGTGGCGGTAGTATACTCGATGGTGATGGTTGTGGTGCTGTTTGAATGGTCTGGAGTGGGTCTGACTGCCTCTTCTCTATGAAAATGAACGCAGCTCACCATAATAATTTAAGTCATCTTAGACCACTGACTTCAGAGCCACTGGAACGTTACTTATGGTCGAATCAATATATTTCCCCTTTATCCATCGCTGAAACATGCAATCACTTATAAATAATATTCCTTTGGCTACCGAGACCGATCGACCGACCATACCGACCGACCGTATACCGACCGAACCGATCGACCGTAAACCGCTTACCGGTTATTATCCTCTTCTCTTTGATTTTTCACTATGGTTGCTTTGTATACAACCATCCAGGATCATTGTGGGTATAGTTTATTAAATTGGGAAGAGATCTCCTTAAATTGCACATTTTCCATGACATGCTATTAATCTCCGTATAACCAAACCGAACCGGTGATAATCCAAATCGAGTCATTAATAATTGATATGATCGTTGCGCATGCGCACTGCGCAGCGCATTCGTATGATCATGATCGGTGCGGTCTCATTGACTATGTAAAGAAAACCCTCCTCTAGCCTTTTTTTCTACCCATGATGGTTTGAGGGTTTCATTTTTCATTGCTCATTATCGACTACTCGAAGCGACGTCAACTGACAGAAAAAAAGAGGAAAAACATTTTCAATTCCACCTCCACCTTCACCATGTGGTGATGACAAATGACAGTTCATACGTCAGCTGTCATTTTATTTGATCTTTTCAATTAGTATAACGGCGCGGTGCCAGTTAAAGTTGATGTCATGTTGGATGCGCATTGTATGTGCATCAACAACAGGTAGAGTATAGACCTATGTGACCGACACACGGAACTCACCATCGTTACCAACGCCCGTCTTTGACGGAAAGCCATAAGTGCGTTAATCAAACAATAACCGTGTTTTGGAAACAAAGTGTCAGATTGTGGTTTTTATTCTTTTCCCCTTTTCTCGTTCTCTTCGCTTGGAAAATTCCTCCATTTTTGTTTGTTCTTTTTTGTAAATTGAAAAAGATTCATGTGTGCGGGAAGCAACGACTATTCATTGTTTGTGATATATCGGCGCATGCTACGGGACTTCACCAACTTACCGATATACCTACTCGTATAGGGCTTGTGGTTTTAGTGGATGGGCTGGTGCTGTCCTGTGGTCTTCTTCAACTGAAGGCTAGAGATGAAAAATTGTTCGTATTGTCTGTTTGGTCTCTGCAATAATGTCGGTAATACAATTTGACGGCTTGTTTTTTCGCTTCAATTAATATAAATGTACCACCAAAGTACCGACCGCAACCATTGAGCCGCAAAATTCTTTTTGGCGTTGTGAGGTAAGTTGAAAGTGAGTGATTGTTTTCGGCTGCAAGTTGTCTAGTATTTTTTTTTTAATAAATAAATAAAGAAATTTAATTACATCGCAAAGTAATGAAATAATTAATCAATTTTTGGAAATTCCATCGACTTCGGATGATTTTCGTACATGTGGGGAAGTGGGTTACAGAACCGCTTTTCTGCAGTCGGTGCGGAAGAATTTTTCGAAAGTTTCGTGTGGGAATCATTTTGCAGTCGTATAGTGCCACAGCTTCATTAATCACAATCAACTGATTGCACTTGTTGCGATGCCAACACAAATTTTTGTAATCCACGCATAATCTTCTGCACAATTAATCCTTCAGGCTGCCTACATTTCGAAAACTGGGTTTCCCTTCTTTCGTTGTATTTTCGTACCTTGCACTAAAAAAACAGAAACAACATTTTTGTAATCAAAAAACTAATTTCGAGCCTTAACACCCTTTTCACTGATCCTTTTTTTTTTTAATTTAATTTTTTGTTGTTTCCGTTTTCGTTCTTACAGAAAAACTCCTCCTTACCGACGAACAAGAAGATCACATTTTGGTTTGCAACTGGCGGAGCTGGCTTCTGTCTGAGCAGAGCGCTCACATTGAAAATGCTACCGATCGCCGGTGGCGGGAAGTTCATTAGCATTGGGGATAAGATACGATTCCCCGACGACGTTACAATGGGATTTATTATCGGTGAGTTGTTTGTCAAGTTTCTTCGATCTTGTCTTCATTTATTTTTTGTAGATCGATGGATTTTTATTAATTTTGTATTTTATTTTTTCTTCTGCACAGAACACCTGCTTAAAGTCCCCCTCACAGTTGTGGACAATTTCCATTCTCATTTGGAACCAATGGAATTTATCAGACAAGATACTTTTCATGATCAGGTGTCGTTTAGTTATGCCCGGATGAAGAACGAGTGGAATGTTGTCAAGGTCGACGGGTTCGATCTGAAAACCGATCCAAAACGATTTTACTCGTTGCATTGTAATTTGTTTCCATATTTTAGTTTCTGTCGTCCAAGGTGATTAAGTTTTGAATTGAAGTAGATTTTATTTTAGGTATTCAAAATTTGTGGGTTAAAAATAGTATTTTTTTTTAATGATGATCTTTAAAAAATCAAAACATACACAATTTATTCTTTTTTTTTGATAAACTTATTTTCCTTTGGTGCAGAACTGTTTTTATTTTTTAAAAAAAATCAACCCACATTGTTTCTAATTTTTGTTTTGTTTAATTTCTGGGTGCAACTTTATTTATTTCCTAATTTCTTATTATATTTGAAAATGTATTATAAAATGTCACATTAGTTTAAAAAAAAAACAAACTTCAGTTTGAAGTTTATACCTAAAAAATATATAAACAAATTCTGTTAAGATAAAAGTTAGTTAAAAACTAACAATAAAAAAATATTTATCTGTGATTTAAAAATTTAAGATTTTGTTAAAATAAATTAAAAAAATAAATAAAATCAAAATGTAAATAAATAATTTATAAAATTACATAATTCTTTTCTCAATTTTCATTGTTATTTATGAGAAAAATTAAATTAAAAAAAAACTAAAAAATAACAACAACAAAATCTTGCCTTCCAATAAAATAAATTTAAAACAAAATACAATAAAATATGTAAATCCTATAGAAAATCATTATTGCAATAAATAAATTGCAATCATTTTTACGAATATAAACAAAATAAATACATACCTATACATAAATAGTAACGAACTTCCACAAAACTATTAAATATTTTATTATATCAAAATAAGATATTTTTTTTTAAATTGTGCTTCCTTTTATTTATAATGTAAAAAATAAAATATATATTATTATGTGTTTTTTTTTTCCTTTGTAAATTTTATGTTAATCTAGTCTCTTTAAGAGAAGAATTAAAAAGTTAATATTAAAACAATTGAAAATTTGTGTATAAAAATATAAAATGTTTTTTTTTTATTATTATTTAAATAAAAAATCCTTGTAAATAAAATATTATATATGAGTTTATGTAAGAAAAAGTGATGGAAATATATTATTGTTATACATATTATGCATTAGTAGAAAAACCCTTATGAGAAAATAAAAATTATAAAATAATAAAAATAAGTTTTTTTTATTTTTGATGAAAGTTTTGAAATGTTGAGGTTCGGGATAAAGGGTAAAAAAGGTAAGGATTTAAAAAGTTATGAAACACAAACTTTTTAGAAATTACCATAAGTTTTGTATTTCCTTCTGACATGATGGAATGAAGTTTAAAAAATGAATCGACCAAATGGAAGTTCTAAGGTACACAAAATTTTCTCAGCCTTTTTATAAACTTTTCACCGTCCACTTTTCTAATAATTGCGTCAGGAGTTTTCAGGTAAAATAGTTTCAAAAATTTGAGTGTTTTTCGGACATTTCTTGGATTAAAAGTACTCAACGAAATTTTTGGGGAAAATTGAAAATTTATTTGGCTATAGGAAACGTGTATTCCATCATTTCTTAGACGTCAAAATAATCATATATGTATTTGGGTATTATGCGATGTGTTCGGAGGCCTTACAAAATAAGATTTATTCACTGTAGGCATCATTTAGGACGATGGAGAAATTGAAAAACAATGTCATAAGATTCTGAGCTATTTCCTTTACGATGAACTAAGAATTTCGAAATATATAAGTTTCTAACAAAGTGGCGTCGTCATAAAAAGAATCAGTTTCAATGCTAAACAAACGGAAAATTTCAATCAAATCAAAATTATTTGTTGGTATTGTTAATGTACAGGGTTATCCATTTTCCGGTGTCAGAAGTAAACGTAAATAAAAACATTTAAAATATATTTTCTCATGATATTAAAACACTACATCATTTAAATGACCACCACTCGAATTGTTGCTAACATCGATTCATTTCTTTCAAACACTTTATGGCACATATTGGGCGGTATTTCAGCCATAACCTGACAAATGTTGGTTTTTAAGTGCTCAAGAGTTAAAGGTTTATCTGCATAAAAACGGTCTTTCGCGTAGCCAAACAAAAAAAAGTCCAGTAATGTCATATCGCATGATCTTGGTGGCCAGTTGATATCGAGAAATTACGCGGCCAGGAAATGTCTCTTGCAATAAAACATATTCTCCAAGACGTATTCTTCAATAGCAGGCAAAAAAAGTCGGTTATCACCGCCTGTTGTTCAAGCCCCAATTCGACGTATCTACGATATTGTGAATGGTCACCTGGCTTCAGTTGTTATGTGAATTGGACTTAATATGGATGTAGGTGTAGATCCAAATGCAAAAAACGTCATAATGTGCCGTTAGACAGTCTTAATTCGTAAGAACGACGAGAAATCGACACATTCGGGTCTTCGGCAAAACTCTTTCACTTACAGAAGCGATATTTTCAGTAGTACTAGCTTAACGATGATGCACAGGCCTTACAATATCTATGCTTTCCTTATTATTATTATTATAATTTTATTGAAAGCATAATAAAATTGTACTAACAATAATTTAATAAAGCGTAAGCTACCAGGGCTTTTTGCTAATATATACTTTCAATGTCTATACTTTCAACTGGAAAAAAAAATTGGGTTAACAACTTAGTTTGATGTTAAATTCCAGACTTATACTTTTGAAACCGCAAGATGGATAACCCGTTATTAAAGAGTACTCTGTTAAAATCAGCAATTTTGAAAAATCTTACGTTGAGGAAAAAGTGTTTAATAGTGTCAATTAGCCAAATGGGGGCTTTCATAACCAGAGAGGTTTTTGAAAGGATGCCAATCGGAGAGTATAAGGGATACGGTCTTGAAATGTTCAAAGAATATTTTTGAAAATCAAAAAATATATATGTACATAGTATTTTTCGAAAAAATAAAGCCGAAAGAATATTTTAATACTTCTGAATTAAAGGGTAAGGACACCGAAGCATTTTCGAAAAATCGTTTTTACTTACGATACATATAGGATATTTAAGGCAAGTATTGCATTGATAAATGGTAACTTTGAACGGTAACTCTGTAGAAGGCTGCCAATTGGAGAGTATTAGCGATACGGCATTGAAATTTTCACTGAATATTTAAAATAATAAATATGGAAATTATTACTTGTAAACCCAAAACTAATATTTTTTGAAGGCGTTTTAAAAAACAAAATAAAGCCAAAAGAACATTTTTAAGCTAGTCAATCGAAAAGTTAGGCTACCCTGGAGTTTTTAAAATATTATGGACGGAACAAATATTTATATATTTGGTTTTTAAATTTAAGTTTTGAAGGTATTGCAAAATTACTTCTTATTTGCAACTACACAAAATTTCAAACGCGTTTATCTCAAAATACTGCAATTTTCTAAACAACCAGACTCATAACTTAGCCAATTTTTAACCGATTGACTCAAAATTTTGTAAATATCTTGGACATTATATATTCTTTGAAAATCCATACAATTGTTGTTATATTGCATATTTCATTTTTTATTAACAAATATCTGACTTTTTTTAGAAATCATTCAATTGAATAAAATTCAATATTTTTCAAAAATTCTACGTGCTTCTATAGCACTCGAGAAACAAAATTGAGTCATGATTTAAAAATTGGAATAGCTATGTTAGTCCTATTGTGAACTCTGAAAAAGAAGACGTCATTGCAAAAACGCTGCACAGTCGACATTTTGAAATAAATCGCTTAAAACAAAATTCTTTGTATACAAAAACTTCATTTTTGTAATACACATTTATTTTAAAAGTAGGTATATCTGAAAAAAAAAAATCCAAAAAAATTAATATTTTGTTCGGCCTTTACGATAGTCTAAGCTTTGGAAAAAATGTAATTTAATTTTTTTAAATCGTTTAAAATTAAAATTGTTATTAGTACAATGTCGGCTAATAAGGTGATCGTGATAACATTAAGTTGATAAAATGACCTGAGGCTCTATTAGCAAAAAGTTTAAGAAATTTTGCCTACACAGTGTAAGCCCAAAGATAATCCAGCTCTGTCTGATGTAGTTTGAGCATGAACAAATCTGGATCATGGACAACTAATGTAATCCAAACCCAACGACTTCTTCATGGATTCGACCATCAGGATAAGAAGCGTAAAAATCTGCTAAGATGGTTGAGGACCATCAATTGTAGATTCTCTTAGCCAAGAAGCATACGTAATGCTAGAAAATGTCTGCCGAGTAATTAGGTGTTACTCAATTAGCCACTTCTAAGCATATCTGTGTCTAGGGAAATTTTAAAACAATACGACGAACGGCCAAAGATAGCTTAATAAGCCGCTTCCCTCGAAATAAATGTAACCATTTATAATGGCTATCGAGGGCAATTACTTTAAATACATTTTTGACACTAAATTTAAGGTTAAAAGGTATCCAATTTTTGTATATGTTAAGTAACGTCCTTGTGATTAATATTTAAACAAAAAAATAGTACTCATACGCCACAGGTCATATTTTTAATACCTTCAACCTTTTGACGTTTAGTGGTGTGACGGAATCAAAAATTGTTATAAAGTCTCGATTTTGTTTAATACCTTGGCTGGGAAAGATAGGTTCTTATGTCAAAATAATTAATCCTTGAAACTTAAGTCATTATGTTTTTAAACAAATTTTATCGAAAAACACTAAGTTTAATTTACTGAGACTCTAAAAATTTCTTAAATAAGGGTGTTTTTTAAGCATTGCACAAATTGCTTTAACTTCTACCAGAGCTCCCTCCAAAAATGGTTTGTTTTTAAAAAGTAGATTAAAATGTTTGATTACTCATGAGAGCCAAGAATCAGAAGAATTCTCGCATAAGTTGAAGGTAGAAGGGTGTTTTTTTTTTTTTAAGAAAATTGATTTATCTTTTCAGTTTTGAGAATAAAGTTTTGCTTGTCTAAGATGGACGCGAACTTGTTATGATGCGTTTATAGAGTTTAAATATTGATTCCATTGGAGAAAGCGTTAACAACAACTTTGTAAAGCAAACCGAAAAATAAGTGGAATAGACATGACTTTATTCCTAAAAAAACATCAATATCATTGTGACTTCTTGGTCTTATTAGCAATCAAACATTTTTTATCAACTTTCATAAAAATCTCATTTTTGGGAAGGAGTTTCTGGAAGAAGTCTAATAGCTTTTCATAACGCTTCGAAAACACCCTTTATCATTAAAAACTCCTTTGAATTTTGTTTGTATAGGAAAGAGTTGACCCATGTTTCATATTTTAAAGGGTCTTTCGTTAGTACTTTACCTGCAGTACTCAAAAAAACACCGTTAGGTTAATTATACAATTGCAGTTACGTACTTTCCCTAGAATTTTCCAAATGAGTTTAGTTTTACCAAAATAAATATTTCAATACTGTCATACTGCCTTAACCGCACACTCTTGGCCTTTTTTAAATGAGTGTTGACAGAATGCCAATACTAAAATTTTGCGGGACTTTTTACACGCTACTGTAATTAACTAGGTTAACCAATAAAATTGGGATCAGTACAAAAATCTCATATTCTTAAAAAACTGAGGACATGTTCCCAATTTTTCAATTCTTTCTTTTATAAGAAAAAACTTTAGATTTAAGAAAGCATTCACAGTATCGGTGTGTTCTTACTATCCCAAAGGACAACAACAACCACCAAAAAAAAGCACATAAATCTTAAAAACTTTTCAGAGTAAAGTCTTCTCTAAAATAAAATTCATACCATGTCAGAGAAAAGTTAAATTTACATGGCGCCAAAAGTCACCATAAACAAAACAAACCACACAACAGAAAAATATCAGATTTAAATTTGAATTTTAATCTTGGCGAGTTTAGTTTTTCCCGATAAAAGGGTATATTCAAATTCCTACCTATACCTTCTCCAGATAGATCCCACCTGAAAAAAGTCCAAAATACAACAACTCAAAAAAAAAAACCCACATATCCGCCCACAATGTATGCACAAACTTCGCACTTTAGAAATAATTTGCATAACGTAGTCATCGGCGGCGGCTTCGGTCGTTCGTGTTGTCCACGTTCGCAAACAATGCGCAGCGAGTATGTTGTTGCCACACGCTCTTCAAACTCCACTCTTTCGACAGATAGATTGAGTGAGTTGAGCTTGAGATATCAAAGAGGACCAAAACCTCGCCATCGCATCGCCAGAACAACGCAAAATCAAACTAAACCACCACAACAACAAGTCCTTATCTAAACTAATCCCCTTGCCCAAAAGGCATAAATTAATTCGAAAGGAAAACAAAACATAACTCCAACTTCAACTCCGTCACAAGCGTTAGACGTTAGGCGTTAGGCGTTCTACCAAAAACAAAACTTCATCAGTTCAGTGAAGAACTCTCTCGCCTACGTTTTTCACGTTTCTACGGTCCTCCGTATAAAACCAATGTATCCACGGATGAGAGATTGTTTGTTTTTTCTTTACTCGCAGCCTTTGTTCCACATGCACCAACTTTGGAGATAATTCACTCGTCCAGAAGTGCAAGCCCAGCACGTAGATAAATCCCAAATTCTTCCAATCTGCTGGAAATTGCTATTTTTGCCAAAGAACAATATCCCCGCCGCAGACGGACGAGAAGCTGTGTATCTACGATGGAGGGGAGGTAGGATGGTAGGTGTATTGATGTCCAGAACCTGCTTCTAGATTTTTGGTTTACGAGATCTAAAAATGGATGCGCTTGCGGCTTCTGATGAGGATGAGGATGAGGATGCAGATGACGATGACGTGACGGTGCAATAGAAATCAACCGGAGATCGACCTTACTTGGAGCATTCTAGTTATAGAAGACCCTTCTACGAGTATATCTGGTTCTCTCCTCATGACTGCATCATGCAGGATTAATCTAAAGTTTGTTGTATAGAATCGTTAAGTTTGCCTCATGGTTGTGCGCCTTCACAATCCTCCAACTCCTACTCCTTTGGAAGTTGAAACCAACATAGGTCCACACGAGATTGATGGTATCCTCGAGAGGGAGAATGAAAATTAAATGAGCTCATTGGCTTCGGGTGATTATCGTTGGAGTGGACCAATAAAATTGAAACAACCAAGTCCAATCCAAGCCGCAAGACACACGCCAATTTGAATGAGAGAGTACCTTTGGTCTTTAGTTTATATACCTACGACTATATATGCTATCGGCTATCGGGAAGGCACACAGCTCAGCGCAGAGCAGAGCAGCGTCTATATGGATTTAATTTGCATATTGAAATCGTTTAGGTTTTGTTATATGTAGGTAGGATATGTTTTGTGACTGCGTCTCCGGTCGTCTAGAGTGTAGGTTGTATAAGGTTTTCTGTAGTAGGAAGTTAGTGTTTTGGTCTATAAAAACATCATGGTGGCAGAATGAAAACAAAATGTACCTACATCATGCATCGAAAGTCTCTGCCACCACCGAGCGCCGCAACAGAGCGGGACAATGTGGTTTATAGCTTGTATAATGCTTATGTTTTTTTTGTGATTGAAACAAGGGTTTGAGTTTGGAAAGTTTAAAACTCAATTTCATGACAAATATTATTGCGGAAGCAAAAGTTTGTTCAAATCGACTTGAAAATGGTTAACCACATCTAAATCGACATCGAAAGCACTCGTCTGTCTATGAGATGTCTATGGAATTAGGAACCAACTTTTACCAATTAAATGAGGGAGGACGAAGGGATCAAAAGTGTGTTTGCGGTTGAAAAAGGCGAAACCTTGGGCGAAAATCTTATCAAAGAACAAGTTGTTGGTTATCTTTATTAATAAGAAACTTTCAGTATTCTGTTCTTCATATGAAAGCAAGTGACGGGAAATCGACTGCTTCAAATTCTCTAGCACAATTTCTTAGAGGCACAGCAATGTTTCCTGTAGAGCTTGAATTTTTCGAAGAACTGATATCGGTTGAATATTTACTGAACCAAGTGCTTTAAATGTTGTAATTTGAATACGTTTACGGAACACAAGTGTTTCAAATGATAAAAAAATAAGTGAGGGAAAATTGACTGCCTCGAACTTTCTGGGACAGCAAGGTTTTTGACAGATCAGTAGGTAGATTATGGTGGCTGTTAAATGAAATAACGGCTCATACCGCTGCTGCGTGAACAGAACACCCATTTTAATACTTGGTAATTTGTACTTCTTGGTAATTTGACGAAACAGACTACAAAAATTGCAACCTAGAGCCGGATCTAATACCTAATAACATATTTACTCAGTTCCTTAGCGCATATGTGTTCTCTGGCAGGACATGTATAGCTTTAATTACCCTCACGTGCAAGAGCTTTTATTTTATAACTGACGAACACTCAGAGGGACAGAGGGACATAGACACAGTGTGAGCATTAGGAAGGGCTGAAAAGAAGATGTCGGTGTACATTGGTTTTGAATTTGACAGATTGTGGTAGGGCATTACGCATTCGCGTAGTACGGCTAACGAGCGAATATCTTTACTTCACACTACAACCGAAGGGTAAACTGATGGGCATTCCTAGAAATGCAAGTATTATGGTTGAACTGTTCAAGGAGAAGAATCCAACTGCATAATTTGCTAGAGCATAGTGAGTTAAAATAACGTTAAAAACGGGTGAGACAAGAAACATTCCAACAATTTTCGAGTGACATAATTAAGTTTATAGTGTTATTATACCAACAGTTTGAATAGCTCTTCATTGAATACTTTCGAAGAGGAATTTCGAAGTAGAATTCGGAACTATCTCAAAAATCTACATTTCTCAACAAATCTCAGATTGATTTAAGGCAGGGCATTTCTACTACATATTGGTTAGCTTCTTACCTAAAAAGTTGAAGAAAGTCAAAATAAATGGTCATCTAAGTTATTTTGTGTCTATTAATAAAGGCCTCTTGCGAGGAATGGACAAAGCCTCCAAGAGTAATTCTTGTCATGAAAAGTGCTTTCTCAAATTAGAAGTTCGGATTCGGCTTAAAACTGTAAGTCCCCTCCATCCCTGGTAACAGTACTCGCACTCAGGAATGCGGTTGAGAGTTGTAAGTCACTAGGCCCTAGTTCTCAAAGGACTGTTGCGCCACCTAATTTTTTTTTTAATAAAGGTGTTCCTCAAGGTTACGTCCTTTGGCCTTTATTCGTTCTTATACTCATTGATTCTTTAGTCTTTTAATATGGTTAAGAGGAATTCAAACAGCTTTTGTAGATGATCTATATAGGTAGTTCTAACACTTCTTCCAGCGCTCTTAATTTCATTCCTGTTATTAAGCATGATATTCGTAAGAGTAATATAATAGTTGCTTATTTTCCAGGTGTTGCTTTCGTACAACAAAACTGATTACACGTTTGAATGGAACAGTAGAAGCTTTTTGTTCAAGGTGAGAGAAACATTCCTCCAAATATTGAACAACACTCCAGCTTCTTACCTAAAAAGTTGAAGGAAGTCAGAATAAATGGTCATCTAAGTTATTTTGTGTCTATTAATAAAGGCGTTCCTCAAGGTTACGTCCTTTGGCCTTTATTCGTTCTTATACTCATTGATAGTCTTTTAATATGGTTTAGAGGAATTCAAACAGCTTTTTTAGATGATCTATAGGTATTTCTTACACTTCTTCCAGTGCTCTTAATTCCTGTTATTGAGCACGATATTCGTAATAGTATAATAGTTGCTTATTTTTGAGATGTTGCTTTCGTACAACAATACTCATTACACGTTTGAATGGAACAGTCAAAGGTTTTTGTTCAAGGTGAGAGAAATATTCCTACAAAGATAGTCTTCATTATTTATTAAAGCTTTATCAAAAAGTATTCCTTCATAAAACTTCTTCTAATTAAAAAAAAATCATTTGTCAATCATTACCTAATAGTTCAACTCAATATTGATATCAAATATTCCAAAAGTATCTACAAAAAAATATTCACTTAAACTTCCATCACGTCCGCCATCATCAGTCTCCACTTACAGTATAAACTTAACCCTTTTCGATTCATAAAAAGTCCATCAGAAGCAATCAGTTAAAAGTTTTATGATATCTCAAAAATCTGTTGCTTCCTACGATAGAAATGTATCTAACTTACAAAAAAAAACTATCTATCTTTTCAATAATAATAATTTAAATTCGATCGAATTCACCAAATTGACTTCATTTCCTTATTCACAGTCCTCACCACTTCCTCAAGTTTATAATAAGAACGAATATATGTATAGGTATAGTGATAGTGACCATTTTCGTTATAAGAATGAAAAGGAAAGAAGAAGAACGAAAATAGTTTCAAATTTCATAAACAAAACTATCACTTTTCTCGTTCATCGAACAGCAATTTAATTTCCAATCAAGGACACAGCACAGGCTTTTGTATTCTTCAAAGTTTTATTCTTGGTTATTTTTCTTTAAGTTTGCTGTTCGTCTTCAATATATCTTTTATACCCTTGAGTTAGCTCAACTTTTGGCTAAAAATTCGGGGACAATAAAATTAAAAAAAAAAAGAACGTAAAGATGGACCAAAACAAATTTTAGGGATTTTAGAGAAGGAAATCTTCACCACACCGCACAGAACTTTCAAAACTCTAAGCCCAGAATCAGAAAATGTGTAACCACCAGTTTTAATAAAGGCACTCTGGAAGATGAAGATGGCTGATGCGAGTGAGTGAACGACGACGCGTTGGAGGGGACCTAACAAAACAACAACAAAAAAACGAAAAAAAGATTGAATGACATAATAATCTTGACTGTTTTGCCTGAAAATGTATCTTAGTCCACTCTTATCATCCTATATTGACGAGGGAGGGTTTGAAGCACAATGGAAACGGATGATCTATACTCTGCCCGAAGAACCACCATCGGTTCCACGCCACGCCACAACACTTCACCGACCATCGACCAAACGACCGACCGACCGACCGACCGAATGGTCGATATGGTGGTAGAAACTTGATAGCATATTTAAAATTGGTACCATTATGTGGTTCGAAAGTGGTTCCGGTTAGTGAGCAAGCGAGCGAATCATGTTTTGTGTCGCAGCTAAAATGTAGTTAATTTGAATCAGCTTATGGAATTAATTCCAAGCGATTTGAGTGACACAATAAAGAGTCTTTGCTTTTGGTTCTTATTTTTTTCTTCGGCTGTTGTTGTTGTTGTTGTTTGCATGAGGTCTTAAGTCTTAGAAGGAAGAAACAAAATTTAAAGAAAATAAGAGGCAGGTACAGATATTTTTTTTAAAGTGGTTTTTAATACTTGAAATAGGTACTTCTAAAAGCATTCCTTAAAAAAAAAAAACTAAAAATTAGATGAGGAAGTATTTAAAATTATGTTCTCTGAAGGCTTGTAAAAGAATGCAATCTTTTGGGAATGCAATCATTTTAAATCATTTATTGAATTGAATTTCAATATTGCATTCATTGATTTCACCTAAAGATTTTGACTTCAAATTTGCAAGCACCAATCATATGCAAAAGAAAAAAAGATGATTGGTGAAAAAATGATTGAATTCTTTTTGAGGTCAGATGATTGGTGATTTCAAAATTTTAAAATCCCAATCTCTATAGGTGAATTCAATGAATGCAATCTTTATTTTAAAATTATAAAAGAGGCTGGGGTGCGACCCACACTGATAACTTCTCATCCCGTTTGTCGATTTGCCTTGCATAAAAGTTTGTAGGTTATCGTGTTTTGTTAAAAAAGTTGTCAGTTGAATTATTCTTAAAAATTTAAAAATTACCAACAATATTTTGCATATAATGAAAAAGTTTGATTTCAAAATCTATTTTTGTTAACGAGATTTTTAGTCGAAAACCAATGTTTACCAATTTTATTAGAATTTCTTAAAAGTTTTTGTTTCTTAGATAAACAAATACAAATTTAATGAATGAAATGAATTTGAAGTCAATACCTTTTATTGTTCACGAGATATCGAGAACCGAACATGAATTTTTACCAAATTTGCGTACTAGTTTTTTGGTAGATCCCATTTTTTTATGAAAAAACGGTCTGTTGGATTTTTATAAAAAATGTCGAAAACAGTATTTTATGTGACATAAAATAAGTTTGAAGCCAATATTTTTAATTTTCAAAAAGATATTTGAGTCGAAATAAATTTTTACTAAGTTTTAGTATTGTTTTTTTTAGATTTTTATTTTTTATAAAAAAAACTGTCAATTCGATTTTTCTGAAAAATTTAAGTGAATGTTGAAAACAATATTTTTAGAAGATAAAATTAATTAAAATCCAATATCTCAAAGTTTTGAAAAGATATTTGAGTTGAAAATCAATTTTTACCAACTTTGAGTAATGTTGTTTTTAGGTTTTTATTTTTTATAAAGAAAAATTGTCAATTAGATGTTTCTCAAAATTTTACCAGATGTTGAAAACGAAATTGTTTGGAGATAAAATAATTTTTTGTTCATAAAATTTTCGAGGTGACAAATATTTTTTTCAGTTTTTTTGATTTATAAAAAAACCGTTGATTGGAATTTTTTTCCAAAAATATACTTGTTTGGTATCACGTTACAATATATAATATAAAATTTAATTCAAGTCTCTAGCGTTATTGGTTCGTGAAATATTAAGGGTTAACCAACATTTTCACCATTTTTTTTAAATTGCTATGGTAAAAAAAACACCACCTCAATTTTTTTGAGAGCCCTTTCTGCATCTCTCTGCATTATTTTCTGTATAACAAAATTTATTTGAAGTCGATATCTCTACTGGTTCTTGAGCTATGGACGACGAAAAAAACTTCGAGGACGTACGGACGTACGAACTCACTTACGTACACAGTACACAGACATCTCTCTAAAAATCTTTTATTTCGACTCTAGGGACCTTAAAGCGTCAAGAAATGTCAAAATTTTCAATTTGAAAAATCGGACGGATTACAATAACTTCCTATGGGAAGTTAAAAAGATCGCGTTCAAAATAGATTGCATTCTTTTATAAGTACTTTGTTATTATGACAGTTGATAGCGGCCATATTGTTTAAGCTTGATTCGTTAAACTGACAGTCATTTACTTAGTCTGTTGTATCAAATTTAAATGAGAACGTTGAAATTGAACTTCGAGATTCTAATCTTATCAGAACTTACCTCAAAAATCCATTCCCCATCAAGCTTGTGGTGTTTCCAGCTTTATATCAACCATCATTAGATTTTTTAAAGTCAATAGTTGTGTTATATTAAATTTGGTGTTTGGTCTCGTAATTTTACGGTCTTATCGGTCTTGACTTGAATTTTGGAAAAGAACCGAATTAAAACAACAACTAAACAATTACAAACACCCTGAAGCAGTTGAAAGCTGACCTTAATTTTGTATTCAAAAATCATCTTCAGTGACAAGTCCCGTTTCTGAAAGATGATGGATGATTTAACAAACAACGATTTTGAAATTGGAACTCTACTAATCTAAAAGAGCCTTTTTGATGTGGATTTCGAAAATGTCGTTTAGATTTGAAATCAACACCTAAAATTAACTCCAAAACGTATTTTTCAAAACTATGAATGTATTAAATTCAAGGTTTCTCAAAACTTCATGTAGATTCAAATAAAGACTCCTAACTAATTAGAATTGCTAGAAACTTAGTAAGATACTGAAATGACTTAAACTGTATCTAGAAGACGAAGATTTGTCATTACCTAAGCTTTTTAAACACCATATATTTTGATTGTCATTAACTATTTTTAGAGTGGCATATTTTGAGAACCTGATGTGATAGAAAATTTATGTGGCCAGATTCGAATTCAGTACAATTTGTTCATTTATTTTGTTGAACGGTGAAATTTCTTAAATGTGAGTGTAAAATGTCTAAAAATAATATTAGTTTCTGTTTAGTAGTTAAACTAGTGCGGATTTCTTTTTGCAATGAAACGTGAAGTGAATTATTTTAATGAAGTCTGCAAATTGCAGCAAATAGGGACATACAAAATATTTAATCCCAATTTATTTTAAAACAAATTCTATCTTCAAAAAATAAAACTATCCCTCGTACTACAAACACAATATCTTTAAATGATCCTCTCACAAAACATTTGTTTGAGAGAAAATGATTTAGTAGATTCTGGGATAGCTAATCCTTTCATTTTATATCCCACCACGTGACGTCTGAAATTGACGTATGCAAAGTACTCTGTCTTCTTCTATGTGTCATTTTTTCATTCTTGTCACGTTTCATGAATATAAATACGTCGTCGTCGTCGTATATCCTTATATCCGTTTCCGTTTTCTATATTCTTGCATACAATGGCATCACATTTAACGCTTCATTCTATCAAATTTTATATTCCTTTCAGTGAAAGAATCTTTTTCTCTGTGTTTGTGTAGAATTGTAGATGCGTGTGTTTTTTAAGTAAATTTTCGTGAATAACATAACCAAATAGTCTATTCTCAATTTTCGTTCCTCCATATATCATGACATCTTTCGTCAGCAGCTTAAAGTACCACACTAAGCAAACGAGTAACGAACGATGAAGGTTCTATTATAACGTTTGGAACAATTAGAAATGAAATTTGTATTATGCAAGAACACAAAACGAAAACCAATTGTGCGATTACAATCTTTGTGTTCTCATTCATCTAAATATATCTAACTGCTGTGATTCATTAAGCCTACGAAAATGAAAAATAAAATAAGAAAAAAGAATAAAAAGTATCCATTAAATACTCTTGATGATGGTGGAGCTTCTTCGTGATGCGTGTTTCTATGTACAGCAACACCAAATAGCGGGGCAAAATATCTGGGAAATTGAAAAAAAAAAAAACTAAATTTGAAATACTTGACTATAACCAAACGAACTCTTTCTTTAACTAAACAAAAAACTAATGAAGCAACGAATGAAAGGGTCAGCTAGTGAACTTCTTAATGATAATGATTGTTATAAATATTTTATGGTTTTTAGTTCTCCGGAGCCAATCTTTCAACCATTAAAACACCATACAAATAATAGAAAAAAATTATGTTAAAAGATGATCCATACAAAACTCAGTTTTTTAAAAATAATTTTCAAGCACTACAGGAGTTAACATGATTAAGGTTTAAACACAGGGTAAACGTTTGGTAGGGAACAATTTAGAGGAGATACCGGTGCACGTTGGTCTTAAAGTTTTGAACATCGAAATGGGAGGATAAAACAGATTTGGGTAAATCATTATACATTCTTAATGTGCAGTCAAGGAAAGAATCTCTATAGGTACTTCAAAGTACGTCCAAAATTTAGCGTAAGACTAAACTAGTGAGCATTCATGGAAGTGAGAATATTACGGATTAATTCTAGGTAATTCGACAATACCGATTTGTAAAAATATCGGTAAAACAATGAAATACATGAAATACTGCAGTGTTCGTGTTATGTAAAAGTTGCGGTAATAATTCAATCGTTTATAAAACTCAAACCTTTCTTATACATTTTTCCAAAAGAATAAAACTTCCCAAATATGGGAAGTTGCTTGCATTATCGTCGGTGAAATCCTAAGCATCTAGCAGCGTTTTTGGCAATGTCAAATATATAATCATTCTTTAAGAGCTGATCTGTGGCATCAGGGTGGGCTACGCCTTAACGACAGGTGACACTTTCAGTTTTTGAAGCATTCTACGCGGTTAATGCTGATAAGATCGGACTTTAATAAGGTCTGTTGAAGTGTCATATACAAAAGACAATAATCTGAATCTAGACACTAATATGAAAAATTGAGAGTTCTATAATCAGCGAAACATAGTTTGGAAGTTTCAGACAAGAAATATTTTACAAATATAAGGAAGAGATTCGGAGACAAAACGTAGCCCTGTGGAACACCATCATTTATTTTGTGAATTTCAGACTTTTCATTCAATTCTTTTCTCTAGCGTTTTTTCTGTGATTGATTTAATCACAGAGCTTGTTTTATTGACAATAAAATTGATATGGTATTGTGTAAATTCAAAATCGGAAAAGAATTTAACACCTAAATCTTTGGAAGTGAATACGTTAAAAAGTTTTTGGTGCAAAATATAATAATCAAGTACAATTGAAATTCGTTTTTAAGTAAAAGTTATCGTCTGGCAATTTGAAAGGTTAAGGGAAATGCTATTTTTCTTACACCAAAATGTAAACTTTCAATATCAGCATGTAAGAGTATGCGAACATGGGTCGACTTTAACATAAAATCTTTACGTCATTAGCAAAAATGAAAAGCTCACTTAAGCGTAAACCTACGGAATACCAGCTTGACAGATAATTTCTTAAATTTACTTGGTAGAATCTATTTTGTAGACAAGATTTGATCCAAGCTAAGAAAAATGGTGAAAAACTGAGAGATTTAAGTTTGAATAAAATAATTCCGTGGCTAAGTTCGGAAAAAACTTTAGAAAGTCAGTATATACACAGTCAAATTCAAAACCTTGTTCAAAGGCGTTTGAACATTCGTTTGAGCATGTGAGAAAATTTTGGTGAACTTTTTCTCACGAATCTGTGTTGTTGTTCGTTCTCAAATAAGATTTTTAATACAAAAAACTTGTTTACCAATTTTAGGAATGCAATAAAGTCTTGCGATGGACCTGTTTTTTGTTATTTCCGCTTTGTCATCTTTCTTTAATATTGGTGTAAGAAATTACTTTTGCCCTATACTTCGAAACTTTTCTGTTTTTAAAGAAAGTTTGAATATTAAAGAAATGGGTTCAACTTAAGCACTTCTTTACTTTTTTAATACTTTCGGGGGAATACCATCGGGACCGTCTGAGCATCATTCAAACAGTCAAGAAGCTTTTTTAGAAAATTGTGAACAGTGACAGTATAATTTTTACACCTTTTGTAATGATGTTTTGGATAATAGCATATTTCAATCAATATATTAACAAGGTATTTATATGAAATCAACCTTCTATGCACTAGTTGAATATATTTGAAATATTATTTTTAAATAATGCTTCTGTAAAATTCAATTCATTTTATTCCAGTTTTAAACCTATTTTACCCCACTGTAATTTGCCGAACACTTTTCAAATATTGCTTCGTAACGATATCTAATGGTTTTTCTTGGTGTTGGTGTTGTTGTTGTTATTTGTTTCTTTAAGATAGATACATTTATTAATTTTCGGAGATTTTTTTCAATCAATATCTTTCTTATAATTTCGGAGCAGGATAAAGGCTTGTTGAAAGTAATTAACATTACATACTGTTATCGCCCCCTCAAATACTAATTTATGATCTTTTCTTCTATTTTAATTGCTTTTATGTTTAATAATGTTACAATAACAACACACACACAAAAAAAATTATGTTTATTATTTGATTGAAAATTGAATTGAAAATATTTGATCTTTAATCGATTGTTGAAATATTTCTTTTTCTTTTTCGTTTTTGGTGTATAGAGTGATGATGATGGTGAATGAACTTAACGTTGATTTAATGGAAGCGTTTTCTTCATGTACCTCATGTAAACCTTTTTTTTTAAATCTTTAAGCTGATATACATAAAGTGAGAGTTGCTCTTGCTATGGATGTTGTCTACAATGGAATCAATATTTTTAAAGAACAAAAATTATGATTGACGGTTGGAAACACCTACCTGATATTATTTAACATTGATGTTGGGTTCTTTCTGATTAATCTTAAATTGAACAAAACAAAAAATGATTTTAAAAACTAGGAGTGGACTTATTTGAATTTATTGTATGAAATTTTTAAATGAAAGGGCTTTAAGAGGTTAAATATATATTTTAAAATTCACAATTTTAAATAATTTGCTGTTAATTACAGGGTTTTGGTTACTTTAATATTGTATTGTTTTTTAGGAGAAGTTTAGATACAGTTTACGAGTGGTTTAAAACGCACAGCTAAGACAAAAGAAAGATTTAGTGTACGATAAAATTTAAGAGTTAAGTTCATTATATTTCTAATGATTTGTTAAATTTGCATAAATAAACGTTTTTGTATTATAACCTTTAAAAGAATTGATTGATGCTTTAAAGAACTCAAACATAAATCAGTCAAGTTTAATAAAATGTAACCTTTGCAGGAAATTTTAAAGAAAAAAATTCATCTGGTCAGATTCCTTCTTCAAATAACAAGGGACATATACATTATACAAGTACATAGGTGCATAAAAGGTGACGGAATCCATTTTTAAAATCCACATCCAAGTTTTGATTACAATTACAGACGAACATTTTTGACGTGAAAACTAATTTTTTTGTCACTCCATAAGAAAGTTTCTAATGTTAAAGAAGTCCTACAAGTGGACTTGATAGTTCTGGGCTTAATTCAAACTTAAGACTATTTTTAGCCACTTTTTTCACTTTTTGTCAACTTGATTTAAACTCAACTGCAGTTGGCCAACTCTTAAGTTAGTTTTAAGCTAAGAGTTGAAAGTCAATTTTAAGTTCATTTTTCTTTACTTGGGTTACTTTTAACTCAGGAATCAGAATTTGAAAGTTTTTGCTGCTTGAAGATTTTAAAATGTTCCCTTGGATATTCAACAGATTCGAATAAGTGTGTTATACATTTGGAACTATTATTTTCAAAATACAAAAATTATCTTCTGGTTTTTCTTTATTAAAATAAGAACAAAACATGAAATTAAAGATTTGCGAAACACAAGCTCCTTTTAAAAAATTCAATAAAATGAAAAATAATAAATTTGATTATTCATAATGATTTTATTGAAAAGGCTTCGAGGTAGCTTGCTTGTCGCTCAACTTTTCCATTACCTTGTTGATGGTTTTGAACTGTAATTCATGGATTACTTTTATCCTCAGATGATGATTGGCATAATATCGGTCCTTCGCAGTTTCCCATAAAAGGCGACAAATAGGGGACAGCTCTGGGGTGGGCAAATAATAGCCGCGTTATATTTTCATAATGATCCAATCTAGGTCAAATTAAGAAAATAATACAGCTCAGATCATGACATTTAAATTATATTATTTGACGTTTAGAGCAGAGTTGCCCTTCGGACATTTTGTTCAAGGATGATTTGTTTGTTTTTTTAACCTACTTGTTTGCACTTATTCATTTTAATTTCACGAAATTATGTTTTGTTTTGTTAAACATTTTCATTATTTTATCGTGTACATACAAAATACATAAATATTAAGCTTTTTGTGAAATGGTAATGCGGAAACACTTATTGAAGTGAGCCCAAATTTCACAAGACGAAATGTCACCGTGTGAAATAGTAAAACTAATTTTTAGATCACAAGAATTGATCCAAGCATTAAGCAGAAATTCAATTTGTTGTTATAATAAATAGATGATCTAATAATGCATCACGGAGAAAATACAAAAATGAAACAGGGCTAATATCGTTAATACAGTGGTATGGGATTGCGTGTCATCCAACTTAAATAAGAGGTCAATCAGATCCAATACTTTTAACTTTAGCCAAAAACAGTCGGTTGAAATGGTTTTGGAACACCTACTTCTGGCCAAAACGTTGTTCCCAGCCTTAATCTGCACCAAATGTAACTCTTGGGTGTTGGGTGTATTGGCTTATTGGCTTATTGGCAATACCATGCAAAATGATCTTGTAAATTTTAATATTTGGATCTTTAACTAGATTACGCACAATGTTGTAATCACGTTTCAGTTTCCAATGCTTGCAATAATGAGAAATGTTCCCAAAAATAGTTCTTTCGAACAGTTTTGTTCAGGACATTGTTTGAAAAGTATTTTACTAAATACAGAAATACAAGATCTGATTGGAAATCTAGAGTTAAGAAGTTGACTTTCTGATTGGAAGTTAAGAAAATCTAGATCTGGTAAACTAACGGGGGTTTTCAATTTGATAATACTTTTTTCGGAGTTGGTCTTCTTGACAGCTGTCACTTGATTTATTCTCAGTTTGATTTGCGATTTCTTAATAAGTACACTAAATCCTCAACAATATTTGCAAATCTTGTAAATTAAATACCGAAATACGCTTCGTCCAATATTTGAACGACATAATGGGCTAGCAGAGTCTTTTTGGTTAACCCATTATCTCACGTCGTGGGCTTGTGCGACTTAATTCCGCTGGACTTTTTTTGTGGGGTTATGTGAAGTTGCTCGTTTACACAGATAAGCCCGAAACGATTAACGCCTTGGAAGCTTGGATGCTAACATACAATTCGGATCCCAGTTGCTGCAAAAAGTGGTCGAAAATTGGGCCTAAAATTTACTAATACCAGCTGAAGCGTTCGAAATAATTTTTGAAACATAACAATAAGCTCTTATCTGTATAGTAAAATTATTTTTTTGGCTACGACATTAAATTGTAAGCGTTTAATTTTTTCTTGAAAACCTCTAAAAAATATCCTTTATAATGTTTAAAATTTTGATTTTAGAATGAATAATATCAAAAAAAATCCTTAAGTTGATTGAAATTTTAGAGAAGGATATAGCTTAAAGTTCCAATGTTTTTTTATTGTTTCTTAAAATGGTTGAAAACATATACCTGTAGCAAAAAAATAGTTTCACTCCTATTAGTAAAATTTAAATTTACTTTGAAAAAATTAAACATTTAAGTTTCATCCATTTTCATATTTAAACCCATTAAATGCCAGCTAAAAAGTCCATTAGCAGGCAGTTTGCTCGTTATAAGTATTTCAGTATTAAATGTGTAAAGTACTGATATTTTCATAATATAAATGAAATTGTAAAAATGTTTAATAGAAAACTTAACAATGGAGTAATTTTCTATAGAAAGACTTAAGATACTTTGCTTTTTTTCATTATTCATTATCATTTTAAAAAAACTAGCAATGATTTTTTTCTTGTGGGTTTAAGTTTCAAACTAATAACAGTTAGGTACTGCTAATTTCTTCAAAAAGTTCTAATCTCCAAAACCTGATTTTTCGAAAATTTAAAACTCGATTGAGTTCTAACTCATTTCTTTATCACGTTTTTAAGTCTAAGAACTCTTAATTAGATCTTTCTTTGAATTAGAACTTTAAATTTTTAGGCTTTTATTCAAAGTTATAAATTTCTCAAATGACGAAAACATACTTTAACAGCCCTATTATGGCTATCAACTATCAATTATTTGAAAACTGATAACTTCTATCAATTTATTGATAATTTGGTATTATGAGTATCAAATGATAATTTTTCACCCATTGTGAATACTAATCAATATACGATTGTGAATAGGTTTTGTTTGGTGTTTGACGTTAGTCATTTGTGTTGAGTTCTTGTGTTTTGTTCTATAAATAATTTCGGCGGAATAATGTATGTAAGTTGTTTTCATTAAATAAATTTCTCTTTTTTCTTAATAATATTTAGTTTATTTAGGAGTAGAATAGTTAGCAACAGAAAACAAATAGAAAGGCTTGTGGAACTAATGGAGGAAAATCCTGAGGTTGCAAAAGGCATTTTTGCATACATACCTACATCTCTGAGCGCTCAGTTGATGGTACATACATGCCTATTTATCAACGAAGAATTTGTGGCTGATAGAAAATTTGATGGATATCATAATTTTTGACAGCCGTAATTCCAAGTTAGTTTAATTTGCTTATTTTAATTCATGAATTTATAATTTGTCCAGTGGGTTTGAAGCATCTTGTAATACTGTTTATTTTAGCTTGCACGATAAACCTTTGTTCCTCAATACAATTGCCTAACAACAATTCTAGTGAAGGCATTTCGTTCTTCAATTTGTATATTCAATAAAAACTACAAAAAAAAACTTTTATAAATCGTATTTAAATTACAATTCTTCTTTACCATTTACGAATATTTGATACATTTGTCAACGAAGATTTTGTAGCTGATAGAATATTTAATGGGTATCAATTTGTTTGATAGCTGTAATACCGAGTTTATCAATAAAGCTATTCACAATAGATCTTTTAATTTACTATTTATCAAAAATATTGATAATAATTGATCACAATAATACCGATTCATTAATTTTGTTGATAATTATCAACTATTATCAAATATCGTGTTGATATTCGATAACCATAATAGGGCTGTAAGGCTTTCTCAGTAATTTAGTCTTTTCTTTTTATCTAAAGTAGTTTGTGCTGATTTGTCAAAGATACTTAAAAATGTGCCTAAAACTCTTATTTCCCATCAAAAATTATCTTCCTCATTAAAATTTTGTTTCATTTCCTAATTAAGTTCTTCAAAATTTTAATCTAACTGAAAAATAATCAAGAAACAAAAAAAAAAACGGTAACAACCAAAAAACATTTCAAATGTTTCGTTAAAGTATATTTTGTAATTCATTTTAGCGACGCGACGACGACTGATGGAATGACGCGTCCGTCACTCTACAAAAGTCCAACTAGTTATACATTCCGCTTAATTATGATGGAAATTCTCTCATGACACAGTGGCAGCTCGTGTCGGAAGCTTATATCGTGCCGACATGCATTGCCATCAAATGTTGCATCAAAAAGGATTCAAATTCAAACGTTGCTTTGTAAATCTGACGTGGCGGCAGAGGCAGAGGGAGCGGCATCGGCAGCGGTATTAGCACTCAGTTCCGCTGTCAATCCTTCATTCTAAATGGTTTGCTATCTGTATGTCTTTATATAAAGGTATCCGACCACGTTTAATATCTGAATGGTTTATGTTCTTGAATTATTTCGTTTCGCGATTCATGGCCAGGCCACAATTCAGTTTTACCTTTCTATAGATACGTTTACGGTTTACATCGCACACCACTTCCAAATCCCTTCGCTCGTTCGTTCGGCTTAAAAGTTAGCAACAGTTTTGATTGATGTCTCCGCGTAACAGTCTTATGTATACAGTTTATATCTATGTAGAGATACTTTATTCGTTAATCCTTCTTGTCACCCGGAATACCACAAGTGAATGTATATGATGGTTTGGTTTGGATGTTGGCTTTTGGTCTTAATAAGAACACGACACATTTCATCCGCGGTTAGTTTAATGTGTTAGGATTAAGGACACGACCATGGCTCCCCATCATCATCAGTACCCTTGACTCCAACTCAAACTCGGGCCTGTACTCTTGTCTCTTGCACCAGCCAGCAGCGTGATTCGAGACAAAAACAAAAAAAACGAAAACATCATTTGACACTTGATAAGGTGATGTGAATAACGTGCTGTGGAAATTCGATTCAGGGATTTTCGTCATCGTCATCATCATCATTAACATCATCGTCACAATCGTCGTCGTTTGCACGCAACAGCTTTTTTAGGAGAGGTCGACCAAAGACGACGAAGAAACGTAAGACCGCGCCGCCGAAGCCCAAGGAGGAATATACTTGTTGAATTCTAATTGAAAGTGTCAACATTTAATGTGCTTTGCAACTTGTTGCTCTCTCACTCTCTTCACACTTTCCCCAAAAACCCAGGATTTGAATGAGAGTGGGATGATAAAATTCTTTGGTCTTTGACCGATGTCATTTTTCTGTAAGATTTCCATCAAAATGTCAGCTTTTATTTTTTCGGAATTTGAATTTAAAATTTGATTTCGTGTTTAGGTGGACATTTAATTGGTTTGGGGATTTAAATATTTGAATTATAAATTTGAGTTTTTAAAAGAAACAAAAAACCCAACAAACACTTGGACATAGATCAAGAGTTGGATTTTTTGAATTTGGTTTAAAAAGTAATCAAAAATTTGAGCCTTTCAATTTCGTTTCTTAAGCTCAGAGGGCTTAAACAATTCTAAGGGCTCTCATACTTTCAGTTAAAGTGACAATGTCAACCTTTCTGAGTTGCCCGCATGATTCAAGGATATTTTTGGAAAATGTAATTAAAACTTTAAGGTTAGGTATATTCCAAAGAGCACAAAGATTAGTGGTGACTGTAGTCTGCAGTACCACCAGATGTTAGGTGATGGCAAATAAAAGGTGTTAGTAAAGAATATTATACTAAAGTTTCATAAATACGAGTATTTCCCTGTGAACTCTGTACTTTAATCGATTTTTCTTCTGTTCTTTTTGGAACTTAAAAATAACGTCATAACATTCCTAGAACTAGCAGAATGCTAAGAATTTCAATAAAATTGCTTTCGTAACGATGAAATATGCAAAATCACTTCACTTGTGCTTTAAAGCACAGAGATTCGTTCTTTAGCCGTACTGCACGAATGTTGAATGCTTTAACACGTTCAGTTTTTCCATGCCATTGTAATGTTTTAGACTCCAAAACGCCTCCCTTTTTTCCTAATGCTTACACTGTGTCTTTTGAATATTGAAGGCGTAGAAAACCATTTGAGTGTGCGGTAGAAAATAAAAAGCACAATTGGGTAGCACGAACTCCCTTCTGTATCCAATCATGAAGTCTGTTTAGTAATAGAATCCATATATTTTAAGTTTCAAAAACATTCTTGTAAAATCAATACGTTCCATACAAGTTGTGCTGGATGGTTTCAAGTCTAAAATTAACAAAATAAATGCTGGTATTCCTCAAGGCTCCGTTTTGTCTCCGACTCTCTTTCTTATTTTTATAAACTATCACTTGTTAGCAACTTCCAATACATTAAACAGTTTCTCTGATGGTAGAACTCGCAGCTTTTTATATTTGCTCTAGATTCGCACTCTTTATGTTTGGATGTGGAACTTCAACATCAGCATCTGATATGATAAGCTCTTTGTACAATGAAGTGTTATTAACCGTGTAGAATTTAATGCTTCAAAAACTCAATGCTGTCTCCTGTCGTTGAGTGACACTTGCATCCAGGAAACTAATCAACTTTCAGTACTCGGTATGTGTATCACAGATCAGCTCTTATAGAATGATCTGATATTTGACACTGCCAAAAATGCTGCTAGGTGTTTAGGATTTCTCCAACAATACAAATAAATTTGCCATCCCTTCTGATCTGGCTGTAATTTACAAAAGCTTTCATTCGTCCAAAACTTGAATATAACTCGCATATTTGGGAAGGTGTCCCTAAAACAAGTTTAAGTCTATTGGATACAATCGGACGCACTGTCAAGTAAAGATATTCATTTTTTAACCGCACATTGAGAATGTTGAATGTTTTACCTAACTCTGTCTTTCCCTCATATTTTGATATTCAAAACTATAAGACGAATGTGCACCGGTACCCCCTCTTAAATCCTTCCCTATGTTCCTAAAGCTTTAAAGCACTGTGTTTAATATTTGAATATATTTTAATAAGGGTATTAATATAGGACCAGTACTTTAATCTTTTCTGAGCTCTTGAAAACCCTTAAAATGATTGCAAGTGAATACACATTTTTATTTTAAAGTTGTACTCATATCTTTTATGTCTTTTTTTTCGTGGATGCAAAAATATTGCCTTGAGAGTTGAAAAACTGGAAAATTTACAACACAATAGGAAGAGGCTTGAGACTTGTTAACTTCCTGAAAGTAGTGCACTTTCATCCTCTCACATTCAAATCATATATTCATCCAACATCCAGTCAAGAAAATCCCACTAAACAGACAATCGTTGGTGTCAACTCAAATCACTTCCAATTCATTTGGTTGCCATCTCAATAAATTGTTCGTTGCAACAATGAACAGCAACAAACGCGGCCGCAAGTCTTGAACTGGAATATTATACATAACATATGATTGTCCAATGTCCAGAACGACGCACGGTGACCTGATGCGATGGTTGGTAACATCTAAAGCAACGCATATTGGATTCTATTTCAACTTTTTTAACAATATTGAAGGCTTCAATGGATATGACCGTGTTTCACAGTTCAATAGAACTCACTTCAGTCGTGTTGTGGATGTCCCTTTTCATTTGACGCTTCAACGAATCTTGGCGGATCGTTGGAATAATCAAATTTTGGTTGCGGGTTAGTTATGGATTTGCTTCGATGGATGGATGGATGGAATCAGGGATACTACCAGGACCAGACCACATCTCGCCTAAGGGTTCTTCCGCGATTTAAGTTTCTTGTTTTTTGTCGTGAATTTATTTTGTCGTTCTCAAACAAAATATTAATTCATTTGAATGAATATAAGAGTCTGTTTCCATTTTCAGAACATATAACATAGAGATGTTTATTTTTGGTCCTTAAACTCGTAAAGTCGGTGCAATGTACTTTTAAGTTAAACCATTTCTACCATCATATCATCATCATCATCACTTGGGGACATATTTTGCTCTCGAAAAATAAAGCACAGAACGCCTTGTCTGGTCTTTGTACGAATATGTCGTGTCTTGGTGGTTCTTCGTTGCATGTCACTTTTTATGGTTGACAATGATGGATGAAGATTTTTGGTGCATTCCTCTGGTGGTGGTGTGTCTTGACTTTTGTATATTATGGAAAGTCCTGTCTTTGAAAAGATATACTCTTCTCCTTTTCAAAAAGTTACAAAAGTTGAATGGGAGAAGACGTCATATATGTAAGTATAGACTCGTACATTCCAACAAACCTATAGTCTAAAAGGAAGTACCTAAGAGAAATGGAACAAATTTGGAAAGGAATCTCTCCCGTTCCCAAAATGGCAGTGACAAAATGCAGGAATTCATTTTTGGTGGTCGTGCCTTGGTGGCAGCGTGCATAGAGTTTGTCTTTGTGTTGACGAAAATGAATTTATAAATTTAATTATATCACTATGGTAGATAGGATGTTGAAGATGGTGTACGGTGGAGACAACAATTCAAAAGACAAAAAACTTGAGATTTGATCTGCGGGGAGTTTTTCAGGAGACAAAGTTTGAATTTTTAAATTTTAAGGAATAGAATTTTCATGTACACAAACTTTTGTGGATTTGAATATCTCTGTGAGACACGTTCTTTGCTTTGTTCTTTATTCATGTCGTGGAGATACTGTGCACACATTTTTGATGTAAAATTAAGTTTTTTTATTTGTCAATTTAAAACTATGAATTCCAAAATATTTAAAAACTGATTTTCTTTTCTTTTTTTCCAAGCTAAATGCATATTTAATTTGACACCGCAAAAGCTCCACATTAGCTTTTATTTTGTTTTGGTTCTATGTTTTCTATGTTTTATGCAATGTTAACTTTACTAAGAAAAACAGCACAAGAACGCAAGCTATAAGGTCTTTTTTAAGATAATTTACTGAACAATAATTTGCTATAATTTAATCGTGTAAATTTCAAATTGATCGTGCTATGTTTTCTATGTTTATTTGTCAATTTACAACTATACTATTCAAAATATTAAAATGTGTTTTTATTTTTTATTCCGTTTTAGATAAGATAAATGTAGGATACAGAGCAAAAAAATTCCGTATCAGCTTGTACTTGAAGATACGTTCTATGTTTTCTATGTTTTTTCTAATATTCTATCTTATCTTATCAAGCAAAGGGAGTTTTAAGATCATTTAGTGAGTAATATTCTGCCATAATATAATAATTTGTTTTTTTTTTGTGTCAGATTTTAAATTAACCATTCAATGTTTTCTATGTTTTTACTTGTCAATTGAAAACTATGAATTCTAAATTATTTAAACTTGTTTTTGTTTTTCTATGAAGATGAATATAGATGGAAATTTGCACCACACAAAATTTCGTATCAGATTTTACTTTGAGACTCGTTCTATGTTTTCTATGTTTTTTGTTGTCTACTATGCTTACTTAACTAAGGACAGCACTACTAGTCAGCGGAATTAAAGGTTTTTAGCCAACAATTTGATCTAACGTACATAGTTGTTAACTATTTATGTCAATTTCGAATTCATTGTGCAATGTTTTCTATGTTTTCTTGCATTTTTTCTGATTTGATGGAAAAGTAGCAAAGCACCCCAGCAAACCAATGTATGTCGAGGCCATTCTTGAAAACTTAACTTTTTTGTTATCTGGCGGTAATTAGTCGTAAATCGGTTTGACAATTTTTAATTTGTCGTTTTCTATGTTTTTTCAGTATTGTTACTACGTTTATTTCAACGCAACCCCAAAAAAACTTCTTTAAGTTATATATTATATATTATATATATATTAAATTATTTTCTGATCAACAATTAACCGTTAATTAATATTTAATAATTTGTAACAGTTTTAAATATGTCATGCGATGTTTTCTATGTTCTGTTATTCTATATCTAAAATTAACATATCAACATAGCAAAGTACCTCCCGGACAGCAGTTTAAAATGTATAAGCTTTTGATAAACAATTTTTGAGTTGTGAATTACTTGTGAAAATTGCGAATTCGGTATGTTATGTTTTCTATATTTTCCTGAAGTTTTTCTTAATCAATGTCACTTTTCTATGTTAATGTCGAAACACTGACTATAAATCGAAATTTAAAGGTATTATCTTGATTACTTATCTGGTTTGTAATTTGACGTTAATAAGTCATAAATTAGTAGTTTTGAACTTTGCAATGTTTTCTATGTTTCCTCGTTTTTCTACATTAATGCTTAACTAGAAAAATCCTGGAAAACATATTCTAGATTGTTATCAAGAATACTTTATTGGCTTATATATTGGTGTCTTAAATTAGTTTGACAGTTTAAAATTGTTGGTGCTATATTTTCTATGTTTTCTTGGTATTTTTATTGCATTAATGTGAAAACATCCTCAGAATGACTGCTTAACTTTTTTATATGGAATTAAATAATAATCAATAATAATAATAATTAACGGTTCATTACAATTTATTATTTGTGAAACTTTAAAATCTCGGATGTAACGCTTTCTATGTTTTTCTTAGATTTTTTAAAATTCAAATTAGCAAAGTAACTACCATAAGAAAATCAGTACATTTCTATTAACCGTCAACTCTTTGTGAAAATAATATTTTATCTTTCCACAAGAACCAAAAAAAAATATGTAGTATGAGGAGTTTTTACCTGACTTTGAGACTGCCATCGTAAAAACATAGAATAACTACACGACAAAGTTTAGTTTGAAGCAACTGATTACAAGTTTCTTAACCTTAAATTAATAATTACTTGATTTAAAAGACGCTTTTGTAACTATGGATGGAGTTTAGAAATCTTACAAATAAACATAGAAATCATAGAACTGCAGAAGTTATTCTGTCATAACTTTTTAAAGGCCAATTAACAACAAATTATTAACCAATAAACAATCCAAAAGGTATGAATAGTTCTTACCTTGACTTTTAGGTTTGCTTTGGAAACTTATATGAATAAATTTAGTAAATGAAAAAAAACATAGAAACCATCGCATGTCAAAATTATTCAAGAACTAACTTTTCGTTAGGTGAATTTTTTTTTGCTTAGTTGACATTCAAAGTTTGAGTTATCCAAATTTACAAAAACAACATGAACATCCGGACTTCATAAAACTAAAACAAAATATCTTCCCAAGGTTGGGTTCCGCTCCACATTTTTCATTTAATGCAAAACTCTCTCTCTCCAAATCAATGCTTACTCCTTTCAATTAAATCCGTTACACTGTGTCTTTTAATTAGACAATTATTCAAAACCACTTAACCTGTTGATTGCGATTAAATTAACCGTCATCCATAGGACAGGGAGGACGAGAGACTGCTGGAGGGACGGGAATGTATAGGACCAGTTTGTAAGCATTAATTGGCAAATTCTGGCTTCCTGCAAGGTGTGAAAACTAGATCTGTGTCTTCGTCGTCGTCGACATTCATTGGCAAAGTATCCATGCAACATGCAGCATCACATCGCAGCAGTAATTTGCTCTTCCGCTGCAACTTATGCATGCACGCGCATTTATTAGAACTGGTTTAAAGCCCCCTCTTAAAAAAATAGTTGCTCCTCTTTTAGCCCATTCCATATATGTATTATTAAAACAGCAAGAAGCAAAAGTTCTGATTTAAAGATTCAGATCCTGAGTTGTGGTGACTTTTTTCCAGCATCTTTAAGGTGCCAAAATGAAATCATGATCATGAATCTGTGGCAGTTTTGTTCAATATAAGTTTTCCAAGAGCATCAAAGGGCTGTCCTGGTCTGTCCTAACTGCGCTGCGCTGTTCGAACCGAATGCTGAAGCTGATTGCCCATTCTAGGACAACCTCAGGCTGTCTCCTGTCCTGCGCTATATCAATTAAAACTGATCTAATGAATGTGCCCAGCAAACATGGATTTCATCGCGCCAGCAAGAGCCCATCATCGCTTCGGCTGCACAGCACACCACAGCGCAGGCACACTGCATGAACATCTCATTTGGGGGCTGATGATGAGGATGAGGGCTCGCTCCTGACCAACCGAACGACCGGTCGACTGGTCCATTGGGCAGGGCATGGGCAATAAGTATGGGCTGCGAATGTTCGTTATTGCAAAAAGGACAGAGGACACATCAGGGACATGGACATTTTATCTTTGGGGCTGATACCACTCATCGTATGGCCGTCGTTGTCGTTTGTTGTCGCTCGCGCTCAGTTACATCAGGCCAACATGACACAATGTTGATCATGGCTACCCATACCCATACCCATTGCGCTGAGCTGATGGCTAAAGGCTTAATTTATGATAATTAATTCGCCTAAAGAGATGCGCTCAAGCAAATTCTTGACGTTCGTCGTCTGTGTCTGCGTCTGCGCCGTCGTCGTCGTCGTCGTGGTCTTTGTCTGTCGAATCTCATGAGGATGGTGATCAGTTTAACTGCTGCTGCTGCTGCTGATGATGCGATGCTCGGGTCGTTCGTTATACCAATGATCGCGTCTTTTTGTCGATTTTTGTGATGTTCATCAATTAAAATTAACAAGAAGGAGGAGGAAGGGGAGGGCACTAAAACGGGTGCCAAAGGCACATCTCTCCTAGTGGTCAGTTGACTCCAGCTCAGCTCACTGATGACTGTGATTGCGGTGCGATGGTTTCGTCCTTATCGATGATGAGTAGTTCGTTCGTTTCGGGCTTAGTTTTTGGGTAAGCTTTCAATTTTGCATCAGAGCAGAGCCCATAGCCAAGCAGTAGCAATCCTGACAATCAGATAATAATGAATATAGTGGCAGTATAAAGTTGGTTCCTCAATGGCTAAAGGGCAACACCATATGTGCAAGCAGACATGTCATTCAACATGATTGCTTATCTTAATCTCCATGGTGGTTTTTAATTTTATTTTTTGGCTTTAAAAAACTGTTAATGAGAGTATTTTAAAAAAACAAACGATTATTATCACAGTTTAGGCACATTTTTGCATTTATAATAATGAGATGAGACATGCAAAGTATATATTAAGAGGTCCAAAGACACGAAGTTTTTGTTGTTCTTCTCAATATAGTCAGCGAGGAACCTTAAATGCAAAACTGTGGTAAGATACCTTGACCAAAAATAAATGTTTATAAATTCTGTTAAACTTTTAAAATAATGACTTTCAATTTTATTTTGAATGCATTTTAAAATAATGGAAAAGTTAATAGCTCCATCTATAATATAATAGAAATCGATATGTAAAAGGTTGTTGTATGCGCTAATCGTGCAATACAATTTGGTAAAAATAAATATTGCATATATTTAGGAGAAATTAATTTCAAATGAGTGCATAACTGATATGATTTATATGTACATAGTTTTAATTTGTGCGGGTCTATTTTTATATCGAAACTTACACTTTTCGTTTAGTATAATAATTCTATTAATTTTTGGAAAAAAGAGAATTACAAAATTATTTCTGCTGCATCAGTTATCAGTAACAACAGATACAAATTTTATTCTTATATTAGGTTTACCAATAAGAAAATCCCACTAGACGGAAGTCACTTTTGACATTTGACAAAGTTAAAAGTCCTCCATTTCTAAATACGGTACGAAATACGCTTCAACAAAGTATTGGAATTTTCAAGGTTTACTTTATAAATGGTAAACATTTTCCGAAGAGGCGAACCTAATTTCCGAACCGAAATCTTTTACTTTAACACCTTTAGATTTGTCTATTCCGAAGTTGAACAATCGATTCAATTCAAGGAGATAAGACCCTAAAAATGGATATCGTAAAGTAATAGAGAACATATAATATAAAATGAAACCTCTTATCGCAGTCCCAAAATATACCAACATTCACTTGCAAATAAACGCTTAAAATCTTAAGTCAATGTTTTATAATTTTCCTTCATAGTGTTTTCATTTAATTGGTTTCCAAGAAAGGGTTTTGACATTGAACAAATCCGAAAAAAAGCTTCTCTTAACGCATACTCAAATGTCAATACAACTTTTGTAAACTTAAATGTGTCGATTCACTTCCTGATATATTCGTATTAGTATTTGAATCCTTATAGAAGCCCTATAGACTCTTTATAGAAGCATCATATTTATATATCAGGTGTTTTGTTAAGAGCCTGAGAACTTTAAATAATAAAATACAAGACAAAAATATTGTTATAATGAATTGTGTATTATCATAATTTGTAAGACAATTGTGTAACATTTAATTTTTAAATACGACTTTCTGCACAATGTCCGCCGCTGCAATAAGTTACTCAGTCTATTCTTTCAGTACAATTATTCAAAATTTAATATTGGCTTTCAATGCTTCAAAAGCTGCTGGGCTGTCTGCAGAACTTAATAACTTAATATAGATCCATACAAAATAAAATCAAGAGTCATTTGGTAGCTTTATAACAAATCGAGTCATATTGTTGGAACCAATGACTTATTGACAAAGCCATTTGACCAGAAATCAACTTGATCATTGTTCAAATTAAATTTTCAGAATTTGGAAGTTTTGTTCGGGCATTAAACGGTGATAAATTTCCGAATCTTAGTGAATATAAATGTCAAAACAGTTTGACATTCTCAACTGTCAAACCATAGACAAAAGAATTATTGAAACTTCTTATTCAGCTAAAAAAATATCCTTGAATAGTATAATACAAATTTTACAAAAGATCATTAGGTAGATGGAGTATAATCAGAATTATAAACTTCTCTGCCGAAAAAAGACTATTCGGAAGCCCAAGCACAGCAGCTTGCAAAGTGTAACAAGACGTCTGAGTTTTGGAACATGGTCCGAAAACTTAATGGAACAAAATTAGCTATTAGTCCGGGACTTAATTCAAATAGACTACAAACATATTTCTAGCAATTGTTAAACTCTGATGCCTCAAATAAGTTTCTGAATCAGTATGCCAAACCTGGCTTCAAAAATAATATTGTAATATTCGGCTTGGTCCGACAATTAAAACTTATTCACACTTGTATACAAAACACAAATTTACTTTATTTAAATCGCTCCAAGTTTATTCATTCACCACTTTCAATTATTACTTTTCAAACACAGTCTTTACTTTTTATTATTACTTTTCAAACACAGTCTTTACTCTATCGCAGTTCACAATCACTAATCAACCGCTTCGCTTCCGAGCGCCTATTTATATACCTTAAATCGGTTCGAGAAACTACTAGGTTCTTGTAGGCGCTGAATGTTCTCGATGCTTAACGAAGCGAGTTCTCCTCTTAATCACTAGGTGTTGCCCCTTATTCTAAATGTTCTACACATGTGTTTACTACTACAAATAAAACGGTTGCTGCGTACTTATTCTACTATAACACGATATTAGAGTAAAAGAGATAAAGAGTGTATACACATTACAATGTTTTAGATGCACCAATTTCAAAGGAAGAAGTGTTTATATCTATTGTAATATTCGGCTTGGTCCGACAGTTAAAACTTATTCAAACTTCGTAAATAAAAACACAAATTCACTTTCTTCTAAATTACTCACAAAAATTCTTTATTCAACACTTTCAATTATTATTTTTAAAACACAGTCTTTACTTTTCAAACACAGTCTTTTCTTTATAGCAATTCACAATCCATAATGAACCGCTTCGCTTCCAAGCGCCTATTTATATACCTCAAATCGGTTCGAGAATCTACGAGGTTGTTCTCGATGCTTCACGAAGTTCTCCACTTTATCACTAGATGCTTACCCCTTTCGAGGTTCTTGTATGCGCTGAATGAGTTCCCCTCTAAGCCACTAGATGTTTCTCGATGCTTAACGAAGTTCTCCACTTTATCACTAGATGCTTACCCCTTTCGAGGTTCTTGTATGCGCTGAATGAGTTCCCCTCTAAGCCACTAGATGTTTCTCGATGCTTAAGAAGCGAGTTCTCCTATTACTACCACTAGATGTTGCCCCTTATTTTTGAAAGAGATAAAGAGTGTATACACATTACACTATATACAACCAAAAGGATGGAAAGGCTTCGGGCTCAGATGGTATACCCGCAGAACTCTACATATATGGTACAGATACTCTTGTTGAATCTCTAAGAGCAGTATTCAACCAGACTTTTGAGGAAGGAACAATCCCAAATCAGTTCAGCGAGGCCTTGATTTTCCCAATATACAAGAAGGGAAGCACTGAACTTCCAAAAAACTACAGAGGAATCTTGTTTTTGAACTCGTCATATAAGATATTTACATCGATTCTGCTCAGTCATTTAAATTAATGGATACATTCTAATAATCTGCTCAGGGAGTTCCAAACTGGCTTCAGATCGGGATACTCCACCGTCGACCTCATTTTTGTACTCCGCTCGATTGCTGACTCGTTTCTATGGAGAAATAAGAAACTATTTGCATTTTTCGTTGATTTCAAAGCTGCTTTCGACACCGTGGATTGTAATGCCCTATTTTACAAGCTTTTCCAGATAGGAGTGTCACTTAAGTTCGGTACAGTATTGCAAAATTTATACAAGACTACCAAAGCATCAGTGTGGAATGGCCGATGCTTATCAGAGTGGTTCCAAACGAAATCAGGAGTTAGACAGGGCTGTGCACTCAGTCCAAGTTTGTTTGCACTCTTCATTGATGATATAGTCGAAGCATTACCAGCAGGAATCGAGTACGCAGGTGTTAACATTAAAGCTCTTCTTTTCGCTGACGACATTGTCCTCCGCAGTCCCTTCAGCTAATGATAAATAAGCTTGTTGAATATTGTAAAAGGTGGAACCTAGTGGTAAATTTAAATAAATCCAAAGTAATGGTTTTTAAGAATGGTGGAGGAAGTTCGGGTGCAAGTGAGCAATGACACTATAATGGTGAAAGAGTAGAGTTGGTGAAAGAATACAAATGTCTAGGAGTCCGCTTTACTAAGAACTTAAGCATGGACAAACATCTCACTGGCAAACTTGTGAAGGCGAAAAAAGCTATAAACGTAGCATGGAAGCAAAGCTTTAATAATAAGGAAATTACACATACCAGTAAATTCAGGGTCTTCGAAACTGTATCGGAATCAGTTATGTTTTATGCGGCGCAAGCTTTGGGAGGTCGGAAATATGAACAAACGGGGAAAACTGCTCAGATTTTACATAAAATGGATTTTCCACCTTCCTTCGAGTACGCCAAACTACATGATCATTTTGGAAACGGGTCTATTGCCATTTTATATAAAAACACTCAAGCTGCAAGCAGGTCGATTACATCCTCAAAGCTCTATATATGCCAAGTTATCGTCTCCCAAAGAAAGTAGTTCTTCAAACAATCCAATCCCGAAGTGGATGGTTTAAAGATATGGATAGAACTAGCCGAGCAGGTGGATGTTGACCTAAACTATAGTAAGCTTGCCTCATGGAAACCAACATTATATCGCCTAATAGCTCGTCTGGATGAAGCCTCAAGAGAACAATACACAGAGCAAGCCAAAAGGTCACTGCACCACATGATTTACAGTAGACTAGAGTACGATCTCCGTGAAAGAAACTACTTCCACGACAAATATACCATCGAACAAATTTCGTGCATGTTCCGGCTAAGAGGAGAACTCCTTAATCTGAACTACATTCCTCACCGCGATGACTTATCGATTTTATCGATGCTTAACGAAGCGAGTTCTCCTCTTGATCACTAGATGTTGTCCCTTATTCTAAATTTTCTACATAAGTGTTTACTACTACAAGTAAAACGGTTGCTACGTACTTATTCTACTATAACACGATATTAAAAGAGATAAAGAGTGTATACACATTACAATACGTTAACTCATAAAAACGCATTTTTACAAAAACTGGGTAATGTGACTATATTTGGGTAATTCTAAAAATCCTGCTATGGCAAAAAATTGAGGTCCTTTTATATATATAACAATCATACATTTTTACAAACTCATACCAGACATTTCTTAACATAACTTAATAATAAAATGTCTAAAAGCTTTGCCATAATTCAAAAGACTCATTTCTTCAAAGAGATTTGTCTGTCTTTATTTATTTCTATATAACCATCAGACTTTATTCTTTATTAATGTCCTTAAACTCATCAAGGAACTTATAGCGAATAAAAAAGAAGAAAAAAAAAACATGCACTTAATCCCACTTATTTTACTATCTTCAGGGAATTAGATTTATTTTATTCTCATGAAAACCACATCAAAACTCATGAAGTCCTATAAACAATACTTTTTATTCCACTTTTTCAAAAGCATTGCTCGTTCTTTTTTTTAAATAAAATTGAAATATACCTACATACCTTCATCTAGCACGGTTTTACGTAGGACACTCGCTTGCAGCTCACTCCATCTCATCAACAATAATATCCTTCGTTTTGAATTTTTCCCGACCGTCTCGTCGAAAACCTCCGCCCGGCCGTCAACGATGCCGCCAACGGAGACGACGCTATAAGTTTCCAAATAAACTTAAGAATCTTAAATAAATAAACAAAAGACATCAAGATTAGGTCAAATGAAAGGACCAAGTTTTCTACTTCAAAGTCGCTTTTATATAATACACCTCAGAGTTGGCGGTGATGGCGATGGCGATGTCGGACGGTGTGGTAATAGGAACGCAAGCTTACTATCAGCTCAGCTGTACCTAATTCTATTGTCAAACTGTACAAAGCAAGGATAGACACTTGACAGGACGAACAAAAATACGTATTTTAAAAAAATTAATTCATAATCAAGACGAGCAAGTTAAGGAGGATGACAATCAAACCCAAGAGAAGAATACGCACGCATCAGGCACAGCGAAGTCACCCATCCGTAGGGACGGTCGTAGCTCGTCGTCGTAGGTTGTAGCTCTTCGAAGGTTGGAGAATTCTAAACTTGCCTCTGATGCTTCAGAGAGTTGTGACGGTCCCTTATTTTCGTGGGAGGCTTTTAAACCAAAAAAGAAATCAACTCTCGCTTGACTTGGGAAGAAGTCAACGTCAATTGCCTTGGGGTAATTAAGTGAAAGTGCGTTCAACTATTCAGGACGAAATAAATATGTCCTTTTCTTCCTCCTTCTTCTCCACATTATCCTCATACTACTATATATGCGTATGAAAGCTATTTGTAGTTTGAATGAGAGGGGTGACGGTGATGGTGATGGGGATGGAGAACGGAGTTAATGGTATAGGTCACAGGACACAAACCCAACCATCCTCTCTGATGTCTGATATAAAAATACTTGCGCCCATCCTTATTATACTCTTATACAAAATGATGCTTATTTGAGCTTCTCAAAATTGCTGCGTGCTTGAGTTTTCGCCTTAATTAATGTGCCTGTTGGGTAAAGGTTTTTGTTTTTGTTTTTGTTGGTTTTATATATTTTTGGCTTGCAAAGGACCTTCACCAAAATATGTACGTTTCAGTGACTTTTGATAGCGGTAGAGCTCTGATGCCTTCACCTATACACACTTAAGTACTCCACTTGGAATTCCTTTGTGTTTACGTAACGAGACACACAGTTTTTTTTTTTTTGGACTCATGAGGCTGCGAAACTCTGCTTGGAATGTTTATTAGAATACAGGTCATGTTTAACGTGATTTTAATGAAATATTGTGTTACGAAAACGGTTTTGTATATGAACATTGTTAGCTTTGGCAAAAAGGTTGTCAAAAACAAAAACAAAAATTATTTTTGAGGGTTTGTAGGTATTATACCTAAGGAATGAGTGTGTAGGAGTAGCGTGTAGGTAGGTAGGTAGGTAGGTAGGTTTATAAGAACTCCACTTGGTCTTCATCATATCGTTTGGACGCGAGTTGCCCGAAAGCAGTATTTTGTAAACATTACAATTCAGCAAAATTATTTTTGGATGTTTGTTAAGGATGGAAAAGTTTAAATTTTAACTAAGGGTTACTTTTTTGGCTAAGGCTAAGAGCGATGATATAAATAGATTCATATCGTAGAGTGTTTATATGAACAACCGTCTCTAATACTGGCATTATATATGAGGCTTAATGTATGAGGCTGAATTAAGAACAATTATAAAATTAACAGTTTTTTAAGAGCATTACCCTTTTTAGATGCAGTTTTATTTTTGTTAAAAACTTCATTCTTATAGAAGTCTTATAAGAGTCTTAAAGTACAGGGTGGGTCAAAAGTGACTGCGGGGTATTAGGTTCACCTTCAAATAATCCAACAGAAAAAAGTCTCATGCATTTAAATTTGAGGAACGTGGATGTCAATTAAATCCTGCATTTTTGTTAACTTTTAGTATAGCCAAAAAACTTCCATTAGTAGCTTCATTGTGGAAATCCTATTGAAACCACATCTCAGGACTGTCAGCAGGCGCTGGCTTTAAAAAATGTTCGATAATAGCCTGATACCTTTCAGCATTTATGATTATCTAGACTATCAGTGGCATTACTTACTTACTAACTCAGGTCCTCAGACCTGTTTAGTCAGTTGGGAACCCTTTAAGGGGCATAGGGCCTCTACTACGCCTACGCGCCATCGTGTACGGTTTCCGGAGATATGTGTTTCAGCTCCCTCCAACTCTTGCCTAGTGACGTTGATTCCTCCTCGACTGTCCTGCGCCATGTGCTTCTCGGTCGTCCAGCTCTTCTTCCTTCTTGTGTGAGCGGGTTCCACTGCATTGCTTGGCCTGTAATGCAGTCGTTACTTTTTCGAAGCGTATGTCCAATCCATTGCCACTTACGTCTTTGTATTATAGATTCCATAGGTTCCTGACCTGTCCTTCTGGGACCTCATTTGATATACGGTTTGGCCAGAAAATCCTTAGGATGTTACGAAGACATCTATTCACGAAGGTTTGCAGCTTTCTTGTTATGGCTGAAGTAACCTTCCAAGTGCTGCACCCATGAAGAAGCACAGATTCGACATTTGTGCGAAACAGTCGTAGCTTTGTTCTTAAGCTGATAAAGTTATTCCTCCAAATTTTTGACAGCATACCGAATGCCGCTTTTGCTTTGCTGATGCGGCAGATGACGTTTTGTTCCGTTTCGCCTTCGATATAAACGATACTTCCAAGGTATATTGAAAGCTCTCCACTTTTTCCACCGGTTGCGAGAAAATATTTATTTGAGAGGATGGTCGGGTTCCGAGGCTGATCATTTTTGTTTTACCGGAATTAATTTTCAGCCCAACAACTTCTGCTTCTCTCTCTCTCCACACTTGTTGTCATTTGATGGAGATCCATGATCCTATGAGAGGGTAAGCAAACATCGTTCGCGTAATTCAAGTGCTTTAAATAGGATGTCAAAGTCCATTGGATCCCTCCGCTACCTGACAGAGCTGAGCGCAGTACATCGCTTATCACCAACAAAAACAATATTGGCGACACAATACAGCCCTGTCTGACTCCGCTTCGGATTTCAAAATCATCTGACAACTTACCATCGTGCAGAACGTAACACTTGGATCCATCATAATGCTGCTTCAATAATAGCAATTAGTTTTTCTGGAATGCCTCTCCTCCGAAAAGCTAACCAGTATATTCCCTGTTAACGTTATCAAAGGCCTTCTTGAAGTCGATGAACAGATCAGTGGCATTGGCGTAACATATATTGGCGTTATTGCTATAAATTGACGGGTCTTGACTTCTTGTGTGATTTCATCATAAAAATAGCTATGTGCATTTTGATTCTTCTCTAATTATGAATATTTAGACGAAGAATTTGTATTCATTATATAATATCAATAAACTTTTTGGCTATATTACCAAGTACATCATTTAACTTAAACGTTAACGAAAGAAACGTTTGAGCTCCAGAACATCCTTCCATAACGGTTATTTTAATGTCGTTTCGAAGAACCAGAGACTTCTCATGTTGAACAAAATCAAACATTTTTAAATTGTATGGTCTGATCAGTTTCTTTTGCTTTAATATCCAAAACAACATTTTCTGTCTTATAGAAACCTTAAAGAAGCTTTAAAGAAGAGTCTTGTACACTAATATCAATGAGCTTTGATTAACTTTTAGTAGCCCAAAAACTTCCATTAGTAACTTCATTGTTGAATTTTGATATCACATCTCAGGACTGTCAGCAGGCCCTGGCCTTAATAAAATTTCGATATTAGCCTGATACCTTTTAGCATTTATGATTAGCATCGTTAACGAAAGAAACGTTTGAGCTCCAGAACATCCTTCCATAACGGTTATTTTAATGTTGTTTCGAAAAACCAGAGGCTTCGGGTGTTGAACAAAATTAAGCATTTTTTAATTGTATGATCTAAGCAGTTTCTTTTGCTTTGATATCCAAAACAATATTTTCCGTCTTATAAAAACCTTAAAGAAGCTTTAAAGAAGTGTTTTAGACACTTATATCAATGAGCTTTGATTTTTATCAGCAAATTGATTCAACTTGAAGTTAAACAGATACAAAATTGAGTGTAGTTTCTTCACAATGTTTTTCTTGTGGCATTTAACAAAATTAGGCAGTTATGCTTATAGGTATAGTTTTGCAAGAGAGGGGCTTGAGAAAATTGTGACTCTGATATTCTTTCTTCTGGTGGAACATTGAGTTTCAACTACTCTTACCCGCCATCGTGTGTGGTTTCGGAGGATATTTCCCAGTCTCAGCGATTCCTTCTCAACCTTTCTTCTCCACGTGCTTCTCGGTCTTCTAACTTTTCTGTTTTCCTGAGTTAGCAACTTTTTTGAATCGTCTGTTCAATTAACTGCCATTTGCGCCTTTGAATAATAGTGGCAGGTGGTTCATGTCCCATTTTCCTAAACAATTCTTCGTTGGAGATACAATTGGTGCAGAAGGTTTCATAGCAATCATTGCTGTTATTTTGCAAGTTCTGCAGAGGTATAACAAACCATAGCCTTAACTTCAATCTGAAAAAGTTATTCTTCCAAACATTGGAAATAGTCCCGAACGAGCCTTTAATTTCCCGATATGGCTGGATATATTTATGTCGGTTCCGCCTTCAGATGAGACAATATTATAATTGAAAGATAGTAGAAAATTGCTTCTTTTTCTACAGGTTTCCGCTTCACTATCCACCCTTGTTGTCATTTAATTAAGATCCATTATTCTATTAAAAATTAAGCATACATATCGCCTGCTTAGTCTAGATTTTTAAGGTATGTATGTTTTCAGAGTTTATCTTATTCCTCTGTTTCTTTTCAAGATTTCATTCATCATCAGTACAAAAACAGAACTGGTGACTGTATGCAGTCCTGTCTGACTCAACTTTGACATCAAACTCTTTTGACAACCTTCTTCCGTTTAAGACATGACATTTGCATCCATAATAAGTCGCCTCTATAATATCAATGAATTTATCCGTGGTAACCATTCTCCGTTAAGCAAGCTAGCAAGCTTCTTGAAGAAACCTTATAGAAGCACTTTACACATAAATAATAAAAACCTTCTGATTTTCATCCTCCCATGCTTCACTTAGTTTAAAGGTTAACAATAAATATTAGTTTTACGTGCTTAATAACTTTCATCCTTGAGAACTTACCCTTGCCAGTATCTGCAAACATGTGGGTGTGTTCCAGTGATCTTTTAAGTTCTTCCACCATAGGTACACAAAACTGATATAAATTCCAATTTTATTGGATTCAGCTTCAGGGCTTCATCGCGTACAAATAAAATAAAACAAATAATGAGAATGCAACTTTGCAAATATAAAATCCAACGTCAAGCACAAAACAAGACCAAGGCTGCTACATACCTTCCTGATGCAGCTTTAAGCCTCGACTCTCCTTTGCACCATCACTGTACCAACAACCATCCCTATCATAATAATCATAATAATAATGATGGTTATGGCTATGGAGCTTGTCCCTGTCCATAAGAGACTAAGCGCAACCTAGGTTGCCTATAGCCTCGCATTTGCTATTTTCGAAAGGACAATAACAAAGAAGGCGGAAAATTTATTCAACCCCAGGACTGTGACCAGGATTTGAGAAAAACGAAATAAAAAAGATACTAAAAAAAAACTAGCAACAGTTTTCCGCTATCCACCAAATGGGATTTATATTGTTAAACAAATAAAATGACTGACAAAAGGACATCGTTCTTCGTCACTCTATCCTCTTCGTCCTCACACACAATACACGAGCTGAGCATAGGGATAGATTAAATTTGTATGAATATACCTAAAAGCAAATGCGAGCGAGAATGCGTTAAGAAAATATTATAGTGGAGCTTATGCTGCTTAAAGGACGAGAAAAAGGACGAATAACAAAAAGAAAAGGGTTAACTTGCAAAACAATATTAAAAAAAGAAGAAAAATATAGATAAATAAAGGATCCTTCTATGACAAAGCTTTGAGCCTAAGGGATAGTTTGGCTGACGTTTTTGCTTGCTCTTTTGAATGTCTCCTGAGCCTTAGCTCTCTGGTGCTTGCTCCATGTGTTTTATGTCCATCCCATGCTCCACCATCTTTTTTTTTCGACCCAATAGATATGTGGGTCAAAGAATCTGGGTTTTAATATTCCGTGGCGAGTTTCATATAGAATCAGGCTACACATTATCTATAGGGGGGGTGTAGAAGGTATACAAAGTTTGTATTACTATGGTCAGCATTATCATCATCATCATCACGAAGTAGGTGCTGGGATGATGAATATAATCTCTCTCACTGAAGGACCTCCAGGGTACATACCGGTTTCTTGTGTTAATCTCGTTGTGTTTCTAGAGCCTTCTACTCATTCCTATACCTATGGTACACCTCTGCTCTGCTCTGCTCATCAGGATACACTCTGTGACTCCATAGAGCGGAGCATGATTTTTCATTTGAATTCGTGGACAAAGTTTTCATAATTAAATTTATGGAAAAACTTTTTATGCCTGATGCGATGCTATGCGATGGTAGATATATCCAGGACATAGAAAAAGGCTATATGCATAACGGATACTCTGTGTTCAGCCAGGTTTTTGGTTTGGTTAATTAATTTCTTTCTTTTTGTATTCGTTTTCTTTTTCCTCCAAAGTTTCAAAGAAAACCAAAGGTGCAAATGCGAGCAAGTGAAAAGGATTTTACTTGGGTATAATTTTCCAAGTGAATATCTTCCAAATAGAGTTAAGAACCAACATAATATAAAAAGGATATTCTGGAAGCAAAATAGCTTCAGAGGTGAAAGATTGTTTTCATCAGTGAACTTGTTAGAAAGTGCGGAGAAACTATATGAACTAACAAATCATTAGAATACATAGTTAACATTTATACCAGAGCTGGAACAAGCTTTGGGAGAGATGACAGATGGTGAATTAAACAAACTTAGAAATTTGAATATATACTTAGTCTTTCAATAGATTTTAAAAATACGATAACTTTAAGTGATTAAATGACCGAAGAATAAAATAAAAAATTAAATTACATGTTTATAAAATTTTCTTTAGTTGTTTAAGCCACAAACTTACTGATGTATGGTATAGGGTGTTTTTTTTTAGCTGCATGAACTTTGATTCTATGATTGTTGTCTATGGTTTGACAGGTATGAACAATAATTGAAATTTCTGTTCAGTAAGATTTAACAATTTATCATAAAACATTTAAAGTCAGAAAAACGGCTCCAAAGTGTCAAAATTTACTTTGAAAGAACGGTTCGCAAAGTTCGTCGAAGTTTTGACCGAAAAATTGTGTTTCGTGATGGAATGTTGCATTTACCGATAAAGCCTTTAAATGGGAATTTTCGACATAAAACCGAAATAACTTTTTGTACTCAAGAAATACAAAGGATTTTTGGGGACTATTCGTCATTTGTTAACGACGATGGCCTCAAGGTCTGTACTAAATTTCGTGGATATGCGAATTATTCGTGGTTTCAAGAAATGCATGTTTCTGTTTCTATTCTTTAAGTTTTAAACACAAAATGCTTTTGTTTTTTCAAGTCAATTGTTAGAAAATTATCTTAGTGATGAGTACGTCCAATTCAAAAAAATTAAGTTTGATGTTTTTATTTATATAAGATTAAAAAAACCGAGTATTTAAAGGGTTTTCCAGACCATAATCTCTTGAACACCAGTTTTTAGGTAATAGAGGACCATTTTTCTATAGTTTTCTAAAAAGAAGGAGGCATAGGTTTTTTTTTTGAAAATCGTTAAAGCCCTTTTTTCTTAAATAAAAATTTTGTTCAATTTCTTAGAAATGTTGAGCTGTTTTTGAAATATGTAATGTTGTTGAAATGGGCTTCAGGTCAAATAAATAAAACACTTAGTTTTCACGACGTTTCGTTCATGATTATGAACATCATCAGGTGTAAACAGTTTTCTATTTGGCGTTGAAAAATAGGGTACAAAATTATTACAATTAAATTAAAAACAATTTCTATCAAACTTACATTTGTTACATTAAAAATTAAAAACAAAATAAAAAACAACAAATTGACTTCCTTAAATAAGAAAGTGAGTCAACACTTCACAACGTTAAATTAACAAGTAACATGCACAGACAAAATTGTTGAACACAAAAATATTTGTTTCAATCAGGCATCCTCGCTCCTCTCCCTTCCAGTAGGTGTTTGTATTGTGGGCTCACTTCTTCCATATCTGTTCGTCGGTTCATAGTTTTGTTGGTATTGATGATATGAAGCGTTTCTATGATCATTCTTTTGTTGTAATTGTTTTTGAAATATAGAATTTTAAAAATATAATTTAATTGTTGATCATCAAATGTTGTTTAGACAATAAGAAAGATTTAAAAAAAAATAATTTAAATCGGTTCATTAGTTCTTGAGAAAATATAGAAACAAAATATTGGTTATAATGGAGAATTTTTCTGAAGCAGTGCAAAATATATATTCTTTATTAAAAGAAGCCAAGACAACGCAAAAGACTTATGAGTAAATTTTACAAAAATCCATCTCAGTTTTCAGATAATTCGAATTTTCGGATTTCGACCAAAATATTTTAATGGGGAAAACTGTTAATTTTGGTCTTAAAATTTGTCCATACAAATCTGTTTTTCAAAATTGAAAATTCAAATTTTCTCAAAAACGAAATGATCGATTTTTATTAAATTTTCTTTAATTTTTTTCTCAACTTGGCTTCTTTCATTAAAAAAAAATGTATTGCTTCAGAAGGGTACCCCCATAGAACCGTTATTGTGTTTCAAAGTTTTCCCAAGAAGTAATGAACCGATTTCAATAATTTTTTGTCTGCTTAAGCTCATATACTGTTTTAATAATATTTGGTAATCAAAAATGTCATTGTCGTTTTTCTTTTATTTTTAACAACATATAATTTTTTTTGTCAAAATTCGATATTTACTGAAACAAACAATAAATCAAGTTTTTTTTTACTAAATAGCATTTACATTTTTGAAGAAAAACTTATTTCATAGGTAATTTTTTTTTCAAATTTTAAAAATAAGTACTATTTGTAAATAGAGTCTTTGGATTCATGAGCAAGTTCGTGCGACCCAGCCGTGCACTTGAATTGTGTCATATATGTCGTAATATTTTATATTAAGTTGTCTTTAAATTCCTTAAACTCGTCTTTAATTCCATCTTAATTTTGTTTAACGCACAAAAATAGTGTAAGGCTTTCTTAAAGTGTTTTTAACTTCCCATAGGAGGTTATTGTAATCGGTCCCATTGTTTAAATAACAAATTTTGACATTTCTCGACGTTGACGTTTCAAGGTCCTTAGAATCCTTATAAAAGATTTTTAGAGAGATGTATGTATGTGTGTGTGTGTACGTGCGTCCGTTCGTTCGGAAAGCTGTTTTCGTCGTTCATATCTCAAAAAACGAGTGGAGATATCGAACATCAATTTTTACCAAATTTTTTTTGTAGATTTTATTTTGTATAAACGGACTGTTCGATTCTTATCTTATACAAAAATTACTGAATGTCGAAAACAATATTTTTTGTGAGATAAAATAAGTTTGAAGCCAATATTTTTAATTTTAGAAAAGATAATTGAGCCGAAAGTAAATTTTTTATAAGTTTTAGTATTGTTTTTTTTTTAGGTTTTTATTTTTTGTAAAAAAAACTGTAAGCTTGATTTTTCTCAAAATTTTACTGAGTGTTGACAATAATATTTTTTAAAAGACGAAATTAGTTTCAAGCCAATATCTCAAAGTTTTGAAAAGATATTTAAGTCGAAAATCGATTTTTACCAACTTTTGGTTATTTTTTTAGGTTTCTATTTTTTGTAAAAAAAAAACTGTCAATTCGAGTTTTCTCAAAATTTTCGAATGTTGAAAACAATATTTCTTATAAGTTAAAATTAGTAAGAAGCCATAATCTTAAATTTTTGAAAAGATATTTGAGTCGAAAATCAATTTTTACCAACTTTTGTTTATTTTATTAGGTTTTTATTTTTTTGTAAAAAAAAAACTGTCGATTCGATTTTTCTCAAAATTTTACCAGACGTTGAAAACGTTATTTTTCGTTGCACAAAATTGTTTTGGAGATAAAATCATTTTTTGTTCGTAAAATTTTCGAGGTGACAAATATTTTTGTCTGTTCTTTTGATTTATAAAAAAACCGTTAAATTTGTTTGGTATCACGTTACAATACATAATTTAAAATGTAATTCAAGTCTCTAGCGTTATTGGTTTGTGAGTTATTTATATGGTTAACCAAAATGTTCACCTTTTTTTTAAATTGCTATTTTAGAAAACACCACCCACTCAATTTTGTCGAGAGTCCTTTGTGCATCTTTCTGCATTATTATATGTATAACAGAATTTATTTGAAGTCGATATCTCTACTGGTTGTTGAGCTATGGACAACGAAAAAAACGTCGCGAACGTACGAACGTACGTACAGACGCACTCACAAACATTTCTCTAAAAATCTTTTATTTCGACTATAAGGACCTTGAAACGTCGAGAAATGTCAAAATTTTAAATTCGACAAATCGGACCGATTACAATAACTTCATATGGGAAGTTAAAAAGTGAATATTTTGGTTGACTGTAAACTTATGACCAATTATAAAACATAATAAACGTTTCATATGTATTGATTTAATATGAAAAGCTTTGAATCTCTTGAGAACTTAAGTGAAAATAGAGTCTCCAACGTATAATTTGTGAGTGTTACACTAAAGTTTTCTCCCAACTTATTTGTTTACATAATTTTGTTTTTATAGGGTTTTTAAACAGGGACGCTACAAAAGTAGACCGACAGGGACAGCAAACGACGCCATATTTTTTGTCGATCTTTTGACTTTTCTCTTCAGTAAGGTTTGCCATTTCACGATAGAAAGATATACGAGCCAACAACGAGTCGAAATTATTAAAATTTACTACCGAAAATCGGAGTCAGTGATCTCATTGTTAAGAGCGCTACGTCCAATTTATGGTCGTCATAATTGTCCAGCAATCCACAAGCCGCCGCCGGCGGGGGCGTCAATGGGCCGTAGGTACTTCTTCCGTGATGATCAAGACCGGCACGTTACTGTGAATGGGGATCGCTACCGTTTAATTATAACCGAATATTTTTGTCCCCCAATTGGATGATATGGACTTGGAGGACATGTGGTTCCAACAGGACGGCACCACAAGCCACACAGCGAATGTCACAATCAATTTATTGGAAACCAAGTTTGGAAAACGTGCTATTTCACGAAATGGTCCAGTCACTTGGCCGCTTCGGTAGTGCCATTTGACGCAGTAAGACTATTAACTATGGGGCTACGTCAAGTCTATGGTCTATGCCAACAAGTCAGCGACGATTGATGAACTTCGTACTAATATCGAACAGGAAATTGCAGCATTATCGGTCGATTTATGCTTGAAAACTGTCGAAAATTGGCTTCAGCGGACTTCTATAAGCGTGCCCGTGGTGGCCATGCAAAAGAAATCGATTTCCATTCATAATACCATCGAACGTACTTTCATAGGAATAAAGAATTTCATTGATATCCAAAACCATTTTTGTTTTATTAAAAAAAAACTTTTGTAGCGCTCTAATAGAAGAACCCGATATTAAATTTTTAGAAAAATTATGAACTTAAATGCACCTATTTCATTTACTGCGTGAAATGTTTCAAAAACCCTCTAAAATATTGTAATTTAGCTCTTAAATATGATATATTTAGACAACAGTGTTCTAAAATAATATTATAATTAAAGCTAGGTTTCCAATATCGAGTGAAATTAAATAAAAATCTAAATTGAAAATCAAGTGAAATTGTTTTCAGTATTCATTCGATCGATTTCATTACTTCGAATACTTTTTGATATCACTTCAAGTCAACCAGTCAATTTTTCATTGTAATAATTTGTATAATTTCTTATGTTTAAATTTGTTATGTGCTTTTTAATAAAATAGTTATAAAGTATTGACTGTGTATTGATGCACATTTCCAAACAAAGTTGGAAAATACTCTGGTATCGAAGTAAAGTTTTTAAAAGGACGTTATTTTTAGTACAGAGAAGACATTTCGGTATGTTGAAAAATGCTTCATTCCTTCTTTAAAAAAAGTTAGAAAATGCAATTTCTCGCGAATCAAGTGCATTCTAAAAAAAAACTTAAGATACAAATATTACTGCTTTTCAACAATTTCCTCTTGTCGAATTCAAATCACACCAACTTAGTATGGGCGAACACAAAACTTCACTTTATTTTGAATTCGAAAAAAATGAAATCGATATTGATTGATGGTAAATTTCAGATCTTTAATTTATATTTTGAATCAATTTTCAATTCTTCTCGAGTGAAAGTGAAATGCATACCCTAGCTGTTATAGTTGTTAAATTATCCCTTTAAATATGTAAATTTAAGGCTATGAGATACGTTATGTTATTTTAATTTTGTCAGCCTCCTTTACACAACCTTAAAAAAAAAACATTTTCAAGCGTCTTTATGTTAATTTTGTGACCACAATTACCCCCTCCTCCCACTGATTAAAAGTCTGGATCCACTCTTGAGTCTTAAAACAAAAAAAAGTCTTTTCTATGTCATTTTGATGACTAAAAACTGCAGTTCTTAGAATATTGACGGAGAAAATGTGTCTTCATATTGTGAATAATCTGCTTGAAATTACTCTTTTCAAACATTATTTTCCAAATCTATCAATTGTATGAAAAAGGTGTTCGGATCCTTTTTTTGTCTAGAATTTCTTAAGCTTCAATGTGAAGCCACAACTTTTTCCCTTCTCAACCCTTTAAATATGTTTTATTCCAGTCCAAATTAAGGGAACTTTTAAAAGTATATTATGAAGTTTTCTAAAATTCAAAATTTTCAAATTTCACATTTGGTATATGAATAAAATTATTTGCTACTTTTATTTTCTCCCTCAACACTTTACCCCTTTATAGCATTAATTTCGGACAAAATACTTCAAGCCCTTAAAGAGTGATTAAAGTTAACTTATATTCCAAAAAAAATTACATTTTGCCTTTTTTATAAATAGAAATAGAAATGTACCCAGCTCATCAGATCAAAAAATATTTTTGAATGCAAAAGATTTAAAAAAAAGGAAATTGTCACTTCTGTCACAAGTCCTTATCTTTTACTTCAGTAACTGAATCTTGTTATATAGGGGAAACCTTTTCAAATCTTATTTTATTTTATTTATGTTTAAATATGAATATGACATAACATTTTTATATATTTATTTCGAATCAATGATTCAAAAAAAAAAAAAATAATGTTCCACACCCTTTCCTAGATTTTCAATTACAACTTCTTATATTTTTCTTTTTCTTGGGTTGTTGAAAATTTGGGTATTTCATCTTTCGAAAAAGAGCATGATTCTTTGTTATTTCTATTCCATTTCAATAATTCATACCCTTCATTAATAGTATTCGAATATAAATCTATATACCGCATCACCAATAAAACCCCCCAGACCACATCACAGGATAAAAAAGGACTCTCTATAAAAGAATTTTTCTATTGAAATTTTCTTAAAAAAGAAAAGATTCAAGCAAATATTGAATTTCATAATGCTTTTCGGAGCCTTATAGAATCAACCAAAGGACCAAAGGAAAATAAGAAATAATAAAAATAAAATATCTCAATAGAAGTGTGATAACAGTTATGTTCATATATAGAGGGCTATATTTAAGTGTATTGATAATGTCCTTTTTTTAACATTGCCACCGCCGCCGCCGCTGCTGCTTGGAACTTTAAAGTAGCCCAATTTATTATCAATTTTTTCTGTTCAACAATAACAAAATCCCTCGCTCTTTTTTTTTTAAATGGGTTTTTCTAGGATAATGTTATTACGGACAACACTTCGAGCGTTAACGCAGAACAAAACTCCATCAGCTGATTGAGTTTTTTGTTTTTTTGTAGTCCTTATGATGAGGGCAACAGCAAATAGAAAGTTTTCATTTAGCTTTGAAGAGCGCTGTGACGCGATGCGATGACGTAACCTAACGACAAAGACTAGGATAACACAAGGGCACTAAAGCTGTTGTGTTGATGGTATTGTGATTTATGGCCAATGTAATGCAATTTATGACCTAAAAATGTGATTACTGCGATGGTTGATGGTAAAGTCGTCAGCAGAGAGCATTTATTGTTGAAAACTCACAAAACTCATGACGGGTTCGATTTTCCAATTTTTAGTACCTACCTTAACCAAGTTCATATTGCTTTAACTCCAGCTTTGATTAAATTTCTTTTGATAACCCTGAAAAACAAATCCTCATCCCTTGTTTGCCTTTTTGTGAAAATCCGTTAATAAATACTCGAACATAAGTAAACCGTAAAAAACATACTTGCAAGTTATGCTTTGCCCTTTTCCCTAAAACGAATATGGTGTAAGTAAAGGTTCAATATTGAAAGTATTTTGTGTTAGTTTAGATCACACCACCACCATCATCATCATCATCATCCAAAGGAGTATAAGGATTCCCGCAGGCACTAACTCCTACCCTATTGTACATATATGTGTGTATATTACCCCACCCAAATTATATGTCCTTTTCATAACCTTGTACGTAGAATAGGAATTTATAGCAATTTACGCGTAGGAATTGTTCCCTTGTGACGACAACGACACAAATAAGGACGACGAAACGAAAGGATACAGTTGCGTACATACATACCTATATGTAGAGTTTTGTGTTGTAAGTAAAACTGACAAATGAAGGGTAAACTCATTCATCTTTTTTCGTTTTGGGTCGTTTTCGTACATACATTTTGCCCGGAAACTCTTCTAACCATAAGCTTTCAATATATTTCTTCCATAAATTTTAATATCCTTGCTATTAAAGTAGTGTAAACATTCACATTACATTTTATATTTATATATAGAAAATAAGAACTTTTCTAGTATGTGCAAAAACAAAAAAAAACTGATAGAGAAAGGGTGTAATTTTGGTAACGGTCGGTGTCGAAAGTTCTTAACAACAAAACCTATATCAGAAACACCGTCCAACTTCGACTTGATCCACCTGATACTAACATTTTTATTAGGGTTCAAAGAGGGCTATTCGAGGGATATGAAATATGTGTAGAAAAATAAATACATATATATTTCGTATTGGTTATAAAAATCCTTAAGGAAAGTCGTATTTTAAGTTTATTTTCAATATGTGCTTATAGAAATACTATAATGTTCTTTAAACCGTCAACATAATACTTCTAAGCACGTCAACGTGACTAATGGGGCATAAACGTGCGTTAACGTACACGCAAACGGGAGTGAATGCAGGAAAATCAGCGTGAACTCCAATATCAATGTCAACGTCACTGACAATGTATAGTATACGTTAATGTCAACGTCAACGTCAACGTGACTAATCGTGCGTTAACGTACGTAAACGAGTGTCAACCTATATACAAACGAACGTCAACATTATTGTCAACGTCAACGTTAATGTTAACATAAACGGTAATGTAAATGTCAACTTTAACGTCAACTTAACATCGACTTCAACGTCAACAAGAACGTTGACGTCAAACTCAAAATCTTAACGTAAGCGAACAGCTGAAATACGTTCTATTTCCCGCAATGAATTTGAAAGGTTGTGACGAAATGTTGCATCATCAAGGATGAAGTTTTGCTATTGACATTCATTTAGAAATAATTATAATTTTATTGGTTGACAAAATTATTATTATTGTTAGATCTTGAGAAATTGAATTTTGTTCATATATAAAATAGAAACATCGGATTATAATTTTTTTCAAATGACCGTTTATTTCATATAAGACTATTCACATACTTTACTGTGACTTCATGCTGTGAAAAAAGTCCTCCTGAACTTGGGCCAGGGATTTTGATGCACGTATTTTGATTTTTTTAAAGAATCGCTTTAATTGATTAAGAACCCTAACTTTACCAAACATTTTGTTTAAATTGCCTAGACTTTTTTAGTACCCGTGGCGTGATGGCTAGTGCGTAGGAATGTCATGCTAGAGGTCTTGGGCTAAATCCCTAACTGCGACACCTTCAAATCTTTATTTTTCACGGGTACTGGCTCTTACCAGGAATTGACAAATCCTCCAAGAGTAATTCTTGTCGTAAAAAGTTCTTACTCAAATTTACCGTCTAAAATCGGAATAGAAACTGTAGGTCCATTCCATCCATGATATAACTCGCAAAAGGAATAATCGAGAGTTGTAAGTCACTAGGCCCTAGTTCTCAACAGACTGCCTCTCTGCCTATTTTATTTATTTTAAGACTTTTTCGCAAATGATACGGATGTGTACAACATGTGGTGTACAACATGTTACGTGCAACACAATACAAATTTTATCTTTTGAAGATTGACACTAAATTTAACAGAAGCTAAATTGATGTTGACTTGTAGTAAAGAAAAGACCTGTCAGCTCAACAACTTAAGACTATTTCTTGAAAGATGCCTGCTCTTTGTAGCAGAAGTTCGCATTTTCTGATCATCTCGAACCTTGGGGCTGGGAATTAAAGATTCTCTTTGCTATAGCGTTGTTGTCCATTCGCTCGATGTTCCCAAGCTATGATTTGGCTCTTTGAACTAGATCCACATTTTGTGAAGCTCGTAAAGTTCACGATTGAATCTTCTCCTTCATACGCCCTCTTCGCATATTAAACGACATATCCGCTGAAAGATTTTTCTTTCGAAAGTGCCCATTATCCATTTCCTTTCTTCTTATCGTCTAGAGATCGACGCCTAGAGTTTTGTATAATGTGCACTTTGAGCAAGGAGTTTTGATCCCATTTGTTTGGCCAAACCGAAGTAGCAGTAGTTCGGTAGGGTAATTCTTCGTAGGGTGTCGTTGGGGGAATTGGTATTTGATATGAGGTAGGTGAAATCTTGACTTTCTCGAAATTATTGCTGCTTAGGTCATGTTTGTTGATAACATATACTTTGTTTTGTCTGCTTTTTCCCTTCAATACCAAAGCGTTTCACCTATCAATTTATAGCTGTTAATGCTTCTAAAACAGCTCACTAGGAGCGGCCGAAGATGTCGATTGTCGATGTCGTCTTAGCCAAGCAATTGACGAAACGACCTGTTGAAGAGAGTGCCTTCCAGGTTAACACCACTATTGTGCACTATCTGCTCCAATCACATAATAGCACACCTCTTTGCCTAAACCCTGCACATGTGCACATGACTGAAATAGTAACGTCATTACTATAAGAGAATCAATTGTTGCAGGATACCGAGTTCAGATGCTATCATATGCAGCTTTGAAGTCAATGACAAGATGGTGCGTCTTGACTTGAAATTCGTTAGTCTTTTCCAGGATTTGACCTAATGTGAATATTTGGTCTATAGTTTATCGGCCTGGCCTCAAGCCACACTGATACGTGCTGATCATAGTGTTGCAGAAAGAGTAAAGACGCTCACTAAGTATGTGGGATAGGATCTTATAAGAAACATTAAGCAGGGATAGACCTCAGTAATTTTTGGAGGACATAGAATCGCCTTTTTGTAGATTTTGCAAGTTGAGCTTTTTTACCATCTTATTGGGCATACTTTCCTCTTCCCAAACTTGGTTAATGGGCTGGCACATGCACCCTACCATGATATAAGCTCCATATTTCAAGAGTTACACAGGTAGGCCATCCAAGCCATCGGATTGGTTGCTTTTAAGCTTGTGGATGGCTTTCTTAACCTCTTCAATACTTGGCACTGGTACTGGCTTTTCATTGAATGATCTAATGGTTATCTCTGCTCCTCAATTGTTTTGTCTACACTAAAAAAAAAACTGGTACCGGTGACCAGATTTCCCTCTAAATTTATCCAGAAAAAGTGGTTATTAGATTTCTACCAGGCGTCTTGGTAAAAATTTCCAGAAAATCCTGGTTAATTTTACTACGAGATTTTTCGAAGAATTCCTGGTAAAATACACCAGATTTTTGGTAGAATCTACCAGGAGAATTTTTTTTCCTGGCAAAAATTATACCGGGAATAAACACAGTATTCTGGTAGATTTTCCTGGTAAAATTCTCTCCAGTATTCCTGGTTAAAATATACCATAATTCTGGTAGAATATACCAGGAATATTTTTTTTCCCTGGTAAAAATGTACCTACCAGAATTCTGGTAGAATATACCGTTTTTTTTTTTTAAATTCAAAATGTAGCTGAATGCTGGTAGAATATTAAGCTCTTCCAGCCAAATTATGGTAAGCGCCTTATGAAATTGTAAATTATGCATAGCATATATTTAATTGTATTATTCCTTCTAAAAAGAACGCATAAGATATAGGTAATATTCCTAAAGAAAACTTTCACATCAACATCGTCTCTAATATGTTTGTCTAAGAAAAATGTAGTTTACGATTATTTGGCGGGAAGGGCTGTACTAAAATTTGATGGTGAAATGTTTCAGAAGAGTGGTTTTTATCTATACGAGGAAAATATATACTAGACAATAAAATTCCTGGTTTTATTTACCAGAAAAAAGATAATTCTTGAACTCCCAGCATTTCTGGTATTAAGTACCAGAAGACTGGTTTTATCTACCAGGAAAAAATATACCAAAAAATAAATTTCCTGGTTCTATTTACTAGATTCCAGATAATCTTCATTTTACCAGAAAAAAAAAGTACTTTCTACCAGGACGCTAGTAACATTTACCAGAATATTTTCTGTCAAAAAATTTACTAGGAAACCAGATTTCTGGTAAATAAAAACATTATTTCCTACGAAATCTGGAGTATTTTACTACTTCCTGTTTTTTTTTCTACCAGGAAATCTGGTAAAAAAAATGTCTCCTGGTTCTTGTTAGATTCTACCAGATTTCTGGTTTTTTGATTTTTACCATGAAGTCTGGAGTTACTTACTACGAAATCTGGACAATTGTAACAGTTTTTTGGCTGGTATTTTCTAAAAGGTTATTCCTACCAGGAAATTTTTTTGAGTGTACATGATGCCCATACACCATTTCTATAAGCGGATGCCATTTGCTTATCAGTTTTGCAGGACATGCGTGTGCTGGTGAGTTGACTGACTGGACTCCCTGAGGTACCTGAGCAGAGAAGCTGCGGATGTTCTTTTATTTCTACACAGGCTTTTTTCACTTTCTTTCTCTTTTCACGATATTTCTCACTGTCAATAAGAGCAACGCTTTAAAACACTCAAAATACGCGCAACCAAGGACCGTAAGTCACAACGAAGGCCACTCTGAACAATTTAAATATTCAAAATATCATTGTAAAAAATTGATTTTTTAAATTCAAATAAAATTTTGTAAATTCTTTACACACAGCTCTTCACATAAACCCTCTGATATAGCAAACCCTTCATGTCAACTATTTCTATATTTCATGTATAAAATTCTCTTAAATATCAATAATCTAACTTTAACAAATAACTTACTCTACATTTGCCCTCAAAAACCCCCATTGACATCTTTCAAATTATGTTCCAAAAGATACGAACAAGTTGCCTATTTATTTTTCCTATTAAGAAGGTATAATGTAGATAGGGTTGCAAAATTGGGTCGATCTGAAAAACCATAAAATGTGTACTTATAATTCACCAAACATACACAAAAAAATATTAACCCAACACTTAAAAAGTGTTAGGTATTCCTTGCCAAAAAAGATATGAATAATATAAATATTTTTGAAAACTTAATTTTGAAAATATGACACCATATGATTAAAATTCTAAAACAGTCGCATTTTATACTTTCGTAGAACAACAAACTGACAGAGCAAAAACCATATTCCCCACGTTCGACCCTAAAAAACAAAAACAAGAAAGCTTCTTTTTCCAACACTTTTCTCTGAATGTGAAATCTAATCAGCCGAATTGAATACAACATAATTTGTGCCACAAATAATAAAACACTACTTCTTCAATTCTATATGAAAACGGAAACAAAAACAAACCTCCACACTCTACCACATATGATGCACTTAGAAAAACATATCTCTTCCGACACTTCCCATTGACCCAGAAAATGTACGACAACATTTTCACACGACGCCGTCGGCTATCCTTTTTATATCCTGCACGTATCCTTTCACTTCTGTTCTTTTTTCGCTTTCCAATTGCTGATGTTTCTGCTGCTGCTGCTGCCTTATTTCTGCTCTTCTCGTTCTCGGCGGCTTAAATGCAAGTGTTGTCTTTAGTTAGGTCAGGTCTTGTTTAGAAAATAAAATTTCAAAAACAGAGAAAAAAACACGAATGTGAATGTGATGTGCATCCAACATCAGGAGCATTTCATGTTCCAACTCCTACCTGAAGACCTTTTTGGCACACACTTAGACTTAACCGCAATTTTGGCCCAAAATAAAAAAGAAGGCGAATCTTGTTTGGTCCATCCAGCAAAACAGACAAAATAAAAACAAACCCTAAACATAAATAAAAAATTAAACGTAACCCAATCTGTCCGCGTCAAGGATTCAAGGACTCCTCCATCTGGGTAGTTTTTTTTGCTGCTGCTTCTGCTGTTCGCATAACCAACCCGAGGCTCTTGTGATTTTCTTCTTATTTCATTTCCCAGAACTTGGACGAATGACCGACCGACGACGCGACTACGGGACGACTTGACGTTGGACGAAAACGTGGATCCTTGTTTGTTCTAGATTTTTGGAACTATGTTGTGCACTTCTTAGATTTCGATGGCGATGTTGATGGCTATGGCGATGGCGATGGCGAAGTCGGCCCAAATGTTTTTCCTGTACAATGCACGTTTTCGGAACGTAACGTTTTGTGTTGTGTAGGTACATATATGTTTTGTTTTGTTGTTTTTCCTTTTTTTTTTGGAGAACTGGGTCTCTAGGTAAATGGGACTGACATCTTTCAGCAGAGTAGGTACAAAATTCAGGATTCAGGTCCCTGGCTAAGATGTCATTTTTGGTTCTTCTTCTTCTTCTTGCAAAAAACATTAAAACATTTCATGTTGCGTATAATAATTTTAATGTTTTTTTCCATCCCATCCACCACTCGGTAATCTCGGTCAATGCTCCCGCCTACTGCCCCTGCCATTTGACAGTTTTTTGAGACATATTTTCTGAGTTTGGAAATAAGAACAGTTTCACTTGGATATATAAGAGATAAGTGATAACCTTCAAGATTGTATTTATAATCTTTTTGGAAGCTATCCAATTCCCATTTGGCTGGGCTTGGGAAGTTTTGTTGATTGACCCAGTTTGTGTTGTTTATATGTTCTTTTGGAAGAAGAAGGGATTTGCGATTGCGACTTGAAAGTGTTAAACGGCAAATTATCGACTTGGCCAGAGGCTATAGCAGGACAGGGATGGGAATCCTTTCGGGGGGTGAGTTGGTCATTAAGTTCACTTGAAATTCTGCCCAGAAAAGTCGAAAGTTGTTTTAATTGCTTTTTCATGCTTTTTTATTTTCTTTAAGGATTTTCTTGTGGAAAATAACCATTTTGAAGCCCGTCTGTGTATGTTTGTTGGTGGGGGCAGAGGTGAGGGTTGAGAAATGTTCAAATAGCCGCAAATTATTACCTTGGATATTTTGTTTGTTGGTTGTGTGTATCTCATCTTGTGTGGGTATGAAATTAATGGAATTGGCTCAAGTTAAAGTTCCTCTTTTTTATTTTTAGTTGTTGTTTACTTGTTAAATGTTTTTTTGGGGTAAGGTAGTATATTAGCTTTAGATACAAAATTAGGACTTAAATGGACTTTTAATGTTCTTTCAAATAAAATAGGTATCCATTTATTTTTTTTGTTCAGATAATTAAGTACCTATCTACTTAATCAAGGATTACTTATGGGCAATAATCCTTAGGCTAGTAATGTGTCTGAAATAAAAAATAAAACATGTTTTGAGTGACTTTAATGGGACAGTGTATATTTCATGAGGAAGCTAATAGCTTAAGGTATTTTTAATTTAAAAAAAAATCCATGACTTAATGGATTCTATAGGCCTTTTCTACACATGACTTATTTTTTAATACTTTTCGATATTATTTCTCTGTGTTGCGACTCTGCTGGAATAGTCAATCTAATTTGGCTACCAACTGATTTTCTAAATTTATTTCAAGTGTTTCATCCAGAGAATTAGAAATATCGAAACACACTCCGACAATGTTTAGTTGATTTGAAATCAGATGTTCTAAAATTTTCTTAATCAATCTTTAGGTTCTTTCGTTGGTTAGGGTCGTTAAAGAAAGTTAGAAAACTCGTTTCAAAAAGAACCGAAGAGATTTTCCAACATATTCATATTCTTTATAGCCCAACACCTGCGCTGAATAGTGTATAATCGATTTGGCCGCTGTTTAAAAGAGTCTGTATTTAGTAGAGTGATTGATAGCTTTGTTGGGGAGAGAATTTTCCATGAAATAGAAAATTAAGCCTTTTCTTCTTGCAGTTTAGCGTGGAAGTGTTTTTCATGCAAAGATTACTTGTTATAGTCACACCAAGGTAGTTAGACTCTTTTATAATTTGAATAAGTTCTATTTTTCCTCTCTAGAGTAATTTCCATGCCCCTTCAGAAAATCATTATATTTGATTTCTCGATACTAACTGATAAGTTCCACGTTTCACAATATTCTTCCAGTTTCACTATCACTTCCTGGAGTCATGTAGGTGATTTTGCAAAAGGCACAATATCATCAGCGTATAGTAGGCTTGGTATATTTTCATACAAAATCTCAGTAATGCCTGAGATTAGGACCTGCAAACAAACAAACAAACAAACAAGCAAACAAACAAACAAACTCTTCAGCTTTATAATATTAGTAAATTTGGTCTGTGTGGCCGGTAACATCTTCCTGTCTTTTATTTTTTTAATTACTAATTATTAATTAATCATTTACAATTAAGTTAGTGTCTGCGAAACTGTAGCTTTTCTGCAGAAGATTATTATTCTATACAATCTTATGAATAAAGTGAGTAATTTAAAAAAAAAATTATAATATTCAAAGTTTTAATTAAAAGTACCGTGAAGTTTTATAAAATAATTATGTACTTGGATTATTTAAGAAGTAATTTTGTATTTTTTTCTTCTTTTTTTTGAATAAGCAACAGTTACTATTTCACGACGAAGATTGTTAATTATCGTGGGAACAGTATGTAGTAGTTTGCGTCTGCCGTAGTTATTATAATTTCTAGGGATTTGTAACATTCCTTGGGCTCGTCTTCTAGTGTTTACTTGATGTTGTATAGGTCGAGTGAATCGGTTGTTATCAAAGTACTCAAAAATTGTGGTCATCTTAAAAATATCTTCCACTCTAATAGTTTTAAAACCTGCCTCATTACTTTGGTGACTACTATTTTGAATGATCTTAATAGCTGCATTTTGAAGCTTTTGTATTTTTTGGATATGTGTTTTAGTGCATTACCCCAATCGAGTACACCATACCATATCTTTGACTATATCAAAGCATAATAAACTTGCTTTAAGACGCTTTCAGATGTATGGTATTTCAAATGTGTAATGGCAACCAAGGATTTCTTGAGGTCCATTCGTAGTTTGTCGATGTACTTATCCCAAAGAAAACGACAATCTATCACTACACCCAAATATTTATAGTTGTTCAATAACTCAATGCATTTCTTCGGTGTGTTTGGGCACGCATCATTTTCCAAGGAAATCCGTTGCACTGTTTGCTTGAAGTGTGGACTTCGAATGTGCATCATTTTGGTTTTGGAGGCGTTTATAATTAAACCGTTGTCGTGACACCATCTCACAGCCGCATTAAATTCTGTTTCCATCATCATAACTGAAGTTTCCAGAGAACTATTACGGACAATACTATAGCCGTATCATCAGCAAAAGCAAATGGTATACTTTGTTTGAAAACTCTGAGTAACTCGTTGGTATATAATATGAACAAAATCGGTCCTAATTTTGATCCGTCAACCAATCAACCATTGTGCCGCGTATTCCAATCCTTCGCAGTGCTTCAATAAGATTAGAATGGTTCAAGGTATCGAAAGCCTTACTACAATCCATGTACATTACTAACACATGGTGACCTTTTTCCAAGCTTTCATTACCACAATTTGCGAATTCACCAAGTAATTGTCCAGTATTATTATTTTTTTTTAAACCGTACTGACTCTTATGAATAAGAGAGTGCTTTTCAATAAAATTTTGCAACCTGTTCACTATTACACCTTACAAGCACTTTTCTACTGCTGAAAGAATCGATATTGGTCGGTAGTTGTTCAACTGATTTTTGTTTCCACCTTTATGTATATATTGGGCTAACAACTGCTGTTTTCAAAGTTGAAGTGATAATTGACTGAGCAAGATTCAAATTAATTAAATTACAAATGATTGGAGCAAAAATATCGGAATGGATTTTGATATCAATTGCCCTGATGCCATCAACTCCAGGTGCCTTATCCTCTCCAAGAGATTTTATATTTTTTTTTTTCTTTAAAGATTTTATAATGGTTTGTACGTATCTCCGTTACGTTTGTTGCGTAAGCAAATATTGAGTTTACTACTATCTCATTTACATTATTTGATGTTATTACGTTACATTTGTGGATCATATTATCCGTTTGGGTTGAAAAAAACTTTGCAAGTTCGTTGGTGAGTGAAGTCATTTATATCTTGAAGTTCTTTTCCATTGTTTCGTAAGTAAAATTTCTACGATTATTTTATCACCTTCTATACAATACATCTATTTGCTTGCATTCTGCTATGAGATTTGGCGTTATCCAAGGACTATTCTGGCTTTTTTTGGTTGTTTTTCGTAACGATGTTGATTTTTTGTAGATATTTTCCAATTCGTTTTGTTCTTCTAGCACGACTTTCCAATCTTCTTCATGAATAAGTTTGCTTACTTCTGAGCTACTAATGTGGAAGTTTGATATTGTCTTTCCTTTGGTTTTTCTAAGTTCTCATAGTAAAGAATTGGAATTCAAATCGGATCAGTAGTTCCTGAGATTAGGACTTTCAAACAAACAAACAAACAAACAAGCAAACAAGCAAACAAACAAACAAACAAAATAAAAGGTCTTCACCCTTTTAGTCTATGAACTTACACCAACTGCATTAATTTCAATTATTTTTATCAAACAAAACAATCTCACAATATAAATAAAACAAAACAAAAAAAACCATTAACACCCAAAAACTTAATCAAAAAACAAAAAAGTAAAAGTTATCACTAGCGAATTTTCTTTCCCCTTACCATCAGGACGTCTTCACTGCTGCGACACCCAAGAAATAAATGGGAAACCATTAACTGCCCAATTTGGCAGCTATCAATGTTTATAAGCCTCATTTCTCTTCCACAACATACCAAGACCAGCAGCCAAGTAAAAAGAAAAAAAAAAAAAAAGAAGGGGCCATGTCACTTTGCACTCTTCATTTGACAATAAAAGTAATATGCCCCTCGCTCTTCTATTTTTTTTGACAAAAGACGCTCATTAGCATTCTTATATTTCTCAAGATAAACATGAAGAAAAAAGAAAAAGACTCTTTCCCATACAAAATATAGAGTACGAGTACACAAAAATGACACGAAATATAAGAATATATAGAGAACACGAAACGAAGAAACTTTATATAGGACAGGGGCCAAGAACCCCCCTAGCAGTAGCCCGAGTCCCATCAGCATCACCATCAGCATCAATATGGAATGGAGGCCAGGCCAGGCCAAGAAACAAAATAAAGTTACTCTTGAACTTAATATTTACGATACGAGTACGACAGCTAAATCTGTCGCCCCCCTTCGTATTTTTTCTCCAAAAAACATTTCATCTTGTTTCGAAAAAAAAGAAAGAAAGAAAGAAAAAAACATAATAAACAACGAGGAAGAAGGAGAAGAAAAACTCCCGCACCCTCAAAACATCTAACGATTACTGACTCTACCATAACTTTTCACCCGGTCGGTTTGGTCGTCTTCGCTGGGTGGGGGTTGTTATACTCGTAAAGGGGGTTGGAAAAATGAGGAATTTTTGTGTGGGCCTTTCTTAACATCCAAAGTGGAATGGTGGAATACATTTTATTATCCCATCCATAGGCTATAGCTTTCAAGACCTGTTCAAGGTCACATCTGTCAGTGATATACGACACGAGTGCTAAGATTCGCAGGCAGTAGCAAAAAGTCCCTCACACACACACACACACACCCGCACATGCAGGCAAACTCACTCAAACACAAACACACGAAAAAGTTTTTCATTTTCTGCTTTTCTACTTTTTGGAACGATAAGGACGATGGGGAGGGGGTGCGGGAGGCGAGGTGAAAAGAAAATAAAGACACATCACAAACACAGTTTTCAACCTACGTAAATAACCTTTTTTCTCCGAGTTCTCGGTTCTCAATTCTCGGTTCTTGGATCTCGGATGGAAGGAAAGAATTTTGCACGTCGCACGTGTTATTCGCCCGTTTCTCCAGCATATTGCCTTAGTTTTCTTTTCAGTGTTCTTGTTAGGGGATTGAGGGTGAACGATATTGGAGTGGGTGAAAAGGGGGTGGATGACGGTGAAAACTTTTAAAGGGGTTGGTTAGAAAGAGAACCATTTCTATAAGAATGAGAAGTTCAAAAGTGCGTCCATGTGTTAGCGTGAGTATTAAATTTATAGCGCATAAGCTTAAGGGCAATCCGTTTACTTCAAAGAATTTTGAGGTAATGAGGTATCATGTATGGCTCTTTAGCGCGTGAGTGTAGGTATGTATAGTATATATGTACATATAAAATGTATAGGATCCGTTTTGAGATTGAGTACACAAAAATTTCATAGAATATACTGGGAAATTTTAACCATTATTTGTATTTTATTTTTCGGAATAACAACAACGACGAGCGACAACGGTGAGAATTCTTCCCCCATCTACGGAGGGCGCAAAATCGTCTCTTTTGAAGCCTCTTTTTTAAGTTCTCTTGTAGATTATAGAGGTAGGTGTTTAACCTAGTTTCTTTGGAAAAGTTAGCTATAGGTAGGTATATAAGGGTAGATATCTATTTATGCTTAGTTACTGTACAATGTACTGTACAAAGATATATTTATGGAGATGTGAATATGTATCTTTTATGTTTTGTATTCATCTAAGAGATGACATTTACAAATATAAGATTTTCTACTTGTGCATTAATTTTTAAAATTATTTTGATTGTTTCATGCTTCTTCCTTTTTTTTTTTGAGTCTTTCAAGTTTGCTGTTAGGCAATTAAGTACTAATGCAAAATAAAATAAGATTTGCAAGGTTATATCATTTAATAGAATTAGAGAAAAGTGAGTGACTTAATAGGCATAACAAATATTTGAATAGAAAATTAGAATTAGAGTACTTTTACGTGTGCGGTCTTATTTTATACTTATCATATAATTTTAAAATGGGTTTAGGTACATGTTTGTTCATTGTAGAGGAGGTTGGCATAGAAATAAAAATGTTGAAGTAGCTTTTGTGTATACATACACAGGTATACAAAATATACAGATTATATTTTGCATTACTTTTACGTTATAAAACTGATGTATAGGTTAGAGGTACTTTTAATCATTTATGATGTAGTTCCAAGAAATGTTTTCATTTTGAATCTACATAAGCATTTACACTAAAACCTTCATTTTATATAGGGTTATATTTCTATTATGTGGTAAAATGTTTATTAAAGACTTCCGAGAAAAGTCATACGGGTCAATTTCTCATTATTTCTCCATACTTCATTGTTGAATTTAGTAATTTTTAAATTGTTGTTATGGTTTTCAAATGATTAGGCTCTACAAACAAAGACGTTAATAACTCTACAATTATTGACCCAATTTAAATTATATTTATTTGATATTACATACAGTGCTGTTCGAAAAATGTTGGTCAAACATTTTATTACCCTTTATGGCTATATGGCAAGTTTTACATTCGTAAAAAATTTCGAACTCCAGATTTTAATCAAACATGGCATTACGATGGTAGAGAAATCGAAAAAAGTGGGTCCCCCGATTCCATCTATCTGTCGGTCTGTCTGTTCTCGCCCAGCCTAAACCATTGGGTCGATTAAGTTCAAATTTGGAAATTAAAGTTTTGAACCGATTCGCGTTGGGCATTTTTTTAATTTTTTTAGAGACTAAAAATGACAGAATCAAAAATTCGAATTTTCTCAAAAATTAACCTATAGATTTTTTTAAAAAAAACTTTAAAACTTATTGTTCTTTATTCGCCTTCTTTCAATATAAACAAATATTTTTTTATTTTCCAGAAGGGTACCCTCCATAGAACCGTTATTTTTAACTTCCCATAGGAAGTTATTGTAATGGGTCCGATTTGTCAAACTGAAAATTTTGACATTTTTCGACGTTTCAAGGCCCCTAGAGTCGAAATAAAAGATTTTTAGAAAGATGTCTGTGCGTGCGTGTGTACGTACGGTCGTACGGACGTTTTTTTCGTCGTCCATAGCTCAAGAACCAGAAGAGGTATCGACTTTAAATAAATTTTGTTATACAGATAAAAATGCAGAAAGATGCAGAAAGGGCTCTCAAGACATTTGGGTGGGTGGTTTTTTTTTACCATAGCAGTTTAAAAAAAAAGATGAAAATTTTGGTTAACCCTAAATATTTCACGAACCAATAACGCTATAAATTTAAACTAAATTTTATATTATGTATATATTTGAACGTGATACCAAACAAGTAAAAAAAAATAAAAACTTAAAAAAAATTAAAAAAAAGTTGTTAAAAATTGATTTTCGACTCAAATATCTTTTTGAAAATTAAAAATATTGGCTTCAAACTAATTTAACTCACAGAAAAGATAATTTTCGATATTCAGTACATTTTTTATTAAAACCCAACAGTCAGTTTTTTAATAAACAAAATAAAATCTACAAAAAGTAGTACGCAAATTTGGTAAAAAATGATGTTCGGTTCTCGACATGTCGTGAAAAATAAAAGGTATTGACTTCAAATTCATTCCATTCATCCAATTTGTATTTGTTTATTTAAGAAATAAAAACTTTTAAGAAATGCTACTAAAATTGGTAAAAATTGGTTAACGACTAAAAATCTCGTTAACAAAAATAGATTTTGAAATCAAACTATTTGCATATGAGCAAAATGTTGTTGGTGATTTTTAAATTTTTTAGAATAATTTAACTGATAACTTTTTTAACAAAACACGAAAACCTGCAAACCTTTAAAGCAGGACCAATCGACAGACGGAATGGGAAGTTATCAGTGTGGGTCGCATTCCAGTCTCTTTTTTAATTTTCTCAAGAACTAATTAACCGATTTCAATAATTTTTTTTCTTCAAAAGTTTTTATACTGTCTCAATAATATTTGATGATCAAATATATCATTGTTTTTATTTTTGTTTTTTAAAAAAAATATCAAACATTTTTTTTCGACATTCGATATCTTGAAAATGGGTCATCATTTTTTAACGAAATTGAAATGTATAACTTTTATTAATAAGTACTAAATAACTGCATACCAAACATTTTTTTTAACTAAAATTGAAAATTTGTATATGTGTGTAAAAAATGAAGTTAAACAAAAAAGCGATCTAACGATTTTCAAATAAAAATTTAGAAAAATTAAAGTTTTTTGAGAAATCAAATGACGTTTAAATTTTTGAAAACAAACTGTTACATTTTTAAATCTTAAAATACAGGAAATCTTTTTAAACAAACTTTTTGGATACATGAGCAATTAATTTGAACCATTAACTTTACAAAGCGTGCGTAAGAATATTTTAAAACATACAGAGGCGCTGTTAGTTGCGGAAAAGTATTTTGTAGCCTTTAGATTTATTAATTTTCTTGCGAACTCACTTCAAATGTCTTTTTCTCCAAAAATTTCATTGTATACGTTTTAAATCCACTTTTTTTTGAGTATTCTTGCAATAAGCTAAATAATTGTCATTTACAGAACTTGGAGTCGTAAAACGTTATTAGGATTTTATTCATTTTTTGAATATCTGTATCTGTTCTCAAGATATTGGAATCGAAACCCGATTTCTTGCAATTTTTGGAAATATTATTTTTCTAGGTTTCTATTTGTAGATACATACACCTAAAAATAACTAAATTTTTCTAAAAAAAATAAGTACATTTTTAAAAAATATTTCTTATAAGATGATATAAGTTTGAAATCAACATATTTATTTATTCAGAAGGTATTCAAATCAAAAATCAATTGTTCGTAACATTTTTCAAAGTTTTTTTTGTAGACTAGACTGTTAGTTTGATTTTTCTTTTTGGTCGTTTAGTTTTAAGAAACAATTCAAACATATAGTTTTCAAATATTGAACTTATTCATTTACAACATACACCATACGTCAATTAGATTTAAACGTCAAAATGCAAACTTTCTGTTGAATAATTAAACATTTAAGATGTGTAAAAGTATTTTGCTACATATTTAGAACGCTTATACAGGATGCGCAGAGAAATGGGAAGGATTTCCAAAAAATCTATACTCCAAATTCATATTGATCTAGAAAAAGGTGCCCTGAAATGAAGCCAAGTGGAATAAGACCAACTTTAAAAAAATTGGCTTGCAATTTTTAAAAATTGATATAAGGTCAATTGTCAGCAATTGGTCATTATTGGTGTTCTGACAAAATGAAATAAGGCACATTTTTTTTTGAGAAAAAATACGCAGTAAGCACACAAAAGGATAAAATTGACCCTATTGCACTTTACAAAAGTGACATGAGACGAATTCTTGAAAGTTAGCCTTATTTCACGGCGGTTTTTTTTATGGCGTAAAGAAAAAGAAGCAACATTTTTGTTAAATGTAAATTTAACATTTATTTCTAAAGGTTGTAGGGTAATCGAAAATAACTTCATTCAGATGACAAGCCTGATTTTTTATAGATTATCGAAAGCGTAACACAAATTTTTCGTAGATTTTCCTTAACATAACCTTTAAAATATTGGCAGAATGTTGTCCAATTGAACACTTGCAGCTTTTCCAAACCCTGCAGTTTAGTTCCATATACTTTAGACTTGAAATAGCCCCCTATAAAAAGACAAGCTCGATGAGCATAAAATTAATTAGTTGTCAATTATTTTGTGTTTTTGTTTTTGATTTCGGCGGCGATATGATACGTTGTTAAATATAATTGAAAAAAGCTAGGAACATGTCTTTTCGGTTGTAATTTTATGTTCTTATTTTTTTTAAATGGACTTAATGTTCAATTTAACTATCTCAAATATTTCCAATTGAAATAATAAAACGTTTGACCTTAAGAAAATATGGAGTAATCTTTTGAACGTGCAATACAAAAGAAAAAAGACCTTATTTCTCAAACTCACTTATTTTTGACTATTTACAAGGACATTTTTATCCTTTAATTGAAAAAAAGAGTAGAAAATCCTCATATAAACCTCCTTTTTGTAACATTCCAGTAAATATTTGAATCAATCAATAAAATAAATCAAATCAATCAACAACGAAATTCCTTTTCTGTGTATTTGATCAACAATACGAGTATAATAACAACTTAATAAAAATTCTAACTTCATTCTGTCTAGACAGTAAATTAATAAAATTAAGTTTAATGTCCTTTCAATTTATATTCGTGTTTTTTTGTTCCTTTCATTCGTCACAATTCCTTTTCAAGGATTCATAAACATAGGTACATAGAACTTCACAAAAGAAAAAAGAAATGTTGCTGCTATCATCCATCGCATAGTCACGCATGGTAAAATTTGTGTGCGTGTTGTGAGTTTGAAGGTGCGTATTTTCTGTGAATTCGTAAATATTCGAATTTTGTTGTGTTTTCTTTTCTATTTTTGTCTCATTTCATTCCCTTATCATAGGGATGATATATTTACCTATTTAAAGGCATAGAAACTCACTCATCACTCATCACTCTCGACACTCGCATTCGTATCGCATGTCCTTGAACTCGATAAAGAATATTGCATGTCTGATGGGGTGTGGGGTGTTGTATCCTTTATTTTTCTTCTAGGATCAAATTGTTGAATGAAATTAATTCATAACTGTATATCATGTATAACATAGGCGGTGGCGTTTTGTCAATGCCCTAGACTTTAAGAACTGATAGAGGCATAGAGGTATGTATCTAGGTATAGTGTGAAGTCCTGATTGAAGGATATTTTTCTGTTTCGGGGGTTTTCTGTTGGATCTATAGAAACATGGCTTAATGCAAACTCTGGTGGTAAATATATTTTATTTTATTTATGACTCATGATACAAATTGTTGTGTTCTATACTCGAAGTTTCACTATAGTGTCTAAAGAGAGAGCTATAGTTGAACGTGAATTATGGGACAGGGGATGGTGAAACTTATTTCTCGACATGACACTCATAGCATGGGGATACAAATTTGGTGCGACGACGCGACGACCGACGTGGCGGTGTTATCATTTTCCTGGGAGCTATTATGATGACTGTTTTGTGTCTGTTCTTGCTTTTCATTGGTTTAATTGTGATAAATTTAGGCAATTGAGTGTGAAAGTTATGCTTGTTCGCCTTAAGTGGTAATAAATTGTTATATCACACGTATACCGCTATACATAAATACAACTATCCGAATACAGTGTATATTATTAATATTTTGACTGTTTTGAGAATATACATGTATAGGTAGTCGTATAAACGAATATTTAATTATATACAAACATCTAGATTCTAGGTACCCTATAACCACCATCCATTTAGACTTTTCCCGTTTATAAGACTGTTTATAATGTAGGGTTGGGTTGTACTTTATAGAAATGTTAATGGTTTATTTAAGAATAATATGATATCTGCAAATGATGATGTTACAATAAAGTAGATACCTCCTATCTTTCTGTTGGGGTAGGTATACGAAGAAAAATGTGTTTAGGAAGTGGGTTATGATTCAATTAAGTGTCCTTATAGAAACCCTTAGTTATGATAAGTTGCGGTAGATATATCGAAATATGGTTAAAATAAGAAATATATGTAGATAAAATCATTTAAGACTTTATTTAATTTATTGTTAATTTTTCGGAGAGTTTATTTAAACGCAGAGGGGCATAACATCACAAGACATTGGTTTTTACTTTTTTAAAGTCGATTCAAGACCTTAAAGATAGAATTGATGAAATTATCGAGGACATAGAGCCACAAATGTTAATGAAAAGGATATGATACTTCCACCGTGATATTTCTCACTCAGTGTTTATAATAAACATTCTTCTTCGGAATTAAATTGACATCCATTGATTTCTCTTGAAAAATATTTGTTTTTTCTTTTTTAATATGAAACTGAAACCTCTTATTAGAAGACCCTATGTCTCACGCAAAATGATGAGATTATGATTAACCTTTATGTAGATAAATAAGTCAAGTTTTCAGAAGAGACATGTATCTTCACTTATTCATCATTTGAATATGAAAATGAAAATAACACAAAGTTGAGTAAAACATCATCCACATTCTTGATGTGCGGCTAAAAAAAAATTATAATAAACCATATCTATATGCTTAAGAGATAAGGCCACCCTAGGAGTTTAGAAAAATTCTTTTTATTCTTAACTTGTGACATATGGGTTGGGGTCAAATCCCAAAATCCCGAAAACCCAAAATCCCAAAAACCCACAATCCCGAAAACCCAAAATCCAGAATGGCCAATGGGTTTTCGGGATTTTGATTTTCGGGATTTTGGGTTTTCGGGATTTTGGGTTTTCGGGATTGTGGCTTTTCGGGATTTTGGGTTTTCGGGATTGTGGGTTTTCGGAATTTTGATTTTCGGGATTATGGAAGGAACTACAAATATTGCATTTGTAAAAAATTCGAACTCGAGATTTTAATCAAATTTGAAATGTAGATATTGGGAAAGTCTGAGTCAATTGATCGCAAACTTGGAAACTAAGGTTTAAGGTAGATTCTCGTAAGGCCTTGTTTTTATTTTTTTAAGACTAAAAATAGTTGTCGACATACAATTTTGTTGGTCAAAAAACGAGAGTTTGAGTTCTCTCTAAAACCTCTAATTTTGATTTAAAAAAAAACTATTGGGTAAAGTCGGGTGATATGGCACCACTGGAGATATGGCACCCTTTCAATATCTCCCACTTAATAACTTCTTTTCAAAACAAAGAGAACAACATATCATTAAGTATTACGAAAGCTCTTGAAATATTCAATTTAAATCGCAGCAGCTCGTGAGGTACTACATATACAGGCGAAGAAAAAAAAAAGTGAGTGTGTATTAAGCAAAAAGTTTTTTTGTGGATTAGTGAAGTTCGTGGTAATACTAAAGTATTTGACGCCAGGTGTTCATTTAAAAAGAAAACAAAAATAATAAACGTGTTTGTTTCTGTTTACTAACTGCTATAACTGTGCCTGCTTGATTGTTCATGTTTTTTGGAATAACAGAAGCAAGGTCAAAAAGGTGATATGGCACCTCAGAAGTTCGGGAGATATGGCCCCGGTGCCATTTCCCCGCTCTAACTTTACTGTACTTTATTATCATTTTTAACAAGGCATTTACTTAAATTTCAGAAATCCTTAAATTATTATTATTTTGTTGCTTTGACAAATTTCTTTCATTAACGTTTTACTAATCGAAATTTATGTACCTATCTGCTCTTCGTTAGCTTTGCTAATCTAACTTTTTAACAACATGTTCCTGAAACTTCTAAGGCTGATGCAAGTGAAATAACTCCAGGGAAAATGCTTAGTTTAATTTCTCCAATACCTTCCACCTCAAAAGGTATTAGGTAACCAAATCCAAGGTCTGAAAAATCGCGGGTGTTAACATCACTGGAAAACCTGGCAGCACAAAAAATTAAATCCATCAAGAGATCGAAGGGGAAAATTGTAATTAAAAAGCCAAAAAATGTTAAAAAGAATAACAACGCCAACGACAGTACATCAGAGTTCAGAGGACGAACAAATATCGGTGCACGATGATTCAGATGGGCCCGAGGATTTTGGGGAAAATATTTGTATAGGATGTGGTGAGGATTATGCTCTCACAACGAAACCTGACGAGTGGCTAAAGTGCATAATATGTGACTTTTGGTCACATGACTCATGCACATCCTATAAGAATACGTGCAACAAATGTGGACAAAAAAAACAAGAAGAAAATGTGAAGTGCCATTTCACCCGCAAGCAGGTGCCATATCACCCTCAATTTTTTTAGTCGTCTTTTTTTTAAGGTTTTTTTATTTTTGAAAAAAAATACATTTAATGGACTGCGAATTTCAAATATGTTCCTATTTTTTGTTTATCAACTTGTTTTATAATAAAGTTATTTTGGTTTGAAATTAAAATCTTTTTTAATGTGGAAGTTAAACGGTAAAAGAAAAATGGGTGCCATATCCCCCGGCTTTACTTAATTTTTTTCAAAACACGACATCTCACAAATAGTTCAACATTTTTAATGAAATTTAAATACAAAACCTTTAACGTATATTTACACTTTATAACTTTATAAGAAAAATGTTTCTTTAATAACAATCGCTTTAACACCTCCCCCCTTACAAATTCCTGCTGGCGCCTTTGTGCAAGATGCAGGAGGTTTCTAAAGCACGTTAGACCAGGTATGGTTTTATTTTTGTGCACAAATGTAAAAATAATCAAGTCTTCTCATATTTTGCACCTCCTAATTATACTCTCATTGTCTTGCATGTTATAATTTCATTTCTACTTAAACCTGGTCATTTGTTCGGACGGACGTACAATGACCTCAAGGGATTTAATTGCTTTGAACTATAGCCACATGGACATAGTACATTAGCATTGTATACCCTTTATGCTTAATAAGTTCTGAACCCGGTACACGTTCCTATCAAACCACTTGTATAGATACATTTTCATAATAATTAACCCTTAGATACATCATCATCTTCATCCCTCATCAAGCTGATGTGCTCTGGGTAACGTGTACGGAACAGTGCAAAGCACCTTCACCTCTCCGTTTACGTCGTCGTCGTCGCGTCGTCCGTCTGTTCAGAGCGTGATGCTTAATTGAATTACAATTTAAAGTGTGCTGAATGAGAAAATTTTAACCATTCTGCTGCAGTGTTGAACTGATGGGAAAACACACGCCATTATCTTCTCAAGCTTTCAAACAATTATATCCTTTGCCCCATATTATAAAGTTACCTTCACATTGCTGCTGCCGGAGCGGCGGTGGTGCTACTCCTGCTGCGGGTTTGAAGTTTTACTATGTGGAGATACTCAACTCAGCTCACATAATGAAGGTGTTTTTCGTTTTTATCGCTGAACTATACTAAACTTCCATTCCATAGTTTTAATTCATTTAAAGAGTGATGGTTGATATGGTGCGGTGTTGATATGGGCAGGTAAAGTTGTATACTGATGTAGAACTTATATAGCGATGTGGTACTAAATTCGAATTTTATACTCAATTTTAATTCGCTATCTTCACACGTTCCTATGTGTATAAAGGTGAAATCTTTAAAGAAATTACTTTTTGTACCATTTTAAGAAGACGCACGTTTGTTTAAAATACCTTTCGAAAGTTAAATACTCTCTTGAGAATTTTCTTCATGCATATCTGACATATATTTAATTGGTGAAGTCTTATTTTGAAAACTAATTCTGTTCTTCAAACTAACAATATAATGTTATGTATCTTGTATTTTTAGCTATTTTGAAAGAAACACAAATTTAATTAGACAGATGAAGCATGAAGGAAAGTTTCATCAGTTTTTCAAATTTCAAAGAAATTAATTATTCTCGGGAACTTAATAGTTCCATGTAAATCTTGTTACAAGCTTTTAGGGGTTAAATAACGTTAGCTATCAACTTGTTTTTATAGTATTATGTTTCAAGACAAAAGGGTTTGGAGAATCTTGTTGAAAGACACTTTATTTAAGGAGACGATCTTATTTAATTAACGTTTAGTGCGTTTTATTGACAATTTATAGCAAAATAAATTAATTTTTGTGGTTGCAATTCCAATTTTACTGTCAAATTTTATGAAAGGTCGTAAATTGTTTTGAAGTCTTCCATAAAATTTGACAGATTAAAAAATTAACTACTTTTTGGAGTCAATATGAAAAATTTAGTAGGAGATGTCTCTTCAAAGCATAGAAATTGGTATTTTTTAATACCAGAAACTTTATGGAAATTTTGAAAGTATCATCTATAAATAGTGAGTAAATTTAACTTATTTTGACGATTCAAAATTTTATCTCACTTCCATTGATTTTTTGCTTGGGAATGTCAAAATATTATATGAATATTCGAGTGGTTATTGTTGTAGCGTAAAAAAGTACAGTTCAACGGATTTAAAAACTATTTGTTTTACAACACCAACAAAGGTGTTGAAAGAAAATTTCTACTTTGTATTCCACTAAAAGAAGGTGTATCAATCTGCAATTATGGCTTATACGACTTCTGTTTGAATATGAGTCCCCTCAACAGTCATTATTTTCCTTTGCAAAATATCATAAGCTGCCGTTAACCGTTGTCTATTAAAATTTGACTGTGTTAAATTCTGTGTTATATTGAAAAAGTGAGTAAAATTCATACGACTGCATAAGCTGTATCCAATTAAAGTCAACATTTTTTAAAGTATTAAATAATTAATGTTTATGCCATCAAATTCTCAAAATTGTGTGAGCAACTTTATGAGCAATTTCAATTTAAAAATAGACCAGCATCACAATCTTGAAAATAGAAATACGAAATACGTAGCCGGGATTGAGTCGAATCAGGAAACTAAGACGTTCATGGTTTCAGCAAGACATTACAAAGGGTGATTTTTTACAAGCTATATGTACATTGTACGGTCCAATGTTTGAAGATTATGTCATGCAAATGTTGACCTTGACTGCGCCTCAAATGGTTTATCCGCTTAGTAAAATTTTGGCTCACTCTTTCCAACATTTCGGCCTGTATCTCGAAAATAAATACTTCAATGTTGTCTTTCAATGCGTGAATTGAAGCGTAGCCCCACAAAAAAAGTCTTAGGACGTTAAATGGCATGATTTAGGCGGCCAATTGACCGGTTCCTAACGTGAAATAAAATGTTTACGGAACTCGCCTCGCAATAAGTCCATTGTTGCACGTGCTGTGTGGCATGTGGCACCGTCTTGTTGAAACCACATGTCATGTAAGTCCAGCTCTTGCATTTTGGGCAAAAAAAAGTTGGATATCATCTCACGGTAGCGCTCACCACTCACAGTTACGTTACGATTCGCATCATCTTTGAAGAAGTACGGTCCAATGATGCCACCAGCCCATAAACAGCACCAAACTGTGACTTTTTCTGGATGCATTGGTAAGCTCTTGCAATGCTTCTGGCTGATATTCACTCCAAAATCGACAATTCTGCTTATTTACGTACCCATTGAGACAAAAATGAGCTTCGTCGCTGAACCCAATGTGAAGGCGATGAATTTTCTTAAAAGAGCACGAATTTTGATAATAAAATTCAATAATTTGCAAGCGTTTTTCGTTTGTAAGACGATTCATGGTTAAATTATAGACCAAACTGAAGAGGTTTGACAGTAAAACAAAACACGAAACGTGCGTCAGCTGTTTAAACCAGCAGTGTTGGAAAAAAGATAATAGCTAAAAATTCACCCCTTATAATGGTAAAGCTTTTGCCATTCGCCTGCTTTCAATTCACAGTGACTTTTCACAGAGTAATTCACATAGAGATGTGAAATTTTTTGACTGCAGCTCCACTTAATTTATTTATTTAATTACTGGACTCGGTTAAATTGAAGTGGCCCGTGAACAAGTAAAACACACTTAGTCTAGAGGCCATTACTAGAAATGGAACGAAAAACGCTTCAAAAACGTATTGAAATTGTTAAAATTCATTTCACAACTGGTGGTGTTTTCCACACAAGCAACGACATAGTAGCAATTTTGAACGAAAATATTCAAGATCCGAAGAGCTGATCACAAGTAGATAAACCACGAACAAAGGGCTGCATAAACAAAAGTGGAGACATCATAATAGAGCCGCAGTCAATGCTGAGGATATGTAAGGACCACTTCTGAAGACTGTATAACTCCGATGAAGAACCGAATTTCGGTGTCAGATGCCATAATCCATTCAATAAAGACCATGAAAGCCAAACATTCCGTCTTTTTGCCTTAGACAAAGTAAAGATTGACATAACTAAGCTGAAGTCTTACAATACCGCTGTAGCAATTATCTTAAATCCTGAACTTTTCAAAGCAGCTGTTGATAATTTATTTGATAGCATGAACCAACTTATATGTAAAATATGGAAAGAAAGAATGCCCGATGAATGGAAACTCAATACTGTTTGACCAATTATACAGGAATCAATCTTCATAACATCACATAGAATATCTCTTCGGGCTTAAAATGGGACATTCTAAAGCCCATCGTCAACAACCTGATGGGTCCTTATCTGTGTGGCTTGAGACCAGGAGAGTCAATAGTTGATCAAATATTCACATTACGATAGATCCTAGGAAAAACCCAAGAACATCAAATCGACGCCCACCATTTTATCATCGATTTGAAGGCCGCATATGACAGCATCTATAGGAATGAGCTATATAGTGCCATGTAAGTTTTGATATCCCTGCCAAACTTGTCCGTTTGTGCAGGATGACTATGGAGAATAAAAGTTGGACCCAACTTACCAAAATCTTTCGATCTCAGAAAAGGCTTTGAGCAATCACAATCACATGACAGGACATCAGTCATGTGATTTTTTTACATCGTTCTTAAAAGAATGGTGCAGAGCTCCCACATCACTCTAGCACAATCTTTCAAACGTTTGTTCAATTACTCGACTATGCTGATGAAATTGACACAATCTGAAGAACTTTTCATGATGTCAATTTGGCTTTTGTGAGAATTAATCCAAAGGTATCAAAAATAGGCTTAGCGGTCAATGAGGGCAAAACAAGAAAGGACCTACAGCACTGACGACGTTTCCGCAAAAACGTCACCATCGACATAGGTAACTTTGAGGTAGTTAAGGACTTTGTCTACCTGGGCTCCGCTAAGAACACAAAAAACAACACCATCCAGCGCTGAGATCAAACGAAGAATTACTCTTGCTAACCGCTGTTTTTTTTGCGCTAAGAAATTAATTGAGTAGTAAAGCTCTCTCTCGAGCAACCAAAGTGTCGCTATATAAGACCCTCAGTATCCCCATCCTGCTTTACGATGCAGAAGCAAAGAAGCTGATGAAAGCACCTTGGATCATTTCGAGAGATCTTGGAGTGAACTACGGATCCGTATGCATACTCGTAGAAGATAAGTGTAGGAGAAGATGGAACGGGTTGTTGAGCTACACGTAGACTTAGCCAGAATGATAAAAGTCTAAAGACTGAGTCACGTAGAGCTCATGGAAACCAATGCACCGTCCCGGAAAGTCACACCCCACAGGACAGCGCAGTATATGAAGGCAGCTGATCAGATGGGACGCACAAGGGGAAAGTGACCTCACCCAACTTGGAGTGCGCAACTGAGACATCACCTAGGACCGTGCTAGATGGAGAAGTTTTATGGGTAAGGCTCCAGTTCCCACATGACTGTAGCGTCACCTTATAAGTAAGTAGATCATAATTGGCCTCTGAAATCTTATGATTTAACACCCTTACACTTTTTTGTTTTGGGACCACAAGGCGTATGTTCCACAATCCATTCCTTATCTTTAAGGGATTCATAAAATTATCGAACGATTTGGTCATTGGAAGTTTCCTAAAAAGGATATAATTTCGCAATTATTGCCTTCTTAACAATTTGGAATAGATTTGGGTAAAGCATTTCACATTCTTGAAGTTCGAAAAAAAACAGATTCTCTTCACTGAAAACTATGAACTTGTAATGACGCATTACAAATCTACAACGAAAATACGAACAAATTACATGCGTTCTGTCACTACACCGAGCTTTGAGTTCACACTCAGTTCAACTTGGCCAAAACTCGGTGACATTAATTTGCAAAGGATATTTTGTCATTCGGAAGGATATAATTCACACCAGGTTGTTACCAAAAGGTTGCCTAGTAGACCCAAACAAGACCAACAAAGAGAGTGAAAAAGTGGAAAAACAGTGAACCAGACCGCAGAAACCAGTTTGACTTCGATCGCCGCTAAGCAAGGATCAGTGGTAAGTAAGTTGGATATAAACAGAGGCTTCCCCCCACCAGAGGTAAGGGGCTTCTTGTGAAATATTCAAGAGTAATTGATTTGCCAGCTTCGGCTGTGATCTACCAGTTTCGGCTGTGTGTTACCAGTTTCGGCTGTGTTTCACCAGTTTCGGCTGTGTGTTACCAGTCTCGGCTGTGTTTTACCAGTTTCGGCTGTGATTTACAAGCTTCGGCTGTGATTTACCAGTTTCGGCTGTGTGTTACCAGTTTCGGCTGTGTTTTACCAGTTTCGGCTGTGATTTGCCAGTTTCGGCTGTGATTTGCCAGCTTCGGCTGTGATTTACCAGTTTCGGCTGTGTGTTACCAGTTTCGGCTGTGTGTTACCGGTTTTGGCCGTGTGTTACCAGTTTCGGCTGTGTGTTACCAGCTTCGGCTGTGTGTTACCAGTTTCGGCTGTGTGTTACCAGTTTCGGCTGTAATAAAGACAAAGACCTATCGATGTTAAATTTCGGTGTTTTATTTAACTAACCCTGGACACCGTGAGCATACCCCAGCTGAAAAATTTAAAACACCCTCACAAACTTCAGCCTAAAGGTAGATCATGTTTTTTCTTTTCAATATTTAAAAATTTGATATAAATCGAAAACACTCTATAAAAGAGAATGAATTTTCCAATTTTTTTAAATGGAGTTTCACAATTCTTTGAATGGCAATGTCAAAAATATAAATATGGGCATAGAACTTATTTCCAGTTAAAAGAAAGAATGTCTTCGATTGAATGTATGAAGCTTAAATTTTCTTAAGAAATTATATTTTATAGAAAATAAAGGCATTCAAAAAGTTTGTCATGAACAGAAAGTATGTGTTGGTCTAAGGAATGAAGAAATGTTAACTTCAACTTTCAAAAATGGTTCCCAATCGATTGCATTTTTGGTTTCCATTGAAAAAGTCAATAGCAAGAAATGTTGATAAAGGAAAAAACTCTTCAACTCCTCCAATACAACGTCATACGTAAACATTTTGTAGTTAGGTACACGAACGAGAAAAAGGTTTATTTCAAAAACTGATTTAACTTTATCGTTACTTTCCACACGATTTAACACGCGAAAAGTCCCTAAAAGAAATACTTTAACGTATATTAAAACTCTTTTCCACATAAATAAGTAAATAACAGGTATACCTACATATATGTAAAATTGAATGCATCTCTCTGCAGCACCTACTATACTAAATTCACACACCATACAACTTCGATTACCGCTTTTTAGACGATATTGACGCCCGATACGAAAAATTGCTTTGCATTGCACTTCCTCCTTTTCATTCATTCGACTTTCTCCACATCACACAAAGCGAAGGGAGCCAGCCAAAGGAGCTAAAAGAGCCAACGCCAACGTTAACGCAACAAAGTGTTTGTTGAGGTTCTTTTGTTATTGCTCACCTACTGCTCGCTCCATATATTTGTAGATGGCGCTGCAGCTGGTGTATGCTTATAAGCTTTTGTTCCTAGCTTAGTAAATTCGCTTCGACACCGATCAAACATACTATACAAAAGTACCTCCAAGGGTTTTCTTTCATTTCTAGTTTTTTATTTTTATTTCATCCTGCACTTGAATTAGGTTTTGAATACCGTTATAGCCGACATACAAACTTATATATAGGCATAAGCCCATCAGCCCCAACCAACAGAAAAAAAAAGAAAGAGAAATCCTTTCAATAAAGTACAACAACAACAATACAATGAAAGGTATTGGTTTATAAAATAAAAAGAAAACTTCAAAAAATATTGAAACTTTTGCTTAAACCGTTAACCGTAACCGTTCATTGGGAATGAATATGAACTGGGAATTTGGTTTTTGCTTTATATAGTTGATTTTATTTTCTGCAAGGACTTAGGACGCGCCACATTGTGTTAGTCTGGGCTGGGCCCGGGCGCCATCTAAGCCATGAGTTGTCTTTCATCGTCTCCCATCCCTCACACTCTCACTCTCTCACTCTCACTTGCGCAATCGATGGCAATTCACTGGGGAAAACCAAATTTCCTTTTACAAGGATCTATTCATACAAAGTCTATATCAAGGATGGAGGTGGGAGAGCGAGTGGGGTTTAGGGCGAGCGATGAGGCGAATGAGATTTTGTGTAATGAAATTGTATCTATTTCTCTGTACAGAAACTTGCATGTGTGTCGTTCTTTTGAGAGGAAACACTTTGAAGGATCTGAATCCTTGTGTAAAAATCCTATTTTGACATGGATTTTCTTCTGATGTTAAGAATGGAGGACGCATTCGAAAATGCACTCCACGATGTTGCACGAACTTATATAATTGGTATCAACTACGTATATAGACAGGATGTTGCATCAGAAATTTTGTTTGAATCCTTTCATTTTATGTGCGGGTGTTCTTATTTTTTTTTTCTTTTTTGATGTAACTTAACAAAAGAAGTCTTGAAATAGGTAATCAAAAAAATCCGATTGAAGTTTCCTTAACTGTCTTGAAATGCACAACCCTCAAATTCGTATGATGTGGTTAAAAAATAACGTCTTTAAAGCCTTATTTCCTATACAAATCTCATCACACAAATCCCCACAGGGTGGTTGGTCGGTCGGTAGTGCAGTGCGGTGCGGTTGGGATGCTTTAGACAGTTTTATGTCATCTCTCGATGAATAGGCTAAGATATCGCACATCAACCAGGATATGATGTGTATTCTTCAGGGAAAATTGTTTTCTTTTTTTTTCCTCTTTTCTTTTATATTTTCACTTTAAGTCTCAATGTCGTTGACGACGACAACGTTCGAAGTCGTAGAGCTTGAAAGTTAAAAGGATTTTTCAAAATGGACATGAATGAAATGTATCGATCTATATGTATGTTCAAATATACAGATACAATAGCTTTATAGAGAGATGGTCCTGATAGATCTATTGAAAAACGTTTTGAAACATTATTTTCAACTATACTTTGTATGTAGGTGGATAGATAGAGAGGCAAGAAGTTGTTGGGCGATGAAGCAGCTCTTAACCCTGGGGAAATTGATGGGGTTGACAGCAGTTTCTTGTTCGTTAACCCTTGAAAAGGAACGTTTTTCTTTCTTTTTTTTTTCTTTGTTGTATATTCTTTGTTTATCAATGCGAGACAAACGTGCAGGAACAAAGACTTTCTTATCTCTTATTTTTCAAACTTTTTTTCATTAAGACTTTTCATCAAGAAGAACAACTAAAAAAGTTGAATGCTTAAATTTCAATTTAAAGAAATTTGTTTTTAATAAAAAATGCGTTTTGCGTATTTTGAATGTCATTTTGAATTTAAAAATGAATTTAATCAAAATTCCACATTCTTCATGTACGGCTCAAAAATAATTTCTTTAGTTGAGAGTACGTCCGAAATTGTGTTCACACAGAGTCGTGTGTTCTCTAATTGGATTTTAGAGTACTTGGATGTTGATCATTATTTAAGCCGAAAAATGATCTTTAGCGATGAGGTCCTTAGATTGTGTGATTTTACCCCCTTAAACTTATTCTTGTGGGGCTTTTTTAAGTCGCAGGTCTATGTAAATAAGATGCAACCCATGTTATTTTTGGTATTAAAAATTGTAAAAACATTTAACACAAATAAACTTAAGACCTTAATTTCCAAGTTTGAACTCTTTACTTACTTTAGTTGGCGCTACAGCGCATTGTGCTCCTGGGCCTCAAGTAATAACTTTCGATAGCTAACTCGATCTCTAGCTTGCTGCCTCCAGTTCCAAATACCAAGTTGACGTGAGTCGGCCTCAACTTGATCACTCCACCGGAGATGAGGCCTGCCTCTGCTTCTTGTTCCCTCAGGCTTGGCGTTGAATACCTTACGGGCTGGAGCTTCGATGTTCATTTGCTTGACATGTTCTAGCCATCTTAAGCGTTGAACACGCAGTTTTTTGACCAGTGGCAAGTCGCTGTACAGCTCGTATAGCTCATGATTATATCTTCTCCGCCAGATGTTACTTTGCCAGTCGACACAAACTGGGAGAGGGTCCATGCTTCTGCACCATACAGGAAGACTGGTATGATTAAGGTTTTGTACAGTGTCTCTTTGGTAATTCGCGTAGGGCCTTATTCCTCAACTGCTTGCTTAAGCCAAAGAAACAGCGATTAGCAAGGGTAATTCTACGTTTGATCTCCGCGCTGATGTCATTTGCAAAATTAACAGCAGTGTCCAGATAAACAAATTCGTTTACCACCTCGAAGTTATACCTGTCAATTGTCACGTTTTGACCAAATCTACGGTGTGAATCGACTCTATTTGACGACTGTAAATACTTCGTTTTGTCCTCGTTAATGTCAAGACCCATTTTCTTCGCCTCAGACTCGATATTAGAGAAGGCACCCGTCACTGCTCGTTTGGTTCTTCCCATAATGTTGATGTCATCTGCGTATGCAAGTTTGAACTCAATCGACCCAATTTTTCAGACTGTAGAGGGGAGGACAGATAGACAGACTAAAACCTTTTTAACTTCTCTATTTCTAGATATCGAGTTTGAAATTTTAAGGAATCAATATTAATGACTGCCCAATGATGTCTGTCAAAAAGTTCATTTCGATAAATTGGACCGATTACAATAAATACATGTTTTGAAAATGCTTAAACATGTCGAATGGCTAAATAGAAAACGGCTTAAGTTTCTAATATTTGTGGAGTTCTTATTCTTAGGTCTTATCAAAAACATTTTTATTAAAATTCTTTAAGTGAAACAAAGTAACTTACCCATTTAAATAAATAACTTTCAAATTTGGCCTCCAAAGAACTGATAATAAAAATGCACATATTTAACAACATTATCGAGACCGATATACCAAACACACGGACTGCCACGAGTCACGATGCTATGCGATGGATGTAAAAAGAAACTCAATTAAATTGAAATCTTTGTAATTTTACGATACAAACTTAAGACATTTTCTCTTAAAAAATTAACTTTTAGAAGCACTTATTAATTTAATTCTCTTTATTACTGCACAATGAAATTAGAAACTTTTAAGTAAATTTTCTATTTTGACGAGCCGAGACGAATCACCAAAACGGACTAAATACAAATTTTCAAATTTAACCGCCAATTAACATTAACAGTTACCACTACCGAAACGACCGACACCGACAACAACCAACCGATACCTACCGAGCTATGAAAATGATGAATCATGAATAAAAACAAAAATGAATTGAATTCCAATTCACATTTTACAGACAAATAAAAAAAGACTTCACTTTAGAATTAATTGATATTTTTTAACACAAACTTAAACTTTACCATTTTCTTAACACTTTTTTGTTAATTTTTTTTTACTGAACATTAAAACTAAATTATTTAATTAATTTTTTGTGAGCACCAGCACTACCACAAGAATTTCACAAACTGCTACTGGCCTACTTCCGTTCCGATTTCTACATATCAAAGATAAAGAAGAATGGCATTTGAATGTGTCATGGCGATTGGCTACTCCTATTGTTATACTATGAAATGACAGGAAATTATGGTAAACTAAAACTCCGATTACAAGAGTGGATTGAGGGATCAAATTCAATCGAATTGAATTTAGATTTCAATCCAAGTTATGTGACTGGAAAGAAGGATTGAATTCGAAATTAATTGTTTAGTGAAATTTATTACATAAAATATTTTATAATTTTAGAAAAGCAATGGTGAGTTTCTTCAGATGAATAGCCTTTTAAAAAATTATTTATGTATTTGCATTACGCCTTTGTAAACTTTGGAATGTACGCAATGAATACATTGAAGTTTATGCTGTTTGTCCTGATATTCACATTTTACTAAAGAAAACGTCAATTATATTTTCCTTTAAAATTTCCCAAGGTTAAGCAATTTTAAAAGATGAATTACATATGTTTAAGGTCGATTTATTATTATTGCTCAAGATATTCAAATCATAAATTTGTATTTATAGTATAGTTTTTTTTTACAAAAATTAAGCCACTTGGATTTTTCTAAAAATGTTACTAAATGTTAACAATAATATTTTGTACAAGATAAAATTAGTTAATAAGTTTAAAGTCAATCTATACTAGGAGTTTGTTTGTTTGAACACAGTATTCTCAGGAACTACTGGTCCGATTTGAAAAATTCACAGTAATAAATAGAAAGCCCATTTATTGAGGTATGCTTAAGGCTATATAACATCACGCATCAGCAAAACGAGCGGGACAACAATTAAGAATCAGGGATTATGTTCCCTTTTAAGAAGTTTCACTGCGTGTGCTGCTAGAACGAATTAACTTAAAAAAAGTCCACGACAGCGTATGTCTACCTTTTAAATTTGCCTCAGTATAAACTTTTTAGCAAGGAATTGAATTAAGGAACATTTTTCCAAAGAAAATACTGATAAAAATTGATCCATACTTTTTGAAGTTTTTTAAATGAAAGTTGATATCAGTGGCCAACCGCATTTAAAAGATCTAAACTATAGATTCTGTAAACATTTTTCCAGGTTCGTATAGAACGGAGGGAGGGCTAAGCTCACAAATAGCAACTGAAGGTAAAGTGTGGTTAATTTAAAATGCCGATGTTGAATGTAAACCACACCTAAACGTCAAGTTTTTTTCTATTGTTTTGACGTTTCTCAACCTCAGTTTCAGACTAACTCAATTTGAACCATGGAAATTTACATAATCGAGCAACACGTTAAAGTTATTCAGGCTTATCATGCACTTCTTGATTTTTTCGGATTGAATAGTCCAAATTTGCCTATAATTGGAATAATCGTGCATACACCTGGAGCAAAATAAGAGTTGTGAAAACACCAGTGCATGCTCGTATAACTCGTACTGAAGAAAATATTGTCTGCCTCAACTCGTTACAAGCTGCAATTATTGGCTCAAGAACTGAAGCTTCTTGACCATTTGAAGCCTCGACAATAGTCAGAACAGTGGCAAGAAATGGCAAAAATGGATGATCAATTTTCGAAGAAAATCGTCTTCAGTGCTGCGGCACATTTTCACCTCAGTGGATTTGTCAATAAGCAGAATTGCCGCATTTGTGCAAATTATAATCGAAGAGTGACTGTCGAAAAACCAAATCACACATAAAAAAAAGTGACTGTTTGGTCCGGTTTATAGGCTGGCGGTATCATCGCGCCATGTTTTTTTAAAATGATGCCGGTCAGGTAGTTACTGTGAATGGTGTTCGCAATCGTGAGATGATAACGATTTTTGTATGGCCCGGAATTGGAAGATTTGGATGTGGACGATATGTGGTTTCAACAGGGCGGCCAGCGCCATTGTCACACAGCTAACGAAACAATGGCGCTTTTGCGTGGCTAATTCAATGGTCGTGTTTTCTAAGGTTATGGCGATGTCAATTGGCGCCAAGATCATGTGATTTGAAACCGTTGGACTTCTTTCTTAGGTAAAGAAAGAAAAGGTGTACCTCAATAAGCCAGCAATAATTCAAGAGCTAAAGGATTAGATAATTCGGCACAGCAGTGGCTTAAAAACGCAATTATGCGTCAGTTTCATCGAAGGTTTTATGACCATCAGGTGGAGGTGTGCCGCCGAGGTCACGGTGGCCATTTGGCCGATATTTTGTTCCATACATAACTGAACCAATACCAATATATACCAATATTGATTTTCTAAATAATTTGTGTTTTATTTAAAATCAACATTGGCCCTAAAAATGTAACCACCTTCAGTATTTTAATAATCTATGATAGAATTGTTCCCCATTAATAGTTTTAATGTTTTATGTCCATATTTTAAAGTTGACTCACTTTAACCATCTTTATCCTAACCAAATTTGTTATAAAACAAAGAATGCGAGTAATACTTCAGGGCGTAGCAAGTAATTGATAGAGTTAGAAAAAATTAAGGCACATTTTTCCAAAGAATACGCAGTATACAAAAATACAGTCAAGTTATATCTCAAAGCTTTCCGAAGTTCTTCATATGAACATCTCTCCCATTTAGAAAGTTATCAGATACCAGCAGCATTTAATAGCTTAAATCTATAGACATTTCTAAACATTTTTTAGGGAGAGTAGATGGCTCACTTAAAAGCAAGTCAAGTTAACCATAGAATTCAAAAATAACCACAGATCAAAAATTAATTACATTTTTTCAAAAATTTTAAGTAAAAATTAATTAAAAAAACAGAAGGAGTTCTGAATATCGAGACCCCCCTTTGCCCCTCCCTTCGGATTTCCATGCTCCAAAATTGTTACCACACTGTTTTTTTTGTTAAGGGTTTTCAAAACTTACATCCAAATGGGAGTTCGTTTCGGTACACCATTTTTATTTTAGAAATCTTTATTTTTCTTAATCTTATGTTAGAAAACTTAAGTATGATGCCAGTTAACTTGGCACTTGAAACATTTTAGAGTTGACTTTCCAACCCTTCAGAAATGTTCGAGGACATTAACTTCGTGATTCGAGTAAAGTAAACATTTTTTCAAAGTTCGAGAGTGGAGTCAAGTGTTTGTCGAACCAAATTCGACTGTTTGCAGAGTAGTTAACTCCTTTGGTTACCACTACCACTTCATTTATTGATTCTCTATGAATATACAGAAGAACTGCGGGGTTTAACCAAGTCTTGTAGCACCCATGTTTGAGTGTTTCCTGCTGATAAAACTTATTTCCTCTTCCCAGAACAACCTGATAACTTATATTTATATTTTCTTACACACACAAAACTGAAAGTCAACAATATGAAGACAACTTTTAAGCCCCCAACACACTACTTGATTTTGTTTTCAATTTGAATTTTGATTGTTTTTTATTTATAATAGAAAAGAGGAACACAAAATATAATATTCAAAATAAACAGGTAACATCTGCCATTTTCTAATGCCAATAAAAATTGAAAAGATTAACATTATCTGACATTTATATTCCACTTTATTGCCATAAGCATCACCATCTTCATCATCACCTTTCCCATACCAATGTATACCTTTCGACCTATCTAACGTCTTTTTATATTAAAGCCTCAATGTCGCTTGAACAAATTGCTATGACACTTCCTTTTTTTTTCAAAACAAACAATCATAAATAAAATAAAGAGAAGCTTCACAATAAATATTTTCACGAAGAACCATCACGTATATACCCCAGACCAGAGACCAATACCATCCTACCACCTACAAATAAAAAAAGTCCTTTCAAAGGAGTAAAAAGAAGAGAGTTCCGATTCCGAATCCAATGATTCTAAAGTACCTGGATACACCATCATCCTAGGATTGTTTATTTCTATTCAAAATTCAGAGGCATTAACAGACTTGGTGGATTGTAGGCGCAAATACGACTATATCCGGTAACTAAAGTGCACCGCCTTCACCTTGCTTCCTTTGAGCCATTCTCTTCCGCGATAACAAACCTTTTTCGTCTTATTTTTTTTGTTTAATTTTTTTTCAAACCCTTCCGCTGGAAAAACTTCGTTCTACATAGTCCTTTGCTTCATATCATAGAGTTTTTTCTTCCGAGTAAACGTTACTACCAAAGCTGAAGTACCGCACGGAATTCACGGAATATTTCTCTCATCGTGAGTGAGTGCCGTGGAAGGAGGAAGCTTCAGGATTCAGGTAAGGTTTTGTGTGAAAGATAAGGATATAAAAGCATTTTTTCCAAACATAACCGGTATCCTTTTGCAAGGATGAGCACATACCCACTTACTACCCCAACAGGAAAAAGAAAAAACTAGAGTGTGTTTGGCATAAAGTGCCGACTATAAATTCTTACTATGTGCCCGGTGGTGGTACAGCGAAGCCTCGCTGTGCTTCCCTCTGTCTCTATATTTAGGGTTTGCATATTGCGAGGACGTTTGTATCTCTTTTGGCAAAGGCAGGTGGATGTTTTTTGACTATACTTTTTATTTTTGGATAGGATTCTGAAATCGAAGGCTCATGGGAGGGATATGCACAGCAGATGAAATTGAAAATGTGAACGATGATATTCTTTGGGGATATGGATGTGAAATGTCTCAAAGTAAGTTTCGGATGATCTTCTTTAAGGCAGGAGCAACAAAATACAGAAATTATGATTTAAATGTTAAAATATGATCTGTCATCTGGATACGATACTTTTTTCCGGCTTCTTTGATAGGATTAGAATCCAAACAAACATTTTATACTAGCTGAACCCTATCACGTTTCTTCAACGGATAACCCATATGGATATGGATAAAGAGATATGGATATGGATATGGATATGGATATGGATATGGATATGGATATGGATATGGATATGGATATGGATATGGATATGGATATGGATATGGATATGGATATGGATATGGATATGGATATGGATATGGATATGGATATGGATATGGATATGGATATGGATATGGATATGGATATGGGTATGGATATGGATATGGATATGGATATGGATATGGATATGGATATGGATATGGATATGGATATGGATATGGATATGGATATGGATATGGATATGGATATGGATATGGATATGGATATGGATATGGATATGGATATGGATATGGATATGGATATGGATATGGATATGGATATGGATATGGATATGGATATGGATATGGATATGGATATGGATATGGATATGGATATGGATATGGATATGGATATGGATATGGATATGGATATGGATATGGATATGGATATGGATATGGATATGGATATGGATATGGATATGGATATGGATATGGATATGGATATGGATATGGATATGGATATGGATATGGATATGGATATGGATATGGATATGGATATGGATATGGATATGGATATGGATATGGATATGGATATGGGTATGGATATGGATATGGATATGGATATGGATATGGATATGGATATGGATATGGATATGGATATGGATATGGATATGGATATGGATATGGATATGGATATGGATATGGATATGGATATGGATATGGATATGGATATGGATATGGATATGGATATGGATATGGATATGGATATGGATATGGATATGGATATGGATATGGATATGGATATGGATATGGATATGGATATGGATATGGATATGGATATGGATATGGGTATGGATATGGATATGGATATGGATATGGATATGGATATGGATATGGATATGGATATGGATATGGATATGGATATGGATATGGATATGGATATGGATATGGATATGGATATGGATATGGATATGGATATGGATATGGATATGGATATGGATATGGATATGGATATGGATATGGATATGGATATGGATATGGATATGGATATGGATATGGATATGGATATGGATATGGATATGGATATGGATATGGATATGGATATGGATATGGATATGGATATGGATATGGATATGGATATGGATATGGATATGGATATGGATATGGATATGGATATGGATATGGATATGGATATGGATATGGATATGGATATGGATATGGATATGGATATGGATATGGATATGGATATGGATATGGATATGGATATGGATATGGATATGGATATGGATATGGATATGGATATGGATATGGATATGGATATGGATATGGATATGAATATGGATATGGATATGGATATGGATATGGATATGGATATGGATATGGATATGGATATGGATATGGATATGGATATGGATATGGATATGGATATGGATATGGATATGGATATGGATATGGATATGGATATGGATATGGATATGGATATGGATATGGATATGGATATGGATATGGATATGGATATGGATATGGATATGGATATGGATATGGATATGGATATGGATATGGATATGGATATGGATATGGATATGGATATGGATATGGATATGGATATAGATATGGATATGGGTATGGATATGGATATGGATATGGATATGGATATGGATATGGATATGGATATGGATATGGATATGGATATGGATATGGATATGGATATGGATATGGATATGGATATGGATATGGATATGGATATGGATATGGATATGGATATGGATATGGATATGGATATGGATATGGATATGGATATGGATATGGATATGGATATGGATATGGATATGGATATGGATATGGATATGGATATGGATATGGATATGGATATGGATATGGATATGGATATGGATATGGGTATGGATATGGATATGGATATGGATATGGATATGGATATGGATATGGATATGGATATGGATATGGATATGGATATGGATATGGATATGGATATGGATATGGATATGGATATGGATATGGATATGGATATGGATATGGATATGGATATGGATATGGATATGGATATGGATATGGATATGGATATGGATATGGATATGGATATGGATATGGATATGGATATGGATATGGATATGGATATGGATATGGATATGGATATGGATATGGATATGGATATGGATATGGATATGGATATGGATATGGATATGGATATGGATATGGATATGGATATGGATATGGATATGGATATGGATATGGGTATGGATATGGATATGGATATGGATATGGATATGGATATGGATATGGATATGGATATGGATATGGATATGGATATGGATATGGATATGGATATGGATATGGATATGGATATGGATATGGATATGGATATGGATATGGATATGGATATGGATATGGATATGGATATGGATATGGATATGGATATGGATATGGATATGGATATGGATATGGATATGGATATGGATATGGATATGGATATGGATATGGATATGGATATGGATATGGGTATGGATATGGATATGGATATGGATATGGATATGGATATGGATATGGATATGGATATGGATATGGATATGGATATGGATATGGATATGGATATGGATATGGATAAAAATATGGATTTAGATTCAATCCTTATAGTATTCTTATTTTATTCTATTCTAAAAATAACAAAACCAAAAGTTTTCAAGAAGTACCATAAAAGTTCTACGATGGCAACACTATTCTTGTTACATTTGACGTTAAAACCACTTCAAGCTTCATATTTTATATAGTGACGTCAAAACCCTTAACCAAAACAAGCATCACGAAAAAAATCACAAACGTAATAGGTATGCCTAACCTGTTCTCCTTTTTCTTATGTTGCCATCATATTCATTCTGTTCGGTTCGTCCAGCGCGCGTACACGCAGCATCACTATGCAGGTCAAAGAGAAAAACCTAAAAACCTTTAACAAAAGAGAGTTAAAAAGTCTCTCTCTCGACCAACTTTACACCTTACATCACAGCTGTCTTCAAAACGATGTTTAGCAATGGCAGTGTGTCAAACTAGCGCATGCCCCTACACTCTCAAATCTTGTAATATTTCCCTATATTTTCCACACACACAAACTCTCAGTGATTTTTTTAATCGGAGTCCACATTCGGAATCCTGCCTGCCTAACTTCAGGTCTTCTATGTGAACCGTTAGAAAGATAGCTCAGTTTGCGTCAGTCGAGTTATGGTTTTGAAAGCTTCCGCAAATCAAGGAGCAGCGCGTCGTTCCGCATCAGGTGTTGGTAAATGTGAAAAACGGTTATGGCTCTGCTGCCTTATAATATCCTTGTGTTTCCTGTTTGCTTTGTAATAATAATTCTATGTCTATAAACGGATATTTGTTTAATTGTATTTTGTTCTTCTTCTTCGTCCTCGGAAAAGGATAATTTAACAAGAAAAAAGAAAAACAAATAAAATAAAATAAACGGAACAATTGAAATCGCAGTGACCGTGAAACTGTATCAGTGAGAAACACAGGATATATATATTATATAGAAAGGACTCCTCCAACGAGTTCAGAGTGTCAGAGTTTACCTCTGCTCTGACGTCAACGAGACGCCCCGTGACGGTAGTTGTGATCTTGAAACGTTCGTCGACGTTGACGTCGATGTCGACATCGTCGTTGTCATTGTCGTGTAGAATAATCAGAATCAGAACCTGCAGCAGGAAAAGCGTCAACAACGTATGGGTGGGTTTTAGTGTTTGTTTGGCAATAGTTGCATAATCCTGCTCTGCTTTCGCAACGCAAATGCAGTCAGCATACATGTCGAGCTAATTGTCCTTGAAGCCTCAGCGCAAACACATTATTCTGCTTCGCTGAGTCAAAGACTCTGCGGGGCTTTTGTGTTTGATATTTCTCTTCTTTTTGTTTCCTTCGGCTCCATATGTATACTCTCCTATTAGTCCTTGTACACCGGGAAAGTAATTTGTGTGGTGTGTTATCCTTTGTTTGCAAAAATCTCGCGTAAAATATCAAAAAAAAAAAGTCTCAAATAAAAATAATATTTTGCAAACACCATATCCTTGTATATACGACCAGAGGCAATGTCAGGTCAGGAACGTGTTTTGTGTGTACTCTCAATGTGTACGCCTGAATGTAGGTCCTTTGGTGAAAATTAGCATGGCATTTGTGTCCTTGAACTAGTAATCATAGCAGCAAGGAAAGCAAAGCGAAAGAGCAAGTGAGAACACACCGCCGCCGCCGCGCCGCACAAAGAGAAAGAACAAGAGAAAACATTATATTTAACCAACAAAATAAAGGAAAAATATGCACGTATAAATTTTAATCCCTTTTTCCACCGAAAACAAAAAACCCCAACAGGATTCAAAATATGCTCACAGATATATGAGCAAAAAGTGAGTGAGTGAGTGAAGTAAAAATGAAAAAACAACAACAACAACAACAAAAAGAAAATATTAATATAAAACAAAAAATGTGAAATTGAAAAGTTAAAATATTGTTCAAGGATACGTTTGGCGTTCTTCGTTCTTCGTTCGTCGTTCTCGTGTGTGTCGCGTGTGTTTTGCATGCAATCTTTTCACGTAAAAGGTCACAAGGTATTTTAATTAAAACACACTCCGAGTTTATATGCTCTGTTTTCTGTGTTGTGTGTTTTGTGTGTTGTGTGTCAGGATACACCATGGATTGTTTAAAAAAGGGGGTTTCGCAGGGATGCCCGCGCCCGCCATGCAAACAACAATAAAGGATATTTTATGTGTCACCCAGTGAAAGTTTACTGAAGAAAATAAAAGAGAATTTAACAAAAAATAAAAGAACGAACGAATGAACGAACGACTAAAGGATCTCTCTGTGTGAATTGTGTTTGTCGTCGTCCTGTGACAGAATTTATATATTTCTTAGCATTTGGCTACTGTATGTGTTATGTAACTAGGACTTTGTGTAAAAGTATATGTGTGTCTGTTGTGAGTTTTGCCTTAAGCATTATATCCCAATAACAATGGCGAACGAGTTATCTGTTCCACAAAAAAATTAAATAAAAAACAGAAACTGGTGCTGTAGTGCTTAGGAAAGTTCTCGGCAGGACATAATTTCTGGGTGGGATTCTCATTCTGTGCCAAGTGCAGGCTTTTCAGTGTTCGAAACAAAAAAAAGTTTCTGAGTCCTGCCGTGTGCTACATTGCGGCTAAGAGAAAACTCACCGGGAGTTCTTCTTCTTCTATGAAGAAGAAAAACTCGGCACAGATTTCTTCTGTATTGAAAGCTGATGCTGATGTTAAAACTGAAGCTATAAGGCTGGTGCTTCTACAGCTAAGTCTTCGTTCCCTGTTCATCGTCGTCCTCCTACGGTCCTTGTTGTCGTTATCGTTGTTGTGTTGCCACCATAGCATCAACTGCACAACAGGACTACTGTATAGCCTTAGAGAGAAAAAACAGTGTAAAGTGTTTTTCTGTGAATGTTTTGAATCTGTTTGATTTCGCGTGCGAGTATTTTCGTCTTCTTTCTTCTCGTAGTGTGTGTTTTTTATTTCTGATCCTTTTTTTCTAAGAATGAAAAATGTGCACTGCAAAAATTGGGTTAAAAGTTCGACTAAGTGTGCGGTTGTTGTCGCGGTCCTTGCTTTCAAAATAAATAGTGCACAAGGTTTTCCTGTTTGTCGTTATTTTGTTTAGTCCTTTTCTTTTGCTTTTTTTCTTTTATTTTTCTGTGCTTCTATTTTTATTATTTAAAAGGATTTTAAATCCTGCTTCTTTCGTTTTATTTTGCTTTCTTGTATACTGTATACATAGCTATATGGGGGTACTGCATTAGTCAGTGAGTGCGAATAATATACTGAAATGAAGGAAGAGAAATAAAATTAAAAAAAAAAAATCACTCATACGTCGTGATGTACGTAATTAGAAACAACGAGTGTAGGGAATTATTATAATATGTGTGTCATGAGCGACACATCCTGTGTGAGTGTCCTTAATAAAATTGACTTTCCACTTCCCACATTTTTGCAACTGCAATTAATTATCGCTTCAGATCAGAAAATAATGTTACTACCTCTGCTCTTATATTTATGTACTTATGGTATATGGTGGAGGGAGAGTGGTCGTAATTATGGTTTTTGAAATTGGGTTTTACCTCTCTCTCTCTCTCTCTCTCTGTTGGTATAGGTATGCATCATGATGATGATGATGGGAGGATTTATTGTAATGAGGTAAAGAGCAATAAGGTGGATTTTGGCATTTATTTCAATTAAACCCCCCGAACATGTAACGAACTTTGACAGTTGTTGTTATTTATTGATATGTCAATGAGGAAATTCTAAGTTATGCTATTAGTTAAATATGATAATGAAGATTGGGGTAATTATCCCGAAAAGGAAATTTAATGGTCATCAAAAGGATGGATGCACGGACGATTCCAAATAACTTGAATTCCTGAACTCGTGCCTATCTCGAATGAAAAATTATTTATTGATTTAATAATGCATTTTTGAACTACTTCAACAATTAAAGCAGTAAAAAACTCGTAGGATTGAAAAAAACACTCGTTTTACATTTTTGTTAAAAAAGTACGTATACACCACATTGAACCATAATTATAATTCATGTAAAAAGTCTTAAAAAATGATATGAAATTAATTAATTAGTAGAAAAATACTTAAACGAAAAACCATTCAAATGCTAACAGTATTAAGACACATAAAACATATAATTATGTGTTTTGTCAGTCAAGTTGATGTAAGGGTCTTAAAGGGAGATTAAAAGTGATTCCATTTATTTTAGTTAAAAAACTAAATTATTAGGATGCTTATCAAAAATGATTTAAGGTTGATTTTTGTATTATACACTACCAAGGCATCATTGGTATTTATTATTACATTATCCTATCTCTAATTTTTTTGATTTTTCGTTTTCCAAAATTCTGGAGGAATTTTTCAAATAAATCAAAATTGTTAGCAGAGATTTTAGCTATGTTAGAAAAAATGGTTTTTTTAAGCTGGTAACGATGTGAATTTTTGATCTGAAGAACTTTTATTTGGTTTAGAAAAAAATTACGTAAATATTTTTGTTTTAAATAATGAAACGACTTTTAAAAATATTTAAAAACAGAAGTTACTAACTGAAAATCCTCAATACTGTCCAATATTTTGAGATGCAAACTTAAGAACCTAATCAGCAGGTAGAAAATGTTGGTTTGAAATGCAATATTTTTTTTCAATTCGATGGAAATCTTCAAAAAACATTCGGTCAGTAAGAATTTATATCGAGTAGAGGGGACTCGTACCACACTAAAAGTACAAGTTATTATCAGGACCAATTTTTGAAAGGTCAAGAAATGACTTTTCTTGCTTAATTTCTAATTCAAATTGGGAGAAGGTTTTTAAAATAATATTTTCCCATACCTTTAAGACCATAAGCTTAAGGATTGGTTCTTTTTAATCTCTACAAACATTGTCTAGTACACTTAAAACGTTTTGTGGAGTTGGAATGACTTTGTAGTTTGGAACTGGCAAATTGCTGTGCTAAACAACTTTAAAGTAAAGAAATTTATTTTTAAAACTACTGAAATTTGTATTGGGTGTAAACCTTTAAATAAATTAAAATTAATTTTGGCAACTTTTTTTAAATGATTTATATAAATCTGGTGGCTGTGTATTTCTGTGATTACGAATCCGTTGTTGTTATTTTTTAAACATAATGATTCCGTGAATTATTTACTAAAAAAAAAAGCTTACTTCTAAAAAATCATACTTTATTAATATCAAAGAAAATATATTTGCCACGATGCATGTTTAAAACTTCAAGTCAATTGGCTGCGGTATTGAGATAAACGCGTTTGAAGCTGTTAATTATAATTTTTTTCAACAATTTTAATACTTAAATTAAATTTGTTTTTATTCAGTATGAAATGCTTCTCTATGCTAAATACGGATTTGAAAAAAATCCAATTTTGACTATCAACAGATAAGTTTACAAAAAAAAATTTTACTTTCATAATTTTAGAATTTTGAAATTTCAACAGAACAAATATTCCTAACGAGAACCTGCCACAATAATAAAGCTTATTCGGACTCTTAAGGGGACTGTCCCTGTCATGTCCATACATTTTTGGATAGCATTTTAAAGTCCAAGGGAACCATTTGTAGTTAAAAAATGTTCGTAGTTCTAGGGTGGCCTAACCAGTTTAACAAATTTACTTGAAAGTTTTCGAAATTTAAACTTTAATATTCAGGAAAGGTTAGGTTAGGTTAGGTTAAAGTGGCTGCGGAAGTGCGGATACAGAATCCCCACACTTAGGCCAAAAGAAAAGGCCTATTGTAATACCACATAAATCTAGAGAATTACTTCTTACTATTCGAACCATTTTGAGCTTTTTATAAAGCTAGTTCACTGGGATTATCAAAAGAGTAGCCTCCCAGATGAAGTTTGCGTCTTAGTGAAAGAGCAGGGCAAAAGCAGAGAAGGTGAGAGATTGTTTCCTCTTCTTCCTCGTCCATACAGCTCCTGCAGAAGTCATTTGAGGCTACACCAAGCCGTATTGCGTATCTGCCCATAAGACAGTGTCCCGTAAGGACACCTATTAGGGAGCTAATATGAAGTCTCCTTTGAGATAACAATTCTTTAGAGCGCTTTAGGTCCAGTAAAGGCCATATGAGTTTTGTGGCAGCGCATGTTGGTAAATTGTGCCACCTAGAGTTTGCTATCACAAAAGCTGTTTCTTTTAGCAGAAGTTTACATGTAGCTATCGGTATACCTATCTTCTCCCTTTCAGGTGAAATAGGTATGACGGTTCCATTTTTAGCGAGTTCATCGGCTCTACAATTTCCTGTGATGTCTCTGTGGCCCAGCACCCAACAGAGGTGAATGTTAAATTGCTGCGCTATCTCCATAAGAGACGATCGACAATCGAGGGCCGTTTGAGATTTGGTTGAGACACCGTCAAGAGATTTAATAGCAGCCTGACTATCAGAGAAGATGCGGATATTAGAAGTTGATATCACGTTTTCTCTTAGCCAGGAGAGAACCTCTTTGATCGCTAAAATTTCCGCTTGGAAGACGCTACAATGATTAGGGAGGTGGAATGAGATGCTTAGATTAAGCTTTTCTGAGTACACACTACTACCAACTCGCTCATTTGTCTTGGATCCATCTGTATAAAAATTAATGCTTTTGTCATCCAGGAGTTTTTTGTCTTCCCATTCATCTCTGGATGGAATGGATACCTGGAAGTTTTTTTCCAAATTGGGGTTTTGGAATAGTGTAGTCTATGTACTTTGGTATAGAACCAAAGAGGTTCAAAATGATGGAGTGCCCCACATTATTGTTGGTCCATTGAGATGAGGCTTTGAGTCTTATAGCTGTACTTGCTGCCACTCGTTTGCTGAAGATGTCGAGGGGTGTCAGATGGAGAAGAGTGTCCAACGCTGCTGAGGGTGTGGTTCTCAATGCCCCGCTTATGCAGAGACATGCAGTGCGTTGGACTCTGCTGAGTTTGTCGTAGTATGTGACTTTCTCCAGTGCAGTCCACCATACTGCAACCCCGTACATAAGTATTGGTCGGATGATCGATGTGTATAGCCAATAGGTTATGCGAGGTTGAAAACCCCATTTACCTACTTCCTATGGCTTTCTTGCAAAGGAAAAGAGCTACTGTAGCTTTCTTAACTCTTTCCTGAATATTAGGTTTCCAACTTAATTTTGTGTCTAATATCAGACCAAGATATTTGGCTTCATTGGTAAAAATTAGTGGTACACCTTTTATTGAAGGAGGTACAATTATTGGGATCTTGTATTTCCGTGTAAAAAGGACGAAAAATCCAATTTTGGTTAACCTCAACTTCAATTAAAATGTATATATATTATAAAATATATCGTGATACCGAATTAGTATAATTTTGAAAAAAAATGCAAGTAAGGTTTTTTTATTAACCCAAAAATTGAAAAAAAAAAATATTAGTCACCTCCAGCATTTTAATAAACAAAAATGATTAACTCCAGCATAATTTTGTGCAACGAAGGATAAAGTTTTTGATGTTTGGTAATATTTGGAGAAAAATTGAAATACCGTTTTTTTTTTTTTTTTTTTAATCTAAAACATAAACAAAACACTACTAAACGTTCGTAAAAATTGATTGACTCTAATATCCTTTCAAAAAAATAAAAGATATTTGCTTCAAACTAATTCTATTTTATACAAAATCTTGTTTTCAATATTCGGTACAATTTTTAGAAAAGACCAACTAAAAATAGAACTACGCAAAATTTGTACAAACTGATATTCGATTCAAATATTTCGAGAACAAATAAATTATTTGATTCTATGCAAAATTTTGCTGTTGACATAAGAAAAGTTTCTTAAAAATATCCCATCAGTATTTTATTATTAGAAATTAATACTTTCAAAAAATTATGCTAAATTAATAACAATTGGTTTTTGACTAAAAACGCCGGGAACAAAAACAGATATTAAAATTGAACTGATTTTCATCATATTTTAAATATGAAAAATTGAATTAACAACTTCTTTTACAAAACTCGAAAACATACGAAAACAACAAAAAATTGATTATAAATGGTTTTTGACTCAAGTTATAGGATTCAAATTTTGTATCTCACACAAAATATTGTTATTAATATTTTGTGAAGGTCTTAGAAAAATCGACAGAGGGGTATGGATTGGAAGTTATCAATTTGGGTCGAATTTCAGCTTCTTATTTTTTTTTTAACCAAAAACTACAGCACATACAAATATTTTCTTAAATAAATTAATTTAAAAAAAACATGCATTTAAGAGCTGTAAAAGTGATTTTTTTAAATTTCTCGACTTCTCATGATTGATTGATTTTTAACTATTTTTCACTTATGAAAAATAATATTTAAAAAAAAAACTAAAGTTTTACTTTTTTTTTATTAAATTGAAAATCAATTTATAAATTTTCTGTTTTTTAAAAAAATGTGTGTTGAAAATCATTTTGCTCTTAAACTCAAAATAATAGGTATTTAAAATAACCTCTACGAATTTGCATTCTGGAATGAAATTATCAGACCATTTTCTGAAAAAATGAATATTTATAAAATTTAATTAAAAAAAATAAATAGAATTAACACAATATAACATTTTTAAGTTTTACAAATGAGAATGATATTAAAAATTTAAGAACTTATCTTGGAATCTCAAACAATGCTTAAATGTATTGAGAAATAGAAGTATGACAAAATTTGTATACCTCTTCCAATTTAACCAAATTGAAAATCAATCAAAATTAATAGCCATAAAATTGTCTATCCTCTGTTGATTGAATTCAAAATGTAAATAATAGAAATATAATTTAAATTTTAATGCAAACGTGTCAAGCCCTTAACTCGTCATAATCTATTATTTTGGTATTTACACAGCTTGATAAACAAAGTTTAATGATGCTTTATGAATTTAAACAACAACAAAAAGAAGAAAATATTAAAATAGAATTTAATTTTTGAACTTTACTAAACTTTAATTAACCACAAATTAATATTCAAATTATTATTTAAAAAAGAAATTAACACAAACCACCAAAACTCCCTCTCTCATGATGCATACTTTAAACCACAACTAAAAGTCTAGGAGTTGTAGGTAGTTAACGTAATTATATTTATTTTCAATATTTTTGTTTTTGTTTATATTCAACAGATAAATAAATTCTCCATCAAATAAAAATAATAAACCACATAGAATTCTCATCATAGAAAGTAAAAATAAATATTAATTAAATCGTAGATACGTTAAAACAAAAATAAAAATTCAAAAAAAAAGTGTTCATTTAAAAAAGTTTAATTATTAAAACAAAAAATTATATTAATATTAAAATCCACACTGCCTCAAATAAAAGCAATTCAATTCAATGTGCGTATTAAATAGTGTTAAAACGTTTAAAATTAATTCAACATTTATAAATAAATATAAATAAATGGATGTAGAAAAAATAAATTATAAAACGTTTTCAGTTGTTAAATAAATTATGAAATAATAATAATTATTATATAAATAAGTGAATTTAAAATAAAACAGCAAAACAATCACAGATTTCAATTAAATTTAATTAAACAAAAAAAAACAACAACAAAAATAAAATATTTCTATTTATCGTATTAGTATCTCTATAATGAAATACGGTACACGTACTCAAAAGGATTATGGGACTCACGTAATCGCATCGATTGCATTCGAAGGGGATTTTAATCGTCTCCGATAGAAAAAGAATCAAGTGAAGAGTTAAATCGAAAGCCCGTTCGTTGCGTTTTTTTTCTCGATTATAAATTTTATTCCTTTATTTGTTCGTCTCTGTGAAGCACCTATTCAACCCCTCACCACCATCACCACCCCCAACCCCTTGTCTAAAAAACACTCAGGCTAAATCGATAAATAAAATAAAAAATAAAAACACGGAGAAAGGAACCTTGTCATTGGATTATTGAGATTCAGGTGGCAGAGAGGAGAGGATTAAAGCAGATTGGAACGCGAAGGACGTCAAATAAAACACACAACATAACGGTATGTATAGCATAGAGTCAAATCGATTTCTTTTAATATTCAACCATTTGTCCCACATAAAGTTAAATTAGAATTTAAATTTAGTTCATTTTTGAATTCAGTTCTTTTTTTCTGTGTGTTCTGTATTTCTGTCGGGACTCGGGAGTTAGTTCGAAAAAATGGAAAACTTTGACATCACTTTCATCCCAGTAATGGTGCAAGGGTGCAACCACCACCCCACTACTGCTACTGCTACTATACTTCTAGTACTTTTAGTACAGCCAGGATTATCCGAGAATAATGAGGTTTTTCTTTTTGCTTTTGCTATGCGATGCGATGCTTCCCCGTGCATAATAATGCAGGAATATAACCATAAGTATACTTGTACTATAGGCAAACCCTTAAGGAATTTCCCAAGAGTGCCTATACCAATGAATGTGTGTTTGATGAGGATTTCGTTTTATTTCATGACGATGTCGTTATTTTATATACATATACATATAGGTTAGTTCGCGATTCCAGAGTTCATTTTTTCGTATTTTTTTGAGGAATTACTTGAGCTAGAATGTTTACGCTCGATGTGGAATATTTGCACTTTAGGGCTCAAGCTACACAACTTTCGATAAAAGAAGAATAAAGTAAACATATGGAGCATGTTTGTTTAACGATTGCACGATTACAAAAGGGGGAGGGGAAGAGGGCTTGTCTTTGATTTTAAATTAAGGAAAATTTTAATTTTAGTGAGAGATTTTTTTTTCAGTGAAAATTTAAAGAAATATCAGGGAAGAATTATGTTCGGTAGAAAGTCTTGAAATAATAATTAAAAAAACTAGTTATGGAATTTAATATTATTCAAAAACTATCGCCTTTTTATTATTGCATTTCTTCAAAACTTGTTTTATAAAAAGACTTTAGTTATGAAGTGATGCTTTTTTTACAAGGCTGAGGTGGACTTGTCAGTTTCCCAAAGAAATCAAAAAGCTGGGGTTTAGAGTTTTTCAAACTATAATGTGTAACCAACTTTACTTTCTTTCAATCGTAGTCGTTAGATGGTTATAACTATTTTAACAACCTAATTTATATACTTAATTTTCCTTACAACTAAACTAACAATTTATTGCATATTTTTCACAAATTAGAGGGAGATAGAATAACACGATACTTCATATTATCTAATAAAAGATAGCTGAAGGCGCGCCGGGTACTAACCCCTGTCCCTAATAAATGTTACAGAATAGTCAGTGGAGTATAGCCACGACGCTAGATTTGTCCGAGGTTATCTAAGACTGTACCGCGTGATAATCGCTTCGGATTGCATCGCCTTTCCCTAGCGGCAAACTACAGAATAATGGCAGCATAAAACGCGGCTAAAATTCCTATCGTGCTTTTGACAGCGAACCGGAAGGTAATCGGTGCTTTGGCTCATAGGTCAAGCTATGTCCGTGGTACCCTTAGAAGAAAGTAGCCACGGAGAATCGGTTGGGAGAGAAGCTCCCTGGACTTAGCAGCAAATTAGAGAATAAACGGGTGGCCTTAACCTATCCGTCATACAAGAAGAAGTGGATGATGAAATAAACGGGGGTAACGAAAAAGGTATTTCGGGAGTCGGCACAACTAAATTACATGTACTAAAGCGGTCCCTAGACTATCAATATTATTGTGCAATATTTGATATTGCACAATATTATTGAGAGTCTAGTACTCATATTGAAGGGTTGTGCAATATATTGTACAAAATCAAAATCCTTTTGATATTAATTGTGCAACCAAATTTATTGTATAGTCTGTGGATGTGTTTGCACAATATTTTGTTTTGAATTTTCATAGTGATAACATCTAAATTTCTAAAATCATTGGGTTCGCTCAAAGCCAGCTCATTTAATAAATTTTGATGAGTAAACACGTTTCGTTTTTTGTACCAGCCCTTCATCCATCTGCGTTTGTTTAATGAAATAGCAAGAGCAATTGCCACACAACAATAATCCATATCATCGAGCATGATGTTGAAGCACAAATAAAGAACTGTCAAATGATTTATTGTGCGAAATATTGTTTAGTGTGGGGTACCAGTCAATAATATTGTGCAATATATTGTTCAATAATATTGATGGTCTAGGACCGCTTAAGGTACTAACTGTGCTGGGGAATTCTTTCTTTTAATGTTCATAAGATTGGTACTTAAACTGGGCAAAGGCAGAAGACGAATTTCTGTTGATACATACATGAACTTTTTGGGAGTGGCCTATTTTCATTCCTTAAATCCTTGCACAACTTCAATATTCACATTATTGAGTCTTCGGGCTGCCTTTTCTTTTCACGAGCTTCAAAAATCATCACCTTAATCTTGATAATATTTATAACTTACCCCGGTTTCTCGCAAAAGGTATTCAGCCAGTAATATTACGTCATCAGCGCCAGCGTAAAGAAGGACTTTCACTTGTGTATCGGCAAAAGGGAGTACATCACAAATATCATTAATAAATAAAGCAAATAGTAATGGACTTAGAATGCAGCCTTGGGGAACACCTGACGATGTTTAAGACCATTCAGAGAAAAATCCGTCCTATTCCATACGGACGCACTTGATGAGACAAGAAACTTAAAATACATCAAAGAAATACCGAGAGATTTCTATAGCGTTGAGAACTTGTAGATCAAAGCTTTTCTATTTATCTTGTCGAATGCTGCTTAAAAGTTGACGAAGCAAGCGTAAATTTTTTTCTTTTTTTTGATTGACAATCTAGAAAAATCATGAATTCGAATTATTTAAGTCTAGGAATATTAGACACTCAATTAGTCGAAAACTATAACTTTTTATAAATTTTTTTTTTTTTTTTGAAAAAAGTTTGAGTTACACTTTGCAACTCATCTTATTTTCCACCAACAATATTCTTCCTTTTTTTCCTCATGTTGATAAATTTCTAAATGACTGGTAAATGGAAAGGCCACCAAAAAAGGGTCCAATTTTAAGTTGATACTTCTGAAAAACCGATTATAAATATTTTCAGTATTATTATAAACCAAAAATTTTAATATATTTTCTTGATAATATTGAAAGTCATAGACATAAACAATCAAAATCTATTGTAGCGTAACTAAGACTGTGGAGGATTCAGACTCTGGTGGAAATCAGATACTTTGTTCTATAGCCTTAATCAGTAAATGAGCTATGTAACACCGAAAGGATTTTTCAATTCGGAATAGTAGTTCCTGGGATAAGCACGTTCAAACATACAAACAAGCAAACAAACAAAAAAACAAAAATTCTTCAGCTTTATAATTATGTAAAAGTATAGATTTCGCTTCGATTCCACTTCAATTTTGTCCAATCTTCTCGAATAATAAGGTATTTAAATTACTCTTCCCGAAAATTTAAATTTTAGGGAATTATTGACATTGTTTTCTATAAACAATTTTTTGTTAACAACGTTAACACAATTTATAATAAAAACAACATTTCCTAAAGCTCATACCTCTAACGAAGTACATGTAATTTTTAATATAAAAATACATCTATGTATTTCAAAATCGCTTAATGAAAACTTCCAATCCAAAGATCAAAATGTATACTTATTTACTTTGACAAAATCAACAAAATCAAAAAAACCTTTTCGAATTCAATTTCCCGAAAAAGTTTCATATATTCGAGTATCTTGTGTACCTTCTTTAAAAAATTCGGTTTTATTTTTTGGGTAACAAAAAATAATAATAAAGTTTTCTATGTATGTGACCATGTTGACTTATAGAGCAAGCACAATAAAGCAGCAGGCGTTCAAATAAACATGACTCTATATGGTATGCTTTATATTGGCTTATTTGATTTTGTCTTGTTTCGAAAAGAGTTTTCAATTTTGGGTCGTATAAATGTAGGTTCCATTTTATCCATTGTTGTGAGTTTGAACCTATTTTCAATATTATTTGCTAACAACATATCGGACGACTTCTTCTTTCAAATGTAAACAAAAACATATCCCTTTTCCATATGAATTTGCGTCACATCCGATTTGAATAAGAAATATTCTCGGAAGCAGAGTTTGAGCGAGCTTTGAGGCGAGTTGGAGATGGAACTTGAAGCTGCTCGAAAACACACACAAATCGATGACACAAATTGAATTCAGTTGTTTATTGCTTTCATAATAAAAGTTCTATAAAAAAGAAGTATTGATTCTATTCGACATCCGCATTAACTTTTCTTTCAAAAATATCTGGGAGTTTGGGATGTTTACATCTCAAATGTTCCGATGTCGAGTCATGTTTTGTATTAATCTACAAATGTTATGTAGAAAAGGATCTAGGACACACGTCTCGTTGTCAATTTTGTTCTTGTCCTCGATGTCCTGGTCCTGGTCCTGGTTCTAGTCCGGGTCGAGTTCTTGTTCAAGTGTCTCACTCTAATTCTCTTTAAACAAACAAGTGTATATTCGAATAGTGTGAAAGTATCAAATGAAATTTACGAAAACTCTACACAATAATTCTTGGGCTTCATGTAGCCGAGATGACTCTAGTAAAATGGGCTTTGAACTTGTGTTTCATCGTTGAACATTTAGGACTCTTGAAGTAGATGTTCCTATCTGATGCTAATCTGTACCAAAAGCATAGAAAAGCCAGACTCAGGCAGACATTTTCTGTTTTTACAAATTCTAAGCCATGATGTCTGTTTTTGTAAACAACTTTGATAAGTTGATGCCATCTCTCCAAATAGGGGTGCATCTTCACCAAACAATGCGAAATATGTGTAAAACTAAGTTCTGTTCGATTTCTAATACAGGGTGGGTCAAAAGTAAAAATAAGTTTAACTGATTTTTGTTTTAAATTTATTTTAAGGAACAGGTCTCGTTAAACATTGATAGATAGAGCATGGTAAGACATTCCACATTAGCAAAGTACAGCTGAAGAACGAATCTCTGCTAATTTTCTTGGCCTTAGCTCTTACCCAAATTGGATGTTGTATGGAAACAGGTGCAACTCTGTTCTTAGAACTTTTCACAATGAACTACAGGACATGCCGTATTGACCAGAGAGACTTCGTGTCGATGTTTCTAGACTCTCCACAGGATTTTCAAGAACGCATTCCACATTCGCTTTACTTTGGACAATATGAGGACTTAGAGTTCGAGCAAAAAAAGGTGGTGCTCCATGTTTTCGAAATCACAACCAGTGTTGAAATCATCCACACACTAAAATGTCGCTGATAAGCTCTTTGTGTCAAAATGTGTCAAAATAAATTTCAATTAGTTTTGGTCCTTTCTAAAGTGTTGAAGTTCATTTTATTAAATATCCCAAGTTTGTTTTTTAAATGCGTTTTAAAAGAAAAGAAAAAAACTTAAAAACAGAAGAGTTATGGTTTTTTTCAAATTCTGTATGAAGAAACTTTCGACCCACCCTGTTTACATAATATGGATCAAAAAATCTGGTAAGTCTCTTTGGGGGGAATGGAATTTGTTGTTGTTGAATACAAAAATTCCATGAATACGATGTGACAATCATGGTAATTCTGGATAAGTAACATTTTCTATTCCATATAAAGACTATGGATTTGATTGAAAATGTCTTGTAGGCGATCTGAATACGAAATTATTATGAAAAAGACGAAGAAGAAGAAGAATTTTCTTTTAGGTTTTGTATAGTGGAGCGGAGCGTATAGAGGAGTGACGCAACAAGAAAACATAATTCGATTGGCTATAGTATTGTATTATTTTCTAAGTATACTGGAAAAAAAGCAAATTGGCGTAAGATATTGAATTACGTTTCTAACCCCAAGGGAGAATTATACTGAAGGCTGATTGTGACAGGAAATCTTTTCTTTTTTTTTTTCTGTTTTCGAAATTGGCGAATTTGGAAATGATAATGTCATCACGTTGAAATAAAATTCATCGGGAATATTCAAATCCCGACCAAATGAACATTAAGGTCGTGATTGAAGTTTAATTTTTGAGTAGGTACTTTAGATTTTATCAAAAGAAATGTAAGAAAAAAGTACTGAATTGAATTGCGTTCCGAACAATTTTAGATTTGGAAAAAGTCTATTTCAGGTTTTCATCTATTACAGACAAAATTAATAAAATCATGTTTTATGGCATTATTTGAAAAAGTTATTTATTATTTCGGAAAAGATCAGATGGAAAATGGAACGAAGAAAATTGTAGCAAGGTGATTTTTTAAATATTTACCTCAGTTTTTATAACTTCAGGTAACCGCTAAATTGCTCCATTAGAGGAGTTTATGTCATACAAAATGGTTTTTGACAAACATTTCGAAAGCGATGTGTTAGTTTACAAAAATTTTACATTAAAGACGAGTCGATTTGAAATTTAAAAAGAGGCTGGGATGCGACCCACACTGATAACTTCCCATCCCGTTTGTCGATTTGTCTTGCTTAAAAGTTTGTCTATGTGTATTAATTTTTACAAAATTTGCGTACTATTTTTTGTAGATTTTATTTTTTTATGAAAAAACAGACTGTTGGATTTTTATAAAAAAAAAAAAATATCGAAAACAATATTTTCTGTGAAATAAAAAAGTTTGAAGCCAAACTTTTTTATTTTTGAAAAGCTATTTGAGTCGAAAGTAAATTTTTACCAAGTTTTAGGTTTTTATTTTTTGTAAAAAAACTGTCAATTCGATTTTTCTCAAAATTTTATCGAATGATGAAAACAATATTTCTTATAAGATAAAATTAGTTTGAAGCAAATGTCTCATATTTTTGAAAAGATATTTACGTCGAAAAACAATTTTTAAAAATTTGTGTTAATTTTTGTTTAGGTTTTTAATTTTTTGTAAGAAAACGTCCATTCGATTTTGTACAAAATTTTACTGAATGTTGAAAACAATATATTTTGAAAGATAAAAGTAGTTAAAAGTCAATATCTCAAAGTTTTGAAAAGATATTTGAGCCGAAAATCAATTTTTACCAACTTTAGTTAAATTTGCTTTTAGGTTTTTAATTTTTTGTAAAAAAACTGTCAATTGGATTTTTTTCAAAATTTTACTGAATGTTAACAACAATATTTTTTGAAGGATAAAAGTAGGTTAAAGCCAATATCTTAAAGTTTTGAAAAGATATTTGAGTCGAAAGTCAATTTTTACCAAGTTTTATTTATTGTTTTTTTTAGGTTTTTATTTTTTGTAAAAAAAACTGTCATTGCGATTTTCCTAAAAATTTTTCCGAATGTTGAAAATAATATTTTTTATAAGACAAAATAAGTTTGAAGCCATAATCTGAAGTTTTTGAAAAGATATTTGAGTCGAAATGCAATTTTTACCAACTTTGAGTAATGTTTTGTTTAGGTTTTTATTTTTTATAAAAAAAAACTGTCAATTAGATTTTTCTCAAAATTTTGTCAGATGACAAAAACATTATTCTTGTTTGCAAAAAATTGTTTTGGAGATGAAATCATATTTAAGTCATAAAATTTGCAATGTTACAATTTTTGTTCAGTTTTTTTTTAATTAAAAAAAATGCATCTTTCTGCATTGTTATCTGTATAACAAAATTTGTTTGAAGCCGATATCTCTACTGGTTCTTCAGCTATGGACGACGACAAAACGACTTGAAACGTCGAGAAATGTCAAAATTTTCAATTTGACAAATCGGACCCATTACAATAACTTCCTATGGGAAGTTAATAAAAAAGTTGTTATCAGCATAGATCAGAGACTTAAGAAGCCTCCTCAAGAAACAGTCTAAAAAATTCCAGGAAATTGCTTGCCCAGAATATCAATTGTGCCTTACTTAAGCTATATAGCACGCAGCGCTATCCTGTTGAAACCGTACGTCTTCGGTGTAAATATCATCCAATTCAGGCCACAGGAAGTTGGTGATCATCGATCTATAGTGATCGCCATTGACATTGATGCCCTGGACAGCATCATTTTTGAAGAAGTGAGTTCGCTCGCTTGGATTAGTGTCGTCCCGAATACCGCAATTTATCTAATTCACGTACCCAATTATCCGAAAATGGGCCGCATTGCTAATATTCGTATGGTCTTTTGGTTTAAGCTATTGGGTCAGTTGGAATTTGTATGGGCCTAGGCCTAAATTACGACGCAAAATTCGCCATGTTGTTGTCCGACACAAACCAAGTTCTTGTTAACACCGAGGAATTGACTCAGACCTCAAAATCTGCTGCACGCTTTTACGGACAGCGGCTATGTTTTCGACATATCTTGTGTTATAAAAAAGTTTTATCATTTGCAAGTGTTGCTCGATGGTGTTGTTTGTTGGTTGATTAAAAGAAGATATTTTGACACAAAACAAAAGAAACAATATGGCCATCTGGAGCTGTCAAAATCATCCAGTCTCTTTTGGAAAACCCTCTAACTGCTTTATTTGTGGCTTGTTTTTCAAATAAAAAGATTATGAAATATTATCAAAAAAAAAAATCAATTCTTCGTAGTTTTTCAGTATCACGTTAATTTTTCAGACATATTATTGGAGTTTAAACTCGATTTAATGAACGGAAACGTTTGGATTTTATCTTCCAATTTTGTGATCAATAAATTAACCACTCTACCGAAAGACACATTTATTAGTTTATTGTTGACTGATTTTCTCAAAATCAACTTTATCTGAAAAACTGTTCCTGTGACACATTTGATATCTTTTATCCTAACGATATGTCAATACCGGAACTTAATTTATAAGATATTTGTATAGGTATCTTGATTTTTGTTTGCTTCCAAATTTTTCTGAAGCCTAAATAAATTCGTTTAATTTTATTGCCAATAAAAACACTTGACTAGAGTACGCAAAAATACCTCCCTATCAATTTCAAACCGATGTATATACATTTTAAGAAGAAATTCAAAATAAACATTAATACAAATTGCTATACTTAAATGTCAAAATAACAACAACAACAAAAATGTCATAGAATAAACATCAAAACTATAAAAACAAATCCATAAGAAAGAACAACAAACCCAAATCACACTCTTAATGGCTTTTCTTGTCGATATAATAAAAATAAGATTTAACAATAATAAATCTTCATCATCACTTAGTGGAAAGTCAATAAATCTCTAGATATGTCTTTGAGTATATTTCGAAAATAATATAAACTAATGAAATTACTTTCAATTACATTTTGGGAGGATGATACTTTCAATTTTTCGTATCTTTGCTGAATGTCTAACAAACAAAAACGAAAATGAAAACAAAAACAAACCATTTACATAATTAAACCCATTTCAAAAACTCAAACCTATAGGAGGCTTTAAAAAAAAAACGAAAAGTTAATAATAAGTTAAAAGCTTTATCTAAAACGTCCTAGATCATGCACCTACTTTGATTGTTTTCCTAGTTTTTCGTTCCAACTAACACTGTGTCCATTTGTATTTGCCATTTTTAAGTAACAATCCAGAATATGGGCTCACAAGTCAAATAGAATGTTTTTTCGGAGGCAGGGAGGTTCCAGAAAAAGGTTGAAAACAATCCATCCACGGATAGATCCCTTGATAGCCAGATTTAAATAAGGCAACAAAAACAAAAAAACTAGACCATTATAAAAAGAGAACTAAAGGTAGAAACAAAAACACCTCTTTTGTACCTTTATGTACCTCTATCATTCTTAACCACCCGCCCGGGAGGCCAGTTCGTTCATCGTCATTATTATTTAGGTCTCCTAGCTCTGTAACCATCATCAACGGTCTATCTAACCATCGAAGCTAAACTAATGCAGCCTTTTTTCTATTCAAGACAACACCGACTCCAAACCCTTTATTTTGGAATTTCAGGGCTGGAGTGAGTGTAGTAAAAGGCCGAAATAAGCCCTTTCCATTCACATATGTAGCTATAAAATGTTTTTAAACAAAAATTTGAATTGAGTTTGGAAATAAATATTCATCGCGGCTGAGGTATTTTTTCGATAAAACCTTGAAATTTAAATCCAACTCCAAAATCACACTATCACGTCGTAATTCATAAAACTATCAACAAATCTTCTGTTCGGTTTCAACTGTTTTTGGTAAATCTTAAGGAAAGGGTTTAAAAGTATAATTACTGTTTTTGTAAACAATCCGTCTTCTAACCAAGACTATCAAGATTTTGAAATATAAAAAAAAACAATATAAGAATAAGGTTGAAAACGGGTATTTTTATAATTAGTTTTTTTGTAAGTTTAGATTCGAATTTAGCACTGAAAATTTACTCCAAAATGTATTTTTCAAAATCAAAAAATAAAATTTGAGTCAAATGTATATTCATCACTAATGAGAATTTTAAGGAACTGAGTAATATACGAAAATGATTTGAATTGTATCTAGGAGACAAAGATTAGTAAAATTAACTTCTAAATCTAAAAATTTATCAAAAATTAATACAATCTCTATAAATTGAAAATGATAAGTAATTTATTTTCTGTATTTGATCCTTCCTCAAGTATTTTTAATTTATCATTAAATTGATTAAAAACTTTTCAAAATCATCGTAATAATTTAATGTTAAGGACCCAATTGTGTTTTAATTTAGCTTTAAAACGTCGTTTTTGGTTGTCTTTCAAATTTTTAAAGAGGCATACTTAAAGAACCTGATGCGATTAAAAAAATTTAAGGCAAGATTCAATTTCTGGATAACTTAATCGTTTAAATAAAATGCATGAACTTTATTTTTTTTAAATAAGATGACAGGCAAAACTTGAAATAATGTAAGTGTAAAATTAATAAATCTTTAATAATTTTAATGCCATTTAATTTTCCAAAAAACTTTTTTTTCGAAAATCGTTAGAGTGATTTTAAATTATTTTGTATATAATGGGTATTCTTTTGAGACGTGTGGTTGTCAAGAATAATTAAGATGCATATTTTTTAATGAAAAGGCCAAGAATTTAGCTTTATCATAAAGTTAAGGGTTTTCCATTATGTTTTAAAAATGATTTCATCCAAATGGCTACCGTGGTTTGCTCGAATAAGTTCCAGTCGGGGGGCAAAATTTGTCGACAACCTTTTGCAACAATACCACTCTGAATGTTGTCTTCCAAGGTGTAAGCCGCCTTTGGCTTTCTGCATAGAAAAGCGATTTCAAATAACCCCAACAATAATAGATATATCAGCGGTATGAAGTCCCATGATCAGGCCATGCTACAGGTCCATGGCGTGAGATAATGCGCTCACCAAAAGTAGGAGTAAGTCTATTTATTTTCATTATGAAATGGCCAGTCAAACTGAGCATACACCAAGTGACGGCTGTCAAAAATTAAATTCCGAAAAAAGTATTGCCAGAGTTAAATCTACAGATCTTTTAAAACACAAGGTTTTAAAACTTATAAGGTTTTACAATTGTGTTTAGAAATGTTTTTGGTATGCAATTATTTAGATGACATGAATATAACTTTTACATTTGAATTGACCTGTTTCTAAGATATCGAATTTTGAAATAAGAAATGAGAATATTTACAAACAAAATAACTATTTTTTGGGGAAAAATACAAAAAATTATTTTGTATGTTGAAAGAAACCAAGCTAAGAAAAAAAGTTTTGAAGAAAATTTCATATGAGGCCGTTTTTGAGAATGATTTTCGACCAAAGAAATTGTATGGGGTTTATTGGGGAATCTACTTAAAATCTTTTCCAAGTTTGAAATCAACTGACATAATACCCGTGTTTTGTTGGAAAATCTATTAATAGTATAGTAGAAATTTACACGAATAACAAAAACAATATTCGTAGTATGAATACTACCGATAAAAGTTAAAGTAGAATCTTACTACGGATGGGTTTTTGACATTTATACGAGTCTCGAATGAATCTTAAGTGATTTCGTTCTCAAATGTTGGTACGATTGATATTGCATTTGTATCTCGATGGCTGTGTTCGTTGAGTACTTGTGCATTTGCAATCATGTGTTTTCCATTGGGGAAAAAATGAATCTATTACTGTTGATATTATTTAGTTTTGCTAGTGAAAATGGACTTACTGGACTTATTTTGCAAGAGAAAACAATAAAAAAGATATTTTTGTTTTGCTTTGCTTCCACCAAAGGTTTATCTCAGTATAGATTAAATAAATCTTGTTGGTGTTTCCATCGCACAAGAAGACTTAAAAATGATTAAGTTTGACAGCACTTTCTAAAATGCAAATGGTGTTTCGATGTTTCTTATGAAGTGCAAGTGAGATAGTTTGATTCGTGTTAAACAATGAAAAACTGAATAGTTCAGCACCATATAAGAATATGCTACCTACTCCATGTGCAATTTTTTTTTTTTTAATTTGATTAAAACAAAACAATATTTTTTGTACACACAAACATGCAAATAAACAGACCATAACGCATTATCTGTAAAACCAACAGGTTTTTCTTCACAAATTTTGACTCGATTCCGATCCCCGACCGTAATCGAGGCGAATCAAGCTCATTTCAACTCGATTCAGGTATATAAAGAATTTAGGCGAGCTTCAAGCTCGCTTCAACACCACATGTTAATGTAGTATAGTCTACGAACAAACCCCCTTCTTGAAGTTTTTATTTTATGTCAAATTGTTTGGTTAAAACTTTGAAATCGACTAACACATTACACAGACGTATTTTCTTGATTTTGATAGTCAACTAGCTTTCAAAAATCAGCCTAGACGATTTCACCCCTGGTCTGAATTTCGTTATTTTTTTTGTTGGAATTTTTTGATAAATTATTCTGTCAAATATTCAATTGTATCAACTTTAAAATATAAAAATTGGACGGATCGTTTTGTTGACAATTTCTCACTGTACTATATATGGAATACCATAAAAACACGGCTAATGGTTCAGGTTGTATGGCCGAAAACAGACAGCCAGACTGACCGACGAAATGGCCGGACCCATCATTTTCGACTTAACGAAAGCAATACTTGCCATATAGTTCCTATAAGTCGCAAATAAAAGATCACCTACTGCATTTTTGTCAAAGTCCTTTCTGTATCTTTATATTAAACCAAATTTATTTGAATTCAATATCTCTGCTCGTTTCTGAGATATGGCCGACGAAAAAAGGCTTCCTGAACGAATGGCCAACTCACTGCTACCGTGTAATTCGCACCAAAAAGTCAATTTAAATTTGATGTAATGGTGATTTGTTAATGGCTTGAGGATTGTCTTTGCTTCATAAACAGCAGTTTTGCTTGTTGGCGAAGACACTTAACCAGGAACGAGCTTCATCATCTAACAAAATTCTTCATACGAAGCCCTCTATTTCCAGTAAATTAGGAAGCGTTGTTCTGACATTAAACGATTCATGGTGAACTGTCAAACCTTATTGAACAGAATTATTAATACAGTTTGACATTCTTTACTGTCAAACCACATACAACAACCATTGAACCTTCTGATGCAACTAAAAAAAAACACCTTATATATAAACTTTCTGTGAATAGCCTAATGCAACATTTTTCAAAAATCTTCTTGGAGGTATGAATGGATCTTAATTATGTACGTTAGGCCCTTCGTTGAATTTGCATTTAGCTAATTTCCATTCCGGCACTGTTCCTTCTTTTTCAAAAAATAAAAGAATTCCAAAAACCTACAAAACTATCCTCAATCCTCATACATATCAAACACTCTAACTGCCTCTAGATAGTTTTGGTATATCCTGATGTCCTGAATGAAAACCCTGAATCCATTAGATTTCTGTAAATAACTCCGAATGTTTTTCATAATTTTAAAATAGTTGTGCATCAGTCGTCCTTTTTTTATTCTGTGTCGAAATAAGTTCTATATTTCGTATTTATTTTTGGATATCTCTTTGTTTTATATTTTATTTTATTTTTCACTACAAAATGAATACGAGTAAACGTGGTTGAAGCCGCTGCTGGTGGTTTGGTTTTCACCACCACAGGGTTTGTTTTAACGTTTAATATTCCGTCCGTCACGTCATACCATCGTCATGTGGCAGTGTCTGTGGCGACCGACCGACACAGACTTGATGGCTTTTAGATAGCAACAACAACAAAAAAATCACTTTGGTTAACTCAGTCGTATATTTCATTTTACCATTTCTTTTTGTTTTCATTTACTGAGATTAGTAAAATAAAAGAACAGAAAACACATGTAGCCAATTCCATTCCGAAAATGGTTGGGGTTGGGGTTGGTGTTGAGTTTTGAGAATAGAGAAAGTTTTTTGACACCATTTTCTTTTTTTCTTTTTATTGCAATGATGGTTTTGTGTACATTTTATTTTTAAGTCATGTTATTTAGGCCTCAAAGTTCATTTGCCTCTGTATTTTATGATAGAACTTAAGCCAGACTATCTTATTTTTGAACTCAATTTTTAATTGCCATAATTTTTAAACATACTTCGTGTATGTTTAAAAATTATGGCTACTTGTTGAAGGTTTTTTTTTCAATCCAAAAATTAGAATTTAACAAATTTAAAATATACTAAAATTTATTTCACTGTTTTGAATTTTGTGTAAAAAACTTTCAAAGTGAAAACCCAAAGTTAGTTAAATATGACAAACAAAAAAAAAAGGAAATTTAAACTCTTAAGGGTGTCTCTAAGTTAAAACGGAAACTCCACCAGTCCCTTAAAAGAGTAAAAAGTTAATTAACAACTTTCTAAAATCTGTCCATGCAATATCATACAACTCGCTCACTCACACTTCCTCTTTCCTCTCTTTCGACTAAACAACAACAAAAAAAAAGAAAAAAAAAAAAACATCGACGTAAAAGCAAAATGCCGGAAGTATTATTTACTTGAACTTTTGAAAATTTTGCAAAATAAATAAATTGTAGGTATACATTTATGTACGAGTATAAGTATAGAAGAGTGGTATACCTATGCGAACTTTAGGACTTCCTATAAGAGCTAGTTATAATCCTGCCTCTATATTATATTCGTATTCGTAGAAGAAGGAGTATTTTTGTGACAAAAAATGTTGGAACTGGTGCCTTTGAGCAAAATAAAATTAACAAAAAGAACTGAAAAAGAGCAACAACTTCGTTAACACTTCCTCTTAAAAACTTTATTTTTAGTTTGCATTATTAAAGAAAATAAAATCCGGTTAAAGTTTAATTTTTGTATATTTTTCTAAAATATAAGAAGAAAAATGGAAGGGATTGAACTTTTTTAAAAATTTAAAAATGTTACTTATAAAAGGACAGTTTGATTTTGACAGCTCATGACGGCCATATTGTTTATTTTACTTTCTGTCAAAATATCTTCTTTTAATCTGTCACTAAAAACAAATCATCATGTCAAATTACACCGTCCAACACAACGTGCAACTCATTTAACTTTATTATCAAAATTGGTGTTTTCTAGAAGCCTGTTTCATGACCTAGTGAAAAATCAACATTTGAATTATAAAATTAAATGAAATTTGTCCTAAATATAATGACATTACACACTCAGCTCATTTTGCTCAATTTGACAACAACCATAGAATATAATTCAAGTGAATTACTATCATATTCTAGAGAAATATTATTTCCGATTTATCTACGGCATTCCACCATTTCCACCGCACACTGCCTGACCGACACCCGTCAACCACAGATTTAAATCAGTTCACTACTGCCACTTCACATGATATCGATAATGCAAACTAAACCGATTTTCTTCTTTTATTTTTCGATTTCGATTTTATTTTTGTTTTTGTAATTTCCTATATCACACTCAACTTCAACGTATACGATTATAACATGTGACATTTTTTCTTGCTGTCCCAATTTACATTGTGGTTATATGACAGATCCGGAATAAATTGTAATGCTATCATCCAACCCTATCATCCAACCCTAGCATAGAGAGTATAGCATTCATTGTGATTATATTATATGTGAGAAGTATGCCACAGCTACTCCATGTGAAAAATTAATGCACATAATTTAACCGGAGATTTAACTCTTCAAGCGTATATTTGATAATTTTTTTGTTTGTATCCTTTTCGTCCTTTTCATTTTTTGTTGATTTTATTCATTTTGCTAAATTTTGAAAGTTGATTTTTGTATAAATTAACGAATGCAGTGGGTGTGTGTGTGTTATAAATCATCAGAGGCCAACAATTATTTATGCAAGGAAAATCAATTTACAGCAAACTCTCATAACCCCATTTGTGTAAAGGTGCGGATAGAGATAGATATAGAGTCAGGCTTGCCAGCTATTTATTGTAAATTGGGCTATTTAACGGAAACTAAGCTATCTATCGAAAATTTTGCTATTATTTTTCAAATTTGTAGACAAAAATTAGGTACGACAGCCTTACAATAATTGGGCTCAAAGTAGCCCAAAGCTAATATTGGTGTTAATTTTTACTGTCAAAAATAAATGACGTGCACTTTATTAAATTATTACTCGTAAGCATCGCTTAATTGAAAACACATTTTTCTTTCGAGAACTGTTTTGAAGTAAAACCAATATCCAAAAAATCGATTAACCACATCATCGATTTTTTGTTGAAATTGGGCTATTATTTGAGCAACTTTTTCGGCTATCCAATGTTAAAATCGATAGGTGTGATTTTTTATTAAAACTGAGCTATTATTTGGGCTGCTCTTTAAAATTGAAGCTAAACGAAAGTTTGCTAAAACTTGGCTATTATATAAGCTTTTTGTTCGGTTTTCCGATTTCAAAAACGTCAAATGTGGTTATTTCCTAAATTTGATCTATTTTTAAGGCTACTTTTCCGAATTGAACAGATTCGTTAATAAAATTGGGATATTATTTGTCCTACATTGTCAAATTGAAAGCTACAAAATTTTGTATTAAAATTGGGCTATTATTTAGGCTATTTGTTTACGCTTCCCGATCTTAAAAACGTTTACTGTGATTTTCAATTGAAATTGAGTCATTATTTGGGCTACTTTTTTAATAAAAATGATTTAAAATCATGAAATAAATATAACCAAATGTTCATATATGCATTTCGCCCCGGTGTAATGGTTGGGCTCATCAGAAGATGACCATTACACCTTGTCTTGACGCATATTTTCCCGAATTAATCGAGATAACATATAATCGGAGCTACATAAAGCAACTGCGAATTATAGGGTTGCTACAAGTCTTCAAACTGAAACTACACATTTTTTTAATTGAAGTTGGGCTATTATTTGGGCTACTTTTTCAAATTGAATCTACAAGTTTTATTTGCTAAATTGGGCTATAATTTGGGGTAATTTTCGGCTACCCGATTTTTAAAAAAGTAAACGGTGATTTTGTATTTTAATTGAGCTACAATTTACACTCTTTTTTCAAATTGAGACTACAAGAATTTTAATTGAAATTGAGCCATTGTTTTGGCTACTTTTCGGCTATACGTGATTTTTCATTGAAATTGAGCCATTATTAACAACGCTTCTTTTTCGAACTGAAGCTACAAGATTTTTTAGTGAAATTGGGCTGTTATTATCTTCTACTTTTGTGGCTATCCAATTTCAAAAACGTGAATTGTGATTTTGTATTGAAATTGAGGAGCTACGGTCTTGAATGATTTTTTGAATAAAAGTTACAGTGTTTGTTAATATAATTGCGCTATTTTTTGGCTTTCTGATTTTAGAAACGAAAACTGTGATTTCGTATTGAAATTGAACTATTAATTAGTCTTCTTTATAAATTGAAAGCTATAAGTTTTATTATTTTGCTATTCAATTTCAAAAACTTTAACTTTTGAATTGAAGCTTTAAGAATTTTTGGTTAAAATTGAGCTATAATTTGGGCTACTTTTTATAGTTGTTTCTGCAGAATTTTTGCATGCCAATTGTAATATAATTTAAGCTACTTTAGATTTTAAAAACGTTAACGATGATGTTCTTTTGAAATTGAGCTAATTTTTTGGGCTACTTTTTTTTAATTGGAGCTGAAAGATTTTTTAACGAATTTGGGCTACTTTTTGCGGCTATCCGATCTAAAAAGTGTTATACGCGATTTTACATTGAAATTAATTGATTATTTGGGCTTCTTTTTTTGTATTAAAATTGGGCTACAAATATTTTTATTTTTAAATTAGGCTATCGAGCTATTAATTCCAGACATGGTAACCCTAAAACAAGTGTGTGTTCCCATCACAAGTCCGATGATAATAATGATGTTGATGATGTTGCAAAATCAATTTCCGAAGTGGGTGCAAAGTGTGTATAGAGATTTAGGGCATACTGCTGGAAAATTGTAGGTTAGTACAAGTCTATATACGAAACCCTGTGTTCTATAAATTTCTATATAGAAAAATAATGGAGGTATTATGTACATACATACGTTTGTACCTTATTCTAACCTAAACAAAGTTGATTGTAACCCAGCTTATTTCAATTCTCTCATTCTTCTACTCTTATGGGAGGGTAGGTAGGTAAGGTTGGAAGAAAACTCTTAAGGAATTTCCAAAGTCGGTTGAATCCGATATCCGGGACAACAATGGTGATTCTTTGGTTCGGTGGTTATTGCAGCTTCTTGCTGCAAAAATTCAGGTCAGGGCAATGCACAAGAAAAACTTTAAACTTACATATTTTTTAAGTTTGTAGGTATATATATGAAAAGTGTGCCGTTGACATTAATTTTGGGGAAGTTTTCCAACAACGAGGTTGACCTTTTTCTTCAACCGAAATAAAGTGGATTTTGATTTCCGAATTCCATTTGTGTTTGTCGGTATTTTGGTTTGCAATAAGAACTTTAAAAGAGGAACTAAGATTTAACCAATTTTTTAATTAAAAGCCTTTTAACGTCAACATTATAAACTTGAGTTTTTCATGGAACTACTCTCAGTCTCAGGACTCACCACGTCTTCCCTATTACCATGAAGATTGTCCTTTGATGGGGGGGTTTTCATTCATCAAACATTCCACTTCATATCGTCATCAGCTTGTTGCTGGGCATATTCCTTCTTATACGAATAGCCATTGCAGTATCAACTTGAAAGGGGGCATCCAGCAGCACACTCCAGCTGAAAAATCAGATACCAGGCATAAGGATAATAAAATTTCTTTGCAGAGAAATTTAATTCCGAAAAAAGAAAAATCAAGGATGAAAAAATATATTCAAAGAAAGTTTTCATCAGAGTGGGCAGTTGGATATTTTGGGGGATCAAAAATTTGAAAACAAAGGGAATGCGGGCCTTGAGCCTTCTTCTTCATTAAATGGTATCAGTTTTTAAAGGTTCTCAGTTTCTTCTTAATTTTTTTTGGAAAATATTATCCTGAGCTGGAGGAAAGACAAAGGGAAATCAATTTCAGTCATAAAATGCGCGTTTCCATAGATTTTGTTGGTTTACATTATATTTTTAATTTACTTATGTTTCCTGAGCAAGTTCAAAGTTCAATGAATTATAAGGACAAGCGAAAGAAAAGCTTCAAAATAGTAATTATATATCTCTTAAAAGTTTTTAAGCTCAGTTTTTAATGTTTTTCTATAGAATGTTGTTTATGTTTACATGACTAAGGATTGGAAAAAACAAAGGATCTGAAGTAAATGTCTATACAAGTTGGTATCTACGAGTATATACAAAACATCATATATAAGATAGACTTCTATTGTTGTTTTTGAACCAATTTTATTTTTAATAAAACCTGCTTCTGTGGCTTGTGAAAAATCATATCTATTTCTTTTTGTTTAATTTAAAACAAAAATAAATGAAAACTTTGTATAAGCAATAAAATTACATCAAATTAGGCTAATAGGCATTTTTGTGCTCAAGGGGAAAAGTTATGAAAAAGGATAAGGAGGGAACAGCAGGATGATAGTTTACCTACTTATGGTGAATGGTAGTTAGGTTATGATGGCATCGTGGAGTTCCATTTTTTTTTTTTGAAAGGACTCCTTTTAGAGTGTTTGCATATTTTTCCTTCTATTTTGTTTTTGTAAACCATCATCATGTAAAAATAAAGTCAGTGGAGTCCTAGAAAGATTTAAATAGAATGTACATATATATATGGGGTGAAGTCTAAAAGTGACAGAATACAAAATTATAAACTATATTTTTTTTGCTTCTTTAGATAGACAAAAACCCTAAGAATGATAATGACAATTATGCCACATGGTGTAGTTGTGTATATTTTGAGGTAAGTTCTAGGAACATTATGTAGGTTTTCTATAAATGGCATTATGTCACGAACATATGAAGTCACTAACTCAGAGCGTAGTGTACATTATACGTAGAAAATAAACGTATAAATAGCTCACTTGACACATTTAATGTACTTTCAATTGTTTAAAGGTGGCTTAAGCCTATGTTGCTTTAAAAAATGAAGTAGGAAGGTGTAAAAGTCAAGTAAAACTACCTGTTTACTACTTTCCATTGCTTTGAATAGTTTCAAAAACTTTTATAATACTTTTTTTGTCAAGAGTTCAATCAAACATGATATTTAGATAATGGCGGAGAAGTTGAAAAAAGTGGGTCTAGGGATTCTGTTCTACTTACTGCCTGTCCTCACCCCTATAGTCTAAGAGATTGAGTAGAATGAGTATAAACTTGGAAATTTAGGTTTTAAGCAGATTAACGCTAAGCGTTTTTTTTTATACAAGTTGTTAAATCAAAAATTTGATTTTTTTTCAAAAACGGCTCGATAGATTTTTAAGAAGTTTTGTCTAATTTTTTTTTACTCCAGAAGATAACCCCCATAGAACTGTTATTTTTTTTTTAATTGTCTCAGAAACTGAGTACGAACAAGCACTTATGTTGCTTTAATAATATTTGATACTTAAGTATCTTAAATTTGTTTGTTGGGATTTTTAAAAAAAATATTATTTTATTTTCAAAATTCGATATTTCGATAAGTTTTTATGAAATTCAAATGGAAAACGTACTTAATAAAAATGCATACCAAAATTATTTCTAAAAAAATTTATATAAAAGGGTTTTCCTTGCAAGGCGGGTCGACTTTAAAATTAGAAAAAAACAAGTTGCAAATAAAACAATCAGTAGTTCCCATACATTTTTTTTAGCCAAAAATCGAAAATTCGAATTTTCTCAAAAACAAAACAATAGATTTTGTTTTATTTTCGATAAAATGTTTGTTCTTAACTTGGCTTTTTCCAATATAGAAAAAAAATATATTTTTGTATTGCTCCAGAATGGTACCCCCTAGAACTCTTATTTCGTTTTTAAGTTTCCTCAATACCTTATGAACCGTTTTCAATAATTTGTAGTCCTTTTTTTCTGCTTAATCTCTTATTTTATGATCAAAAATGTAATTGTTTTTATTTTTGATTTTTAAAAAAATATTAAAAATTATTGTTTTCAAAATTCGATATCTTGAAAATGGGTCATCATTTTTTATGAAATTGGAAAATATATACATATCAATAAGTTCTAAATAGCTGCCAAATAACCAAAATATTTTTAAACTAAAATTGAAAAATTTTGTGTATACAAAATCAATTTAAAAAAAAAACGCTATAACGATTTTCAAATGAAAATTTCGAAAAATTAATTTTTTTTTAGAAAACAAATGGCGGCTAAATTTTTGAGAAAAAAAGACTAATAAATAGACAGATACATTTTTAAATTTAAAAATACAGGAAATATCTTCAAACAGACTGTTTGAGCAAATTCGTACGACCCAGTTGTGCATTTAATTTTTTGTAAGTATTAGGTAGTGATATTAGCACCCATATTACGAGAAGCGAATCGAACGTTCGACTTAAAGCGAACGTTTGAGAAATCCAATATAGAGCAAAATTAAGATGGGTGAATTCCGACTTTCAAATGGGTTAACACCTCTTTTTCCAAAAAAGTTGGCTTTTGAATTGAATATTGAAATGGTATTCACAAGATGAGTGATTTTAAAAACGTTCGCTTTTAGTCGAACGTTCGATTCGCTTCTCGTAATAAGGGTGTAGGATTGAGATACATTTTTCATTTTTTTTCTTAAGTTTGCTTGTTTGTTTGTTTGTTTGTTTGAACGCGCTTATATCAGGAACTTCTGGTCTGATTTATACATTTTTTTAGTATTAGAAATCCCATTTATTGAGGAGTGATAAAAGCTGTATAACATCAGGCTAGGTCTAATACCAGGAATAGAAAATGTTTCAAAATCGTGGATTGTCTGCATTTTAAGTGTTTTCATTGCGTGCGCTATTGAAACGAATAAAGCTTTGCTAAAACAATGAACTATAGACCGTTTGTATACATGAGCAATTTCGAACCACCCAGTTGTGCATTTAATTTTTTTAAGTATTAGATAGTGATATTAGGATTGGGATAAATTTTTCATTTTTTACTTGCGACATATAGGAACTATATGGCAAGTTTTGCATTCGTGCAAAATTTCGAACTCGAGATTTTAATCAAACATGATATTACGATGGTAGAGAAGTCGAAAAAAGTGGGTCCCGCGATTCCGTCCGGTCAATTTTGTCTGTCTGTCCACGCTCCTACAGCCTAAACTATTGGGTCGATTGAGTTCAAACTTGGAAGTTAAGGTTTTAAACAGATTCGCGTTAGGCGTTTTTTCATTTTTTTTTAAGATCAAAACTAACAGGGGCCACTGTACAATTTTTTTGGTCAAAAAACGAAAATTCGAATTTTCTTAAAAACAAACCGATAGATTTATTTTAAATTTTCTCTAAAATTTTATTTTTTAACTTGGCTTCTTTTAATAAGAAAAACATATTTTTGTATTGCTCAGGAAAGGTACCGCTCATAGAACCGTTTTTTTGTTTTTTAATTTTCTCAGCAACTTTTGAACCGATTTCAATAATTTTTTTTCTGAACGAGCTCTTATGTTGCCTTAACAATATTTGATTATCAAAAGTGCAATTTTTTATTGTTTGGATTTTTAAAAAAATATTGAAATTTTTTTTTCAAAATTCTATATCTCAAAAACGGGTGAACATTTTTTTACGAAATTAAAATATAGAGCGTATATTTACAATCACTAAACAACTGCATACCAAAAATATTTTTAGAATAAAATAGAAAAATTTTATATATAAAAAATTAATTTTAAAAAAAACCGCTCTAACGATTTTCGAAAAAAAAATTTGAAAAATCAAGGATTTTTTGATTTATAAAATGGCATTTAAATTTTTGAAAACAAACTTATTTTTCAGGTAAAATTTCGAATCTTAAAATATTTTTTTTTTAATTATTTTAACTGTATTCTATCTCACCAGATCAAATCCTGTGCATGAGCCCGAAAGAGCGCATTATTTTGACAAAATTTTAATTACATTCCTATCTTTTATCCAAATTGATGCATTTGGTACATATTTATGTATTTTTATAACTAGGTATAACTATTGTTAATACCAACGATAGCCGTGTAGCGCCACTGCATCGGATTAACGAATATGATTTATTTAATCAACAATCTATTTTAAAGTGTCTATGAAGAAGTAATATCTTGGTACCTTCGTATACATGATTTTAAAATATTATTCTTTAAGAATAAGGTTGTTTCGCCCATATTTTACTTGCTTTCGCCTATATAAAAGAATAAATACTAAGTTAAAGTAAAGAAACGGGCCAGAAAGAGTATATGTATTTTCTATTAGAATCGCTTGTTCAACGTTTACACATTATACCTACCTATGTATAAAGGTATTACGTACAACCTCTACAACAACTGCTTACGTGTCACTAAAGTCATAACTAAAATCCAAAACGCACAAGAGCCTGGATTGTAAACAACACATATGAATAACGGACAAAAATAAACTGAACGTAAAACTCCATGTTTGCGCTGAAAACTTGTAGGAAAGAAGGAATGTGATTGGATTGTAGTAAGTTCCTTCTACCTACCAATAACATTCCTTCATTATCATCATAAACATGTCCTTACCTTATCTATCTATCTGCATAAAGCTGAGCACGCCAATGAACTATTCTTTATTCGTTTTAGACACCTTCCTAACTACACATACACAACCAATAGGCGATCGCTTTACAATTTAAACATTCATGGTCTGCCTCTTTCTTATCTTCAGATAATTTATTTTCCATCCTGGTTCTTCTTATATGAAATTAAAATAAAGCTATCCAAAGGAAAAAAGCTTTGAAGGAACAAGTTGAATCTTTGTATATGAATCGCATCTTAGCTTTCATATACAAAGATCGTACACAAGTAAAAGCAGACTTATGAATGTAAATAAAAACAAATATCGGTAAAAGATCCTAAACAGCTGACGTAAGCATGCAAAAGTGACTTTCATCCCCTTATTAGATACAATATTAAGCCATTTTGTTTGACTTTTCCGTTTTTTATATAAAGTGATTGATATAAAAAAACAGAAACAAATTCATCAACCTTCATATGGAAGATCTATATGTGAAAACATCCAAGGATAGATTTAAATAGAATGAAGGAAATTGTGTTGACTTTTTGGGTGAAAAATTAATTATCTCCCTTATTTTGCTGTCTGCTTATGGGAATGGGTATAATATTTTTCTCTCGCTCCCGCTGAATTTCTGCACTTTCGATACTAACGCCAACAACTCGGCATCTGGTCGCCCTAAAAGTTTCTGTTCATGAGAGTACAATGTAAATTCATATACATACAAAGATCGCGCGGTTTTTTGACAAATCAAATGGCATTTATGTATATCTTTGAAGACAATCTTATTTTACAGGTATATTTTTAAATCTTATATAAGTACTTTTTTAAACAGACTCTTTGCATAAAGGAGCAAGTTCGTGCGACCCAGTCGTGCATTTTATTTTCTTAAGTTTGCTTGTTTGCTTGTTTGAACGCACTTATATCAGGAACTAGTGGTTCGATTTGAAAATTCTTAAAGTAGTAGAAAGCCCATTTAAAGCTTTGCTAAAATACTAAACGAAATATTTTTTTTCTTTTAATATTTCGAAAAAAAAGACCGGGCAGCATTTGTCTATCACTTAATGTTGTCTCACTATAGCTTTTTCTATGCTAACCAAATTTGTTCTAAAATAAAACATTTAAGTCGATATCCTAACTTTTGAGATATGTATAACTGACAAAAAAATAACTCCATCGTTCTGAAAAATGATGAATTTCGATTTTAGTTACCTAAAACGTCGGAAAAGTTCAAATTTTGATTAAAGCCGCAGATCGCCCTTTTTTCTATACACTTTTTTAGGCTTAAAATCCGTTTAACTTCCATATTTTCATATATCTTTGAATTTAAATCTCAATACATGCAAATCTTTTCATAATTGTAACTAGCTAAAGGTAGGTACCTACTCATATTATGCTCAATCAAAAGAAAGCTTCCAACTTTAACAAATTTATCTCATATACAATTCTAATCCTTTTTTAAGTATCAATAAATTAATTCCAAGCAAATCTTCTTATAGAAATAAATACGAGTATAAAAACAAACAAGAAAAAAAAAGATGAAAACTTATAACACTTTCAATCTTAATCAAAATGAGCCCAAGAAGAGATTCATTTCTTCGTTCAAACAAATCACCATCTGTGTTTGTCTTTTTTAGGTCAACATTTTCAAACATTCATTTCATAAGCGACAAAAATGACAAAAACAACAACAAAAATCACAACATCAACAACAACAACAACAAAAATGGTGGTAAATTCATTTAAAAGTCACTTCAGTTTCCATTGAAATCAAATACAATACAATTTTTTCATACATAGATACGACTACGACTACGAACACGACAACGACAACGACTTCAAGAATATAGTATTCAAACAAAAAAACATGTCGCCCTCAAAAAATATAAAGAACTGTGTCTCTAATGTCCTAAATCTATCAACTTGATATGAAATATTCTTCATCTACCCTCATTTTCTTCCTTTCATTCTGGGGGGATTTTCCAAGAAAATAAGAGGAAAAGCTTACACTTACGCTTTCAGGCCATCAGGAGCTTAACACTGTGGTATATATACCCCAGTCTTTCTATAACCTATACGATATCACCACTATGATGCTCTGCTCTATGCTCTCACAATAATTTCTATATCCTTTCAGCATACACAACATCAATTCAGTATAAACTTCAGCAGGACTATAACCAAGACCAGAAGCAGCAACAGAAGCTCCTACCAGCATCACCATCCCGGTTCTTTGGTTCTGTTTGCTTCAGCTTCCAAGTTCTGTTTCTACTATTTCTATTTCTGTTTCTGCTTTTGTTGATGATGAATGAGTTGTTTTGCGTTCTCGATTCTCGAAGCAATTTAGAAAAACAGGACTCTCAGGACATCAATGGAGAACCAGCAGAGCACACAAATGTAATAAATATCTTTGTCGTATATAAAAATAGAATAAAAATACACAAATTGTTTGTAGGTCCACAAAATATTACATCATCAAAGGCCAATTATTACAGAAAAAAGGACATAAATCTCTCAAAAACCTTACAATATTTCCTAATCTACAAAATTAAACCTTTTATCAAATAATCTTAAAAATGTAATAAGGCACTTTGTTGATGGGAATTTTTGAGTTTGACTGCAAACAGGCCTTTGACTATGGGAGTAAACAATTTTCTATTTAGTTTCCACATCGGAACTCAGAAAGAGGAAAAATTATAAGACACAACAGAAATATTAAACAGAAAATGAATCCTTGTGTCAAAAACAAACAAACTTTCAAAAGCCTGATGTAAGTTTATGTTTTTTTATGGGGGTGTTGCCTTTATGTCTGTTTGTAAGAGATAATACGATATCTTCACTTCACATCTCTTTTAGTTTTAACTCCCAGTATTTTGAAAATCATCCCACCCACCCTCTGTCAACTCAAATCCCTACCTATAATCCTTAGAGATGGAGACGTTTCGTCCATCACTGTTGATGGCCATAGTTGGTTAAAAGCTGGCTCTGGAATTTATCTGGGCCAAAGAACTAACAAATGAACATTGAAAAACGTCTGAGGGTGTAAATGGATGATGTTTTCGAGAAAAGTCAGTGATACGTGTGGAAATGATTTTTCCGAATGGCTGAGATAACACTTAGGCACACTCATCCCTTCAACCCTCTTTCAAGCCATCTTCGTCTGTATCCTGTGATTGTGCCTTTTGTCGAAGGACTCTCGATTTATATTATACACCTGTTCTTTTTTTTTTTTTTCATTTCGATTGTTAATAAACGGAGTCAGATCGATAAATGCCTGTGGAGCTCGTTCAATAATGGTAATTGGATGGAATACCTACTTTACTTCATTTAGGTATACTTCACATGAGATTGTTTTTGAAGCAAAAGTCCGGCCTATATATAAGAGTATAGCCAACAGATGGAGTCAGTCACATACCGAGAAAAAGAGAAAAAGAGGATAAAACATGATTTTCTTTCATTTCCTTTATTAAACTTCTTTTGAGAAAAAACTACGGATGTTCTTCTGTTGGTAGGTTTGGTTGTTGCTTCTGATTTAATAAAAAAAAGAAAAAAAAAATACAACTCACAATCAATAAACCTTATTGATAAAAGTTTATTAAGTTTTTCTTATTTCATTTCATTTCATTTTTGTATAAAGTTCCTGATGGATTTTATGTTATATGAAAGTTAAGTTATTTCAAAAATTTAATAAACTGAACTTTTTGAAGGTGTTGAATTGTAGATGTGTCAGTTTTTTATTTCATCTGTCTAAAAATAGATTTGTAACTTTAATTTAAACTTCAGACTTGAGTTTATAGTAACTTTGATTGGAATTGGAGCTAATGGAGTTTTCCATGTGTAACTTCAGATTTACGTCAAAAATTGATTTTTTTTGTATGTTTTTGTCAATGTTTTAGTGTAACTTCGTATACGTGCTAACGAGTGCGCTATAGCTGTCGATGATTTTTTATAATTGTATTAGTATTAGTGCAAAGAGGGGTAAATCTGACGAAAAATTTAGATCTGCAGATTTGAACTCAAATCAAAAATAAATCAATTTATTTTGCCCCATGGAATGCAAAAACAGGAGAAATTTGTGTTTTGACAGATCTAGATCAAAAATAAATGGAATGATTTTACCCATGGAAAACCCCAAAAGATTTCAAGAGGAACTAAAAATGGAATTTGATTATTTGTTCTTGTATCAATCGTTCAAATCCATAAACCTACAGAAAGTTCAAAAACCGTTCCTTAAAACGATACAAAAATAATTAAACTATATACAATTTTTCAACGACAACCCCAGCAGAGTAGCCTTAAGACTTAATGAAGTAGAACTAATGACATATTTGACATATTTCAAATGCGAGTTGAAAAGAATGTTTAAGACTTAGGCTCGTTTCACACTACACGGTTTTGACCGTACGGCAGAAAACCGAACGGCATAAACCGGATCAATGGCTAATTACACATTATTCGGTTTTAACTGTACGGTAAAAAACGATACATGCAGGGTTCCTGTGCTTAGGCTCGTTTCACACTACACGGTTTTGACCGTACGGCAAAAAACCGAACGGCATAAACCGGATCAATGGCTAATTACACATTATTCGGTTTTAACTGTACGGTAAAAAACGATACATGCAGGGTTCCTGTGCTTAGTATACTTTTTCACAGGTTTAGTTTTATAAGAACACTCACGTCGTCGCTCAAGTAATCGTGTCTTGAAGTGGGTGATCGAACTGTGCTGCACGAATAAAATCGTATGATGTGAAAACATGAATTTCGTCACGTACACCACTAAGCTTATCGCGCCGTCGTCCGACTGCCGTATACTGTAGTGGCAGTAGACGGTTGCTACACGGCGCGGCGCCGCCATTTTGCCGTGACCGTATAATATGAAAGCGCCGTCCGGTTTTTTTGCCGTACGGTCAAAACCGTGTAGTGTGAAACGAGACTTAAGGTTAAATCTTCACGAAAATTTAAATTCTATGTTTTAACTTCCACTCCTTGAAGGTTAAATGAGTTTGTGGAAGATTGTGGAACGTAAATTGAATATTGAAAATTGGGGTTATATATTTTGTTTTCAAAAGCTACAATTTCTGGAAGAAATAAATTGAAAAAACTCAACTTTAAAGTTGTAATACAAAATCTGGCAAATTAAGCCGCAAGTAAGGCCATACCAACTTTGAAAAATGCAAAGTTCAAAAACTTAACAAAAAAATATTAAAATTTGATAAATTAAAAATTGGACCATAATGTCTCTCTTGAGGAACTGCCTCAAAACAAGTTCTCAAGGGTCATCAGTTTATACCTTATTATAAGTTTCATATTTTAATTTTGCCGTAGTACCCGTGGCATAATGGTTAGTGCGTTGGACTGTCATGCCAGAGGTCTTGGGTTCAATCCCTGCCTGTGCCATCTAAAGTTTTTTCACGGGTACTGCCTCTTGCGAAGAATTGACAAATTCTCCAAGAGTAATTCTTGTCATGAAAAGAGCTTTCTCAAATTAGCCGTTTGGATTCGGCTTAAAACTGTAGGTCCCCTCCATCCCTGAAAACATTACTCGCACAGGAACTATGACAGTTGTAAGTTACTAGGCCCTAGTTCTCAACGGACTGTTGCCCCACCTAATTTTTTTTATTTTATTTTAATTTTGTCAATATTTAAAAAAGAAAAGTCTTCCATTTTACTTTGTGTAAAAAGCATTTAACATGGTTAATCACGCAATTTTGATAAGCAATCTTGAAAGTGGTGGGTTTTGAGGTTTCATAAGTGATTGGTTAAGATCATACTTAAGTGTCAGAACCCAAAGAGGGGAATCTGATGGTATTAAGAGTGAAATAAAGACATTCAATTTGGGAGTGCCACAAGGTTCGGCATTGAGACCAATACTTTTTTTGGTATATATATTTATTCCTTATTTGGATTGCCATTTAGAGGTTTTTTGACAGCTTTTGCATATGTATTATATCATTTCTCATTCCAAACTAAAATATGGGATTTCTTGTTGGGTAGGTTCCTATTACAACAAAAATACAGTCTCTTTTAGTTTTACAAAAATGAGTGATCTGAAGAAATAATGTGGTAAGTCTCGTTTGTACCCTAGTTTTCCACTATTTAGGGATTTTAAAATTCTTTCAGTGCAACATTTGTATTGATATGGAGTCTTTAAATTCTTTTGATTTAAACAGTTTAAACAATTTAACTTAAATTAAATTTAACAAGGAAAATATTAGACAGAATTTGTATTTAAGAAATATCAGGTTTTGAAATTTAATTTCACAAAAGTTTAGTCTATAATAAAGCACCTGACCTCAAAAGAAAGATTTTTTCTAAAGATAATACTTATACAAACTTAAATTAAGTCGATTCTTTGCTTTTTAAAAAAAAAATGTGTACCTTCACTCGTGTTTAATTTTAACCTTACCCTTAGCACCTGAACATTAAAGAAGACCATAGTAGACTATTTATGTCTAGGTACTTCTTTAGTAAAGTCTGAAAATTATGAATTTTTAGTTAAAAACTTTAATACCATATATTCAATGAAGATATTATCTGCATAATGTATACTTTTAAAACTAATTTAAACTTCTCTGATAAGCAAATGGCACATAAAAAGAAGACAAAGACTTGAATACTAAAAGATGTCCATAAGCATAAAACTATATAAATGTCAAACTTAACCATTCTTGTACACTTAATGGAAATTGAAAAACTAAAATAAAAACTACATTATATGCAATTTAAAAATATTTCAAAAAAAAAAAACATACAAACTTATAAAGAAGTATTTCTTGTTGTTAGCATCTTCTCCAAGGGTTAGGTACATGCAGAGATGCAGACAAAGATACAAAAGTATCTATGACATTTTTACTATTTTTCGTTTGTTTTGTTTTCTTTAAAAGTACGTAGAGTTGGTAATGGATGCACAGCACATGTCACGCAAATTCTCCTTGTGTTTTTTCTACATCACGAAAAAATAAAAGGATACAAATAGAGAATTGAAATGTATAACAAAACTTTTATCGTCCATTTTGAAAATAACTATCCCTGGCATAGCTATTAAGCCATTTAGAAAAGAATCAAACATTTGTGTGTGACAAAACTTTGCTCGAGGCGACTAAAATACAATCACAGTCCAAAAAATTGTCATCGTCTCGACAATCTGCAGGATTCGAAAGGACTACAACGACGACGCTAAAAGGACATGCAATCAACACATTGATGATGCAACAAAGGACACCCAAAACAAAAAAGAAACACAACTTACTGGAGGATATAGTATATTTTCAATTTTGTTTTTATGTTTTATATATCGACACTTGTATATACAATGTATCTAATAGAATGCGAATCTATATTTATGTATCTTTGACAATTGAAATAGAGAATTGTATCTGCATCAATTCATTTATATGTCCTTTTGTTAGAAGGACAGGACATTGTATCTAGTGTGTGCATTTGCATATACTATACATCACATATGTAGATTTATACCATATCAAAACTTGATTTGTCTCGTGCTGTCTTTAAATTTAATTAATGCAGCAAATTGACAATGCAGTCCGATGTTATATCCTATACACACAAACAAATTGCATTAGTCTATTTAATTGATTGAAATTTGTCATCATAGACGACGAACGGAACGGAATGGAACCGTGCCCGAAGGTGAATTTATCAATTGGGTTGATTTGTTGCAGCCAGGTATATATACATAGTAGATAGCTATTAGCTAAAATATAAGGTAGCTATAGTTGGATTTTGTATTTATTGAAGCTTATGATTTAATTGTTTCATAATTCAGAGAAGAGGATTATAAATCAACAATAAAATAATTACATAGACCATTAGTTTCAGTATGGAAATTATAAATTTTAAGTTTTAATCTTTTAGCCAACAGGTAGGTTTTTGTGTTTTTTTTTTTTCTTATTTAAGCTAAATTGAAGCCAAAAGAATGAATTTTAAAAATATTGTCAGATTAGGGTAATTAATTAAACAACTGATACAAATTTAAGTGGCTTTTATCATGCAATCAAAAACTTCCATAAGTCACCTTATTTTTACATACGAAGGAGAAGTAGAAGATTTAAAACAAGAATTGGTGTAAGTAAGGTTGTGCAGGAATCTATTCAGGTTGATATGTTAGAACACAGAACGCTATAATTTTAAAATTAATTTGAACAGAAGTCTATTAACATTAAAGCGACCAACGACCAACAAAATTTTTAAACCTCAACTTTGTGCAAATTGTAAACAAAAAGTTAGAAATTTAGCTTAAGTTAATCCTAAAGTAATAAAATTAGCTTTTTCATTACCAAAATAAGAGAAATTTAATAACACAAATTGTTCGTTGCGAAATGCAATCTGATTGTAATGAACTGTCAAACTAAATTCGTGTTCCACATACGATCCACACTTCAACGAATATAATATTTGCGCGTGTCTTAACCTAAAACTTGCATTCTAGTCTTTGTTGTGCATCTGCAATGACGAATAAAAAGAAATTGTGTCAAAGAAATGTCAAAATGGACGAATATTCGTTCATTCACAAGTCCTACAAGTTGCCAAATTGGGAATCGAAGTGAAGTGAAAAGTTGACGGGAGACATTCCAATAGTTTTATAGAAAAGATGTTTTTTTTTCTTTCCACAAGTTTATTTTGACATAAGAATCTCGAAGCAAAAAGTTACACTTTATGTTATCTCCCAAATTGTGCCACATAGATTTTTTCAAAGGTTCTTAGAAGGGTTATAAAATTCAATAAATATCTGCGGCGCGCGGTGAAGTGATTCATATTGTTTCACGAGATTCATAAGCTCCACAAGCTTTTTTTCGAAACTTACAAGAAAACTTTTTTTTGACAAATTGCTATTTTTTTCGCTGCTAGTATACACGATCCACCATTTTGACCAATTTCAATACGTTGTTCAAGAGTGTATCGTCCATTTTATTAGTAATGGTGAACTTTTCAATTTCAAACGTCAAAAGATGACATCTTAAAAAATGACAGCTGCCAAATAGTATTCCAGTCTTTTATGTGACATCTAGTATAAAATACATGAACCCTGTTAAATTTCGTAAAGAAAAGAACTCAATTGGGATTATCAATTTTTAAGCACTTTTGTAAATTAAACTCATTTCAAAATGAGTGTAGCATTGGTAGGACCATTGAGGCGTCATTTAAAAAAAACGTAGTTCTTCCTTGCAATTCAACAATATGAAATCCCTGAAGCAGGACCAAAAAAATCAAATTACTATCTCAAACTATTTACATAAACAATTTTCCACCATCTCGTAAACTGCACATAAATAAATAATAAAAACCATCGCCAGACACATTTTTAAAAAGAGAAAAAAAGAAAAACTCCAAGACGTTTTCTTCTAATAACTTCGTTTACAAAAAGAAAATAATATATATAAAAAACAACGACTCTCTGCTGTCCCTATAGTGTTCCATCCAAAATGATAACATTTACTTTGCTGCTTGTCAAAACAAAAATACTGGAATGGTTGTCATTTTTTTCGTATTCAAAATTTACCCTACCCTGGCCCTGACAGACAGAATGAATTATTTATAACAAAAAGTAAGTTGAAAACCCTATTTGCTGTCTCGTTATTCATTTCTATTTTTCTACATTTTTTTTTTTTTTGTATACCTTCCCACCTCTCGATCATTTAATTTAAACATCATTTCAAGTCGCATAACAATAAAAAGAAAAGAATGAACAAAAACAAAATAAGTATAAGAAAACAAATGCCCTTTTGCTTCTATCGTTTTCTAAGATTCCTCTCAAGCCCCCCAACTAAACAATTTTTACATCCAAAAGAGAGAATGTCAGGAAAAATAACAAAATTATCTTCTTCCTTCATTCATTTTATATACCCTGTGCTATTTTTCCATATCAAAAGCACCATAATTGTATTAGAGCCAAGAAAAAATAAAGAAATGTTTAAAAAATATCTTCCGTCATCACCACCTCTACTCTATAACTCCAGCAGCGCCCCCAACCTCATTTCGAAAGAAAAATATAAAAAAAAAAACTTTTATACGACTATCATCATTCATAGCCAGAGCACCAAGCGGACATATTTCCATATTTTCGCTTCACAGAACGAGCAAGCAAATTCCATCCAATTCAAAACGTGTTAACTAAGTCCCTTGGCATATCCGGTTAAAATGAAAGAATCAAAAACCTCCTTTTTTATACATATACAACATTCCACACCTCTACATTCCCTACTCCCCACCCCCCACATAACGCTTTACCGTATGATCCTTATGAAAAATTCACAAACAAAGGAAAAATTTGCATAATCCTTCAGATGAATCGATTTCACTATGATGATGGCGGTGTGGCTCTTCCTTTTTTCGTTTCCTTTATTTTTGTTTCCTCAGTTTGGAATGGTAAAAAAACAAATTTAAATCAATTTTTACTTTACGTAGTAGGTAAGATACCTTAAGGAAGGTGTTTTCCCAAGCCTCCAATTTTCCGCACCTCCCCCTAGCGACAACCTGAAGAAACGATTTTTACATTTTCCGCTGCTGAATTCATTCTTTTTCGTCAATGTTCGTTTTTGTTCTTTCAATTTGTTCCTTTCTTTTTTTGGTAAAATTTGATCTGTTTTTCACTCACATTATTTGCTTCCGGTTCCAGATGTTTCCAGATGTGTGTTCTTATTCGGATCCTTCTCAAACTATTTTATCTTCCCTTACATTTTTTTTTTTTGAAAAAGAATCCATTTGCCATTTATATTTGCATTCGATGTCATTTGTCATGTAATATACGTTGTGTATATGAACGTATAGAGGGCGTAGGTGGATTCATTCCACCATTTTGTTTTATTTTTTCTTCAGTATTTTCGATTAAATTTTTGACAATCCCAAAATAAATATTGTATACGTAGTTCTTCAGGCTTTCAATAAGTTAAGTTGAATGCTTGATTTTAAATGGAACGGTAAAGGTATGTTTATTTGAAATAAAAGCTGATATCGAGAGAAAGAGATAATTTGCTCAAGAATGTATTCACATATGGGACCATTTTAAAATGACTTATTTTAACATTTTCGCTCACACTCATTTGGAAGAGAAATGTCTGTCGCGCATTTCTGTCATTTTTAAGTATTAATTGGGTTTTCCATGGGGAGAATAAATCAATTTATTCTTGGTCTAGATCTGTCAAAACACAATTTTCCCCTGTTTTTGCATTCCATGGGACAAAATAAATTAATCTATTTTTGGTTTAAGAACAAAACTGCAGATTTCGATTTTTCGGCAGATATACCCCTCTTTTCACTAAAACACTATTACAGTTTTTAAATAATGTTTAACTAATATTTTGACAGCTCAACCGCATTTTCTAATACATACATTAAGTTGCACTAGTACAATGACAAAAAGGAAACACAATTCTAATCGTGTTCCATGCGCCATAAAAAAAAATCAATGTTTAAATTAAATATATAATATAAATACACCCATTAAAAACCACATAAATATGAAGAAGATGTCATTATGAGGCGTCAAAATGATTCGTCTCAAAAAAATCCAATCCAATGAAAATCTTAAAGAATCCAAACAAAAATGGGCACTCACATAATATTACAAAAATCTAAACAGAGGCGATGCATATCGCAAGAAATAACGTATTTAAATTTTGCTCCTAAAAATGTTTTTTTTTTGTAACAAATCCGCAATCATTAATTATTAATCGCGAACAGTTTTTAGTAATATTTAAAATATTTGTGAATTTATTTGAATATCAAAAACTGCAACTTTTAAGGAATCTCATTCTGACATATTATCCTCCCATTAATTCCCTTTCTTTTGAAACTATGAAGAAAACGAAGGTTGAAAAGATGTCTAAAGTGCCCAATGTAAACAACGTCAAAAAGTTATCTGTCAAAAAATTCGGATCCACACTTGGCAACTCTTTTTCGTATACATATTTTTATGTTTTTCCACTCAAAGGAGCAGGAATTGCTCAAAAATAAATCAAAATCAGTTGGAATTGAATTTCAATCAACTTTTTTTAAATGGGATATGGGAGTGAAAAAAAGAAAACAAACGTCAAAATGAATTGACTGAAGTGTAAACAATTGGCCACTTGTTAACACTTAATTCTCCTGCTCTGTCAATCTAACTTAGGAGCCAGTTATAGCTATCAATGGTTTTCATCATTGAAAACAAACATTGGAATTTTTTGACAGGTCGTTTATAGCTATCATTAAAAATTTCTGTCATTGAAAAAAAATTTCCTGATTGAAATCCACCAAAAAATGTTTACTGACAGAAATCTGTCATTGGAATTGTGTGAAATTGGAACACAAAGCAGTGGAACGATTCGTTTCACTTTTGAACATAAAAGTATCATCTGTTCAGGAAAATGAATTTCCGTCCGGAAAATAGAAAAATACATTTTTAATGAAAAATAAATGCGCAATTAAACTTTCTTTTTTTTCAAAAAGATCGATCAGTATATAATTTTCATTTCTAATCAAAGGGAAACATCGTCAAATATCGTTTCAAAGATTATTCTGGATCGATTTAAATGATAGCTATAACTGGCCCCTAAGATTATTCTGAGAAACCATAGAATTATAAACCAATTACTAGTAATGACAAGTGAAGTTTAAGGAAATAAAAAAAACAATGGTTGCCTGTAAAGTCGGTTTTACGGGCGAAGATTTTACGTGACAACGTCTTTTTCTCGGTAGAATATTTATTTTAAACTAATAATTTACTTAACACTATCAACATTTATCAATAGTATGACATAACCTATAAACTCAGTTTCTCAACTTTTGTGTCAATCTAACAATTAATCAATCAATCATAGTTTACGATAGTGAAATATCAGTGTACAATTATTTACCTTTATTGTTGTAGTTGTTGTAAATGACGAATCTAAGCACTCCACATTTTCACTACAGACACAGCTGACGATACTTTAACCACACGTGTGAACTTGTATTATGACGCTTTCTTGTTTTTCCAACGCCAAGAACGTTCGAGAAAGACAAAGACAGAGACACAAGCATGCGCCGATTCAATGCGCCTAATTTTCTAGTGCTGCGCGCGCGGCAGACCGATCATAGTTGAGTGGGAGAGAGACGCAAGGCATTCGGCGGGCCTCTCTCTCGTTCGGTGACTCATCGTAACGTTACCGGGCGTTACACTTTTTCATAAGTGACTCCCAGCCGCAACCTAATTTAAGACGTTGTCACGTCAAAAATTATCTCAAAACCATCTGCGTTCAATAAAAAAATCCAGTTTGGTGTGAGTAGTTTTTGTGACATTTCCAATTAATTATTGTTAACTTAAATGAAACTATATATACAATCACCAGAAATTTTCAAGTAACTTATGGGTACGTTCAGTATACCTTTTTTCCGTCGGCCATATCTTAAGAAATAGTGAAGGTACAGACTTCAAATAAATTTTGTTTTACAATTAATAAAATCAAAAGATGCATAAGGGGCTTTAAAAAAATTGAGTAACTAAAAACGCCAGTGACTTCAATTTATTTTTATTTTATTCAATGTCGCGTGATAACAAATTACTTTAAACTTGAAATAAATCAAGTAACGTTTTTCTATTTATAAAAAAGAAAACTGATATTTTTAACGAACAAAAAAAGACACTACCTGCAAAATAATTTTGCAACAACGAACAATAACGTTATATTTTTTAAAAATCGAATTGACAGTTTCTTATTATTGGTTTAAAAAACAATGTTGTAATACAGAAACATTGTAATACAGAACATTTGACATTATTGTCTTATAGTGTTTTAACATTTAGTAACATTGAAAAATTACTTACACTTAGAAAAAGTTAAAGAACAATAAAATTGACAGATTCTTTGTAAAATTCGAATATCTGGACTTACAGAATAAATTCAATTTACTGATTGAGTACATTCCAAAGTTTCTTAAATGTCACAAGTGCTTATTGGAAATAAACAATAACTATGTAACATGATAAAGACTATTAATGTGAAGAAACTTAGTAATTCCTTTCTACAAATATTTTGTGTAATGAACGTCATTAAACGATTCTTTTTGACTTCAATTTTTCTTTTATCGTTCGATCCAGCAGCGAAGGTACATAACCTGGATTGAAATCTTGATTCGGATTCAAATTGAATCCTCAATCCACTTTTGTAAACAGGGTTTTAGTTCATAATAATTTTCTGCCATTTTAGAGAATACCAATAGCTCATCGCCATGACACATTCATATGCCATTCTTCTTTATCATTGATCTGTGGTTATCGGAACGGAAGTAGGCCAGTAACAGTAACAGGTTGTGAAATTGTTCTGCTTGTGCTAGCGATCGTCTCTTAAAACTCTAATGGATTACCAAAACATTTATTTATATGTTTATTTTTAATGTCCAGTAGGAAATACTATACATCAAAATTATAATTAAATGGTAAAGTTCAAATTAGTGTTTAATTTAATTCTGAAGTGAAGTGTATTTTTATTTGTCTGTAAAATGTGAATTATGATTCAATAAATTTTTGTTCTTATTCATGATTCAACGTGTTCATAGCTCGGTGGGTTCCGGTTGGTTGGTGTCGGTCGTTTCTGTAGTTTTACCTGTTAATGTAAATTGGCGGTTTAATTTGAAAATTTGAATTTGGTATCTTTGGTGATGCGTCTCGTTACTTAAAAAAAGAAAATTTATTTTAAAAAATTTATTTCCATTGTGCAGTAAAAAAGAGAACTAAAATAATAAGTGCTTAGCAAAGCTTTTTTTTTAAAATAAAAAGGTCCTAAGTTTGAATTGATATTTTATAAAATTAATATTAATTTCAATTTAATCCGTCGCATATATCATCGCGCTTCGCGTTCAGTCGGCCTCGGTTAGTGGTATAATTTGAAAACTATGTATTTAAAGGGGTAAGTAACTTTATTTCACTTTAAAATCCTTCAACAAAATGTGTTTAAAAAGATCTAGGAATTTTAAAAATGTTTGAAGCTTAAGCAGTATTGAACTATTCGACACTTTTAAGGCATTTTCAAAGTATTTATTGTAATCGGTCTAATTTGTAAAATTGAACATTTTGACAGTTATCAGTGAAAAGTCATCAGTATAGGTAGATAGTATCCCAGCCTATTTTTTACTTTTGACATGAAGGAACTATGAAAAGTGTGTCCGGCGTTTCCTTCAACCTGTCATCGCCCTTTAAGTCAGAAGAATTGGGCCGATTGAGTTCAAACTTGGAAATTAAGGTTTTAAGTAGATTTTCGAAAAGCTTTTTATCCATTTTTAAGACCAAAGACAAAAGTTTTGTTCACCCTACGGTATACGACGAATAAGTGATGGACCGAGTGTGAATTTAATTCGTTCGTGGGTACAGAGGTTCCACTCAACTGTTTCGGCTATGAATAATCCACAGCTAGGGCCAGTCTATCTCCAAGGACTCACAAAAACATTGAAGTTGTTGAAGAGACACTGGGACTTCGTGAAATTTTAAAATTGATCTTAAGTTCCATCCATTCAAAATTCAAATCGTTCAAGAACTCAAAGAAAGTGATTTTATTTCACGCAAAAATTTTTGTGAGACGATATTAAAGCGTGTTCGTACTGTGATTCCCACTTTTTTGATCGACGAGGCTCATAGGCTCCAAGAACCCATAACAATCGACTGAAATGGAATAATTGGACCATTTTTTTTTTGAGAATGCTCGAGGCCAGTCGACAAATGTCAATTGTGACAAATACCCACGCATGATAACGGATTTATCTATCATCCATCTTTTTTATGGCGCACGTGGTTCCAACAGAATGGTGCGACCACACACTGATTTGATGAATTTGCTTTTGAAAGCTTTCCCTTAAAAACTTATCAGGCGCTTTAGGGACATTCCGTGGCCACCGAGGTCCCCCGACTTAACCCCAATCGATTTTTTTTTAGTGCTACCTCAAAGACAGAGCTAACAGGAACAATCTCCGAAATCTAGAGAACCTAAAAAAAAACATTCGTTAACAAATCTGCGCAATTAAATCAAGTTTGGGTGTATGCCCAAGTCCCAACGCAAAATTCGACAAGTTGAAGTCTGCGAAAGACCGAGTTCTTGTGCAAGGCGAGGAATAGACTGCCACGGGTTCTGCTATACACTTTCACGGACCGCGGTGATGTTCTCGACCGATCTTTCATTCCTTGAACGTACAGGTGTTGGCTGATTGTTTACTGAACCGGTCATCTCAAATTTGTCCACCAAACGTTGAAGAGTCGACTTTGAAGTCCCACCACGTCTACCGTAAAATGGGTGCAATGCGCTCAACGCAACGTTTGCGTTAACGAACACTCATTATGATAATAAAGTTTTATCATTTGAGCGTGCTGTTCAACTGAATAATATGCAAAACATTTTACAGATGTCAACAAATCAAAATGGCCGCCACGAAGTCCCAAAATCAACCCGCACCAATTGAAAAACCCTTTATTAAGCTATGTCTAAAGAAGTAGTATGTTACTTATATTCAAATGAAACATAGTAATAATAAATTAAGTTTCTTGTAAGAATTTATTTTTAATGTGGCAGCATGTTGTTATATTTCACTCTAAAAATTGTACTCTTTGATAAAAAGTATGCAACAATTCGTGTTTTTTTTATAAAATCCTAGTTTTTATAACACTTTTTCCATGTTACAAAAATTTCAACACATAAAAATAATTACATTTTTCTCTACTCGTTACTTTCATGTAACAACTCCATCAACAAGCTTCCGACAAAATCTTTTTTCGTAAACTTTTCCTTTTATCCTTATTCAAAAAAAAAATACAAAACTACATTTAACCATTTTTCAAGTTCTATATAAAAGATAATACCACTTTTTTCCTGCTACTCTTTGCATCTTTATTCGGCTCTTAATTTCATTAAAAAAAAAAAAGTACGAAGAAAAAGAAAGAACTCTTTCAAGAATCCTTTAAACTTCATTTAAAGTTTGTAACTACATTCGAGTACATTTCCGTCCAGTTGATCTTGCAATCCTTTTGTTCGCAAAAACTTAATTGCTCTGATGGTGTATCACAGCAAACTAGTGGTATTTTCAAAAAATGAGAAAAATAAAAAAAAAACAAACCCAGAAGCAATCCTTTGTATTCATTTAATGAAAATAAGAAGCATACAAAAAGTAAAGCCAAAAACTTATCGTCGGTCGTGTCCTGCACGAAAAATAAGCACGAATTTCCAGCTCCCGCTTCAGCTCTCAGCGACTCAGCTACGAGCGAGTTACGAGTCCTTTTCAATTTCTCAACTACACTTATAGAAACTTATATGAGCCCCTAAAGAGATATTCTTATATTGCAGACGTTTAGTAGACAGACATCCCTGAAAGCCGAAAACAAAACCACTGGATTTATTTTTATGTTGTTTTTTTTGGTCCTTTTCATAGTGCAATAGCAATTCCATTTGTTGGTCATATAAATATACTCGTAGTGTGCTTTATCCCATGATAATGGAGACTTTTGGAGGAAGGACAATGGGAATTCAGGCTTTCCATTTGGGAATGACATAGAATTGGCATGTCTTTGCCAAATTGGCATTCGACTTCCCACCACCATCACCAGTGCCGTCAGCCAGGACCATCCCCAAAAATAATAAAGACACCGCATATAGTGATCTGCATTTTGCAGTGTTGCAGGAGGGGAGAAGACCACAAGGAAATAATATCCCTTCGCAAGGATGTGCCATTGAAATGAAGACAAGTTCTTAGTTATAAGGAATCAACAAAGTGAACAATGAAAAGACACGCTGTAAGTAAATCGTACGAACTACAATTTCAACTCAAGGATGCGTTACATCTTCCTTGAATTGGAAAGCTACTACGACGTGTACTTCGTTTTATCCTGATGTTGCTGCTGCTGCTGCAACTGCTCATCACTCTCCCAGAAAAGATAATCTCCTTGACATAAATTTGAAAACCAGGAAGATAGTCGAAAAACGTAGACATCATCATTATTATCGTCGTCGTTGTCCTCCTCCTTCTTTTCCTCCTCCATTTCGTCCTTCGAGACACTTTACCGAGAGGCTATTTCCGCTCCAAGATCCCCATCATCTCCCGACTTCTACTACTATGTTGTTCTTCAAGGACTCCCGCTTTGTAGGGGGATTCCTTAGAGATGTCTTCGCCTTCGTCGTCGTTTGGTGGTGTCTTCTTGAAAATATATACTGCTGCGTCCTTGCAATTCATGATGACGAAGATGATAAATGATAGCGGCTTTGGGGAATATTCCTTCAGGACTGTTTATTCAATTGAAACCAAACCAAACCGAAATGAATGACAGACGAGAAAATTTGAATAAGAGTGTTCTTGGTGCGCTTGATGGTCCTGGGGTTCGGTCGGATATTGCCTGAATGTTAGGTGAGCCTTCCCCCACATCTCAAGTACCTATCCCATATAGATACATCCGTTCATGACCAAGGACAATGTAGATGACAAAAACTTACTGGCTTATTTTGTTTTTCTTGTTTCTGGCTCCTGCTTCCAGAGGGCGAGCTTTATCGAGGTAGAAGAACAACTATTCCACTTCGATGGTAACCGGTTGCACTTTTTGCTTCACTTCCTCTTGAATAAAGTTGTGTTTCTTCCTCCTGATCCCAAACGATTCTCGACTCGACCCCATTTACCCAACTCGACCCCGACCCAAACCAATGATGTTTGCAACAGCAGTTGTTAGTTCAAAATCACAGAAAAAAAAAAACCAAAACGAAGTTCCAAAAAAAAGACATGCTCCCTTGGGTTGCGGAGTCAGGGAGTTGTTGTTGTATCATTTCGACAGTTTAACCTGTTTAAAGTTTGTTTTGGACTTTGATTTGTGATAACAGCACAACCTTCCGGGAGTAAGGAGTCGAAAAATGTCACTTTTCAACACTGAATCTTTCTCTCTGTATAGTTTTCCCTAGCCTCAATACCTCCATTCCCCTGGATGGTTGAATCTATATCTCGTGAAAGGCTGGCTCTGCAGAAAAGGAGTCTTTTCACTTAGTTTATTTTTTGTAGGTTGCTTCCTCTTCTTTTTACGATAACGTTTGTTTTAAAAGAGATATTTGTGTTTAACTTTTTTGTTTTGTACTTTCTAAGTTATTTCACAAATTCACATCTAATTTTTCTTTACCTAGGTACGAAGTTTTTTTTTGGAAAATTTATATTTTTGTTTTGAACATCAGGGACTGACAGCGAAGGGTGAATTTTCAACTGCACTTCTCTTGGAGCCCTAAAGACTTTTCGCGAAAATCGACGGGTTTCATCGCGGTTTTTGTTGTATTTTTGTTGGTTTTGTGGATCTTGTGTTGTCACCTGGAAAATTAAGTTAAGGTTTGTCTTTGAATTATTATTATTTACGTTACTTGGTTGGATTGAAAAGTTGGGTTTTGTGAACAGTGATTTGGTGGTTGTGGTGGTTAAGAAAAAGTAAATCCATTAGAAATGTATATCTTCCGTTATTTTAAGTTTGGAGTAAAATGTTAAGTTATTTTAAAATTTTAAAAATGCTTTTAGAGGAAAATCAGGGCTCTTCTCTTAATTTTTTAAATTTTTTGCAATGGATATCTGAGCAAATTTTGGATAGGATTTAATTTTTACGTCACAACCGCAAAACAAAACCTCTAAGTGCCTTTAAAATTAAATGGATTGATAATAAATATATTTGTAGTAAGTATAATTAAGTTTTTTGAACGATAGATTTTAGTAATTAAGTGTTGAGCACTATAAGTGGGGAAAACTACTTTCTTCTTTTGAAAACGCAAGTAAACCGTTTTAGAAAATTTCAATATTGATAAAAAAAGAGAATTCGTACCATTCCATCCCTAAAATTTTTAAATTAAAAAAGAGGCTGGGCTACGACCCACATTGATAACTTCCCATCCCGTCTTTCGATTTGACTTGCTTAAAAGTTTGTAGGTTTTCGTGTTTTTTAAAAAAGTTGTCAGTTGAATTATTCTTCAAAATTTAAAAATTACCAACAATATTTTGCATATAATGAAAAGTTTGATTTCAAAATCTATTTTTGTTAACGAGATTTTAGACGAAAACCAATTTTTACCAATTTTAGTAGAATTTTTTAAAAGTTTGTAGTTCTTATATAAACAAATACAAATTGGATGAATGAAATGAATCTGAAGTCAATACCTTCTATTGTTCACGAGATATCGAGAACCGAACATCAATTTTTACCAAATTTGCGTACTATTTTTTGTAGATTTTATTTTTTTTTATGAAAAAACGAGCAGTTTGATTTTTATAAAAAATTTATTGAATTCGGAAAACAATATTTTCTGTGAGATAAAATAAGTTCAAAGCCAATATTTTTGAAAAGATATTTAAGTCGAAAGTAAATTTTTACCAAGTTTTAGTATTGTTCTTATTTTCTGTAAGATATTCTGTCAATTCGATACTTCTCAAAATTTTTACGAATGTTGAAAACAATATTTTTTACAAAATAACATCAATTTGAAGTCAAAATCTCAAGATATTTGAGTCGAAAATTAATTTTTACGAACTTTTAGTATTTTTTTTACGTTTTTATTTTTTGTTAAAAAACTGTCCATTCGATTTCTCTCACAAATTTTACCGAATGATGAAAAAAATATTTCTTATAAGACAAAATTAGTTTGAAGCAATAATTTCAAATTTTTGAAAAGATATTTGGGTAAAAAATCAATTTACGAACTTTAAGTAATGTTTTTTTAAGTATTTATTTTTTGTAAAAAAAACTGTTAATTCGATTTTTCTCAAAATTTCACCGAATATTAAAAACAATATTTTTTATAAAAAAAAAATTAATTAGTATTCGAGTCGAAAATCAATTTTTACGAACTTTTAGCAATTGTTTTTTTTTATTACTTTAGTTAGTATTTTTCATTTATTTCGAATCTAGGGCCTTGAAATGTCGAGAAATGTCAAAATTTTCAATTCGAAAAATCGGTCCGATTACAATAACTTCCTATGGAAGGTTAATAAACAATGAGTGAGCAAGAATTTAAGGTTTCTTACGAACAAAATTTTGGACCGATTAATAGGTTTTCAGAAATCGCTATCTTAATAACTAATAAAATATGACAAGAAAATGCAATTTATTCCTTGGTTAACGTCCTCAAAAATATATTTCTTAATATTGTACACTTTGGCGTATAAGTACTTTTTTGTTCGTATTTATTTTTTGATATTAGATACATAGTTCGGTCAAATGAAGAACAAAAATTTACGAAGACTTCGGAAAATATCGCGTTCTATTGAAAGAAGTTTTGAGGACATGATTATAAACAAATGATGAAAAGTACCACAAACGTGACTATACAAACATTTTTAGTGTTAATTGTCACAAATTCCGATTTTTAGGTTATAACTTTTAAGCAGTAAATGCTACAAAAAAATTCTAAGACAGACTTCGTAGATTATAAAATAAAAAGTTTATTTGATATAGTTTTCTTGTCTAGAACAAGTATTAAGAAGATACAGTGGTTTAAGAAGGAAATATAAAATTTTGAATATATCGATTCTTTTTAGCCATCATGTGATGCTAATTGCTTCTTTTAGGTGTTAAGAAAGTAATTTCAAAACATATAATACAAATTATACAAATAAAACTGTGATTTTTTCGCCCACTGTCGAAGCTTTCTACTAATTTTTTTCAATTTTTTCTCAAACACTAGCAGAGATACTGCATAAAATGTTAAACAGTTCTCGTTTAAGCAATAAAGCTGACTCTAGTAAAAGTAGCTTTTTATTTTAACAGACTTGTTTAAATTTTTCTTAATTTTAGAGCATTTGTATGGTTTCTTATGGGCTGTCGTAGAGCAGATTGAGAGGTGTTCGGTTCAAATCCGGGGGTCTCCTTTGAAAATTCAATGTTTTTAATTTTTCTTTGTAAGCCTTTTTAACTTCTCATAGGAAGTTATTGTAATGGGTCCGATTTGTCAAATTGAAAATTTTGACATTTCTCGACGTTTCAAGGTCCCTAGAGTCGAAATAAAAGATTTTTAGAAAGATGTCTGTGCGTGCGTGTGTACGTACGTCCGTACGTCCGTATGTCCGTACGTCGTCCGTACGTTCACGACGTTTTTTTCGTTGTCCATAGCTCAAGACCCAGAAGAGATATGGACTCGAAATAAATTTTGTTATATAGATAATAAGGCAGAAAGATGCAGAAAGGGCTCTCAAGAAAATTGCGTGGGTGGTTTTTTTACCATAGCAGTTTAAAGAAAAGGTGAAAATTTTGCTTAACCCTACATATCTCATGAACCAATGACGTTAGAGACTTGAATTAAATTTTATATTATATATTGTATCGTAATACAAAACAAGTATATTTTTGGAAAAAAATCCAATTAACGGTTTTTTTTTATAAATCAAAAAAACTGAAAAAAAAATTTGTCACCTTCAAAATTTTACGACCAAAATATGATTTCATCTCCAAAACAATTTTGTGCAACGAAGAATAATGTTTTTGACATTTGATAAAATTTTGAGAAAAATCGAATTGACAGTTTTTTTTACAAAAAATAAAAAATAAAAAAAAATTAATATAAGTTGGTAAAAATTGAATTTCGACTCAAATATCTTTTCAAAAACTTGAGATTAAGGCTTCTAACTAATTTTAACTTATAAGACATATTGTTTTCAACTTTAGGAAAAATTTTGAGAAAAATCGAATTGACAGTTTTTTTACAAGAAATAAAAACCTAAACAAAAAAATTAATAAAAGTTGTTAAATATTGATTTTCGGCTCAAATATCTTTTTAAAACTTTGAGATATTGGCTTCAAACTAGTTTTATTTCACAGAAAATATTGTTTTTGATATTCAGCAATTTTTTTATAAAAATACAAAAGTCCGTTTTTTCATAAAAAAATAAAATCTCCAAAAAAAAAGAACGCAAATTTGGTAAGAATTGATACATTTAGACAAACTTTTAAGAAAGACAAATCGATAGACGGGATGGGAAGTTATCAGTGTGGGTCGCATCCCAGCCTCTTTTTTTAACTTATCTTTGGTGTTATTTTCTCATATAAATAGTTACTTGGTGCATGTCCCATGTCAAGTCAAGATAGCTTTCGTGATTGTTGATTTACAAGTTCAAAATCACCGTTTAATCTGCAAAAAAAAACATTTTTCTTTAAATTTCCGTTATAAAATCACAAACTTCAAATGGATAAAGTGTACTTTAAAAAACATAAACAGACGTTTTGTTGCTTTTAAAGTTAGATGAGTAAAGTGCAAAGTAAAGTATATTTTGAGTCCTTTAAATCATCAATGAGTCAACCCTAATTCTAAAACTCAGTTTTAGAATCGACGTCGAATTTAAAAATGATTAAGAGTAGGTTTTAAATGTTAAAAAATTTGCTTTATGGCAAAATCTTTAAGTTGCCATTTGTCAAAATCAGATAGAAATTATTAAGGATTTTGTAGGATCAATTAGAGAGGTATAATTGCTACACATAACAATTAAATAATCAAAATTAGAAGGGACACCGAGTCAGTTTGCACGGCGGCGACGTAATTTTTCAATTGACTAATGGAAAAGAAATCGATAACGATAACAATAACTATTGAAAAGTTTTATATCATTTATATGAAAATAGTGTCTCTTTTAAAAATATTATTGAGGCCAAGATATTGAATTCATATTAAGCATTTAAGTTTGTTTACAAATTTTATTGTTATTTACTTTTTAAACAAAATAGTTGTTGCTATAAGAAATAAAAGAAATAAAAACAACATCCATCTTTCAATGTTAGGAACATTCCCTTTTTTCAATAAAATACCCAAATTTGCTTTGCAGAGCACACGTCCTCTATTCAAGAAAAACCTACGTGTGCACTTATGCATAACTTATTATAATTATTTTACTCTTTTTTTCCAAAATGGTTTGGGGTCCAAATACTGTATGGGTCATAATACTGTATTTAAAATACTGTATTTCAAAATGCTGTATGCTTGACAATGTAAAAGAGTGCGCACTTTTTTACATTATCAATAGATTTTTATTTTTAGCCTTATACAGCATTTCGAAATACAGAATACTTTTTTTAAGAAAACAGCATGATAATTTGTCATTGGCATAATGTTCTAATATACAATAACATATGTACATACGAGTATTATAATTCATAAGTCTTCTAAATAATAAATCCAAAAATACACAAATGGTATCTTCTTCTTATTTTCTCCTTCTCATTTTCTTCTTCTTAGTTATTTGTATCTCTCTCCTATTTTTACATGAATTGTTCCTATCATAATCAACAATTGCACCAAACTAATTGATCTGTCAAACCTTCCAGTATTATACAGTATTATGAGATACAGTGTTTTGACAATACAGCATTTTGAATATACAGTATTTTGAAATACAGAATATTAACTATACAGTATTATGACCATACAGTATCGTACAGTATCATACAGAATTTTGACCATACAGTATTTTAAAATACAGCATTTCGACCCGCTCCCTTCCAAAACACTTGTTTTGTTTCATTTATGTTAATGTCAAACATTTAACTAATATTATGACAGTTCAAATGACAGCTTATTGTGAAAAATGTCAGTTCCACCTAATTGAAACAACGAAGTTAATGACACTTTAAAAAAATTCCTTAAATTAACTAAAACTTAAAAATGGTTGAAAGATAACGTAAGTAATAATTTCAAACAAGTTGAAAACTTGCCTCCGTCTGAAGAAAAATGATTTATGTATTTAGAAAAACAAAGCTTTTGTTTTTTTGTATGTAAATATTTTCGGGGCATGAAAATTAAACTTTCCTTAAAGAAATATTTAAAAAGCATTACTCATAAATAAATCCAAAATACTGAAAAAAAAAAAATAGTTTTAAGCTCTAATATTTTACGAACAGGAAGTGATGTCACCTACAGAATAATTCTATGCAGTAAAAATAAAAGTTTTTTGCATCTGATTTAATTTTTTTAACAATTGAACTGACAGTACTCACAAAAAATCGTTAGAAAACTATCTTGTCTTTTAATTTATTCAAACGAATTTGTGATCACGAGAAATTGTGTAGAACAAGAAAATTTGGTTAAAAAATGAGTGACTACATTTTCAAATTCTTAGCTAATTTAATATATTGCTTATTTAATTTTGTTAAATTCCCATAGGAAGTTATTGTAACTGATCTGATTTGTAGAATTTAAAATTTTGACATATATCGAAGTTTCAAGGTCCCTAGAATCGAATTCAAAGATTTTTAGAGAGATGCCTGTGTGGCCTTCCTCTTTTTTTCAATTTTAAAATCGATCCGCCTTACTCGTAAATGAAAACCCCCTTATTACTCCACCTAAATAACTGACCATGAGAACTTATGTTTTAAAAAAAACAAAAAAGATATTCCGATTTTGTTTCCACATTTTCATTTCAAATTAATTCCATTTTATGGATTCTTTATCTTTTAACTTCCAAACGAAATGTGGAATCAAAATTCACTTAAAAGTTAAAAATTTAATTAAAAAATTGAATCTTGTCTCTTAAGCCATATGACTTCGATTTTGTGTATTTTTTTTTTTCAATTGAAATAAAAAAAAAATTTATAATTAATTTTTGTCGTCTTTTATTTCATTTCTATTGATTTAACTTTTGAAATAATATAATATTCTCCTCTCTTCGTTTCATCTCCTTAGCTGCTGTGCTTAAAAATCTACTCTACTTCCCCCAGCATTCTCAGTCATCCTAATCAATCAGACTTTGAACTTTTATATATACTAGATACGTATAATATCGATTCATCTCTCTAAGCTTATTACCTCTGCAAGTATATCCGATTTTACTTTTCTTATTTCAAAAGGAAAAGCTTGAAAACGTTGATTGGATTTTATTTCCTTAAAACGCAAAAGCAATATCTTTTCTGATTCTCGTCCTATGTATATCGAGGAGTATAATATTGCTTTTCATTTGATTTGCGGCTCTTTTCCTTTTTGTTTTCCTAAGGAGAGAGAGTTCAACGATTGACAGAGGAGCATCATCAGGAACAATAAAATAGCGTATATAGTAGGTACAATAATGAAGGAAACGAACATCGTAAAGTAAAGATACCCTCATCCTTACAAGTATCGCACAAAAATTATCTTCGCATAACACCCCTCCCCCCACCCCTAATTTTGAACAATAAAAAAAACGAATCCTCGAATTATTTTCAAATCACAAAATTCAAATTGGAACAACTTGACAAAAAATGAAATAAAATAAGGAGTACGGAAGGATCAAATGTCCTTGCTTTTATGGTTTAAAATATTTTACATTTTAAGTTTAAAGTATTGCTTGTTAAAAATCCAAAAATTATTTGTAGATATGTATTTTCAAAAACAACTTTGGATGAAAACTAAAAAAAGCAGTCCTTTAAAATAAATACTTTTTTCACAATAAACAAAATTGTTGTTATTTAAGGAAGTTAAAAAATTTAGCAACAATCTGGAAAAACTGGAAATTAAATTGCACTTTTCCGTTAGGGTTTAATGGTCCTAATTCAAATTCGTTTCCGAAATCACTCTACAACGTCAGATTTTTGAGATATTAAAATAAATAAAATGCGCAACAGTCCGTTAAGAACTAGGGCCTAGTGACTTACAACTCTCAACCTTCTGTGTGCCACTACTTTTGTCAGGGAAGGAGGGGACCGACAGTTTTAAGCCGAATAAATAAATTGGGTGGTGCAACAGTCCGTTGAGAACTAGGGCCTAGTGACTTATAACTCTCAATCATTCCTGTGTGCGAGTACTGTTGTTAATGAGGGAGGGGACCTACAGTTTTAAGCCGAATCCGAATGGCTAATTTGAGAAAGCACTTTTTTCATGACAAGAATTACTCTTGGAGAATTCGTAATTCTTCGCAAGAGGCAGTACCCGTGAATAAAACTTTAGATGGCACAAGCAGAGATCAATCCCAAGACCTCTGGCATAACAACTTAACCATCATGCCACGGGCACTACCGACTTTTTAAAACTACCGAAGTTTTTTTTTGCAGTTAAATTCAATATCATTAATCCCTATCTTCAGTTTAAATATTTATAGGATCTTAGAAAACTTCCGAAAAATCTCCATAACTTGTCAGATTCCTCCTATCTTATATAAAACTTTAAAGGTTTGAAAGTATCGTAGCGGATACCTCGTTTTTGAAATATATTGAAAAAATGTAAACGTAATGTTGAAAACTGGTATTTTCAAAATTTTGAGCACATAGTTTATGTCAAAGTTCGGCTTCAAAATTAACTCCACAACGTACTTTTCAAAACAATGAAAGCATTAAATTCAATATTTCTTAAAACTTTATATGGAGTCAAAGAAATTATGAGAATTTTTAGAAACGAAGTGACCTACTTAAATGATTAAAACTATATGTAGAAAATACAAAATTGTTTCATCTTAGCCTTAAAAAAATAGTTTTTGGATGACTTTAACATTTTCGAAAAGAATTTTAACTAAGGTTATTTTAAAATCGTGGTTATTTTTTAAGCCAGGTTAATTTGCATTAGAACTTATTTCTTAACCTTAGTTATTTTAAAATCCAGGTTAAATAATTAAATTGTAAACCAACTTATTTCTTAACCTTGGTTATTTCAAAACCACGTTAGGCCTCAATCCAGGTTATTTTTTTTACTCTGGTAATTTTGTAACCCAGGTTATTGTATTACCCAGATAATTTCTTAACTCTGTTTATTTTAAAACCGTGGTTATTTTTAAACCCAGTTTGAATTGTAACATAGCTTAGTTTTTTACCATGGTTATATTTTTTAACTTTGGTTATTTTATAACCTATGATATTTTTCTACCGTGTTGAAAACTAGTTCATTTTCTTAACCCAAGTCAGATAATAACCCTGGAAATTTGTTAACCCATGTTTTTTCAACCTTGGTTACTTTAAAATCTAGGATATTTTGAAACATAAGTTTGTTTTTAACGGTTGTAATTTTTAACCTAGGTAATTTTAAAACCCATGTTATCTGATAATCCAGGTCAATTTGTAAATACAACTTATTTTTTCACCCTAGTTATTTGTTAACCTTGGTTATTTTATAACTTTTTATATTTTTTAACCATGCTAATGTCACACGGGTAATTTGTTTTACTCAGATTATTTATTAACCCTGGTAAATTTGTAACCCAGGTTATTTTTAACCTTGGATATTTTATAAACCACGTTGTTTTTAACTCTCGTAATTTTGTTGTTTTTTAACTGTGGTTAAAAATTTTAACACAGGTTAATTTATAACCCAGGTTTTTTCTAAGCTTTAGTAGTGTTTTAATATTTTTTAAAAGTACTTTTTAACCCAGTTTTTTAACCTTGGTTATTTTATAACCAAAACTAAACAAAATAATTTGAATGAACCCCTTACCAAAATGTTCGATTAACAGTGTTAAAATTTTTTCTTGGGATGAGTTTTTATTTGCGGTATGAACTGCCCCTGAGGTACGGTTCAACTCCTGGATAAGCTGATTCTAAAACCTCTCATAACGTAACAAAGAATTCGTCCCAAAAAATATAATTAAGTGCAATTTGTGTAGAGGGGAGAGTACCTTTTCCCCTGATGGATGCACGTATCTTCTTGAAAATAGGGCATATTCCTTAAAAGTTCTGGACATCTTCGTGATATCTTAGGTTGCACAAGGTGTATTTTGAGTTTAAATTGGTTCTATGGGGCAAAAAGTTTAGGGACAAATGTCTACATTTGGCCCTGAATATGGTGGAAATTATCTCAATGCTGTTTGTATCGCAAAAATAGTTTTTGTTTTCGAGATTGTGTTTAAGCAACTTATAGGTGCATTTCGATTGGCTCTCAAGACTTTGCATCCGAAAATCGTCACAATCTTAACGATTAGCTTTTGTTGATTTCTGTTTAATTTATCACTGTTTGCATCTGTTAGTATTGTGTTCCATTCTGAGTATCGACTATTCACTGTAGAATTGTAGGGTTCTGCTTTAAAGATGTTGGGCTATTTTATATAAAAGGCGATATATAGATTGCATTATAACTTTTCGAAAATAAGCTATGTTTAATCCAAGTGTGAAGATGCATAGTGGTTGAAAGCCAGTCTCGAGATGGAGCATGTAGTTTGGGTTTTTGTACTGGAGTCGGAAAATTCTCTTAAAGAAGATCTGAGCAACTTTTATACTTCTTCAAATTGGTAGACACCCCAAATTTGAGATGCATAACACATGATAATTTTTTGTTTGCCAAGGACTTTTTTCCATCTGCAGTTTATCTCGCGTTTGGATTCCTTCAGTTCTATTTTATAAATGTAAATGAAAGATATTTGTAGGGGTAAATGGATAATTAGGTATTTGTATAGTTTGACTTTTTCCAGTTCTTCGTTTTGCCAGGCCCATTCCTTAATTCTTTCATATCTCCTCTTACCATTTCGAAAAATCATGATCTTTGACTGTGCAGTATTCAGTTGTAAATTCCATATGTAACAGTATCTTTGCAGTTGGTTTATCATCTGTTGCACGCCTTTTGGATTTTCTGCTAAAATGACAATATCATCAGCGTATAGTAGAAGCTTTGTTTGAATGCCAGAAAAGGTTATTCCACCCGGTAGAAATTCTACCAGATCATCCAGAAATAATGAGAATAGAAGCGGACTAAGTAAGCAACCCTGTTTTACTCCTGTTTCCGTAGGATACCTTTCCAGTGGACTTTGCCATCCCAGACATCAGCGGATGTATTTTAATTTTAAAACACTTTAAGTACTCTTAGTAGTTTCGTTGATATTACTAGATTACTAAGTTTATTTATTAAGGATTTTCTGTCAATTGAGTCGAAAGTAGCCCTTAAGAGAGCGTAAACCTTTTTTTTCCAATGTCTAGGTCTGCGCGTGCGAAACTTGTTGGGGCGATGATTATGTTAACAGTAGAAGATCCCTTCCAAACACCAGTCTGACATTCGCTAAGAACATTTTTTTCATGTACCCAATCAGTAGATAAGTCTTTCAAGCAAAACCTACAAAGATTTTTGGGACTGTGTTGAGAAAGGATATGCCTCTATAATTACTCGGCTCTTTTGGCTCTTTCTTGAGGATTGGGAATATAATATTTTTCATTTCGTTTTTTAAGTTTTCCATCGCATTTTTGAAGTACTCGTAAGGAATACGGTTTTTACCCGGGGATTCGTAATGTATGTCACTTTCTATGGACAATGATTTTTGAAATATTCAGCTTTTATGTGTGCTTCAGCTGATATTGAAAGTTTTTGCAATTTTTAAGAATGATCTACTGTCTTTTGTACTCCTGAGCAAAATTAAAAGAAAATTCTCGTTCTTTTGAAACATTTTTTGTAAAAATTAGTTCAGTGTGAAAGCCGAAAAAGGGAGGCTAAAAGCTTTAGAAAAACCAAAAAAAGCGGATTGTATTGTTTTTTTTTTTCGAATCCAAAACTCATCCTTTAGTTCCTCCACCAAAAAAAAAAAAAACACCAACAAATAAAAATAATTTTGATAAAATTTAAATAAATTGAACCTCGTATATATATCCAAAGCAAAAATGTCCTTCCATTTTTTTCTTCTGAAGCACTTAAGAAAGTTAAGCAAAAAAAAAGAAACATTAACCAAATGAAATCGAAGGAACCATATTATTAGAATTTTTCCGCCAAAAGAAGAAAAAAAACAGAAAGTTTATACAGACATAGATTTTTATGACTATTCCACGGTTACGAGTCAATAAGTAACCGAAAAAGGACTTTTTTTTTTCCTTTTCGATAGGTTCGCTTCTTATTTAAATTTTTATTTAAAAAAAAGAAAAAGAGACAAAATTTCAATTTGTAGCTCTTCATTCATTTTCGTTTGCTTTTTCTTAAAAAAAAAGAAGAAAATAAAAAGGATACCAACTAAAATATAGCTTCCTTTCAATTCCTTAGAAGGATGTTTTTTTTTTTATTTTCTTAGACTTTTCATGATATCCTTTCTTCTCGACCATGTTTTGAGCATGAGCATCCTTCTAAGTCAATATTCTTGTGGTAATATAGAATAAGAAAAAATTCAAAAAAATAAACGTTTTCACTTTTTTCTAGCACCTTGGGTGTTCAAGTGTTGCGATTGCAGAGTGTTGCCTGTTTTTTAAAGGAGAAAAATAATATATTTGCTTTACTTTTTTGATTATGGGGAGGTTGGGGGTAGAGGATGATATAAATGGAACATTCTTTCATAAAATGTATACCCTCGGGATTTACAGACAATACCAACCAGGACGACGACGACAACAACGGTATAAGGACAACGCGACAACGACATACAACGACAACAACAAGGATAACAACACAACATATGCGCAAATAAATTTTCTTTCGCTTATTTTCTGTTTTTTCGTTTGTTTTATTTGTGTATTTATTTTTCTGCGAAAATTATTACGAGTGTTATTTTAGGCTCCAACTTATATCTCGAGGTGAATGTCCTTTTTGGGGGAAAAGGGGAGTGAGCAATGGAATTTTGTTTTTCTTTGGTTTGTTTTTTAAATTTTGAATAATTGGAAAAGAAGCAAATTGTCTTTTATTTTATTTGTTTTGTTTCCTATTTTTATTTTTATTTTTTGGAATGCAAAAATAATTTTTCAAACATTAAACCACAAGTCATCCTTATTTTTGTGTTCGAGTAGATGCAAAAACAAAAAGTAACTAGGTAAGGTAAATTTTGGTACCCTCTCAACATCAACATCATGATGAGGCAACATTATTATTTGTCTTCATTGTGATTTTCCTTTGAATGAGGTTTTTTTTAAGGATATGAATGTCCTTGGAAATGAAATGAATGAAAATGTATTCGATTCATCAAATTCAAGCGTCGTTGGTTGTCGTCATGATGATGACAATGTCGAAGGATTGAATGCGGCTCGAGTTGTTGTTGAATTTTTGTCTTTCTTTTTTCAAAGTTGATGATGGTTTTTCCTTACATCAACTAGGACAAAAGACTTAATGCTATGTCATTAAGGTTCAGTGGAACAGAGAGTGACATATATGTCCTATACCTACCCTAATATATGATAATAAAGAAAAGAAAAGAAGAAGAAGAAGAAAAGTCCTTGGCAATTCTTATGCTTGGATGAATGCGTAATTATGCAGAATATCCATTAGCTGAAATCCATCATCTCATCTTCTTGTCTTTTCTTCCGAAGCTTTACCGAGACTACATTCATAGAGGTAGATATTCTTTACTCCTTATATTAGATACTTTATGTCTGTATATGTTTGTATGTTATATATAAAAAGAGTTGTTAAAAAAATTTTGTAGCTAAGAGTTTAGGTGTATCTTAGTTAAATGAGATTTTCATCCTTTTGACTATCTTTTTCGTCGTTATTTATTATTTTTTGACACTCTTTTTTTTGTTTCTTGTTGTTTTCTTCGAAGGATAATGGAAATTGTTTTTCGTTGTTCTTTGAGAAAAAATATTCAAATATTCTTTTTTTTTTCTTCGTTCTATTTTTGAAGCTATAGCTACCTTTGAATTTTAAGAGGCTGTTAGGCATAATGATGACAGGCTTAATGGAGTGATAAGGATTAGGTTGAAAAAAAAGAAAAAGTTTTATATTGAAATTTGACACATTTTATGAAATTAGTGTCTGTTGAGGCAATATTTAGTATAAGACACTTCACGTACGTTCATAGAATTTGTATTTTATATGTGGTTCAAGGATAAAAAACGTGATTAAGTGATGAAGGTATTGGATCTTTCAGAAATTATTTTCATGTATCTTTAAAGATTTAAAATTCATATCAAACCTATTTAAGCAGAGGTCGGACAAACTTCATGTAAAGCAATCGGGTTACGTAACGGTTAGAAAATTCTTTGGACCATCTTTTAACAAAACCTCTGATGCAGAGTTAGCCTTTTGAATTATTTCGTCAATGTGAAGTAGAAATTTCAGTTCACGGACACGTAAAACGCAGAGATCCCTTATGTTTTCTACTATATATATGTACATGTACATATATTAGATAATTATTAAGATAGTAGAGATCGGACCTGTTTGGAGGAGAGACCCGTCTTCATGAGTTGCAATGATTTAAAAAAAAAAATCGTATCATCGGCGTAAGGAAATATTTAATGACCATGTCAGTGTCATTAATTGTAAGTATAAAAAGAAGAGGTCTTAAATGACTACCTTGGGGAACACCAGAAAAGAAGTTCAAAACCTAAAAAAGAGAGTTTGGAGGCTATAAGATTATGAGAACTTTTGTTAAACGTTTTGCCGAAGTCAGTGGAAACCACATCAACTTCATTCCTGTTTTCTAAGGCTCTTAGACTGAATGAAACGAAGTTTGTATTTTTTTATTTATTTATTCGTCTTTCAAGTTACAATACTTTATGGAGAATACATTAAAATCAAACAATATATTTAAAAATTGAGAGTGGTAAAAACATAGTGTTACAACAAATTCAATACGTCTTTCTTAATATCTAGACTATTTTTATTAAAATCAATTACAAACTCAAATTCGTTAAAAGCAATGCAAGAAGCAGTTATTGGATTATGTTTCGCATAATTTTTGCTATGAAAAAGAACATGTAGAAAATTACCATTTCTAGGACGCAAATTCCGAGATGGAACATAGATACATATTAAACTGAGACAACAAAAATGAACAATTTATGTTAGAGTTCAGCACATCGTAAGCAAAGAGTACTGAATACAATTTTCTTCTAGATACTAAAGGTTTTAAGTCAATTAAAGCACATCTGGTCGCATATTTGAATAATTATAAAGCTTTCGTAAAGCAAATTTTGTAAATCTCTTCTGAACATTTTCAATCCTTAAAATACTTAAATGTGTAAGGGGATTCCATATTATGCAACAATATTCAAGTAAAGGTCTTACAAGGGATGCAAAAAGAGTTTTTAATGTATAAGGATCTTCGAATGACTTAGAAGTTCTTGAAATAAATCCCAACATGGCATTAGCTTTTGAAATAACATTATCAATTTGGAGAGAAAAATTCATATTGGAGTCAAAAATCACACCAAGATCCTTTTGATTTATTAACCCCATTAAGAACTGATTCTCAATTTTGTAATCAAAACATATAGGATCCTTTATTTTAGAAAACGTAACAATACTACACTTTCTTACATTAAAATTTAAACCATTTATGAAACACCACTTTGTAATATTATCAATATCCAATTGAGTTTTACTATCATCTGATGAAAAACTTACCGAACTAAAAATCTTGAGATCATCAGCATATAAAAGACATCTAGAATTTTTAATACAATTCGGTAAATTATTTATAAATAAAATGAAAAGGAGTGGACCCAGATGACTACCTTGAGGCACACCAGAAAAATTTTGTATTTCATTGGAAAGAGCATCACCAATTTTAACATATTGTCTTCGTCCAACCAAATAGCTTCTGATCCATTTTAGGAGATTCGAGTGGAAGCCAAGTAATTCAAGTTTTTTCAAAAGAACATTATGTTGTACCCGATCAAACGCCTTGAAAAAATCGGTGTGGATTACATCCACTTGAGTACGATTTTCTAAACAACCAAAACAGTAATTTTAAAAGATTGTTAAATTTGTTGCATTAGACCCGCCACTCATAAACCCATGCTGATGCAGGGAAATATGGTTTTGAACTAAACTATAAAGTTTAATTTTAACAATTGCTTCAAATAATTTGGGGATTAGCTGAAGCTTAGCAATAGGTCTATAATTTTCCACAGATGGTTTAGATCCAGATTTATGCAAAGGAACTCTATAAGGTTTGTGGTGGTAATTAAAGATCTGCAACTGAGGGGTTTGTATAAAATGCTTTCAACTCATCTTTCGGTCCCTTCTTGTGAATTGAAGTTATAAAAGATGTGAAGCATATTTAAAGAAATGTTCTATGAGATAAGAATGAATGAAAAATTTTAGATAGAGGAGTCGAAAGAGAAGAAAAACCCTTTTTTAGGAAAATTTCAGGAAGACCATGAGGACCCGGGGTGAACTCATCATCAAAAAAAAGGTCCCAACGAAAAATTTGTTAAATACTCAAAATATATGTCCGATCTGGTGTAGAAGAATCTTTTGAGAATTAATTTTGAAAATAAAATGCAAAGTAAAAAGCTATAATTGTTATAATTATCATTGAAGGTTTCATTATTGAAGGACGATGGGAATGGATACCCATCTGACTTTCTTTTGTGATTTCCGAACTTAAAGAAGGATCTGGGTAGATCCTTAGGAATATTTCCCACTAGCTTGTTCCTTTGGTTACGCAGCGATCAAAGCCTACGATTATACCAAGGCGGGGCAGATGGAGCAACTCTACGTGTGTCGGTAGAAAAGGACATACAGTGAAGGTTAATGGCTTTTTCAACAGACATATTTTCAAAATCAAATGGAACTCTGCTTTATGAAAATCATAAAAAATAGGATGTGAAGTGGGAGTAACTTCGAGGCTCGAATTAAGGTAGAACATTAGTGGCAAAGGAGAGTGATAATTAGCAACAGCTGAAATAATTTGGGGACATAGAGTGACTGATGATTTATCTGGTTCGGTTGAGAATATAAGGTCAATTTATCAATTCATATTATTTAGAATGCCACTCACTGGCTGAGGCCTCAATCAGTTAAATGATCTACAAAAAGTCATTCTTTTGCCAATTAGCGATGACAAGTGTAATTTGATCCGAGGTCTGATATTGTCTATTTAAAATATTGAAGGTTTAAAAACCCAAAAATTAAAATTTCATCAAGGTGATCGATCGAACGTATATCAAATTCATATGTTTGTAGAGGGTAGAAGACAATAAGTAGAAGCGCATAAAATAAACAGACGTTTAAAGAAGTTTTATTTTAACTAAAACAAAGTCAACTTCAGACGTGCTAGAGATTGAGAAGAGCAAAGTGTCGTATGTACATATTTTTGATTGTGATAAGGACTCCTCTGCAAGGAGAGCGATCGTCATCACGATACACCCATTAAAAGAAGAGGAAAACAACTCTAGGTTATTGATACCGGGGCTCAGATTAGTTTCAGTCAAGGCGTAGTTAAGTGCTATCTTTATTTGAGAGCCCCATAAAGGACATTAAGTATGAAATATAACATCTTTTTCCAAGTAAATGGCCACAGCGGCTTCCTTGGGTGACGAGCATTCGAGCAAATACCCAGTTTTCGATGACTGTGACGCAAAAATCAAGCTAAATTTTCCACTAACATTGATTATGGTATATGGCTTCATAGGATTCCTTTGGATCCTGGAATTCCTAGGGTTCCTATGGTTCATGAGGTTCCAAGGCTTATCCTCTCTTACACTCAACGAAATTTTCAAATTGGACGAGTAGTGTCTGAGATTAACGCTTTCAAACAAACAAACAAGCAAACAAACAAACTCTTCAGCTTTATAAATATTAGTAAAAATTAAAAAGAACGACTTCTTATCTTTTGAAAGGTACTGAGTAAGTTCAATATTAATTTAACATATAATAAGGTACATATAATACAAATATTCATGAATATACAATACATAAGTATTTGACTAAAAATTAACTTTATGCATTTTCTTGAAAGTTTATCTAAGACTTACAAAACTTACTTAGTCATGCATTTAATTCTTGTTATTGGATTTTATAATGACAGTCAAATAATTTCTATATGCAGTTAACTATACTGTATATTATACATATGTGTAAAGTGACATTAAATTCATATGTATATGACTGTAGAATGTCAAAAGATTTTCCAAACAAACGTGAAACGACATATATATACAGATCATAAAATAAGAACTTAAGACTTTGCAATCTCACGTTCCTATCTAGCCCCCATGTCATGTGTAAATATATCTCGTTTCTGCAACAGCTTTTATATATATACTACAAGACTTTAGGAGGTATAGAGATATGTTTACACACATCTGTATAATAATGTACATATGTAAAAGTATATTCGTTACGAACCTACTCAGTTGTAAAAAAGCATTTCATTTCCTTTTCCTGTTTATCTGAGAAAATTGAAAATTCTCCTCACATCCTCAAATGTGTGCTCTAGCTAGCAATTGCTATCTTCTTAACTACTATCTAGTCATGTATAGCACCCACCCGCACAAAAATCTTTTTATATACAGGGTGGGTGACTTTCTAATTTTTAAAGTGATAATAACTTTAATAGATTTAATTTTGGTATTAATACATTTATTTTAGAAACACAAAGTGTGATATATGGAGATGTTTGTTGTTGGGCTAGGTAAGGAATATAATGTCCCTTAAAAAAGAGCAACAACTTCATGTTCAAAGAGATACAGTGTGAGCATTAGGAAAAATTGGATGAGTTACAGGTAGGTGTCGTTGTACATTGGTTTTTAATTCTTGAGCATTGCAATAAGAAGGAAAGATAGACTGTGATAGAGCATTCCACATTCGTGAAGTACAGCTATAGAAGAAATCTCTGAGAATCTCTTGCGTGATCCACATGCGCATCAGTTTGGTGGGCAGTTTAAGGTCTCTCAGCTCAAGAAAGATCAAATACAGTTCCTTCTTCACTAAACAGTGACACCAGCTCCGTAATCCTGTGTCCACAGTGTGGATTTCGAGCGATTACTTTTAAAATAAAGTTAAATTAGTTTGATCCTTTCGAAAGCATTGTAGTTCATTTTAGGATGAAACTTTTGACTCACCCTGTAGACAAAATTGTACACAAAAAAAAATTGGTTCAATTTTGAAAATGGCTGTGTTATTTGTCTTAACAATGTTTCTCTATTTTTTGTTTTTGCTTTTTTATAAGTGGATATTGCTGTATTGTGCCACAGTTGTTGTGTTTTTTACTTTCATACAACACTACACTACACATAAAAATGCAATTTAATTATCCTAACAAGTTCCTAAATGTCCTGCTCCTCTCTTCTTTCTCGTGTTCATATTCTCAATGTCCTTCACGCTTTCAAGATGTACTTTTATTTTTGTAATTTTATTTTTGTATTTCTATTCTTATACTGCTACATGAATAAAAGTCAAAACAAGGATATACGAAATAAAATAAAAAATATAATAAAAAAGAAATATGAAAAATATAAGACAAAATGAGGTGGATTATAACTTGTCTTCGTACACTATGGCGATATGGTGAGACAGTGAGAATATAAATTATGAGATGGAAAGTTTTTGGTTTGTGTCTCTAAGGAGGATGAAAAAAAAGTGATGTCCTTTTTCTATCTTATTTTATTTACCACCACCACCACCACCGCTGCCGCAGGAAATAAAAAAAAACTAAAGAAAACAAAAGGATATCCTAGCAGTAGAAGGTACAATCAGGATAACCAGGACAATCATTTTTTCCATTCAAACCAACAACAAAAAGTAAAAAAGAAAGTTACTACAATCTTTTACAAAACTTCTATCATATCTTAAATATACCTCTAAGGATTTAAAAGTCATTTTGTGTAACTGAATGCCTTGAGAAAGTGTTTTCATATTCCATATTTGCATTCTTGAGTTTTTTCTTTTTTTTTAATTTAAAGTTGTAGTTTAATCCGGAAAGAATTCTTTTATTGAAAAATATCTCCAAGAAAATTCCATGAAGAAGTCCAGTAGTACGAGTATTATGAGTTTAATAACCATATTTTTTGACTTTAAACTTTTCAAATGTTCCGTGAGTTCTGAGAAGTTTTTATTTATGTTGGAATATTAGAATGGTTATGTTTTCCTTACCTACTAACTTAATAAAAGTGGCGCTACAGTATTGTGTGTGATATAAAGTCACAACCAATAAACTTCTCTATCTACCTTGGTCCTTTCTACCTAGGTCCTTTAACCCGAAGTGCTACTTGGGCTTCAACTAAGTAGTGGTCCAAGTTGATGTTAACTTCTTGGAGAGTTTGAACATCCATGATGCTGGCATGCCTTACGTCGATCACAGTATGGTTAATCTGATTGACGGCAGATTGATCAGATTGAACTCCAAGTTCCTTTGGGGACGTTGAAGTGTTGAAAACGCGTACTGGCTACTATGACGTTTCGCCCCACAGCAAAATCAATGAGTCTGAATCCGTTATCATAACTTTCATTACTGAGCTTGGCATTAAAATCTCCCAAGACAATATTAGTATCGTAGGGCTCTGCTGATATGCGAAGTTCTTGTAAGCGACGTGAAATCGAGTAACAACATCAGACTCGAATTATCCACCAAACTGTGAATAACCCTGTACAATTGACGAATCTTAAGGAATGTTTTTCGAACACACCACAATTCAAATTCCAGAAAAGTTAAGTAATGCAGATTTCATAATAATTGGCATAAACGCCATTTCTTTGAAACCAACATTTTCCACAAAAAAAAAATATTATTCGTCCTTAAATATCCTTCACAATATTTTGTGCCAAATAAATACACTTACAAAATAAAAATAAAAAACTACACTGGCAGCCAGACAACCATAAGTACCTTTTATCTACCTATCTACCTACCTATCTCTAGACCCCTCAACCTATCTACCTTCAGACTTTTCATATAGAGCGGAAATGACACAAATATAAAATTGCGACATCAGGCTATAAGGATGTAAATAGGTTAAAACCATTTTCTGTCAATCCGCCCCATTAAGAGACTTCCATGTAGATTTCCACACCAATGATTTTTTTCCGCATATTATTCTTGAGTTTAGTGTATGAGTAAGTCAGGCTTGCCAGATTGGGCTATTTGGAGGAAATTGGACTATCTTTTTTCTGTAAGTAGCTTTAATTAGCCCAAATTGGATCTTTAACATCTTCTCGCAAATAAATGACGTTGCATTTTTTAACAAATTATTAAAATTAATGCTTCAGCATTGCAAATGAAAATTCCAATGGGATTGTTACAATTTAAAACTGCTTTTTGACAGCTGAAATTTTTAACTCTGTTAATATTGATTGGGCTACTTTTTCTTATTGAAGCTGACAGATTTTTTATAATTGAAATTGGGCTATTCTTTTTCTCATTAAAGCTACCACCTTTTTTAAATTAAGGCTACAAGGTTTTTTTTTGAAGCTACGAAATATTTTAAAATGAGACATTTTTTGGGCTACTTTTTCTAATTGAAGCAACAAGACTTCTTAAAATTAAAAATGGTCTTTAAATTGGGCTACTTTCCCATATTGAAACTACCAGATTGTTTAAATAAATATTGAGATATTATTTGAGCTACTTTTCCTTATTGAAGCTAACCCTTTTCCATATTGAAACTACCAGATTGTTTAAATAAATATTGAGCTATTATTTGAGCTACTTTTCCTTATTGAAGTTATCCTTTTTTAAAAATTAAAATTAAGGTATTATTTGGGCTACTTTATTTATTTGAAGCTACCCGACTTTGGAAAATAAAAACTGGGCTATTTTTCAGATTTTAATAATAAAAACTACAAGATTTTTTAATTTTATTGTATTTTTATTGAGGCTACTTTGCTTTATTGAAGCTACTTAATTTTTAAAAATTGAAACTGGGCTATTATTTGGACTACTTTTTTCAAATTGAGAGTAATTGATTCTTAAAATTAAAATTGGGCTTCTTTTTCTCATTGAAGCTACAATTTTTTTTCATATAAATTGGGCTAGTATTTGGGCTACTTTCTCTAATTGAAGCTTTCAGATTTTTTAAATTGAAATTGGGCTGCTATTTGGGCTATTTTTTCTAATCGAAATTACGACTTTTTTAAATTGAATTTGGACTATTATTCGTGCTACATTTTTTGATTGAAGCTACCAAATTCCGAATTTATTGAAACTGAGCTATTATATGGGCTACTTTGTCAAATATTCAATTTTGGGCTACAAATATTTTTAAATTGAGTTATGGATCTAATTCAGTGTGTGGCAACCCTGGAGCAAGTATGTGACCGACTGAATGTTTGTGTTTATTTTTACCACCAGGATGCAAAAAACTCTATGACAGCCAAACTGAGTGCTATATCAGAATATAAACCGAACATACAAAAAGCATGCCACACATAAATGGTTATCGCCACCGCCAACCTCCTCCTCCGAGCTTCACCGTCTTGATGTGCTATGACGATGCAAAATGATTCTTCCCCGTCTCTAATAGATTGTATATATTTATGTGGTACATCAATGGTATCTATGAACCATCCCCCACCCAACTCCCACACCTTCCTATACCTAGGCACATGATAAAGATTTTTAATTAAGACACAGCTTCCCAAACAGGATGAGCACTGAATTCAACTGGAAATCATGTTTCCTAACCTACAAACATCCATCCATTCATCCATCCATCTCATCTTTCCGTTTGGGACTCACATATGGAATCTACTATTTCTAAGCACCAGGCACCAGAAGTGCCTGTTCCTTGTGCCTTGTGCCTCAATGACGACGACGACGATAACGACGACTACGACGAAGTCCTTAGGGTGTTGACAGCTAATTTATGCCCAATACAGAATCCGATGAATGGCTTTTTTAGTTGCAACTCTTTAGTCCTTCATCTCTCGTTCTTTCAACACACAAGATCCTTTCTTTAGATTGTGTGAGTTTGTGTACCTTATGTCATTTCTGTACTTTTTGGTCTTTTGCTAGTATGTGTTTTGTGGCTTAGTTTTGTGGTTGTATTATGTGCGGTTTCAACCCGGACATGTCATCGTGATGTTGCTCATAGTCAAGGAGGGCTGACAGGCTTAATGAGTAAACAAATTTGAGAACTCTAAATGACATTTCTAGAAGGACACTCAACTTCATTTCGAAAAAAAATAGAAAAAAAAAACAACATGAAAAACAAACTATAGATAGAAATGCATTTACAGCTATGTCCAAAATAATAGGAACACTTGAAGAAAACTGTACGATAGTCTTTTTGGTCTGGTTTGAAAAAAATGTAATATTTTTTGGAGTTATTTAAACTTTGATTGTTTCTGAGGTGTTCTACCACTCTAACAAAACACTGAGAAAGTTTTTTCGTCTATACCATTAGCCTAAGCTCAGTTTAACACTCATAAAGTACAAGATTCGTTCTTTAGCCGTACTTCACGAATGTGAAATTTCAAAGTTCTTTCTTTTTTTTATTGCAATTTTCAATAATTAAAAACTAATGTATTTCGACAACTCATTTCCAAACATCTCCTTTATTACAGAAAGCTATCGATCGAAAGCAGAACGATACGTTTGATTTTTTGACATTTTGACAAAATAGACTCAGTGGTTTTCGAAAATGAATTTCTGTCAAGAAAATAGAAAAGATTAAGTTTTGCTCCTACTATTTTGACTAAAGCTGTATAAATATGCTAGAAATATGAGACTTTAAACCCCATCTCAACCCACATCCAATAAGTGCAATCCTTGAAGTCAGTAACCTCAAGGAGTCAGGACATTCTGCTAGTATTTATTACGACTACTTAGGTTCAAAGAAAAGGAAGATAGAAAAAATAAGCATTTATCGTGTTGCTTTAAGGTGAAATGTCGCACGGTTCTGATTCACGTCTTCAGTCGTTGGATGCATCACCATCGCATATATGCAGCTCCACCCTAGCTTATCTAGCTTATTTTCGTTCTGATGTTTATGGCAAGCCGTAAATACCTTCTCTTTTGCGTTTCACTAGGATAGGATAATATGTTGAAAGTTATGCTTGTCATTGTTCAAAAGTGTTTTTCAAAAGCGGTTTAACGAACTTTTTATACGTTTTTTTTTTTTATGTAGCCCCTTTTTGAATGTTGTTTACGAAAGGCTTTCGCCGAAAGGAAAGACGAGATTTTACGACGGCGGCGGCGTGGCAAGACGATGTTTTTCCAGTGAAGCCAAATGTGATGACATGATGCGTTGACATGTAAAATTTACCAAGGGATTTCAAGAACAAAAAAAAAAAAGACCCAAACAAGAAGCAGAAGAATAAAAGTAGACGCACTTTGTGTGACTTGAAGCTTAAAAAACTTTTCTTTCTTTTTCTATTTTAACATAGCTGACTAAAGTTTTGTGGGATTATAATTTTATTCTAGGAAGTTTCGCTTTTTTTTGTTGTTGTTGTTGTTCTTGTTTTGGTTTCTTTTGTTTCAGAAAGACTTCCCAGACGTAAGGGCACACCACCAAGGTTAAGGCAATGTAAAGGATTTAGTCTCTTGTCTGTGATGGTTAAGTATTTTGTGGCTTTAAAAAACTGAAATGAAACAAAGCTTTGTGGGGTGAAAATTTTTTAGATGACAGGTAAAGGTAAATATAGATAGGTCTATGTTGGGACTTTTTGCAATAAATAGAAGAGGAGGGGTAAGGGGGTGGACAAAAATATACTTGGAGGGTTCTTTTCAAGAATTTGGGATGACATCATATTGATTGCAATGTTGTGTTGTAGGATTTAAACAAAAAGTCAAGAAAAGTTTGAATGTGTTGTCAAGGCTTTCATGAGAGCTGATTCTATAAATGTGTTATGGACTTTTAATGAATGGAGGGGTATTATATACAATTTTGTGACAAAATTTTACAGCTCAATGAGAAGCACTTTTCTAGTATATGAAATAATTATGTTAGCAATTTAAAAACCCTGTAAAATAATATTTTACAAGATTTAGACAAGTTTTAACAGAACAGACAGTGTGTCAGTGAAGTTATCATACAAATATAAGTGTCATCATATTCACCGTCAATCTGTGCATTTTTGTAGCCGTGGTGTTCACTTACTTATAAAAAATGTTCAATAAGTAATATTTACAAAATTCACTATGGAAAAGTTCATAAAAGAATCAAAAACTTGTTTTCATTTTTAATAAATGAGAACTTAATTAAAATAGCACAAAACGAATACTAGAATTCAAAACAATAAAACCTTACATCATTCCCAAAAAAGGGTCCTAAAAAATCAGTAAATTTTTGAATGTTGAATGTTTCGAAATTCTCAAGTCAAATGTGAAATTAATAAACAACTAGTTTTTGGCATCAAAGGGATAATGCTACCCTTATTTTTTTGACACAGTGTGAGTACTAGGAAAGGGAGAGAGGGGTTGAAAGAAGGTGTCGGTGCACCTTGGTTTTGAATTCCAGAATATTGCAATGGGTGGGAAAGACAGAGTGTGGCATGGCATTCCACATTCGCGTAGTACGGCTAAAGAACAAATATCTGTACTTGACAGTACGCCCGAAGTTGGGCTCGAGGGTATATTGATGAAGCGCGAGTATTACGGTTTAACTGTTTAAGGGGAGGAATGCAAGTGGCTATTTCTCTAGACTAGAACATAAAGCGTTAAAATAACTGTCAAATCGGAAGAGACAAGAAACATTTCGACGATGTTCAAGCGACGTAAATGATCGTATGATGGTAATATCACCAATCAATCTGAATGCTCTACGTTCAATACTGTCCAAGAGGCTTAAGTAAGTTGCAGGAGCACCAGCCCAAATATGGGATTTACACTCAAGCTTTGGACGTATGTAAGTCTTGTAGATAACAGACAGATCAGAGGGGGAGAAAAACTTCTTGCATCGCCTTAGAAAACCGAAACATCTTGCGGCATTTTTGGCGACATCGCGTATGTGATCGTTCCACAAAAGGTAGTTGGTGATACACATGCCGAGAATATCAAGATGTTCAGTCTCCTCGATGCAAGTGCCATCTATGGATAATGGCAAGGGGGATGTATCTCGCTTTAACGATACAAGACAGCATTGCGTTTTCGAAGCATTAAATTCCGCACAACTTTTTATTCCCCATTGTACAATGCTGTTCAGGTCGGAATTTAATGAGCTTATCATATTTTGTCGTTGCAGTTCCACATCCGAAGAAGAGGGATGTGAATATGAAAAGCTAAGCTATTATATTTACAATTATGAAAAATACACAATTGTATTTTTCTTTTTTAAACTTTTTTCTATAATTTTTAGGCATCGAAATATTAAATAAAAATAAAATTAAAAAATATTTAATAAAGTAGCCAAGGGGTGAATTTAGCGAGAGCGAAAAATCACGCTTTGTGGCGTACTCCAAGAATTTTAACATTAGAAATGATATCTAATTAAATTCAAAATTTCTGGGCAACAGTTAATTTTGTTGATGCTATGTGTCATTTTTTCAAAGAAGAGCTTGCCCAAAAAAAAAGGTTTTCCTTTTTTGTAAAAAAAAGTTGTCAATTAGACATTTCAAAAAACTAACTAAATGTTAGCAATTATATTGTGCATAGTTATGATAAAATAAGTTTGATTTGATATCTTAGTCCAAAACCAATCTTTAATAATTTTTAATATTACGATTGAATTGTTTGAGAGGAGAAATGCAACTGGCTACATCACTAGAGCATTATTTGTGAAAATATTAATAAAACAATGATAGGCATGAAACCTTGCGTTGAAGATTAGCAAATCCATCAGCAAGAGCTCTCTTTTCAATTCCATCCAAAAGATTCAAGTACGTTATTGAGGCACTAGCCCAAATATGAAAATTATACTAGAGTTTCGGAACAGTAAAAGCTTTGTAAATTTTAGCAAGATCAGAAGTAGTAAAAATACTTCTTGTATAGTTGTAGAAAACCTTAACACTTGGCAATGTCAAATATGTGATCACTCCACTCCACTAATTTTGTACAATTTTTTAGTAGAACTTTTTTTTATATATATATATATTTATATATATATATATATTTATATATTTTCGCCCAAACAGACTATTTTTTCGATTTTTCTAAAAATTCTACAAGATGTCAAAAACAATATTATGGGTTGGTGATAATAATAAAGATATAATCCCCAAAGTAAAATCCCCAAATCCCTAATCCAAAAAACGAAATCCCCAGCAGCAAAATTCAAAAAGAGAGAATACCCAGGGCGAAAATCCCCAAGTGAATATCCCCAAAATATTAATGTTCAAGTAGTGAATAATGCGATTAATTGCGCGCGCGATTTGATTCACTACTTGAACATAAATATTTTGGGAATATTCACTTGGGGATTTTCGCCCTGGGTATTCTTTCTTTGGGAATTTTGCTGTTGGGAGTTTCGTTTTGGGGATTATGGATTTGGGGATTATATCTTGAGGGAAACTATCACCAACCCGTTTTATTACTATTTGGTGCATTTTCTTTAAAATAATTTTATTTTTCGAAATATGATGGATCTGTATTTAAAGATTTTGATTTTGTAGATTCTGAATTCGGGGATTTTGGATTTTGAGATTTTTGATTTGGAAATTTTGTTTTGGGGATTTTTGCTTTGAGTCTACGGTACCTAACCCGATCTTCAGATATTGCTGACGGTAAAAGGTATCGAGAACATACGAATGTAAGTAGACACGCACACAAAACATTTGATTTAGATTCTATGGTCGTTGAAATTTGATTAAATGTCAACATTTTCAATGCCAATTACAATAACTTCTTTTGCCAAGTTCATACCTCAAAGCAGATATTTAAGCAATTTTTGCGCAACAAATTAACACATAAAATGTTTCAATTTTGGCATCCAATCTAAGCAGACTTTTGAATTAAAAAAAAAAACAAATTATTTGTTGTAGCCACAGTTCTTGCAATTTAAAAATATTTCAAAAGAGAAACCGATACCGAACAAACTTTTTATTTTCCGCTAACTGTGGACTTATTTTAGTGAATTATTTAAGTACTTAAAAGCCATGTGAGTTACGAATATTTGGTGTGAGCAAGAATTAGAACTTAATCATCAAAAAATGTTAAACCCCCAAACAAAATGTAATCCAAAATAATTGATATTTTGAGTAATAAATTTAAAATTATGACATATCGTTCCTTTTTAGACTCTCTACTATTATTTACTGCTTTAGTCAAAAAATAAGAAGAAATTTTTTTACAATTTTGTGATTCGGATAAGAAAAATGTATTTTTAAACTTTTTTAAGTTTTTTTTTCAAACTTAATTACTCGCTAAATAGTGAATTTTCTTTTTTACCATTAATTTATTTTATGTAAAATGAAAATTTCTGTAGACGAAATGATGAAAAATTTGCAGAAAGCCTTAAGTTCTATGAAAAATAAAAGTTTATTACTGGTACAAGTTGTTCAAAGAAGTTCGGGACTATAAACATCAACGTAAACAAAATCAAAAAATTGGTCCTCGGAATTCGTTTATTGACAGTCCAAGTCCTCACTGACCTTATTCTAATATTAATATCAAAAGGATCATTGAAACCATTTTGAGTGACAATATAGGCCTCAAAGAAGTAAAACCTTGATCGTAGCCATAAACGCTTAATTAGGAGCAGTAATTGTATTCGATTTGTTTTAATTAATTTTAAATTAAAAGGATAAAAGAAATTTCGAAAAACTATAGCAAAATTGGATTGGAATGCATCCATTAATATAAAACGAAAAATCGCCAATTACAATACATTTGTATATCCTAATTTCAATCAACGTGGATCATATTTAAATCTTCTTGTCTTATTTTTAAATTCCCACACAAAAAAAAACACATTTTAAACTATTTTCCAACACTTTTTCTGCTCTCCAAACCGTTTAAATTTAAAAATTAATAAACGTCCACTTGGGCGTATACGCAACATTAATTTAATATGTATACACAAACAAAGCAACAAAAATCAACCTCAACGAAAAAATCCCTTGTTTCCTTTTAATCTTTTTAAAACGAAAATATTTAGAATATGCTTCAAATAACCACACTAAACCCTTAAACCCTCCTCAATTACCGCCTTTAGACAGAAAATTTTGTTTGAAAAAAAAAAATATCAGTTAACTTAATAAATATGTGCGGTAAGCAAAAAAGTTCCATGGAACCCTCATGGCCATACCAAAAAGACCACCCACAAAACACACACCTACTATGTGTACCCCTTAAATGATGGTTAGAATTATTCAAAATTATTCCACACTCTTGGTGTTGTGTTTTTGCCTATATCAACTTATACCTACAACAACTACTTTGTATACCATACCATATACATACATACATAATTCTCGTATGTGGCTGTAGAAAATCACTTCTAAAGAGTCAATATGGTTTTTATTTTCAAAGGTGTTATATATGTATGTGCCTTACTTTCTTCTTTTCGTCCTTTCCTCCCTATTTTTTTTCCTGATCAAATATTAAATGAAAACGACACCATTTTGATCCTTTTCACCATACGCCAGCTTCAATGTGGTTAAACATACAGGATCAAGAGAGGACAGCAGCAACATATAACAATAAGGACGAAGGGAGAAAAAAAGGCCAAACATTTTTGGTGAATATGTAAAAGGACAATCGCTGCCAGGACGAGATAACAATAGATGCTGACATAGCAGCATACAACGATTCAAGTTTATAGGTACAGTTATACACATTTATAAAGTTTATGACTATGTTTGTGTTTGGGGAAAACTGAAAAGTGTCTATAATGGGTGAGTAAGTAGTATAAAGCAGAGACCAGCAGGACCTCTTGCTCCTATATCATGGGAAAAAAACGAAACATAATGCCAAAGCAAAAACCTCTAAAAGCAGTTTCATTTTCATTAAGAAAAAAAAAAGAATATTTTTTGGGTAAATATGAGAAAATGTCCTCTCTCCCAGGACTCACCTCATACTCATGGCCATCAACCAAACTCTTCCATTATCCTTCCCTCCACCACTCTGTTTTTCTTTCTTTCTTTCGTTTTTTTTTTGTTTCTTGTTCGTTTGGTCTTTATTTGTAGACTCTATTCATGTTCGAGTAGAAAAGACTATTGTTAGCACTTAACTGTAATTTACTGATAAGATATGCACACATAGTCGAACACCACTTGTAGGACTAAACTTTTCCCAACTAACCGATGGATGATGGTCAGGACTCAGAATAAGTAGATATTGAGTGAGAGTTGAAGAAAAAGAGTGCCAGGCCAGTGTGCGGGATATAAAAAAGGACATCAGGGATGAAAATCATTAAAAGTTTTCTTTTTTGTTGTCTACGTTGTTCTTTTTCTCTCTAACCGGGTTATGGTTAGGATGGAAAGTTTATTAAACAAAATAAAGACAAAAAATTACTTTCAGAGTTTTTTATTTTGAGCTATGCTGTAATGAAATCTAGTACTCTTTTTTAAAGATTTCAGCTCCAGTTCTAAGCAAGAAAAGGGGAAAATAATTAAAATGCAAAATCACGCTCCTATTTTTCTTATAATTTTTTAAAAAGGACGTTTTCTGGGGCTCTATCCCCATTTAAACAGTGAAATTATACCGTTTAAGTTATTGTTGCACTTTTCACACATAATCTCCTTTAACTCTAAGGAGCCTTCTTGTCCACATAAATTTAGTACTTTTTTAAATTTTTATATTGAAATGCATTAAGTGGAAACTTCAAAAAAGGCACCAATGCAATATAATTGCTTCTCTGACAAACTCCCAACACAGAATAATTCAATAATCCTATTGTAAACCAATTCTGCTTGTATTTTAAACTTTTATTGATTTAATATCGCAAATAAATTTTGTTTTACAAAAATAGTATTTTATCTCTTCTTATATAAATCTAAAATCTAGTACAATTTGTATGTTTTTAAAAAAGAGTATTATAAGCTAAAATAAAAGCTAACATTTAGTAAATTATTTATATTAAGCAACTTAATGACTTTATTTATGTGATTCAAATAATATAGTAAACGAAAAATCTATTACATAATTAGAATTATCAAAAATTTTGCAGTAACTTTAAAATGTGTACATACAAACCCTAGACATTCATTTTTTGATTTCTTGATTCTTCTACAAGGAAAAAATATTAATGATTTGAAACCAACCCAAGTTAAATTGTCAAAGCTTCTTTATTTCAAAAATGTGAAAAAAAGAAGTTTTTCATTTAATCTAGTACAAAATCAAAAATATTTTTGTTATTTTATTCTCAGTCATATTGAGATTAACGCAAATTATTTTTTTTGTAAATTAAATCTAAAACTTATAAAAATTAATTATTTTTATAATTCAAAAAATCTAGTACGAATATATTTCTTATTAGTACTTTTTAATGCATCCAAATTGAAAAAATACCTTCATTAAATTGATATACATGATTTTATCAACTTGTTTTTACTATTCTAGTACAATATGAACAACTTTCTTTTCAATGTGAAATTTAAAACGAACAAAAATTAAACTATCAAAGATTCTGCATTTCAAAAATATATAAAAGGACCTTAATTAAACCTAAGTTTTATCTACATTTTTGTTTAATCTAGTACAAAATAATATTCTTATCTCTTCAGTCATGTTAAGATTGAAAAAAATCATTATTCTTAGTAAATTAAATGGAACACTTTTAAAAATAAGTCCTTATTAGGATTCAAATAATCTAGTACAAACACAAACAAATGTGCAACACTTCTTTCAATTAAGTGCTTCTTAATACACACAAATTAAAGTATTAAACTGCTTTCGTTTCCAAAATGTTAAAAGACCTTCATTTGAGCTATATAAATGGTTTTATCAACTTTTTTTAAACTATTTACTATTCTAGTACAATTTGAACAACTTTCTTGCTAATTTATAATTTGAATTGAAGGCAAATACAATTTTTAAAGCTTTTATATTTGCACGATATCAAAAATAAAGAACTTTATTTAACCCACTTACATGGTCTTATAAGCTTTTAAAATTAATTTAGTACAATACATAAAATATATTTGTTATATTTTGGCAAATTTTGGCAAATTTAATCTTAAAATAAGTAAACAAAAATCTTCATCATGCTTTAAATACAAATATAAATTTTAAAGTAATATACTCGATAAATCTTTTACATTATTGAAAGTATTAAAAACTTCTGTAGTAAATCCAAAGAACACGTAAGACATATAGTTAAATACAGACACACGTTTTCTTTCGATGTTTTTAAAATGTATCTAGTACAATGTTAACAAATTCCTCTCTGATTAATGATTTTTAACGAAGATAATTAATCTTATCAATGCTGACTTTTAAGCAGGTTTATAAAATGAATCTAGTACAAATACAAATATAAATTCAGTGTACAAAGAAAATCTATAACATTAATAATATTATTTTAAGCAAATCAAAATATATGAACAATTAAAATAAATCAAGTCACAAATATGTGTTTGAAATTTTTAAAATTGATCTATTACAATATGAACAATTTTCTTTCTAATTGATGAATTCTTATGTAGTACATAAATTAAATTATGAAGGCTTCTATATTTAATACAATAAAGAAGCTAAATTTTACAAAAAAATATAATTTGATTGACTTTTGCAATTAATCTGGTACAATACAAACAATATGTTTGTTATTCAAATCTTCTGAGAATAATGAAATAAGTGGCTATTTTTGGTCAGTTAAATCTAAAATCTAAATCATTATCATACTTAAAAATATTCTAGTACAAATATAAATGTAAAATCAATGTGTACTCCGAAAATCTTTTACGTCATTATTAAAACTTTTCAAGCACAGTGTACATCCAAAATTAACGAAACAAAATTAAGTTCAATTGAGGTAGGGATATGTTTTGTAGTTAATCTAGTACAATTTTAACATAATCTTCAAATATCAAGATAGTTTTCTATATTTTTTTTATTTCACTGAATTTTGTAGCATTTCATCCCTGTTCTATGTATACATGAAATCGATCTGTGTGGGTCATAAACACAACACTCATCCACCCACCTACCAACTCACTTAGTCACTCACCGAAACGAACGAACACCTAACTAATACTTCAATTAGACAGTAATCTTGTTTGTTGTGGCATTGATGGACGGCTTAATGTCCTTCTAAAAGTATAGTAGTACACATCCCTAAAGGATAATGATTACATAATACGAAATACAAAAATTAAGAGATCTTATTTCTCGTAAAGGATACTCTTATGTACTTATAGACATTCTGTACAAGTATATGTATGTTTCTGAAAGGAAAACTAAAATGTAAGGTCAAGAAATCAATAATTGAAAGTTCTGGACATTTTCTAGGATTTTTCGTTTTATGTTAAAAAATTATTAACTTTATCAATGAAATTGTTATAACAACCAAATAATTTAACGATTGCATCATCAACGTCATCTCATTTTTTTTTCCAAAAGTCACCAAAACCCCAAATCATAGATGGCGGATGGGATGCTCTAGAAAGGATCTATTGGTGATGGTGATGAAGACTAACCATCAAAACTTGCAGGGTTAAAAAGGGAGCAACTGCGGGTGCTATACTGCTGCAGCGGTGACTATGGCGATGACGGTAACTATGACGGTGACGGTAGCTGTGGCAGTGGTGGTGGTAATGTTGGCGGGCTGTGGTTTCACAGCATAAGGTTACTTTCTCATTCGAGAATCGTTTTGGGAATTTTAATCTCAGATTGGATTCGAGCCAACCAACATTCATTATGCAGGCTATGCAACCGTGAGTTGAAAACGATTGAAGGGAGATTTTCACTATATATGTATGTAGGTACTTCTCGTTCGTATATAAATATATGTATACCTAAGTAATCACGGTGGATGGATCATCAGGAAGCAGGACACAGGGTCTTCTCCACATCTGTTTGTATCTATGTTTCTATGGGTATGCGGATGTGGCACAGCATCTCCCCCCAATCACTCCACTATTATATTCTATGATGAGATACGAGGATAATAGTAAACTACTTGCGGTCTTACATTTAGAATATGGTTTTGCATAATGCGAGCGCAGTTGCACATCATTCATGTAAAGAGGTCTGTGGGTCGGTCGATGCGATGGATGCATTGCATTCCATCGTCCTTTAGTTGGTTGGTCCTATCATCATCGTCCTTTTTAGCGTCATACTATCAGCATCACCATATTCTTTTCGATTATGTCTGTATGGACTTCCTTTTTCGTTGTCGTCGTCATCGTCCATATTGCTGTCAGGAGTCCTGACTCACCCCCCCCCCCATCCCTTCGTCCAACCCTTTCTCTTTTATCACTCTCTGACGATGGTTTTGCATTGTGAAAAGTGATTGAACCAGTTTTTGCGCTCCTTGTTTTCGGGTGAGTGATAATTTCGTGTAATCTAGGCCGTTTCATAAATTGAAAACAATGCGTGACCAACTAGGGATTTGGATCATTTCATTTCATTTTCTGGATGAGAATTCAATGCTTATATAATGTTCAATGTATACCTTATACCTATACCTACTCGTAAACATAATAATGAGAGTGTCATCTATATAGCATAAGGACTTTTATGGAACAACCCATTTCACGTGCATGAATAGAGAAGATATAGTTGACATAGAATAGAGATTCATTAATGCAAATGGCTTTGAGAGTTATTGATACCTTAAAAGCAATTAGTATATTTTTATTTGTATTTTCTTCAAGGATTTATCATAACTTAAGGACTGTTTAATAAAATGAGGACAAATAAAAGTAGAAAAGGAATTAATTACAAATTTGTTACAGGACGCAATTTATATTTCATTCGTCCTCAAAGCCTAAATCTAAAAAAAATACCTTCATTTTGTGTCATCTTAATCATCTTAACATGAGTTTATTAACTTCCCATAGGAATTCATTGTAATCGGTCCGACTTGTCGAATTGAAAATTTGACATTTCTAGACGCTTCAAGGTCCCTAGATTCGAAATAAAAGATTTTTAGAGATATGTCTGTGCGTGCGTGTGTACGTACGTTCGGACGTCCGTACGTTCGCGACGTTTTTTCGTCGTCCATAGCTCAAGAACCAGAAGAGATATTGAATTCAAATAAATTTTGTTATACAGATAATAATGCAGAAAGATGCAGAAAGGACTCTCAAAAAAATTGAGTAGGTGTTTTTTTTACCATAGCAATTTAAAAAAAGGTGAAAATTTTGGTTAACCCTAAATATCTCACGCACCCATAACACTAGAGACTTGAATTAAATTTTTTATTATATTTTCTAACGGTTTTATTTTATAAATCAAAAAAAAAAAAACTGAAAAAAAATATTTGTCGCCTCGACAATTTTATGAATAAAAAATGATTTTATCTCCAAAAACAATTTTGTGCAACTAAAAATAGTGTTTTCAACATCTGGTACAATTTTGAGAAAAATCGCATTGACAGCTTTTTTTATAAAAAGTAAAAACCTAAAAAAACATTACTCAAAAAAAAAATCGATTTTCGACTCACACATCTTTATGGCTTACAACAATTTTTTTCCTTATAAGAAATATTGTTTTCAACATTCGGAAAATTTTTGAGAAATATCAAATTGACAGTTTTTTTACAAAACATAAGAACCTAAAAAAAAATTAATAAAAGTTGGTCAAAATCGATTTTCGACTCAAATATTTTTTCAAAACTTTGAGATATTGGTTTTGAACTAATTTTATCTTTTAAAAAATATTGTTGTCAATAATCAAGAACATTTTGAGAAATATCGAATTGACAGTTTTTTTACAAAAAAGAAAAACCTAAAAAAAAACTTACTAAAAGTTTTTAAATATTTACTTTCGACTCAAAAATTAAAAATATTGGCTTCAAACTTATTTTATATCACAGAAAATATTTTTTTCGACATTCAGTAATTTTTTTTATAAAAATCAATTGATGTTCGGTTCCCGATATCACGTGAACATAGAAGATATTGACTTCAAATTAATTTCATTCATCTAATTTGTATTTGTTTTTATAAGAAATACAAACTTTTAAGAAATGCTTATTGGTAAAAATTAGTTTTCGACTAAAATCCTGGTTAACAAAAATAGATTTTGAAATGAAACTATTTCATTATAGTCAAAATATTGTTGGTAATTTTAAAATTTTTAAGAATAATTCAAGTTACAACTTTTTTAACGAAACACGAAAACCTACAAATTTTAAGCAAGTCAAATCGACAGACGGGATGGGAAGTTATCAATGTGGGTCGCACCCCAGCCTCTTTTTCAAATCTAATTCGGCTGCATGGAAAAATTGAAGACCCTTTTATTGGGTGGCGCAACAGTCTATTGAAAACTAAGGCCTAGTGACTTACAACTCTTAACAATTCCTGTGTGTGAGTAATGTTGTCAGGGATAAAGGGGACCTACAGTTTTAAGCCGAATATGAACGGTTAATTTGAGAAAGTACTTTTCATGATAGGAATTACTCTTGGAGGATTTGTGAATCCTTCGCAAGAGGCAGTACTTGTGAAATAAACTCTAGATGGCACAAGCAGGGATTAAATCCAAAACCTCTGGTATGACAGAGGGTACTGCTCCGAGTTAGTGTTTGATGCTATAAGTTTATCAAAATTCTACGGGTTCCGCATTTAAGAACTATTTTATTTAAATTAAAGACTTGCTTATATAAAACAAAAGTTTTTAGTAAGGCATAGACATTTTTCATCATCAAATATAATTTTTGCATTTTTTAAGTTCGACGGATTCATAATTTGCAATATGAGATTTTTTTGTCGTATTGTTAATTTTGTATCAACAACTATCTGAGGATTAGTTTTGACAAGTTCTCTATTCGTAAAAGTCCCTTTATTTCGGCCTTTATGGTGACCTTAATTGAATATAAACCCTGAATCTTGAAAAAAATTCTTCAATAAATGAGAATATCCTTCATAAAATGGTCTAAATCTATGAATATAAAAATAGCTTCTGTCTTTTACAGACACGTATTTAAACCTCTATTGTCAAGATAAGACCAAACATAGTTTAACGGTAACCTATTCTGGAAATGAAAACTCTAAATTATTTGTAATATCTTTTTGCGGCTCAAACTTTGAGGCAATTACAAATCACAATAATTTAAAACAAAGGACTTTTTCTCAAAATACTTGATTTACATAAATGTCGCATTATCCTTAAGTGGTTTTCGAGGTTAAATCTTGAAGTTTGTGAGGATAAATTATTTTAAATTAAAATGGATGAGGTTTTAGCTGCTTAAAAACAAAATACAAAACTTGTTAAAGATTTGTTAATTTTTATAGTTTTCAAACACAAACATTTGAAATAATATTCTGCTGATGATTACAATTCTTGTGTTTCTCTCTTAAAACAAGATTTTACCATAAAGTGGAAAACTTAATGAATTTCTTCACTTTTAAGGCCAAAACCAAGAGCAAGGACGATAAAAGTTCGTACTACATACTCGTATATGACTGGGAAACTATATAGCAGACGTTATATTTTATAAAGGGGGAATTAAAAAAAAACCTTGAGGGAATATATTGACGTTTTGAGAAATCTACTTTAACCTCCCTCAAGGATCAAAAAGCGCCCAAAGTACATACACATGTCATTTTAACATCATAATATGTTACGTTGGTTGTGTAGTTTAGGTATCTCTATACGAATAACGACATAAAACCGTTATTTTGTAAAATATATTATAGTTCACATCACATGTGAAGGTTTTCTCAGTGCGGTGATGTTGTCGCAAATATGTATGTATGTACCAACTCGTATTTCTGTATTTTGTATGTAAATTTTGTAAACTTACAAATCGCTGATGTGGATAAAGTCTTGGAGGAACTTTTGTTCAAGTTAAGCTCTGATGCCTTTTTGTTGCATATGTGATGGTGTAAACTTCTTTCTTTTTTTGTTGGGCTATAGTATACAAGTGAAAGGTGTTTTCTTAAATTGTTTATCTATATGCAAGAAGATGTTGGTTATAATATTGTAATGCCACATGTTATGTTAATAGGTATTAGATTAATGTGCCTTGCCTACATAGATGACAGAAAGAGAGGAGTTTTATTGGATTCGTACGGTAAAAGCTAAAAATGTATAGATTGCCATATTGAAAATTTAGGGTCCTTCAGAAAATTGATTAATTTCCTTTGTAAATATTCTGGTTTAGTCAGAATTCATTGGGAGTAATATTACTTAATGACTTGAACTGAAGAACAAAGACTTGAAGTGGTTCAAAGGTCTTCTCTTAATCAATAAGACTTTGAGCAGCGAACTCATTAATGGTTTGGGGTAAACCATTTGCAAGATAATTATTTGAAAGTGATGTAAGAGGTCAGTTATTGATATCATTGAAATCAGTAGCGAAAAATGTTTGAATGACTTTTTGACCGTGTTTCTGTGATTAATACTTGCTTTATTTTTTTTTTAATTTTACAGAAACCATAGTATTTGAAAATAAAAACTTTAAAGTTATATTATAAGTACATTTCTTTTTCTAAAACAGTTAATTTATTCTCGTAAGGCAGTTTTTTATTTGTTTAAGACCAAAACAAAAAAAAGAGGCTGGAAATGCGACCCACACTGATAACTTTCCATCCCGTCTGTCGACTTGTCTTGCTTAAAAGTTTGTCTATATGTATCAATTTTTACCAAATTTGCGTACTATTTTTTGTAGATTTTATTTTTTTATGAAAAAACGGACTGTTGGATTTTTATAAAAAAATTACTGAATATCGAAAACAATATTTTCTGTGAAATAAAAAGAGTTTGAAGCCAATATTTTTAATTTTTGAAAAGCTATTTGAGTCGAAAGTAAATTTTTACAAGTTTTAGTATTGTTTTTTTTTTTAGGTTTTTATTTTTTGTAAAAAAAACTGCCAATTCGATTTTTCTCAAAATTTTACAGAATGTTGAAAAAAATATTTCTTATAAGATACAATTAGTTTGAAGCCAATTTCACAAATTTTTGAAAAGATATTTACGTCGAAAAACAATTTTTACCAACTTTTGTCAAATTTTTTGTTAGGTTTTTAATTTTTTTTACAAAAGCTGTCAATTCGATTTTTCTCAAAATTTTTCTTAATGTTGAAAACAATATTTTTTATAAGCTAAAATTAGTTAGAAGCCATTATCTCAAAGTTTTGATTGAGTCGAAAATCAATTTTTACCAACTTTTATTAATTTTTTTAAGGTTTTTATTTTTTGTAAAAAAAACTGTCAATTCGATTTTTCTCAACATTTTTCAGAATGTTGAAAACAATATTTCTTATAAGATAAAAAAAGTTTGAAGCCTTAATCCTAAGTTTTTGAAAAGATATTTGAATCGAAATTTAATTTTTACCAACTATGAGTAATGTTTTTTTTAGGATTTTATTTTTTGTAAAAAAAACTGTCAATTCGATTTTTCTCAAAATTTTATCAGATGTCAAAAACATTATTCTTCGTTGCACAAAATTGTTTTGGAGATTAAATCATATTTAAGTCGTAAAATTTTCGAGGTGACAAATTTTGTTTTGCAGTTTTTTTGATTTATAAAAAACCGTTAATTGGATTTGTTTCCAAAAATATATTTTTTTGGTATCACGTTACAATATATAATGTAAAATTTAATTCAAGTCTCTAGCGTCATTGGTTCATGAGATATTTAGGTTTAACCAAAACTTTCACCTTTTTTTAAACTGCTATGGTAAAAAAACCACCCACTCAATTTTCTTAAGAGCCCTTTTTGCATCTTTCTGCATTATTATCTGTATAAAAAAAATTATTTGAAGTCGCTATCTCTTCTGGTTCTTGAGCTATGGACGATTAAAAAACGCAGCGAACGTAGATACATTATAATTAATTATTTTTTTTAAATATAATTTTGTGTTCGTGAAATATTCAAAGTTACAAATTTTATATTTTTCTGATCTATATAAAATAATCGTTACTTGATTTTTTCCAAAATTATACTGAGTCACTAGCGTTATTGGTTCATGACCTTTGATTTAGGTTCGAGGAACCTTTAAACGTTGAGAAATGTCAGCATTTTTAATTCGACAAATCGGAAAGATTACAATACGTTCCTATGGAGGTTTAAAATATTGTTAACAAAATCCTAAAAACGAAATCAAAAAACATTATTAACTTCCCATAGGAAGTTATTGTAATGGGTCCGATTTGTGGAATTGAAAATTTTGACATTTCTCGACGTTTCAAGGTCCCTAGAGTCGAAATAAAAGATTTTTAGAACCAGAAGAGATATCGACTTCAATTAAATTTTTGTATACAGATAATAAGGCAGAAAGATGCAGAAAGGGCTCTCAAGAAAATTGCGTGGGTGGTTTTTTTACTATAGCAGTTTAAAAAAAAGGTGAAAATTTTGGTTAATCCTAAATATCTCACGAACCAATAACGCTAGAGACTTGAATTTAATTTAATATTATATATTGTAACGTGAAACAAAACAATTATATTTGTGGAAAAAAATCCAATTAATGTTTTTTTTTATAAATCAAAAAAAAACTGAAAAAAAAAATTTGTCACCTCGAAAATTTTACGACTAAAATATGATTTCATCTCCAAAACAATTTTGTGCAACGAAGAATAATGTTTTTGACATCTGATAAAATTTTGAGAAAAATCTAATTTACAGTTTTTTTATAAAAAATAAAAGCCTAAAAAAAACATTACTTAAAGTTGGTAAAAATAGAATTTAGACTCAAATATCTTTTCAAAGATTAGATATAATGGCTTCTAACTAATTTGAACTTATAAGAATATTGTTTTCAACATTCGATAAAATTTTGAGAAAAATCGAATTGACAGTTTTTTTTAACAAAAAATAAAAACCTTAAAAAAAAAACAATACTAAAACTTCGTAAAAGTTTACTTTCGACTCAAGTAGCTTTTCAAAAATTACAAATATTGGCTTCAAACTTATTTAATTTCACAGAAAATATTGTTTTCGATATTCAGTAATTTTTTATAAAAGTCCAACAGTCCGTTTTTTCATAAAAAAATAAAATCTACAAAAAATAGTACGCAAATTTGGTAAAAATTGATACATATAGACAAACTTTTAAGCAAGACAAATCGACAGACGGGATGGGGAGTTATCAGTGAGGGTCGCATCCCAGCTTCTTCTTTCAATTTCATTTTGTATGAATTTATTTTACTAAAAGAAATTTTTAAATTTTCTATATTAAATTCTTTTTTATTTAGCATTAAATTTTCATTAATTGAAATAATTTGTGTTTTCTTTAAAATTATTCTAATGCCAACTTCACTTTTTCACATTTAAATTTTAACATCCCCCACTAGTTTGCTAATTTCTTAAGTTTTTTGAATCACGGTCACTTTATTTAATTCATTTATTCAGTACTCCAGATTTATCCTTCAAAAAATATTTTCTTAATTTTGGAATTAAGCATGTTAGCTGCATTTCTACGTTCTCTTAAAAAATGTATAAATTAAATGCACCTTATAAGCACCTACTCGCATTCATGTAGAAGAGTATTCTTATGTTAAAATCATAAACTAAAAGACTCAAACTAATTTATTTTTCCTCTTTATCAAACAATTTTATTCCTCATGCACATATAGCCCATATAAAGAACCCAAGGTGTTAGGCTTTATTTTTCTTCAATTTTATGCTTAACCATATAATCATTTAGTTTTTGAGTTTTATATTATCATCCAGGCACTTTTATTTCACTTCAAGCAAATGGTTCTAAAACTTAAATATTAACACTTCAAAGCTATTTATGTTCAGTTTAGAGTTCAGAGAGGAGCTGGTCCTTTTTATGTGGTCCTATAAAACTAAGAATCCCCTTTTTTCTATTAGGAAGAGTATAAAAGTTCACCACTTTTTGAGTTCAATTTCAAGTATACAAAACTAAACTTTAATATATGTAGGTGTATAGTGCAATACCTTCCTTTATGTATTTAGTCCTTAAAGTTTAATATATGTACAGTACATATATGGGTACGTAAGGTATGTAGATCTTACCACCATTGAACAAATGGCGCACTTGGCAGACAATCCTGCGGGTTTCATTATCCTGGCACAAAATAAGTACCTACCTAAACCAAGACTATGCCATGCATATAATTCTTTTGCAGATGTATGTTTTTTGTTTGTATGTATATTTGTATATGTTTCGTATTTTCCTTTTAAAACGAGACTAACCTAAATACTAAATTTCTCTCTATTATATCCTTTCCTTGGTCTAGAGTATATTTCTCTAGAAAGCATTGTTTATTTTTTTTAGTTTTATTATTTGAACACTTAATTTTGTAGACTATATGGTGTTGTACAGGTATCATAGTTCTCACCTTGTTGTGGCTGAACCATTGGCAAATACAGGAGAAACTATACGAGTAAGGATCAAAGGAATGTATTTGCATTAACAACAGGATCGGATTTCAACAAAAAGTTAAAAAACATTTGAATTTTGAGACTCAAATGATAGAAAATAAGAGTTTCCAATAAGAGGTTTCATTGTGATAGCTATTAAAAAACAACAATGACTTCTTTTTAAAGGCATTCGAAGCATGCATTTATTTTATAGTAGAGAGCATTAATATTAACATGACTTTGAATTCAGTATCATATCCTTTATCAACACAATTTTTTATGATCAATTCGCACATTTTCAACAATGATTTTTATTCTTTTTAATAACTTTATGTCAACTTACCAAAGCAACCCCAAAGGAAATTGGTTCAAAGGTCTAATCTTGAATATTTAAGTCACTAATAACACTGGTCGGCAAGACTGACAATCAAATTGCACTTTTCCTTAATTCAAATTCAGCAGAAAATTACTATATCACCTCAGGTTTTTGAGAACTTACTTTTAAAAATTCGGAAAATACACATACGAGTATATGTATGATGCTTTTTGAGGCTATTTAAATTCAAGAAATAGTTTTTTAAATAAAGTTGTGATGGCTTTCCAAATTTCTAATCCTTATTTTTAATATATTATACAATTTTCAAAAAAAAAAACTTCTTGAGTTCTTAGACTTTACCTATCTGAAAAGCTGAACTGTTCTTAACAAAGAAAGAAACGGCTTGAAAATATCATAATTTTTGTTTATGTATCAAATTCGTCGTCTAAACAAGGTTATCACATGAAGTTTTTGAAAAATAATATACAAATAATTTTGAAAACGGGTATTACTTAAATTTGAGCAGATAGTTTTAGACTAAACGCCAAAACGTATTTTCAAAACTACGAAAACGTTAAATACAAAATGTCTCAAAATTTCATATAGAGTCCAATGAAGGTTCATAACCAAGAAAATGATTTTTACTTTGCAAAATTATCATACAACTGATTTCTTAGGGATATATTGTGTTTTAACTTAGACTTTGAAAAAAAAGTTTTTGGTTGTTTTTAACATTTTAAAGGAGCATATTTATCAAACCTATTGTGTTAGATAGAGATTCGAATTCGAGGCAACTTTAGCCTTCAAAGAAGTATTATTTGACTCTGTGATTTTATCGAACAGTAATGTGCCTAAAATCTTCGTAAATAAGTTTTAAAATGTTTGCAACATTGTTTCAAGTCTTTTTAATTTTAAAGCCCAAAGAGTGATTTATATACAGACTTCTGAATCCATATGCATGTTAAACATTTTTATTGCTTTTAAAATTTTTAACACATGTAAATAATTGAAATATTTACCTTACTGACTTTTTATTTTACATCTAATCAAAAATTAAGATGTTAAGTTAACAGGAAACCCAGACATTTAACCTCAACTTTCTCCCAAAAGTCTGCTGAAAAATCATGGTTCTTTGTTTTGAAATGTTAGTTTTTTAAGTCTCAAGTGCAATAATTCTTAAGCCTGTTAATTTAAAGCTGTAGTTAAAAAGATACATCATCCATCGAAATGAAAAAAAAGAATAGGACTAAGAACGCAGCCTTGTGGGACTCCAGTCTTATTCTTAGTAGAAAAAAAGTATAGCGTATCATTGCCGTTACAAATAGACGCTGAAGTGTTCCCAAACAATTTTTTGTAGAGGTTAATAAAGTTTTATATGTAAATTTTGACAGTGTAAAAAGCAGCATACAACTTTTTTAACTTGTTATAAATATGAAGTCCTTATTGCTGCAAAGTTACCTTTTGAAGGAGTTGTTCGGAAATGTAAATACATTAAATTTGATCTCCAGGGCAAAAAATTGGACAAAAGTAAACAGTCCAGCGCGAAATCCTCCCTGAAATATATATTGAACCGCTGTCTTACCCAACTAGATAAACGATTAAAAAGGGTGCTTTTTACAGGCATGAAACTTTGAAACGGAATAAAACAATTTTAAATTGATATGAAATGTATTAATTTATTCAAAAGATAATATCTATAATATTATACTTTAAATATAATTTCTGCCATATGGCCGCCAAGGTTGAATTGGAAGTATTCTATTCTGAAGGTCCAATTTCTGATGACTTTTTCGAACATTTGGGGCCGTATATTGGCAATAACGTGTCGAATGTTGTTCTTATCCTCCAAATGGTTAATCGGTTCGGGCTATATTAGTCTTAGCGTATAGACTGGCGACTTCACATATTATCACGTCCCAACTCCAAGTATTAGTTTGACATTGAACACAGCCATCAGTATAAATCATCTGAAAAGGCTGAATTGTGAAAAACTTCACATCAGGAATCACTTCTGTTTTATTTCTGGTCAGAGACTATGCTAAGATTTGCAATTTGACTTAAATTATAACTTTTTATTAAATTAAATAGTATTGAACACACTTTAAATAAATTCATAAGATTAAAACCATGGGTTCACGTTTAAATTTATTCAGAACACAATGGAGGCCATTTACCTAGTCCATAACGTAAAACTACTCGGTTACCAAACGTTTCCTTCAATAAATCACTCATGACAAGAACTGGCCTTTTTTAAAGCTTGGAAAAATTAGGAATTTTAAAAACAGACATGGAACGTCTTCGTACAAAAACTTATAATGTATTAAAGAACATAAAAGTGGCTCATGAAACTAAGTAATATAATTTTTAAAAAAACTCAACTTGAATCATAAAATTTCTTACCTACATCTTGCTTACATCGAAGAAAAAGTTAATGATATTGCAAAACGTAGTCAAAACCTCGCAAACCTAAAACGTACCCCACTATGTCATTGGAAACAACAACTAGTTTTTGCATTGAGTGTGAATCAGGCTTACAGTAAACATCTAAATGTAAATAATGATAAAGAGTAGCAAAGGCTTAAAAAGCTGAAGCTTAGTATCAACAAGATTCAACGAAGAAAAGAGATTTAACTTAGGGAGGCCACTATAAATACGTCCAATGGAGAGATTGACATGATCATTTGCTGAGAGGGTCCGATTTAATTTGAAGCCTATTTGAGTGACAGACTCAACAAATTTAGGTTGAAAACATGATAAGAAGGCAGGTCATATGTTATTGACATCAAATTCATTTTTAGAGATATAGCAACAATCTATCACTTGTTTCCTATTAAGCGTAAGGCCGTTGCACAAGAACCAATTGTAGATTTCCGAAACATCTTCACTAACCTACAGATGGGGTTTGGGTTCAAGTTAAATGGTCTATTCTATACTATTATAGACTATACTTCACAGGATCATTTCTGTAGTCAGTTTACTCTTACGTTTGAAGAACTCACGAAATGGTCGACAAAAGGTACAATTGAACATCATCGGCACAAAGATGCACAATTGCACTATGACAAACTTGAGGGAGCTCATTACTGAATATGCAAAATAGCATAGGGCCAACAATTGAGTCATGCGGAACACCGGCAAGCACAATTATTGAATCAGAAAAATTGCATCAACTTTTGCCTTCTGAGTACGGTTTAATAAATAGTTTTTAATTAAGTTTAACAATCTTCTACTGAAACCAAAGTACAGATTCAGTTTAATACACAAAATGTCATGGTTAACTGTTAACTCTGTCAAAGGCTTTGGAAAAATCAAGCAGATATGATATTCTCAACTCATCCAGATGCAGATCATACAAAGTTCACAGACCTTAAAGTTTTTCATATTGAAGCACGTTAACATACCCATTTAAACCCATCATAGTTCATCTAGTTCTTCATCAACAACGTTTGGAAGTGCGTATGGAAGAACTGGAGATGTGATTTCTGATTTCTCTAACTAGAAAAATTTAAGCGATAGAGCAGATGTCGATTCACAATCGGCTTGGTTCTGGACTCTGTGGCAAATCGATTTTGAATCTCAAATCTTAAATTTTGTAACTAAGAAATAAAATTCGGTCGATTTATTCGAAAATCAAGTCAAACCTAATCCAGCCCTGTTCATCCCCCAAAAACCAATAAACATTCTCTCTGTAGAAATGTATATTATGTGTGTACACATTAATTTGTTTACAATATTTGGCACATCTATTCACATCACAACACATTCTACAACACATTCGTATACATACAACAATAAAATTACTTACAAAATGATGGTGTAAAATAGATTATCAAATATCAAAGCCTTCATATTGCCAAAGGAGGCTATTATGTACATTAAATTGTTTATACGTTTATACATAAATATGTATATAGAGAAATGTGTTTCCTGGAATTGCCAATTTCGTAGGCTTTGTTTAACAAATTATCAACAACTAAATCAAAGTAACAGTCTTATATGTGTGTGTGTCTCAGAGTCTGTTATCCTTGCGAGATAATGAAAATATCCTTTTTTTTTCTCATCAAAATTTTTACGAGATAAAGAATATAAGGGCATTAAAAAGAATATGTGCGTTCGTCCTCGTCATCATCATCCTCATCATCGTCATATAAATAAAGTTTTGGTGTCACATCTTGTTGCCTCATTTAACTCAATAAAAATCAAATTTATAACTTCAACCAGATAATGGTAGATTATTCATTTTTATGGCGGAAAATACATTTTCCAGATTCGCATGTGCTTCGAATCCAATTAACGAGCATTCCCAACCAACACTCCCTCACCCCCCCCCCCCCCCAACAACACAACAATAATGGGCCCAATTTGAACAATGACGCGAAAACGAACAACGCAACGCAAAGCGACGAGACGAGGCGGTAGAAAAAACAATAACAACAACTTCAACAATAAGGACTACGTCGAGGACGACTAAACGAAGGACGCCATTTGGTTTTTGCGTTTGCATGCGGAAATTATTCCCCTCCCTTCTGCTGAGTGTTATTGACCTCATGCATAAATTAAGGCACTCTCACTGCTGCTGCTGCTGCTGCGGCATTAAATAAACAATTGCCAAAAATTACTTTTAAGGATTCGTGAGCATATAAAAGCTCACAAAAGGTTCAAGAATAAATCTCTCCTTTAGATCCTCTCCCTCATTTATTATACTCATAGTCCTAGGTATAGTCTGTCCTAGTCGTAGTCCTTTTCGCTATGCTACGCATATTGCTGGTATTGCTATAGCTCCTACGAATAGCTTCCTAACTGCTATCGCTGCTATAGCAGCAAAAATGCAAATTTATGTCGTCGCAAAGGTCCGGTTTCTGTTTCATGTTCATGGTTATATCCTTGCCACCTAAAAGAGAAGCTATACTTATAAACACCCCCCAGAAGAAGAAATGTACCTATTTCCATATATAGCATCGTATTTCTTGCGGAACCGGACACAAGGATAATCGTAGAAAGAACCGATTATAATAAAAAATAGACAGAGAGAGAAAGAGAGGGATTGGGAGAAAGGACACCCACCCATCCAACGCAAAATCCACCCAAAATAAAGAGACAGGACACTGATACAATAAGCGATGTGAATAAAATAATAGGAGAAATAGGATCAGGACTAATGGAATCTGTTTCTGGAATCTTGTGGCAAAGTGGCACCAATATAGTCATGTTAAAACAACGCAACGCGAACCAGACTACGTATTGTTGTACGGTATACGTATGAGGTCCTGTATAACAACAACGAGAGGATGTGCGGTTTCTATATTTGATTGTTGGTTCTTGTTCTGATGGTTAACATAGGAAACTATATATAACATGGCTTGAATATCGGATAATGTCCTTAAATATTCCTTACCAAACAACGACGACGCACGGTGGCGGCGGAACACCAATATGTACGAAGGACGACGTCGACGCGACGACAACGACGTTCGTTTGATATGTCTAACTCAACACATTTGCTGCCATTAAAGATTCATACCCATTTAGATAGATTTGACGACACTCGACTCAGGCTTGGTGATGTTGTGCTCTTGTCATTTTTATCCTTTCCAGGATCTATTGCGGTGGAATATAGGTATCCAATTTTTATTTTCTGTTTTTCTTTTGTTGTTGTTTTTGTTTCTGTTGTTGTTGTTGATGAAGATTGAGGTGGTAATCTGTTGAGACAGATCAAACGAATAGATTCTACGTGTTCTACATTTAGGGGTTTTTGGAGGTCCTGATGTGGTTGGGGTTGAAGTTGGTTTTTGGAATTCGGTTTTACTCGTATCTCGTATTTATTTATGTATGACTTTGTGGTTGATATTGTGTTTTCATCACGTTTTTCGTATTCTTTTTTTCTCTCTCTCTTAAAGAAGAGAAATGTCTGTAAATGATATTAAATGCTTTCGCATAAAATAATATTAAAGAAAAAAGTAAAATTTCCAATTTGCATCTTGCTTACGATTGCTCTTTTTTCTTTTTCTTTTAGGTGTGGCATTTATTTCGATTGCTTTAAGACGACTCTTTGAGGAAGATTGATAAGTGACGATAAGAAGTGGAATTCAATAAAAATAGACGTCATCACAAAATAGAAAAGAACTAATTCAACATTTAATAAAATGTCAAAGGTGTAACCGAATATTTTTTTGGAATTGGAAACGGGTGCTAACGGAGCCCAACAGCAGAAGCTGAAGACGTATAGGATAGGCAATGTTCAAAGGTAAGTCAATTTGTATTCTTATTTAAGTATAATTTTAAAAGCTCTAAAAGGAATTAGCTGGACAAGCGGTGTTACACGCATACTTTATTTTAGACAAAATTTGGTTAGCATTGAAAAGGTAATGGTGAGCTAACTTTAAAAACTATGCTTTCGCGGACATTTTTTAGAACTATTAAAGGAGAACAAAAGAGTGAAGGATCTCACAAGGGGAAAATTCCCGATTTTGAAACATTCTTTATTCATCCGCTCGTATTTGTTTAAGCATGATGTCATTTAGCTAATAGCCTTCCTCAATAAGTGCCTATCTAACACTGAAAGAATGTTTCATATCGGACGAGGAGTTCTTGAAATGAGTGCGTTCAAACATCAAAAAATTAAACAATCAAACAATCAAACAGCCCAACAATCAAACAATCAAACAATCAAACAAGCAAACAAGCAAACAAGCAAACAAAGAAACAAACTAGCAAACAAACAAACAAACTAGCAAACAAACAAACAAACAAGCAAACTCTGTAGCTTTATAACATTAGTATAGATATAGATTTGAAGTAATACTTATGCAATAGTAGAGTCTTGAAAACTTGTAAAGGGTCTTTTATTAGGGACTTCCAAACTTTGACAGTTGGTGTTTTTATCAGTTTATTTGTCAACAATCACTAGCAAAGGGTAGAGCGTTCAAAAAAATAGACACATGTTTAAATTATTTTATCAAAATGGGTAATTTATCTCGGCAACGTTCCTATAGCTCTTATTCAATTTTACGGGTCGTTCTACGAAAAGGACTGTTCGAAGTATTGTATTTATTGTTAAGTCATCAAATTTAGTTAAAGATCAAAGAAATAGCTGTATTAAACTTGTGGTTTTCAATCTGGCAATAATTTTTCTGGAGTTGATCGTTTTGACAGAGCTGTCACTTGATAATAATGCTCAGTTTGGTTTATCATTTCATAATGAATAAACTTACTCCTGAAGAACGTTTGCAAATCGTGTAAATTTTTTACTTAAATAATGGTTCGGTTAACGTGACGCACCTCAATCAATTAATTAATTGAAGAAAACTTTAAGTGAGCGCATTTTCTCGAGTCATGGTTTTGTGGTGTGGCCTCGAAGTTCGTGTAATTTAACACTGGTTAGAGACGCCTGACGCCTTGTTAAAGAATATTCGACTAGTTGTTGCTGACATACAGCCCCTGCTTTTTGCTGCAAAAAGTGGTTGAAAATTGGGCTTCTCGGCTAAAATTTATTCTAGCTATCCGCGTTCGCCACTTGCTTGATATAATTTTTAACACATTGCCAAACCCTTATCCTTTCAGTAAAGCTTAATTTTATGGCCATAAGCTTAAATTATATGTGTTTTATTAACTCTCCATGGGAAGTTATTGTAATCGGTCCGATTTGTCGAATTGAAAATTTTGACATTTCTCGACGTTCCAAGGTCCCTTAGAGTCGAAATAAAAGATTTTTAGAAAGATGTCTGTGAGTGCGTGTGTACGTACGTGAGTTCATACGTCCGTACGTCCGCGAAGTTTTTTTTCGTCGTCCATAGCTCAAGAACCAGTAGAGATATCGACTTCAAATAAATTTTGTTATACAGATAATAATGCAGAAAGATGCAGAATAGACTTTCAAAAAAATTGAGTGGGTGGTTTTTTTTACCATAGCAATTTAAAAAAAAAGGTAAAAATTTTGGTTAACCCGAAAAATCTCACGAACCAAAAACGCTAGAGACTTGAATTAAATTTTATATAATAGCTATATTGCAACGTGATACCAAACTAGTATATTTTTGGAAAAAAGTCCAACCAATGGTTTTTTTTATAAATAAAAAAAACTGGAAAAAAAAATTGTTGCTTCGAAAATTTTACGAACAAAAAATGACTTTATCTCCAAAATAATTTTATGCAACGAAAAATAACGTGTTTGATATCAGGTAAAATTTTGAGGAGAATACAATTGACAGTTGAGACAAAATTAAAAACCTAAAAAAAAAATTAACACAAGTTGGAAAAAATTGATTTTCGACTCAAATATCTTTTGAAAAATTTTAGATTATGGCTTCCAACTAATTTTAACTTATAAGAAATATTGTTTTCAATATTCGCAAAAATTCTGAGAAAAATCGAATTGACAGTTTTTTTTACAAAAAATAAAAACCTAAAAAAAAATTATTAAAAGTTGGTAAAAATTGATTTTCGACTCAAATATCTTTTCAAAACTTTAAGATATTGGCTTTAAATTAATTTTATCTTTTAAAAAATGTTGCTGTGAACATTCAGTAAAATTTTGAAAAAAATCGAATTGACAATTTTTTTACAAAAAACTTAAAACCAAACAAATATTAACAAAAGTTATTAAAAATTTACTTTCGACTCAAATAGCTTTTCAAAAATTAAAAATATTGGCTTCAAACTAATTTTATCTGACAGAAAATATTGTTTTCGATATTCATTAATTTTAATTAAAATCAAACAGTCCGTTTTTTTATATAAAATAAAATCTACAAAAAATAGTACGCAAATTTGGTAAAAATTGATACCTGGTCGGTTTTCAATATCAACAATAGAACAATAGAAGATATTGACTTCAAATTAATTTCGTTCATCCAATTTGTATTTGTTTATATAAGATATAAAAACTTTTAAGAAATGCTGCTAAATTGGTAAAAATTGGTTTTCGACTAAAAATCTCGTTAACAAAAATAGATTATGAAATCAAACTTTTTCATTATATGCAAAATATTGTTGGTAATTTTGAATTTTTTAAGACTAATTCAACTGACAACTTTTTTAAACTTTTAAGCAAGACAAATCAACAGACGGGATGGGAAGTTATCAGTGTGGGTCGCATCCCAACCTCTTTTTTCTTCTGAAATACACACAAATAAATGAAGGTTTATTTTTGAAACTACATAGCATTAAAGTTTAAAAAACAGAAAAACATTAGTACTGTTTGTAAACAGACTCTTTGAATACAGAAGTATGTTGTGCATTTAATTTTTAATTTTTAATATTCAATATTTTATATTCCTTCCAAAAATACTACTTAATTTTAGTTTTTCACTTGATTTTCTTGAAATGAACATTTCTCTATTCACACAAAATATTATTTCAATATTTTTAATGATACTCTTTTATCACTTTAGTTCTGACATAAAATGCTTGTGTCCAGTTAAACCCTTATTTCGAGCAATAAAAATGTATTCATGCCAATTTTAATGCTAATGTCACATTTTCTTTAATTTTTGCTATCCTAATGACAGCTATTAACAGTGACATCTTTAACATTCCAGTGATATTATATAGCACACTTTATTTCAACTCATCATTGAGAGTCCTTAAAAATTGTGGTTATCTTTTATTGGCCATAGTATAAATAATCAAAAGATTATACGTCAGTAATTGTTTAATTACTCAGTGCATATTTTGATATTTCAATCTTAAAAAGTCATTTACCTGGCTTAAGTCTTTTTATATGTATATACAAAGTTAATGAAATGTCAATTGATTGTCCTTTAATATACCTTCTAAAAATTCCTTCCGCAGCATAAAATTTTATAGCAAAATCTTTAATAGCTATGGTGCGTTTCGTTTCGTTTCGTTTTGCTAATGGCTATGAACCTGTGAGCCTATGCCTATGCTACCCCCTCTGCTAATATTCCTTCCCCTTAATAGATAAAAAGAAAAACTCAACAAATTAAGGTAAGTGAAGTCTCCCATCAGCACTGATTAGAACTTTGACACACAAAATCATAATTAAATCATGTCCCGAATTCAGTAAAGAAGAAGAAGAAGAAGACGAAGTGAATCCCCACATCGGATATATCATGTGTCCTTATTTTTTTGTATCACTTACTATACTATCTAGATGATAGCTTTATTACTCTCATCGTCGCGTCGTCATCGTCGCAGTATCATTCTCACAATCCTGCCGAAACACATTAACTTGTGAGTCTCTCTTAATGTGGTGGTTTCATGAGCTTCACAAAAAAAGAAATTACTCTACCTCTACTCTAGCCACCCCACTTTAACTCCCTTTCGTCCTTTTCCTCCTCGTGCCCATACCATGAAACCACAGCCTGTAGTATTCATGTTAATTGGAAAACGAGGAGCATAGGCTTTTCTGGCTATGGCTCAGGCTCTGGGTCTTGTGTGTAAAGCCTCATGTTCTGTTCGAGGGGTGTGAATTAATTTATTAAAAAGCTGAGGCTGAAGATTATGGTTGCCTTAATGATGCCAACTGCATATTACTGTGAGAGAGAAAGTAGGATCATCTTTTTTTCTTTTTACATATTCATAACATATCCTTGTACATGTATACGAGATCGACTTCATCGACTGTAAGGATATCAGAGCTCTGCTTTACCTTTCAATTCAAGCAGCTCGCACTCTTTCTCCATTTTCTTTTTAATATGTTTTATGTGTAATTTAATTTAAATGAAGTGCAAGTGAAAAAGGATTCATCTCATTTTATACATTCCTGGAAAATAACATGGGCATAAATACGAAATTACAGCAACATCAAAAAAGGATACAAAAATACTTGCACTCGTACCGGAAGAAGTAGAAGGATTTCGAGTACAAAATGGAAATACCTATACGAGTGGCCTATAATTTAATGACAACACTTTATTTGACGAGAACGACGAGGACGACGCAAAGAGTAGGTGTTATGATGTCCTTATTCGCGTGCTTCGCTTCCAAATTGGTGTATATAGGATCCTTTCCTACGCGTATTCCTTTCATCCCTGCATCCCATTCATAAACATTGTACTTGTGTCACAGGATCTACTTTATTCCCAAGCAGCGAGACACCGAGAAACAAAAAAGAAAAAGAAAGACAAATTAATAATTTTAAAGCTGGGAATTCTTTTCATTCCTTATTCGTTTATTTTGTTTCCATTTTTATTTTTTTATTTTTTGTTGGTACATGAAGGATACGATGTCCTCATGTTGCACGTGCTCGAGTGTTGTGCTTAATTAAATGACAGGACACTTTGTTCTTACGCAAATTTTATTTTGCTCTGAAAATATTATTTTTATGTGTTTTCTTTTTCTTTTTATTTAATTTAATTTAATTCTTAAGCAAATATTTACGTTGAGATATGAGGATAATGGTTTGAATACGATGACGCGCAAGCACCCTCTCATAATTGGGTGGAAATGGTATGCTATAAGGGGGCGCTAAGGATGGATATAACAAACAAAAATGAATGCTTTCCGGTTCGCAGTATTCAGTTTTTGTTCATTTTAAGGAGTGTTGTTTTTTGTTTTTGTTGTTTTTGTTTAAGTTGGCCCAAAAATAGAAGGAAGATGTAATATTATGCTTTATTATTATCTTTTTCTTATTTGACAAGGAATTTTCTGCCAGAGGCAGACATTTTTAATAATGTTGGTTATTAATAATTTTGTTTACTATGTACAAAAGTATTTTTGGTTGAAGGAAAAAACAAAGAAGAAGCGGAAACGGAAGTATGTTTGTATGTAAAATGTGAAATGAAAAATAATTAGTTTTAAAATAATGTTTGTTGCAAATTGATTAACATTTTAATTTGATGGATTTTCTTGTTTTTTAAATAAAAAATGGAAGTGGGTGGATTCTATTTTTATTACTTTTTCGCTACTATACTTGACAGGATTAGGGATAAGTACTAAGATTGTTTTTTTTTTGGCGGTTAAATTTAAAATAATAAATTACTTGATTAAAGATATTTTTCGTTTTAATTTCAAAAATTCAAACTGATCACAAAAATTGAAGGAATTCTTTTTGTATTCAAGAATATATATACTTTGGTCAAAAGCATTATTACTGAGTTTAATCAGTCAGCATTTCAAAACTTAAAATTTTTACAATTCAAATTATTTTTGAAACAAACAATTTGTCTAAAAATTATATCGTGATAATTTCATCATATCAATTTTTAGCACTCGCCAAAGGCATTTTAAGATTATAATAATATAAAACTAAAATAAAATATAAGAATATAAAACACATGTAAGTTTTGGTAATTTTATTTAAATGGCGATATCATCTAACCCAATTTCCTTAAAATTGAATGATATACGAAAATTTCTATTGCAGGTTATTCTTAACTCTTACTAACAGGGTATTGTGGGCTGAATATCAGGATACTTTCTAAAGTTTGGTTTGAAGATTTATGAATATTCAATGCTATATAAAATTTAACGACTTGTATCTCGAAAAATATCAATCTTAGCGTTTTACTCTCTCCAACTTTTTTGTAGGAAATTTAAGTTTCTATAAAATTGTCACTGACTTTTTTCGGTCTGTCTTGCCACTTACGAGATGTTAGCAGAAATGCAACAATTTAAAAGAAAATATATTCCAATTTTTTCGAAATCACATAGTGTGATGATGACCTATTAATTCCGCTCTAATTAATGATGAACCTTGAGTAAATATATACACTCTCGCCTTTGATCACTAATTTCTTACTTAATTATGACAACATGATCCTACAATTAAATTTTACATGCAACGCATTTTTTAACTATCCATAAGAAGTTATTGTAATTGGTCCGATTTGTCATATTGAAAATTTTGGTTAAACCCAAATATCTCACGAATCAATAACGCTAGAGACTTGAATTAAATTGTATATTATACAGCTGTGGACAGCTAATTAGAAACACAAATTGAATTCACTTTTAAATCAGTATCTGTATTAATTTTTTTTTTGTTTAGCAAGCCGCCTCTATGCTTAATTACTGGCAAAACATATTTAGGGTGGAACGCTGTTCCTTTTGGCCTTCGGACATATCGTGCACCATCTTGGCTCATCCTATTTATTTTAGTTTCGTCACTCCACATTATGTACTTCCATTCGTTTGTTGTCCAGTTGGCGTGTGATCTTGCGAACTCTATTCTTAGTCTACGTTGCCTTACGGTTACTAATGGTTTCATTCGAGAAATACGACCATAACCCAACTTCCACCAATCTTCTTCTGATTGTGCGTGGGCCTATCGGGACATCGAATGCAACCGAGAGTTGGCGTTGTATCTCTATGGAGCTTATTTTTGGGTCTTTTTTGGCCAGCCTACTAATTGCTCGATCCATTTGGCAGCTTTTCCTACGGGCCCGTTTTTTACGAGGTAAATTTTCAGCAGTCCCGAAGTTTTGAAAATGCTTAATTGCATTGAAAACTTTCTTTACAGAACAGTTTATTTGAGATGCAATTGCTCTATAGGATATTTTAAGCTTCCAAAGCTCAAGAATCGCTTTCCTTGTAGGAGGATCACAATTCTTTAATTTTCCCATTACAATTACATCCAAAATTTAAAAATTATTCTTTAAAAATGTTTGCAGACAATTCAGAATTTTCTACTTACCAATGCAAAATAAAAAGATTATTTTTATTTCACCCAAATCAAATCTAATTAAACTGTTTCTAATTAGTTGACCAGTTGAAACGAACACTTTTTACACTCTACCTTGATTTTGTTGTGAACTATGCAAAGACTTATGAACAAATGATGCTTTTTCAAACAATCACCTAATAACGCTTGCATTACACCGTTTAGGATACCGCTATTCTAGTCACACATGACAAAGTGAATGTGGAAATGAGAAGCAAGTAATGTTTCTAATTAGTTGTCAACAGCTGTATATTGTAACGCGATACCAAACAAATTTATTTTTGGAAAAAATTCCAACTAACGGTTTTTTTAAAAATCAAAAAAACTGAAAAAATATATTTGGTTTTATATGGTTTTATCTCCAAAGCTAAACTTTGAGAAAAATCGAATTGACAGTTTTTTTTATAAAAATAAAAACCTAAAAAAATCGATTTTCGGCTCAAATATCTTTTCAAAAATTTGAGTTATGGCTTTCAACAATTTTTTTTTTATAAGAAATATTGTTGTCAACATTCGGAAAAATTTTGAGAAATATCGAATTTTTAGAAAAAATAAAAACCTAAAAAAAATTAATAAAATTAATAAAAGTTGGTAAAAATTGATTTTTGACTTAGATATCTTTTCAAGACTTGGACATATTGTATTTAAACTAATTTTATCTTTTATAAAATATTCTTGTCAATATTCAATACAATTTTGAGACAAATCGAATTGACAGTTTTTTACAGAAAATAAAAAAACCTAAAGAAATATTACTAAAAGTTCGTAAAAATTGATTTTCGACTCAAATTTCTTTTTAAAAATTAAAAATATTGGCTTCAAACTAATTTTATCTCACAGAAAACATTGTTTTCGACATTCAGTTAATTTTGTATACAAATCCAACAGTCAGTTTTATTATAAAAAAAAGTCTACAAAAAATAGTACCCAAATTTGGTAAAAATTGATGTTCGGTTCTCGATATCTCGTGAATAAAAGAAGATATTGACTTCAAAAAATTTCTCATTCATCCAATTAAAAATCAGTTTTCGACTAAGAACATGGTTAACAAAAATAGATTTTGAAATCGAACTTTTTCATTGTATGCAAAATATTATTGGTAATTTTTAAATTTTTAAGAATAATTCAAGTGACTACTTTTTTAACAAAACACCTACAAACCTACAAACTTTTAAGCAAGACACATCGACAGATGGGATGGGAAGTTATCAGTGTGGGTCGTATCCCAGCCTCTTTTTAGGTATCATTTTAACCATGATTCCCATATTTACATTTACTATTCCAACTAGGGGCATATTATGATATGAATTTTGATTCAAATATTCGAATTTAGACGTCCTCCAAGTCCATATCATCCAATCGGGCCCAAAAATATTTAGTTATTGAACGGTAGCGATCTCCATTCACAGTAACGTGCCAGTCTTGATCATCACGGAAGAAGTACGGCCAAATGACACCCGCCGTCTTTCGGCCCAAAAACCACACCGTAATTTTTTCGGGATGCAATGATGACTCATGGAGTACGTGTGGATTGCTGCCTGACCAATACCCCATATTTTGTTTATTGACGAAGCCATTCAGCCAGAAATGAGCCTCATCCCTGAGGATGATTTTTCGATGAAAATCCGAATCATTTTCAAGTTTTTGCTCAGCCCAATTCACGAACATACGACGCTTCTGGTGGTCAAGCGGCTTCAGTTCTTGCGTCAATTTAATCTTGTAAGGATGTAGGCCAAGATCTTTTTCGCAAAATTCACCACAACGACGTCACAGAGATGTCCAACGCATGAGAACGACGTGCGAGAGATACATTTGGGCTTTCTGCAACTGAAGAATCAATGGCTGTAATATTCTCAACACTACGTGCACTCTTTTGGCTCACTGACAAGGGAACATTTTGTACTGTGCCTGTGGATCTGCTAGGACGATTATGACGACCATAAATTGGACGTAGCGCTCTTAACGTTGAGGCCACTGACTCCGAATTTCGGTAGTAAATTTTAATAATTTTGACTAATTGTTTGCTCGTATATCTTTCCATCATAAAATGGCAAACCTTACTGAAGAGAAATGTCAAAAGAGAGGCAAGAAATATGGCGTCGTTTGCTGTCCCTGTCGCTCTACTTTTGTAGCGTCCCTGTTGAAAAACCCTGCATTAAAAAAAATTTACTGGTAGCACTTTTTAAACGCTTGTACCAATTTTTATGGATACGGTAATTATAAATTTTTCACATTGGATGTTGTTGTAATCGATTCGATTTGAAGGAGAATTTACTTATTGACATCTTGTCAAAGCTTTACAAAAATCCAATTAACAGATTTATTACAAAAAGTAGTAAGAACCTATAAAAAAAATTACTAGAAATTGTTTAAAATTGACTTTCGACTCAAATTTCTTGAGAAAGAAAACATATTGACTTCAGACTTGTTTGGTCTTTAAAAAAATATTGTTTTTAACATTTTTATTGAATCTTACAATACAATTGAAAAGTCACTTTTTATACAATTTGTACACAAAAATAATTCTGTTGTCCTAGTAAGTCATGGAATGTGCTCCATAGTGTCTTAAACAGTATGAAGCGATTCAAAACTCTCCGTCACTACCTCAATCAGTTTCTGAAACATCGAAACATGTTACACGGGGGCGTACACGCACTTTTTTCATTTTGTTCAATTTTTAAGGAATTAAAACCAAATTTTGTTCACATTAATTTGCTGTTTATCTGGATCCAAATTTAAAATTTAAACTATTGTCCAGGTAATTTGGATTGCATTGGATTATCTGACAGGCCAACTCATAGTTGTTCAAAAACAAACAAAAAAGTTAATTTGAATCTACCAAATGTAATTAATTTACTCTTCTTTAAGAAAACGTTTCTCATAGCGATGCATTAAATCAACAAATATTATCTGTATCTATATCTATATACAATTATATTAAAGCGAAACCATTTTAAAGTTTGTTACGCACGATCTCAGAAAGTAGTCAACCGATTTATTTGAAATATATTTTATTATTTTCTATATTGTTATGAAAGTGTTTATGGCTTTAATTTTTTTTCATTAATTTTTTGTCAAACTTAAATATTATTAATTTTACACTTTTTGTCCATTTTTTTTCATTAGTTGACTTATACAACCACTCATATCTTAAATACTATACAATAATCGACAAAGATTAGCATTGCTTCATAAAGTCAATATTGTTGCGCAAATTTTAAGCCTAAAATCACTTCTAAGTTAAACATACAACCTGAGAAATAAATAAAAACAAATTATAAAATTATAAACTTTTTGAATTTATTTTATCCAGGAAATTAGATTCCATCACAATCGCGAGGTCGCTGCTTTGTTTCATTTCATTATCATTCCAACATTTTTAATTTTCTTTTCTTCCCATGCTCTTTCTCTCTTAATATGTGTTCCATTTAATAGTTACGTTTTTTCTCTTACCTACCTACCTACATATTCAATTTTTCTGTATTGTATAGTTCATCAACTAACCTACACACATTATTTTTTTGTTTCTCTAATTCTATCGTCACATCGCTGAGCAGTGTGGGCTCTTTTTTTTGTAAGTTACTATGGAGATGGACATTTAATTAACTACAGTGCCGTGCACATGAAATGCCGATTTATCTAAAGAAAAATTAGATCTTTTTTATTTTTCTGGTTCGAGGAAGTGAATAGATTATAATTCTTCCAATTTAAAAATAAAAAAGTTCTATTATAATACCAATTTTGTATCACTTCCTCGAATAATAAAACTGAAATTAAGTTAAAATTTTCTTTAGAAATAACTCGAAGAAGGTACTAACAATGACGTCGATAAAAAGAGCACACAAATGTGGGTAGGTTAAGTCAGTTGCACTGCACTAAACATGAGCAGATGAATAAAAAAATGTGTCTATGGATATTTACACACGCATACCTATAGATGTATGAGAACATTAAAAACACAAATTTGTTTTTTTTTTACCGCAAATCTATACTATTATATAAAAGCGAAACCATATATACATATAAACTAAAATTAATATTATTGTAGAAAATATGCTCAGTCCCATTGAGAAATTTTTTCATATGCTAATACTAATATTCAAAAAATGTTCGTGGTTACAATTTGCGAAGCAACGCGAGCACGGGTCGGCTAGTTTGAAATTTGAAATAATTTGCAGAACACCGATTTTTTCAATTTCATAAAATTTTTGGAATATTAGTGAAAAGTCAAGTTATTTTGAAGGAAATTACTTGATCTAAAAAGTTTATTTCAAAAACTTACTATACAGTTCCAAAATTATACTCCCAGAACTTACACAAACTGTTTAATTGTCTTAAATTCTCCCATAGTACTTTTCTGAATTTTTTGTTTCTTCAATATTTGTACCAATATGTATTTTTCACAATTTACCAATGTAACAATAGTTTTCACAATTTCAAATCAATTTTGTCTGGAAGTTAATTTTAATGTTCAATCTTATAAGACAATATTATTATGTGTACCTACTGAAATTTTAAAAACATTTATTTCCAATTCTTTTTCTCACATTTTCGATAATTTGACAATCTTCTTCAATGATGAAGAAAAAATAATAACGACAAAAATATTTGAAAACGTGTTTTTCTGCAAGAACTTCACAAAATAATCATTCTATGATACAGACAATGAAATATTGTTTATATTTTCAAAATGAGGTTTGTACGTATTTGAGTAGAAAATTTGTTATCAATGCATGAAAATATGTGTTCTCTGTCTTCTATTAAAACAAGTGTTGAACATTACTTCAATTCCGAGTTCCAATCCAACTGAATATTCAAGAAAATCATAACTGTCAGTAAATACCCCCCCTCAACAGTTGCTTTCTAAAATCTCGCGCTTTCTAAAATCTCACAATTTCTAAAATATCGCGCTTCTTAAACCCAACTTCGGCCGTTCAGTGAAGTATAGATCTTGGTTCTTTAGCTGTAGTTCACGAATTTGAAATGTGCTTTTTTACGTTCTGTCTTTGCAATGTTCAGTAACTCAAAACCAATGTACACTGGCACCTTCCTTTTTTCGAATACCCTCACTTCATATCAAAAGTTTACAAATCTTTTTGAGTAAATACTGGATTTTTACTTTCAAATCCTTTTGCTTCTAATAAAAACAAACTAAACCAATTCTGTACTTTTTTACATAATAATTTTAAGTACGTTCAAAAAATAAATGAAATCAAAAGAAGTCCAATTAACTTAACCCTCTAAATGGGTTTTTATGAAAAATCATTCTCCAAATTCCAAGAAATCCTTTTTTATTTTAAGACTTTTTAAGTGAATGTCTAGTGAACAAATTCCAAGGATTGTATAAAAGTAAATTAAATATTTTTACTCTCTAATTCACCTTCATCTTTTTTAAAATCACTCTTTTCAAAAAATGACACTGAAAAACCATTGCACACATCCTTCTAGTTCTCATCATAATATCACCTCACACATCCAAAAGCAATTTAATTTTTTAAATCCAAAGTGAATGATGCCTCTCTCTTTCTCTAGTGTTCCATGAAATTTATATATTCATCATGTTCATAAATTCAAAAAGGCCCACATTCACTTCATATTCAGATATAACATAAAACAAGGTCAAGGTCACGGTACCACATGAAGTTTAACTACCATACAAATCTCGTATGAATGCTCTTTTGTATAAATGTTGGGTTTATTGATTTTAAAATTCAAACACAAAAAAATCCTAGAACTAATCAATAAAACGCATTCCACATCACATCTCTCGAATTTGAAAAGAGGATTCTTAGTTAAGTGTTAACCTACGTGCTTAAGGATGTACAAGTAAGTTTAAATCGAATAAATTTTGATGTCAAAGTTTAGTGATTGATGATGAACATTCAAAAACATTCATCATCTTCTATTTTTCAAAAATCTCCCTTAACATACATACGCTTGACTATAAATCAAAAGTAATCAATGGAAGTGACAAAAATAGTGAAAGGATTTTTAAAGGAAACCCCCATAAGTTCCAATAAATAATTGGCCTGTGCAAATTGACGTCAATTCATATTGCCACACCATATTCACGTATTCACGACCGACGTACGACATCATCAAGGACATCGTACCCAGCCAAAAGCTAGCAGCAGCGTTAAACTCAAAAAACTTTGCATATAAATGCACACAACATTCAAAAGTATTTTAGTATTCCAATTTTACCGGTTTCCGTTGTGTGGCCTTGGTGAAAACGCCAGCGCCAACGACAGCGGGTGAATGGTGGCACCCAACGACAACGACTAAGAACGAAGGAGGTAAGGTAGTAGAAATTTCCATAAATTGTCCGTTTGACTATGGCAGTTTTGAAAAACAAAACAACAACAAAAATAGGCACGAAAATTCACAGAACATTCATCAGTCCTGTACACAAACTCACGGGCTAAGAGTGAGTAAAAGTGTTGCCATTGTATGAGATTAAAAGTACTTTTTAATACTTGAATCGCCATTTTTTACCTTAGTTTCTTATCCTTCGAAGGACAAACGAATGTTGTTTTTGAAAAATCTTGAGAAAATGAATTATTTCACGTAACTACTATTAGTTTGTGAGTTTTTAAATAATTTTGTAACAAAGAACACTCCGCGCAATCACTCATTGGCAACACTCTCTAGTTTAGACTTTTCATAACTTTCTTGCATAGAAGTTAAGGGGGAAAGCGGAGATGAGGGGTTTTATATCCATCAGGAAAGAAATAGAGCAGACTCAGCGTCAAAAGCCGAACATAGCAGCACAAATTTGCATTCTAAATCGTTTGAGTGTGTATCCTTGATTTGTCCGTTTGGAAAATGCGTTGGGGGTTAGAGTTAAACCCCCAGATTGCTTATGCGGATTCAACCAACCTCCAAATGCAAAGGTGGGTAAAACCTTTAAAAAGTACACGACCACTATTTACCAGCTCTACCATACACCGCTTTCCACATTATATCCACGCCAAGAAGAGGTGGGATGGTGGGGTAAGGATTTGAGTGTGACGAAGGGAGGTCTGAAAAATGAACGGAGGAGATTGCTTTCTCGCGTGAGAGGGAAAAATTAAATAACACTTTTTGAAATGGAGTTATGAAGTTAAGTGCGGGAAATGTGCTTTATGAATAAAAAATTGCACCGCACACCTCTATAACGCTGATGTGCTGCGCTACTGCTGGCTTCTGGACTGACTTGGCTACATTGGAGCGCTGGTATTGGATAGGATATATGACGCACATTAAAACAACAATTCACAATGAAGAAGAAGTAGAAAAAGGTTACTTTTGCTTTACTTTCGAGTCCTGAACCATATAGAAGAGGTCCTGACCGGATCTATGTTTTTGTTCCAATCGATTCCAGGGAACGATGACGACGACAACGACGATGTTCATTCTCAGGATTGTTGGTGCGAAAGTGAAACCAATTTTGATTAAGTGTTTTTACTCGCACCTTACTATTGTGTGAATGGGTGTGCGACTGGCCGCGCCAGGACGGGCTGACCCAACGACCGACGACGCGACGTGGTGACGGCAGGAGGATGGCTAGTGACGACGAAGACGTATAGACGAGGTTATATGCTCCTTTTTTTTCTTGGTATATTGCGGCATAAACAGACCATCAATGTAGCGGATGTAGAGGTTTAATGTTTTCATAATGGATTAACGGTGTTTGCGCGCTGTTGTGTAAATTACTTAGGTACCTCCGTCAAATGAATGGATTAACTAAGGGATGTGTTGTTATGTATAGAGCTTTGATTTCTTGAAACAAAAAAAGACACACTAAAAAATATGCTGATTGGCCTTAAGAAACAACAACAGGTTTGCCATAAAAAGGGGGTTCATTACTCTTGGAGAATTTGTCAATTCCTCGCAAGAGGCTGTACCCGTGAAAAAAACTTAAGATGCATAGGCATACCTTTAAAACTGTTTTTGACCTAGCTCCCCCCCACTTTTTCTTCGAAAATAGATTTTTTGAAAATTGTTCCAGGTTCCAGTTGTTCTAAACATTGTTACAAATTTTTGGACCTCTATCATCTATCTATCAAAATTTTAAAAGATATGGACAACATTTGATAAAATTTTGTTTTCAAAAATGCAAAATACATCTCCCCATTTTTTTTTTGTTTTTTTTTTTTTAGAGCCTACGTTTTAATAAAACGTTAAAAAGCACATGTACGGCAACCAAAACTTGGCTTATAACCTATTATTTACGCTGTGATCGATCTTTAAACAAAAAATTGCGGCACGAGTACGATAACTTTGGCGCCAAGATATAATAACGGTTTTTGGTAGAGGGGCTTAATACAAGCATTTTTTACTACAGGAGGGGGGGTCTATCTCCCCCCGTTTAGGCGGTAGGGGCAATTTAAAAGAATTATTATTTAAAATGGAAAAAAATAATTAAAAAATAATGGTGATACTTACAATTAAGTTTTATACATTTTTTTAAAGCCAACATTCTGTTTTATTAGCCAGTTTTTAATTCAAGTCAAAACCATGCACAGTTTTTGAAAAATTTAATTTTAAACTCAAAATTTGAGTAAAAAAAGTTAAAAAAAAAAGGTTTAAAGTGTAATTTTTCAATACTTCAAGATTATCTACCATTGTTTTTATTTCAGAATTTATTGCTCTTATTTGTTTTTGATCAAAAACTGAAAACTAGATGATCTTATGTCTTTTAGTTTTTGAGAAAATTGAAAATAACCACAACTACTATTTTAATTTAATTCTTTTTTTTTGTTTGCTTGGGTGGTCTTATTTTGATAGTAACAGCAATGGTAGGTGCGAGTTTGGGTGTATGCAACAGTGGAATCTGTAAGGGGGGCATGCTGCCCCCCTGCAACCCCCTGCTTGGGCACACAATAAGATTTGGGGTGTGTGCGAGGTGGAGTGAGTGCAAGGTGGGGAGGGTGAAAAGTGCGGTGGGTGCAAGATGGGGTGCATGCAAAGTTTCTTTTGCATTTAAATAAGCTGAATTTAAGAAAAATTAATTTATCCTTGGCATATCTTAATCCATATTCGATTATTACTATTAAAATAAGACTACGTTAATACTTAAGCAAGGAAAAAGTAATTTAATTAAAATATTTTTTTTGGTAATTTTCAATTTTCTCAAGAACTAGAAGACATAAAGTCATCTAGTTTTCAGTTTTTGATCAAAAACAAATAAGAGCAATGAATTCTAAAAAAAAAAACAGTAGATTATTTGAAAGTTTTGAAAAACTACACTTTAAACATTTTTTTTTTAATTTTTTTTGCATACATTTTTAGTTTAAAACAATTTTTTTCAAAAACTAGGCATAGTTTTGACTTGATTTAAAAACAAGCTAATAGACAAAAATGTTGGCTTTAAAAAAAGGTATAATACTTAATTGTAAGTATTACCGTCATTTTTTAATTATTTTTTTTCCATTTAATGTACATATTTTTTTAAATTGCCCCTACCGCCTAAACGGGGGGAGATAGACCCCCCCTCCCATAGTAAAAAAATTCTTGTTTTTAACTGTTCTATACAAATCCGTCATTATACTTTGTCGCCAAAGTTATCGTACTCTCCCCAAAATTGCGATGTCTTTTATTTTTGTAAACATTATTTTATCTCCCCTTTTTCACCTACCTACCATTGTTATCTTTTATTTTTGTAAACATTATTTTATCTCCCCTTTTTCAAAAATCAAAAATTCAAAAAATGTTCCAAGTCAAAACATAAAACCATACTTCCCCCAGTTCGTGTAAAAATTTCATCCAAAACCATAAGCAAATATAGGTAAAGGCGCACCCCCCCCCCTCCAGAGATTCGTTTCTAAAAATTGATTTTTAGTATGAAAAATTTACAAAAAATGCTGCTACCATCCCCCCCCTCCTTTTTCTCCATCGTCGAAAATCTAAAAATTGTTAAATCACTCAAATCAAATTGGTCCAAAGATTCATTCAACAATTTGATTTGAAACAACTTTCCATAATAGGAAAACCGAAAAAAGTGGGGGCTAACTTCACGCACTCTATACCGATACCAAAAATTTGGTGTCGAGGTAATGTGTACATAAAAACTCTACACAAAAATATTCTAGACAAAACTGTAAGTCTGTATCTTGTAAATAGGCCGACAAAAATTTGTTTTCATATAAAGGGACTTTCACTGGGGAAACCTTGATTTTGACAGCTTATGGTGGGTATTTTGTCTCTTTTACTTTTTGAAAAACTTTACACCTTTTTACTATAAAAAATTTTTAAAATAATAAATACAAATCTCTTTTGTCAAGACCTCTCAGAACATGTTATCCTATGAAACTATATATTTTTCTTTTATTTCTTTATTTCCTCATAATTGAAAACCACATCTTGTCTTAAGAGACCAATATACTGTTTCTCATTAACTTTCCCATTATCGCCTTAATGAGAAAATCAGGACGAAAAAATAAACAACGAAAATTCCATATCCATATCCTTAATCACAAATGAAAATAAAACCTCTTCCCTATGTAACTCTTGGCACAGTTCGCATTTAAATACTTCTACTACTTTCTTCTTCAAGTAATATATGCCATATAGGTATAGTTTTTATAGGCTGTCCTGTAGGCAATATCCATTAGCATATGTTAAGCACCTCCGAGTGCATTTTATCTTAAAAGCATACAAAATATAAAATATGTTATCTGGTTTCTTGGAAGTAGGCATCAGGTAACGTAAAACAGGTGAATTTATATACTCAAACCCACTCAAAGATCGAAACCGATCTAATTGAGTCACCATGCGTCGTCGTCGTCGTCGTCGTTTCGAGGTAGATAAGGTATATCCTTAGATTGCATGTCCTTTAATCTGTTGGAAAGTGATATGGTTGAACTGAAGTAAGTACATGTATGACTTGAGGTAGTATCGAATCTCCAGAGTTGTTTGTTCTTCGATTTAGACTCCATTTTATGCAAATAATGACCTAATAAAATGTCAGGATATATAATATTGGAATAGGAAGGAATAAGAAATAAGAAGAAGAAGAAAAAGAAGAAGAAGGACTTAAAAGAAAACAACATGGCGACACTTGCTTCACATGTTAAGGAAGAAGAAAAAATTAGCATTTTTATTAAACCACCTCCTCCTGTATATCTACCGGAAGTAAGTCGGAGTCTTAGTCGTAGTTGGAGTCCAAATCCCTGCCTCTAACTTCAAACTTGAACACTCTTGGGAAATATGTATTTTTCAGGACGTTCGGTGCTTAGAGGAATCAGAGGAAGAAGGAATTCATTAACATATAACCAAGCAAAATATCACATGTATCGAATCTCACATGCATGTATGTATGTGAGTATACGAGAATATGTATGTATTTATTTTTAAGGGTTGGGAGATTGGTTGCGTTAAGTGCGCAGTTTGGTTCGTAATTTATGCCATTTTAATTCGCTCCATTAACTGCATAAGCAGACGAAGCTCATTCAACCAAGTGATGGCGATATAACGTTATAACGTCTAAGCCCATTTGCCTGGCACAAACTGATAGCGATAGGAGCTTCTTAAGGCGAGCTCCTTTTGAGTATCCTTTTTTTTCTTTATTTTGTTTTTATTTTTATATATACGATACACACTAAGAAGGATAAAGTGTGTATACATATGTAGGTGTATGAGTATGAGAATGTCCTTTTAGCATTGAATGCTTATCGCATATTTTAAAGTTTTGCCAGAGTATAAAGTATAAAAACTATAATTTCAGGAGCTTATTACTATTTCTTCGGTGCAGAGGCGAGGGGCAGGGGTTGGAAAAGGATCATAAAATATCCCACAAATTGCTGATTGCAGTTGGCGACAAATATCACAACAAAGCTTTATACTCTTGTTCAGTGCACAGATTCATATACGTAGTGAATTTATACAAGTGTGTGTGTGTAAGTTAAGTCGGGTAAATTATAATCGTATGTGGAATTTATGGTTTATAGTTAGTATGGAACTCATTATTATGGCAATACTCACTCTCGTATATGTTTATAGCCCTTTCGTGATGTGTGGTATTTAACTTCACACGTACATTCAGTATTTATTTTATCCTGGAGTTGATAAGGATTTTGAAAAAGTAACGTACTGATTTTCTAATTTTAGAGCGTGTACAAAATTATTCGTTGGGTTTTTGAGTTGTGTTGGATTAGGGATGGTAAAATTGTGATAAGGAAGGTGAGGATATGAGGCAAACACGCACGCAATTGCATGATTCTATCAAGGATACTGTATGCATTATTTTTTCACTGCAAAGTTATTATTTCGGTTTATAGCTTTTTTATTTTTAAATTTATATCCACCCATAAAAGGTAATGATTGTTCTGTTCCTATATAATCGGGACTTATAAATGGTTATTAAATAATTATTTTGATGTGTTTTCAAACAATTATATTTACGACTTATTGAATTAAGTACATATTCAAATGTTTATTTTATAAGCAAATAAATCACAGCTAAACAAATAAATGATTCACGTACAAAGGGTTTTTCAATAAGGGTGGGTAGATGTTGAAATGGAATAAAACAAGCTGTGTGTTTTATTTGAAAGGCGCATGTATGCCTTTAAGTGTGGAATATGACATCATTCAAATGGCCGCCTCGACTTCTTACGGTGACACGGATCAGAGTGGTCCAATTTCCAATGATTCTTCCATATAGATCCGGCTGAATTTGAGTATCGGTCGATTGTGGTTTATTTACATAGACCTGTGACTTCAAGAAACCCCACAGGAAAAATTCTATAGCGAGGTCAAATCGCATGACCTTGGTGGCCAATTCACATCACCCCTGCAAATTGTTCATGTTAAATGTCAATCGTGGCGTTTGCTGTGTAGCACATAGCACCGTCCTGCTGGAACCACATGTCGTCTAGGTCCATATGGTCCAATTTGGGCCATAAGAAATTAGTTATCATCGTTATGTAGCGCTCGCTGTTGACGATGACCGCCTCACTAACGTCGTTTTCAAAAAAGTACGGACCAATTACTCCGCGCGCCGGTCCAAAATCCACACGAAACGGTAACTTTTTGAGAATGCATTATCACCTGGTGAACCTCGCGTGGGTTCGTGTCGTCCCATATATGGACATTTTGTTTATAAAACAGCCATTCATTCAAAAATGCGCCTCGTCACTAAAGATGATTATTCGGCCAAAATTAGGGTCCTCTTCCAAATGATTTGAAGCCCAGTCAGCGAACAAATGGCGTTCAATCGTGTAACTTGCCATGATGATTTGGCATAAACAACTGAATAATAAACAAAAGATTTGACAGATGTCACCAAAACGAAATGGCTGGCACGGAGCGACAAAAATTTACCCGCACCAATTGAAAAACACTTTACAGTTCGAGTAGTATAGGGTGTTTTTTTTTCGCTGCGTGAGAAGCTTCGATGGTTGTTGTCTATGGTTTGACAGTTGAGAATATCTAAACTGTTTTGACATATCTATTCAGTAAGGTTTAGAAATCTACCATGTATCGTTTAACACCAAAACAAAGCTTCTAAATTGTATTAATTTACTTTGAAATTTACCAAAATCAAATTAGCAAACATACGACGATGGTCGTTTGGTTTCAGCTTTTGGATCAGTTGGATTTTTTATGGGTGAAGGCCCAAATCACGAAATGTGTCAGTTGAATTATTTAAAAAAAAAATACCAACAATATTTTGCATATAAATGATAAAATAGTTCGATTTCAAAATCAATTTTTGTAAACGGGATTTTTAGTCGAAAACCAATTTTCACCAATTTTAGTATCATTTCTTAAAAAATTATATTTCTTATATAAACAAATACAAAATGGATGAATGAAATGAATTTAAAGACAATATCTTCTATTATTTACGAGATATCGAGAACCGTACTATTTTTTGTAGATTTTAATTTCTTATAAAAAACTGTTGGATTTTTATACCAAAATTACCGAATGTCGAAAACAATATTTTCTGTAAGATAAAATTAGTTTGCAGCCAATTTGTTAGTTTTTTGAAAAGATATTTGAGTCGAAAATCAAGTTTTACCAACTTTGATTAATTTTTGTTAGGTTTTTATTTTTTATAAAAAAAAACTGTCAATTCGATTTTTCTCAAAATTTGTCCGAATGTTGAAAACAATAGTTTTTATAAAAAAAATAAATTTAAAGCCAATATCTCTAAGTTTTGAAAAGATATTTGAGTCGAAAATCAATTTTTATCAACTTTAAGAAATTTTTTGTAGGTTTTTATTTGTTTGCAAAAATAACTGTCAATTCGATTTTTTCCAAAATTTTACCAAATGCTGATAACGATAGTTTTTATAAAACAAAATTAATTTAAAGCCAATATCTCAAAGATTTGAAAAGATATTTGAGTCGCAAATCATTTTTTACCAACTTTGAGTAATTTTTTTTTAGGTTTTTAATTTTATAAAAAAAAACAGTCAATTTGATTTTTCTAAAAATTTTACCAGATGTTAAAAACGTTATTATTCTTTGCACAATATTATTTTGAAGATGAAGTCATTTTTTATCCGCAAAATTTTCGAGGTGACAAATTTTTTTTTCAGTTTTTTTGATTTTTAAAAAAAACGTTAATTGATTTTTTCCAAAAATATACTGGTTTGGTATCACGTTACAATATATAATATACAATTTAAATCAAGTCCCTAGCGTTTTTGGTTCGTCAGATATTTAGGGTTAACCAAAATTTTCAGCTTTTTTTAAATTGCTATGGTAAAAAAAAACACCCACTCAATTTTTTTTGACAGTTTTTTCTGCATCATTCTGCGTTATTATCTGTATAACAACATTTATTTGAAGTCGACATCTCTACTGGTTCTTGAGATATGAAAGACGAAAAAAACCTCGCGAACGTACGGACGTAAGAACGTACGTACACTCGCACGCACAGACATCTCTCTAAAAATCTTTTATTTCGACTCTAGGGGCCTTGAAACGTCGAGAAATGTCAAAATTTTCATTTCGACAAATCGGACCGATTACAATAACTTCCTATGGAAACTTAACAATATGGCGAGAATATTGATGACGGGCTTTAGGTCAATGAAAAAAACAATTATTTATATTGTTTTTTTTTTCATTGACCTAAAGCCCGTCATCAATATTCTCATCACTTTGGAAAAGGTCACTTCAACCAACAACTTTAACAATATGGCCACCACGAGCTGTCAAAATCCACCCGTCCCTATTGGAAATTTTTTTTCTTTGTAAAAACACCGTTTTTCGTTGTCTTTGACATTTTTAAAGTGCCATATTTGAAAAAACCTAATATAACAGATAAATTTTAAGGCAAGATTAGAATTCAGCTCAACTTAATGTCTATGAGTCTTTGGAAACACTGGACGTATTTTTGCGTCCTATTCAACAGGTGTTATAAAGTTCGTTGTCACTTTCTACGAATAAAACGCTAACGCATCAACAACTAAGAATATATCATTAACAACAAAACAATGATATATCCTTATTTCTATTATTCTTTTCGCACGAAAAAATGGAGTTATGCAGAGAAGCATCTAACCATAAATGATTCGCATTGTAATAAATCAAATAAAACAAAAACACAAACTCCATCAGTTCGACTGGAAGCAAGTGATGAATATAAATGTTTCTATGAATAAATCTCGCAACAAAAATACAAAATACGAATATAAACTTTTTCTTTTCTACTTCTGTTTTATTGTATTTTTATTTTCTTTATTTATTTTGTTTTGTTTTGTACTTTTTTTCACTCACTTTTCCACAAAGTATTCGCATTACCAGTGTTGTATTCGTAGTTTTTCTTGTTTTTTAGTGCATGCACGGTTTAAAAATAGAAGAATACAAAAATATGTAAGGGTACGTCCGTATTTTCTGGCAGAGCTTTTAATTTCACTCCCAACAACAACAATAGCAGAAGTATTTTAAATCATTCATTCTTCGTTGCCAACGAATATAATGGAAAGGAGCGAGTGCATCACAAAACTTTACTTACTTTACTCCCCGCAGGGAATTAACTCAGCGATTTTTCCACGCCAAATATTTATATATACAAAAATATAAGACCTGGTATATTTTTGTACGTTCAAAAACATTTGTACTCATAGTTCATTATCATTGTTGAAAAAAAGATAAATATAGTAACTTGCTTGAGTTTGAATCATTCATGTTTTTCATTTCCAAAAAAATAATAATTCCATGACTGTGCCAGAAAAATTCCCCACGAATTGTCCTGAAATTACTCATTGCAGAGCATAAATCATGTTGGAAGAGTGAGCCTTGATACCTTTAGTGACACATTGATGCCACTTGTGTGTCACCTTTCAACAAGGATTTTTTTACTTCTATATATTTTCCTGGAACTCTACCGCACTCCTCATGGATTTTTATGCACTACTTCTCTCTTAGTACTTGAAAGGAATAAAACAAGGAACATTCAGCACTGCGAACACAAATTTCTTATGCTTCAGCAGTTCTAAAGTAAGTCGAAGTGGAGTTGTTGGCTTGGCACTACATTTGGGGAACAATAAAATGTTACACACACAAAACTAAAATCACAAAATTGTGATGACTATATGTTTCACACTACTCGTAGATATAGGGAAGGGATTTACACACACAAGTTATAAGTCTTAGCCTCTAAGGAACAATCTTGTAGCGTATGATGGTTTTAAGTTTTCAGAATAAGGTTTAATAGCTTTTATGATGTGGGAAAAATAGAAAAGTTCTAGTTTTTATCACTAAGACCGTTTATAAATAAACATTCGATGCTCATAAAATGACGTTGTTGTTGGATACATATTGTTTATTGTCATTTGTAAGGTTCTTAGATTTTGTTCAAACAAAGTGCTTGATGATGGTAAGACTGGGGCTTAAGTATTTTTTCTTTAGAATTATTGCAGAAGAAAATAACTCCGATAGTTACGCACTTTGTACGTAGAAAAAGGTATGAAAATAATAAAAACCTTTATGTGTCTACTTTTGGAACGTTTTTAAATTTAAAGAATGTTTGAAATAGGTAAATTTCGAGCTGAAAGCTGGATCAGTTGATCACTGTTCGTTAAAAAGAAAATCGTTATCATTCAACCAATGTTGGAGAAATATGTAACAGTGATGATGAAAAGTCAGACACTTTTTATACCTTTTAAACTAGATTGAAGTCAAACTCTTGTTTTCCTCAAAGTATTATTTAACATTTGTTGTTTCCATCAATGCTATATTTCAAGTCACTCGAAACTATCATCTGTTATGCTGTTGTTTTGTTGTAAGGTGTTGTTAATACTTTAGCACACCAATGGCTGGAAATTTAAAGACACTTTTGTAAGTTATATCAGGTACATTTTCTAGTGCATAAGTTCCATGAAGAACTATTCAAAAATATTTCGAAAAACTCAGAAACATGAGATGTTCAAATAGTCATCAGTTGAAACACATAATATCTGTGACAATTACTTAAGTTTTTTTTTAAGTGTTTTTGCTCTTTCAAAATAAATAAATAAAAAATAAATTAGGTGGCGCAACAGTCCATGAAGAACCAGGGCCTAGTGACTTACAACTCTCAACCATTCCTGTGTGCGAGTAATGTTGTCAGAGATGGAAGGGACCTACAGTTTATATGTCGAATCCGAACGGCTAATTTGAGAAAGCACTTTTCATGACAAGAATTACTCTTGGAGAATTTGTCAATTCCTCGCAAGAAGCAGTACCCGTGAAAAAAGTTAGGTGGCACAGGCATTTCAAAATATCTTCCTTTCATAAGTCACTAAAGACAAATCATCATTACAATGGCTGTAACTTGTAATGCGAGGAGAAACCGTGAAACACGCTTTTTCGGTCAAATAAGTATTCGTATTTTTTTAAGCGTAGGAAGTCTTAAAAGTTCTATACAAGAAAAATGCGGTTATTAGCTTACAACTTCTGAGTATTTGATCGAGTTAAAAAGTTGTCAGGATTTTCAATGTACATCATACAATTTTCTTAAAAAAATACCTCAAGTACCTAGGAGTTAAAATAAGAGCCATGTTTGTTTTGTGTGAGAGAAGGACTAAAAATGCCATAAGTTTGTTGCAAGAAATGGCGGATCCAAGGGGGGGGGGGTCGAAGGGGTCATGACCTTTTGGATACTTTGGATGCTCTGAACTGAGATTTAAACACGAATTTCAATACTATAAATGACTCAAAAACAGTAAAAATGACACTTTTGTTAAACTAATGGCTAATTGAAAAACATAATGAACGTTTTATATCTACTGATATAAAAGCTTTGAATCTTTTGAGATTTGAAGTGAAAGAGATTCTGAATTTGTTTGTATTTATTTTTGAAATTATTTACTTAAATGCACCTATTTCCTTAAATTCAAGAATTAAACATTTTTCTCTCTACAATTTTTAAGTTTTGTTGACTTCTTTAAGATTAAAATTTTTTCTAGCAACTACGAGTAAGCAGGCTGATAGCAATAGTAATAATAGACTCCCGAAAATTGAATTCGAAAAACTACGTCAAACTACAAAAAAGCCCAAAAATTCTTCATATCAGATCCTCTCTCATTTTCTGGGTTTTTGAATTTTTGTAGCGTTCTTCGCATTAATAGAAATTGAAACAAGAAAAGTATTTATTATGTTTGTAAAAAAGCTGCGTTTCATAATAATTTCTTACATTTCTGCATTAAATGCTCCAAAAACCTTCTAAAGTATTGTGTTTTAGCCCTTGGAATATGTAAATGTAAGGTTAAGATGCACATTATGTTATTTAAATTTTGTCAGCCTCCTTTACAGAACATTTTAAAGCAGTGAGTAAAAACTCGTCTATATGTTAAGTGTGTGAACAAAAAATAGCGTTCAAAAATTGCCCATTTGTATACAACGGCCTTTTTTTTAATTACTCGCTTAATTAATCTTAAAAAAATGCAACTAAGAACTTAAACAAAGCACAATCAATAAATGTTTTAATAATCGAAGTAAGTTTTTGTAACTTGGAAGCACTGAAATTGGCAGCACTGCTCACTTCATAACAAATAACAAAATGACAGCTCCCTGTTATTTCTTTTCTGTCATTTCTAATTTCAGTTTTGATTGTCGTTTGAAATGTATACAACTTTCTATTTGCTCTCACCTGTGGTAAAATGTATACTTTTTTAAAAAGTTCAAAAACATAAAACATTTTTGAAATAAAAACCAACAACAAGTCATAGAAATTTTTGTCAACATATTACTTTAAATATTTAGGAATATTCATTAAATTGCTTTAAAGTCGTTATCAAAGACTATTTGTTTAGAATTTTTCAGCATTTTGCAATAACCACGAATGTTTAAAAATCCACGCAGAAAGCGCCGTATTCTGCCAAGTAGAGATATTTCTTTTTCAGCCGCACATCAAGAATGTGAAAAGAAAATGTATCTCCTCATATATTTCATCATATTTTCTTAACTTTCGAATTGTGTTAAAGCAAGTTAAGGGTATTAGTAATCACTTGGAGTTCCTAAGTCTATGAATTTCAATGGAGTGGAATCTAAAGACATTAACCAGACTCTTGAGCTTTTTGCTAACTTTTTTGAATAATTATATTGTACATCTCAGGGAAATACTGTCATTCCATCTAATGACCAACCTAAGGTAAACATAGGATCGATGGAAGTAGACTTCATCGATGTTTCAGATGAACTGCAAGGTCTTAAACCGAATGCAAAACCTGGGGCCTGATTATGAGGTTTGCGGCGGATCGTTTTCAATTCGACCTTTCGAATTCGACTCGCCTCGTATTTCATTATTAACGAATTTGCGGCGAAGCGAAAACAGTTCTTCCTATATTCCAGTGATTTGACACTTTTGGTTTGACAGCTTTCCACAAATTTTGATTGAATTTGTGAAAGTTGCGGTGATTTGTTCAATAAACAATATTAAATTTAAAAAAAAGGAATCAATTATGGCGTACATATATTGAAATAAACTAAAATAAAGCTTACTCACATTTGTATATATAATTGCAATCAAGAAAGAATCCACGAAATCGAACAGTGAATAATAATAAACACTCTTTCGACTGTGAATCCCCAAAAAAAGAGCTGTCGGATTTTAACTCGCCAAAAAACATTATGACATTTTAAATTCGCCTTCGATTTCGTTAATTGGTCGAATTCAAAACGAAGAAGGCGAAAGCGAAAGCAATAATTGAAAAATGGCAAACTCGCTAGCAAAACCATTCGTCGCGAATCCCATAACCAGGCCCCTGGTGCTGACGGCATTCCTGCGCTTATATTAAAAAAAATGTTTTAATTCGCTTTGCCTTCCTTTGCTAATAATTTCAATCTTTTCTTGTCTACTGGAATGTTCTTGTATGAATGGTAGTCATTTAATTTGATACCAATTTTTACATCGGGTTCAAAAAACAACGTTTCAAACTACATGGGAATTTGCAAGGTATCTGCGATTCCTAAACTTTTTGAAAGTTTATTTAAAAATAATCTTGATTTTCTGGTCAAAGAACACATTAGTATTAGCACCAACATGGATTTATTTCAGGTAGGTTAACTGTTACCATTCTAGTATGCTTTTCTTCTTTTGTGGTCGAATTTATTGAAAACCAAAGCCAAGTTGATACTATCTATACAGACCTTAGCAAGGCTTTCGATTCAGTTTGTCACACAATATTGCTTCGTAAACTTGAAATATTCGGTATTCACTCAGGCTTACTTCAATGGATCCGCTCATTTTTGATGGGGAGGGTCCACGAAGTAAAAATTAATGAATATACTTTAAGGCTCATTAGTTGTTCTTCAGGTGTTCCACAGGGCAGCCATCTTGGTCAATTGCTGTTTGTCCTATTTATCGATGACTTTGTTATTCTTATCAAAAGTAAAGATTTAAGAGTAACCTTTGATTCCTCATGCCAATGCTATTGTCGCCAAAACCGACCCAAACACTTATGTTATGACCCATACACTTTAGTTAGATCTATTCTCGAAAATGCGGATGTTATCTGGAACCCTAACCAACAACTTTTCTCCGATAGAATTCAAAAGGTCCAGAATTGCTTTACAAGGTTTTTGTTTCATAAAATGCTTTAGAACTTCTGTCCAAACTCTGTGGCCAGGCAAAATATTTTGGGCTTGCAGATGTTTAAATCTAGTAAAAATTAATGCATATACTTTAAGGCCCATTAGTTGTTCTTTAGGTGTTCCACAGGGCAGCCATCTTGGTCCATTGCTGTTTATCCTATTTATCGATGTAGTTTTTGTGCGTGATATTCTGTGCTACCACATCAAATGTCCTAACTTACTCTCTTTAATTTGTATCTATGCTCCATCAAGACCGTTTAGGGAAAAACACCTTCTTTTTTAGCCTAAACGGTATGAAGAAGCCAATGTCAAGGGCAGTTAGAGAGTTTTACCCCAAAAATCTTGCAAATTTGTATGGTTTTCGCTATAATTATGAAAGCTTGTAGCATTAATGCTCTTATGCTTCTATTCAAATTCCTCTTGAACTATTATCCAATTCTAAAACGAAATTATTTACCTAAAGAATTTCCAACAACAACAATTAATGTTTCATAACAATTTTTGAAAAGTAAAAAATGATGGCAATGTCAATGAAATAACAATTGACTCAGTTTCCAATACATCCTCCGATATCCTGGCCTGGCATTGGTGTTATTTTAATTTTCAATCAAAATAAATCGACTTTGGTATTTTTCATTAAAATTTATTGAATTTTAAAGCACTTTTAACGCTCTTCGAGTCAATTTTTAGATAGTTTAATAATTTTATTAAAATATTTATGCGTTGTTGGTACATAAATGGAATTTGATACTGAAATGAATATTCACTATATACGAGTATTTCGCATGACATATTTTTGAGGAATGTCAATCAAATTTATACTCCTGATGATGGGGCAAAAGAGTACCTCTAAATTTCATCATGCATTTTATGATCCTGAAAAAATTCAAAAAAAAAATCCTGAATTCATCTGGCGGTCGTGTGGAAAGTCTTTAAAAATAATATCATGAATTATAATATTTTTTTATTTTTGAAAAAGTTCGAAACTATTTTTGTCAGCTTCAAAAAAACCAGTGACAACTCGGTACAACGAATATTTGTTTCTTCTTTTCGCATCGATAAATTCCGGGTGGTTAACTGAAACGTGAACAAAAATAAAAATATATATTTTTTTTTATTTCGTTCGTGTGTCATGTAAATTCAAAAATGAGTTTTGTAAATGGCAGAGAGATAAGTTGACAGTCAAAGTGGGCTACAAGGATAACAAAACAAAAAAATGCACATGCATATAAGTAAAGTACCTATATCATTCCTGATGTACTAAACGAGGACGAAACATCACAAATAAAATAAATGCCAGTCCCAGCATCCAAACACCCAGCACCTAGGACATTGGGAACCATGTCGGATGTTGGTTTCATGTTCTCCGAAAATGTTGGTCGTCCTCGTCCTCGTGCGTCGGTCGGGGTAAAAGTGTTGTGCCATTATTTACAAAATTAATGAATAAAAAAGGGACGTTATTTGAAAATAAATGCATGCAAATGTCCTTTATTGAAAATCACAGTTTTGTGCGCTGCACTGCGCTGCTGCAAAAAATAGATAACACGACTGAAGTAGCGATGTGTTTTTGATTCAAATGGCTTCCTGATATAATGTTTTCCTTTCAACTCGAAATTAATTGCTTCTGAATGAAAAATAAAATAAAATGTGTTTTTTTATGTGTTTCCTAAATGTTTGAAATAAAAACAAATATTAAAAACGTCCATGAATTGAATTAAAGTTGAACAAGTTTGACACATGGACAAATAATTGCTTCTAAATGCACGCGCGCCGCCTCGCCTGTAAAATTACTGAAAACTTCTGTCAGTTATTGTACTTCAAAAAATAACAAAAGAAGAAGAAGTTTTGTGAGGAAGCGAAATAATATGCAATGAAAGCAAAACTTTCAAGACTATGCTATAACAACTTATCATCTGAATAAGAGTGTCCTTGCCCCTTTTGATTGGACCGCCACGCCACCGTACCGAGGTGCGACGCGAACGCAGCAAAATGATGGTCGATAGTTTGCAAGTTCTGCTATATCCTTCAATGATTTCTGGATCCTTGGCACAATTTATTATCAAATCGATATGAAGACAAAGTGCTTGCTGAGCGTGGTCGTACTTATTCGTAACAGCAAATGCTATACCAGACACGCCCACAAAGTTCCCGAAATGTGTGCTCAGGTACTAATAATATTGATAAATGGTCCTGCCGAAAGCCAGCAATGCAAACTTTATCCTTGCTCCACACAGGGCCCAGACCAAAGTTATTAATGTAGCATCCAACATTTTTGAGAAGGACATGTACGTTGCGCGACGAGACGATGGTGGAGGAATTTTGTTGGTCCTGGTTTTCTTACACAATTTAGTGTCTGTGCGCCATTTGAATTGAAAATTTATTTCTAAAGCATATATTTTGGCAGTTGAGTTTAATGATGAGAAATAACGATATTTTTTAAGGGGGTGTTATTTTTATTTTCTTGAGAGCGAGTTCAAGGTAAAGTGTTTAAAGCGAAGTTTTTTTTTCTGTATTTTGTTTTCGAAAGAAAGTAAATAATTGTGTTATGGAATAATAAAATTTAACCATGTTGAAAATTTAATTCTTATATATACGAGTATAACCAAATACGATGTATGTATATGTGCCTTGTATACCTACTTTTAAGTCCTTTACATTTCGGAGTATAAGATGCTTAAAGGATTATTACGCAATTCAACAAAAGGATTAACATTAATTTTATATTTTCATATGTATTTATATATGATTACGTAATTGTATCGTGTTTTATCTTAATTCCTTATGTCTTGTGGTAAATAATTTCGTTTTGTAAAAAGAAGATGCATGAAATTATAATCATATAAAGATTCCTAATTTAATATGGTTTATTTTGAGTATGTAAATTAATGTATGACATAAAAGCTCATAAACAAACGACCCACAATATTTTTAAATTCTTCTTTAAATGGGTAAATATTTCTTTTTTCAATTTAAAAATATTGAAAACAAAGAGAATAAGATTGACTTATGGGTTGTTTTTTTTTCAACAAAATAAAGTTTTGAACCACTGCTTACATTTTTCAAAAAATTGATCCTACTGTGTTTTTCAATAAAAATATAAAAGTAAAAAATGTTTCAAATATTTTAGGAATATTCTATTTTATAAAATAGTCTTATCATATTTTCGATTTATTACCAAAAAATTCGTAGGGGTACTAGGTACTGTTATTTTTGGTATTAAAAAAAATAAAGAAAAAATAGGCTGGGGTGCGACCCACACTGATAACTTCCCATCCCGTCTGTCGATTTGTCTTGCTTAAAAGTTTGTAGGTTTTCGTGTTTTGTTAAAAAAGTTGTCAGTTGAATTATTCTTAAAAATTTAAAAATTACCAACAATATTTTGCATATAATGAAAAAGTTTGATTTCAAAATCTATTTTTGTTAACGAGATTTTTAGTCGAAAACCAATTTTTACTAATTTTAGTAGCATTTCTTAAAAGTTTTTATTTCTTATACAAACAAATACAAATTGGATGAATGAAATGAATTTGAATTCAATACCTTCCATTGTTCACGAGATATCGAGAACCGAACATGAATTTTTACCAAATTTGCGTACTTTTTTTTTTAGATTTTACTTTTTTATGAAAAAGCGGTCTGTTGGATTTTTATAAAAAAAATGTCGAAAACAATATTTTCTGTGACACTTTATAAGTTTGAAGCCAATATATGTATTTAATTTTTAAAAAGATATTTGAGTCGAAAGTACATTTTTACCAGGTTTTAGTATTGTTTTTTTTTTTAGGTTTTTATTTTTTGTAAAAAAAACTGTCAATTCGATTCTTATTAAAATTTTATTGAATGTTGAAAACAATATTTCTCATAAGATAAAATTAATTTAAAGCCAATATCTGGAATTTTTGAAAAGATATTTGAGTCGAAAATAAATTTTTACCAACTTTTATAAATTTTTTGTAGGTCTTTATTTTTTGTAAAAAAAAAACTGTCAATTCAATTTTTTTCAAAATTTTTCCGAATATTGAAACAATATTTTTTATAAGATAAAATTAGCTGGAAGAGATAAACTCAAGTTTCGAAAAAGATTTCTGAATCGAAAATCAATTTTTACCAACTTTGAGTAATTTTTATAAAAAAAAACTGTCAATTCGATTTTTCTCAAAATTTTACCAGATTTTGAAAACGTTATTCTTCAGTGCACAAAATTGTTTGGAGATAAAATCATTTTTTCTTCATAAAATGTTCGAGGTGACAAACATTTTTTTTTTCATTTTTTTTTTATTAAAAAAAAAACGTAAGTTGGATTTTTTTCAAAAAATATATTGGTTTGGTATTGTGGTACAATTTATAATATCAAATTTAATTCAAGTCTCTAGCGTTATTGGTTCATGAGATATTTAGGGTTAACTAAAATGTTCAAATTTTTTTGAATTGCTATGGTAAAAAAAACCACCCACTCAATTTTTTTGAGAGTCCTTTCTGCATCTTTCTGCATTATTATCTGTGTAACAATATTTATTTGAAGTCGATATCTCTACTGGGTCATAAGTTATGGAGGGCGAATAAAACTTCGCGAACGTACATACACACGTACTCACAGACATCTCTCTTAAAATATTTTATTTCGACTCTAGGGACCTTGAAGCGTCGAGAAATGTCAAAATTTTCAATTTGACAAATCGGACCGATTACAATAACTTCCTATGGGAAGTTAAAACATAAAAGCTTAACACCAACCAACTTAACGCCTTTATTTCCAAATTTAAATTCAACCGAATGATAGACTTAGGCTTTAAAAGCGATTTTAGACAGACAGACAAACAGACGCACGGCATTGTCGGACTCATGGTTGATTTAAATTTAGATTTTGAAATTTTTTACAAATGCAATACTTGCTATATAGTTGCTGCATGTCACAATTAATAATAACAAACAACGGAGATGCGACCTACACTGATAACTTCAAATTAGCACCTTTAAAACCTCTAAAAATTCCGAAAATGTTTTTTAAAGGTCAAAATACTACTATACTGGACATTTAACCTCTTACGACATACGAAACCATACATGATTTTCTCAAATTGAAAGCTTTAAACATTTGATGTTGGAAACAACTATAGAAAATAGTGAGTTAAAAGTTCAAAAAAAATATGTATAGTGTATGAATATTTAAGAACTGCCAATTGTAATGGGCTTTGTGTTAGTGCTCTTCTTTACTTGATTTTATTAACTTTATAAAAATAGCCATATCTGGCTTCGTATGCATTCCCAACCCCACAGTTCGCATATGGCTTCACATACATTGATTGGTACTGCCGTTGCTTAAAAAAATGAAACCTTCTAGCTTTAATGGAAGTTCCAAGCTAGTTAATCCTATTCCTGGTTATGGATTTTTTAATGATGACGAAATTGTTTCAGACTCCGATAATGAATGTGTTCCGCATTTATTGGACCCAAAAGAACCATTCAAAACCATTCCAGAAACTTATTCTGAAAGTTCCCATATTAACACAAATAATATCAAACAAACACATCATCAAGAACAAAAGAGGTAGGATTGAAGAAAAAAGGAAAAAAATAAGGGTATTCATGTAACGATATAATTTTCTACTTTGTAGAAAAATATAAATTTCCGCAAAGGGTTTACATGAACACCCCATTAGAAATATTTGCGGAAACGTTAGAAACAAACACAGAATTTATCTGTTTTTTTTTTCTACGATTTCTGCTTCAAATTTGAGAGATAAAAGTCTATATTTTGCAGAATATTTTTCCCATACAAATTTTGACAGTTGATTTCTACCGATAGAAAATTCTACAGTTTTTAAGGTTTCTATGGGTTTTCTGTGTTTGCATGAATACCCTTAATGTATTGGGCCACAACCAACATTTCAGCATTTAAGGAACGAAATTTTGAATTCAAAGGAAACACTAAATTTCCTGATGATATAAAACTATTAGATATGCCCCATGAAGTTTTCAAATTTCTTTTTATTGACTATTTGATAAATATGATTATTCAATAATCAAACTTGAAATCTCTTCAAAAAGATATCAATAAGCTCGTAAGTATAACGAAAAATGAAATCGAACAATTCATTGGTATACTGGTATTTTCATGTCTTGTAAAAAAAAACCATAAAACAAAATGTATTAGGCAAAGGCGGTCGGACAGTCTCATGTTTATTAAACCATGGCATATGCTTGGAAACTTTACCTTTCAAGAAAGGGTTTAATTATGGCCTCAAAACGTGATTATCCAACTCGAACACAGACCTGCAGTACTTCGACCACAAGTCGAGCAGCTACTCCAAACAGCTTGTCAAATTCACCTTTACCCATTAAATTACAAAGAAAAACTCCTAACAATAACAAGACTAACTACTAGATACGATAAGATCAGACTGCTTCGATCACTTCCCGGAATGGAAGAATAAACAACGCCAAGTATGCCAAAATTTTAGTAAATATCGATCTTTTATACAATGGCAAAAATTTGAAGTATTTATACATATACCTTTATGAGAAACGAAATTACTTTAAGTATTTTCACAAACATAACAAAAAGATGTTTAAAAGTGTTAAGCAATTTAATTTACTGCAACAGATTCTGTCGATAAACTAACCCAAAATTTGTGTCACTTAGCCAAAAAAAAACAACAAGTAAACCACATTTGATAAGAATTCATCCATAAAATACCCCAATTGAATCTTACAACAAAAATCTTCTAAAACAACTTCCAAATTCAAATGTTCAATTCGTCTGACTACAGACTTTTTTCGTTATAAAAGTTTTATGGCTTTACTACTTAATTGAACGAAATCTTGTCTTGAATAAATCTCTACAAAACTTTGAAACTAACTCCAAGTTCCAAAAAAAAAAACACACACACACAGAATTTATCTTCACAGCCTGAGACTTTCTTATGCGGTGCAAAAATGTACTACAAAAAAAAGTTTGTTTAATAGCTCTAATTAAATCACAATGCATACTACCTTTTTTTCGACCACCGCCTCCGCGCCGCCTCCTCGTCCTTGCCTTCTTTGACATTTCTTTTGCAAAAGATGTTTCAACACTAATCTCTTGTCATCAAGAATGATCTCAATAAAAAAAAAGGCTCGAACCCTCCAATTCCCTTCTTCCTCTGATGATGATAACAAAACTAGAACCATGAAATAGAATTGAAATTCTCAACCCCATATCAAGGACCCTCATGAATGTCCATTCTTAATTAGCTCAAAAGACAAACTTTCCACGGAACCTACCTTTTCTTAATTTCCATCCATCGAGGAGCATAAGATTCTTCTTTTACTTTTCGTTGAGTGCTGATGGAAGAACAGAGAGAGAGAGAGAGAGAAAGTCAGTGAAGTGAAGGTGTCCTTTCACGACAACGCTGCCGGTGTCTTTATCCTTAAAATGTATGGAAGACAATGCAAAAAGAAAGAAGACAAACGAAGAAGAGGATGCTACTGGAGAATGGTTTACCGCCGCATTCAAACCCTCACGCTCATACATACCTAATTCTTCTTGGTCTTTGTTCACATTTTGTACCTGAGACTGAGACCTGACTGTCTCGCACGATTTGCTCGGCTAACTTGAATTACTTAACCTATTACAAGGTGAGAGTCGAATTAATTAAATTTGTCAAGTGCGGCAACGGCAAATGTCACCCATAAACCATACTTCCTTTTCATCCTTGAGCTTTAACACAGATCAAAAAGAGAGTGGGGGGGAGAGGAAGACACAAACGGATGACGTGTGGTAGACATGTTAGTTACAAACGGAAGTGTGAGAAATTTCAAACTGCGGGGACAGAACTTCACTTCAGAACATTGAATTAATTGGTGCATGTGTCAACGACATTTATGGGAGTCTGATTGCCCATTAGGGTCACATAGTTCTCCACCTCTGTGTGTTAGAAGGGTTAAACCCCATTCGACTGAGATAAAATAGACAGAGATATAGTGTTGTTGTGGGATTTGATGTTCCTTAATGTAAAAAGGTGAGAAATAATGACAGCAATGGGACTAAATGCTTTTAAAGGATCAAACAACTAGATGGGCTTCCATTATACCTACGAGTATTAAAGTCATCGGAGATTTGTTGGGGGGGTATTTTCGGTTGTGTCGTCTTCAACTTTGGTGTCACGTTATAAAATTTTCAAAGGACTTGAATGGAGTTTAGCTTCTTATTTCTATCCCCTTTGAAAATCTCTCAAAGTCCAAACTCATCTCAAGATGACAATATCTATACTCTTTTCGTTTTAATTATTTTTGCCCTCTAGCGGAAAACTTTCAAACGACAAATCACCATTATAGCCCAGTTAAAAGGGAAAAACACAGGCATCAGGGGGGATGACATGATCTACTCATTTAGAAGGCGATTATTTTATGCAAACATTCAACCCACACGCCGCCGCCGCCGCCGCGCCGTCGTTGATTCTTGCCTAGTCAATCAATTATTCAAACGGTGTGTCGTTGCGGATGATTTTGCACCTTTTTCCCGCTTGGAACTCCTTCTGTCTTCTGTCTTCTGCCTTCCGTTTCTGTTATGTGACTTTCTCACCCTCGAACTCCCCCTCTTAGATACATTTTCTAATCCAATGGCAAACGGTTTTCCATTTAACCCTTCTGACTAATTAATTTCTTGAAATTAAAGTCGACAGAATGAGATTGAAAAATATTCGTCTGCGATGCTTCTTACCATCGTCGTCGTCGTCCTTCGTCCGTCCTGCGTTGTTGTCGATTGTCGTGTCTTATAGTTAATTCGTTGGGGAGTTGGAGCGGGAACGTGATTGGTATTCTTTTGCTTGTCGAATTATGTAGTCCATCGTCCTTGCTGTACTGTGCTGTGACTTGATGGACGTGACGTGCGGTGTCCTTGAGACGTACAAATTAATTTATTTGCATTGATGTTAGAGCTTTTATTTTCTAGCTTCAGCTCTTGCCTTGGATGGATGGTTGAATGTAGATGGATGAAAAAATAAATAATATAAAATCGAAAACCCAGGTGCTTGGCATTCTATTGGTATATCATCAAGCTATAGAAGGCAATTAGGCTGGCATTTTCATGGGATATTGGCAAGGAATAAAGATGTCCATGTCCATGTCAACGAAAGTTTGAAGGACGTTTGAATCTTGTTTAAGTTATTTTTTTTTTCATTTTTGTCTTATAATTTCTAATTCTTCTTCCTCGTTTTGGGTGATGGTGAATTTTAATAAATAGCAAAGTGACACAGAATATCTGTAAAGTGCCAATATGGCGAAAATGTGAAGTGACACGTTGGAGAATTTTTTAATTAAATCTTTTAGTTAATTTTGTTGAAAATTTTGTCTTTTATTTTTAATTCAAGAAAATAATTTTAGTAGGAGGAGGAAGTTATTTCGAAATACACGTTGCTTATTTTTGTTCACTTTTATTTTAAAAGTAAATTTAAAGGATTAAGAAGTTAAACAGGAGATCGTAAGAAAGGGCTGATTCTGTTATCAAGCAAATTACCCAAATGACTGAATTAGAAATATGTTAAATGGAACGAATTAATTGCGTAAATCCTCAAGAATTATAGCTTAAGTCCTAATAATGGCACGTGAAGTACACCACTCAAGGTACAATTGTCTAATTTGCAATTGCAGTCAATACCGCTTTCTTACAAGAACTTGGCTCGTCAAGATCTCAAACAAAACAACCATAAGCAGCGTCACGCGTTCGCTCATTCGATTTTGGAGTAATTGGTAAGTTGATCCCAATTTTGGTCAAAAAATCATCTTTAACGATTAGGTCCATTTTTGGATAAATGAGTACGTGAATAAGCAAAATTGCCGAATTAAGAACGACTCCAATCAACCAGAGATTCATGATGTGGGAATGCATCTAAATATAGTTACTCTTTGGTGTGGATTTTGGAAGGCGGCGTCATGGGTTCATATACTTTTTCGAAAATTGATGCTGGCCAGGCCATCACTGTCAACGGTGTGGTGATCGCTATAGGTCGACGATCACCAACTTCTTTTAACCTGAATTTTATGATATGGACACCTAAGAAATATAGTTTCAACAGGATGGGGCTACGTGCCACACAGCTCAAGACACAATCGATATTCTATCGGGTTTTTTCAATAAGAGCGCTACAAAAGTTTTTTTTAAATAAAACAAAAACGGTTTTGGATATCAATAAAATTCTTTATTCCTGTGAAAGTACGTTTGATGCCATTATGTATGGAACTCGATTTCTTTTGCATTTCCAGCACGGGCACACTTACAGAAGTCCAGACGTTGAACCCAATTTTCGACGGTTTTCAAGCATAAATCGGTCGATACTGCTGCAATTTCACGTTCGATATTCGTTTCGTACGAAGTTCATAAATCGTCGATGGCTTGTTGGCATAGACCATAGACTTGACGTAGCCCTACAGGAAATAGTCTAACGGCGTCAAATCACACGACTGATGCGGCCAAGCGACTGGACCATTTCGTGAGATAACACGTTCTCCAAACTGGGTTTCCAATAAATTGATTGTGACATTCGCTGTGTGGCTTGTGGCGCCGCCCGTCCTGTTGGAACCACATGTCCTCCAAGTCCATATCACCAATTGGGGCCAAAAATATTCGGTTATCATTGAATGGTAGCGATCCCCATTCACAGTAACTTGCCGGTCTTGATCATCACGGAAGAAGTACCTACGGCCCAATGACGCCGCGCGCCGCTGGCCCATAAACCACACCAAGCCGTAATTTTGTCGTGATGCAATGAGTACTGATGAAGTTCGTGCGGATTGCTGCCTGACCAATACCCAATATTTTGTTTATTGACGAAGACATTCAGCCAGAAATGAGCCTCATCTCTAAAGATGATTTTTCGATGAAAATCCAAATCATTTTAAAGTTGTTGCTCAACCCAATTCACGAACATACGACGCTTCTGGTGGTCAAGCGGCTTCAGTTCTTGCGTCAATTATATCTAGTAAGGATGTAGGCCAAGATCTTTTTGCAACGACGTCACATAGATGCCCAACGCTTGAGAACGACGACCGACGTGGTGAGAGAGACATTTGGGCTTTCTGCAACTGAAGCCTCAGCGGCAGCAATATTCTTGACACTACGGGCATATCTTTGTCTCACTGGCAAGGGAACATTTTGTATTGTGCCTGTGGATTCAAATTTTTCCACTAGATGTTCAATTGTTGTTTTTGATCTGCTAGGACGATTATGACGACCATACATTGGACGTAGCGTTCTTAACGTTGAGGCCACTGACTCTGAATTTCGGTAATAAATTTTAATAATTTCGACTTGTTGTTGGCTCGTATATCTTTCCATTATGAAATGACAAATCTTAATAAAGAGAAATGTCAAAAGAACGTCAGGAAATATTGCGTCGTTTGCTGTCACTATGACTCTACTGTTGTAGCGTCCCTGTTGAAAAACCCTGTACAAGAGCGATTTCATGGAATGGTTACCTCACGACGCGCCTAGGACATGAATTGGCCACCAAGTTTTAGCCTTTTTCTTGTGAGTCTTTCTTTAGTCGTTAGTCTATTCTATTAAGCCGTAAACCTCCACGGCCCTCAACGACAACATAGTCGATGCTATCGGTCAAATTCAGCTTTACTTATGCGCCAAAGTAATCAAAAACTTGAAACCGCTTGAATATTTTATGAACAAAAATGATATTACTTAATTCAGAATAATTTTATGCAACAAATATTAACGTTTTGGGCATCAAGTGAAGTTTTAAGAAAAATTTAATTGACAATTTTTATGTAAAAATAGAAACCTAAGAAAATTACCTCCAAAAACTGGTTAAATATGATTTCGACTCAATTATCTCGAAAAAAATTACTTTCAAATTATTTCGTTCCTTACAAAACATTCTTCTTAACTTTTCGTTAATTTAAAACAAAACACAAATAACTTCTATCAAAAATATCACACCAATTTAGTCTCAAAATAACTCGACAAAAAACAGCTTAAAATTTTCTTAAATGACAATTTGGCTTATTGAAAAAAGTTATTGTCTAAAATGGCATCAATCAACATACATAAACAAAACATATGAACACATTAAGTGTCAAATTAAAACAATCAAATTTTATTTTCCTCTAGGACTTAAAAAATATCAATCCTACAGCAAAAACTGCCATAAACAAAGTTATAGATAATTAAATTTTGAACATTTTCTATCTCAACCATTTTTCGTCTAAATTTGAAAATAAAGAAGTTATTTTACAAAAACAAATTTTTCTCAAATTTAAAATGGCGCCCAACACAAAACCTTGCAAACATGTCATTTCTTTTAGGCTTATTTAAGGAATGAATTAAAAGAAAATATCTGAAAATTTGTTCCATTTCCAATGTATATGCATTCCAAATGGACAAAAGAAATTTCGATATTTCGACCTGAAAATTATATATCTTACGTCAAAAATCCTTCCAATTCATTAAAAACAGTCGAACAGACCTTAACTCAATGAAATACCAAAAACAAAAATTAATTACTTTCTCCCAAAAATGTTTTGAAGGGAAATAAATTTCATTTCATTTCATGTCTATATTATATAAAGGAGTATAATTGCAATAAGTCCTTATAAAAATATAGGCCAACACAACACTTACAAAACATAAATTGAAAACAAAAATATTGTGAATATGTAGAAAGGATATAGTTCTTGTTTCTTTCAATATTCAAAAAAAAATATATAGGAATTTTCATGTTTTAATATTTCTCACTCACAGTCCGGAGGAAAGCAATAAACGACCCACAAATGTACAACTAACGGATATAGGAGCATAGCCCAGCATCAGAATCAACATCATCATCATAAATATATGTATCTACAAAGGGCTTCACGTCCACCACCGCTAGCATATACAGTAGGTTGGTAGGGTAGGGTAAGGTAGTGTAGGTACTTCGTCTTCATTCAGCCCAGAGTAATGCATCCATCCATCATGCAAAATATCTGGAATACGTTGAGGAGCACTTTTGATTGCTTTTCTGCAAGTGCGCTCCCACTTCCCTAACAGAAAAACACACAGAACAGAAATAAAAAAATAAGGATATGATGAGTGATGGCAGGCTCTCTCTCTGGATCGATGGAGTTATAGTGCTCTGGTATTTTGACTCTAATAAGTATTTTTCTCCAACACAAAACATCGGGGCTGATGGTTGGAGCTCTCAGGGTGGAATAAGGATTGAAATTGGGGTTGAGATTGGGGGTGGTTAGTGTGTATTGAAATGGCAAAATGGATACATCTCCCATTATAATTCCATAGCACACAATATACAATAAATTACAGAGAAGCAATAAAAGTGGTATTGAGCAGAAAATACAACAACAACAACAGAAAATAACACAAACTAAATAAAATCCATCATCACTCGTTTCGTCCTAGTTATGACGTCGTCGCTCGTCTTCATCGTTGCTCGTTGAAACCTTCAAAAGCTTCACCTACAAAAGTGTTCATTTATTCCATAATGCTCAAGCCCAATCCCAAACCCATCCTTTACCCACATCTCACTGCACTACCGACTGCCAACGATTCTGACTCTAGCTCTGGATCGCTCTTCAAAAAAAAATACGTAACATTCCATTTGTAACAAAAGGATACAAAAACAAGAATGTATATTTTCTTTTTCGAGAGGAGTCATGACACAGTTTCCTTCTCATTTAGTTTGCTGCAAGTGTGAAAGGATTGTGTCGTAGAGAATCCCTTTCTTAAAATATGAAATGTGAATTTTTTGACTTTCAGTTTTTTTCTCTTATTTCAAAATTGGGCGGTGACGATAAACACTCTTTACAGAGCATTTTTGGAATAAAAATACTTTTGAAAAAGAATTCTTTTATTCTTTAGTTTGGGAGCTTGCAAGTTTGAGAATTTGAGTGATTCTATAATGGGTATTATGATATGAGCTATGAATGACCTAAAAAAAAAGAAGATCTACGTGAGACACAAAGTCAGATGTTTACGAAATTAAGTTTTGAATTGATTTGGAATGTTAGAAAGAATCTTGTTTGCTATTTAAGTTTTAGTTAGCTTTTTTAATTCCTCTGTCAGGCAGGATGACCCATTCAACATAGACGACGAAAGCCAACAATCCAGTCTTCCCGAGTTAGACGAAGTAAAGATCGTCATACCTAAGCTGAAGTCTAACAAAGCCGCTAGAGCAAATTGCTTGAATGCCGAGCTCTTCAAAGCAACTGGAGATAATTTGGTTAGGAGGATGAAACAACTTATCTGTAAGATGTGGTCGGAAGAAAGCATGTCCGATGAATGGAACCTCAATATTGTTTTCCCCGATTCTGCAAAAAGGAGACCCTCTAAACTGCACCAACTATAGAGGCATCAGGCTACTTAACATCGCTTATAAAATCTTCTCTGCCATAATATGTGAATGTCTTAAGCACATCGTCAACAGTTTGATAGGTCCTTATAAGTGCGACTTTAGTTGATCAAATAATCACATTAGGGCAGATCCTGGAAAAAACCCAAAAACGTCAAATCGACACCCACCATCTCTTCATCGATTTTAAGGTCGCATATGACAGAATCTACAGGGACGAGCTGTATAGAGCCGTGTCTGGATTTGGCATCCCTGACAAACTCGTCCGTTTTGTGCAGGATGACCATGGAGAATTTAGCGCTGCTCCATAAAAGTTGGAAACAACTTAACAGAAGCTTTCGAGGTCAAAAAAGACTTTAGACAAGGTGATGCGCTGTCATGTGATTTCTTTATCATCGTACTTGAAGGAATAGTGCAGAGCTCCCACGTCAACACTAGAGGCACTATCTTTCAAAAGTCTGTCCAATTACTAGCATCTGCTGATTACATTGACATAATCGGAAGAACTCAGCGTGATGTCAATGGGGCTTTTGTAGGTATTGAAGCAGAGGCAGCAAAAATGGGTTTACCGGTTAGTGAGGGCAAAACAAAGTACATTCTGTCATCAACACCAACGTCTCGATCAAAACGTCACCATCCCCAGACGTAACTTTGAGGTAGTTAAGGATTTCGTCTACCTAGGATCCGCTATGAACGCAGAAAACAACACAAGCGCTAAGATCAAACGAAGAATAACTCTTACTATCCGCTGTTTCTTTGGGCTAAGAAAGCAATTGAGTAGTAAATCCCTCTTTGGAGCGACCAAATTGTCACTATATAAGACCCTCATCATCCCCGTACTGCTATACGGTGCAGAAGCATGGACTATGACAAAAGCGGATGAAAGCACCTTTTGTCGTTTCGAGAGAAAAGGTCTTCTTGATCTACGGTCCCTTATGCATAGAAGGTGAGTGGAGGAGAATATGGAACGACGAGCTGTACGGGCTGTACAGCGATGTAGACTTAGCCAGAAAGGTAAAAGTCCAAAGACTGAAATGGTTGGGTCACGTAGAGAACATGGAAACCAATGTCCCGGCTAGAAAAGTCTTCAAATTCACACCCACAGGACAGCGCAGTAGAGGAAGACCGGAGATCAGGTGGAGCGCACAAGTGGAAAGTGACCTCACCCAACTTGGAGCGCGAAACTGGAGACATCTAGCTAGGGACCGAGCTAGATGGAGAAGTTTGTTGGGTGAGGCCCTAGTTCACACAGGACTGTAGCGCCACCTTAAGTAAGTAAGTAAGCTTTTAAAGGGTTTTCCATTTTTTCTATCTTTATTTAAGAGCCCTATCAACGACATTAAATTTACCACATCACATCATTTAAATGTCCGCCGCGGCTTCGCTGGGTGGAGCGCATTCGAAAGGTCCTGAAAACTTTCTTTGGGACATAAATCAGGTTGAATTTGACTGATGGTATCGATTATGTTGTCTTTGAGGGCCGTGGTGGTTTCCGGCTTATTTGCATTGACCTTCGACTTAAGAAAGAACCACAAGAAAAATGTCTCGCGAATTTTGCTTGAATTAGTTTCGTTGGTTATTAAGTTCAAAGGGATCCTAATGTTCTTAGGGTTAATAATTTCCCCAGTTAATAAGGTTTCTCATGTTCCTAGTGTTCCTTGGGGTCCTATTTACTCCGGTTATTAGGTTCTCTGGGTTCCTAAGGTTCCCCTTCTCTACTTCTTGGTGTGTTCTGATTTTTAAATCAGCAAATACTTTGCACGCAAGGGGTTATTAATACCCTTAACATGTTTACGTTTAAACACAGTGCGAGTATTAGGAAAATAGGGAAGAAGTTAAGAGAAAATACGGGTGCGCGTTGGGCTGAAAATTTTGAATATTAAAATGGATGGGAAAAACAAAGTTCGGTAAAGCATTCCACATTTTTGATAAGTGGTTAAAAAAAGAATCTCTATACTTAACAGTACGTCCGAAATTGAGCTCAAGGGTAAACTGATGAGCATTCCTGAAAGTTCAAGTATTACGGCCGAATTGTTTGAGGGGGGAATGCAACTGGTTAATTCGACAGAAAATTGCTTGTAAAAATATCTGTAAGACAACGAAAGGCATGAAACATTACGGAGGTGTTGGAGTGATGTAAATGTTCTATCGCCTATCATTTTTAAAGCTCTACTTTGTATCCTATCAAAAAGACTTGAACTTGTTTAACTGGTACCAGCCAAAATATGTGAGTTATGTTCTAGTTTTGGACGAATGAAGGCTTTTTTAAATTAAAGCCAGATCAAAAGGGGTGAAAAATGTCTTGCACCGTCGTAGAAATCCTAAGCACCTTGCAGCGTTTTTGGCGATATCGAATATGTGATCATTCCATAAGAGGTGATCAGTAATATATATACCGAGTACTGAAAGTTGATTAGTTTTCTGGATGCAATTGCCGCTCATGGATAGCGGCATTGGAGGTGAGTTTCGCTTTAACGACAGGAGACAGTATTGAGTTTTTGAAGTATTAAATTCTACCCGTTTAATAATTCCCCACTGGAAAATGCTGTCGAGATTGGAATTTAATGATCTTATCATACGCTGCCGTTGAAGTACCACATCCGAAGGACAAGAAGGTAAATGTAAATGCAAATATGAAAAGCTGAGGGTACTGTCGTCGGCAAAAAAAATTAATGGATAAGAAGTGGCAAAAAAGTGATCGTATGAGGAAGAGTGTGGGAGACAAAACTGAGCCCTGAGGGACACCAGTATTTATTTTATGAGTTGCACATTTGAAACCATCCAATAAAACTTGTATTGAACGGTTTGAAAAGTAGTTGTTTCTAATCCAAGGAAGAAGAGATTAATCAATACCAAAAGCACGCATTTTCGATAAGAGAGCCTGATGCTAAACCCTATCAAATGCTTGTTATCTTACTTTTTCCAAAACGATGCAAAGATTTGTTCCACTGTTCGTTGAGATAAACCATGAGATCACCAGTGGGCCTTTTGCTACGAAAGCCATACTGCCGGTCATTAAGAAGCTTTCGTTCTTCGAAATAATTCTTAAGCTGATAATTAATCAGCGTTTCCATGGCCTTGAAAAGAAGGGACGTAAGTACTGTTTGACTGCACGAAGAATATATTATTTTTCTTCTTTTTTTTTTGCTTTTGAACAATATAACCTTTTTGATATTACAAAATATTATGCTTCGGTAGTCAAAAGATAAAACAAGTTTTTGCTTTTAAGACACCTTTATTAAAAACTTCTTGAAATGTATAAAAAAAGCACATCAATTTATTTAGTTCTCAACAAAAACAAAATGGATCCCGGGTAAAATGTATGTCTAGCGCTGTTGAATGGAAAAATAAGAATGAAGAAAGAATCACATCTTGGAGTGAAGTTGGTGGTGGTTGAATGATTGAATTGAAAAATGCAAGTTGCAAACACAATGCCCTTAAGGCGATTACACATTATTTTCATTTTCGCTCCTTTTTTTACGTAGTTAAAACGGAGTTCAACAAGTACAATTGTTCTGTAATTAGAGAGTGACAATGATTCGCCATTTTTGGGGATGGGCTGGACAACTGGTGTTTTCCATCCACTTGGAAAGAGTAGGATAGATGGAAAAGCTTACGCAGTGGTTTTTGCAAGCATTGATGAACACCTCTTCAGAACAGTAGCGGGGATACCATCAGGACCAGTGAATTTGTGTGTGTCAAGGTCTTTCAGTACTCTTGCAACTGCACGAGTGCAAAAGAAAATTCGTCCCATAAAATCGTTTACGCTCTCAAGAACAGGGCTTAATTTCTAGTGATACAAAAATTTATTTCGTCGAATATGACCGTTGCAGGTTTGAACTTATCCCGGTTTTCCTCAGTGAGGTTGGCTTTATAAATCCGGAAACTTACATCTTTCAACCTATTTACCTCTTTACAGCACTTTGTCTTTATTTTAAGATCAAAACAACTCTTTTAAAAATTGATTAATGTGTTTTTTCCTCAAAACCAAAAAAACTTCCCTATTTTCAAAGGACTTCATAATGTCTTTAAAAAAAAAGATTGTAATTTATGTTCTTTGGTATAAATACTCTTAACTACGTTTTCGGTATTACAATGTGTATAGGTTGCTTCGTTACACAACCTGACGGAGTATTTTAAATAAATTTTTGAAATTCCATCTGGTTAGTGTGTGTGGGGAGTGTATTGTATTGTATATGCAACATCCAACCTTGCTACAAATCTTTATCCTGCTACAAAATAGTGTTCATAAAGGAAAAAGTTATTTGCGTCAAAATTCCTCGTTACTATACTTAACTTAACTGTTTGCTGTATACTTTTAGGTACATAGAGCGTAAAGCTTTAACTTGTGTAATGTGTATCGTTGGCTTATGAGTTGACACACAAAATTCTTGTTACCAAAATTTGTTGTGTTTTCAGAGGGGAATTGTTTTTGAAAACAACAGGAAAAACATCCGGAGGAAGTCGTACTTAACCCCCCGACAACAACGACGCACGATGAAAGACAAAAGTTGATACCACGAAAACATTATCCTAGAGATAAGATAGCATCGAGGGACATAAGCAACCTTTTTGTAGCCAAGGTCGATCTACTTTATATATTCTTTTTTGAGTAAATCACCTTTACTAAGATTCCTCTATACTTTTTTGAAAGTGCAAAACGCGCTTTTTTCTTTCTCATATTTTTGTTCCTTTATATAGGGACCTTAAGGATACGTGATTTGACTGCTTCCAGCAATTTTGACATTTTTTTTTCTGTTCTGAGTGGGTGCTGTTGTTGTCATTGAATTTGTAACTCTTTCTCTATAGTGAAACACTCCCCCTTAGAAGCAAGAGGTGATACCGCAAAACGCCTCATATGCCATACTTAGCTATAGAGGTAGGTAGTTAGGTTTAAGGCTGTTTTGAAGGCAGAAAGTGCGTGATCAAAATATATTTTTGGATCCAAAAATAGCTCGAACGAAATTTTATTACTGTGGCATATATAAAAGGTCTAATTTTATGAACGAAGCATGTCGGGCGTTAAAGGTTTAATGTGTGGCCCATATCACACACAGCAGAGTTTCAAATATATACTATAATAATTGTAACTTTAATGCTAAGACATTTAATGGTGTAAAAAAGTTTTCTTCAGCAAAAGAAAAAATATACTACGTACGTCTACAATATGTAGTATGTATGTAAGTGGTATTGGCGCATTATACCAATCAGAAGAAGTCAGGTTTTTTTGTTCTTGGAAATATTGTGTGCCTTGAAAGCATTCTTTAATTTAGGGTGTTATTTTTTTTATTAATATTATTTGTGTTCTCATTTAAGAAGAAATAAAAGTTTATTGTAATTGTCACTATAATACTTAGAGTCGCATGTGGAATATAATTTTTTAGTGAGGAAAAAATTATTGAATGCTTAAATTTCGGAATTTATTTATAATTTTTACGAACACTCGTAAATTTTCGTCGGTAATAGTGTGAGCAAGAGATTTTAAGCACCTTGAAAAAGTCTGAGAATTTTCGGGCTTTTATAAGACAGCATGTTTTAATGGAATAAGGAACGTATGCTTTAAGCACTTTTATAATTTCGGCAAAAAATGTATAGGGTCCGTCATCTAATGTTTTTTTTTTCAATTAGTGCTTATTTCGTGAATGGTAACACTTAGCTCATGTCTGATTTGACAGATAATTATTTTTATTATTACGCTGAACGAATATGGTTGTGTATACGCTTAAACAACGCTGAAAACAACGCTAAGAGAAGATTTTTCCAAAGAAATCATCTTTTCAGATGAAGCTCATTTTAATCTTGGCGGGTATGTAAACAAGCAAAATTGTAGCATTTGGGGCACAGACGCACACGCATACATTGAAAAGCCGATACATCCAAAACGAGTAACTGTTTGGTGTGGATTTTGGCCCAGAAGCATAATTGGGCCATTTTTCTTCGAAAACGAGCTAGGAGTGGCCGTTACAGTCAATGGCGATTGAACGAATTTTTGTTCACAAAAATTGAAAAGGAGGATATTGGCAACATTTGGTTTCACCACGACACGGCGCTAAGTGCCACACAGCCGAAGCTACACTCGATGTTTTTATTGCATTTTCAAAAAAAAAAAAAAGTTATTTTGCGGACCCTATTTAGTTTTTTTTTCTATCCCACAAACAAAAATAAACTTTTAACGTTTTTTAAAAAATATGCCCTTTTAAAAATTTCAAAGACATCTTAAAACGCTGTTCTTAACAGTCAATCTTGATTTTGTAAAAGATACAGTTTGAATCATTTTGATTTTTTACTTATTTTCTTTAAAACCTCATAACTTATGAATTTTCATTTTACTTCTTATGAAGTTTTGAAAAACCTTGAATTTAATGCTTTTATGGTATTTTAAAAAAGGGGTTTTGGAAATATTTTTTTTTTTATTTTTTAGTACTGATTCCGAATAAAACATTCGGTCAATTTTAATTATCTGTTTAAGTTTAAAAAAAAAACCGTTTTCGACATTATTTATATATTTTTTAATATACTTCAAAACCTTGACGTGATGGCCTTGTTAAGACAAGGGATTGGTTACAAAACTAAAAATTGTATTCAAACAGCCTTAACATAAATGGTTCAACGATTCTTTAAGATTTATATGTAAGATTTTTGAAAACTATGATCCTATGAAGATTTTTCAAAAATTTCAAAAAACATTATAAATACATGCTTAAGTCAGAGATCATATATTTTAAAAGCCGTCACGAAATTTTTAGAAAAAAATACTCTTTCATGAAGTTAAATATCCTCAAATTTTTTAAAAGACATATCTCAAAAACATCGCAAGCCAACCCTAAAGATCTACGACCTATAAGTGTATCATCATTCTTTCTTAAGATCTTGGAAAGATTGATTGATATTCATTTAAGGGCAAGTATTGATACAAGATTTCTGTCTATGTCTCAACATGCCTACTGTAAAGGCAAATCGGTAGAAACAGGGTTGCACACATTAGTACGCACCATCGAATACTCCCTCCATCATAGAGAGTTTACTATCGTTGCTTTCCTTGACATCGAAGGATCGAACGCGCTTTTAACAACTTAGACACATCTGCACTAACATTTCTGAACTTAGAGAGTTTGCTTGGGGAGTTAATTCATTTAATTCTGACTAGCAAAATAATTATCTCAAAACTGGGCAACTCTTCTGCTAGAAGATTCGTTAGTAGAGGGATACCGCAAGGTGGTGTTGTATCCCCTCTCCTCTGGAACCTGTTGGTAAATGAAATCCTAACTGGTATGGATGCGGAGGGTTTTAGAGTGATTGCCTATGCGGATGACGGTGCTATAGCGGTTTCAGGAAAGCATCTTAATACCCTAAAAGAACTCTTACAAAATGCCTTAGACAGACTAATTCTTTGGGCTGATAGGTGTGGACTGGGTATTAACCCACACAAAACCAAATTAGTACTCTGAACGACTAGAAATAAGTCTCTAATTCCACCTTTCCAATCATTGTATCGTGTTTTAGGCGGAACTTTTGGCGATAAAAGAAGTCTTGTCCTGGCTTAAAGAAAATGTGATATCAACATCTGATATCCTTTTTTCTCAGATAGTCAGGCCGCTGTCAAATCTTTGGACTCTGTCTCTTCAAACTCTATAACAGTCCATAACTGTCGATCATCGCTAATGGAAATGGCACAACAGTTTAATATTCATCTTTCTGGACGCCGCGCCGCCGCCGCCGGGCCTTAGTCACATTCCAGAAAATTGTAAGGCAAATAAACTCGCCAGAAATGGTACAATACAATCCATTCTACCACGTTTGGATATTGCCAAGCGACAAGGCGTATTCTCAAATGGCTTTTGCAGACGCTGGCTGTATGGATAAGGAAGAGGAGGAAACAGTTCTTCAACTCCTCTTTTTAAATGCCCTGCTCTATCTAAAAAACGCAATTACCTAGGAGAATTATTCTATAACGATCTAAACGATGTTATTCATATTAACATAAACGTGAGAGGTTTCATAATGGACTCAAACTGGTTTCATCGAGCTTAGAAGATCTCACAAACCTAACGTTATAGAGTGATTTTGGAATGGGATTTTAATTAAAGCAATCAAAGCAGTATGAATTACATGACAGAATATTTAAAGGAACAACTAAACAAAACTTTATACAAGTTTCTTTTTTAAGCACTTAATTCTTCCTCCGTAATACCAACATTCTTTTTGTGTTACGAGTCCAAAATAAAAAAGAGGCTGGGATGCGACCCACACTGATAACTTCCCATCCCGTCTGTCGATTTGTCTTGCTTAAAAGTTTGTCTATATGTATCAATTTTTACCAAATTTACGTACTATTTTTTGTAGATTTTATTTTTATGAAAAAACGGACAGTTGTGTTTTTATAAAAAATTACTGAATATCGAAAACAGTATTTTCTGTGAAATAAAATAAGTTTGAAGCCAATATTTTTAATTTTTGAAAAAGCTATTTGAGTCGAAAGTAAATTTTTACCAAGTTTTAGTACCTATTGTTTTTTTTAGGTTTTTATTTTTTGTAAAAAAAACTGTCAATTCGATTTTTTTCAAAATTTTTCATAAAGTTGTAAACAATATTTCTTATAAGTTAAAATTAGTTAGAAGCCAGTATCTCAAATTTTTGAAAAGATATTTGAGTCGAAAATCAATTTTTACCAACTTTTGTTAAATTTTTGTTTCGGTTTTTAATTTTTTGTAAAAAAACTGTCAATTCGATTTTTTTCAAAATTTTACTGAATGTTGAAAACAATATTTTTTGAAAGATTAGGTAGTTTAAAGAAAATATCTCAAAGTTTTGAAAAGATTTTTGAGTCGAAATTCAATTTTTACCAACTTTGAGTAATGTTTTTTTTTAGGTTTTTATTTTTTATAAAAAAAAACTGTTAATTAGATTTTTCTCAAAATTTTACCAAATGTCAAAAACATTATTCTTCGTTGCACAAAATTGTTTTGGAGATGAAATCATATTTTAGTCGTAAAATTTTTGAGGTGACAAATTTTTTGTTTCAGTTTTTTTGATTTATAAAAAAAATCGTTCATTGGATTTTTTTTCCGAAAATATACATGTTTTGTATCACGTTACAATATATAATATAAAATTTAATTCAAGTATCTAGCGTTATTGGTTCATGAGTTATTTAAGGTTAACCAAAATGTTAACCTTTTTTTTAAACTGCTATGGTAAAGAATCCACCCACGCAATTTTCTTGAGAGCCCTTTCTGCCTTATTATCTGTATAACAAAATTTATTTGAAGTCGGTATCTCTACTGGTTCTTGAGATATGGACGACGAAAATAACGTCGCGAACGTACGGACGTACGGACATATGGACATACGGACATACGGACATACGGACATACGGACATACGGACATACGGACATACGGACATACGGACGTACGGACGCACGGACGTACGAACGTACGTACACACGCACGCACAGATATCTTTATAAAAATCTTTTATTTCGACTCTAGGGACCTTGAAACGTCGAGAAATGTCAAAATTTTCAATTTGACAAATCAGACCCATTACAATAACTTCCTATGGGAAGTTAAAAATGTCCAATTTTGTAGTTTTTAAAATATCGACTACACCCCAAAAACCAAGCTCCACTCCAAGCAGTGAATTTTGGGAATACCTTAGATGCTTTTGGATCTCTGATATCGGTATTGCTTTAAGTTTCAAAATTTTGTTTCTTGAGGTACTATAGGTACTCATTGCTTCAGAAATGGGACTCATCACAAAAATATGTTTTTTTATGAATTAGTAATAACGCAATGATTGTTAACCTTCAATTACTAGCTCAAAAATCTACATCCGCGAAGTACGGCTCAAGAACGAATATCTGAACTTCGAAATACGAGCTCATGGTTAAAACGATGTGCAATTCTGGAAGTGTTAGTATTAAAGTTGTGTAGTACCCGTGGCATGATGGTAAGTGCATTGGACTTATATGCCAAAAGGTCTTGGGTTCGATCCCTGGCTGTGCCATCTTAAGTTCTTTTTGCAGGTACTGCCTCTTGCGAGGAATTGACAAATTCTCCAAGAGTAATTCTTGTCATGAAAAGTGCTTTCTCAAATTAGCCGTTCGGATTTGGCTTAAAACTGTAAATCCCCTTCACCCCTGACAACATTACTCGCACACAGGAATGGTTGAGAGTTGTAAGTCTCTAGGCCCTAGATCTCAACGGACTGTTGCGCCTCCTAATTTATTTATTTATATTTTTAGTATTAAAGTTGTATCGTTTAAGGGTAGTAATTAAGCTGTCTATTTCATTAGAGTATAGTCCATTAAAACAACGTTAATAACCAAATACTGTCGAAAAGGCTTAAGTAAGTTTCCGGAGTACTTGCACAGAAACAGAAGTTATACTTAAGCTTTGGACTTATATTTATAGATTGCAGCCAGTTATTGGGAGAAAATCCATCCATGTTGATTTAATAAAACTGACAGTCAATTCGTCAGATGTAATGCTATTATCAACTGTCAAAATTTAGAACTTCCTATTAGAAGATTCCTTGCAATTTCGTTAACTAAAAAATCGAATGAGAATTAGATCATTTCGTTAATTGCGAGTTAACTCTTTTGGGAAGTAGTTAATTTTGGTTCAGTTTGATCATCTAGAGTGATACAAGAAAACATCCAACTGTTCATTAAAATATCAAACACCTAAGAGACTGCAAAGCAAGCTCTATATCCTTTAAGAGTATATCATATAATCACATAATCTATCCATTTCATATCTTAAAGATGTAAATCCTATTTTACATTTCTTCAGCTCTAAAGCATATCAACTTGAGTTGTTTTTAATGTATGTATGTTTAGATAGAAATTGTGTTTGAAAAAATCATGTATGTATGTACTAACACCCTATTTTCCAAAAAGGAAATGACTTAACTTTATATACCTAAAGGTACGTAACGTATGTATATATTTCCTTTAGCGTTATAATAAAAGGTTTCGAGAGAAACCAATTAAATTGAGCAATCTCATTCGAATAAATTTGACAGAAGTTAAGCTTCTTTTAATATAACGAGCATCGTCTTTCTCTATTTTCTGAATATGGTGTATGTATGTATGTAAACGTACTTATACTCTCGAGGTGTGTAATGTACAAGTACATATGTAGGTATGCAGTTCTATAAAGCCTACGACGACGAAGACGACTTTGTCATCATCAAAAACATCCTTTTTCTCATTCACCTTTATACCTATGCCTAGGTACTGAAAGGCTTTTCTACAAAACACATAATCATCATTTTGGCTTAGGCATGGCAGAGCATCATAGTACAAAAAGAAGAAGAAGAAGAAGTATGTAGGTAGGTAAGGAGTTCTTTTCACTGCGACAACAAACATCCTGTCTAAATGAATGAATCCATGAATGGATGGATATACCAGAAGAGGTATGTAGGAGAAGTCGCCTATAGAATCTCATCACACTCTCACTTCCTAAAGGGTGCGAACATTTGGCACACCATGCGCCATACATTATGTCATCCTTTTATATCCATATATCCACTGTGCCATCCTTTATCCTTTCTTTTTCTTACTGCAAACATAAAAATGACGTTAAAAAAAAACACACACACACACTAACAAAACAAAGTTGCTTGGCTTGACGACGAGGACGAAGAACGACGACAACGACTCAAAAGGAAAGTCAAGTTCTCTTCCGGGATTCTGGGAATGAATCTTCTGTTCTTCTGGGGCTTACCACACCAACCTAGTTGCCTATTCATTCCCAGAATAAGACAGCTCACTCCTCTGCCTCTGCCTCTTCCTCTGCCTGCACCTCCGCCACAACATCAACCACATTCAGCTGTGAGTCTGAGTGTTGCATGCAAAATTAAACTTTTCATATTATTTGATGAAGAGGTGTGTCATTTTGTGTTTTGTGCCTTGTATATCACATGTGCAAAAAAAAAGAGGTCCTTGCCGTCGTCCTCGTAGTCTTCGTCATCTTCGTTCAGATGAAAAATGGGTGAGTCTGAGAGTTGAGTGAAAATAGATATCTAACAGCACCCCCCACCCACATATTCACCCACAATCCACATCATATATATGTATATGAAAAAGGATACGATATAGGAAATTGGTCCTATCGTGTGCCATCTTCGTTTCCATCATCAAAGCCATGACACAAACCCTCACTCGTCCTAATTTGGTATCTGTTTCGTATTTATAATATATTTTCATGGTGTATAAATTTAAAAATATACTCGTATAAGGAACGCTATAAGCAGTGGTGGATGGCGGATGGCGGTGGCATGAAGCAACACAGAACACAGAATTAGGAGAATGACTTGAGGAAGAATCAGCTAAATTATACGCTCTAACCAAGTTGATCATCTTTAGCTTCATTTTCATCTTCATCGTCTTCACTTTGCTCGGCTCGGCTGGGCGTCATATCAGCGACACACACACATCAGACAAGAATCCACATCACTAGCCGCTGAATGGGGGCACGTTCTGCGTAAATGAGCGAAGCCCCCGTAAATTAGGTTCGTCAAACTTATCTCGGGAAAGCCATATCGCCATCAGCTTTTGGTTTTGGCTTAGAATTTGTTCATTATTTCTTCTTCTGCTCCTTGTTCTTCATCATAATATTATGAGACTTGTTGTTGCTCGAGAAAAAAAACACCCTATTTCTCATACTCCTTACCTATGCAAGGAAAATCTTTCATTCTTCAAGAATGAGCATCATTTCAGTTGTGTTAATTTTATCTCATTTGGTTTGGGTTTGGGTTTTGTTGTGTTGTGTTTATTCAGTTGGAAAATGATGTTCAAGGATTTCCTGACAGGCATCAGGGTTCCTTGTGACAATTTTTGTATTTTTGTATTCGAACTGTGAAATGTCTGTTTGTTTTGCTTTCGAAACAAGATGGCAAACTGGAACGAAGGTAAATGACATGTGATTTTTAGATAAGTTGTTCAAGTTGTGTAGGATTTTTTTTGAATGGCCTAAAGATAAGTAAATTGTTTTCGAAAATGTAGCCAGTAGGCAGGAAATTAGGATTCTGATGGTGCTGGTGCTATAGTGTTGTATTATAGATCTTTGGTTTTTAGGAGTTAATTCCTAACACATATGGTGAGTGAACTCTAATCAACATACCTAATACCTAGAAGCTTAAAAGGAAGATAAACACAAGATAATTTTGTGAAATGTGTAGAATTTTTTAAGCATCGTTGATAAAACCCTAATGGTTGACTGATTTTTCAAAAAGAGAGGCGTATTTAAGGTATGGAAGATTGGATAGACATATTTTTAGGAGAGGGTTGTTGTGTTAATAGAATGTTTACTATTTTTTTTTTTATAAATTTAAATATTTTCTTAAACTAAAACAAATTCTACTCCAACAGAGCCTTCAGATTTTTGACAATTGTAAGCGACCATATTTTTAAATATACATCTATAAAGTTGAGTTTTATTTATTTTGAGAATTACATGTTTCTTAAGAACACAGAAAATAGTTTATGTAAGAAAAATATGTAGATTTTCGTTTCGGTCAAATTTCTGGGCTTTTCTCAGTAAATTTGACACAGAAAACGACCAACTGACACTCGTAGTTTGACGAAACACAAAATCTCCTAAAAATATAATCCGTGTGACTTACTTAAACTTCTTGGAGAGAATTACAAAATTATAGGTTTTGAAAATATGATAGGTTAGAGTAACATCATTGAGACATTCGCACCAATCGGTCATCTTAATAACGTTTCTTGGCTAACCTTTCTTTAACGTTGTTTAAACAATCCATGCTCTAGTGAAATGCCCAGCTACATTCCTTCCCTTAAACAGTTCAACAGTAATACGAACACGCTTCTAGAAATGCCCATCAATATATTTTTGAGCCCGACTACGGTTGAACTATGGAGTACAGAGATTCGTTCTTTAGGCGTACTACGCGAATATGGAATATCTTACCGCACTCTTTTTTACTCTGTCATTGCACTTTTGAAGAATTCAAAAATAAATTACTCCTTTTTAAACCCCCCCCCCCTTTTTTCTTATGCTAACCCCGTGTTTCTGGGATACAAAACCATAAGAGTGTGTACTTATTATTAAAAAAGGGCATTCCAATATAAATGGAAAAGGGTCTTCGAGTATACATAAATGAAAACGAATGTTTTTGAATTTTGCAAAACTTTTTGCAGAGTCGGTCCTTATGATTAAGTCATCCTAATACACGTGCATCTAGAAACGTCCATCAGTGTTTACCCTTGACCCCAACTACGGTTGAACTGTGAGGTACAGATATTCGTTCATTAGCCGTACTGTGCGAATGTGAAATACCTACATAATTACACTCTGTTTGTCTCTATCCCTGCACTGTTAAAGACTTCAAAAAAAAATAACACCTACCTCTCTTTTTTAACCCCTCTGTTTTTCTAAAACTCAACCCATGTCTCTGGCATACAAAATCCCAAGAGTGTGCGTACTTATTACAAAAAAGGGCATTCCGATATAAATGGAAACGGGTGTCATTTTAGATGTGTGGTTTTAAATCGGGTAATACTTTTTTTGGAATTGGTCAATTTGACAGCTGTCACTTGACCATTTTTTGTGATTTATGTCAAATTGCTTGTCTACGAAGATAACGCAGAGAAAATTGACGCCTTGAAAGAGATTATTGGGAGCATATTGCTGACATAGGGCTCCAATTAATGCAAAAAGTGGATAGAACTTGGGCCTCTCGGCTGGAACAGCCACTCAAAATAAATTTTTAAACATAATGACAAACCCTTATCTTTTTAATAAAACTAAATTTTTGGCCAGAACATTTTTTAAGTCACCCTTTATTTAATGCCTTATTTTAAATTAAAAATTAGTGGCATATACATTTTTGAACATGAACTTATTTCGCAGATATATTTTAGAATCCTAGAATATGTGTAGGAATACCGGAACAAGTCCAAGCTAGCTGCATTCCTCCCCCCAAACAGACTATCAGTAATACTTGTTAACTTCCCATAGGAAGTTATTGTAATTGTTCCGATTTGTCAAATTGAAAATTTTGACATTTCTCGACGTTTCAAGGTCCCTAGAGTCGAAATAAAAGATTTTTAGAAAGATGTCTGTGTACGTACGTTCGTACAACCGTCTGTACGTCTCCGTACGTTGGCGACGTGTTTTTCGTCGTCCATAGCTCAAGAACCAGAAGAGATATCGACTTCAAATAAATTTTGTTATATAGATAATAATGCAGAAAGGACTCTCAAGAAAATTGCGTAGGTGGTTTTTTTACCATAGCGGTTTAAAAAAAGGTGAAAATTTTGGTTAACCCTAAATATCTCACGAAAGAATAACGCAAGGGACTTGAATTAAATTTTATATTATGTATTGTAACGATTTTTGGAAAAAATCCAATTTAACGAATAAAAAATGATTTTATTTCCAAAAACAATTTTGTGTAACGAAGAATAACGTTTATAAAATCTGGTAAAATTGTTTACAAAAAATAAAAACCTAAACAAAAGTTTGTAAAAGTTGTTTTTGGACGTAAATATCTTTTCAAAACTTTGGGATTATGGCTTCCAACTAATTTTAGCTTATAAGAAATATTGTTTTCAACATTCGTACAAATTTTGAGAAAAATCGAATTGACAGTTTTTTTACAAAAAATAAGAACCTAAAAAAAAACAATACTAAAACTTGGTAAAAATTTACTTTCGACTCAAATAGCTTTTCGAAAATTAAAAATATTGTCTTCAAACATTTTTTGTTTCACAGAAAATATTGTTTTTGATATTCAGTAGTTTTTTTTTTATAAAAATCCAATAGTCCGTTTGTTCTCAAATTTGGTAAAAATTGATGTTTGGTTCTTGATATCTCCCAAATTAATTTCATTCATCCAACTTGTAAAAATTTAAGAAATGTTACTTAAATTGGTAAAAATTTGTTTTCGACTAAAAATCTATTTAATAAAACTAGATTTTCAAACTAAACTATTTCTTTATATAAAAAATATTGTTTGTAATTTTTAAATTTTTAAGAATAATTCAACTAACAACTTTTTTAACCCAACTCTACAAACTTTTAAGCAAGACAAATCGACAGACGGGATGGGAAGTTATCAGTGTGGGTCGTATCCCAGCCTGTTTTTTTATAGGAATGAACATCAGTTTAACCTTGAATAGGACTTTGGACACACTGTAATGCAAAGAGATTTGTTCTTTAGCTGCACTACGTGAATGTGGAATGCCTTTGCTGTTCTCTATCACCGCAAAATTCATGAAATCACACTATAAATCTGGCTTATTAAGGATATTTAAAAGCCTGTAAGTGTGCTTATTATTACAAACAAAAAATATACAAAGGGTCTTCCAATACATTTTTTACTTGCGACATATAGGAACTATATGGCAAGTTTTGCATTCGTGCAAAATTTTGTCTGTCTGTCCACGCTCCTACAGACTAAACCATTGGGTCGATTGAGTTCAAACTTGGAAGTTAAGGTTTTGAGCAGATTCGCGTTAGGCGTTTTTTTCATTTTTTTTTAAGATCAAAACTAACAGTGGCCCCCATACATTTTTTTTGGTCAAAAAACGATAATTCGAATTTTCTCAAAAACAAACCGATAGATTTTTTTTTAATTTTCTCTAAAATTTTATTTTTTAACTTGGCTTCTTTTAATAAGAAAAACATATTTTTGTATTGCTCAGGAAAGGTACCGCTCATAGAACCGTTTTTTTGTTTTTTAATTTTCTCAGCAACTTATTAACCGATTTCAATAATTCTTTTTTTGAACGAGCTCTTATACCGCCTTAACAATATTTGATTATCAAAAGTGCAATTTCTTTTTCATTGGATTTTTAAAAAAATATTGATTTTTTTTTTTCAAAATTTTATATCTCAAAAACGAGTTAATATTTTTTTACGAAATTCAAATGTAGAGCGTGTATTTACAATCACTAAACAACTGCATACCAAAAATATTTTTAGAACAAAATTGAAAAATTTAATATATAAAAAATTAATTTAAAAAAAAACCGCTCTAACGATTTTCGAAAAAAAATTTTGAAAAATCAAAGGCTTTTTTATTTATAAAATGGCATTTAAATTTTTGAAGACAAACTTATTTTTCAGGTAAAATTTTGAATCTTAAATTAGTTTTTTTTTTTAAATTATTTTAACTGTATTGAATGTAACCCCCTCCCAAAAAAATTGAAAAATGGAGGTTTTTTCGACAAATCAAATGGCATTTATATCTTTGAAGACAAACTTATTTTACAGGTATATTTTTAAATCTTATATACATAGATACTTTTTTAAACAGACTCTTTGAATACAGGAGCAAGTTCGTGCGACCCAGTCGTGCATTTTATTTAAGTATCAACATATACGGATATATCGATTAGTTTTAAAAGATATAATTGATTAGTTTAAAGTCCTTTTCCTTTTTGTCACACTGAGAGTTCGTAAGAGTGTGTAAGAGAGTCTAAGGCCGTCTTTTACGAATTCCTCTCAAGAACTTGGCCTAATATATTTGACTGACCCAGTGGATGAAGGTTCATTAAATATAATCTCAAGCATTTGTAAAGTGCAATAAATTTCGTTGGAAAATAGTCTTTTTTAGTCAGTCAATTTTTTCGATGAATGGACATCAACTATCGAAATCCAAGTAGAAATCGAAAAGCTTGTAATGCATTTAAAAAAGTAACTATTCGGTGTAAACCTTAGATTTGTTCCCTAAAACCACAATGAAATTGGAAATCAGACATTTTGGATTCATTCGTGACAACAACAAAAATGTGTTTAATTTAATTGAGAAAAAGTTCTTAAAAAAAGACCCTGTATAAAGAAATATTCAACTCACCCTTATAATATCCAGATTTTTGACAACCATTTTACTCAGCGCGTCAAAACTGTTGATATCTCTTGAAGCAAACCATTTTAAATGTGTTATTATTTTCTATTCATCTTTTCAAATGCATGGGGCTTCGAATATGTTTTCGAAATCATTATTGTGCATTTTTACGATCATGCCACAAAAAGTATTTTATTCATTTCTCTACAAAAGTAATCTAATTAAGCATCACATGTTGAAATCACCCTCTAAAATCTGACATTCCAAACATATTCAAATCTCAATGTTGTCGTGTACAAATAAATTCCAGGTGGCGTAATTGGTTGACATCGAAAATCGACTACAACAACAATAACAATGACAATGACAACGACGACGACGAGAACGAGAACGACTTGCGGGCAAGCTAACTCTGCCAATTGTTACCTATCAACAGCATTGGACGATGACAGTATAGCAATAGATACAGAATCCACCACATATTATAGTCAGCTCAGCTCAGAACAGCTCAGAACTGCTACAGCACAATAACTGAGCAGTTACCCTATGTCATGGTTATGTTCCCAAAATGACATAAAGTAAAGGGATTTGCAATGATATAGAAATATTGTACTCGTAGCTATGGCATAGTGACCTTACCAGACCATACCATAGCTATATACCGTACCGCCGCAGCTCTGCTGGCTGCTGCTCTGCCATTCACAGCCGGAACAGAACGATGTTGTTTTTCGACGTTCACTGCAAAAGCAATAAATCATTGGTCGCCTGATGTCCGACCAGACGCGCAAGCACCATGCATTAATCAAATTCTTCGCATCCCCCGCATCCCTTAAAATAAAAAAATAATCAAAATGAAAAACAAAAGTTTAAAAAAACAAACATAAACCTCCACCAGAACAAAAATATATTTTCCTCCCCAATGCATTTTGTTAGGAGAATTTCCCGCATTTTCCGGTCGTTATATCGTCATCGTTATCCACGTCGAATACCGTCCGTCATCGTTGGCGTTTGCGTTTTCATCGTCATCGTCGGTCGTCCGTCGTCGTTGGTCGTTGCTGTTCTATCGAGACAATTTTTCAGTTCGATCTGAGGCAAAATAATGATCGTCGGTATATGGATAGATTTTCGGAAGTTTTATTTACTTGTTTGTTCTTTGGGTTTTTTTTTTTAATATTACAAAAACTGTGCAAGTGATTTAGCAAAGTTATTAAATTTGATGCTTTTGTTTTTGAGACATTTGCTTTACTCATAAAGTTCCATGTACAAACTTTGTACGTCGTCGTCCGTCGTCGTAGTTAACTTTTGTAATCCTATTTTCTTGCTGATGATTCGTCTTTGAAAATGTGGACACGACATCAAAGAAGATGTTGAAAATAAAAACTTAATTGTGCTCGAAGGACTTAAAAAAGGGAAACAAAGAAAACGGGTGATTAATTATACCTTACATACATATATACATATATATATATATTGGCACACAAAAATAAGAAGAAGACAATAAAAAAACAAAAAATTGAATAATTCCTCGTTTGTGTTTGTAAAGTTTCATCAATTATATGAGAAAAATGAAACTGGCTACTGGGGCGTATGCGCAATTTTTTTTTTTTTTTTTTATTGTATTCTGTTTTTGTTTTTTAATTATTATCGTTGAAGAAAAATAAAACATTTTTAAGTTGTTTCCTAAGTAAAGTTTAGTTTTTGTTAATTAGTACTAATTTATACAACGAAGCATATAATTAAAATGTTTTCAATTTAAAAAAAAAAAAACAAAAAACTATTTTTAAAAAACTATTTTTAATAAACTTAATTAGTAGAGAAGAAGGAGTTGACTTTTGCAAGAATTTCAGAGACTATGTTTAATATTAAAACAAAAAAATAAAAATCAACTTGAAGTGTAATTAAAATCAAAAAGACAGAACTTGAACGATTTTATGTACATATCTAAATTATATTGTCGTCTTGTTTCAATTTAACATTTCAAAGTCAAAACGTTTTTGTAGTGAGAGAAAGATGTTTTATTGTCGTTCATAGATCCGATAGAAAATAAAATATAGTGGAAGTTCACTATAAAGACAGCAGCCTTCAAATAAAATTAATGACGATGAAAATTATGTAAATTATTTTCAGAGAAGGAAGAAAAAGAGTAATATTTTTACAAACTAACAAAAGATAGTTGAATGGAAATTTGATTGTGATGCTAATGGGAATTTTGTTTTGCCCATCATTAAAAAAATTGAGACGTCGTGACACGTAATTTATGTATATTAAGAAGATTATAACATGATATCTTTGAATTTCTTCAGTGAAGTGTAAGCGTACCCTTGAGACAGTGGCCAAATTCTCAAAATCAAAGTAAAAAAGAACTTGGGGTACGACGCTTACTGATAAATTTCCCTTGGTTCCATTTAAATGATGTTTTGTTTGTAATAAGCAAATTTTTTTTCTTTTTTTTAAAATGGGCTATAAATACCCGTAACATGTTTAAAGTTTAAACACAGTGAGAGCTTTAGGAAAATAGAGAAGGGTTAAAAAGGAGTAACCGATGCACATTGGTCTTAAAGTTTTAAATATCAAAATGAGAAGGAAGAACAGAGTTTTGACTAAAGCATTTCGCATTCGCAATGTGTGGTTGAAAAAAGAATCTCCATACTTGACGTCCGAAATTGAGTTCAAGAGTTAACTGATGAGCATTCCTGGAGGTGGGAGTGTTTCGGCTGAATTGTTTGAGGGGCTAAATGCAAGTAGATAATTGGGCAGAACATTTTGAGTAAAAATATCGTTAAATTAACGAAAGGCAAGACACATTGCGGTGATGTTCGGGTGATATAAATGTTCGTTGTAGTTCTATCGCCTATCGTTTTCAAAGCTCTTTTATGGATTCTATACAAAGTTCGAAAAACTTTAATAGCTAGAAGTTTAAAGAAGTGAAAACTGTTTTTGTGGAGATGTTTTCGAGGCGTTAAATTAATTTTTAACAGTTTTTGGAAATTCTCTGTGGGTTATAATTTTTTGAAAAAAAATGCAGTTTCTTTGATTTTTTAGAAAATGAAAAACGTATTTTTTGTCTAAGATAAAATAAGTTTACATCAAAATCTTTATTTTTTGTTAAAAACAATTTTTAACACTTTCAAGTAGTTTTCTTTAGGTTGTTGTTAGTTTTTTTTTTTAAATTAAAATTATTTCAATTTTTATTTAAATAAAGAGAAATTTTAAATACATTTTTCTGTTTAAGATAAATAAACTTTTGTTTTCAAAACAAAAACCAATTTTTACTAGATTTTTAAACATATTTTTTGTAAACAAGAATTTTTTGTATAAGATAAAATAAGCTTTAAGTTTAAAAGATTAAATCTGTATTTGTTTTCAAGATATTAAAGTCAAAATACAAACACAATTTTTAGTAGATTCTTGGACTTTTTTGTGGAAAAAACTAGCCGTTGCATTTGTTTTTATTTTTACCAAATGTTAAAACAATATTTTGTAAAAGCTGAAATATTTCATAAATCAATATTTTTGTCTGTTCTCAAAAAATGTGTAACAATTTTAAGTCAATTCCATTTTTAACTTCAAATAGGAAGTTATTATATCGATCCGATTTGTCGAATTGAAAATCTTTACATTTCTTGACGTTTCAATGTCCCTAGAATCTAATTGATATTATCTCCAAAAGAATAACGTTTTCAACACCTCATTTTCAACTGAAATATCTCATGGACAAAAATAAATATTGAAATCAGACTTATTTTGTCATATTCAAAATATTGTTGTAAACTTTTAGTAGATACTTTCGACATTTCTTGCGTTTTGTATGCGTAACTGGTATGGTTTTTATTGTCCTTCAGGTTGGATTTGTCAATTTCTCATAAGTGGCAATACCCATGAAAATAACGTTGGATGGTACAGTCAGGGATTGAACACAAGATATCTGGCAGTCTGACAGTCCCATTCACTAATTCTAATTATCATGCCAAGGGTACTACGAAGGATTCTGAATGCCGGCCGTAAAATGACCAACGAATGCAGAACAAAATACCAATTTCGATAAAACCGTTTTATCATTTAAACGTTGTTGTGGAAATGCTAAAAAAGAGGCTGGGATGCGACCCACAATGATAACTTCCCGTTATCGGTTTGTCGATTTGTCTTGCTTAAAAGTTTGTAGGTTTACGTGTTGTATTAAAAAAGTTGTCAGTTGAATTATTCTTAAAAAAATTCAAAAGTACTAACAATATTTTGCATACAATGGAAAAGTTTGATTTCAAAATCTATTAACGAGATTTTTAGTCAAAAACCATTTTTACCAATTTTAGTAGCATTTCTTAAAAGTTTTTATTTCTTATATTTACAAATACAAATTGGATGAATGAAATTTATTTGAGAGATATCGAGAACCGAACATCAATTTTTAACAAATTTGCGTACTATTTTTTGTAGATTTTATTTTTTTATCAAAAAACGGACTGTTGGATTCTTATAAAAAAAAAGAGGCTGGGATGCGACCCACACTGATAACTTCCCATCGCGTCTTGCGATTTGTTTTGCTTAAAAGTTTGTCTATACATACATATGTATCAATTTTTACCAAATTTGAGTACTATTTTTTGTAAATTTTATTTTTTTATGAAAAAATGGACAGTTGGATTTTTATAAAAAAAACTACTGAATATCAAAAACAATATTTTCTGTAAAACAATATAAGTTTGAAGCCAATATTTTTAATTTTTGAAAAGCTATTTGAGTCGAAAGTAAATGTTTACCAAGTTTTTTAGGTTTTTATTTTTTGTAAAAAAAACTGCCAATTCGATTTTTCTCAAAATTTTATCGAATGTTGAAAACAATATTTCTTATAAGATAAAATTAGTTTGAAGCCAATGTCTCAAAGTTTTGAAAAGATATTTACGTCGAAAAACAATTTTTACAAACTTTTGTTAATTTTTTTTTCGGTTTTTAATTTTTGTAAAAAAACTGTAAATTCGATTTTTTTCAAAATTTTACTGAATGTTGGAAACAATATTTCTTATAAGATAAAATAAATTTTAAGCCTAAGTTTTAAGTTTTTGAAAAGATATTTGAGTCGAAATTCAATTTTTACCAACTTTGAGTAATGTTTTTTTTAGGTTTTTATTTTTTATAAAAAAAAACTGTCAATTCGATTTTTCTCAAAATTTTATCAGATGTCAAAAACATTATTCTTCGTTGCACAAAATTGTTTTGGAGATGAAATCATATTTTGGTCGTAAAATTTTCGAGGTAACAATTTTTTTTTTCAGTTTTTGCGATTTATAAAAAAAAACGTTGATTGGATTTTTTTCCAAAAATATAACTGTTTTGTATCACGTTACAGTATATAATATAAAATTTAATTCAAGTCTCTAACTTCATAGGTTCATGAGATATTTAGGGTTAACCAAAATTTTCACCTTTTTTTAAACTGATATGGTAAAAAAACCACCCACGCAATTTTCTTGAGAGCCCTTTCTGCACCTTTCTACCTTATTGTCTGTATAACAAAATTTATTTGAAGTCGATATCTCTTCTGGTTCTTGAGCTATGGACAACGAAAAAAACGTCGCGAACGTACGGACGTACGTTACACACACGCACAGACATCTCTCTAAAAATATTTTATTTCGACTCTAGGGACCTTGAAACGTCGGTCGGGATATGTCAAAATTTTCAATTCGACAAATCGGGCCCATTACAATAACTTCCTATGGGAAGTTAATAGATTACAGTTAATTTGACTTTAACATAATGATTCCTATCATCGGTCAAATTTCAAAATTATTTATTAGGAAGATCCTTAATATCCTTAAACTATTGATTGCAAATAAATTAAATAAATCCTTAATTGCATTTAAAGTACATTTAGAAGGTTTTAATTTTCAGAAGAAATTTTTTATCAAACAACTGAGAAATGTATAAAGATTTACTTGAGGTCAAAAACTTCAGAAACTTCAAAAACTTCTACGATAAAAAATTGTATGTATATTCCAGATAAAAAAACAAGGCCCTTTGTCTGACTAGAGATAAGGCTTATTGGCTATAAAAACAAAGTGTATTAAGCTTTGTTGTGTCCAAATATCAGCACTTTACCTCTATGATTTATAGTTTTCGAGAAGTTTACGTGATTTTCTTCAATTTGATTCAAAAGTGTATGGAAATTCAATGCTATTCAAACTTCAACCGCTTAATATCTCGAAAATTATAAACATTTTCTGTAGGCCTTGTCATTTTCGAGATATAAGCAAAAAAGAAACATTTTTATGAAACAAAGAAAAGGTTAAGTGACCCGTACTGCATCTTTGGTAAGAGTTAGAGACAAACCATTGATACTATATTTGACGTGTATTTCATAAGGAGAAACTAAAAGTGTCATGGACGAAAAATAAGTTTTAGAGTTACAAGAATACAAATTAATTTCAAACGGTTTTTCCTTTTTCTTTAAAAAAAAAACATAAATGGTTCAGTGCTCCTTAAAAATTCATGTAAGCTTATACCGATTTTAATATATAGGTAAAATTATTTTTGAAAAATTTAAAAAAAAACTAAAAATATTTAACTGTTTAAAATAAAACCTACATTGTACGATTTAAAATAAGGTTGGGTTTTTATTCCCAAGATTTTCAGTCAAAAACAAATTTTTTGAATGTTTTTATTTCATATAAAAAATACCGACATTTTACTTAATGTTAAAAACAATAGTTTTTAAAAGATAAAATTAGTTTGAATGTCTTAAAATATTGTCCAAGTATTCGAGTTGAAAATAATTTGTGACCAACTTTTAGTAGTACTTTTTTGTCACTTCAATTTTTCAAAAAAAAACGTTACCAGATTTCAAAAACGTAGTTCTTTGACGCATGCAAATATGTTGAAGAAACGTATAGAAAAATCAAAGTTTTAAATTCGAAAAAATCGGAACGATTGCAATAGCTTCCTATGTAAAGTCAAAAATATACCTGAAAAACAAGTTTATTTAAAAAAATTTAAAGGCCATTTTGCTTCTCAAAAAAACTTCATTTATTATTTTTTTTTCTAAATTTTCAGACCGTTTTTTAGTGTCCGGGAATCTGACTCTCAGCCAGTTTGCCAATCTTCAAGAGTAGATGAGAATCCAAAAAGTAGTTGTCCGTGCATTTGTACGCTTATAAATGCAATACTGGAACGAATACCACTAAAACCCCTTGAAGTTGAGAGAAATATTATATCTAGATAATTGGAAACATTTCCTTACCAGATCCATTTCAAAGCTGATTAGGAAACATCTTTTTGCGCCATCATCATATAAGATTCAAACTGTTGTCTTAAGAAGCAATCGTAACCAACACATAGCTTACGCAATGGTTTTAATGAAAGTCTCAATTCAAAGTGTCTCATCGCGTGCCATTTTTGAGAACAAATGTGAAAATGGTTGACAAGTTGTACCATAGAGGTCTTTTAGAGGCAAACCCTCTAAAAGGGTTTAACAAATAAACTTTTCAATGGAGATAATTGGATTCTTTTACAGAATTTTGGTGAGGAAAATAAAGCCAAGGCAATACAAACTTACCTGAGAGTCAATGTAGTAGATTTTAGAGAAGCTTTAGATTGGCTTTTGGGGAGGCCATATTTTAAATAATAAACATTATTTATTGTGAAAACTTCTCCCAGGAATTTAAAAATTCTTAAGATAGGGTTGATGAAGTAGTACCCAAAATATTAACAGAAATATTGCGTGCCACTAAAAGTCGATGGCCATAACGTTTAAGGCTAAGGTCGGTAATTTTAAGTGAAATTATTTGTTTAAGTAAACTAATATTATGGCCCGTTTTTGAGATTAATTCTTTATGAAAAATTGTTAATCATCGAATATTTTTGAGACAGTAAAAATGAAAAAATCCATGTTAAAGTTTTATAAAAATCAATCAGACCGTTTTTGAAAAAAATTGACTTTATAGAATTTAAAAAAAAAAGAATCAAGATAAATTCCTAACATGAATCTGCTTAAAACATTAATTTCTAAGTTTGAACTCATTTAACCTAATTGTTCAGGCTAATTACAGCCAAACAGAAGGATGGACGAAATCAACGGGCTCGCTTTTTTTTTTTGAGTTCTCTACCATCGTAATGTTTTATTAAAATCATATAAACTTTTTCTAATTTAAAAAGTCTTATCTCAAACTCTATCTCTAAAAGGACATTAAAGAAATCAAAACCAACCACTTAGGTGGTGCAATTTGATTGCCAGTAACAAAAACATGCCGACTTATGTAATTATAATAATAATAATATAATATCGCTCGTGTCGTTTCGTTGTGAATTTTAACTTTCATGAAAACACAGTTTTTTAAAACTATACCAACAAATCCTCCAAGGACATTTTTCAAACGAGTCTTTTGTGGTAACATTAATATTAATAATATAAATTAATTAATTTCCTTCTATATAAACATTATACACCTTTCACTTTTAATGACTTTTTTATATACCCACCTTTCCTCATTCTTAAATTCTTTTTTTTTTTTGAAAAAAAAAATTGTTTATCTTAATTTTTAAATATTTCCCATTTAAAAAAGCAGCTCTTTGGATCTCTGGATCTTGGATCTCTTTTTAATGTGAAAACTTCTCACGTAATACAATCTCCTGTTATACGTATTTAATCTTTTTGACCTTACCTTTTTTTTCTTCACATTCTGCTCTCACCCGTTGCCTTTATTTGCTGGTCCTTGTATCTTTATATAAATGGCTTATACAATATTCACGAAATTATTAATGAAAACCAAAAAATGGTTTTATAAGCCAGAAATATAAATTTTCATTTTTATCAATTTCCAGAATATTGCGCGTCTCGCTTGTGTATATAGCGAGTGTGAATTCATTCGTGAGGTAATGGTCTCTAAGGGCCACTTGAAAATTCCCGGGGTAGAATCAAATTTTATTTATGTTTTCCCCGACCGACCGACGACGCAACGCTGGCTGTTTCAGTCTACTCTTGTAATTCATCATAAATAGGGTGATAAAAAATGTCATTAAATTGAAAACATGGTTTTATGTGAAAGGTGTCCAACACAAACAACAACAACAACTCTGTAGGCAAATATTTAGGTAGGTGAAAAAAGTAATTTTCTTATTTGAATTGGTTTCGAAAAAATGGTTTTTATTTCAAATTAAACACGCGCCAAGCAATTTCCTTTCAAAAAGGACACGACATCACTTCAAAATTCATTACATCCAACAAAATGACATCTCTCACTGATTCTGTATATTCTGTGTCCTTTTCACTCACTTAGTGAAATTTACATAATAATATAATATTTTTACATAAATATAGTTATTATCTACATAAATATTTATTTTTTTTTGTATTCTTTCAGATTCAATAATGACGAAATGGCGACGAAAAAGCAGCAATATTTCGAGCATTTCCATCGCCGCCGCCGCGGCCGTTGCAGTCGATGCATCGATCAAATCAAAAAGGACCTCCCTCGCCACATCATCATACTCAATGATGCTGCGACGAGCATCAACAACACCGACAACAATATTCGTTATTGTCCTGAGTCTAGTACCGATACTTTCATCTGTAGTGACCGGAGCCGGAACTCCAACAACAACAACGAAACCCTCCCAACTGGCTCCTGTCACCCAATGCAGGATGTCAGAATTCACATGTACCAACGGACGGTGTGTGTCCTTAAATAATTTCTGTAACAATGTTAACGATTGTGGCGATGGCAGCGATGAACCTCGATTTTGTACACGTGAGTAAAATTAATTAAATTATTATTATGTGCATTTTCTTTTGTTCGTTTTTGTTTCCTTTTGTTGTAAAATAATATTAATAACCAAAAGATTAATCTCGTAGATTTCACATTAAATTATTCATTAAAGAATTTAATGTTCATTTATACCGAGATTCGGTTAAAGGGCATAAATGAGGAGAAGGTTATTATGCTGAGGCTTATGATATCCTTATAATATTATGCATAATAAACTTTGAACTCTAAAACATCATTTTTGAAAATCATTACTCGTTTATGGATGTGATTTGGTTTATTTTGGAAACTATTGAAGCGTTCGTTTTGCAATTTGGACCAACATCAGTCTAAGTTTTAATGAAAATTGACTTAGTGAATGCAAAATCCATTTAACCATCAGACTCATCGTCGGTCGTTGTTGTCGTGGAGAGAAGATATTGAATTTGGAAAAGCAATTGATTCGGGTTGTCAAATAGTATCTAATGTATAAAGGCCTTCTCCATAGAGATATTATGTTTACTTTGGGTTTGTCGTTTATAAAGTATCAGAATTTACTTGTAAATATTATTGGAATACATCATAGTTATATGGATATTTTCGAATATAGTCATTCAATATTTGTTCAAAAAAATCATAAACAAGCAAATAACATAATGTTTGATGTTAACGGCTCTATGGTGTTTGTTAGATATATGTAGGTAAACATGATGTTTCTACAATATGGAAATTGAAATTGATCCTTGTTCTTAATTAGTTGCAAAGTTACAAAGATGGAATTGGAATAATTTTGTATATCACTTACGTGCCGTGCACTCAATTAGAAACGCTTTTCAGGTCAAAACGAATATTATGTGTTCTTTAAATGGATGCGGCCATCTTTTTTTTCTTTTACATTGAAATCTAGCCAACTTCACTATAAAATCATAATAGTAACATAGGACACCGTTATTTTTTCATTAAAGAAAGCAAAAAGCACAAAATCGGTAGTGCACATAATTAGAAACGAACCTTATTTTAGGTTTTCAAGATTAAAAAGTTATTTTTGGGCATTGTAAGTTATACTTTTGTATCTAGTCTTTTCGACAATTGAATATATATTGTTTAGTTAGGTCATAAAAATGGGGAAAAACAAATCATGTGACATAAAGACTCGACGTGAAATTTTGAGCCATCATAAAGAAGGAAAGCTTATAGCGAGTTTTCTAACATTTTAAAATGTTCAAAGAAGATGGTATATAATGCGTTTCAATATTTCAAGAAAAATAACACCATAGAAAAGATACCACGAAAGCCGAGACCAAAGTCAACCTCTCATAGAGAAGATGCACTCATCATTCGGGAAAGCAAGAAAAACCCTTTTGCAACTGCGAGGGAAATTAGGAGGGCATTGTTTCGTGAAGCAGAGTGGACCGTCTGTAGACACTGTCAAAAGAAGGTTGCGTGAAGCTGGACTCTTTGGGCGCATAGCAAGGAAGAAGCCATTACTGACTGAACGTCACAGAAAGGCCCGCTTGGCTTTTTCCAAAAAATATAAGCACTGGACAGTCAATCAGTGACAACATGTGCTTTTTCGGATGAAACAAAAAGCTTGTGTTCGCTGTCCGAGATCCCAAGAATATAATCCAAAGTACACTCGCCAAATTGTCAAGCATCTTGGTGGCAGTATTTTGATCTGGGGAGCAATGTCTAAGGTGTGGCGTTTTCCCAATCAAAAGAATTGAGGGTCATATGGACAGGATTCAATATTGCAGATTCCTCAAGAATGTTATACTGCCGTAAGCGGAAGAAAACCTAACCATGGTATGGAAATTTTTACTACCCGTGGCATGATGGTTAGTGCGTTGGACTGTCATGCCAGAGGTCTTGGATTCGATCCCTTCCTACGTCATCTAAAGTTTTTTCACGGGTACTGCCTCTTGCGAGGAATTGACAAATTCTCCAAAAGTAATTCTTGTCATGAAAAGTGCTTTCTCAAATTAGACTTTCGGATTCGGCTTAAAACTGTAGGTCCCCTCCATCCCTGACAACAGTACTCGCACACAGGAATGTTTGAGAGTTGTAAGTCACTAAGTCCTAGTTCTCAACGGACTGTTGCGACACTCGATTCATTCATTCAGTATGGAAATTTCAACAAGACAACGATCCAAAGCACACGGCTAGTTAAACTAAAAAATGGTTCGAAGACAACTCCATCACTCTTTTGGACTGGCCTTCATGCAGCCCGGATCTTAACCCAATAGAAAACCTATGGTAGCACCTAAAAATAAAAATGATCTACAAAAAAATTGGAAATATGCCTAATTCATTCCAAGAAATTCAAGATGTTTGGAAATCGATTCCAAAAAAAGTTTGTAAAGATTTAGTTAGCTCTATGACCAGAAGATTACAGTGTGTAATTGATAACCGTTGTTATTCGATATAAAAAAAAGAGGCTGGGATGCGACCCACACTGATAACTTCCCATCCCGTCTGTCGATTTGTCTTGTTTAAAAGTTTGTCTATATGTATCAATTTTTACCAAATTTGCGTACTATTTTTTGTAGATTTTATTTTTTTATGAAAAAACGGAATTTTATATTTTTATAAAAAAAATTACTGAATATCGAAAACAATATTTTCCGTAAAACAAAATAAGTTTGAAGCCAATATATTTAATTTTTGGAAAGCTATTTGAGTCGAAAGTAAATTTTTACCAAGTTTTAGTAGTGTTTTTTTTTTAGGTTTTTATATTTTGTAAAAAAAACTGTTGATTCGATTTTTCTCAAAATATTATCGAATCTTGAAAACAATATTTCTTATAAGTTAAAATTAGTAAGAAGCCATTATCTCAAATTTTTGAAAAGATATTAGAGTCGAAAATCAATTTTTACCAACTTTTGTTAAATTTTTCTTCGGTTTTAAATTTTTGTAAAAAAAACTGTAAATTCGATTTTTTTTCAAAATTTTACTGAATGTTGACAACAATATTTTTTGAAAGATAAAAGTAGTTTAAAGCCAATATCTTAAAGTTTTGAAAAGATATTTTAGTCGAAAATCAATTTTTACCAACTTTGAGTAATGTTTTTTTTAGGTTTTTATTTTTTATAAAAAAAACTGTCAATTAGATTTTTCTCAAAATTTTATCAGATGTCAAAAACATAATTCTTCGTTGCACAAAATTATTTTGAAGATCAAATCATATTTTGGTCGTAAAATTTTCGAGGTAACATATTTTTTTTTTTAAATTTTTTTTGATTTATAAAAAACCCGTTAATTGGATTTTTTTCCAAAAATATACTTGTTTTGTATCAAGTTACAATATATAATATAAAATTTAATTCAAGTCTCTAGTGTCATTGGTTCATGAGATATTTAGGGTTAACCAAAATGTTCACCTTTTTTTTAAACTGCTATGGTAAAAAAAACCACCCACGCAATTTTCTTGAGAGCCCTTTCTGCATTTTTCTGTGTTATTATCTGTATAAAAAAGTTTATTTGAAGTCGATATCTCTTCTGGTTCTTGAGCTATGGACGACGAAAAAAACGTCGCGAACGTACAGACGTACGGACGTACGAACGTACGTACACACGCACGCACAGACATCTTTCTAAAAATCTTTTATTTCGACTCTAGGGACCTTGAAACGTCGAGAAATGTCAAAATTTTCAATTTGACAAATCGGACCCATTACAATAACTTCTATGGGAAGTTAATAAATCCATTCTCAAAGCCAAAAGCTCTTAAGTCGATTTAAGCATATTTTTCTCTCTCACTCTGGCTTATAAATCTTTACGAATAATAAAGTAGTCAACCCTATCACTATTTCCATTGTAATTGGAAACTTTTACGAATCCTGTAAAATAGGTCCTGTAAAATTGCTTTATTTAACTGCTAAGAGCCCAGTTATAGCTATCATTGATTTTTATTATTGAAACCAATTATTAAAATTTGTTTGACATTTTCATTGAAAATGTCTATCATTGAAAAAATGCCCCTGATCGAAAAGAACCATTTAAGGTTAAGATTGATCATTGCAAGAAAAATAAAATGGAATGCCTTCAGTAAGACAATTGTGTTCGAATCAAATCAAAATTCTCATTGAATACCATTTTTACAGAAGCTGTATGGACGAGGAAGAGGAAGAAACAGTTCTTCATCTTCTCTGCACATGCCCTGCTCTGGCTCGAAAACGCAAGAATTACCTAGGAAAATTCTTCTTTAACGATCTTCACGATCTAAATCATATCAGCATAATCAGCCTCTCACGTTTCGTAAGGGACTCAAACTGGTTCCATTGAGCTTAGGAGGAACCCTCAAGATTCATGTGGTATCACAATGGGCCATTAAACTGGCCTAAGTGTGTCCGTTTCCATCTTGGACAGCCACTATAACCTAACCTAACCTATCATTTCGTTTTAAAAAAATTTAAAATGAACCCAAAGAAATTTTATGGATTAAATAAAGTAAATACAATTTTAATGTTTCCTAGTTTTTCATCTATTGAATACTAATAATGCTCAACCTTCACGTCATCCCAAAGAATTTTCTCCGTCTTCATAATAATTTTTCTCCATATTCCCATTCGAAAAATTTCTTCGCAATTTCCTCCTTTTTTTCGACTTCTATCGTAAAACCATAATCAAATATCAATCGATTATTGCTAAAGTTTGTCAACTAAGAACTGAGGGCTTTTGTTTTATTTGAATTCTTCATCTACAAAACTTTGGATATAGTTTTAAAACTTAAATATTGAAATAGTGCTGCATGCTTTGTCTCTGTGTTTTGCTGTAACATAAAACTCCAATTATTTCCGCATTCACTGATGGCACTAAGCAGTAAGCACTGGCAATGGTATTGTGCAAAAATTGCAATAATTGTCTTTTCAAAAAACAAACAATCACCATCACACCATCGCGCCACCAATCCTCCCATTTGAAACCCGAACAAGAATCCGGCACGCCCGCCGCGCCGCGCGCCGCCGCCGCCGCCGTTGCCCGCGCCATTTAAAACCAAAATTGCTGTCAGTCATTAGAAGAATTCATTCCCCGGAGGGTTTCAAAGCTCCCGCCGCCATCGTGGTGCGCCCGCCGTACAAATAAAACGAAACTCATTTCACCACCAGCCTTTGTTCGGTTCTATTTTGTGTTCTGTGTGCTTCCGAGAAAACTTGACGATCCCGCTCTCTGTTTGCTAATAATTACTTTAATCCTTCGGGACTTTGCGTTTTCATTGAGTTTATCACCGAAATGTTAGTTCATGTTTCTATGTGAGTCCCGATTGTACAAAAAAGGGAAATCTACATATTATCCTTGTCGTATCTATGTACAATACATATATGGAAAGACATCTTTCAACTCTCCACATCTCTCCACTTCCTCTTAATCCTCGTTGCTGTCGACAGTCGAGACCGCCTTCACCATTGCCGTCGGTTCTTTGGTCGTCATTAACAATGAATCCTGAATCCCAGTATTTTGAAACTATTTCCATTGAAATTTTTGGAATGAGCTCTGGGAATTTCTCCGTTTTAAAAAGGATATGTGTGATTGCTGTACGCTGGAATTTTTGGATGGATTCCTTGTCCCTACAGCTGTTGCCACTTTACTTGTTTTTGTTTCTGTTTTTGTTTTTGTACAAATTTTCCTTTCCTTTCTCTTTTATTTTTTGTTTGTTTTTCTTTTTCCTTTTTGTTCTCTCCTTTATTTGGTTTTTGGTGAAAAGGTTCACATTTGCATACTTCGAGTATTTCCCGAGGAATGTTATACTCGTACTCGTACTCGTATATATTTGGAAAAATATTTTAAATGGAAATCATTTCACATATTTGAATGGAGGGAAAGTAGGTTCCTACTATTTTCGTAGGTACACCAGAAAACAATCAGCAAACTGTTGCAGGAGGAATATTTTTGTTGTAGTTGTTGAATTGTTTTCGATGGAGGTCGATTTTAAAATTCTGTTTTATTTCGACATTTGCATTGAGATTTCTCGAACAATTTGAGATCACATGGAAACGAAAAAAAAAAACATTTAAAACGAAAAACCTTTGTGATTGATTTCAAATCTGTACGAATAAGAATAACTCAAAATGAAAGTTGAAGCACAGATTTTGGAAGGTTTTGGAATCTTTAAGTAACTACGAGTATATTGGATACTTCTTGTGTTTCTAATAATGAAGAGTTTTTTTTTTTGAAAATAATATAATACATGACATTATGAAAATAGTGGGTGCCACGATTCCGTCCGTCTGTCAGTTAGTGTATGTCATTGACCCGTACAGCCTGGACCATTTAACCAATTAGTTTAAAACTTGGAAATAAAGGTTTTATATAGATTTGCATTAGGTGTTATTTTAATCGGTCCGATTTGTCGAATTGAAAATGTTGAAATTTCCATACGTCCGTATGTTCGTACATCCGTACGTTCGGGAAGATTTTTTCGTCGTCCATATCTCAAGAACTATTAGAGACTTCAAATAAATTTTGTTATACAGATAATAATGCAGAAAGATGCAGAAAAGACTCTCATAAAAATTAAGTGGGTGTTTTTTGATTCCCATAGCAATTTAAAAAACAAGTGATTATTTTGGTTAACCCAAAATATCTCACGAACCAAAAACTCTAGTGACTTAAATTAAATTTTGTGTGAGATATTGTGACGTGATACCAAACTGATATTATTTTGGCACTTTATAAACCAAAAACAATTGTCACCTCGAATATTTAACGGTTAAAAAACGATTTCATCTTCAACATAATTTTATGCAACGAAGAATAACGTTTTTGAAATTTTTGAGAAAAATCGAATTGACAGTTTTTTTTTACAAAAAATATAAACCCAAGAAAACAATACTAAAAGTTGGTAAAAATTGATTTCCGACACAAAAATCTTTAAAAAAAATGAAAGATATTGGATTCAAACTAATTTCATCTTATAGAAAATATAGTATTTGACAATTAGTAAAATTTTTATAAAAATCCAACAGTCAGTTTTTTTATAAAAATTAAAATCTACGAAATTACGCAAAATTGGTAAAAATTGGGATTCAGTTCTCGATATCTCGTGAATAAATAAAGGTATTGTCTTCAAACTGATTGATTTTGTGCTAAGTTTTGTTGTTACCTTAGATATTTTGAAAAGTGACAAAAAGTTTTGAAAAATCCAATGGATATTTTAAAATAAAAAAGAACCTACAAAAAAATACTAAAAATTGGTAAACAAGATTTTCTGCATAAATATCTTAAGATCAAAAAATATAATCTTATATTCCCGAGAATTGTATATAAAGGGTGATTTTTTAAAAGCTATAGGAAAGTTTAAACAAAAAAACACATAAAATTCAGAAAAATGCATGAAATTTTTATTTCAATCGATAGTACAGTCCATATAATTTAATGTTTGAAGATTATTTTATGCAAATGTTGACCTTGACTGCGCCTCAAATGGTCCATCCGCTTAGTCCAATATATACATATTCTTTCCAACATTTCGGCCGGTATCTCACGAATAAATGCTTCAATGTTGTCTTTTAATGCGTCAATTGAAGCGAGCTTGTCTATATAGACATGAGCTTTAACATAGCCCCACAAAAAATATCCTAAAGGCGTTAAATCGCACGATCTAGGCGGCCAATTGACCGCTCCCGAACGTGAAATACAATGTCCACCGAACTCGCCTCTCAAAAAGTCCATTGTTGCGCGTGCTGTGTGGCATGTGGCACCGTCTTGTTGAAACCACATGTCATGCAAGTCAAGCTCTTGCATTTTGGGCAAAAAAAAGTTGGATATCATCTCACGGTAGCGCTCACCATTCACAGTTATGTTACGATTCGCATCATCTTTGAAGAAGTACGGTCCAATGATGCCACCAGCCCATAAACCGCACCAAACTGTGACTTTTTGTGGATGCATTGGTAGCTTTTGCAATGCTTCTGGCTAATATTCACTCCAAAATCGACAATTCTGCTTATTTACGTAGCCATTGAGACAAAAAAGAGCTTCGTCGATGAACACAATTTTTCGATAAAAAAGTGGATCTTCGGCCAACTTTCCAAGAGCCCATTTACCAACAAAATTTACGTTGAAGTAGGTCGTTAGGCTTCAATTCTTGCACCAGCTGTATTTTGAAAGGCATCACACCTAAATCCTTCCGCAAAATTTTCCACGTTGTTAAGTAACAGAGGCCCAATTGCTGCGAACGGCGGCGACGAATCGATAATTGATGGTCATCATTAACACTGGCCGATACAGCTGCGATATTTTCTTCAGTTCGCACTCTACGTAAGAGTGTTGGTGGTTTAATGTCCAACAATGAAAATTTGGTTTCGAAATTTAGTCACAATAGCCCGAATAGCCGCTTCAGTGGGTTGATTAAACTGACCATAAAATCGAAGAAGCGCGTGATGAACTTTCTTAACAGAGCACGCATTTTGATAATAAAATTCAATAATTTGCAAGCGTTGTTCGTTCGTAAAACGATTCATGGTTAAATTATAGCCCAAACTAAAGATGTTTGACAATAAAACAAAACGTGCGTCAGCTGTTTAAACCAGTGTTTCCAAAAAGATAATACTAAAAAATCACCATTTATATATATTTCATAAACCTGAAGAGTCTGTTTGTTTATTTTCTTGTTTGTTTGTTTGTTTGAACACGATAATTTCAGGAACTTCTAGTCCGATTTTAAAAATTCTTCCAGTGTTAGATAGGCCACTTAATAAGGAAGGCTAAAAAACTAATACGAGCGAAGCGCCAACAAATAATATTCCAAATTTGGGTATTTTTTTCCCCTTTGAGAGATTTCCTGCGGAAACGGTTTAAGTTTTGCTAAAATAATGTGTGACAAAATTGTTCCACTTTAATAGACACAAAAATACTAGTAACGTCGCGAAACGCAGCTAGTTTTAATAAAATGATCTTAAAATAACTTTAAAAGAGTGAAATTATATTTAAAGAGACATATTTATTACGTCTATAAATCTATTGATTCTTATGTTTTAACGATCCAAAGTTAAGTTTTTGGTCAAACGGGGATTGGATGTCTTGGAATTGTTCTTATTTGTTCAATAGTCATCACCTGATTTAAAGTATTTTGAGATGCTGGGCATTTTTTAGGGACGTATAAATCAAGCTCTCCAATAAAATTCCAATGGAAAGTTGTGAAAAAACCAGCCATAAATGTCTGTCTAATTTTCATTTGGATGACAAATAAAAATCTTTAAAGCGCATTGAAATTCATTTGATACTTTGAGAATTTGATCATTTATTAAACAAAATCTAGTTGCACAATTATCAATACAAAACTTATCTGAATAAGGTTTACAAGGAGACTGCAGAAACACATTCTAATCTTTTCAAAACCATATTAAATGTTCAAAAAAAAAATATACCTTTCTCATGTTTGTACCTCAAGAAACTATTTAATAGAGCTTTTGAATTGAATAGAACTGCCTTGTTTGAAACGCTCAATAATGTTCTGAAGAAAATTCAGTTCTTCCAAAAATTGCAGCTATATCAAAAATGGTATTTTTTAATACTACAAAATTTTTACTTTTTCACTAATTTATTTTTAACAATGTGCATAGGTAAATGATGTCAATTTCCAAACTTATAGAACAAATAATTGATTTTTGATAGCTTCTAATAAAATGACTTTCTTTGATGTCCGTATAATAGTTAACATCCTTGATTAAAGCTTTGTTTTCAGTAGAACCTATTTCGTCTATATATACAATGATAAATTCTGTCTCCTCAAAAACTTCATTCAAACCGAGCAGAATGTTTTTAATTACTGTCAATATCAAATATTGTTTAACTTCTCTTTTAAAATTCCATAAACATCAGTTTTATTTTATTTTCTTCAACCCTTGTAAGTCATTCGTCCAACACATCACAAGACAAAGCTTCTTAATTACAACCTCAATCATATTGCATTTCCACTTTCCACATCACATCAGCACTCAGCATGTAGTTCCATAGTAAGCTTAATTTAAAAGTTAAAAAGAAAAAAGAAAACTCCAGAATCATATCCAGAAATAACACAACACTTCAAAAATATCCTGCAACGATGTGATATCTATATACTGTATACACATGTAGGGTAGGTATATGGTTGTCCTCATCCATCGTGGTCATATCAGTATCATGTCCTGTCAGTCCTCACTTTATATTTTATAAATGTATATTCTTGGTTCTGTATAGTTTTCAATTAACGCAGCTTAAGCTTTTGCCCGAATCAGCACAAAAATCATGATTCCATTTTGTTTGCACCACATCGTCGTCATCGTTCCGTTCACAGAATTCAGAGCAAAAGCGTTTATACATTATAAAATAATATATAGAATATACGAGTATCCTTTTTACAAGGATTATTATTATTATTTTTAGCCATTTCCTCTCTTTTTCTCATACAATTCTTATACCACATCGTCAACGAACAAACTTAAAGGATATCAAAAATAATAAAATTTAATTTGTATCTCTTTTTCTTTCTTTTTTCAGGATGTAACAAAACTTACTATGGCGACATTGGACTAACGTATTCCCTGGAATTACATCGACCAAAACAGGATAAGATTCCGTACGTGTGTATCCTGACATTCACTGCCGCTGGCGGGATTCATGGCGACGTTGTTCAGGTGTGTTGTTTTTGTTTTTGTTTTGTTTTCTTTGTTGTTGTTTTTTGTATCATGACAAATTTAAAGTTTTCCTTTGTTTCCTTGCAAAATACCAAAAAGAAAGCACAAGAAGAAAAACAATACCCTAAGGACTTGTTATACATAGAAGAAGATATGAGAGTATAGTAGGGTGTGTATATTGTTGTGATGTCCTTGCTGCGGTTTCACATATAAGTATACTGTCGTGTGATTGAGTTCTTAGCGAACCTCCCTTCTCGAGCACTTAATTTTCGTGGCACATTACTTACTTTCCGACACAGAGATAACGTTTTGCCATTAATATTAGTCCTAGTATTCTTTTTTGATCCTTGCCCTGCTCCATAGCACATCCTTCGACGATGTTTCAGGGGGGGTGGCCATAAAAGCAAATAACCTGAGGAGAAATTATTTACACTGTGTCGAGTCGACTAGCTCTACAGTTTATATTGTTTATTTTTCTTTTTTTCTTTTTTAAATCTTATTATACTCCAACTCCTACTCGTATTTCAAAGTACCACCCCCACCCCCTCAACACGTGGGCGTTTTTACGTATATTATATTTGATGTGAAAGGAAACACTACATCACCCATCACACTCTGAGGATAAAGTCCACATCAAAGCTGCAATGACGATTTGTCATGATGATCCTGATGGATAAAGAGTGAGAAAGAGAGAGGTCAGGTGCTCCTGCCTGCGCTAGCTGGATTCAAATCCGCCTTAGGCACAACTTATCCAGATCACATCACATTAAATTCCCACACTTCTTTTGGTTCTTAGGTTCTTGGTCCTTTTTCCTTTTTCCTTGGACATCATGCACATCTCGCACGACAATGATGGGTGTGTGCAAAAGGAAACGGATATTAAAGTCATTTTATTATCCTGCCACCTCAACAGGATGTCTATTCTGCAAGTATTACTTGTGTGACATTCTTCAGATGAAGAAGAAAAATGGCACTTTCTGGAAATGGCTTACACACAGTTGAGAAAAAAAAAAGAAAAACAATGTACTCAGAGTCCACATGTGTATGAAGGTACACTACGAGTATAACTTTCATATCCTTTCACCAACAGATAGGGTTTATCCCTGGTATCCTGTCTCGAAATTGTTTTCTAAGAAGGGACAGAAAAAAATATATATATCTTAAGACGACCGACGATGTTTCTTCCAACCTATTCTTTTTTATGGAACTTTTATAGCCAACTGTTGGCACTCTTGTTGATATTAGATTTTATTCTTTTTATTCCTACTTCGTTCCAGGTAACCCTTGACAGTTTTACTATTGGACGATTTACATCGTACGTGCACGATGGATGTCCGGATGGGTATATGCAGATTTCTGAATCGGCGAGAACGCCCATTGGCGGAATGTGGTGTGGGTCGTCATGGGGACCAGTGCTGTTTTATAGTGAGACCAGATCTTTGGTTTTCACTGTGAAACTTAACAGGTGAGTTCTTTTTTTACTCTAAATTAAAAAAAAAAAACAATAATATATGGACTTAGTTCAGTAACACTTAAAAATCAGTTAATTTTTGGGTTCAAGTAGTTTAAAGTAGTAAGTAAAATATATAAAATATAGACAGACGGGAACATATGCGAAAGATAAAGGTAGCATCCCATTTTTATTAATAGAGCATACTCAAACGGTTTCCATACAATCAATACACCAAAGACACAGTCTGAGCATTACGAATAAATAAAGATGTGCATTGGTTTTGAATTTTCGAACATAACAATGACTGGGAAAGACAAAGCGTCGTCGTAGGGAATTACACATTCGTGTAGTACGGCTATAGAAGAAAAATATGTACTTCAGTATACGACTAAATCTGAATTCGAGTTGAAACTGATGGTATGATGATACAAAATTAAATAAGGAGGCGCAACAGTCCGTATAGAGAACCAGGACTTAGTGACGTACAATTTCTTAACCATTCCTGTGTGTGAGTCATTTCAGGAATGGAGGGGACCAACAGTTTGTATGCCTATACCAAACGGCTAATTGGAGAAAGCACTTTTTATGACAAAAATTACTTTTGGAGGATTTTTCAATTCTCCGCAAGAGGAAGTACTCGTGAAAAAACTTTAAGCTGGCACAGGCAGAGATTTAACGTAAACCTCTGGTAATAGAACCCAGCACAACAACCTACACAAATTATTTAAATACAGCTTAAAGAGCGATTTTATTAAATTACAATGTAATTTTGCTCATGAATGTTTGACAAATCCAGATAGAATCCAAAAAATATAGTGTTGGAAATAATAAGCTAAAACTTTTACATCACTTGAGCACCTCCGGAATGTTTTATATGTCTTTCGTTTTTTTAATTATATTTTTAAAAACAATGTTGTCTCAAAAAAGTCATTTAAAATCCCTTCCCCTTTCCCCTAAAATAATTGTGTCCTAATTCACGATCTCCTGGGAATAACTATTGGTTTTCCTTTTCAATTTCAATCATTGATATTCTTTCTTTTTTTTGCCACACATCACGAATGCGAATTGATTTATCAAAGTCTGTTTTTCAATCTTAATTAAATATTTGAAAGTATTTTAAGACCAATGTTAAGTTAAGATTCTCAATAGATAACAGTTAGGTGTTTTTTTTTCTTAGTTTTTTTAAGTTAAAAAGTATGTTACAGTAGTCTCCATTAAATTTGTTAGTAAAAAATTCAAAATTCCAATTTTTTCAAAAATGGCCTGATATATTTTTATGAAATCTTCTCTTAAAGGATTGTTTGTGCTTTATTTCAGAACCAATATTTTGTTCTTAAATTTTCTCAAGAACTGAGAAAAATTAATTTCAGATCAAGTTCTTATATTGTGCAATTAATATTTGATAATAATTAAAAATTATGATTTTTTTTTTAATTTTTAAAAAAACGTTAAACTTTTTTTTTCCAAAATGCGATATCTCAAAAATAGGTCAACATAAACAACAACAACTTAAATGTTAACCATGTATTTCTAAACTCTTAATAACTATGCATTCCAAATATATTTCAAACAACTTCGAAAAATTTTACATATTACAAATTAATTTAAAAAAGGGTATAAAGATTTTCGAAATAAAAATATGAACTTAGGCTTTTTTTTTAAATTAAATGATTTAATGAATAATTCAATTCTTGAGGATACATTTATTTTGAAGGCATATTTAAACATTTTAAAATATATTTACTATTTTTAAATAGAGTCTTTGGATACAGGAACAAATTCGTGCATTTCATTTATTGATTTTTTGTAAGCAATGCTCTCTTGAAATATTCAGTTTCATTACCTCCCCTTCCCCCCCCCCCCTCAATCAGTCAATCAGTTTGCCTTTAAGCTCAATTTCAATCAAAGAGTTTTGTTTTCCAGCCGCACATTTAGAATGTGGAATGTTTTACCTAGCTCTGTTCTTTCCTCCCATTTTAATATTTAAAACTTTAAGAGCAATGAGTACCCTTTTCTAAATTTGAATTCTTCCTTATTTTCTTCTTATTGTGCTTAAATTTTAACCCCTTTTGTCTGCGCCAAATATGGAAATAAATTTCAACTTTCTGTCTATCAGAAATGTAAGGTAAATTGTTTGGCGATTGATTACGTTATTGCCACACTTAAATCAATGTAGATCCATTCTGAAAGCACGAAGTATTGAAATTCCATGAAAATAAATTACAAAAAACCTTTGATGTCTATGGATTTTCTTTGTTTTAGCCATTTAGAGGCTTTGATAAAGCCTTCTAGGTGGTTTCCTGAAATGACTACCAGTGCTTCAAGATTATTGTAGATCTGTCTTTCTAAGAGTTTGTTTCTAATGTGTTATTGTGCTAGGCAGTGGCATAAGAAGTCGGCTATATCTTCCTGATATTCCTCATCAGTGCAGCCTTTGCACATGTCATCCCCATGTAAACCGCATTTTCTTTTTATGGTATACCAACAGGTTGTGACCTAGACCTTAGAGGCAAAAAAGTGGATTTTTTGCGGTTTTAAAAAAAAATATTACAAAACAATCGTACCCGTGTGGGAATCCCGCAGCCAAATTTTGTTTCAAAATTCAAAATTAGTTACATATAGTCTCATCTATTTTTGCCTTTTATGAATATAGCAGAAACGTTTTCAATTTTTGGGGAAAAGTTAATCTTCAGTATGCAAAACCTCCGACGTTTTGTTCAAATTTTCAGACTTTGAAAACCAAAAACGGACTTTCCCAGTAATCAATGTCTCCAAACTTAACATAATAGAGCCTTAATACCTTCTATGTTCCTTGAAATTATCCTTAATCATTAAATTGGATTTATAGCTCCATACCTACTTTTATTACCTAAAAATACCAACTCACCTAATAAAAAAGACACAAACCATTAATCTTTGATTACCGATGATACATTTTTCTTGATATTTTTTTTTGTTTCCGGTATGAGTTGCCCCTGAATTATGGGCAGAGATGGGTTGCGTTCACACCGCCTACTAAAATATTCCGCACAATTAATACCCTGGCATAGCTCATCCTTAGACGACTCAAAATGTAAGAAAGAACTCATCCCAAAAAATATGAAATACCGGGAAACTAACTCAACGAAAGAAATGGTTCGTACATTCGATCAATTCATTCAAATACACAAACCATTGTTTTCATAAATTATTTTCCCAGTATTTCATACTTTCATTGTAATAAAAAGATTGAAGTGTTTCAACAAATTATAAATGTACATTCGAACAAAAACACAATAAGCATAGTATTGAGAAAATTCTCTTTCTTTTGACAGATGACAGCTAATTTGTTAAAATTGGTTCAGTGTAAAAACCGGAAAAGGGAGACTTACTAACGCCAAAATATATATGATAAATCGAGATTACAAAAACAAGATTAGATGGTAAATGTTGTAAATGTTTTTGAATCGATTTATTTTAGAATGGCGGCTATACGAATATACCGTTTAAACGATGACGTCTTCTTTTTAAGGGTCCACAGCCGGGCTAACAGCTTCTATAAACTTAAAAATTTGCTTAGTAAGATTGTTGTTAGGCTATGCAATGTGAAAAAAGAAATAATACAAAACTCAAGTCTGAGTTATAAATTCGGCCAAGTTAAACAAATTTAGCATTAAGATAAACGCGTTTGAAGTTTTGAATAGCAAACATTTATGAATAATTTTACAACCCCTTTAATACTTAAATTCAAAAACCGAGTACTTAAAGGTTTTCCTGACCATTATCTTTTGTGACAACAGTTTTTAAATCCTAGAGGACCATTTTAAATACCCAAAAATTGTTGTTTTTTTTTCAAAAATTCTAGTATAAATTAATTATACTTCAAAAGTAAATGAAAAAAATGAACCCCAACTTAATTCCTTTGAAATTATTTTTTAGAAGAAAACAATTCTTATTATGACAACCTTCAATACCAACAAAAATTAAAGGAAAAATTCATCAATTAATCCCCAACATAATGTCATTTACATACATCAAAAGTGCTGTTTTCACAGACAATTTGAAGAACCTAAATCTTGTTATTCTACCTTCTTCTTAATGAACTCAGACCCTTTTACCCATTCTAATATCAACTAACAAAAATTTTTCTCAACCCAACAATACAAAAAAAAGACAAGCCCTATTCCCAACAAAATAAATAAAAGAAAAACCCTTTAACTGATTTTGTTGCGTTAATAAAGCTTCTTCCTTTCTTTGTATTTTACCCACCTATACGTACATTTTTGTATTTGTTTTTGTTTCTTTTTCATTTTCGGTTAACATCACAACAACACAACTACAGACTTGCCCGAGATCAAAGTGGATACAATTTTGACTTTCGTATACGTTACAAGGTTCTTTCCCGAGATAGTGCAGTAACACGTTACGGGGGGATTAAACTAGAAGGTAAGTCTTGCTGATGTTGTATTTTTCGTATATACGACTTGTTTATACTGTGTGCGTCCTAAAACCACCTAAACTCCAAAAACCCAAAACGAGCACTCTCACAAACAATGATGCTATTTGATCCCGAAAAATAAAAGAGGACGTAAAGGATTTTCGGTTAAATCCTTTTCAAGGATTTTGTTTTGGGGTTCGCACAAAGTTCTTCAACCCTCTATAACAAAAATATTTACACTACGAGACACAAGAGTATAGTGGTCCGTGCGTCTCTCGTCGGTTTCCACAAAACTCAACTCATTCTCTTAACACACACAAAGTCACAATAGTTTAATATTTCAAGTTCTTTGTTCGTTTCGTCCTTTTTTTTCTCTCTTTAGATTTCACTCCTTGGTATAATGTGAGCAATTTCTTACATCAAAATGCTGTCGAGGATTTCACAAATTCCAGTGCTCGTTCGGATCGCTATGGGCAGGACTTTAGTTTGTTTAGTTCATATGTTAACGATAAGTCCTTTACGAGCATCCTTGATAGGCCTGTGATGAAGGACGACCAAAACTACACCGAACCCAAATACTATTTGGGTAAGTATTCTTCTATTTCTCTCCTTTATATACCACAACAGAAACATTCCACTATAGATGGAAAGGATACAATCATAAGGATTTAAGGATACCTCATATAATATAATTTGATTTTAAATTCTTACAGGAGACCTAATCCCAGGCACCTATTGTTCAAGGATTTTCAGCGACTGTGATAAAAAAGTTTGTCGTCTTCAATCACCAAACTATCCAGGAATTTATCCCAGAAATTTAACTTGCTACTATGCGGTGCGACAGGTGAGTTTAAAGTTTACTGTTTTACAGTTTTCGTTTTCGTATCCTTGTTTTGTATAACTTAATCGTTTATATCCTTCCAATTTCGGTTCGTTCCATATGTGATGTTGAAATTGATGTTGAAGTAAAAACTTTACGCCACACAAAACAAAACTTTCGTAATTAAGGACACAATTGCAATTTTCTGTTTTCTGAGGGTGTAAAACTTTAGGGTTTTTGTGTTTTTTCCTATCAATTATTTTATTTTATTTGAGTTTTTTTCTTTTTCTTTATTTTTATTTTGATTTTATTTTATTATTTAAGTTGAAACAAACAAAATGAAAATATTTTTGTTTTTAAACACAACTTTTTTGTTTTGAAAAATCTGCTAAGGATCATAACTTTTGTTTGTCAGAAAGTTGTCTGTTTCTCTTTCTGTTAAATGAGTCGTTATATTTGTTGTTTATTTTATTTCTATGAGTTCGTTGACAACTTTAATGATTTTCATTGTTACCAGATTTTGTCTGTCGTCATTTTTGAGGTTGAAGAAAGGATGTACGTAAAACAGACATAGAGAGAAAAAGAGAGAGAGATAAATTTAACTAACCAAAACTGTTGAATGAAGAAAAGTTTTGCAAAAACTCTCAAAACAAATTAAGGATTATGTGTATGTAGTATGTATGTATGTGAAAAGGACACTACGGGAAAATTAACTTATTTCCTGAAACCTAAGAATTAACATATCCAAATTGTTTGAGGGTATGTCGAAGGTTGTAGTTTTCAAAATTATTGAAATCTTGAGCCAACAAAAAAGCAGGGTTCTCTTAAACCCGTAACAATTTGGGGTTTTTTGGTGATTTTGATTTTGATTTTTACTCGATTATGTCTGTTTTGCAAATGAGTTAATGCTTTTATTTAAATAACTTGTTTTGTGGATAAGTCTACAAATTGTTTGGTAAAATTACTATTTTTTTTTTACTTTTTCCCGAATATCAATACCACATTTTTGATAACCAGTATAGTAAGATCTTGAACTTTTTCGGAAAAAAATGCTCAATAAATAACTTCCTAAGAAATAAACCCCCAAATTTAGGCTTTATTAAATTATGAAATTAATTCCCAAATTCGAAAATGAAATAAATTCTCAAAAAGGCATGAAATAAGTCCCAAAAACATAATTAAATACGTCCCCAAAAAGCATTGAAATAAGTGTCGCACTTCAAGAATTGTCTTACCATTTTATTTATTTTTTGAGCTTTTCAATTGAATTAAAACTAACTCCTAAAAATTGGCCTTAACCGACTTCCCAAATTTGGGTATATGTGTATTTCATGGTTGGACATAACTCCCAAAATTAAAAATTAAATAAGTCCCCAAGGTCATATGGAATAACACCCTATGTTCACTAAATTTGGTGGGGTGTTATTTCATATTTTGTTGGGATTATTGTATAGTATTTTTGGGGGTTGTTTCGTGGGGTCTTATTTCACGGAGCCCGGAAAAATCTATCATAAAAAGTAAAGATTTTATTTTCTTTGAAATAGGTTCATATTTTTTTAATGAAAATAGTTAGGTTATTAAAACGTGACATTATATTGAAACCTTCTTAAAAGAAATAGCCAAATAATTGAGTCTTTCGTTAACTTAAGCGGGTTTTTTACTTCACGAAAATTGTGACAAAATAAGAAATACAAATATCGTTATTGCCAAGGAAATGTGTTGAAAAGTCAAAAATAAAGAAGAAATGAAAGCTATTTGCAAATTGTTGGTTCTATTTGATTCAATTTTTTACCAAATCGGAGTCTTGTTAAATAAAGAAAAATTCCTTTTCAATGGATTTAAAAGTTTATTAAAATTGTTTAAAATGTTTTTAATCAAAACCAAAACGCAATTGGCAAGTTTATATTTCTAAGATTTCTGAGAATTTTCTCAGTCAAATTGACAAAGCAGGAAATATAAACAGAATTCACTTTTCATTTTGACATAAAAGTTTAAATAACTTATTATTTCATTTGATCCTTTTAAAAGTGGAATCGAATCAAAAAAGCTACATTTTTATATTTTTTAAAACACAGAAATCATCGCAGATCTTCTTGGCATTTGAATTTTGTGTGACATAAGGGGCCAGTTATAGCTATCATTGAAATCGATCCGAAACATTTTTTAAATCGATTTTTGGCGGTGTTTCCATTTGATTAGAAAAGAAAATTATATACTGATCGATCGGAAATCACACAATTTTATTATTTTTCTCTAAAAATGTATTTTTCTATTTTCCGGACGGAAATTCATTTTCCTAAACAGCTGATACTTTTGTGTTCAAAAGTGAAACGAATCGTTCTACTGATTTGTGTTCCAATTTCACACAATTCCAATGACAGATTTCTGTCAGTACAAATTTTTCGGTGGATTACAATCAGGAAATTATTTGCAATGACAGGAATTTTTTAAAAATTCCAATGTTTGTTTTCAATGATGAAAACCAATGATAGCTATAACTGGCGCCTAACCAGAAATCCAAATTTCATTTTCATGGTGGAAATGTGTTAATGGTAAGGGAGAAATGAAGGCGTTCAGCAAATGTTCTATTCTATTCATTTTAATTTGTGTTTCACATAAAAGAGTTTTTAAAGCATACAGTTTAATTGAAAAAAATATTTTAAACATTTATTCGGATTTTTCACTAAAACAAGATTAGCTTGTTATAAAGAAAACTAGCATACCCGTGCAAGAACTCTCGCAACCAAACTTTGTTTCAAAATCTTTCAAGCTTTCTGTACACTAACCGGGTAAAGCTCTGCTGGGTTCCCGGACATAGCAATATAGAAGGGAATGATATAGTAGACGAACTAGCCAGGAAAGGGTCAAAAGCAGACACAAGTATTAGCGACCATTCAGTTAGGGGACCACTCGTCCCGATTGGGGTACTCAAGAGGAAGATAGACCTTAAACTAAAAGAGAAAACCAATATCTCCTGGAAATCCAGGAACGATTGTGTAATCTCTAGAAGTTTATGGCCTAACACGAATGAAAAGGAAACTCGGTATATTCTATCGCTGAGTAAAAAGAACATCAAAATCTTGATAGGTGTACTAACAGGTGATTGCGCCATTGGCACAATGGCTAACAGAATAGGGGCATTTGCACCCGATTTTTGTAGGAGCTGTCAGGATGAGGAGGAAATGGAAACCATTAAACACCTGCTCTGCGACTGTCCGAACCTCCAAGCCAGCCGACTCCGTCATTTCGGAAACAGGTTTGTTGGAGAACTGGATGATCTAGCACAGGTCTCAATGGCGAGCATGAGGAAATTTATAGATAGCACAGGCCTAACCTAACCTAACCTAAGTTTTCTGTAGTAAGTCTCAGTTTTTCGTGGCTTTTATAAAGTTAGCAGAACCGTTTTTAATTTTTGACTAAAAATGAATCTTTTGTATGCACACTCTTTCAGGCTGTTAACACCAATTAATTTTAACTCTATTGGTTTTCCTACAAATCAATTTTTACACCCTGAACTCAACAGTTCCTAAATACATCTACCAAATTTTAACTTCTTCAAACTTATCCTAAACCGTCAATAATCGGGAACTAAAGTGTATGTCAGATAAGCGGGTGTCATTCTAAAGCAGGTTTCTCTTAAACAGGTATTACTGTATACAGGTTACCCCATCTAGATGTATAATATTTCAAAATTTAAAAACTCCATAATTTTTCAGAAGATTTTCACAAATAAACAAGATTTTTAAATAATATTTGACATGTATTTCAATTCGGGTTGAGCATACAAGATCGATTGAATGACCGCCCCCATTTGATTCACAAAAAGCATCTCTTTTGTTTCTGTCTGTATTAAATAAGGAAGCGTATTATAGCAGCTATTTCAGATTGTATATTCGTTTTGAGTTCATCAATGTCTTTTGGCTTACTGGCATAAAATTAACTTTTTAAATAACCCCATAGAAAGAAATCTGGTACCGTTTAATCTGGAGAACGGGGAGGTTTCTATAAATCGCCATATTTTTTGAGACAACGTGTCCTGGGAACTTGCACTGCAAGCACTTGTTCGTAGTAGCTGCTGTGTAGCTAGTTGTAAATATAAGTTGTCTTTGTTCTGCATTTGTGGACAGACAAAGTCCACTAAATCCAACGACAGAGTGCGCTGTCATCGATCGTCTCTCCTACTTTTAAAAACTAATGATGATAGTTTTTGAGCAACCAAGCAAGCCAAGCTTCTGGATGTGTAGTGGTGTCTGATTAGTAATTTGCGTGTTCCAAAAATTCGACAAATTTGTATATTAACACCGTCGAAAAATTTTTAAAGGACACCAATAGGAAGTTACCTCTTTTTAATAAAATAACAATAAAATATCTTCAATACTTCGTAGCATACAAAATAATAAAGTCATAATCGTTATTCGAAGACAAAATATTTTCTGAAAATAACACAGTATTGAAAGACAATTTTCATCTCTCCCCTTCTTGCCACCCCCTCATATTTATCGCCTTTGTATGAGACCTAATTTTCTTTTGCGAAGACGATTAATTTTCTAAAATTCAAATCAAATTTACTACCCCATCATTTACAAAATCACTTCAAGCTCTTAAAAATACCTCAACCCCTCTATAAAAGTTTCCTCTTCCTTTGTATGTACAGAGTAGATATTTAATTCACCTCATTAATATACCTCAGTTCTAGAATTTTCTATTTCTCTGGTTCTATATTCAAAATAATAGAAAAGAAACACTGGCCATTAAGTTTATTGGTCCATTCATTTTTCATCATCAAAAACATCTCTTCTTCTTCTTTCTCGACGTACATAGTTAAAATAAAGCACAAAAGGATAAAAACTAACAGAAAAACAAATGAATGGTCCTTAAAAGAGAAAATTCTTAATTTAAACAAATAAAAAAGAAAAACAATACAACATCCAAACCGAAGCGAACCATAGAAATAATGTAAACCGGAAACAGGAAACCTTTTTTGTTCCATCATATAACCAAACTAATTTACTGTGTGTGTTGTTTGTTGTCTCGTACATATATCTCTCTTATTATTCTTATTCTTATTCTTATCCTTTTTGTTGTTTCTTTTCTGATTTATTCTTAAAGCACGACGTGCCTGATGGAAAACATGCCCTCATCCTTGTACGCCAGCCAAAAGGAAACCTCGTTTGGATATCCACTCAAGAGACGATAGGTAATAAGATAGGGAATACAAACGAAAAGGATAAGAAATTTGAACCCCGCCTCAAGACCTGGAACGATTGTGACTACATTCAGGTAATTATATTGCTTCTTTGTTAACCACTCTACTCTCTACATGCATACATATATATTTCAGTAAACTTATTTTCTTCTTTTTTTAGTTTAGTTCTATTTTTCTTTATTCTTCTTTTGAATTTCATTCGTGATTTCTCACACCCACGAACCACAATTACGACCACCACTACCACCAGCGCAAGTTCAAACTTTCTAATTGTTTACAAAGAAATCTAAATTGTTTTTACATGATTACCTTGTCGTTGATTCCGACAGAGGGAGCGAAGAACTAGGAGGCAACTAGGATAATAAAACAGAAACAGAGAGACAATAAAACAAGGACCACAAACAAAAATAAAATACAAAACAAAAAAATAAACTTCTCGTCCCTTTACGACGAAGGAATCTCATTTCTCTGTAATTTCGATTATCTTCCGGGAAAGCAAATCGCTTTTGCTATACAATTCGTCCTTTTTCCTTCACTTTTTTCTTTCTTTCTAGTTCGTAATTTAATGTTGTTGTTGTTGTTGGAGCTTTTTTCCATGTTTTTTTTCTTTGCCTCTCTGATAACGAATCGGTGCAATCAAATTAAATTCCCCATTACGTTCGGTTTGTCGTCCTTGAGCATTTACAAAAGCATTACCGGTGTTCTATGTTTTGTCTCTCTCTTTCAATTGCTATTTATATATTTGTCAAACAAATTCGGTTTATTGAGTTTGGCTTTACCGAAATTAGGTTACACACAGCAATGTGACTCTTATATGAACAGCCAGGACCTAAATAATATGATCATTTCTTACTTTTGACAATTTTTTACATTTACAATTTACTAAGCTCCTCCAATGTTTTGAACCCTTATTTTCCTTTTTCTAACTAGTTTATTTATTAATTCCCTTCTTTTAAAAAAACTGATATTCAAACTTGTCTAAACATTGATAGTTCTTGAAAATAAAAAAAACTTAAACGGACCTATACTTTGGAATTCCTAATTCTAGATTAGACCCATCCATTCACTGCTTAAAGATTAATTGACAGATGTCATATGGATTTAGAAAATTTATAGAAGTGAAAGTAGCCATCTGTGATTTTTATTTTATCAAAATACTAAGATGTTAAAATCGTTTAAATTTACCTACATCATCTTTAAATCTTAAAAAATTGCTAATCTTATTAAATTGCTAAATATGTATAGCTTTAATATTTTACTAAATAGTTTTAAACTTTGCCCCATTATATTTATGCCACGCCCGAAAAAATGCCTATTGGTATTGTGCTTTTAAAGTTTTAATTCTTTTTGTGGTTATCCATTGGTAAAATAAATAAATTTATTCTTGGTCTAAATCTGTCAAATGCAAATTTCCCCTATTTTGCATTCCATGGGGAAAAATTAAATGACTTAATTTTGATTTAAGATCAAATTTGTAGATCTGGATTTTTCGGCAGAATTGCCTCTCTTTGCACCATACTAGCGCAATTTTGAAAAAAATGTTTAGCTGGAAATTTGACAGCTCTACCGAAGTTACATTAATAAAATGTTTACAAAAAAACAACATGCGGCACGGAAAAAATCAATTTTTGAAGGAAATCCAAATTTACCAATTGAATATCCCGTTAGTAACATTGTATAGATCTTTAAGTTGGTAACACAAGTTTAAATAGCGGCCTTTTTGACAGCTGTCAAGTGATTTATCTTTAGTTTGGTTTGGCATTTCAACATTAATTGACTGACGAATGAACAATGCTTCCAAATTTAAGTTTTTTTTAGAAAAAACATGTTCTGTTCAAAATACGTATCGCTCACTTATGGTTGAATGGAAGGTCAATAAACAAAACTTCCATGTTTGGATTGATGATAATCTTCAAGTGTATGTTGACACTAAGTTAAATCCACAATAATTAACCATTTCTTGTGCTTTATGGATTGGTGGAATAATAATAAAGTCCAGAACCGTTTTCAAAAACGTATGGATCAATTATTGATCCATACGTTTTTGAAAACGGTTCTGGACAGAACGTTATAGTAAATGGTGACCGCTATAGATATTAATTTCTAGAGCCATGACTTTTTCGTTCAGCAATTAAAGAACTATCATGTGCAGGAGCTGTGGTTCCAACAAGACTGCGAAGGCGACATGTCACATAGCTTGTGCCACCATTGATTTTTTGAAGTAAACATTTGGTAACCGCAGAATTCACGTTACGGACCCATGAATTATCTTCCAAGATTGTGCGATTTAAAGCCACTTGACTATTTTCTGTGACGATATGATTCCAATAATTGTTTGCAGTAGATTTTTATTCAAAAATTCCATTTTACTTTTATCAACTCCCGAAAAGCATCGCCAGACCTTCGTTACACCTTCATTTTTGGGTAATATCTCTAATATAAGATCTGAACATAGTCTTTTCTTTGGTTCTCTTTGTGCAAGAATCCTTCCATCTCTAACATGCAGCTTGAACTTCGATTTGTTGGAATAGATAACATCTTTTTGGGTTTGATTAAGATGCTACTGAGCCCAAATAAATGTTTGTTTTTTTTTCAGAAATCCAGCTTCAATACTAGCTTAAGTGCTCTGAGTCCATTTCTAACGAGGCTTTTAATCACTGAACTTGAAGAAATTATTTTTCCTGTTTCTTGACACAGATCGTGTCTATGATCCTCTGAAGTCCTGAACTGATGCCGGATCAAGTCTGTAGAGCTCTAAAAAAGTACTCCCTTAGCCTTTCTCTGAAATGGAAATCCCGGTTTCACGATATTTTTTAAAATTCCATGCCACAACTTTTGCAAAAAAATCCAGATGCTCTTCCAGTTCCAAGAACTGCTCCAATAAAAGTATAATAAAATATTTGATCAACATTTTTGAAAAGCACTGTATTACATAGTCAATAATTCCTTTATGGTATATGTTGAATAACCCCAAGCTCATAAAACTAAACGTAAGTTCTCAAAAGGGACAAAAAAACGATTTTGAAACGTTCTTTATTGCAGCTCCTATTTTGTAACATTCTTTATTGGTGCTCCGCTCGTATTAGTCCTAGTGTAATGTTATATTACAAAAGCCTTCTTCAATTAATCGGCTATCTAACACTGATAGAATTTTTCAAATCGCACCAGTAGTTCCTAAGATTAAAGTGTTCAAACAAACAAACAAACAAATAAACAAACAAAACAACTCTTCAGCTGTATAATGTTATTATTGATTGTTACTGATGAAATAATTTGGAATAAGTTGTATGTGTTGACATACTCTAGAATTTTGCCTGTAAAAATACGTCCTTTAGGTAGCGTTTTCAATAGTAGAATGTCTCCAAGTGTACGGATTCCAAAGAAACAAAATTAATTTTTTCGAGCAATATTCTCAATAACTAAAGCTGAATCTCATTGAAAACCATTCCCTCGAGTGGTGCAAGATTAAAGAGACTGGACAAAAGTCTTCTAACAAAACAAATTTTTTGAAGAACTTTCACTGAAATGTGATACTCAGCTTATCAAAGAAAATTTCAGAGTAATTGATTCTATGATAAATAGAATAAAGCTTATTTAATTAAATAAGGATTTTTTAACTAAATATTACAATATTTATATTTTTTCTAAAGGTATTGGTTTTTTTATGCTGAAATCAGGTGTTCCTATTTTTTTGGACTCTAAAATCACCAGGCTCTAAGATTGAGGCATCAATATAAATCTTTAAAAATAACAATTTAAAAAATATCAACAAAATAATTCCCATATTAACTAAATAGTAAAATTTCAGATTTGTGCTAAAGGAACAATCAGTGTTCCTATTATTTTGGCCATAGCTGTATAAACGATGCTTGTGCATCCATAAATTATAATGAGAGGAATTTTAATAGGGGAGAAATTACTCCATTCCTTCAGTTAGCGCCATAGCCATGCGTTGCGTTGGGAAGTGAAGTGGAAGAAGCAGTTGATATATTCCTGTGAAATTAGATATTAATTTAGAACTGAAACATAATTTTGTAGAATGTGCAGATAAGTGGGGGTGTTTTGTTCTAAACATTTACTCCCTTTTATACATACATACCTTACCTTAGTTACATATGAAACAAAATCATCTATGTATGTACAATTAATTTGAATGGAATTTACTTGTGAGAAATATGTCGGTAGATTTTGAGTGAATAAAGTTAACAGGGAATGGGGAACAAGGATGAGCAGAGCAGCAGCATATACATATAAACTTTTTCGCTGTTTAATTAATGTTAAATGAGGTGTTAATTGTTAATGGCATGTTAGCGAAACACAAACGACTAACAACATTCCCACGCCATCAAACTTTTTGTTGTTAGATTTAGATTAGAGTTAGAGTTGGTGTTGCTTTGTATATTTTGATGAGGATACAACAGCAACAATACAAAAAAAAAAGTTACGCATACGCCAGAGTGGCAAAAAACAATTTTTTGAATCATTTATTTTCTTGGACCAGGGAAAAAAAGATACAATTTGTTCATGTTCTTGTTGTTTTTGTAGAATAATGTTTATTCACCGTTGGCTACAAAAATGGTTTATGTAAACTTATTTAACTTTGCGTCAAATCATTTGCATTTAAATAGAAAAATGTGATTTAAAAACAAAGTATGTAATTGGATGCTTTACCTAGGTATCCTATAAAAGAAGGCAATTACGATACATACATATTTACATAGATATTTTTAAGAGATGAAAAATAAGTATTTTCTAAAGAGATTTAAGAAACAATTTCTTTTTATAGGTTGTAATAGATATTCATGAAGTACTTAATGGAATTTTTATTATGTGAATTTATGTTATAACTCAATCATTCAACTCCGTGCGATTATGACTTAATTTAAATTTTAAAACTAGTTTTGGAAAAAAGATTCTATTTAATTAAAATCATCCTTTTGCATAAAAAATGTGAAATTATGACATTTGGAAAAAGAAATTCATTGTCTTAGAACCAACTCTCTACAATATCTGCTCAAAAAATTCACCCTACTTAAGACATGGAAATAAAACTAATTGCGAAACCATGTTTGTTCAAAACTTGTTTCAAATTCTAATTCACACCAGATACAAAATTACGGACTGAAGTCAACAAATTAATAATATTTTTTTCGAAATTCACATTCAAAAACACTTTTTTTTCAACTATAAATAAAGCGAAAGAAGCAAAAGACAGACATGAAATCTCTTAGCCAAAAAATCAAATCAAAAGGTAAAACGAACGTATAGATTTAAAGGCTTAGATCAAGGCTGAACACAAAAAATTTTTGCTGTGCTAATTAAGTGCGTGTTTTTATTAGGTCAACTATCTGAGACCATGATGGAGGCAGTTATCAACATTTTTGTTTGATATGGTTTCATGTTAAAAACAGACTAGCATCCTAAATACAAAAGTCCGAAAGTTCTGCTCTTAAAATTCTAACTGTCTATACACACATTTTTTTGAACTATTTTACGAAATGCTGTTTTTAAGACATGGGAACAAATCGTTGTTTTCTTTTTGTAAGTCAGCTTTTAAAAGTTCTACTTTTTGCCGAAATTCTACAACTTCTTGGTTTTATTTGATTCGGTTAAGAAAAATTTTGTTGAAAGTTTAAATTCTGACAAAATTATATTTTTTGTATGCACGAGCTGTTAATTCATTTGATGCTTACTAGCAGGATAATTAACTCAAAACTGGGCAACTCTTCTGGCAGACGATTCGTTAGTAGAGGGACACCGCAAGGTGGTGTTCTATCCCCTCTCCTCTGGAACCTAGTGGTAAATGAAATCCTAACTAGTCTGGATGCGGAGGGTTTCAGAGTGATAGCCTATGCGGACGACGTTGCTATAGCAGTTTCAGGAAAGCATCTTAACACGTTAAAAGAACTCCTACAAAATGCCTTAGACAGACTAATACTTTGGGCTGATCGGTGTGGACTGGGTGTTAACCCACACAAAACCGATTTGGTTTTATTTTCGAGGAGATACAAAATTTCATTTGTCAACCCTCCCCATATTAAAGGAATCCAATTAAAATTCTCAGACGAGGCTAAATACCTGGGTCTTGTCTTAGATAAAAAACTAAATTGGAAACGCAACGTAGAGGAAAGAGTCAAAAAAGCTACTGTAGCTCTCTTTTCCTGCAAAAAAGCCATTGGTAATAAATGGGGCTTACAACCCAGAATCACGCATTGGCTATACACATCGGTAATCAGACCGATTCTAATGTACGGTGTGGCAGTATGGTGGACTGCTTTAGAAAAAGGTATAAACCGAGATAAATTAAATAAAGTCCAACGTTCAGCTTGCCTATGTATAAGCGGATCGCTTCGCACGACCCCATCTGCGGCACTGGACACCTTACTCTACCTAACACCTCTTGACATTCTTAGCAAACAAATAGCTGCAAGCTCTGCTATTCGCCTCAAAGCTTCGTCGCAGTGGACTAACAACAACATTGGCCACTCCGTTATTCTTACATATTTAGAATCAATCCCAAAGCACACAGACTACACCATCCCCCAACTACAATTCGATAGAAACTTCCAGATTTCTATACCTCCCAGATCTTTTTGGGAAGATAGGACATTCCTGGAAGACGAGTCAATCCACTTCTATACAGATGGGTCAAAAACAAAAGAAGGGGTTGGTGGAGGTGTGTACTCTGAACGACTGAAATTAAGTCTCTCATTCCGCCTTCCCGATCATTGTAGCGTGTTCCAGGCGGAACTTTTGGCGATAAAAGAAGTCCTGTCCTGGCTTAAAGAAAACGTGATATCGATATCTGATATCCGTATTTTCTCAGACAGTCAGGCCGCTATTAAATCTCTGGATTCTGTCTCTACAAACTCTATAACAGTCCAGAACTGTCGATCATCTCTAATGGAGATGGCACAACAGTTTAATATTCACCTTTGCTGGGTGCCGGGCCATAGAGACATTCCAGGTAACTGTAAGGCAGATGAACTCGCCAGGAACGGTACAGTACAACCCATTCTACCACGTTTGGCACGTACTGGCATACCAATCGCTACTTGTAAACTGTTGCTAATGCAAGACGCTGTGAGGAGGGCAGGCACCAGGTGGAACAACATCACCACGTGTCAAGTCACAAAAAACATCTGGCCAACACTGGATTTAAAACGTTCAAGGTGCTTGCTCTCTCTAAGCAGATCGCATATAAGCTCGATAATAGGTGTCATAACCGGGCACTGTCTAATAGGAAAACACGCCACGAGATTAGGCGTATTCTCAAATGACTTCTGCAGAAGCTGTATGGACGAGGAAGAGGAAGAAACAGTTCTTCATCTTCTCTGCACATGCCCTGCTCTGGCTCGAAAACGCAAGAATTACCTAGGAGAATTCTTCTTTAACGATCTAAACGATCTAAATCATATCGGCATAAGCAGCCTCTCACGTTTCGTAAGAGACTCAAACTGGTTCCATTGAGCTTAGGAAGAAACCTCAAGATTCATGTGGTATCACAATGGGCCATTAAACTGGCCTAAGTGTGTCCGTTTCCATCTTGGACAGCCACTTCAACCTAACCTAACCTAACCATGCACGAGCTGTTTTTCATTATTGAAAATATTTTATTGCTTGTAGAATTTTTTAAATCAGAATTTAAAAAATACAAATTTCGAAAGCTGATTTTCAACAACAACGCTTTGAAGACTAAAACAATTAATTATTCTGCCAATACTGTTTTTAACCATAAAAACTTTGTAGAAAGTTTGTTAAAAAGTATATCATATTATTTGGAGTAAATAAATATCAGAATAAAAATGGGTACTTCACTTTAGAAATTCAGAATTTTCTGTTAAGTTTACGTCAATATGTCAATATCCAATTGTGTTCGAAATCTGTGCAGCAAAGAAAAGCTATTTTGCAAATATTTTTGATTGTAAGTTCAAGCTAAAGCCGTTGGACGGAATTTTTTAAAACTACCCATGGAAGTTCAAAAAATTATTTTCCAGCTTGAAATTTTATGTCGAAAAGTTACAATTAGTGGAAAAGAAAAAGTGAAAAATTTCACTTCTAATTCGAAGTGATTAAAAATTCCTGCAAAACATTTTCTTTCAATTTCTCTTTATTTTGGATTTTGAAAGCTCATTCTCAAAAAAAAAATAGTATTTCCAAAACTATTTCAGCTACAAAATTAATCTAGTGCAAAAACTTTGGTTTCAAAAGCTTATTTTCTGACTCAAAAACATTCAAAACTCCATTCAGTTTCAGCGAAACGGTAGTGTAACTGTAACTGATTAATTTATCTCTTTTTAGGATTTTGGATGTTTTTCTAAGCAAAATACTTTAAAAATAAAACGTTAAAGGAACTAAATTGGAGCACGTTTTCAAAAGTTACAATTTCAGTCACGAAAACAATCAAAATGTTATTTTTGAAATTTTGTCCATGCACTTTTGAAACTTAAAACTGTTATAAGTACATCCTCATGGCAGCTCCTAAAATACTTTTTGCCCAACAATTACCTTTTTCAATTGATAAACAGGGTTATCCATTTTGAGGTTTAAAAAGTTATCGTAAATAAAACACATATAAAATATTTTTTTTCATGATATTTCCTTTTTATTATAAAGTTTGAACGTTGACATTATGTGTGAAAAACTACATCATTTAAATGACCACCACGCGAATCGTTGTAAGAATCGATTCTTTTGAGGTATGTTTCGAAAATTTTTTGACACTTATTGGGCGGTATCTTAGCCATAACCTGGAAAATGTTGGTTTTAAAGTGCTTCACGTAGCCCCACAACAAAAAAAACCAGCGGTGTCAAATCGCATGATCTTGGTAACCTGTTGATATCGCCACGACAAGAAATTACTCGGCTAGGAAATGTCTCTTGCAACAAAGCCAATTCACTCAAGCTGTGTGGCATGTGGCACCGTCTTGTTGAAACCACATATTCTCCAAGTCGTATTCTTCAATAGCAGGCAAAAAAAATGGGTTATCATACGACCGTAATGCTCCGAATAAACGGTGATAGTCGTTCCATTGTCGTTTTCGAAGAAGTAAGGTCCAATTACACCTCCGGACCAAAGACCGCACCAAACATTGACATTGTGGATGTAATAGCCTCTCTTTAGTTACTTGAAGATTCTCAGAACCCCAAACACGACAATTTTGTTTATTAACATACCCACCAAGTGAGAAATGTGGTTCGTCGCCAAAGAAAATTTTGTTTAAAAAGTCGCAGTCCACCACTGCCCTGTTTTTCAGCGAAACGATGAAGCACAGGCTTTACAACATCTGTAACCAATTCAGTCTCTTCAAATTTCTTTAAAATTCTTGCCAATTGATGGCGTAGTTGGACGATTACGTAAATCATAATCTCCTCTTAAAACACGATATTGTGGCTGTGCCAGAATCACCGTTTTTGTAGTAGATTTTAACAATTTTTATGCTTTGTGCGATTGTTAAACGATCTATTTTCGTAAATGTCAGAAAAGAAAAATTAGTTTGACAGATGTCGAATTCTAGCCCTATACTTTTGAAACCGCAAAATGGAGAGAAAGAGAGAAAGAGCTACAACCATAATTTTAGGACAGCAAATAAGCATTTAAAAAGCTAAAATTTTAGATATTAAAATATCAACATTGAATAAAAAACATCTTATTGAACTAAAAAGTTAGGATTTGGAAATTTAATATAACCCGAGGTGATTCCAAATTTCTTCAAACAAATTGATTGCTTATTTTTTAATCTTGGAAGTTTTAACTATAATGAAAACATTTTAAGCACAGTTTGAGCTACAAAATTGATATTTTCGTAAAGAAAATAATTTTTAAACGCTTTTTATCATAAAAATAAAAATCAAAACTGTCAATTATGTAAATTTCGATATACGCGACAGCTAACAACATTTGTTTTCCATGGGAGCTACAAACAATCATTTTTGGGGCACTAAATAAGCGTTTGGAAAGTCTCAATTTTAGACATACAAAAATTACGTATTTAATATTTTTGATCACGAACTAACAGTCTAATTCATGCGAAATTTTAAATAACAAATCAACTCAGTGGAAATACGAAAACGAAGATTTTTCAACTTAAAAAAATTTAAAAAAAAAAAGAATTTTATGTCGAAAAATTTATTTTCGTCCTTATTTAATATTTCGTCCACTAACTTCTAACTCTTAGAAATATTTAACTATTCAAAAACAATACAATTTTCTTGTTTGTGCAACAAAATATATCATTTTATTAGCTAACATTTCTAACATTTCCCCCACAAAGTAACTCATAAAATCGAGAATTTTGGATAATTTTATTAAAATTTTCTATTTCTCATGACTGAGTTAAATAAAAAACAAAAAGCCGAATATACAAATTCAAATGTTAGTGAACAAATAAAAAAGTAGGTCTTTTGACTTATTTCAATTAATTTTATAATTTTTGACACTTTTATAAGAGATTTAAGAAATCGCAAAATATTCAAATATGGAATGATAGCGTTTTTAACTGTTCATATTAAGTTATTGTTAGCGGTCCAACTTATGATAACGCTAGCGACCTAATTCAATATTATGTATATTATGTGACGTGTTCCCAAATTAGTAAAGTTTTGAAAAAATAATGTATAACCCAGAAAATTAAAACAAAAATATTTGTCGACTCGAATATTTTACGAACAATAAATGTTAATACTTCTAGAATTATTTTATGAAACGCAAAATAACGTTTTTAACATCTGATAAAATTTAAAAAAAAAATCAAAGCAATAGTTTTTTAACAAAACATAAAAACTGATGTTATATTTGAATATTTCGAAAATAGATGAAGGTATTGACTTCAATCCAATTCAATTCAAAATCCAGTTGGTATTTTTTTTAAATGCTGCCAAAATTGTTAAAAAATTGGGTTTTGACTAAAAATGTCGAGAACAAAAGCAGACATTGAAATCAAACTTATTTTAACACATCCAAAAGTCAAATCGACAACTTTTTTTAACAAAACGAAAACCTACAAAAAGTGATAAGAAATGGTTTTTGACCTAAGTATTATGAAAACAAAGAAAGATATTGACTTCACGTTTTCGTACCTCATACACAAAATATTTTTATTAATATTTTGTTAAAGTTTTAGAAAAATCGACACACGGGCATGGATGGGAAGTTATATCAGTGTGGGTCACAACCCAACCTTTTTTTTAATATTTTAATCCAATCCTCATGAAGTGTTTCAAATGAAACTGTTTCGTAACTTATCTGTAAATATTGCAAGTGTAATATTATTGTTTCCTCTAAAAGTGCTAAAAGTAATCATTTGTTTCCCTGTTAGAACTTAAACCTTCTATTCTAACGTCTTTTCTGTACACATTATCTTCATCATATTGTATTATCTCTTTTCTTTATGTTTTCTTCATAAATCTTCATACAAAATATTGTCCCTCTAAAAAAAAAACAATATTAAAACGCACATCAATTAAACTCCGTCAAAATCACCTCAATCAGCCCTAATTCCAAAATCTTTTATATTAGTTATTTTTACTAATAAAAGATAATGATTTTTCAAATAGGATAGCCCAAACCCGAAATGGAAATCAACGGTAACGTAATGTATACAAAAACCAACCATAATCTCCCTCTATATAGCATAAATGTTTAAATTTAATTTTCCATCCTTTTTTTTCAAAAAATAAAAACAAAAATAGAAAACCATAATATTACAAAATTCGATTGAACTTTTTCACTACTCTCCTCTTTTTGTTTTTCTATGTATGTGTATTTTGTATCAGAGAGCATCAGAATTTTATATAAAAATAATTTGAAATTTTATATAGCTAGATAGTATGTGTGTATTCTTTGCAAAAAGGTCAAAGTCCTGTTATTGTTAGCCCTAAACCACAAATCCCACAGAAAATACCATTCACCTAGAATATTGTGTTCTTATATCCTTCTAAATATTTATTTGAATGTGTGTGTACCTACCTCTAGCTATCAGTAGACAAAAACAAAAACCACTTTTTTGTGTACGTTGGTTGTGTAGTTAGATGATGATCATTGAAAGGACTAAAAAATAAGAACCACAACTCATTGACGTGTTACACTAGAAAGGATATCGCACAATCCGGAAAACAGTACCTACCTACAAACAAAAAAAGGATCCCCAATATCCCAAACCATAGAAAAATTCCCCCCGTCGTCCTTTCATTTTCAAAACCAGGAACGCATGTTGCAGTCATCCAGTTAGCTCACAGGACATAGCCAGTACCACACACGTACCGTTATACGAGTATGTGTATGATACAATTTTACTATTCTTGTATTTCTTTTGTTGTATTGTATTTTTGAAAATATTCCTTTTTTTGAGCTGTAGTCCTGTTTCTTTTTTCTATCACACTTCTGGTATTTTATTGAAAATTGTACACATTTAGAAAAAGGCACTTTTAAAAATTAAATACCAATTCAGCACGTTTTTTCACTTAAATACATATACGTACGAGTTTATATGGCACCATGCACCAAACAGCACACACAGGATAATAAAGGACATGATGATATATTGTAGTACTTGCAACAACTTTATATGTACAACTTACAACACTATACTTTTGCCAGGAACTCGCGTTAAAATCCGGTTCCTTAACGTGGAACGGCTCAACTCGGCGTGTGGAAGAAGAAGACGAGGCTGCATCATAAAGGATGTGAAAAATCCTTCCTTCTCTTCCAGATTAATGGACAGCTCTTCTTTCTTTATATGCATGTATCACATGACATAGCATCTACGTTGTATACGAGTATAAACCAGGAGCATATACAGATCCTTAAAGGATAGGCTAACTGAGACTACACATATAGGGACTGTAATAGGGAGTAGGCAGATAAGAGTATATACGACGAGTACCCTTCTAGATGATAGAGGAAAGTCTGTTATCTCAAGTTTCCGTTTTTCAAGCGCCAAACTGATGGATTTGAGGGTTTGTTACTTTTCAGAGTTGTGTGTTGAGATTGAGAGACTTTTTGAGAGTCTTCTTCTTCTTGTGAAGTAACACTGTCATCAGATGAAATTTGATTTTAATTGATTGAGTTGAGTCCTTGATTTGAAGGCATTGTTGCAGGAGGAGGGGGAGAAAGATATGCTTGATGTAAATATCTCATCTTATTCGTTAAGGTCCTTGTTGCTGTAATATAAATCGTGTTTTCAACTAAGGGAAAGATTTTCGGTTTTGAAAGAATGTGTTCAAATCCTCTCAATCTATCCATTTATGTCCTTGAAGTGGAAAAAACTAACAATAAGTTGAGTTGATGATGGAGATGAAGGCACAGTAGGATTTTTTCTATAGCTTAATCGTTTTAATGGGCTTAAATGCCCACTTATCCTTCATCAGGATAGGATAATATTCTTTCTCTCTCTCTCTTCGCAAAGCAAAGCAAAGAATCTTCGCCGCACCGCACCGGAAGAGATCATCTAATGGATGATGACGATGCATTCAAAACTGTTTCCTTAATGGATTAAGTAAGAACGATTCAAAAAGAAATAAAAAAAATACTCCCACATCACGCATAAAGGATTGTGCTTAATTTTATGCGAGCTTAGAAACACTTACGAGTCCTAAATGGCGCAATATTTTAATGGCTATACATGATGATGACGAACTACACTACCGACCGACCGACCGAACAACGATGCTATCGTTAACGTTAACAGTTTTATTGAAGGCTGTTTCTTCTTTATTTAAGCAGTTTTAGTTTTTTTTTGCTTTTTTAAGTTCGGTTGCTGCAAGTCCTTGAGCTATAAACTAAATCCTTATGAAGTGAAATGTGACCACTTGATGATGTATTTTTATGTATATAAAAGTTTTTATGTTTTTTAATTCAAGATCTAAAGTTTTTTATATATTTACATCAGGAGAAAGGTTTTGAGATGTCTCATAAAAAAAGCACTTCTCAAAATAAGCAAGAGTATACAATAAGGACATGAATCTTTGGGTTAAAAAAAAAAGATATTTTCATTTTATGGGGGTTTGTTTTTTTTTAAAGATAAAATTGGTACTTTTAATTGGTGGCGTTGAAAGTTGGAAGTTGAAAATGAAACGTGGAAAGCTCCCGAATATAGCTTTTATATGATTACATAGAGGTACCTACCTATCTACTGTTTCAAAAAAAGGCAATTATAAAATAATATACATTTTCATTACGCTACATTTACTTGCGGAGGAATTGTTATTGTTGTTGTTTTTTTCATTCCAGCTCTTGTTGTTATTGTTTTGTTATGAATATTGCCCAGGTTGTTGTTGTAGGTTGTATATAAAATATTATTCAAACGTTAAACAATAAAATTTGCTTTGCAGTCGTGATGATGATGATGATGATGATGGGCTTTTGTTTACTTTGTATTTAAATTGTGTGCAGTATTTTTGAATTAAAAATATAGCATATAGGTATACTAAAGAATATACAGAATACGCATTATAGAACAAAGAAAGGTAAAGTAATTGGTTTTTTGGTCGAGAGCAGTTACGATAAAATGGGTATAATTTTTATGTTGTTACTGATGCTTTTTCGAGAGTGTAAACACTTTAATAATATTTTATTGATGCTACAGTTTGGTTGAAATTCAAACAATATTAAATTTAAAGTTACCTATGGCATATTCAAAAATGTATGGGCATTCAAAACTATTATTGTGTTTTCCTATGTTTTTGCAAAAAATCGCATCCAATATTTTTCTACGATTTATGTTTGAATAGCTCAGTCGATTGTTTTGTTTCAAATAAATTAGAAATACTTACGTTTGCAACTTTTGACATAAAGCTACGATCTGGAGAGATTTTTGAATCAGGTGTTTTTTAATATTTTTTTCATTTTATTTCTCTTCATATTTTTGGCTAATTCAAAAAGGGGGAAGAGTCTTAGATAAGTGCCATATATATTTTGTATTGGATTTTTTAAAAATTCAACTTCATTAAAAAAAAAATAGGTTGCGCCACTTTTGCACTTAGGTTAGGTGAGCTTAGATGAGCTGACGATTGACGACGTTCGCCACATTGTGATACACTGAAGTATTGAACGTCCCTAAAAGAGTGATTCCATCCATAATATTATATGGGTTGCCTTGTTCTAGCCATTTAGAGACTGCTTCTTGAAATATCTTCAAGTTCTTAAAGATTGTTGACGAAGTGTTAGCCTAAGAATTTCTTTCTAGTCTGGCATAGTGCTGGTCAATGGCATAACAAGTAGATTGAGTCTTCTTGTTCTTCCTCATCACTACGTCCTTTGCATATTTCATCGGAAGAAAGCCGCATACTTTGTTTTGTAGAATTTGGGCCATAATTTCATGGCCTGGGCAAAGTTTTCAAAGCATTCCATCTTTTATTGATTTCTTGGAGTATCTTGTTACCAATGATGAGATTTAATTCACAGGATGAGGTGTCTATGGTTGAGTCTATACTGGATTGGTTCAGTGTTGTACCTCGCCAGCTCTTTTAGACTTTCCCGGGTTTTCTTAGTGGCCCCATTGGCTTTCATTCATTGGTTAGAATATTCCTTTCTTTCTTTCTGACTTTTTGATACATGCTATTTCGTCAAGAGAATTTTCACCAAGAGCTTTATTTGGCTCGTTGAGTATGTCTTTAGATGTTTTTCTTTGATTTGACTTGAAAGTGCCCCAGTTACTATCTATAAGTCTTGTGCGTTTGGCAACATTGAAAAGTCTGTATCGAGCGAAGAGTCTTTTGACTCTCGTTCGATGTTTTGTGAATCGAACAGAGCCTTGTGGACTTCTGTTCGATGTTTTCTACATTGCATTTTTCTCTCCTTCTTTCTTCTTATTATTAAGTTTTAGTCTTTGACTGAATGAGAATGTGGAAAGAGCTGGTCGGAAAGAATAAAAAGTCACAGTGGTTTTTTGAGCGAATGCTTTTTCCACTTATAAAAAGTTGTCTTGTGTCGGTTATTTATATTTTTATTTTTCAGCAGTAAGATATTTTATACTTGTCTCTGGACTTGTGCTAAAACAAAGTCTTCTTGTTTATTTCCTTATGTTACTAAGCTCATTGCCTACACTTGAAGTTGACTTAAAAGGGCAGTTTCCTTCGAAAGTTTCCTGTAGAATTCCTGTGAGTTTAGTTGTCACTTTGTCTGAACATTCCGGCTTAGATATATACATAAGTTGAGTCTAAATGTATGCTATACTATTACCTTATTTCCTACTAAACCAATGCAAACAAATAATACGGTGATTTATAAAAGGTTTTTTCTGGTTCTTAATTTTTATTTCTGAAATTACAAATGCAATTAACTTGTGGTCAGAAAATAAGTTTTCTTCTAAGACTTTCCAACGATCTATCAGACATTTTTTCGAATTACTGGTTACAGTAATTTCAAACACTTCTTTTCGATTTTTGGTAACAAAAGTGGGTATATCCCCTTTATTTGATACTAATAGAATGTTTTCTAGAATATATTCAAAAAGCGACTCACCTCTAGTGTTGATAACAGTGCTGCCCTACTGAACAATGAACATGGGTTGAGTAAGCATCGCATCCCAAGACCAAATCAAGTCTATTTTTGTTGGTGGTCCTTCCACTTCCACTCCTTAATGGCGCAGATAAAGGGATCCTATGATAAGTGGTGGTGAATCTTCTTGTATCACATTCACTACAGTTTGATCCATGTTACTGTAAGCTGTTAATACAAAGAGATTTAACAGCTTCCTAGCTAACATACATGTTCTGAGATTGCAGTCTAAATCACCATTGTATCGGCTTTGCATTTTTAGGCTTATTCCAAAAATGTTAATTTAAACTTATTGACGAACTTTTAGAATATATTGTATTAAAGATACAAATTTTTGTCAGCACTTTTGGCGAAATTAGACTATTTTCTTCTTCTTATATGGTTTTCCTCTTCTTGGACTTTTATGAAGTACAGTTTTCTTTTAATTGATCTCAAAATGTTCGTCCCCATTGAAAAAAAAAGTGTGTAGACAATATTTTTCAACATTACAATGTAAGATTTCAGGACATAAGAGGAAGATAAGTTGACTTTGTAATATTTTGCTAAAAAAAAGTTCAAAATTATAAAAGCGACCTATCTTTTTTGTACTTGAAAATACAAAACCTTGAAATAAATCTTTGGCAAATACTTAAGTATAAATGAGACGTAATATATTTCCCGTCAATATCCTTCTAACTTTTTTACAATTTTTGATTGATTCTCATCCTCTAAAAATAAGGGGAATACCATAACCTTAAATTAGGTCAAGATAGTTTTAAAATAATACGTCATTCAATTTCGTAATAAATTGTATCAGGTTTTCCGCTTTTGGACATTGATTTTTGGATTTTTAACGTAATAACTCTACTACTAAGGAAACACATACAGGTAAACATTTTTGATGAACATTTTATTTTATTATTAAATTTGGACTCTTTCATAAAGTGTGAGAAACAATATCATTCAAATGGCCGCTTCATGAAAATTCACAGCAAGTGAGTATCTAAAAGTAATTTTTAAATATTTTTTCGCACATCTGTTAGCTACCTCGGCCATAAATTAAGTAATATTAATTTTGAATGTGACTAGAATTCGGATATTATTCTCATAAGCATTGTCCTAGAAAAAAAATTCTAAAGATCGAAAGATCTTGATGTCCAAGTCATGATCAATCAAGTTCCGACAAAATAATCGGTAATAAACTTTCTTTTGCTACTAACGCAGAGAAATTGATAAATGCTTATCATCAGCAACACTACTTGATCTTGCAACAGCAATATTTTTGACTAACAGTCTATTACGTAATGCACAGGCCTAACGACATCAGTTATAACGCTTCCACTCTCTTAAAATTGTATGATTATTTCGATTTCTCAATTTTAAAGCGTTATTCGATGTTCAATTCCAGAGACACCAACTCGAAACCACCAATGACCCTATATTATTAAAATATTTTAAGTTGAGTTTTATATCACCTTGATTTTACTTATAAGCATATGGGGTTCCTCAAAGAAACTTTCTAGGTCCTATACTTTGTTTTTAAACAGCTGACTGTATGTTCTTTCAAAATCAATACGTCTACATATTCCCTTACTCAGAACGTGTATATGACTATGTATTATTATCAATTTGATTATTTCAATATGAACTTGACAGAAACTTGGACTTAATTACAAAGAAAATCGAAGAAATCTAGATTATAGGACACTTTTTACAAAAAGTTAGACATCTTTTTTTTCAGTTATACTCTGCCAACCATTAAAATGAGGCCACACATTTTAGAACCGATTTTCGCCTTTTTTAGCTAGTAATTTGTTGCACCCGGAAACTTTTACTACCTTTGAATAGGTACATATTTCACCATTACAAATTTATGAAATGAAAGGGCAAATTTTAAACGAGCGTTGGAATATCCCAAGATCCAAAAATAAATTAATCAAATTGGTCAATACAACAAATCATAATAAATTAATCAGTTCAGTTCAGTTCAGTTTTAAATTGTAAGTTTATTCATTATTATCTTTTGTTAACAATCATACAATTCATTAGCAATGACTTAAAGCCGTCTAATCAAAAAGGGTATAAAAAAGTGCGTCAATATGATGAGGCCACTTGTAAAATGTCAGAAAAAAAAAAAAAAAAACTGAATGAAATATTTACATTTTATGGTTTAACAGCATTTCTTGATATAACCTCTATAAGACAGTCTGGAATGGAAACATTCATTTTTTTTATTAATCACAGAAAAATTGGGCCCAGGAATCACGAAAAGCTTCGATTAAGGTGTCCTGATACTAAGCTTTTGGCAATTATTTTAGTCGCTCCTAGAGACATTCTGTAGCTGTCAAAGTCTTAAAGTTATAAGCGCTTTTTGAAGAGCTTTATCGTTATGGTCAAAAGTAATAGTATTGGTAATGGTGTCTATCAAAATAAAATATTTGGAAAAAGAATTCAAAATTATAATTTTTGGATCTTGGAAACATTATTTAGATTTATCTCAATACAAGCATTTTTAAGTAAGACTCAGACCTTCGAAAACAGTACAAAAAAAGTGTTAAAAATCAAAATGTATATTGTCTTGACTGGTTTTTTATCCACTTAGAAAAAGAGGTTTTATCATATCACAATTCGATTGCTCTAAATGTCATAAATTAATTAATTGATCTATGAAAGGTATTGGTCATATAATTTGACAAAAATGGAACCAGATTTTCTTTTTTTTAGGAATTAATTTTTTCGAGGTATGAATTTATAAATAAAACATTACGTTGTTATGACTTTTGAATGTGTAACTTACGCAAAGCCATCCATTTTTTAAGTGAGCGTAGAATGGTCAAACAAATATTCCTACCACGTTTCTTAAACTGATCTTAAATTTCTTGTACCATCGTTATTTGTGGAGATTATTAATCAAAAAACTTCTTATAACAAGAAAAATCAGTCAAATTGAAAGTGAAACAATTTGTTACAAGACGAACATTTTTAATTCACAAAAAAAAATGACTGAAAAAATTGGACTCTTCAAACTAATTTTTTAAAACATTTTTGAAACTTGAATTTTTCTAGTTTTGCAGTATAAAATAAATTGTTTGGAAAAAGAATTTAGAATAACAATTTTCGAATCTTGGAAATATTATTTAAATTCATCTCAATACAAATATTTTTGGTATAGACCCATCTCTTCAAACACACTAAAAAAAAGAGTTTTTAAAAAATGTGTCTTCCCTTAATTTTTAAAGATTTGTCCTTAATCCATTTAGTAAAAAAAGATTTAACCACAAGAAGCTTATCTTAAATGATAAGGTAATTTTTAAAATATTTTACTAAAATTAACCCAAATTATCTGTTTTTTACATTCACGGAATTTGAGAGAGCGATTTTTTAAAATTAAAAAATAAGGACACTGTTTCTTTGTGAACATTGTTCTTTTGATTTATTAAATAAACTTCCTGTATCTTAAGACTTTTGAAAAAACCTTCATATGTATGAATGATGTCAAATTGATTTCATATGCCCAATCACCCAAAACTTGAAAACTAAAAGGATTCAAAGTTTTTAGTTATCCACCAGAAGCATAGACAAATTTTACAGGATAATTTCTGTTTATAATAATTTTAAATTTAAGTATTTCAAATGAACTTTAAAGTACTCGACTGCCATTTTATATGCCCAAAAAAAAATAGGGGTGTTTTCCCTTCAAAATGAAAATCATGGTTACAACAAAAATAAGCAGAAATTACAACGAAATTACATTTTGGATTGGGGTATTTCCCACAATTTAACACCTCGCTGACCACAATTAAATTACATATAAAAGTTCAATGTCTCGTTGCACTTTGAGCATGATCCAGAGCACAAACAGCACCCATAAGTTCTCCTTTTTTAAACTCAATTAACTATCAAAAAAAAAATAATTTAATGAAATTTAAAAACACACCCATATTAGAACCACAATTTCACCTGACATACCTTCCAAAGAGAATTATCCTTGCATTGGGTTTACCTGTAACTTCATATATATGTTCAGTACATACTCTGTATACTGTGATATTGTGACCACAAAAACCACAATTTAAAATATCAATAGAATCAAACCAAAAAATACAAAGTCTGAATGCAAATATATGTAAAACAGCAACTGCAGGAAAAAAAAGCTATCACCGTGCATAATTGCATCCGCCAAATGCTTTACAAGCTTAATTCTAGTAACCCAGCCAATTCCCTTCACACAAACCCTTCCTCTAAAAACACAAAATACATGCAACTCAATGCACTTGGCAACTCACCCACACCCAACAACCCAACGTTGTTAACCTAAGGTAAATAATTGAACAAAGTCAATTTCTATAAACAACACCACACTTTCCCATGTAAGTTGCCATTCCAGGACACTTTCATTCGATCCTGTTCCCCGCACTCCCCCTCAACTATTTCCGACCCAAAACTCACTCCTTCTATATAGAAGTGGATTGAAATCAAAAATCGAAACAAGCAAATTACTAAACCAACGTCGTCGTCGTCTTCGTCCTTTTCGTCCTTTTTGTCGTCGTTGTCGTTGAAAACACGAATTTTATGAAGTTCCGTTACGATATTTTGCAGGATTACGTGACCGTGTACGACGGCTATACCATTAGGGACCCGGTAATCCTGAAGTTTTGTGGCGGTGGACAGAGCGTGCCGGCGGCAGTCTCCAGTGGGCCACAGTTATTAGTTGAGTTCACAACGTCGCCGTTTGGAACATTTACTGGAACCTCATCCCAGATATTGCCTCTCCATGGATTCCAGCTTGAGGTAGGTGTTCCATATACTCACAGATATGTCTATACTCGCTTTACTGGTATCGATTATCAACTCGCTTTCATATATATATTGACTCTTTATTTATTGGTTTTCGTCCTTTATCGTCCTTGTTTTGCTCTCTGCTTGTTAAATAAAGGTTGAAGTTAAGTTCGTAGATATACAAAGTCCAACGTACGCGAAGAACAAGAAATTGTGTGAATTTTGGATTCGTGGCTCGGGGCGTGGTATCCTAGAGAATCCCAAACACTCGCTGGCACCGAACACAACGTGTTTGTATCATTTACAAGGAACCGGGGTCTTCAAAACCTACGACCATCTGAGTTTGCCTCGTCGCTCCGGGCAGCAATATCAAATGCCACTGTCACGGTTCAAGGTCTGGATATCGATGCTGAAATTCAATTTGGATCCGGCATTCGGGTTTCAGGATGAGACATCGGTCGGGGCTATTGGAGTCCTTCAGACACACGAGGACTGCAGTGGAATGTTGAGAATTTGGGATGGTGCCCTGAGGGAGCCGCCTGTCTGCAAGGATTTGAATTGGTAAGCATCAAATTGAAATATTTCAAATAGTTAATCATGGACAATATATATGTAGTATGTATATGGATAAAAATTGAAAGGACCTCAAGAAGAAGCATCATCCTTCTTCTTTTGAGCTTGACTTTAATTTAACTTGGTTAAGCAGAATTCCTTTTGTTTTTAATCCACAGTGAACGTGATATCCCTAACCATCCTGTATTGGCACAATACGGCCAAAACTACACAAACGTCATAGCCCGTTTTTGTCGAGGAACCGTTCCGAGAACTTGTGACCGAGCAAACATCAACGAAACACATGCACGTCCGTGTATGGTTAGTGAGAGCTACGTATCCAGCGGTGATACCATAACCCTCGAGCTTAGGAATACCGAATCAACAGTCCTAAGGTAGGTAACCTCTTGGTCCATGTTCCATATATTATGGAACTATTTACAACCATCATCATCAGCCCTCTTTTACCATGTTTTGTGTTATCTTCTTCTTCTCCATACTTCCAGACCACTTGACTTCAAGCTTAAGTATGAATTTGTTGACCTGCATCAGGATGGCATTCCAATGGGTGGCGAACATGACTGCAATCGGAAATTCGTTAGCAGCCAAATGGATCGAAAGGATCCGGCTATCTTCCGAAGTATACGCAACATATTCATGTTCGGTCGGGGGGGCACTCGAAATCTCAGATGCATTTACAAATTCGAAGGACAACGAGGTGAGCGTGTTCGGATTAAGCTGAGGAAGGTGACCACAATGAATCGTATGTGCACCTCCAAAGTGGATGAGGACATCAATAGGTCATTCTGTTACGGCAACACCAATGTTCGTGTCGAGGTAAGTTTTTTTTTTTTTTTTTGATTATATGGTTACCAAGTGTGTTGAAAAATCAGCCTTTTATAATTCAAAGACATCGTTCTAAAAGTGTATCGTAGTATTTTTCTTAAAATCCGTTTCGGAAATTTTGTAACTTTTATAAAAGTTTCTTTTATAATATTTACACGGCGAAATGCGTCTTCTGAATGTCTGAAATCTTGGAATACAATTAAACCCAGTCATAGCGGCCACAACCGGTACTTGGTCCTGGATTTTCCCAGTTGTTGGCCGAAGCCATTCAAATTGACATCCCAAGGATTCGGCCGCTTTCTCAGCAGTCTTCGCCCATAAATTGTTCTGCAAAGCATTTTCCGCACTGATTCTTCTTAGTTAATGCATTCTTCGTGCCCATCTCTTCAAAGTCTACCAGGCTTTATTCTTGTGGATGTATCAGCTTCACGGACAATTCCGGAACACGTGTAACAATGAGATATATCTATGCATTGTTATACTTCTTCTAGAATTATCCTTTCTCAAAAGTGTGGACAGCTTTTGTGCGTAAGGGTTTTCTCAAACGAAGGCAGATAATGGCTTAAACTGTTAGCACCCAAGTTTAGGATCCATAAGTGAAGATTGGTAGAACCATAGTATTATACAGCAGTACTGATTCTTCGGTTTAAAGAGTTTTAATTAACTGTAGTAGGTTCTGTTGGCTTTAAGCAGACTCCCACTTATTTCTTCATCTTTGAAAGATTGGACCATTTTGTACTCAATCCTTGATTGTTGTAGGGTTTCCAAAGTTTCAAGCAGTTTTTCCCTCTATTATGTCCAGTCCCAGGTTTTGTACCGCTCGCTCGAGCTGGATAAAAGAGTTCTCTACAGCTTGTTGGCTTCTTCCAAAGATGTCAATGTCATCTGCGTAAGCCAATAGTTGCGTGGATTCATTGACAAATGTCCCTCAAATAGAAGTTTCACATTCTCAGATTGCTTTCTCCAACCCAGGGTAAAGAGGAAGCCAGTTCATTGACGAGTCGGGATAGCAATACAGGTTGAAACGTTGGTCCATGATCAACTTAAATAGACTTATCAGTTGATTTGGATTGCCAAATTCTCTCGCGGCTTTATCAAATTCTATCCTTGCTATATCATAAGCTGCTTTGAAGTCTATAAGCAGATGTTATGTTGGGATGTTAAGTTCTAGATATTTTTCCATCGCCTGCTTAAGGCCTTTGCACCAGTCTTTTGGCATCTCTTCTTGAACAGTTTGGCTTTGTAGTCTTTCAGGCGCCTTACAAGTTTTTGTTGAATCCTTCAATGTTTGGTGGAAGCCGCATGATAACATCTTCTTGAAATGAAGGAGTCGATATTTTTTCTGTGGGCTAACAGTTAAATAGATCATTGAAATGCACTTTCCATGGATCCAGAATTCCTTTGGGATTAGTGGTAGAACTTCCGCGCCTGGTGCGAACTTGCTCTTTCATTTCTTAGACGGTGTCCTTTTCCCTGATTGTTTTTAAGTTTTTGAATGTTTTTTTTTTTCTCTATTTTCTGAGCCTGTTATATTCTCTTTCAAGTTCCCGTGCCCTGCATTGCCCGCTATGAAACATTTTTACGTTCAGTCTCAAGATTACATTCATCATCAAACCAATCGTCACTGTAGACTGTGCTGCTATTTCCATCGCACAGACCAGCTGCGTTGACTCGAGCTTGAGAGGCTGATGCATTGCGCTTAGTCTCCGCAAACCGTCCTTTGAACATCATACCAACAAGATATTAATCCGAAACAATATTGGGACCTCGAACGTATAGCGAGATGCTGTGGAGGTGATCTATCAACACGAAGTCTATTTTTTTTAACTAGTGACTGCAGGTTATTTTTCGACTTTTCCTATCTTTGTAAAAATCGATACTACAATTTGGTGCAAACTTTCAAATATTCCGAGAAATGTACCCTTATCCTACTCATCTTGGTATTTCAAAAAGAAAATGACTAAACCACCTTCAACATAAAATAATAAATACATTTTAAAACAGTTGGCAACCATACTTCATCAAAAACACTCAATTTGGAGACTACTTCATTAACCCTTAACCACCTACTTTTTAACATTCTTGTTTTTCGTGTGTGTTCTTTTAATTTGAATTTCAGATTTTCGAAAGACCCTATCATGATTCGATTCTGTTGCCACGTGGCTGTTTGTGCAATTCTTCGAATGCATCCCATTTACCAGTTGAATACACCTCAACCAGCAGGGACTTGGAAGTACATTTTACAGCGCTCAACATGACCACACTCGATGACCCAGACGCATTGAACTTCGAAGGACTCTTTGAATTCGTCAAGGGACCAACAAGCTGCAAGGATGGTCGAAGGAAATTCGGTCCAAGTGGCACCATCGACATGACGTTCGGAGACGTAAGGATAACCCATATATAAAAAGGATATTACAATGAGAATGACCGTATAGTCCTATAGCTATACTCGTATCATCCTCATTGTAAATTCAAATTGAATTTTCACTTTTTAAGCCCCCAACCAACCCAACACATTTCTCTTTTGACTGCTTCAGATGGACTGCCGTACTCGACCATGGTTAATCGAGCCTTCAAATGGAAACAAGTTCTTGTACGTCCGACTGAAGGGCATCTTCCTGCGAAAGTACAGTCCGAATATACATAAAACGATTAATGCCACAGTGATAGGCACCAGCTCATATCGGTGCGAGACCAAGGCGAGAGTGGTGCTGACAACATCTGAAGGTAAAGTGTCATTTCCGTTTAGGTTTTGGTTTTGATTTTGGGTATTTTTGAGGGCAGTTGGGCATGGGAAAAAAGGGAACAACGATGGTTATTATGTTTTCATTACACAAATCTTCTTTTTCTCTTCTCCTCTTTGTGTTACGTTACAGGACTCACAATAACAGCATGTCCTTTGGGTGAGAACTCGAATGCATATGAATTTGTGGAGATATTCAGTGCGGGCTGGAATGAGAGGCCGAATTATGCAATAGCCAACCGATCGAAGGCTATCAGTGTCGAGTTCCTCAGACCGGATAATGGTGATTTCACATTCAATTGGATGGAATTGGTTCCTAGACCAGCCTTGGGCTTAGTAGGTATGTATGTGCTTTCCTTGTTTGATAGGTTTTTGATTATACCGACTATACCATCCTGAGCCATAAGAGAGAACAAAGGAACACATAATGAGAATTTCTTGGCAAAATCTAAAACTTCTATTCTAACTGTGGGTTTTTTCATTTTCATTGCAGAAGACTGTACATTCAAGTGCTCCGAATTGGGGGCATGCGTTAATGCTAGCGTGTGGTGTGATGGAGTTGTGCATTGTCCATCCGGCGACGATGAGTCGTTCCTGCAGTGTTCTGCCATTATGAAACTGCCAGCTGAAATTTTGGCTACATTGTGTATCCTAATGGTGCTGTTTTGCTGTGGGTTCGTTGCGTTCGCATACAAGTGAGTATAATATAATAGTTACTTTACATATCTATAGACAAAGTATAAAAGGGTAGAATTGAAGTTGTAACGATAGGGTCAATAGTTTTGACTTTGTTTTCTTTGTTTTGAACTCAGAAATAGGTTTATGGTTCGTCTAGATTCACAGAATCCCCTGAACAAACTGAAATAATCTTTTTGGGCATTGGGATTAAAGATTAACGACGAAGGCGTAGAGAGACTGACTAGGAACGTGGTTCTACGTTTTCACCGAACTTTTATTCCTGCTTTAGTCCTTATCATCATAGGTTTGAAATGAATCTTAGGACCACTCGCTATTAAATGGAATCAAAACAAAAAGCTTTGTGTTTCACTTCCAATTCATACGAAAAACTGAGTTTACATATGGATTTTGACAGGTACTGTCAAACTGAGTTTTATTTTTGATCTTTTTGTGTAGTGGAAATAATACATACATTTAGTACTATAGGTAATTTATTCAGTATCTTTTGGTGAAAACTTAAAAAAAAAGTAAATGAAAAGTATACACAACTCTTCTGTCAAAACATTTTATTGGAATGTAGGTTTATTCGTTGATCTAAACATTGACACAGGTTTTTTTGACAACCTCAAAAATTACCAAAACATCTTAGATTTTTTGGTTATCAAGTCAGGCACAATGTTATTTTCTACAAAAATGTCCGACATCTGCGAACAAAAACTCAAAGCATTAACGTGTTTTCAGTAAAAAATTAAATTATTCGGATCAAATGTCACTTTGACAGTTATTACGTTACCGACTCAGGAAAAAAAAAACAAAAGTTTGCTTTGAGTGATCTCAAGGCTCTTATTAAACAAGCGTCAACGATATTTTACTAAAACATTTTATTCTCCCTCAAAATGTCTGTTCATGTTTTAGTTCAAAATTGTACTTCAAAAATAGCAGGCTTTTTTGTGCACCAGATATATGTACATAGCTTACGATTTCAGAATGATATCTTTACCATAACGTACCTGCTATCCAAGGTAGGTTCAGATTTCCAATAAAAGGTTTGGAAGCGACCTAAACTTCAGAGCTCGACGAATAAATCTTTTGCGACAATTTTAACTTCTTCTATACAAAGCTCTGTTTGTGAAATTTTTAATAAATCTAATAAGGTCTGTTTGTTTTTATCAGAGCTATCAATTTGCACGTATTTAAGCTAGTATTTGTCAGAAACTGAAAGTGAGTGAAGGACCTGTTACATATGATTTTTCTGTATTGGCTGTGAGAAAATCTCTGAGCGATTAAAATAAAGCTCGGAGCAGACAAAATTCAAAGCTCTCTGATATACTATCTCATGAAACACACTTGGGAGCTGAACTGTCATTTTGGAACTTAAACAGAAAAATCACTTGATTAATACAATTTTGTTGTATGTACTTTATGGTTACTGTATTCGAAATCCATTTTCAATATATGAGCACGGATTTTTTGACAGTTACTTGCTTAAAATTAAAAAAGAAAATTGGCACTAGCTGTCATTTAATCATTGAAATCGATCAAAAACGTTTGGTTGGATATTTTTGAATGTGTTTTCTCCTGATAAGAAATATAAATAATGTAATAATATGCTGATCGATTGCAAATTATTTAAAGAATCGTTTTGCTTTTAATGCATGTCTAATTTTTTTTACGGTAGTTCATATTCCTGAACAGCTGATTATATTTTTTCATAAAAGAAAACGCATCTTTAAACTGATTTGTGTTTCAAACCTACGCCATTCCAGTGATTGATGTCTAGAAATTTGTTTCCAATGATAGAAATTATCAATAATTTCTGTAACAAACCCTTCAAAAAAAATTCAAATGATTGAGCAAAGTTTAAATTTAGCAACACAAACATTTTTTTTTTTTTTGAAGTTTTGACAGCAAAAATATTTACTGACATCTTGGAAAAATAAACTTTTCAGTTTAAAAAACCTTGACAATTAATGAAAACATATTGATGAAAAAGAAATCAACTTTTCTAATCTGGAGCCAGATAACGTTAGATGATTTGATCGAGCAACTATAGTTTTGACTATTGTTCTCCTCATCCTTCCCCATAGATGTGGTAGAGAGAGCTATAGTCAAGACTATAGTCGGTCGATCAAATTGTCTTACATTGCCCGTATTTTTTCATTTCTGGTCTTTAAATTTTTGCTCAGAAACATTTAAAGTATTAGATTCTGACGATGAAAATCTCTTTTAAAATTGTACAAAAAACAGACAATTACAGAAAAACTTTTTTTTAAAGAAAATCGTGTGGGAGGCAAACATTATAATGGCCAATTCTGTATATTCTCCGAAATATAAACTGTCAAAAATTAGAGAATAATATATTTACCTCCATAACACAATTCAAAAATTAAGAAAAGAAATGCCAAGCTATAGAATAGTGAATTGTGTTTATATTTCATGCTTCTGCTCTGTCAATCAGTCTGAGAAAACTGTCAAAAATCTTCGATATATAAATTGGCCAAATGATTTTCATAGCCATGTTCCGTCATTTTGATATCTTTTTATTGTAAAATTGACAGAACTTTACCCTGAATAGCACAGAAATTCAGACTAAATGAACACACCTAGTTAAAAACCTTACATATATTTGTCGGCCATATTTATCTAAAACGGAAGTGACAAAATGTTACACAAATAAAACGACTAGCATTCGATCTGTTTGAGTACTTCATTGTGTATGACGTTCCTGATCGGAGAATTTTTCCTGAACGCAAATTAAAACTGTTACTCAATTGAAGTGCAAATGAATTCTTTCAATATAGTATTTGTTTGAATAGTGAAAAAGATAATTTTAAAGTTTCAAAAGTATGTTTTGTAGAACTTTTTTGCACGTACTTCGCGACGCTGTAACTTGTCTTTATTAACCGATTAAAAGAAGACGTTTTGACTGAAAATAAAAGAAACAACATGGCCGCCACCCACGAGCTGTCAAAATCTCTCCGTCTCTATTGGAAAACCTTTCAAATTTGAGTTTTTGTTTAATAATGACACTTTATTTTTCCTTTTTTTTTTCTAGAAAAATCAAACGAAAACTGCGGGGATCTTCAGTTTTACAAACACGACTGAAATCTCTAAGTTCTATGGATACAGCTGTTTTCGATGAAAAAGATGTTATTTGCTGACAAAGCGACAATTCTGTACGATATGTGGAAATAGATCGTGTTACCACTGTCTGACCACATTCAATCATTATCGTACAGAATTGTGCCCCGGAACAAGAGACTTTATGTAAACAATTACCAACAACAACAACAACAACAACAAAAACAACCACACTACTAAAACTACTAAAATATTGTACCATTATAACTATCAACTAAACTGACTAAACAATACTATAAAAAAACAAAAACAAAAATGATTGTATTTTTTAAGTTTTGTTTCAATTTTTAAGTTTTCTTTTTAAGTATCTAACTATAATTAAAATAATTTTTTTACGAACAAAAATTTAAAATAAAATAAAAAAAGATGTGTATTTTCTAGTTAAATATTGTTAAACAAAAAAAAAAACATAAAATAAAAACTAAAAAAAACAAAATAATAATATATTAAAACTGCAATTAAAGACCAACGGTTTGGTACCTTCAAAAAAGCGAGAGAAAGTGCAATAGAGAGATGAAAATAGAAAGAGAAAAGAAAAATAACTTAAATTCCAATACGGCTCTTGAATAAAAAAACCAAAAAAATATAAAATTATTAAGAAAAATAGGTTAATTATTACTAAAAAACAAAAAAAGCAAACATTTAATGTGCCAGGATTCGTATTTTTTAGTCCTTAGGTAAAATTATTACAAGAACAACACGAAAGTCAACCGAAATGACGCACAAAATATTTTAGAAAAAGAGTTAATTCTATAAAAAACAAAAAAAAATTTAAAAACAAAACAAAAAATCTCTGCGTCAAACCAACTGAAAATTTTGTACTACGTTTTAGTAATACTGTTTAAATTTAAACTAAGCCTAGAAAAACAAAAACATTTAATTTCTATACAAAGTGAATAAACTTATAGAATTGTTTATTTACATTTTCTAAAACTTAAGAAATAGATTGATAAAGATTTAAATTTTGTAGAATAATTAAAATTACCAAACAAACAAACAAAAATAAACAAATTAAGAATTTTAAAAAAAGTAGATGTTTAAATTTACACTTCAGTTGGTTAATTTTACTTAAATTCGAAAATACTAAATTTTCTACTCCTCTTTTCTTTGTTTTGAATTATAAACTGACAACAGGCAAGATGGTTGGAATAATTATAAATAAAGAAACAAAATAACATTCATACAAATTATTATTTAAATCATTTGAATAGTAAAAAAAAAGAATAAGTAACTAATTTGCCAAATAAAAAATATAAAAACCCACTCAAAATTAGTCAAAAACTCGAAACGATGAATATGAAATTATATGTTTAACATCCAAAACTGCCACTAAATGTATTGAATGTATGTAAATTTGTGTTTTTACATAAAACAAAAATTAAATATATAAAATATAAACAATTCGCATTTAAATTTAAAGCAACAACAACAACAACAAAATCATATTTAACAAAAATGAAAATTTAATTTTCATCATCGAAGTGCTATACGATTTATTACACTTCCCAACTTTACACTGCCTTTGATTATAATCAAAAAGAATTAAAAACAAAAAAAAAATATTAAAAATAAAACAAAACAAAATATAAAAATAAAAATATTTTATTACTAGGTGAGAATTAATTTAAACAATTTCCATTCTTTTCTTCCTTAAATGCTATACAAAAACAAAAATAAAAACACCAACTTTCATTCATAATTCACAAATAAAAATAAAAACACGAAAAATGAGTGAGATTTACTTTGAAAACTTCAATTTTTTAGTTTGCTCTGCATAAAACCAAAAAAAAGAAAACATCAACATTTTTATTTAAAAGTTTTTCATATTTCATTTAAAATATCAAAATTAAAAATTGAAAGGAAAAAGCTTAAGAAAAAAACAAACAGACAATAAAAACACCTTAAAAAAAATAATAAAAAGAATAAAAGCAAAACATAACTGAGAATAGTGTTTAAATATTTAAAACAAAAATGGAAGAAGGAATATAATTATTAAACAAAAAGAAGTAAAGAAACATAACAAATTTAATGAATTTATTTATTTTTTGAAAACATGGAATGAGTGTCAGATTAAAATAAGAAACAAAAACAAAAAAACTTACAACTATATTAAATTCAAATCAAATTAGTATAAAAATCTTACATAAAATTGTAAATAGTAAAGTTAAATTTGAATTTATTTATTAATTTTAGAAACAAAAAAAAAACATAATTTATCGTTATAAATAAAACTAAAGTAAGGATCTTATATAGGAAAATAGCTAAAAGAGACATGTTAAAAAAAAGGAAATAAAAAAGACAAAATTTGGAAAGATGAGATCTTAATTCTTCCAACGACTAGAGTATTTTTTAGGATAATGATAAAAGATGATTTATGATTCATGATTTAAGAGTCATGATTTATGATTCATGAGTCATGATGATGATGGATGATGATGAAGTGTGTGAGAGAGAGAGAGAAGTGATTATTGTTACTATAAAGAAAATAAACATTTTTTTATTTATAAAAGTTGATGTAAGGAAGAAGAAAAAATAAACAAAAAAAAGTGAAACTAGATAAAAACAAAAAACAAAACATTGTATCTTTAAAATTTTAAAAATGAAAGTGAAAACCAAGCATTAAACATAAAACAGAATAATTAAACAAAAAACAAACAGAAAATGTTCGAATTAAAAATACAACAGAAATAAAAACAATTAAAAGTCTTAAATGAGAGTTAAATAAAAAGAAACCATATCAATAAAATGAAAATAACTTTAAAAAAATTAAAAGAATGCTTTTTTTTAATGAAAGGAATATTGTGGTTCAACGTTTTCAACTGGTTGATTCGACTGGTTAAACGAAGGTTTAAGGAGTGGATGTTTGTTTTTAGAGGTGTAGAACTTTAATTCGGCAACACTATGTTAACTGGCGGCGATTTTGACAGCAGTCAAGTGATTTATTTGTAGTTTCGTTTTGCTTTTCAACGCCTGGACAACACTTCCAAATTGTGCAAGTTTATTGTTAAAACCATGGTTCTGTTCAAAATAAGTATCAAGTGAATTTTGAATAGTGTCAAACTCACTGTTTCACCAAGTAATATTTAGCAAATAAAAAATTATTGCAGGTTAAATAAAACACATTGACCACGAGAAGTTTTAAGAATTAATCTTTATTTTATCTTACTTTTTTGAAAACGAACATCTACACTAATATTATAAAGAGGAAAGATTTGTATTTTTGTATGTAACGAATAAACTCAAAAAGTACTGGACCGATTTTAATAATTCTTTTTTCATTAGAAAGCTACATTATCACTGAGTAAAATAGGCTTTATTTAGTACTAGATTACTATAGAAATCTTTAGAAATTCTGATTAAAACCAACCGAAGGTGTAAAAAAATTAGCCATAAAATGTCTTTCATCTAATCTTTCTGCGAAGAGTATTAATGATAGGACAAAAAAATGTTTTCTAATTTAGTGATTCATGGTCGTTTTAATTAGCATGCTTTTAACTTAAATATTTGTACCTATTTATGTCTACCCGTGCGAAGCCGAGACGGGCCTCTAGTAAATTATAAGTGGTAAGAAAAACACAATGAAAAATAAAACAGGCTGGCTTATAAAACAAATTATTAAAAGATGACATTTAACATTCAAAAGAAAGTTATGGAGGTGTTGCATCTTCTTCTTGGACGTGGCGTTCGCTTTATTAGCCAAAACACTCACTTTCGGTTGAATGGATACGTCAATAAACAAAACTACCGATTTTTGGAGTGATGATAATCCTCAAGTTTATGTTTAACAGTGGTGCGCCGTTACATTCACAAAATTGACTGTTTGGTGTGATTTATGGGTTGGTTGAATAATTTTTCCATACGTCTTCAAAAACAATGCTGGCCAGTTACGTTACAGTCAATAGTGACCACTATATAACCAGTTATAAATATCATTGGTTTTCATCATTGAAAACAAACATTGGAATTTTTTTGACAGGTCGTTTATAGCTATCATTAAAAATTTCTGTCATTGAAAAAAATAGTCAATTTGACTATCAAAAATTTTATATTCAACTATCACCTTAGCCGATTCCACCCCTGATTGAAATCCAACGAAAAAATTTAACTGATAGAAATCTGTCTTGGAATTGTGTGAAATTGGAACACAAATCAGTGGAACAATTCTTTTCACTTTTGAACATAAAAGTATCAGCTGTTTAGGAAAATAAATTTCCGTCTGGAAAATAGAAAAATATATTTTGAGAGAAAAATTAATGCGCAATTACACTTTTTTCTCAAAAAAAATTCTTTGTGCGATTTCCGATCAATCTAATCAAAGGGAAACCCCGTCAAATATCGATTCAAACATTTTTCGGGTCAATTTCAATGATAGCCCTAACGTAGCCGCAGAGAAAATAATCCAGAGGCGTTAAATACACTGGTCCATTTCTTGAGATAAACTTACTCTTCAATATATTGATTGTAAGGCGCCAGTTATAGCTATCATTGGTTTTCATCATTGAAAACAAACATTGGATTTTTTTTTGACAGGTCGTTTATAGCTGTCATTAAACATTTCTGTCATTGAAAAAAATGTTCTGATTGAAATCCACCGAACAAATTTTACTGACAGAAATCTGTCATTGGAATTGTGTGAAATTGGAACACAAATCAGTGGAACGATTTGTTTCACTTTTGAACATAAAAGTATTAGCTGTTTGGGAAAAGGAATTTCCGTTCGGAAAATAGAAAAATACATTTTTCGGGGCCGGTTATAGCTTTCAGTAAAATCCATCAGTAAAATTTGAAACAGGAGGAATCTGAAATGTTTTACTGATGAGCGTTTATAGCAATCAGTAAATTTACGTCTTTAAATAAAATGTCACTTTGAGGCTTCGCGCCTCAGACAATTTTTGTACTGTTGCTTTCATCAGTAAAATTTTTAATGATGTGATCGGAACAGTAAAAAATTGGAACACCAACAGTAAAACGAAATGGAATTTTTGTTTGGCTTTTGGCAGTCAGCTTCAGTTCAGTAAAATGAAATTTCATCATTAAAAAAATTTAAATGGATTTATAAATTAAATAAAACTTTATATGTATTGTTTCTTTTTGAAAAAAATACTTGAATATAGGATTCATCTTATTGCATCAATCTTTTGCTAGAAATAAATCTGTAACATGTTCAAAAACTAAGAACAAAAATTGTACTGATCGATTTTACTGATAGCTTTAACTGGCCCCTTATAGAAAAATAAATGCGCAATTACACTTTTTATTCTTAAAAAAAATCTTTGTGTGATTTCCGATCAATCAGTATATAATTTTCATTTCTAATCAAAGGGAAATACCGTCAAATATAGATTCAAAAATTTGTCCGGATCGATTTCAATGATAGCTATAACTCTGGCCCATTTCCTGAGATAAACTTACTCTTCAATAAATTGATTGTAAGGCATGCTGTGTAGCTTGTGGTACCAGCCTGTTAAAACCACTTGTATGTCGTCCAAGGTCATATCTTCCAATTCAGGTCAAAAATAAGATCAATAACTCTGGCCATTGACAGTAACTTGACGATACGTATCATCGAAGAAAAATATGGCCCAATAAGGCACTCGCTCGGCATGCAAACCACACCAAACAGTTATTTTGTGTGAAAGAAGTGGTGAATCATGAAGCAAATGTGGATTTTCACCGAACCAATAAAGTATATTTTGCTTATTGACAAACCCATTGCGCTGAAGAAAAGTTGCGTTGAAAAACTAAATTCAATCGTTCTATGATTTGAAACGTGTGTTGGTTTGAGATCCTGAGAAAAATAGCAAATAAAAAATACTATTTTGAATAAGCTTGACACGATTTCAAGTTGCATTTGAAAAAAAGTTTTTACACCATTTTAATTTCTGAAACTTATTTGCAGCTTCATTTTAGTAACTTAGTACACATAAAAAATGTAAGCCTTTTTGACATTCGGTTATTTCCAAAATTGGTTAAATATCAAACTTTTAAAGTCTGAAAGGGGGCATATCAGTGCACATTTTTTGGACGGTTTACGTTTTCAAAAATACTCCTTCCACATTTCTGTAATATTCTTCAAATTGCAGACTTCTGCAACTACATACTTGCCCCATTTGGATCTTAAAGTTTAAGCACGTTTTTCTCGAAACGAGATTTTTGAATAAGACGTGAAATTTGAACTATGTAAGTGCTCTTGAACATGACAGTGTATATTTTTAAATAATGAAAATTAATAATTTGGCATTAAAAATACGAATATTTTAAAGACAATAAAACAGACTTTTCATAACGACACCATTTTCTTAGATATGAATATTTTTCGAAAATCTTAAGTCATCGTACAGGAAACCCCTTCCGTTTAAATGCCAGTTTCAGCTGCTCTCCAAGAGTTATTCTTGTGACGAAATAAAGTATAAGGCTGTGATTAGTAAGTCACTAAAGGTCCTGTTAAGAATGCCTCCAATTTCGATTTAAATTTTTGGAAAGGGGAATCAATGCCAAACCAAACCTGATTCCAGGAAAATTGTCTTATTTTTATTGCTCTTCTTTAGAATAGGAACAAAAATTTGCAATACTTTTTATGGTGTTTTTAATTATTCCTTAATTAGCAATATTGATCAATTAAAATTAAAAAAAACATGCACAAAACACAATCTCATTTACACATTCACTAAAACTCAGTTATTTAAAAAAGTTGGAAATTGCGTGTCCTCCGAGTGCGATGGTGCTGGAATGGTGACACCTCCTGTATCCACTGCTGGAACATGTGGCATTGAATCAACACTCTCTAATGGCAGAAAACAATCCGAAGAAATCTTTAAACAAAAGAAAAGCAAACAAAAAACGAAAACGTTAAACTTAAATTAAATTTCTTTTGCGGATTTAATAAATTTTTAATTACAACCTCTGCGTTGCCAATATGTTTGCCACCATGATGCACATTAAACTTTCCAGGGTTCTTAAATGATTCTCCTCGTGATGCATCCAACGAGTCTACAAAAGAAAAACACAAAAACATTCGAAGAAATGGTGTTGAACAAAAACAGAACTTTAAAACTTTAAATTCACCTTCATTATTCACAATTAGTCCTTTGCGATGGTCCCCCATGTGTACTTCCAGTTTCTCAGCACTAATTGTCACATAATTGCATAGTTCACATGAGATTTTCTTGAATTCCTCGGGGTGATTTGTGCGAATGTGACGTTTTAAGGCAGCAGCTTGAATGAAGCACTTGTTGCACGATGGACATTGTTTCTTTGGATTCTTAAAAAAAAAGGAAATACTTTTAAGTGATGGTTTGGAAAAAGGAGATATTTTAATGGTTTGTACTTTTCCATGACGCATTTCATGACTTCGCAGGGTACTTGGGTCTCGAGTTCGGAATTTGCAGACCTTACAAGCTAAGGGCTTCTCCCCAGTGTGCTGACGCATGTGAATCTAGAAATAAAAAAACATGTCTCCCAGGGATTGTTTATATAGAAATTTAAAAAGTGTCGTTTTACAGCAAGAACTGATTTCCTTGTCGTCTTCAAACCACAAACGTTACATATGAATGGCTTGATTTTGTTGTGAACGCTTTTGACATGCTTCGAGAGGGTTTTACTGCTGACAAACTTTCGATTACAGATTTCACATGTCTTTTCAGCGTAATACTTCGTTCTGGGAGGCGGAGGTGGTTTCTCTTCTTTTTTCTTAGTTTTCATGGACTTCAAGACTTTCGATTTCCAATTTCGATGGGTTAGCATGTGGCGCCAAACTCGAGCTTGAAAAGAAAACACTGTAAATCCAGCAGAACTTTTGTATGAATGTTAAATGCTTTACCTGATGTTGAGGATGAATATGAGCACAGAGGACACTGAAGTAACCCCACAGAGATTCTGTGTGCCTTCAATAGGTGAATCGAGCATCTTCTCCAGTTCTCCACATCGATACTACACTCGTAGCATTTGAATTCCGTGGTGGTTCCTTCTTTATGGCACTTGAGATGTAATTGAAGCTTTTCTTCGTTTTCTAACTTATACGAACAACCCTTCAAAGTGCATCTAAAATAAACTCACTTACTTAGAGAAAAATAAAAAAAAAATGATATTCTGTACTTTTGAACAAGGTTCCTTCTGATAATCAATTTGAAGTCCTTCAGAGGCACTGGAAGTAGTGCTAGAGGATTATCTACTTTTTCTTCTTTTGTCAACACTAATGGGACTGTCTTTGTATCATTTTCATCTTTCTTAAGATCATTCTTTGATTGATCTTTCGACTTTTTGGTTTCCTTTTCGATGGGTTTGCATTTATGGAATTCGATCATATGACCTCGAAGGTCCTCAATGGAGTTATATTGACCATAGCATAGACTGCATACATAAATAACAACTTCTGTGTATTCTTCGGGTGGTTTTTCATGGAATTTCTGGTGTTTTTCAACAATTTCTTGCTTAGAATCAATAAAATCACATTTTGAACATTGAAAAGCAGTGATTTGTTTCACATTGTCATGGTTTTCAACAACTATTTCCGGTTCCGGTGAAAATTCTATAATTTCATCGAATAATAATTCCTATAAAAATAATGGTTGTCGAATTAGATAAAACATAGAAAAATCTGTTCCGAATATCAAAGGCGAATTCAATTTAGTGTGAACCAGAACCAAACGGTTGTTGTCTTAACTAATGTCAACAACAAGAATATGAGAAAATACTTACATCGTTGGTTTCTTCTTGTAAAGAACAATTATCAGAAGACATTTTTACACGTAATTATAAGACGATACTCTAATTTATCATATAAACATGCATTTTAAACAAACAATTAAAAACAAAGACAAAAAACATTAAATTCAGAGCACTGACAGAAACAAACACAAGTTTCGGAATAAAATCTCCGGCGAAGAGTTTTAGTATCTGTCAAAAGATTTGATTACATTCAGTTATAAAATAAAATGAAAGAGTTCAGATTATGTCTGTCATATAAATATTGGTAAGTCTTAAGTCAGTTACTACATCACGCTACATAAAATAATTATGACTATTTTTGAATGTAGATTTGGCACAGCAGTTCCTTTAGTTAAATTTCAAATATATACAGACACTTTTAGTGTTCACAGAGGTTCTAAGGGTATATTTACATTTATTATTTTATGTAAACCACTAGCCAGAGATAACTAATTTCAGAAAAGAAAGTCTTTAGACAAGCATTTGGGCATTTTTTCTTAACTGTTGTACTTTAGCAAAAATTCGGGTCGGATTTTTGTCATAAAAAGGATAATTTTTCCACAGGTTTCTTTTGCAGGTGTAAAAGTTAAAGGTGCGCAGGGAATCAGATGTAAATTTTTACATTTTGTATCAAAGTAAAATTTGAAAAATCACTTCGCATCCATCCACAACAAATTCATTGGATTCTAATGAGTTTTCCAATAAGGACGGGTTGATTTTGATAGCTTGTTGTGGACATGTTGTTTCGTTTAGTTTCTTTCAGAATCTTTTCATTTAATGAGTCAAAGTTATAGCGTCAAATAACAAGTTCAAATGATAAAACTCTATCAAATTGGTTGTTCTCTAGTAGCGTGCATTGATCCATTTTTATGGGGTACATGGGGTCCTTTTAAGTCGACTCGTAAACGTTTGGTGGCCAATTCGAGTCCACCGGCTCAGTGAACAATCAGTCAACAACCGTACGTAAACAAATCTAAACACCTGTAGAAAACTTCGCCGCTGTTCGTGAAAGAGTGCAACGAAATGCTAGGCAGAAAATTGACAGACTTGGGACGACATCAATCCACGCGAGATTTACGAGGTGCCAATGCTTTCAATTAAAGTTATTCTTGTAGTAAGGGTTTTGGGCTGGAGGCGTCATCGGTCCGTACTCCTTCGAAAACGACGCTGGCCAGGCAATCACCGTCAACGGCGATAGCTATACATAGGTCAATGATCATCAAGTTCTTGTAGCCTGAATTGGATAATATGGACACCGAAGAAAAATGGTTTTAACAGGCGGGTGGTTCGTGCCACACAGCTCAAGACACAATTAATATTCTGAGCGAGCCGTTTCATGGAATAGTTACCTCACACCGAGGCCACCAATATCGTATGATTTAACCCCTTTAGAATTTTTCTTGTGGGGCTTTCTTAAGTTGTCGAATAAGTCGCAAACCTTCTCAGCCCTCAAAGACAACATAACCGATGCCATCCGACAAATTTTTCCTGAATTATGCACCAAAGTCATCGAAAACTGGACCTTTTGAATCGACGCCATTCAGCAAAGCCACGGCCCCCATTTAATTGATATTATAATATCACATGATATGGCTCTCAAATAAAGATACAACATTGTTTGTTTTATTCAATTCTTAAGTTTACCCGGTTTTAATAGCGACTTATTCTGATTAAGAAATTACGTGACTAAAAAAGTTACAAGATCTTAGTTGCCAATTGTGATCACCTCTTTGAGAAATAACACTGTCAGGAAACTTTTCTTGCAAAATTGAGAGCTGCAACTGCAAAGTTTTCACTTTTTTTTGAGTGAATTTTAACAATTTCTATGCATTGTTGGATCGTGTAAAAATACTTAAAAATGTAAATGCTACACAAAATAATTCCTGCACTCGCTAGACTCTGCCATCAACGTTTTTTCCCACCGATCACAGCCAACTTAACACCAAACTAACCGTCAACAAACTTCCATTTTTGACATTTCTGCTGTCCCATACATAGCTCCTCAAAATCCATCCAATGCACTAACACTACCATCAATACATATATTGAATTTGACGGCCGAGGCGATTTGCAAAAAAGCAAAAGTCTCATTTTCTTGTGTTGCACACCACCAGTTGGGATAATTTTTGCGGAAAAATTTGTAATTTTTGCAAAAACTATCGACAAATTCTGGATTAAAATTATTGAAGCAGCAACTGCAAAGCATGATAATTTAGTTGCAATATATTGCTAATTTATAAATTATGGCATCTGCGCTAGAAAATTACGTAAATGTTGTTCGTACCTTGAGTGCATCGGGTAAGGATAATAAATTCCTCATCACACACAGGACATTCTAGAATCTAGATAAATTGCGAAATAAAATCCATCAAATTTAAAAGCATTTAATTAACATTTAACCATCAGTATGTATATGTATTGATATTTTATTACTTTTCTTACCTAAAGGAAACTTTGATGTTTTAGTGGAACAATTGAATGATTCGATTGAATTGCTAACAAAGAATTCGATTATCTTGGACAATGTCCTGGAGACACTGGACATAAACCAGCATTCGTTGGGTGTGATGTATGTTTTGTTGGCTAAATTCTCAAATGCTTTGGTAAGTTAAGAATTTTCTTTCGATTTCGAGTATAAAAAAATAAAAAACGAAACGAATTTTAATTATGTTTTCAATTCAAGTGAGAGCTTTAGAAAAACCGGCGCGGTGCGGCGCGGCGAGCCGATTAAAATGTGAAATGTTTGTTAACATGAAGAGATAAGCAAACAAAGAGTCAAAGAATAGAAACTCACATAAATTCGTTTTTTTTTATTGAGCCGGTGATTAAATGACTAATGACTGAAGCACTGCGTTCTGTGTTGTCCTTTTTTTAGAGATCGTTTATTGGGAAAAAGTATGTTTACGTGGCGCCTTAGAAAACCAAAAAAGTCTCAAGTCATTGGTCGTAATATTCTTGATAATCTTTTGGGGACCTCTTTTGTATTCTGTCATCTCATGACGGTCGACGATTGTCTATGCCTTAGTTTGTTTTAGTGGAAGATACCATCGTCGTTGGGCTAAATTTATATATATTTGACACTGTAGAAGATGCATTTTGTTTGGTATTTTTATCCTTTATATGAACAGAAGAAGCTATGGCATAAAAAATACATATATGTAGAAAAGAATCAGTTAGAAATTTTCTATTTTATAAGCTTAGAGCTTGAGAACATTAAATAATAATATTCTTATTTATTACGTAGATCAATTCTGTCAATGATCAACCGATTGGCAGTTGATAGAATTCATCAATTGAAATAAAAATAGATTTTGAGGAAGTGAATTGATAAAATATGAATGTGAATACTTTCCATTTATATTGTGAATTAGCAAAATAAGTTAAACCGAACTTTATTAAGTCCTACAAAATATTTTCCATTTTTTTATTAGCTTTGAAACAAAATTCTTTGACAAGTTTAACTAATCTGTAGAACTGTTTTTGGCTTCTTACTTCTTTGTAATTCATCTGGAAAACAAGATTAACAATTTTATACAATAATTAATTCGAAATTCACATTTTTCATTTATTTCTTAACTAATAACAACTCATCCAGTCCAAATTTACGATTGAAAGAAAAATTGACAGCTTATCAGAAAATTGATAAAAATTGTTGTTCACAATAATGTTTATTGAAAATGTTCAATAATTAATTGATAGTTGACCACCACGTCTATGAGTCCCTTTATGATTTTTCACTAGTTTTTCCAAGAAATAGTGGAAATAATGTATCTAGAAATTCTGTTTTGGTTCTTCGCATAAACCAATAACTTTACATAACCCCAAAAAAGTAAAAAGAGGGCTTAGCAGGCACAAAGGAACAAAGGAACCAGTTAACAAGATCATTTCTATAAATAATGTTTTAAGTTGATTTTGCAACAAACTGATGATAGATAAATTGCGTCGTCTTCTTGGAACAAATCACCCCAAAATGTTTAGATGATTAATTTTTGGAAACATAAAAATCAGTCAGAATGGCTCTCGCCATTCACCGTGAATGCAGCTATTTCCTCATTTCGAAAGAAATAAGGACCGATAATGCCGCGAGCGTGTTCAACGGATACACCACCAAAAAATGGATGTAAGGGTAATTTGTTAGTGGCTTGAAGATTGCCTTTACTCCATATACGATAATTTAGCTTATTGGCAAGAATCCATTACCAGAAATTATCTTTGTGAATTAGCATCGTGAAATGGAAAAATTGCTGTATAAATGTTCACAACTTGGAAGCGTTGTACTGGCGTGAAACAAATCATTATGAATTGTGAAATTTTACTGAACAGAAATGTTTACAGAGTTTTTATTCTCAACTGTCACACCATCGAAATTTCTTATGCAACTAAATAAACACCCTATTCGTCTACTTGTCATGGTACTTGCTGCAAAATTGTCTTCTAGAAAATTATAGCAATTGGCCCAGAGTTGTGTTGATTTAGTCAAATTTAAAAGATTTATTAAAAGACGTTTTATTTTTGCATGACCGAAACGGTTCGGAAAGTTCTTTGTAATGCATTCTTTGACACAAAACAGACGAGACCATTCCCCGGTTGTTCCTCGGTTGTTCAACTGGACCCCGAATTTTAAAAACTGTAATTTTGTTTTGTCAAATTTTTAGCCGCTTTGTTTGTTTAAACCATACAAAATTGGGTCTGTAGTTCTTAAGGGGACTTCAAATTGCATTTTGTATTATAAGGTCTTTCTGTTTGTTTTATGGCTACTTGGATCTTTGACTGTGAATCCTAAACTGAATTTATTTAAAGAAAAACGAATTTTGGGGTCATAATTTTATTGCAGGGATCATTACTGCATTATTCAATTTAAACTCCAAAGATTAAAAAAATCCAATCATATCAGCTGTTATTTCCGTTTGGAATTTCGATATGATTTGATGAGCTCCTCCCTTATTAAGCTAAGCCTCTTGGTTCGAATGCCTGTTATCGTAAAACCAAGCGTGAAAGTTATAACCTCGATCAGATCTAGATGTCGGTCGTCTGGATCTTTATGGTTACATCTGATATTATTTCCATAAATGTTATTCGTTCTCAAGGAAAGGAGTTTCACTTTTTTATACAAAAATCGGTGAAAATGTGGGGTTGGTTTGCTTGTTTTAATGTGGGACCGATCTTCCCAATTCACGATAATCATGACCAAGGAAGCGTGACGTGCTGAGGACTTAAATGGCATTTTTAGAAAGATAATGATCCCAAGCACTCTTCAAAATTGATGAGTGCTTGGCTTCGCGAACATTTACTGACAAAAAAATCTTTTAAATTTCCATTAGCAAAAGCCGAATATTTTACTCAATTAACAGTGGATTAATTGTGCTCCCAACGATTTAATAAGGACAAGGAGAGGTAGAGGTTTGGGATAAGGTTGTTGTGGATTAATTGGTTAATTGGTTCTTCCTTAAGCTATCCCAATTTTTAGGAGAATTTAAGAATTTCTTTTTGTGGTAAAGACGGAAAGTCGACCTAGGTGTTCTCTTCGTTTTTTCTTTTCGTTTTCACCCCTCTATAAAATCAGATGTTAATATTCTGTTCATGTAGATTCCCATTAAGATCTGACCTATTAGGATGTTGTTTTTTTCCGCGGGTATATTCGGCCACAGATTCCTCGAAAACTAACAAGTTAACTATCTGCTGCTTGCAGTTTCGAGGAAACTTAAGTTACACTGTCTTGTCAGCTTTGAATTTTTGTCAATAGTCTTGATTGTCGCTTGGCTATCGAAAAATATGTTGTTTTTGTTTACCGCATTGTGAGAAGAAAGATCTTTAGCAGCTTCAGAAACAGCAAGTACCTCTGCTTGAAAGGCACTGCATTAGTCTAGAAGTTTTATGATTCTTTTCAGAGAATGAAAGACTGTACCCTCTGTTTTGGAACCGTCCGTCCGTAAAGACCGAGATTTCTGTTATGGCTATTGGGGGGGTTAAAACAGATACATATTTTTTATCATTTTATTTTGTAATGAATATTGATTCTATATTTTTTTTTTAGAATGCACAAACATGCACAACAACGGAAGCTGCTCATTTAATAAAACTTTTTAAAGATTTCATAACGCTTTGCAATGGAGAGCAAGTTCGTTTTGCCAGCCATTCATGTAAGGATTTATTTTTACTACAATATTTTCCCACTCAACAAATAACATTATTTTATTCTCTTTGCTTTAGATTATGAACTCTGCCACTTTTTCACAACCTTCATATTACGTCAGCCATCGTGTATTCACGGTATTAAGATTCTAGCTCATGCTGTAGATAAAATACGTCTTTTTGATTCGCAACTAACTGCCGTACATGCGGACTTATGTTTGCTTAGTTTACAAGCGAAGTGCTTTAAAACGGCTTTAAAATTCTTAGACATCGATATCACATCAATTGCCACTGATGGCTCAGCGAATCGAGGATCGGTAAGAGTTTTTATTTTAATATATTTTTCAAGAAAATAGAAATTAAAAAAACATACATTTTTTATGAACAGTTGTTTGCATCTATACAAGACTCAAATCTTGATGTGAAATATTTCCTCCTTTACTATTATTATGGCGGTATGATTTATACAGCTGTCAAAAACTACGAACGAGCCTTGTATTTCTTTGAAGTCGCTGTTTCAACACCTGCCATGGCAATGTCCCATATTATGCTTGAGGCTTATAAGAAGTTTATTTTAGTTTCTCTAATATTACATGGAAAGGTATTATTAACTTAAATATAAATAAATAAAAGGATTTTGATATTTTATTTGTTCCTTTTGTAGATTCTCACAATCCCAAAATATTCTTCACAAGTTGTATCGAGATTTATGAAACCTCTTAGTCAAGCCTATCACGATTTAGCAACGGCGTATGTTTCTTCTTCAAGTGATGATTTGCGAACTGTAGTCATAAAATATAGTGAAACTTTTATAAGAGACGTTAATATGGGTTTAGTTAAACAGGTAAATTATTTTTGTTGTTTTATTTTGTGGCTTATTTTCATTGCTTGTTTTTTGTTTTTGCTATAGGTTCAATCCTCATTATATAAGAAAAACATCCAACGACTTACCAAAACGTTCTTAACTCTATCACTACCGGATGTAGCCAGTAGAGTCCAACTGACTACTGCAGCCGAAGCAGAGAAATATATTTTACATATGGTAAAGACTTACAAAATGGAAAGTTATTATGTTTTATTAAGTAATCCTTTTATAGATAAAGGCTGGAGAAATATATGCTACAATCAATCAAAAAGACGGTATGGTCGTGTTTAAAGATGACCCAGAGAAATACAATACACCAGAAATGTTCCTTAAAGTACAAGAAGATATGTCTGGAGTAATGGAGATTATTAAGCAAATTAATAAAATGGAAGAAGAGATTGTATTAAATCCATTGGTAAAAAAAAAGAAACCTTCCAATTTTCTTAGAATGTCTTTTTTTTTTTAACTTACAAATTGTTTCTTTTTTCTTCTTTTTTTTTATTTGTATAGTATGTGAAGAAAGCAATTGGCAATCAAGAAGAAGAAATTGCATCTGGGCAGCATTCAAAAACATATTCCGGGTGAGTTTTTATTTGTTAATATTAATTTTGAATATAAATAATAAGAAAATGTACTTAACATTACGACATCCTCGGTGCCTACGCTCGTTTTCAATGACACTTCTCTTTTAAGCTCGAGTGAGAAAGAAAACTTTCGTTATTTGATGCGGCCAGGAAGTAACCTAACTCCTCCTGTACATGAGAGTTAAAACGACTTTATAGGACGAATTCTTTTTCCCACTTAACAAATTTAGGCGGCGCAACAATCCATTGAGTCACTAGGACTTCTAGTGATTTACAAACCTTAACCATTCCTGTCTGCTAGTAATGTTGTCAGAAATGAGGGGGCCTACAATTTTAAGCCGAATCCGAACGGCTAATTTCAGAAAGCACTTATCATGACAAGGATTACTCTTGGAGGATTTGTTAATTCCTCACAAGAGGCAGTACCCGTGCAAAAATCCCAAGACTTCTAGCTTGACAGTCCTAAGCACTAACCATCATCCATCCTGGATAGTACCCCTCCCTGAAGAGGTGCTCTTCTACGCTTGCAAAACCACTATGTAAGCTTTTTAATCTGACCTTATAATCAGGTCTCTTAAGAAAATAGTTTTTGTTCAGGATGTCCCTAAAAACAGGAGAATCCTACTTCCCTTTAACTACCGTCCACTGACGTCATAGAAACGCTGAGCAATTTTCAGCTCAAGAAATATGTTGGACAACGAAACCTTCTTATGGCTTTAGCGGCAATAGGTCCACTAGAGATCTCATGGTTTATCTCACTGAACATTGGAACAAATCCTTACATCGTTTTTGAGGAAGTAAGATGATTGTGCTTGATATTTCAAAGTTATTTGATAGAGTTTGGCATCGAGCTCTCTTATCAAAAACGCGTGCATTTGATTTGATTTGATGGATCTCTGCTCGTTGGATTAGAAATAAATTTTCAAGTCGGAAAATCACGAAATAAATTATATTTTATTTTTATAAACTGCTGCGTTATTTTCGTCTAAAAAAACATTCCAAACGTTTCTTCATTGGCTTAGCTTATTGTTAGAACACTCATAACGTAAAAAATAACTCATCCCAAGCAATTTGAAATACTGGGAAACTTATTTATGTGAATAAATGGTTTGTGCATTGGATTAACTCGTTCAAATACACACACCATTTCATTTGATAAATTATTTTCCCAGTATTTTATATTTATAAAATTTTGCATTTATATTCAATTAAAATTCACATAGTTTACAAAAGTTCTCTTTTTTGGCACATTATTTGTTAAAATTAGTTCAGTGTGAGTGCCGGAAAAGGGATACCTACTAAAATAGTAATATATACGATGATCTTTTGTCTCAAACTTCTAAGCCACTTAATTGTTTCCCTGACAACAATATCATCTTACATCTTTACATCTTTGTCCTTAGGATGTGAGCTCATTGAGTGCTTGGAAAATCCAATGTTGTCTACTGTCGCAAAAAAATAACCCACCCTTTCAAATGTAATTTTAAATGGGTGGTACATTCATCGAGGAAACTGAACAGCGTGTGATTCTAGTTCCCAAATCCTCTCTTGTGAAGTGATCACATATTTGAAGTGCAAAAACGCTGTTTTCTTCGACGATGCAAGAAGTATTTTTGCCCCTTCTCATCTGCACAAACAATGCTCCAGCGAAAACTCCAGTTGAATTCCCTCCCTCAATCAATTGAACCCTTATACCCGTATTTCTATGAATGCTAATTAGTTTACCCTTGAGTCCAATTTCTGACCTACTCTTAAGAACAGAGCTTCTTTTTTTAGCTGCACTTCACGAATGTGGAATGCTTCACCAGGTGCGATATTTCCCACTCATTGCAATATTTAGACATCAAAAACCAATGTGCATTGGTATCTCCTTTCTAATCATATCTTCCTTTCCTAATTGCTCGCACTATATTTATCATTAAAAAGGAATTCATATCCCCTTTATTGTCTGCAGAATATACAAAAATAAATTGTCCAGAAAAGTTATGGAAATTAATAAGGTTCCCTAATTTTCTGAATACTTCGTTGAAAGTGTGTTTTTAATATGATTTATTTTTTATTTTATTCATTTACTCATCATTTTTTTTGTTTTATTCTTACAGAGATCCCGCAGAATGATGTTTCAACGCTTCGTCATGACTGCAGAATATTATTTTAAAAACTAGTTCATCCATTATCATCTCTAAATCTGCGTTATATTTTTAAAAAGAACAATGAAGGAATGTACACTATATTATATATCTCGTTGCAAGAGTGCTAAAAAAAAACATATAAAAACAAAACAAAATGTTTTGCCAGTTTATTCGGCAAGAAAAACAAAAAACAAAAAAAGAATTTGTAATATTTTATGTGTATTGTTTCATTTTTAGTATTATTATTATTTTTTTTTTTTTAATTTCAAACCGTGAATCGAAGAAAACCGATATAAAACAAAAATAAATCTCTCGATACAAAAATATTCAAACAAAAACAAAAAAGATGCAAAGCTAATAAAAAGGATAAACATACAAAATAGTAAAATTCCACTGGCACACACAAAATGCACCCACATTTCATTTCACTCTGCAAAACAAATTTCTTGGTTATTTTACTTTTTTTATTTTATTTTTTCTTCTTTGTAATTAAATCATAAGAATTCTTTAAAATAAAAACAAAACAAAAAACTATGTTAATTTATGCAGAAAATAATAATTGAAACTCGTTTCGTTTTGGAAATTTAAGCTGAACGACCGACGACCGACGCTACGATAGTGGACGATGATCAAACGAAGTAAAAATGCTGTAACAGATTTTGGGCCAAATTAGCATAAACTTTTCAGATTGTTTAAGTTCGACTAGATCATGGAAGTGATGATCGTAGCGCCATATCTTTGGATACATACAGAACATAGGTTAGGTGGGTTGCCTTGTGATTTTGTTTTAAACTAATTTACATATAGCAGGTCTAACTAAGAGTTTTGAAAGTTCGAAGACCTCAACGTTTGAATTACCTTCAGCTGACTGATTAAATAAAATAGTGTTTTCAATAGTTTTATACTTTGTATTTAATTGAGAAGAATTGATAAATTATCTTTTTCTATTGGTTCCTAATAGTTGATAATTTATCTACGTTTTATTTTAGTTAAATCGTCTGTAACAACTAAGCGGAATCAACAAATAACCTAAATTAAGAGAACTTAGCCCTATTATGCTAAAAAGAAACATTTCGTAAGTAATTTTTTAAGTAGCTTGTTTAGGCCACTTTGGAGGCCGATAAAGTATTTTTGGTTTATAGAAATACTACCAAATAAATCAAGATCAGTGAATGCTTAAAACAATTTTTTGAAAAGATTTATTTGGCTGAATGGCTGCCTTTCAAAGTGGAAATTAAAAATACTTTTCTAAAAAATAGTCAGATAATAGTTAATACCAAATAAACTGTGCAAACAAACATATCAAATCAATCGGTTTAAAATCGGTCTTTGAAGTTTTGAGTAGTAGACAATCATGAATAATTATGCAATATTTTAATTCTAGCACTTGAAAATCCAGTACTTCAAAGTTTTTCTCGGATATCGTTTTTGAGGTTAATTTAAAAAAAGATTTTTCGAATAGCCAAACAAATAAATACGATCGAAAACTTTTAGACTATTGATAAAAAATCTTTACGAATTCCATGAGGAACATTTTGTTTTTTGTTTCTATTTGTAGAAGGAATCTTTTCCGGTGAAGCCGATTGCAACATTCACGTAAATGAAAAGTTTCAATCAAATTGAATAGCATAAGAAAAGTGATAGTTTTGATCAGTAAGGTTGCCAGCGATAATATATTCATGGTTATTATTTGGAACCATTTTATTGTTTAAGGAGACTTGTATGTATGTATGTACACATGTGGAACCTAAAATCAGACTATTTTTCCATTCGGGGTAGTTCTAAGCCTAAAATAATATAATAATAAGTTTGAGATTTAGTTAAGATATTTTTAAAGGTTTGGATTGTAGAGGTACCTGTGTCTAAAAAGCTTAATAAGCAAATTGAGCCATTTTATCTCGTTATAAGTATAACCTTTAAACCATTGGGAGCAGAAAAGCGTGGGCTTTAAAATTAGCCATAAAAGAAAAAATCAAAATGTTAATTTTTCACATATATACTGTCCCCTCAAATTGCTTTCGATTGCTATATCTCTGCAAATAAGCCTTGAAATAGGATACGGTTTTCCATGCCTAATAGAACAAAATCTCGAATTTAATTTTTTTCATTTTTTCGACAAAATCGTTGCCGAAAAAATAGGGTATTTTCAAAAGTGGCCAGATCCTTCCGAAATATAAATCAAAGGAAAGGTATTTTCATACTCTACCCACAAGTGCAAACCAAAACCGTTTTTGAGCTTTGGATTCTGAAATATTATTAAAAATGTGAAATAATAGAATTTCGAGCAGGGCCTTTACAAATTATCTATCGATTTCTCTATTTCCGCTGTGAGTCTCCAAAATTCTCAATAGCAATAAAGTATTTTAAGTAAGCTTGGTTTTTGATTCAAATAAAATTTGTGTATGTATTTATAAGAATTCATCAAGAATACATTTTTTTCCGCGGAATTTTTCCTTATCTCGAACACTACGAACTTAAATGATGTTCAAAATTTCTAACCAGCAAAAGCAAAAGAATGCAGTCAACTGCAAATGAAGTCCCTTATGTTGTCTGAACCTGCCCATTATTATCTTTTTAAATTTAGGCATCTTTATTGGAAAGTTGACTTGAAAGTAAGTCAATACAAATTTCTCTTACTTCAAAATCAAAATATCAGCTGATCACATTTTTTCATTTAACTGAAAGCTGAACTTCATTATTCGGTGATTCATTGATTTAGTGCACAACTCTATCTAAAGTTCTGTGTAAAAAAGTTAAGCTAAGTATAAGAAATCGAAAAAATAATTAAAATAATAATATAAGCCAGGTGCAGGTTGAAGATCTGCAACTTCACTTTTTCACAAATATTTCAGAACCCAGAGCTCGCAGAAGGTTTTGGTGTACAGTTGTAGGTTCAGCCTGAAAATATCTATCTTTTGATGTATATCTCGAAAAAATCAGAAATACTTTTGAAAATATCATACTTTTTTGGCAAGGGGTTAGCACACGATTTTTTCGAAAAACTGAAAAAAAAATATTTTCGAGATTTATATATCAATTAGGTATGTTCATTTTCTATGAGGCAGTGAAAACCGCATTCTGTTTCAAGGCCTGGTTTCGGAGATATAGCAATCGAAATGAATTAAAGTAAAATAATGATTACAAATAATTACCATTAATAAATTCCACTGCTTTTTTCATTGGTGTTAAAACAAAACAATGCTTTTTGAAAGTTTTAAGATGTCGTGATATGATTTTTTTCCATCATATCATGTTTTTAAAATATGCCATTCAAAAAATGCTAAAGACAACCAAAAACGGTTTTCTTAAGACTGAGTTAAGACACAACAAATTCCTTGACATTAAATTGTCTGATGATTTTGCAAAGTACAAATCTTTATCTTCTAGATACATTTTAAATTATTTTAGTATCTCACTTAGTTTTTGCAAATTCTCAATACCTACTTATAAGACGACTTATAGGTCTTCATTTGATTCTATCTGAAGTTTGGAAAAACCTTATGAATGTAATTTCGTTTGTTTTCTTCAATAATTCTTTTTAGAGTTAATTCGGATCCAAACTCCGATTGTAGCTATATGCGCTTAAACTCAGAAATACCCGTTTTCAACATTATAACTTGATGTTATAACCTTAAGACTACGAATTCGATATATAAGTTAAAAAATTGCTTTAATGACATTTTACGTTTTTCTTTTAAAAACAGTTTTAAAAAATGCTTAAGCGTTCGTTCAAGGCTATGATTTATGGCAGGTGAAGACTTGCTACGGATGAGGAGTTTTTAAAAAATAAGTAAGATACTGAACATTTTTAAACGGAACATCGAAGTAAGGGATTGTAGACTTGAAAATCTTTAAATATTTTACTGAAAAATAAACTATTTCATGTACATATGTATATTATTTCCATAGCCTCAAAAAGCCTTATATGTATATATTTTTTTTAAATTGTAAAAGGTTGTATCTAAAAATATGACGTAATAGATTGGTTTTGAAGTCGGATTCGAGCTAAAGCAATCAAATACCTTTGACCAGTGTAAATTATAAATAAATTGCTATATCTCCGCAACCAAGCTTTGAAATTGGTTGCGGTTTTTACTATCTAATAGCAAATGAACATACCTTTCCATGGATGTATAAATCTCGAAAATATTTTGTTATCAATTTTTCGAAAAAAAAAATTGTGGGTAACCCCTTGCCGAAAAAATATGCTATTTTTGGAAGTATTTCTGATCCTTCTGAAATATACATCAAAAGAAAGGTATTTTTGCGCTAAAAAAATAACTGCAAACCAAAACCTTCTGCGAGCTCTGGCTTCGGAAATATTTGTAAAAAAGTGAAGTTACAGATTTTCGACCAGGTCCGTTTTCACTGCCTGATAGAACACGATGCATTAATCTTGAAATTATTTTTTACCGATAGGAAAATTCTATATTTTTAACTTTTTGCAGATAATAAGATAATAAAACAAAAAATGCAGAAATGACTATCAAAAATTGAAGTAACAGTGATTTTTTTACAAAAAAATAAAAGCCTACAAAAAAAGACTTCTAAACTTATCTATACTAATAGTATAAAACTAAAGAGTATGTTTGTTTGTTTGTTTGTGTGTTTGAATACTATCATCTCAGGAACTACTGGTCCGATCTAATAAATTCTTTCATTGTTAGTATATTTATTGAGGAAAGCTATAAACTAATAAGAGTGGAGCAAAAATTAAGAATGTTTCAAAATTGGGGATTTTTTAGAGCTTCCACTGCGTGCGGTGCTGAAACATTTAGTGTTTTGCTAAAATATTGAATACCACAATTGTATTTAATAGTCCTAAAAAAAAGTCCGCTACATCTAATGCCTGTCTTTAAAATTTGGCTGACTATAATTTTGTTTATGTGAACCAAATTTGTTCTAAAATATAGGATACGTGTAACGCCACGGGACTCAGCTAGTCTTCATAATAAAGCTTAATTTTTGGCCATTACATTAAATTGTATGCGTTTTATTTCTTCTTAAAAACAATAGTTAAAAAAAATACCCTTTTTGTATAGAATCACATGTTAAAAGGTGTACTTGGTCCCCTTTCATCCACCCTAATGTTTTTTTCTAATCCAAAACAAAAGGAATTCTTATGGAGTTTTTAAAGTACGTAACGGAATTTCGTCAAAGTGAATGTTGAATTTACATACCTGAACTAAGAAAGGGGGCAATAAACTTTAGGTTGCAGTACATTTTTCATTTGGGTATTTATCCAAATCTTGTTTGTTTTGCTTTAGAACACACATTTTGTATAACATTATCTTGACCATTACAATACTAAACTATCAAACCTATTTTATTCTGTATTGCTCAATTGATAAATTTCATTCTACTCGTATACCTAGTTACCTTTTCCTCGTTTAATTACGCCTTATATGAACGAGAATATTGTTTAATTGCACGAAGCCTTGAATAACGAAACACGATAAAATATTATATTTATTATATTCTCCTTCTATGTATGTACAGTACATACAATTTGTGTTAATAAATCTATATTTTTTTTGTTGAAAAAGATAACACATGATGCAGCTATTAATTTGTTTTATTAAATTGTGTCTTTTCACTTATTAGGAACTACGAGATATTGATAAAACAAAATTATTTTTGCTTCGTCATTATTTTGCTACTATACGATAAGCTGCAGTCCCACAGTCACCTCATACAGCTTTAATTTATGTGTTGAAATATAATAATTTTGATGGCATATTTAATACAAATGCTCAACAAAAAACACCTTGTTTCGGTTTCGAGATATTTTGATAATTTTACATATTTAATATCTTTAAAACACGAGAATATTTCAAAGTAGAGTACAAATGCACTCGAACCAAAAAAAATCTTATCTAAATAGGTTATATGAGCAACAAGCAAGTATACATATACAGTGGTGGTCATATAATTAGAAACAAAAATTCTAAATGGACTTTAACAACTATAATATTTTTTGTAAGGACCAGTTGTCTTGTGCTGTTGGTCTTTGACAGCTGTTATGTATGTATATTCTGAATATGAGCTTTCCTGAACGCGGACAGAATATAAAACATCTTTAACTTTAGAAATTTAATTTGTAGTTGTCATGGGCAAAAATAAGTTTTGTAGTCCAGAAATCTGCTCAAAGTGCAGTGCTATCAGAACAGAAATGAGTAAATGGATTCCATTGCTGAAAGATTTAGTTGCTCGAAAAAGACGGTATTTAGTGCAATTAAATTCCATAAAAAGATAGGAAGCTTTGAAACCCCAAAAAGAAAAACAAAAGATCGAAAATCCACGCCCTAAGAAGCAGACTTGTAAAAGAATGCAATCTTTTATGACTTCAATATAAAATTTTCATTCACTGAACTCCCCTAAAGAATGAGGCTTAACATTTTTTAATCTCCAAGCGTTTCACCTTAAGAAGACTGCAATCATTTTTGCAATGAATTGCAATCATTGAAGACTTCTTGCATTCGTTGTATTTGTTTGAAGTCTTTTCATTATTTTGTATTCTTAAGTAAAATTTTACTACACACTTTTAAAATTTGATTTTATTCTCTTGGTTTCTGATTCTGACATAAAACATCGGTGCGTGACACCGAAAATTTATGTATGAGGTGTATGGGCCACTTCAAAACATTTTGTGTAGGGAAATTTCATTTAAGAAAAAAGACTTCATATGGTTGCAAAGTCTTCAAAATAAGGCAAAGACTTCAAGCGATTGCAAAGACTTCAAAACAATGCAAGAACTTCAAGTAAAAGCAAAGAATGCATGACGCCTTAAATGATTGCAATCAACTGAATGAAATCAAATTATTAGATATGAAATAATTGAAGTCTTTTAAGGTCAAAGGATTGGTGATTACAAAATTTGAAATCAAAATTTTTAGTAGAAATCAATGAATGCAATCTTTAAGTTAAATTCAATAAATGATTTATAATGAAGACAGATTGATAAGTCGGTATAAAATCATTGGGCAGGTTCAGACAACATAAGGGACTTCATTTGCAGTCAACTTCATTCTTTGAACGCAAATTTTTACCAAGGCAACTAGATAGTTTTTCAAGTGTCATGAAATTAAAATTCAGAACTTTACTTCACAAATCTCTACTTCAAGTTCATAGTACAAAAATTACCAAAATCATTATTTTCTACAAAACACTCCTCAGGCAAGCTACAAGTCTACCATGATTTGTACTTTGTATTTTAAAGAAATATTACTTATTTCTTTTCCAAATTTACAAGGAACCTTTTTACAGAAAGCATTAAATGAAGTTGTGCAGAAAATAAATAAATCATTGATTAATAAAGTTCAGCTTTTAGTTGAATAAAAAAACATGATCAATTGTCATTTTGACATAAGTTGACTTGACTTGATAGTAAGGGAGATTTTTCCTGCCTAACTTTCCAGTCAACTTTCCAATAAAGTTGCCTTAATTGGAAGGCAATTTTTTGGCAGCTGGCCAATCAGATGCAAGAAACTTGCCTTACTTTCAAGTCCCTTATGTGGGCTGAAACTGCCCATTTTCAATGGACAGCTGACTTTTGATTTCACATTTCGAAACATAATCTTTCCACTGAAAGCTTTCCATTTTATTTCCATTCCCACTTGTCAGTTTTACTTTCAATAACTAACTTTAACCTCAAATGCTTGAATCCAATCAAGAAAGCTATTGGGCAGGTTCAGACAACATAAGGGACTTCATTTGCAGTCAACTTCATTCTTAGAACGCACATTTTGACCAAGGCAACTTGTTAGTTTTCCAAGTGTCATGCATTCCAAATTCAAAACTTTACTTCACAAACCTCTACTCTAAGTTTATAGTACAAAAACTAACAAAAACATTATTGTCTACAAAACACTTCTCAGGCAACCTACAAGTCCATCACGATTTGTATTTTGCATTGTAAAGATATATTACTTATTTCTTTTCTAAATTGACAATTAACTCTTTTAAATAAAACATTAAATGAAGTTGTGCAGAAAATAAATAAATCATAGAGTAATAAAGTTTAGCTTTCAGTTGAATGAAAAAACATGATCAACTGTCATTTTGACAGAAGTTAACTTGACTTGATAGTTAGGGAGATTTTTCTTGACTAACTTTCCAGGCGACTTTCCATGAAGATGAAATTTGCCTAAATTGGAAAGCAATATTTTGGCATCTGGCCAATCAGATATTAGAAACTTGCCTTACTTTTAAGTCCCTTATGTCGTCTGAACCTGCCCATTATCAAAATGTCAAGAAATTCCGATGATAGGTTTCAATGAAGAAAAACAAAGACGGCTATAACTGGCCTGTTAAGCAGTAGTTTGCTGATACAAAAACTTATGTTTTGGATTGCCCGCCCAAGTCCAGACTTGAATCCTATATCGAGACCTTGTGGGCAGATGTGAAGAGAAGTCTGAAAATCTCCTCCTTTAGGAGTTCCGGGAGAGTACACCCCATCAAGATGCTGATCCTTAAAGATCCTTAAGGAATTCCCTAAAAAATATTTTTTTTATAGAGATTTTTTTTATAAAAAACAAATTCTTTCTTTGCATTTCTAATTGTATGGCTATGGCCAGGTGCTATTTGGAGTAAATAAATTACATATATAAATGAATTTTCTACTTTTAGTAGCATGCTTTTAGTTTGCGTAAAATATTCATAAGTGTCATGGTCTATTATAAAAGAACCACAAAACCAACCTTAACAAATTTTCTTAAAAAAGTTTTATAATTTAATATTTCCACACAATTATTATTTCTAATTCTACGGTCACCACTGTATCTACATTCATATAAATACCTTTTTAATAATTTTTTGATCATGTGTTTGGTTTATTAGGTTTTATCGACACCAACAATATTTGACCTTAGGATTTGAGTTCAAATAAATATGTATCGATACGAGCTTCAGATAAAAAAAAATATCAAGCCTCTTGCAAAAATCACACCAAATTAATGTAACCATAACCAATTAAGTACAAAAACGTATTCACATCGCCTTGACACTGAACGAAGACGACGACGACCCTTTCTTTAATATAAACAAATGACTCTCATAAAAATTTGAGTTTCCGCATTTAAATTAGGTCTTATCGTATTTTTGTTTCTTTCTTTGATAAAACTTAACAAAAGCTTGTACCAAATTTTGATGTCCCAAAAGAAAAAGAAAAGAGTTCATTTGAATTAATTTATACATTTTTTATTATTATTTTTGTTTAAATTATATTTACATATATTTTTATGATTCTTTGCATTGCATATCACCATCATCGTTAAGTTTGAATCAATCTATTTCTATTTAAAACAATTAAATTCATCTATTTGAACCACTAAATAATAATAATAATTTATTAATTGGAGAAAATACCACAAACAACAAAGAGCTTTTGATTAAAGTTAATAAAATTTTAATTCATATTATTCTCTCAATGTTTATATTTCAAGTTCTTTAAGATAAAAAGTTTATCACTTCTAACAAGTTTTCTAACTTCTACGAGTATACTAATTGCATTTTAATAAACCACATTCTTTATAATTTATCTAAGCACTTAATTATTCAAGAATATTATAAATATTAAGTTTAAACCACTCTCTGCGACTCCGTTTCATATTTTTGTTACGTATACGCCATAGGGATCAATGGGACGGCAAATGCATTGATTGCAGTTTTCCTGTGAACTACTATTTCCAGTTCCAGTATTGTAGCTGCTGTAGTTGACGTAGCTGACGTTGATGTTGTTGGATTTGGTGTTTTCATTCCAAGGTATCGACGAAATGCTATCTGTGTACTTTAATAAGTGCGTACCTGGTGAGACCACCGGTTCCAATACCAGAAGAGCTAAGCGACTGCGTCCAATCCATATGTAAATTCTTAACGCTGCTGTACTGTTGCCGTTTTGTTAAGGTTTTTGATTTTTATTTTTTATTTTTTTCATTTTGACACATGGTATAATAAGCCAAAACAGAAATCAAAAATAAAAAGAATCCAATTTAATCGTTATAAAGTTATACAAATACATGAACTGGCCACAAGTCATTGGGGTGGGGTTAATTATTCCAAGTCGAATGAGGAGACTTACCGGGGGGAGATTTTGATTTGTATATGGCTTGATTTGAATTGGCTGGTGTCACCGGCAGAATGTCATAGATACTAAGATAAACTTTATGGCTGACATAAACAACAATGAAGCACAGAATGGAGATAAGTAGACTGATAAAGGTGTAGGCCAAAACAGTTGGAATATAAATTAAAGTGTCCAGCATTCTGAATTTTATTAATTTAGAATTTTTTATCTAATTTTTTGTATTTTTGTGTCGAATGGAAATTTAATACAATACTAAAGTTGCTTTGATGATTTTTAAATTTTGTGTGTAGGTATGTAGTTTGTAGTTATCAAACAAAAGTTTGAGGTTTTAGTTTTGAAATTGGAGATACCAGTAATTTGAATATATTTTATATGGAACCGACCGAATTATTAACTAATGCTCGATCGTATAGGAACTTGTCTAGATACCAGCCGTTGGATAACTGATCGCATTTGTGAATGGTGAAACTCGGAGACCTCTTTGAAAGCTTGAGAATCGGTCAGTGATCCCACTTTGAGTGTGAAAGAATAAACACGTGTAGTACTCTTTCTGGTGCTAAATGATTGCAATATAGAAATGGAAAGCCAAACGATTTGAGCAAAGACTTCGATTTTATATATAGCCTGCAGATCAGGTTGAAATATTATGTTAAAATTATAATCACTGGTCAACAAGGTTTTGTAATTGGAAATAAAATTGTGCCTGAGCCCGAATCCGACTTCAAAATCACTCTTTCAAGTTAAGTTTTTGAGATATAACTTTTAAAAAATTCGAAAAAAAAACTATATTGGCTTTTTGAGACTATTTTATTTTATTAACTAGTATTATTTTTAACAAAATTTGTAATGATTTTCAAAATCTATAACCCCATTTATAATACTTTTAGTTTCCTATTTCTTTTTTTAAAAAATCCTGACCTGAGATTAATGATTAATTCTTCGTCACATAAAGTTTTTCAAATGCATTTAAAAATATATAAAAATAGTTAAAAATGGAAATTTCTAAATTTGACCATGATGGGTTTTTTAAGACTTTAGAAAAAGTCAAAAGAAAACAAAAACTAGGTGAGGTACTAAAAGAATTTTAACTGAATCTGGATGATAAACATTTATACATTACAAAATCAATACAATATTTCTGTTAAGAATTATGTTTTGTTTTACCATTGCTTTGAAACACCGTTTTATGAATTTCTTAACGTTTTGAGAAGGTATATTTCAAAAACTTGATATGCTAAAGAAATCATAAAATAATGTAACGGGTTATCCATTTTGCGGTTTCAAAAGTATAGGGCTGGAATTTGACATCTGTCAAACTGAGTTGTTAAAGCATTTTTTTTTTCAGTTGAAAGCTTGACATTTACGAAAATGGCTGCGTTCAATCTCAGACAGATAGGGTATCCGGATACCTTTTTGTTAGTGTTTTACGTGTAAAATAACAGCTGATCAAAAACAGCTGAGATGTCAAAAAAGGAATCCAAAGGTATCCAAGAATTTCTGGGGTATGTAGGTATCTGACAGAACAGCTGATTCAACACATGGTTGAATTTCAAGAAACTTGAAAATTGATTTCAGCTTTTTGTATTTGTTGGTAAACAAAAAGATACAAAATGTTAGTTGAAGTAGTATTTGAGGATGTTCTGTATACATAATAGACGATGAAGAAGCTATTTGAATCAGTTGAACTATCCATTAAATGTTAATTAAAAGCTTAAATGTTTCTCCGCTTTTTGTGAACAGCTGAAATTTGTTTTTATTTTTTGACAGCTATCGCAATACAGCTATTCAACTCGTTCAACAAGGTATCTAAAAATCCACCTATCCAAGATACCCTATCCAACACGAAATTGAACGCAGCTAATGGATCACTTAACTATCGCACAACGCATTCAAAATTGTTAAAACCTTTTACAAAAATGCTGATTCTGCCACAGCCACATATCGGGCTTTGAAAGATTATGGTTTAAATAATCGTCCAACTACGCAAGCAATTGGCTAAATTGTGAAGAGACTAGATTGGTTACAGATATTCATTCTAAACCCTGTGCATCATCGTTTCGCTCGTACCACTGAAAATATCACTACTGTAAGTGAAAGTGTTGGCGAAGACCCGAATGTGTCGATTCCTCGTCATTCTCAGGAATTGGGACTGTCTAACGACACATTATGGCGTATTTTGCATTTGGATCTACACCTATGTACATCCATATAAAGTCCAGCTGAAACAACAACTGAAGCCAGCTGACCATTCACAACGTCGTAGATACGTCAAATGGGTGCTTGAACAACAGGCGGTGGACGGCGATTTTTTTAACAAAATTTTCTTCAGCGACGAAGCACATTTCTCACTCGGTGAGTATGTTAGTAAACAAAATTATCGTATTTGAGGTTCTGAGAATTCTCAAGCAATTGAAGAGAGGCTATTACATCAACAAAAAGTCACTGTTTGGTGCGTTCTTCGGACTGTCACCGTCAATTCGGAGCAATATAGTCATATGATAACCGACCTTGTTTTGCCTGTTATTGAAGAATATGACTTGGAGAATATGTGGTTTCAACAAGGCGGTGTCAAATGCCACACAACTCGAGCAAATATGGCTTTATTGCAAGACATTTCCTTGACGCGTAATTTCTCGTCGTGGCGATATCAATTGACCACCAAGATCATGCGATCCAGCGGTGTCAGACTTTTTATAAAACTTTAACTCTTGAGCACTTAAAAACCAGCATTCGTTATAAGTTATTGCTGAGATACCGCCCAGTATGTGCCAAAAAGTGTTCGAAAATTACCTCAAAAGAATCGATGCTTGCAACAGTTCGAGTAGTGCTCATTTAAATGATGTAGTGCTTTACGCATAATGTTAACTTTCAAACTTTATGATTATGAAGAAATATCATGGGAAAAAAATATTTTATATGTGTTTTAACAACGTTTACTTTTGAAACCACAAAATGGATAACCCTACCATTAAGTTCAATAACGAGTTGATACACAAAATTTTGTATTCGGTGGTGAAATACGTGTCATTCAGTTAATAAATTATTAGACATATCTGATAGACTTGACGGCCAATTGATCTGCCATATCATTTCCTTTTTTAGCATCGTTCTTGTCTATAACTACATTAGGTTTCATTTTATCTCCACTCCACATCCTTATTACTGTCGTTTCATTACAGTAGTGCATCCAACTTTTTGTCGAGCAATTATTTCAGATTTTTACAAATTTTAGTGACGTTTAATTTAAGATCTACTCGATTTTTGCGTATTGTTCCGATTATTCAGATGAATTACCAATGGTACAGTATTATAATAATTATTTGTGATATGATAATCATTCGCCCCTCACCTAAAAGTGGTTCCGAATTCTGTTCATGTATCAAAAATGATACATGGACGTAGGTGGTACGAGGAAAAACAAATGCTGTGTATCAAATATGATATATGGGACGTATTGTTGATGTCTTGAAATAATAATGGACTTATGGGTGGTTTAAAGTCATTTTGTATGAGGATAGTTAAGGTGTTAAGGAGCAAAAGAGTAAAAATAAAGTTTTGATATGTTCAAAAATGAAAAACCAACATATTATTGATAGATTTTACTGATGCTGCCCCTTACTTAGTGAGTTTTGTTTTTGATCTGACGCTCTAATTCAAGTTTTGACAAATCTCAAATAGAAAAGTTAAAAATTTCAAATACACACCATATATTTTTTGTTTCTTATTTTTGTTTTGTTATATTTTATTAAGACATTAAGTACCACCAAATACACAAATATAATTACAATTAAACAAAATGTTTTTATTTTAATTTTTATTTGTAATCCCAATCAGTTATGTATGTATTTTATTTATTTATTAAATTTTGTTTTGTTCACATATCAACGATGATGTAAAAGTCTACAAATGCTGGCTTAATATTATGTATCTCATCTCATTTATCCTAAAATTTGCAAAAACAAAATAAAAATCTATATAAATTATAAACTCTTCTCACCGCAATGCCATTTTTTTCATAATCTTTATGTATATAGCTATCCTTGTTTTATTTTTATGAATTATGATTAACAGGAAAAATATAAAAAAAAAAACAATAAAATTGAAATAAAACTTTTGAAATATCGAAACATTACTCTTTATTTTTGCCAAACGCATATTTTCTTTTCTATTCTTTTATATAGTTGGTATACTTTTTGTTTTTATTTTTGATTATACATAATATAGTTTTCTTTGTTTTATTTTTTAAATATAAATATTTGTTTTCTTTTTGTTTAGTTGTTGTTAAATATATCTTTTTGTTTAAATAATTTTCACCTAACCCGCCGGCGGGTATATCCATTGTTCACTTTAGAGTAATAGTTGGTATAGTGTATCATTCTTATGTTTGATTTTTAATACAATTGAATTATTATTATTAAATACATAATATTTTGTTTTTTGTTTTTTTTTAAACTTCAGTAGAACAATGGATCGCGCACCAGTGCGCATTTACATATTTGTTATTTTCTTTTCTTTTTTTTTTACTACAATTAATAGTTATGATTAAATTAAAATATTAAATACATTTTATCATTTTATTTCTGCCGTGTTTGTCGTGGGAAAGTTATGTGAATGATTTTGTTATCTTTTTAGACATCCATTTTATGTCCTTTGACTTAGAATTAAAAGACGATGAACTCTTTTCTCTTTTTTTTTCTCAGAAAAGAGTGGCAGTTAGAATAATTCTAAAAATGATATACAAACACATGTTTATACACAAAATAAAATGATAAAATGCATTCTAAAAATAATAAAAAGTTATATATTTTTTTTTAAATTATAAAAGAAAAAATGTAAGAATATTTTGGTACTTAATGCAAACAATCTTCTTTTTCTTTTTCTTTTATTTCCTATTAAGCAGCTGATGGGAGAAATAAATACATTTAAGAAGTTTAATTTTGTTTTCTTATTTTTAACACTTTCCCATTTCGGACTCTTAAATATTTTCATAGTTTTATAATTTTTTGGAAAAAATTTTCAACAATTATGTTGGCAAGCAAATACATGCAATTTTTAAAAGAATATAAATTAAAGAGCAATAAATTATGAAAACAAACTTTAAGTTTTCGTCTACATAAATTTTGAATTTGTAGACTCTGTTGATGCTTCATCAAATTAATATTGCTTCTAAAAAAAGGACTAACTGAGGACCATATAATTTATCTCTCCCATAGCTCTTAAGTTATAGTTAATTTTCTTTTTATTTATTAAATAGAAGAAGGACTTGTATTGATAGTATTAAATTTCCTACAATTTACAAACAATTGGCTAAATACAAAGCTCGAAGTAATTTAGTTTCTTTTTTTGTTTTTGTTTGCGCTTAAGAACAAAAATACACTTAATAACATACATTGATTTCTTTTTAGAAAATAAATTAGAAAAAAAAATAAGAAATTACACACTTATATTAAATATATAATTTGAGTGGGTAATTTATTTATTTATTATTTTTGTTTTTGTTTTTTTTTTATTTTATATAAAACCATGAAATAAATCAGAGAAAGAAAAAAATTAAAATAATACAAAATTAAAACATAAAACATTACGCCACTTTTGTTTGTTTTTGTTTTTTGTTCAGTTCTATGCATAGTCATTTTTGCTTCATGTGTTTTGTTTTTATTCTATTTCGTTATAAATTTTTACAATTATATTTATTTGTTAGTTTTACAATAATATGTATATTTAAATTTGAATTCGAAAAAGAAAGAATAAGGATTTGTTTGTTTCCTTTATCATAAAGGTTACTGCACAAAATAGTTTTTTTTTGTTTACTTTTGTTTTTCTATTTTTGTTTGTTTTATTAACTAAATTGGCAATTTTTTGTATGCATTTTTTTTAATAGATAATTATTGTTCTATTTCATTTAAAAATTCAATATTTCTTTAATGTTTTGTTTGTTTTGTTTTAGTAGATCTTAACAAATTTAGTATTTTTGTTGTTATTGTTGTTGTTGTTCATAGGGAATATGAATTGTGAAAAATATAAGAATTTTTAATTTGATTTTGTTTTTTTTTAAACACATGCAAAAAGATTTTTTGTTTTTATTTTTGAGGTTTGCGTTTTTGAAGATGCATTTTGATAAATCCATTTTTATGCAATTTAGACGGAAAGTGACACGAAACTGTTGTACTGCGTAATGTTACGCTTGAGGATATCAGCACATGGACCCAATACACGTTCAAATCTATTTTTTGAAAATATATAAATCAAATTTTTATTTGAATTATATTTTTTTTTTGTGATTTTAGAAACATTTACCTCGCTCTGTCTAATTTAACGCATTTAAGAGGTCCTCTTGCAACAACGGTAGCTGCTCTTGGTCTGTCCAAAAGTAGTGCAATTTCACCAAAGTAGTCGCTTGGGCCTAGGCGTCCCACTTCTGCTGGATCGTCTCCTTGCTGTGAATAAACAAAAAAGAAAATATTTAATAAGACAGGAATTGTATAGTCCAACATTTTAAGAGTTTATTTTTAAAATCACAAAGGGTTATGAATAATAGAGTTGCAAATGATTCAGTTAGATAATTGTCACCTGTAATTTTTGGTGTTCTTTTTTGAATTCTTTGGTGGGTTATTGTCAACGTCCAAATATAAGAGTTGTAGGTGACGAATAAAGGGTTTTTAGATCAAAGCGAAATCACAAGGGGAAAAACTTCTTGAATTGGCGGAGAAAACCTAAACATTTTGCAGAGTTTTTGACGTATTCAATATTTTTGGCATATGTAATCACTCCACAAAAGTTGGTATCTGACTCACATACACACTGAAAGTTGTTTCAGTCTCCTTTATGCAAGTTGATATTGGATGAGGAGAGGGTAATGCATTCAATTTTCGAAGAATTAAATTCTTCACGGTTTATGACTCTCCAAAAATGTACATGAAATGCCAGGAGAAAAACCTTGTCGACCATAGTGTTTTTAATAAAAGACATTAACAAGGATGATAATTTGTGCATAGGTTGCCTAGCTGTAGTCAGGTCCTAAGATTGTAAATATTATTAAAAAAGAGTGCATTTTTCAAATATATACCCTAATCTGTTATTTAAATGGTTTTGGCGTCAAATGCAAAACTATTGTGGCTTATGAAAAAAAAATACTAGCTGAAGCTTAAACTTGGATTTGTAAGTCAGAGCTAGGTTTAATGTGAAACAAAAAATGTCTTTTATTAATAGCTATTTTAAATTAGATTAATATGGCTTTAACTTGTTTTTAAAGCTTAAGCTTCAAATTCAAAATTATAGTTAAAGGTACAAAAATATCAAGATTCCTGGACATCTGACTAGATTTTAGATTTCCCTTCAGTTGGAGTGCGAGTATGGCCAAGTTTACACGAGTGCGACAATCTAAGTTTTATAGAAAACAGTCAGAAATTAGTGATGATAACTTTCATAGTTTATTTCAAATTTTAAAAGAGTGGCTTCTTGATGAATTTTTAGGGAATTTAATAGAGCGTAGGGAAGGTGCACTGATATTTGAGCAGATGATACGGATGTTTTTGAGATATCTGAGTAAAAGTTGATTTCAGTTTTGTGTAGGGCAAGCTTTTGGAGCACTACGTGTGCGAAATCATTCGATTGTAAAATATCGATTGTATTCATATTGTTCCAAACCTTTAAAATTTCATGATAAATACATCAACCGGAAGGGTTTTTTCAGCCTTACTGGCAACATGCAATGCAGCTGAGAGAATATGCAGACAAATAATATCTTCAAATGCCTTAAAGAAATCCTCAAACAGATGGAGAACAAAAAATTAAATTAAATAATCTGCAAAGAGAGTGTTGTTAAAGAAAGATGTTTTGGCCATTTAAACTAGAGGTTTTTGTGTCTACAAATACAAAATGAATGTTGCGACAAGTATGATTCCCACTTTTGTCATTTGTCTCTTTGTGCTTTAAAATTTCGTAAAATATTTAAATGACTTATAACAACATACGATCTTCGTGCTATTTCATTAAGAGATAGCAAAGCCAACAAAGCAGACAACAACAAAGAACAACAACTGAAAACTAAGATAATGGCTTAAGTGAAATAAACATTCGTAGACGAGTGCAACAGTGTAGAAGTGAATCAGCCAAAAATAAAACATTTTTTTTTTCAAAAAAAAAACTTTAAAGTTCTATTTTCATTTTGGAATTTCTTTGATAAATATCTCAGAATTAGTTTTTTAAGAATTGTCCAACAGATACGAAGTTAAATAAAAACAGATTTAGACAGAATTACAAATTTTTAATTATCAAAACCGTTCTATTGGAGCTTAAAAGCAGTTGCACAACAGAGCAAGTTCAAAGGAATGATATTAAAATGCTCTGTATCCGTATCAAATTTGAAGTCCATCTGATAGGCTATAGCTCGATAAGTAGTGGAGATAGCTGAAGGACGGCATAACAAGAATCGGTTAAGTTAGATTAAGAACTCGAAATAGGTTTTTTTTGACAAAAGTAATACTTAACTTAAGAAAACAGATTTGATGAACCCAAATCCGAATTCACTTGCTTTTGCTTTTCGGTAAGAAAAATTATAGTTTTAGCTTAAGCTTCTAAGCTAAAACATGTGAATATACAAACGACAGCTAGAAATATTAAGCTTAAGTTAAAGTTTTCTAGTTAAAGCTATTAAGAGTAATCTTTTTTTTTATTCACATAAAACAAAGCTTAAGCTACAAATGCCTAGCTTTCAGTGGCGAGGCGTGACTTATTTCTAAAGGTAAGTCGGAGAAAAATGAGCGACTAGAAAAAATATCAGAAATGTACTTAATGAAATGTACTTGCTGAAAAAGATCTCTCAACTGAAGCAACACTTATCGGAGTTGTTAAAAACAATCTACTTAAATAAAAAATGTGTGGAAATGTGTCACGTAACATATCATTCTTAAAATGTTTATGGTGTGCTACAACTTTAAGGTGACGAAGAGATGGAGTTGTATACAAAACTTTAAGTTAATTTTGTAAAGCCACAAAATCGAAAAAAATTTTGTCATCTCAAAAATTTTACGAATAAAAAATGATTATATCTCCAAAACAATTTTGTGCAACAAAAAATAACGTTTTTAACATCTGGTAAAATGTTGAGAAAAATCAAATTGACAGTTTTTTTTATAAAAAATAAAAACCTAAAAAAAAACATTACTCAAAGTTGGTGAAAATTGAATTTCAACTCAAAAATCTTTTCAAAAACTTGAGATTCTGGCTTCAAACTTATTTTATCTTAAAATAAATATTATTTTCAACATTCGAAAAAACTTTGAGAAAAAACAAATTGACAGTTTTTTTTACAAAAAATAAAAACCTAAGAAAAAACAATACTAAAACTTAGTCAAAAATTTACTTTCGACTCAAAATAGCTTTTCAAAAATTAAAAATATTGTCTTCAAACTTTTTTTATTTCACAGAAAATATTGTTTTCGATATTCTGTAGTTTTCTTTTATAAAAATCCAACATTCCAAAATCTACAAAAAATAGCCTACCCAGATTTGATAAAAATTGATGTTCGGTTCTTGATATCTCTTAAATTAATTTCATTCATCCAATTTGTAAAAATTAAAGAAATGCTACTAAAATTGGTAAACATTTATTTTCGACTAAAAATCTATTTCACAAAACTATTTCTTTATATGAAAAATATTGTTGGTAATTTTAAAATTTTTAAGAATATGTAATTCAACTGACAACTTTTTTGACATAACGCGAAAACCTACAAAAATCTTTGCTTTCTTATTTAATAGATAAGCTCAAAGGAGGGGTAGAGCGTCCTATTTCTATCACTTTTTTTTCTTTAAGAAAATAAGTTTCCCAAAGCCATTATTTTTATCTAACAGCAAATCTATTCCTATAAGAGCCATTGTGAATTTTGAGTAACTAAAATTTAAACAAAATGCAACCACTTTTCACAAATCACTTCCAATTCAAACTTTAATTAACTTTTTATCTTTAATTAATATTTTTGTTGTTCACACTTTTATTCATAATATCTACACCTTGCACTGCAATTTGCTTGTAAACTGTATTTTAGAACAAAATCTCATTTGCCTAGTTAATTTTGGCTACTTGTGCCATTTAACTAAAATTACAGTAACTTTCTGCCAAAAATTATTCTACTACGCAATTTTCTTCAAGTGGCAACCCCAACTTCGTAAACTTTATCCGCCGAGAATGAAGGAAAATATCCAATAAGTCCATAAGAGACGCGACGTGCGTCAACGTATTGCTTTACTTTGCTAGGCTCAACCTGACCTGACATGCGCAATGCGTATTTCTCCATTTCCAACACTCTTGTTTGTTTTTTGCACAAGCAAGTGAATTTTCAGATACATACAAATTCATCGGATGAAAGCCGGTGAACATCGGGTTATTTCTATGCTTAAGAAAGCGTTGGTTGAACAAAGAAGCACGCGCCTAGCGAGAAGTAGAAGAGAAAACGGGAGAGAAAACAAATTTTGTTCTATTCAGCGATAAAATAATAACCCGGCATACCTTTAAAGAAGAAAATACATGTTGATTGAATTCTTGTAAAGTAATGTCGATTTCACAAGCGTTGCTGTTGTATGATTTGTTGATATACATGTTGCGTGAAGTTTGTTTGTTGATATTGAGATTTACAAAAGGTAAGTCGATGGGAATCGACTTATATGGTGCCATCGCCACTGCTAGCTTTAGTTATTTAGGTATGATTAGTTAGCTTTATCTTGGTTCAAAAACAACTTTTATATTTTATAGGAGGTTTTTGCTTAAAAAAGTGTTTTTACATTAGTTTTAAACATTTTGAGTATGCAGTTGTTGCAAATGTAAGAATTCATTGTGTTCTATTATTTATTTTCCTTTGTTAGAATCTTTTCAAGGCTGAAATAAGTTTCCTTAACAACTTTTATATACATATGTATTTCTTTCTCTAACAATGTGTCTTTTATTTTTATTTTATGCTATATACTTGAACTTACCTCTGCCCTTCGCTGCAACACAACAGCACACCCCTCGACAATAATATAGAAATCATCACCAGCTTCACCTTGTTTCACAATTGTCTCACTGTCTTCAAATGACACCATCTCTAGAGCATCAGCAACTGTCAGTCGTTCCCATTTATCAAGGCTCTCTATTTTTTTTTTTTTTTTTTTCAAATAATAGAAAACAAAGAAAAGTTAGATTTTTCTTATTTTTTATTCATAAGCTAAAAAAATAACATACCCAATATAGATACACGTGACAGGAACTCTTCGTACATTTTTCTCTTGCGAATTGTTGAGCCCATGAGAATTCGTCTATAAGAATCACGATCGATGCCCCACAGCTTGACATCACTTTTAGCACGAACTGTAGCTGCACGGGGTGTGCCGTAAATTAATGCTAATTCACCAAAACTACCACCTTCGCCGATTGTTGTAACCATTTCAGAATTCACAAACACCTTAAAAGAAAATGTTTAAAAATCGAAATTAAATTTTGTAAGAATTTAAATATTTTTTTTTAAAGGTTTTCTAAAGTATATTTGCTTATTATATTCTTTGGAGTTAAATTCAATTAAAGGATTCAGGACGTAATATCGAATCATTCTATTTTCAATATACATAGCTAGTCCCAATTGTAGGTTTATATATTTTTTTAATGGTTGCTCATTAAGTTGGCTCCATCGTCATTTGAGCACCTTTACAAATACTCGTAGCATGACATTCAAAGCGGAATAATCAAAAACAAGTCAAATATCCATCCATCCTCCCGACAACTGTTTTACCACAGAGATCTCATTAGTGAAAAGAAAAACATAAAATTCACTCATCCTGCAAAAAGGGGGTTTTTCGTAATGAACAATTTCGTTTGAAATTCACTTTAACGAAACGAAACAGACGTCATCGTCGTAGTCGTCGTCGTCGTCGTTCGTTCGTCTTTAGAATACATCTCCTTTTTTGGTTAAAAAACTCCGAGTACCCAAACCCTCATGGTTGAAACTTTGTTCGTTCTGCGGTGGACCAAATTACGAGAGGTTACACTGCTACATCATTGTGAGATTTAAAACAACATCGAGATGATAAATCGAAATTTATTATGTAGCAGAGGGAAGAGACTTTAATTAATACACTTTTTGTGATGTTCCTGTAGGATACATCAATTTCAAGGTCAAATTTTCAAAAGAAGCTCCGTAAATTAACTATTTTTGTGAGTAATGTTTTTTTGGCCCCACCTTTAGCTAATCAAATATTCAAAATCGTGGACTTATCTGGAAGATATACCTACTGTTTGCCTATACCTATATTGAAGACTCTTTTATGTTGAATGAAACGTAAGTTAAGTTGCATGAAACTATAAGTTTGCCTTTAAGGCTTTTGAATAATTAATTTACAATTTGTACGAACATCATACATGGATTACAGACGAACACACTTCCTCCTTCTTGTGTTCCATTAATAAATTATTGAGACTAAAACTTTGTTTTCTATTTTGTTCATCCATATTTAACAGTTTTCTGACATAAATAGCAATAATTTTCTCATATAAATATTATGAGCATATTATATACTCAACTCATACCTTCTCGAATATTGGCGTACTTTCTGTTTTGTTTTCAAACTTCGAAACTTAGGATTGCTGTATAGAGTAGATTGAATATAAGTTTGACTATAATGTTGAAGTTGAATAATGACAGGAACTACTTTATAAGATTTTTGTCATAAATATTCATTCGATATGATGTAGGGAAGACTTTGTGTCGCCAAAAGGGTCCTCGTCATCATTTATATACTTTGTGTTTATGATGTAAAAAGAAGATGCAAAAATGGGTTGGGAATAGGTACGAGACCTGATATATAAAATTAACAAGGACTAACAAGGAGATTGGAACATAACAATAATGATTTGTGGACCTATGTCAATATAATTCAAGTAAGAGTAAGAACTTTTGTGTGTTTCATAAGTAATTAAGATAATAACTGAAGAACAAAATTCTTTACATGACAGAAACTACCCCATCTCGAAGAGTTAAAAATGTTTGAAAGACTAACATGGGTGTAATGTTTATTTTGTGTAAAACAAAAACAGGGGTTTACAGAAATTAACAGGGAACATTTTAAATACAGGGTGGGCCATCTTGTGGTTTCTTTTTTAATCATACTTTATTTTGACATTGACAGCTGTTTCATGCTAGAAATTTCGACAAAAAATTAATAGCAGCAGAAAGAAATGAGTCGCTTTCAACTTGAAAAACGTTGGGAAATATTGAACTCATTTATAAAGTGAGTGCTGTTTAGCCCAAACAGTGGGTATTTTTGTAGAGGAAGTTTTGGCCGAAATGAAAATGGAAATTTCAGTGAATACGGTATTAATTCCAACCAGAACCAATTCCTTAGGAAATATGAACACTCAATTACAAGTGTCATATATCTAAATAAACATTTGGTAAATATTGAAATTCGACCTTTCTTGTCATTCAAAACAGTCTGAAAAATTATCAATTATCAATCCATTGGTTAAATCCTTAACTTGGATATTTATCAATGATTAATTGAAAGTTGACACTCTCAATAGGGGTATGGAAATAGCCTTAGGCCTCGGCCACGCAGTAAACGGCTGAGCGGCTAGCGGCTGAGTGGCAGCTCTAAGCGACGTATGGCCAGGCACTGAGCGACTGCTTTTGAGCGATTAGTAGTTAAAATGCCGTTCTGGTCGAGATTGCACACACGAAATTAACAACTCAATGTTTACTTTGGCCATCTTTACTTCTTGCCGTTTAGAACATTAGTAAAAATTAAAACAGGTTTGGTTGCTGAGTGGCGCCGCTTAGCCGCTCAGAATTTTGTTTCAGCCGCTTACTGCGTGGCCGCCGCCTAATACTCTTATCAAATCGATGCGTCTGACTGCAAGGAACTTCTCAGAAAACATGTTCTAGGAACGACAATTTCAACGCTTTTTAGTAATACAGTACATAACGCTTATAAGAAACACAAAAATTGTACAATATTTGTTTTTTATAACTTATATTCTCAGAACGGATATGAGAAACAATTTTCTTATAGGGATATAGCCAGGAGTGTACAAATGTATCCTCTCCCTAATATTCAACACAATTATTAACACCCAATTTTGAGCAAAGGTAAACACAACGGACAGAACACAAGCATTTTACAAATAACAATATAACAACAAATGTCAAATGAACCAAAAACACTCTAGTAAAGACATAAATCCTCGGTAGCCATATTGGTTTGCCTACAAGCTAAACTGGAAACTGGCCTCATAAAGTATTTCTTAGTGTGCGTGTAATTTCTCCTCTAATTCATGAAATTTCCCCTAAAAACTCAGGAATTGTGTCTATGTATGCGTGAAAACACGTCAATTTTTCTCGTTGAATTCGTCCACATTACAAATACAACAATGTAAACAAATGGGTTTTGGAGGGTGATACGTACGAAAGATTTATATCTTCATATAGAGTGTTTTTGAAATGAACACTGAACCGATATTGGTCGCATTCACAAAGCTAGTGGCTACGTAGTCCAATTCAACTAGCTTTGTGAATGCAAAATTGCACTACAAAGCTAGTCAATCCGGAACTGTCATATTAATGACAAATACAAATATATAAAATAAGAAACATTTGTGTTTTCAGAACACTGTGCACTAACTTTGTAGCCGAAATTTTTACACTACGTCGGAGGGGAAATTTCAACTACTTTTGTAGTTAGATTTAGCCAATCAGAATCCCTTGACTACTTAGCCAATAGCTTTGTGAATGCGACCATTCTTTTCAAATGTCAAATTTAAATGTCAAATTTAGGCTGGGCTGGGGCCTGATTATGGGATTCGCGGCGAATCGTTTTGTTAGCGAGTTTGCCATTTTTCAATTATTGCTTTCGATTTCGCCTTCTTCGACCAATTAACGAATTCGAAGGCGAATTTGATATGTCATATCATATTGGCGAGTTGAAATCCGACAGCGGATTCACAGACGAAAGACTGTTTATTATTATTTCTTGATTGTAATTATATAAAAATGTGAGTTAGCTTTATTTTAATTTTCTTATAATTTGTCCACAATCCACTATAAAATAATATACATACATACATATATGTGTGCTAGGAGGAAAAAAATATTGTTTATTGAATAAATCACTGCAAATTTCACAAATTCAATCAACACAAAACAAAATTTGTGGAAAGCTATCAAACCAAAAGTGTCAAATCACTGGAATAAAGGAAGAAAAAGTCAAACCAAAAGTGTCAAATCACTGGAATATAAGAAGAAAAAGTCAAACCAAAATTGTCAAATCACTGGAATATAGGAAGAACAATTTTCGTTTCGCCGCGAATTCGTTAATAAGGAAATACGATGCGAGTCGAATTTGAAAGGTCGAATTTAAAACGATCCGCCGCGAACCTCATAATCAGGCCCCTGCTTTGAATTTTTCTTAAGAATTTGTTCATGTTTTTTGAGTATTTTTGCAGGTTTTTTAAATCCAACCAACTTTACATTGAAAATAAAAAGTTCGTGGTTTGAGAAAAGTTTTTTTTATCAGTTCAACATACAAATATATAGAAAAGTACACGGTGCTTTTGTTCAAGTTTCTTGTAAGCGAGATTTTCTTATAAGCGTGTTTTTTATAAGCGATAAATACTGTATCGCTGTTTTTACTTATCAAATGTCAAAAGAGAACGACTACAAAAGTGGCAGCTTTCCAAACAGAAAACTATTGAAATAAAACATCTTATCGGAAACCCTTCACATTTTTTCTTAATTAAGAACAGTCTGCAACATTCAAAATTATCAAAATCAAAACAATAGTTTAATATTAAAATTTGATATTTATCAACTATCAATTGAAAGACATAGCGCGTCAAATTGATGAGTCTGACTGCAATTGATGAGTCAGTAGAGGAAGGCATTAGCTTATTCTTAAATTTAGAAGAGTTATTATTGTTGGCAATTAAGTAAATTTTAAAGTAACACAGAAAACTTTTATTACAAAATTGTAAACTGTCTTTTGTAAAGACGTAGTTTTTAATTGTCAAATAATGTCAAAAGACGAGACATTAAAAATAAAACTTCTTATTTGAAAACCCCTTTAAAGCTAAACAAATAAAACTTCAAACGAGTTAACGTAGAATTAAAAATAAAGGAAATTAAAAAAGTACAAATTCAATTTTAATATAATTTTAGAAAGGTCTTCAAATGTCCATGTATTTAATACAAAAATGTGAACAAGTTTTCGAAAATGTTAGCTTTTGAGAAACAGGTAAAATCGTTTCTTTATTGAACTTTTGAGACTTAAGAAAAACTGTTTAACGAATCAGTATAAACAAATTTAAAATCTTCTTAATCTTAAATGCCAACATGCTGTTTGATTAGTCTACAAACAAAATACGAAGGAACTACAAAAATCAGTTTGTTTTTAACTTTCTTAAACTAAGAGAATTTAAGCTTTTGAATATGAAGTTATTTTGATTTGATCATATTTCAAAATTTCCGAGATTTCCATATTCTCAGAAATTGAAACAACATTTCTCATAAAATTTTCCCATTTTTGCTGTTAAAAATTTGAGAACATAATTTTTATGATTCTATTTCTTTATCGTACAATAACAAAAAGGTTAAAAAGAAATGCAAAATTAATAAAAGTGAATTGCGTTTGAGAAAATTATCAGAAATCACAGAAATATAAACTGGCCAATTGTTATTTGAGAATATTTTAGTGACCAAAGAAAGATTTTTTGAAGATTAAATATCGCTAACCAATTAAATTCCTAGCACAACATAAATTTTTCAAATCAATGCTAAATTAAAAAAGGCCACACAAGTATATCAATAAATAATATACACTTACCTCGACTTCACCCATATCAATCACATAAAAATTGTCACCCTCATCACCCTGCTGGATAATGTTCTCACCCATTAAATGTGTAACAGGGAACATTGCGTCGAATATATCGGACCTTTCATTTTCGTCCAAATGTGAGAAGAGGACATTTTTGGCAATAGCCTTTGACAAGGCAGCCATAGTCTTATAGTCTTTTGGTACGACTTTCTTAACATAGCTTGTTGCATCTTCTTCCGTGACTGGTTCAGCTGAAATACCACCACGCCGACGTACTGGTGGCGCTGCAGTTTGTGGCATTGGGCTCAAATCATCACAATCATCGGGACTTGTTGCCTGTTTGGAGGCATCAAGTTTTACCTGTTCCTGTAAATAAAACAAGAAAAAAAAAAACAATTTTAAAACAAATGCAAATTTAATTATGGGGGTTTCAAAATAAGTACTTATTACAAGCTTGTCACAATTTTATTTACAACACTTAAAAAGCTAAAGGAAGTTAATTTAAACAATCCATCGTATCGACTTTTTAAACACGACATGGTTAATAGTACAGGAAAACAAGATACAGAAAAGTGTCTTCCTTCCAAAAAATTCCGGCAAGGCTGTATTTTGACGAAGAGCTTAATAATACTCCCTAAAAGTAGTCATATTTTCGAACAAGCAAATATTTAAGGGGTTGGTATAGATCCCGCATTGTTATTGACCGTTTTTCTCAAAATCTATCAACTGTATGAAATAAAGAAAAGAGTCAAGATCTTTTTTGTAAAGAATCACTTGAGCTACAAATTGTACTTACAACATTTTTCAAAACTATACTATACTATACTATACTATACTTCGAGTAATTCAAAAAATCTGTATTTGACCCCCCCCCCCCCCTTCAACTAAATTTACCTGCTCCGGTCTCACATAAGACGATTTTTAAAGGCGTGTTAAGGGCGTGAAAATAAAGCTCTCCACCAGCTCTGTTGGATTTCTTTCTAAGTGAATTTCTAATTTCCCTGGACTATAAGTCGTTAAAAAGCCTCTTGTACGTCTCTCACGATTATATCGCAGAAAACTTGAATTAACTTATTTCCACTCCATAAAAGTAAAAAAAAAACACCATCAGCACACGCATTATTCATAATCAAGTGGTTTGTCCTAATTGGCAAAACAAGATCTTGATTTTGCCAAAAAGGTGGTAAGTGCTTGAAGTTGTTTTTTTTTTGTTTTTGTTGGTCTCGAAATTTTTTGGACATCTAGCAACAAGCATTTAACAGTTTTATTGATTGCATGGAAATTTATCTAGTGGATATTTTTTGTTTTTTTTTAAAGCTTGAGACTTAAGACTTTATTTTCTGTCATGAACTAAATTATTGATCAATTAAACAGGCTTTTAAGCTAAGCTTATGATGCAACAAAGGTACATTCATTTATACTCATGTTTTATTGACTTATTTTGATTTGAAATCAAATTATGTTACCTAAAGTGTCAATCAGCGCCAATGATGAAGTACGTACGAGTACAAGTGAAAGAAAAATAAAAACAAGATAATTTGTGACATACTCACTCTTTCGTACTCTAGACATATTATTTAATTTAAGGTCGTCATAAGTGTTGACACCTCTAGGCAAAGACTTTCGGAATTATAATTATTTAATATAATTGATTGATCTGCAGTTTAGTGCTATAATTAATGAGTTTAAAGTGGATTTTTTCAAGAGATCAAACTCAATTACATTAAATGAGTTGTGTTATTTTTCTGTCAAGATACTGAATTATATAATTAATAAATACATTCGTTTTTAAACTTTCCAAAATTTTGTTCGAACAATCTTTAAAAAAATGTTACCAGTGTGAACAGAACATTCATTCACATTTGACAAGGTTTAAAAACACTAAGAACTGTCAAATCACAGAAAACTATGTTGCTAATTTTTAAATTCATCTTTTCTTTCAAATATTGGGGGCAAAATCTTAAACAACAATCTATTGTTAAAAGCTAAGCATTTTATAAATTAGCAATTGTTGTTTTAATATTTTAAAAAATTCTAGGTGTTTCAAAATTTTGATAATTTGCTAACAAGTAAATTACTTATTCCTTTTTGTTAAAAACTGTTCATCTAAACACGCCCAAACAGTGACAGTTCGTAAAAAAAACACAACAAACAAGCCTAAGTCAGGGCAACGAACGGATCTATTTATTTGAAATGTCAAAAACTCAGAAGCCATTTTGTGATATTAATTTCAGCAAGATGTTAAGAGATTTTAAAATTAGCGTAATCATTTTTTTATCTAAGTTATTAACTAACATTAATTTAACAGAATCATTTAAATGTTAGCCCTTCTTTGAGGAAAGATGAATGTTGATTTGTGATACAGTTTTATTCTGTCCCAAAAACAAAACAATAACTTTTTAAAGGATGAAGTAATTCAAATCTCGTCTTATAATTTTTCTATGACATCAGATTTTTAAAATATTCCTTTTCAAAAAAGTTAAAACTGCAAAAAACGGTGTTTTTAAGAATAAGGTAAAACAAATGATAGTTCTTAACAATGAATTATACGAGGATTTTGCAAAGTACAAATTCTTTGCCTTCTAGATACAGTTTACATCATTTTGGAATCTTACTATTTCTTATTTCTGTGAAATTGTCATTATACCTAGTTATGAAGTCTTTATGAAGTTTTGAGAAACCTTGAATTCAATGCTTTCATGGTTTTTAAAAATAAGTTTTGGAGTAAATTTTTAGTCCTGATTTGGAATCCTAACTTGATATCAACTATCTGTTCAAATTTAAAAATACCCGTTTTCAACATTTTTTTTTTAAGTATATAGAATTTTGAAATGGATTATAAATCAAAGATCCTAAATACTCACAGTAATAGTCAAGGGGAGACGTTTAGCTAATTAATTTTTTGAAAAAAAAGTTGCCAAATTTGCCAAACCCTATTGAACAGAAATGTCAACACAATTTGATATTCTCAACTGTCAAAACATAGACAACTTTTTTTTTTTTTTTTGTCAAACCATAGACAACTACCAGCGACATTTATATTGATCTATTTTTATTTCTAGTGTCTAACTTTCTAACCGACAATATTCAGTTTTTCTAGTTGACAAATGGTTTAATAACACGAAATCTAGATTTTTGCAAATTGGCGTGTTCCAATGTCATGGTCGTGATTGATCAAAATCTCTTAATCACATCATTAACATACTCGTATAGGTATATAAATTTTGCACTGTCGCGTGTCAAATTCCATTATCCTTTTGGAATTTATGTTTATTTTTCCTTGAATGTCAATATTATAAATATTCGTATGTTTTTATTCCAAGTGAGTGTGAAAATAAATTAGATGTAATTAATATTAGTACTAAATAGCACATATACTTTTAAGAGACGCTATTAACTTCTTAAAGTAATGTTTTTTAATATTCATCAAGCTGCTGACTTTAATACCATCATATCGTCTCCTTCCTCTTGCAAAAGATCAAGATTCTAATAACTTTTTTTTCGCAAAGTGTTATTTTTTAACATATAAGACATAAAATCACTCCCAGTCAACATCACACTTTTATACCCTCCCACTCTCAGTGTGAGTGGGTGAAATTTTGAAACAAGCATTATTTGTTTTTGTTTTTTATTTCCTCTTAACTTTTCCAACACCAGAAGGTAAAGGAAAAGGTGTAGGTAGATAGTAATGGAGTTGGGATTTGGATTGATGTGAAATGTGCGTTAGCAATTAGCTTGATTAGAATGTTGGTTAGACATACGATTATATGAACCTTTCTTAAGAGGAGTGTTCTTTTTTACCTTATGCTATGCTGCTTAACTGCTGAAGGTGTTAATAACTTGGGAAAAGATATAAAAAGATAATGGTTCAAGTTTATAGGAAAGAAATATGAAGATTTCATCATAATCATAATAATAATAAAACCATTGAACTTTTGCAACAATAAGACTGTAGACAAATAAAAACAATGGAATTACTCTTCTGGCACGTTATCAAATTGAAGTGTTTTAAAAAAATATCAAATTCACACATTTCTATAGAACAACAACAAATACATATCAAGTGTCATTTATAGATACGAGTTCATTAAAATAATGAAAAAAATAAAAACAAAAAGAAAAAGAAAATTCCAAATGTTTACAAGTTGCCCCTTTTTTTAAAGTTTCCATAATACAAAACAAAAAATGAACATAAAATATTTTGAAAGCATTGCTCTGGTTCCTTTTTAATAAGCTGACACGCTACAAGTAATCCTCATGTTTTCAGTTGACAGCGCGCGACACAAGTTAAAAACAAAAAAATAGAAAGTGAACATTTTTATTCATATTACGTTTCCTTGGAAATCACACAAACTCACAGAGAGACGACTTGCAGTTTATTTTTTTTTATTTTTTTAACATTTTTAGTTGACAACAAAAATTCAAGCATAATGCATTTTTCGTGTGTCTCGTTTCCTGGAATAAAAGTATTATTTTTCTTCTTTACATTTTTTCTCAGAGACAAATTTCAATTTAAAATTATTTTAAAACCCATTTCTCGAAATACTATGAGTATTTTGTTGGAAGAGACTTTAAAGAGTTTATTCACATTTTAAAGAATAAGAGCCTTATATTGTTGCTATTTAATGTCAACAAAATTCTGGCGAAAAAGTCAAATAAATATTTGATACTCGCAATCAATTTCTTAACATTTCTAAAAAATAAAACTTTAGCTGTTTTTTAGTCATAGGTTTTTTTGAAATAAAGCAAAATCAGATTTCGGAAAACAATTTTTGGAGGCAAACCATTTGTTTCCAGTCTTTAGAATGACGAAAACAGATACATTAGTAGTGGAAAGGGCCAGGTCTGAAGAATAAGCGGGAGAGTCTAGAAGTAGTTTTATGGAAAATGTTTGAAGAGTGCGTTGTTGTGGAGAAAAATCAGTTTTCACTCCGCAATCGCTACCACAGCCGGGATCCGGTCCGAGACTTGTTAAACATGCTTTCTCATCTTTTCCGGATGTTGGCTTCTTCCATAAATTTTACCGAAAAGGACTTTTTCGCTCGTGCGCGCTATGTGCTTAGTCTTCTGAAGTGTAGCATTTTTTTTTTTTTTAATAATAAGCGCACACTCAAGGGGATATTACTACCCTCATTATGTAAAGACACAGTGTGAGCACTAGGAACAGGAGAGAAAGGTTGAAAGGAGGTGTCGGGGCACATTGGTTTTGAATTCCTGAATATTGCAATGGCTGGGAAAAACAGAGTGTGGTAAGGCATTCCACATTCGCGTAGTACGGCTAAGGAACGAATCTCTGTACTTGACAGTACGACCGAAGTTGAGTTCGAGGGTATACTGATAAGCATTCCTAGAAGCGCGAATATTACGGTTGAACTGTTTAAGGGGAAGAATGCAGTTGGCTATTTCTCTTGAGCATAAACCGTTAAAATAACGGTAAAAAAGCGTGAGAAAAGAAACTTTACGACGATGTTCAAGCGACGTAAATGATCCTACGATGGTGTTATCACCAATTAATTTAAATGCTTTACGTTCAATGCTGTGCAAGAGGCTTAAGTAAATTGCAGGGGCACCAGCCCATAGATGAGAGTTATACTCTAGCTTTGGACGTAAATAAGTTTTGTAGATAACAGCCAGATCAGAGGAGGAGAAAAACTTCTTGCATCTTTGGCTATATCAGCTTCACGGTATATTTTGTAAAACTTATTTTTATACCTCCAACGGAATTGTTTAACAAATTAAGCACTAACTATGTTTCGAAAGACTCTTTTCTCGAACACAGATAAGAAATTAAGGTGTCTTTGACTGAGTACCCAAGTCTCGGATACAAAGCAAACACCCTGCTAAAGATTTTTTCTCGGGTACTGCCTCTTGAGCGAATTTGACAAATCCTACAAGAGTAATTCTTGTCATGGAAAGTGCTTTCTCAAATTAGCCGTCCCCTCCACCCTGACAACATTACTCGCACAGAGGAATTGTTTAGAGTTTAGTTTAGTTTAGTTTAGTTTAGTTTATTTCATCAATCTGAGATTAACATTCTCTTTTAGATTACATAAATATAATATAAATAAAGATAACGAAAAATAGTAACTTAAAGATATAATAAATATTTAAAATAAATACAGAAAACATAAATTTAACATATATATATCACAATAATTAATGAAATAACAAAATTAACATTACATGTTTTTTAAAAGTTTCTCGTGAACTGTGCATACAAATATCTATTTTTTCAATTACAGCATTAGTTTCTCTGATGCAACGCATAATCGGTACATTTCTACCATAATTACTTCTAGAATAAGTCTCCCGTAAATGAAAGCCTATACGAAGGCCTCTACTGGGAAAATAAAATTTTATTTGCTCTAGCAAGTAAGGACACACAATGTGACTACTTACTATATCCTTTATCATCATAATAGAAAAATACTTTCTTCTGACCTCAAGCGTTTGCATACCAAAAAGCAAACATCTCACATTATATGCGGGCATAATAATGTTCCAATTTAGCTTAAAAAAACAATATCTTGTGAAACTTCTCTGAATCCTTTCAATTCTCAATGAATGATTTGCATAGTACGGATTCCAAACCACGCAACAGTATTCCAGGGTAGATCTCACAAAAGCCATATAAAGAGATTTAAGAGCATATGAATCGGAGAATTCTCTAGTGTTCCTTTTTAGAAAACCCAACATTTTATATGCTTTATTAACTATATAGTCAATGTGACTACTAAAAGTGAACTTCCTATCAAATATGACTCCTAAATCCTTCTTTTCAGTTACTTTGTCTAATGTTATATTATTGATAGTGTAATCAAATACTATTGGTGCAATTTTCCTTGAGCATATAAAGCTTTGACATTTGGCTACATTTAAGAAAAGAAGATTTTTATTGCACCATGATGCAAGTTCACATAAATCTTCTTGCAATAAATAACAATCACTTAGAGAATGTATAGTTCTGAATATTTTTACGTCGTCAGCATATAATAAATACCTGGAAAACTGGAAAATGTCAGGAATATCATTGATAAATAAATTAAAGAACAAAGGACCAATGTGACTTCCTTGAGGGACGCCCGAGGTTACTTTTATGCACTTTGAAACATATCTGTTTATCTTAACGAATTGGGTTCGATCAGTAAGATACGAACGTATCCATTCTAAAAGTATGGAGTGGATACCAAGCTTGGACAATTTATATAATAATATTTCATGGCTAACTCTATCAAATGCCTTGGCAAAGTCGGTAAAGATGATGTCGGTCTGGAGACCACTTTCAAATCCACTAACAACTAAATCACACAAAATAGTGAGATTTGTAGCTGTAGATCTGCCGGAAACAAATCCATGCTGAGAATCGGATACTATTTGTTTTGTAAGAAAAATGAGCTTATCACACACAATTTTTTCAAACATTTTAGGAATAATAGATAACTTACATATTGGTCGGTAATTACATATTTTTTGCTTTGCTCCAGACTTAAAAATCGGAGATATGTAAGATATTTTCCAGTCATTTAAAAATTCACCTGTTTTAAGAGACTTATTGAAAATTAGCAACAAAGGTAACGCAAGGGACGTTGCACATTTTTTGATTATCTTGGGAGATATACTATCTGGACCAAGTCCTTTGTTTTCATCGATCCCATTTAACGCCTCAAGTACATCTGATATTTCTAACTGAATAATTCCTATATCAACTACATTAGATGGAGTAAAATCAGGAAGCTCGTTAGGAGACGTAACTGCGTAAACAGATTCAAAATAATCTGCAAAAAGATTACAGATAGTTTGCAAATCACTAGATATAGAACCCGAAAACTCCATACAATTTGGTAAACCACTAGATTTTCTTTTGGAGTTAATAAAATTCCAAAAGCTTTTGCTGTCCTTCTTAACTTTGGATTCAGCTGTTGAAACATAATTACCATACAAAAATTTATTTAAGACATCAAAAGACTTTTCGATTACAAGATAGTTCTGTCTGAAAACCAAATTATTTTTGTCTTTTTTGTAGCGTTTATATGCTTTATTTTTTTTATTTTTGAGCTTAGAAAGTCTGTCATTATACCATGGTGGGTTGGAATTCTTTCTACTTATTTTTTTCGGAATAAAACTTTCAAATGCTTGTTTTAAATAAGTTTTAAAAGATACGAACGCTTGGGTCAGATCTTGGCTTTCTATTATGGACTCCCACGGTAATGAATTTAAAAATAAATTCATTGCATCAAAATTACCACGCTTATAATCAAAAAAATAGTCGATATCATTAGTGGTTTGAAAATAGGCTAAGAGCTTACAATCTATGACTAGGCTAATATGATGCTGAGAATTTTGAACCACCGGTGAAAGAGCTTTGTCAACGTTCACTTCTAGCTCATTATCAACAAATACTAAATCTAATATGCGATTCAATAAATTAGGAACATTATTTTTTTGCAATAAATTAAATTGGCTGTAAAAATCTATTACAGAACACTCAATTTCAGTTTTAACATTAAAAGGAATTAAACATTTATCTTCATCATCAAATTTCCAATTTACATCACCGATATTAAAATCGCCCAAACAAATTATGTGATCAGATGGATTTAAGGAATTAAACACATTACGACAATTTTCAATGTGAATGTTATATAAATCTAATGGGCTTCCTGGTGGAATGTAGCTAGCGGAGATATATAAATATACATTTTTTCTAAGATGCACTTTAACAATTAATTGATCAATATCGAAACAAGTGTCGTTATTGCTTGAGTACAATTCAATTTGGTTCGAAATAAAATTAGTTTGAATGGCGATAATAATTCCACCACCTCTATTAAGACCAGTTTTTGTTGAACAACGATCTTTCCTATATACAGCATATTGATTACAATTAAAAAGTTCAGTTGTATGATGGCTATCATTAAGCCAGGTTTCAATCAAAACTATTATATGATAATTACAAGTAGCAAAATATAAAAATAAATTATTTAATTTAGTTCTTACTCCACCAACATTTTGATAATAAATATTAAAATCACCAAAACTAAGTAATTCTTGATCAAAAACAGCTTCAGCAGCAACATCTACGGCGACATCCACGGCAGCATCGTCAGCAACAAAAACTACTCTTGAGCGTAATTCATTGGCAACAATAACATCAGCAGCAACAACATCAGCAGCAACAACATCAGCAGCAACAACATCAGCAGCAACAACATCATCAACGACATCATCAGAAACAACATCAGCAGCAACAACATCATCAGCAACAATAACAACATCAGCAACAACATCGGCAACAACAACACCAGCAAGAGCAATACCTAGGTCGTTTGAGTTCTTTCCCGTGGTGGATCGTTTTTTGGCTTGTAATTAAATGGGCGAATACGAATACCCTTAGGCCAGAGCTCAGAGTTGTATATCAAATGCACATATTCCAGAGGAGTACCAATTTTGAAATTGATAAATTTTAACTTATTCATATCTTCATTCGACGCAATTAGCTTATAACACGGAAAAAGATAGGCATCGAGTTTAGTTTTAGATTGAATATAATCAGTGATATTTTCAGTTGATGTTTCCTTTCTGAAACTGGATAAATGAAACCACCTCATTTTACTAAAAACATTTTTTTTTAAGATGTCCGCATCTATATTTGCACCTGACTTAAAACTGGGTCTGTCAGCAGAAGATTGAATTCGAGCATTTTCAGTTTTAGAGCCGTCATCACAAGCAGAAGTCAAACCATCAGCATTAATATTAGCAACACCTTTGTTGTCGTCACCGTCGTCGTCGGCGTCGCCGTCGGGGGCTTTCACAGATTCGTCAACATCAACACATACATTATTAGCATTTATTTTACTTAGAGGAACCTCAATTTGAAATGCAGTACCCAAACCCACATTCGTTGCTGTCATCTCACTCGTACCAACAGCATTATTCCGATTGACGGGAGAGGAAGTGCAACCAATGTCTAAGCCATTTCTTAAAAGAGAAGTAGAATTAGAATGCACTTCCACGAGAGCAGCAGAGCATGCAGCAGCGTCGTCATCGTCATTTTTATGCACAAAACCTTCTTCTTTTTGCACCTCTTCTTTAGAGAGGGAAATTTTCGATGATGAAGCAGGCAGTGCGGAAGGTAGTTGTTTTTGTGGTTTTTTGTTACTTGGAATTTTCGATGAAGTTTTTGGGGAGGGCGAGGGATTTATATTAGTTATTGAGAGTCGATTAGTTGCGGGAGAAGAATGGAATTTGGTTTGTATTTTTTTATTAAGAGGCACAATAGCTTTTGTGAGTCGTTGACCTTTTGTAGAATTACGCACTTCTCTACTAACATCTAATTGTTTTTGTTTATTTTCTGTTTCTACCTTTTGTGTGGCAATAACTTTCGGAGAACTAGGTACTTTAAGTTCGGAATCCGATCTATGTAAAAGAGCAACACAGTCAAACAGTTTATTTATTAAAGATGGTAGAACTATGTTTGCGCAATTTTCACATTTCCAGATTATGACCGAACTAGACTTTATGATTTTAATTTCAAAGTCACTTAGCAGAGAGCATATGGCATGAAATGGGATACCGCATATACCGCACAAGACAGTATCACTGCTGTTTAGTAAATCGGTACACTTTCCGCACAGATTACTCATCGTAGGCACAAAGTCTAATAAAGATTCAAGCAAAAATATTCTTACGAGTACAAGACCAAGACTTTACTGTAGCACAGGTTGAAAGAGACTGAGACTGACAGTTGTAAGTCACCAGCCCCTAGTTCTCAACGGACTGTTGCGTCACCTTATTTATTTTATTAAAGGGAAACAATTCTATCATACATTATTTTATAAAAACTTTAACCGCTTCCGCACGAAACGCAGTGGTCGCTCTTATTTGTCGAACCGTGATGTTATATAGTCTATATCCTCAATAAATAGGCTATCTAACACTGAAAGAATTTTTCACATAGGACAAATAGTTTCTGAAATTAGCGCGTACAAACAAACAAACAAACAAGCAAACAAACAAACAAACAAGCGAACAAACAAACTCTTCAACTATATAATATTAGTATAGATTATTGTCTTTGTACCAAAATTTAACTTAATGATGTTATTAATTAATGAGATATTTAAAATTACAAAATTAATTATGGTTCTTCAACTAGTTTTATAATTTTTGAATGCAATAAAAAAGTAACTCAAGGAATGTGAATAAAAACTTCTTTTAACTCTCTCCATCCTCAAGAAATGAATAAAATAAAATTTTAATTGAAATTGTAAATTTGTAATTTTTGCACTGTTTCTCCATTAGAAGGGTACACAATTTATAAGATCCGTTTTCTCTACGTCAGTCGCAGGAACAAATATGTGTATACTACAGATATGTAGTTTTGAAGGAATGAAGCTTCTATATAGCACCCTGATTGCATGTGAAACATTTAATAAACTACAACAGCTGACAGTATGCTAATGAAATTATTTTAGTCCTTCCTTATTTCTTCGTCTGCAATATCCAACTTTATATACATTAATTTATATATGAGACTCCTGATGACGTAAAAAGGATCAAAGACGAAAACTTATTCCTTTAAAAAAGATGCTTTATACCAAAGTAGCCTTTAAGAAGTGAATCCTTGAAACATGCGATATACTCGTACCAACCTTTGGTAAACAAAATACCCCTCGTATATGGTACTTTTTGAATGTTATTAGTAGAGGTATGCAGTTAAAGGTCACACGAGTATGACTTTCCAACCAAAACCTAAATAACCAACATTAAATTGCATTCCATGTGTAAACACGCATTTCAAATGCAATTAAATTCTATCCATTATACGAGTGAGTTGTATGTTAGATGGCGTCAAAACTCCATAGATAAAATTTTATGTTTTAAATTGAAAATCCTTTGTTTAAAATATGCATTGAAAACAACAACAACAAAAACAGTAAAAACGACAGAAGGATATGAATTAAATTTATATAAAATTGTAGACATGTTCAAATGTCACTCTCTGTAAACAAATTCATGATTTTTTATATGTAAAGGGTATCTTTTTAGCTGCATGAGAAGTGAGATGGGTGTTGTCTATGATTTGACAGTTGGAAATGTTAAATTGTGTTGACATTTCTGTTCAGAAGGTTTGGCCATTTTAACACGCTTCCAAATTGTGGAAATTTGCTTTCAAAAAATATTAAATCTGTTCACGAAGTTCATATAGGACTTTTTCAATTTCACGGTGTAGAAGCTCGTCAATAAGCAAAATTGTTGCGTATTATGCGGAGAACAAAATCTTGAAGCCACTAATGAATAACCATTTCATCGTCTATTTGTTATTGTTTACATGCTGGCGCTCGCTGGTGACATCATCGGTTCTCATTCTTTTGAAAAGATGATTTTTTTTTGTGACGTTTGGTTACGTTACATTAAGTTTAGTTACGTTAAGTAAAGTTTCTTTACGTTATGTTACGTTAGACTCAACTTGACACCCAGAAGTGATCTTGTAACCTGGCCCCTCCTTAGTGCGATCTAATGAATATCGATTGCTTATTATGGTGCTTATGTTAAGTCATTATGTTAAGTTATGCCGACAAATCAGCAAGTCTTAAAACATTTGAAGCAAATATTTACACCATCATTGACGCGAGTCAGCCAGAAAATTAGACTCTTACCCTGACATATTCCGAACACCATTTACAAAGTAAATGTCATGAAATTATCTAACATTCCAACAGTATTTCTGTCTTGAATTATTATTTCAAATTCCGAAGCTCTTAAAAAAAACACCCTATATATTTATTGATGTATAATCATATTTTTGCAAGGCGTGTATGAGCTTAATATATTTCTAGAGGAATAACCTTTGTGGTTTCTATACGCAGTCCACTGCTGCTAAATAGAAGAATAAACGTACATATTTCACTATATGCTTTGGTATGTCAAAACGCCTGTTGCTGCTAATGCATATAAAACCATCTCGTAGCTCGTAAACCAGCAAACACAAAAAAGGTCAACAATATATTATACGAATTCAGCTGCTGTTGTTATTTTGAGGGAGGTATTCCGGGCGTCAAATCCGAGTCGAGTACATGCCAAGGTACTACTGCAAAATATCCATACTCAACATTAATTTTGTGGTCTTTTGTTTTCTGATGTTGCGTTGTGTTGAATATTAAATTTTCCATCACTATACCTTCTATATACAAAAGGACATATTAATATTGTCCTGTTTGTACCGATGATCATAGTTTTTCGTTGTACCTTAATATGAAATCGTAACGTGGGAGGTTTGTCATCTGTTTATAGTTTGTAAATTCAAATTGATTTAACAAAAAAAAGTGGGGTTGGTAATTTAGAAAATTTAATAGAATTTCATTTTATTTTGCAAAAATGATTTCGTAAAATATACAAGGGCATTCATTTTGTCTATATTTGACATTTTCTATACATTCTAAAGGTATGCTAGTATATTGTAAAAACCACATAATTTTATGACATGTGATAAACTGGTCTCTGTATTTCTAATAAGGATAATGTCTCCCTCACATCCAGAAGTTGATGGTACTTTGTCCATGGGATTAATTAGTTTTGGAAAAAATGATAATTTCGATTTCGTGACATTTTTAAGAATATTACTACGCCCAGGAACGCATCCCAACAAGTAGAACGTCAAATATGACAACCAAAATATGTAATGCCAATTTACTATTAACAATCAACCCTTGAAAACTAAGTGATACTTTTTTTAATGGAATATTTCTACGTTTTTTATTAACAAAACACAAGTAACAACAAAAATTAGATAAAGTAGACCTTCAGCACATTTAAAATTCAATAGATGCCTTAGCTTCGAGAAATGTCAAATTTTCAATTCGACAAATTGGAACGATTACAATAACCTTCTATGGGACGTTGAAAATTCCTTCCAACAATATTTCTGTCTTGTACAATTATTTAAAATTCTGAAGCTCTTAAAAAAACACCTTCTAGTAGTGAAAAAGAACTTCATATTTCTATGAAAAGGTCGTGATTTTATAATTAAAGGATAATATTAAACGAAATTCAACGTACTATTTAACAGAGAAAACAAAACAAATGCATTTTTCAAAAACTTCACGTGCTTCCCTCAAAACCAATTTAAACTTACATATGGCAAAACTTTTAATGCTTTTCCACTCTTTTTATAGATATAAGTTATTTATGTACAAAATACTTTACTTGTAATGTGTACATTCTGCACATTAAACCTATACTTTCAATATTCCTTTATAACCTCTCTTTTTCTTCCTACAATAAGCAATAAAATTGTTTTGCACTTAAATAATGTAAATTACATTCCAGAAGTTGCCATACGATTTCCAAGACGTGCCATAGTCATAGTTTATATACCCTTAATGTCTTCGTATCCTGTTAACACCCAATCAATTTCCTCCTCGGCTCGATCACTGATGTGATGTGAATTCCTTCCTTCTTCTTTTATTTTTTCTCTGTAGCTATTTTTATAGCTAATACTTTATTTGAAAACCACATCAATGTGCTGTACAACAATATTGATAGTTTCGTTTTCTTGGAAGAAACAATTTTCTTAGCTACTTTTATTCAAATGCATAACTCTTGTACTTGTATATCATAAGAATTGGCATGGTTGGATGTAGGTCTGGTCTCATTGAAGTTCTCTGGAGCACTTTATGGGACATATTTTGTAAGTGGCGAACTACGAGAAAAACCAGCAAGAGACATCATCATCATCAAAACCAAGTACAAGTTGTTTGGTTATTGGAACGCTGCGTTGCGCTGTTGTTGGCACTCCTTTTCACGTTGTTGTAGCGTCGTCGTTCGTTCGGAGTTCTGTCGTTGCCGGCACTTAGCTACTCAAACTTAATCTGTTTACATTTACCGCACTAAAGCGAATTGCAATATTATTACTTTTATTTTTATACGACTAAAAGTAAATAAACACTAAAGATATCGTCGCCATCGCCCTCGCCCTCGCCGCCACCGACCGTCATCGTCATAGTTTGTCGCTGATAGAGTCGTAGCATTATTTTACAAGGAAAAAAAAAAACAACAGCAAAATTAATTCTCATTCTCGGTTTGGTCGTGTCGACCCTGACACATTAAGCGTGCTCCCTGCCGGTCTTAAAAGGCAATAGACATAAATGGTTCACTAGATGGTGTTGGGTTTTCGAAAGCGTTTTATTTTATACGGTAAAGTTTGAAACTTAAAACTAATAGCTTGGGGTTGTAGCTAGGCACGAATATAACACTTTAAAAGCTGCGAGACACAATCGGGTTTCAGAATTTTGTAGTTCATTACCTTCTAATTAAAGAATCTTTGGAGGTCTTTAAGGGACTCCATCTGTGTACATCTAGATGAAATTAAAATATCAGTTGGGCAGTTTCTGAGAAACAGGAATAATGAGTCGAAAAAGTTACTTATTGAAAAAGATAAAATTGAATATGTAACCTTTACATATTTTAGATAATTGCCACACCCACCTCTGTCCCACACCTCAAATTAAGATAATTGAGATAAATTACACTCTGGCATCTTTCAACTCTACTATTCTAACTATATTAAGAGTTTTTGTTGTAATTAAAGAATTGTTGTTATTAATTGTGTAACTAGAAATGAAAAAAAAAAATATATAAACGTGTAATTACTTAGAGTAAACTAAAAAGTTGCAAGTAAGATACATGAACAACGTGCTCATAGGTACCTATATGAATTGTTTGATTGCATTAAATTTGAGATATACTTGACTTAATGGCCATTAATTAAAAAATATAAGTGACAGGGACTAGTTTGTTTTTAATATATACGATCCTATGACATATAATTAAATATTGAGCTGAGAATTTGATAAAACCGAAAGAAATTGTGTTTTGTGTAATAGTAAAGAACTAGGGTATTAAGATCCTTTTTCTTGTACTAAAGGTAAATAAATTATTGACATCAATATTTATAAAAAAAATTAAATCTCTTCTTTTGAAAATCAAATTTGTATTAATAAAAATACAGAAATCTTTCACCAAAGTGAAAAACAATAATCGAACTACATTAAAACTTTCTTATCAAATTTTAAGTTTTTCATTTAAAACTAAAAGGAAATATTTGTAATCAATATTTTTAAAATTTTTGTAAAAAAAAAAAAAAAAAAAAAAATGATTCCAAAACTGAAATAACAACAATTAATATTTGTAACAAAATAATCAGAAACCTTTTGTTTGAAATTGCATTTTTTTAATTGAATTTTATAAAATTTGATGGTTTATATTTCTGGGGCCTGATTATGAGGTTCGCGGCGGATCGTTTTCAATTCGACTCGCGTCGTATTTCCTTATTAACAAATTCGCGGCGAAGCAAAAATAGTTCTTCCTATATTCCAGTGATTTGACACTTTTAGGTTGACTTTTTCTTCCTATATTCCAGTGATTTGACAGCTTTCCATAAATTTTGTTTTGTTTTGATTGAATTTGTGAAATTTGCGGTGATTTATTCAAAATTTTATATTCTATTATGGATTGTGGATAAATTATAAGAAAATTAAAATAAAGCTAACTCACATTTTTATATAAGTACAATCAAGAAGGAATATACGAAATCGAACAGTTAACACTTTTTCGCCTTTGAATCCGCCAAAAAAAAGCTGTCAGATTTCAACTCGCCAACAAACATTATGACATTTCAAATTCGCCTTCGAATTCGTTAATTGGTCGAATTCAAAACGAAGAAAAGGCGAAAGCGAAAGCAATAATTTAAAAATGGCAAACTCGCTAGCAAAACGATTCGCCGCGAATCCCATAATCAGGCCCCTGTAATATGTCATACTAAGAAAATTTACGAAAAGACTTTGAAAAATAGTGTAACCTTATTTTAAAACTTGAATTTTCAGGGCCATTGTTTTTTTGCAGTGATATTGGTGACTAGAAACAAAAGGGTGTTTTTTCTTCCAAGATAAATTCGTAAGACAACAAAAAGATTTCAGATAATAAGTGAATTATTTAGTTGAAACTTTTTGACAAAAAATTTGAAAATAATTCAATTCTTACAATCATTTAATAGAAATAAATAAACGCAAAATGTTAAAATGTTACTAATAACATACAATTTTAACTAAATCAAGTTTAATTATCTAAACCAGCAATTAAATAAAATAAAATGTACGACTGGGTCACACGAACTTGCTGATGTATCCAAGGGGGTCCGTTTATTTCATTTGATCTCTCAAAAAAAACTTAGGTTTTTTAAAAATTTTCTTTGAAAATTGTTAGAGCGGTTTTTTTCAAATTAATTTTTTAAATTTTTTCAATTTGAGTTTAAAACTATTTTTAGTATAAAGTTTTATGGGAGGTCCTCTTCTGGAGAAAATCAAAAATATTTTTTTTATCATTGAAAGAAGCCAAGTGAAGAAAACAAAAATTAAGAGAAAATTTTATAAAAATCTATCGGTTCGTTTTTGAGAAAATTAGAAGTTTCGTTTTTTGCTCAGAAAAAAAATTGTATGTGGACTACTGTTATTTTTCGTCGTAAAAAATAGGTGAAAAAACGCCTAACGCGAATCGGCTTAAAACTTTAATTTCCATGTTTGAAATCAATCGACACAGTGGTTTGGGTTGTAGAGGCGAGGACAGACTTGGGGGCCCACTTTTTTCGACTTCGAAATGTCATGTTTGATTAAAACCTCGTGTTCGAAATTTTTACGAAGGTAATACTTGCCATATACATACATATGTAGTTCCTATATGTCGCAAGTACAAAATTAACATAATTAAAAATTACAAATTTAGTCCAGTAGATAGTAAATAGTTCTGATTTTTTGATCACTAGTTGATGATGTTGGCCTTAATAATATTCCAAGTTTCAGACCTCGAGGGTCAAACCAAACATGTCAAAAATTTCGCTCTTTTTTGCTTGTTTTTTTTTTGCTTGTTTATTTTGAAGGGGATTTTTTTAAAAATACAATCATATTCTACAATTTTAAGGCAAATAAATTAACAACAATTTGAAATTAAAATTGTGTCTTTAGATGCAACGGTTTTCAGAATACAGTTGATACAAAATTAGCTAAAATAGGCTTTTTATAAAAATTGACAAATTCATACTAAAAATGCCATAACTCTGAAGTGAGAAGATTTTGCCAAAAGGAGATAAAAACAGTCTATATCTCCCCTTTTAGGTGGGAAGGGTTAATTTCTCAGAAAAGTAAGTTGACATTAAAACTCCACAATTGGAAATCAACGGCAACACCCACATTATTGTGTTGTGATTTTACTTTTGTGAAAGTCAAAAATTCATTCTTGCAGTAAATTTTTTAAAAAATGTTGTTTTCGTCTATAATATCAGAAAAAATAATTTCAAATCTCAATGTTAAAAACATTTGAAAAATTATTTAAATAAAACATTATTTTTCTCTTTTTTGAATATTATTGAGTACAATTTGATCAATGTCCTTGTCAATTAATGATTAAAAACCAAAAAGCCAAATCTAAAAATATATTCAAGTTTTTGCGATTGGAAACAATTACATCGACAGGGTGGCGCACGAATCGTACTACAAAAATGAGACGTAATAACTTTTTTTTTTGTGAGAGTAATCGGCTTATTTTTGTTTTGATTTTTCGGGTTGCGATTTAGATTTATCAAAATGAATGTTTGAAATACTGAACAAAAAATTTGGATAGTGCAACGGTACCATGCTCTGCAGTCCTTCATTTCCGTCCAAAGGGAATGTAGGCGAGAGTTTGGCGATACTACACCCGAGTCCCCCAAGTAATTGGACAATTATGAGGCTGAGGAATATGTTTGCCGAATCTGGAAGCATCGCATGAAGACCGTAGAATCGAGATCCCATGTTCATGATACAATCACCGCTGTAGCGTCGGCAATACAGGCAAATCCAAGCGTTTCGACTCAAAACATGCCGGGGCAAATTGGAGTAAACAGATGGTTATTACAGCTTATTATTTTTAGATGACTTTAACTTGTTTGCGTACAAAGTTCAAATAACAAGCAAGTTATACCCTCAGGATTTTCCTGTTCGCGAGGAATTTTGCCGAAAAATGATTGAAATGGCCAAAGAAGACAACACATTTTGACCTAAACAGCAATATGAACAATCAAAACTCCCGTATTTGGAGTGAATCAAATCCAGAAATGCTCCATGAAACGGAACTTCACCCAGAACGAGTAAATGCGTGGTTCACATTGAAATTGTTTATACTTTCCCCTAACAACAAAGAGATACAAATTTATCTGACCGATTGTGCATTACGTGACAATAGTCACATTCTTTTTATAATTGACCCCAGCTACTTATGTACGTGCGAGCTGTCACAAAAGTGTCACTATCGTCACAATAGTTCAAAAGTATCCATCAACTAAATCGTATTCTATCAAAATTACTCACACTTTTCATAGACTCTTTTAAAATTTTTATTTTTTTGATAGCAAAGTGCAAATTATTTGATTTGCAAAAGCAAATAACAAATATTAAGTAATTATAAATAGCTGTCAATTAAGTACTTTGTGTTTACACAATATCAAGTGTTTCTTGATTATTATGATGATGATGATGAGCCAGCCACCTAATTAATTCGAATTCAACGATTTAATAAGAGAAGAAGAAATGAAAAAATCTACACAAAATTCAGAAATTGATTGCAATGAAAACAAAGTCCTATCATCTCGTACAAAAGAATCAATTGACTTGTACTCGTCTCGTGCACAGCAAGTACGAGTACATCAAGTAGCTACACATTTTTATACGAGTATCTGCTGCCGGATGACTCTTTCTCTTGATGCGGAATGGAAATTGAAGAAAAAGTATATTTTTTCGTTTTTGCAATTGAATTTGTTTTTGAAATTTAATTTATTCAGGATGCGTGGATTTAAGATTAGCTTGGCTCTAGGTACATCAAGATACTTGTGTTATATGAGATAATAATTTTTGTACTTACACTTCTTTCGTATTTTTCTGATGATATTCTTAAAAATGTGCGTGGGTTTTGTTGGTTGGTTTGAGAAGACACATTAATGTCGTTATATTTTTTGTTTTCGTGTGAGGTAGAAAATTATGAGATAATATAAAATTAATATTAAAACATTTTTATATACAAAGGTATGAAGATAGATACAAATATCTACAAAACACGAAAAGAGAAAATATTTGTCTATGATTATTTTTAAGAGGAAAAACCAATTTCAATTCTTATTATTTATTACGTGTGCCAAAGCCAAAGATGATATAAATTTTTGAAGATTTTTGTATTTTATTCGTTTTTTCTTTTCTTTTTCAAATATCGTACATTTTGCCGGAGAAAAATCTAGTATAGGTACACGTGTAGTTTATAAATATATGTTGATACTTTAAAAATATAATCAAGATAAACGTTTATTTGACCACAAATATTAATATTAATACTAATATGTGATAATAAATTAAAAAACATAATTTTTTAATAATGTTCCAGAGATTTCGAGAAGACATAGATCTTCATTATAACGAAACGAAAACCTGCGGTTGAACAATAATTTTACATTTTACTTTATTTGATCTTTTTTTTTTTTAATTGAACTTTTAAAATGATTTTTTTGTTATATTCAATTCTTGAGGTAATGAAGATATTCGATTCATTAAATAATAACAATTTGGAGGTAATAGTTTAAGAGTTTAGAGTTTAAATTTTGGGAGTGGAGTGATAACCAAAATTCCTTGCCAGTTTTCAACTTAAAACCCCGATCAGTTTTTTGATAATATCAAAACATCAATAACTTTTTCGCACATTATATAAAACAACCGCCCTTAAAGTAAATGAAACACGATATAAATTGTTTTACAAAACTTGCAAACTAACTTCGGAAACAAATATTAAAAACATTAAAAGTTAGTTAAGAGTTTTAATTTGATCTAATGTTGCGTATATCAAACCGTTCCACAAATACGGAGTTTGTCGCTGAAACGTTGAAAAGGCTTCGGAGGTAAAAATGTGGCTTTAACTGTAACTCGTTTGTTAGAAATAAAATTTAATGAAACTGGTCCTGTTGTGGGCATGAAAGCCAACCACTCACTAGAGAGCATGTATTTTCCAAAATATGTATAGTCAACATTTTAATACAGTCGCCTAAAAATTGCCTGAGTCATTAACCTTGCCAAATTAAAAAATGAAGTATTGAGATTAACGCGTTTGAGTATTTTGAGTAGTAGAAAATCATAAGTAATTTTGCAATACCTTCAATACTTAAATTTTGAAAACGACTTCATCAAGGTTTTCCCAAAAATTCTAGGATAACCTAACTCCTTAACAGAAAAACTAAGACCCAGTCATAATGTTAACACTTTAATTCTTAAAATAAAATATAAAACCATTTTTAAATATTAATATTTTTAATACATTTTTAACTTCCCATAGGAAGTTATTGTAATGGGTCCGATTTGTCAAATTGAAAATTTTGACATTTCTCGACGTTTCAAGGTCCCTAGAGTCGAAATAAAAGATTTTTAGAAAGATGTATGTGCGTGCGTGTGTACGTACGTTCGTACGTCCGTACGTCTCTACGTTCACGACGTTTTTTCGTCTTCCATAACTCAAGAACCAGTAGAGATATCGGCTCAAATAAATTTTGTTATACAGATAATAAGGCAGAAAGATGCAGAAAGGGCTCTCAAGAAAATTGCGTGGGTGGTTTTTTTACCATAGCAGTTTAAAAAAAGGTGACAATTTTGGTTAACCCTAAATATCTCATGAACCAATGACGCTAGAGACTTGAATAAAATTTTATATTATATATTGTAACGTAATACAAAACAAGTATATTTTTGGAAAAAAATTTAATTAACGGTTTTTTTTATAAATCAAAAAAACTGAAAAAAAAAATTTGTCACCTCGAAAATTTTACGACCAAAATATAATTTTGTGCAACGAGGAATAATGTTTTTGAAATCTGATAAAATTTTGAGAAAAATCTAATTGACAGTTATTTTTTTTCATAAAAAATAAAAACCTAAAAAAAAAACATTACTCAAAGTTGGGAAAAATTGAATTTCGACTCAAATATCTTTTCAAAAACTTGAGACTAAGGCTTCAAACTTATTTTATCTTATAAGAAATGTTGTTTTCAACATTAGGAACAATTTTGAGAGAAATCGAATTGACAGTTTTTTTACAAAAAATAAAAACCTAAAAAATAAAAATTATAAAAGTTGGTAAAAATTGATTTTCGACTCAAATATCTTTTCAAAACTTTGAGATATTGGCTTTAAACTACTTTAATCTTTCAAAAACTATTGTTGTCAACATTCAGTAAAATTTTGAAAGAAATCTAATTGACAGTTTTTGTACAAAAAATTAAAAACCTAAAAAAAATTTAACAAAAGGTTAGTAAAAATTGATTTTTGACTAAAATATCTTTTTAAAAATTTGAGATAATGGCTTCTTAATAATTTTTACTTATAAGAAATATTGTTTTCAACATTCGATAAAATTTTGAGAAAAATCGAATTGACAGTTTTTGTTTACAAAAAATAAAAACCTAAAAAAAAAACAATACTAAAACTTGGTAAAAATTTACTTTCGACTCAAAAAGCTTTTCAAAAATGAAAAATATTGACTTCAAACTTATTTTATTTCACAGAAAATATTGTTTTCGATATTCAGTAATTTTTTTTATAAAAATCCAACATTCCGTTTTTTCATAAAAAAATAAAATATACAAAAAATAATACGCAAATTTTGTAAAAATTGATACACATAGACAAACTTTTAAGCAAGACAAATCGACAGAAGGGATGAAAAGTTATCAGTGTGGGTCGCATCCCAGCCTCTTTTTTTTAAAACATTTCCTTATGAAATACTCAAATTTTTAAGACAATTATTTTCCAGGATAACTTTGTAATTAAATTGATACAAAATTAACTCAGTTCTAAAATTTCCCAATCAGTAAAGGCACGGAGTTCAAAACCCAGAGTCTTTTAATTAAACGATAGGAAGAAATCGATTTTCAGTTTCGAGATGTGATCAGGTCAAGAATTTCTAAAGATTCTTTCAACAAACAGGAATATATATAGCAAAAAATAATGAAGTGGACATTACAAAAAGTTGCCAAAAAAGCATTCAATTTTTTGGGTACGTTGGCAGATCGATTTTTATGTTGACAAAAGACTTTTTAAAACATTGAATTTGAAAAGCCTTTTAGGATCTGCAAATTAAGCTCAATAAATTTGAAAAAAAACTAGCTTTCTTAGTTTTTGATAATTGATCGATAATTTGGTTTGAGGTTTTCTAAAGCCTTACTCGTGACTATAAATACAGTAAAACCCAGATAAGCACCTCTCGCTTAAGTGCATAACTCACATTAGTACCTTTATTTTTTGGGAAACAAACATTCTTAGAATTATTTCATATAAAACTAATCTTTTAAATAACTTCCGTTTAACTACCTTTCCCGTTTAATTGCCTTTTATTTTGTATTCATAATAAATTTCATTTAATCACACATTAAAGAAAAGCTTAAAAAGGACAAAAACATTAAGATTCACATAAATATAAATGTTAGCTCCTATATGCACTTAAGCATTTGTTTATGACTGCCTAGCCCGTATAAATGACTCACGAAACATAGTATTTAAAGTAAGGCACTTTTCCGGGTCTTACTGTTATTTTCTATTTTCTGTATTTAAAATGTTTAATAAGCATTCTGTAGAGCAGAATTACCATTGCCATGCTTTGACCTCATAAATCAATTTTAAAACAAATATTTCTTCTTATTGAATACGCAATGTATATTTTTATGAATTTATATTCATCGATTATGTAAAAAAGCTTATAATTACATTAATCTGCAACATTAATTTTGCACACATCATTGATGTTAAATTTTTAATATTTTGTTTTCATATTTTATGTTTTCAAGATCTATGATCACTCTTGTAGCTTGTGTAGCTTATAGAAAATAAAAATATGTCATTTAGATAATTAAATGTTATTTACCTAAGACCCACGCAAATATTTACAAAAACACTAGCAACAAAAAATAAAACTATGTAAAATACTTGAAATTTATGTTTAAATAAGCGTTTGATGTTGCCTAAGCTATTAATTTTATAAATATTCTATTATATCAACATAAATTATTCCACTACAAATTATAAATTAAAGATATATTCACGTTTCAAGTGTAAATATACTCTTACCAATTTTTCATTGAACTACTAAGTGCGAGTAATAAATTTAATCTTATTTGTTGATAAAATGTAAGTAGTTGTTTAAAAAAAAAAATGTAAAAACCAAGTACTCGTTTTTTGTCTTGAAATTTATGATCATCAACAAAATGAAATAAGAAGTTGACATGTGTACTTAGTATTTTAAATATTATAGTGATGGAAATTAAAATATAAATTGTTTGACATGACAAATAGTAGATATTTGTGCAAATATAAAATGATGGTATTTGTTTGATATTTTTATAAGAGATGAGGTATTTCTTAAATCATATCTACATAATGTTTAAGAAAAAGACTATAGCATAAGAACGCTAATTGATTTAATGTTAATTTTATAACAAAAAAACTAGCTGAAATTACTACCTCAATTCAGAAGAAATGACGCTTATTGTCTGAATAATCCTCAATTGGAAAGTTTTATTTTCTAAAGGGTGTTTTTTTACAAGTTTATATTTGTTGTCTACGGTTTGACTGTCAAACAATGTTGACATTTTTGTTCACTAACATTTAGCAATTCCATCATGAACGCCAGAACAACGTTTGAAAATTTGAAAATTGCCGACATTTATTTTGAAATTTAATATTTGTAAATGTTTATTTATAATTGGTGACTTTAATTGGTGACATCGAAGGATATATTATAATGGCACAGTTCGGTTATGGATGCAGGGACGTAAGAGGGAAGTGACTGATACAATATCTTTTGGAAAATCGTTTCACAGCTGCCAACACCCTACTTCGTAAAAAGAGTTAACGCAGATGGACATGGAAATCTCCTAAAGGTTTAGTCGAAAACGATATTGATTTTCTTCTGACTAATATTCGGAAAGCAGTTAAAAAATTTGGATGTTCTGAATGGGTTCAAATTTGATACATATCAATGGTAAGGGCACAAGTCAAAATCCATCATGCCACAAAAAGAAAACACCCTAAGGTAAAAAAAATAATCGGAATAGAGCATAATTGCTTCAACTACAAGCTGAATAAATATTTAATCACAATTTTTACAAAACATATTTCAATCACAAATTTTTAACAACTTTACAAATATGTCTCTGAATAAACTTCGCAACTGACAACCAAGACAATTTTTAAAACAATAAAACAGTAAAATAGAAAAACTGAAAAACTCTATAAAGTTCGTGACAACAGAAGAAAAACACTTAAGAACAAAAGATCATACTCATATCTCCTCGTTTGAAAAACTGGAACTTAAACGACACCGCAAAGAATGCTGATTCTTAATAAAAGAAGTTTTAAATAAGATTGAAACAAGCAGTGTCTAAAAACGTTTAAAGAAACTATTACAAATCATCAAATACAATAACTGCTTTTGATCTCAGAAACACTTTAAACGTCCCAACATTCCTCGTCGAAGAAATTGAACAAACTATCCGTGAACTAAAAAAATAACAAAAGTTTCCGGAACGATGACATTCAAAATGAGATGCTTAAGCTTGGAGTGGGAACAATATCCAAATCCCACTAAAACCTTTTCAATGTTATACTACGGCTAGAGATTATAGCCTAACAATGGAAACTAAGGCCCCATTTTCTCTAAATGTATAAGTTATCAAATAAGCAAAACAATAGTTGAAAAACAACCAAGAAAACAGCCTGAATTTAGCTCTGGCTAACAATGATAAAATCCAGATCTAACTCTGCTTCATACTTATTTTTGGAAAACGTTCCGAAATCAATAAGTTTGAATCCTAAAAACTGTTTTGAAAATTCAAGTGCTAATGTAAAAACTGATATTACTGGAATAAACTTCAAATTAAAACGCGGAGTACTTCAAGGTAACCCGTTATCATCAATGTTGTTTTCTGCTGTTCTAGAAGATATCTTTCGATCACTAAATAGGAAAACTGCGGCATTGGAATAAATAAATAAAATAAATTGGGTGACGCAACAGTCTGTTGAGAACTAGGGCCTAGTGACTTGTCAGGGATGGAGGGGACCTACAGTTTTAATCCGAATCCGAACGGCTAATTTAAGAAAGCACTTTTCATGACAGGAATTACCCTTGGAGAATTTGTCAATTCCTCGCAAGAGGCAATACCCGTGAAAAATCTTTAAATGGCATAGTTAGGTATCGAACTCAAGGCCTCTGGCATGACAGTCTAACCGCTAACGCATTAACCATCATGACACAGGTACTACGGCGTTGGAATATATGGAGATAATAAGTACATCTTCAACTGCAACACATGATCATTGAATGGAACTAGGAAAAACTGGGCTCCACATTAATTTCGAAAAAACGATCTATCTTTTATCAAAGTCCACCGCAGGGAACACACCTCAAATGCCACCTTTAGAAGAAGGAGAAAGACTGGGCTGGCCATATTGCATGCTTAGATGATAAAATTTGACGTAAAAGACCAAAACCACCAAAACTTCCAATAAATAAAACGTTTTGTGCGGTTTACAAGTTAGGTTGGGTTAGGTTAGGTTAGGTTTTTTCCTAAGCTCAATGAAACCAGTTTGAGTTCCTAACAAACGTGAGAGGCTGATTATAGAAGAATTCTTCTTGGTATGTAATTCTTGCGTTTTTGAGCTAGCGCAAGGCATGTATAGAGAAGGTGAAGAACTGTTTCCTCCTCTTCCTCGTCCTAGCCTAGCCGCTTGGCATGCTGTCTTATTAGACAGTGCCCGGTTATAACATCTATTAACGAGCTTATATGCTTAGAGATAGCAAGCACCTTGATCGCTTTAAATCTAGTGTAGGCCAGATTTTTTTTGTGACCTGAAACGTGGTGATGTTGTTCCACCTGGTGTTTGCCTTCTGCATAGCGTCTTGCATTAGCAATAGTTTACAGGTAGCGATTGCTATGCCAGCTTTTGCGAAACGTGGTAGAATGTGTTGTATTGTACCGTTCCTGGCAAGTTCATCTGCCTTACAGTTACCTGGAATGTCTCTATGGCCCGGCACCCAGCAAAGATAAATATTAAACTGTTGTGCCATCTCCATATACGGATATCAGATGTTTTCTTTACATGCTACATCATCGGTCTTTATTTCTTTCGAAATGAAGAAGAAACTGTCGTATGTTTTCAAAAATGTATTAGAAATTTATTTTAATAGTATTTCGGGATTGTATTATTATTTTATGGTCTCAAACTCAAAATTTGACTTGGTTAGCCATTTAAATATGTTCTGAACACAAGTGTCGAATTCGACTAATCGAACAAAAGCAATATTTTTCATTATACGTATCGCCAGAAGTTCTTATTTGATTTGCTCATACAATTTAATGATATTAAAGTAAGATTAATACATAAGATAAAACGATTTCGTTACATTAAATTGCATAACTACTTACTTCTTATTCTCCCAGGATAACAATGTAATTTATATTTTTCAAAAGATCTTAATTCTCAAAAAACAACAACATAGAACAAAAATATGCTAGAAAAAGCTATACAATGTGTTTTTGCCATCGAGAATAATGAATTTGCCTTGTTCGAGAAAATGAAATGAACAAAAACATCTGCAGGCGAACATTTTTCATCTTAAGCATTCTATGAATATGCAGGTATACAGGTATACTCGTAAACTATACATAAAGTCCTTATCATCAGATCTCTTCTTTCTTTATTTGAAAAGCAAACTTTCAATGAAAATAAACGAAAACGAAAATGAAAACAAAAACAAAATTCAAAAACTATCCTTTTATCTCCTTAGCCGCCCTGCTACACACAACTTTCGAAAGAACTTTTTTTTTATACTACAATATCCTCAACTTCATCAGCTCCGACTTCTATGAATGTACGAGGGAAGGTCCTTGCATACCCAACATTAGGTTGTTGGTGTTTTACCCAAACCACTTATCCAGGTGGTTCTTAAATAATCTGTTTTGCTATAGACCCTCTGCTTTGTTATATGAAGGCCAATATTAATTCGAACAAAATTAAGTAGACTAACCTCACAGTCACATCTGATTTTCATCAAAAATCAATAAATATATCCTGCACGCTTATTTTCGAAAGAAAAATAAATTCAAATGCACGACTGGGTTGCACGAACTCGCTCATGTATCCAAGGAGCCTGTTTATACCTGCAAAACGCAGTGGAAGCTCTCAAAAGATAAAAAATACCCGATTTTGAAACATTCTCTATTGGTGATCGGCTCGGTATTAGTCTTACGAGTAGCGTGATGTTATATAGCCTTCCTCAATAAATGAGCTATCTAAAACTGATAGAATTATTCAAATCAGACCAGTAGTTCTTGAGATTAGCGCGTTCAAACAAGCAAACAATCAAACAAACAAACGAGCTCTTCAGCTTTATAATATTAGTATAGATATTTCAATGGTATTTTCGAAATATTTTGTGTATGCACTTATTCAGTATATTCGAATTAAATACAAAAATGTTGACCCGTTTTTTTTTGAGATTTAAAATTTTGGAAAAACAAATAAATATTTTTAAAAATGCAACCAAAAAAGTTAGATATTTTTGATCTTTAAATATTATTCAGACAATATAAGAGCTTGTTCAGAAAACTCACTTTTTCGAGTAACGAGTTGAAATTTTTTCCGAATTCAATACTTGCCTTATAGTTCCTATATGTCCCAAGTAAAGATAAAAGAAAACCTTTTATGTTTTTAGTCAAACTTTTCTTTCGGTTATGTTAGTTACCACAACTCTTGTTTGAAACACACTCCTTTTACATTCTTACGTTCGTGCTTATCGTAAAAAAAAAGTTAAGGACATTATGCTTTTAGATAAACTTTATCGATAGATCTGACATTTTCACATAATAAAAGTTGTAGATTTCAGACTTTTCTTCTTTTCTTTTTTTGATACAGTTTTCAAGTCAATAGGAACTTATGTATATGTAAAATATTAATATTGAAACCATATCCATTTCTCAAAATATGAACCGACTCAAATAAAAGTTCACCAACGCAACATTTCAAAGGAAGAACTTTTCCAATATTTGTATTTACTTTAAATTAGAAAGTTATCAGTATCAACTTTCTGCAATAACACCCTCGAAAGTTAAATGAAAGAGAGAAAGTCATTTACGAAAACAAACTACTCGTACTTTCGAAGAAGAATTGAATGGTGAATAATCATCAATCAAAATAGTTGAAAGCTATTTGTTATTTTCTGGTTTGTTCTTTAAAATTCAAAACTAAGCATGTTTTAAAAAATATCAGAATAAAAAGTGAGCAAAAATTTAAGATTTCTATAGATTTTATGTGAATGCTAATTATTTAATTTTTCAAAACATACATATGTATTTCTATTTTATCTATTTTTATTTGCAATGAAAGTTTTTGACTATGCAAAAAATAATATTTTAGTTTATTAACGAAAGAAAGAGTGTCGAAAATTGTATACATAAATTATTATTTTTAATGAGAAAAACAAACCAATAAAATTTATATTTTTTATGAGAAATAAAATACTTTTGTTCTCATGGAAAAATTTTATTTGCTTAAAAACAGACAAGCTTTTAAGAAATAGAAAATAAAATGAATAAACATGTTGTTTTGAAAATTCGTCATAAATTATATTAAAATGCATTGAATTCCAAAAACAAGTCAATGCCAGAAAAAATTTAAAAATATTATTGTAAATAAGAAATTAAGAATTTAAAAATCTCTTTAGTCATATGAACTTGTTGATTTCCAAAAGGAAACTTTGACATTTTTTGACGTTTACAGGTAACTAGAATGTAAATCCATGGTTTTCAGAGATCTGAAAAAGAAAAAATCTAGCAGATTTAAAAACAAATTAAAATTTGATTAACTCATATTAATTAACGGAGAATGGCTATTTTCCATACATGCGAGGGCCTAGTGGGTACACCCATGAGATTGGTACCAAATAAATGCTGATGTTTTGCTTAATATACTTTATTTATATTTTCAAAATCGGTTTGGAAGATTTCAAGATATTTGAATTTAAGATGGAGTAGTAAAAATACTAGCTCCAGAACAATTGTATACAACGAAGAAGTACGTTTTTGACATCTGGGGCCTATTTCATAAAAATTGACAATTTCGACAGGTGAAAATTTGTTAATTTACAACTTGGCAATTGTCAAAATTTTTTCCATACAAATTTTTACAATTTTGTAGTATTGTAGGAAAATACCTGACAATTGTCATCTTTTCATTTTATAAAGAAATTGTCATGACAATGAAGTGTCAAGTATTTTTGCACAGTTGTCAGAAATTTTTCGACAAATTTTTTATTAAAATTCTTTTATGAAATTAAAAGAAAATTACAATTTATATATTTGACAGTATTAAATTGAGAATTGGTCAAGTGTTAACAGTGAAAAGACCTAAAATGATAAACGATATGTTTGCATATGCAAGTGAAAGTGATGAATTTTAAACAAACAACAAATAATGATAATTTAAAGTAAAAATTTGTACCGAAAAAACAGCTGCGGAATTGATGCACAGCATTCCATTCTCTGGATTCTAAAACCAAACTTCTATGTGTATTACATTGGCCTAGAAGTGGAACTCAGTACCATGTAGTTAAGCGATGGACAGTGTTTTATGATCATCGATTCATCGGTGTGTCAGAAGTATTTGTAATTTACTGGTAGATCAACTCTTGGAAGAAGAAGAAAATCGTTGGACTGAGAAAAAGCAATTTCCGAACCACAACGTTTCAGTAGTTTTGCAATTTTTTTATTTGTTCCTAAGAATTTTAGATGGTTCTTTAATAAAAATTAATGCACCACCTGTTTTTTAACAGAAATGGTGACCATTCAATTAATGCCATATTTATATTTTCTAACACCGAAGAAAATTGGACAAGGGACTATGAAAATTGTTTTCTTCCATATTTCATCGTTTTTCGAACAAAACACATTACGAGATTATATTGGCACGATAAATTTCTCAGTAAGTATTGGTATGTATGACAATGACGAAATTGTGATGAAAAATTTGTCTTTGTATTTTTCTGACAAACTTATCCAATTTTTAGAAAATTTACAATTTTTTTATAACAAGAAAAACAAAAACCTAAACAAAATATTGCCAATAATTGGTAAAAAATAATTTTGGACTGAAATATTTTGTGAAGGTATGGAAGGTATGTTTATTTTTATGTAATAGAAAATATTGTTTTTAATACTAAAAAAGAAGGATTTCAAACGAGTCTCACTTTTAGGTTGTCAGATAAATTTGAAATAATAAAATAATTTTCTGGGCGATTCAATTTTAAGTTTTCGGAAATAATTTTTGTTGTCAAAAAGTTTCTTAACAATTGGTGTCGATTTGGTTTTGGTCCAATGAAATTGAAAAAAAGAGAAAAGCAGATCGAACTCATATAAGAGCTATGTAGGTAATAAAAGGTTTGTGAAAATAAATATTGAAACATTTTTATACTAAAGAACTTCCGTTTCAGCTTTGTAAAAAATTACAGAAGAAGCCTTTATCTACTTTTTCAAGAGAATGAAGCATTCGTCGAAGGCAAACTTCTGTGCCAAATATTCTCCGCAACGCTTAAGTTCTTGGCAACAGAAGGTCGTTAAAAGCAGATTGGTGGAGACACGAATGCAAGGCTCGTACAACAAACTATAAAGTAATGAAGGATGTATAAGGCATTCAACACGCCCGAAGAGGGCCATCGAAATTAAACTGTTTTTCGTCTCAAAAAGCCACGTAATACCATTATATTTCCAGTTAATTTTTCGTTGTTATTCTATTAGCAATTTTTGTTTTACTTTTGTCACTTTGTCACAGAATTAGAAGAACCTGATTCCCACCTTAAATTTTCTGGTCTTCAAGCTGCTGCTGTTCTGTTTTTTTCTAACCCCCCTCCCCCACCCATGCTTTTCCTGTACAAATTTGTATTTTTTAAGTAAAAATAAAAGACCTTAATACTTCGGTCAGCTTTATCAGCTGTTACACGTCCTTTTAGGTCTTTTTTTCTAAGCAAATCAATTTTAGCTTCATTAACACTACTAAGGCGTGTAGATCTAAATTTTGTTGCTTAAAATTTAGGATTAAGAATTGAGTTTTACTTAAAGCACTTGAAGTGTTAATTTAAACTGTTTAAACGGTCTTTGTGAATCACTTTGTAAGTGGACTAAAAAACTCAGTTTTTTAACATCTTAAGGGATTGGTTAGCTTCAACAGATGCCACAAAAACCTTCAATATTAAAAAAAAAAAAAGGCTGGGATGCGACCCACACTGATAACTTCCCATTCCATCTGTCGACTTGTCTTGCATAACATGTTTGTAGGTTTTTGTGTTTTGTTTAAAAAGTTATCAGTTAAATTATTCTAAAAAAAATCAAAATAACCAACAATATTTTTCATATGATGAAATAGTTTGATTTCAAAATCTATTTTTGTTAGCGAGATTTTTAGTCGTTAACCAATTTTTACCAATTTTAGTAGCATTTGCGTACTATTTTTTGTAGATTTTAATTTTGTATGAAATTTTTATTAAAAAATTACTAAATGTTGAAAACAATATTTTCTGTGAGATAAAATAAGTTTGAAGTTTTTAATTTTTGAAAAGATATTTGAGTCGAAATTGAATGTTTACCAACTTTTAGTAATGCTTTTTTCAGGTTTTTATTTTTTGTAAAAAAAACTGTCAATTCGATTTTTCTCAAAATTTTTCCGAATGTTGAAAACAATATTTCTTATAAGTCAAAATTAGTTGGAAGCCATAATCTCAAATTTTTGAAAAGATATTTGAGTCGAAAATCAATTTTTACCAATTTTTGTTATATTTTGTTTATAGGTTTTTAAATTTTTGTAAAAAAAAAACTGTCAATACGATTTTTCTCAACATTTTACCAGATGTTAAAAACGTTATTCTTCGTTGCACAAAATTTTTTTAAAGATTTAATCATTTTTTATTCGTAAAATTTTCGAGGTGACAAATAGTTTTTTCAGTTTTTTTGATTTATAAAAAAAACCGTTAATTGGATTTTTTTCCAAAAATATATTTATTTTGTATCACGGTACAAAATATAATATGAAATTTAATTCAAGTCTCCAGCGTTATTGGTTCATGAGATATTTAGGGTTAACCGAAATTTTTACCTTTTTTTTAAACTGCTATGGTAAAAAAAACACCCACGCAAATTTCTTGAGAGCCCTTTCTGCATCTTTCTGCCTTATTGTCTGTATAACAAAATTTATTTGAAGTCGATATCTCTTCTGGTTCTTAAGCTATGGACAACGAAAAAAACGTCGCGAACGTACAAACGTACGTACGTACGGACGAACGAACGTACGTACACACGCACGCACAGACATCGCTCTAAAAATCTTTTATTTCGACTCAAGGGACCTTGAAACGTCAAGAATTACAATAACTTCTTATGGGAAGTTAAAAATGCACTAACTACTTTTAAAAAATTTGTCTACATATTTTTCAATTTTTTAGCACCTAATAATTTGTTTTTTTAATTTCTTTTTGCATGTCTTTGTGTTAAACAAATTTTCTTTAAATGATTGAGTATTTCTACACGTTCTTGAGGTATGTCCGATCAAAAAAGGTCAAAAACGTCGAGAAATGTCAAAATCTTCACTTTGACATATCGAATCGTTTATAATAACTTCCAATTGCAAGTCCAAAAGAGCGAAAAATAATATATTTCACGAATCCATATTAATTATAAATAACAGCACTTCATAACAATGGTAGAAAATTTTTCAAACATGACTTTTAAGGTAACACTACGTCGAAAAAAATATTTTCTCAAAGAAAAAAACTGTTTTCCAAATATAATTCCACTTAACTGTAAAATGTACATTAATATCCATATCGAAAGTACGACAAACTCTGAGCGAGTAATAAGTCACTTAAACCTGCCATCGCATCGTGAGTCTTACAAATATATACCCCTTAAATAATAGTAATTAGACTAATCCATAAAAGGCACGCCACCTGTTGAGTTTTGAGTTGATAGCTAAATGACATACATACAATGTCTTATGACATAGAATTTTTTTTTGCTTTTGATATTTTTGTCAAATTCCCAAGTGTCAATTTTATGTAATAAATAAATATACTCAAAAATGTCGATAAACTTTGACATTGTTTTCTTGTAATTTCAATTAATATCAATATCTAAATATTACATAACTAAATTACATATTTATAAAAATAGGTATTGGTACTATTGAACTTCTTGTTGTCGTCGTCGTCGTCGTCGTCAGTCTTCAAGTCATCAGTCATAAGTCAATATATGTAGGTAATATTCTTAATTGGCTTGTCTCAAACAATTTTAAGGAGGTCATCTAAGGTATTAAGTTTAAACAAAAACAACAACAACAGAAAAATGCTGAATATAAAAATAATAGAAATTCTAAAAAAAATAAATCAACGTTCATTTTTGTTAAATTCAAATACGAAATACGAAATACTCGTACCTTAGGCATTTTTCGATTTCAATTTTCTAGAACTAGAAGAGGAGAGATTTTGTTTTTGTGACAGGGGGTGGTGATGGGCTTAGGGTTGGTACAATTATTTTCTTCCGTCGTCGTCGTCGGTTTTAATCCAATTATGGTTCAAGAGCCGTCAGATATCGCCAGATACTTTAGCAGCACATGCACAATGTTGGTGATTTTTCTTTTATTTCAATTTCAATTTATTTTTATATTTCAAATTGAATTGCACTTTTACACTTTATGCTTCTACAAGTGGAACTTTTTCCTTTACACTTCTTTGACACTGCACAAGAAAAAGACAAATAAAAGGTATTCTATACCCTTTGACACTATATTTTGCAGCTTCTTTGAGGATTGATAGCAAGCTTTGAAAATCGAATTAGAAGAAGAGAAAATGCGTCTTTACTCTTTTTTCGAGATAAATTTAAAAAAATTTAAAAAACTTATTAATTTAAAAATCTCTTAAGTTTAAATTGTTTTTAAGTTAAAAGCAAAAAATACATTAAATGAAAAAAACGCGCCAACGACATTCAACATTCAAATGCGCGATACTGACTGACTAAATTCATAGTTTGGTGACTTTTCTTTTGCTAAAAATGCTTACGAAAATCAACAACAACAACAAAAGCTGAACACTGAACTGAGCAGTGAGCATACCTAGTTAGATAGATAGCTCGAGAATTACAGCCGAATGATGATGATGACGACGATGACGAAGACAACGAAATGGAAAAAAGTCACTCATATGTAGGTACCTCACTATCTACCTACCTACCTACTTAAAGTATATTCCAAGACCAAAGCCCCCATACAACACACAGAGTGCGAAAACAAGACACTCTCTATAGAAAAAAGTATCTATGAGTGGAAGAAAATGAAATGAAAATGAAAAGATATTTAAAAGAAGAAAAAATAAAAACATAATAAATACAAAATAGAATAAAAGATACAAAAAGCTTAGTGGCGATGTCGAAAACTTGAAAAACTGAAGACTATCAAAAGTACCTAGAGAGAGAGAGTATAAAGATTTTAAAAATAGTGTGGGAGGGGGATTCCTTCCATCCAAACTCAAGTAGTAGGTTGGTATAGAGGATTGCAAGCTTCTTAACATCATATAGAATACAAGTCAAAGCCATAATGACAATATATTTCAATTCAAGGCAGGAATACTATGCTTTAGAGGCATCATATTGGAGTAGGTGATAGTAGCAGAAACGGATTCATCTGCAGGCATCTTTGCTTTAGTCTTATTTTCTGTGATGCACTGTACAGTACATAGTTTATTTTACTGTTGTAAGTTCGACCCTTACGCCTTTTAATTCATATACTTGATGTGTCTGTATGGCTTATGTGTCAACGTCTTCATTTCAAGTTTGCTTTTGAAACGTGCAGATTAACATGCACCATACCAGTGGCGTCCAATCTATCCTTTATGGTAACCAGGGGTTAATGTATGGCATCAAAATGACAAATAATCCAAGGATATAACACGTCATTCAGATTCAATACATTTGTTCATACCCCCTAACCCCCCCCCCCCCCCCCCATCAATCTATGATGAATTCAGGAGTTTTTGATAATTTTAGAGCAAATTCAACCATACAACCCTACTAACGTTGTGGTTATTTACGTTATCCAGTGATTTAGGGAAGACCTTTGACAAAATATCCATTTTAGCATGTTCTAATCTTGGCTTCGAACTGATTGTGTAAGAATTTTCACTTTAGATGCGCTCTCTCGTAGCTTTATCTTGCAACCTTTTGGAGTACCTCAAGGTAGCCACTTAGGTCCTCTTCTTTTTATTTTCACTCACATTATATCTATGGAATTGATTTCTAAATGTTCACTTATCTCATTTAACACTGACGACAACAATTTTTGAAGATCAAATCTGCTATAAGTAAAAGTTATTTTTGACCTTTGGCTCTTATCTGGTCCAGAATTTTCCATTTAAAATAGATGCATCCATAAGAAACAAACATTGATTAGGTTAACAAAAATAGAAAACCAACGAAAAAGATCAGGGGTGGAATCGGCTAAGGTGATTGTTGATCAATGACAATCAAAATAATCGAATCTGATCTATGTAAGATGATAGTCAAATTGATACCTAAAAAGCTATCACAACAAAAATGTGATAGTCATTTTCAAACAAATATATTTATTCCGAATAGAGCTACCAGACGTTTACACAGACTAGTGGAACATTTTCTTAATTAGCTTTTTTAATTAAAAAAACACATTCTTGTGACCGACAAAGCTTACCACATTCAAAAAAAAAAACAAGAAAAGTAGGAATGTTATTCAAACGCAGCCAATTTGATACTTTTATTAAAATATTTTATAGAAATCAATTTAAAATTTCACCATGGCAACAATGAATTTTGACAATTTGAATCTGAAATTGTTCAATCGAATTGAATTGAGTTGAATCATCTTACACAGACGGAATGAAAATGATAGTCAATTTGACTATCAAAAATATGATAGTCAATTATCACCTTAGCCGATTCCACCCCAGAATTAGTTTAAAAAAAAAACAATCAATAAAAAAGTTTCGTATACGCCCAAGTGAACTAATACATTTTAAAACGCTGGTTAAGCGGACAATTCCCTCAAAAGGTCTAAAATAAAAATCGAAGTATTTCAAAAAAGACACGGAAATTCAGTCGGTCACGCACGGCACCTAGTGTTTGTACAAGATAAGAGAATGAATAAGGTAACGATTACGACGGGTCTATTAAGACTTATCTGATTTTTTTTGAAACTTTTTGCTTTTCAGAGTTGCTGTTCTTTGTTTTAGAATCCTGTTTAAATGTTTACGTGGGTCCGTGTATGAATGTGTACATGTTTTTGGAGACCAGTAGTGTTTTAACTTTCACAGCTTACTAGTGAGTCATGTTTTTACATTTTACGGGAAGATAATTAAAAAAGTTCTTAACCTATTCTCGTAAACTAAAGTTGTTCTTGTTGAGTATGTTTACTCTATGTAAAATACGGATCTTAAAAAAATATAAATGTTTACTACCTATTCTTAGGCTCTTGAGGGGACTTTCACCTTAGAGGAATCTACCCGACCTCTCTACATAAACATGTTTCGTTTACCCTTTAAATATGCTTTTCAAGGACATATTTCAAGAACTGATAGCGTTTAAAGAAGTTTCCTTCGGTTTGCTTTGCGAGTCCTACCATGGCATGATCCCTTGATCCTTTCTTATATCAAAACCGCCTTCAACTAATTAAACTTAAGATTCTGGAAGAAAATACTGAGATATCTGACATTTTGTTAATCTATGGCCTATTTTCGAAATCTATTAACTGTTCTAATCTTTACATAGCAATCTTATTTAAAAAGAATTCAACCCCCCTGCCCCTTCCCCTAATCAAAATCAATATTCTCGTCTTCATTCATTCTAAAGCTCTTAAAATAAATATAAAAAATAAAACTACAACAGAAGATACGATCGTATACAAAAGTTTAAAAATTGAGAAATTTTACAAAATGATGGAACTCTTTTCACTCTTTTCAATATTTCTACCTACGCCACTGTTAATAAATTGTGTCACATTTACATTTTTCTGGTTAAATGCATGTGAGTGAATAGAACACAGGTGTAAAAATGCTTTTCTATATCTAAATAACATATTACACATTATGTATGTATGTATGTATGTGACAACAACAACAACAATGACACAAGAGGTTGCGGTTTTTATAGAAACATAAGGGTTTTGCTATTTGCCACTTAGGTCTTTTGTATATCACTCACTTGAGTTGGCAGCAATGAACAAGAACATTTTGAGATAAGAGAACAAAGGTCAAGATGTTGATGACATGTGTGGTTTTAAATTAAATTTTTTATTTAAACACCACTTCAAATGAATTTTTAAAAAATAAAGAAAAACAACCACAAAAATTTACAAAAAAATATAATCTTCAGTTAGTTGAGGCTTTTGAATGTTTTTGCATTAAAAAAACGTATATACAATTATTCAGTTACTAAAAATTAATAATATGTGTGTTTTATTTAATAAACCCTTGTTTTTTAAATACGTGTCACCGTTAGTGTGAGTTTCAAAAATCAATTAATAGTTGATTAATATCAAAGTTGAAAATATACAAATTTTGATAATAAAAACGTTCCAGAATACTTTAAATAGAAATAAAATTTATAATGATCATTTAAAAGTGAGTCAGTTTTTTGATAAATGAAGTTTTTAAAAAACACATTTTAGTATTTATCAGCTATCAATTGATAGTTGATTGATTTTAAAAGATGAAAATTAATTTACAGATATGGACATTAAAATAGAAACACCAAACAGAGTTTTAAAAATTCAATTTTGTATTGACTTAAAAAGATTTTTTTTTTTCAATTTTGGTCTTCATTTTCTTAAATTTGTTTTCTTTTAAACTAAAATTGCCCATTATTTATAGTAAAATTATAACTTAAAATATTTTAAATTTATAAATGTAAAAAGGAACAAATTTCGTGGACATTTAAATAGATACACAGATTAAAAAAAAAAAAATAAATGCAAAGCTATTCTGGATTTAAAAATTATTTTAACATCTGGTAGCCTGGCCCTTAGCTTTAATTACAGTGTGACATCTGTTGGACAATGAGTCAAACGATCGGCGGAATCTGTCAATTGAAGTATTGTACCACTCTTGTTAAACCATCCTCCACAGTTCAGCTTTACTTTTTGTTAAATGTTTCCCAACCACGCATTTTAAATTTCCCCCAAAATGTTCTATGGGATTTAAGTCAGACGCTGATTTTTGGTCCTTAAAAAACTTTTGAGCAAATTTGTATGTGTGCTTAGGGTCTTTGTCCCGCTGTAGAACACATTTGAGAGGCATGTCTTCATATTTTGATCCATTTTACCATCAATCAAAGGTATTGGTTCAACGCCATACCAAGAAAATTAACCCCAAAGTATGATACTGCCGCCACCATTCTTGATTGTTTTCTGGATGTTTCTGGGATTTAGTTCTTTCCAAGGAAGCCTTCTAACTTTTTGTCTGCCATTACTTCCGAACAAATTTATCTTTGTTTCGTCCATCCACAAAACATTCCTCCACTTTTTGCCTACTTCTGGCCCAAAATGATCGTGGGCGAATTACCGCGTTGTTATATTTGGTTAGAAATGGCACCATTCTTGCGATCCTTCTAAGCAAGTTCACTTCAACAAGTCTTCTACGAACAGTTCTGGGAGTAATTGGTAGCTATAGTTTGTTTTTTATTTCCCTTGAAGACTTGTAAGGATCTTTTTTTTGAGGCGCAAATGATCTTTCAGTCATTTCTTAGGGTTGTTTTGATTGTTTTTCTCAGTTTTTTTGGCTCTCAGTAGTCAAATTTCTTTGAGATCTGCTCATTATTCTGGCTATTTCCTTCAAAGATTTTCCCTCACTTTGTAGAACTAAAATGACAGATTTCTCTTCTAGGGAACAATGCTTACCGCGACCCATGTTTTCCTTACAATTAATTGTTATATTATTAAAATAATTTAAATTTACTTCCTAAAGTGAACTTACTGTTTTATAAAAGTAAAAAAAAAATATATTAAAAACTAATATTTTTGGTACTAGTTAAATATCAAGGTCTGTGTTCCAATGTGTTTCTGTTTCAATGTCCACCAAAAACACAGTCTTACCTAATGAACGGTTCATCTCCAAAAAATCAACAAGCAAAAAAAATAAAACCCATGTTATTTTGCATAAGAGAGTCTAACTTTTTTTTGATAACGATTAAAACTACTTCTAATGCATGTTGTTGTTTTAATTTGGTTTAACTCTTAGCAACTGTCTCTGTGTCTATTTTAATGTCCATGTCTGTATGAATAATCATATTTTCAAATTCAGGACGGTACCAAAATCCACAGTTTCTTACCAAAGATTAATAATAAAATATTAAACAAAAGCTCATTCGCATTCATCAACTTACCTGAAAATAGAAAAGAAAATCAATAATTAGAAAAAAGTTAATCATAAATAGAAAATTTCATCAAAATTTTAACAAAATCTTTTAACTAATAGATTGCTACTAAAACTTTCTGGCTCACCATTTGTCAATTAAAATAAAAATAATCTATAACAAATAAGACGCAAAGAAGACTTGAATAAAAACCTAACAAAAATGGGCGTAATTCGTTAAAGATTCATTCAAATAAAAAAGGTGAGTATACGCCCAAGTGTACCAATTGATTATTATCAGCTCTTAGAACTTATTGCTATTTTAAATAGGTGTATTCATATATTTATAAAAAAGCAAGCAACTGTCAGATTAACTTAAAAAAGCTGAGGAAATTAGTTAACAAAAATCAACCAAATAAAAAAGTACGTATACGCCTAAGTGCACAGATTGAAAAATTAGATCTACAGCTATTAAATTTACTCTTAATTTTCGACTTTTTGTCATATGGCACAGAATGCAATTTTTCTGCTTTCTTTTGGTTTTGAAAAATAGGTGTTTATTCCGTTTGGAGCTTTATCAATTTTAAAAAACGATTTTGATTATATTACTTTGGTATTTTCAAAACCAAAAAAAAAATAGTTATTTTTCATTAAAAAGTTTATTTTTATTTTAAATTTAAAACATTTCATTTTGTTGAATTCAAAAGAAAAAAGAACTGCTGGGAAAACTCAAGATAAACAAAAGATAAGTTTTCAGTTTTATATTATCGACCTTGATTCTTTTACAAAGATAACGACGGAGACTTTTAGGTAATTTATGGAACGATTTAAATTTGTATAAAGTAAAATTTACAGATGTTGTGAATTTTGATGTTTTTTTTTTGTTTTTGTTGTTTTTTATTTTTAAATGTCAAGTTTAAAATTTTAACTTAAAAAATTTTCTAAGTTGATAATTCAAGGGCTATCCTCGTTCACAGTGATACATGATTTTTGTGTACCTTTGGGTTTTTGTAAATGGGACGTCAAAATGTAATGGAAATACATTTTGTTATTTCTTTTGTTTGCTTTAATGAAAATCATGAAAATAAGGATAATAGAAAAAAGATTGATGAAGTAGTTTATGGACATTTAATGAAAATCTGGAAAATAAAAGCACAAAACATTTACAAGATATTTTTATAGTCTAGACATAGGATTTATATAACAAAAAAATTAAATTAAATTGATTAAATTATTTAAGTCGAACATCTTCGAAACTTGACCTTTAAATAGACTTTGAAAACTCTTATGATGATTCTATTTTTTTTTTGTCATGTTTCATGTATGTTTTAAGCGTAATGAACAATTTTGTATGTTTATAAAGAAATTTGAAAAAGACTTTTAGCCTTCCGTCGTCGTCGTTCTGTGCGCCTGAGAGTTCGAGTTTTAAAGGTTTTTTTCAGTATTTTTTTTTCTTAAATTCTCAAGGGACTAGTGAAGTAGAATAGGTCTCTTTGAGATACTAAAATACTAAAAATCTCACTTAGAACCCGAAATCTCAACATATTTGACTTTTAAGTGCTATACTTACTCTATACGAACTAACTCTCAAAGGAATGAACTGAAATTGTCCTGAAATAAATACGTATCAGGCCCCAGCAGGGGAACTTCATTATTAACAAAGTCAATTACGAAATTAATTTAATAAGATAACTTTTTACTTTGGGAAGTTTTGTCAAAACTTGGTTAGTTTCCAACTAAAAAATTCAATCGAATACATTAATTTTGTGGGAGTTTGAGTTCGTACCGCTTTAAATTTTAAACGGCTTAAAATGAATTTCACGATTGATTTTAAAAAATATCTCTATTTAAGGAATAATAATTTTTATTTTGAGACAATTGTTTTTAAAAAATGTCTCTATTTAAGGAATAATAATTTTTATTTTGAGACAATTGTCAAGATCTTTAGTTTTGACATTTTGACGGATCTCGATAGCTGTGAGTTTTTTCTTTTATAATAAGGAACTTGTAACCTTTTCGGTAAAAGTGTCATGCATGACGTTTTGGAGCTTGTGGGAATTCCAAATCTTCTTTTTAAATTTAAGATTTCATATTTTGCAGTTCGAATAAGAATTTTTGGAATCATTTTATTACGAATTCTTATTTTTTGGTAGATATTGTAACTTTATTCTATCAAAATTATTTTTTTCTGTCATACAAATACAAAAAGAATTCGAATCTCGTCTTTATTTTTTATTACATCATGTTTTTTAAATATGAGTCTTTAAAAAATTAAAAAAAAACACAACATTAATTTATAATCGTTGTATTTCTTGTTGAAACCTTCACGTAAAAAAATAAACACACTTAAAAAATCATTGTCTTCTAAATTCGGTTTACATTTTTTTACTATCTTTCTTAATTTCTTAAAATTCTTCATAGTTTTGAGTCTTTACAAGAAGTGTTCTGCAGAAATGAAAAAAACCTTTGTTTACATTTTAATACAAAACTATGACCTTTTTAAAACAAAAAGTCTGTGGAATAAAAAACTCTCCCAGTTGTTTTCTTGACATTACTTACAAAAAAAAAATAAATTTCTGAACTTAGGTCGAATTTGTTTTTATTTGTATTTTCCTATATTTTCATAATTTTTCTTTAAATTACAGAACGTTGAAAACTCTTCAAAAATGTCAAAGTTGTTTGTGTTCCCTTATTTTTTTAAGGAAGTGTACTAAAAATATTTAAATGAAATATTGAACGGATCAAAGATTTAGAAAATCATTACGAATTTTATAAATAAGCCGATTTTCCTAAAAGTTTAAGAAGATATTAATGACAATATTTTGCATGAGATAAACAAATTTTAAGTCAGTATCTTTCTTTGTTTTCATAATTCTTGAGTCAAATACCATTTCTTATCAGTTTTTGTTGATTTGGAAGGTTTTCATATTTGAGAAAAACGTTTTAAATTGATTTTTTCAAAAAAAAAAATTAACTAAAAGTTAGCAACAATATTTTTCATTATGATAAAATAAGTTTGATTTCAATACCAGTTTTTGTAGTCGACATTTTTGGTCGAAAACCAACATTTTTATCAGTTTTAACAACTTTTTTGAAAGTTTTTACTTCCGATACCGATTAGATTTTTCTAAGAACATCAACTTACGTTAACAACAAGATTTTGTATAAAATGAAAAAAATTTAAACTCATACCTTTATCTACTATTCTCGAAATATTCGAATCAAATATCAGTTTTTACTAATTTTGCGCAAATATTTTTTGTAGATTCTTATTTTCTTATAAGAAACTGACTGTTGGATTTTTCTAAAAATGTTCATAAATATTGAAAACAATATTTACATAAGATATAATTAGTTTGAAGGCAATATCTTTAATTTTTGCCAAAATATTTGGACGAAGATCAATTTTTACCAACTTTTAGTAAAGTTTTTTTATGTTTTTATTTTTTTAGTAAAAATAAAACTGTCAATGCGTTTTTTAATTGTTTTAAAAGATGTCGTAAAATATTCGTGGTGGCCAATATTATTTTTCAGGTGTTTTGATTTAAAAAAAAAAACGTTAATTAATTTTTCAAAATTATAAAATTTAATTGAAGTTGCTAGCGTCATTGGGTTCAACCGAAATTGTCACATTTTTTAAAATGTCTATAGTAAAAAAATGACAAACTCAATGTTTTTTTTTTTTTGAAAGTCCCTTTTGCATATTTTGATGGTATTATCTGTAAGACAAAATTACTTTGAAGATGATATCTTTACTTTTTCTTGAGATATGGACGACGAAAATTTGTATTCCCAACATACGCACCCACAGACACCTCTCTAAAAATCTTTGATTTAGATTCTAGGCCGGGACTTTGAAACATCTGGAAATGTCAAAATTTTCAATTCGATAAATCGGACCGATTACAATAACTTCTTATGAAAATTTAAAAAAATCGTTTCTTTTTCATATACTGATTTTGAATTTGTATTGAAACTAAACCTTTCGAAAAAGTATAATTTGGAAAAAGCAGTTTTCAGGACTTTTCGCGGTCCATAACTTAGATCACGTGACTTAGGACACTAGATCTTATGAGAATTTTTACACAATGATTAGATCACCAAAAGGAAGGTTTACACAAATTTCCATCTTACTATTTCTCATTTTAAGGTTGACCCCTTTTATCGCCTTATTTCACAGAACTATTTAAGTACTTGCAAGTATAGAGATTTTTATTTTAACCGCACATCCAGAATGTGGAATGCTCTACCCTGTTCTGTTTTCCCCTCATTTTGGTATTCAAAATGTTAAGAGCAATGTGCACCGGTATCTTTTCTTTAATCCTTCCATATTTTTTTTACAGTTCGTACTGTGTTTAAAGTTTAAACATGTTAAGGGTATTATTATCCCCTTATGTGCCATTTAATTATTAAAAAAAATGTACCACCGATAAAGACTTTAGAGAATTTTAGAAATACTTAAAATATTTAATATTTAATATTTGAAGAAAAAAAATATTCATGAGTTTTGAAAGCCTCGAAAGGTGTTATAAGATATAAGAGCTTTATTTCTCAGAATCTTAAAAGATACCCGTGATTTTGATGAAGGAATCGAATTAAGCCTAAAGAACCCTTCGAAAATATTACAATTGTTTTAGAATTTACCTTCTTGTTATGCTACGTAAGAAAGTGCTTATCCAATCTTATTTTCTTTCATACATTGTAATCTATTCTCCATTATTTAATACTGAAATGCTGAATCAATGTCTTTTTCACATGTTTTCATGTTCTATACGTGATAAGTGACATGTCAAATTATTTCATACAAATTTTTCTTTGGTTATAGAACTTCTATTTTCTTCAAAGAGAAAACCCATTTTCCTAACAATTCATCATCATCGTGCCTCGTCGTCGTCGTTGAATGGTCGTCGGTCGGTCTCAATAAACCAATTTATCTTAACTCTTAACCATCAATAATCCAAATAATAGCCATTTCAAAGATACATTAAGTAAACATCAAGTGAGAAAATAAATATTTTTACAAAAACTAAAAGAAGAAAGAAAAGCAAATTCTATAAAGAATAGATATAAAATCCCTAAGAGCAAAAAGCAAAATAAAAATTGAAAGTGAAAAATTCATACAAAATTCAGGAAAACAATCTTTTTGGTTTTTTCGTATCTTGAAAAAATAAAACATATCCCCAAAAACCACCGATTTATTATGCAACAGAAAATTTCATTTTCTAACTCTTACATTCTCATAAATCATATTGAAAATAAAAAAATTAAATGTTTATGGTTGTATCTTATATACTCGAGCGAGTATGATTACGTGAGCCAAAATATTTCAATATCAATCCGTAAGATATTTTTTGAAAAATACACATTAAGCACGTTTCATATTTTGTCATCTCTCTTTTTTCTTTTTGCTGCTTTTAGTGGCGACAATTATTCTTAATTAACCCTCAATGGTTAAACACGACTTGAGATAGATAAATTATTTTTAAAAATTAATTGATACAAAAATTCAATAAAAATGTTCCGAATGTGTTCAAAAGCAATGTTCGAATTTTAAATTGCAACGATGCGCATCCTTCGTAGCCTTCGTGACGCGTAAGCGTGTTGCATGAGGCGTAAAGCGTGGGGCGAAGGTGAGGATGAAGAGTGAATATGTGGGGTAAAATACATTTAATATTTTATTTAAATTTATTATTTGTAACAACAACAACAACTAGAAAGCGAGTATTTTAGCATTTTTCGAGTGTTTTTCAAGTTATTTATGTTTGAAATGAACTTACCAGGGTAAGAGACAGCATATTTGTGGACATTTTGGTTTCGATTTTTAAAATTTTATTTTAGTTTATTTATTAAAATTGTATTTATTGTATATACATATATTATTTTAAGAACTCTCTACACTTGGTGAGGGGGAACGATTAACTGTGGTGGCAGTGGCTGAATTTAGTTTGGCTACTTACGAGCGAAAGTGTCGTATAAAGATTGGACGTTCTTTTAATAAAATTTAATTTTGTTTTTGTTTTTTGATTTTGATTTTGTCAATAATAATTTTTTGAGATAATGCCAAGATTATTTATATTTTTTATAAGTATATTTTTGTTTGCTGTTTTATTTGTTATTATACGAGCATAGAAAAAATATACATATACATATATATTGAAAAATAAAATGTCTATTTAAGTTGGAAAATAAAATGTTTATATTTGTCCTGTACATTCATTGGATTGGAATTATTTTTGCTCTTAATTTGTTTCTTATTCTCTGTCGAGAAAAATGGAAATGCGATGATTTGGTGAAGAAATGTTCAATTTTTGAAATTAAAAACAAAAATATTTTGTTGATATTCAATTACAAAACAACAACATTTTTATTTTGAGATACATTTCAATCAGACAGTCTTGTCTGAAGTGCATACTTAGTTAGTGTATACACTACTTTAGTTGTAGTGTGTTAATTGGAGAATTAAATCGTACGCCTACTTTACGCTTTGTTTTACATGACTCTGTTTTATTGGTTTTGTTATAAAATGCTTATTTCTGTTTATAGAGTGTTATAAAATGTTTGGAACTACATTTGTAAGGAAATACTCAACAGACGCACATTCTGGAATCAGGAGAAGAACTTCACATTCGTTGTGTGCGGCTTAAGAAAGAATCTCTAACAATATCAGCTAATACTTTAGATGTATTCCTAGAATTCTGTGACAAATTGTTTTTTTTTGCATCTATTAACTTAACTCAAACACTTTGAAACGTTTTTGGGATCCAATACTTCATCGCTGGGTTTCAAGGAATTGAAAGATTTCTGTCTTCTTCAATGACAGACTCAAAATTGGTAGCAGATGGGTTCCCTTTTGGTTTTCAAAATACATATTCATTTGTATTCAGTTTTGTAATTTTCCATTGGATAATGATTTCAAGTTCTGAGGCTACTGAGCTTCTCATACCCCCTACCATTGAAGTTCCATATCCAAAGAGCAGACACTTTGATTAAGAGAGAAATATTTTCGTATCGTTGAACTAGTATCGGACACAAAAGGGAACCCTGAGGCACACCGTCTTGTATTTTATGGCGATTCTAAAGCGGGTCGTAGACACTCCAACATGGAGCGAGTAAGCTTAGTACGCGAATCATAACCTAGCTAGTTTTTATGTTTAAGAAATAGCACGCACTCAAGGCTTTAGACATCGACATAGTGTGGGTTAGAAAAGAATTGTCGATCTACACTGGTTTTGAATTTTTGAGCCTCACAATGACAGGAAAATCAAAATTTTAATAAGGCAATTTACATTCGCGTAGTACGGCTAAAGAACGAATATCTGTTACTTTACAATAGTACTACTGAAGTTGTTCAAGTGTAAACTGATTCCTAGAAGAGCGAGTATTACGGTTAGGAAATCTAATTCAAAATTTCCCGAGATAAGAGTCCGTTCAAATAAGAATATCAAAAGGGTTAAGGCAAGACACATTACGATGGTTTTCGAGTGCCGTCAATGATGCACTTGTCAACAATCATTTTAAAACCTCTTCTTTGAACACTGAGTAAAAGGCTTAAATTACTTTAGCACAAGCAAAGAGATAGGAGTTTTTCTCATTTTTTACTTGCGACATATAGGAACTATATGGCAAGTTTTGCATTCGTGCAAAATTTCGAACTCGAGATTTTAATCAAACATGATATTACGATGGTAGAGAAGTCGAAAAAAGTGGGTCCCGCGATTCCGTCCGGTCAATTTTGTCTGTCTGTCCACGCTCCTACAGCCTAAACCATTGGGTCGATTGAGTTCAAACTTGGAAGTTAAGGTTTTGAGCAGATTTGCGTTAGGCGTTTTTTTCATTTTTTTTTAAGATCAAAACTAACAGTGGCCCCATACAATTTTTTTGGTCAAAAAACGAAAATTCGAATTTTCTCAAAAACAAACCGATAGATTTTTTATTTTCTTTAAAATTTTATTTTTTGACTTGGCTTCTTTTAATAAGAAAAACATATTTTTGTATTGCTCAGGAAAGGTACCACTCATAGAACCGTTATTTTGTTTTTTAATTTTCTCAGCAACTTATGAACCGATTTCAATATTTTCTTTTTTTAATAAGCTCTTATATTGCCTTAACAATATTTGATTATCAAAAGTGCATTTTTTTATTGTTTGGATTTTTAAAAAAATATTAAATTTTTTTTTTCAAAATTCTATATCTCAAAAACGGGTTAGTATTTTTTTACGAAATTTAAATGTAGAGCGTATATTTACAATCACTAAACAACTGCATACCAAAAATATTTTTAGAACAAAATTGAAAAATTTTATATATAAAAAATTAATTTAAAAAAAAAACCGCTCTAACGATTTTCAAAAAAAAAAATGAAAAATCAAAGGTTTTTTGATTTATAAAATGGCATTTAAATTTTTGAAGACAAACTTATTTTTCAGGTAAAATTTTGAATCTTAAATTAGTTTTTTTTTTAAATTATTTTAACTGTATTAAATGTAACTTAATTGTTTCGCTGATGACAGTACCCTCAGCTTCTCATATTCGTTTTTAGATTCTCATCCTTGTTCTTCGGATGTGGACTATTAACGGCAGCGTATGATAAGCTCATTAAATTCTGATCTTGACAGCATTGTCCAATGGGGAATCAAAAACCGTGTAGAATTTAATGCTTCGAAAACTCAATGCTGTCTACTGTCACAAAAGCGTAACCCTCCCCCAATGCCACTATCCATGAGTGGTACTTGCATCGAGGAGACTGAACAACTTTCAGTCCTAGGTATGTGCATCACAAACCACTTGTTGTGGAGTGATCACATATTTGACATCGCTAAAAATGCTGCTAAGTGTTTAGGTTTTCTCCGAAGATGCAAGAAGTTTTTTACCCCTTCTGATCTGGCTACAATTTATAAAGCTTATATTCGTCCGAAACTTGAGTACAATTCCCATATCTGGGCAGGTGCTCCAATAACACACTTGAGTCTCTTGGACAGAATTCAAAAAAGAGCTCTAAAATTGATAGGTGACCGTTGTTTAACTGAAACTTTTGTATCTCTTGAGCACCGCCGTAAGGTTTCATGTCTGTCATTATTTTATCGCTACTTTCATAAACAATGTTCTAGTGAAATAGCCAGTTGCATTCCTCCCCTCAAACTATTTAACCGTAATACCCGCTCTTTTAGGAATGGGCATTCAAAACCAATGTGCATCGGTATCTCCTTTCCAATCCTATCCTCCCTTCCTAATTGCTCGCACTGTGTTTAATCATTATAAGGGTATTCATATCCCCTTGAGTGCGCGCACAATATAAAAAAAAAAAAAAAAAAAAAAAAACCCCTCCCAAAAAATTGAAAAATGGAGGTTTTTTCGACAAATCAAATGGCATATATATCTTTGAAGACAAACTTATTTTACAGGTATATTTTTAAATATTATATAGATACTTTTTTAAACAGACTCTTTGCATACAGGAGCAAGTTCGTGCGACCCAGTCGTGCACTTTATTTGAAGTTGTTTAAAGGTTGTAGCCTGATTAATTTTTTGCACTGTCTCAAAATACCCAAAGACCTTCAGGCATTTTTGCCGAAATCGTGTATGTGATTGTTATACAGGAGCTGGTTAGAGTGTCCCTAATGAGAATACCGAAGAATGTAGTTTTATGGATGCATATGCCGTTCATGTATAATGGGAAGGAGGTAAATCAAGCTTTCACGATACAAGAAACAACCGGGTTCTGGGAGCAATAAATTATCATATTTTTCGTTGCAGTTCTAAATTCGAAGAGGAGGGATGTGAGCTTTAAAACGAATATTGTCAGACAAACAAGAGAGAGAAGTTGCAGACAGGAGATCTTTTATAAAAATGAGAAACAGTGTCGGAGACAGAACAGAGCCCTGTGGCACACCACCGTTAATTTTTTTGTTTTCAGACTTAAATCCATCCAATACTCCCATTTCAAATCTGTAAGCTTGTTCGAGTAACAATTTCATGGTTTGTTCTCAATAATATCGGAAGTAGTTTGATCTTCTTTGATTTTCGAAGTTAGGGCTACGTATTTTTGAAGTATGTAAGTGTCAATGTCTGCTTCATTTTTAGAACTTTTTTCTAGTGTAACGCCTCAAGAAAAAAACAACTTTCCTCCTTCCAAAAAAGTAAATAATTAATATTATTTTGCGTATTGCAAATAATTATTTTATAAAATATCCACAAACTACAAAATCAAGTTCTTGTAATTTGGTCTCACTGTCTGCAAGGTTTACGTACTCGAATCAAGTAAATTCCATAGCATCATCGAGTATTTACGGTTCGCTTCAAGTAAATTTCTAACTTAACAAAGAATCTAAGTTTTGGTAAGTTTATTCCAACCCTTATCAAAACTTAGTTGACTTCAAACAATCCATTCAATTCACTTCACTTTTTCCTAAAACTTTGACAATCTATACACAAAGACACACCTTAATAGAATCAAAATCCAATCTATTCTCTCTTTCTCTGCACACCTTTTAAAAAGAATATAAAAAGCTTTTTGTTTTGACAAAGAATTGAGTACCGTTTTTGTTTTTGTTATCTTTTAAAACACTTATTAAAAAGTAAGAAAAAAACAAGACAAAAAAATCAAACAGAAAAGGAACTCAATTCACAACAAGTTTCCTAATGAATAGATTGCAGCATTTAATGGCAATTTCCTCAAATTAAGAACACGGATAAGATGAAAGATATGTGTTCTGTAGTAGTATAGTAGTTTTGTATAGTTCATTTCTTAAATAGACAACAACAAAATAATAAATAAATAGAGTGGAGGCGAAAATGTAGTTAGTACAGAAGAAAAGAAGAAGAAGAAAAAGAGTTAAAAAAAAAAAACAAGTAATTTAGATTCTTGATGAGTTTTGATCAGAAAAATTACATTATAATTTTCCTTTTAATGGAACTTTAAATGATGGTTCTTCCTACATTCAGAGGTACCAAACATACGTACAGCTATGGCCAAAATAATAGGAACATTTCTTACTTTTCAGTTTATCAGTTCGCATAAGTTGTCAAACTATTCAAATAAAAATTTTATGAATAAACAAACGCCATTTAGACACTTAAAGAAAATCTCATAAAATAATTTTGTTTGTCTACAAATGTGAAGTTCCTGAAAGTATACATTTTTAATTTACAAACGGTTTCGAAATTATGTCTAGGCCCCACAGATTTGTAAAAGAATGCATTTTTTTGGGAATGCAATCTTAATAAATCACTTATTGAATTCAACACAAAGATTGTATTCATTGATTTCAACTAAAGATTGAAACTTAAAATTATGCAATCACCGATCATTTGGCCTGAAAAAGACTGCAATCATTTTTGCTTTGATCATTTGACTGGGATTAATTGATTGGATCCACTTGAATTCTCTTACTCAACTCTTACAGCATTATGAACAAATAGTATCACACACAATTTTGATTATGCAGAAATTTAAAAAGTGTAATTCGAAACTTTGCCGAAAGAGAAACTTCAATTAGAAAATCTAAAACAATTTTTTGAATGCCATTAAAAAATCTTAAGTGAGATTTTGGCACGCAAGTCAGCACTTAAACGGTTTTTCGTATATCCTGCAGGAGGAAAACCTTAAGACTTGCGTCTTTTTAGAAGGTACATTTAGGGAAAAAAAGTACACTGAAGCGAGTTGATTTTGCTAATATATTAAAAACGAGAAATTAATTTCTTTACAACAGATTGAAAAATGTTTTTCCAATGTTAAAAGTGCTTCACCCCATCAAACTCATAAAATCAATGTTCAAACTTAGGAGCTAGTTATAGCTATGATTGGTTTTCATCATTAAAACCAAACATTTAAATTTTTTGACAGCTCGTTTGACAGTTATGACATGGAAATATTTTACCGACATAAATCTGTCAAAATTGAAACAGTGGAACGATTCGCTTAATTTTTTTACAAAAAAAATCAGCTGTTCAGGAAAATAGAAAATAGAACGAAACATTGAGCAATTATTATTCCATATGTTGTATTTCTAATCAAATCGAAACACTGTCAAATATTTTGTAATGGCGACATATGTATAGGAGCTATGGAAAGGAATAAAAGAAGATCACTATGGAAAGAACTCGAGACTTTAATCAAGAATTGGAATCGGTTCCGGCGATTCCGTCCGCTTTGTCTGTCCTTGCCTTTACAGCCTAAACCTATGAGTTGATTAAGTTCAAGCTTAGAAATTAAGGTTTTGAGTAGATTTAGCTTAGCATTTAGCATTTTTTAAAACCATTTAGCATTTTTTAAAACCAAAAATAACAGTTGTCTCATACCAATTTTTTGGTCAAAAATTTGAAAATTAGAGTTTTCTAAAATACGGTCCAATCAATTTTGATGAAATTTGTTTTTCATTTTTTTTTATTTCTTTCAACATGAAAAATATATTTTTGTGTCGCTTTAAAGGCTTCACTGCCTTCCTCCCCCCCCCCCCCCAAGGCACCATTATTTTGTATTTATATTTTCTCAGGAGCCGATTTAAATACATTTTTCTGGTAAAACTCTTATTATGATTGTATTTTTGGACGTGTAATTTTCAATCTGGTAATTCTTTTTTCGGAGTAAGTCGTTTTGACAGCTGTCATTTGTTTATTTTTAGTTCAATTTGCTATTTTATAATGAATAGACTTACTTCTGAACAACGTTTAAAAATCTGGCTAATGTATTAATAAAATAATGGTTCGGTTCACGCGAATCATCAATTTTTTGAAGGAAACTTTTGGTGAGTGCATTATCTCGCGTGCGTTGTGGGCCTGTGGCGTGTTCTCTAAGATCGTGCGATTTAAGACTGCTGCACTATTTTTTGTGGGGCTATAAAAGCCACTTGTCTACGCAGATAAGCCGGAGACGATTGACCCCTTGGAAGAGAATATTCAGTGCATTATTACGAACATTAGGCAATAATTGCTGTAAAAAGTAACTTGCCCGAAATAATTTTCAAAACATAATATCAAACCCTTATCTTTCATATAAAGCTACATTTTTGGTCCTATTTTTAAATTAAATGTGTCTGATTTCTATTTGACAACCACACGTCCAAAAAAACTCATTTTATTTATTAATTGATGATCAAAAATATTTATTTTTAATTTTGAAAAATATTCGATGTCTTAAAAACGGGTCAACATTTTTTTTAACAAAATTCAAATGTTAAATATAGATTTCTAAGCGCTAAATAACTGCATAATTACAATATTACTTAAAAAATATTGAAATATTTTTTATAGACAGAAAAAAAAAATGGTTTCAACGAATTTCGAAAAAAAGAATTTAATTAATTATTGTTTTTTGAGAAATTAAGTGTTTTGAGGATAAATTTATGTTGAAGGTATATATTTAAATAGTCGTTTTGGATACATGAGCAGATTCATGCGATCCAGCTGTGCATTTTATCCGAATTGATTTCAATGAAAGCTATAACTATCCTCTTAAAGTTTTCTTCTCTTGGGTGACTGTGGGTGTGATTTTTGTTAAGGATGGAATAATTTGGAAAAAGTCGTATATCCCTAAAAAATATGCCGTTTTCAGCAGATAACGACGACGACGACAAGAATACTGTAATGTTGACCTAGCTCTGATTTCAAACGACCAAAATTTATGTTTTCTTAACGGTATTTGCAATTAATGTGCTTGAGTCTTATTGTATTCGCGCAAGATTAAAGAGACTGGACAAAAGCCTTCTAACAAAATGAAGTTTTGAAGAATTGTCACTGAAATGTGTTTCTTAATTCCTTAAGAAAAATGTCACCACCTAGTTGGCTCTATGAAAAATAGAATTAATTTAACTAAACTAAAATAACCAATAATATAAAATCAAATATATGAACAAATATGTACGACATTTTTCTGTCGAAATTTTGTTGTTCAGCCTTTTATGAAGCTTGCAACAAATGAACTCCAAAATCTCGAAAACCAATAATACTTTTTTAAGATCAAAAATTAAGAAACATTAACAAACTATTTACATTACTGAAATTAAGTTTTTATAATTTTAATGTATTGCCTAAGCGCTATGATGAAAAAATTGAGTTGTATTCCTATTATTTTGGCCATAACTGTTGTACATCTATCTGATTCGATCTAAAGAACATTTTTGTATTATAGCGATGAGAGATGTTATAAGGGTGCTGTAGTGCTTAAATTTTAATTGAAAATGCAACTGAATGTTTGATTGTTCAGATACGAATAGTACAACACGTGTTTGAATTCTCATTTTGTTATACGAGCACCATATCTTATTTTGGGGTAGTTGGGCGATAAGATAGGAAATGAGAGAAATAATGAATTTAAATGCACCAGAAGAACATTTATTTTGAATTGAACAATTGGTGCATTACGCTCACGCTTTTGGTCGAACTATTTGTTTGATTATATATGTATGTAAAACGCAACAAACTGGGGTTTTGGAGAACCTACCCTATTGCTGATATTGTGCGGGAATCTCTTTGTGAATTTTTAATGAATTCAATACATGTTTTTGAATTTATACGAACATTGAAAATAATGTGCATCAGATGCAGTATACGAGTTGTGTGTACTATTTAATGGTATTTCGTACGTGACAATCGAATTATTGGTTCATTTCATTTAACTCACTGCATTTTCAAACCAACATTGTCAATTTCGAGAAAGAGAGGCATGTATAGCTTGATTCTAAAGGACATTTAAATGTCCTGTAGGGGTAAGTATACGAATAAATTACTGTAAGCCCCTTAGATTGATAGAGAACTAAGGATCGACCGTTGAAATGTATATAGAAACAACTTGAGAAACATGGCATGTGTGAAAACATTAGCTGAAACATTTAGTCGGCTTGTTTTCATGCAAATGTTTAACGAATGCAACATCATCGAAATACGATTGTATCTTATTTTTGTAATCAGCTTTATCCTTTTTTGACACTTTGAAATGTCATAAAATGTTGTTGTCTTTTTGTAATGCTTTAAAGACGGTTAACTGAAGTTCGTTTTTCTAACAATAATTGCTTTAAAAAAGTGGTAAATAAAGTTGGTTTAAGTTATTTAAATAAGGAAGTTTAAAATCTTTTACATCATTTAATCTACACTAATATTATAAAGAGGAAACATTTGAATTTTTGTATGTAACGAATAAACTCAAAAAGTACTGGACCAATTTTAATAATTCTTTTTTCATTAGAAAGCGTCATTATCACTGAGTAACATAGGCTATATTTAGTACTAGATTACTATAGAAATCTTTAGAAATTCCTATTAAAACCAACCGAAGGTGTAAAAAAATTAGCCATAAAATGTCTATCATCGCATACGCTGCGAAGAGTATTAATGATAGGACAAAAAAATGTTTTCTAATTTAGTGAATCATGGTCGTTTTAATTAGCATGCTTATAACTTAAATATCTGTACCTATTTATGTCTACCCGTGCGAAGCCGGGACGGGCCGCTAGTTAATTATATTTTATTAAAATTCATTTCGGAGATCAATGATTTATTAATAACATATGTCTAATGCATTGTAAATGTACTCCCACGCTACTCAGAAGTGCGATATATCGATATCGCTTACGTATAGAAATATTTGGTACTTTACTGAAGTTGGATAATTTCGATGAAATTTTGTAGGAAAAAAAAACTAAAATGTATCCAAAATAAATGTAGGCATACAATTCACTTTTTAAGTCTTATCGTTTATTTAAACTGTTTCACAAAAATGGGTTATTTTAAACAAGAGACTAGAATAATTGACAACTTTGCATTTGTGCCAACAAACATTAAAGAAATGATATTTTTTGTGGAATACTGAATTTTGTCATTTACGAAACTTCCAAAAATATGCAATACAAAACTAAAGTTGAAGCTGTTTCCTATTAAAATAATCTTATGTGTATTGGAAAATTAGGTTTTCCTTCGGCCGAAGGAGTGAGTTTTTTAAAACTTTGAACTATCATCAAAAACACGTCGAATTAAAATAAATCTAAATTTTAAATTTTCATTTCTTTGAATAGATTATTGTTTTTAAAAACCAGAGCAGTAAGCTCAACCATGAAAAGAAAGTCTATTCGGATAACTCTATAATTCAGATTGAATTCAAAGATTTTGTATCTTCAATTATACACATTTGACTCCAAAATGTTGGCCTATAACGATGCCAAGTAAAATTTAAGACCAAATTTGAAAAACTTGATTTAAGCTTTACAAGAAAATTTAATTAGTGTTTAAAGGAGTATTTTTTGTTTCAATCATTCTAAGAATTTCAAACAAGTTTAAGGGAGTATTCTAGTGTAGAATTTTGAAAAAATCAAAAAAAATTGTTTTCATATTTCCAAAGTTTAGACATTCAAGAATATGCGTTTAAAAGGATTTTTTAATATTCCTATTATTTCACAAGTTAATCGAAGGTCATAGAAACTGGTTTTGAAGGTCATAGAAACAGTTTTGTCCTTTTAGTTTAATTTTAAGTTACTTTTGTGGCAACCTTTATACTGAGTGGAAGTGCTAGCTCTGACAACGTGTTTATTTTTGAAGTGAAAATTATATGCACGTATTCTGTATTATTCTATAAGTAAAATTGAAAACTTGTCTCAAAACTCTGAACGCGTTTTTCTCGAAACTACTTTTTTCGAGCTGGCGGTAAGAATATATCGAGTTCTAATAGACCGATTTACTTCAAATTTGAAGAGGATGTTCTTTATACATCTCTTTATCGTGTGGTCCTTGCCCAAAAATATAACTTCTCATTTAGTATTTTTAAAAAATTCGGAATTGTTGAAAAATATGCAACAAGAACATTTTTTTTTTCAAACTGCTGCCATTTTGTTAAAAAGTTTTTTTTAACTTATCCAAGGGTCAAACGATAGCGACATCTATAATAATTAAGAATCCGTCTGGTTTTTGTTTTTCAGATCACCAGGAGGGTTGGTAGGATGCACGCCAAGACACCCTCTTTTATTTAGACCCCCCACTTTGACTGCTTGTAACTTTGTTAATTTTAATTTTTTTATGTATGAACAACAAATCAATAAACAAATGATACAAAAATGTATACTAAAAATATTTGTTGTTTCCTTTATACAACGCTTCAAAAGCCGGGCGAAATTCATGTCTCTACACTAGAATACCCCCTTAAATTCTTTGCAGATTGGCGTATTTCTATGAAAAACCTTACCTTGAAACGAGATTTTACCGAAAAATAAAACATCGTAAAGATTTTCAAATTGATTCACCAAATAAAAAAAAGAATAAAAGGAAAAGATTTCACTGTTTTAAGCATTCACTGATAACCCAGATTTTGGTCCTGACCATCAAATTGCACTTTTCCGAAGGGTTTTGATGACTTCCATTCAAACCTAGCCTCAAAATTACTTTATCACGTCAGGTTTTTGAGATACTACTTTTTAAAATTTGGAAAAAACACATGTATAAAGCTTTAGGAGGCTATATACATAAATTCATGAATAAGCTTTTTCAATAAAATCCGTTATTCAATATTTAGTAGAAATATTTATAGTATTTTATAAAGATTAGGAAAAATCTTCATAAGTTGTCAGATTTTACTTGGGTAACATATGTACATTTAAGAAACGCTGAATTATTTATGGTTAAACGTTTTTGAATAAAAGAATGAAAAACGGTTTGGAAGTAACTTTTGATTTGTAGCAAGTACGTCATCAAAACAAAGTTAACACGTCAAGTTTTTGAGAGCAATATATTGTAACAAATATTAAAAAAAAAAAAGTGGTGAAAACGGAAATTTCCAAAATTTGAGCAGATGGTAAAATCGAAGTTTGGATTGAAAGTCAACACCAAAAATTATCTCCAAAGGCATTTTTTGCAAAACTTTGAAAGAATCTCAAAACTTCATATAGAATCAAATGACTAAATGAAGAAACTAAATAAGGTACTAAAATTATTTAAACTGTATTTAGAAGACAAATATTTGTACTTTCCAAAATCATCATACATTTTATGGTTGAGAACTATGTTCCTTCTCATCTTAGCCTTAAAAACAGTTTTGGTTGTCTTCAATACTTTTAAACAGACAGGGTTTAAGAACCTGATGTAATAGAAATAAGAAGGCGAGATTCGATTTTAGGACAACTCAATACTTGTTACAATATTGTTCTGTTTTTTTTTTTGAAAAAATCGTTTTGGAGAATTTTAATATTCTCTGAATATCATAACTTTACAAGTTAAAATTTTGCATAAATAGTTTCAATAAACAACAATAACAAAAAAAAAACGATTCCACTCAAAAATTCAATTTATTCGTCGAAAAACATTATTCAGTTCATTGGGAATTGATTTAATCCAAAATTACAATTTTGTTATAAATATAATGATTTTAAAAAAATTTACAAGATTATATCTCAGAGATATTTTTAGCAGAACTCATATACAGTCTTCTTTCTAACATATCAAGCAACAACAATATTGTAAAGAATCAGAGTCTAGCGACTTAGAACTCTAAAATTGACTGGAGATTATTATCTAGATCTTTAACAAGAATGTAAAAACCCAAAATCTTTATCAAGTTATACTCTTAAGGATTTTAGAAATGAACCCGTTGTTAATTTTAAAGGTGTTTTGGCGATTTTCAAATGTCAAAATGGTTAAAAAGCTATAAAAGGAGAGCGTTTTTATCTTTGTCCATAATTGAGATATATATTGTTGGGAGGCTTCCATATTACGTACATCATTATTTGTATGGACACATAGCTATAAACTACGTTGTTTAAGCAGTATATGGCCAGAACGATTGCAATTAGAGCAAAAATCAATTGCAATAGTGTGTGCCATTAAAATGTAAGTATTAGTTACTTCGATGAACTGAAAAAACCTCCGATTACCTTTTGTACCAATGGACAATAATAACAAATATCATCATGGTTTGCCGAATAATTTGCTAAACAGTATACAAATTTATCTTTTTACAAATTGGTTTACTGAATTAAATGAATAAGAATTATTATGCCCTTAGAATATTCAACGTTGGAAAACTCAGTTCAAGAGCATAATTTTTTATTGTAAATTTTGTGACTTAGACAGTATATTACAAAACCGTTTCTTTTTCTTAGCATTACAAAATTATACTTTATTTACTCAGCTAAGTGACATGATTTTCTTTTGGTAATTTAATTCAGCTAACTTAAAGTGTATGAAATAAAACAAATTGTTTTTCAATTTTGAAAAGGTTATTTTAGTGTTACGTGGCAACACAATGTCGTAGTACCAGATACGATGGATACTTCATCAATAATAAGATCAAGAAGTATTTATGTTGGGCCCGACTACAAAACATGTTAACAAAACAATTCATAGTTTTTGATGAAACATTTATGTAAAATTATAAAATATAAAACATTTCGTTTTTTTTGCTCATTTTAGCCAGCTCCCATTGCTTAGGAAATATAAAATACCCGTGTATGGGTCTTATTTCTAGGCACTAAGTAGACCAGTTCCCATATATTTTTGACAATTCTTCTTTTATATGTTTTGGCACCTTTAACATTCATAAACAAAAATATAAACAGGAGGGACAAAACATGTGTACAAAATTTAAAAATAGAACCCTAAATAAGTTCAGCTAACCTTCTAACCCAAATACAGTTTTCTATCTCACTATTTCCAGAAAATTCTATTTTTAGATCTAATCAAACAAAATTTAAACCACAAATAATAAATACATTATTATTGTGGTTATAATCACAAATTCACTCCCAAAACTCTATTAAAAATGTTATTAACAAAATTATGACTATGGTTGATTTTGATTACCAAAACCTTCCCTTTTAAATATTTAAAACTCATTAAAACTCCCGTGTTAAATAAATTACAAACTACCTAATCTTTTATTTATTTTAGTTAACACAACATTTTTTTTTTTTTCAAAGCAAAGCAGCAGCAACCCCCTTGAATGTAATCATCTGAAAACAATGGTTCGGAAGCCGCACCATTCTGTCTAAAAGGCGACGACGACGCAAGGTTTAAATTTTAATATGTTGAAAAATGACTTTCACCGTCACCTCGCATTCATCGTCATCGTCATTTTCATCGTCGACCGAAGAGTTTGAATAAATTAGAATTGAAGCAGTGAATTAGAAATTAGAACTTTTTCGTTCATCCAAGTGAAAACGATTATATTTTATCAATATTTAAATTTTGAGGAAGTTTAAAGATTTTTAGCCCTTGTCAAGTTCAGGAATCTTTTTAAAGATTTTTTCTGCCTAGATCGTTAAACACAGCTTCTCATTCTTTTACTCCCACATAACACTTTGGTTGATTAAAGCTTTCTCTGACCTTTTCCAACTTGTCAACAAAAAAAAATAAGAAAAGTATCAAAAACTTCTTCCACAAAATAGACATGATTTCTGACAGGACAATAATAGCCATACAAATTAATTACTTTGATGATGCTTAAAATAAATTTCATATAAAAACAAACAAACAATAATTTATCATTGAAAATAAAGTCACATGACATGTCAACTATTATAATCCCTGTGCTTATGTTGAGTTGATTCTTCAAAAGGTCATATAAGTAACAATAAAATTAAGTGAGTGTATATTTCTAGACGTTTCTAGACGTCTAACAGAAGGTGCTGTTCTGTTTTTATTCTGTATGATGAATATTATTTTTATTATTATTTCATTTAATCATATTTTGATATAAAATTAACAAAAGCAAAAACAATTCTTCATCATTCAGCATTCAGCATTGCACAGCGGCAGCGACATTTGTCGTTGTTCCTCAGCCTCATAAACAGTTTTGTAACGCGAACAATTTGAACGTTTACGAGAGTAAATGCTGCAAATCACCCACTCTCTTAATAATCATCATACAAAACTAAACTACCTTAAGGAGCTTTAGCTGCTACTCGTCGTTCGTCGTCGTCGTTGTCTACTAGAAACGTTATTAGTCTTTGAAAGCGTATAGAAGAATACAAAATGAGCAGCTTGACATGGCGCCTGATGGCAGCTTATACCAGCTAATGGCTAATGCAACTGTGACATTGTCTCGCGCGCCAACACAAACTTTTTATTGAAAAATGTTGGTACAGGGTGGGTTAAAAGTTTCTTTCTTATTAAAAAAAAATCATTCCTAATAGACACCATAAAACAAACTTGGGAGAGGTCTACATAGAGGTCCAAAATAATTGAATTTTGTTTTAATAACTAATAAATAAATAAAATTGAGAACTAGGGCCTAGTGACTTAAAACTCTCTACCATTCCTGTGTGCGAGTGCTGTTGTCAGGGATGGATGGGACCTACAGTTTTAAGCCGAATTCGAACGGCCAATTTGAGAAAGCACTTTTTATGACAAGAATTTCTCTTGAAGAATTTGTCAATTCCTCGCAAGAGGCAGTACCCGTGAAAAAAGCTTTAGATGGCATAAGCAGGGATCGAACCCAAGACCTCTGGCATGACAGTCCAAAGCACGAACCATCATGCCACGGGTACCATTTTTGATAACTAATGCTCATTTATTTTAAGCCAAATCCTCTAATTCAGACAAAATATCACTATTTATAATTGCTAATTGTATTTTTAATGTTATCCGAAGAAGAATAAATATTATAATTTCTAAGATAAAAAAGATGTGGTACTAAGTGACAACCCTGAGGCACTTTTGATTTATGATTTCCTTATCGGAAACATATCCTGTGCGAAATAAAACCTCTGCTTATATGGTAATATCACTGGTGGCACAATTTCGTCAACAATTTTTTCTTCGAGCTGAAAGACCTCGCATTACCCGAACTGTGGAACGCATTTTTGTAAGTGTCGTAGAGGGTGCAGAAAAAAGAAAGAGACATATTCGATTCGGTACGTCAATCAGTTCATTGCGAACTGCAGCTGTTTCCTTACAAACACAATTTGGCACTGAAGCTAACCAATCCTCAGAGATTCGTTCTTCTACTGTACTTCGCGAATGGGAAAAACTGTGTCTTTGCTAAAGTGCACAAAAAATAATCCCACCATTATCCCGTAGCTGAAGATTTTAATGCAAGGATCAGAGTCCCCAAATTACATAAGTCCGAAAATCAATAAACCCTTCTTTAAACAACGAAGAGTGAAAATCGAAAGACGATTTAAGCAATACAAATGGTTAGAATATACTTGATTTGTTTTAGATTTATGATCTTACAACTTTTACCGGATGTACTAAAGGGCATTACACTTTTTTCGGAGAACAAGGGTAATACTATGTCTGTGACTATTGTGCAGTAAACCTTTATTGGAATGATTAAGTATTCAAATTCGAAGTGCAAAGTAGGAACTTTTCCGATCACTTACCTATTACTTCCGATCACTTACCTATTACATGTCAAGTGACATGTCCTCAGTACAAAGGGTACTCAAACTATTACTTCGTTTAAAATAGTGACAGGATGATTTATTAAATTATCAAAATAAGTTGAAAAACAATCTTTAAGTTTAAACGTGTGACTCATGCATCAGCTGAAGAACATTCCAACCAACTCATTTCTTGTGTTAAGAGTTCTTAAACAAACAACGTTTCAGATAAGATCAAAAATTTAAAAAAAAAGTGGTTTGATAAGGACTGTGCGTATGCTCGAAGAAAATCATTTGCTCTTTTTAATATGTTGAGAAACTCCAACTTTTATAACAAGATTTGAAAAATTTGTATATTGAAGCAAATTCTTATTATAAAAATTTATTCTTGAAAAACAAATAGGAATGTGAAAATAAACAATCTCTAACACTTGGTCAAATAAAATACTCAAAAGGCTTTTGGAAGGTAGCCAAAGAAATCAATGGCGTAAACATAACTATAGGCACTGAGTATCTACTGAAATTCTTTCGATCCGCTTTAAAAACCTACTATATTGGAAATCTGGTCTCCTTTTTTCGTACGCGGAGCCCCTTTGTGCTGATGAGATAGTAAATTTCGTTGATAAACTTACTGTCCAAACTGTTTTGTGGTTTACTAGTTAAAATGCTTGAAAAATGCGTAGAATACAACAATATCCTTTCGGAATTTCATGTTGGGTTCAGAAAATGTTATTAAACGTGGACTACATTTTTACGCTTACGTCTTTAATGAGAGCATATAAAGCATCATTTGTTGACTTCAAGTCAGCTTTTGATCTTGAAAACCGAAACACTTTTTTATAAACTCTCTCGGCTGAGTATATTTGTCAATATCAATGGATTGGAGATAGGGGATGAATACAAGTATTTGGGAGTTAAACTTAACTATGTTACGCATCGCAGGTATGTGGGGCTTATGAGTACGAAGTGCTAGAAAAGTTCCATCGACATTTCTTGAAAAAGCTGTTCAAACTTCCTCTAAAAACAACAAACTTTGCGTTATATTCGGAAACGGATATTCCCAAACTAATAAGGAATAAAGATTGGTGTGTGTTTAAGTGGGAAAACTTAGGACAAGCTAGTGGAGAAGTAGCAAGGTTAGAACCTCAGAACTTAACTAGTTTAAAGAAGAATCTTTGCCGAATTATTTAAACACACGAAACGGCTATAAGAGCTCCGCACGTAGTAGGGGCTTGTAGTTCAGAAAGCTTAATTTAATAAAGGTAAACTACTTCAATGAGTTACAGAGAGAAATTGTTAATATTTAAAATTAGATGTGAACTCCTAGCTCTTAATGGATACAATAGAAGTTCCAATCATTTTGGCGCTTTATGTAATTTTAAAGCCAAAGAAGACTTTTCTCATATCATAAGTATCGAACGAAATTTCATAACTTATCGGGTTGAACTTACTGTAAAGTTCGAATTTTCTTTTAATAAAAAAAAATTTAAATGGGGACTTCTGTTATTTTTGGTCTTAAGAAGAAATTAAAAAATCGCCTAACGTGAATCTTTCAAGTATGAACTCAATCGACTTCATGGTTAACAATGTTGGAGCGAGGATAGACAGACAGACGGCCGATATCACCGGACCCACTTTTTTTCGACTTTTCTACCACCGTAAGTTTGTTTAAAACCTTGAGTTCAGAATTTTTCTTGAATGTGGTTTTCATTCTAACAATACTTTTTTGGAGTTAGTCTTTTTGACAGAAAGTAAAAGAAAAGAAATATGGCCGCCACGAGCTGTCAAAATCAACCCGTCCCTATTGAAGAACCCTTTACATAGTTCCAATAAATTTTAATTCTTTAAATAGAGAGTCCCTTTCGACCCACCCTGTACTCACATAGTATTGAAATTATAAATATATAAACAATTTATATTATATTAAAGACCAAACAGAAGTATTTTAATAGATAATTCTATTTTAATTGACGATATATGAGTTGTGGCAAAATGTCTTGTAGCAGGCATCAGCTCACTGTGCCAAATTGTGCAAACGCATTTATCCTAATCAAACTAAAAGCTACCACATAGCTCGTTGTCATTATTGTCGTCGTCGTCGTTGCTAAATTACACCCATGTTACACCGAATCATTGCATCGTAGTCGTCGTCTCGTTGTGATATTGTTACAAAGTTGTTAGAAATGTCAAACCAATAAAATAAAGCAATTTATTACATTTTAAGATTACGTTTATAGCTCAAAGATTACACCTTTTAGTTGTCGTTGCTTTTTTAGTATTTCTCTTGAGGGATGTGTCCACTGACAACATCAAATTCATTTCGCCATTGTCAGCTTTTCATTTAAGAAAATGATTGATGGAGATTAAATTTTTATTATAATATTTAGAAAAGACGATTTATTTGAATTTCTTCTTTAAGTTCTAAAAATTGACTTTTAAAATATTCTCGAATATACATAAATGAAGAAGATAAAGAAAGTGGATTATTTTTTATAGCTTATAATATAGATTTCAATTTTCCAGCATTAGCTCACTTTCTTTTCATTTTTCTTTTTTATTTTTTCTTTTGCATTTAAATTCAAACGATTTGAAAAATTGAAGAAAAATAAATGATGTGTACGTTCACGTATTTGCCCTTGGAAAATACTTCTAAATTATTGATCCTATAATAAATCTTATCATAAAAATCATATTTGCTTGACACACATAAAATATATGTATGTACATATTTTCTTATATCTTTATTCGAAAGGTAGCAACATTAAATTGGCTTGTACGTACATATACATTTTTGAAATTTATTTTAAGCCTTTAGAGAGGGAAAGGTTAGTTTTAGATTTGGATAAACAAATTTAAATAGAGTTTGGAAAGATTGATGATAAATAAGTTTGTAAGAAATCTTGAAGACAGAGAAGTGGCTTATTATAACTATCAATCATTCTTGTGTTAACATTTTTGGAAATAAATAGTAACATAAATGTGACAGTCACATAATAAAATTTAGTTTCTTAAACACGTCACATTTAAAACGGTTTATTTGACAGTTCGTGGCAGCCATATTGTTTAATTTTGATTTTTAAATGTTGCTTCTCATTGGTATAAATTTAGATTTATAAAAAAAAATTATATTTGTAGCTAATGGAACACAATTGAAAATAGATTTCCATTTTGTCTTGGCAGTGGAACTATGTTGTTGTAGATTAAAATGTTGTCTTTAGTAGATGTCATCTAAAACAGACAATAAGTTTTGTGTCAGGACTAATTCCTTTTAAGCTGCTTCCATATTTCAGAATGAATAATTGTATATTGGTTTTTTTTTACAACTAAACAAATCGCATATTACATCTGTCAAAGTGACAGATAAAAATTGTATCAGTACTTGGGTTAGGAAAGGTTGATCTTTTGAAAAATCTCGATCTGAAAATTTGATTTTAAATCAGTATTTTTTCCCAATGGAATACGAAAAAATCGTCTTTGATAGATTTTAATCAAAAATAAATTGATTTATTTAACCAATAGAATATATCATAATACACTCAAGAAACATTAAAATTTTAAGATCTCTTAAAAAATATTATGACATTCCAAGAACAAGTTTTGAAAATTGAAACAATAATTTTTGAGAAAAATATTAATTTGTTTTGGTTAAAGAATTTTAAATAGAAAGTAATGACGGAATTTGCAAAAAAAATTATTGTAATATTTTGACAAGTTCAAAAGTAGCAAAAAAAACTTATCGAGGGAAAAAGAGTGTAATTTATCTGTCATAATAAAATCTCGGTAATTATTTTTTTTTATAAATATCAGAAATATAAAAACAAAAAACTAATATTGAATTATCACATCCAACAAAGTACGGCAGAAGATTTGTCATTTGTTTTAGTGACGATAGCAACGAAGACACGGTGACTATTTTGTTTGTATGTAAAAATGTATTTGATTTAGTGAGTATACAGAAACGGTGAAATACAAAATTTTACGTATTTCGATTTAAAAAAAAATTACGACAGAAAATTTGACATGAGAAAATTTAGATGCGTCATTCTTTATTTTTGGTATCCATAATTTTTCTATTAAGTAAAAAGTACGAGGAAAAATGTCAGAAATTTCCAAAAATTAATATAATTCTCACCAATTTCAAAAATTACGGCAGCAGAATTGTCATGACAAAAGCTTAATTAATGTTACTATAAACAAATCTTAAAATGCTGATTTCATTATTTAGACCCTCTTCATTATTTAATTTGAAAAAAAAATGCGGCTACTTATTTGTCCTAGTAAAATTAGTTTGTTTTTAGCGAGACAAAAATTCTGAAACTAAAAATTTCACCAATGCCTCTAAAAAAATTTAGATTTTTAAAAAAAGTACGGTAGAAGATTTGGCATTAGAACATTTCGATGAACTATTTTTTATTTTACTGGCGATAGGAAAAGAGTCACGGAGAAAAAATTTTATAACGTAGATTTCAAATATGTACCATCTTCAGTATTTAATTTAAAAAAAAAAATGTACGGCAACCGATTTTTATGCCAAAATTAATTTTTTTTAGTGGATAGACAGAAATAGTGAAACTAAAAATTTCACATATTTTGATTTTGAAAAAAGTGAGAAAATCTCGATGCGTCATTTTTTATTCTTGATGTTTGTCTCTTAAGTAAAAATCAAGATGAAAAATGTCAGAAATGGAAAAAAAATAATATCATATACTCACCGATTTCAATAATTACGGCATCAAAATTGTCATGACAAAAAAGCTTAATGCGTCATTTTTTATGTTCCAATAAAACAAATTTTAAAATTCAGATTTTATTTATTTAAACCTTCTTCAGTGTTTAATTTGAAAAAAAAAAGTACGGTAACTTTTTTTTCATGGTAAAATTAGGTTTAATTTTAGTGAATACACAAAAATGTCGAAACCAAACATTTCACCAGTGGTTTTAAAAAGGTTTCAATTTTCAAAAAAGTACGGTACGTTGTACCATTTTTGTTTTAGTTTATAACGAAAGAGTTACGAAGAAAAATTTTAGAAATGTAATTTTTTTATTATGGCCATTAAAATGTAAAATTTAATGTCCATTAAATTAAATTAAAATTATGTAAAATAAATTACGGCAACCGATTAGTCATGACAACATTAATTTTGTTCAGTGAATAGACAAAAATACCGAAACCAAAACTGTCTAATCTTTGAACTTTTTTTAAAATTTTGGTAACATAATCCAATGAAAATTAAATACGACAACTGATTTTTCACGACAACATTTATTTCTTATAGACTACAACAACTACAAATTAGGATTAAAAATCTCATAAATACTGAAAACTAAAACTTCTAGTATTTGGATTTTTAAAAATAGATAAATCAGATCAAAACACAAGGATTGAAAAAAAAAGTACGGTAGTTGAGGTTTTAGTTTTATTTGTTTCAAAAATTCGTAAACGCTTCTTGGCAACTTTTTTGCTATTGTCACTCTAAAAAAAAAGTTTAAAAAAATGACGTATCGAGGTGAAAGTATTTACTTTTTTTTCAAAACCATTATTTTGTTATTAAACAAACATTTTTCGATACCCCTTCATCGTAACTTTTTCGCTATAGACAATAGAAAAAAATAAGAAATTGAGAACCCAAATTTCATCATGAATCGATTACCGAACTTTTTTTTTTTGAAATATTTTCAATGAACCGGTGAGACTTCAAAATTATGTAAGTGTCAAAAATTGGAGTTTCTAAAATCTGGTCGTAACTTCTTAGATATGGTGAACGAAAAACTAAAAAATGACGTAACCAAATTTTGTCATGACAAATCGCTGACCGTAATTTTTTCCTTCATCGAATTTCTCTTAAGACTTTGGTCAAACTTCTAACTCTTGTCTGCAAACTTTAGGATCATAAAAATTAACAACTTTTGTTTTCAGAACTTTTAAGATTCAACATAATTCTTCGTTCATAGCGTTTTTAAGACTGTAGACACAAGGGATACTCTTTGAAGGAGTCAAATATCGAAAGATATCTCAAGAACACAACAATACCTTCATTATCTTCAATTTGAAATTGAAAACATATATTATAAGATCTTTTAAATAACATCCTTCACTATATACTTTTGTAAGTTATAATGAAGGTGTAGCTATTTTCTAAATATGTCAAGGCAATATGAAAACATCAACAAAAATACAATATACGAGTAAGCATAACAAAGACCGTTGTTGTCGTCGTCGTCGATTTTAAATAAAATCAGTCTTCTTTTTGTTGTGTTATATGTCGTCGTTTATTCCTGACCTGGCAATTTTCCTATATAAGAGGAGTGGTGAAGACTCGCTGCAAAGCATCAGGAAGCTATTCTTATAAAAATACAACAACTACAAAAGAAAAAGGATATTTCTCCCATGTGGTGGATTTTCTAATGAATGGATTGAATATTTTGCACAAGTGTATGGCGATGATGCGATGGTACACAAGTACAAGAGTATAAAAAGCAAATTGAGACATGACATTGTCCTTTGTCTTTTTTATTGATTGTTTGTCGTTAAAGGAGCTTCTTTTTGTTTGTATTTTATGTTACTAAATACGAGAGTAAATAAGTTGATAAGTAAGTAAAAGAGATGGTAATATGTTTTGATGATGAATAGATTTCCTGATGCGATGCTTGAAGGATGAACTTAGTAGGAGAAGGGGAAATTTAACCAAAGATTATAACAATACATGTTTATTATAATGGTAGAAAGGACACTGATAAAAAAGGGTGTTTTATTCAGCAGCAGCTGCATGAGAAGATTCAATGGTTCTTGTCAATGTTTTGAAAGTTGAGAAATGTCAAACTGTGTTGACATTTTTGTTCAGTAAAGTTTGGCATTTCATCATGAATCGTATAACAACAAAAACTTAATAAATCTGTTCCAAAAGTTCACAGAGCATTTCGTCCATTTTACGGTGTTCAGTGATAAAGCTCATTTCTGGTAAAATGACTTCGTGAATGGAAAATATTGCCCAATTGGAGCTTATATAACGCTCAAGTCATTATCTTTATTAAATCTATTAAAATTGATTGTTTTAAGGACTGTTTAGAGCGGTTTACACGATTAAGCCACCCTGGAAATCAAACTGAACTTATCCGATGGGTTTTGATGGCCCTAGTTCAAATCCGACTTCAAAATCACTCTATCATGTCAGCTTTTTAAGTATTACTTCAAAAAAAATTACATGTAAAAGGGTTTCCAATAGGGGCCTTGTTAATTTTGACAGCTGGAGGTGGCCATATTGTTTCCTTGAATTTCTGTCAAAATATTTTCTTTAAATCAGACACTTAAGACAGTAACAGCGTCGAACAACACGTGCAAAAGTTACAACTTTGTTTTCTAGAAGCAACGATGAGCGCATATAGCACCCTTTTTATGGGGTCGTCCTTCCAAGTCGACTATTCGACGTTTGGTGGCCAAATTCGAGTCCACCGGCCAATTGAACAATCAGCCAACATCCATTTGTCAACGAAATGCAAGGTCTGCCGAAAGCATCACAGCTGTTAGTAAAACTATGCAGCAGAATCCGAGGAAGTTGGTTCCTCGTCGATCACAAGAACTGGGCGTGTCGCAGATCACAACATGGCAAATTTTGCGCCGTGATTCGGGCCTGCATCCATACAAAATCCAACTGACCCAGGAGTTGAAAACATACACAGGGCCAGATTTGGGACGACACCAATGATGATGCAAGATGCACGAGGTGCCAATGCTTCTAAGTAAAGTTACTGTTTGGTGTGAATTTGGGTTTGTAGTTGTCATCGGACCGTACTTCTTCCAGGTCATCACTGTCAACGGCGATCGCTTTAGGTCGATGGTCACCAACTTCTTCTGGCCTGAGTTGGATGATATGGACACTCAAGATGTATAGAATCAACAGGATGGCGCTACGGGCCACACAGCTCAAGGCACAATCGATATTTTTCGAGCGGTTTCATGGCATGGTTATCTCACGCCGCCGCCGCGCCTAGGCTTCGTGAATTGGCCACCAAGATCGTGTCATTTGACCCCTTTAGACTTTTTCTTGTGGGGCTTTATTAAGTCGCAGTTTTATGCAAATATGCCGCCAAATACTGCGGCTCTCAAAGACTACATAATCGATGTCATCGATCAAATTCAGTCTTACTTATTCGCCAAATCTTGAAGAAACGCTGAACCATTAATGCTAAGACGGTTTTAAACAAAAAAAAGGCCGACTAGTGAGTCTAAACTGTGCTTTCTCAAATTAGCCGTTCGGATTCGGCATTAAACTGTAGGTCCCCTCCATCTCTGACAACAGTACTCGCACACAGGAATGGTTGAGAGTTGTAAGTCACTAGGCCCTAGTTCTCAAAGGACTGTTGCGCCACCCAATTTTTTTTTATTTAGTGAGTCTAAACTAGGCTTTCACGTCAAGTTTTTGAAATAATTACATTGAGAAAACTATACAAGTATATTTTGAAAGGCCTGTTTAAAAAATTAGAGTAGATAGTTAAAATCTGAGTTCGGTTTCAAAATCAGCACTAAAAATTCACTCAAAATCGTATTTTTTGGAACCATGAAAGCATTAAATTAAAGGTTTTTCAAAACTTCATAATGAATTAATCAGAAATTAAGAAAGATACTACAATGATGTAAAAGTTTTCTAAAAGAAAATTTTTTTGCGAAGAACAATGTTGTGTTTTACATAAGCCTTAAAAACAACGTTTTGGTTTTCTAAAACATTTTTTAAGAGAAATATTTTCAAAATCTGATGAGATAGAAAAATTATAAGATGAGATTCACAGTCAAGAAAACTGAATGCCTTCAAAAAGTATTGTTTTGATTTTGGAACAGAAAAATAACATAAATTTGAAAGGCTCTTAAAAAAAAAACACACATTCTAAATTATGACACCCTTATCTAAAAAGCATCATGATATTCATAAATACTATACAAGTATCATATATGTATGTATACATTATATGTAAGGATCTACTATATTTGAAAAGGATAACGATTAAATCCAAATTAATTTATTTTGGGTTCGATTTCTATGATCTAAGCGCCTTAAAGAAAGAAGATAAGGACACTTCCTTGTCAACATATTATGACAATGAATTTCCGATTACTTCCACTCATTCAATAAGATAAATCACATAAAGTCTGTTCATTGTGTAGGCTTAAGCTTGAACGCCTCCACAAGTATTCAAAATTTATAAGTATCAAAATTCTCATTTAAGAGCTTCATAATAAAGACCATTTATAATGAAATTGAAAACTTTGACTATAAAATGTAAAATTTTGAAACAAAAAACATGTATAAATGTATATTAATTTTAATGACAGCTTTTAAAAGGACAAAAATGCAAATTTTTGAAGATTGTTTTTTACTTCATAGAAACCATAAAATAATTAAATCAATAAATCAAATGAACATAAAACATTATATTAGAACCCTAGCGTAATTTTTTGTCATTTTTTACTTTATTTTTATTATGTTTTTATTGACATTCTTTTATAGATATAGCCTTCGCCTTTTTGCCACAAAATTAAACACAAAAACTCAAAACAGAACCCCTTTTGGTATAGGACACCATAAATCTGCTTTTTCCACTTTAAGCTCCTTAATCTCAGAGTTCGCTATTCACGCACCCACCCAAACAAACAAACCCACTCACAGGCCAACACAAAAATTGTATAGATATAAACAGGGTGCGTCAAAAGTTTATTCCTTATTTAAAAATCATAACTCTTGTTTTTAATTTTTGTTCTTTTCGTTTCTGAGCTATTACCCTTATCTAAGGGGAATACCCAGATCGAAGTCCAAAAAACAAAGAGAGTTAAATCATCTTTTTCAGAAAAATGATCACTATTTATATATTAGATAATTGTATTCTAAATGTTATCCGAAAAAATATAAAAAATATCATTAATAAGATAAAAAAAGATGTGGCCCTAAGTTACAACCCTGAGGTACTTCTTATTTCTGATTTTCTTATCGGCAACATTTAGTGTGCGATATGTACCCTCTGTGCACATGACTACATCAATGGTGCCACCATTTCGTCAACAAGGAGCTGTAGTTGACCTTCCTCGAGCTGGAAGACCTCACACTACCTGAGCTGAAGCGAGTGTGGAACACATTTCTGTAAATGATGTGGAGGGCACAGAAATATTGATACAAAGGCATTCTGGTCAACTCGGTTTGTCCCAGAGTTCTTACAACCGACTTGCAACTGTTTCCATACAATATCCAATTTGGAGAACGACTAAAGATAGAAGATCTACAGAGATTCGTTCCTTAGCCGTACTTCGTGAATGTGAAATGAATAAAAACGCTCATCTTTGCAATGACGAAGAATTCAAAACTTATGTAAGCTGAGACCTAACCCTCAACGTTTTATTTAAGCGACATTTTCGGCTAGCGAATATTTTTCAAAAATTTCAGGATTTAATTGGTCTCTAAGAACTCTGGCTTCGACTACTCCAGACTTTTTTTCAGGAGTTATTTGAAGGGTATAAAAATAAATCCATCACTATTTCATAGCTAAAGGAAAACATTCGTGTTAAAACACAGACGCTGAGCCCCGATGTCCTACGAAGTATTATGGAGCATGAACTATAATGTTTTGTGATTCTAAAATAGATCATCAATAACAAATTAGGATTTTAGACCCACCTTGTATTTCAAAAGACTTAGCAAAATACCCAAAAGTGGCAATTATAGCATAGGACTTAAATCTCCAAAAAAAGAGACAAACCTTTTTTTTTTGGACAAAGCAAGCAAAAAAATAATATGTAGCCCATCCTTAGTTTTCTTTTAGCTTCGTTTCTTCAGATTCCTTAATTGTGGGTGATTTTCACATTCCTTGTTTGTGGTAAACGAACGAAGACCAAAAAAAAAAGGAACATTCAATCCTGGTTCAGGGTGAGAATGAAATCTGAGATGGAATCACTTAAGGTTCTTATTTTTTTTTTTTGGCACGTCTCGAAAAGCCATAATAAACTTGAGAGGGTTTGAGAGGAAAAAAGCTTATTGTGAATGACGTAGGTCGGTATATTTTGTATATAGATAAAAAGTTATATTACAGAAATAAAGTATCTCGTAATGGGTACAGTCGTTCATCTGATTTATCCGCCATCATCACACATCGAGAAGACGACGAAGACGTTTCCAAGAGTTGTAAAAAAAAAAGTCGCAAGTAATTGCTCTTTAAATGTAGAATTCTAACGCATTAAGATGAGGAATTGTTAAAGAAAACAGGTATTTTTTCAGCTGGGTAAAAATGTTACAGGAAACATAATGAATGCTGTATGAAAGTGTTCTGTAGCGGTTACATAAAAATGCGGGAAGGTTACCCTATTTGCGTGGCCCTATTATAATCGTCGATTTTTTCTTCGTCTTATGATTACACAACTTGTGTCCTTAAATATCGTTCTAATATCTTTTGTTCTAAATAAAAAAAATCATGCTTCTAATGTCAGAAAAGTGATGAACCAGAACAGATTAATTTGCTGGGTTGATATTATTTCTAATATTCCATCAAACTCAATTTCACAGAGAAAAAAAGGAGATTGATACGCTTAGTTTAATCTTAAAGATTATGACCAAATTATTTTAGAAAACCATCATGAATCTTTTTATGATTGTTGGCGATTTAGCAAAATAATATTTCAATTTATTTCGTTTTTATTTTACAGACAGAAATTATGTAGGGAATACATATGTAGTTAATATAAATGAGTTTAGGTATTTATTCCTTCTTCTTTCTCTCTCTTTTTTTTTCTATTTTTTTTTTTTGTCTTTTTGGTATTTTATTTATTATACAATCTTACCTTTCTATTTATTATAATGTCCTTGCTATTATCCTGATATGAACTCATAATAATGATGAAGCTTTTATGTAGTTTGTTGCGAATATCTATGCGTGCGTTCTTTTTTATTTTTGTTGTTCGTTACTTTTTATTTTCTTATTTATGTTCGAGAATAAAAGTAACGACATAAAGAGATAAATTATAAATATACATATATAAAGAAAAAAAGAAACTATCTACAAGGATCTTTTTTGTTTAGGAAAATGTAGTAAGGAAACTCTTATGATGGAAGAATGGTTTTTAGTTAACTTAACTTTAATTCATGCAGAGGAAAAATTTTACATTGTGCATGGAAGGAACATATAAGGAGCTTTTATTTATTGTTTTATTTAAACTAAAACGAACACAACATTCAAATTTGTAAGACTTCAAGGATACATTTAAAGTTAAACATATAAATGCATATTAGAAGTGCACTGAGGGTAGAATGTGTTCTCTTCTTTTATAAGACCAAAAGTTTGCAAATGTTTACCAAATTAATCTATAAACTGATGAGAAACACTGCTATTTTATGCACAATGGAACACAAAGAAGTGAGTCCCACAATTACCACAAAAGTAGTCTTTATCAATAAATCTCAAAAATACAAATAGACCTATTTACTAAGCAATAACCTTTGACTTTGCAAAGCTTTGCAAGCATTCAATACTTCGGACACGACGAAAGTCCTTAAATAAATTTTATCAATAAAAATAAAAATACAACAGTTGTTTTGTACCTCTGGTTTGAGATTGAAGAAAGCAAAAATGTTACGACGAAAAATTTCGAAAATGACGAAACAATTTTTTACTTTTACCATAGTTATACACGTAAAGCTGAAAACAATATATTTGAAATGGATTGGGGTCAAAATACTTTATTGGGGTCATAAAACTGTATTTCAAGTACTAAATGTTAATATTCTGTTTTGTCAAAATTGTATAGGATAAAATTCTGTAGGACAAAATTCTGTATTTCAAAATTCTGTCTGGTCAAAATAATTTTTTTTTTAAATTTTGAACACATTTTGATTGTTTGTTTTTTTATTTTTTCAAAAGTTTTTATGTAAATTTATACAAAAATAATCACATGCAAAATAATACATCAAACAAAGTTCTGTTTTGGTATCCTATATTTCAAGTTTAAAGTGTTTTGAAATACATAATTCAAAACATACAGAATGATAACCATACAGTCTTATTCAGAATTTTGATCATACAGTATTCTGAAAAACAGAATTTCAATCAGTTTCCACTCGAAATTACAATAATGTTAGAACTTAGAACCCTTTTGTTACTATTTTAGAGCATCTCTAAACCCGGCTGAGCAAAGAAGCATTTCCCCTTAAAATCTAACGTCAAGTTTGAAACATCAAAACTTAAGATTGGAAATGGAAAAATAATTTCTTATGTTCGATTGTTGTGCTCTGAATTTATTGGAAAAAAAGTCAAACTTATAAGTTTACCTTTAAAATTAAATAGATAGAAACCAACAAATATCTTGGAGACTTTTTAAGACCCACATTTGATTTAACTTTATTTTAAATGATGACACTGTTGTCAAAAAAATGTTTGATTAAGCCCAAATTTTTTGATAACATCATCCTAGTTTTTTTTTTTTTAATATTTGTATTGGTTTCAATATTTATATAGTTTAAGATTTATTGAACATTTTTAAAAATTGGAACAACTTTAAAAATAAAAAGCCAATGTTTTTTAGATCAAAACTGCAATGATTTCTATTTTTGAATCAGTATACAATTTATTGTTTTTCTTATGATGATATAATTGAGGTGTCATGTATCAAAATCGGAAAATAATTGTGAAAGCTTTGATTTAGGTTCCTCTATGTAGTGATATTTACTAGAAATATGAGGTTTAATTTTGATATTATGAAAAACAAATGTATTGATGGTTCCATTTTTAGAAAAGGTTTTTGCTTATCAAATTTCAAAAGGTGACAACATCAAAAATAACAGTTGACGAAATAGCGGGCTATCGAATATGAAACATTTGAGTAGCACACCTTATGTAACTAATTATAATATTCTGTATTTATACAATATTTTATGGTTTTATTCGTCTTTTTGAAACATGAAGACATTTTAAAATAGGCCAACAAATCTTCGACTTTGTCCCTTGTCTGTAGTTTTTTACTTGCGACACATAGGAACTATATGGCAAGTTTTGCATTCGTCCAAAATTTCGAACTCGAGATTTTAATCAAACATGATATTAAGATGGTAGAGAAGTACAAAAAAGTGGGTCCCGCGATTCTGTCTGTCTGTCTGTCCACGGTCTTACAGCCTAAACCATTGGGTCGATTGAGTTCAAACTTGGAAGTTAAATTAAATAAAGAAGTTCGGCCAACAAGACTAATTGAATTGAGGAATAAGTCAATAAAACACCTTATAGTCTTATTATATAAGCAAGACTATAAGGCGTTTTATTGACTTATTTCTCAATTGGAAGTTAAGGTTTTCAGCTGATTCGCGTTAGGCGTTTTTTTCATTTTTTTTAAGATCAAAACTAACAGTTGCCCCGATACATTTTTTTTTTGTCAAAAAACGAAAATTCGAATTTTCTCAAAAACAAAACGATAGATTTTTTTAAATTTTCTCTAAAATTTTATTTTTTAACTTGGCTTATTTTAGTAAGAAAATCATATTTTTGTATTGCTCCGGAAAGGTACCGCTCATAGAACGGTTTTTTTTTGTTTTTTAATTTTCTCTGCAACTTATAAACCGATTTCAATAAGTTTTTGTTTGAACGAGCTCTTATATTGCTTTAACAATATTTGATTATCAAAAAAGCAGTTTTTTTTTTTCAAAATTCTATATCTCAAAAACGGTTCAACATTTTTCTAACGAAATTCAAATGTAGAACGTATATTTACAATCACTAAACAACTGCATACCAAAAATATTTTTAGAACAAAATTTAAAAAAATTATATATACAAAATTAATTTAAAAAAAAAAACGCTCTAACGATTTTCAAAAAAAAAAATTGGAAAAATCAAGGGTTTTTTGATTTATAAAATGGCATTTAAATTTTTGCAGAAAAACTTATTTTTGAGGTAAAATTTTGAATCTTAAAAATTATTTTACTTGTATTAAATGTAACCCCCTCCCATCTCACTGTGCATGAACCCGAAAGAGCGAATTATTTTGACAAAATTTGATTGTACCTGTTCGTATGCTTGTTTTTTTTTAAAACTTTAACGACAAAAATAAGCTGAGCGTAATAACTCCATGTTTGCGCTGAAAACTTGTAGAAAAGAAGGAATGTGATTCTATTGTAGTAAGTACCTTCTACCTACCAATAACATTCCTCCATTATCATCATAATCATGTCTTTATCTATCTATCTGCATAAAGCTGAGCACAGCAATGAACTATTCTTTATTCGTTTTAGATAGTGTGTTATTACACCCAGACTTTTTGTATGCTGCGTGTTTCGCATATTTTCTTTTGAACACTCATCATTTTTGACACTTCTCTTTCATTTTTTGTTCTCATCCACAAAGTCAAAGTGTGAAAATAATTAAAGAAAACTGCACTTTTTACTACAGCAATGATTATTGACATTATGAATACGGATAATAATTCCGAATAATGTAAAAATAGGAATTGGATTGAAATCTGGAGAGAATCCTTCATTTTCTTGACAAAAGAACTAAAATCAAATGATAAACCATCGTTTTTAAATTATAAAAGGATGAATGAAGACACTTTTAACCTGCTTTTCATTGAAAACGACATAAAAAAATAAAATTTTGAGGGCCAGAAAAGTTGGTTATCACTTTGTTTCAACGGGTGAAACATTCCAAAGCTTAAACTACCAAGCTAGACTCTTTCATTCATTCCTTCATTTAATTTCATTATAAGGTCTTTGCTCCACTTGAATTTGTCCGGTGGAATATTTCTTGTTTACTCAGTAACAATAGAAAGAATAATAAAGCAACGCCAAGAAATAAAGAAAGGCAAGAAAGAGAAACGTCAAAAACAATCCAAGAATCCCGAACCCAGCAGAACTCTGCGGGTAGAGACTTTTTAAAGTATTTCTATTTCACCTACTTTCTCTTTCGCACTTATTTGAGTCTTTGCAAAAAAGTCTGAGTGTAATAACACATAACACACATACCTACCTAACTACACAACCAATAGGCGATTGCTTTACAATTTAAACATGCATGTTCTGTTCTCTTTCTTATCTTCAGATAATTTATTTTCCATCCTTGTTCTTCTAATATGAAGTTAAAATAAAGCTTTCCAAAGGGAAAAGCTTTGAACGCACTAGTTGAATACACAAACAATTGTTTTCGTTAAGTATGCTTACAAGTATTTTTCATTTCCGGGATGAGTTGTCCTAGAATGAGTTGTGTCTTGGGATGAAACTATCTTACCGACAAAAAATGGTGTGTATTAGATAAGTTCATTCAAATACACAAACCATTTCCCTTATTAATTTTATTATAATAAAAAGTTAAGTTTTTTCAACAAATTATAAATTAATCTACACTAATTATAAAGAGGAAAGATTTAACGAATAAACTCAAAAAGTACTGAACCGATTTTAATAATTCTTTTTTCATTGGAAAGCTATATTATCACTGAGCAATATAGGCTATATTTAGTACTAGATTACTATAGAAATCTTTAGAAATACCTATTTAAACCAACCGAAGGTGTAAAAAAATTAGCCATAAAATGTCTTTCATCGCATACGCTGCGAAGAGTATTAATGATAGGACAAAAAAATGTTCGAAAATATCTACATCTACACTATCTACACTAATATTATAAAAAGGAAAGATTTGTATTTTTTGTATGTAAAGAATAAACTCAAAAAGTACTGGACCGATTTTAACAATTCTTTTTTCATTAGAAAGCTACATTATCTGTACCTATTTATGTCTACCGGTGCGAAGCCGGGACGGTCCGCTAGTATTTAATAAAATGCATTTCGCATAGTCTACGGAAAATTCTCTTTGTTTTGACACCTGATTTGTTAACATTAGTTCCGTATGAGGGAGACATGCTAACGAAATAATATACATATATGATGATGATTCGTCCAGACTAAATTTCTATTCAATTACTAAAGAACTGCATAACAAAAATATTTTTAAGAAAAAATAGAAAAATTCTATATATAAGAAAAATGTATTTAAATAAAACCGGTCTAACGATTTTCAAACAAAAAAATTGAAAAATTAAGTTTTTTTTTTGACAAATCAAATGGCATTTATATCCTTGAAGACAAACTTATTTTAAAGGTATATTTTTAAATCTTATAAAGGTACTTTTTTAAACAGACTCTTTACATAAAGGAGCAAGTTCGTGCGATCCAGTCGTGCATTTTATTTGTTTGTACATTGTCAAATCGGGATACGTTAATTACAAATCCTTCAAAGAAATATAAAAATGTAATATAATTCCAAACAACATAAATTAAGTTAAATTATAGGTCCAAATTTTTTTCTTTCACAGAGCAATATAAATTTCACACTTTAACTTTCTCATACTTATGTAAAAGAGTCTTTAAAATTCTTTTTTCGTTTTGAAATTTTAAATTCTTGGGTGGGTTTAATTAAGGTTATACATAACATTCCCTTCCAAGCAATTATCCCTTTTCTTACCAAATCTTATTTTCGGTATTAACTTCAACTACATCTCATTTGGTATTCCTCCTAACCCATGTCTTGATCTCATCATCCTTTTTTTTTTTTGGTATCTTCTTTTTGGAGAAACATCAAGCCTATCAACTTCCTTAAGAAACACATAAAATATCTTGTAGAAGTTATTTTCCTTCTTTTTTTTTTTTGATAAACTGTTTGCAATAAATTTCAACATAAAACTTACTTATTGATGAGAATCTGCGAATTGAGATTGAAGTTTAAATTACTGCAACTTACAACTTACAACTTATATAAATAATTTCATCAAGAATTTGATTATTTAACAAGAAAATGTTTGTTATTTTTTCTGATAAAATTGATAAATTTCTAAGGAAGAGGAATGTAAGTTGTGAGGGAAGTCATCTGTGTGTCATTGAAAATCCATCAATCCCGCATTCTGAAGTCAAAAAGCCTTCAGCTTCTCAGTACTCTGCTTTACTCTACTCAACTCGTGTGCTATGAATATAAATTTAAATGTCTTTCTTACAATATCTTAATAATATACACTTCCAACTATGATAGAAGAACATACACTTTATAAAGATTTCACAAAACATTCCGGAAGTAATTTTCCACCTCTTTAAAGAGCAGAAGCAGCAGCAGCAGCGTCAGCAACCCACTATACCATATATACCACTATATCCTTTAGAGGACTTTTAAATTTGCCCTTTTCATTGCCTGATGATGATGCTATTGGAGTTGAGTTTTGTTGTTGTTGGTGGTGTCGATAGACTTCTAAGTCCTGACGAACAACACACCAACCAACAACGTCAAAACGAAGACAAGAAGGAACTAGGTACTATAGGATGATCCTTAGAGACCACTTAGGTTTTATTCTTTTTATACATATGTACTTATATTAAAAATGAATGCAATGTTCCTTGTTTTTTTTTTTTTTGAAAAACGTTAGCGTTTTGTGAACTATGCAATTGCAATTTCATAAGCTAAGCAGCATGTACCGCTGCTTGTGTAGCAACTACACTTATACACACTTCCGGGAAACCATCAGAGGAAAACTGTTTGTAGAAGATACAAACATCAACTTCACATGTTTTGTTTTCTTCTTCCTTCCTTATTATTCTTCTGCCTTGTCTCTCTGTCTCTCCCTCTATCTCTGATGCATTCAAAACCAAATGGTTTGTAATTACTTTTGAAAGGAATATCCTTTCACTTTACCATTATGTTCATTGGTTTCAAAGTTTAAGGATTTTGAATGGAGTTCATTTGAAGAATTTTACATCATTATTGGGCTTCTACTCTATGAAAGTGAAGAGTTGTTTTGAAATATATCATTTTGTAATATTTTATCAACGTTGTTTGACATATGAAGTAAGTTAAGCTATGTGTGTTTGTCTTTTTTGAAAATTATGTTTGTACGAGATTTAATATAAGATATAAGCTTTGTTAACTTTTATCGCTATAGGGGCTAAATTCTTGGAAATTGAAAATTTAAATTTTGGAAAATATTATAAAATTTAGTTTATCTTTTATTTTTGGAATTCATTTCCTAGTATTTGAATAAAAAGCACGAAAGGGTAGCACGGACTTCCTGCAAAAGATAAATTTCGAGTTTTAAACAAACTCACAAAAAGTTTAAACTAGCAAAAACTAAAATCAGGGTGTTGTGTGATTATTTCTCGCACCTTTGGAAGAAACGGATTTAGGAAAATAAAATAAAAAATGTTTCAAATCAGTGTTTGAGAAGTTCATACGTTCTAATTTAAAATTTATTTTTATTGCCTAAAAAGTCAGACACATCGATCTTTGTTTAACCGGATACATTTTTATCAAGATTTCTTAAAGCCATTTGTGAGAAAAAACAAAATGTTTTGAACATTTCCAGGGTGGTTACGATAGAACACTGGTCAACAAGGTTCTGAAATTGGCAATCAAATCATACTTTTGGAGTGATTTTGGGTGCTAATAACTTCAAAATTGCTCTTTTATGTCAGATTTCTGAGATATCACGTTTCAAGTTTCAAAAAAAAAAATCATATTAGGCGTTTTGAGAATATTTTTTTTTTCACTGAAATTTTTAATGGCTTTCCAAATCTATGATACTTGTTTTGAATATTACTATAATATTTGCTGAAATGGTTTTGACATAAAAAAAGTTTAACAGTAGTTTTTTAACCATTTTATTAAAAACGGTTCCTCCGAACGGGGTCTTATTAAAAACTATCTATAGTCTGTTTCCTAAAAAAATTGACAATTTTTAACAATTGTCGGAGAAGTGGCGACAGTTGTCAAGATTTCGGATCACCAAAAATTGTCATGTCAATAATTTGACAGGATTTTTTTTTTTTTTTTTGAAAATTGTCACAAAATTTCAATTTTGGTAAAAAAACATCTATTTTTTAATTGTGTTAATAATGATTTCGCAGTATTAAGTAATTTTCAATTCAATGAAAAATTTTACGTCTGTAAAAGTACAGCGGAATATTTTTTGTTTAAAATTGGTTAATACTTCAGTAACCCTCTTAAAGAAATTGTCACGACAAAATTATGTCACCTGCCAGAAACGTTATGCAATTAAAACTTGAAAGATCAGCTGACAAATTTTAAGAATTGTCCTTTTTCGATATTTTTGAAATAGTGCCCAAGTCTAAACAGTGACAGTTCCTACAAAAAAAAGGAAGCAAACAAACGTAATTGTAACGTACTTATTGATTTGTAATATCAGAAACTCAGAAGTCACATGAACTTAGAAAATTACTAAAACTTAAAATAGCTATTTTGTGATTTTAGCTTTAATAAAACTAAGCTTCAAAAACCGTTTAAGGCCGTGTGTGAATTGCGTTAAAATTTGCGTTAAAACTTCTACCACGATTAAAATTTGACGTCTTCTTTGAGGTGGGATAAAATTTAGCCATTTGCTGTGTGAATTGCGTTAAAACAATTATTTTAACCAAGATTTCTGCGCAGGTTAAACAAATTTCCCTCGATAATTTAAGAAATTTCCCTGAACAAAAATTGGTTTCTTTTTCGCGGAAAAATAATTTCTCTTACAAAACATGTTTTTAAGAAAACAGGGTTAATAAAAAGTCTCTGAAACTAAAAAAAAATCTTTTTTATTTATTGTTCTCGATTCTAATGTCATATTTTAAAACAACAGTCAAAAATATTCAAACAAAATTCCCATTTTGATTAATTGATTTATTCGGTGTGGTAACACTGAAAAATTGAATGCAAAAGCAAGAACAAATTTCTCTTTCAATAGAAACGTCAAATTTTAACACACTTTAACCTGCTCCACAGCTCAATAAATTTTAGCCCATTTTATTCACCTCATTAGTGTCAAATTTTAACGCTGGTTAAATTTTAACACACATTTTAACGCAATTCACACACGGCCTAAAATTAGCTTAAACATTTTTCTACCGTACTTTAGCTTACTTAAATGGCTAAAATTTTACTAAATCTCAAACAATTCAGCCGTAATACTTGCACTTCCAGGAATGTTCATCAGTTTATCTTTGTTCTTAATTTCGAAGGTGCTATAGAGATTCTTTTTTTAACCGCACATCAAGAATGTGAAATGTTTTACCTATCTCTGTTTTTACCTCTCATTTTGATATTGAAAACTTTAAGACCAACCGTTATCACTGGTATCTCCTCTTAAATCCTTTCCTTATTTTCCTAGAGCCCGCACTGTGTTAAAAGTTTGAACATTTTAAGGGTAGTAACAGCTCCTTTAGGTGTGTGGAAATTATAAAAAAAAACGTGTGGAATAAGGCACTAAATTTCAGAATTTATAAAAAAAAGGAAATAAAAACGCTCGCAAAAGCTTTAAAATCAGTAAAACCGGATTTTGGATAAAACTCTTAAAATTCTTTTCGTTTCAAAACTGAAACTTTAAATCGACTGCCAACCACAAATCGCATGCAACATCAAACACAACCTGAACGTTAAATTATTACATAATCTAATTTATTTATTTTTATCAAACTGGAAACAATTTTGTATAAGTTAAAAACGTTACTGAACGTGTATGCTCAAAACTAGTCTCATAGGTATTTTGAATAAAAATTAAGAATTCGAAAAAAGTTTTCGAAAATTGCATTGTCCGTCTAACAATAAAACGAATTTATAGCTGAAGCTCCTTAATGTGTTTTAATTTTTTTAATACGAAATTTTGTAACTGTTTAAACATTTGTAGACATCTTAATTCAATGCAAAAGGAAGATTTGTTTACGTAAGATTTCAATCATAAAAATGATGCTACACGAGGGAAGTAACATTTTAAATTTTAATTTATTTTATTAACTTCCCATAGGAAGTAATTGTAATGGGTCCGATTTTTCGAATTGAAAATTTTGTCATTTCTCGACGTTTTAAGATCCCTAGAGTCGAAATAAAAGATTTTTAAAAAGATGTCTGTACGTACGTTCGCGACGTTTTTTTCGTCGTCCATAGCTCAAGAACCAGAAGAGATATCGACTTCAAATAAATTTTGTTATGTTTTATGTAAGTACCACTTATAATGCAAATTAATCACACAATTTTGTCAATTATAAACTGTTTAAACAGTATTATTGTAAAACTTATGTAAATTCTTATAAATTATTGTATCTAATAAAATCTTATTCTATTCTATTCTATTCTATTCTAAATTTTGTTATACAGATAATAAGGCAGAAAGATGCAGAAAGGGCTCTCAAGAAAATTGCGTGGGTGGTTTTTTTACCATAGCAGTTTAAAAAAAGATGAAAATTTTGGTTAACCCTAAATATCTCACGAACCAATAACGCTAGAGACTTGCATTAAATTTTATATTATATAATGTAACGAGATACAAAAAAAATATATTTTTGGAAAAAATTCCAATTAAAGGTTTTTTTTTTGATAAATCAAAAAAACTGAAAAAAATTGTTCACCTCCAATTTTTAACGAACAAAAAATGATTTTATCTCCAAAATAAGTTTATGCAACGAAGGATAACGTTTTCAATATCTGGTGAAATTTTGAGAAAAATCGAATTGACAGTTTTTTTATAAAAAATAAAACCCTAAAAAAAACATTACTTAAAGTTGGTAAAAATTGAATTTCGACTTAAATATCTTTTCGAAAATTTAAGATTATGGCTTCCAACTAATTTTATCTTATAAGAAATATTATTTTTAACATTCTGTAAAATTTTAAGAAAAATCGAATTGAAAGTTTTTTACCCAAAAATAAAAACCTAAAAAAAAATTACTAAAAGTTGGCAAAAATTTATTTTCGACTCAAATATCTTTTCAAAACTTTGAGATATTGGCTTTAAAATAAGTTTTTGTTATAAGGAATATTGTTTTCAATATTCGGTAAAATGTTGAGAAAAATCGAATTGACAGTTTTTTACCCAAAAATAAAACCCTACAAAAAAAATTGACTTTCAACTCAAATATCTTTTCAAGACTTTAAGATATATGTATGCTTTAAACTAATTTTATCTTTTAAAAAATATCGTTGTCAACATTAAGTAAAATTTTGAAAAAAATCGGATTGACAGTTTTTTTACAAAAAAAAATAAAAACTAAACAAAAATTAATAAAAGTTGGTAAAAATTGATTTGCGACTCAAATATCTTTTCAAGACTTTAAGATATTGGCTTTAAAATAATTTTTTGTCATAAGCAATATTGTTTTCAATATTCGGTTAAATTTTGAGAAAAATCGAATTGACAGTTGTTTACAAAAAATAAAAACCTAAAAAAACTTAGTCAAAATTTACTTTCGACTCAAATATCTTTTCAAAAATTAAAAATATTGTCTTCAATTTTATTTTATCTCACAGAAAATAGTGTTTTCAAAGTTCAGTACATTTTTTATAAAAATCCAATAGTCAGTTTTTTCATTAAAAATTTAAATCTACAAAAAAAGTACGCAAAATTGGTACAAATCGATGTTAGGTTTTCGATATCTCGTGAACAATAGAAGATATTGACTTCAAATTAATTTCATTCATCCAATTTGTTTTTTTTTATATAAGAAATAATTTTTTTTAAGAAATGCTACTAAAATTGGTAAAAATTGGTTTTCGACTAAAAATCTCGTTAGCAAAAATAAATTTTGTAATCAAACTATTTCATTATATGCAAAATATTATTGGTAGTTTTTAAATTTTTAAGAATAATTCAACTGAGAACTTTTTTTAACAAAACACGAAAACCTACAAAATTGTAAGCAAGACAAATCAACAGACGGGATGGGAAGTTATCAGTGTGGGTCGCATCTCAGTCTCTTTTTTTTTTTATTCTTGGAGCAATCTTATTGTATTTAAAGTAAGATTATTGTCAATTTAAACAAAGGTAATACTTCTTAAAATCAATCAATTCAACAGTTTTTATCGTTTTATTTAAAACAAAAAATCAATCGCATCCTCATTGTCACCTGGGAAAACCTTTATTTACAAAATAATGAACATCCTTATAGATTCAATTCCCAGAAAATTTAAACCTTTTCTCATAATGTTTTAAATAAGAAACAATTTCTCTCTAGGGAGTGTCTTTAATCCTACGAAGTTTAAATTGACTTCAGAGCAACACTTAAGTCCGTAGGTAATTTGCATTATCCCAAAAATAGTTAAGAACTTTGTATTCCTTTTCATTTTTGGGAAAACCCATTGAAGCCATTTCGTGATTTTAACTTTAGTAAATTTTTAAAAGATAGAAAGAAGACAAAATCGTTTCAAATTAGGTTAATCAACTTTTTAACTTAGTAAATTTCTAAATTGTTAAAAAAGGCTTAAACTTTTTACAAGCCCTTGATTTTATATTTAATTTTAGTAAGATTTCGAAGTAAAAATGCATGAAGTTGTAAAAACATAACACTTTGTGAGTCATAATCCACTGCCTTGATTTTTATTTAACACAGAATACACTTGTTTTCAAAACAAACAAAATTAAATATTATCTCTCTCAAACACAAATATCTCTCGTATAATTTTCAAAAAGGTTTTAAGAATCACACACGAAATATAAGAAAAACAATAACTTAAGTTACATTTTACCATCATGTCACATAAACCACATTCCTTTTCCTATATAATCAAAGAATCCTTTTGCTTAAATACATAACAACCCATTACCCACAGCTGCTGCTGCTGCATAGCCGAGCCTTATACTTCCATTCCATACCATACAAAACGCTTTAACTTTACATACTTATTTTTAGGCATGGAATAAATTCCTACATCCCCCACCCCCGCGACGCTCGTTTAGACATGACAATATAATAACATTATACCGTGTCCCAAATCAAGATCTTACCGTACAGATATAGAGACTCTCGAGAGGGATAAGAAGTAAAACAAACGAGACAACACAAAAAAAGAAAAATAAAACCCACAACACAAAAAGGTCCTTAAAGCTCCACATGATGTCAAGAATAAAACGAACAAATTAATATGCGTAAAGTCCACTCTGTGTGATGTGACCTTTAGACTTGGGACAACATCCAGAGGACAAAAGAAGAGCAACTAAATTTGAATTTTTAATCATTCCAATTCAAATCACAAAAGTGAGAGTTACATTCAAACATTTTATATACTACTTCTACTTTTCTACTAACTGTGATTGGAGACCGTGGATTGACTAAACAAGTCTCCAAAAAAAAAGAAGGAAATCAAACCAAAAACATAAACAAAGTTAAAAAAAAAGAGTCCTTTTTTATTATTTTAAGGGACAAAACAAACTTAGATTTAAAACCGTACCATTAAAACAAGGCACTCAGAAAAATAAAATGCTCGAAAACAAACGGATATCCTTTTTGTCGGTTGGTTCGGTTTGTATGCGGAAAGGATGCGCGTGAATTGGACTTCAAACTGGGAGAACACTATACGAATATACCATACGGAATTGACCACTTTTGTTTATCAACAAATTTATGCCATAAATCCTTCCAGGAAACACTCAATTCCGCCTCGATTCGCCTCTCACCTTATCCCAACAAAAAAACAAAAAAAAAACACTATGCACTTCACTTATGATGGTTTATGCTCTATGTTCCGTTATGACGAACGAATAAACAATAATATTGGACGGTAACGGTAACGGCAAAAATGTAATTTGCGCGCGTTATATACACCACCACACCAAGAGCAGCAATCCTAAGCAAAAAAACCGAAAAGCAAACGTGCAGCAGAGAACTCGAACTCGCAAAACCAACGAAATTCCCTAAAACCTATAGCAACTACCGGACTAGAGCGTCGTAGGAACGGAACTGAACTCTCGGATATGCCCCTATGACGACGATGTCCTCATAGGGTTGTGTATATATTATAGTTCTGTCGTCGTCGGTCGGTACCTAATGCCGACGACTTCGTTCGTCCTCGTTCTCGGATTATTATCCTAGTAAAAAGTTTGTTGAGGCAGGCTATATTCGTAGAGTTAGAAAGATGGGTGGTTTGGGGGCAACTCTGTGTTAGTTCCTTCGTTGGATGGTTGGTTGGTTGGTTTTGTTCGTTTGTGCGGACGACCTTCAGAAATATTTTGCGTGAGCTTTTCTCGAATGAATTTTCCTTCGTTCGGTTGATTTACAACTTTTATGTCCTTTCAAGTTCAAGCTGTATGCAAGTTTCAGGGATATTGGGTGAGAGCAAATGAGAGAACAGCATTGCCAGATAGTCGAACAAGGTGACCATTTTAAATTATATTTTAAGAATAATGTTTTAATATATCGCACCCAATAAAGGGGTTATTACTACCCTTAAACACACAACGAGAGTTAGAAAAATATGGAAGGATTTAAGAGGGAGATACCGATGCAAATTGGTAATTGGTAATTATTGAGTTTCTTTAAAACTAGTTTAATGACAAAACTACTTTTAAAAGCGTTTCAATTTGTATGTTTTTCAGACATTTCATTTAGATGTTAATAAAATAATTAATTTTAAACAATAATTGTATAGATTAACATTTAAATCTAATATTTGAAATATCTTAAAACTCGAAGACTAGTTTTGACGTTTGACTGGTTTTGAAGAAACTCTATTTTTAACCATTAATATCGGAAGGAAAAGAAAATTTGGGTAAAACATTCCGCATTCTTGATGTGCAGCTAAAAAAAGAATCTATATATCTGATAGTATACGTTCAAAATTGAGTTCAAGAGTAAACTGAGTAGAATCAAGAGAAGAGAAGAACGGTAGAATTATTTTAGAGGTTTGCTATTTCAATAAATAATTGCTTATAACACAGCGAAAGAGATGAAGCATATTATGTAATTGGTCACAAAGGTTGCAAAAGACGCCAATTTGGAAAAATATTATTTTATTAATGTTAATGCCACGTAACTAATTTTCAGAGCGCGCTATGGATAAAACGAAGAACAAATTTTTAATACATAAAGCTGATCAGTTGCTAGAAAACCCCTCTAAATGGTTATTTTAGTCATACCAAAAAGACAATATGCTATTTGATTAATCCTAAATCCAGAGTTAACATATGAAGCAATTTTTTGGTGCAGAATCTGTACTACTATTATTATTAAGCTGGAGAATTTGTTTGTTTGTTTGTTTGTTTGCTTGTTTGTTTGTTTGCTTGTTTGAACACGATAATCTCAGGAACTTATGGTCTGATTTGAAAAATTATTTTAGTGTTAGATAGCCCATTTATTGACTTACTTACTTAAGGTGGCGCTACAGTCCTGTGTGAACTAGGGCCTCACCCAAAATTGAGGATTTATTGAGGATGACTAAAAACAATACTTCTATTACTTGCGCTGCGGAATCGGCTAAAGTTTTGTTAAAATAATGTATGACAGAATTGTCCCCCCTTAATAATTCTCAACAAAAAGTTCGTCACAGCCACATCATATGTCTATTTTTTAAATTGTCTCACTACAACTTGTTTATTGTTCTAAAATACAGCAACGCCGCGGAGCACAGCTAGCTAATTATATGATAACAATATAGATGTCTAAAAATTACGGAAATCGATATAAGATGATGTGCCTTTAATTTTTTCAATATTTAAATTAGTTTGTTTCGTGATTTGCATCTTTTTCTAAACAAACAAAAATCTGAGCAAAAGAAATTCCAATATCCAAGAAATCGATATCGATGCGTCGAAAAGTTAAGGAATATAGTTGAACATCCACATCAGGTTAAAATATGCCTCTTTAAAAATACTAAAGACAGCCAAAAACGGTGTTTTAAAGGCTAAGATAAAACACATTTGGAAAAGAATAAATTGTATGATGACTTTACAAAGAATAAATCTTTATCTTAAAAATACAAGAACAAAAATTACTTTTGAACCGTTTTGTGTTTTTCTATTAAAAACCCGTTGTAACATATTCTATGACAAGTGAAAACTTTTCGAAAATTGTATAAAATGGTTTAAATAAAGGGTGTTTTTTTAGACGCATGGTTTTCAAGAAGAAATAAAACGCATATAATTTAATGCTATGGCCAAGAAGTCAGCTTTATTGTTAAGATAAGGATTTGCAATTGTATTTTATAAATAATTTCGGGCAGGTGGCCTCCGCGGCTGGATCGAAAAAAATTTCAGCCGAGGATCCAAATTTTCACCCACTTTTTGCAATATTTAGGGCCGTGCATCAGCAATGACGAGCAGAATGTTCTCTTTCAAATCAAGTGTAATTGTTTTCAGGATTCTATCATTCCATTGATTTGCTAGCTTCGAATAATTTTGAAGAAGTCGATAAACAATTTTGTTGACTTTCACAATTTGTATAATTTTGTATGTTTTTGTTTGCTTTTCAATAACCTAAATATAAAATATTAGTGTATCGAAAAAATCGAAATGTAGAACACAGAAGTTCACTTAATTTTGATTTCGAAAAAAAAATCTATTCGATATCGATAAATAAGTGATTTTTAGAACTCTAATATTTATTTTGAATCAATTTCAATTTCATTTCGAGTGCAAGTGAATTGTAGATCCTACCTGACTGTAGAAATCTTAAAAAAAGTAAAGTTCAAAAAGCCATGAATTTAAAACTCAAAATAATTTGAAAACATTGCTTCATTTTCCACTCAGATGGTCACACTAAATGCCATTACTAAGCTTCGTGGAATAAATGAACCTTTGCCAACCATGTGTAAAGACTTACACCAATACAAACAATTTACACACAAACACCCACACACAGACTAACTCACAAACATACAATTTAAATTGAGAGGGAATCAAAAAGAGCTTTTTATATGCTTTGCGTTTGCATGATGATGGCGTCACAAGGATTTGTTTTTTTCGTGATTACAACATACTCTTTGGGGGTTTTGGGTGTCAATGAGGTACTATAAAAAGCCGACTCTATACGACTACTACGACACTACCGACAACAACGACACACCGAGAAGAAGGTAGGTTTAAGCTAGGCAGGTTAGGTAGGTAGATATAGGTATAAGGTACTATCCTTAATTTTTGTATAAATTCCTTTGTCGAAACAAAATGGGTTCACATGTTAAATTTATTTCTATGACGTGCTTTCACACTCACTCGACCTCCTTCTATCTTACTTTCTACTCAATAAGAAACAAAATAAAAAAGGAAGATTTAAACTTACACTCACTGGCACATCCATCAAGGATGAAAAGGCCATATAATAATGTACAAAAGAAACCAAAGAGCGTGTTGTGGAAATGAGGTTTTAGTGTTCGTTTAGGTTTACGTTTTTGTTCGTTCTTTTATTTTGAAATGAAGTAAAATACACCACCAGCAGAATGTCCTGTGTGTTCTGTATTCTGTGTTCTGTCATCAACATTCACTAACAATGTATGGTTAAGTTGAATTTGTATGTCCTTTTTTTCTCATTTTTTTTTTTTGGGGTTAAGATATGGGAAGCGCACTGTGGCGTATACGTATTTTTTATTTTTTCTATTTTGAATTATTTCAAGCCACTGGATTTAGTTTAAGGTACGAGTACGAGTATGTTCCTAATTCCAACTTTAACCCCTTTTTTAAAAGTGAGACAAATGGGTTTCAATTTGGTGGCTGCGAAATAGATAAGAAAAAATGGTTCATATGTTTTTAAAGGGGGCGATAGAGGGAAGGCAAAAGGGAATAAATGACATTAAATAGTCACCGACTGAAGAAGGTAAAAGATACCTAGAATGTTTGCTGACGCTTTTATGGGGAGCTTTGTGAGATTTTTCTTCAATTTAATTTTTTTTTAAATTTGATGAGGGTTTTTTTCTTCTTCGTCGTTTGGAAAAGAAACATCAGGCGTCTATAGACGTGTTCTACGTGCTCACGAAAGTTTCCCAATTGAATTCCAAAAAAGAAGTCCTCATGATTGTGGGAGAGAATTGTGGAATTTTTTCAATTATTTGCTATCTGTTTTCAGTTTCTTTCCTGGTTTTCCTTTTAGTTGGTATACCACTGATGCACTGGTGGTAACTGGGTATGGTCTTTGAAAAATGTTCGTTTTTAACTCAATGAATTTTGTATGCAACAAATTAGAAGTGATGTGAATTTTATTGGAATGCAATTCACTAGATGGATTTTTAAAATATTTATGATTTGAATGGGACAGCATTAAGCTGTAATTTGAAATAAAATATTGAATAAATTTTTGTTTTACTCGTCCTTCTACAGTGACTCATTGAATACCTTTTTTTATAATAAGCACACACTAAAGGGGATATTAGTACCCTTATTATGCAGAGACACAGTGTGAGCACAAGGAAGAGGAAAAGAGGTTTAAAAGAGATGTCAGTGCACATTGGTTTTGAATTCCTGAATATTGCAATGACTAGGAAAGACGGATTTTGGTAAGGTATTCCACATTCACGTAGTACGGCTAAAGAACGAATTTCTGTATTTGACAGAACGGCCGAAATTTGACTCGAGGGTATACTGATGAGCATTCCTAGAAGCGCGAGTATTACGGTTGAACTGTTTAAGGGGAGGGACGCAGCTGGCTTTTTGTCTAGAACATAAACCGTTGAAATAACGGTAAAAAGGGTCAGACAATAAACCTTACGAAGATGTTCAAGCGAAGTAAATGAACTTATGATGATATTATCACCGATCAATTTAAATGCACTACGTTCAATACTATCCAAGAGGCTTAAGTAAGTTGCAGGAGCATCAGCCCAGAGATGGGAATTATACTCAAGCTTTGGACGTATATAAGTCCTGTAGATAACAGCCAGATCAGAAGGTGTGAAACATTTTTTGCATCACATAAGGAAACCCAAACACCTTGCGGAATTTTTGGCGACATCGCGAATGTGATCGTTCCACAAGAGTTGGTTGGTGACACACATACGGAGAATATTGAGAAGTTCAGTGTCATTGATGCAAGTGTCATCCATGCATAATTGCAAGGGAGGTATATCTCGCTTTAACGATACAAGACAGCATTGGGTTCTCGAAGCATTAAATTCTACGCGGTTCTTTATTCCCCATTGAACAATAATGTTTAGGTCGGATTTTAATGAGTTTATCATATTTTGTCGTTGCAGTTCCACATCCGAAGAAGAGGGATGAGAATCTGAAAACGAATATGGGAAGCTAAGAGTACTATCGTCAGCGAAACAATGTATTGGATTAGAAGTTGCAAACAGGAGATCATTAATAAAAATGAGAAAGAGTGTTGGAGATAGAACAGAGCCCTTGGGCACACCAGCATTTAGTTTGTGGTTTTCAGACTTGAATCCATCCAATACAACTTGTATTGAACGATTCGAAAGGTAATTACTAATCCAATGAAGGAGGGATTCATGAAAACCGAAACACGCATTTTCGATAAGAGAGCCTCATTCCAAACCCTATCAAATGCCTTTGAAATATCAAGTGCAATAATCGTACTGTCTCCAAAACGATGAAAAGATTTGTTTCACTGTTCGGTGAGATGAACCATAAGATCACCAGTGGACCTACTGCTGCGAAAACCGTACTGATAGTCATTAAGAAGCTTTCAATCTTTAAGATATTTATTGAGCTGATAATTAATCAGCGTTTCCATGACCTTGGAAAGAAGAGACGCAAGCGCAACCGGCCTATAATTAGAGGATGAGGAAGATTCGCCATTCCTGGGGATGAACAGGACAAATACAGTTTTCCAGCCGCTCATACCGAGACCTGAGGAGTAGGACAGATGAAAAAGCTTACGTCAGCTTACGACGGACTTGGTCCGTCGAATATGGGCGCTGCAGGCCTTTCTGGCTTATTTGAACTTTTTCCAGCTTTCCTCAGTAGGCTTTATAGCAACGGAAACTTACTTGTTTGGCCGTAATAACCTCTTTACAGCTCGAATCAATAAATGCGTTTTCCTTAGGTCTGATGTTTTTAACCCTGTTCGGGATAAAAGTTCTCATTCCCAGGACAATCAAACTTGTGATCATATCAGCGCTGGCGTCAACGTCACTATCGAGGAAGCATAGTGACCAGTTGGCTTTCTCGTATTGCCAAAGGGTTCTCCCAGGATCTCTTTCTTTTACTGGAGAGTTTTGAAACGAGAAATTTGCAGATATAACACAATGGTCAGATGTGCTTAGAGGAGATAGAACACTAACAGTGTACTTATAAGTATCAGAGGTAAGAAACAAGTCAAGAGTGTTTTCGTGATCGACCTTCCAAGTCCAATATTTCAGTGGGCTTGTTGACCAGCTGAGTTAGATGGTTCAACTTAGCGAAGATCTCAGCACATACTCCTTCGGGTGTTGTCGGGCCCGAATGTTGAAGCCATGAAGAACTGTGTACATTGAAATCGCCCGTAACAACGGTTTCAGTGCGAGGATAGGACGAAACAATTTTTTGGATGGAATCAGAAAAAGCATCAAATTCACGAGAAGTTGATACTCTGTCTAAATTAGGGCTTCGATAAAAAAATAGTGCAAAATATATTCGATATAAGAATCGACAAAAACTCCTTTAAGCTTAGTTTTTTTTCTACATTCATTGAAGCTTAACTATTGAGCTCTAATCAAAACTCATTCATTTTCAAACTAAATATTTTATAATCTTTTTCGATGAATGGGCTGTGAGCTTTCTGATTCAAAGGTTTCAACATCTAGATTATTTCGAGCTGGTGTAAAGGATCTTCTTTAAGTTGTTCCACGTTATTGAAGATTTACTCTGTAGCCTATATCGAAATTCTGTCATTTCATCAAATACCAGTCATGGTTTCTTCTCTCGTACAATAGCAATTTTGTTGAAAGTCAGTTATTTCGGTGTGTGGCTATTTTTAATATAAAATCAGCTTGTAGCTTTACGGTGTAGGCTAGTGTTTTCGGTAAACCAGTTTCCAAATAAATTGTATCTATTTCTTGGCAAGTTAATAAGTTTTTGTCAGAAAGTTTCTTTGTATTGCTCCCATTTTTTTGAAGTCGCAGAGGGAATTCATTTGAACTTCCAAATATGTACTTGAATTTTTTGACAACGCCAATTTTCCCATCATTAAAGAAGCGGTCGCTCTATTTCTTGAACTATTATGGAAAATCATAATTTTCAATTTCTCAATGTTAACGATAAATGTTTCACAATAATCGGAAAGTCGGTTTATCATAAGTTGTAAACTTTCAGGTGATTTAGCTAGAAAAACTATGTCGTTTGCGAAACCAAAAAGGTGTTAACATTTATATCAGCGATTCGAAAGCCACCAGATATGCAAGAAACTATGTTATTTATGAAAAATAAAAATAGCAGTGCACTTAGCAGGCAACCTTGTTTTACTCCAGAGTTGTTGTTTAACCATTTCGAGTAATCTGGTTCATCCCAAACCACCACTTTTGCATCCACATTGCATGTACATTTCAAATCAAAATCTTAATGAGTCTTGAAAATAGACCTATTTGAGAAAACTCATACATTAATGCATTTCGATTAACTAAATTGATCGCAGCTGTAAAATTTACAAAGAAAGAATACACCTTCCTTTTTTTTAGCTTGAAAAACTTCGATTATTGAAATCAAGCAGAGTATTTAGTCAACTGTTTCACATTCGCGTTGTACGACTAAAGAACTAATCTCTATGCTTTACAGTACAATTGAAATAGGCTCAATCGATTTTTGCTACCCTATTTTATTATTTAAACCTAGAGCGTGGTAAGATATTCCACATTCGCGATGTACGGCTAAAGAACTAATCTCTATGCTTTACAGTACCATTTTAGAGTACGATTGAAGTTGAGCTCGAGGGTAAACTAATGGGGAAGGAAATAGGCTCAATCGATTTTTGCTACCCTATTTTAATATTTAGAGATAGAGCGTGGTAAGGTATTCCACATTCGCGCTGTACGGCTACAGAACTAATCTCTCTGCTTTGCAGTACAATTTTACAGTAGATTGAAGTTGAGCTCGGGGGTAATGGTGAAGAAGAGGAATGCAAGTGGCTATTGTTGGATTAAAATTGGACCCTAATAACGAAAAGCGAATCGAACGTTCGACTTAAAGCGAACGTTTGAGAAATCCAATATAGAGCAAAATTAAGATGGGTGAATTTCGACGTTGAAATGGGTTAACATCTCTTTTTTCAAAAAAGTTAGCTTTGGAAGTAAATACTGAAATGATATTCACGAAATGAGTGATTTCAAAAACGTTCGCTTTCAGTCGAACGTTCGATTCGTTTCTCGTAATAAGGGCCTTGGTTATGAATCCCATCAAAAAAACATAATTTAAATTAATTCTAAAATGTATGAAAAATATCTTCGAACTCAAACCAATCGCCACGCTATTATTTTATCTTCTCTTAAAAGATTATATTTTATATATTTTTTTAAGAGGAAAAAATAATTACTTTGTAGGTTTAAGCCCAACAAAAATAAAACAGTAAGCTTCTTTTTGAATGAATTCTCATTATATTTTAACATCTTTCTGGTTTCAATGTTTACCAAAAAAGGACCGCATTGTGGGATTAAAAAATAATCCATTTTATTAACGATGAATCTTAAAATCTTTCAGGTTGTCATACTTTTCTATTAAATAGAGAAAAATTAGCTTGGTTTAAAAAATAATAAAAAAAAAAATAAAGTGGCAAAGTGCATTTCAAAAACCACAACACATCAATCAACTCTCGGTGCGCCGCCGTTGAAAGCTTCGTAAGTTTTTAATTAAAAACCATGACATAGACTTTGCCTGGAGATGTAAAGATGTAGTAAATAGTTTTGCCTCTATAGTTGGATGTCACATTCTCTACACCGTAGTTTTGTTGTTGTTGTTTTATATTTTTATTTGCATATTATGAAAAGTAAATTAAATGTTCGATTACTAAAGTTCAAGTGTGCGCATTGAAGCAATAAATCAAGAGACTCTTTTTCTTCTTCTTAATTAATCCTGCAGACTTTTGCTTAATCAGTAAAAATGCAAATTACCCGTCGGATGTTGTTTATGAGAGGTTTGTTATTTTCTTTTTTTATTTTTATTTTCCTTTTTAAAATGTTTAATATAATGATTTTGATACATCAGAGTCAGAGAAGATATGTACATACGAAAAAAATGTGTTTTTAATAGCCGTTTTATGTAACCAATTCACATTTTTTAATTGAGGATATCATTTACAGTGTTGTAAATGGAGAGTAATTTTTCATTTAAATGAGTTCCGAAAAAAAGTAATACAATTTTCGATAAGAGTATTTTACACGATTTTCTGGTAATGGGAAATAAATGTCTAACTTTGTAATAGTGTCTTGATAGCCTTACTCCAGTCCTTAGAACATCGTAAAAAAAATAGATTCGTCCGAAGATGGGTAATTGGCTTCGTCAAAAAGCAAATTGCCTCCTTTTTTATAATTATACCACACTCAAAAGCTTTTGAATATTGTTTTTTATATACCAGAGACACAGCGTGAGCATTAGGAAAAAGGAAGATGTTAGAAAAGAGGAATCGGTGTACATTGGTTTAGAATTCTTGAACACTGTAACGAAAGGGAAAGACAGAGGGTGATTAAGACATTCTACATTCGTGTAGTACGGCGTAAAAATTAATCTCTTTACTTCACAGTACGACCAAAGTTGGACTTAAGTGTATACTAAGTCAAAGGTAAAGCAAGTCACATTACGACAATGTTCGTGGAAGTTCGGGAATGAGTCAATGATGTTTTTGCCACTAATCATTTTTAAATCCCTTCTTTAAATGTTGTCCAAGAAGCTTGTAAGTAAGTTTTTGGAGCAACAGTCCAAAAATGGGAGTTATACTTTAGTCTTGAACGCATATATGTTTTATAAATTGTTGCCAAATTAGAAAGAGAGACAACTTTCTTGTTTTAAAAAACCACATCACGAATGTGATCCTTCCACAAGATGTGATTACTGATTCCTACTTACCGAAAATACCGACATGCTCAATATAAATGATGCAAGTGTCACTCATCGATAACGGCAAGAGGTTATACAAGACAAAATTGGGTGTTAGAAGCATTAAATTCAACGATTTTTTGTTGAAGTCAGGAGATTATTAATAGAAATGAGAAAGATTATCGGAGACAGAACAGAGCCCTGTGGCACATCAGCATTTATTTTGTTGGTTTTCAGACTAGAACCCATCCAATAGTATACTTGAATTGACGGGTTTAAATGGTAATTTCTAGTCCAACGAAATAGGGCTCATCTCACTAAGCTGAAGGCATGCATTTTCAAAAAGATGCCAAACCCTGACTTAAAAGGGTGAGAGTAACCACATCCAGAGGCACCCCTCAGGGTGGAGTTCTCTCACCGCTACTTTGGGTTCTTGTCATGAACGGTATACTCTCTAAATTGAAATCAAGTGGAGTAAAGATAATAGCCTACGCTGATGATCTTGCATTGCTAGCGACTGGCAAGTTCCTACCCACTATCAGTGAACAAACCGAATACGCCCTCTCGTTAGTAAGCAAATGGACTAGGAACTGTGGGCTGACAGTTAATCCAGCTAAAACAGAACTAGTGCTATTTACTAACAAGCGTAAAATACCTGATTTTAAAATTCCTTCAATCGAAGGCTGCCCTCTTAAAATCTCTGATCACGCAAAGTACCTCGGTGTGATCTTAGATAAAAAACTAAACTGGGGCCTGAACACTAAAGATAGATTCAAAAAGGCATCGATTGCCTTTTACTCCTTCAATAGAATTTTCGGGAAAACCTGGGGACCAAACCCTAAAATTATCAGATGGATGTATTCGGCAATAATTAGACCAATACTAACCTATGGTAATTTGGTATGGTGGAAAGCTTTAGAAAAGAACACGAACCTGAAAACTTTGACAAAAGTTCAAAGACTTGCGTGCACTGCCATTACGGGAGCAATGAGATCCACTCCAACTGCGGGACTGGAAGTTATACTCAATTTGATTCCCCTAGACCTCTTTGTTCAAGAATCTGCGGCCAAAAGTGCCCTGAGACTTAGTCAAACTAAAGTCTGGATAAACAGTTCCATAGGACACGCCCAGATCCTTCATAAAATGATGGGTCACAGTAATACAGCAGACTATAAAATACCCGAACTTGATTTTCATAAACCATTCCAAGCTGCCATCCCAAGCAGAGAGGAATGGATAGATAATATACCATACTCCAGTGAGTCGTCAATAGCTATCTATACTGATGGCTCTAAAATGGACACTGGTGTAGGGGCAGGCTTCTATTCTGAATCTCTCAAGTTGACCGCCTCGCTTAGGCTTCCAAACCACAGCAGCGTCTTCCAAGCGGAGGTCCTGGCAGTGACAACAGCTGCTAAAAAGGTATCAATGATGGCGATACCAAGAGCTGATATCACTTTTTACATTGATAGCCAAGCGGCAATAAAAGCGATTACTGCAACTGAGGTAAAATCAAAGCTTGTTTCATGCTGCCTCGAAGAGCTTAAGGTTCTTGGCGCACAGCACAACATTAGACTCTGCTGGGTCCCAGGCCCCAGCGATATAGTAGGCAACGAGAAAGCCGATGAATTAGCAAGATTAGGGTCAATGCTTGACGTAAGCCAAGCTCAGCTAGTTAGCATCCCTACCTGTTATTTAAAACAGGAAATCTCAAAAAGAATAACAATTAAGGCCGATGAAAGGTGGAACCTTCTTGACACCTGCGGCACTACAAGAAAGATCTGGCCCTGTTTTAACAAACAAAGAACGGAAAGAATTATGCAGCTACAAAAGGGATCACTTCGATCTCTTGTAAGCATAATCACCGGTCATAATCTGTTAGGTTATCATATGAAAAAGATGAGAATCAGTTCAGATGATCTATGCAGAGGATGCGGTGACGAGGAGGTGCATGAAGACACTTCGCACTTTCTGTGTCACTGACCCGCACTCTCCCATCAAAGGAAGAAACTGCTTGGCAACTTTTTCTTCGGGGATTTAAAAGAACTCTCTAGTACGCCAGGTACTAGCATTCTGAACTTCGTCAAAGCCTCTAAATGGCTTGACTAAATGAACACATAGGTTTTTCTTATTAGCTTGAGTAGCAATTACTCACGGGTATCACAACGGATCTGTATTGATCTAAGTGTGACGGATAAGACATCAACTGTCAGCCCCTCAACCTAACCTAACCTGACTTAAAAATGATGTACAGATTTGTTTCACTGTTCGTTGAGATGAACCATGAGATCACCAGTGGACCTATTGCTGCGAAAGTTTTACTGCCGGTTATTTAGAAGATTTCGTTTTTCAAGAAATTTCTTAAGCTAAAAATTGATATGTTGTTATGACCTTGGAGAGAAGGGACGTTAATGCAATCGGTCGATATATTTCAGGGTGAAGATCTCCTTTTTTGGGGATTGTTCGATCAAATTCTGCTGTTCAAGTATTCGAAAAATTACTTCAAGAGTAAGAAAGTTTAAAAAGCCTGAGCAGTGATTTTTCCAGCAGAGATATTATCTGGACGAATCTCAAGAAACTAAGCAATCACTGATTAGGTCCATTAAAATTGACTGCTAGGCACTGTTAGACTAGCAACGCAATCAATCTCGTATTCTTTTAGAATAAGGCAAGCGCTACCGAACAATGCTAACTTTATTTTATTTTTTTCTAAAAATGTTCAGCTAAACATCGACGACAATCGGACCCAACAAGAGACGGCACAACTTGTTGCACTTAGCTTATTTCCAAAAGTGCTCCTGACCCCTCATTCCTCCGACTAAACACCTATCGATTTATTTGAAGGGGGCTATCTTAAGTTTATGCCGACAAACCAGTACTCTTGAGTCATTGGGTCAATATTCAATCCACTATTGACTATACAGCCGATTTATTGGAAAAAATAGTACAAAGTTTGACTCATCCAATGGACTTATAGCTGAGGCAGAATAAGTCTGCCGGAAATCATATTTAAAAAAACAAATACCAAGAAACAATCTACCACATTTTAATAAAATGGAAAAATACATTTCAACAATATTTCTGTGTATAATTATTTTTTAAAGATCTTAAAAAAACACCCGATAGTAAAACAAAACTGAATTTCTCCTCACTTATGCAGCTTTATAACGTATACCTTTTTGTATAACCACTCCTTGGTTCTTGAAATTAATAAATCTCCAGGGTGGAGCCACAAGGCCATTTAGCCAATTCATTTACTGATTTCATTATAAATATATTAAATTTTCAGATTTGGTAACATAACACAAAATGTTTTTTTTTGTTCCTGCTCTTGCCGTTGGCTATAGATTTATCGATTTTGAGATTATGAGATTTTTATTATTAAAAAAAGGCATGAATCACATCTTTTTGGTATCCTTTAACAAATTCATTGATTTTATTAAAAAAAAAAAAAAAAAAAAAAAAAAAAAACAAACAAACAAACAAAAGTAAAGAAAATAACATTTAGGGGTATTTCACAAAAATTCTCTTCTGTTTATTTGTAGCAACCTCCTCTTTTCTATTTTTGAACTGGAATAGTAACCTTTTTATAAACGATTTCCGGTTTGAGGAAATCTATTCAAATAGGCAATCTTCGAAATGTCCAAAAGCCTTATAATAAGACGACATTCATATACGTAGGTACACATGATTTGCCACACTGATTTTTCCAATTCCCTTGAACAACAACACTCTTCTTTTTCTTCTTGTCTTTATATTCTCTGAATCATCATAGAATTATAAATGTTTCTGCCACATTGGTTTTTGTTAAATGGTTATTGTTGACCTAAATGTGTAGAAGACTCATTTTTAGGAAATTGAATATAATTTTACAATCATAGAAGTGGAGGGTATTTGGCGCCTTATGTATACTTTCCTGTCGACCTTTTTCAACCATTTTTGAATGAATTAAACTTTATATGCATTCATTGGAGAGAAATAGAGTTTATTTGGCTTTCAAAAACCTAACACTCTGGTTAACGAGTTCAAATATTAAAATTTTTAAGTTCTCCCAACTCCAACAATTTTTATGCATGCCGAGTCTCTGAAGTGAAGGAAGAGTTTTTTCTGTTTTAATATGGTTCCAATAAAAGTGAAATTCACTGGAAAATCTCATTTGGCCAAAAACGTATCCCGAAATATAACATTTCTGAACAATCAATGAATTCCCTAACCTATATTGAACTGTTCGAAAGGTGATCCTATCCATTGCGTATTTATGTAAATATAAGTGTATAAATTCTTTATGAATACAAAATGTTTCTGAGGTCCTTAAATATCATAAAGCCGCCAAACCTTAACTTAAAGGTAAATTTGTATTTGTTTCGTGAATCCATTTATTTTTATGACCAAAGTGAAATATATATGAATGTGCCTATTGAGCAACGTTTTGGTAAGGTAAAATCGATTCCTTTCAACGGAAAACCATATTAGCCATGGGGGAATCTGAATTTCAATACAAGAGATAAATAACATTATAACAAATCCTGGCCTATTCAACTTTTATCTTGGGGGAAAAACTGCGTAACTTTTTAAATTATTTTCTATTAATTCCCCCAAATAAGGACAATAATTTGGCTACTTTTATCGGTTATCGGTTTTGTTGTTGTAGTAAATAATGGAGAAATATTTATCTCATCTTGTTTGCAAATATTCCAATATTGTATATAAAATCGATATTATTAAGAATTTATGGAGGACAATAGAAATAAAATAGAACTTTCTTTTTTATAACTTATGTAGCAATGAAATAAGCCGAATTGATTTATTAAACAAAAACTTTTTCCTTCTATGTACATCGAGTCACGCTATTGGCTTGTTTTTTGAGAAGAAAATAAAATAGCTGTTGAAAACCCAAAAGTTGTAAATCAATTTTCCTAAAAAAAAAAACTGTAACGAGATTTTAATGTGGGAGTGTTGTAAATCTTTTGTTTTTGTTGTAGAAAACTTAACAATGTTGTTTTTTATGTTTTTTCACATTAACAGGCTTAAAACAAAGCCCATCTTTCTTCTCACAGAGCAGAGCGCTAAAATGTTCTCTTTAATTTGTTCTTGTATACCTAACCTACTCCCTTGAACTTTATGGAATGACGTTCTCTCAGAAGTTACTCATATATGTATGTACCTACAGTTGCCTTTGATTTAGTTTGAGAAAGTTTTTCAAAGGCCAAAGTGATATTGGAGTTGGGAAGACTGGGCTACAACAAAAAAAAAAGATAAACAAGTAAACATGCAGTTGAGCGCCTCATGTTGCTAACTTTACTCATCTCACAACTTTAACAATGAAGCGTGATTTTTGTAAGCAAGTAACAGTAGTAACAATTTTTTGAGCAGTTAAAATTACTCCCATAAATGATTAATTTTAAGCTAGCTTCAATTGTTTCAAGGGGTGTTTTTTTGTCAAAAGTCATAATACTGAGATGAAATAACACCTTTAAGGTTTTGCCCTTTTGGGTTAGTGGATTTTTTAATAAAATATAAAAAAGTAGCCCAAAATGTATATGCCAAAGAGTGACACTTTTGGACTGCATTTAAATTGTTTGTTGTTTTACTTTTGTTCTTTTTTATTAAAAAAAACACATAGTTCACTGAGGCGTATACGACGTTGTCTTTGAGGGTAACGGTGGTAAGCGGCTTTTTAGCATCGCCCTGCAAGAAAAATTCACGAAACCGCTCTCGCAGAATATCGATTGTGTCTTGAGTTGTGTGGCAAGTAGCGCTAACCCAGATGTCTTCAGTATCCATATCATATCATATCATACAATTTCGAATATTTTAAGGTAGGAAAGGAAACATTTTCCGATCATCTGCCAATAACGATACAAATTCTAAACGACAAATCCTGCAGTACTCGAGCAGACGCTCGTGATCTGGGTATTAAAATCCTCAAATGGAACAAAAATAAAAAAGAGGAATATAAAACAACAATGGATGCCCTGCTTCAAACAAAACAAAATGGATCGATTGCAAATTATTTGCCTTTATGTGATCTTGAATCAATCGTCATAAAATCGGCGACATCAATTCCCAAATCAGGTGCACTCTATAAGAAATCCGCATGGTATGATCGTGAATGCGAAAAACTTAGAAAAAAATGTTTAGCCTTGCTCAACTTGTTTAGGAAAAACGAATCTCAGTCGATTAGAATAGATTATTTGGAAGCAAATAAGCATTATAAAGAAACGGTAAAAATAAAAAAGAGAACTCATGAAGAAAAATTGGCATGTGAACTAAGTCAAAGCAAGGATGCAAAAGAATTTTGGTCTTTAACTAGAAAACTGTCTGGTAATTACCAATCAAAAGAACAAGTTTCGATCCTCTTGGAAAGCTTACGACTCCATTTTGAATCTCTATTATACCAAACGGAGCAAACTACTTGGAGTTTTGCACAACCCAACATTGTGGACGATCTTCTAGATAAAAAAATTAGATTTGAAGAAGTCGAATTGGTACTTCACTCCTTAAGAGATGGCAAAGCATCAGGACCGGACGGCATACCGGCCGAATTCTACAAATATAACTCCCGAACTTTCAAAGAGAACTTCGCAAAAGCACTCATATTACCAATATACAAAAAAGGTGACAGCTCAAATCCAGCCAATTATAGGGGGATCACTTTGTTGAACTCGGCGCTAAAAGCTTATACAACATTATTATACAAAAGACTCGAAGAGTGGGTTTCCGTGAACGAAAAACTCAGCGAGTTTCAAGCTGGCTTCCGCTCTGGTTACTCTACTGTCGATTACATTTTCATCTTAACTTCAATAGCGCAAATGAAATTAGACCATAATATAAAGCTTTATACTTTCTTTGTCGATTTTGGGGCTGCATTTGACATGATAAATCGAAATGCAATGTTCTACAAGCTGTACAATTTAGGAATATCTACAAAATTCATACGTGCATTAATAAAACTTTATCAGCAAACAACAGCAAATATAGGCAATGGTAAAGAACGATCAGAAAGACTGATTGCAAACCGAGGTGTCAAACAAGGCTGCAACCTCAGCCCCTTACTGTTCGCACTCTTTCTCGATGACCTTGTGGAGTGGCTTACATGTGGGGTTGGTATTGACAACACAAAGGTAAAGGTTATCATGTACGCGGATGACATAGTCATTCTTGCCGAATCACCATCTTCATTGCAACTGATGATAAACAAGCTCTATCAGTATTGCTTATTATGGGGTCTGGAGGTAAATGTGGAAAAATCAAAGGTTATGATTTTCCAAAAAGGGTCCGGAAGAAATGCAAGTGGTGAAAATTGGAAATATGGCGAACGTAAGCTAGAAGTAGTAAAAAAATATACCTATCTCGGAATGGAATTATCGTTCAATTTAAAAATGGAAAACCACCTAAAAAATAAAGTAGATAAGGCGAAATCAGCAATATGCCAGAATTGGAAAAAAATTTTCAGCAACAATTTAATAACTATCAGCTCCAAATATAGTGTATTTAAAGCTACAGCCAAATCAATTATGTTTTATGGTGCACAAGTTTGGGGGATAGAACGACACGAGGAAACTGAAAGCCTGCTGCGGTTCTTTCTAAGGAAAATCTTTTACCTTCCATTAAACACGCCAAAATATATGTATCACCTGGAGTCGGGATTGCCAACAATGTTTATTTCTGCTCTTAAACTACATGCAGATTATTTATTAAGGGTGATAAATATGGAAGAATCAAGACTTCCGAAGAAGATTCTTAAGTATGCACTGAAAAAGAAAACTCTCTTCGTCAAAAATTGGGTTAAACTTGCCGGAAACTGTGGAATAACGATTAACTTGTCAGAAGCTAACTCAAACCAGTGGAAAAAGATCTTTTATGAAATAATCCAGCTGACTGATGAAAATGAAAGATATGCCTTTATCGAAAAAGCTCGCAGTTCAACAGAGCGAAAGTATTATTCATTGATCAATTACAATCTTAATGAAAATAACTACTTTAAAAGCTGTTTCTCGTGCTACAACATAGGGACCATCTTCAAAATTAGAGGCGAACTCATCAAATTAAACTTTACTCCACATCGAACGGCGGGGAACTGTAGTTTATGTAATCTGCAAGAGAGGGAAGACATCCTTCATTTTATTGGAGTTTGTCCCGTGCTCAAAGAAATAAGGCGTCACTACTTTGGTAAAAATGTTCTACTCATCGAGGAAGTAAAGAGTTATCTAAATGGTTTCGACTGGCAGCTTCTATTCAACTATTATAGTAAGGCCTATGCTTATAGAACAAGGATAATCACCGAAAGTTTTTAATTAGCTATGCAATAATGTATGTTTTAGTTTTAATTAAAATCTGTGGCCAGAAGGAAAAACAACATAAGTCACTTTTTGTAGTTTTTCAGGAGAGCAATTTGAAAGTTTGCTTTGCGCTCGCAAAAAAAATATACAACATATTGAAAAAGTAAAAACGCAGAAATAAGCAGGATAATAATAATTATTATTTTTTATTTAAATAAGTTAATTTTTTTGATTATTTATAGGTAATTTTACAAAAAACAAGACTTATGTTGTTTTTCCTTATTAAGTTTTGTTAATATTTCGGTGTTAAGTCGACTTATGTCTTTTTTCCGAACTGAGATTAATAAATTATTTTGTTTAAGTTAACTTATGTCATTTTTACAAAATAGAAACATTGTTTGCAATCGATCTAAGTCGACGTATGTTCTTTTTCCAAAACATGTTGTTGATATCTTAAATGATAAGTCGAAATCGCAAAAAAGAGTAATGTTCAATGAACAGACGGAATGACACGGTAGACGATAATATCTTTTCTTTTTAACTAGTAGAAATCAACAATGACAAAAACTTGTATAAATAATGTTTTATTTAAGAAATTAACACTTAGATATTAATAATTAAAAATAACAAAAATATATTTGTTTTTATTCATTATTATTTTCATCATCGCAGCCATATTCATCTGGACAAATCTCTCCTGATTTAGTAATGGTGTCAACAACTAAACTTCTATAGATCTTGTGCTTTTTCCTTGCAAATCGGGGGGACATTTTAAATTACTTTAATGTCAGATGTCTTAAGAGTGTTAACGCCTCGTTTTTTTAAGTTCATGGTCTTGAACGGCTCATTTTCATCTAGTGAGTTTTTGTAGAACAAAGAACCAAACTCATTTTTTTTGTACCGAAGCCACCTAAAATCCCGCCAAGAATATTTCCCCCCATCTGTGTTCACTTTTCGCCAAATTAACTTTTCTTTTAAGGATGCTGCAAAGTCGAGAAAATTTGGCTGCTTCATATCAATTACCTTAAACGGATTCTTGTCTCTTAAGCTGGATATTAAGTTTTGCCAGTCTCTGGGATGATGAATCTTAGCTGAGGTGTTCTTTTTTTTTCTCTCAATGACAGAATGGTCGACATCATATTCCATATGTGTGTGACCAGGCTCCAGGAATTTGTGGTCTATTATTTCCAGTTGTTGAACGACTGAAATTAAGTCTCTCATTCCGCCTTCCCAATCATTGTAGCGTGTTCAAGGCGGAACTTTTGGCGATAAAAGAAGTCTTGTCCTGGCTTAAAGAAAACGTGATATCAACATCTGATATCCGTATTTTCTCAGATAGTCAGGCCGCTATCTAATCTCTGGATTCTGTCTCTACAAACTCTATAACAGTCCATAACCGTCGATTATCTCTAATGGAGATGGCACAACAGTTTAATATTCACCTTTGCTGGGTGCCGGGCCATAGAGACATTCCAGGTAACTGTAAGGCAGATGAACTCGCCAGAAACGGTACAGTACAGCCCATCCTACCACGTTTGGCACGTACTGGCATACCAATCGCTACTTGTAAACTGTTGCTAATGCAAGACGCTGTGAGGAGGGCAACATCACCACGTGTTAAGTCACAAAAAACATCTGGCCAACACTGGATTTAAAACGTTCAAGGTGCTTGCTCTCTCTAAGCAGATCGCATATAAGCTCGATAATAGGTGTCATAACCGGACACTGTCTAATAGGAAAGCACGCCACGAGATTAGGCGTATTCTCAAATGATTTTTGCAGAAGCTGTGTGGACGAGGAAGAGGAAGAAACAGTTCTTCATCTTCTCTGGACATGCCCTGCTCTGGCTCGAAAACGCAAAAATTACCTAGGAGAATTCTTCTATAACGATCTAAACGATCTAAATCATATCGGCATAATCAGCCTCTTACGTTTCGTAAGAGACTCAAACTGGTTCCATTGAGCTTAGGAAGAAACCTCAAGATTCATGTGGTATCACAATGGGCCATTAAACTGGCCTAAGTGTGTCCGTTTCCACCTTGGACAGCCACTATAACCTAACCTAACCTAAGCAAATCACAACTAAAAAAACAGCAAATGGGACACAACTACAACACGACTGCCCGCCAGCACAAAACTTTTGTAAGAACAAAACAGCAAAAGTCACACACTGGACACAATTTTGCTCTCAGAACAAAGACACAAGTATACTTATTTTCAAGGATTTTAGTAACGGTCTTTTGGAACAACAGCATAACTTCACTTGTGTTGAGTATTATCGTAAGGAAGGAATAAGGAAAAACCACACAAGTCAAGTTATTTTCGTATAACACAGAATTTTTGTTTGGAAAAAGGACACAAGTCGACTTATGTTCGCAAAATAAATGATTACAGTTTTGGAAAAAGAGCATATGTCTACTTATGTGTGTATTGATCTCATTTTCAATTATGGAATAAGTGCATAACTAGCATGTGAAAATTGAAATATTTGACTTATGCTGTTTTTCCTTGTGTAAAGTTAGTAGAAAAAGACTTATGTTATTTTTCTCTTGGCTATAATTCAGAAACCATAAGAGATAAAAATACGAAAAAAATATGGAAGATAGATTCGCATATTGCGCGTCCGATAGAATAATAAACTCAATTTCAACATAAGTCGACTTATGTAGTTTTTCCTTGTGGCCACAGAAATTTTAATTTTTGTTTTAACTAAACTAAAAGTCATTCCGTTTTAACTAAACTAAAAGTCATTCCGTTTTAACTAAACTAAAAGTCATTCCGTTTTAACTAAACTAAAAGTCATCGCGTTTTAACTAAACTCAAAGTCCACAAAAATTGTTTTAAAAATTGTAATATTACAAATATTTGGCAAAATGTATAAGTTAAAAATCAAATTAATATTTAAAAATTATAAACGAATTATATCACAATAATATTTTATACTACAGACACACGACAAACTTTGTCATGTCTTAATTTATTCATGTTCACTACTCAATACATTGTATAAAAATTTGTTTTTCATGAATAAAATTTATCTATCTAAAAATCTATCATACAATTCAGACCACAAGAAGTTGGTGATCATCGACATATATCGATAGCCGTTCACGGCGATGGCCTGGCCAGCATCATTTTCGAAGAAGTACGGATAGACGACGCGACGCCTTCAGCCCAAAAACCACACCAAAAATAGTAACTTCATTTTGATGCATTGGCACTTTGTGAATCTCGAGTGGATTGGTTTGTTTATTCACGTACCATTTCATCCAAAAATGGGCCTCATCGTTAAAGATCATTTTTCGACAAAAATTGGGATCAAATTTTAACTGCTCTAAAATAAAATTAGCGATAACATGGCACTGCGTAAGGTCGTTTGGTTTAAGCTCCTGGGATTCTTATGGGTGCAGGCCCAAATCAAGACGCAAACTTCAACATATTTTGGTCTGCGACAGGCCAAGTTTTTGTGAGCGACGTGGAATTAACTGCCTCGGATTCTACTACACACTTTCACAAATAGCGGGATTTTTTTGACGGAAATATTGCTTTTCTTTGACGTACGCGTTTTGGCTGATTGTCCAGTGGACTCGAGTGTCAAACGTTAAATAAATTGATGGTACCCATGTTTTGTTGGAAAATCTATCAATAGTATAGTAGGATTTTACACGAATAACAATAACAATATCCGTAGTATAAATACTACCGATAAAAGTTAGAGTAGAATCTTACTACAGATGGGTTTTTGACATTTATACGAGTCTCGAATGGATCTCATGTGATTTCGTTCTCAAATGTTGGTACGATTGATATTGCATTTGTATCTCGATGGCTGTGTTCGTTGAGTAGTTGTGCATTTGGAATCATGTGTGTTTTCCATTGGGGAAGAAAATCAATCTATTACTGTTGATATTATTTAGTTTTGTTAGTGAAAATGGACTAACTGGGCTTATTTTGCAAGAGAAAACAATAGAAAAGATATTTATGTTTTGCTATGTTTCTACCAAAGGTTTATCTCAGTTTAGATTAAATAAATCTTTTTGGTGTTTCCACCAAAAATTTAAAAATGATTTAGTTTGACAGCACTTTCTAAAATGCAAATGGTGTTTCGATGTTTCTTATGAAGTGCAAGTGAGATAGTTTGATTCGTGTTAAACAATGAATAACTGAATAGTTCAGCACCATATAAGAATATGCTACCTACTCCATGTGCAATTTTTTTTTTTGATTTGATTAAAACAAAACTATATTTTTTGTACACAAACATGCAAAAAAAAACAGACCATAACGCATTATTTGTAAAACCAACTCCTCCACACAGATTTTTCTTCACAAATTTTGACTCGACTCCGATCCCCGACCGGAATCGAGGCGAATCAAGCTCATTTCAACTCGATTCAGGTATATAAAGAATTTAGGCGAGCTTCAAGCTCGCTTCAACACCACATGTTAATGTAGTACATTTTATGTCAAATTGTTTGGTTAAAACTTTGAAATCGACTATCACATTACACAGACGTAATTTTTTGATCTTGATATTCAACTATCAAAAATCAGCTTACACGATTTCACCCTTGGTCTGAATTTCGCTATTTTTTTTTGGAATTTTTTGATAAATTATTCTGACAAATATTCAATTGCATCAACTTTCAAATATAAAAACCGGACTACTGCGGATCGTTTTTTTGGCAATTTCTCACTGTGTTATATATGGAATACCAACAAAAAAAACACGCCTAATGTGTATCTGATTTATTTTTCGAAACAAAAAATCTGTTCGCTTAGGTCGATAGCGCTCACCATAACGAAAGAAATAAGGAGCTGATTATTTCATGTCAAAAAATGAAACGAATTTTTCTACTGATTTGTGTTGTTATGATGCAACCAGAGTTTAAAACTCACCAAACAGTCAATCGTTGATGAATGTATTACTTGTCTTTGTTCCGTTTACTATAATTTTGCTCATTGACAAATCTTAAAAAAAAAAAAAACAGCTTCAACACTTAACACAATTCCTTCGAAAAAATCCTTTATGAACTTTTTAGAAGGGAATTATTTTCTTAAAAAGTAAATTCCCATAATTTTAAATTCTTGATGAATTCAAGATGAATTACCGAAACTTACTCAACACATTCTTAACTTTAAAACCATAAACAAAAACCATCAAAACTTCTCACGCAGCTAAAAACAAACTTCCCATACAACTATTTAGCTATAAAAAAAAATGAAAATACAATTTATTCCAATTTGTTTTAATCATACTTTGATTAAAACGAGCTCCACCTAAATAATTATATGAATATTCTATTATTTTGCCTAAACTATGCGATGTTTTGATTATTATCTATATCAGTTTACTCCACCTCAAACTACTCCCCTGAATCACCTCCCACATCAGATAAAATAGTTAGTAAATGTCACTCAAGTTTATTTCCATTTTTTTATACTAAATTAATTAGAAAAAGTTTCTAATTTCGTCATAGATTAGAAATGAGAATTAAAATGCACCCTTTTTTAGAGAATTCACGAAAACCTTTTATAAGAAAATTGAAAGAAAGGTTAAAAAGAGAAATCATCAAACAAAGAGCATTTCAGAATTTTCCCACTTGACGCATTTCGTGTCATAGTGACACTGATTAATTGTTTAACCTTTTGCGATCACGACCTATGACATCTTCGCAGGAAATTTTATGTATTGTATAAATAAATATTCTTGGTTTGGCAAAGAATTTAGATATACGAGTATCATGATTCATGACAAAGAAATTTGCATATTATTTATGTATGTATAAATCAAGTATCCTTTTTCAATGTATATAATATATCTATTTTGTAGATTTATTGCCAATAATAATTTGGGGGCCAAATATAAACTAGAAATACGAGTAAACTATCCCAATGCCAATTTAAGATGCATAAATATTTATTTTTAAGTTGGCAAAGAAAAACAAAAAGATACAAAAATCCTCCTTTTTTTTGCAATATTCCTCACAACAGGTGTTTTTCAATTGAAAATTCAAACCCCTCAACCTCAAAAACACATAAATAAACTTATTAAATATTCACCGTTATTCAAACTTACATTACTGCTGCGTTTCACAAATCCACCACCAAACGAATCCTCTACATTTATCGTTAACTTATTATTTTCCTTTTCCTCTCTTGTTGTTGTTGTTCCTGTTCCTGTTCTTGTTTCTATTTCCTTTTCTATTCGAGGTGGCAATGGCGGCGATGATGTCGACAAGTGGTCACGCAAATTACCATCAACAATTCCACAGTCATTAGTTGTAGTAGAAGTAGTGTTAACAACATTACCGAATTTAAATTTATTTAAGACATTTTCGTGCCAATTGTTAGAAGCTGTCGTTAGTGTATTGCCCATTGCTTATTACTCGGTATTCGCGTGCTACCGTAAAAAAAAACGTAAAAATAACCTTATCGTTCTTCTTTCGCTACTATCTTTCCGCAACAAGTCACCTTTATCAACTAAACCATGACCAGGCCAGTGTACCACACAAAAAACAACCAACCATCGAGCAAAACCACAACTTCACTTCATCGTATTTCGCTCGCTTGCTCGCTCGAATACTATTTAAGGATCAATCAATAACCACCAAAACCATATCTCGCCACCATCATGGTCGAGAATCGAGAGATGGAAGAATTAGCAGTAAGAGCAATTTAAAGATGTAAAGGGTGTCTTTTTTTTTATATGTAGAGTTATAGAACTTTAAGTTGGCAACACTATTTTAAGTGGTTGGCATTTTGACAGTTGTCAAGTGATTTCTTTTTAGTTATCAACATAAAAGACTGACGCCTGAACAACGCTCCCAAATTGTGCAAATTTATTTTGACAATCATGGCTCGAAATGCGTTTTCGCTCTACGTCCATTTAACGGTCAATACAACTTTTGGTTGAATTGATACTTCACCAAACAAAACTGACGTATTTGAAGTGATGACAATCTTCAAGTGATGTTGAGACACCTTTTTATTCACAAAAACTGACTGTTTCGTGTGCTTTATGCGTTGGCGGAATAATTGGTCCGTACTTAAAAAAAAGATGTTTTAAAATTACGTTGCGTTACATCACGTTAAGATGTGTTACGTTACGTTACGTTGTGTTACGTTACGTTACGTTGTGTTACGTTACGTTACGTTGTGTAACGTTACGGTCAATGGTGACCGCTATAGAGCCATTGTTACTAACTTTCTCGTTCATCAATTGGACAACCATAATATACAGGAGTTGTGGTTTCACAAAAAAGCGGTGCAACATGCCCCACAGCTCGTGCCACAATTGATTTATTGAAGGCTACGTTTGGTTACTGCTTAGTTTCACGTTACGGACCCACGAATTGGCCTCCAAAACAGTGCGATTTAACACGTGACTATTTTCTGTGGGGATATGTGAAGTGGCTAGTCTAAGCCGCTATGATAAGTTCTAAACGATTGACCACTTGAAATACTACTTTCACCTCGTTATTGGCAATATACGGTCAAAAAATTGGACCCACAGATTAGACTACGTCCGTCCCGAGCCAGCGCGTGCCGTGGCGGTCATTTTCCAGAAATCATATTTAAATTATAATGCCAAAAGATTTATCTATCGAAGAGAGTACATTTTATTTCAATTTTAAAAAACATTTTTGCTCTATTATATTTTTAAGTTCTATACCTCTTGCAAAAAAAACACCCTTTTTGTAGAGTAAACAGGGATGGCCACGGCGATTGACGACTACGGCGACGTTCGTTGTTGGATACTCTTGTGTGTGCGTTGTTCTGTTAAATTTTAATGAAACATCAGTATCGTATACTAGTTTGCTCCAAGTCCCCCCATCTCCTTAACCGCCACCCCCCCCCCCTCCTGCATCAACAAAACCATCGTTCAATGGACGAAGAAGAAGTGAATTGAATTGTTGTTGTTGTTATAGATAAGCACAGATATGATGTGATACAGATAAAGGCGAAGCATATTGATTTTTGTTTTAGACGCGCGGCCTGATAAGAGCATTCATGTGGATTAACTTGTTGGTGGGGATTTTAGTAGAAAGTAGCAATAATACGTATTTTATTTTAATTTTTGTTGTTGTTTTATTTCTTATTTTGCTTTTAAATTGAAATTATGGTATAAGCAAAAAACAACACACAGCAAGTTGTCCATTAAAATATTTATTAATAATGAAATTGGTATAATTTTAGTGTTTTAGCATTAAAAATAGAAAGTAACATTAAACGAACTAAAAAGGGGTTTATTTATATAAAATATAAAAAGTATTATTTTTAAAATTAGGATTAAATGGATAAACAGTTTGTTTTATTTTGTTTTTGTCTTGGACTCATTTTTTTTATTGATTTAATAAATTTATTTGTATCCATCGAATGGAAAGTTTAGTACATCAGTTTATGTATACATTTGGAAGGATATTTCTGTTTCTTGTTTGATTTTATAATATTTCAGTTTCCTGTATAAAATTTTCTGCTCAACGGAGGATTTAATTTACAAATTGTGAATTTTAAAATAAATTTGAATTCGAAAAAGGTAATGACCGATAGAGTAAATCAGATGGATTTTTTTTATTGTTATTTGTCTTTGCTGTTTCAAAATCCTGCTTTTTTTCTCTTAAAGTAAGGCTGTTTCATTTTCTTTTCTTTCACACAATTTCTTGTATGCCCAGGACCTCAATTCTAAATAAGTTAGGCCCCTTTTTGGTTAAGTTATAAATTTCTTTGAAGGGACAATCAAAATCAGTAGTTATTTGCGTACGAAAATTAACAACGAATGCGCTTGTTTGTCGGTCCTTTTCGATTTCTTCTCGGTGTAGCCATACTCATAAGTGTTGTTATAGGATGTTTTTATTAGTTGCAAGAGAAGTTTCGACGGATGTTGTCTATGTTTTGACAGTTGAGTATGTCAAACTGTGTTGACAGTCCTGTTCAGTAAAGTTTGGTCATTCATTATAAATCGTTTATCGCCAGAACAACATTTTTTGCGGAGCACTTTGTCCACTGTGTTTAGTGATAAAGCTCATTTTTGGTACAATGGCTTTGCCAATGAGCAAAATAACCGTCTACAGAGTGAAGAAGCTACATTTCAATAACGAATCACAATTACATCCATTAAAGTTGACTGTTTGTGGCGGTTTACATTCTGGGAGTATCATTGGTCCTTATTTCTTTCGTTACGGGAAATGTTTTAGTTTCCAAATATGCGGTTCCAACAAGACGACGTTACTTGTTGTTAATCATCAATTTATTGCAAATTAAATGTAGTGAAAACTTTATTTCCAAAAGTGATTTAGTATATTAAAAGCCAATATTCAAGTTACCATTAACGCCATGCGGCCAGATTTAAAAAAATCATATTTAAAAAATACATGTCATGAAATTATCACTAAGATTGGATTAATCAATGAAACAACTCCTGTACGCAAAGTCTGTTATAGTGTGCACCCACTGAAAGGGTTATGTATACCTTTATAATTATTAAACACAGCAATTAGGAAGGCAGGACAGGATTAGAAAGGGAGATGCCGATGCACATTACTTTTGAATGTCTACACATTGTAATGAGTGGGATATATTGAGCTTGATCATTCCACATTCGTGTTGTACACTTAAGAAAGAATCCCTATATTTAACAGTACGTCGGAAATTGGACTCAAGGGTAAACTGATGAGCATTACTAGAAGTAATAATACCGTTAAAATACCTTGCTTGACTTTACGGCTTTGGTGAAGATAGCAAATGTCTCAGTAAGAGAACGATTCGCCTATCATTTTTAGAGATATCTTTTCAATTATATCCAAATGACTCAATTACGTTATAAGAACACCAGCCTAGATCTAAGATTATGAAGCTTTGTAAATTATAGCGAGATCAGAAGGGGTAAAAAACTTCTTGCATCGTCGGAGAAAACCTAAGCACTTAGCAGTATTTTGGACGATGTCAAATTTGTGACCCACAAGAGCTGAAATTTGTCTCTTAGATGCAAGTACCACACATTGGTAATGCTATTGGGGAAGGGTAACGCTGGCGCTGTTGTGACAGTAAACTGCACTCGGCTTTTGAAGCATTAAATTCTACGTTTTTTTTTTATTTCCAATTAGACAATGATGTAAAGATCAAAATTTATTGAGCTTATCATACGCTGTCGTTCGCGTTGGTAGTCTACATCCGAAGGACAAGTATGATAATCTAAAAACGAATATAAAAAGCTGAGGGTACTGTCATCTACGAAACAATTAATTTAGTTGAAAGTTTTAGACAAAAGATCATTACATTGTCTGTTGTCGCAGCCCATAATTAAAAATGTTTTCAAAAATATTCCCGTATATGAAATCCTCAAAAATCCCAGCTTAACAAATATAAATAATATTACTGAGTTTCTCAAAAAAGCAAAAATTGTAACTTGAATTTTCAACCAAAAACCCAATAGTCTCTGCAGCTGGCTTGTTAAATTTTATATTAGCTTGTAATTTTAATTGCTTGTTAATAAATATTAATAATAATAATAATAAAAATAAGGAAGAGTATCGGAGACAAAACGCCTCCCTGGGGTACGCCAGTGTTTGTTTTGTGGATAACAGATTTAAAACCATCTAATACTTGAATCGAACAGTCCCAAAAGGTAATTTCTAACAAAGAAGAGATTCGTCAATAAAAATCCAAGAATTTTGGATAGGAGAGCTTGATGCTTCAAATATCAAGTACAATAATCTTACATCCTCCAAATCTATGTAAAGATTGGTTCCACTGTTCGGTGAGATAAACCATGAGATCACCAGTCGACCAATTGCTACTAGAGCCATACTGCTGGTCATCCGGCCTTCGCTCTTCAAAATATTTCTTAAGCTGAAAATTGATCAGAAAGCTACGAAATACAAAAGATTGCTTTCAAAATTATTGTCATTTGCAATAATGAAAGTTCTGAGACGGACTGGATAAACATCGATTGATTGACATGATTTAACTCAATGTTTGTGTGATGAATAAAGCGGAAAATTTTCTCTAAAATCCCGGTCATCCCGGTTACTAACATTTAGCATATTTTGTTTTAGTTAAAGTGTTATATAGTTTAAGTTCAGAGATAATTTTAAATGTTGTTTGTTTTTTTTTTTCTAGTCAATTTTGTTTTTAATTATGCAAATACAAAATGATGCAATGAATTTTAATTTTGTTTTAATTTCAAATTCGATACAGTTTTAATGCATATTCATATACTAAATCTAATAAACTGGTCTTTGTTTATATATATATCCAAATACAGTTATAATTGTGTTGTATGGCTTGAAAGGCAACTTATGATACATATTTTAATTAACTCAACATGATCTAAGCTTCTTAAGTAATAACTTCTAGCTACTTTTCAATTTGGATCACGTTCTACTTAATATATGTATATTATTTTATAATGTAGCTAAATTATAATAAGCGCAGGATTCTGATTAAATGAAAATGGAATTTTCAGTGCAGAGCCTTATAAAAACATGCTGCTTTTTAATTTTTTAAATTAAACAGAAGTAAAAAAATATAATTTTAATAACACATAAAATATTTTTAATTTGTAATTAATTCAAATCTAGCCTTATAATTTGTCTATCACCTCAGGTTTTTTAAAATATACCCCTCTAAAAATGTTAAAGAATGTTGAGTTATTCTTCGAAGATTGAAGACAACACTTTAAAGAAAAAAAAACACCTGTTATAACTTTTATATTTACAAAAGTTAGTCCGATTCTAAACTCTTTTGATAGCCCAATTTCTTATCAAATCTCTAAAGCTCGGTTTAAGGAAAAATAAGAACTCGATTAAGTTCTAAATCATTTTTTCATTAAGCGTTAGAACTCTGATTTAAATCTCATTTTGAAATAGAACTTTAAGGAACTCGGTTTAGCAATTATTTTACTTCTACAAATGAATCGGTGATTGTTAAAACAACATAAGTAACAGAATTTTCGAAATCACTTTTATTATGGTTTTGCACTGCTTAGGGGTAGAGCTTTAGGTTGAGAACATAAAAAACATAAATTGATACCTGAAACACACAAAAATTCGATCGCGAAAATCGCATTTAGTGTTAAAACAACATATCTGTTCTGCCATATTGACAAATGAGTGCTAAAACACATTTAGTGCATGCATTTAATTTCTTTTTACACCCAACGCTGGAAAAACGTAGTAGGCTAACGGTTGTTTTTTGCAGTTTCTTTCATAATAATATTATTGTCAGTCAACAAAATAATGTACTGCAATTCAAGAATTGGTGGCATGAATTCTATAAAAGAACCTGCTAATCAACTTGCTCATATGGAAGGTCTGTCCCTAAGGACAAAAAGTTATCTTTCCAGGTTTCAAAGTATACCCATTTCATACATAAGAGTGATAATGCTGGAAACGTGACATGCAAGGAATTCGTTGATGGATTGCCAACGTTCTGTTTTTTTTTTAAGGCTACCTAAAAAAACTGTGACCAAGAACTCCTACAATTTCCAACAGAAAAGGCTTACACGAGCAAGAGACCGATAAACGAAAAAAAGATAGCTGATATCTTAAGACTTTTACCTTATGTGCCTGAAGAGAACCAAACGTTTTATGAAGAGTTTTTGTTATGAGTTTTTTTTTAATAAAATACTGAACTCTTAATAATGTGTTATTTTGTTAATTTTCAGTTGATTTTTCTATAACTTACGTGGCAAATTGAGTGTTAAAACAACATAACTTAAAGTATTTGAGTTGTTTTGGCTCTCAACAAAACGTTTGGTGTTAAAACAACATAAAAAATAAAGTTAGTTTTTTTTTAAATCTCCTTTGCTAAAAACATTTTTTTAAAACTTTTAATTGTTTACAACTCGCAGAACTGCCCCTAATCAGATTTTGAAGTTAAAATTGTCAATGCGGCCGCGTTGTCAAAAATATAAGGTTTTTTGTCTCTCCTGCAAAAACAAAAAAATGTCACTTATGTTGTTTTAACAATCACCGATTCAAATGACTTGACGTTAAGTTAATTTTTAACTATGGACGATCAGAGGTCCTGGGTTTAATCCCTGCATATACCACCCACAGTTTTTTTTCACAGGTACTGCCTATTGCAAGTTGTCTACAATCTGTTGCGACACCTAATTTATGTATTTATAATTTTATCATGGAAACGGCTTTAGAGCCGATATCAAATTTTAGAAGTTTTTATTTAACCAAAATTGGTAAACGTCGTTTTATAGGGATAAGTGCCTTGAAATGAAATGCCAAAGAATGGCAGGTTTTTTTTCTCAGCGTTTGGCAGGGGTTAGGTGGTGAAAAAATGTATTTTTTCGCAACAATTGAGACTTGGTATAAACAAGAGAGCGATATAAAAAAATATCAGTAAAATTGATCAGAAAACAATATGAGTACAAGACGTCTCACTTTGATTTCCACCCTCCCCCTGCCACTTTCAAAGTGAGCCTCATTTTGAATGCCCACGTAAACTTTACGTTTACTTAAGTATAAGAAAACATCTTCTGAGAGTGCAAAAAAGTAAGTCCCAGACATTTTAGTTCCACTTTTCCCACAGCCAGACGTCCGCAAATACAACAAAAAAAACTCTCTGAAATGTGATATTTCACCTAAATTTAGATAAAATGAAAAAACCCTACTATTCAGGGGGAGTAAGATTGAAGAAAAAGGAAAAAGTCCTAAAATTACACGGATTTTCGTTGGCTCTGTCTGTAAAAATTGTACGTTAAAACAATAAAACCATGGAAATATTAAAAGCTTTCCCAAAAGTCAAGTTTAAACGTACATTTTAACTTCAAAGAGCTGCGCATATATATCATATATATATCATGAAAGAAATTAATTAAATTTCAAAAAACATCAAATTAATTTCTTTTTTCGAACGAATCGAGAATTCGCACAAAAAGAAAAAAAAGTTGTAAACAAAAAACATTCCCATACTTCATATGTCAAATTTTTCCACCTGTCAATTTTCCAATGGAACAACAACGAAAGAAAAACACGAAAAACGTCTTCCATTACCGCCCCACAACAATATACACCTCTCACTCTAACTAACTGCTTCTGAACGACACAAACGTTATTCGCGATTTCACCGAAAACGAAAACCAAAGAAAAGGAAAAAGAAAACCAAGAAACATGAAAAATAAAAATATAACACACAAAAACACTTACCTTCTCCAATTTTTGAAAATACTGCCTCAAAAACTGGACAGGATTGTCCGGGCGGCTGACGCACAATTGGACAATGCAATCCTTCAATACCCGCTGAATATTATGCGTTTGAATGTAATTTTCACACTCGCGAAGGCTTTGCTGCTCCTCCAGGGTCGACGCCATGTTTGAGGACATTTCGATATCACTTTTTATTTTTCTTCCACTCGATATTATTTCTTTTTTCACACTGAATTCTTCGTCGCGATAAGGAATTGTTTTATTTTTTGGATCAAACGTCCTTGTGCAGAGTCACGGGGAAAAGTTTTGTGATTTAATGAGATGTTTATACGCGATAATTTCACTAAAATAAAAGTGAATTGCAATCGCAAGAAATTGTGCAACTTACAAAACAATTGCCCTAGTTATTTCTTTTATTCTTCGCTTTTTTCTTGAGTGGATTTTTTGGTGGCGGCGCCTCGTTTTCACCAACTTTTCACACACAACCAATGGAAATTCTAGTTGGAAAATAAATGACAGACAGGTAATTCCAATGAGCAAAGGAAATATTTTGAGGCTTTTTTCTAAGGCTGAGCTCTCACTGGAGGGTAATTTTTAAAGTAGAACTGTTCGATTACTTCCCAGAACTCAGAACACCACACAAATTTGATTTAATTCTAAAAATTAACTAAAAATTAGAAAAATTTGCAAAAAGGGAGATGTTCTAACCTTCTCCAGAAAAACTTAACAGGATAAGGCCGAAAATATAGACTGTGAGAATTTTTTTTCAGAACTATTACATAATAATCGATTACAGTAGCAGGACTTAATTATAATGGCATAAGTATTGACCCACTCGATATGTTAGTAGCCAACTTCGTGTTAGTTTCATCAATTTTTAGCGCTATTAGGCCTTCTGTAGGTTCATCGGAAATATGGAGAAACTTCTGAACTCGATCTTTGTATTTTGTTATCCTTAGTTTCTTTGTCAAAAAAACCTTTTTGAAGCAAAGAAACAACAGATGGCGTTTGAAATTAGTTTTAATTTTTCTGTCTAACCAACAAGAATGCAAACATAGCTGAAGAGATTAAATCACTTTTAAGGAGGGTTTTGTAAGCAAATTATAATCTACTAGCAGAGCAGTTCATATCAAGTATTTCAATGGAGTAGAGGTATTACATTTTAAGTTGGGAATACTATCTTTACTGGCAGCCATTTTGTAAGCTGGTTTATTTTAAAATAGATTTGACATGTCCATCTGAATGAACTTACGTCTGAAAATGTGCAAATTTGGGCCAACGCAAATTTACCTTTGATACCAATTTTCATAAGCAAATTTTGTTACATCCACAAAAACTGAGTGTTTGGTGTGCTTTATGGGATAGTGAATAATTGTTCCGTACTGCTTTAAAATCGATAATGGCCAGAACGTTACGTAATGGTGAAGTCTATACTCTATAGATCCATGATTATTGTCTTTTTCATTCATCAACTAAACCATGATGTCTAGGAGCTTAAATTTCCAAAAGACGCTGAAACATGCCCCACAGCTCGTACCACAAATGATTTATTAAAGGAAACGTTTGGTAACCGCATCGTTTTCGTTACGAAACCGTGAATTGGCCTCCAATCGTTTGATATAACGCTGCCTCTTGACTCTTTTCTGTAGGGATATGTGAAGGCGCTTGTCTACGTCCGTACCGATAAGTCCGAAACGATTAACCACTTGAAGAACAAAATTTGCCAATATACTGCCAAACATTATAAAAAATCATCGAAAACTGGACTTCCTAATCAGAATGCGTCTGATCCAGTAACGGGTTAAATATGTCAGATATCATATTTAAATTACAATTCCAGGAGATTATCCTTCGCATAAAATACATTTCATGACAATTTATAGAAATCATCCTTTTTTTCCATTTCAAATTTCTATGCCCCTAAAAAGGAAACATTTTTGTAAATGACACCCATTTTATAACAAATTCATATTCTTCTCACTTCCAAACTTAAAGTTGCTGAAAACTTTGTTTCACCCAACTCTCAAAAGAAATGTTAACCAAATGGCAGTATAAACTTACCCTTATGTACTAACTACCATCTTATTTTTCCAGTTCTTAAAATTTGACAGCTTTCAAAAATCTATTTTCTTTGAAATGTCAGTTGGTTTTCTTTGAAAAAAAATTGTGTATTTTTTCGGCTTTGAGAGAAGATCTCTGCGAAAAAATTAAGATTTAAACAAACAAAATTAGATTTTTTAAACTTTTGGTATGCACTAAAAAATGTTGACTTACAAGTGCATGTTTACACGTTTTCAATTTAAGGTAATCCACAATCTAAACACCATTTCCGAGCGAAGCAAACTCAGAGCTACTCAAGTCTCAAGTTTATTGATTTTTCTACTAAAAGTGTTTTTTGTTTTTCTATTTTTATTTTCAGTTAAAATGCTCAGCAGTGATTCACAGCAGGGCATATACGCGCCATTAAGTCAAGTAATGTCCGATTCTGATAGTGAAGAAGAAATACACAATTCAAGTCGACACACTCGTCGCCAGCAACAAAACCAAAGTCAAAACCAACAACAGCAGCAGCAATATCACCACCAGAATCACAACAGTTTTCAATCCCAGCAGCAGCAGCAACAACAACGCCAATCAAGACAAAGAAGCAGCCAGCGGCAGCAACAAGGCTTCCACACTCGCAGCAATTTGCAATACCATCAGAAGTACCCGAACGGACATCAGATGCATCACAGCAGCAGCATGTCCCTGCAGAACTCCTTCCGCAGTGTCATGGACGGGGGGAGCAACTTCACGAGTTTTAACAGCGATGGCGAGGAGCGCCATCAAACCGACGCTGATAATGTCGCGATTCTAGGGCCTCCCGAAACGAAGGATGAACCCATGACCACTACTCGGAAGTGCTGTTTCATCGGCTCGATTCTGCTCTGTGTCTTCACAGTCGTCATCTTCCTGTGGGTCATCCCGTGCAGCGAAGAAGGAACGTGCCCAGCACCGCCGGATCGCATTAAGACACATAATTGGCTCAACAACTACACCAAGATCGAACTCAAGGGTGTGATCAATGTCGTCGATGGATTGAGGAACTGGGAGAAGAACCTGATCTTCCTCTACCGAGGTGACGCCTTCTTCCCCGAGTTTGAACCATCGAACACCAAGCGCAATGGAATCATATCGCTCATAGGCAGTTCCGGAGCGATTGCTTGGTTCGATGAAATGGTCGATGAACCCATCACAATCGACTGCACCTTGATTGACATCGACAAGAACGGCAAGCCCGACTGTTTGGTCATCGATCAGTTTGGGGAATTGGGAGTCATCAACCCGATCTCTGGACAATGGCACTGGAAGTTCAGAGTGCGATCTAAGACGAAAGTTGATGCCCTCGATTTCCCTGTGATCCTTCCTGATTTGGATGGCGATGGAGTCTATGAGATTCTCTTAGCCACAACTTCTCCGATTCTGCATTACGACTCGAAGCCAAAGAACTTCATAACGCCCCACGAAAACTTCCACGGTGATGCTCCCTCGGGGGCTAGGAATCTCCTGAGAATTCTTTCGGGACGAATTGGCAAACCCATAGGCGATGGTTACAAAGTCCACGACTGCGATATCCTGCGGAAGTTCCAATTGGAGAAGAAGCACATTATCACCTTCAATTGTGTCCGCAATAGCACCGAAGTTCAGCGGTCCAAATCGCTAACGGAGCTCTTTTCGCTGGTCACCAATCGTTCGATTAAAAGTGAGAAGCTTACTCCAGCTCTGAAGATCTCCCAACACCGTCACTATGGCCAGCGCAAGGAGACCGAAGCCCAAAGGAACATCTACTCCCTCAGCGGTCGGGAGTTGATCGTTGAGAACCGAGGAAAATGCCCCGACGACTGCAATGTCTCCTTCATTCTGAGCGAGGAACGGAATGGCAGAGTGAATGTTGTCCGGAACTTCACCAATCCCGGAATGTACGGCATGGTTCCGGCTCAGTGGCACTTCAAGAACAGCAAATCAAAGATGTCCGGCTTTGTGATGAAATTCTGGAAATGGAAGAACGACTCGGCTTCGCTCGGTCGCCGCAAGAAGCGCGAACAATCAAAAAAAGAAGAAGAAGCTGATTTCCCCACCAGCGAGTTCAATATATTCGATCATTTGGTCCAGAAACGCAACACCTACACAATCCCCGAGAAGATCGCCCGTGTCGAGCGGAGCACTGCCAACATCACCAGCAGTACTCTCCTGCTAAACAACTATAAGCGTCAACTGATCACCGAGACCGTCGTTCTTGTCATATTCATTGGATCAGACACAAGGATTGAGAATACCAGCCAGAGCGACATCATCCAATTCTGCAGCACCGAACTGGACGAAGTCGTTTGCCAACCCGACTTGAACAACCAAGAAAATTCTCTTCTCATTGCCGATTTGGATCAAGACGGTTCACAAGAGCTGGTCTCGTACTACTCGACTTTCAAGAAGGAAGATCAATCAAAAGACTGGAAATTGGTGACCTATGTGCAGTTGCTGCGTTTGGAATCAGAACTGCCGGGTTTCTATGTAGAGGGAAAGCGTTATTAGGATTACGAAGGGAAAATGAGAAGAGCTTTTCGTTAGAAACAAAATATTCAATCACACCAAAAACACTCACTCGTAGAATCTAGAAAAACAAAACTGCACCTTTAATAAATCGAAAAAACGGAGCACTGCTAGTTTTTTAAAACTTCTTTTTTGAAATACATACGTTTCTAAGTTGCTTCAAAAATATCTACATAAGTCGATGGAAAAGTGGATGCTCTGTGAAGCAAAGCGTCCATCTCTCTTTATCAATGTATCTCGCCTTATATTATTTATTTAATTTATTTATTATTTAAATTTAAGAAACAAAACAAAAAAGAGATTGTCAAAAGACTTTTTCAAGGTCTTTTGAGATTCAACAAAAGAACAAAAGCCGGAGCTAAAGAGACATGTGAGAGAAACCAAGAGTGGATGTGCAATAGGAAATTACGGAAGAACTAAGTTATCTGGTTTCTTGTCTCTTGGCTGGGAGTTTCAAGTTACAACAACTTCTATTACGTATTATGGAACAATTTACACTTCTTTTTGAATGTCTTATTTTCGGTTTGTTGTTGTTGTTATTTGGCAAAACATTTTTATGAACAAAATAGTTATTTAAAAATATTTAGAAAAACAAAAATATGCCACCAATTTTTTTACTCATAAAATATTTAAATTAAATTTAATAATAAAACAAAATGAAATAGAAAAAATTAAAACATAATTTCATGATTAGATTAATAATAATAAAAACAAAATAGTCTAAATTATTTGGACGGTTATTTAAGTAGGATAAAATTATACAAAACAAAAACAGAAAATAGAATAATGCTATTATACCAAAGTATCTTTCAACGATCAAATAAAATAGAATTCTAGTCATTGGAAATTATAATTAGAACAAAAAGAATTTTTTTTTCAAATTTTATTATTTTGCTGTGGAAATAATGGCTGTTTTTTATAATTAGCAAACTCTCAAAGGGGTTATATATACCTGTTCAAAAAATAGCTCTTGTCATTTTTAATTCAAAATGACTAGCGTTTTTGCGATGACGTTTCCTTTTTTTAAGGTCGACGGCCAGACAAACAGATTGTGTAATTCAAAACGCTTTTCAGGTCAAACTTGTAACTTTCGAATTCTATGTGTTCTCAAAATAAATTCCGCCATCTTTTTTCCTTTACATTGAAATCTAACCAACTTCACTATAAAATCATAATACTGACACCGTTATTTTTTAATTAAAGAAAACAAACAAAATATAATAAATATACTATATACACAGCTGGTCAAAACAATAGGTATGATAATTCATTTTTGTATTACTTTTTTATGTTAAATATTATTTTTAAAGCTCTTATATTAATTAAATAAAAAACACTAAGGCTTTCAAATACATTACAATTATAGATAATATAGCCCCAAAACTACAAATGGAGGTTTTTTCACTTGGACAAAAAAAATAGGTGCGTCTTCCTAAAGTATTAATATTATCATTTTTAATAATAATTTCTGTATTTTATCACAATTTTTGTTTTACTTACTCTAATAACTTGAGTATCCTCCATTATTATCCAAAACTTTTTGGAGTCGTCGCGGCATTGACTCTACTAACTTTTGGCATGTTTACTGGGGTATGGAATACCATTCTCTTTGAACCGCTTCCCACAATTGGTTTCCATTAGTGAAATATTGACCCTATAACTTACGCTTAAGCTCATTCGACAAGTTCTCAATAGGATTGAGATCAGGGGATTGACTTGGCCATGGGACAACGGAAACTTATTTCTCTCGAAACCAATCTTTCACAAGACCTGCGGTATGTTTAGGATTGTTGTCTTGCTGAAAGTGCCATCGCAGGGGCATGTTTTCCTCAGAAAAAGGTAACATGACATCTTCCAAAATATCCCTATATCCGTATTTTGTTAAGATGTTATTAAAACGGAATATGGGACCCACACCATACCAGGAAAAACAGCCCCACACCATTATATTCCCTCCTGCGTGTTTAATAGTTTTCTGTGTTTGCCTTAAATTGAGCCCAGAATCCGATTCAAACAAAATTTACTTTTGTTTCATCACTCCACAGGTTATTTCGCCATTTTTCTACGCGCTCTGGTTCGTTCCAAATAGAATGGTTAAAGGCAAATAATTTTCTGGACCTTATATTGCTAGCCCTAAGGAATGGAACTTTCCCGGCGATTCTTCCTGGGAGATTCGAGTTCTAAAGCCTTCTTCGGATTGACGAAATAAAAGGATTAGATTTAGCTAGAAAAAGTATGAGGCGGTCAGTGGTAGCTGATGTTTTTTTCGGCCGGCCTTTTTTTCGCGTACTCCTCTGGGCTTGAGAGCATTTGTTATTACATTTTGAGATCTGCCTAGGACCTCCGCAATAAATTTGTAGGCCTTGCCCTGATCTCTAACTCTAAGTCGACGAACTAATTTCCTTTCTTCTGGCGAGCAGTGCACTTTACGACCCATATTCAAACACTAATGAATACAAAACTATTGTTTAAAGCTAATAAAATGATTATAAACAACCCACCTCAAGAGTTTATACCATCAAATAAAGAATATTATAACAATCTTGGATTTTATTTGGAGCACACCTATTTTTATGGCCAACTTCTAGAACACACAAAATCTAATTCCAACACATTTCTTAAATGCAAAAAGTTTGGCATCCTCATACATATGTATGTAATAGAGAATAACTGTTCTTTCTTTTAAAAAAATTTTGGTTGCATTGCTTGAATTCAAAACAACCGCTAATCAGCAACAAATCAACAGTGGATTTCAAACATTTTCTCACACCTTTTTTTTGACCAGCTGTGTATATAATCGACTCTTGTCAAATATGGAAGTGACAGTGTTATGATCTGAGGAGCAATGTTTTCGGTTTGGCGTTGGATTGATTTAAAAGAATTGAGGGTCATACTTATGTAGAAAATCCAATATTGCAGCATCCTTGAGAATTCTACACACGGCCAGTTACACTAAAAAATGGTTAGAAAATAACTCCATCAGTCTTTTGGACTGGCCGGCGACGTAAACCTAACAAAATATTGAACAAGAAAGCAAGACAGTCAAGACAAAATCACTATGAGAAATCGTAATTGTTCTCCACTGTAATAATAACTGCTAAAGAAGAACGTACGATTTTTGCGATAAATTGATTTCTGTATACAAATGACGAACTTTTAAGTGGAAACTAGAAACTTGACTAAAAAATCCTGAGTTAAAAAATTAACAATCAAGTGACCTAACTTAAAATTCCTGTATCTTCTCATTTCGCAAAAAATTGACCTTAAAATAGGATCTCGAAATATGACTAAGAAAGGTATACTCTATGCATAGATCACTTGAGTTGATTGCACTATTCACCTATTTATGCATTTTAAAAGAAGAACTAAATCAGTCAAAAGTGTTTTTTATTAAGGTCACTTTCATTTGAAGGATGTGAAATGAACTATGCAACATAAAAAAATACTTCCAAAGTACGGTTCCCAATTGGTTGAAATCGACCAACTTAAAAAAATGCAGTGTTGATTTAAACGCGTTTGAAGTTTTGAGTAGTAGCAAATCATAAATAATTTCACAATTATACCTTTGATACTAAATTACTTACAGGTTTTCCTTGTCATAATCTTTTGGTACACATTTTTTAGTTCCTAGGGAAGTATTTAAATGAAAATTCTAGGTACAAAATGCGGTGTTGGAATATATTGGGCAGGTTCAGCCGACATAAGGGACTTGAAAGTAAGGCAAGTTTCTTGCATCTGATTGGCCAGCTGCCAAAAAATTGCCTTCCAATTAAGGCAACTTTATTGGAAAGTTGACTGGAAAGTTAGGCAAGAAAAATCTCCCTTACTATCAAGTCAAGTCAACTTATGACAAAATGACAATTGATCATGTTTTTTAATTCAACTAAAAGCTGAACTTTATTACTCAAATATTTATTTATTTTCTGCACAACTTCATTTAATGCTTTCTGTAAAAAGGTTCCTTGTAAATTTGGAAAAGAAATAAGTAATATTTCTTTAAAATACAAAATACAAATCATGATAGACTTGTAGCTTGCCTAAGAGTGCTTTGGAGACAATAATTTTGTTGGTACTTTTTGTACTATGAACTTAAAGTAGAGGTTTGTGAAGTAAAGTTCTGAATTTGAAATTAATGACACTTGAAAAACTAACTAGTTGCCTAGTTCAAAATTTGCGTTCAAAGAATGAAGTTGACTGCAAATGAAGTCCCTTATGTTGTATGAACCTGCCCAATGACTGGCAACTACGAAGGGCGGTAAGGCATTCTTGTAGTACGGCTAAAGAACGAATCTATGTACGTCACATTGCAGCCGATTGTCCGCTCACTATTTTCATTAAAATAACGGAAAAATAGAGAGGCAAGAAATTTTACGACGATGTTCCAGTGGCGTAATTTAGTTGTTGAGGTTATATTCAAACATTTTCTTTGAATGCTGTTCAAGAGGCTTAAGTAAGTTTCTCGAGCACCAGCCTAGAGATGGGATTTATACTCAAATTCTACTTGACTGAGAAATAGTATAGTAGATGTAATTGTTTCCAATTTTCTCAAAAAACTAAAATATATTTTTAAATTTTGAATTTTGGTGTTTAATTAATAATTGACAAGGACATTGATAACTGAACAAAAATTATTAAAAAAAAAAACATTTTGTTGTTTGTCTAAATCATTTACCTATTTGTTGTTTTTAACTTTGAGCCATTTTTTAAAAAGTTACTGCAAGAATGGTTTTCTTGCTTCAAGAAAAGTTATATCACAATGATTTAGGTGTCTAATTGCCAATTTTTTATATTAATTTTAATTCGTCAATTTTTGTTTTTTGTAAAAAATGTGTTTAGCTAATTTTTGAACAACTTGTCTTCGGTGCTCGAGGTCGGAAACTTGGATTATTAATTTGGCCAACATCATAAAGAAATCACTCAAAATTCAGAACTACCGGTTTTAAAGTTTTAACTCAAAAAAATACATTAATTTATTAATTTTTTTTTTTTCAAAAATTGTTAGAGCAGTTTTTCTTAAAATTAACTTCTCATATATACAAATTTTTAATTCTTGTTTTTAAATATTTTTGATATGCAGTTATTCACTTGTTTTTGAGATATCTAATTTTGAAATTTTTGATCATCAAATATTATTTATTTTATTTATTTAAAATAACGGTTTCATGGGGCAAAATAACGGTTTCTGCAGCAATGCAAAAATACATATTTTTTGTATTTTGAAAAAGCCAATTTAAAAAAGAGAAATGTTCATTATTATTTATGGGGCGGTTTTTGATAAAATTCGAATTTTCGATTTTAAACCAAACAATTTATATTTGGGACTACTTGTTGACCAGTGTAATAAATGCAAATAAAACAAAAACAATTTTTTTTGAACCAATGCTGTGCATGTTTATTAAAGATTAAAACGATCTACATTTAAGTATAAGCTCAAAACGGCAATACTATCCCTAAAACTACATTAGTTAGTGTTTTTTTCTTTGTATATAATTTGTTTGTTAAATAAATAATATTATATCAAATTGAGATAAAATAATCTTAAAAGATTGCATATTTTGTATATGTGTTTATGAATAATTCCTATTCTACTAATTCTAAGTTACTAGAAGACTAAAAACTTAAAAGTTAGTTACAATTTCTACAAACAACGTACGAAACTCGTATAGCGCAATATTTTCTTTTATATCATAAAAAAGATACTTTTCATTCATTTTGATTATTTATATCTTCTCCGATGGCCTTGACCATGCGACATACAACTTCTCCACAGGTATTCTGACGTTTCTTTCCGACCATCACGACTTCCTCGTGGTTCGCTTCATCATCGCTGCTATTGTAGTCAGTGGCGCATTTGTTGGTGATCAAACTGAAGGCGAATACGGTCATATCACAGTGACGTGCGGTAATAACTTCATGAACTGTTGACATGCCCACAGCATCAACTCCCATGGTCCGAAGCATCTTCAATTCAGCTACCGATTCGTAGTTGGGTCCTCCCAGACAAGTGTAGACTCCTTCGTGGACATCGTTTTGTACGCCCATTTCTTTGACGATCTTACGAGCTTTCTTAACAAGGCTCGAGTCGTAGGCATTGGTCATGGGTGGGAAACGGGGTCCGAAACGAGGATCATTTGGTCCCTGAAGAGGATTATTTCCAGCGAAGCCCATGATGTTGATATGGTCCCTCACGATCATGAGGTCACCAACTTTGAATTTTGGATTAAGTCCTCCGGCAGCATTTGTGGCAATGAGATAGCTTACACCCATGAGTTTCATGACACGAACTGGCATTGAGCATTTGGCCAGAGGGTATCCTTCGTAGAAGTGGAAACGACCTTGCATGCACACCACAGGTAAGCCTTCCAAATAGCCAAAGACCAGACGGCCAACATGTCCCTCCACAGTGGACAATGGGAAATTAGGAATGTTCTCATATTCGAAGGCACATGTATCGACGAGGTGATCAGCCAAAGAGTTGAGTCCTGATCCACAGATAATTCCGATTTTGGGACAGATGTCAGTGCGAGCTTTGAGGTAATCGGCAATTTCTTGAATAATCTCATAGGAGTAGCTAAAAATAAAAGAGCAAGAAATAATCATAAGTATCAAAAAATTCAACTATGGAACTTAGTTTGGACAGAAGAAGCGAATAGGTTTAGGAAAAATTATGTTTTTTAATGATGATGATATGACAATGATGTTAGGAATTTTGCCAAACCCCTGAGGTTTTTAACAAAAATAGTGAAGACTTCAGTTAAATTAAGAACTATTCAAGCAGTACGGTGGTGGTTAATATCAAACATCAAAGCCTAGAGGAAGCTCTGAATAATTACAAATGTATAGTATTAATATTTTTAAAGACGCTATTCAAATCCTATTTTTTTTTAAAGTAAAAAGATCTCTGCAAAGTCCCACAAATCCCATTCGGGAATAGGACCTATTTACAACGTAAGATCTTGTTCAAGAAAAAGAACAATAAGTTTATGATTTATAGACCATGATGTGAACTTACAATGCGGGTGATTTTATGATCTTATTTTGTTTGATAAATTTTACTAACTTTTCTTCGTTTAAAACGAGTAGAGTTTGGTCGACGGGTGAAATTTGCTGTTGTTGTTGTTGTTGGGCTTCTTGTCTGTAATTATAAAAATTAAGGTGCTTTTTTGTAAAATAAAATTAAATTCAAACAATTTAGAAAAAAAAACATTAGATTTATAGCCAATTAGAAGCCAAGTTTCGTGATTACAATACAAATGTCAATTTTTACATTTCTCTCATTTTAAGGTCGTCAAAAAGTCGCTACGGATTCTGTAATCGGCATAATTAACTTTAAGTATATACTTAAACCAATACTATACGGAGACTTCATTTATAGCAAATTCATGATTTGTCAAATTTGCCTTGATAGTCAAATGAGAGATTTTCCATTGGTAAAATAAATCAATTTACTATAAAATCAGTTTTTTGCATTTTAATGAGAAATGTAAATTTATTTATTTTTGATTTAAAATTCAAAGTTAACATATACATTATAAGACTAGTGGAACCCCCCCCCCACTTTCTCGTACCAATGCCAATATAATTTGTATCTGTCATTGTGACGGTCAGTGTTTCAGCTCGAAGATTGTGTTAAAAATATAAAAGCAGTTTAAATTGTATATGTTGTCACATCAAGTTCATTTGTAAGGTAATTTTCTGGAAACTGATTCTCCAGCTGCCAAAACAGTTGCCTTAACTGCAAAGTTATGGGGTTTTCCATGAGTAAATTCAGATTTCTGTTAAAAATTGATTATTTTTCCCGTGGCACATGAAGCACGATTGGAATTGTTTTGTTTTTGTCTTTGTATTAGTGTAACTTCGTGAACGTTGTTAACGAGTGTGTTAAAGTTGTCACATTTCTAATAAAATCTAGATCTGCAGATTTGCTTTTAGATCAAAAATAAATCAATTTATTTTGCCCCAGGGCAAATTTGTGTTTTAACAGATCTAGATCAAAAATAAATTGATTTATTTTACAAATGAATGTTTTAATCAATAAAAATCTGCTTGACTATCAAATCAAGTTTACTTCTGTCAAAACATATGAGATGATTATATTTTTCAATTCAACTGAAAAACTTAATTTATATATTTTGTATATACATAATTTCGATAAAGGTTTTAAACAAAAAGATTCCTTTTCTAAAATGATGATTTTTTGTAGAAAAATAAAAGGCTAAGGTTAATGAAGTAAAGTTCCAAGTTTTAAATTAATGATACCAGGAAAACTAACTAGTTTAATTGGTTTAAATTATTAAAGTTGACTGCATATGAAGTCTCTTGATGCCCATTGACACAATGTAAAAAACAATCTGTTTTCAATCGTGTGTTCCATTGGTCACGAATAAAGTCAACATATTTTAAATTTTGAAATCCAAATTTACCAATGGAAACCCTAATAATTTGAATGCCTAAGTGAATTGTAGAAAGGAAATATTACTTTCAAATTTATTGTATATGAAATTAATTGTTACGCAGAACTTGAACCAACCCACCCCTCATTGTAATTCTTGGGAGATCATGTTTCATGTAACATCAGATCAAAAACTTTTGCTCAAAGCATATCAATATGCTCGTAAAGTAAAAATGGTGAAATGTATGCAACTTTTCTAACATCTAATATAATCAATGTCTGCGTCACAGAGTAGATCGCATAACAAGACACAAGGTACATAGATAAATGAAATTGGGAGTGCAATTATTACTGTGTAGATCTTTCTTAATCAATATACAGCGTGTGGGAATGTAATAAATTAGACTAATTTGTTTTAAATTTATGAACTGTACATATGGTATGTATTTTTGTTTAAACTGACAAGAGTTTTAATAATTCAAGCAACACTTTTTTATTTACTAAACCACGGACAGAATTCGTCTGACAATATGATCTGCGTTTTATTAATCTAGACTTTTGATCTAGATCAAATTTTCATGTAAATGACGTAAATAATTGTCATTCACATGTAAAGCAGAAAGAAGTTTATGATCCAAGTTAAGAACAAATTTTCCGACGATCAAATTCCTTTATAAAGCAGATTTAAAATGATTCATTGGATGTATAAGTTATTTTTTTTTATGTTCAATGGAACACGATTTTAGATTGATTTTTTTTGTTATTTTTATATTGGTTTAGCTGTCAAATATTTATTCAAATTTGTTTCCGATTGATTGATGCACCATAAAAGAAGGAGATTAGCTTCACCTGTCAGTTATATATTTTTGAAGTACTTCCATTTGTAAATCAAATTTTTCTTAAAAATATTTTGAAAGCAATATTAAGAATAAAATAATGTCAACTAAACAAATTAACAAAGAAAAACGTGAAAATCAATCTGTCAGAAAACAGATTTAAATCAAAAACGAATGAATTTATTTAACCAATGAAAAACAATTGCCGGAAGTTGAAGTTGACAGAAGTAAAATGTCACAAATCTCTAAAAATAGATCCCCCAACTGTCAAAAAATAACTACTAATGTAATCAAACTGCTTTCGAATAATATGAACAATCTTTATATGTCAGTTAAGTGAACTACGTTTACATGAGTTATTTAGTAGGTTAAACTGAACTAAAAGCAGCAATACAATAATTTTGTACAATTTTACACCCCCAAAACATGTAATGCCTTATAATTTCATCCAATTAAGCATTCTGTCAAATTTTCATGTAATAACGGAGTAAATTGGATCAAAACTGTTTGAATGTGCTGTCAGTTTCGAGATACAGAGATATACTTGAATAAATTTTAGTCATTTAATAACCAAACAGTAGATAAGCTAAATAAGAAATAAACAAAAACATTGAGATCCAATAAAATGTCATAAGTTTAAATTCACAAAGGGGCTGGTCTTTTTATCAAAAGATTTATTGATGCTACACTCTGTGGAATATTTCGTTCATTAAGATTAGTGAAATCTTTTAAATTGCTCATATTTAAAATATAGGCACCTATACAATAAAATTATTGCCACTTGAACTTCAAATGCATTTAAATTCATTTATTAAAATATTACCTAGAAACTGAACGTGAGATAAATAAAATTTGTTTATTTTAGTTATATGGAAGTATCAGAACGATTGAAATGTTTAAACTTTGTAACACCTGGGGCGATGGTGGTATCTTTTTAGAGATAGGAACTAAGTGTGAATAACATGGTTATTAAAAAATAATAGGAAATATGACACATATCCTTTATAGCACTTGTTGACACACTCGTATCGAAATTTAGTTTATAAAACATTCAAGTTTAGTAAAATTGATTTTTGGTTTTTAGAGGTTTTAGACCATTTGTTGCAGCTCACTTTATTTCCTCTTGCACCTGAGCATATACTCATTTGTCAAACAAAAATAAATAGGCACTGTTACATGAAGAGGCACGAGGCAACGTCCACCTGAAAAAATATGTATTTCAAAGCTAAGCTCTTAGGCCCAGTATTTCTGTGGAGACTGAGTTTAAACTTGGGTTGGGAAATAAATACAAATTTGGTGGCACTAATGCTAATAAACACCAAGGTTTAGTGAAAACTCTTAACCATTTGTGAGCACGATTAATATCAGGGATGAATGGACCTACAATTTTATGCCGAATCCAGATGACAAAGTTGGGAAGCATTCTTCATGGCAAGAAATAATGTTAGAGAATTTGTCAATTCCTCGCAAGAGGTATAGTATATTCATGAAATAACTGTTAGTTGACATAGGAAGAAAATTGAACCCAGGCCTCTAATATGACAGTTCTCACCAAATTTATTGAGTTAACACCTTCCATATCGCTGGACGGCAAAGTTATTTTCCTGTTAATCAAATTGCTATTTATCAAATGAGATTCCAAAATCACTCTATCAAATCAGGTTTTTGAGATATTGCTTTTTAAAATTCGAAAAAATACATGTAACGGTTGTTTTTCTTGAATGTGTGGTTTTAATCTGGAATATTTTTTTCGAAGATGGTCTTTTTGACAGTAATCAGCTTAGTGTGATTATTTCATAATAAATGGACTTCCTCCTCGACAAAGTTTCGTAAAAATTTATTACTATGTTGATACTTGAGTACAATTCCTGTGATATACTTGAAATTTCTAAGCACCAAGTATCGCGCCTTTCAAATCCTTTTATACATGAATACCTTTGGTACTTGAATTTATTTTCAAGTCTAAAGCATCTTGCACATGAGCAACGAACTGCGAACTGTGGATGTTCGCATATTTTGACTTTTCTTTCACATGAGCTTTTATTTCTATTCGCAGGTAGCGACGAATTGTCAACCCTTTTCTCCATATTTTCCTCAGCCATCATCTTTCACACAAAAACAAAACAAGAGTGGTATAATTTTGAGGTTAAGTTGAGCGCGAACAATTTATTCGTTGCAGTGTGGATGGTATGTGGAACGCGAATAGAGTTTGACAGTTCGTAGCAACCACACTGCAATTCGTTACTAACAAATTGTTTTTACAAAATTGTCTTGTTTTAGACAACAAAATGCAAATTTTATTATCCTAATATTATTGTCAATTGGTTTCTTTTAATTTAAATGTGTTTTTGTGTGGAATTGACTTTTTGAAATGTGTAAAATCACGTTTGTTCGTCCATTCGCAGTTCGTTGCTCATGTGCAAGGCACTTAAGGTTACTAAAAAAGGAATTCCGATACAAAAGGAATTGAAAGGCACAAGTAAGTGCAAATCTCGGTACTTAATATTTTAAAGTTCAAGTACCGGTACTTGCATTTAACTTTATTAAATAATGGGTGATTTTTTTGAGGTTAGGATTTTCATGCATTAGTATTTGACAGATCACGCAGGATTTCAGACATGGTGTCAAAGAGAAAGATGCTCAGTATGCTTTGACATTTCATCATGAATAGACTTACTAACGAGCAACGCTTGCAAATCATTGAATTTTATTACCAAAATCAGTGTTCGGTTCGAAATGTGTTTCGCGCTTTTTTATCGACAAATTTTGTTCAGCGATGAGGCTCATTTCTGGTTGAATGGCTACGTAAATAAGCAAAATTGCCGCATTTGGAGTGAAGAGCAACCAGAAGCCGTTCAAGAACTGCCCATGCATCCCGAAAAATGCACTGTTTGGTGTGGTTTGTACGCTGGTGGAATCATTGGACCGTATTTTTTCAAAGATGCTGTTGGACGCAACGTTACGGTGAATGGCGATCGCTATCGTTCAATGCTAACAAACTTTTTGTTGCCAAAAATGGAAGAACTGAACTTGGTTGACATGTGGTTTCAACAAGATGGCGCTACATGCCACACAGCTCGCGATTCTATGGCCATTTTGAGGGAAAACTTCGGAGAACAATTCATCTCAAGGAATGGACCGGTAAGTTGGCCACCAAGATCATGCGATTTGACGCCTTTAGACTATTTTTTGTGGGGCTACGTCAAGTCTAAAGTCTACACAAATAAGCCAGCAACTATTCCAGCTTTGGAAGACAACATTTCCGAAGAAATTCGGGCTATTCCGGCCGAAATGCTCGAAAAAGTTACCCAAAATTGGACTTTCCGAATGGACCACCTAAGACGCAGCCGCGGTCAACATTTAAATGAAATTATCTTCAAAAAGTAAATGTCATGGACCAATCTAACGTTTCAAATAAAGAATCGATGAGATTTTGCAAATTTTATGCGTTTTTTTTTTTAAAGTTCTCAAGCTCTTAAAAAATCACCCATTACTACTTTTTCAGTTAAAAATCTTCTTTTTTGATTGATGAGACATTGATTATAATCACAACTTAAAAATTGTAAGCTTAATAAAATTTAATCGACTTTTTATCATGATTCGCAACAACAGGTCTGCTAGAATTACTTTATTCCACGTTTGACAAGTACCTATGAGTATGGTCAATATAAATTATTACCATATTGATATTTTCCACAAACTTTAAAAATTCCACAATTTTAACACTCACATTTGATTTGAATCACATTGAGTAAAAAAAAAATTTATGGAAAATAACCGGAAAAAGAAGATGAGAGATGCGACTATAACTTTTTTTCCATCACAAATTTGTTGTCAAGTTATGAATGTATTATTTTAACGCATTGTTAATTGAAAATGAAATTGATATATCAATTAATTTATGCGAGGAAGTGGTGCTAGATGAGTGCACTATATTATATGTTTCAAAAATAAATTGACACACGAGATCATATTCGTACATATATAAGTTTGAATCAATTAAATTTAATAGATTGTTATTGAATTTCAGTGATATAGAACAATAAAACAACAAAGTTATTTTTAATTGTTTTTATGCTGTGTTTTTTAGCGAAAAAAAAGCTATTAATTGATAATTTCCATGGCGTTTCTTTTGAATTTAAAAAAAATAAACATTTATAGAAAAAAAAGTTATTGTATTTGAAATAGATCTTTTATGTGACCCCAAATTGATAAGAATTAAACCATAAACATACATATTGTTTTTTTCTTCTCAAAAAGCATAATAAAATTATCAGAAAAATATAACTTTGGCAATATTAATAAATAATTTGAGGAATAAATACGAGTACTAAGAAGATCTCTTCTTTCAAAAGGTGGTTCTTGAAAATTTATATTTTGTTTGTTTTCTGATGCAATCATTGGAATAAGAGTCGAAAGAATTTTGAAATCTCCGGCAGTTATTTTGCGTCAATATAATCATTTAAAAAAATGTTTTGATTAAACAAATTCGGGGAAGTGAGTTAGTTTTTCCTTATCACTACATATAAAATTCAGTTTATTTAGAATTGGAAATAGAGAATAAATTTATAGACGCATATTAAAAAGTAAACAAAACAAAATGTTGCCTTAAAGTTATTTTATACTTTAATTCACATCACAACGTCAACTGTCACTAAGGTTAATTTTTTTCAATTTTATATTGAAACCAGTGTTATAAATTTCACATTTATAAATTTCACATTTATATCACGGAAGTCTTGAAAAATGATTTAATGGACTCGAGGAGATAAAGTGTTTTATCTTTAATTGTATTCCAAAAATCAGTTTTCGAATTAAATTTGTTCTTGTGGTAATTGCGCGCTTAACCCGAAAATATATATTTTTAAGTAAGGGCCCAGTTATAGATATTATTGGCATTCATTATTGGAAGCAATAATTGGAATTTTTTGAAAATCTCTGTTATTGAAGAATAATTCCACTGGAAATCCACTGGAAATATTTTTTCTGACAGAAATCTGTCATTGGACAGGTTCAGACAACATAAGGGACTTCATTTGCAGTCAACTTCATTCTATGAACGTAAATTTTGACCAAGGCAACTAGTTAGTTTTTCAAGTGTCATGAATTTAAAATTCAGAACTTAACTTCACAAACCTCTACTTCAAGTTCATAGTACAAAAACTACCAAAATCATTATTTTCTACAAAACACTCCTCAGGCAAGCTACAAGTCTATCACGTATTTGTATTTTGTTTTGTATTTGTATTTTGTATTTTAAAGGAATATTAATTATTTCTTTTCCAAATTTACAAGGAACCTTTTTTACAGAAAGCATTAAATGAAGTTGTGCAAAAAATAAATAAATCATTGAGTAATAAAGTTCAGCTTTTAGTTGAATTAAAAAACATGATCAATTTGCATTTTGACATAAAGTTGACTTGACTTGATAGTTAGGGTGATTTTTCTTGCCTAACTTTCGAGTCAACTTTCAAATAAAGTTGCCTTAATTGGAAGGCAATTTTTTGGCAGCTGGCCAATCAGATGCAAGAAACTTGCCTTACCTTCAAGTCCCTTATGTCGGCTGAACCTGCCCATTGAAATTGTATAAAACTGAAACATAGATTAGTAAAACCATTCGTTTCATTTTTGACAGAATATAATCAGCTGTTCAAGAAAATGAATTCCTGTCAAGAAAATAGGAAATTAATTTTTAGTGAAAGAAAATCGTGTGTAGATATTTCTAATAAAAAAGAATATCCATTCAAATATTTTCCGGGTTGATTTCAATGATAGCCTTAACACAGTTCCTTAACTGTAAAGTTAATAGTGTCACAAACAGGAGAGGCTACTTGTACACGAATATAAAATATACTCAAACTTTATTTCAGCATTGATGAGATAATCCACTAACTAAATATTTTTACGGAAATGAGTTAAAATCTTTTATTCGTTAAATATGCGGTTTTCCGAAAGGATATTTCATTTTTAGTAGGCCGCTATTTGTGAAGCTGTCAATTTTTTCAAAGAGTCATATTTTGACATTTGATTTGACTCGTGAAAAACTACGCAATTACTAACAATGAAAAGATACACGCTTCAAAAAAAAAAAACGTTGGCTTCGTTCAATTTCGTGTAAGATATGTAAGTGGATTTTTAGATACCTTATTGCGGTAAAATTAAGATAGCTGTCAAAAATAAAAACAACTTTCAGATGTTCACAAATCGCTGAAAAAGTTTAAAATTATTGTAAAATTAAATTTTCAATAGGCAATTTTAATAATTCATGGGATTTTGTAACAACAATAACATACAATTTTGAAATGTTTAAGGTTTTTTAATCTTCTTCAAATTCAACTAGACATTCTTCGATACCTTAGGATTTCTAGCTGTTTTGGATCAAATGTTTTTTTACACTTAAAACACTAACAAAAAAATATCCGGATAACCCATCTATCTGAAATGGAAGGCAACCATTGATGTCGTTAAAATTCACAAACAAAATTGTGAATATTTAGCTGTCACTTTTGACATTTGACAAGTAAAATCTACGTCAAAAGAGAGCATTACACGCTTCAAAATTGTTAAATTTCACAGCAAAAATGGAAAATATTTTGTTATCTGTGCAGCTTTGACTGTTTAAGCTGTCGTTTTTGACTTTTAACAATACACGCTAGAGCTATAGATGGAAAAGTTTGTTGGGTGAGGCCCTAGTTCACACAGGACTGTAGCGTCACCTTAAGTATGTAAGTTAGTAAGCAATACACGCTTCAAAAACACATTCAAATAGTTTAAATTCACATAAAAAATGGTGACGGTTTGGCAGTCACAAATTGCAGAAAGAACAGTTCCTGGGCAGTGTTGGGGACTCGAGAAAGATTAGGTTTATACCAAATGCTCTACAATGGATTTATGTCGTTAAGGATGGAATTAATGAAGTTATCAGGGACATAAATTCGCAAATTTATACGAATTGTTCATGGTAATAAATAATATTGTACTTTTACCGTAGCTTTGGAGGCCATTAGGCCTTAATTTTTACAATAAAATAAATATTCATTGATTTCTTTAAAAAAAAATACTCTCTTTCTTGAAATGTAAAAATTAAACTTCTTATTGGAAAATCTCACTGTTTTTTATCAGTCATAGCACAGTAGATATTTAAAAAAATAAATAAAGCATTTTGAAGCAGACGAACAAATACAAAAATTACTTCCCTGAGGATTCATCTACAGAAAAGTTTTATCTTGAAACACAGACCGAATTTATTTTTTAAAAACAAAATCAATATTTCAAAAGAATCTAAAAATATCCGAAGTATAATTTGCTTTCACTCCAAACATTGTCAAAATTAAGCATGAATTCACTTTAGTATTCTTACAACTGATATCAATTTTTGAGATTTTCAATTCTTCCAGCAAAAATACTAAAATTAATGCTTTTATTTTTCTTCAAAGATCAAACAAAGATAATCCCTTAAGTCACTTAAATTAATTGGTTTCTTATCAATTTTTAAATTTCTGTAAGAGAATTGAATGCATTACACTTAAACTTGAAATTTTCAACAAAAAACTTAAATCCAAGAACTTAAAATTCAATATTACCGTTTTTCTAGACGAATACCATTTTTCACAACACTCTGATCTTTTTCCATTTTCCGAAAGGAATTAAATCGTTCGAAAGTTTAAAAAACAACTGACAAAAGAATATGATTCACCTTTTTTAATTAGAACTTATTTCTCGAAACATTGAATGACTACAATAATAATTTGATATCAAATATTACATAGATTTTATTTATTGCACATTTATTGTTATTGCGAAAAAGAACAACTTGCACTTTAAGTAGACGAAACGCGTCACTCCCTTCTTTTTTAATGGAATAGTTTATAGTTTATACCTAGACACAAATAGGGCACATTCTTGTCTTTTCTTTTATTCCATTTGTTTATTTTTATTGTTTTATTTGACTAGGTAAGCAAATTATTACAAGATCAAATAGAAATACAAAAAAGAAAAACATTAAAGAAGTTTTGTTGACTAAGAAATATAAACAATCCACTTTTCCGGGGTGAAACATTATTATCAAAAACAAAATAATAAAACTACAATATTAATTTCACAACATGTTCATTTTTTTAATTCAATGTTTTTTTTTTTTTTTTTACTTACAATGCATTTTCGGTTGCAGTATATGTTCCGCTGGAGTTGCCATTTCCTGTGGCGCCATTAGTTGCTTTCTTTGCAGTTATAACGCTGTTTCCGTTTGTGTATCCAGTCATTTTGATTATTTTTGTATTTTTTTATTTTTTTTTATTAAAGTAGAACAATTAAAAAATTATTTTGAATGAAGTTAAAAAATAAAATTGATTTCTATTTGCGCAGAGCGAGCGATCTCTTATTCTGGAAGAAGATTTTTGTTCGATGTGAACTTCTTAAAGTTTGGTTTGAAACTGTTGCCTCAACTTGTATCTCGAGAGATATTTATAATGTTGCAAGTTTTTTTTGTTGCTGTATCAATCTATCTATTTATGTATATACTTGTATACATAATTTTAAGGGGAAGGGAATAGTATAGAAATCACACAGCTGATTGTTGTTTTTGTTGACATCTTCAATATTCATAGCATCTCAGAGGTACATATTTGTATATAAACATATGTATATATAGAGAGTACTTTTTGTATATACATATGTAGATGTTTGGAATTTTATAGAATCGCCTGTTTATGGCGATAAGTAAATTTGTTATGGTTTAGATTGAGATTATAGCAAAATAAAAAAGGATAGGGCCGCATTAAGCAATAGCAATAGATGAGGTCTTGAGGCGGCATACGGAAGTTCTAAATTATAAATGATAAGTTATTTAATTTATTTAAACCAATTTCTTGATTGCCTTTGACTTTTAACTTCTGTAAAAGTCCAATTAAATACAATTCTAGGAAAATGGCCTGGCAGGCATAAATTGATGCCCAGACCTGACAAGAGTATTCGAGAATTAACCGAAAAAATGTTACAAAAAACTGCTTTATAACAAAAGGATCCGAAAATTAAAAAAACGAGTTAAGATCACAACACTTTTTCACAATCACGAGAACTTGAAACAGTTATAAACATTTTAACATCGTGGCCATAAATGACGCAGTTAGAGTTCTTCAACACAGACAGTAAATAGTTTATAAATAATATGAAGAGAATAGGGCCTAAATGACTACCTTATGGAATTTCACAGTGAACTTTGAATTAGTTTGATTTGAAAACATTTTGAAGGGTACAGAGTATGATCTATCGAGTAAAAAAGATTGAATCCATTTTACGAAATGTTCTCTTAAACCCAGCTTTATTGATTTAACAAGCAAAAGCCGATATGGGAGTTTGTCAAACACCTTATTGTAGTCAGTGAAAATACAGTCTGATTGTTTTTTACTTTTAAATGAGTCAATACAGTTTTCAACTAGTTTCATTAAAAAAGTGATGTTAAAACGCGTATTAGTAAAAAACGTGCTGATGTGGAAGGATCACAGATTTAACATAAAAACATAGTGGTTAACAAATAATAGGCTTAAAGAGTTTAGAAGTAGAATATAACCAAAGTCTTTGATCTATCGAGTCAGATTTATTACAGGTTGAAATGTCACAAGTTCGAAAATAGTTGGGGTATAACCCTTGGATCGTGACTTGAAACGTCATTGAGCTTCAGAACAGGCGGGTAGGGGCAAGATGTTCTTGTAGTATTTATAAACTTCCAAAAATACTTGGATTCATTTTTAGATCACTTTGTACCTGCATTTAAATACTTTAAACTTGAAATTCTGTTAAAAATATCTTTTGAATCGCAAAAAGTTTAAAAAAAAATTTTTCACTTGGAGACATTTTGTATTTCTGTTTTGTCTCAAATATCTTTGATTTTATAGCGTAGTGCTCATAACCTCTTTTGTAGTGCTCTTAACAACTTTTAAAATAAGCCTCATATCAAGAATAGTATATTTCGTATAATTCGAAAAAAATTACTGAACCGTGAAAATGTGAGGGAGAGTGGAAAAACTTTTTCTAAGTGAATGCCTAATTTTCCTGGACGGAAAAAGGAATGAACATCAAATCAGAAATAGTAAGTGGGAAACAATTGTGAAAACTTTTATAATGACGTTCTTATAAAATTGTGAAAAAGACTCATAACATCTCGTGCATTCGTTATAAGTTATAGAAGTCTTTTAATAATGTTAACACTTGTAAACAAAATTGTCAAGCATACGATTCCAGAGAATTTCAATGGAAACATTTTCTTTAAAACGTGCAAGCTTTCCAGAGATTTCATGGGACTTCTTACACAATATTTTAAACACCAAAACGAAGTATAAGCAAGTTTCCAGCATAGTTTTGAGGAGAAATTCTTATTTTCTGAACTATAAACTCTATTCAATCCGTCTATTTTAATTATTCGGTTTTTCGATTTGAGTATTGCAGATATTGCAAAATTATTCCTGATTTTTTACTACTCAAAACATTTCTAAATACTGCTTTTTTTTAGTTGGAAGGACTTATAATTCAGATATTTTTCAACCGACAACGATTCGATGATTTTCTAGTTAAATTCTTCACTTTTCCTCTTAAGAACTGAGTATTTAAAATAATAATTGATTTGGATCGCCCCATTTTATCATTTATTTTTGTTCTCATGTCAAATCCACCCCTGAACAATAAGTGGGGTAATTTTCAATTCATAAACACAATTTAATGATTTTAAAATTTCTTTGATATTATACTTTCCGTCTTCTGTTCTGTTGCCTACTGTGTGTTGCTCAAATATGTTGACAGTTCTTTATCTGGATTAAACTTTTATTTTGTGTAAATATACTAATTTTGTTTATATGATTTAGATTTGAGTGTTAAATAAATTAAGATAAGGTTTTTATTTTTTAAGGTAAAGTGGCTCAAAGAAACCGCCTTTTTTAAGCTTGATAATAGAAAAACAAACAAATAAATACAAATTGGTTATGGGATCGATCTTTAAGTCAAAATCAAATTACCACCAATCTTCGCAGGCTCATTCAAAGATGTTCTCCTTTATTATGAATCTCTGGAATTTTATTTGACTTTAATTCCAAGTTCTGTCAATTATATGTTCATATCAATTTGACAGGACTTTGTAGTGAATATAACAAAGAAAATGACAGACGTTGAAAGTAAACGAACAGGTCTAATTAAATTTCGCCAAATTTATATGAGAAGCAACTGCAATAGGTTTATATTTCTAACATATCAGAGATTTTTGTGTTCTTAAATTAATATAAACAAGAAAAGAAACACAATACTAATTTGAATCCTGGATGTGAAAGAATAGAAAATTCTGTTTTCTTTTCAGACTTCTGCTTTGTCAATCTGAGTGAGAAAATTCTCAGAAATCTTAGGAATATAAACTGACCACAGTAAAGGAACAGGTCTAAATAATTTATGGTGAGTTTGAGCATGATAAGTAAATCATTCAGTGTTAAAAATATTTTACATCTTAAGGCGGTCCTTAGGCTGTCATGGGCGTAACATTACTCCAAAATTTTAGTTTACATTTTTAAAGTCAGTTTGTTTAAGAAAAAGTATAAATGGACTGTTAAATTCAAACTAAATTGGTGGGGCGCGGGCGCTGAGTGGTGGAGTGCCAAACTCTTAGTTGATTTTTTTGTTCCCATTTAAACGGAGTCGACTGTAAATTCTTTTGGAATCTTGTTGACGGTAATTATGTATGATGTGCAAGAGTGCAATCGTCAGCAACATAATTACTCCTGAATGTATAGATACATTTTATTCTTGTTTCTTGCAGATACTTCTGCTGCTGTTGTTGTTGCTGATAATAATGGCTACCATAATACTATTGTCTACATAGTCCTAGTAGATGATTATTGGCTACCGACAAACTTGTTTTTAATGAGAATATATTTATTCTTCGATCATTATTTCTTTTTCTTGAAAAGATGGATCGATTTATCATCCGGTTTCATGTAAGTAAGTTCTAGCTTCTAGATTTTGCAATAGGTTTCCCTAGTTAATTCAATCTTTTGTGTATCATATTCATTCGAAAATTTAAATCCCTTAATCATTTATAGAAAGTTAAAACTATAAAACTGATGATTTTACCAAAGTTATAGATGTTTATAAGTATAACTGGCCAGCAATTAATATTAATATTATTATCTCATAGGGAGGAATGTGTTTGTTTTTATACTTAATAAATAATAAATCCAGTCAAATGTATCTGAATCTGAAATTATTCCGTAATCAAGAATTTTGAGATAAGAATTCAACTGAACTGGATTGGAACATTGACTTGGTTAATTTTGTAATTTGTTTATTTTGCTCGTATTGAAGAAATGTGATCTTCAATCTGAGGTCTGTTGGTGTTGTGGCCGTGATTCGATTTGAATTTTTGTTCCATATTAATTAACGATGAAAGTTAGAAAAGGTAACCAAGCATCGGTATCGTTGAAATGTATCTCAAGAATCCAATCAGAAAATTTTATAGGCATATGTATCTATAGAATCTATAGGCATGTATATGGATGCATATATTTCCCCTTAGAGTTTTCTCTAAGTAGAATGAAAAACATACATAAATATTGTGAATGGAAAATTTTGTGACAAAAATGCTTACGTGATTTTTGTTTGAAGAACATTCCCAAAAAGGAAAATTCCCACAACAAATTCAAAGGAATTTCTTTGACAACCCAGGTAGGTAGGTATAAATATGGAAAGACTTATTTTTGTGGTACTTTTCCATGACACTACGAGTATTTGAAAATAGGATTGGATTGTATGATGAAATTCGACAGCATTATTTAACCATTCATATTTTTTTTTTTTCTGGAAAATTCTATCCCGTGAAACCTGTCGAAGACACTTGAAGAATAAAAACTAACATCAAAGTGTTTTTGATTGACTTTACTTTTCAATGTCAGTATTGATCACTTATTGATTGATCATTGATAATCTTTAAAGAATGATAGAGTCACTTAAATAATTGTGTGTTGTAGGTAAAGATTAGATTGCATCATTAGTATCACGGCTTCGAGAACATCGAGAAGAAAGTCTAAAATCGAATAGAAAATTTGTAACGAAACCAATACAAAATCTAGTAACTTATGAATTATTAACACAAATTCGTTAAGTGGTTCATAAAACATTTTAAAATAGTAGATGAAGACACAACATTAAAATACATAACACCGAACGGCAAAATTAAATTAATGTTTTCTGTCCCACAAACAAAAAAAAATTCTTTTTTTAAAGGATCAAGTTGTCCTGAATTAAAATCTCACCTTATAATTTTCCTATCACACCAGGTTTTAAAAATATGCCTCTTCAAAAACGTTTGAAGACAACCAAAGAGGGTATTTTTAAGGCTAAGGTTAAACACAACATAGAACTTTACAATAAATCATTTAAATATTACTAAGATTCTGGAAATTCTCGTTAGTTATGATTATGAGTTTTTATTTGACTCTTTAAGAAAATTTTGCCTTGAATATAATGCTTTTTTAATGGTCTTGAAAAATACATTTTGGAGTTCATTTTTATCTGTTCAAAATTTAAAAATACCCGTTTTAATCATTTTAAAACTTGATGGGATTCGTAACAAAAAAAAAACTTTAAACCATTTTACCGCTTTCTGTTAAAGACCGTTTAAGCATAAATGTTCAACGTTTTCTTAAGATTTATATAAGACAGTGAAATCTTCTTACTTTCTTAAAAAGTAATATCTCAAAAACTTATAGTGATAGAGTGATTTTGGAGTCGGATTTGAATTGAGAATATCAAAGCCCATCGATAAAGTGAAAATTGATTGCCAGAAGCAAAACCTTGTCCATATCATATTATCTATGCATATTCTAATAATATAAAGTTGAAGAGTTTGTATGTTTGTTTGTTTGTTTGTTTGAACGCACTAATCTCAGGAACTGCTGGTCCGATATGAAAAATTCTTTCAGTGTTAGATAGCCCTATTATTGAGGAAGGCTGTATATCATCACGCTAAGTCCGCTACAGCATGTGTCTATCTTTTAAAGTTTTAAAGTTCAAAAGTCTTTTACAAAATATGTAGTTCGACAATTTAAACGGAATTTAAATTCAATGCCTTCTTATTCTACAAGATGCGCTTTAATTTGTCTGAACTCTTTAGAAAATCGGCGAATTGTTGATTGTGTAATGTTTGTTCATGACATATTGTCTTACCATATAAAATGCTCCGATTTACTTAATCTATTAAATTTGTATGTTTCTCAAAGATACTTATATAAGATCAAGACAATTGTTTTATCTACCATATCATAGATTTAATTATGGTTTTAATGAACCAATTTCATCCAGATGCATGAAATCATTTAATGAATTTGAATTATATTTAGATATAAGCCTAGAAAGGAATGTTATTAAGCAATATTTAAATGATAAATTAATTATTATGTAGTTAAAAGCAATATGTAAGAGTTAACTCGATAGATGAAGTAAATAAATAAAGTTGGGCTACTATAACCTTTTCTATGCTAACCAAATTTGTTTTAAAATAAAGCATGCGAGTAAAGCTGCAAGTTGCAGCTAGTATAGAATAAATAAGAAACAAAAATGGAAACATTTACTAAATACAGAAACGATTGACTTGCAAACACCCTCTTGATCGTCCAGACCCATGCGTTTCTAAAACCTACAGCATTACCTACTTAAACAATTTATTCTTCTTTCAATTCTTTAAACACGAAAGAATTTTTTTTTGTTTTTGAATGTCGGGTTTACTCGCTATCATAATTCCCCAATTTCATGCATTCAAATCTGTGGAAATTGCAATAGACGTTGATATTTCATCACTTCGTTTCGAGTGCCTATTTCAAACAAATACAAATAATTCTGATGATTGCAGGGGATGTATATTTTAATAAAATAGATTAGTTTTTTTATTTTACAAAATATTTCCATATTGAAATTTATAAAGATTATTTTGTCTTATAACTTAAAGTGATTATGTTTGTATATCAATCTTCATTAGGGGTCTTTTTCACACGTTATTTGCGTGCATACAATATTGCCGCTGTATATTTTGTAGGAATAAAAAGAAAGAAAAAAAAACAGTGATAAGAAGATTGGGTGTTTTTTCTTTTCTTCAATTAAGCTCATCAATTGTTATTGTTTTTGATTAATTTCATTGCTGAATCTGCGTCAGAGAATATTGTCCAACGCTCTTGGGGGCAAGCCATTATGTGTACCTACATAATATGTATATAATGTATATATGCATATATTATATACTGATACTGACTGTTGTCTTACTGAACTGATAATAATTCACCCAGAACAGAACAGAACAGACGAGAGAGTGTAATATAAAATTTAATTTATTTAAATTTAAATTAAATATTAAAATACAAAATGTTGATTTAGTTGAATTTGAGATTTACCAAAACTTAAAGAAATGTACATGGCATTGTTAAAAACTACAAACAGTTCCGAGAAATACCAGAAAACATTTGTATTTAAGAGCTGGAGACATTTTAATGCTTGTAATCGTTATTCGTCGCTCCATATACGACAACTTAATTTTTTGACGAAGCCTTTTAATCTGACGTTAAATGATTCATGATGATTTGCGCCAAACCTTATACTGAACAGAAATGGGCAGGTTCAGGCGACACAATGGACTTGAAAGTTAGGTAAGTTTCTAGTATCTGATTGGCCAGCTGTCAAAAAATTACCTTCCAATTAAGGCAACTTTATTGGAAAGTTGACTGGAAAGTTAGTCAAGAAAAATCTCCCTAATTATCAAGTCAAGTCAATTTATGTCAAAATGACAATTGATCATGTTTTTTCATTCAACTAAAAGCTGAACTTTATTACTCAATGATTTCTTTATTTTCTACACAACTTCATTTAATGCTTTCTGTAAAAAGGTTCCTTGTTAATTTGGAAAAGAAATAAGTAATATTTCTCTACAACACAAAATACAAATCGTGATGGACTTGTAGCTTGCCTGAGGAGTGTTTTGTAGACAATAAGTACTGATTTTGGTAGTTTTTGTTCTATAAACTTGAAGTAGAGGTTTGTGAAGTAAAGTTCTGAATTTGAAATTCATGACACTTGAAAAAGTAACTAGTTGCCATGGTCAAAATTTACGTTCAAAGAATGAAGTTGACTGCAAATAAAGTCCCTTGTGTTGTCTGAACCTGCCCAATGTCAACATAGTTTGACATTCTCAACTGTCAAATTATAAATCATCATCACCATCATCAAAGTTTGGTTATTTGAAGTATAAAAATGGTGGGTTAGATACGATTTACAGAATTGTGCAACTTTCTGTCAAAATTTCGTGAGATCTGTAGCTGTTGTTGTCAAAATAACCTATGACTTAAAAGAAACTACTAAATTTTTAACCTACTGTTTTATTTGGCAATAATTTTAAACGATAAGGGCTGGATTTACTTTTCTAAATTTAGGTTTTATTAAAAATTGTAACAATTTAATTTCGTTGTCAGAAATTGTTGATTTCAAATAATATAAGTAAAGAAATCGTACACAAATTAATAAAGAAATAAACATCACATTAATGTTCATAGATTAGTTTGCTCAATTATTTTTGTTTTATCAATAATAAACTTAATTTGTGTACATATGTATATGAAAATTTGTGTACATATGTATATGAAAATATTTAAAAAAAAAAAGAACCAAATTACGTAGGTTTATAGTTTCTTAATTCAAAAGTTTCTTTACTTGTCAACAAATTATTCTCAGCGAGATCAAGGTTGAACGATTTTTAAAAACAACATGATTTTAATCTCATTGATGATGTTTTTGCAAAAAATATATATTTTTAAATTTGAACCAATTTAAAGGTTCAAACGAAAATATATTCTGGAGATTTCTGGACCTAAATATAATTATCAATAATTTTTTTCAGCCTTGGTCTAGGTATAGGGCAGCAAAAAAAAAAGTCAATACAATATTTTTGTAGGGGGGCGGTACATGTAACCGCTTGAAATTTGACCGTTTTTCAGAAGATTTATTAAAAGTAAAAACATAAATGAATTTTTGTGAAATTACATAATATGTATGATTATTCATCAAATATTAAAATACAAGCATCAGATTTTTTCTTCCAAAATGGCCGAGGTTGTAGCTAATCTCCTGAGACCCTCAGTCAGTAATTGTAATTGTTCAATTTTGTTTGATTTTTTTAGTTCTTCTAATAGCTAATACTATACAGAAGACGCGTTCATAAGAATCAGTTAAGAACTTTTTGAGTTATCAGTTGCGCCAATTTAACTGTCAAAAAACAAAATCAATTTTTTTACATTATCGCCCCTGTGGGCAAGCTTGTAAAATAATGCAATCTTTTGGGAATGCAATCTTTTATGAATTCATTATAAAGATTACATTCAACAAATTCCTCTAAAGAATTGGACTTCCAAGTGAATGGAAAGCTTTCAAGTGAATGCAACGACTTCAAAAGAATTTAAACTCCAAGTGAATGCAAAGACTTGAAGTGAATGCAAGGAATGCATGATTACGATCAGTTGATAGCAGTCAACGGATTAAAAAAAAAACAAGCAGTGTTTTTAAGGTCAAATGATTGGTGATTGCAAAATTTAAAGCCTTAATCTTTAGTTAAAATCAAATGAATGTATGTATGTAATATTAAAGTGTATTCAATAAATTATGTATTATGACTGCATTCTTTTACAAGAATGTCTGTGGATAAAAATTAGCACCAATGGCAACATAAAAGAGTCATAGCTTTCACCCAAACACTTTTTTTGGCAAAATTTTGGAATACTTAAAAGGTGGAATCTTTAAATTGCAAGCAATTTTCGAATCAGAAATTAGAGTTTTTGAAACTTATTTTTCAAAAAGACGAAGAAAACCAAATTAGGACAACTAAATCCATAAAAATGATAATGGTTGTGTTTTGTGGGAAGTTAATTCAAATAAAAATAGTACAATCAACTAAAATTAGCTTTGACTAACAAACTACAAAACAAAACAGCTTTTACAAATTACTTACTAATTCGGCACAGTAGGACAAAAATGTTTATATAATATCTAACTCCAGTCAATTAAGATTAGTCTATATACAAAATAAAGCACCATGTCCTACTTCATCCGTCCATAATCAGCCGATGCATGTCGCATTTAGTTTATTAATAAATAAATATTAGAGACGACATCGAAAATACCCCCAACACAGTTTGTTTATAATTTTCGATGTGCACATTGATAATAGCTTGTGCATCGTTTCATAAATATAATCTTTGTTTATAAAATTAATCAGTATTTGTGTTGATTAGAATTTCTAGAAAACAATAACCCTTTTCGATAATAATAATAAAATTGATTCAAGGAAATTTTACATTTGAACTGGAAAAATTACAAGGGTACTTAAATTTTATTACTCTTCTTAGGTAATTGCATGTAACTTACAAAACTATCCAAAGAAAGAAAATATTTAAAAAGAAATATACAAAGCTTCTGAAATATGTAGATAAGATAGTTTTTGTTTTTTTTTTGATACAGGGTCAGGGTCAATAAAGGAAACCAAGAATGATTTGTATTTTTATAAATTTTTTCTGGGTAAGTTCGAGTTATTTTTAAGGCAAAATGTCTACAACATGAATCATGTTAGTTTCTTTTATAGAGAATATTAAACAAAAATTAAAACATTTATTTGAACTAGCAACACTTAAAATTCATGGAATCAATGGTAGAAACGTTTAAAAATGGTTGACGTAAAAATATTTAAATGTTGCTATCATCAAAAAATCATCGTTTGAAAAGCATTTTTAAGATTTATTGTGTTAAGAGTTCAGGCTTATCTGTGTTTTGTTTTTTGGAAATACTCGTGAATAACATTGACAATAACGCGAGTGTCAGAAGACCAGACCACTAGCAACCGGTATCGATATAAAATAAAGTGTGCGGGCTTTGAAGCTTGAAAGGTTTGGTAATTTAAAAATTGACTCCAAACTATTGTGTAAAATTTAAAATATGGGTATTTTTTTTATCTCCTAACCTATTAAGAAAATAGTTGTTGAAGATATTCTGATGCAAGAAGTAAAATTATGTGACCCTTCATCGAATTTTTGTTTAGAGGGTGGATACTTTTCTTTTCTTCTTTAAAGTTGCTAAAAAATGTATTGTTTAAGCATCACACTTTCATTTAAATTGAATTTTGATTATCAGCTATGCCCAAATTATAATACTTTTGAGTCTAACTGTTTTTCCACTTGATTGAAGCTAAAATTATACGAACACCTGTAGAAAAACCTCATAAAATAGTATTTTGGTAAAAAAAGTTCACATTTTTGGTAGGATATTTAATCTGGGATTGATTTCGAAATTATGTGTACGTTTTCTTTAAACATATGCCACATTTTGCGTTAAAAAACAACTTGAAGACAGTTTAAAGCTCATGATAGAGAAATATGAAAAAATTAAAGCAGACCGAAAAACAGCAAAAATTTTAGATATAATCTCATACAGATGGAAACATATCCGAAGAAACCTAAAGATATCCAAGAAAGTATAAAAACGAAATCTAAAGCTAATGCAAGTCAACTCCAGAATATTTATTCGTATCCTGCAGCAGGGCCCTTATTATGAAATACGAAACGAACGGCAGAAAAAAAGAAACTCATGGCGTAGAGCGATTATGAGAAACGAAAATGGAATCAAGAAAATGTTGCCAGCCAAAAATTTTTTTTAAACGCAACTAACTTCACACCTATTAACAAATGTCAAAATGTGAATGTTGGAAAGGAATGTTCCATGAAAGTTACCATCAAGTCTATTTTTTTAGCATTCGTTGTAGGCCTAAATATTAGAAATATCTTATTTTTATGTTTTTCACCATTATATTTATTATTTAACTTACATTTTTTCTTCCTCATCAAAATGAAAACCAAACCAAAACACAATAATGTTTGACACTCGACAGTAACCCGCCAAAACAAAAGCTGAACGAGTGCTGGACGGCGAAACGATTCTCGTTTCTCGTATTCGCAATTTTACAAATACGCGCTTCTGCAATCGTTTTTCGTAATCGCAATTTCACAAATACTCCGTTTTAAAAACGATTATCGTTTTTCATAATAACCCCCCAGGTTAACCCTAAAGCATAAATTCCATAGAAGTTACAATTGCAACGAACTGAGAAGCGTTCAAGGTTTAACCCCAAGATCATGAAACCAATGATCTATCTTGGAAGTTACAACAAAGTACTTAAGCGTTATTTCTCTTGGATGACTATTTGTCATTTCAAAAATTTCAATCGAGCAACAACATCTGGCATTTTTTAACTTTTTTAATTAATAACAATAACAATTGTTACAAAATTGCACCTCCCCCGATTTTTTATTAAAGTTTACGAAAAAATACACCGATTTAGCTTTTTTCCGATTTTTTTTTTATGTTTTTAGCAAAAGTAGCTATTCTAGACAATTATTTATTTATTTATTTATTCTTCTCTACGATATACATCAACAGATTTGATATTTAAATATAATAATATACACATACATTACATATATAAAAGTTTTTAAGTTGTATTAAATTTGTGTGTTAAATATGCTAATAATAATTTTTTAAAACAATCTCTTAGCAAACTTATATCTAGAACATAGTAAGCATTATTAAATAATTTACAGCAATGACTTAAAGGTTCACGCAATCCATAATTAGTTCTATGTGAAACTTCGAATAATAAGGGCCTCAATCTTAATGATCTTGAAGGAGCATAAATATTAATATTAAAAAGCAAGCTAGAGCAATCAATGTAGTTACACAAAACATCCCGAACAAACATTATACTATACATTTCTCTACGCGATTCAAGAGATTGCATTCCTAATAAAAGACATTTTGAACGATAAGAAAAATGAAGAGTATCAACATTTCCAAAAAAATTTCTCAAAGCAAAACGCAAGAAGTTTTTCTGTACTCTTTCAATCTTAGTTATATCAGATTGAGTTGTTGGATTCCACACAACGCACGCATATTCCAAAGAAGGTCTAACAATACTAGAATAGAGAGATTTTAAAGTATATGGATCAGAAAATTCTAAAGAATTTCTTTTCATGAATCCCAACAAAGAATTTGCTTTTGAAATTATAGAATTTATGTGAAGTTGAAACGTAAGTTTTTCATCAAATATTACACCAAGATCATTAAATTCATGAATAATTTTCAACATAACATTGTCTAGTGAGTGCAATGGAACGATATGATATAAACAACGGTTATAAGACATACAAGTGCATTTTTGAAGATTTAATTTTAAGTCATTTAGTTTGCACCACCCTACAAATGTATTAAGATCATTTTGCATAAGCAAACGATCAGAAGAATTAGAAATAATTGCAAAAAACTTAATGTCATCAGCAAAGATGAGACATCTGCAAAATTTTAAAATGGCAGGCATATCATTTACAAGAAGTAAGAACATAGGGGGTCCCAAATGACTCCCTTCAGGAACACCAGAGGTAACAATTATTTCCTTAGAACAAATGTCATCTACAACTACCATTTGCTTACGACCATACAAGTAAGATTTAAACCAACCAAGCAAAGGTTCAGAAATTCCACAGCACTCAAGTTTCTTCAAAAGAATTTTCAAGTTTACTCTGCTAAATGCTTTAGAAAAATCTGTGTAAACTACATGAATTTGTCTATTTTTCTCCAAAGCATTTATCGAAAAATTTGTAAATTCAACCAAATTTGATACAGTGGAACGTCCTTTACAAAATCCATGTTGAAAATCACTTACATGTCCCCTGAATAAATCGACAAAAATTTCCTTAACCAGACAATCCAATATCTTTGGGATTATAGATAGTTTAGTTATAGGTCTATAATTGCCAATATTATCTTTCTTCCCTGATTTAAAAATGGGATTTGTAATCGAGATTTTCCACTCATCAAGAAATGTACCCGTAGATAAGGACTGATTAAACAATTCTGTTAATGGTACAGAGAGAACGTCAGCACAATGCCTTAAAACAATGGGGAAAAATCCCAAAATGTCAGGCTGTTTTACAGGCTCAAGTCCATTTAACAACTTAAGTACATCAACATTTTTAATTTTGAAATTATAGGAATCAAATATCGAAGGAAGCGATTCAAAATAATATTTATCTAACGTGACTGCACTGGTTGAATTATAAATAGATTCAAAGTGGTCAGCAAACATATTTGCAATTTCTTCAGGGTCTGAAGACGATTTCTGATCGAAATGCATCGTTGATGGAAATCCAACACTTCTGCGCTTTGTGTTGATATAATTCCAAAATTGTTTTGGATTTGATTTCAAGTTCGATTCCATTAATTGTACGTAATTGCAATGCAAGAATTTAGACAAGAAAACAAACTCTTTCCTCAGACGACAAAAAAGTGTATAGTCAACCATAGAATTTGACTGCTTAAAACGTTTATGCACAGAATTCTTTGCGTTCTTTAACTTCTTAAGCCTGCTATTATACCACTTAGGACTAAAATTTGACTTTTTTCGGATTAAAGGCACAACATTATTCAAAGCTTCGTTAAGAATATTTTTTAATTTACCAAAATTTTCAGATAAATTAGAATTTTTGAACTCAGATAACCAATTTATATTACTTAGATGAGATTTAGTTAAATTCAAATTATTTACATTAAATTTACGATAATATGACTGTGAGTTATTAAATTTACAGAAATTATCATAATTATAAGTAGATATACAAACATTTATTGCAGTATGATGAACAGAATTATTGAGTAATGGAAGGGTTTCAGAAATATTAATATTTAAATCATCAGAAGCAAAAACTAAGTCTAAGAGCCTATTTATTGAATTGAAAACATTATTTATTTGATTTAAATTTAAAGAAAACAGAGAATCACACATCATGAGTTCAATTTCAGAGTTTATTAAAACTGGCATTAATTTATTCTCATCAACCATAGTCCAATTTAAGTTGGGTAAATTGAAATCACCAAGTACACAAATATAATCATTTTCATTTTCTGGCAAGTTGGCAATACTATCAATATTATCAAGATGTTGTTTGTAGACAGCAGCAGCACTTCCGGGGGGTATATAACTGAGGAGAATGAGAACTTTTAACCCAGCAAATGATACTCTCACGCATAATTGATCAATTACCGGCGTTTTCAGCATTAAAGTATAATTTGTTATTCTCATAAATGAACCTGAATCTCATCGAGAAAAATTCCATTGACGACAATATTAAATAGAGTAGACATTACCTTTCCAACAAAACACATCTTTTAGGTATTGTTACTCTTGTGGTATTCAACTCCACCAGAAAAATGACAATACCAAGTTGGCTCTACTTTCCAACTAGACTAAGTCCAGTAGCATTCTGCATGTGCCTGTGCAATGATCTTCTTTTTACGATAGCTCTCAGTTTTAATTAATTTAATGGTATTATATAAACATAACAGAGAACAAAGCATATTTTCAAGTTTTTTAATTTTATCTCCTGAAAAATGTTGATATTGTGATTTAGACTAGTTCTACATTTACATTTTAAGTCAAAGTGCAGAGTTAATTGAAATTTAAATCAAGTCTTCCTATTTTGTTTGCCAGCCTTTGATTCACTTCGAGGTCTTGACAGCCAATATTTATTTTGAAAAATAACAAATAAACGTCCTAGTACCCAGGGGCCTGATTATGGGGTTCGCGACGAGGTGAATCGTTTTCAATTCGACCTTTCAAATTCGACTCGCGTCGTATTTCCTTATTAACGAATTCGCGGCGAAGCGAAAATAGTTCTTCCTATATTCCAGTGATTTGACACTTTTGGTTTGACTTTTTCTTCCTACATTCCAGTGATTTGACATCTTTCCATAAATTTTGTTTTGTTTTGATTGAATTTTTGAAATTTGCGGTGATTTATTCAAAATTTTATACTTTATTGTAAATTGTGGATAAATTATAAGAAAATTAAAATAAAGCTAACTCACATTTTTATATAATTACAATCAAAAAAGAATCCACGAAATCGAACAATGAATAATAATAAACACTCTTTCGCCTGTGAATCCGCCAAAAAAAAGCTGTCGGATTTCAACTCGCCAACAAACATTATGACATTTCAAATTCGCCTTCGAATTCGTTAATTGGTCGAATTCAAAACGAAGAAGGCAAAAGCGAAAGCAATAATTGAAAAATGGCAAACTCGCTAGCAAAATGATTCGCCGCTAATCCCATAATCAGGCCCCAGTCTATACGTAGTCCTAACAAAAAACTATTAGCCCTACACTTCTTCACATCACAAGTACCAGATTCAACTTTAAAAACGAGTACTAGGAAGTAATACGTCTAAAACTTAACTGGTCTAAGTTGATTTTGACACTGAATTGGCATTTCAAATATTATTTTTATATTTATTAAATACTAGCGGCCCGTCCCGGCTTCGCACAGGTAGACATAGGTACAGATATTTAAGTTATAAGCATGCTAATTAAAACGACCATGAATCACTAAATTAGAAAAAATTTGTTTGTCCTATCATTAATACTCTTCGCAGCGTATGCGATGAAAGACATTTTATGGCTAATTTTTTTACACCTTCGGTTGGTTTTAATAGGAATTTCTAAAGATTTCTATAGTAATCTAGTACTAAATATAGCCTATGTTACTCAGTGATACTGTAGCTTCTAATGAAAAAAGAATTATTAAAATCGGTCCAGTACTTTTTGAGTTTATTCGTTGCATACAAAAATACAAATATTTCCTCTTTATAATTTATAAAAAAAAATAAATAATATAATATAATTGAAAAGAAATGTTCAGAATTATATAGAGCACATGAAATTAAATGAGAAATAATCCAGAAAAAGCGATGTTACGTTATAGATCGATCAAAATATCACATTGCACCACGTTTTGTTGACAAAGAAATTTCGAATTCTAACGTGGCGCCATCTATGAGAAGTTCACGATAGATGGTCCGACAGTTTTCTGTACAAAATCTGATTTAAGGCGCCATCTGTTCGAGACTTATGAAACTTTCGATTAATAACAAACATCAACATTGACAATCAGTTTATTGTTAATTATAAATTATTAAGACCATTAATCGAAATATAAACTAGGTATCCTATATCTCAAGTTAGACCAAATTACACATAAAATTCCAATTTTCCGAACAAAAGACCTCTCAAAACTTGCGTAATTGGACTTAGATTACAAAAATATATAAAAAAAAATATTAAAATTTGTCTAGGGGGTTGTACCTCAAAATTTTGACAAATTGATATTTTTATGCTTTTTTCCCTTCCTCAATTTCGGTTCCTGAGCTACTATTTATTATAAAATATTAAATTTTTGATCTTATTAGGTTTAGAACATATTTGACGTTTTGATTTGCATGCAACAATACGTTTCCAGCGGTTTCAAATTTATAAGGTTTTAAGCTAAAAATACCCCCAATAGGGAACTTAAAACCACTGCTCTATAAATCTGACACAATTTGAATTAAAGTACAGTGTACGTGTCTTTCTTAGTGTATAGAAAGTCAAGCTAAAAGTACAAATCAATTTGATTTAAATAAAACAAAAACCAATACATTACAGAGTTAAAAAGGGAAAAGTACTATAACAATGGTAATGCAATCGTCCTGATTTTTAGACACCTTAAAAATAGGAAAAGTCATCATAAAAAAACTGTTAACCATTCTTCTTGTTTTGTATGTGAATATTGAAATTGACTGTCCTCAAATGTGTGGGTTGTTTACAATGTGTTACGAGTTAGGCACTTATTGCATTTATTAGATGTCTCCTTTATACAAAAAAAAACAACACAAACATTTTGAAGTTTTACATATTTGTATTACTTTATTATCCATTTTCTCAAATTAAATACTATATTTTAAATATTTATTAATTCTATATTAATAATTCTAGTTAAAAAGTTAAGTACAGTAGTAATATTTTATATATATTATTTTTTTTCAATATATTTTAATATATCTGTTTTTTTTTTTTTTATTTTGTGTTTTGTTTTAATAATAATAAATATATGTTTATTTCAATGTATTTTTATTTTGTTTAATAATTTATTTTTTTAATAAATGTTGTGTATAACTCAACCATATTTAAATATATATTTGTAATTCTTTTAAATAAAAATAAAAACATGTAGAAAAAAAAAACAAACAAAATGAAGAAAAACAATACAATATTAGAAAAATTAAGTTAAAGTTAAGTTAAGAATATAACCTTATAAAATATTTTTATTTTTTTCTTTTAAATTAATTTTGGAAATTACTAATTTTAATTATAAATTTCTTTAAATAATAAATTAAAACAATATTCATAAATATACAATTTTATTTTATTTCAAAAACTACATATTTTTAAAAATATATATTAAAAAAAAAAATAATAACAAACAAAAACACAATCATATTCATTCAAAACAAATTTTTATAAATTAAATTAATTAACCACATTCATTCGTTAACATTCCCTTAAAATTATCATTTGTTTATCATTTTTTTGTGTTTTCTTTTTATTTTGTTGTTTCTAATAGTAAAAAAAAACTGATTGTTGTTTTATAATAAAGATGTAAAATATATGTATAAATTTTAATGTTTTCGATTTTTTGAAGTTGTTGTTGAGTTTTGTTTTTTATATTTGTTTAAATTTACAATTTCTTGGGTGAGTCTATTTATAAATGATGAGTGTTTTATTTGTGTGGTTATGGCTTGTGGTAAATTATTTCTAAAACTTTTTATTTTAACTACAGTTTTAAGGATTTTTTTTGTTTAATATGGACTTTCATCATTTCTTTTATATACTTTTGAAAATATAAGTTTATAATTATAAAAAAGAAGTTACTATTTTATGAAATCATAAGAACCGAAAATGTCAACAAAGAGTAAACTAACGTCTTAAAGGAAAAGTGGAACTGAAGATTAAATTCAACTTGGATAAATATGAACCACAGATTATCATTTGTTATACACTTCTAAGGCTAAATAAATTCAAGTGATGTCACTTGAAAAATAAAAGGCCTACTTAAATATAGTACGAAAGCTCTCATCCTGAAAACATTGACAAATATTCAGTTTTAAGAGTATTTCCAAGTGAAACAAAGAAAAGCTTTGGTGGTGCCTTCACTTCAACAACTTTTTATGTTGGTTTCCTGAATCAAAGTTGTTTTTAGAGAATATAACAATTCTTATTAATTCAAAAGCTTGACTCTCAAATACGACAGTTGAATGTCAATCTGTGCGACATCGACCTATCCTAAAGAGGCAACCGTTCCAAAAATAAAAGGTGTTGAATCATCTATAACTTGAAGTCACCAATGGTTCGAAATTTCCAAGACAAGAAATTCTTCGACAAAAATGAATCTCACCGTTAAAAGAGGAACCTTAATAGATTCGGCCTGAGCAACTGGAAGCATAAACTGGGAGTCTTGTCTAAATCGCTGGTCATTAGCGACGCAATTTGTTAAGAAGCAAATTATTTTGCCGTCGAATCGATGGTCTTACTCTTCTTATTAGCTTTTTTTACTTCTGAAGTCAAAGACAAAGTCGAAGGCAGAGTTAAGAAATCATCAAAACAAACGAAAATATTTGTTTCTTTTTTTAAAAGCTTTTGATTTTGTTCGGAGTCCTTTTAAACAACATATCTTTTATATCAATAGCAGAAGTGAATACTTATTCTTTTAAAGATGAAAACTAAGTTTTAAATCAAAAACAAATAGCGGTTTCATATCCGAATAAATTAAATAGCAATCAGCAATAAATCTGAGTTCTTTTTTTCAAATTGCACAAAATAAGCTTTTTTTTTTAAAAAATTAATAATGAAAATACTAACAAATAAAAAATAAATTAATAATTTATTATTCATAACACAAAATTAACAGTTATAATTAAAAAACAAAATGAAAAAATCAAACAAATTTGGTTAGGTATATAAAAATTCTATTCAAACTTTGTCATTTTTTAAATGCATTGCAATCGAAGATGATTTTTATTTTCGCGGACACTGTGTCTATGACTTTTCTTTTATTTTCTTAATGTTTTTGTTATTTATCTCTAATATTTTAAATTTATAGTTTTTTGAATATTTTAATAGTAATTAGTATTTTTTTATGCACAAACATTTATACGAAACAACTAGAGAGAGAGAGATAGAGATAGAGGATTCACTACAATTACACAAAGTTTTGTTAATTTTTTATTTTGTTTTTATCATTTTATTTTTGTGTTTGTTTCTACTTTTTCAATGTACTATATTTATGATGTGGTAATAATAGCTAGATACTTTAAAAATGTGTCCTTAGAGAATAATTTAAGTTAATATCTTATCGTTTGTTTTGTTTTTGTTTTTTTCTATAATTTTAATAATTTACTGTAACTAAGAGAAAGAGTTAGTATATTTTAGTTTATAAAAAAATGTTTTTTTTTGAAATACATTCAAAGATTATATTTTTATTTAAAAATAGAAAATTAAATTCTTTGCTGTTTTTTTGTTTGTTTTCTTATTTTTTTTTCTTCTTAATTTGTTTAATAAATTAATTAAATCAGTCCATTGTATGTGTGTTTTTTGTTTTGTGTAGTTTTTCTCTTTTCTATCATTCTATCAAAATGTAGTACAGTAAGGTCGAATTTTTGAGTAATTACTTTTTTTTAGCAGCTTTCTTTTCAGCTTTGCGTATGGCCTTTTCACGTTCACGCCTCTCACGTTCTTGATCTTTACGTTCCTTCTCAATGCTTGCCTTGAGATCTTTTAATCGCCGTTTTAGACGTTGTTTATCATCGCCCGAGACACCAAGGGTTTTGAAATCTTTGGAATCTAGAGTGAGCAGAGCACCGCCTTCGACATTGTGCTCCTTGAATACTGGAATGTAACGATCAAGATCGATGCCCATTAACCAGTGTCCAACCTGTGTTAAATTTGAAGAATGTTTTTTTTAGAGAAGAGCTATTGACATTCATACACTGAAGAATCTTTAGCGTGAACTTACCTGTTCTTTGGTCCACTCGTGCACAGGTCCACCTTTGTAATTGTGAGTGGATTTCCTTTCCGAGAAACTACTACTCGATCCGGATAGATCCATGCAACGACTTGGCGAATAGCCGGGCGATGTCGAACCAGACGACATGCTTGTGGGGGACGGTGGACCTTGCTGGTGCGACGACGACAACTGTGATTGTTGCTGCCATGGAACTGTACCAGGCGGAGAAAGGGATTGAGGAACAACGTTTTTAACTATAAGGCATTTTTTGTTTAGGTGTTTGACATTGTTTTTTGTGTGTATTTTGTTTATTTTGTTTTTGTTTTTGTTATTCGATTAAATTGGAACAGGAAACGAAAAAGAAAAAAAGAAATAAAACGGTCAAAAACTTAGAAACACATCTAAAACCACATCAAAAAGAAGTAGCAAGCGCGTAATCTTTTTTTTTTTTTTAAATATTTTTTAATAATAATTTTAAAAAATTCAGATTTTTTCTTTCTAAACGCATTCAATTTGATATAAAATAAAAAGAAAACAATCAAAGCGAATGCAAGAATACACTTTAAAATTACCTTTTGGTTGGGCTTCGTTGACGGCCTGTCGAATTTCATTGATCAACGTCTTGGCACTTATGGCCGCTGAACTTTGGCTTTTATTGATTTCGGTGTAATCATCGCTGGAATGTCGAGATGAACCATCACCAAGGCGTCTAAAATAAAACAATCGCAAATAAGAAACTAATCTCGAAAGTTAAAGTGAAGATTTTACCTTTCTCGATCGGATAGAACTTGATTCAATTGATCGGTGAAAGAAGCCGGTGGTGCTTTGTTACCTCTCCGACGACTTGGATACATCCAGTTCTCGGTTTGATCGTTCTCTGAGAGTTTATCATTCGAACCAAGTATACTATCATATGAGCTATTGAGATCCTTACTGACACCAAACGATGAATCACTGCTGGTGGTCTTGAATATATTTGGTATAGTGGAATGGGTTTTGTGGTCCTTGTGCACTTGAGCGTAAAGCTGATTGATTTGTTGTTCCCGAACGTATTTGTCACTGTTGTGCAAATTATGATGTCCGTTTTGATGGTTGCCATTTGATACCATTGTAGTTCCCGTCGATGATGTATCATTTGTACCCATGTCATCTTCACTATCAAGGCCGCAATCGGAGCTGCTATTGCTCAGACTCTTCTTACCTGTGGGTAATTGGCGATTTGCCAAACCTCCACGTGATGCTTAAAAGATAAACAAAATTATAATTTTATTAAGAAGAATGCTTAAAGAGAAAAATCTATTTACCCCTACCCAAATCGATCTTAGTCTTTGTAGCTGAATTATCAAGCAATTCATGTTGTGGAACAGCTGCATCGAGTTCATCCTTAATTGGAACCTTCCTCTCTACTGTGGCAGTCTTAACACCCTCCCCATCGGGTGACAAATCAGAAATCTCAGTATCAGAAAGTTCAGTCTCTAGTTTGTGGAACAGCGGCTTTGGTGGTGCCTTACGAACCATTTGTGGCGTTAACTTAAGCGTGGTGCTATCATATGGCAGGACAACAGGAAAACCAGCCTTTCGCTGAGTCTCTTGCAATTCATGTTCCAAATTGATAACACGATCTTTGAGCTTTTTCACCAGGGCATTATATTCGGTATCCTTCTCTTGCAATAGCTGCTGATAGAATTCCTCACGATGGACCATATCAACTTCACGTTGTTGAAATTCACGGACCAAACGTTTGGCTTTGTTGTATTTCTTATCCAAAGCCATATATTGACTTTGGGATTGTTGTAACATATTTTGCAGGTTAGAAGCCTCTTTTTTAATGTTAGTTAATTCACGTTCGGTTTGGCGTAAACGTTCGTTCAGCAATTCATCTTCATTGCCGGTTGTTTCTAATTTTACAAGCTATTTTTTTTTGGAAAACAAACAAACAAAGATATTAATAGAGTTTTGTTCTTGCTTCAAAAAAGTAACAAATAGACAAAATATATTTAAAAAAAAAAATGAGAAAAAATATATAGGGATAAATTATATAAGAACTAAAAATAAGACTACACAACACCCACCTTTCTTCTTAAGTTAGTGATTATGTCTTCTTTTAAAAGGCAACTCATTTCACTCTAAAAACATAAGAAAAAAATAAATAAATAAAATAAATAAAAATAATACATAAATAAACATTGCAAAGGGGATAAATAGAATAACTAACTAAGCATCGCAGTTCAAATTATAACAACTCTATCAGTTATAAGCTACACTGCAGTTGATTTGATTCTTACTAAGCTGGGCTTAAAGCCCGAAATATTTACAAAACTCGAGAAACTATCTAACTTTTGTAATTACTTTAACTATTTGACTTATCATGCACACTAGAGACACACTATGCTGGCAAAAACGAATCCAAGCAAATTCAAGAAATTATAGAAGCAATCATTTAAAAATAAAAGAACCTATCACGTCGTTAACATCATGCTTTTCACTATTAGATGACTCAAATATAGGGTGTTTTTATAGCTGCCTGAGAATTTTCGAAGGTTGTTGTCTATGGTTTAACAGCTGAGAATGTCACACTGTGTTGGCATTTCTGTTGAGTAGCAATTCATTATGAATCTTTTAAAGTTCAAAATTATGGGAATTTACTTAATTTAATATATTTGTCTCTTCGCCAAGTTCATAGAGCACTTGTTTCCTGTATCCCCCCAATATGAGAAAAACTCCGACCAAAGTGGTATGTATTCTTGGCTACATCGAGTTTACACATCATACATAGTCCAATGTTGTGATTTTGGAAGGCTTCTGCATTCAAATTGAGCAATTTACTGCGTGATTTGATTATGAGATTTATCATGTCTTGAAAATTCGAATCCAAAAGGAAGATAGGTATATCGCAGTAAGATAAGTTGTTGTATTCATTATGAAACTGCGAATGCTATGTGTTGCTACTTAAAAACATGCTCCAATATTTCTCTTTAAGCTTACTTTGCAGGAAGTTTTGTGAGTTGTGGAATTGACGTTTCTGAAAAAAGCAACGTCCATTAACTGGCCTAGTAATTGTTCTTCCGAATTATAATTTCCGATAGGATTTCGAGAAGTTTGTTGGTCATTTAGAACCCTGTTTCTATATGTAGTAAATAGTTTGGAGTGTTATTAAAAATAAATTAGGTGGCGCAACAGTCCGTAGAGAACCAGGGCCTAGTGACTTACAACTCTCAACCATTCCTGTGTGCGAGCAATTGCAGGGATGGAAGGGACCTACAGTTTATATGCCGAATCCGAACGGCTAATTTGAGAAAGCACTTTTTCATGACAAGAAAAGTGTGTTATTAGGAAGAAGGAAATACCTCTTCAGAAAGAAACGTTGAAACTATCTGCCTAGAGTTATATTTGTAGCCCCACAGTTAAGCACAGTATAGCAAAATTGTTCTTGAAGCAGCATCGTGAATTTTCAATTTAGCTGATTGTTAAACCCATTTATTCATTAAAAACTATTCTGTTATTGAGGTGTTCCATACAAAACATGTTGTTATTTTCAGTTCAGTTTAGTTGATGTCAGAGTCACGAATCATTTAAAAAAGCTCTTCTTTGAATACAGCCCAAGATGCTTAAGTTTTTACTGAAGGAATAGAACAGAGATTTGAATTATACTCAAGTTTTCGAAATATATAGGTTTTATAGATTGAAGTCAGATCCGAAGGAGAGACTAATTTCTTGGATCCATTGTCTCAGAAAACCAAACATCTTGTTACATTTTTGGCAACATCGCATCAGTGTAATCGTTTCACAAGAGGTAGTCGCTGACGCTAATATCAAGACGTTCATTTTAATTGATGCCAAAACCACTTATGGATAATGGCAAGCGGTATATCTCACTTTAACGACACAAGGCAGCTCACAGCTTTGGGTTTTCGTAGCATGAAATTTCAAGCGGTTTTTTTTGTTCTAAATTTCATAATGTTGTCCTCGTCGGAATTTAATGAAATTATCATATTTTTACGTTGCAGTTCCACATCCGAAGAGAAGGGATATGAGACTGAAATCAAAAGATTAATACTACTATCGTCAGCAAAGCAATTCATTGGATTAGATGTTGCAGATCATAAATAAAAGTGAGACAGAACAGAGCCTTGAGGCACACCATCATATTTATTTTGTGGTTTTCAAATTTGAATCCATCTAATAATACTTGAATAGAACGGTCCGAAAGTAAATTTCTAATCCAACGAAGGAGAGATTCATTTAAACCTGAGGCATGCATTTTATGATAAAGGAGCCTGATGCTGAACCCTATCGAATGTTTTAGAAATATCAAGGGCAATATACACTCTCCAAAACGATATAAAGATTTTATTAAAGAGATGCACCATGAGGTCATCAGTGGACCTATTGCTACGAAAACCATACAGCTGGTCATTAAGAAGCCCTTGAGATATTTCTTAAGCTGATAATAATTAATCTGCGTTTCCATGATCTTGGAAAGAAGGAACGTTAGCGCAATCGTTCGATAAATTAGAGAGCAAGGAGGATTTACTTTTTTTGGATATAGGCTGGAAAATGTAGTTTTTCATCTACTCGGAACGAGAGGACGAAGAATATTGTAGATAAAAAAGATACAAAAGTAATTCCAAAAATATTTTTGGAAATTTCTTATGCTTAAAAAAAGAACCGACACTATAGACCACTCATAAAATAACAAAATCGTCTTTTTCGTGATATAATTTATTTTATAACCAATCCAGGATGCAGATACTGCAAATATTTTCAAATGTAAATGGTTTTAACTTATTTGAGACCTTATGTTTTTGAAATTCGAAAAAACTTCCTTGAGGTGTGAATAAACGTTTTTGTAAAATGTTTTTCTAAAAATTCTTTCTAATTAACCTGAATTTTATCAAAATTAAGGGCACAATCACTTCTTCAACTATCAAAACCTATAATTTTGAAAAGAATTTAATATTTTTTTGGCCTAGAACTATTGAATTTCTCAAAATTATTTTGAAAACTAAGTTTAGTGACAAAAAAAGGAATAATCTTGTTTAATAAAATTGCTTTAAAAGTGCATCAAAATAGGTTAGGAATAAAAAGAAGTGATTAAAAAACTTCTTAAGGTGTAAGAAAAGCATGAGATGAGTAAAAATAGAAAATATGTATAAGTTCTCTTTTTGAAAAGGGTCATATATTATTTGATCGACCAAGTGATATCCCTTGAAATTCAATTTGAAAACAAATGAATACAAAACTCAATTAAAAACAAATTAAAAAACATATACAAGTGGATGAAGAATGGTTAAATAACAAAACGCCAGCAAAAAAGTGTGCAAATATATCTAATAAAAAATTTCGTTTCAGCGAATTTCATCTAATTACCGCTTTATGCTGTTGTTTTTTTTAAATATTGTTTTAAGCACATATCCACCAAGAACGCAATAAATTAAATTAAGAGTATTTTAAAATTTAAAATATTTGTATAAATTTCTAAAAACAAACTATTTTTTTTTTGAAAGTTTTTTTTTCGTTTTTTTTTTGGGTTTTAAATTAATTTTGTACCTCTTGTAGAAGTCTCTTTAGAGACTCCACTTCTTGGGAGTGTGTTGCTTCGACCTCCATTGGATGTTCAACTTGAACGGGACTTGTTGGTCCCTCGGAAACACTTGAATTAGCTGAAGCTGGTTGTGTTGAGTCTTCTGAATAGTCTAGAGTTCGACGTAGATATTCTTCTTGTTGTCTTCAAAAAAAAAAAACGAAAAAGTCATTTATTTGAATTTAATTTTTGAAATATTGAGTATTTTAGAGCTTACCTCTTTAAGCGTTCTTCTTTTTCTTTGTCTGCTTGCAGACTCAAACGTATCAATTGAGCAACTTCAGAATTTTCTGGATCTCGCTCACGACCAATTTGAAACTTGACTAGACCAGATGTGTTGCGTAAAACTGACGCTGCATAGGCTTGAGTAACGCCCACTAAACTTTTTCCATCAACTTCGATTATTTGATCATTGACCTGAATAATAAAGACAAATATATGTAAGTTTTCAAGATCTTTTAGACATTTTCAAATAAATAAAACTCACCTGAATACGTCCATCTCTAGCTGCAGCACCATTATCAGTAATTGTTTTAACAAATATTCCTAATTTCTCTAAACCAGCATCGGCTCCAACGCCCATACCAATAATACTCAAACCAAGTCCTTCGGGACCTTTCATTAATTCCACCGGAAAGACGTGCATCTTCTCGACACGCTTTTCAAGTTCATATTCCGCCGAAGCGGCAACCGGATCAACATCTTCATTGCGTCGATCGTAATCGGTCACGGAGAAAGTCGAAAACACTTGAATCGCTCCCGAACTAAATCGAATCTTATTATTCTTCTTCACTGCAATGGGCGGATAGGTTATATCGTCATCATCAGATTCTAGCAGACCGGGTACTTCCATCCAGAAATTGCCATCCTCAAAGTAATGAACACCACCCTCGACGTAGACTTCTTTGCTCCGAACTGGCGGATATTCTGGTATATAGAATTGGTTTTCGTCTAGCTGTGTTGTTGTTGTTGTTGCTGAGGTCTCATGGTCAGCCAAGGAGTAATTCGAATTGTGTTTGCTCGAGATAATGCTATCGTCAATAGTTGTGGTTTGTAGGCTGTTGTGAGTTGTGGAATCAGCAGATTCAGCAGAAACGATACTATCATGGAGTGACTCTTGGACATAGGTCTGATTGAAGATGTCATGTTTGTTGTACTCGGAGCCAACGTCGAAAGTTGTGTTGCAGTTTATTTCCTCGTCGTAGGTTGTTTCGACTTTGCTGGCAGTTACCGTAACACCAAGATCCACTTGATGAGGTTCATTGTCGACATCGAGGAAACTTGCCGATTCGCTATGGATCGAGTTCTCTAGACTTCGATTTGGTGCTTCAAGGACATCGCGCAACCACTCGGGTTCGTCTTCATCGTCGACCCTTTCGTAGTTGTTACACTTGGGTTGGGGCTCGGGCTCGGACTCGAGCTCCTCCTCCCCTTCCTCCTCTGGATCGTCCTCTACTACTCTTCGTTCTTCTTCCACTAACTGATGATGATGGTGATGATGATGATGACTAGAAACAACAATTTTTGTGGCAACTATTGGAGTAACTTGAGTAACTGGAGTAATTGGAGTTGCAGTAGATGCAGCTGCAGGTGCAGATAAAATCTGCTCGACTTCCTTGGCTTGCTCGTCCGATAGTAGGGGTTGTTGTCTATGAAAAAAAAAAAAATGCATATCGTTAGAATTATAAACCATTGGGCTTTAAGGACATGCAAACCTTATTTTGCTTTCCAAAATTCTACAGGACAAAACATAGCAACACGTAACAAATTAAATTTAAACAAAATAAATATTCGCAAGCAGTTGAGTATCAAATAAATGCAATGCAAAAAAAAAGTTATATCAAGATGCACCAAGGACACAAAGACGCAGATGACGATGGTGACGATGATGACGAGGACGAGTACGAGGACGACGTCAACGCAACGCAACGACGACGAGGATGACGATGGAACGTGTACGACGACAGGTGCCGACCGAATGTCATTCCCAGGTGGAGTGTTGTGTAGTGTTTGTAGCGAAAATCGGAGGAAGTCGGAGCACAAAAAGGTACATCGATTCGACGTCGTATGAGCATGCACATGCACAAAACAAGGTCAATCAGTAGCAAGCAACAAAAGCATCACAGGATTTAGTTATAGTTAGCAGCAGTACCAGAACCAGAACCAGCACCAACAGTAGTAGGAGCAGCAGAAGCAGCAGCAACGCGCCAGCAATATAATTGTTTTGCCATACAATTTTAATTAATAGTAGTTTTACAGGAGCACATCAGGACATCATCAGCAGGATGGATGTGTTTTGTGTATAGAGGTGGGTGGGGGTTGGTTTGTTGAGTTGAGTTCATGCGCGCGAACAATATAAGAATGACGTCATAGTTTTCATATATAATATGTATGAAAGAGTTTTCGATGTTAAAGTTGAAGGTGAATCAAAGTTTTTTGTTTTGAATTATTCAAAAAGCACATAACATCATCATCATCAAGCAGAAGAAGAAGATCGTCGTTCGTATGGAACATACATATATTATAGCAGCAAGGATATAGCAGGACATTAATTAAGTGTTGATAAATAATTAGAAAACATAGTTAAAAAAAAAGAAACAAAAATAAAAATAGATGCATTTCATGAACAAATAAGCAAATAAGTGTACTGTACATAATTTTTGTTTTGTATTTTGAAAATACGTCATATCTTTGTAAACTTAAAGAAATTAAGATGCATAAAAACAGAACAAAAAGCTTGCATTATATTATGATAAATATTTGTCTTGTCATTTTGATTGTTCTTATTTATTCGAGTATCTGAGTGATATACGAGTACATATATGATGATAAGGGAGAGAGGGGAAGGTTTTGGGGAACTTTTTTTAAGAAATGTAGTTTAGTAGGTTATGAATTCTCTTAAAATGTAATTGTTTTAGGGATAAAGGCATCGAGGAATATTTGAAAGAAATTTTGACTGATTAAGTCCTTGATTTTTTAGTTCAAGTCTTTTGAAGACAGAAATAAATTGACAGCATTTGGGATCCTAAAAAAAAAACACTGTTGAGAACTTTGACTTTGAAGACCATGAACTTTATGCAACGAAGAAATCATTTTACGTTACAGTCCTAAATTTTAAAATAGAATCAATACCCGTGTTTTGTTGGAAAATCTATTAATAGTATAGTAGGATCTTACACGAATAACAAAAACAATATCCGCAGTATGAATACTACCGATTAAAGTTAAAGGAGAATCTTACTACGGATGGGTTTTTGACATTTATACAAGTCTCGAATGGAACTTATATGATTTCGTTCTCAAATGTTGGTACGATTGATATTGCATTTGTATCTCGATGGCTGTGTTGGTTGAGTAGTTGTGCATTTGGAATCATGTGTGTTTTCCATTGGGGAAGAAAATCAATCTATTAGTGTTGATATTATTAAGTTTTGTTAGTGAAAATGGACTAACTGGGCTTATTTTGCAAGAGAAAACAATAGAAAAGATAATTAAGTTTTGTTATGTTTCCACCAGAGGTTTATCTCAGTTTAGATTAAATAAATCTTTTTGGTGTTTCCACCGCATAAGAAGATTTAAAAATGATTAAGTTTGACAGCACTTTCTACAATGCAAATGGTTTTTCTATGTTTCTTATGAAGTGCAATATAGTTTGATTCGTGTTAAACAATGAAGAACTGAATAGTTCAGCACCATATACGAATATGCTACCACCTCCATGTGCAATTTTTTTTTTTTTTAATTTGATTAAAACAAAACTATATTTTTGTACACAAACATGTAAATAAACAGACCATAATGCATTATCTGTAAAACTATTTCCTCCACACAGGTTTTTCTTCACAAATTTTGACTCGACTCCAATTCCCGACCGAAATCGAGGCGAATCAAGCTCATTTCAACTCGATTCAGGTATATAAAGAATTGAGGCGAGCTTCAAGCTCGCTGCAACACCACATGCTAATGTAGTAGTCTACGAACAAACCCCCTTCCGAATTTCGTTATTTTTTTTTTTTATTTTTTGATACATTATTCTGGCAAATATTCAATTGTATCAACTTTAAAATATAAAAACCGGACTACTGCGGATCGTTTTTTTTTGCAATTTCTCACTGTATTATATATATATAGAATACCAAAAAACACGGCTCATTTGTTTTCTTTAAAGGATGTTTTCGAGCATTATCTTGTAAAAGTTTGCAATCTATTTATTTGAACTATAGGTAAAGGGTAATGCATTTCATGGTTTCAATGTGGTAGCAATTATATTTGACATCTGTCAAATTCAGCTGTCATTTCAAGTGTCATAATATTAGTTGAATGTTTGGCATTCACAATAATTGTTTGATAAGCAATAACTTCTACAAGCTCAATGGGATGATACTCGATGTTTTTTGGCCAATATAGAAGATCATGACTTGGACGATGTATGTATGGTTCAAAACAGGACTGGGAAACAAACCAAATAAAAAAAGACCAATTACACTGGTCGGGAAAATGTATTTTTCTTTCTGCTGTACAAATAAAATTATACTAAAGAAATAAGATGTCCTTAATTCAAATCTCGCCCTTAAATTTGTCTATCACATCAGGTTTTTAAAATATGCCATTTTAAAAATTTAAAAAAGGTTTTTTAAGGCTAAATTAAAACTGAACACATGATGATTTTGAAAAGTACAAACATTTGTATTCTAATGGGTTTTCCATTAGAGGTGGTTCGATTTTAAAATTAAATAAAACAATTGTGTATATGATATCAAAACGGTTTTATCTTTATTTGGTATGTATGAAATATAAGATCATTCAAATGGCCGCTTTCAATGGCTTGGCGCATAAATCAGGCTGAATATAACCCCGATGGCATAGATCAAGTTGTTTTTGAGGGCCATTGTCATTTGCACGTGTTTCTCGACGCTTTAACTTAAAGATATTTTGACAGAAAGTAAAAGAAAAAACATGAGCTGTCAAAATCAACCCGTCCATATTGGAAAACCCTTAAAAAAGCAAGGAAGACTGAATCTGACTACACAACGCTTGAGGCATATAACTAATTTTGAACTTTGAAACAAAATTTCGTAGCGGGAGTTAACATTATAAATTGAATTTACAAGTAATTCCATACCATTTTCTAAGCTTAATTTTACTGACAACCTTCTTTTGAGCTCAAATATTTTATTTTTATATACCAATGTGAAAATATACCCCTAAAGTTGGTTGCAGTGAAATGAACAACAGTCACTTAAATTGTATTGCATCATTTTTTGTTAATATGATTTGAAAACAGATATACCTTTTATTATTTATTTTAATCGGTTTAAGTCATTAAACAAAACAAAACACTAAAAGTACATCTACATATTTATATACATATGCTTAAAATTATTTATTTAGTGAAAACTAATTATTACAGATTATCCATAATTAACGATGAAATTTCGTTTTTGTTTTTGTTTCAAAAGTAAATAAAACCAAATGCAAACACAATTAAGATTATAAATAACTCTTTGTAATTCTCTGTTTGTTATTTACATTTAAGGGCAATTACACTGTGTTACACAAAAAAAAATAGAAGGTCTCAAAAAACATCAAATGATTACAAACAAAATCAAAGCTTAACCTGAAACAGCTGCGTTTAAATTTCAAAACACTTGAAAAATTTACAATTTCTGTATATTTAATCCAAAAGTTTAACAATTTTTTTCCAAAAAGTTTACATTTTTTAAAGTAAAAGTTTAAACGTTTCCGCAGCGCACGCAGTAGAAACTCTCAAAAGGAAAAAAAATCCTGATTTTGAAACATTCTTTATTGGTGCTTTGCTTGTTTTAGTCTTAATGTGATACTATATAGCCGATAGTCTTCCTCAATAAATAGGCTATCTAACACCGATCTGAATTTTTCAGATCGGACCAGTAGTTCATCAGATAAGCGAGCTCAAACAAACAAACAAACAAACAAACAAACAAGCAAACAAACAAACTCTTCAGCTTTATAATATTAGTATAAATTAAAATAGAAAATATTAAAAGCCGCTTACTAATTATCATTAAAGGAACAACATGCGACTGAGTCGGAAATTTAATTTCATTTTTATAATTATTTTCATTTCGATGTCATCGAAAATGTTTAACTCACTTTTCAGTTAAATCTCACTAATTGCACTTGTTGGGCGTGCAAAAGTCACAAAAGCAAAAACTTTTCCAAACCTTTCGCCCTCCACCACCTTGTCAAACATAATAATAATAGCAATCCTTCTCTCACATTTCTATGCCTCCCTCTATTCGTGCAAGTTCAGAGAAAGGAACTATAATAGGCATGACACAAAAAACTATATCACAAAAGTCCACAGAAAAAAAAAAGGAAAAACCGCACCTGCATGCATGCCTACACTCACGGCAGCGTCAGCCGTAGTGGCAGCAGCGGTAGTGCAACGGTGCAGCGCAGGAACAAACTCCTGAAATTGTGATCAAATAGCAAAAAGGATACAGCTCCGGAACAAAACGACTGCACAAACGGAGAACAAAAAATGAGATTTATAATATATGACTGTTGGTTGGTTGGTTCTTTTTTACTTTGCTCCTACCACACCCCCTCCACCCTCATTTGGACGAGTATACTAAATTCACATGAATGCAGTTTAAAAATAATTAAACACACAAAAATAGAACATTAAATTACAAACACGGAATTATTGTCGCTCGCTTGTCCGTCCAACCGTGTTCACGTTTTGTTTGACTTAACCCAAACAGACAATTTATACACAATGAAAAATTGTAACACACAAATTCATACAGCTGTGGACAAAAAATTAGTAACACTTTGACAAAAAAATGTCTGAGGCTTATATGTTCTCTTTAATCTCGCGCTCAATGGAATGATTCTCAATGAGATTCAGACCCAGTTATTGAGAACACCACTCAAAAACATACATTTTGTTTCTTTCAATTTATGCTTGTTGTCCATTACTGTAAACTAGGGGTCGTAATCCTGCTAGAAAATGCCATCTGATGACAGTTGTATTCCTTTCAGTTTAACCGTGTACCCTTGAGTCCAACTTTGTCTGTACAGAGATTGGTTTTTTAGCCGTACTACGCGAATGTGGAATTCCTTACCACGCTCTATCTTTTCCTGTCATTGCAATGTTTAAGCTTTCAAAATCAATGTACACCGACAACTCCTTTTCAACGCTTCCCTTTTTTCTAATGCACACACACTGTGTCTTTAGTATATTTAAGGCTTATAAAACCCTTCAAGTGTGTCCCTATTATTTTGGCCATAGCTGTATGTATTCAAACAAGCAGTTGTTAGATAAATAATTTATTTTTAACGAGTGTTTTGTTGGCCAACATTTTCACTAGCTATAGCAGTGACCGGGTGGGGTAACGGTGCAGAGAGGATAAATGTTAGCTCTTGAACGGAAGAAGACACAGTTTTGTGTTGTAGGTGATGATGCACCAGAGGTTTGTAGGGAGGGGCTTGAAATAAAGTTCAGGGTTAGTCTGGTCAGCTGCAGGTTGACGGCTTTTCTATTTTTCTTCACAGTGAGAAATACATTGCATTCCTTCAAACTTAATTTAAGAAACTTAAGTTAGTAATCTTTGAACTTTTTAAATATACATTTAGACGAAAAACAATTGGAATTCCTTTCCTTTTTTTTGTAGACTGAATACCAATTAGTGAGTTAAGGGTGTGTTTTTTATTTGCACGATTATGATGTCATTTTTAGACTTAAAACACTAACAGTAGATAGAAACTGATAAAGAACTTTTTTGTAGGTCAGAGAAACACATAACTCAACAATTTTTATGGAAGTATTTCGATGGATAGGAATAGAAAAACTATATATCGTGAGACAATATTAGCTTATCTGTTTTCCTATAAATTTATAACACTGATAGCCAAATATTGCCTTCCTTAAAAATAAAACTATTGGAAATTAACGTTTTCAGGGTGTAACCGAAACCAAACTCAACCCCCGAGAGTCTAAAAGGCTATACACATCTTTATAGTTTTAATAAATTTACTGCCCTTTACACAAACTTATTGAAAAACGTTTATGTTCATGATTTTGTAATAAAAGTAAAGACTTTGGAGTATAATTTTAAACAACCTTATTTCAAGACTTTATCATTTTAGTAGTTAGCAATTTTCTAAATATTCAGCAAAATGTTAGCCCTTTGATAACTTGTGAGATATTCTGGATAGTGAAGTAACAGAACATTTCTTAAGTAAATTTAAAACATTTTGGCCCGTAATTTAATAATTTAACTACCAAATATGAGTTGCTTCGATATCAGACTGCTTAAAATAAATAAATATGAAACTACCCTAAAAAAATTTGAGCTTACATTTCACAGCAGAATTTTGTTTACTCAGATTTTTAATTTTTGTCTTAGAATACGCATCAAGCAAATTCAAAATCTACTGCTCAATCATTCTGCAAAAACCAGAAGCATTCCATACAAATTAATAGAAATTCATGAAAAGTGGGCGGATACAACGCCTTTGAGTTCATTACCTCAGATTTTTTATTTGGTTTTTGTCTTGGTATACATATCCTTCTACTGCGAAAATACAAGAATCATAGTGTTTGTTTTAAATAAAAACAAATGCTCGAAAAATGGGCGGATACTACACCCATCAAGTTCACAATTTTCATGTTTTTCGTTTGAATATACACGTTTGCTTCTGAATTTATTATTTTACAAAACATAACTTAATAGGTTATGTTTTGTTAAATAAACTTGTACCTTAGGTATTTTCCTTTTCTAACTATTGTCAATTATTTTCAACAGTCGTTAACTATTATCGTAATTTATCGTCATTAAATCGTTCCTATAAACTCATTGTTGAAATGTCAAATAGTTACGATTTGTAACAACTCGCAAAGTGTTGAACTGTCAAAGTGAAAGATTTGTTTTCAAGTAATTGTTTTGTGTGACTTGAGAGAAAAAAAATGGGAGCGTATCGGAATCCCGCTTTTTAAAATCCCGTTTTTAAAAAATCCCGAAAAAAAGTTTTATAATCCCGTCTTCTAAAATACCGATTTTTTGAAATCCCACTTATTCAAAATCCCGATCAATTGCAATCCCACTTTTTAAAATCTCGACAATACTAGTTTTGATTGCAAAATCGGTATGATAAAAAACGGGATTATAAAAAGCGGGATTATAAAAAATCGGGATTATAAAAAGTAGGATTATAAGAAACGGGATTTTAAAATCGGGATTTTAAGAAACGAAATATAAAGACCGCGATATCGAACCCAACCCGAAAAAAATGTACTTCAAAGCAATTTGTCATATAAATTAGATCAAGAATTTTCATTACACAATACGCCAATGCTTTTAGCTGACTGCTCTCTTTGCGTTTCATCCTTTTGTTGATAAAAAAATAAATATTTGATTCAGGATATGTTTTAAAAACATACATTGTTCGTCTCATCAATTTTTTAATTTTTATTAAGTTTCTCAAACAATTCGAAAGCTGCTTCAATTTTTCTTTCGTTATTCAACTTGCTATTTAAGGTTATCACAATTTTTTTAGTTTCTGATATTGGTAGTTTGACAGATTAACAATTTCTAACAATTGTAGTTTTTAAATGACTTACAAATTCCAACAATTCTTAACAATGACACTTGAACAATTTTTTTGACATATAACAACAATAGTTAACAATAATTAAAAAAAGAACAAACCTCTTTGGTTTTTCAAAAGGGACGGGTTGAATTTCAAAGCCGCCATATTGTTTCTTGTACTTTCTGTCAAAATATCTTCTTTTAATCAGTCACTGAACAAAAATCATCATGGTTAGTTACAACTTCGAGCAACACTTCCAAATTATAAAACTGTATTATAAAAATGGGTGTTTTTTAGTAACAACGATGGGCGTGTTGCGCCCTTTGAATTTGGTGACAAATTCGAGTCCACACCCGTAAGTCTACCAAACGCAAGATCATCGCCCACAGGAACTTGGCTTGTCTAATTTCGGGTCGTGATTTGAGCCTGCACCCATACTTTTTCTTGTGACCTGAATTGGATGATATGGACACCGAAGACTTACGGTTTCAACAGGGTGGATGGTGCTGCGTGCCACACAGCTCAAGGCACAATACATATACTCTGCGAGCACCAAAATCGTGTGATTTGAAGCCTTTAGACTTTGCCTTGTGAAGCTTTCTTAAGTCACATATCTATTCGAATAATTCGCAAACTATCGCGGGCCTTCAAAGACAACATAATCGATGCCATTTGTTAAATTCAATCTGATTTTTCCGCCAAAGTAATCGAAAACTGGACTTTTCGAGCGAAGAAGAGGCGGCCATTTAAGCGATGTTATATTTCACACATAATTTCATTGGTAAGTCTCTCAAATAATAATGAAACCTTATTGATATCTCATGAACAACTTGTTTTATCCAATTTTAAAATCTACCCACATTTAATGGAAAACCCTCTATCGTAATTTTTGTCTTTATTCTCATATTTGTTATAATTCTACTATTAAATCACAAATTTTGTAATAACGCTGAGAATATATAGTAAACAAATATTTGCTCAAAGTAATTTTTCGTGTTTAAGTCTATTATCAAAACTCACAAACATCTAAAATTCCATTAATTCAAACGATTGCGTATTCAAATTCCCATCTAAACAACAACAACAAACTTCCTAAAACAATGTAACTGTGATTAAATTGTACAAACAAAACAATGAGGAAGTTACTTTTAAAATATAACAAAAAATCACTGATGGGACACTATGGCGTATGTGTACAATTTTTTTTTGAAAACACTTTTTTCAGCTTAAAAAACTCAGTGTTTTTACATTTTAAAATAACGAACAAATACAAAATATCCTTACACACACACACCATTCAAATGACATCAATGGCTGAAGAAAACCAAGAACACAAAATGCACTTTTCACTCATCATCTATGCTACATCACAATGGTTCATTGTTTAAAATACACTAACTTTACATACACTAAACTAAAAGGACAATCCTTCCTCCCAAAAATTTAAAAAATAGCCATAGACAAAATAACAATAAAAACAACAACACAACGACGACACGACTACGAAACGAACCCAATAAACGAACGAATAATTTTCAACGGGAGAAAATTTATATAAAATGAAAAAGTTTTTCTTTTCGCCGCCACCAACTTTTCATCAAGGACTCTTTTTCATACCAAAAATAGAAATTTAATTTAAACTGTGCCAAGGACTATTTTTGGTTTATTCTTTTTTCTCATGTTTTTTTTTTTTTTGGGGAGAAGTCAGAAGGGTTGGGTTTGGGTTTGGTTTATATTCGTTTATATGTCATCCATATTTTGGGGTGTAGAAAAATAAAACAAAGGGTTATGATTTATTTAACCGAAAGATAAACATTTTATCCCTCTGCAAAAAAAAACCACACAAACAAATTATCACCGTGCCATTTTTCTTACCACCACCGATAAATTAATTTCCACTCATGATGTCACCAAACTATAAACACTGAAGATGACACAAAAAAAGGCGCCTCTAGTTGTCACCGCCACTTAAGAACTACTCAAAACTCAATGCACATTTTCAGAGTAGCACCCTCGACTGAACATCACTTCAACACGATGATGGTGGCAATGCCACCATACTGCCTGACGCTGCTGTCGCCGATATCTCTACCACTATACCGCCACCAATGACGATGACTACGACGACGACGACGTTAAATTGTAAAAGAAAAACTTCAACGCGTCGATGATAACACTTTTCGAGAGTGACAGTTGGATGTAATTTTCTTTGATTCTTTTATGAAAACTAAAGGATGCAATTGACGACTATAAAAACGACGACGACCAGTTAATGAGACTTTTATACGATAAAATCTAAATCTAGTTAACAGAGACTAAAAATCCTTTATAGTAAAGAAAACACCCACGCACTACAAATATCGCGGATGCAGGCGACATCTGCTAAGGAAAAGCCAGTGAAAAACTATTTTGGAATACTTCTATGGTCCGACAGCCAACCAACCAACCAACCACCCTCGCACTTCTAGGTTCTAGAGCACTGGGAGTAGGAGCAGCAGCAGCAGCATCGAATGATACACACAGTTGCATGTGTCATGCAAGTTTGGAAAAATGAAAATAACGTCGCAAAAGTTGCACGCTCCAAGTTGGAAGAGAGTGAGAGCAGGCAGTACACCCAACAAACCAAACGACGACCGACCGTCAGAATTGGAATCTACTGACAAGTGAGGGAGGAAGTGTTGCCACTTTACTTAAAATTCCAGTACTTTTTTTAACGGTATTCAATTTATTTATTTATTAAAATTGGAGGATGGATTATGACAGATGAGATGATTAAAAAATAGAGAGTTAATCTAAATCTAAACTTATATTACACAGCTGAAGAGTTTGTTTGCTTGTTTGTTTGTTTGCTTGTTTGTTTGTTTGAAGGGACTAATCTCAGGAACTACTGATCTGACTTAAAAAAATCTTTCAACGTTATAAAGCCCATTTATTGAAGAAGGCTATAGGCTTATACAACATCAGGCTAACACTAATACGAGTGCAGCACCAATACAAAATATTTCAAAATGGGGGGGGGGTTTTATTCCATTTTGAGAGCTTCTACTGCGTGCGATGAGGTTGTTCCCATTGTTCCCTTTTAATGGTTCTTAGCTAAGCAAATTTGTTCTAAAATAAAGCAACGCACGCCGCGCCGCCGCGGAGCGCAGCTAGCCTTCTACAATGAAGCAGGCATTTTGTATTCTTACAAATTACATTTGCCGTTTTTTTTTTTTAAAGAGCGAATAGCCAAAGTGAGTACAATTTGGTCAGCAATAAAATGGAATAAAAATGATTACTATGGTGAGATATAGACGGCGCGCGCTTAATTCGAATGCAGAAATTTATTTGTTTCGGAAAAGTTGGTACCTACTGGGATGTCTTGTGTAATGTATTTTTTTTCTCAAAGATTTTTATAATATCAAGACATTTAGAAATGAAAATTCATCTTACAACTAGTTATTCATTTGGAGGTAAAGACAAATTAAAGAGTTACATAAAATCTCAAATATCAAACTTCTAAAAAATATACATTTTTCTACTGGAAATTCGGCATAATTTCATATTATAGCAAAATATAGTTTTCTTTCTCTATCTGCCAATCTTAAAACTATTCATTTTTCTTGATCTCGCAGCCTTAGGAAACCTGTATGGAAAATCTGAATTTTTACACCGAAAATAAAAAAGTTGGCATTTTGTCTATTCTGAAAAATTGCCATTTTAGTGCTTTTGACAAGAATCTTCATCAAACAAATTTAAATAGGTCAGTTTATTTTTTATCCGTCAAGTCATAAACTGTTTCCATTTCATTGAAAAATGACTGAGATCTCGATGGATTACACATCGTCTACATTTTTTGACCGAAAAATTGATATTATTGGCAAATAGCTGAGCAGAAATATTCTTAATACGTCAAAATAAATGTCAAATCACACTTAAATTCATGTGAAAGTAAGATTCAACGAACTCTCAAAATCTCCCAATATGAAATTAAAAGTCAAGAGTAGGTTAATATAAAATTGACTACATTATGAGTGGCTGTCAATTTTCCATGAAAAACGGCTGTTATAGAAAAAATTACATGCAATTGATCTGTCATTTCCCTCTATGTCACCTACGAAATGTTTGCATAGAGTTTGGCAGCACTGACTGGTGAGAGCAATTTGAATTGTATACACAAAAGGGGTGAGGAGGTATAGAAATGCGCTTAGGCAAAGTTTTCATTTATATGTCATATATCTCTGCATTCACCGTCCCACTCCCCTAACCATTCCTACCCCCTTGCCACACCCCTCACTGCACTTCTTTGAAAGTCTACATTTCGCTCTAGTTTGTTGTGATTTAGACTCGGAGTTAGAACAAAAACAACAACGACACTAAAAAACTTCTTAATCTCTATCCCTCCTCACCAATATGGTATATCGCTTTGCTGTTATAGCCAGCAATCAAAATCATCACAACTATAGCCAGCCAAGCTATCATCATCTGCATCCCCATCCTAAGACCAACCCTGTTCTGTGCCTAGTTCTGTTCGTTTAGTTCCTTCGTTCGTATATAGACATATTCTCCCACAGGGAGAGAAAATTATTTCCAAAGGAAAAAATATTAATAATAATAAGAAGAGAAAAGCGTGACATGCAAACAGAAATAAAAATCAGAAAAAAAGAAGGACAAAACGAACCGAAGGACGTGAACCACCACCATCTCCAACACCTCCAGTCAAGCCAGCCAGCACCATCACCATCACCATCATCGTCGTCATCATGAGGATGGAAAAATGTGAGGCGAAATTAAAGGCTCTTCTGGAGCAGCAACTTTACGTATACTTTTCGTATATGGACACAAAACAAAAAATCCGTTATAGGTTCTACCAAAAGGACTGAATTTTTATACCGCTTTTATATGTCCTTGCACGTTGCATCTGGACTTAATGTTGATTTTTTATTCTTTGCATATTGCGTCGCAGTGAAAAAAAATTGAAAGTTAAACGTTTCCGAAAAATTAAAAAAATTAAAAAACAAAAAAAAGATTTTTACAGATTTTGACTTTTAGTTGAGGAAAAGTTAAGCTTTTTTAAATAATAAAAAAAAAACTGTTTACAAATTTTTAATATTTGCTTTTTTACTTTTGCTTTTACTTTTTTGATTTTCGATCAAAAAGAATTATTGGGAAAGGAAATCAAAATGACCGGCGAAAACCATATTTCATTTCCCATCAGCAGCTGTGTTGCCTAAAGCCAACTTTCAATAAGTGACAAAAAAGAAGTGATGTCCATTTAATGTCAACTTTTTTGTCATAATTTGGAGTTATTTCGATAATCCTTTGCTTAAAATATAAATTTACATTATTTCTTTATAAAATTGGTATTTGTTAGTTCTCATTATTTTTATAAACTTTAGAAAAGTCTCAAAAACCACTACGAATTAATTAAGGGTTAATAAATACAAATTATGAAAAAGTGGGCAGATGCCACACCCCTTAATCAAAAATGGCGTATTTTTTATTTCAGCCACAAATTTCATAAAAATTTCAATATTTTATGAGTGAGTCAATTATGTTCGAAACCTGGTAGGTACCTCAGGAACAACATGTGGAAAATTGGTGAGTTGCATGTTCGCAACTAGCTTAAAGAATATTGGGAATTCGAAGTTTCTGACTTTATTGCTTGGGAAGTTAAATAGGGGTTCGAAAATCTTGTGAGCTTGTTCCTCTAAAAAGAGATTAATGACTAAGATATTGTTTTTCCAAAGGAGACTGGACAACTTTAAATTTTATTTGTGAACGCACCCTTTTACTTTAATCATCAAACTGTCACTGTCAGTTTCATCATGGTAAAGTCTGCAAATTATAAAAATTATTAAGCGAAATTCGGAGTAGGTGACCGCAATTTTTAGAGGACTAACTCCAATGTTCGGTGGTAATTCTGGTTCTTGTAGACAGGCAATAATCAGCTTAGTTCAAAATTAGGAGACTACATATTCGTTGTGTGACTTTTCCGTGTCAGTGAGACAATGGGTTGGTCGAAGTGTTGAAAATGTCACTCCTATTTAGGCGTTCGTAGCATACGATCCAAGTGAGTCAATTTCACTGCGTTCTCAAGAATTGGATACTGCTCGGTTTATATTATGACGTATTTACGAAATCAAGCTGACTCAAGAATTGAAAACGATGGACCATTTGAAGCGAACGTATATTCTCCAATTGAAGATTCCTCAAGATGATACATTTTATCACAAAACCATCTTCAGTGACGAAGCTCATTTTGGACTCAATGAATTCATCAATAAGCTAAATATGCGTTATTAGTAGGGTGAAAATCGTCGACGATAACGTTTGCCAAGTTAATTTGAACATCCAGTGTTATATCGCCATGATTACCGATTATTTTTGGCCAAATTAAAACTTGAACTACATGTGGTTTCAACATGACGGTACCACAAGCCACACAATACACCTTACAATCAATTTTTTGAAGATTAAGTTTGATGAGCGTGATAACTCGAGAAATGGGTCAATCTATTGGCCGCCAAGTTCGTGCGATTTAAAACATCTAGACTATTTTTGGTGCTACGTTAAGTCATTTCCTTTTGCCAACAAGCAGACGGAATAGCCAACATTGAAAGCGAAATAGCGGCCGAGTCATCGAAAATTGGGTCCAACGAATCGACGGCTGCAAACGTGCCCGCTTTGGCCAAGCTCTATGCATAAATGTTTTTTGAGCACTTAGAGCCGATATTAAAGTTTTTGAAATAAAAAAGGGTTTCAAGTCCTTTTTAGAAAACCCTTTATTTCTTTAGACGGATGCCTTTCAAGCAAAATTTCAATCTATAAGGTATTAAATCAAGGTTAAACTTTAGCTAAGGTACAAATTAATCTTTTATAAACTGATTTTCTTTAACTATAACCCAGTTTCTCAAGTCATTAGTTTAAGTGATGCTTTTAAAAGAATCTAAAAAACTGATTTTTAAAGTATTAAGAAATGCTGGGACGTTTTTATGAGAACAAAATTTTTCTAAAATTTTCGAATATTGGAAACATAAATAATGTTGAACGTATCCTAAGGAATTTACTAATTTAGGGAATTATATTTCAAGTCGGCTTTTTATTTCAATAGTTCAAATTCGAGTTCACAACAAACAGTGAGGGAACTTCAATTATGATAAAGAGGGAAAATGTAATGAACAAACCTCCATTGTATGTATGGAATAAATGGACCCTATCAAAAATTTCCAAAAGAATTCCTTTTTCCTCTGAATCTACCTGGATATAAGAATTTCCCCCCAACAAAAATCCAATGCAATGACAGCCAGATTTCCCCGTAACATTTTCCCAAGATGCCAACTAATTCCAAAGGGAAATTATTTGGCATTTGGTTATTTTCTGATAACCCCGTAACGTAAGCATTAAATGAGAATTTTTATATCACTTGTAAAATTAAGAAGTTTCAATTTTCTAAAAATATTTTTTTACTTTTAATTAAAAACAAAAAGAAAAAACAACCATAATTGTGTAATGTATAAAAAACCACAACATAGTGTTTCAAAATATAAAAAAAAAACACAGAAAACATTCCAAAACACCACATTTGTGGTGTCCAAGATGGTTTGGAGTAGGAGACAGCTTCGAGAAATTCTCATTCCACTGTTCCCTCTCCAGACATATTATTATGTGTACTTTTTTTTTTAGAGTTATGCCTCAAAGTATGTGCTAGAAAAATGTAACAAAAATATCTGCTCAACTGGTCCCTTGCGGGTTAAAAACATATTCCACTGACAGACGAGTTCATATATTATAACACACGAATAGGGTACAGTGGGATAAGCTAAGTTCAAAATTAATTCAAATCAAATCAAATCAAATATATTGAAATATCAGGAGTTTTTTAAGAGCTTGAGAACTTTTAATTGTAACAAAACACCAAAAATTGTTGTATGACAAGTTAAATCGTAACGTAACGTAACGTAACTAAATGTCGTACATTTTTAGTTAGTTAATTTTTAGAAACAAAAAATCAGTCAGCATAGCTCAAAAGCGATTGTCAGTCACCGTAACGGCATCTTTTTCCTCAATTCGAAAGAAATAAGGACCAATGATGACGCAAGCGTGTAAACATTGCCAAAAAGTCGATTTTTTTGAATGAAATAGTAATTTGTTAATGGCGTTAAGGGCCCAGGACGAAGTTCTCTATATAAACTTCTCTAACAGACTTATTTTGTTCAAAGCAAATTTTCAACATTTGGAAGTGTTGTTCTGACGTTAAACGATTTATGGTGACTTGTCAAACTTTACTGAACAGAAATGTCAACACAGTTTTACATTCTTAACTGTCAAACCATGGAAACCAACTGTCAAACCTAGAAAAACCTTTTATACGGTGTGAAGTGATGTTTTCAGAAATGTATAGAAAGAATTTTGAAATATTTGATTGTTCTCCAAAAAATTAGTTATAAGACTTCTATGTCATTAAATATTGCATCACTCCTGATTTTATGTCAGTTTTGACACCATATTTTGCCACAGTATATGGTAATGTTTGTGGTAACCTCATTTAACCACCTACTCTGAGTCTAAGTCACTTGTGATTCTGCACGTAAGCACTCTAAAATAATTTTTAAGCATTACATCGCTCTAGAGTCTAGGTTGGTTGGTTGGCTGGTTGGTTGGTTGGTTGGATGGTTGTTTGGTTGGTTGGTTCTGCAGGTTGGTCTGTTTTTCGGTCGTTTGGTTTGGTTTGGAGACTTAACTGTGAACTGATGCAACTTTAGAATGAGTTAAAAATAGAGGAAAAAAAGGATAACACAGAAGATGATTACTTGGAGGAAAACACGGAAATGCTAAGATAGCCCGAGGCCACTATGAGATGATTATGTCCGTATTTATATATATTTTCAACCATCATATCCCCAACACGTCTATGTATATATAGGTATTATAAAATTTCTTTTTACGTGTGGCTTTATCGTTTATGAACCAACAGTTTCTTGTTTTTTAAATCGATGAATATTTAATGAGAATGAAAATGTATCGTTATTTTTTCCATGAGAAAACGTTCACTGGGACAGTGTGTTTTGTTAATCATCTTTTCAGATCCTACCAACGGCCAACGACCAACCGACGCGACGTCAAGCTGTGATTGTCAATTGAAAAAGTTGGACAGAGGTTTGGGTGGCGCCCGGGAGAAAAAAAATGTAAAAAAATCAAGAGTAAAAGTGAGAGAAATTGGCATCTAAAGGGACGAGGGTTGTGGACTTGAGGTTTAGAGAATCATAAATATTTCATCATCGTCGGTAGAGTCGTTCGTTCGTTGGTTCGCATTGTTAGTTAAATAAAAGATATGCGATCACACTATGGCTAAACAGAGACAGAGACAGAGAGATAGGTTAAATGTTAAAAACAGACTACACAACTTTTGAAAAACTTCCTGGTGGGTTTTTTAATGAGTTCATTTTCAGAGTTTGCTTGTCTATACTTTTAAAATGGAACAAAATTGAGTGGTTTTGGTCGTTTTAAAGAGCTTCAATATAGATAATGGCTATTTTTTGTTGTTCGAAACACATTTATGGTCAGCTGATTGAAGACAAAGTTTTTGGGATACTTTATAGAACACTATAAAATGATAAATATCTACAATATTGTTTTATTTTGGGAGTTGATTATAAATTTTAATAGGTATTAGACACGTCACTGATAGATTTATACGTATATATTTGAATGGATATTGCCGCCATCTATATCTATAGGAAAATTAATGATATAAAATTGGTAAAAACTTCGAAATAAAGTAAAGCTTTAAGATATGATTTTCCTAAAATATCAAAAGTACCTAAAATATTGTTAAAGATTTGAAGGATTGTAAAAATTCAAGGAATAATCTCAATCAAATTTAATGAAATATTTTCGTGAATCGAATAATTTGTGTTTTACTATAGTGCATTTATTCATTTTGACTTTTTCGAAGAATTTATATACATTTTTTAACAAAACAAATATACAGGTTGATTAACCTTAAATAAATATTTTATTGAGACCTAAGATGTCCTTTAAAACGGCTCAATTGTTGACCTTGACGTGTGTGACGTTTGTATACCTATACATTGTTTGTTCTGACATTAAAGCGATTTTGTTTGTTTTTGATAGAAAAAGAGATCTGTTAATTTAATTGTCCTAAAATATTTTATTTTGAGCTAAAATCAATATATTTCTTTAAAACAGCTCATCTGTTAATTTTGACGTTAGTATCAGATGTATGTAGATTTGTGTACGTTAAATTGTTTTGTTTTATGTTTTTTGACAGTTGAAAAAGAGAGGTAAGCTTTATTAGGCCTAAATATTTAATTGGGACCTAAAACGTCATTACGTTTCTTAAAAACAGCTCACATTAAAATGTTTTTTCTAAGTTTTTGACAAAAGTTTTCATTGGGCTTACAAATTTTATTGGAACTTAAACGTCACTACGTTCCTTAAAAACAACTGATCTAAACATTTTGACATGTGTGACGGATGTATGCGTGTTTTGTTTTTACGTGAAAGTGTTTTTTTATGTTTCTTAAAGAAGAAAAAGCCTCTGAATTTGTGACTAAATATTTTATTTTGAGCTTAAAGGTCCCTAGGTTCCTTTAAAAAGCTCATCTACTATGTTTGACGTAGGTGTCAGATGCATGTTTATTTTTTTCACGTCAAAATGTTTTCTTTTATGCTTTTTTTTAAAGCAGAATAAAATAAAAATAAATAAAAACAAATTTGATTAAATTTAAAACATCAATACATTTCTTAAAAACAGTTCATTCCTTAATTTTGACATGTGTGACGTTAAATTGTGTTTTTTTGACACATGAATCAGGGATGTAACTTTGATTAGCCTTAAATATTGTATTGAGACTTCAAACGTCACTACGTTCCTTAAAAACAGCTGATCTGTTATTTTTTTAACATGTTTGACGGATTTATACATGGTTTATGATTTTTGTTTTTTGTCTATGTTTTTGACAGACAAAAACGACAGATTTGTCGTTAAATGATTTAATTTGAGCTAAAATGTCGCTTCATTCCTTAAAAAAAAGCTCATCTGTTAATTTTGAAGTAAGTTTCAGATGTACTTATGTATATTTTTCTGACGTTAAATTGTTTTTGACAGCAGAAGAAGAGATTTAAATTTGATTGGCCTAACATAATTGTTTGGGACCTGAGAAGTCAATTCCTTAAAAACAGCGCATTTGTTTATTTTGATGTATGTGACGTTTGTATGCGTTTTTTGTTTTAACCTTAAAAAGACTTCGTCTTTTTTTGAAAGGAAAATAGAGCTGTTTTTCCCAATTTTTTTGACAAAACAATAGACCCGTAAATTTGGTTGGCCACAAATATTGTACTACCTAAAACGTCACTTAGTTCGTAAAAAAAAAACTCATCTGTTCATTTTGACATGTATGACAGATGTATGCATGTTGACGTTTCATTGCTTATGATTTTTGATAGCAAAATAACATTTTGATAGAACTCTTTGATTAAAAAAAGGTTTTAAAAATTATGTTTTTGACATTAATCCTTAAATATGTATCTAAAGTTAAAAAATACATAAAATTTAAAAAAATTCTCTTAAACAACTTTTTTCTAAAACATAAAACAATCAAAATGACAAGACAAAAACAATCTATCATGCATCAACATAAATATCTATTCAAGCTTAATTTGAAAAAAAAAAAAAAATACAATTACAAAAAGAAACATACCTTGAGCTCAACAACCGCTCAGCCTCATCGGCAGTCATAGCATCTGGCAGGCTATCTTCACGTCCCATTTCAAGTGATTCATTCGTTCTTTTATTACGATTCAAAACTTCTTCTTCTTCCTCAATTTCTTCATCTTCTTGGTCGTCTTCTAAAATATCATTATCTTCACCACCACTCATATCGGCATATTCTATATCCTGCATATCGAGTGGTGGTCCTTCGGGCAGTGGTGGCGGTCTTTGTGGCAAGGCCGGCAGTTCGGGACTTTCGAATTCATCTTGAGTCTCCAATGGTGCTGCGCATGGTGGTTTCTTGATTGGTGATGTAGTGACACTGGGAATCAATAGTGGTGGCGGTGGTGGTGATTTCGATGAACTGCCACCACTTCCGCTTATATCGGAACTTCTGCGTCGCAACGGACTAGGCGGAATTTTTGGTGGAGAATGGGCTGGCGACGACGTTATTTCTTGATGCATCACCGGTTCTCCATGGTAAAAGAGTTCGGCCGGTGGTGGAACATCGGGTTTAATCACGGCATACACTGTAGTAGTTTCTTGGGCAAAGCCATTGGCATGGAAACTTTTGTGCAAATCGATTTTTGCAGTCTCATAGAGTTCTGATTCTCCAAAGACCTCTCGACTTTCGCTTCCATCGGGATTTAACCTATAGCCAACGTCTACATAATTCAGAGATGGTTTCTCTTCGTCTTCGTTGTTATATTGATGCAATGGGTTGTTATCCACAATTGGCGATACCATTGATTTGTCAATTTCATCCTCTAATAGAGGATTGTGATGTTGTTGCTGTTCGGGAGCTCCTCCTCCTAATGCTACGAAATTTTGTGGCTCGAAATCATAGGCAGGCTTAAGTTTGGCCTTAATTTCTGGCGATGGCTCATTGAATCCTCCTTCATCAGTACTAACAGAGCTTATAATACTCGCTGGACGAGAACCCAATCCAGCCGCAGGCAAATTAAGACAAATGCTTGAAACTTTCTTTATTCTGGGTACCACCACTTCTTGTTGCACAGACTGTATCGAGGGATCGTTTTCACTTCGTTCTGATGATTTTTGAGCTCGTCCTAAAAATAAATCAAAAAATAAAAATCAACTTTTAATGTCAAGATAATAAAATATTTGTTGATGAAAAGAATAAAATGTCTAATCCTCAACTGACGAAAGATTACTTTTCGATTCTTGAACAATGTCAAGACCCCGATGAGGCCTTCAACGACAGCCCCATGCAAAAAGCTTTAGCTTCGGCTTGGTTAATGAAGCTTTGTGGAGACATCTATCCTAGCAATGAGGATAAACAATTAAGAAACCTTTATTTGCTCGAACTATCGAAATCAATCGATCAGGGAAGACTTGCGAAACACTTTCGAACACCTCCTCCCAAAGGTAAACTTCAACCTCTCGAAATGGATTTGAAAATCAAAATCGACCCTAAGACAATTATTGAACAAATGCAAGCTGCTGCTGCTGAACTAGTCCCTCCAATCAGTCCAAGGAACTATCAAACCCACATGAGTACGAAGATATTTGATGATAATTGTGGAGCTTGTGCATACATTGCCATATCCCTGGGCGATCCGAGGGATGGACCGATCTGGATGAAAATGGGATGTAAGGACGCATTGGAAAACATCAAAAAAGAAGACGATTTTGATGACTCCTTTTGTGAGGATTATGAAGATGATGACGAAGTGAATGAGGAGTTTCTACAATTTTGTTTGGAAGAAACTGCTAAGGAGTTATCAGGCCAAACAGAGCCCGGTCAATGTCCATTGCTCGATGATCAATTGAAGCTTTATGAAAAGTTTATTCGAAACTATGACGATGGAAACGAAGCAAGAAACTTGAATGAAAGTGATTTGAGAACATTTTTGCTAATAAATTTCCAAACCGATTTGATTCATGCATTTCATAGAAAAATGTAGAAAAGTCTTAATTAAGAAAACGTTGTGTTTTTACCAAATTTTCAGTCAAGGGAAATTTACAATAAAAATGTTTACATAAAATGTGTTTCTGGTTGTTGACTGAGTTATGTTTTCAGACAGATTAATATTTCAATTCCGTGACAAACATTAATAACGCTGGATTAAGTTCTTGGCCTTTGGACCTTATTAATAAACATCAATCAACAGACAAATTTCTTTTTTTTTTTTACTAAAAGCCTCCGTCTAGACATGTTTACAACCTTGATCTAAATTCTATGAATATGTTTTTTAAAGTTTAAAAATATCATACAGTTTTAATTATTGACAGCTAAAATTTTTGAAAATAAAAATAAATGGTTACATGGTGTGAAAACCTTCTAAAAAAAAAAACACAAAAATCAAAACTCAATAACCAGATACGCGTCACGAAACTGTCAAATGAATCAGCCGAGAATTTGATTTATTAAAAACACTAGAGTTTTTTTTTTCTTATTCGAGAATTCTGAAAATCAAAGAATTTTTAAAAAAATATTTTTAATTCCCAACTGACTTTGTGTATAAAAACTATAAAATTAAATTATAAATGGAGTCATAAATTTTAGCTTAGATACGCTCAGAAAAATATACATACATACATACGTACAAGTGTCAAAAATAAACAAAACAATTTAAATTTTGTATTCATCACATTAGAATATTGAATTATTTAAAAATACGAGGAATGTGTTTTAAATTCAAACGGTGGTGGCGGGATACAAAAATAAAACGGTGAGTAAATTGTTTCACTTAAAGAAAAAAAGATGGGGACAAAAATAGATCAAATTCCTTTCCATTGGTGATGGAATTGCCCTTCTTCTTAATTAAATTGAATGTTGAGGAAGGTAAACTTAAATAAAATAGCAACAATTTACATATTTTCGAGACATGCGGAAAAAAGGAGATTTTTTTTTTCAATTTCTGTCTCTAAATTATGCACACAAAATTATCAACCTTTCTTTGGACATCAAATACCTATTCACTTTTTTTAAGAATTCTTTAATATTAATCTGAGATTAATAATAAGGTTTTCCATTGGTAATTTTGGGCCCGTTTTGTGTTCAACGAAAACGATCGTTTTAACGATAGCTGCCTCTATTATTTTAATAGAAAACTAGAAGCTAAAAATTGACAATCAACTGTTACTTGGAAATAAAAGGTACACGATTGATGATTTTTTCGAATTTTGATCTGCAGTATGTATTTTTAAATTATTTTGAATATAGGAGAAAATTGACGTTTTTTGATGTTGAACGAACGCTAAGATCAATCCTTTAAATGAGCTAATAATACATAACTAAGATAATTTTTGAAAATCTTAAAAAATCTTATTATCAGATCAGGTGATAGCAAACAAAAAAAGCAGCACTTGACAGATGTCTTTATCAATGACAATTTCAAAGTTTCAAACGTCGTCATCTGACAATTATTGACAGTGACGTCTCTGACAATAGCCGTGTTTTATTGGAAAATTTAATGGTCAAAATTAGATATATTTTACAATAACAAATAAAAACATCAAGAGTAGATATAATTTGGTCAGTAATTTAATGGATTCTAGAGTGAATAAAAATGGTTGATGTGTTTAGATTTAGATGGCGCTTCATGTTTTGCGAAGCGAAAAAAAATAAGAAATTGCGATTTTAGGGCTTTCCATGAGCATCTGGAAAGAAATATTTTAAAAAGTTCAAAATATAGTTTATTTTTCATCTGTCAAGCCATAAACTGTCAAATTCCATTGGAGAACTGCTGTAATCTTGATAAATTAAAAATCGTTTCAAAATTTTGATTTTTTTTCACCGAAAAAACGGTATTTTTTTGTTAAAAAAATTGGGATATTAAGGTTTTTGAAAATATTTTAAATGTTTAATATAAATGTCAAATTACACCAAATTCAAAAAAAAAAAAAACAAATTTAATAACATTTTTTTCATTTTGACAGATTAAAATCTAAAATAAATTGATTTATTTTAAAAATAAAGAAGCTATCGCGCACACTCAAATATTTTCTTGAAAACAATCAATTTAGAATATGTATAATTGTCAAATAAGCAAAACACTCCGAACACGAATCATTAACCAGTTGTTGCTCTTGAAACTATTGTCACTTGAAACATTATTGTCAATTTCAAAACAAAAGGATACTTCAACTCTTGTCAAATACACAAAGCCCGTTAAATATGATCTGTCAGCTGTCAAATTAATTTTCATTGGAAAAACGACTGCCAATTATTAAATACAAAAAAAAAACAAAGTTTTAAAAATAAAATAAACCAATTTTGAAATACAGAAATTTAAGAATTAATTGCTTCCATGACATTACACTCTCTGTTTAAACAAATTTTTATCATGTTCATTTTTGACACCTACAAGAAACAATTTAAAAGCTAAGATACTTATCTTGTCATACCTTAGGTCTTCCAAAACAAACACTCTTTAAATTTAAAAATAATCCCTTTAATTTATGGGTTAACATGTGTGAGTTCATTATTTTTATTAAATGACCTTATTTCATTTCTATATATTTCCAGACGCACATTGGGGTATTTGTAACAAAAATCTGACCAAATATTTTGTTATAAAAAAAAAAACCTAAACTAAATATAAACAAATTAATAATTAAAAATTAAACTTAAGTGCCCTTTTATGGTTTGAAATTGTATGGTGCTTTGATTGAACTCTTGAACCTACTAAATTAATATGATGAAACTTCCCAATGTGTAAATAATAATGGCATGAAAAGTCAAAAAATGTTTAGTAAAACAAAAATAATATAATATTTTTAAAAGCTATTTTAATATATTTTTTCAAAGATATTTTAAAGTTAAGTTAACTTGTTACAAAAAATTAAAAAAGTAATACTTTTTTTTTAAAAAAGAAACACATTTATTTAATGTATCAACAAATTTGAGAAAATCTTTTTGGCTATTGCCCGGTTAAAAATTTGTTAATAAAATTCGAGTCTCCAATTATTAATGATTTTTAGATTGTTTGTTTTAACTTTCTTTCTTTGGTCATCTTTTCAATTCAAACATTCTCATGTAAACGAGTATGACAAGGGCAGGATGAAACACTATCATTTCACAGTTTTACAGTTCTCGAATAAAATCTCTCTCAAGCCATATTTTTAATATTTATATTTCCCCCAATCATTATAAACAAACGTTGATATTATACCCTTTGTAAGCCACAAAATGCCAAACAGCTAAATATTTTTTCTAAAAACAAAAACAAAAAATACACATAGGGGAAGGGGCAGTGCAGCGAGGCAGCAACGTTGATGAATGCTTTGAAAAACTATTGAATCCGTTGATTTTATTTTTATAACAAACAAAAAAGTTCTAACTCAGAAAATGAGGAAAGTTCAAAAGTAAGGAAAATAAAGAATTTCATTAATTTATTTAATCGACCGTCGCACATTGGGGTGTTTGTATGAAACTCTTAGACAAAATTTGTTTAAAAAATTCTTATAAGAAAATGATTATTTTTTACTCAAATGAAAACATTTTTTAGCCTTGTATACATTAGGGTATTCCAATAAGAAGTTTCAATTTGACGTTAAATCAAAGAGAGTATTTTTTTAGAGAAATCAAGGGACGTTTATTTCAATATAAAGTGGGTCAACAATATCAGTCAAATAGTTTTTATGGGTACTGTTGCAGAACCATATACTTTTTTATGAAATATTGAGACATTTCTCATATTTGCAACACTGTATATTCTCAATAACTTAAATTTATAAGGTCTTGAATGGGTTGTGAAGTATTGACATAGACCTTATTTTTCAGGGATTAAAGAAAAGAGAGAGAGCTGATTGTGATCACATCTTCGAGAAATGAAATGTTCAGGAAACTATTCTTATTTTTCTTCAGTTTTAAGAACTGAACCATTTTTGTAGTGAATTTGAACAATCTTGAGTATGTATCATTCTAGTTTTAGTACTTTGCGTAATTTTGAACTCGGCGTGATGTCAATGACTTTTGTGACTATTGAAACAGAGGGGTTTAGCGGTTAATGAGGTAAAACAAAGTAGGTGAATGCTGTCAGAAAGAAAGGACCTACAAAATCAACGCCACGCCTCTAGCTGGGCTCCGCTATAAATGCAGAAAACAACAGCAGTCCTGAGATAGAAAGAATAATTACTCTTGCTAACCGCTGTTTCTTTTGGGCTAAGATAAAGCAATTGAATAGTAAAGCCCTTTCTCAGCAACCAAAGTGTAGCTATACACGACCCTTATAACCCCTGTCCTGCTATACGGTGCTATGACTATGACTAAAGCGGATGAAAGCACATTAGGTCGTTTACGGTCCCGTAAGTATCGAGGGTGAGTAAAGGAGAAGATTGAACGACGAGATGTACGGGCTTAACAGCGACGTAGACTTCGCCAGGAGGATAAAAGTCCAACGACTGAGATGGCCGAGTTACTTAGAGCGCATGAAAACCAATGCTCCGTCCCGAAAAGTCTTCAAATCCACATCCACATTACAGCGCAGTAGAGGAAGATTGCGGATCAGGTGGCGCGTACAAGTGGAAAGTGACCTCACTCAATTTGGGGCTAGGGACCGAGCTAGATAGAGAAGTTTGTTAAGCAAAACCCTCGTTCACACTGTAGTGCCATCTTAAGTTAGTAAGTAAGTAATTTTGACTTGTCAAATGTCAAAGATGATGTTCAAATAGGAAGCTATTTAAAATGAAACTTCTAGTTGGAAAACCGGGCTCTTCGTCCCCAGAATCTTCAATATCTTAGAACTCTTCAATATTTTCCGTACAGTAACATTTCTATTTTAGATAATTTTTTAATTGCGAAATAAAAAAGCTTCAAGCAAATGTAAACATATCCTACAAAATGTTGCTACTTAAAAAAATGTAGTTTTGTTCAGGTTTTTAATGCAAATGCCCCGATGTCATGGGTCGTTCGTCTAGAAGTATCCAAGTGATGTGATGTGATTTTTGATGACGAGCGTGAGCAACTATAAAGGTAACCACACGTAATGCAATTAGAACTCATAATGATGATCTTAATCTCTATGCCTCTAGAAGATAACACCAAACAAATCACACCAAAAAGAATAAAAATGTTAAAAATTTTGAAATGAAATTCAAAGGCTCAGAAAATTGCATACAAACCTCGGCAACTGCTGCACAAATTGCGAATACTCAGGCACATGATGATGGTTTCTTTTTTTTCTTCTTCAAGGCGCGTTCAAGAAGTGTAGTATATTTTTTTTTTTTTTAAAATTTCTAAACCGTTTTACTTTATAGAGGGGAGATTATTTCTCAAATAATTATGATGCAACCACTGGTGATTCTTTTGTTGATAAGTGACAAAAGATGGAGGTAAATGCACATTGCAGGGTGTTTTTCTTTATAGTCACTTTTTTCCCACTCTTATCTTTATTTCAATTTATTGTACAATAGAATATTCATTTTTAAACAAATTTAATTTAATAGATACACTTATAGTATCTTGTACTGTGAATCGCGCGATGCATAATATAAAGCGAATTCATTTTTTATAGCACATTTTTATGGCACATTTTATATTATCTAAATGACACAAGGAAATGCAATTTATATTTTTTTATTTTCTAGGAAAAAGAATAACGCACTTTTTTCTTTGCATGTTGCATGTGGCAGTGGATGGTGTTGATGACTTAGAAAATTATTTTATAAGTTGTTTTGATGTTGGAACTTTGTATACCTAATGCGCGATTTTAATTGTGTTATTATAGATAGTTTTTCGCTGTATGACACTTGAATGCATTTTATTGCCCATAAAAGTCATTAAAAGACAATTCAAAACTATAAAATCTAGAATGAAGTGACAGTTAAAAACGGAATAACAAGAAAATTGACAGCGATCATGTCAATTTTCTTAAACATACAATTTTTCAAAAGTACTACAAAGTAACAAAGTTTAGAAAAATATTATTTTAAAGAAATGTACGTACTCTTAACACGTAACAAGACAAAATAGATCAATATCCGTTTTTGTTTTGAAATATTTTTGTTTATTTATTTTTGTGTTTAAAGAAAAACAAATCTAACGTAAACAGATAAACGAACACAACTCTTAAATGAATGAGAACACATTTTTTATTTCAAAATGATTTCGGGAGTCTAAGAACACAGCTACTCTTGAACACCACAGCGCTATCTGTTTGTGTAATTTTGTTTTGTGTTTGTTTATTTAGTTGATGGCTTGTAGACTTTTCAATATTGGCGCCTAGCCTTATTACGTTCAAATCGAAAATTAGGTTGTTCCTCTTAAGTTTTGGAAAAAAAACTAGGGGTTGCTATAATTTAATAATATAATAAATAATTTTGCCCTTTTTTAGACGTCCATTTCCCATTTTGTTTATATTCTATATTTCTTACCTTGTACAAGGCTCAAGGTCAGCTTGACACTTGGCCATTGTGCGGTTTTTTTATAAAAATTTAAAAAAATGGAGTTTAATTTGACAGCTGTCAAAAATCTTTTCAAATATAATTGACATTTTAAGTTAAGTTGGCCTGAGCCAAGCTGCACTGGTCAAAAAAAACTGTAAAAAGTGTTCTCATTGAGATAAATCTAAAAATTTAAAAATTTTTACGAGTTTTTTTTAATAATTTTTTTGGAACAGAGTAACCTTCAAATAAAAGATCATGAGTCAAAAAAAGACTCGAATTTTATTCTTTTAAATAAGAATTAAAATACAAATGTTTGTCCCAGTTTTCAATTTGTTGCTTTTAAATGTACAAAAAGAGTGATTTTCAAAAAAATGTGTTTAAAAATGGATTTTTCAAATACAAATCCAATTTTGAAGGACAAGTAATTTTTAAAAAAAACTTTAGTTTTCAAAGAAAATTTATTTTTAATAACAACATGGAACTTTAAACCAACTATAATTAAAACATTTTTAAAAATATTTCTTCTCACAATTATATTCCAACAAAAAAAAAATATATAAAAGAATAGCCATACTTTTTTCGAAAATGTTGAATTTTTATGGTAAGCTTCATTCGTCTTATTTTAAATGCACAAAGCCCAGAATGTTAAAAGAAGCTATATTCTTTTTTGGGCCAAATTGGATGAGCTCAATGTGTTCCTACAACTTTTTTTTAAATAAGAAGTTTTGGTGTGGTTTGCAAAAATTTTAACTTGACTTCCTTTCAACCCCACTTAACTTTTTTTGCATTAGTCAAAAATAAGAGAAATTTTTAAAGGACTTTGAAGGACATATAACAAGTGTTTTTTTTTTCTAGACGTGTGGCTTTCAATCTGACAATACTTTTTCGGAGTAGGTCTTTTTGACACCTGTCACTTGGTTTGCCATGTCGCAATTCAATCGTGCACTTGTCTACGCAGATAGTTTTAAGACGATTGACGGTTTGGAAGAGAATATTCGGCGCGTTATTGCTGGCATACGGCGTTAATTGCTACAAAAAGTGGTCGAATATTGGGCCTCTTGGCTTTAATTTATGTGAGCCAGCTGCGGGGGCAACTTGCCAGAAATCATTTTTAAAACATAATAGCAAATGGTCATAACATTAAATTATATGCGTTTTCTTTTTTCTTGAAAACCAGCTTTGCCTGAAATTTTTTTGAAGTGAATATCAATTTTTTCTGGACTATTTAAGTTCTGTTTTAAATCCTATTTTTTACAAGAAGAATGGAACTTTCAAAAAAAAAAAGAGTCGAGCAAAAATTTTATCACACACATATTTTCGAAAAAAAAAAAATATTTTGAAAAAAAAAACTAATTTAAAAAAAAAAACGCTATAGATTTTTTTGAATTCAATGTTGGTTTTATTTTAAGGAAATTTTAATTCATAAAAAAAGAATAACTTTTTTTTGAAAATAGTTGGCAACCCTATTTTACTATCAAGTAAAATTTTTCACGTCAAATGTACTATTTTTCATCCGTTTATTAGTTTCTTAATTTTTTTTATTAAAGTAACATGCATAGCATATGAACGGAATTAAATTTGGTTAATTTCTAAATTCGGTATTATAAGGTGACGTAAAAAATCGACAAACGAAATATGATGACATTTTAAAAATTTGGCCCTATTGCTTTTTCAAAAACGAAAAAAGACTAATATTGATTTTAACAATTCTTAAATTTGTACTAACCAAAAGTCACCAGAATAAAAATTGAAAAAAGAACTATAATTTGAATGCCTAAAACTGATAACCATTTTTATTTTGTACAGGCGTCAAAAACAAGCATTTTTGATATCAATACTCTAAATCGAACGCAACAAAAAACATGAAATGCACTTTTCACATGGTTTTTGATGGCCTTAGTTCAAATTCGACTTCAAAATTACTCAATCACGTAAGGTTTTTGAGTTATTATATTATAAAGTTAAAAAAAAAACACATACATATGTATATAAGCCTTTCCGAAGCTATCTTAACTCATAAAGTAGATTTTTACTTGCGACATATAGGAACATATAGGAAGATAGGAAGTTTTGCATTCGTGCAAAATTTCGAACTCAAGATTTTAATCAAACATGATATTACGATGGTAGAGAAGTCGAAAAAAGTGGGTCCCGCGATTCCGTCCGGTCAATTTTGTCTGTCTGTCCACGCTCCTAGAGCCTAAACCATTGGGTCGATTGAGTTCAAACTTGGAAGTTAAGGTTTTGAGCAGATTTGCGTTAGGCGTTTTTTTCATTTTTTTTTTTTTAAATTAAAACTAACAGTGGCCCCCATACAATTTTTTTGGTCAAAAAACGAAAATTCGAATTTTCTCAAAAACACACCGATAGATTTTTTTTTAATTTTCTCTAAAATTTTATTTTTTAACTTGGCTTCTTTTAATAAGAAAAACATATTTTTGTATTGCTCAGGAAAGGTACCGCTCATAGAACCGTTTTTTTGTTTTTTTAATTTTCTCAGCAACTTTTGAACCGATTTCAATAATTTTATATATATATCTTATATTGCCTTAACTATATTTGATTATCAAAAGTGCAATTTTTTATTGTTTGGATTTTTAAAAAAATATTGAAATTTTTTTTTTCAAAATTCTATATCTCAAAAACGGGTGAACATTTTTTTACGAAATTGAAATATAGAGCGTATATTTACAATCACTAAACAACTGCATACCAAAAATATTTTTAGAACAAAATTGAAAAATTTTATATATAAAAAATTAATTTAAAAAAAAAACCGCTCTAACGATTTTCAAAAAAAAAATTTGAAAAATCAAGGGTTTTTTGGTTTATAAAATGGCATTTAAATTTTTGAAGACAAACTTATTTTTCAGGTAAAATTTTGAATCTTAAATTAGTTTTTTTTTTAAATTATTTTAACTGTATTAAATGTAACCCCCTCCCAAAAAATTGAAAAATGGAGGTTTTTTCGAAAAATCAAATGGCATATATGTATATCTTTGAAGACAAACTTATTTTACAAGTATATTTTTAAACTCTTTGCATACAGGAGCAAGTTCGTGCGACCCAGTCGTGCACTTTATTTTCATAAAAAATTCGTGATGGTTTTCCAAATCTATAATCCCTTTCTTCCATGTTCTAAAAAATTTCATAAGTTGTTGGATCTCACGTGTCTCAAGAAACTTTGAAACATTTCTGCTATAACGGTTTTCCACAGAAAAAGCCAAGATGAATTGAAACTAATGTTTGTTCTTGTAACAAATCCGTCCTCTAAACAATTCTAAATCAAGTTTTTGAAATATATAAGAAAACTATTTTAAAAAAAATTTTGAAAACGGGTTTTTTTTTAAATTTGAGTAGATAATCAACATTGGAATTCGGATTCGCTATCAGCACTAAAGATTAACTCCAAAACTTTTTTTTTTTTTTTCAAAACTATAAAAGCATTAAATTCAAGGTTTGCTCAAAACTTTATAAACCTAGAGTCAAAAAAGAGAATGAGAATTTCCAGAAGCTAAGTAAGATACTAAAATGATTTGAACTGTAACTAGAAGAAAAAGATTTGGACTTTACAAAATCATCATACAATTGAATGTTGAGGGATAAGTTGACCTCTAATTTAGCTTAAAAAAGCCCGTTTTTGATTATCTTTAACATTTTTAAAGTTTCATCATTAAAAACCTGATGTGATAAAAAAAATGTAAGGCGTGTTTCGAATTCAGGACATCTTAATACTTTAAAAATGTGCTGTTTTGTTTTTTTATTCACCAGTGTTATTTTGTCGCCGATTCTTTTTTTGAAATGTCAAAGTAATGCCCTGAAAACTACAGCTTTAATATTAATATACCCATGAGTTTTTTATAATTTTCCTTTAAATATCTTTAGCAAAAGGCTTCTAACTTTTGTAGTATCATCATGTTCTCCAGTAAAATTCTAGTTTTTCTATCAATATCTCGCAAAACTACAGAAACAATTAATGGGTCAGTTTTAAACAAAATTTAATTTCCTTCAAAAAAAAGTAATAAGATTATATTATATAGATATCAGTCTTGAGGCATTGAGGCAGTCGTTGAGGCATTGAATTCTAAAAGCTTGAGAAATATTGCAAAATTGAGGTTATTTCCTGAACAAACAAAAAGATTTAGTTAATTGGCGTTATTTGACGTCACCGATAAATTCAGTAGATGCAATGTATAATAAAGAATCATACACATAAAACTCTTCTTGTTCCACCATCCTCCTCCCTTTTACAACTTGATGCAAATAATTGAAATTTCTCCCATCAAAAAAAATGTATGCAAAATATTTTTATCTTAACGAATCTCTATAAAAATAACCTCAGTTTTAAGAGAGAAGAAATAAAAAAGAAGAAGAACATCTCATTAAACAATAAAAATTCTAAGATGCAATATCACGAAGACGACTACAACGACAGCGACGACGACGACGATGGAGACGACCATCAACGAAAAGGAACATCAACATATAAGAACATCCAACCAACAACCAAACAACCAGAACCACACATCACATCTTTTTCTCAAGCCAACCATGCAGTGTCAACTGAAATGGAAAACATTCAACATGACATTCTGCGAGCATTGAATTCATCAATGGTCGGTCATTGTCTCTTATATTTTTACTCAACCGCCTCCATCTCATCCTCCTCCTCCTCATCTTCATTGGGAATGTGGTGCATCATGAATGCCTTGAGATGATAAAATTTATTTCTATACCCCTTCTCGGTTGCGGTGCATTAGAGACTATCTACTATATAGAGACAGCAACAGGGTTCCATGGTTCCACCATCACATTCCCTGTTTTTCAAAACAAAGTCTCTAACTAAATCCCAACTTTACGGTGGCCTGTCCCACACTCTACTTACATTATACAATTTTCAAAATGAGAGCGTTGTGCATCATTGACCATCTTCACCCTAAACAAAAACAACAACTCTTAAAGGCGCACTTGTGATGCTAGTATATATGTAAAAGCATTGGCAAGTAAAAAAATAAAAATAAGAACGATTTTCTAAGAGTTTTCTTATATTTTCTGCGTCAGACGTATCTTTCAATCTAATTGCCTATTCTCTTGAAAATACCCCCATTTATCAGCATCATTCATGTGCAAAAAACGACACTACTCGTTTCAGCAATGAAAACAAAAACCGATTCAGTTTTTGAAATAATCCTAAGTATATACTCGTATGTACATATATTTGTACTTCCTAAATTTATATGTACATAGATATTTATATATACAAAAGAAAAACAAAAAACATAGACAGTTTCCGTTTCCAAGGTTATTCGAACATTTCTCTAAAGCCAAGTTGGTTTAACATGTGAACTTGAAAATAAAAAAAAAAACTTTTATATATTTTTAGATAGACTAAATACGCACGGTAAGAAGAATTGAGTATATTTTTAAGTTTTTTTTTTATTTGATTGTTTTCTTAAAATTTATTTTCTATTTAAAGTAAATTTAATTTTTAAGTTAAGACATCGTCTACTTTTTTTGTATATGCTATTAAAAGGTGTACATAGTGATCTTATTGCATATGCCAAAGTCTCTTGGAAAACGTTTTTGATTTAATTTTAAGTATTCGTCATTAAAAATCTCATCAAATGTTAAAAAAAAAACGTATATTGGCAATGCTCTAATAAAAATGACAGTTCAAAATCAGTGACTTTGAGCAAATCCTTATTCAGTATTTACATTTGTTCAAGAGTTCTAGAATACAGCCTTGTTCAATTTATTAAGGTATCCGTTATATTTATAAAGGGTTTTACAATAGGAACGGGTTGATTTTGACAGCTCGTGGCGGCCATATTTTTTCGTTTTACTTTTTGTCAAAATATCTTTTTTAATCAGTCACCCAATGATAACATTTTATAAGTGAAAATTGTTTGTGAAAGTTTGCGGCAGAATCCGAGGCAGTCAATTCCGCGTCGATCATAAGAACTTGGCCTGTCGTAGACCTCAACATTTCAAATTTTGCGTCGTTAAGACTGTACCAATACAAAATCTAACCGCAGAAGCTGAAACCAAACGACCGTACGCAGTGTCGTGTATTCACCAATTCGATTTTGGAGCAGTTGGAAGTTGATCCCAATTTTGGTCAAAAAATCATCTTTAGCGATGAGGCCTATTTTTGGATGAATGGATACGTGAACAAGCAAAATGGCGGAATTGAGACGACACTAATCGACGCGAGGTTCACGAGGTGCCAATCCAACTAAAATAAAGTTACTGTTTGGTGTGAATCGAAGCCATCCAGCGGTCAAATTCAGCCCGATGTATGCGCCAAAGTTAACAAAAAATCGACCTTTAGCATGCACGCCACCTAGCGTCCATTTAAACGATGTTATATTTCACACATTATGTCACTGATAGGGCTCTCAAATAAAGACCTTAAAAACCATATTGAAAAATAATATACAACTTGTTATATTCACTTTTGAGGTTGACCCCCTTTTAATGGAAAATCTTTACTTTAAAACGTCAAAATTAGCACTTCGGATCTCGTGATTTACTAATTTGATTCTCATTTTTACAGTAAGGGGTTTTCTAATTATATATATACGAGTAGGTCTCATTTTAAATACCGCACAATTTGAGCGGATATCACTTTTGAAGCTGTCATCTTTTGACATTTGACAAGTATGATTTCTCTCGAAAAATACTCGTTTTTTTAATTCATCGAAATAATCGTGTATAATCGTAACTGTCATTGTGTTATATTTCTATAAAAACGGGCCCTGCAAATTCTGCCACTAAACAAAGAGGATTTTAAAAATTTCAACGCTAAATTGATTTAAATTTCTTAAAGATTCTTTAAACAGTTGCTTGCATTTTAACAAGAAATGTTACAATGAATTCTAGTTCTACACCGCTGTCAAAAAAATTTCCGTTTTATGCGGTTTTCATGGCAAAAAAAAATCAATTACTTTAAATTTGAATCTGTCAAAACTCACATTTTCTCTATCGAACATAGTGAATTGTATTTTGTTTTTTAATTTAAAACTAAACTTGTAATCCTAATTTGCCCTTTGCTATACCAAATGCATGACGTGGTATTCCTTTTTTTGAAAACTGTGTCAAAATTTGTTAAAAAAATAAAAAAATTTTCCTATAAAGTCCATACAAAATTAGATACAAATTTGACAGCTAACTCGAGTCTTTTCAATTATTCCATTATAAATCGTGTTCTATTGGCCACAAAAAAAATCAATTTTTTCTATTGAAATTGAAATTTACCAACGAAAAACCCATTTAGTGTTAACACATTGCAATAGGGTTAAAGTCAGTGGGTACTTGTCATAAAAATGTATTAACAACAACTTTAATTCCTTAAACCGTTAGGAATTAACAGGATTACGTTGAAAATGGGTGTTTTAAGAAGCTACAAATGATTTGACACCGAGAGAAGTCAAAAGGAACATGTGTCATTTTGACATTGCAAAATTTTATGAGATGAGAAATGTGTAAGAAACCTGAATTCTTAACCATCCTAAAATGTGGGCCTCCTGTCACTTTTTGCAATACAAAAAGGCGAATTGTCAATTTTTTCACAATGTCTTCTGTCACTGTTTCCAATTAAAAAATGGCCGACGTTGATGAAATAACTGTTAGAATAAATAGAGAACACTTTACAACAAATTATATTTCTTCTATGACCAGGAATTAAGGACTTAGACTATGGCTTCGCAGGACTTTTATATTGAGTGATTTATGACAAGCGCATTGTAAATAATAAAAATCAATGAATTAAACGTTGTTTCATTAACAAAACAAACAGAATTTTAATTACAAAGCAAACACTTCTTCGGGGTATAAAATGTTTCGCCAGCAGAGTTGAACTATTCAGTAAATTTAAAAAATTCTTCTGCGATAGGTATAACGGCATACAATGTCATTCATAGTTTACTCTATCCTAATTGTTTTATCTATCACAGAAGTAAAAGGAAATATTTCAATTCCAACTCAACCTTTCGACTTGAACAATGACTTTGCGTGTAGAATTGCAATTGCAAATGATGCAAGAATTGCAATTGTGTATCTAAACGACACAGATATCGAACTTTTACGCTGTCTTTCGGAATCTTCTATTCCGGTTTTTACTATCAAATCAATTGGAATCGCCCAAAATCGAAGCTGCACCACAACACAAATTTTGACATTTGCTCGAGACATCCAAAAACGATTAGAAAACATAGACATGATGTTAGGATTGGTAAATATGAACAAGAAACTCTCAAAGTATGTTCTTATCTTCAAGGAGGATTCCTGTGAGCCCTTTCTCCTCGAAGAAACATTTAAATTATTTTGGAAGCATGGATTTTTGAATGTTATAGCTCTGTGTAGCCCCAATCAAAAGGTGTACACATTTGAACCTTTCACTGAAACTGGGTTCAAAGTTGTCCAACTGTCAAAAACTAGAGAACTTTTTTATGACAAATTGAAGAACTTCCATCACTACCAACTGCAAGTGTCGCAATTCTACGATCCAATCCGATCCATTCCGATACCAAATCGCTCGGGATTTCGAGGTGTCGATGGGATTCTTGGACAAACTATAGTCGAACACTTGAACGCCACAATGCAGATCATCGAACCACCAAACGACGAACTTTATGGATCAGAAACAAATGGAGTACTGAGTGGAGCCCTAAAGTACGTCGCTCGAGGTGACACAAATGTCAGCTGGAATATTCGTTATCTGGTGCCGAGTCAGGCTAAGTTCTATGAGTACTTATATCCCATCGGAAAGAGGTTTTTCTTGCATTTGGTGGTGCCCAAGGCCAAAACGATTCCACAATACTCAAATTTCATACGAGTTTTCGAAAACCCAACATGGTGGTTGCTTCTGCTTAATTTTATCCTCGTCGCAGTTGTTTTTGCGGTAATCCAAAGACTCGCTCTTAGACTTCCAAATGCCAATAGAAGTGCTAAGATTCGATTTTGGAACATCTTGGATATGTTCTTCAAGACTGCCATAGGAAATCCTATCGATGGATTCCATCGATACAGTTCTCTGCGACAGTTCCTGATTTCATGGATCCTCTTTTGCTACATCATCAGTTCTATCTATGTGGCCAAAATGGAGAGTGTTTTCATCAATCCCGAGTTCGAGAACGACATAGACAGTCTTGATGAACTCTGGCGACTCAAAACACCCATTTATTCGCATACCAATTTTCTCAAAATCCTCAAGCCCGCAGTCAACGCGCAATTATTCGAAACGATTATTTCCAAACATCGTTTCCTCCCTCAAAACTACGAGGCTCACATTCAAACAATGACAAGAAGTACCAGTAACAAGTATGCCTTCCTTCTGCGTCGGGAACGGGCAGCTGCCCTAATCTCCAGGACATATGACAATGATGCTAAACGTCCAATGTACCATCTGGTCAAAGAGTATCTCATATCGATGCTAATGACATACATAGTCACCAAGGGTTCGCCGTTTGTGGAGAAATTCGAAAGACTGGTAATGAGATGCTACGAACATGGACTGCTGAAGCATTGGGAGGTCATAGCTAAGTCTGAGGAAATCGACACTGAACCACCTATTAGCAGGACTGAGAGTGACGATTACTATGACACTAATGAGGATAATTATTATGATTCGGAAGATGATGATGTCAGTGAGAAGAATGCTATTGTCCTGACCATGGACATTTTACAAGGAGCTTTTTATTTATGGCTCATTGGCATTGGAATTGCTTGTTTGGGATTTCTAGTGGAATTGAGTTACTGGAAATGGATTGGACAAAGGAAAATAAAACCAAATGTTCGATGTTTGAGGAGTGACGAGCGAGTGAGTGAGTGAATGACGTGATTACCTTGAAGAAAACATATCATTTGTAGTTAATTAATGAGCTTTGAGTAAAGAAGAAATAAAAACAAGAAAGCTATTAAATGTCTTAGTCAACTTCTTTTTGCTAATTGTTTATGTGTGTTCTTTAAATAAACAAATTATTTAATTATACATTTTAAAAAAATTAACTTGTCTACATCGCATGCAAATAAATTTGAACTTATAAAAAGAAAAGTTCAGTGAATTAGGGTCAATTAATTTCTTGTTGAGATGATGACTTAAGAAATGTTATATCTGCATCATTTTACTGAGGAAGTATCGTTTATTTTTTTGAAGACCGCCGAAACCGCCAAGTACCTAAAAATAATTTAATTATATTTTTTTGAAGTATTTTTAGTTTCTGATTTGAATGTTTCAGCAGTGAAATTCAAATTCAATTTTACGGTCTTGATTAGTGTCATTATGAAAATGAATTAAAAAACAATTTCAAAATAAGTTCTGACATTTTAAACAGGAAACGCGTTAATTTTTCTGAATTATGGCCAGCTGAAAACATTTTGTAATTTTTAACAAACCATTGTGCAAAAGAAATGAAAGAGAAGAGCCAAGAACAATGGAAAACATCGTGAATAAAATTTCCCTCGAAATAGACGTAATTGTGAAACGTGAAAATTTTTCATCATCAGTTTCTTTAAAGCTTAAAATTGAAATTTCAGCTAGGTTCTATAAAAATTGAGTGAAATCGAATTTTAAAAACCAGTAAATTTATGTCTTCGAATCCAATCCCGAGGGACGGCGCAGTAGAGGAAGACCGCGACTCAGGTGGGCGCACTCAGGTGGGTGAGGACCTCAACCAACTTGGCGTGCGAAACTGGAGACAGCTAGCTAGGGACCGAGCTGGCTGGAGACGCATGTTGATTGAGGCCCAGGTCCGCCCCGGACTGTAGCGCCACCTTAAGTAAGTAAGTAGTAGTAAATTTATATTTAGTGTTCACATATTTCTATAGATTTAAAAAACATTCCAAAATCATACAAGCAGGTCAAATCTAAAGGAGCCTTTTTCCGTCTTAAAAGACCTCAATTCAATCTCGTGAATTTCAGTCGATTACTTTTCAGTTTGGACTTTATTTTGAGTGACTTTCTGAAGACGGGACAAATTTCGAGGAATATTTTGTCGCTTGTTTTTCAATTTAGATTTAATTTTAAGTGGATTTCCGAAGATGAAAAATTCATAGGGAAATTTTGTTCACGGTATTAAAATAAGAACCAAACTCTCCTAAGAACTTAATGGTTTAAATTTGTTCCCAATTCTTGAAAGCGGGAAAATATTCCGAGGGAAAATTTATTCACAATAGTTCCAATAAAAAAAATTGTTTTTTCGTCTTAAAAAACGATAATTCTTTAATTATTGAATTGAATTTTTGTTGATTTTTTATTCAATTTAGATTTTATTTTTAATGGATTTCCTAAGACGGGAAACATTCAGGGGGAAATTTTGTTTACGGTATTTAAATTGGAAACTAAATTTGTTCCCAATTTTTCAAGATGGGAACAAATTTTGAGGTAAATTGTGTTCATGGTTTTAAAATAAGTACCAAACTCTCCTATTGCCTTAAATTTCTTCCCAGTGTTGGCAGACGGAAAACATTCCTGGGGAACTTTAATTCACGATAGTTCCCAAAACAATATTTTATGAAGGAAAAACTTTACTCTCAATACAAATTGAGAGCAATTTTGACTGTAAATTTCTTTCAATTTCTAACTTTTAACTATGAATTCGAAAGAGAAAGTGTTTAAATTAGTCAAAAAAGATATTTCACTTACTTAAATATTTTTTTTTTTTTAATTTTTCACTGAGTACGAAAATTGGGTCAGTCAAACAAGATTGTTGAATGATTCAGTCTCAATGACAGTTCTATCGAATAAAGGGCAAGCGAAGTGAATTTGTTAAAACGTCAAACATAACAGGAGATTTCTATGTTCCCCAAAAAATGTTGCCAATAATTTACACGTTTTTTTGACGTTTTCCTCAAAATATTTTACTTCTTTTACACGAGAAAACAAGAGATTTTCTTTATTTTTGAAAATAACACATGTGGGATTTCAGTTTGGAATTCTGGTTTTTAATAATTTTCATTGTGGCCGGTGATGTCTATTTTGTGTTGCAAGTGGTAAGGTAGTGTGAATTGTAATTCAAAGAAAAGAGGAAGATAATGTTTGAATGTAAACAAACTTTAGGGAAAAAAGAGATAGCTGTATAAAACTTTCAACACTTGGAACTGGAAGTACGAGTACATAGTTAGGTTATTGTAGATAGTAAAACGCAGCTTTTGTTTTTTAAATAAAGGAAATGCAAGAGAAAAGAAGATTTTTGAACGTCAAACATAACAGGAGGTTTAGATGTTCAAAGACAACGTTGCATTTTCAAACAGAAAAAATCAGAACGAATATTTTTTTACATTCACAACACAAATTAATAGTATTTGATATTTTTCTTAAGTTTTTGAGTCTCTTTGATCTTTCATGCGAGGAAAACAAAATGTTAATTTTAGCTTGGACAGATAGGAAACAATGGGGCAGCAAACATTGTAAACGTTTTAGTAATACTTAAGAGCCAATTTAGTACGTTTATGAAGAAAAAAAATGAATTTGCTAAGTTTAATTTATTTTAATATATGATTTTGCTAATTTTAAATTATTTTAATATGTAACTATTGCTACATTTAACTAAAGTTAGGATAACAAAATGGCTACTTAAACTTCTACTTATTTCTGACATTTCAAATAATTAGTGTCATTTTAATGATTTAGGTTTGTTTTGTTTTATTTTTTTTTTTTTACGAACTGTCCCCGTTTAAGCGAGAAAACTGGTTTAAACAAGAGACAACATGTGTTCTCTTTTATCTAGGAAACGAATGTAAAAACATTAAGTATCCAATAGACTATTCACATTATGAACATGCCCTATATCTGTCAGAGAACAGTCATTTTTTCAGTACTAAATACTGTTCAAGCATCTACAAACGCCCTGATTATTAATAAACTTTGTTAAAAAATCACAGGTTCCTGGAAATCAAATTGCAACTTTCTTGACGGGTTTTGATGGCCTTAATTCAAATCAGACTTCAAAATCAGTCTATTACGTCAGGTTTTCGAGAAATTGCTTTCAAGAAAAAAAAAATATAGAAAGCTTTTTGAAGTTATCTAAATTCACGGTGGTCTTCGAAATCTATAATCCCTATCTTCAATATTCAGTTTTTCAATCTATAGTATTTTATACAATTTTCGAAAAATCGTCATGAGTTGTTTTTAGATAAATTTAAAACAAACGCTGAACCATTTATGCTAAAACGATTTTTAACAGAAAAAGACAATACGGTTTGAGAGTAATTTTTGTTTTTAATGAATCCGTCGTCTGATCAAGTTCTTGAAATATATGGAAACATTTTTTAAAAAATATTGAAAATAGGTATTTTTTTAACATTTAGCAGACAGTTACAATCGAAGTTCGTATTCGAAAGCAGAACTTAAAATTAAATCCAAAATGTATTTCCCAAAACCCATGAAAGCATTAATTTAAAAGGGTTTCTGAAAACTTTCCTTAAGAGTCAAATGAAGACTCATAACAAATGAAAATTTTTAGAATCCAAGTATGTAAGTACTTTTCAAAATCATCATACAATTTATTGTTGTGTGTTTTAACTTGAACTTAAAAATACCATCTTTGGCTGTCTTTAAAATATTTAAAGTGGTACATTTTAAAAACTTGATGTGATAAGAAAAATTATAATATAATATTTTGATTCAAGACAACTTAAGCCTTTAAAAAAGTATTATTTTGTAATTGTAGTGTGTAATTGTATCATTTGAAAGCTACAATAAACTCTTTCAGCAACAATTTAAGAAAAGCTAATAAATAAAACGTTCATTGATACTGTCTAAAAGCTTTAACCCACTTTTAAACTCTATACTAGAAGATGCAATTTAAACAGTTTCCAGCGTTTATCGCAGTTTATTTAGATGCTAGACCGGAAGAAGAAAAAAAACTTATATTGCACTAAAATCAACACCATCCACAATTCTTATATTCTTAATAGACATAGATATTCCCACAATTCTATTCATGAGTCCGTTTTAGGATGATTTAAATACTTTAGACTTTTTTTTTATTTGACTTTATAGCTTTTTGCATTTAATTTTTCTGGAATTCGTGCTACAGAGATATTCTAAAACTTCCTCAAAAAACACACACGCATTCCTCGCCGAATGCACTTAAATGTATACGAAAATTATTTAACATCTGAAAACTTTATATTTTATTTATAAATTCACATTCCGGTCGTTAAATTGAAAAATTCGCGCGCCACGCACCGAAAGCAAAAGTATTTCAATAAACTCGAGTATAGATCTTTTGCATTTTCAAAATACACATGAGAGACTTAAGATGCGAGAGTCATTAGAGTTTGGTGACCTCTAACCTCTTAACTAAACAATTTATATTTAAGTACATTTTTGCGTTACATTTGTTTTTTTTTATTTTTCTGTTAAATTGGTTAACTTTCAAATTGATTTCAAATCAATTGATGATCTTTGGAAACACAAAACGACGAAACGTAAACGATACCCGAGTTCTCGAAAATCTTTATAAACGAGACTTTTAGAATCAAAGAAATCTCAGCACATGTGGAGTGTTTATGATGATGATGATGATGATGCTGCGAAGGCAAACGACAATGATGATAAGACAAGACGAGTATCTCACACGCCCGTAATCGTTTCCCGACCGATCTCAACTATTTTTCAAGAAAAACACATCTCTGTTCTGTGCTCTATACTCTGTGCTTGGCGGCAGCAGTGGCGGCCGGCGGCGGCGGCGGCCAGCAGTGTCGCTTTCGAGTACTCTCGGATCTTTTGCCTCAAATATAGAGACCCCCAAGAAAAATCACAAAAACAAACAGCCACAGAAAAACAACGAAGACTATTACGCTACGCGATGCCTCGTTTGGCGCAAGAGCGTCTACAAAATGCGCATGCGAAATTTGTTCGCTTAACTGCTCATAGTCTCTTTGGCTTGTCGCTGCTGTCGTCTTCGGTCTTCGCAGTCGTTGGAGTCGTCCACGACGACGACCGACGCTCGTCTCAATTGAAAATGAAATTTTTACAAAATAAAAAAATAAAAGTGGAATCTCAATCTCAAGACCATCAGCCATCAACATTCAGAGGCGATAAAGGGAGGGCATTGCGGTGGCGGCAACGACAGGGACGGAACCATGGTTCTTTACTACGTACGCTACGAGCTGTCATTTGGTCTGCTGGCTTGGCTAGCTGTCGCTGTCCCTGTCCCTGTCCGCCTGTCTTTTGGCCAAGAGCATAGAAATTCAAAGCAAAAAGGTGACAAAGAGGGTGATGGCGAGGGCGAGTAAGAGGAGACGAGCAAGCACCAAGCAGCACGCAGAACCATCGCCATCATCATCACCGTCACTGAAGCTCTATGAATTGACAGGAGTAGAAAATACTTCACGCAGGACAAACCATATGCTGTATAGAAAAAGTAAAGTAAAGGAATGCATAGAGTTTGGCCGCGCAGCTCAGCGTTCAGCGCTTAGCGCACGCCCTCAATGTCCCCGTGACAAGTTCGTAACAAGTGCGCACATGATCGGTGATCTCTTCATCTAAAAATTCAGCACTCTTATGGCATGGCAGACGACATTGCCATCATGATGAGTGCGTGTGCAATTCAATTTTGTACTCGTCACGTCACGTACTTTGTATATATGGATCTGAATGTGGAAAAAGGCCAGGCCAGGCCAGCCCAGTGCGGCGCATCGTCGCTCATCGTGCTCGTTGACGTTGTCGTTATGTTTCTATATTGGATTGGAAGGAATATGGTGGGACAATGATCCTCGATATAGTCCTACACCATAAATAATAATTTAATATCACTGCATGAGTGGTCTGTTGGTCTGCCGGCCTGCTGGTCTGCGACAGACGCGGACGCGAACGCTGCCGCCGCCACCGCCACTATGTGGATGACATTACTAATTCAAGTGGACGGTTCTTCCCGGTAGTGTGCCTTCGCAGTATGTCTGTGCAATGGCATGCATTTTTCTCAGAATATCTACGTCTACTTGCATTGAAAGCAAGAATCGAAAGGATTGAATTTTGAAGAAGAAGAATGCATTCTGGGCACTATAAAAATGTTCTTTTTTTGGAAACGTCGACATCGACGTCAACGTGGACGGACGACACCCCAACTAAGTTGTTATTCTTCATCTCCATGACGGGCAATTGAATATGTACATCACTGCTGTCCAAAAATGAAACAAATAAAACAACTTTCAAGTGAAATACACTTCAAGGCTGACAGTCATAGATAGAATTAAAAATGATAAGACAAGGACGGATATGAGTAGCTAGCTATATTACGTTTGTTTCACTTGTACAAAAAAAAAATAAAAATGTTAAGGGATTCTATTTTGAAGAACTGCATTATGTCTTCTTTTTAAGACAAAATTCTTTGTTCTGGTTAACTTTTGATATAGCTCAAAATCAGGCTTTACACATTACACAAGCTGTGATTTACCTCAATTCATATTCTAATAGTAGTATTCTAAGGAGCTATTAAGGAAAAGATAAATACAGAATTTTGAAAGCTTAATGTTGAGTTAATCTGCTCCTCTTAGCTCAATTTCAGATGTACTGTCAAGTAAAGTGATTGTTTTTATAGCCGCACATCAAGAATGTGGAATTTAACTCAACCCTGTTTTTCCCTAACATTTCAACACTCAAAATTAATAATCAATGTGTACTTGTATCTTCGCTTGAATCCTTCCCTATTTTCTTAGCATTCGCGCTATGGGCCTAGCGACCAATTTTATGGCCTCCTTTCTCACAGATTTTTTAGTATGGATACGGATAGACTCATTTTGGAGAATTTTGTTACACTTCTTGTAGTAAACATTTTGAAATTTTTTCACAGCTGATTTGGACAGAATAAACGTCATTGTGTCATGTGTCATGAATGTTACAGTGTTGCCAAAATGAATTCCTTTGGAGAGGCGTAAACGTTTTATTTTAATATTCCTAAACTAGCTTTCAAAAGAACGTTTTAGCTTCCCAACGTTATCAATGGATTGAACTATATTAAGATTTTGATATTAGATTTTTAAAACGAATTTAAAAAAATGTCGTAAACGATTCTTGTTTCTGTGATGATGCAATTTTTTGTTTGCAATCTTTTTGTAAGCATCTGGTAGCTTTATTCATATTGAGACATTAACGTCATATTAGATGGGAAATGACAATCACATTTTTGTAGTGACACCTATTTAGCTATCTATTTTGAATGTCAAATTAAAGGATTTTGAAAATATGAAACCAGACATGTCTATTAAACTTTATTACTGTATAATAAAGTGAAAATCAAATATTTTTTCGAATTACACTTTAAATCTGTCACTCTGACAGTTAAAGATGTCAAAAAAGCTTTGCTTGTCAATTTTTGGCTTTAGATATCTCATTAGCTTCAATTTTATACCAGACATAATAAATGTACATATTTTTCTTTGAAAGAAAATGCTCAATGATGAAAACCAATAAATATCTCCTTGTCTGACACTTAAAAATGTCAAAAAAATGTATTTGTCAGTTTTTGGTATAGCATGTCACTTATGAGGGATTGTATAACTAGATTTCATTAGGCTTTTTTGATTTTTTTTAACAACAAAACTCAAGAATGTCTGCTTAGCTTCTCTACACCTTTTGCATCATCAAAAGGGAGCGGGATACAATGAAGAGACATTAAAATAAGTCACCACCAATAAGTCTAATCAATGTAAACATAGCCTTGAGAAAAATAATTTGTATAACATGCCTTTTAGTAAAAATATGTTTAAAATGACGAAATTAAATCAATATCTTTAGTATTTCCGAAATTTGACTTTTTCCTGTTCAATTTTATTTTGGAAAATATTTCCTGTGTCTAAACATTAAAAGGTACTTCCGTCTTCGAACTTTTAATTCAAATGAAAATGACGGCCAACTCCGGAAACTTTTGACCACTTTAAACAATAAAAAAAAAATAATTAAAAAAAGCATCCTACTATTAAAAAACACAAAGCTTTCAATATAAACTTTCACCAACCGAAATTCACCCCTTTTTAATCAGTATTTGTTTTTGTTGTGTTTTAATTGTTTCTCAAAAGCTCTTTTTTTTAGTTGGATAAGCTTTTATTTCTCTCAAACATGTTGGGTATTGAGTGTTTGGTCATTTTTGAATCAGTTGCGAGTTAATTTTTCTATACATACTTTAATCATTTTCCAAATTTATAACGACTAGTAAAACGATAACGATGACACAATTGTATAGGAAAATTCAATGAAAGAATACTTCTCATTCATTAAAAATAAACCATAATAAAAATGCCCTACATTCGACATCATATCGTATCAGCTTCCTTATAGTGGCTTTTATACACAAATTTGCAGCTGCATCTTCACAGCTCGCTTTTGAATCAGAAAAAGATATTCCTCAACAAAGCGGAGGAGTTGAATTTGATATTTGCATCATGACAAGAGTAAGAGAATTCAGATATACATACATAGCTCCTGAATGCACCCTGCTAAATCAGTGCAAATTTATGTATCCATATCCATATTCAGATCCCAACAAACTCAGGCTTGCCAGACTGTGCTATTTATCGAAAATTGGGCTATAATTTCGCAAAAACTGCTGACCGAAAACGTATTACGAGAATTTAATTGTAATTTTGCTTAAAATAGCCCAAACCTTGTCTCAGTTCACACAAATAATTTTATATGAAATTATCAAATTATTAAGAAAAGAGAAATTTTATTAAAATTGGGCTACTTTTGAGCTACTTTTTCGTCACTGAATTTGAGCTACAAATCTTATGTACATTTTATACATTTTTCTTTCATGAACTGTGTTCATATTTTATTAAAATTGGGTTATTATTTGGGCTACCAGTATTTTTGAATTGTAAAAAATACATTCTAATTGCAGATTTTTATTGAAATTGTGATATTTTTGGACTACTTTTTTGGCTCCGACTTCGAGTTAAAAATTTTGTATCAATCATTTTTTATGAACTTAGTTCAAATAGAAAAACATTTAAAATGAAGCAACTACATAGTTTTTTAAATAAAACTGGGCTATTACTTGGGCTACTTTTTCGGCTTCGACTTTGGGCTACAATTCTTTTTTGAATTGTAAGAAAAAACATTTTTCTCTCATGAACTGTGTTTAAATACAAATAAATACTAATTGAAGCTACCATAGTTTTTTTGACATTGGTCTATTATTTGGGCTACTTTTTCGGCTCCGATTTTGGCCTGCAAATATTAATACATTGTAGAAAAAGACATTTGTCTTTTATGAACTGCCTTGAAATATAAATGAATTCTTATTGAAGCTACTAGATTTGTTTTTCTATTATATGAGCAACTTTTTCGGCCCCGACTTTGGGCTAAAAATATTTTTGAATCTTGAGAAAAGACATTTTGCATTCATAAACTGTGTTCCAAAAGTAATAAATTCTAATTAAACGTACAGGATTTTGTATTGACATTGAGCAATTATTTGGGCAACTTTTTTGGCTGCTACTTTGGGTTTTAAATTTCTAAAAATTAAAAGAAAAGACATTATTCTTTCATGAACTGTGTTCAAATAGAAATACATTCTAAATGAAGCTACCAGATTAATTATTTATATTCGGCTATTTTTGGGCTACTTTTTTGTCTTTGACTTTGGGCTACAAATATTTTATAAATAATAAGAAAAGACATTTCAAATTTATGAACTGTGTTTAAATATAAAAAATATATGATTTCTTTATTGAAATTGGGCTATTATTTGGGCTACCTTTTCGGCTGCGACTGGGCTATCCAGCTAGTTCATGACATGGCAACCCTGATTACAATGGACGCTTAAGACTATATCTGATACGGAAAAGCGCAGATAATGCCAAACAAAAAAAAAACTATAACATATGAAAACGAATAGCTGCTGTGTGGAAGTGGGGCATCCATAAGGCGCTACATTGGTATAAACGGTTACATAAAGGAGCACAGATTGGGTGTGTCAGAGTCAGAGGGACGAACACATGTTCTTCTTCCAAAACAAGCTGGAAAGTAAGTTTTGTTCAGGCAAACATATAGTAGCTCGTAGTTAACGTCGCATTCGCATTCGCCTTAGCCATCACCGTGTCGTCTTTGATTTGTTTGTTTACATTATTAACATCATACAGCAGCAACGGATGGGGCTGAAGCTAAGGCAGAGGTAGCATAAGGCAGCAAGCAGCTTCCAGGCAAAGGCAAAGCAACCAGGACTACATACATATAACTGTGTGTTCTTTGTTTATCTGAAAAAACAATCGATGATAATTGTATCTTCCGGCATACTATGCGGACACAAATGAAACACGGTGTACATCAATACAAGTCTTGTTATAAGAGAGTTCATATAGCACAAAGTGATGTCTTCCTTTCTTAATTGGATTACTGAATTCAAATCTATTTTTAGCTTTTTATATAGCTTCCCCCAACCCTTACCCAAATGGCTATAAAGTTTGTTTGAGTTTTATTTTAGAGTTTAACAAAGTTCAGAAGCCTCACTTTGTTTCTGAAGAAGTAATTTATAAGGACAAGGTAGCGCTTTATCCACACAATTGGTTCCTTTTACCTTTTTACGGGTCTTGAGGGAAAGTCAAAATACATCAAATTAGCTTTTAAACTTACCTTCATTTTCACTCGGCATACTAAAGTATTCAGATTTCTCCGTGGATTCGTTTTCCTGCTTCTCATCCTCGGTGTGAACGGGGCTCGATGGACCTGACGAAGCACTCGGTGCTGGGCTCGGTGACGAACTGACCGCATGAGCTGGTGAAAACATGCCGCTATCCTTATCCACGGATGAACGTTTTCGCTCCAACCCACTGCCGATCATTTGCAATTGATCCTCCAAAATGTCCATAGATCTTTTGCGGGGCAATTCGGGCGGTATATCTTCTATCGATGATTTGCTGACCAACTTAGCCGGTGGTGGTGGAGGAGATGTTGGTAACGTTGGCGGTGGTGGTGGCGGTTCGGAGACTTTTGTTGGAGATCTTATGCGTTCCGGATGGAACTTCACGGGGCTTATAATTTTTGGCTTGGACGACGGAATGGGCGGCAAGGGAGGACTCTTGACAGGGCTACCAATTTTCACTGTACTGCGAGGTTTTATTTCGGGCGGATGAACTGAATGACGCACCGGTGGACTCGGTGGCATATCCTCGTCCAGAGACATATCCAGTGATTTGGAGACTCCCGTGAAAATATTATTGCTACTAACGCTATTGTTACTTAGATTATTACTATTGACGTTAGCGTTGGAGTTGCTGTTGCTGTTGCTGTTGGCGTTAGCGTTCTTATTATTCAAGAGAACGGGATCTTTCATTTGGATAATACTGCCAGGTATTAAAGCGGTACCGGGACCCGTGCGAATAATATCGCAACGATTTGGATCGCTATGCGATCGATTCGTCTTTGTTTTGGTGAAGTGGGAAGTCCACTTCTTTTGTTTCTCAATCAATTCCCGTGAATTGAACTTTCGCTCGGGTTTCTCCGGTTTCTCACCACCGCTAGATGTCTCCTCGGACTTAATACGCGAAATATTATGATGTAATTTAGATTGTTGTTCAATGAACTTTGTTCCGTTTATCTGACCAGATGCTGCTGATGGGCAATTATTGTTCATCAATGATGCCTGCTGTCCAGGCGGGAATGGACTACTGTTACGATGTTTTGCTGGCGATGGTGAACGTCGATCGATGTAATTTATGTCACTACAAAGATTATCTTCTCGACTTCCCGATCTGGACATTTTAACACTCAACGCTGCTGGATTGTTCGAATTATTTTCCACGGATAATTTTTCGAACAGTGATCGAGCGTGATTGAAACGCGTCGAATGGGATTCAGTGCGAACGACGGTAACAGTTGGTGCTTGGGGCATTTGGGGTTCTTTTGTTGGTGGGGCAATTGTTGTTACTTCAACGGGATTTGCTATTTCGATGGGTTGTTTTCGCTGGAATAGATTGGCTATTTGCGAAACCTTAGGCCCAACGGCCGATGGGTGTATCGGCTTCTCCATGATTACGTAGAAGTTTTGATGTGGATGATTTTAGAGATGCCTGAAATGAAAAGAAAAAGAGAAAACAACTGTTATAAAATCCGCATTTTTTGAAGAAAAAAAATGTTTGATGAAAATCGATAAAATCATTAACAAGAAATAAATTCTAGAAGTTCTGATTGCAGGATTATTTCTTGAGAGTTTTTTGGAATTCCTAAAATAGTTGAACATTTTATCGGAGCAGTTATTATTACTAAGCAGAATTCAATGTTAAATAAGAGATCTTCTAATGTCAACATTTTAACAATAGCTGCTGATAAAAATAACTTTTTTATTTTGAAATAAACAAAATTGAAGCACAAATCTGGAAGAAGAAACATCACATTTTCCTGTCGATTTCTTCGTTTACTGAATTGCGGATAGAAATAGAAGATATCATTTTTATACAATGACTAAAAGTTTGAAAAAGCTGGGAGAAATGTTTAAAGTTACTATTTAACAATTGTTTAACTTATATATTTCAACACATTTGATACGTGAAATCACAAAAGTCTTTGATTTCGAAATTCACTGCTTTAGTTTTATATTTTTCGTCACAATCTTTCAAAGAAAACAAATATTTCCATCTTCATTATCTACAACTTTATGAGGGCTTATCTGCTTAAGTTTGTTACTTGTGTTATTACGAACAATTCTGAAGAAATTTCAAAACAATAAAACTTCACCATTTTGTCAATAGTTTGTCTTCAAAATTCGTTAAGTATTGCTTCACTCAAAATCACTCCCAAACTGCTAAATTGACAAGGTGCGAGAGTTCTAGGGAGCGGTGGCCGTGGCGGCTTTCTGCTGATCAAATAAATTATTGTTGTTTTTTTTTTTCGAACTTCTTTATCAGAACTTTACACGCGTATTTTGAAGAAAAAGGTATTGATAACAATTTCAATTTTTTATCAATTATTTTCACTTCAAGGGAGAGGAGTTGCCAGAATAACAACTTTCATGGGAAGGCGTTATCAAACACCTTTAAAAGAACCTTTGTGATAAGACGAAGTTCTAATCTTTTTTTTATTCAAGAACTTCTTTTTCTATACGTTACGTACACTTATTTTATTCTCCAAAATTTTAGACAGCCGAAAAAACAAATCAAACAAAAAGACCTTTTTTTGGAATTGTAAAGAACCTCAACCTTTTTAGATTGATGGGACCGTTCACACTGATTTGGTAATTAAATGAATGTTAAATTTTTCATTATCTTATCATTGATAAGGCAAAGTTTTTATTATTATAAGGGATGAGTGCACGAGACGCGACGATGAACGGAACGGAACGGCGGCGGTGGCGACAAAAACGTACAAATATACAAAAGATAAGCGGGGATTTTCTTTTGTTTTCCATTGGAATTTCTAGATTTACCCTTTCTGCTCTGGATTTTAGACTTGAGAGAACAACAGACAATCTGATTGTTTTGGAATACCAAAAAATTGTCTTTGTTATCGTAAGCGATTTTTTGATAATCTATCAGGAACGTGTAAAGTACTGATGCGGTTTTGAGATATAGTCCAAGAGAAAGAGTTGTATGTTAAAATCACTTCCTGTGAAAAAAGTGTAGAGAAAATGGTTTTGATATCATAGACTTTTTTAGATAAAGAAAGACTTTTTTAAAACTTCAAGTTTTTCACAACTAATACATAGCTCGTGATAATGGTAAAGGTAAAAAGGCTTTCTTAACTTTGGACACAATCTCATCTAGGAACCTTTAGAAACAATTTTCCGAAAGCTCAACTCCTATAATTTTCGGTAGATTGCGTACTCTAGAATTTCGACAATAAAATTGGGAAAGAAATTGTTATGAAAATGTTTTTAATTTTTTTTTTCTGGAAACATAGAACTTTTGTTATGATTGGGGACAAATTATAAATAATAACAATTTATTGTTTCTTGACGTCGACAGGTAGATAAAATTGTATTCATTGATAAAAACTGACCTGAATTTTTTGTTTTGCGGTAAAGATAATGTTTTTTTATTAATTGGAGATTTTAATTGTTTTCATTCCTGATAAGAAAATCAAAGAAATTATAAGATAAAAACCGATAAAAGCAAAATAAAAATGTCCACCCCCACAAAACATTAGTCAGCAAAATTGAGTTCTTTTTCTGTCCGAACAACAAACAAGAATATTTTTTTTTTTTTTTTCAAGACTAAGTTGTCCTGAATTGAATTCGAATCTTGTTTTATAATTTTTCTATCACATCAAGTTTTCAAAATATACATCTTTCAAAACATTAAAGGCGACTAGTCTTGATTTGAGGTTATGCCAGAAATTATGAGTTTATTGCTTTCACGGTTTTGAAAACTACGTTTTGCAGTTAAGTTTTAGTGATTTCGAATCGCAAATTTCGATTTTGAATATGTGCTTAGATTTTGAAAATAATATTATTTTTATATTTCTTCAATATTTCAAACTTGATATGGTATAACCAGGGATAGGATTTTACTAACTTTATCTTTTTTTTTGGTCAAACGGAAGATGACCAAAATTGCCTTTTTATACCATAATTGCCTTTTTTTGCCTTTCTTCGCCATTGTTATCTTTTTCTGCCTTTTTTATTAAATTTTGTTAAGAAATATCTAATAATTGGTTTAGCATTAAAAGAAATGCGAACATTTTCGCATACCGTTGATAATCTTTAGTTAATTGACGATTCGATGCGATTGTTGTAGCCCGATGAGCTTAATGGCTGAATCACAAACACGCTTCAGCTTTGGCATCGCCTGACGTTTACGAGTTCAGCCATAGGAATTCAATGCATGCTATCACAATGGAGCTTCGACCTCACGTTTCGTTTGACAATCGTAAGGAAAAGAACGTAATGTAACGTAATGTGACTCCAAACGGAAGCTCTAGTTCAATTTTCTGAACATTTGCTTTGTCTGACAGCTCAAGAGCTGTTAAAAAATTTCAACAAACAAAATATTTGCTCTTTGGAGGGATGAAATAATAGAAATATCATTCAAAGCAACCTCGAAGCAGGCCCACCGTAACACAGACAAAGCCGAAGCTGAAGCGTGTTTGTGATTCAGCCATAAGAGAGAAAAGGTTTTGTTGTTCGTAACAGACGCTGCACTGTAAAAAAGAAGAGTAATGGCAAAACTCTGCAAGGGTTGTACTCGAAAATGGTTCACGTAACTTGCGTCGCTCACGCTGTAAACAGAGTTTGTGAAAGCATACGCAGTCACTACTCTAAAGTTTACGCCTTGGTGTCGAACTTGAAAAAAGTAATGTAAGTTTGTTTGAAACTGAATTTGAAATCGTATTTTTGAATTTACATTTAAACTAGGTTTTAACTCGATGGGGTACTTGGTTAGAGGCAGCAGCATATTATGCGGACTATTTTGCTCGGATCAAAAAAAGCGTCAGGGCTCTCGAAGATGATGCAAGCTGTGTTGCATTTGCAAAAAAATTGATTAAAGATGAAGAACTGCAAGCACAGCTGGCGTACATTAAAGTCAATTTTGGGTTTTTAGTCGATCCGAAAAAAACATATTTTCAAAGACCTACAAAAAACAGGTATATTTGAGGGTCTGTACCTACTTATAATTTAAGCTAACAATGTTCTCATCAAGAAACATCAATTGGCGAAGCGCTGCCTGTTTCGTAAAACATTGAAGAAAATTAAAAAAAAAAGCAAAAGAAGATTGCTACCTGAGAACTTTAAAAAACTCTCGGTAGTCCAATGCTACTATAATTAAATGTATTTTTTGTTTATTTTTCTAGTATTTTTTTTGATAAATGCCTTTTCTTTGCCTTTTTAAGTGTTTTGTTTTGCCTTTTTTTTAGGTCAACAAAATCCTAACCCTGGTTATAACTTGTTTAGACGAAGACGACAGCTTCGTTCAGCGTTTCTTTAACATTTATGTAAGATATGGAACACATAATTTTAGTTTTATTATGGTTTCAGGAAAAATATCGAATCCAAGATTGCCCGGAGGAAGAAAAGGGGCAAATTGGACAGAAGCTCAAATGAAAAAGGCCATCAAATCCATAGAAAAGGGTGTATTATCTCAACGCGATGCTTCTAGACGCTTCAAAAGAAGAATTTAAGCGACAGGATAGTAAGGATCGGGCAAGTTGGAATACAGCTCACACCAAAAGCAAATAACATCACCAACAGCTTCAATACATTAAACGACACCTTATAATTTCGATTCGAAGTTATGAACTCCTCAAAAACACACATCGTGCCTGTGCAATACCCGGAAAGAAAATTAAATAAAACAAGCTTCAAAGTCATTCTTTCTAGTATTTGGTCAAAATGTATGACGCACGATAATATAAATGCGGGCTTTCCAGCAACGAAATTGCATCTTTTCGATTCAAACTTTATTCCAGAAATAGCATTCGCTTTATCGGTTCTTTCCAAATAACCACATTCAGACAACACGGAAAATACGACTGCCTCAACAAGTGCATTGGCTTTGTAAAGAAACCAGGACCCAATTAAACCTGGCCTTAATAGTTCTGGTGCAAATTCAGATAGCGTCCTTTTCTCTACTTAAATTCCAACCTCTAATATCGCTGTCGAAATTGAACCAGAACCGGTATACGTATATGGACTAGATGTAATGCTTCGAGCATTGGAGCAGATGGAGAAAGAGAAAGAAAATAGTTCTGGAAGTTCCCCTTTTAAGCTAAAGACCAACAAAACAGCAACGCAAAGAAAAGGCCCAGAATTTAAAGGGTCAAGAAGTTTCTAAGGATCTTTTCAACGACAAAATCCTGTCCACAGAACCAAGTTCATCAGACCAATTGAATCCACCTCGTTCAAAACTCCGTCGAAAAAAATCTTTGGACTGAGGCTTGGTATTTCCACGACTGCAAGAATGTGAGTATTGAAGATATTTTGAAGTAAAAGAAGAATGTTTATAATAAAAACAATATTTTAAACATAGGTTTTGACTTGGCTTACATGATCTCAAAAATGTACATATTATCAGTTTTACGAATCTTCTTTGATATAAAAGTAACTATACCTATGAACAGTTTTCTTCCTATAAAAATACTTTTTTATTACATTTATGGAATTCTATTTTACGACCAAAAAGGGGCACACCTTTCTATAAAATAGTTTTAAAATAAAAACATCCCATTTCACGCAACTTAACTTGACTCAATTTTTATTTTTAACTTGAAATTCTACACACAATCAGTAAACAATATAACGAGTGTAAGGAGGTACCTACATAAAATCCACTTAACAATATTGACATCAATCGATTTATCAGAAAACAAAAATAAGATAACATGATAAAAGGTATCTCTTCTATCGACGAGAAAAGAACAAAACTTCTTTCAAGAACCTCAGTATCGATGTAACATCAGCGGCTCATCATGATGAAAAAGATATTATTACGTTATTGGTTTTACGTATTTCCAATAATTCTAACAATTTCCATTAGACAACTTAAAGCTGACAATGGCAATAATGCCAACGCCAACGTCAATGCCAACACAAACTACGACAACAACGACAACATAGATGGCGCTGAAAATGACAACAACTATAACAACGGTCCTGCTATATGCGGAGGAAAGGATAACTTGTGCTTGTCATCTTTGACACAAGAAGATTGTGCTCCCAACGAGTATATAACTCCAAATGCAGGCATCTGCAATTGTTGCCCGTTATGTGTTGGAGGTTTGGGAGGTGAGTTCATTTTTATAAAAGTTCACATTTTATATTCTTTCTCCCTCTCTCTCTCTCTCTCTGTTCTTTCATTCATACAAAAATGTGCATCACACATCACAAAGTCTTGAGAATTTTTCTTTTATAGGACTTCACGAAGAGTGCAACGAACAAAGTCCCTGTGCTATGGGCTTAAAGTGTGACAAAACAATGACTTGCCAGTTGGATAAAAGTATGTTTGACAGGCGGCCTGGTGGCGGCCGGAGGTGGCATTTCAACTTATCACAGGATTAAAGTGATTCTCTTATTCGTTTTTTTCTTTTCTTTCTCTTTTCTTCCAAAATTGGATATACCTCTGTGTAAAGATACATGTGCATATTCGTATCACTTGGTAGGAGTAACCCGACTTCCGACTTGTGAAGTGGATGGAAGCTTTGCAGCGGTTCAATGTAAAGGCGATCGATTAAGTGGAAGGTAAAGAAAATTGTATTTTTTTGTTTGTTGTTCAAGAAGTACACAACATCAGAAGAAAAAACACCCTGCACTGCGTGTAGAGATTCCTCATGATTTGTCAAACTATCAATTTGTTTTGTATTTTCTCTTAAAGATGCTTCTGCTATTCAGAAACAGGAAAACGAATCCATGGCTGGTCATGGTGGCGAACCTCCCAAGACATGACGTGTGCCTGCAGTCGAATGAAATACAAAATGATTCAAGACGGCCTGATGTCTGATAATACTCTACACTGCGATTCAATGGGCAATTTTGAGACACTCCAATGCACTGGCGGTGTCTGTTGGTGTGCCGAACCAACAACTGGCCAAATACTAAGTGGGACACGAGCCGTTCCAGAAGCAATGTGGAAGTTTTTGCCGTGTTGTAAGTCCAATAACCTATGAATGAAAACGAAAAAGTACACAAAGATACAAAAGAACGCAAAGATACAAAAATACAATCAGCTCAGCTCATGTCGAGTGTTGGCCTCATTTTTGCTGTTTTTGTTGACAGTTTTTTTGTGTTTGTTTGTTTTGTGTTGTTTTTTTTCACTTTTTTGTGTTCCCATCTTATCGCCCGCTCCGCCCGACACCGCCCGCTTCATCATCATCGCTTACCACTTCATTCAGGGTAAACATTTTCAAAGACACAAACAAAAGATGACACAATGTATAGTTTTTGTAGTTTTGTTTCACCGCTTCAGTGTAGTCTCTTTAGTAGTGTCAGGCTGGAGCTAGGGCTGGAGCTAGGGCTGGGGTTGGGACTGTTAGGTTAGGTGGTTTGGTTTCTTTTTGGTTTTATTGTTGAAGGTTGGCATTGTATAAATTCAAAAATTCCAAAACATTGACACCATACCTTCTATGTTATGCATGCATTTGTGGTTTTTCATTATTTTGCAAGTTGCAATCATAGAAGCATACATAAGACTTGGATGCATTTATCTTTATTTATATTTCTTGGCTAATGTTTTATTTATTTTGTTCTTTTCTTTTCGTTTTGATTAAAAAAAAATAAAATAAAAACACAGACGATTTTAGCAAATTTGGATCAACATATTTGAGACAATGTGAGAGTTCTGCATATGCACAGAATTTATTGAAGAAAGCATATGCAGCGCATGGCACTACGGAAATTGAGTTCAATAACATCTTGTGTGATTATGATGGTTCTTATGGAAGATATTCTATTTCCAATGGCATGTAAGAGCAGATTTTTTATTATTTTTTTTATTATTTTAAAAACACATTTTTTTTAAAAAAAGGCTGGTGTTTCCAATAAGAAGTTTCATTTTAATATTTCAAAAGTACAAGTAATTTTGTAGAGAAATCCATGGATGTTAATTTCTTTGTGAAGAGTAAGCTATGTCATTATTCGTCCATCGATGATTTGGCTGATATCCATCATTGGAAATTGATATCAGCCAAATGGCAGCAATTTTTACGGTTGCAACAACATATCCATTTTAAGAAATTGTTCATGACCGATTCGCACATATGCGGCTTTATTTTGTCGATAACTTCACGATTTCTACTTTAAAGGTTTTGAATAAATTGTAGAGCATTGAAATTGACCTTACCTTTCACGTTGACCTGAAGAAAAAGGCTTTAAGTCTTTTATCATAAGATTTCTGTGACTAATATTGTGATCAGCTCTTCGTTGCTTCTGTGGCACTGGCTTGTCAAAAATCTTCTTATTTCGGCCATAAAAAATCATTATTTATAGCTTTTTACAGCAAATATTCACCTTAACATTTGCGATGGCCTCATTTTCGAATAAGGAAGACCCGCCAATCTAAAAACAGCCTTCAACAATGAAGAGGATGTTTAACAATCATTTTTGGGTTTCTCGAGCCCCATATGCGATAAGTCCGCTTGTTAACGAAGCGTCCGAGGTTGAAATAGGCTTCATCACTCATGTAGATAAACCAATCAACGAAGATATGACGTTCGAAATTCTCAAACTGTTTTTGTCAACACCAAAGGCTACAGCAGCAATATTCTCAGTTATTCTTGAGCGACGCAGTTTCACATCACCAATTTATCTTAAAAGTTCAGATTTTTTCGCCAGCTGAAGCGTGTCCCTTTCCACTTTTAGTAATGGCGTAGTCATTGTTTATCAAATGTCAAATGATGACAGCTTCAAAAGTGACAGCTGCTCAAATAACATGCTATTCGAAATGGAACTTCCTATTGGAAAACGTAGATTTTCTATTCCAAAGCATAGAGTTTCTATTCCATAGAGTTTCTATTCCAAAGCACACATTTTTGTATTTTCGTGCTTTAAAAATATCAAAAAAACACACACAAAGAAAGTGTTACTAGTATTAAAGAAACTATGGATAGATCATTTTTCAATACCGTTTGAAAGTTTAATGTGAAAAAATAATTGTTTTGTCTTTCAAGCTTAAAGAACTCACTATACTTGCATAATCTGTAAATTTACGTTTCGTTCAGCCTTTAATATAGGTAATTACACCGACTGACAAGATTTTGTTCCTGGCAATCAAAATGCACTTTTGCGACGGGTTTCGATGACCTTAATTCAAATACGATTCCAAACCTCTTTATCACGTCAGGTTTTTGGACAGAAAAAGTCCAAAACAGTTTGAAAGTAATTTTTTGTTTTTGTAACGAATCCGTGATCTAATGAATGCTTAGACATAAAGATTATGAAACATTTAAGAAAAAAATATAAAAAGAATGTCGAAAACGGGTATTTTGAAAAATGAAAGCAGATAATTAAAATCGTAGTTCAGATTTGAAACCAACACTGAAAAATAACCTCAAAACTTATTCTAATTCAAGGTTTCTCAAAACATCTTATGGAATATTATTAGTATACCTTTGTTTTAGAGTCTAGATCAGGAATCATTACCATTGATAACTATCACCAACCTTTGGGCATTTTTCTTGACTTAAGTAATCACCTTACTGAACACAGTAATTCTTTTGATTTCTTTGATATAAATTTGATTTCAGAAAAGCTGTTTTCCAGTTGTTGTCTGAAGACTGAACCATTTCTGGAATTGCTGATACATTAAGATTTTCTAATACTGACGAAGCAGATTGGTAAAAAAATCGATATTTAAAGAAATCAAGAAATTCATACTTCAGCTACCCTTGATACTAAACAATTTCGAAAAGTTTTCAACTTAAAGAAAAAATGAGATGGCTTATTCAATTAACTTCAAGTAGAAAAACCTATCATTAGATAAAATTAGAACAGAACCCTGGGGCACACCAGCATTTATTGTGTGTTTTTTTGACTTGAACCCATCCCATAGTACTTTTAATGAACGATCCATGAAAGCCGAATGAACGCATTTTTGATAAGAGAACCTGATGCCAAAACCTATACAATTTTTTTGAAATATTAAGGGCAACAATCTTACTTTCTCAAAAACTATGTTCGGAATAGGATTTGCTTTACTATTCGGTGAGATGAACGGTGAGATCACCAGAGGACCTATTGATTTCTCTTAAGAGTTAACAAATGGAGTGTCATTGATAATGAGCGCAGGAGCCGAGGAAAAATTCTTCATGTTTTTTTTTACGAATGGCCAACAATTTTTACTGCCGGGAATTTGCTTCTAATAACATCTTTACAGCTAAAATCAAATTACTTTTAACTCTGTTCGGAATAATAGGTCTCATCTAATGATCACATCTGCGCTGTCTCCAACGTCACTATCGAGGAAGCATAGTGACCAGTTATGTTAGGTTAGGTTAAAGTGTTAAGTTCCTCGATGGAATAGGACACGCTTAAGCCAGTTAAATTTCCCATTGTGATAACACATGAATCTTGAGGTTTCCTCCTAAGCTCAATGAAACCAGTTTGAGTCCCTTACGAAACGTGGCAGGCTGCTTATGCTAATATGATTTAGATCGTTATAGAAGAATTCTCCTAGGTGATTTCTGCATTTTTGAGCTAGAGCAGGGATATCAGATGTTGATATCACGTTTTCTTTAAGCCAGGATAAGACTTCTTTTATCGCCAAAAGTTCCGCCTGGAACACGCTACAATGATTGGGAAGGCGGAATGAGAAATTTAATTCGGTCGTTCAGAGTACACACCTCCACCAACCCCTTCTTTTGTTTTTGAACCATCTGTATAAAAATGGATTGACTCGTCTTCCAGGAATACCCTATCCTCCCAGAAAGATCTGGAAGGTATAGAAATCTGGAAGTTTCTGTCGAATTGCAGTTGGGGGATGGTGTAATCTGTGTGCTTTGGAATTGATTCTAAATAACTAAGAATTACGGAGTGGCCAATGTTGTTGTTAATCCACTGCGACGAAGTTTTGAGGCGAATAGCAAAGCTTGCAGCTATTTGTTTGCTAAATATATCAAGAGGTGTTAGGTAGAGTAAGGTGTCCAGTGCTTGTAGATAGGGTCGTGCGAAGCGATCCGCTTATGCATAGGCAAGCTGAACGTTGGACTTTATTTAATTTGTCGCGGTTTATAGCTTTCTGCCACACCGTACATTAAAATCGGTCTAATTACCGATGTGAATAGCCAATTCATGAATCTGGTTTGTAAGCCCCATTTATTACCAATAGCTTTTTTGCAAGAAAAGGGAGGTACAGTAGCTTTTTTGACTCTTTCTTGTACATTTTTCCAATTTAGATTTTTATCTACAGTAAGACCCAAGTATTTAGCCTCGTCTGAGAATTTTAATTGGATTCCTTTAATATAGGGAGGGTTAACAAATGGAATTTTGTATTTCCTCGAAAATAGAAACTAATCGGTTTTGTGTGGGTTAACACCCAATCCACACCGATCAGCCCAACGTGTTGGCCAGTCTAAGGCATTTTGTAAGAGTTCTTTTAACGTGTTAAGATGCTTTCCTGAAACTGCTATAGCAACGTCGTCCGCATAGGCTATCACCCTGAAACCCTCCGCATCCAGACTAGTTAGGATTTCATTCACCACTAGGTTCCAGAGGAGAGGGGATAGAACACCACCTTGCGGTGTCCATCTACTAACGAATCTTCTGACAGAAGAGTTGCCCAGTTTTGAGTTAATTATTCTCCTAGTCAGCATTAAATGAATTAACTCCCCAAGCGAACTCTCTACATTTAGAGATGTTAGTGCAGATAAGATTGCAGATGTCTCCACGTTGTTAAAAGCACCTTCGATGTCAACAATAGTGAACTCTTTATGATGGAGGGAATATTCGATGGTGCGTACTAAGGTGTGTAACGCCGTTTCCACCGATTTACCTTTACAGTAGGCATGTTAAGACGAAGACAGAAGTCTTGTATCAATACTTGCCCTTAAATGGATATCAATCAATCTTTCCAAGGTCTTAAAAATGATAGTGACCAGTAAAAGATCCTAATATAATTATTGAGAAAAAAAACGTTTCTCTTAGGAGTGCTTCCTTTAACTGGAGTGTTTTGATAGAAGAAATTTACAGATCTAAAACAATGATCAGATGAGCCTAGAGGAGATAGAACTCTAGTAGTGTACTCATCAGGGTCAGAGGTAAGAAACAAGTCAAGAGTGTTTTCTGCTCAAACTTCCATGTCCGATACTCGAATGGGCTTGTTGACTAGTTGAGTTAGGTGGTTCAACTCAGCAAAAATCTCAGCACACAGTCCTTTAGAAGTTGTCTGCCGCAAATATTGAAGCCCGTAACAATGATATCTGGTGTTCCTCGGGGGAATTATTTTGTTCTTTTCAAATAATAAGGTGAGATTCAAATTCAGGACGGACAGACAAAAATCAATTTAGCCAACAAATGTTTTAAGCCCCCTTTTGAAAATTTGGCTACTGTTGAATTACATTAAACCAAGGGCCGACGCTTTTTCTGATTTTATTTTTATTACTATTCAGGTTTTTAATAAAACTCCTGAGGTTGTTCTATTGCTAAAAATTAAATCGATTTTAAGTCTAAACAAAATTAAAATTAAAAACATGCAAATTTTATTTATTCCTATATTGTTGTTTAGAGCTTCCTGTTATTGGCGAGATGGCACAAGACTGGGTTCATTTCAAGTTCAATCTAACAAAGTGACATCAATGAATTGCTGTAAGTCAATTATTATTATCAAATCAATTTTTTTCTTTTAAAATAATAAAATTTTTTCTTTTTCCATTTTTCCTCTCCAACAAAAATACATATATACAATATACATAACTCAAGACTGTGCACGTGATCAAAAAATATTCAGCGAAGCCGGAATGATACATCGCCTGACATGCAGTGGCAATGGTAATTATGAATCCATTCAAGATATTAATGGGAAAATATTTTGCGTGGATGGTGATGGTTTTGCTGTTTCCGATCCAGTGGAAACAGATATTTTACCAGACTGTTCTAAATACATTTATTATGAAACAAGAGGTGTTTTCGAATAGATATTTGCAAAGAGATAAATACAAAATTATTATACAACTATTTGACTTACTTACCAACTATGATAATATAATAATTATATTAAAATGTTATAAAAAGATTGGTTCCTGGTGTTTGAATTATGACGATGCGGGATTGTAATTTTTTTTTGTTTTTTTTGTTGTATGATTTCAAGACTTCATTTTGAGATGAGTATCTGAAAATAATAAAAACACAATTATTATTATTATTGTTGTTGTTGTTGTTGGATTTCTACTTTTATTGAGAAAAAAGAAAGAAAATACAAATATGACCGAATAATCGACACCATTTCTTAGAAAGTCAACCAACAAAGCAATTAACTGAGAAGAATTAACGAACCGCAGATAGATAACTAACTAACAAACTATCTAACTAACGGTAGTGCAGCAATTGTGTCTGAAAATATGTTTAAACCTTAAAACTGGAGCCGGAGGAATTTAAAGATTTCCTTCTAAAGAGATACACGCGGTCGGTTGAAACTTGGAACGAACGAAGGTGATGGCGATGATGAAGGTGGAGGTCTATGGATGGACGCCTAAGAAGTCGTGGTCGGGGCATGTTCTCCACCCATGAATAATGCCACAAAAATTAACCTTTTTTTTTTTGGTTTGTCTCGGTGTGATGGACTTTTCATTCGTTTGGTAAATTAGGTACGATATGAATCTTATTAGAAGTTGGTGGTTTTGTTATGATATGTGCGGTCAAATAAATATATTGGACTCAATGTTAATTTAGCTTACCAAATGTATCTATTTTTTATTTGGATATTTCGTGACAGAGAAATTAAAGGCAAATTAAAGTATGCGCTTTCACAATATTTGAGGAGTTTATATAGTTGCTAGTTCTTAGATTTAATAAGATAGGAGAATTAGTCGCATTGTATTTAATTGAAATTCGATTTTTTATTATAAGTACATATAAGTATCAAATACCAAACCAAGTCATATGTGTACAAAAAAGAAAAAAACTTCCAGAATTGAAGATTAAAATTTCTTAGTTTCCAATGCAAAAAAAAAACCATACTGCTGCTTCTTTTTGATATACATATGTACCCTTCAAACAGAAAAAGTTCCAAATAAGCCAACATCAAGTTAAAGAAACCTTACAAAAAAATGCCTGGGCTTAACCTAGTTCATGACAAGTCGTCTATAATTTCAAAGTAAGAAAGTTGCTACATTTTCAACAGTCATTATAAAAAATTGTTTCAGACTTAAACTACAGAACTAGAATTTTAAAAGAACCTTTTTTATTGTTTGTAAACAGCCACCTCACAAAATGTAATGAACCAGAAAAAATTTTGAATACTCGGTTTTTGAATTGTAGTAATTAAAAGTATTGCAAAATTAATTAACAGTTTCTACTACTCAAAACTTAACAAGCGTATATGTCTATGCTGAATTTTATAAGCTGACCGGATTTATAACTCAGAAAATGTTGAATATTTTGAATTTTTGAAACTAAGTAGCATTTATTACTTGCGGAATATAGGAACTTTGTACGTATATGGCAAGTTATGCATTCGTAAAAAAATGTCGAACTCGAGATTTTAATCAAACATGACATTACGATAGTAGAGAAGGCGGAAAAAGTGGGTCGCCCGATTCCGTCCGTCTGTCTTATTCCCTACAGCCCAAAACATTGGATCAATTGACTTCAAATTTAGAAATTAATTCGTGTTAGGCGTTTTTTTTTAATTTTTTGTTTAAGACTAAAAATAATAGCAGTACAAATTTTTTGGTCAAAAATCGAAAATACGAATTTCCTTAAGCTCACTTTTACAGTATTCGTTTTCGTCATTCTTAACATATTCTTCATATAGCCTTAAAAAAAAATGACTCATTTTTTGTCCAAACTAATGAACGATAGACTTTGTAATGTCATTAGCTTTTTGGTTACAGCTTGTCCAAATAATTAAACTCTCTAAATTTAAATCAGGAGTGTATTTTTTCTTTATAAGGAATTTGAATTTGATAATATATGTTCTAATTAAAACGTTCCTTTCAAAGTTATTATCGCTTAAAATTCATGGATGATTCTTTTGATTTGTATACCAATTATTAAAATTTTTAGCTAGTTGAAGTCCTTCCCGCCAATTTATCGTAAGCGCCAAAATAAATAATTGTATCGTAAACGACGAATCAAAAGCTTACTGCAGGTCCTTGAAACAACTTGTGCCTATATAGTCAGTATTGGAAATTATTAATTATGCCTAAGTTAAGACATGACAAAAGCCTTCAAGGTTCTTTTTGTAACTAGCGAGAATTTTAATAATTAAGTTGTCTTTTTTATTTAAAATGTCACTTAAGATAAAATGGCGGGAAGGGCTCAATATGCAAAATAATTGAATAAAGCACTTGCTTTTCACACTAATTTTCATCAAAAAAGAAGTTTTTTAAATCAAATTATTGACAGAATGAAGTAAAACCTAAATTTACAACAATTTGACATTTTAAAGTTTTCATCACTTTTTTCAGTATTTTCAAATCAACAAAAACTTTTTTTCCATACACATTTTTCCATTAGTATTATCTTCAAATTAATATTTTCATAAAATAAAAATAGAATAAGCTATAAATTTTAAATAAACTTAAAGCTTAAATTATAAAATGTATCAACATCTTTCTTAAAGGACACTCAAATTCGTTTAGGAAAAAAAGTCAAACTCATGATTTTCATATAACATGTTCCTGAGTTATTAAACGAAGGAGCTTAACAGCCAAAAGTTCCAATTCAATTCATAGAAAAATAAAAATAGAAAAATGTGATGAGCGACTTCTAAATATCAATCCAAAAAGCTGAAATTTTATTATTTCGCCAAACTCTAACAAAAAAGCTTTTTTTTATTGAAAATCAATGAAAGTTTTCGTTTTTTGAAACAGTCTGTTTATTTTTATTTATTTCACAACTTCCAATACAAATATTAAGACTTTGTAATTAGTCAACCTTGCACTTTACTGTTACAACAAATTTTGCTTACATTTTTTTGGTCTGCTTGCTGTTTCCAAAAATTTAAAAAAAAAAATTGTAGAAAATTTACAGAATATTTACAAAAAAATTACAGAAAATTAACAGGAACTTTACAGAAAAATAAAACCCAACATTTTGATCATTTGTCTTAGGAAAGAAATCAGAATATTAAATGGAAAATTCAAACAAAATTCTGACGTAATTTTTTGTGGCGCAAATTTCGAGAGCCAATTTGACTTCCTGAGCTAAGAAAGAGAGTACTTCATTATTCCAGCGGTTCTGTATATTTTTGTTTCTTTTACCTCTTTTAGCAAGCAAGTCCATAGCACTTCGAGGTATACTTTTAATTTGACACAAATTAATTATGCAAGAAACGTACTTGAGGTTTACTTTGGTATATAAATTTAACTTAAACAACTTTTTAAAACATCCACATTAAAAATTCAGACAGTAATTGTGTAAATGAAAAAGCTGTGTACAATTTATTAAGTAACTTAAACGACAAGAAGTAGGTAAGGTAGGTAGAGGTCTACACTTAACAAATAAGTCTCTTTGTATATCCATCCTCATTTTTGTAAGTTCATTTATACAACAACAACAAAAAACACACTTTACTTTTTTTTAATGGCGGACATGTATCATTGTCATCCTCATCATCATTGCCATCCTCATCTCATTACCATCATCATCATCATCTTCATCACGACCATCTTCTTCGTTACAACAAATTTTGTCCGCATAAAAATGTAAATGCAAACAAAATACGATAAAGCTCCCTCGAGAGAAGTACGAGAGTATGTAAAGGAGATACAAAATGTAAAGTGAAGAAACAATGTGAAAAGAGAAGTGGAAAGTGGAAAGTGGACGAACAAAAATTAAAGAAAAATACTTCAAATATTGATCATCTCATGCATGAATAAAGGAAAATGAAGAAAACGAAACAAAATGTTAAGGAACTGTCAAGAAAACTTAAAACCAACAAAAATGAAAAAAAAAAAAACGAACGAAGAAAGAAAGAAAATCCATCTTCACAAGACTTCGCTCCATCAGTTCAGCCAAAGCCAATGAAGAAGAAACCTTATCAATGTCAAGTTCATTGGCATATCCCATCAACTTGGATGCTTGCTTTGCAGCCTTTGCCTAGCCTTATGCAGTCTTGCTTAGGTTACAACGGGTGTTTTTTTTTTTTTTAAGAGTTATAGAATTTAAAGTTGGCAATACTATTTAAACTGGCGGTCATTTTGACAGCTGTCAAGTTAATTATGACAGTTTGGTTCGATATTTCATCATTAAGAGACTTGAAAGTCGTGGTTGTGTTCAAAATACGAATCGGGCCACTGTGTCCCAACTGCCGCGCCGCCGTTCGTCGTCCACAAGACTGACTGGGTTGGTGCAATAATTGTTCCGTAACTTCTTTAAAAACGATACTGACCAAAAGTTACAGTAAATGGTGATGTGCAGGAGCTGTGGTTTCAAGAAGACGGCCGACGCAACATGTCACACAGCTCGTACCACAATTGATTTATTGAAGGAAACTTTTGGTAACCGCAAAGTTTTACGTTACGGGTACGGATCCGTGAATTGGCCTTTAAGATTGTACGATTTAGCTCCGGACCGCTTGATTATTTGCTGTGGGGATATTGAAAGTTGCTATTTTACGCCTATAAGCCCGAAACGATTGTCCACTTGGAAGACAACATTCGCCGCGTTATTGCCCACAAAAGTTGGACAAATGTATCAAATTAAAATAAATTTTACCTCAAAATTATTGAGCCGTGGCGTCAATCTAAATTGAAAGCATCTTTGTTTCATCCTATTTTAAAAGTTATGTGCCTCCAAAAAAGACACCTTTTATAAGCCTAGGGGAGAGCCAACAACATCAGCAATCCACTGCAATCATCATCATCGGTCAACGGCAGTCGATATAAATGTATCTATATAGAGACTGACGGATGGTCCATTCTCTAACTCCCAAGAGTGGTATCTCAAGTCTTAACCTACCTGATGGAAAAGTCTTCTTCTTTCACTCTTTTGATTTTCTTTTCTTTTTTTGTTTTGTTATTTTAATTTTTAAACCAATTTTCTAGAAAACACGTCGTTGTTCGTCGTCGTAAAGTCATCGTCGATTGATGACTTTCCACTTTCGCAAAACGAACGCGAAAGGCGTAGATAAATGACATTGGTATTGCCTTAATGCAACTATAGATGGCGTTGGACATTGTTAAGTTAGTTTGTTATGTGTCGTTGTCTCGTTGATTCTAGAGGGATTGCCATAACAAACTGATGCTAGTGCTAGCTTATTACCTTAATGTGGGCAATTAAGCTAAATGGGTTTTGATGGCGTGTGGCCGATGTCGATGCTGTTTCTTCTTAAAATAGGACAGACACGCACGCATAATGCAGTAAGAATGCAGTTAAGATTGTGTACGATGCGATGCCACAATATAGAATCCGGAGCTTGGAGCTTGGACTTGGACAGACTTCAGACGTGAGACAAATGAGGCTTTTTAGAAACTAACTTAAGATGAATACATTAATCATGTACTTTGGATGTAATTAAATAAAAATATTGATGAATACGAGTAGTTGGCATGCATCAATCATAGTTTAAGGATTAGTGGGTTGGTATCATCCATTGGTATTGCATTAGTCATGAAAAAATAAAACGCATGACCATGAAGTTTTTGATGTCCTTTTTGTTGTCTTTGATGGAATGTTTTTCAATGTCATAATATTCCTCAGAGGCAACCATCTTCATCAGCTAAAGCTATACTTGAAGAGGAATTCGTTGTACCATAAAACAGAAAAACACTTGTGTGTCCTTTGGATCTTTTTTGCACAAAGTGGATAGGATAGGTACTTAAAATTCGAAAGACGTTAGTCGACGACATCATAGTGATGGCCTTGTTTTTTGTGATACTCATGAGAGAGGAAAAAATGTTTGACATTGGTAAATCGGGAAAGGTTATAGTTATTGCTCTTGACCTGAATAAGAAATAAATATATATTATTAGAGTGCGTTACTGTGTATCACATTACGTGGGCAAGAAACATGACAGCTTGATCCTAGGTCACAGCTGGATAAAAAAGACGCAATTAATAGGAAAATCAAAGTAATATAAAAAACCTATGTGTAGTAATCTAAGTTGTTGTGGATAAGACCTTGGAGAAAAAAGAAAAGCAAAAAAAGAAATTTTCTAAAAATCAACTAATATTGTAGTTTTATTTGAAAATTGCTTTAAGATTATTCTATCACAGAACTCAGATTTAAAAGTATCATCGTGAGATTGAAAAACGTTTACTATTGATCAAAAATGTATTTTTTTTATTGACTCTTCTTTACAAAAAAAAAAAAAAAAAAAAAAAAAAAAAAAAAAGTGAATTGTTCCAAAACTCCAAAACTTAAAAAACTTGAGACGTGTCTATTTTTCAAACTAGTATTTCAATTGATAAATGACAGTTTATAGTTAAGCTCTAAAATAACTTCCAGTCCCTGCATCATTCGATTTTTTTATTTTCAAGTTTGTGTATTTTCAGAAGTTCAGTAATATTCAAAAAGCCTATTACAAATTTTGAAAGGTCGGGAGTTTTTAATGAACAGTCGGGAGTTCTTTGTTGATGTGGAGAAGGAATAAGTTGTTTGCTCTTAATTCCAGCATCAAATTTTTTTCTAGAATATTTAGATTTTGAATTGAATTTCTGACTTCTTATGGGATCTTCGGTAGACTTTTAATGCTTAAATATAGGATCTGAGCTGAATTTTTATTTGTAAAATGCTTTCTCTAAAATTTAAATCATTTTTCGTCAACTTGCTATTATGTACATATATGGCAATGCGACGCTTGTATGTATTTATACCAAAAGGATATTTTGTCTCAACCAGAACAAACCTACATTTTAAGTTTCTAGGTTTCATCCTTCACTCTAAATTTTAATGAACTTTGATAATTTTCTGAGAAGTTTTTTTGTCTGGTTTTCTAAAATTTGATATGATTTTTGGTCATTTTCAGTTAATTTATGAGATTTTGTATGACATTCAGAAGTATTTGTTACTTTTTGTGTTAATCAATGATTTCCAGTTTTCTTTTTTAATTTCTGTGATTTTATTTCACTTTCTGTGATAAAAATCTATTTTTGTGATTTTCATTGACGTGTTTGTGATTTCTTTGATTTTCTGTTTTTTTTTGGTTTATAATGATTATTTACGTTTTTTTTTTGTAATTTGTTATAATTTTGTATGAAAATCTGTAAAATTCTGTGAAAATCTGTAAAATTCTGTGAAAATCTGTAAGATTCTGTGAAAAATTGTGAAATTTTTTGAAATATAGTAATTATTTTTGACATTTTGCAAATTTTGGTGAAATTCTATGAAATTCTTTGAAATTGTGTGATATTCTGTTAAAATTTGTGAAATTTGGTAGAATTTTTTAAAAATTGAAATTCTGTTAAATTATATGAGATTTTATTCATTTCTATGAAATTCTGTAATTTTCTGTTTTATGAAATACTCTAAAATTCTGTGAAGTTATGTGAAATTCTGTAAAACTCTGTGAGATTCTGTTCAATTTTCTTAAATTCTGTAAAACTCTGTGAAATTCTGTGAAATCCTGTGAAATTCTGTGAAATCCTGTGAAATTCTGTGAAATTCTGTGAAATTATGTGAAATTCTGTGAAATTCTGTAAAATTCTGTGGAATTCTGTGAAATTCTGTGAAATTCTGTGAAATCCTGTGAAATTCTGTGAAATCCTGTGAAATTCTATTAAATTCTGTGAAATTCTGTGAAATTCTTTGAAATTCTTTGAAATTCTTTGAAATTCTTTGAAATTCTTTGAAATTCTTTGAAATTCTTTGAAAGTCTTTGAAATTCTTTGAAGTTCTGTGACATTCCATTAAATTTTGTGATATTTTGTGAAATTATGTGAAATTCTGTGAAATTCTGTTAAATTCTGTGAAATCCTGTGAAATTCTGTGAAATCCTGTAAAATTCTATTAAATTCTGTGAAATCCTGTGAAATTCTTTGAAATTCTTTGAAGTTCTGTGACATTCCATTAAATTTTGTGAAATTATGTGAAATTCTGTTAAATTCTGTGAAATCCTGTGAAATTCTTTGAAGTTCTTTGACATTCCATTAAATTTTGTAAAATTATGTGAAATTATGTAAAGTTATGTGAAAATATGTGAAATTATACGAAATTATATGAAATTCTGTAAAATTCTGTAAAATTCTGTAAAATTCTGTGAAATTCTGTGAAATTCTGTGAAATTCTGTGAAATTCTGTAAAATTCTGTGAAATTCTGTGAAATTCTGTGAAATTCTGTGAAATTCTGTGAAATTCTGTGAAATTCTGTGAAATTCTGTGAAATTCTGTGAAATTCTGTGAAATTCTGTGAAATTCTGTGAAATTCTGTGAAATTCTGTGAAATTCTGTGAAATTCTGTGAAATTCTGTGAAATTCTGTGAAATTCTGTGAAATTCTGTGAAATTCTGTGAAATTCTGTGAAATTCTGTTAAATTCTGTGAAATTCTGTGAAATTCTGTGAAATTCTGTGAAATTCTGTGAAATTCTGTGAAATTCTGTGAAATTCTGTGAAATTCTGTGAAATTCTGTGAAATTCTGTGAAATTCTGTGAAATTCTTTGAAGTTCTGTGACATTCCATTAAATTTTGTGAAATTATGTGAAATTCTGTTAAATTCTGTGAAATCCTGTGAAATTCTTTGAAGTTCTTTGACATTCCATTAAATTTTGTGAAATTATGTGAAATTCTGTTAAATTCTGTGAAATCCTGTGAAATTCTTTGAAGTTCTTTGACATTCCATTAAATTTTGTAAAATTATGTGAAATTATGTAAAGTTATGTGAAAATATGTGAAATTATACGAAATTATATGAAATTCTGTAAAATTCTGTAAAATTCTGTAAAATTCTGTGAAATTCTGTGAAATTCTGTGAAATTCTGTGAAATTCTGTAAAATTCTGTGAAATTCTGTGAAATTCTGTGAAATTCTGTGAAATTCTGTGAAATTCTGTGAAATTCTGTGAAATTCTGTGAAATTCTGTGAAATTCTGTGAAATTCTGTGAAATTCTGTGAAATTCTGTGAAATTCTGTGAAATTCTGTGAAATTCTGTGAAATTCTGTGAAATTCTGTGAAATTCTGTGAAATTCTGTGAAATTCTGTGAAATTCTGTGAAATTCTGTGAAATTCTGTGAAATTCTGTGAAATTCTGTGAAATTCTGTGAAATTCTGTGAAATTCTGCGAAATTCTGTGGAATCCTATGGGTTTCTGTGAAATGTTGTACAGTGTGTTGAAAATTGGTGAAATTTTGTGAATTCCCTTACAATTCTTTAAAATTGAGTGAAATTGTATACAATTGTATGCAATTCTATAAAAATATTTGAAAGTTGTGAAAGTCTTCGAAATTTTGTTAATTTCTGTGAAAATGTGTAAAATTGTATGAAATTCTGTGAAATTGTATGAAATGTGGTCAAACTCTATAAGGTTGTGAATTTTCCTAATTTTCTTCATTTTCTATTCTTTGAATTCTTTGAAATTCTGTGAATTCTTTCAAATTTTTTGTGAATTTTTGAACTTCTATGAAATTTCTATGAAATTCTGTGAAACTTTGTGCAATTCTGTAAAATCCTATGGAATTTTGTGAAATGTTGTAAAATTTGTTGAAAATTGTTGAAACTTGGTGAATTCCTGTACAATTCTTTAAAATTGAGTGAAATTTTATAAAATTGTATGAAATTCTATTAAAATATTTGAAAGTTGTAAATTTCTGTGGAAATGTGTAAAAATTGTCTGAAATTCTGTGAAATTGTATAAAATGTGGTCAAACTCTATAAGGTTGTAAGTTTTCCTAATTTTCTGTCATTTTCTATTCTGTGAAGTTTTGTAAAATTCTGTAAATTCTTTAAAATTCTGTGAATGCTTTGAAATTATGTGAATTATTTGAAATTCTGTGAATGCTTTGAAATTCTGTGAATTCTTTGAAATTTTCTGCAATTATTTAAAATTCTGTGAAGTTCTATGAAATTCTATTCAATTTTGAATTTTTTTGTGAATTTCTGTAAGCTTATTGAATTCCTGTGATTTACTGTTGGTTTATTTAATTTTCCGCGAATTTCTGTAATTTTCTGTGATGTTATGTATTTATCTGCAATTTTCTGTGATTTCATCTTATATAATTTTCTGTAATTTTCTGCGATTTTTAATGGATTTCCACTTTTCTTTGCTTTCTGATACTTTCTGCTGTTTTTATGATTTTATGTTATTTTCATTTATTTCTGCAATTTTTAGAATTTTATGTAAATTTCAGTGACTGTCAACCAATTTGATTTTGTATGTTAACTTAACAGACGATGGACTAAAAACCATGGAAAATTACATACATTCAGAAAAACACATCTATTAATTCATCGAATGTCATTTCAAATGTCAAGTTTCGATTTTTTTTTTGATTTTCAATTTCAAAAATATCATAAGTTTCCATCTTTTTTAAAAAATGTATAAATCATTAATTTAATTGTAGGACCTCACAAGGCGAAAAATATACAAAAAATTCACATAAAATAGTGCAATATTTTTATTTTATAAGGATTTGAATTATCTTTTCTCTGCTAAATGCTCAGAAATGCCAGGAAATGACTCCGATTTTTCTACACTTTCAAGGCCTTGAGCCAACCTAAAATTTTCGAAAAATTATTTTTTTTTAATTTTCAATATTATATCCTATACAAAGTTGTGGCAACATATCATGACCAGAAAAACCTTTAAGTATTCGGGTTATGAATTTAAGTATTAATGATTTAAAAATTATTCCGATTTTCTTTTACTGAAAACTTTAAACACGTTAATTGAGATATACTTAATTTTTAACCTAATGAAATTTTGAATACTTTTTGAAGAATAAATTTTCTTTTAGAAAACGTAGGATTTTTTACGTATTGCATATTTCACTTGATATTAACAATTAAGGAGTAGAAGTGGATATTGAAAAATTCATACGTACTTCTATATCACTTATCAGAAAATAATTAATTGGTTCATTGTGACTATAAAATTACAGGAGCCTTAAATCCGTTTTCTTAAATAAGTACTTCGAAAGTTTTAGTACCTGCTAATGGTAAATATAATTAGATTATTGGCTTTCAAATCAGGTTTGTCAATAATAAAATAATATTCTTAATCTTTGTAATCAGAACTTATGGATTACATTTCTCTTAATTCATAAGTCACTAACTATCTTGTGAATTATGGCAGAATCACAAACACGCTTCAGCTTCGGCTTCGTCTGTGGTACATTAAGGTCAAGCTGAAGCTAGATAGATTAGATACTTAAGCTTTTGCAACTCATTTCTAGGGTGGCTCGTTCCGTCAAAATATTTGTGGTATGTCTCTATTAAATTGAGCTTTATGTTCCTTTGGAACACTCCCCGTTTACATAGTTAGCCCTTGCAAATTGATATCATTTCGCATTATTCAAAAGTCTAATATTTTTAGTATAAGATAACCCTTAAATTTACCTGTGTTAAGACTCACCCATTTTCTTTTTTAATTGACAGCCTTATATAAAGAAACTTCATAAAAATGTTAACGATAAACTCAAAATATTATAGTTTAATTTCACTAAAATAAATGGGTCTTGATATTGTTCTAAGGAAATATAAAATGATAGGAGAAAATTATTAGTAATGTAGTTTTATCACCGTGAAAAAAAGAAATACATAAAACTTATTTAAATTATGTTGTTTTTCGGGTCGTTTTTACAAGAATTTTCTAAGGCTCTAAAATTTTATGTTTCAAGGGTCGAAACCCTAAAACCTTATTTTTTTGGTTCCACGTTTTATGCTTCTATTTTTAAATAGTTAAGGTAGAAACACAATATACTCGTAATGGACAATTCATAGGAAACGACTATGACCTTAATGAAATAATGTAACTAGTTTTCATCATTATTATAATTACATAAAAATTCGTATTTTAGTTTTCTATAGTGTGTAGTATCTTATGGATATTTTTATTTATCTATGCTATACGAATGGAGTAACTAGAGATAAAACTATAATTAGCTTTGTTGGTTTTAATGAACCTTGTACACCTGAAATGCATTAACCCATTTCCGTTGTTAATCTTTTTCTTTTTCGTTCTTCTTGTTTTTTTTTTATTTTTGCTGTGTATTTTGTTTCGTTTAGTAGTTTTGTGATCTCTTTTGCGCATATATTCAGTACATTAAGTATAAAACGTAATTGAATCTACCTTGTGCTAAAAGCTTAATCATAAATAACCATTTTCTCATTTAGCACCATTTTGCTTAACGTTACGTTACCTGCATACGTCCTCTCCTTCTTAAGGCCTTATACACATTTAAACATTTGTATTCCTCTACTCAAAAGAAAAAGAAGAAAGAAAAAAACAAACGGAAAATAATTAGCCAGCACTAAAATAATTGCAAATGGAAAGAAAAAGAAGAGAGATACCAGAAAAATACAACAAAAATTTGAAAAATAGTTAAACATTAACAACAACAAAAAAATAGAGAAGAAAAAAACGTGACTTGCGGAATCGCCTCGCCTTGGTATCCATGCAACTAATTGTTGACGATGATGGTTGAAGAACGCTCTGGCTCTGTTCGTTTCGAGTCCGCCGCGCCGGATAGTGTACGTAAATTTAAATTTTGCCGGCTTTGGTTTTCCTTCCTTAATTTTTGTTTTCTTCCACTACAAACTATTATTTCTATTTATACAGATATTTGTATGTAACTTTCACTATCTTAGTTTGAATTTTCAAAACACATTATATTGTCAGAGATTCACTTTCGTTTTGGCGAGGATGATTATGATGAGGTTTTGTAACGCTGCTGGCTGCTACTGTCCGTTGCTATTCCAGCGCCACTGCCACCGCCCGCCACTTTGTTATACTCGTACTTGATGTTTGTTTAGAGATTTTACTTTAAATTAAATAACAAAATAGATGTAGACGTAAACTGCACTCTATGTATAATTTATTGAAGGTAAAATTTTACGGTCCTTCAAGCAAGCTTCAGACCATAATAATATACCACCTACTTGGCATGACTGGTGAGGTATGAAAGTGTTAATAGTAGATATTATATTGTGGTGAAAAATAATGAAGTGCTCAACATAGCTTAACAATGAATTGAAGGGAAACAAAATGATTTGAATAAATCAATCATGTACAAATCTAAAATTTATTAATGAAGATTATTGACATTTCTAGAAGTAATTTGACATTTAAGAATTAGCTGTCAATTGACTGGAGTTTGTTTTTTCTTCTAGTCAAGATCAAAATAAAAATCAAACAAACCTTTTTGTAAACAACAAAACTCCTGCTACTTTACTGCACTTTTCACTAGATCTACTACATTTTGTAAAAACATTTAAATGATGTACACTGACAATTAGTTTGAGTTTGAGAATTAATAATTTCGTTGAATGAAGACGTTTTGGATTTTTTTAAATCAAAATATTTTGTTTGCATTTTCACTTTTAAAATAAAGACACTAAATCTATACTTTTAGACCTTTTCTGACTTTAGAGATTAAACTGAAATTGAGATGCAATGAGAAGTTGCATTTTGAATAACCCGTTATTTTGATGGACAATTTGAAAGGAGCTGTCATCTTTTGACATTTAGTAAAAACAACGCCAATTAAGAAAAATTGATCAAAACGAATTTCAATTTCATCGATGGCCCTCTATTTGGGCAGCTGTCACTTTTGAAGCTATCATTTTTTGACTGACATTTGACAAGTTAAATAAATGTCATTACTCAATAAAAACGCACTAAAATTGTTGAAAATCACTGCAAGAATGATGAAAAATTTACAAACACTGTTCGCAAGACTGGAAACAATGAAATTTGTGGAAAAATTAAAGCTGTTGGGATAATTGAGAACATTGATTATAGTCCGTAGTGTTAGCAAAAACCCAGGTTTGTAGGTTTTTTGTCAATCATTGGCATAAGGAATTCCACAAACTACATCGCAACATGTTTTTTATAAAGACTTAAGTCTTAAGGCTTTTGAAATGTTCAGTTAACACAAGAACTCAGACGTCTTATCTTCGTACAGATAAAGTGTTTGAAAAGTATCAAAATGATCCGGGTTTTCCGGATCGAAAAATCATCTTCAGTGATGAGAAGATCTATTTGAATTTCGGAGGCTATTTTTTAATAGGCAGAATTTTTGCATTTGAGGTTCGAAAAATTCAAGAATTATTGTTAAAAAGTCTCTCCATCTTCAAGGTGACACTGTTTGGTGCCGTTTTTGGGTTGGCGATGTCAATTTTGCAAGAAATATTTCCTGATTGTGTTATTTAATGAATGACATCTTAAGACTTTTTTCTTTAGGGCCACGTTAAATATAAGTCATATGTCAATGCACCACAATGAAGTGAAGTTGTCAATGGTTTAAAGCCGCAAATGAACAAATTGGTCATAGACAATTTAATAGAAAGGAAATGATGCTGCAACCATAGCCGGGCGGACATTTTGACTTATATTTTTATATTGGTAATGGTATAATTTTCTGTTAGCAATGCAATAATTATCCATTGATTTCTCTTTAAAAAAGTATTGTTTCTTTAAATATCAAAACGAAACCTCTTATTGAAAAACCTTATACATACATTTCTAATAAAAATAGTATTTCTATTGACCAGAATTGCCACTTTACAGAATTTAAGTTGATACAAAAATGCACGTCAATGCACCTCAATAAACACTACTTTAACCAATCGATTATAATGTTGATTCATATGTCTGATTACTGTCATCAACAAATTTTACATAAGAATTATGAATAAGACGTTTCAAAAAAAAAAAAAGAGAAATCAAGAGCATATACCCTTAATGAATGCAAACTTGAACTTACCTACGTACTTATAAGAACATCCCTTTGATATTTGCATAAGCCTACTTTAAACACCTTATACCCTACCTTTACGATTTTAAGTAGGTATTTATGGTATGAACTTACAGTACATATAGTTGTACATAAATTACATGAACTTTTGTGCATTGATGAAGGAAAGTTCTTGAGTTTTTTTTTTTCAGTTTTATTCTGCATCAAGTGCGAGTTGAATGTCAAAGTGGTTGACTTGTATAGAAAATGAATGCGAGACATCTTAATCAATATTTTGTATTATATATGTAAGTAAAATGAAAAGTGACACGTGCATAATATATGTATGAACATCAGTTTCCGACACTACACATCTTGTGACTATAAGAACAAAGTTGTTCAAAACTCAAATGGCTACAAAAATAACATTGACATTCAAAAACTATATTTCTCTTTCAAGGACATCAATAATTTAAACAAAAACAAAATTTATATGGAACTCTTAGGAAGAACACGAGCAAAATGTATTGATATATAGTAAAACCCAGATAAGTGCTTCTCGCTTAAGTGTCTAACCCGCATATTAACCTTTGATTTCTAAGAACTTAAACTTGTAAGTATTTTTTTCTTATAAAACTTATCTTTTATTTTTTATTTTGTAAACTATAAAATACAAACATTTCTTTTACTTTAGCTAAAAGTGGTGCTTGACATTACTGTAACCAGTATTTCGAAAACTTGCCTGATAGACCGATGGAGAGTGTAAAAAGAACCTTCATTAATTATTTGAATTCTTAATTTCAGAAACAAAAAGTAAGAACTTCAACAGACCTTTTAGAAATCACTGTATTACTTACTGTCATAGGTTTAAATAACATATGAGTTGGAATGTTTAGACAAATTGACAACTGAACTCACAGGAAATCTACAGGACGCTTTTGAAGAAAGCTGACTTCTTAAACCACTTTCAATTGCAGGCAAAAAACTTTCCTATTGGACTAATGAGCTTGACAACATAAGGAAAGAAATTAGAAGGCTTTTCAGTGGTGCCAAACGCACTAGACTACATAGCGACTTGAACTCTTTCAAGTCAAGTTAAATGAAAATTCATAACAGAATCTTAATGTGTCCAACGAAGCTCTTGGTGAAAACTTGTGACGAAATCGAATGTTTCAATAAGTAAGCGAGACTGAAGAAGCTTCTATTAGCCAAATAATTAACGCCAATGGGGTCGCTAAGAAAACCCAATGGTCAATCGACAGAATCATGTCGAAAAAGTCTATAACTCTTGCGAAAACATAGTTCAGAAAATCGGTAGAGAAGATAAAATGTGCTATAAGCTTCTTTTCACCGTTCAAATCGCTACGCTCTGACGATCTCGTAATCTTACACCTAAATAACCAATTCCACAACAGCCTTATATGGAGATATGTCAACAGAAATTATGGCTCTGGAGGTCAAAGTAGTTTTTATACCTAAAGATGGTAAACCCATCTTAGAGAGAATCTTAGACATTCACATCGCAGAACTAATCTCAAAAGTCAAAAGCGTGGAAACGGCTTTACATTGCGTCCCCTTCAACTACTTGTGAAATAGTGGCGTCAAAAAAGCCTCAGAGGAACGCCTCAAGGAAAGGTACTCTTACCACTTCTCTGGATTCTCGCAATCAAAGCCAAAAATCTAAAAACCCTTACAAGTGAACGGAATGTTTAGGTATTACAAGAGCAATAAAGACTCCTACTGCAGGAATGTAAAAGAAACTGCTGCAAACAGCGCCTTACTGCTGAGCCAGACCAGTTGCTAGAAAACCAGCCACATCGAACATGCGCAGATTCTACAAGAATACATAGTCCACAATCAATGTAAGCACAGACTACATGATACCCTGTCTACACTTCACCAAAACATTTAACATCATCTTTTCTGACAGGACCGAATGCGTAGACAATGTTCCACACATAACTGAGGCAATAATATTCATATAAACTGACAGCTCGAAAACGGATGCAGGTTTCTTCTATGAGACACTCAATCTTTTTAACTCCTTCAGACTTCCCGATCTAAGCAGCGTCTTTCAAGCCAAAGTATTGGCAGCTGCAAAACAGGGGCCCTACTCTGTAATGCGTTTCGAAAGCTAAACCGATTCGAATTTGATATTCGATTCGTTTATGAATTCGTACTCTGTAAAATGTTCGAATCGAACAAAACAATCATCTAGTACTTTTTCTATTTATAGAATAGATTTGCCGAGTCTCGAAGTATTTCTCATGAGATGTGTCAAAGCAAAAATACAAAAACAAATCACAAACAAAACGAGGAAGTTGAAATTAATTTTTAAAGAGAAAATATAAAATTCAATAAAAAGTTAATGAAATGGATTCGGTTGCGCTGTGGATGAATGAAGGAAATAGAGAAGAACGAGTTGAACGTAGAACAATACGCGATAAATCAAATATTTTTTTAAATGTGTGATAGAAGGTAAACATAATGCGCGAGTTATTTTACTTTTTTAACTATTGCTTTTGTTTAGTTTTGTACAGAACTTTAGACTATCAAAAACCCCTTTCAATTATGTATTGAATGCTATACGAAAGGAACTGTCCACTCCCATGAGATCGATTGTTTTGCTAGACGGCCATGACTACTCGATAGGAATGTCACAACAAACAACATCGAGTTCGATTGCAGTAGTTTGTAGTGCAATTGAAAAAGTTTTATGTTCAAGGCACATAAACTTTAAAATGACTGAACTGTAATAAAATTAATTTGCTTAATTTTTGAATAAAATTATTATTTCATTACTTATGTATATGTTATCTATTTCACACAATTTTCCTTTTGTGTCCTTTAAAAACTAGCTTCGAATCGCAATCAGTTACTTTTCTTGGTGGAAAAACAAAATTTCCGGTTTCGAACGCTAATGACATTCGGAAACGCATTGCCAGGTACGAAAAATCCGAATGCGGATTTGTCATTCCGTATAAGTACTAGATTTCTTATCCGCATTAGAAATATAGAGTACAAAATATTCCTTTTCGAAAATATTTGCTTTCGAAACGCATTACAGAGTATGCCCCCGCCTGGTCTCTATGATCACAAATTCATATCACCATATTTATTGATAGTCAAGCAGCATTTTGTCATAACAATCAAATCGAAGCTTGTAAATTACTGTCGTCAAAAACTTACGGTTCTTAGCTCACAGTGTCTTAAAGAACTTTAAGATACTCCAAGAAGCAACCAATTAGGCTTCATCAAAGCCTTTAAATGGCTAGAAAAACAAGACAACCCATGTTTTATTATCACTCTTTTATTGAAGTTCACTACTTAGGGGTATCGCAATGGATTTACATTCATCAGTCGCCAGGCCATCAACCTAACTTATCCTTAAAATTCAAGTAAAAAAGTAATAATCCAAATATACTACTCGTACCATACTGGAGATTATTTCTAGATCACATTAGCTAAATGTTTTGTTAATTTAAATCTTTAAAAATGTATAAAAAAAGAGCCTATGTTAACTTAAGCGGGTTTCCTATATTTCTTTCCGCATAAGGCCTATCAATACCAGGCATTTAGTATGAGGCTCTTATCCGGGTTTTACTGTATACATATACTTACTTTTTTCTTTTGATGAGCGAGGGTGGAAGTTAAAAGCTTATTTACCCAAAAAGGACTTTTACTGCCATACAAAAAGGGATCTATACTAAGTCACTATACAAAAGGGGACTTAAGTGGTTTTATTTATTTTATTTTATTCTTTTCTTTTCATTTGGGTTATATGTATGTATGTATGTATTTTTGCACATATTTACTTTATATAAAGAAAAAGAGAAAATATTAAGTCAAGTGGTGTATGTCAACACTTTTATTACCGATTACTTCACAGTTTGACTTATTTATGAATTAAGTTATTTTATTTCCTATAGACTACTCTACTCTGTTTCATTTGAATGATAGAGTCGTCAAATGTTCAATAAATTACAAAAACACACAAAAAATATCGAGCTTCTTCTTCCTGCAAAGTTTTATATAAATTCAAAATTTCCGTAATCATTCAGATACGTTTGTATAAAAATGTGTATACCTATCTATTTTATTTATGTATCAAAACAAATTTATCTTCATCTTAATGACAAATTCTTTTGAGTTCCTTGAGGGTATATGGCGCCAGTGCCAGTCTCTCAATCAAATAAAAGGGAATTTTTTGATTAAAAACAAAATAATATTGTCAAATGTCTCCGTACATACGAGTATATATAGGAGTCAAGATTCAGAAGGAAATCTATTTTTCTTTATATAAACAATATTAAATCCCCCTTTTGGTATGAAAAGGAAACACAAATTGACATCTGGAAATATAATTAGACATTTGTATCGAAATATTGTAAGGATGTTATTACTCACAATCAGCGACTAAATTGTAGATAGGAAGGGACGAAGCTTTCGCTGTATTATCCGTATAAATTATAACTACAAGTATCCGTATAAATTATAACTTTATAACAAAAATATAAAAAAAGTTGTGTTCAAAAGACGAATACAAAACAAGGAACGGTATCTAAACAAATTATTAGGGAAACCAAAGTGCAACATTTTTAACTGGAGACATAAAATGTTGAAATTCAATTTTTTAAACAAATCTCTTTGAAAAACGTAGTTAAGGAATGGTAGACCTTCGATTTCCTTAAAAAAAAATAACGAAGCGAGCGACAGTAAAATTTCTCAAAAATGGCTCGGTTATGATTTTTATGAAATTTTCTCTAAAATTTTGTCTCCCTAACTTAGCTTTTTTCAATATAAAAAATATAATTTTCTATTGCTCTAGAAGGGTACCCCTTTGAACCGTTTTGTTGTTCTTTTTCTCAGAAACTAATCAGCTGATTTAAATAATTTTGATTTTCTGAACAAGCTGTTATATTTTGTAAATAATATTTGATGATAAAAAATGTCTAACTTTTTTTGGATTGGAAAAAATATGTTTATAATGGGTGATTTTTTTGAGGTTAGGATTTTCATGCATTAGTATTTGACAGATCACGCGGGATTTCAGACATGGTGTCAAAGAGAAAGATGCTCAGTATGCTTTGACATTTCATCATGAATAGACTTACTAACGAGCAACGCTTGCAAATCATTGAATTTTATTACCAAAATCAGTGTTCGGTTCGAAATGTGTTTATCGACAAATTTTTTTCAGCGATGAGGCTCATTTCTGGTTGAATGGCTACGTAAATAAGCAAAATTGCCGCATTTGGAGTGAAGAGCAACCAGAAGCCGTTCAAGAACTGCCCATGCATCCCGAAAAATGCACTGTTTGGTGTGGTTTGTACGCTGGTGGAATCATTGGACCGTATTTTTTCAAAGATGCTGTTGGACGCAACGTTACGGTGAATGGCGATCGCTATCGTTCAACATTTCCGAAGAAATTCGGGCTATTCCGGCCGAAATGCTCGAAAAAGTTACCCAAAATTGGACTTTCCGAATGGACCACCTAAGACGCAGCCGCGGTCAACATTTAAATGAAATTATATTCAAAAAGTAAATGTCATGGACCAATCTAACGTTTCAAATAAAGAATCGATGAGATTTTGCAAATTTTATGCGTTTTTTTTTTTAAAAAAGTTCTCAAGCTCTTAAAAAATCACCCGATATAATATTTTCAAAATCTTACAAAAAGCTCAACATATTTTAGCGAAATTCAATTTTAGTTTTTGAGATATTAAATATTATTTAAATTTTAGTAAAAACTTATTCTGTAAGATATTTTAAACTTCCCATTGGAAGTTATTGTAATTGATCCGATTTTTCGAATTGAAAAATTGAGTGGATGGTTTTTTTACCATAGCAATTTGAAAAAAAAGGTGAAAATTTTGGTTAACCCAAAATATTTCACGAACCAATAATGCTAGAGACTTGAATTAAATTTTATATTATATATTGTAACGTGATACCAAACAAATATATTTTTGGAAAAAAATCCAATTGACGGTTTTTAACGGTCACCTCGAAAATTTTACGAACAAAATATGATTTTATCTCAAAAACAATTTTGTGCAACGAAGAATAACGTTTTCAACATCTGGTAAAATTTTGAGAAAAATCGAATTGACAGTTTGTTTTACAAAAAATTAAAAACCTAAAAAAAAATTAACAAAAGTTGGTAAAAATTGATTTTTGACTTAAATATCTTTTTAAAACTTTTGAGATATTGGCTTTAAACTAATTGCATTTTTTTTTTTAAATATTGTTGTCAACATTCAGTAAAATTTTGAGAAAAATCGAATTGACAGATTTTAAAAAAAAAATTAAAAACCAAAAAAAAAAAATAACAAAAGTTGGTAAAAATTGATTTTTGACTTAAATATTTTTTCAAAAATTTGAGATATTAGCTTCCAACTAATTTTAACTTATAAGAAATATTGTTTTCAACATCCGGAAAAATTTTGAGAAAAATTGAATTGACAGTTTTTTTAGAAAAAATAAAAACCTAAAAAAAAATGAAGAAAAAGTTAGTCAAAATTGATTTTCGACTTAAATATCTTTTCAAAAATTAAAACTATTGGCTTCAAACTAATTTTATCTTATAATAAATATTGTTTTTAACATTTGATCAAATTTTGAGGAAAATCGAATTGACAGTTTTTTTTTTTTTTAAACCTAAAAAAAAAATACTAAAACTTGGTAAACATTTACTTTCGACTCAAATAGCTTTTTAAAAAATAAAAATATTGTCTTCAAACTTATTTTATCTCACAGAAAATATTGTTTTCGATATTCAATAATTTTTTTTATAAGAATCCAAAAGTCCGTTTTTTCATAAAAAAATAAAATCTACAAAAAGTAGTACGCAAATTTTGGTAAAAATTGATGTTCAGTTCTCGATATCTCTCAAATTAATTTCATTCATCCAATTTGTATTTGTTTATATAAGAAATAAAAACTTTTAAGAAATGCTACTAAAATTGGTTAAAATTGGTTTTTGACTAAAAATTTCGTTAACAAAACTAGATTTTGAAATAAAACTATTACATTTATGCAAAATATTGTTGGTAATTTTGAAATTTTTAAGAATAATTCAACTGACAACTTTTATAACACAACACGGAAACCTACAAACTTTTAAGCAAGACAAATCGACAGACGGGATGGGAAGTTATCAGTGTGGGTCGCATCCCGGCCTCTTTTTAAATTTTAAAATATAGACACCGTTTTTTTAAACACCCTCTTTTGGCACAGGAAGAAGTTCGTGCCACGTTTTCGTGCATTTTATATATAAATGTTTTTGAACCTTCAACTATGAGTTGAATTATAGGTAAGCTTTTCGGACCATTCAACTCAATTAGTATTGAACGGGTTCAAAACTAATATCACAAAATAAACGCTGGTATGCCCCAGGGCTCCGTTTTATCTCCGACACTCTTTCTTAATTCTCTTAAATGATTTTTGTCTGAAAAATTAAACCTTCTTAATTTCGCTCAACTTTTCCTATTGGTTTTTCGATTACCATCATTATCTCTCTCTTTCAATGACGGCAGCGTAGGATAATCTTATTAAATTCTTATCTTAACAGCATTGTCCAATTGAATATCAAAAACCGTGTAGAATTCGCTTCGAAAATCCAACGCTGTCTACTGTCGCAAAAGCATAATTCTTCCCCAATGCCACTATCCATGGAATTGAAAAGAGAACTCTAAAAATTATAGGTGATCATTCTCTTACTAGAACATTGCTACTCTTGAACACCACCGAAAAGAATCATGCCAACCTTTGTGCTACTTTCATGAACAATCCTCTAGTGAAATATCCCACCCCCCTCAACCAATTCAACCGTAATACCAGTATTTCTAAGAATGCTCATCAGTTAAACCTTGTGCCCAATTTCGGACGTACTGTTTAGTTATGGATTCTTTAGCCGCACTACACGAATGTGGAACGCTTCACCAGGCTTAATATTCTCTACGCATTACAATGTGCAGACATTCAAAACCAATGTTTATCGGTATTTTCTTAAACAAAAAAATAAGTTTTTTAAGAACCACTTTTCAATAGCGTGTTATAGTTATGCGTGAAAAACCAATACTTTCGCTCATTTAACCTTAAATATGACACCCTCAGGATCAGTCAGTTGAATTTTTAGCTTACATTTATTGAGCCAAAATATAGTAAGTCGATGTTTGAAAACATCACATCTATCTATACCGTCTTTATTTCGTACATTTTCTTAAATGAAGATTCCCTTTCAAACATTTAGAAACTCAAATCTCCAGATACTTTCTAACCTCTAAACCTATACAAAAATTGACCACCTTTATCATAACTTACACAATTTTTAAATATTCATAGGAAAAATGTAATTTCAGTAAGTTCTGTTCTTGAAAATTTCAACATGTAAAAACGAACTCTCGTTATTTTTCTTGTGAATGACTTTTTCACTGATTTTTTTATATGAAAATAACCATCAATAGTTTACGCTTGGTTGCAATAATAAAGCTTTATTGAATTACCTACTTGCAGTCTTGAACTATTATATTCACCATACTCGGTAAGGTATACCTTACCAAAGTTACTAACTAACCTACCGCTCTACCATCAGCTTGGCTCTCAATTTCAACGTGCAATAACACCTGAAACTTTTATGATGTGATATGACTTCAGCGGCGGCGGCGATGTCGATTGTTGATTTCTAGTCGAGACTTTGACTTGTTTTTGTTTCAAACTCCAAATTCACTGTAAATCGGTCATAACGATCGGATTACCGTGAACGGAATAACATATAATCGTCACTTAAGGTCTCAAGCCACATTTTCTGCAAAAGAAGCAGAATACCGGTCTGACATAAAAAACAAACAACAAAACAAGCACCACCCAAAGCCAAACAAACGTCTCGGCTGCTTCGCCATTCGTCGCGTCATTGTTGCGTTGTTGCAGATTAAGTGCTACTGCTGTTTCTGCTAGTTGTCGCCGTCTACCTACTTTAAGTTGTGGACAAACTTCAAAAACTTCTTCTTAACTGAAATAAAAAAAAAGATAGTTGGCAAAAGTAGTTTCTGCCATAAAAAGTCATACACAGTACCTTTTCATATAAGGAAAAGACTGGGAGAAAGAAAGAGACTTTGAATTGAAACAACGGCCTTGATACCAAACGTCGTCGTTGTGGTTGTCGTTGTCGTTTGTACCGCCTGTCGTCGCGACGCACTTCCACCGTTCTACTACGACGAAGCGACCGAACGGTCCAAAGTATGAATCGAGTATAGTTGTCATTTGATACAAGCTTGCTGATATTTCAGCAGCGCGTTCACCTGACGTGATCAAGTGTGGATGACTTTTGCATTGGATATGATGGGTGTTTTATTTGATTTTCGCTTCTAAGTGAAGTCTTTTTTTATTGTCACAAATTTCACCTTAAGATTATTTATGCTGATGGTTTGGTTTTCGATTTGTGGCTTTGAAAGAAGTGGGTGGAGAAATTCCTTACCGGAATTTGCTAGTTCTGTTTCGTTATTCAGGTTGGCAAAGTCATTGAGGAATTTTCATATATAGACGGTATAATTCTGCTGATGATACTACTAGAATATTGAAAAGAACTCAAGTCTGACTCACATCCCGTTTGAGTACGAGTACGAGTACCACAACCACCGCATGTATAACTGTTCTGGTGAACAAATATATCGATCGGCGCGACAATCAGAAGCTTGATGAAAAGAAGTTGATATTTGCTCAATTCATTTCTTTGTTTTTCGGTGTTGACTGGTATTGAACTTAAACAAAAGATATTTTGAAATATATTGAGAACGTAAAATAAAGGATGTCTTTTTTAGAGGTAGAGAACTTTGAAGGTGTTACTCAAGTTTCTAGAGCAAATAAAACTCAAGTTTCTAGAGCAAATAAAACAATGGTTTTTCCTTTTTTGTTGCTTAAAAATTCTGAAATAATTTTATTTGATATAGGTATACATATTAATATTAAAGGTAGTAAAAAATATACCTTGGTTAACAATTCAAATGATTTTTTGATCTTTCGTGCAGCAAGAGAAAAGAAGAAAAGAACTTGTCATGAAAAATAGGTTACGTTGAATTTTTGCCCATGAGGCAATCAGATGCAATCATTATTGCAGGGTTGGCAAGGGTAGGCTGTTGTCCATTCTTTGCGGAAAGATGGCGTTAACATTACCGCCCCCAGTAAGCTGACTGCAATCTGCATCTGCCTTACTTCCTTGCTCTCTTCTGGTAACGTCCAAGACCGCCAGTTTCGCTGCAGGTCGTTCGTACAGACCAAATTTGGTTTGAATCTTTGCTCTGCGTACCTGTCCATCTTTAGCAATCACCACATCTACAACACGTCCCTTTGGCCAACAGTTTCTTGGCAGATCATTGTCAACTATGACCACCAAATCGCCCTTAGCGATTGGCTTAACTTTACTGAACCATTTCGACCTTCGATTAAGAGTGGGAAGGAAAGCTTTCACCCATTTCTTCCAAAAAAGTTCAGCTAAAATTTGTGATTGTTTCCAGCTCCTTCTAAAATCAAAATGTTGTAGATCACAGGGTGGTTTTGAACCGTTTGAGGTACCAAGAAGAAAGTGGTTCGGAGTTAACGCTTCATCGTCAGCTGAATCTAGCGATACAAATGTTAAAGGCCTTGAGTTTATAACGTACTCAACTTCAATAAGGGCACAACGCAAGCTTTCATCTCCGACTTTTCTTGAGGAAAGTATTTGGTAAAGTACGGTTTTTATTGATCGTACCAGCCTTTCCCATGCGCCACCCATGTGGGGAGCTGACGGTGGGTTAAACTTCCACTTTAATTCTGCTGTCATGAACTCATTAGCAACCTGCCCCAAGTCAACATTTTTCAACTCTTCTCGGAGCACTTTCTCCGCGCCTCTAAAGTTTGTCCCGTTGTCACTATATATTTCCAGCGGTGTACCACGACGAACGATGAAATTCCTCAGACACATTATGAAAGAATCTGTAGTCAAACTGTGTGCTATCTCTATGTGCACCGCTCGAATTGTCAGGCACGTAAATAGTGCACCCCATCTTTTCTCGTTCCGCCTTCCAACGCTGACGATAATCGGACCAAAGAAGTCCACTCCAACAAATGAGAAAGGTTTACAAAACGCTCCTAGCCTTGCCCTTGGCAAATTAGCCATTTCTGGAACTCGCGGGCGAACATTTTGAATTTTACAAACTTGACAAACTTTTCTTACAGACTTTAATAAAACTCTGAGCTTTGAAATGTAAAATGTTTGTCGTATTTCATTCAAGACCGTCTCGTGGTTCACGTGATGGTATTTACGATGGTAAGCGTCAACTATCAAGTAAGTAATATACTGCGAATTTGGAAGAATAACAGGCGTCCTGCAGTCCATTGAAGCAAAGTCGGCGAAGGCAGTCCGCCCTTGCATTCTCACAACTCCAGTTTCATCCAAAAAGGGGGAGAGCTTTCCAAGGGCGCTACTTTTTGAAATAAATGGTGTTTTCCCAGCGCTTCTTTTCAAAATATTTATTTCTTCAAAATAGACTTCTGATTGGCATTGTCGATAAAGAAGCAGTTGAGACTTTTTGATTGCTGTCGACGATATAACAACACGACCTATTCCAAAGTCACAGCTTTTAAGATTTTGCTTCAGCTGTTCAATAAGACTTAGTGCTTTCGTACTTCCTTCTTTACGCCTATTAACATTTAGTTTTAATTGGTCAATATACATGAAGACATAGGCCACAGAACGAAATAAACTTCTCCATGTTCCATAACGATTTACATCAATCAACTTAATAGCGTTTTTGACTTCGTTGATTTGTAGCAGATGTGGCCGAACTTCGGTCTCGTCGGGTTTTTGGATTGTAGGCATCTGTGGCCATTCATTTGGGTTCTCATGTAAGAAGGCAGGCCCCTTAAACCATTCATCTGATGCATCCCAGTCAGGATCGGAGTTCCATTTCGTGGCTTTATCTGCCACATTCAGTTTTGATGGAACCCATTTCCAATCCAAAATGCTCGATGATTCTAAAATCTCACCTACTCTATACATCACAAACTGCTGGAATTTTCGAGGGTCAGTACGAAGCCAAGAAAGCACAGTCTTTGAGTCAGACCACAAGAACTTTTGACTAATTGAGAAACTATGTGCGTTACAAATAGAGTTCATTAGCCGTACTCCAAGTACAGCGGCCTGAAGTTCAAGCCTGGGAATCGACAACGGTCGTCGAGGAGCTACTTTAGTTTTTGCACTTACTATAGTTGTTTTAATTTTGTCGCCGTCAGCAATTCGAAAATACGACACTGCCGCATAAGCGTTTTCGCTGGCGTCGACAAACGTGTGAAGCTGAATGGATATTCCAGTTTGCCTTAGGTTCAAGGAATAGCATCTTGGGATCTGTAATTCAGTTACTCTAGGCAACAGCATCTGCCACCGTAACCACCTTTCATACAACGCTAGAGGTAGCTCCTCATCCCAGTCCAACTCGATTCTCCAAATGTCTTGCAAAAGAACTTTCACAAACACTAAAAAGTGAGATAGAAATCCCATCGGATCAAATATTGACATTAATATTTTAAGCACCTCACGCTTTGTTGGTACTTTTTTATCACAAAGTACTTTTCGATTCAGGCTATTAAAGTTTAAAATGTATGTGAAAGTGTCAGCCGAAGTATTCCAATGCATGCCCAAAACTTTCTCGGTTACAACCATGTCTGTGTCATTCATCCCAAAGGCCTTGGTAGTATTTGATTTCTCGCCTTCTTCTCGCATAGCGTTGAGAACCGTCGATGAATTAGACATCCAGTTTCTTATATGAAACCCTGCATTTGCGTGGATATACTTCACGTCCTTTGCAAGTTGAATAGCTTCTTCTATGGTGTCTGTGCTATCTATGAAATCATCCACATAATGGTGCTGTAATATTGCTTCAACTGCTCTTGGCTTACTGCTCGCGAAACTTATAGCATTTTGATTCTTTACATAGTGAGCAATACACGGGGAGCACGATGCACCAAAGGTCAAAACTTGCATCTCGTAAACACTGGGTTTGCCAATATTCTCGTCATCTCTCCATAGAAAACGCTGCACTGACCTATCTGGTTTACACACACGTACCTGATGAAACATTTCAGCTATGTCGCCGCAGATGGCAAATCTTCCACATCGAAAACCATAAAGTACGGATGTGATTGGGACCAACTGGTCTGGTCCTTTCATAAGAAAGTCGTTGAGAGACACACCATCACATTTGGCAGCTGCGTCCCATACGAGTCTCACCTTTGCAGGCTTATTTGGGTTCCTGACAATAAAAATTGGCAAATACCAGACGTGGTCACCAGCGCTTAACTCCTCTGAAGACAACTTTTTTGCGTACCCTTTCACCACTAAATTAGAAATTTGTTCATTTAAATTTTTACTCAGCTGAACATCTCTTTGAATTTTTCGATCAAGTAGCTGAAAGCGATGAAGTGCCATGTAATAGTTGTCAGGCATAGAAAATTTATCAAATTTCCAAAGGAGGCTAGCTTCAAATTGTTTGCCGACGCGAACACAACTTTCTTCGAGAATTCTGATGGCCCTTTTTTCTTCTGCTGATATTATTTGGTGGGTTGGAATACGTACACCAATGTTTTCAATTGAAAAGAAATTTTCAACCATTTGGTGTAGCTCAGTATCACTTTGGGTTTGGTATATATTCAAGGCAAATTTTAAATTTTCATGCGAATTTTTATTTTCTCTTTCAGGTCCATGTACACACCATCCCAAGCGAGTTTTTGTTGCCATTGGCTCGGACCAATTACCTTCAAGCACTCGTATTGGAACTCCTAACTTCCAGTTGTCCATGCCAATAAGAATTCTCGGTTGTGCCCACTGGTACGATGGAATAGGCAATCCCTTCATATATGGATATCGATTTTTAAAAACTTGACTTGAAATTGATTGCGTCGGTAAACCCAAACTTCTAACTGTGCGAGCATTCCGAAGAGTGTACCTCTGGCATCCTTCATTGCATCCTGATATGCCTAAAGCGACTATTCTTGAGTTCTTCTCAACGCGCATAGTTTCGGATGTCCACCTTAAACAAAGCTCCTCGGACCTACCAGGAAGATTTAGGTCATCAGCAAGTTCTTCATCTATCAATGTTAAAGACGAGCCTCCATCTAGGAAAGCAAAAGTTTCAATAGATTTATTGTTCCCGTACAGTGTCACCGGTATAATACTAAACAATACATTTGTGATGTTCTTATTGTCACCGCGTTCGGAGTGGCATCCCAAAGTGGAGTTTCCCGACTGCTGCCTGATTGACGGTCCTCTAACATCAGAGGCGTCTCCGTTTTTATGCAAAAGCTTATGATGTCTCAGAGCACATCCATCTATCCCACATAATGTTGTTACCTTGCATCGAGAATGAGGATGCTTTTTCAAGCATGTACGACACAAATTATTTTTTTTAACTATATTCCACCGGTCGGAACGTCCGGTCATCTTAAATTCATTGCAAGAATCTAGAGTGTGGTAGTTGTTACAAACATAACATTTCCTGGGCCAATTATTAATGCGAGAATTACTTTCAGCAACTTTAGCTACGTCATGCGTATACAAATGATTATTGCGTTTGTCTCGTTTTTCAACCACATGTCGTACGGTTGGTGTTGTGACCGAACAAGCAGCTTCGGCAATTTCACTTAACCAATTGGAGAATTCCGGCAACGTTGGTTGTTGCAACTCCTTGGAAAATAAAGCCCAGTTTATCAGAAGGTGTGGAGTGAGTTTGTCAACAAATTCCTTAAGAAGCATCGGGTTATTCAAATGAGCTGTCATCTGCGAAGCTTCCATTGTGGCACACACGTTCTGAATCGCAAGCGCATATTCTATAAGCGTTTCCAACCTATCGGCTTTTGGAGGTGCTTGGTTTTTGGCTTTTGCAATCATGGCGTGAAGTATGTGCTCTGGTCTACCGAATCGCATTCGGAGTGTTTTTATGATGCCTGGTACCATAGTTGGCAGCAAGAGTCGGTTCTTCACCGCTTCGAGGGCACTTCCACGAAGACATTTCTGTAGGCGCAACAGATTTTCAGCATCTGTGTAGCCAGCGATACTGGTGCTGTGTTCAAAGGAGCTAATGAAAATCGGCCACTCTTCTGGGTATCCACTGAACGAGGGTAAATCTTTGGATATTGCTTGTCGAGCTGCTAACTGAGATGATGAAAGTAAATTGACTTGCCTTGTGGACGAAATATTAGGTTGAGCGTTAGAAATCGCGGCTTCAGTTGGTTTAGTTTGTGTTGGTTGACTTTGAGTTGGTTGACTTTGCCGTTTGACGTTGCATGGGACAGGTTGCCTCTGAGGCACAAGAACAGATTTTTGTGGTGGTTGCAGTTCATGATTGTTTACTGCACCAGTTATAGAAGCAGGTATATTATCTTGGTTTACCCACATCTGGGTTAATTGGCTACGATCTACCGACTTACCTTCAATTTTATCCTGTTCCTCATCAGAACTGCTGAACTCCTCAAGGATTTTATACTTTTCCGATAAGTATCGCTGATTATTTGCTTCACGAAGTTGTTTTGCCTCTTCCAAGCGTTTTATAAGCAGGTCTCTCCGCTTTCGGGACTTCGAGGCCTTGGACTTGGCATGTTCGGTGGAGCTGATGGAACGTGGAGGTGAGCGTTGGTTTGTAGAGTGTCGACACGTTTCGCAAACCCAACTCCTGTCATTGACTGTAGAGTCCACGTTGACGCACTGGAAATGGAACCAGGCATCGCATTTGTCACATGCCACCATTTCGGGTACGTCGGGCAACGCGCAAAGCTCGCAGCTATGCTTTTCCACTGGAGAAGACATCGCATTTGGTGTATTCTCGTTAGGCATGGAGCCACAAGAATTTTTAAGAATTGTTACTCAAGTTTCTAGAGCAAATAAAACTCAAGTTTCTAGAGCAAATAAAACAATGGTTTTTCCTTTTTTGTTGCTTAAAAATTCTGAAATAATTTTATTTGATATAGGTATACATATCAATATTAAAGGTAGTAAAAAATATACCTTGGTTAACAATTCAAATGATTTTTTGATCTTTCGTGCAGCAAGAGAAAAGAAGAAAAGAACTTGTCATGAAAAATAGGTTACGTTGAATTTTTGCCCATGAGGCAATCAGATGCAATCATTATTGCAGGGTTGGCAAGGGTAGGCTGTTGTCCATTCTTTGCGGAAAGATGGCGTTAACAGAAGGAGAATACAAAAATATACTTTATTTGAAAAATAATTATCTAATTTCTGACATACAAGGGTCTTATCTGGAGTTCCAACAATTTTCGATGACTTTTCCTATAACAATTGTGACCGTATGGCTCGTTTCACACTACACGGTTTTGACCATACGGCAAAAAACCGGACGGCCGTATAATATGAAAGCGTATATGCTCTTCTTCGCACCTCTAACAAAATGTCGCCGTCCGGTTTTTTGCCGTACGGTGAAAACCGTGCAGTGTGAAACGAGCCTATATCGGCATAACACGGCAAATTTTATCCTCCAAGTAGTCAACCTGGGAACTAGCGACTTCACATATTTCCACAGATAATAGTCAAGCCGCTTTAAACCACACACTTTCATTGGTCCGTCACTCGAAAATATGCGGTTAGCAAAGGTTTCCCTTAAAAAAATAACAAAGAAAGCTCAGCTCCTGCACATCATGGTTGTTTAATTGATATGAAGATTATTATCACTCCAAATACGGCAGTTTTGTTCATTGACGTTTTCATTCAATCAAAAGTTAGCTTCATCGTTTGACAGCTGTCAAACTAGCCGCCATTCAAAATAGTGTTGCCAACTTAAAGTTCTTTAACTCTATAAAAAAAAAACACCCATTATATATACTCGTTCATTGTCTAATGTATTCAATGACGTTTCATTTATTTTTGTAACTATGTCAGTAGTGTCATTTAATGACAGATGCTTTATTTAATTAAAAAAGCCTTATTTCATTGAATTGTTGTTGTCACATTTGTATAAAACAATATTGCGGGTATTTATTTCTCTTTCTACTCTTTTATTTTATATTTTATATAAATAGAACACATCTGTTATGGCAATTAAGGAAAATTATAACTTATATATGCAATAATGATAGTAGGTCACGTATTTTTAGATTTATTGATGATGGTGATATCCATGGCAGAAAATTTTATATGCTACAATATCATAATCAAATTAACAAAACTTTTCCACAACATATACATTCATAATTGCTTTACTTATTTTGTTTGTTTGTTTGTTTGTTTGTTTCGATGGTTGTTGTTGTATATAGCAAGTTGTATGTTATAAAAATAGATAATCGCAGGACTATAAAAGTGCCAAGTCATGTTTTTTGGTATTAAGCTTTTAATAATGGCAGTAGGATGGGAGTTGGAAGGTAGTTGAATGATAATAGGTAACTCAATTCCTCAATTAGTATCGCTTTTGTAATTGATAACTTTTATTATAAAAGGGAATTTAATTGAAGAATTGGATTGAATTTATATCAATGGTCAAGGAGGTCCTATCTTCCGGCTATAATGGGTGAAGTACGTCAATGGAAATTAACATTTATCCATAATTGAATATCTGAAAAAAACGTTTCAATAATGAATGAGAGAAATTGTATTCGAAAATGCTATTATTAAGAAACTAGATCAACATGTCAGTTTTTAAGGAAAAAGACAAATATTTTAAGATATTTGAGTTTGTTATGCGAGAATCAGATTAACTTCGAAATATTTTGGAGACATTTCATAAAAATCTATCGAGTCGTTTTTGAGATAAAATTAAATTTTCGATTGTTATTTTTGGTCGTAAAAATATGAAAACTGTGCAGATCGGTTTTATGGTACTTACAAAATTTTTGTAGTGCTTCAAATTTTCATAAACAGTAGTTTTTTAAATCCAAGTTTCATATTTTTAATTTGTCTATGTTTTAACCAATTTAAGAGTTTTTCGGTAGTAAAAAAAAATGGAATGTCCGTTCTTTTTGAAAATATTAACCTTTGAAGCAATCCTAAGAACAAAATTTAGAATTGAATAAAACGATTTGTAATGAACTTTTCTCGCGAAACGACCCAAGGTGCTTTCATCCGCTTTTGTCATAATCCATGCTTCTGCACCGTATAGCAGGACGGGGATGATGAGGGTCTTATATAGTGACACTTTGGCCCGCCCCAGAGAGAAGGCTTTGCTACTCAATTGCTTTCTTAGCCCAAAGAAACAGCGGTTAGCAAGAGTTATTCTTCTTTTGATCTCAGCGCTGGTGTTGTTTTCTGTGTTTATAGCGAAGCCTAGGTAGACGAAGTCGGCACAGGGACATAGGGCCCGGGGACATAACGCCCAACTTTTTTTTTGGGGCTTATGTCTCACTTCGGTGGGACATAAAACCGAAATTTAATTTTATTTATTTATTTAATCTACAAGCAATATTACAGCTAACAGATATAAGCACTCCAAGAGCAAATTAAAAAGTGAATAAATATAATACTTCAATTTTAAATTTATTACGATTAAGATTAAAAAAGTCAATATTTGAAGACACTTCATTGAAATATACAATAGATCTAGATAAAGTTTCATTACTACCATAATTTGTCATGTGAATTCTTTGGAATAAGAAGAATCTAGCTCTCATAGACCTAGCGGGAACATAGATTGGTACCAAGGCAAGAAGAGATGGACATTTAATATGGTAGCATAGTAAGTCTCTAATAAGCATTACACTATGAATTTTTCTTCTTGATTGTAACGACTTTATTCCAAGTAATTGGCATCTAGCCTCATAACTAGGACTAAAGTTCCAACCCATTTTCTTAAATATATATTTTGTAAATCGTCTTTGAATCTTTTCAATCCGATCAGAATGAACTATATAAATAGGACTCCAAATAACATCTGCGTATTCCAAAATTGATCTGACGAGAGATATATACAAGGATAATAACACGAAAGGATCTTTAAAGTCTTTTCCATTTCGTTTTATGAAACCTACCAGCGAGTTGGCCTTAGGAACCAAATAATCGAAATGACCTTTAAAAGAAAGTTGGGAATCAAGAATAACTCCTAAGTCTTTAATACTTGAAACCCTATCTAAATCCACAGACTCAATTGCATAGTTGAATAACAAAATATGAGATTTTCTGGAAAAAGAAATCGTGTTACACTTTTTGATATTCAATTTAAGGCTATTGATGTGACACCAATTTGATAAAGAATCAATGTCAGATTGCAAAAGTTGGCAATCATCCAAACTCGAAACTTTTGAAAATATTTTCAGATCGTCCGCATATAATAAGCATTCACAATAATTAAAGACCGATACAATATCGTTAACGAACATTATAAAAAGGAGCGGACCTAGGTGGCTACCTTGCGGGACACCTGATGTACACTGAATTTCCTTTGAATATGTATCTCCAATCTTAACTTGTTGTGTTCTACAAGATAAATATGACGATAACCAACGAAGAAAATGAGAATGAAAACCAAAGATCTCAAGTTTTTTCAAAAGTGTTTGGTGGTTCACAGAATCAAAGGCTTTACTAAAGTCAGTGTATACTGCGTCCACTTGAAATTTTTGTTCCATCGCATTAGTGACATACGAAGTGAAATAAGATAAATTGGTAACAGCTGATCGACCGGATACAAAACCATGCTGTACTTCAGATAAATATTCACTTGTAAGAAAATCAAGCTTTATTTTCACCATGCTTTCAAACACTTTGGGAATTGCGGAGAGTTTACAAATACCCCTATAATTTTCTACATCATTTTTAGTACCTGATTTGTGTATAGGGACCAAGTAAGAAAGTTTCCATTCATCAATAAAAATACCTTCTTGGAGGGACTTGTTGAATATGCTTAGTAAAGGAGCACAGATGGAATCACAACAATTTTTTAACACTGCCGAAGGAATGCCGTCTGGACCAGCACTATAATTAGACTGAAGTGATTTCAGTCCGGAATTAACTTCTTCAATACTTAACTGGATCAAGCCAATATCAAACCTACTTATAATATTGTTTAGTGAACTATTATTAAATCCTGAATGAGAATAAACGGATTTGAAATAATTAGCAAACAATTCAACTATGGAGTCTAAATCCGACGATTCAACACCTCTGAAAAACATGGTATTTGGAATCCCTATCGATTTTCTTTTAGAATTGACAAATGACCAGAACGATTTACTGTTGTTTTTGATATTACTTTCAATATTCAAGATATAAGCTCTATATAGAAACTTACTAAGAACTACAAAATCTTTACGTAATTTACTAAAATAATCATAATCCGATTGATTTTGTGATTTATTGTATTTCACGTATGCATTACGTTTCTTTCTTTTTAAGTCACGAAGCTGCTTATTAATCCAAGGTGAATCCGATGATTTTTTTTTGAAAGAATAAGGAACAAATCTTTCAAAACCCATTAATACAATTTCAATGAAGCGGCTGTACATATTTTTCAAATCAAGAAACATAAATTCATTTAACCAATCAATGTCAGAGAAATAATTATTTAATTCAACAAAATTAGTTTTAGAAAAATTATACGATCTAACAGATTTTTTATCATTTAACGAATAAGTGTAAAACTCTATTTCAAAGAATAATTCCTTATGATGAATAGATTCGTTTAAAAGAGAAAAAGGTGCATTACTTAAATTAACTTTGATTTCATCACAACATATAAAAATTAAGTCTAATATTTTTCCTAAAGAATTATCGATATGATTAACTTGCACTAAGTTTAAAGAATATAAAAAATCAATAAATGTAACTTCGAAATCTTGTTTAATATTAAATGGAAATAACATTTTATCCGTTTCGGACCAATTCCAATATATATCAGATAGATTAAAATCACCTAAGACACACAAATTATCAGATATAGAACAAAGATTATTAATAAAATCAATATTGCTAATATGTTTTTCATACAAATCAAGTGAGCTACTTGGAGGCACATAACTTACAATAAAAAATACATTTGCTCTGGAAAAAGCTTTTAAGTTGACGGAGATGCAAACTTGTTCAATGTCCGAGGTTGGTAAAATGACTTCTTTAGAGCAAAGATGGGATCGAACAGCGATAATTATCCCTCCTCCACGTTCTCTAGATGATTTACATCGATCGCGACGATAAACGTTGTAGATACTGCAATCAAATAGTTCTGAAGAGACAATTCCGTTATAAAGCCATGACTCAACAATGATGATAATATCATAATATGTAGCACATGTATTTTTAAAAAGATCGGATACTTTGGTTCGGAGGCCACTTGCATTGTGGAAATAAATCTTTAGTGACGAAAGACGAACATATGTAGACCTTAAAGGATTCGTTGTTACGTTGTTATCCCTACGTCCTTCTCCAAGGAGTTTTTTGCCATATATACAAATGGTCGAATTTTGACACCTATCGGCCAAAAATTTTCCGCAAAGACTAATGATGCAACATCCACCGGAACACCAATTTTAAAATTGACGAAAGTATGCTTACGATCCTTATCTGCATTTCCTGATAGTTTGTGGCACACAAAAAGAGATGTATCTATTCCCAGGCTAGTTGAAACAAATGCAATAACTTCATCTGGAGTGGTAGCGTATCGAAAATTGCCAATATGAAACCATTTTAATTTGTAAGCAACTCGAAGATTGCCGCAGGATGAATTAGTTCCAACGATAACATTTTTTGCTATAATTTTTTGAGCTATGTTGCTTGATGGATTGTTTTCATTATTACCAGCATTGACCGCTGAAATCATAGGCAAAAATTCATCATCCACCATATCAACAGCAACAGTTTCATGAATCACAGTATTTGATAAATTACTGCCTTGCACAGAGCTAGCAATATCTTGCACAGCACTAGTATTAATTGCACCAACGTCAGCATCATCACCATTAACAACCATAGCAACACAAGACGAGCTTGGATTAACAATATTATCAGCGACAGTCTCATGATTTGCAGCTTTTGGTAAATAACTGCCTTGCACAGCACTAGCACTATCTTGCACAGTACTAGCACAAGCCCCGCCATCGACTGCATCATCACCAGCAACAACAACAGCAATACAAGATGAGCTTGCATCAAAAGAATTGACAGCTTCACCAACAACAACAACACCATCAAAAGCTTCAGCAGCAACAGCAACATCACGAACAACAACGTTTTTACCATTTACCATGTTGTTTCCCTTCTTTGTATTTCTCTTACCTTTATCGGAGGTAGCATTGAGTTTGAGATTCGTAGTGTTTTTATTTTTAAATTTGGGCCTTAAGTCCCACCCAAGTAAGACCGAAGCCCCAAATAAAAATGTTGGGGCTAATGTCCCACTTAATAAGAATCACCAAATGACAAAACTTGGAGCACTTCAATACCACAAGACTTTTTTTTGTGGAGTTTAAATCCTGAGATCCCGCGAAGCGGTCCACCCACAGGTGCTTTTATTAAAAAAAAGCTGTTGATATTGGCGTCTGCCTGGCGACTTTACATACCCTAAGCGGAGCAACGGAGTTGCGTGAGCGGGTGTGACCCCGAAAAAGGGAGTTAAAATCCTGAGATCCCGCAAATAATGTTGAAAATAAACTTTTTTGTTTTTCCTAATTTTTGTATTATCACCGTATCAAAAAATTATTGTTCATTGTATTGAAATACAAAAACTTTATATTCTTTTTTGGCTCTGCAAAAATTTGGGGACAATGTCCCATTTTTAACAAATAAATTTGGGACTTAGGTCTTACTTGGGTGGGACTTAGGGCCTAAATTAAATTTCGGCTTTATGTCTCACTCGGGTGGGACATAAGCCCCAACAAAAAAAATTTGGGCTTTATGTCCCTGGGCCTTATGTCTCTGCGCCGACGAAGTCCTTGACTACCTTAAAGTTACGTCTATCGATGGTGACGTTTTGACCGAGACGTCGGTGTTGTAAGTCCTTTCTTGACGACTTTTTTTTGCCCTCATTAATCGTTAAAACCATTGACATCACGCTGAGTTCTTCCGATTTTGTCAATGTCATCAGCATATGCTAGTAATTGGACAGAGTTTTGAAAGATAGTGCCTCTAATGTTGACGTGAGAGCTCTGCACTATTTTTTCAAGTACGATGCTAAAAAAATCGCATGACAGCGCATCACCTTGTCTAAAACTTTTTTTGACATCGAAAGGTTCTGTTAAGTTCGGTCCAACCTTTATGGAACGAGTTTGGCAGGGATGTCAAAACTAGACATGGCTCTATACAGCTCGTCCCTGTAGATGCTGTCATATGCGGCCTTGAAATCGATGAAAAGATGGTAAGTATCGATTTGATGTTCTTGGGTAATTGGAATATTTGATCGACTGTGGACTTTACTGGTCTAAAACCACACTGATAAGGACCTATCAGGTTGTTGACGATGGGTTTTAGACGTTCACGTTTTACGGCAGAGAAGATTTTGTAAGCGATGTTAAGTAGACTGATTCCTCTATAGTTGGTGCAGTTTAGAGGGTCTCCTTTTTTCAGAATCAGGCAAACAATACTGAGGTTCCATTCATCCCGCATGCTTTCTTCCGACCATATCTTACAGATAAATTAGTGCATGCTCCTAACCAAATTATCTCCAGTTGCTTCGAAGAGCTAGGCATTCAAGCCGATTTAATAGTCCTTATAAATTTTGTATTGTGCATAGTATCATCAAAAATATAAACAGTAAAAAAGACAAAAAAAAAAAAAAGAGAAATGGTCCTAAGTGACTACCTTGAGGTACTTCTGATTTCTGCCTGTTCTGGTTATTGTAACAAACGTTTGAGTTGTTTAATAACTTTTTTTGATATTAGAAAAAATGACTGATAAACGAAGCACAATCAATGAACCCAAATTAGTATAAAATGTTAATATTCAAATTTTGCAACTTTCAAAAATTGAAAGAGATTTTTTCCCTTTTGTACTTATATTTACCCCATTACAAGTGGGAAATTTCTATTAATTCGTCTTAGGAGAAATCATTTTGTTTAACAAAATATTGATATCTACGTCATTCATCAAAAAATTTTTTGAGGTTTTTTTTAACAACAAAAATTTTACCAAAATTACTTCTTTTCTAAAATTAGAAATTTTTTTAAAGGTCACATAAAAAATCATACTTAATCCAACCTTTAAGTATTCTTACATAAGTAATTCGTATTTAATGATTATTTAATATTCAAAAAGATTTAACAAACCATCAATCATGTCCCTCTTACGAAACAACATCATGATGACTAAAATCTTATGCAAATTAAATTGTTCAACTTTAACCGTAATCACATCTTATATCGTCCTCATATTTTATATGTACCTATAGTAAAACGTCGGTCGCGTCGTTTTATAGACTTGCAAATTTAATGAATTATTTCCATTTTTTCAACTATGCAAAAATAGACTTTCTTAACTTATTCAAATTTTGATGTTTTTGTTTCGACTGAATATGACATTTTATATTAACTGACTCGAGACAATGTCAACCCAATTAAGAATAATCTCGAATTGTTATGACGTTTATATCACTGTCTGTCAATCATCTTTCTGATTTTTATCAACGCTCTCTCTCTGTTTCTCTAAGACAAATCTCTTGACTGACTGTGATTTCCAAGAAAAATGTAAACGAAAAAATAAATAAAATTATATGCAAATGTCCAGTCTAGTTTGTTTATGGAATTACCATAGTCAGCAATTTGTCGTCTGATGGTCTTAGAGCTCATTACATGAAATTCTACGGGTTTAGGACTTCGGATTCGAGACTTCGGCTTGTCACTATGACCAGATAAACCCGTATGCCTACATGCATCATCAGTCTATAAAATAATGGTATACATATACCTTTAAGGTAAATTTAGATACCAAAACCTTGTTCGATTAGATTTTATTGCAAAAACAAAAAAAAAAGGAAACAAAATACTCTTTTAGTTGCAGCACTTCAACTGTCAATGTTTACATTCTTTGAGAGCTGATGCTTTGAGTTTGTGGGTAAACATGACGAGATGATAAAATAGGAAGACGACGAAGACGACGGACGATGATGATGATGATAACAAAATAAAGTACCGACCATCATCATCAAGTCCAACAAACACCGACCACACGAATCTCAACCAAGGCAAACATATGTACACAGGGTGTGTCAAAAGTTTCTTCCTAATTTGCAAAAAAATTACAAGTCTTGTGTTTTTTTTCTCTTTTCAAACAAACTTAAGAGATTTACTCAAATGAACTAGAACACTTTAGAAGGGACTACCATACTAAATTCAATTCTAATTTAAAAATAATTATAAGAAATGGTCCTAAGTGGCAGCCCTGAGGAACAACATTTAGTTTTCGAAATCTACTCTCTGTACACATTAATACGACTCTTGTGACATTATCTCGTCAACAAGGAGCTTAAGTTGATCTTCCTGGATTGCGCAAAGTGCAACGAATTTTTAAAAATCTTGAAGAAATTAAATCAAATTCGACACGAAGGTACTTTGGTCAACTCGGTGCAAAGAGTTCTTTGTAAGAAACGAATTGCAGCTGTTTTCATGCAAAATCCAATTAAGACAAGAAATAAAGTCAAGTGATTATTTTTTCTGCCGTACTACAAGAATGTGTAATTCTTAACTACGTTCTATTTTTCTCTGTCTTTGATATGATCAAGAATTTAAAATCAACGTACACCGATACCTTCTTTCAAAGCCACCCCTATTTTCCTTAAGCTCATACCGTGTCTTTGGCATATTAAATCTTTACAAAACCTTTTGAATGTGCGCTAATCATTAAAAAAATAACGTGTTGTTAAGCTTACATTTTCAAAAAAAAAGAAATATTTGACTGTTAAAAGTCAAATAGTTTTTTCTGAACACTGTTTATTTTTAATAAAAATGATTTAAAATCATGAAAATAAATATAAACCAGCAAGTGTTCATATATGCGTTTCGCCCCGGTGTGTAATGGTTGGGCTCATCAGTCATAAGTCTTCTCTGAAGACTTGTAGCAACCATATAATTCGCAGTTGCTCTATGTAGCTCGGATTATATGGTATCTCGATTAATTCGGGAAAATATGCGTCAAGACAATGGTCATCTTCTGATGAGCCCAACCATTACACCGGGGCGAAACGCATATATGTATGAACACTTGCTGGTTTATATTTATTTTCATGATTTTTATGATTTTAAATCATTTTTATTATATTTTCAGCAACCAAATAATTTCCAAAAATTCAGGATTTCATTTGTCCGTACCAGAATTTTTGTGTGGGTTTATTTGAAAGGTACAGAGTATTAAAAGGAATCCACCACTATCCCACAGCTGAAGGAGAACATTTTGTTCTAGAAATACAGGTGCTGTCGTACCAAGTACTATGGAAAACGCTCTAGAAAGTGTCCATTCCAGAAGAGTTGAGTAAATAATGATAACTTTTCGTAATTAGTTTCAATTTTCATTTCAATTCAAAGCAATAAGTAATTGAAATTGCAATTACATGTAATTGTAATTGAAAAAATATAAATTCTAATTACTTGCAATTGAAATTGGAAAAAAAATGCGCTACCTACGTAATAAGTTTGCTCAAGTTCTTGAGGGAAGGCACTGCAGTCCGAGTAATTGATTTCATTGCTTATTTAGTAATTCAAAGCAAAATATGCATTTTAGGCAACTATTAAATAACGCTTAAATTGTAATTGGCAAAAATAATATTTAACTACATTTTTGTGTCATTACATGTAATTAGTAATTGAAATTCTTAAATTACATTTGAAAGTAATCGAAAATTCAATTGAAAGAAATTGTAATTGAATGTGTTTGTAATCATTTTTCTTAAGTCTGCATTTCACTGAGCATGAAGCCAGTCCTCATTTAAGGGATATTATATTCCATACTCTGTCTTAAGAAACCTCCATAAATCATTCTTAAAACCTCTAAAAGTTTCGCTCTAAATAAGGAAGTCACTTTTGACCCATCCTGTAGATACTCATCATAATCCTTGCATCATCTTCTTTGTCAAATGGTGGCCACATCCAAAAAGGGAAGGTACGAGTATCATCTGTTCATCTATTAAATTGGCTATAAAAATAGTCTTCAGTGTCAGGAACAGCAGTTGAACTAAAGTTTTCCTAAAGCAGGGGATTTCCTTATATTTTATAGGATAGGTATGCGCTGCACATAGTCCTTTATCCATTTTTTCCTGATGTCTCTTCCGACTCTCCCACATAAGAACTAAGAAGAAGAAGAAGAAAAATAAAATAGAGATCCTATTTTGAAAATCGACTTTCGTGCATAACTTTTCCTCCAGGAGGTTGCGGCTGAATACGTAAGTTCGGCGGTCTTGGGTGCAGACTAAGAGATGATGTAGACCGAATAGCTTATCTGTTAAAAACATACGGAAAAAGCTTCTCTCTATATCTAAGTTTATAGAAGGAAATTATTTCAGGCTCTGACATTGACACTTCTTGGGTGCGATGATGGTTCAAAGGGCAAAAGAATAGGGAGAGTAAATTTTTATGTTTGTGCGAGGGCAAATGAATCCTTTTTAGTTTCTATTTATAGTCTTTTTCATTATGAAAATTTCAAAAGCATCCAGAACAAACAAAATAAAGTCATTTAAAGACTGCAAATAAAATTTGATGTTCCTTTTCAGTCTTTTTCAAGTTGGTTTTTAAATTGTTTTCGAGTTATTTTTGGAACGAAACCTGGTATAGTAAAATATTTGAAGTTATTATAAATAATAAAGTTTTCTTGTTGTTTTTGTCATGTGAACTAAATTTACTACAAAAACAGACTAAAAAACATAATTTAAAAAATATCTCACTGACCTGAAAGTAACCTATGTACAAAAAAATATCGACCTAGAATCAATGAATGTGCAATAATGCATAAAACAGTCTACAGCTAAGTTTGTTAAAGTGTTTGTCTAGAAAATTTTTTAATGCAATTACACGCTATTAACATTTTGCACTATGTGTTTTGTGTTTTTTTTAAAGCTATTACAATAAGCCTTAAATATAGACACCTGCATTTTGATTTAAAAAAGATATATGCTCTCTTTTCTCTGAACTCACCCTTTTATTTCAAAACCTATTTGGTTCATTTAGAAAACCATCAAAGGTTATTTTTTTAAAAGTCGATAACTGCTTGGTCGATTTAAATATGTACTACCCTTTGTGGTATTAAGAAGAATTCTGGTACAATTTCTGTATTATAATAATAAAATAATGGAACAGTTTTGAATGATGCCGAAAAGTAGCGGCTTCAAATATTTTATGACCCTCGTTACTTTTCGTTCCCCGAGGTGTAATTCATTTTTTTCGCACGTTGTTTATTTTTCATGGCAATTATTAATATTTATGCTATTGTAAATTAAAATACAATGTGGAGGAAGTAACCGGCAATAAAACGCACAGTGGTGCGAGAGAACTTCAAAGTAGAAGCAAAAATTTGTGTGCAATCTCCTCACTGTTAACTTTAGATAGATGCCCTTAAAAAAGTCTGATATTTTTTTTATAAAAAGAAAACTGTCACATAAAAAATATTAAAAGAGTATTTTAGAACACTAATAGTTAAATTAATTGTCTTGAATGATTTTCTAAAAAAATTACCTTTTAACTGAAAACCTACACAAAAAGTAATGTTTTCAAGGTAGAACTATCCAACCTAAACTACATAATATGCATTCTAACAGGATTTTCACCATTGAACTTGCTGAAACAGTTACCGTTAAATGTCTACAAATAAGTTGTGCAATAATCAAAAACTACATAAAAGTAGCATTTTTCAAAAAATGGTTCCTTTCGGTACTGTTTTAATAGTAACTTGACTGTAAGGTTAGCATTGCCAGGATTTAAAAAATAAGCGCGACAAATTAACGACAAATTCACTACAAATTCACAACAAATTCACTATAAATTCACGACAGTTAGTCCAGTTATTAGTTCCTAAAATTTTCAAATGGTTAACTTGGCTTGAAGATTATAAAAATTTTCCAATTTTCCAGACCACCCTGATTCAATCAAACAGCCCTCTTATGGCTATCAACTATCAATTATTTGATAACTGATAACTTCTATCAATTTATTGATAATTTGGTATTATGAGTATCAAATGATAATTTTTTCACCCATTGTGAATACTAATCAATTCAACGATTGTGAATAGGTTTTGTTTGGTGTTTGACGTTTGTCATTTGTGTTGAGTTCTTGTGTTTTGGTCTATAAATAATTTCGGCGGAATAATTTAAGTTGTTTTCATTAAATAAATTTCTCTTTTTTCTTAATAATATTTTGTTTATTTAGAAGTAGAATAGTTAGCAACAGAAAACAAATAGAAAGGTTTGTGGAACTAATGGAGGAAAATACTCGTTCCTCAGTACAATTGCCTTCAAACAACAATTCTAGCGAAGGCATTTCGTTCTTCAATTTGTATATTCAATAAAAACTACAAAAAAACTTTTATAAATCGTATTTAAATTACAACTCTTTACCATTTACGAATATTTGATACATTTGTTAACGAACATTTTGTAGCTGATAGAATATTTGATGGGTATCAATATGTTTGATAGCCGTTATACCGAGTTTATCAATAAAGCTATTCACAATAGATCTTTTAATTCACTATTAATCAAAAATATTGATTATTGATCACCATAATACCGATTCATTAATTTTGTTCATAATTATCAACTATTATCAAATATCGTGATGATATTTGATAACCATAATAGGGCTGAAAGATTTTGTAAAAAAAAAAATTAAGCACAACAAATCTTGTATAGCCTTCCTCTCTAAATCCGTTAACTGGACTTTTTAATGTGCCTTTAAACATGCGACTTTTTTAAATGACTGGAAGGTATTGTATATTTTTCCGATTCATAAATCAGTTCCTAAGCAAAATGGTTCTAATTATGGTCCAATAAGCAAACTTTCAACGATTCCTAAATTACCCGAAAAATTTGTTGAACTTCGTTTTAACTACGTAAAAAAGGAGCGAAAACGAAAAAGTAAAGTGTAATCGCCTTAAGGGCATTGTGTTTGCACCTTGCATTTTTCATTTCAATCATTCAACCACCACCAACTTCACTCCAAGATGTGATTCTTACTTCATTGTTATTTTTCCACTCAACAGCGCAAGACACACATTTTGATTTTACCCGGGATCCATTTTGTTTTTGTTGAGAACTAAATAAATTGATGTGCATTTTATATACATTTCAAGAAATTTTAATAAAAGGTGTCTTAAAGTCAAAACGTGTTACATATTTTAATTACCGAAGCAAACATAAGATTTTGTTATGTTAAAAGATTACGCCATAAGTTAAGAAATATAATATATTCTTCTTGCATTCAACAAAATTAGTTTAGAAAAAGTTATCCTTCATTGTTCCGGAACTTATTTCCCCTGCTTAACATTTCAAACTTAACAATCTTAAATAATAAAATAGTTTTAAAAAAAAATTTGAAAATGGTTATCAAAGTGATGCAATATCTACAGATTTGTCTAAGGCATTCGATAGGGTAAATCACACAGTTTTGATTAAGAAGCTTTTTGTGTTTAGTTTTCACTCTTATTTATTGAGATGGTTTGAATCTTATACAAAGGTGCGAACACAATATGTGCATATTATTAACATAATATCTGATCCCATAGATGTGGCTTCTGGAGTAAAGTAGAAGGCATCCTGAACATACGAATGACTTGAGACAAACAGGATCAAAACTTCAAAATTCTAAAAACAGTTAAATATTTCAAACACAAAAATGGAACACCTATCGAAAACTTTAAGTTGAGTCTTTTACTTTTTGTTTTGCAAATTCCTGAAAAAAAAAAAACGCTGAGCCATTTACGGAAGCATAAACAGTTTAAAATTAATTTTTGTCTTATTTATCTCCAATTGAAGTTAAAGTTAACTTTGAAAAAATATAAAAATGACTTTAGGGATGGGTATTTTTTAAATTAGGGTGCATATCTTAAATCGAAGTTCAAATTCAAAATCAACATCAAAAATTAACTCTAAAAGGTATTTTTTTAAAGCATGACAAATGTCATATTAAATAAAAACATCCAAAAACTAGCTAAGATACTGAAAGTATGTCTTATTTTAACTTAGTCTTAACAACACTGTATTATGGATTTTTTATGGTTTATTTCAAAAGCTTGAACTCATAGAGAAATTAGAGAATCAAAGTCGAACTCAGAACAACAAAATATTTTGAAAAAGTATTATTACACAAAAAGCTAAATTTTCTTGACCAGATTCATTCTCCACACCTTTACCTGTAAACTAAAAAAAAATCGATAATTTCCGAAATTGATACATATGATGTTCCACTGTATCTATGGCTACCATCAAAACCGTCATGCTTGAAAAAAAGAACTCATCAAACCATAAGAGAGAACATCACTTTGGTTATTTTTGAATGCGATTCATAATTTATTGATATGAACAAAATCTAAGGCAATAACATTTAATTCACAAATCGCCGCCGCTGCCATAATCAAAACAAATTAAAACCATCATCAAGAAGTCAGCAAGAGACTCCTCAACTCTCATAAAACAAAACCCAACTGATAATAATAATAATGTTATTATTATGATTATTGTTTGTTTACAAAGAATCTACAAAGAAGAAGAAGAAAGTTCATTTATTTATTATTGGCGTTAAATAATTAATCACAAAATTAATTGCTAATTTTATTATAGTTTAGTTTGAATTAATACTGAAGTTGATATGGGTTGGGTTGGGTAATGAGTGTATCTGTAGTGTTTACAGAAAGAAAATGTGTCATGTGAATCTATTGATAGCAGACAGACTTTTATTATAATTATTATTATAGTTCGAATGTTTTGAACCTGAACACATTAAAAAGAAAAAAAAAAAGAAACAATAAGAAAATACTAGAATAAATCGAACATAGTTGGTAGCTGGTAAAGTTCAAGTTGTTGAAGATAATCAGTCATATAGTTTAAACCTTAAGACAGCTGTCAAAATTTTGAAAACGTTATTAATAAACATTTATTATTGCTGTCTAACTTATACCATTAGATAAGATACCGGAATTATTGTTTTATTTTATAACTATAAAGCATATTTATTAAATATACTAACTGATTCAGTACAGTAAACGTTCTTCTGTCAAAAATAGAGGATTCTCTAATAAGGGACTAGTACTTTTTAAGAGAACGTCAAAAACAAATTTTTAATGTATTTCAACAATATTTTGAATGCAATTTTCACAATTCAACAACCAAAAATGTACGTCAGTAAAAGTGACAGATAAGCATAGTCATAGGCAAGGAGACATTTTAGATCAAAAATAAATTAATTTACTATGCCCAATGAAATAAGAAATAAATTGATTTTTTTACCAATGGAAAACTCCACATAAAAAGAAAAAATTTGTTTACAGCTTGCTTCAAAAATAATAGCGCCATAGGAAAAGCAGTTATTACAACATTGATTTTTTTAAATTTAAAATGGAAGCAAAATTGTGTTAAGCGATGTTTAAAATATTGAAATCAATTTAGCTTGGAACTTGATAATTTGACATCCAAAACCGAAATTGTTCGAAGAATTTGTAAAAAAAAAAAACATAAAATGCCATTAATTGGAAGAGTTTTTAGTTCTGTTTATTTACTTTCAAAATTTGTGGAGGCCTTTTTTACAAAAATAATGTCACACAATGACAGTCACAGGGTTAAAAAGTTAAATTTAAATATTAATGGATTTCAGTTTAATTGTAAAGATTGATGTTAGTGTGTTGGACTGCCATGCTAGAGGTCTTGGGTTCAATACCTGCCTGTGTCGCCTTAAGTTTTTTTCAGGTGTACTGCCTCTTGCGAGAAAATGACAGATCTTCCAAGAGCAATTCTTGACATGAAAAGTTCTTTCTCAAATTAGCCGTTCGTATTGTAAGTCCCTTCCACCCCTGGCATGACGACTCACACACAGGAATTGTTGAGAGTTTAAAATCACTTGGTCCTAGCTTTCTGAACGGATTGTCTCGTCATCTAATAAGAAGTTAGGTCGAGGTCAGGTGATTGTGATGGCCAACCCATAACCTCAACACCATTAACGTATAGCCATTCCTTAGCAGCGCGACTTGCATGCTTTAAGTTGTCTTGTTTTCTAGTCTTTTGGGTACAGCCATTTTAACGGCATTTCGTCTAAAGCGAAAACAACATAATGCTATCAAAAATATATATAAATATAAGAATGTTGATAAATGAAACCCTAAATACGGTGTATTGGACCTAGACCAGAATACGTAAAACAAGCTCGTACCATTATTTTTGAACCCCCGTGTTTTACGTTTTTTTGTAGTATATTTTGGCTGGTATTCAGTGTTGGGTGGACCACGAACGTACTGTCGGAATCTAGTACCACCAATTTTGTCTGTTCACAAAACATTGCACAGTTTTTCAAGTCACCAGCTTAAATGTTCCTTGGGAAAATTTCAATAGACCTTCGAAGTGTGTCTAAGTTGATGATGACACTTTATGTGGGACTTCTTGCAGAAAAATGTGCATCCAGAAGTCGTCTTCGAATAGTCAATGCAATCACGTTTAAATTTAGTTCTTTCCGGGCCCCGAAAGAGACGGCGGCGGCCGGCGCGTAGGCTTAATTTTGCAGTAAATTTGTTAGATATAAACCGTTAGAAGATTTAACATAAGAGAAACCAATTTATCATATGTAAAAAAAGCCTTAATAACAAATATCCAGTGTTGCCGATGCCACTACTATTATTTTAAAAACAACTGTCAATTTTTCATTTCTCAATGGAAAAATATTTCCAGCAAATGGCCACCACCATCTTCTTTTTATGAAATTTTTTTAACTGATGACCTCGTTAAATCCACGAATTCCATCTGTATTTTATTTTATTTTAGAAACTGCGAATTGCGACTCCATTTTTTGTATTCATTTTTTTTTTAAATGGCAAGTTTTTACTTGTCAAATGTCAAAAAATGACAGCTTTAAAAGTGACAGCTGTCAAAAAAATGTAGCTTTAAGGAATTCTGCAACCTTTATATTAAAAACAATATTATATTTGATTAAAAATTCAAAGTTTTTTTTTACGAATCCAAATTTTGACCCAAAGTATTCGTATACAACTATTTTCTGACGACGAAGTAACGCCATTTAAATTAACGCAGAACTATTTCTAGGTACCTACATAGATTTTAATGGCCATTCACCTTTTAATTTTGTTTGTTTAGTCTTTATTGTATTAAATATAATTTTGTAGCAAATAGAAACAAAACAAAAAAAAAAACGAATGTAGCTTAAACACACTCATACACATGGTGCCTTAATTTTTTGGCTCATTATTTATTCAATTATTGTGGGAAATAAAATCAAGTTGTGGGAACTATTTTTCTAAAAACAAATAAAATAAAACAATCTCAAATATGCTCTAGTCAAGTTCTTTTTTATCTCATTTTTGTTTTTGGCAACCTAAGTAGATAGTTAGGTAGGTTGGTAATGTTTTTATTATATTTTTGTTTTTAAAGGAAAATGTTAGCATTATGTTGAGTACAATTTTGTAATATAAAGAAGAAATTATGAAAATAGTCCAACTGTTTTTTATTAAGTGTCATAATGATATGGAATTGTTTGATAGAATTTTTACATAATGCGCAATTTGTCATTTTACTGTTTTTTTTTTCTTGATTTTAATTCTGAAAGTGGAAATAAGGAGAGATTTTCGTTTTTGTAATTATCTATGCCCAAAATTATGAGAACAAATAAAAAAAGAGGCTGGTGTGCGATCCACACTGATAACTTCCCATCGCGTCTGTCGATTTGTCTTGCTTAAAAGGTTTGTAGGTTTACGTGTTTTGTTAAAAAAGTTGTCTGTTGAATTATTTTTTTTCATTATTCTTATTATAATAATACATTTATAAAAGTAACAAAGGATAATTATACAAGTTTTAAAGAAATATTATAAAAAAGAATAGTTATAGTGACATTTTTTATTTAACAATTTAATTAGTGATAAATGGCACTCAGTATAATTAAATGACTTATGTTGGGTGAACAATATTTAGAAACATAGAAACATAACATAACGAGAATACAAAAAATTAAATACAAGAATAAAAAAAAGAAAGAATAAAACATTATTTTTGTTATAAAAGACAAATAATTAAGTTTAAAACTAATTAATGTAGGTCAACAAAACTTCGATTTGGTTATGATCAATTTCAAGAAGCCATATTTTAATTTTTTGCAAGTATAATTTTAAGGTTCGTATATAATTTTAAGGTTCGTATACAACGAATATTTTCGGGAAACATATTAAAGAGCTTGTAGGACACAATGGAGTAGAAGTTTCTAAAGTGGAGTCGTTCGAAATGAGGGGACGGATACATAGCTGTCATGGTTGCTTCGCAAATTGCGGACCTCAGAGTTTGGACTCTGTAGATATCCACATCTCATAAAGAATATTTTAGAAACTTTAAAATAATATAAATGTCTCACAGGTAGAATGTTCAATGATCTAAAGAGCACCATAGAAGGATACAACCGGTTGACCCCGCAGATTTTTCTCATAGCACACTAATCCCATACTGAAGTTTAGAATGGAAAATTCCAAAATAAGCTGTTTTTAAGGTTTTGTGATCACAAAATTTTTTGAGGTGGTAAAGACTACGGATTGAAAAACGTAGATATTGCTTCAAAGTTGAAATGTGATTTGTCCAACTCATATTTTGATCAAAAGAAATACCTAGGTATTTAAAATCATTAACAATTTCAACATTAAAACAATTGTCACAACAGACTTTACCTTCATCAAGTCGCGATAGAGCACCATCACCATTACATGTACAGTTTAACATTTTATAACGTTGGCAGTTTTGAGAATGGAATAATATATTTACATCTGGAATCGCTTGTGTTCTTAAACTGAAATACATCAATTTAGTTTTGTTGCTTACATTAAGTTTGTGTTTTGCAAACCAGATACGCAGTAGGTGGATATCAAAATTTAGATCAGCCACAAGGCTAAGAGGGCTAGGTGAGGCATAAGCTATACCAAGATCGTCAGCAAAAGCAGTAACCTTACCAATGTATGGAAGGCTGAACAAAGAGTTTGTATAGACGAGATACAGGATAGGACCAAGGACTGACCCTTGTGGAACACCAAGGTTTGAAACCCTAGTGTTACTTAAAAAATCTCCAATTTTCACTCTTTGGGTCATGTCTTTCAAATAGGACACAAGCCATTTATAAAAAAACCACGGAATCCGATATTATGTAATTTTTTAAGAAGAATGCTATTGTCGACTGTATCAAATGCTTTGCCTATGTCTACAAACAAACCAGCACAATATTTTTTGTCATCTTAGCCTTTATTAATTAAAGTGCAAAATTCAAGGAGAGCATCTTCAGTAGAGAGCCCTTCTCTAAAACCGAACTGCGAACTATTGAAGAAATGTATTTTGTTAAGATAACGTAACATTCTATATTTAACAGCTTTTTCAAATATTTTCGACATGGAGGATAGCAATGAAATAGGTCTATAATTATTGACTTCTTTTTTATTACCTTTTTTTAAAAAGTGGAATAACGCTAGCACATTTTAATTTAAATGGAAAAATACCAGTGCCAATGCTTAAATTAATATTCTAAAAAGTTTAAAAATTACCAACAATATTTTGCATATGACGAAATAGTTTGAATTCAAAATCTATTTTTGTTAACGAGATTTTTAGTCAAAAGTCAATTTTTACCAATTTTAGTATGATTTCTTAAAAAGTTTTTATTTCTTATACAAACAAATAAAAATTGAATGAATGAATTATTCACGATGACATCGAGAACCGAACATCAATTTTTACCAATGTTCCGTACTATTTTTTGTAGATTTTGATTTTTTATGAAAAAACGGACTTGGATTTTTATAAAAAAAATTACTAAATGTCGAAAACATATATTTTCTGTGTGATAAAATTAGTTTGAAGCCACTATTTTTAATTTTTAAAAAGATATTTGAGTCGAAAATCAATTCTTACCAACTTTCATTAATTTTTTTTAAGGTTTTTATTTTTTGTAAAAAAAAATGACAATTCAATTTTTCTCAAAATGTTTCCGAATGTTGAAAACAATATTTCTTATAAGATAAAATTAGTTGGAAGCCATAATCCCAAAATTTTAAAAAGATATTGGAGTCAAAAATCAATTTTTACCAACTTTTATTAATATTTTTATTAGAAAAACTTAATACAAATTGTTGTGAGGTCTTTCAATACTATTGGATCAGTCGGTTTTTAGACAATCGCCAAATACTTTGTAGTTAAAAATTGACTGTTATTGTCAAGTACTTAGCCGATTCGATGACACAATGGCTGGGATTGACATTTCTGACAAGTTTTTCAAACAAAATATTGTAAGTTCACATGATTGTAAGATAGTTGGACACATTTTTTTTCAACTAAAACTGTAAGAATAGAGTTTTGTTTGTATGCTTCAGATTTCAGTGAGATTTATTATAAAATAAAAGTCAAAAGAAATGGGCGTGGTAGTGGGCAGATATTATTATTTTATGCTAGGAAAAAATCTCAAATTTTATATAATATTAATTTTTTTTAAACGTAATGAATCTCTTAATTTTAGAAATATCCAATAAAATTTTCGAATTACTATAAAATACCAGAATAATCTTCTTTTTCATATAATTTTATAAAATTGTATGAAATTTCAACTATAGGAGGAAATATATGCGACCACAGTTCTGGACCTTATTTTCAAGTGAAGCAATGTTTTTTTCTTTTCTTTTCTTTTTTTTTGAGGACTTGTATGACGTGTGAAATGTTGTTCTAGATATAGAATGTCTAGCCATTCTTTATTATTGTTTCGTTTTATAATATAAATAAGAGGAAATCAGATTAATAAAAACGGTGTTTTTTTTTAAATGGCTTGTAGCCAAATTTTATTTTTTGTTTTGTTTTGTTTTGTTTTTAATGTTTTGTGTTGAAATGTCGTCATTAATTGAGTTCAGTCTAGTTTATGTCCGTCATATATTATTCATACGTATGTCATTTGGCATTTTAAGAGGTTGTGATATAATCTTTCTGTCAAGTTCCAACGATTGCATTTTGTCCATTAACAAATACAAAAATGCAATACAATAAATATTATAATTTATAGAAAGTTAAATAAAGTATTAAATAAATTATATTTGCTCTAAATTAAAAGATGTTGTAATTAAAATAAATAAATTTAAACAAAACTTAACTAAAAAACATAAACTAATAGGTTATTAATTTTTATAAAACAAAGCACTTATTTTTAAGGTTGTAACAAGTCGTTGACTGAAAGGCGATTTATCGAAAATTCCACTTTCTAATGGAAGTCTTCAGTAAAAAATCATATTGGCGCTCCAAAAACATTATTCAAAATGAGAGAATATGGACTCTTCCAAATAGAAAATTACCAAAGACTGAACAATTGTTTGTGTTGTACGAATTTTGAAGGTGGTTTAGGCAGTGTTTTAAATTTGTATCAAGGGTGTAGGCAAGACATAAAAATTGATGTCCCAAAAGATTATAGCCTTCAAGTTAATGGTGACTTTCTACTACTCAAAACTTCACCGGGTTCATAACTCAAACAATATTCAATCGATTGATTCGAAATATTGAATATACCTTGGAAAATACATTTTCTTTGGAAGAACGTAGATTTTTTATATTGCATAGTTCATTTGTTATTATATTAACAATTATCTGCAGATTTCATAGGCAAGTTTTTCTCTATCCACTTCTAGGGTGGCCTTAGACCTTAAGTACATTGAATTCTAATACTCTCCATTAATTATTCATCTTTAAATGAATGGTTAAATTTTAGATTTGTTGCATTGCGCAAGTGCCAAGACATAATTACAAAAAATTAAGTTTTGTTGCTATTACTCGTATTTTGGCCACAAACATTCGACATACAGATTATAAATTAACATAAGTATAAAGAATTCTAGAATAGCATTCCGGTTCACCTACGAAATCTAAAAAATTCTTCTAAAATTACATTTTTAGCAAAATATGTGTAATAAAACCTACTAGTCAACTAATATTTTTGTTAAATATGCGGAAAAACAAAAACAAAATTAACATTATTTTATTTTTCGGATTTTAAAATGTATTCATGATCATAAAATTTAATTCTACAATAACAAAAATATTACATAAACAAAAAAGTGACGTATTTTTAAAAAAAGTTTTTTTTTTTTTTTTTTGAATAAGTTCTTTTCAGGGTCAGTCAGTTATTTTAATTAATTCAAAAATGTAGCTCAAGAAATATTTCACCTACATACTTATGCTTCAGTATTAATTAATTATTAATTAAATCAGAGTCAAGAAAACCGGAAATCCAATAAGAACACAAAGAATATGATATCAAGCTAAAAAGTTGGTCGAAGTTGAATTGGCAAATTTATTTCAGCTAGAACGTCGAATTCTATTTAGACCTTTAGATAAAAAGCTTATTATATCTAATTGACTTAGACAAAAATTCATCGAAAACTTAGTCTAACTGAACTTGATAAATTGAATACATGAGCTATTTTCTTCACTTTGTTCTAACTCGGAGAGGTGATATAAAACTTAAAGTTAAAAGTTAAGTTGAAGACCATTGATCTTCACATGCGAACCTTTCAACTCAGGAGTTCGAATTTGAAAGTTGATCAGCTTCAAGTTTTTAAAGCTGGGAAATTTATGACAGCTTAAACTGATATCGTTACAAATTATTACTATAATATAAATTATAATTTTCAAAGTTCAAAAATTACTATTTTAAAAAATTAACTTTACCAAATAAAGGGTTGGTCAAATAAAAGTTTGTTTTAAGTATGCAAAAGAATGAAAGAGAATAAAGCTTCGAGGTGGCCAATGACGATAAAAAACTTGGTGCGAAAAAGATCGATTGGATAATGGACGTGCGGGTTTTCCGAGCCAAAGATGGCTCAATTTTTTTCATTACATAGAAGACAAACTGAAAATTGCGCCTCCAGATCTTTCACAAAAGAAAAATGATGTATATTTAAATTTCAAGGCAAAAAACCATTAAATAGATCAAGGACCATATTAATTTTGTATAGACTTTTAAAGTCGAATTCTGTAAACATAGTCACGGTCGTCCTTTTTATCAGGTCCAATCTATAATTGAAATCATTTTGTAACGTCTTCTTTCAATTCACAATAAAATCTTCATAATTTTTTCTTCATTTTCGGAAATCACACGGACATTATTGGAATCCTTAAAATAGTTGTTCTCTGCAAGGTTATGATTTAATCTGCTGTAAGTTGTCCTGGAATTAGACGCTTCAGCAATATATTCAGCTCTACATTTCTCATCAACCTATGAAAAAGGTCACATAAATTCATCCCGGCAAACAAATCACGATTATAAACGTCAAAACAATCAGCTGTGAACTCTCACTTCCAACCGATTGCTAATAAAGGCCACCTAGCGGCAAGCACGTGCATCTCAAACTTAACCAGGGTTGACATCAAAAAACAAATAGTACTAAATAGTATTGTTAGAGTAAAACTACACGAACCATTCGCAATCCTCCAGCAACGTCGTCCCTACAAACACTCAATAAACTCATCATAATGTCTTCTTGCACCATATGCCATCAAACTACGGACTACCTGATTGATTCAATAATATGTCATGGCAACTGTCGACGATCATATAATATGAAATGTATTGACGCCCCTTTTAGTACTATTAAGCTTTTCAAGGAAAGGAAATCTTTTTACTATTTCTGTGACGAGTGCGATCCGTTTGCACAGATTAACATTACTCGCGACATAATACAAAATAAATATAATCTAGAAAAGCTGCATAACCAATTACTTCGTCTTACCGTAAAAGTTGACAAAATAAACAGTTTATCACCAGTACAAAATATTGAGTCTCATAATAACGAGGTCGAAATGACTAATTGTGGATCGCTAAATGACACCTCATCTTTAAACCAAATAACTGACGAAACTGATACAATTCACAACACGGATTCTCATAGTGTCGAAAATGAAACGAGTCATAGCCGATCGCTAAACGATGCAGCATCATTAAAGCGGAAAATTGACGAAAGTGACGCCGAATATAGTGAAGCTAATCCCTCAACGAAGAAGCCTGCCAGGTCTACTTCTCCCTCTGCATCTGAACTTCCTTCTCAACATCTTCAATCAACTCTAACCTTATCAACGTCTTCTGTCCCAATCAAAGCAAAAGCAACCTCACCATCATCAATAGAGCCATTACTCGCAATTGAGGCGTTCAGAATATTAGTGGAATATGTCCATATATGTTAAATTCGAGATATTTAAAGTTTAATGAAAAGACGTTAAAGATATTCAGGGAAAATAAAAGAAATATAATGTTTATTTATTTCGAAAATTGCTCATTTTTGATGCTGATCTTTTTTTTATAAGGTACACATTATAATAATGTGTTTAAAGGTAAAATCTCGATTTTTCTTAAAAAGTGGATTTAGACCATTATTATTCTGAACGCCTCAATTGCAAACCCATCATCATCAACGTTAGCAAACTCATTGTTATTTTCATCTCTTTCAAACAAAACTCATCTAAACTCACCTATCTCATGTGGATTGAAAGTAGTAGAAGGCCATCGAACTTTATTTTTATCTAAACTTGACCCTGCAACGAACGCCCTCGATATTAAAAACTTTATTTAGAACAAGACTAATACGTCGTTATTAAAAGTTGAGAAAATGATTCATCGAAACCACTCGAAATATGCATCTTTTAAGATAAGAGTTCCAGACTCAATCTTCCACCTTCTAAACTCAACATCGCTTTGGCCAAAAGGGATCATAATACACGAATTCGAGAATAAACAAAATAATCATATAAAGTCGTCATCCTTTAACCCTTTTCAAGAGACCCGGACAATGCATTATTATCGAAGAGGCAGATTCAACAAGCTTTGATTTATTACCAAAACGTCAATGGCCTAAGGACAAAGATCAATACGATCTATAAAAATATTAACAATCTACAACATGACATAATTACTCTTACAGAAACTTGGCTAAATAATTCCTTCATAGATACCGAACTCTTTGACTCAACTTACCAAGTTTTTAGACGAGATAGGCACCAATCGAGCGACTCGGAGACAGTTGGTGATGGAATACTATTCGCGGTAAAAAACTATCTTATATGCACTTTGGTTGATACTTTTGAACTTTCTGACGTCGAAATGCTATGTATTAAAATCAAATTGCAAACAGGTTATCTCTTTATCATCTCAGTATACATACCTCCAAGATCTACCAGTTTTGTCTATGAAAACTGCATACATTTAACTGAGAAGATCCACGACCAAATGGAACCTAATGATGAACTGCTGATCGTAGGTGATTTCAATCTTCCGAACCTCAATTGGACAAAATCATCAGATTTCAACTATTTTACACCTATCAGTCCAACGAGCACCAATGAATTCACAATTATTGATGGTTTAGCTTCGTGTGGACTTGTTCAATTTAATGGGGTTGCCAATCAATACAACAAATATTTGGACCTAATATTTTTCTCCGACACGATAAATACTGACGTAGCTGTATCTCCAGCCGATGTTAAACTAGTAGAAGAAGACCGTCACCATCCAGCTTTAAATATATCACTGAATATAAACGTGTGCAATATCCCTAATACATCAAATGAAAAACTTGAATTCAATTTTAAAAAATGTAACTTTAATGAACTAACTAACTTATTGTGTAATGTTGACTGGAATCAACTGCTCCTAAATCGTAATATTGATGACATGTGTCTAAATTTTTATAGTATTCTTTTTAACTGTTTTTATGAAACTACGCCATTACGGAAATCTCGCTATAAATCTAAAACTCCACCTTGGTTTGACACTCAATTAAAAAACTTAAAAAATAAAAGAAATAAGGCATGGCTAAAATTTAGTAAAACTAGAGCAGAAGAAGACTTCAGGATTTACTCCGAACTTAAAAATATTTTCATTGACTACTCCAATATTCTATACTCTGACTATATTATAAAAATTGAAAATGAATTGAAACAGACCCCAAAAAACTTCTGGGATTTCGTGAAAAGTAAAAGAAAAACTGACGGTTACCCAAACTCTATGTCTTTTAATAACATAACAAGTCATGACTCCCAAATAATTTCAAATATGTTTGCTAGTTTCTTCAAAGATGCTTTCGACGTGCCTCCTTCTTTTCAAATTCCCGATTCGTTCTTTCCAGCCCAAAATTATCCACACCTGAACTCACTTGACTTGACAATATGTGAGGATTCAATTGTTCGTTGTGTCTCAGAACTTGATGACTGTTTTCACCCTGGCCCTGATGGAGTACCTTCATGTGTTTTAAAAAAATGTGTGTCTCATTTATCGTACCCTCTGTTTGTTTTGTTCAATGAATCTCTTAGAAGCTCAATTTTCCCACTATTATGGAAAAGTGCATTTATAACTCCGATTCATAAAAAAGGGTCTAAGAATGAAATAACGAATTACCGGCCGATTGCCAAACTTTCCGTTATTCCCAAACTATTTGAGTCCATTATCTGTAAGATGTTATCCTTTAATTGTAAATCAATTGTATGTGAAAATCAACATGGTTTCGTCCAGAATAAATCAACAATTACAAACCTACTTCACTTCACTTCTTTCTGCCTTGACTCCTTCGAAGATCGTAAGCAAGTAGATTGCGTATTCACAGATTTCAGTAAAGCCTTTGACAAATTGTGTCACAAGACTTTAGTCCATAAACTTAAGGCCTTAGGGTCTTATCTTAAGAACAGAAGTTATAGCGTTATATTCAGAAATGAACTCTCCGACCAATTTTACGTCAACTCTGGTGTTCCACAGGGTAGCCATTTAGGTCCTTTATTATTTATCTTGTATATAAATGACATAACATCCGTTATAAAAAACTCCTCCGTTTTAATATACGCTGATGACATTAAAATTTTCAAATCTATTAGTTCAATTAATGACTGCTCACAGCTTCAAGAAGATCTTCATAGTTTTAGGGAATGGTGCAATACAAACCGACTTTTATTGAATATTGACAAATGTAAAACTATGTGTTTTACACGCAAAAAAACAATTATAGATTATAACTATTTATTAGATTCTTCCTCCCTTTGTAAGCTTTCCGTTTTCTCTGATTTAGGTGTTATTCTTGACAGTAAATTAACGTTCTGTGACCATTATAACTTTATAGTTAAAAAAGCTAACAAGATTTTAGGTTTTATTAAACGTTTTTCTCGTGACTTTCGTGACCCCTACGTCTTAAAACTTCTTTATGTATCATTTGTCAGGCCAATACTTGAATACGGCTGTATTATATGGGCACCATACTATTCAGTCCATATAGACAGACTTGAAAGTATCCAAAAAAGATGTATGCGTTTTTGTCTTCGTTTTCTTCCGTTTTCCCAAATATTCACACCACCTCCTTATTCTCAGAGACTTTTGCTAATAAACCTCCCTACACTTTCACAACATAGACAATATCTCCAATTTTGTTTTATTTTAAAATTAATTAATGGTTCTATTATATCCGCAACAGCTCTGAATCGTCTAAATTTTAGCTATAGTCAAACTAGCATAAGAAGACAGATACCTTTATGTCCGATCTTTAGCAGAACTAACTATGGTATGAATAGCCCTTTAAATCAATTGATTTCAGTCTTCAATAAATTTTATAATTAAATTTCATCTGTTAATGACAATGTTAAAAGTAAACAATTTAAAGAAAGCTTTTTTAATATGTTATAGTATTTATTTATTTCTATGTTAATTTAAAATTTCAAATTAAAAATTATGTAAATAGCTATAAGTTTATATTAACGTTAGATAATTAACGGATTAAATAAATAAAAAAATAAAAAAGAAATGTCTTCATACAAGATATTTTTAGCGGTTGTTAAATCCTCGATGGGTAAATTAAAATTAATTTGACATTCCTCAGCAAGATCTTGCCACTCTCGATACCAAATGTTTTGATCTTGTATGGCTTTTATGGCCACTCTTTTCACGACCCGTGAACCATTCATTTTAAAAACGTTAAGCAAGAAGTCCGCTTGCAACTTCAATGTTTTTATAAACAAAGGAGAAAGACCCGTTTCCAGCATTATTACGTAGTTTGGCGTATTTTTTTGCAAATGAATTCTTTTAATAAGGTGCGTAAGGAGTTTCTACTTTTTACATCCCCATACCTGCGATCGATATAAAAGTATGCTCTCAGCTACTGCTTGAAATACTTTTAACTTGCTACTATGTGATATACACTTATTCATGAAGCATTGTTTCCAGGTCATATTAATAGCAGTTTTCGCCTTTACCAATTTCTCCTTCAAGTGTTTATCTATATTTAAATTATTTGTAACAGTAATGCCAAGGTATTTGTAGTCTCGCACACGCACACATTCAATATTTTTACGATTAAAGCTCCATTTTTCATTTGATGCATTACGTCCACCACTACTTTTAATAACCAAAACTTTCGATTTATCTATATTAATTCCATAGCTGACAAAACTGGTAAACCCTGTTAATCATGAGCTGCAGAGTTTCCGGTGAATGCGCAAACATGACTAAATCATCTGCGAACAGAAGTGCCTTAATCCGCATCCCTGCGAAATCCAATCCACCTGGCAGGAAGTCTAAAAGGTCATGTATGAATAGTGCAAACAAAGTAGGGCTTAATGTACAACCTTGTCTCACTCCCGATGAGGTTTCAAACCAGTCTGAGAGTTCTTCACCTGTCCATACAGCCGGCCTTGTTCCTCTGCATAGGTGCTCAAGAACGCGACCAAACTTCAATGACATCCCAAGAGTATACAGCTTATAGAATAGTGCACCTCGATCGATTGTATCAAAAACTGCTTTAAAATTGATAAAAAATACATACAGCTTTTTCCTTTGTTTCAAGAAATTCTCTGCCAAGCTCCTGAGTATAAAAATGTTATCAATTGCTGAATATCCTGGTCTAAATCCAGCCTGGAACTCCCTCAGAAAGTTTCCGGTCTCAATCCAACTAACAAGACGCTTATGCATATGCATCATCGTTGTAAATATCTTGTAAGACGCATTTAAAAAGGAAACCCCTCTGTAGTTAGCTGCATCAAATAACGATCCTTTTTTGTGGATTGGAAATATAATAGCATCTCGAAATTCATCTGGCGACAATTCTCCCTCCAAAACTGTATTAAAAAGTTTTAAAAGGTGCTCTTTGAGCATGACAGTCCCATACTTAAAAAATTCCGCTGGAATACCATTCGAACCGGCTGCTTTTCCACCTTTAAGCGTCTCCAGCGTTTCTTCCAACTCGCTAAATGTAAATGCACAATCCAGAGAGTCGACTACGAATCCAGGTGCTGCGAATTGCCACTTTGTCGGCGGCGCGGCGTGATTACAGGATTTAAAAGATCCTTGAATTAGGAAAGCATTACATTTGAAGACAGTTTTGTGGGGATAGTAAAACGTTTTCCATTCAGCTCCCTAGCCAGTTTCCAAAAATCAGCGGAGTTTTTACAAGATTCTAATCGGACTGCTTGCTTTTCAGCGTATAACTTTTTTTTTTAATCTTACAAAGCTCTTTAAACTTCTTATTGGCCTAAAACCCTTAAATAATCCTTGGGTGGAGTTACGGAAAATCGTCAACCACGCAAATGATGTTTTACGAGCTTTAAGAAATTCTTCGCCAAACCAGGGGGTTCTTTTTTTGTATTTTCTTTCTTTTGGATGAGTCCTTCTTGTGGGTATGAGACTTTCACAATCCGTTCTACGATTGGAGTTGCAAGTCTAGAGATCGTCGATACTCCTGAGCCTTTTTCCATTTGAGTTTGCCGAATAAAGGTATTTTTGCTAACTTTAAGTTATTGTTTTAGAAAAATTCAATTGAAAACATAAATACCTTAAAAAAAAAACAACCAAAAATTGATAAGAAATCGTTTTCGACTCAAGTATTATAAGAACAAAGAAAGATGTTGACTTCAAATTTTTGTATCTCATACAAAATATTGTTATTAATACTTTGTTGAAGTTTTAGAAAAATATATAGACGAATGGGAAGTTATGAGGTGTTCCTTGTTTTAGACAAAATACATTCAATTCATCATGACTTTGATTTGTATAAAAAAAAATAGCAAATTTAATCAAAATTCATACGAACAATAAATTCATTGAAAGAATCAACTTCTTAATCTTCAATTGGAACTGCATTTTCTTCGCATATCAATATTTTTTCTTCTAACACAATACTAAATCTCCTTTCAAAACATCACCGGAAATCATTAATTCTTTAAGAGAAGAAGATGAAAAAAATAACAAAGAACAAAATAAAGCTCGATAGGATAGAATAGCTAATCCACAACAATACTCTAGAGGCTGTTGACGTTGAAGCACCTTAAACAATGAACAAAAAATCTCTAAATTCGCACGACATCGGCAACTCTCTTTTAACAGCTCAAAGCTAATTGCAAACAATAATCACGACGAACGAACGCGACGACGATTCAAATGGACTACCAACCCACCCCGCACTATAGAATGATTTTCATTTGTTTGTATTATTATTGTTGTTGTTTCTGTTCATATTTGCGATTCTGTGTGATGTTTAGAAGGTTTTTCAGAACACCAAGAGGCAGATTGGAAACAGGAGGATTGTCGAGTTGCCATTAAAAATTCAAACATAGGTACACAATGTTTGTCATAAAATAAGGGGATAACATTAAAGCGTATATGTACTCGTATATATCTCCTCTTAAATCAAAACGCAAATATTTTATTTAAAAAAAGAAAAATTATATGAAAAGAGGTGAGGTGAGGTGGGGTTTGCTTAAAACAAAGCGCAGCTAGTAATAAACACACACTACATCTACCTTCCTATACCCACTCCACCGTCAAGTCCGCCGCTCCACCATTCCATGTATTCATGGTGCTAGTCTAGTGCTAGACGTGCGCTGCGCAATGCCCTCAAGTGGCATGTCTGACGACACGACATATTAAGAGCTCCTGCTGTCGCCCTGGGGCGCCTATTCACATATTATAATATGCACATCTAGGTATTCCTGGAAGTCAGCTTTCATTCACGAACGAACTAAAAGCGAAAACCTACAGGGCCAGAAATGCAGTGCCAGTTGACAGTGCCAGTGCCTTGCCTCCTGGAGTAGTTATGAAACTATGTATAGGAAAGGTAGGTAGGTACTATTTGTCTTAGGGAATTGGTTGCACGTGCAACATAACAAAAACAAAAACAACAACAACAACGACCAACGACATCCTTCACCCCACTGAATGACGTATCAGCAATCAAACTGGGAATGCGAGTATAATCCATTCCGTAGGTACATTTATGTCAGACACTAATAATTTCTAACATCTTATCCTGGAATTAATTAAGAAAAAGTAGAAGAAAGAAAAATAAAATTCTAGCGAATTACGTGATTTTTCTTCAATTCGCATTGCCAAAGAGTTTTTCTTTTTGCTTCTTGGTTCGCGTCATTCGTCAGTCGTAATATGGCCGTTCTATGCTGCATTATGATGTTTTAGCCTTCTTTGCATTACGAAAAACAACAACAACAATAACAAAAAGAAAACGAAAATGATATCAAGACAACAAAAATAAAAGTCAGAAAGGTCAAACACCAGCCATTGAGGAAAGCGAATACTTGAGGAAAAGAAAGGAGAGGATACAGAAAAACATAAAACATAAAACATAAAACATAGGTACACACACTGTTAATGCACAACATCAGAGGAAAAAACTTTAAAACAGAAGCTGTAAAAACTGAAGTTTTCTATCTTTAAGATACTTTTTTTTGCCAAGGATATGATATAAGCATAAGGGCTATGGAAAACAGGGATACGGGAAACGGGTAGACACTTTAATCTTTGAGTGTTTAGTTTCATTTCAAAACTTTAATTATTATAAGTTATAAGTCTTCCTGCTAAATCTTCATTGGCGTTGAATATGGGTGCGTAGAGATAAGTAGATAGATTAAAAATATGAGATTAGAAACTGATGAGGATGACTGATGCTATCAGTTCGTTTATTTTGTTTTTAATTTAGGAAAACAATCTATTTATATATTAAACAAAAACTCAGTTTTTTCAACCGAAATTAAGGTTTAATTTGAGATAGATTAGCTATTTTGAAGGCTTTTTCCCGATTTAAATGCTTAACTAGGATTATCTTACAAAAGTTTTTAGAAGCTTTTGGAACTTTAAAGAAGAATTATGTTTGCAAGTGCTGCCTAGTTAATTGGAACACACAAAATTAATGTAAAAATTCAACTTACTGTAGTGTCGACCTTTTTTAATCTGTGATTTTTAAAAAATAATATTATTCAGATCCTGTTCTGTATCTGCAACTATTTTAAAGATCCAAAAATAAGTATTCCGTCTGGCGGATAGATGGCTCTTTAGTCGGTAGGGAGTACAAACTGTAGTGTAAAGAAAAGAGACAGCATCTACATGAAAAATAAACAAACATAAGAAAAGAGAGACGAGCATATAATACTGTTGTCATTAGGATCCGTATTGTTTTATTTTTATGGGATGATTTTAATCCAGATCCGTAGATATAATCGGTGTTTTTTGGGATTACATATAAAGAACTGTGATAAAAACAGAATTACATATATTTTACAATCCTATACTAATATTATAAATGGGGGAAGACAGTTTGCTTTTTTGTTTGTTTGTTTGTCCTTTCTTCATGTAGTAACGGAGCAATGTTATGACATGCATTTTTGTGTGGAGTTAGTTACGAGGCTAAAGAGTGTGTTAAGATACTTTTTACTGCAGTTACATATCTCATTCCCAGCTCATTCTAGCTGATCCGCCGGTACCACTTATAATGAGATATCGATATATTCTTTTTTTGGGACACTAATTAGTAGCATATCATTAGATGTTTCCTGATTTTGAACGAATCATCGTTGCCTATCATTAAGCGTTTCTTATAACGACATTAACTCACAAAATTATTCTAAAACACTATTTAAATTGGGATATAAGCGGTTAAGAACCTAGGCCGAGGGATATGTGACACTATCGGAAGATATTTGTAATTTAGTACATAGTAATTCTGAACTTATTGCAATATATATACATGTACTGTACATGTTATGTCAAATTATTTCTTCGCTAACAAAAATTGGACACACGCTCATCCAAGAGAAGTAAGAGAAGTTTTTGCAATATGAATCAGCGTCTATGTACCTCTGATTTTTTGCACATTTTTTGAAGCCACATAATAGTCTAAGCTATGCTTAATTTAATTCTAGTTTAAGTTTTAAATTTCGATGCATTTTTTTAGTTTCAGTTCAGTTCGGTTTAGTCTTAGTTATGTTTAAGTTAAGTTTAAGTTAAGTTTAAGTTAAGTTTAAGTTTAAGTTAAGTTAAGTTAAGTTAAGTTTAGTTAAGTTAAGTTTAAGTTAAGTTTAAGTTAAGTTTAAGTTAAGTTTAACTTAAGTTTAACTTAAGTTTAAGTTAAGTTTAAGTTAAGTTTAAGTTAAGTTTAAGTTAAGTTTAAGTTAAGTTTAAGTTAAGTTTAAGTTAAGTTTAAGTTTAGTTTAAGTTAAGTTTAAGTTAAGTTTGAGTCAAGTTTAAGTTAAGTTTAAGTTAAGTTTAAGTTAAGTTTAAGTTAAGTTTAAGTTAAGTTTAAGTTAAGTTTAAGTTAAGTTTAAGTTAAGTTTAAGTTAAGTTTAAGTTAAGTTTAAGTTAAGTTTAAGTTAAGTTTAAGTTAAGTTTAAGTTAAGTTTAAGTTAAGTTTAAGTTAAGTTTAAGTTAAGTTTAAGTTAAGTTTAAGTTAAGTTTAAGTTAAGTTTAAGTTAAGTTTAAGTTAAGTTTAAGTTAAGTTTAAATTAAGTTTAAGTTAAGTTTAAGTTAAGTTTAAGTTAAGTTTAAGTTAAGTTTGAGTCAAGTTTAAGTTAAGTTTAAGTTAAGTTTAAGTTAAGTTTAAGTTAAGTTTAAGTTAAGTTTAAGTTAAGTTTAAGTTAAGTTTGAGTCAAGTTTAAGTTAAGTTTAAGTTAAGTTTAAGTTAAGTTTAAGTTAAGTTTAAGTTAAGTTTAAGTTAAGTTTAAGTTAAGTTTAAGTTAAGTTTAAGTTAAGTTTAAGTTAAGTTTAAGTTAAGTTTAAGTTAAGTTTAAGTTAAGTTTAAGTTAAGTTTAAGTTAAGTTAAAGTTAAGTTTAAGTTAAGTTTAAGTTAAGTTAAAATTAAGTTAAAGTTAAGCTTAAGTTAAATTTAAGTTAAGTTTGAGTGAAGTTTAAATAAAATTTAAGTTAAGGTTATGTTAAGTAGTAACTTAGTTTTAAGTTTACTTTATTTATGCAAAGATACTTCAAAACATAGTTAGAACTGCTGCAAGGTCTATTATTTTGTTTGTTTAACGTAAAGTAAAGCGTGTCAGGTGCATATTTCTCTTTTAAATAAAGGTAAGGTGATATTGGCTACATTCAAAAAAAGAAGTTAGTTGGAATGTTAGATTTTAAGTTTCCGAAACTTCATAAATTTTTGTTAGGAACTTCGAATTCGTTCAAAATATATTCGTAAAGATATGTATATATACATACATACCTTTTAAATTCAGGTATGTTAGAATGTTTAATTATTATTAATAGCAAAAACAGCTGTGTATAAAAATTGACAAGGTAATAAAAACATAGTGTAAAAGGAAACCTTCCCAAAAGTACGTCATCATTCAAAATTGGAAAGGAAACAAATTGAAAATGTAATCAAATGCTTTGAGACCCTTTTTCAAATAAATGATTTTTTCGATGCATGTAGATTGTAGATATGTACATAGGATGTTTGCTTTGTTAACCATATGAACAGAAAAAAAAATATATAAATTTACAACAAAATTGAATTGACAAAAAAAAGCTAAATTTTCATCATCTTCTGTTTCTCATTGAAAATTCGTAAAAATAATAATAAAAAAAAAAACAAATACAAATGTGACAAAATAAAAACACCTTACATAAGAGTACCTTCATACACTTTACACACAAAACAAGAACAACAACAAAAAGGAAGAAGAAGAAGAAAAAACAAAACACAAAAAACACGTCTTTTGTTCTTCACATGATGTTCAAAACACCGGCAGCCATTTCTAATAGGATTCCTTTTGTTTCTTGCAGACATTTTTTCCTATTTTATCCCTAGCCCTTTCTCGGTCTTCTATATTTTGCATTTTGATTTTTTTTATAGGTAGGTAAAATTCCTGAGAAGCCAACACACAGCACACAGGCTAACAGGCTAAAAAGGCTTGCTTTTTCTTATCGCAATGAACCTGTCTGACAGTTTACACCCTCTATCGTGCAACTACCTTCCCTCCAAACAAACGTGCAAACGGTTTTACAAAGCGTACAACTCCAGAATACTAAAAAAGGATATGGAAATTTCCCTCAGGAAAGTAGTAAAGATATACATACCTCTTGAACCTGAGAATGAAAGATTGCATATGATTATAGACAGCAGCTCTGGAATCCAAACGTTTCCCGAAGCGCATCAGAAGGAAAAACGGGCAAGCAAAAATCCATAGTTTAGAGGAACCTACCTACATACTCGTATATCTATCTAGTTTTCTATATTTACCGAAGTCCAAGGTGTTAAGTTCGCGCAAGGAATCTGTAAAAAGGCGTCCGTAAAGGGTACTTATACTTACACAAACAACAACAACAACAACAAAAATGGAGATGGAACACCACATCAATTCTACCGAGGAACACGTTCGTCGTCGTAGTCCCAAGAAGTCTTAGAAGTTTTCTTTCATTTTTATTCCGTGGAAAAAAGATAACGGAAAAAGAAACTCTTTAATCCGATTAGGTTAAGTTGTGAAGAAGGATTTTGGTGGGATTAAGCTAGAAGAGAGCATTACATAAAATATAAATAGAAGTATGTATATAAAAGGGGAGAACTGATATCTTTAATTCAACGACTTGTGAACTCTCTAAATGTTAAGAAAATATGGTCTTCCTGTATTTTTTTTTGTTTTTGTTTAATTATTTCAAAGTTGGTGTAAATGTTTCCATCGACTTTAAGTTAATTGTTCGTTTTCGTGTTTGTTTTAGAATCGAAGGTGTATTTATTTATTTGTTTGTTTGTTCGTTTGTTTGTTTGTTTGAACGCGCTAATCTCAGGAACTACTGGTCCAATTTGAAAAATTCTTTCAGTGTTAGCTCATTTATTGAGGAAAGCTAAAGACTATATAACATCACGCAGACAAATACGAGCGTAGCACGGGAATCGTTTTCCCTTTTGAGAGCTTCTACTGCGTGCGCTGCGAAAACGGTTTAAATATTGCTAATATAATGTATAACATAATTTTTCCCCTTAATCGTTTTAAAAAACAGTCCACGACAGCATATGTCTTTATTTAAAAGTTAGCTCAATATAGCCTTTTTAATGCTAACCAAATTTGTTCTTAAATAAAGCATGCAAATAACGACACCTCGGGCGCAATTAGTTCCATAATAATTCAAGTTTTGAAGGGCCAAATTTCAACATTTATCAAATATCTACTGGTAGTTGACATTCACAATAAAAATAATTTAAAATGTAGTCACTACAAATTTGACCTCATTCAATTCTCAAGAAACAGGAATTTATTTGTTCCACTAAAGCCTCCCGAAAAAGCAACGTATTTACAAGAAATATTTGTTTAGTGTTATTATAGTAAATGTCAATTGAGTTATTTCCACTGAAACAATTTCTAGACAAAATTTGACTGAAAATACTTACGTTTATACCGTCTTTGCTGGCCCATAAGGCGTGATCAGCGTATGACCCTTCGAATATGAATTTGAGCGAAGATCTTCATTTAATTTTAATACTCTTCTGATAAAATTGTAAGTTTAACTAAAATATTTGCTCTAATTTAATTTTTCTAAGAATTTTTAATTATTTGTTTGTCAAATTAGGTAACAAAACGGTTTGTAGTTTCGAAACAGAATTGTAAGAGCTTCGTCAAAATTGGTTCAAAATTTGAGAAGGTTTGAGTTTTGGTTCAAAAATGTTGTTATTGAATTGTTTTTTAATTTTTCGTAAAGTTTTAGTGATATTTCTGTGTTTTTTCAATATTTTATAAAACAATTTGTTTCAAATCGGTCAACATTTTTTTTTTGGAATTAGTTAGAATTTTCTTTAAAAATAGATTTGTATCCAAAAATGATGAAGAAGTCCATAATCGTGCAGTGTTTTGTGCATAGAATTGTAAAGAATTTGTATGAATAACGTTCTGTTTTGCTAAAATTTGTTAAGGTTTTAAGTCAAGTTCAGATTTGATTTCGAAATTGTAAGACATTGGTTATACCATTTATTTACAATTCGTATTGAAATACATATAATAGGGTGTCGATGAAATTCTTTTAGAGCTTCGTTCAAAAAATATAGCAGGGAATTATGTAGATTTAAAAAAAAATATAAACAAATCAAAAAGAAACAAATATCAAAACAAGCAACCACCTGGTTAGATTTCCTGTTTACATGAGCCGAGAGTTTGCTTATAGCTTACGTTCAAATAATATGTAAATAATAACAGAGAAACATTTTGCCGATTAATTGGATTGGAAGTAACATTTTATTTTTCTTAATTTGTTTTCTTTATTTATAAATATTCATAGATCTCGTTTTTTTCTTCTTGCTTAAACATAGCATAACGGTTTTGTGTAGTGTAAACGCAATGACAACTTGCAATTAATGTCAAAATTTACATGCAAAACAATGTGACATCTAAAGAGGTGGGCGAAGTGTACAACAAATAAACGGTTTAACATATAAACAAGACACAACATCAATTCAGAAATATAAATCTAGAGCAACAAAAATCATGTTTTTCATGCGACAGTATATTTTTTGTAATCAAAAACCTAGGCGGGCGCGTGGTTCATGGCGGTGGCGTTGGTTTGGATGATGATGATGAAACTCATCCCCAAGCCCTAGCTTATGTATCTAACCAAAGAAATCATGGCTTTCAAGACCTCTGACACATATACGGTTTTGATTTCAATTTTGCATATATAAATTGGAAAAGGAATACAACAAAGGGTGTTTTTTGCGTACGGTATGATTGAGTATCTATTTTTGTTTGGAATTTTACATGAAACCATGAAACTGCAATTCTAAACTTTATATTTGACAGTTGAACTGTCATTTGATCTTTTAAGTCATGTCATAAAACTTTAATGTTGACATTTGAAAATAATATTTCAAAGAAGAAGAAAATCTGTCAAAAGTGACATTTCAACCAAAAACGAACAAACCTAAACATTTCAATTCTTTGCGAATTCACATATCACATGACAGCAAACAAAACACCCTTTAATAGGCAAATTAAAAACTGAAAATCTCATCTCAATTGCAATGCGAGAGCAAAATAATTATTCAATTAAAACGTACAACAACAACAATAAAAAAGAAACAACATTTGCCGCAAGCGCACAACGCACTCGTACTACACTACAACCCAAAGAGTGTGCTGCATTGAAGCTGTCAAGCACCAAACCGAGCACAAAGTCAACGAACCTTGAAAGTGAGTCTCGTATGTTTGTTTTTTTTTTGTTTTTTTGTTTTTGTAAGTAACTCAAATTATAAATGTAGCGTGCATAAAAGTTGTCTGACAGGCGACACAGCAGCTCGGCAGCTAGATGGCGGTGTATGTCGGCCGGCGAACGCGGCATGGCCGAAACAGTTGCTTGATGTTGATATTAATACGAAATAAAATAAACAAACAAAATTACTGAATTTGAAATTAAATGAAGAAATCTTTTTGAATTAATCTCCTCTATTCTAGCCTGAGTCGCCGCCATCACCCGCCGCGCCGCCGCCGCGCCGCACAGTGCGTCGTCGTCGTTAGTCGCCTTCACCGGGCTTGCTTGACTTTATGGTTAGGTTTTGTATAAATCTATCTTTAGATTGCAAGTGACAAAGAGGTTTGACAGCAACATGTATACCGTATATACATATATACAAATCCAGCAGCTCAGCGTGATTCTCTCATCGCCTCTCATGCTTAGTCAAGGTCGATTTGTGACAGCTAGATCAGATTAGACACACTGTGTTTTTTTTGTCATTTAATTTGTAGCTTATGGATGGATGATAAGAAACGGTGATTTTGGATAAATTTATATATGAGACGCCTCCACTTTTGGAGAAATATTATGTCATTCGTTTGTCTCATTTAAAAGCAAGACGAATGAAATTTGAGAACGAATCAATGGGTTGTTTGTTTCGTAACATTTCGAAATGTCAAAAGAACAATAACAAAGTTATACGCCACTTTTGTTATTACTGTTACAAATTATTATGATTATGTTCAAACAATTTTCAGTGCCCATAACTCAAAAGTATTGTACCTCCTTTAAGAAGGGTTGCCAGTAGGTTCCATTGTAAATAGGCCACTATTTAAGCAGCTGTCATTCTTGAAGCTGTCAATTTTGACAATTGAAAAGAAAAAACTGCTACTAAAAATGTAAGGAAAACACTTTAACAACGCATTGCAATTGTTAAATTCGCTACGTTCATAAGTGGTATTTTTCTATTTGGAAAGCTATCACTTTTGAAGTTGTAATTCATTTAAAAAGTAAAAACTACGTCAATACTAAAAATTAAACGATACACACTTCAACAACGCATTGAAATTGTAAAAATTCACTACAAAAATAGTGAGCATTTTGCATTTTGGGAAGGTGTCAATTTTGAAGCTGTCGTTTGTTGACATTTGACAAGTAAAAACTACGCCGTCACCATAAATGAAGAAATATACGCTTCAACAACGCAAATAAATTGTTACAATTCACCATAAAAATGGTGATTATTTTGTCATTCACACAGCTGTCATTTTTTGACATTTATGATTAGTAAAAACTAGACCATTTTTAAAAATTGTAAAAATCCACTACAAAAATGGTGCATATTTTGCATTTTGGGGAGTTGTGAATTTTGAAGCTATCATTTGTTGACATTTGACAAGCAAAAACTGCACCATCATCAAAAATGAAAAAATAACCTCTTCAACAACAAAATTCACAACGAAAAGGTTGAAAGTTTTGCAGTTTCGAACTTTGGCTGATACCGTTTTCCATTGTTTCACCTGTGCAATGGAACTAACTCAGATTGATTTTTCTTCAAAAAAAACTTTGTTGTTTTTAATGTCAAAATTAAACCTCTCAACAGAAAACCCTTTTTTTAGACTTTATCTACGTTATTTCAACTCAACTGAAACTCTATATATAATTCCTATTTTTAAACTACATATGTATATGAAATCTAGATAAGGTTATATTTATGTAGTTAAATTGAAATGTAAATCATCACATAACCTGAATTTCTTCATTTCAAGAAAAACACAATTCTAAAATTAACTTCTCGTGTTTAATTATTATTATTTTATTATTTTTGTTTTCTTTTTCTTTCAAATTTGATTTGAATTCAAAAATTTGTAGAACAACAACTATGATAACTTACACGCAACTCCTGTCAAAACGTAAGATCGTAAACATAATGAACGAGGTGTTTTAGACACTTAATTTGTCCATCACAGATAAAAGAATAACACTTTTCAAGGTTTATGTTTTAGAAAAGAATTGAGAGACAACTTAATAAAAATTAAGAAATCGCATGTTTTATAAAGAATTAATTTAAAAACACACTATCTTTATATACATACATATTGTATGTATGTATGTATGTAGGTTAGAAATTATGAAACCTAAATCTATACCTACCAATTTCCGTAACAATAATTTAACATTCATTATTCAACTTATAGCTTATAATTAATCATATCAATAAATCGTTCAAAATTTTATTTATCCCCGTTAGCGTAATAGGTAGTATCTCTATACAATGCAATTTACAACATTGTTGGCATTCAAATCATTTGTTAACACAAAGGCCATATTGTTGGTGGTAGTACTGCTGCTACTTTGGATATCTCGTTGTTGACCAGCGGCAGCGAAATTCTCCTCCTCCAAACGTATTAATTTGCAATTTTTACATAACCCGCCGCCGTCGTCGTCGTCGTGGTCGTCGCCGTAGTTGTAGTTCGTCAAAGTTGCTACCAACATAGCTTCTGGCTGGTCTTCGTCCGGTCTGTTATTAGACCCACGACGACGAAGACGTCTGGTGGTGGTTAATATTACTAACCAATGCTTTGTAACTTCAACAGACAATTGCTTGAACTCACGTTGTTGCAACATACTTTTATCTCAATGTGTTTTGTGAATTTGTTGGGGCTGCTAGCTGTATATGCATGTGGCATCAACGTAATTTACAGGAAATTAATAACAAACAAACAGAGAAACAAAATAACAAACTACAAGAATACAAGAATACAAGAATACAAGAATACAAGAAGACATACAAATTTAAATTAAAAAACAAAATAAACCAACAACAACTCTAAAACTTGTTCTACACTTTTTCAGTTTTCAGATCTATCCTAATCCAACAGCAAATCATCTAAGAACAGTCAAAATCACATATTTACTCTTAAATTCATTCATGATGTCATTCTGAAACTTATTGAAGAGCCCAAAAAGTATTAACTGTCACTTCGTAGAAAACTCATATTCATAGTCAAACGAAATTTTGATTTTAATTCAATTTTATTTGACATTTTATTTGACATTTCTTTTACATTTTTTACAATTCATGTTTTACAACCAAAAGTACCAAAAAGTATTAACTGTCAATACGTAGAAAACTAATGTTAATACATAAAACACCATTTTGATTTTGCATTTAATTTCACTTGACATTTTATTTGACATTTCAGTACACGTTTCATTTGAAATTTGTTTGCCAATTCATGTTTTACAACCATGAAATGAGTTGGCTAGTTTATATGTCTAAGATTTCAAACATTTGTTTCAGTAACATTGACATAGCAGGAGAGTGAAATATATGTAAGAATTCACTATTTATTTAGAATATTCGAATATTATTTGATAATTTTAGAAAATGTTTGAGAATTCGAATCATAAAAATTATCTTGTCAAAATATTTATATGAAATTTCATTCAAAATTCCATGTTTTACAACAATAAATAAAAAAGAAAATCATTCAATTAAAAAACCTGTCAAAAATCCAATACGAGGTTTTAACTGTTTTGACAACTAAATGCCATTGCTCTATTCGCACGTTACGTTGTTACGTTGAAGTTGTCTACTTGAAGTGGAGCCACCGTTTGCTGTCACTGCGCTGCTGCTGCTGTTGTTGCTGCTGCTGTCATATACATGCGATCTTAAAGTGGGTTTGTTGCAACAACGACGCAGCAGCCGAGATTCTAGAGAAGTCGATCCGGCCAAGCAGAAATATAGAGATACTGTTTATGTAGGTACCTAACCTATACTACATACATATAGCTTGTTTTAGCTTTTGAAATAGCTCGAACTGAACTAGTCTTATACTCAGCCTCAGCCTCTGCAATCAATGACACCAACAAACCAAAGACCCACAGACATGAAGTTGATGTTGTGCTGGTGCTCCTAGTGTTTGTTGCTGAGACTTCGACTTCATGTGAAACTGTACATACTCTTGTACTTATAGATTTATAAAAAAAAATGTTTATATAAAAATAAAGGGAGCATTTGGATGCCGATGTTTACCTTTCAAAAACTAGAACCCCAAGTCTTCGTCGTATATAAAAGAAATGCAATATGCTCTATGAAGCTGTGGAGTGCCAGTGCGAGTACAGATGCAGATTGCACTGTACCTACTTCTGCCGTGCGTCGTCGTTCTTAATCGTTGCTCTCGACATGAATTGAATAGCTCACAGGGTATCGTAATAATGCTGATGGTGATGCTGATGCTTATGCATCAGAGGAACACACCAGCATCAGCACCAGGCAAGGCACGAATCTTTCTGTTGGGGCAGTTTCAAGTCATTGGACTAGATTTGTGGGATTCTATTTATTTTTTTTTTGTGTTGTGGCAGATTTTGTTTTATTTTTTGAATGAATATACAACTTACCATGGTCAATATTCGAGAAACTCTTTTTTTTTGCAGCTGCATTCAGACAGACATTTGTGGGGATATATTTTTGAATTTTATTTCTTGTTTATTGAAATGAGATAAGATTATATAGTTTTCCATAATGGATAAAGGTGCCCAGCCTGCTTTTAGAATGAGTGGGATTGTGTCGAAAAGACTATAAAAGGAGTTACTAATGCAATCGTCATTGTTTCAGAGTCACTTCTTTCGTTTCTTTGTGATTTTCTTAGAAGTTCTTAATTTAAACAATTCTTAAACAAATTGAGTAAGAAAATGTCCACAAGCAACATGGAATTAATTTCATAGTGTATAATATAACTCCATTCCTAAACAACCAAACGATATCGTTTTTATCCTTTTCTAAGAAACGAATACAAATTTCACAAAAACTGGAAACGGGGCTTAGCATTTTTCTATTCAGAATAGAAATCTTCTAAGAATTTAAAAATTGACAAGTTACTCCAAAAATTCAACCCATTATTATTTAGTAAAATATTAATTCTCTTTTATTAACAACGATGCATCTGAACACGTCTAAAAAGTGACAGTTCGTGAAAAAAAAATCAAAACAAACAAACCTAAACTGCAGAACGGAACTATTTGGCGAGTTTATGTTTCTAAAATGTCAGAGTTGTCCGTAATCTCAGTAATATATCGTCGCTGGAAAAGAAAAGTGACATAAGTCAAAATTTATTTTTTTTTCCATTAAATTTACAACCAAGCCTAAAAATGCTTAAACTTCTTGCAGGTAAAAATAATTGATTTTAGAATTAATATTCAAAACCTTAAAAGATGTTTATAAAGCATCATTTTCATAATTTCGAAAAAAAAAAAAAACAGATTTTAAAATGGAAGTCAAATTTTGACTCATGTCACTTTGCTTTTCCAGCGACGATAATATGTAAACCAAATTTTTGGTTTTTGCTATCTTCACTCTGAGAATAGAATTTGTAGGATTTGATTTATCAACAATTTTCGATCGCAAAATTTAAAAAGGAAGAAAAGGAAGACGAAACTCATTTTGACTTATGGGCGAAGAATATTCTGTTCATATTGTATTCTCCTTCTTTTCTAATAATACGTTTCCACCAACAAATAATCCGAGATTTAAGGCAAGTGATTTAAAACAAATCATGAGGTGTTTCCACAAAAAGAAAAGGAGATTAATTTGACGTTTGGTTAATGTCATAACAACCAAACTTCGAATTATTCTCCTTTCGAAAAGAAAAAAATATATGTATTTGCTCACTCATCATCTGTAAGTAATTAGTTTTATTATATTCTTGTACATATTCATTATTTTTGTGTACTTATATTTTATTTCGTCTGTGATTTCTTGAAAGTTGTTTATTGTTTTGAATTTGAGTCATATAGAAGTGAGACAGATAGTTTTTGTTGACATTTCCATCTGTCAATAAACGAAATTGGCGTTTAAATGGGTCGGTTCAACAATTATTCTCCGAAAAAAAAGTTTGTTTGATTTGACAAACTAATGTTTCCAAGTAGATTTCAATGAGTTTTATTTGAAATCTTCATTTGAGGAGATTAAAATTTGCATGGTAAATCTTCGAGATTTCAAGGAGATTTGTGACAAATCTAGCTAAATCTCGGTTTAATGCCCGGTGGTAGTATAAGCCTACTGCGAATATTCTCAGAAATCACGCAAATATAAACTGGTCAATTACTTTAAATGTCAAAAAGTCAGAAGTCATATGGATTTGACAAAATAATAAATGTTAAAGTTCTAATTTTGTGAATTTAACTTTAGTAAAATGTCAGGAAATAGTACCATTATTATGACAAGACAGAGTGTAAGCAATAAAATAGGGAGAGAGGCTTTAAAAAGAGGTGTCGATAAACATTGGCTTTAAATTCATAAATATTGCAATGATTGGGAAATACAGTGTGGTAAGGCATTCCACATTCGCTTAGTACCGCTAAAAAACGAATATCTGTACTTGACAGTACGAATGAACTTGGGCTCGAGGGTATAATGATGAACATTCCTGGAGGCGCAAGTATTACGGCTGAATTTCTTAAGAGGAAGAATGCAATTGTCTATTTCTCTAGAGCATAAAGCGTTAAAATAACGGTAAAAAAGGGTGGGACAAGAAACTTTACGACTGTGTTCAAGCGACGTATGTAAATGAGTCCACGATGATATCATCACCAATCAATTTGAATGCTCTACGTTCAATACTGCCCAAACGACTTATGCAAGTAAGTTGCAGGAGCAACAGCCCTGAGATGGAAATTTAGGACGTACATATATAAGTCTTATAGATAATAGCCATATCAAACTCAAAGATCTAAAGAGGCAGTTTTGGCGATACATTACGTATGTGATCTTTCAATAAGAGGTGATTTCGAGATTTTCAGCCTCCTTGGTCCACTGATGGATAGTGACAAAGGTGGAAAATGATGCATTGAGTTTTCGACGCATTAAATTCTACTAAATTTTTGATTCCCCATTTAATAATACTGCCTAGATCAGAATTTAATGAGATCATCATACATTTCCGTTGAAATCCACATCCGAAGAGCAGGATTGTGAAAGTAAAAATGAATATAAAAATCTAAGGTTAAAATCGTTAGCGAAGCAGTTAAGTGGATTAGAAATTTCAGACAGGAGATCATTAATAAAAATGACAAAGATTGTCGGATACAAAACAGAACCCTGGAAACACCAGCATTTATTTACTTGTATTAAACGGTCCGAAAAATAATTTCTAATCCAACGAATGAGGGGAGATTCATCAAAACCGAAAGCATGCTGTTCGCTGAGATAAACCATCAGATCAGACGTAGTTTTTTACTTGTCAAATGTCGAAAGATAACAAATAAGAAAATATTCACCATTTTTTTAATTGATTTTAAGAATTTCAGTGCATTTTTAGTAATGGCATTGTTTTTACTAGTAAAATGTAATTCAATGCCATTCAAAATGTAACCGCTTATTGGAAATCAACACAAAATATAAACCGCTGTCGTGTCCTAAAAGATTCTTAACACACTACAGATTAAGTGTTAATGGACAACGTAAGACAAATCCTTATTGGCTTTAAGATGATTATATTTTTTTTTTCAAATAACAGAAGTAATTATACATACCTCAATCGTTCTAATGGAACACCAAGTGGCGTTAAAATATACAAACTCTTTTCTTTTTCGTAATCAAAAATAACTACCATACTATATGTTCGGTTTTTTTTTGCGTTTTCAGTGGCACGCAAAATAAAGGCACATTGTAGCTTTTGTAGCCTGCCTTAAATGTTAAAACTTACATATATATTTTTATTTAAGTAAACAGCTTGTCTCATTTTCTGCTTATTATATGGAAGTGATATAAAAATACATAACAATAAAACTTTACACCCACTTCAAAAACATAAAATATAAATCACTAAATATGAAACCCCAACGTACAAAAAAATAATAATACGTTAGATATTAACATGGGAGCTGTTTGCGTTTGATAATTTTATAGTCAAAATATTGTCGCCAGGCATTTTTTGTTCCACCCCCAAAGGAGTTGTATTTCATAAAGGAATCAAAAAAAAAAACAGTCAAAAACCTCTAAGTCGCAAAAAGCTTTATTAGAATATTCTTTTCAGAAACCTTCTTTAACAGCTGAGAAGGTAGTGTGTCGTTTATTCCAATTACTTAAACACGACTAAGAATAATAATTTGTATATATGTATACAATACATATATCCTGAAGAACATCAAAGAAATATTAAGGAGTTTGGAGATACGTAAGCTGTGCGATGTTATTTTTTTTTCAATTTAAGTAAACTTTTGAAGTTGGTAATGCGGGCTCCGACTGTTCATTTACATATGTAATCTACACTAATATTATAAAGAGGAAAGATTTGTATTCTTGTATGTAACGAATAAACTCAAAAAGTACTGGACCGATTTTAATAATTCTTTTTTCATTAGAAATCTACATTATCTGTACCTATTTATGACTACCCGTGCGAAGCCGGGACGGGCCGCTAGTAATTAATATATTCAAAATTGACATTAGACCATTCCAACTATCGGGTGTTTTTTTACGAGCTTAAGGACTTAAAATAATAATAATAGGTTTTCTAATGTGGACGGGTTGATTTTGACACCTTGTGGCGGCCACATTGTTTCTTTTAGTTTCTGTCAAAATATATTCTTTTCGTCAATTACTGAAGCCAAAAAATGAAAGAAAATGATAAAACTTTATTATTAAAATGGGTGTTCTTTACCCTTTGTATGGGGGATATGGTCATTGGCCGTCTTTTATAGTCGACAATCAGTGAACAATCAGCCAACACCCGTACGTCAATGAAACTCAAGATCTGCCGAAAACATTGCCGCTGTTCGTGATTCATGGCCACCAAGATCGTGTGATTTTACCCTTTTAGACATTTTCTTGTGGGGCTTTGTGAAGTCCCAGGTCCGTGCGAATAAGCCGCAAACCACCGCGGCTCTCAAAGACAACATAATCGATGCCATCGATCTAATTTACATTTATACGCCAAAGTCATCAAAAAGTGGACCTTTTGTATGCGCACCGCGGCGCGGCGGCTATTGAAACGGTGATAAGATAAATTTTACACATATTGTTATTGATAGGGATCTCCAATAATGTTAAAACTTTATTAATATCTCATATTGAACTAGTTTTATTCAATTTCAAAATCGATCCGCCTTTAATGGAAACCCTTTTTAACGCCGTTACTTTCTAGTTTTTCAAAAATAAGACATTTTTGCCAATTTCTGATTCATCCAACATAAATTGAATTTTCTTTTGGATGAATTTCTTGAGCTGACATTTTATGAGCTGAAAATGATAAAGAACACTTAAAGTTTAACTTTATTCACCAAACAAAAACAAAAATCAAGACTAGTTTTTGGTCTAAGGTTTAAGGTCTAAAAATTAATAATATTGTAATTTGAAACCACGAATTAGGTTGGTGTACTTTTACATATTTTAAAAAATGAGTAAGTCTATAAAATTACATTTAAATGTTATTGTTTATTCTTAAATAAAATACATGTGTATGTATATTTTTTTTTCTTTGTTGGACTCATTTTTAATGAACCTATTCTAAGAGTATTTACAAAAAGCACGTCTTTAGTTACACAAAGGGTTTTAATTGCGTTTCTACTTAGAATATGTGTGATTACAAACAAACATACAAGTGATCATCACGATTATATGAGACGTATATGTATAATAAAAATGAATCATTTCGCTTATCACAGAACTTTGGAATAAGGTAGGTACCTACTTGCTTGAACGCATGAAGTTTTTGCTATAAAACTAATTAGATACGTGTATGTAATCGTACCTATAGCTGTGTGAAAACAACTTTAAGTATTTCGATTGCATTTGAAACTTGTATTAATTCACTAGTTGGCGAAATTAAGTTTTTCTTTTGTCCTAAATTCAAATCTCGCCTATTAACTTTTCTATCACATCAGGTTTTTGAAATATATCTCTATAAAAATGTTGAAGACCACCAGAAACTGTATTTTGAAGGCAAAGGTAACATACAACATAGTTTTTAACAATAAATTGTAAAGGGTGTTTTTTAGACTTGTGGTTCTCAAGATGAAATAAAACGCAAGGCGACAATCATCTCCCAGAAAAAATAGGCCAGCGATGTTTAATCGCACTTTCTTGGAAGCCACGCCCGCCACAGGCATACGAAGCAAAATAATTTGCTCACCAAAAATTTCCATCAATTAATTAATTATTTCGATGTGTCGCGCGAGCCGATGATTTGCAAACGTTTCTCAGGAGTAAGTCCATACATGACGTGACAGCTGTCAAAAGGACTAATTCCGCAAAAAAGTATTGCCAGATTGAAAACCATACGTCTAAAAAAAAACACCGGTTATGACAATTTTGCAGAGTACAAATCTTTCTATTCTATATACAGTTGAAATTATTCTAGTATTTTACTTAGTTTCTGGAAATTCTCATTCGTTATGAGTTTTCAATTGATTCTATATGAAGTTTTGAGAAACCCTGAATTTAATGCTTTCATAGTTTCGAAAACATGTTTTAGAGTCAATTTTTTAGAGCTGATTGCAAACCGAACTTAGAAAATTTTTAAAATATACGTTTTCAACATGATTTTTTTCATTTTTTAATATATAGGGTTTTTTGTTTCGAAATATAGAACTTTAAAATGGAATAAAACAAAGATGATTTCAATTTAAATTGACGAGAAATATACTTTACTCGAAAGATAATTTTCTGGAATTATATTTTAAATATGATTTCTGACTTATGACTACCACGCACGGTTGGCTCAGACGTAGTCTAAGGCACGAGTACGATAACTTTGGCGCCAAGATATAATAACGGTTTTTGGCTTAATACAAGCATTTTTTACTATGGGAGGGGGGGGGTCTATCTCCCCCGTTTAGGCGGGAGGGGCAATTTAAAAAAGTTATTATTTAAAATGGAAAAAAATAATTAAAAAATAACGGTGATACTTACAATTAAGTTGTATACATTTTTTTAAAGCCAACATTCTGTTCTATTAGCCAGTTTTTAAATCAAGTCAAAACTATGCGTAGTTTTTGAAAAATTTAATTTTAAACTCAAAATTTGAGTAAAAAAAGTTAAAAAAAGGTTTAAAGTGTAATTTTTCCAATACTTCAAGATTATCTACCATTGTTTTTATTTCAGAATTTATTGCTCTTATTTGATTTGACCAAAAACTGAAAACTAGATGATTTTATGTCTTTTAGTTTTTGAGAAAATTGAAAATAACCACAACTACTATTTTAATTTAATTCTTTTTTTTTGCTTGAGTGGTCTTATTTTGATAGTAATAATGGTATTTGCGTATGCGTAATGCGTGTTTGGGTGTATGCAACAGTAAGGTGTGCTCGAGTTTGGGTGTATGCAACAGTGGCATCTGTAAGGGGGGGCATGCTGCCCCCCTGCAACCCCCCTGCTTGGCCACACTATAGGATTTGGGGTGGGTGCAAGTTGGAGTGTGTGCAAGTTGGAGTGTGTGCAAGGTGGGGAGGGTGCAAGATGGGGTGCATGCAAAGTTTCTTTTGCATTTAAATAAGCTGGATTTAAGAAAAATTAATTTACCCTAGGTGTATCTTAATCCATACTCGATTATTACTATCAAAATAAGACTACGTTAATACTTAAGCAATGAAAAAGTAATTTAATTAAAATATTTTTTTTTGTAATTTTCAATTTTCTCAAGAACTAGAAGACATAAAGTCATCTAGTTTTCAGCTTTGGATCAAAAACAAATAAGAGCAATGAATTCTAAAAAAAAAATAGTAGATAATCTGAAAGTTTTGAAAAATTACACTTTAAACCTTTTTTTTAACTTTTTTTTGCACAAATTTTGACTTTAAAACAATTTTTTTCAAAAACTATGCATAGTTTTGACTTGATTTAAAAACAAGCTAATAGACAAAAATGTTGGCTTTAAAAAAAGGTATAACACTTAATTGAGGGTATTACCGTTATTTTTTAATTATTTTTTTTCCATTTAATGTACATATTTTTTTAAACTGCCCCTACCGCCTAAACGGGGGGAGATAGACCCCCCCCTCCCATAGTACAAATCCGTCATTAAACTTTGTCGCCAAAGTTATCGTACTCTCCCCTAGTCTAATCTGGAGGTCCAATTTTCGATGCCTTTTACCAACATTTGTGGCCGCTTATCTGCAATAACACGGCGAATGTTGTCCAATCGGCATAAACTAGCGACTTCACATATCCCTACAGAATAGTCAAGCGGTATTAAATCTCACGATTTTGAATGCGAATTGACACGTCCGTAACGTGAAATTATGTGGTTACCAAACTTTACTTTCAATAAATTAATTGTGGCACGAGCTGTGTGACATGTTGAACTTCGATCGTATTTTGAACAGAGCCATGATTTTAAAGTGTCAGTCGATTTATGTTGAAATTCATAACCAATCTAAAAAAATCACTTGACAGCTGACAAAATGTCCGCCATTTAAAATAGTGGTGCCAGCTTAAAAAAAAACCTCTTAAAAAAAACACAATCACCCTTATTTTGACATTCTCTTTCGTTCGAAAGTTATTCGAATTCGTATGATACGTATTTTCACTTTCTAACGATTCGAAAGTTCATTTTATTTCGAAACTAAAGCAAACTTTGACTTTCTAATCATTCGAAACAAACGTCATTTATTAAGCGTTCACATCTTGATGAGAGAATTAAAAGAAAAACATGTAAGGAATAAATTTTTATGAAAATCTGTTGATGTTTTTATTAAAGGTCACAGTCACACTCAAATTGGACAACTAGAGAACAAAAGGAAGTTCTTATAGAATTAATGGAAGAAAACCATGAAATCGCGAGAGGTTTTCTTACAAATCGAATCCCCAATGGATTTGATGCAACCATAATTCTTCTTCTATTTATGCTGTTTTGATTTTTCATAAATAAAACAATTTGAATTTTTGAAAGACAATTTAAACGATTTTAACGACTGTGTTACTTTTTGATTCTTGTTGACAATTGTGAAGTGTGACCAGGTGTGATTCAAATAAAGAGACTCCAAAGTTACATTTTTTGGTAATGCATGTGGGACAAACGCAAATCGAATTATAAGTACATTAATTATTTTATTAGATTAAAAGGTGCTGAGTTAGCTGTACAAAATTTTGTAATGTATTTTTTTTACTCTTTATATCAATAAACTTAAATTTATGTTCCCATATTCAAAGTGTCATTGATGGTTTTTTAAATAATTAACATCACTAGCACTTAGAACTTTATTAATTTAATTTTTCTTAAGTTAAGGTATTTTTTGTTTTCCATCCAATTGTTTCAATGAAATTGGAAGTTTGTGGAACAATTTTAAATTTTGTTACTTTGGTCACACTAAATAAGATCGAAACTTCAAACAGCTGACTTCGAATTCGAGTTCATTCCGGTTCATTTAATATATTCATTCAACGTTGAACATTATTCGTTAGAATGTCAAAATACAGAAATTTCATTCTAATGAATAGATCTATTCTAACGAATTGGCTATTCATTAGAATGTCAGAATAAGTGTGAATACTTTAACTTTAAAAAGTAACATCTCAAAAATGTGACGTTGTAAACTGATTTTGAAATGGGATTTAAAGTTAGGCCATCTAAACTGATAAGAAAAGTGCAATTTTGTTGCCAAGAGCAAAAACCATGTCTACAAATTGTAGGTAAATTTTAATTTTTTTACAGACCTCCGGAATGTTGAATTTTTAATTACATTTAAAAAAATAATAAAATAATTTGCTACCACATTTGACGTAATAGGTACACATTCAATTCGCTACGCAGCAATTACACAGTTCACATTATTTACAATTTCGCACTATTAAGTAGGCTTAAGGCACCTTTAGAGCGAAGCTAATAAAAAAAACCTCAGCCGGTATAGGTTTTTATTTGGAAGAATAATTTACACGCCAATTGGCAGACAACATTCGTTGCATATTAACAACCCACAACCTAACAACGACCGTCACTAGAATTTTTATATTTGCTGAATAAATAATAGGTAGGTCGGTCTTGATTCCTTTCCTACATACAATAGGCTATATGAAAAAATCTACACTTGATCAAAGAATGTCTGGATTTAATTTTCAACGCTCGTTAAGTTTTTTTTTTATTTTGGCTGCAAAACATCAAAACACTTCCATCAAATGACAACAAAATAAACCCACAAAAATGGGGTTGAAATAAAATAAAAAAATCTAACTCATCATACTAAAATGAGCCCAACCCGCATTTGGTGTAACGAAACGAACGACATACTGTAGATATCGGGAACATGAATGGGATTTAAAAATGATTAAGTACGGGATGCACTGTATTCCTGTAATCGGGGGGATTCACATTAGGAAGAATAATATTTTAGTAGAACACGAAATAATTGTAGTAGAACATAACGTAACACCAACCCTTATCAACCTCCCCCCCCCTTTTTGGGATGAATCCAGGAATTGAACTTTATGTGGAAGAATTTTTGTATTTGTTGTTGCTTTTATTTTCTGTGTGTTTTGCGTGTATTCCCTTTTTTGATTCAAGATTTTTAGTAGGGTAATTCATGGAATGGATCTACTAAAGAGAGAAATATTTCTTTTTTGAATGCATGCGCTTTGGAGTTTGAGAGGAATAGAGAACAAATTGTGTTCCCCAATTTTCCTCGTTTGCCCATTTTGTTTGATTGTATTTGTAGCATATTGGTCCCGTTTTTATTTCCTTTATTTTGCAAAAAAAAAATTACTACAGTGTGTTAAATAAATTTGTATAGAGTTAACTGGGTTCTCATAATTGACAGCATTGTTATTTCATAAAAATTAACTTAAATTTAAATGAAAGTAGCTGGTGTCATTCCTACCTGGCTAAGTCACACAGTGTAGCTTTCTAATAGAGCTAAGCATTCTTACAATATGTCAAAATACAAACGTCAAAATTTTGACTTTATAAAAACATGTTTGTTAATCTGCTTCTTTTTTTAAACAAATGTACTTAGTATAACTTCAAAAATATTTAAGAAAAGAAGCTGGAGTGAGATTTTGAAATCTTCCATTGATAAATTTATCTATTATCTTATTTTGAAGGGTTTTTGACCTTGTGCCAGACAATTTGATTTTGATTGTCATTTTCATGTGTTTACATTGGATTCTTTTTAAGGGGTTTATTTTGACGTTTTGCACTTGATTACACTAATTATTCTTGTAATCTAACTACATATCTTACTTCCCTGTGTCTTTTTATCCATCAAGTGTGAACGATGTACAATAAGGAGACGATAAAATGAGTCACCTCAGAAAACAATTGGCAAGGCGAGTTTATTCACTCAACATCTCTGTGATCTCCGTATTTTCAGAAATATAAACCAAATTTTCTTGTCGTTGTTGTAAAAACTCAGAATAGATTCTTGGGATTCGATTTCTCAATTATATTCTTTGTTTCACAATTTCAATAGAAAGATAATAAATACAAAGTTAATTTTACTTCCTCATGAAAGTCTTTTTATATTTTATTCAGCATTTATGGAAAAAATTCTAGGAAATATTAGAAATATAAATTTGCTCATCTAAGAAGCTATCATTTTTTTCATCATTGAAACCATTTATTAGAATTTTTTGACAGGTCGTTTATAATGATCATTGAAAATTTCTCTCATTGAAAAAAGTTTCCTTATTGCAATCTACCGAAAATTTGTTTCTGTCATTGAATCTAGAACACATATCAGTAGTCAATCATTTTTGGAATAATAGAATCAGCTGTTTAGGAAAATGAATTTCCGAAGAAAATACATTCTTAGCAAAAACTGATTGCTCAGTAATTTCCAATCAATCAGTACAAAGTTTGCAGTTTTGATCAAAAAGAAACACCATTAAATGTTCATTCAAACATTTTTCCCGATTTATTTCAATGATAGCTATAACTGGCTATGATAATAAGACACATTTTCTTATCACAAATTTGCACTTCATTTTTGAAAGATCACAAGTTGTGATGTGATGGAATCAAGAATCGACATTTTTCTGAAATTTGTCTAATAGAAACATTTACGTTGACAGTTAAACGTCAGCATCGCTAACTTTACAATAATTAGTTTGTTCTCAAAAAATGTTTGGATTTACAGTTAAAATTACTCACAAAAAAAACTTATAATAATAATATTTTCATGCTTTGTAATTTTATTATTATTTATTTATTAATAGAGAGAAGGATTTATTTTATTTTGAACTGGCAACACTGTTGTTTGATTTGAATTTTTGTTTATATCTGTGGTCCCTGTCTTTGATTTTCATCATTTCGTAAAAAAAAAAAAAATATTTGATTCAGAATATGTTTTGAATCAATTTTGTTAGTATTAATTTGTACCTATTAAAATTCTGAAGTAAATTAAGAATAGCTTCAATTTTTCTTTCGTTATTCATTTCATGATTTAAAGATATAATTTTTGACATTGGCATGTTGACAATTTCTAATTCCAACAATTTGACACAACAACAATAGTTAGCAATCATAAGAAAAAGAACAGACCACTGAGCACGTTTTGATTACACTCTGTTAGCTTTATACCCGTTTAGTAACTTGAGGGTTTTTATTTTTTTTGGTTCGTTCATTTTAATTGAAAAATGAAATGTAGAGGCTTTTGGCGATTTAGACTGTCATTAAACACCTCGGGTATCTACATTTTTCAAAATATTGAATCATCAAATATTCTACTTAGAATTTTAAATAAGTTAACATATTTCCAATAAATAGTTTTTGACCCACTGTATAAATACACTTTTGTAAATGGTGTATTAAAAACGGGAAAATATTCCCATTGGGTGTTGACGACGACGACAACGACGATGATAGTTGGGAGATATATGAGAACTAAGAACTGAGAAGGCAGAATCCAGAAGGATGGGACATTCTCCATGAAGGTGGTTTCGGGTTGGTTTTAGTTGGGGTATGTGGTGTTTTCTGTTTCTGTTTCTGTTTTTGCCATTGAAGCCAAAACCAACGGAGTGGGTGAGTGGGTGGTTAATGGTAAAGTTGGGGTCGGGCGGGTGCTGAATGAAGAAGACCAAGAATATGAGCCAAAAGAAAAATAAGTAGGTATTGTGTCCCACCCTAAAGCAAAGTCATTTTTCACATTCTTCAAAGTCAGAGTTTTTCTATTTTTCAATTCCCAAATTCAAACAAAAATAAAAGAACAACAATTAACTTACATAGATTTTGTAGAGTTTTGTAGAGTTTTTATCTGTTAAGTTTTATTTTTTCCCAATAATCCAATAAAATTGTATTCCAAATGCAAAACTCCTGCTATACATCAATATTTGAGACTCCCGGGAGTAGGGTCGATGCGGAAGTCGAAGTTGAAGTACACAACAAAAAAGACTTCAGTATAATTGCTGCTATTTTTTCTTTTTAACTTTCTTTTCGCACTTTATGGATTTTGCAACGCGAACAAAAAGCAAAAAGCTTGACAAATTGTGCGGCACTTGTAAAACTTCATTTATGCACTTGTATACTCTTTTCCTTCTTATTTTTTGAAAAACACAAAAATGGGTAGGGATCTTTCGTTTTACTTCTTTTGATTAAAACAAAAATTATACACACTATCTGCTGTGTATAGATTTTATAATGGATTAAAGTAGACTATATTGTAGATTTGGTCATAGAGAAAATCCCTTGTTTGTTTGTTGGTATATTTTCCTTATAATTTATTTAGAAAACTTTTCCAATTTCAATCAGAAAATCACATTGAAAAAATGCAAAATTTCACATTTAACATCCTTTTCGGGAGATGAAAGAAAAAACCTCGCGAGACGCAACGCAGACACCACGTCGATTCACAACATTGAGGCGAACTGGCGAAGTTCCGGCAGCGCTCGTTGTCGTCGCTCGTGGAGTGGAATGGAATACAAATACAAAATACAAGCGCAAAAAGAACGTCGGGTCGGGGAGGGGAAAAGTGTTTTGGAAATGAAAGAATATAAAAATGAAGTAATAAACGAAAAAATGGATAGAAATAACGGAGAATATAAAGAACGAAAACGGCGAAGCCGAAGGTGAGATGATGACGAAGGAGAAGGAGAAAGAATAAGGTGTAACACAAAAAAAAGAGTACAAATACAAAATAACGTAGAAGAAGAAGTTATACAAAGCAAAGCGATGAAAAACAACAAAAATACGAGCGAAGAACGCAAATTGGAATTCGCCTTTGCTGGCCGGACCGACCGGACCGACTGTGTGGTGGATTGGAGAATGGTGACATAAAATGACATTTTGGTTGAATTTCAACATATTTGGTACTGTTTAGCGCTGTAAACTGTAAAACTATTATTTTGTTTAATATTTAAAATTTTAATAAGTAATTATTTTTTTTAATTTTATATTTTGTAGTAGTGTTGATGTTGATTTTCATTTCGCCGTCTAATTGGAGAAAAACAACATTCCAATTGGGGCAGTGGAGGAGAAATCTGGATTTTGACAAATGGATGCGATTCGGTTGGCCTCTAGCGGACGTTAGAGTTAAGCATTTGTTGGCTTTAAGAATTTCAAAGGTATGTTCCCTTTGGATATGATTGGGCGCATTCACAAAGCTAGTAGCTACGTAGTCAAAATTCAACTAGCTTTGTGAATGCAAAATTTCACTACAAAGCTAGTCAATCAGGAACTGTCATATTAATGACAAATACAAATATATAAAATAAGAAACATTTGTGTTTTCAGAACTTCATATAGTTTTTTTTTCTTTTTAAATTCAATAAAACCAAATAGAAGATATAATATGATTGATTTATATTTGTATTTAAATACCGAAAGATTCATTTCATTTTGAATTCTTGTGTCCTTACCGAGCAGCTGATTGTGAAACGTCAAAACCAGTGTGCACTAACTTTGTAGCTGAAAATTTTACACTACGTCGGAGGGGAAATTTCAACTACTTTTGTAGTTAGATTTAGCCAATCAGAATCCCTTGACTACGTAGCAACTAGCTTTGTGAATGCGACCATTTACACTCGATGTTGAAAATATTCTTCTTATTTTAAATAAGTAAGTTAAATTAAATGCCTTACTTTGAAATAATTTCGACCAACAAATTTGGGAGGGGCGGGTAAAGGAGGATTTTTGCCAATTACTAGAAAACAGTGGGTTTCTTCCAAAAACCTTGTAGACACAAAAAATGAGAACTATTTTCTTCCTAAAGTTGCTAGATTTCGAGAAAACCGTCCAAAAACATTGGGGTGTAGTCAACACGTACTAAAGTCATATTTAATTTTGCTTTATTAAAACTTTAAAAATGAAACCTCTATTTAATTATCAAATTATCGGTTTGAAAAATGACTATCTTGAAGATCGGAAGCTTCTTAATGACAGGCAGTACTGCTTTCGCAGCAATAAGACCACAGGTGATCTCATGATCCATCTCATCGAGCAGCGGAGCAAATTCTTACATCGTTTTAGAAAAAATAAGATTAGTACATTTGACATTTCAAGCTCTCTTATCGAATCACCATTGTTAAGTTTCTTGTCTCACCCTTTTTTGCCGTTATCTTAATAGATTATGCTTTAGTGGAATAGCCAGTTGCATTCCTTTTTTCAAGCAATTTAACCGTTATACTCGAGCCTCCAATATTAATCAGTAATATCAATGTCAATGTCAAGTAAAGAGATTCGTTCTTTAGCCGTACTGCGTGAATGTGGACCACACTTTCTTTCTTTCCCAGCAACGCAATATTCAGGAATTCAAACTCTTTTTCCTACATTTGTTTAAAAAAAGTCAATATATTTTAGATACCTACCTATATTTATCCAACGACAAATTTTAGGGTCGCATAAAATATACAAAATTTGATTATACAAGTTTAAAAATTCTAAAATAGTGTACAATTGTGAGGTTTTTGTTGGGTCTCAGTGGGCAAGAACAGTTAATAAAATGAATTTTCAAATAATTTTACTAGCCTAGTCTGTTTTTTCTGATGGCAAGGAAGAGTTAAAATCTATTTTCTCTTAACAAAACTATGCCTGATCTCTTAAACCACAAAGCAGAGCTGAAAGACATTAATTTTCCTTTTTTAGCTTCTACATAGCAATTTAAAAAAAGCTGAACAACGACTTGAATTAAATGATATATGTATCATAAATCCAAAAACTAAAAAAAGAGCTAAACACAAGAATGTATTGGTTAATAGGAAAGAACTCTATCTATCCAGAATAAATTAATGTTATGTAAGCAAGTACTGAAACCCATTTGACATTTATGGCATCCAACTATGAAGGTGTACACAAAAAACAAAAGCTGAACCTAATCAAACATTTCAAAACTAAGTCCTTCGTGGCATAATAAATGCTCCTTGATAAAAAAAATACCGATCTTCATGGTGACCTTCAAATTAATGTTTGTGGTTAAAAAATAATATGTATCACATAAAGCCCTCTTAAGTCAATTATAAATTAAGAAAGAAAAATCATTTGTAGAATAAAAATATTCATCACCTCGAATACTTTACGACTAAAAATAATATTGCCTTCAGAATAAAAAAAAAAGTAATACATAGAAAAATAAATTTTTTGACATGTGGTACAATTTTCAGAAAAACCTAATTGACAGTTTTTTTTAAAATTAATTAATTTTCAAAAGAATTTTTCGCACAGGTAGTGAACTCAAAATTAAATATACAAAATATGCTAAAATCAACCAAAAACGGTGTTTTTAAATTTAAAGTAACAATATATGGAATGATGATTTTGCAAAGTACAGATCTTTGCCTTCATATACATACAGTTTAAGTCATTTAAGTTTTTTTTTATAAGTTTATCTAAATTCTTATTAGTTATGAAGTCTTCATTTGACTCTATATGAAGTTTTGAAAAAATTTCATGGTTTTGAAAAATGAGGTTTGGAGTTCATTTTTGTGCTCATTTTAAAACCGAAATTTGTTTTTTTCCGTTTTCAACATTATTTTTTATATTTGTTTTAATATATACAATTTCAAAACCTTGATATGATAGCATTGTAACTTTCCAACCGTTTTGCATTTGGTGATTTCGAAAGGCTTTTATTGTCTCCGACATTGCGCTGGCTATTTTTCAAATGTGTGCAAAGGAATTTAGTTACTTTTATTCATTTGTACTCGTTTTGATTCCCATGACCAAATCTTAGTATACTTGCTTTTAGTTTTAACAATTCTGCATCTTTGTTCTTATTTCTTCTTGTTTCAAAGTACCCAATAAATCAACAACAAAATAAATGAGCTTTATATATTTATTCGTTTTTTTTTTAGTTTAGTTCTAATGTTTTAAATCTTCAAGCTCCTTCTGGTCCATTTATCCACATCTTTTGATTTTGGCTCTCTGTAAATAAAAATATACTAAAAGCAATATTTTATTTAACAGTACAAAATACATCAATCTATCCTGTTTTGTTTTTATCTCTAGTGCTGTCTTTGAAAAAGGACACACAACTCATGAGAATGAGAAATTAGTTATTAAATCTTAGTCAGTTCGTTCTGTAAATCAGTCTTTAGATTATTATTAAGTGCCTTGCACATGAGCAACGAACTGCGAACTGCGAATGGACGAACAAACGTGATTTTACACATTTCAAAAAGTCAATTCCACACAAAAACACATTTAAATTATAAGAAACCAATTGACACTAATATAAGGATAATAAAATTTGCATTTTGTTCTCTAAAACAAGAGAATTTTGTAAAAACAATTTGGTAGTAACGAATCGCAGTGTGGTTGCTGCGAACTGTCAAACTCTATTCGCGTTCCACATACCATCCACACTGCAACGAATAAATTGTTCGCGCTCAACTTAACCTCAAAATTATACCACTCTTGTTTTGTTTTTGTGTGAAAGATGATGGCTGAGGAAAGTATGGAGAAAAGGGTAACTATAAATTGACAATTCGTCGCTGTCTGCGAATAGAAATAAAGCTCATGTGAAAGAAAAGTCAAAATATGTATGCGAACATCCACATCCACAGTTCGCAGTTCGCAATTCGTAGCTCATGTGCAAGATGCTTAAGATGCAAGAAGTAACTTCTGGTATAAAAAGAGAAAAATAATTCGAAGTTTTGTTTATTTTTTTTTGAGAAAGTTGTTTGTCTTAATGGAAGAGTAATACAAACGTCTACAAATGTCGCGTCGTCGGATTTTTTGAACATGCACATTTTTTTATTTAAAAATAAATTTCATACTTTTTCATTTTTGCCCATTACCAATTGTACATAATTGTGCAATAAAGAATAATTGAAATCTTAAATAAATTCAGTATAGATCATAATAAACTGTATTCATAATAATTTATGTCATAAAACTGTAAGACAAAATTCTGAACAGTCAAAATTCTGTTCGTCAAAAATCCGTATTTCAATATTTTGTATGTTCAAAATTCTTTACTTCGATATTTTGTTTAAAAGACTCAAAGACAATTTTGAAGTAAAACATTTATAAAACAAATTAATAAATATAATATATAATTTATCTATGTATGTATATCATAACTTTTTTGAAGAGCAATATTTTGAAATGCTTTACAAGAATAGACAAAAAATATAAAGCAACAGCGTCTGAATAATTGTATTTTTTGATACTAAGAAACTTGTTAGTTTTTACATTTCGCAGGTCTTATTTTTTGTTTGGTTAATAAATATACATATTTATCGACTCACGGGTTCTATGAAGGTACGAACACAATTTTAAATTTTACTTATTTGTTTATTAAATGCATATAATATTGCTTTTTGTTTATCTAATTTTCTGTAATTTAATTTCTAACAAATGGTTGAACCATGTACAAATATAAAACATTAAAGAAACACTGTTCTGTTTGATTTTGATATATGTAGGTATCAACAACCACAATCTAATTTTGTATTAAAACATACATAGATAACAAACGAATGAGGGTGTTCCTAGATAAAAAGCAAAAAGCAAACATCAAAATTTGAAAAATTGCTTCACAGCGTTTCATAAGCCAATTTAAGGAACAATTACACTGGTCAAATAAATTTAGCTTTTTGACAAGACACAGTTATTAACAACAAATCGTTTTACCGGAAGTACAAATGTTTAATTAGTGTTTCACTTAGTTTACAAAAATAAGTTATGATTCTTCATAAAACAAATGAGGTTTTGAAAAAAAACTGGAATCTTATGCTTTAATAATTTTGAAAAAATAAGTTTTGTTAATTTGTTGTGCTGATTTCGAATCTTAACTTTTATTGAGTTATGTATGTGTCTATATTTAGAAAATGCCATTTCTTAACGTTGTTTTTATATTTTTTCAATTTATTTCAAAAACTTGATTTGATAGCCTTGTTCGCAAAACTGGGGTGGAATTGGCTAAGGTGATTTTTGATAAATGACAGTCAAATTAGATATGTAAATAAAGAACCACTTTAAAATTTCAATGGTTCATTGCTTTTTTCAAGATTTAGAAAGGAAAATAATTCTAATGATAATTTTTAAAATATTTTTTTAAATGCTGAAAATAATTAAAATGATTATTTATTGAAGATAGGGCTATGGATTTAGAAAACTATCACACGTTTTATACTGCTTTAAAAAACCTACTTTTTAAGTTTCAAAGCCACATATGTCAAATTATGACCGTCTTTAGGTATTTAAGGTCAAATGCCTTGAAAATCAGTTTTTTTCTTATTTTCTTGGAACTTATTATAAAAGTTTTCGAGAATAACTTTTCTGCAAAATTTATTAAAAAACTATTTGTATATTATGATGAACTGTTTTTGAGAATAAGGATGCAGAGTATAAGCACTCTCGAATTTAAAGATTAGCTAATAAAAAGAGCTGGAGAATGAAGCTATACTTAAGGAGAGTAAGTGTTAAGTGTGTATCTTATATAATTACATAACTTGATTGCTGTTGAATCAAATCATCACACCGTTTGACGAAAAAAGTCGACGAAGTAACTCATGAATGCTCTCCAATTTACATTGGCATACTCAAAATTGTTCCTAAGGATTATGTAGAAGATTACAAGACAATCATTAACATAATACAAACAAAATATTTAATTGATACAATAATAACAAAATAGTAGCATCTTTTCCTTTTATATAACACTTTGCGCCCTCCATCTCAAATACGGTTTGTCATATAAAAAAGCTTTTAATAAACCTTTTAGACAATTTTATTTTCTACAACTTATATAAATGCAAAAACGATAGGAAGTATAAAAACACGAGATATTCTCCAAATCTGATTTTCATAACGCTCACATGTTGTCGTCGTTGAGGTTTGTAATTCTTAAACAATAATTTGTATACAAATTTAGCTTCTTCAGTTTGATTTTGTGGTTGACACTATTTTCTGACTAGGTGCTGTATAAAATGCACCTCAACTCCGCTTTCAAAATTTACTCTTAAAATGAAAAAAAAAAAATATTCTTATGATAAATCTCTTTTCATTTTATACACACAATATTTTGTGACTTTTAGTCCAATGCGTTTCCCCCAGGTACGATAGTATGAAAGTTGGGTTCATCAGTTAACTGATAAAAGAATAATTTTCTTGTATTTTTCTTCTTGAATTCATTTTATACCAAAAAGATCACCTTCTTGCATCTTCTGTTTCTGCCATTTCCATTGCCAAGAAAAAAGGTCGAAATGGTTATATTTTTGTCCACAAAGCTAAGTTTTGACATCACAGACATAAAATTTTAAAATAAATTAAATATCATAGCTTTTTTTTTTTGTAAAAAAAGAGACTCATCTGTCAGTGTGTTTTCATTTGGCATTTTGCATTTTGCTGCTCTCCAACTCACTTTGCTTCAACACCATACAAAAATTAAGGAACTGGTAGAAAAGTTTTGTATGTAGGTACAACATTTATAAACATAAATATATGAGAGGTGTAAGCTTGAATGAGCGCACATTAAATATGTAAATAAGTCTCCACCGCACATAAAAAGCCATAGAGGAAATATATTATCTAGAGTCCCGACTTAATGGGTTTGCTCTCTTTTTGCCTACAAGCTAAATTGGGAGGATTTTGTCCATAAGGATAAACATGTGTTAGTTGTCCCGTGCATTTCTTATGGGAAAAAGCCATTATGAATGTAGTTGTAATGGAATTTGTGCCCATATTGCTCAACCGCGGGCAAAAAACTATGAGGTGAACTCGGCCGTTCAAAAAAGACCATGTATATTTTAATCCATCCGATTATCATATACCAACATTTTTTAATATTTACCCTACAACAGCTTCTCTGTTTAATCAATGACAACAGCAACAGCTTTTCTGCATGCTTTATTTTCAAATTACATTAAATTAATTTTCTCACAATAGTCAGCAGTTTTCTCTTGCATTCATGCTCTGCACTTACCTGGCTGAAGTGTATTATGTTTCTTGTATCATATTATTTTTGTATATTTTAGGATTTTGTAAATTTAGCTAAGTAAGCAAAATGATTGTATAAATAGTATTGTAAGCTAATAAAATTTATCATTTACGATCAAAAGGTTGTTCTGTGTTATTCATTATTATTGCTTCCCCCCACCAGTGGTAAGGGGCATTAATAGTTCACAAAAAACAAACTTCGCACTATACTGCAACATACAATAGGTACAAGCACCTTTTTGTATATCTTCATTCTGGTCAAGGTTTATGTACCCTGTCCAGGAGTCGGAGCAAAATAGTTCCGACTTAAACATTGGTGACCCCGACGTGATATAGAACACGATCAGCCTCTTGATTGTAAGTGATATAAAGCGTTCCAAGGGCTAAAACACTTGGTGTCCCAACCAGAGATCCAAGTATCCAGAGATCCAAGTATCCAGAGATCCAAGTATCCAGAGATCCAAGTATCCAGAGATCCAAGTATCCAGAGATCCAAGTATCCAGAGATCCGAACCAGAGATCCAAGCATCCAGAGATCCAAGTATCCAGAGATCCGAACCAGAGATCCAAGCATCCAGAGTTCCAGGTATCCAGTGTTCCGGTGTTCCAGAGTACAAATCTTCATAAACTTGCGTTTGGTATTTAGCATTGTCGAGGCCGTGCCACAGATACAAGTACCTAGAGTTCCAGTCAAAAACAACTCTTTGTAGCTGAAATGGAGGAAACGCAAGTATTCACTATTGTGGCTAGGCAAAAAGCCATAACCGATGAGTTACTACGGCTAAAGACCAACATTGGTAAAGACAGCCCTGACCGTAAAACAGCCGATTACAAGGCGAAAAAATTATTAGCACTAGAAGCTCTTTGGTTGGAGTTTTCAAAAAACCATGACCAGATAAAAGCATATGTAAAGGCAGACACGCCTTATATGCAAAGTAATACCGTCGAAAGGGTAAAAAAGGCGTACATTGAAATCAAACAAACTTTAGAATCCATTGTACCTATAGATGCCGACCCTATCAAGAAAACTAGTGGAGCGGCTAGTTTAAAGGAGCAAGCAAGCTCCAGAACAGATATTGGCAAGATACAACCTGTAGAAGTTATCCCAATATCAGAAATCGCCAGAATTATACGAAGACAAAAAACAGCCGCACAATCTCTACAGCGGTTGCTGTCCAGTCTTAGAACTACAGAGACTTGGAGTTCTACCTTTTGTACAATAAAGTTGAATACACTCCAAAAATACTGGATGGAGCTGGAAGAAATGCATCGCTGGATAAATGACCTTTCTGAAAATCCAGCCCAGGATGGATACGATATGAATGAGTTCTACAAGTTAGAAGATGAAGTCTCGCAAGCTATAATTGCATTGACAACCAAGCTTGAAGAAACCACCATACAAAGCTCATCATCGTTCCTTCCAGTTGGGACTCCTAGTCCCAGGCAAGCTATGAAACTTCCAAAGATAACCTTGCCCAAATTTGACGGAAGCTACATCAAATGGAAACAATACAGCGATCTGTTCAGTGAGCTTGTTGACAAACAAGACATAGCGAATTGTCAGAAGCTTTTTTATTTAAAAACAACGTTAACGGGTGAAGCCGAGAACCTGATAAGGCACTTTTCAACATCCGATAGCAACTATAGTGCAGCATGGCAGGTAATTAAAGATCGGTATGACAACCCTCGTCTACTTGTAACTGCGCATGTACAACGATTGCTGGCGCAACCTGCAATCCAAAATGAAAGCTCGAAAGCAATTAAGATGTTGCATGACACCACCCAAGAGTGCATGCTTAGTTTAAAGGGTCTCAACATCGACACTACAAATTGGGATCCCCTTCTTATGAGCGTTCTGATAAAGAAACTGGACAGAAATACGCTCACACTTTGGGAGCAATCACTCAAGCAACCAAAGGCATTGCCATCTTTGAATGAGTTCATGTCGTTCTTGGAGATGCGATTTCAATCCCTAGAGGCACTAGGGCCAAGCCTAAGAAAAGGTTCAGAAGAGCAACGCCAAAGGTCCAGACCCGACAAGGCGTATACGACACTAGTAACTACAAGATCAACATGCGTCTTCTGCAAAGGCAACCATCAGCTGTACTTCTGTGAGAAATTTTTGCAATTAAGCCCATCACAGCGCTTAAACCTTGTGCAAAAATCAAGGCACTGCACAAACTGCCTTAAGTCAGGACATGCCTCAAATGATTGTTCTTCCAGATGTTGCACAAAATGCCAAAAGAAGCACAACACACTTCTTCATTTGGACGAGTCAACAAGATCCAAAAATTCGAAAATGTCAGCATCACCAGGCAGCACAATTCCCACCGCGGACTCAGCAAGTCTTTGCACTTCCGCAGCGGGCACCAATCCCAATATCATAAACAAACAACACAAATCATCAAGCGTGATACTAGGCACAGCAATTGTCCACCTTAAGTGCCAAAGTGGAAAACAAATATCATGCCGAGCGTTGCTAGATTCTGGATCACAGGTCAATCTAATAACAGATAAACTAGCAAAATCATTAGGTCTGCGGGAGGCTTATGAGACGTTATGTGTTGAAGGCATCGGTCAAAACAAGCAGGCGTCTCATCGAAGAATTAACGTTGAAATAAGCTCAAAAATCAACGGATTCTCTACCCGAGTGGAAGCACATATTCTTCCAAAAATTATTTCAACACAGCCATCACGGCCCATCAATACATCAACCTGGAATATTCCAAATAACCTTGTTTTGGCTGACTCACAATTCGATCAGCCAGGACCTATAGACTTGCTCATCGGTGTTGAAATCTTCTATTCGACTTTGGTTGTTGGGCAAATAAGCCTAGGAGATGATCTTCCAACCCTGCAAAATACCGTATTTGGATGGATAGCAGTAGGCAAGGTATCAACTAACTCATACAACCCTATGATGGCATCTTGCGGAATTTGCACCGCAGATGAAGCTCTTGATCAACAGATTGAAAGATTTTGGCGCTTAGAAGAAACAACTGCAGCTACAGACAATAATTTCACTCAAGCCGAGAAACGATGCGAGACTCACTTCATCCAAACAACAACTAGAGACTCCACTGGTCGATTTGTGGTTCGGTTGCCCTTCAAAGAGGCACCTACTTGCCTGGGAGAATCAAGGGATATTGCTTTTCGAAGATTTATTGCTCTTGAACGAAGACTTGCGAATTCACCAGACTTAAAAAAGCTATACAAACAATTTATGGAAGAATATCTGCAATTGGGTCATATGCAAGAAGTATTCCTTCCTCAAATTGCCAAACCATATTACTTTTTGCCGCATCACTGCATTCAAAAGCCAGACAGCAGCACTACTAAGCTAAGAGTAGTATTTGATGCCTCCGCCAAGACATCCACAAACCTTTCCCTTAATGATATTCTCTCCACTGGTCCAACCATTCAAGATGATGTCTTTTCAATGCTGCTACGATTCCGCATGCCAAGATATGTGTTTACCGCAGATATTGAGAAGATGTACCGGCAGGTACTCATACACGAAGAGGATCAGAAGTTCCAGTTGATTTGGTGGAGAAGCAGCCCAAATGATGCCTTGAAGTGCTTTAAGCTTCAGACAGTTACCTACGGCACCACCTCAGCATCATACCTAGCCACAAAGTGCCTTCAAGCATTGGCCCAAGATAACAAGGAACGATTTCCATTGGGATCAACGGCTCTGTTACGAGACTTTTATGTAGATGACGTGTTAACTGGCTCGGACAAAATTGCCGAGTTGATGACAACCCAATCGGAATTGCAAACAATTTTGCAAAAAGGTGGTTTTAAGTTAAGAAAGTGGTGCGCTAATCATGCATCTCTTCTGAAAGGCATTCCGCTCGAGGACCGAGAAACGGAGCTTGACTTCGGCAGCAATGTTGATGAACACATCAAGACAGTAGGACTTACGTGGATGCCAAAATCTGATCAACTCTGTGTCAAGACATCCTGGATTGATAAGGTTCGAGTTACCAAACGATCTGCATATTCCGACATCGCACATCTATTTGATCCATTGGGGATTATGGCTCCGGTGGTCGTCGTCGCAAAAATATTTCTCCAGAAACTGTGGGAATTGAAGCTTGACTGGGATGCAGCATTACCTCAAGAAATGCAGACGACATGGCTCAAGTATTGTGAAGGCCTACAATCACTGAACAACATCAAAATTGATAGGCACATATTTTCTCATAGAAACCCGAAAAACATACAATATCACATTTTTGCTGACGCTTCGGAGAAGGCCTATGGAGCAGCAGTATACGTCCGATCTGTTAGCAGTGACAACAGTATCACAGTACGACTATTATGTTCTAAATCAAGAGTAGCACCATCAAAACAAACAAAATTAGCACAGCAAGCAACTATTCCCCGACTAGAGTTATGTGCCGCTTGCCTTGCCACTGAGCTCCTGCTTCGTTTACAAAAGGACCTTAAGATTCATAATGAAGCAACATTTTTATGGACAGACTCAGAAATAGTTCTTGCTTGGATCAATTCGTCATCATCGACCTCACTCCCTGTTTTTGTTGCTAATAGGGTATCGCGTATTCAACAAAATACAATACTTCAGCAATGGCATCATGTCCCGTCAAAGGAAAATCCGGCTGATGTGCTTTCACGTGGGATAGCACCTGAACGACTTCAAGATTGCAACATTTGGTTCTACGGACCAAAGTTTCTGCATGGAGCCACTTCAATTTGGCCACCTAAATACAAACCGATTGACAAGAATCTATCCGTTGGAGCCACTGTTCACGAGTCATCCCCGGATGGAGAGGGATTTTTAACTACACTCAACCATAAAAATTCCTTTAAATTTGCAGAAAGAATAGTCGCCTTTATACTAAGGTACCTTCACAACCTGAGGAAAAAGGCAATGATAACCAAAATCAAGAAAAATGAAAAAGAATTGTCAGCTGAAGGAACTCAGTTGAGGCTGGCAGACATCAAGCTGAAAAATGGTCCCCTATCAGTTGCGGAACTAAGTCAAGCAAAAAAGAACATCTTCAAGCATATGCAGCAAGACCAATTTAAGGATGAAATTGGACATCTGAGGGACGAGGGTGAAGTACCAAATAAGAACCCATACAAGAGTCTGACACCCTTTTTAGATGAAGAAGGACTGATTCGTGTGGGAGGGCGTTTAGAAGCATCGTCGTTGCCATACGACGCTAAGCATCCCATATTGATACCATATAATCATCCTTTCACCAAAATGCTATTTGTTGAAATTCACGAGGACAACAATCATGTTGGGCCACAAACCATGCTTTCGATTGCTAGGCAGAGCATTTGGGCTGTAAAAGGAAAGACGATTGCCCGATCAGTGCTACACAAGTGTGTCAAATGCGCTCGTGCCACACCTAAGCTTTTGTCACAACAAATGGGAAATCTGCCTGCAAATAGAATTGAACCAGCAAGGCCATTTATCAACACAGGCGTTGACTTTTGTGGTCCGATATCAACACACTACAAGATAAGAGGCAAACGGCCTTAAAAATCGTATATTTCAATCTTCTGCTGCTTTTCCACTAAGGCCTGCCATTTGGAGCTGGTAACCGATTTAACGGCTCAAGGTTTCATAGGTGCACTTAAACGATTCATGGCCAGAAGGGGCCATTGCAAAAACATATACTGCGATAACGCAACAAACTTTGTGGGTGCCAAAAACCAGCTATCAGAACTAATGTCTTTCATGGAATCCAATACTGAAAGAGAGAAAATTACATCTTCATGCGCTACAAAGGGATGTGACTTCCATTTCATTCCCCCTCGTTCACCACATTTTGGTGGTCTATGGGAAGCTGCGGTCAAATCATCGAAGCATCTGCTACAGCACACTCTGGCAGGAGCATCATTGACGTACGAGGAGCTTGAAACAGCTGCAACTCAAGTTGAAGCTATTTTAAACTCAAGGCCCTTAACTCCATTGTCCGATTCGCCGAATGATCTAACCGCTCTTACGCCTGGACATTTTCTCATCGGAGAACCTCTCATTAGCAATGTAGATCCCACAGCTACAGCAAATGATTCAGGGGTACTTACTCGTTGGAATCTCGTAAATCATCTCAAAAATGAGTTCTGGCGCCGATGGTCACGTGATTACCTGAATCAGCTACAGCACAGATATAAATGGAAGGAGAGTTGTCATAACGCAGAACCAGGGATGATGGTCATAATCAAGGAAGACAACACACCAAGCTTGCGATGGCCGCTTGGACGTATCACTAACGTAATAACTGGAGACGACGGGCTGGTTCGAGTGGCAGATGTGCGAACAGCTACTGGGATATTCCGTCGTGCTATACACAGATTGGCTCCACTTCCAGTTCCAATCCAAGATGATGATGTCGATCACTCATCAACATCGATACATTCGCGCCAGAAGTCTGATGATGGTCCAGTACCAAAAAAGAAGTTCAAAACTTCACTTGGCTCAACAACCCTTGCTTTACTCCTGGTATTTCTATTAGTACCCATGATAGCATGTGCTCCAGTTAAGATTCAACCATTTCTGTCACAGCCAGGGATATACTTTGAAAACTTCGGGACCTCTGCCATAACCTCAAGTAGTTGGAACATAATCGCGTATTATGACATGGACCCTTATTGGACCGAATACGATTCCATTATAACCTATAGTAGGAAGCTAGAAGAAATTTGCCTACTATTGCCAAATAAAAACGAAACTTGCAAGGAGACAGTCCTCCAATTTGACCGGATAACCGCAGACATCGAAAAGGATAATGATCTCTTATCCGTAACATCAATCAGAGTTCGTCGTGGTGCTCTAAATTTCGTAGGCAATGTGGCTAATGCGTTATTTGGGGTTCTTGATGATGAATACGCCAACCACATGTCGGCTACAATAAACGCAATAAAGCAAGATGAAGGCCACATAGTCAGCCTTATTCAAAATCAGACTTCAGTAATTGATGCAACCATAAATATTATAAAACAAAATGAACAAGAGATAAGTTCCCGTTTTGAAGAGATAGACGAAACCCTCAAACAGTTCGCAGCTGTTATTAATGATATAAGACAACAATATCACCAGGAAAGACTGCGTCAGCTTTTCAATTCAATCGCATTGCAGCTTGTGTTAGTATCTTCACAATTTCAAAAGACCCAAGCCTCAATAATAGACGTAATGATCGATACTCACCATGGAAAAATTAATCCTCAGCTTATTTCAACGGCTCAGTTAAAACAAGAGTTCACAAAGATAAAAGCTAACCTACCTTCCTCAGTCAGACTTCCAGTAGCTTCAGACGAAATTACGAAGCTTTATCATCTTATGAGTATTCATGGCAAGGCTCTTAAAAACCACATAGTCTTTAAAATTGAATTACCACTCCTAAGTCTTGATGAATTCGAGCTCTTCAAAGTTACTCCCGTTCCAGTTCTTGTCGGAGAGTCATTTTTTACCATACAACCATCAACCGACTACATTATGATTAACCTGCATCGTGACCAGTACTATCCTCTATCAACACTAGAATTTCAAGGATGTTTTTCCCTTACTGAAGAAAGACATCTATGCCATCTGCAGCATCCGATTTACAGACGTGGATCTGAAGTAAGCTCATGTGAAATCAACTTCTTAAACCATGGTCAACAAACTCCTGCATGCAAAGTTGTAAACGCCAACGATGGCCCTCATTGGGTCCAGCTGCACAAGCCAAATGAATGGATTTACGTTTTGAAGGTTAAAACCACTCTCAATGTTGTTTGCAATGACACCGTAACACAAACCGTTTTAGAAGGTTCTGGAATTCTGCAAATTCCACCCGGCTGCATTATTAAAAATGACTTCATAACCTTGCGTGGCCATTTTATACAAAGAACGGTCTCTAGGATGTCACTCCTTCCAGCTGGAAATCTAACCAAGTATGCCTTGCCAGACAATTTGACATCAACCTCTTACGAAATCTTGCCGTACAAAAAACATTTAGAGGAATTGGATGCACTCAAGCGAGAACTCTTAAATATTACCAAAGCGTTGCCTTCCATAACATATCAAAATGATGTGCACCAATTTACAGTGAGCTACTTCGCATTAATCATATCCATCATAATCCTTATCTGCTTGTTACGATGGTCATACTACTATTACTGCAAAAACAGAACGGTAATCTCAAAAGAAGAAAGAAAGCCTAGCAGAACCTTGGCAGATATCCAGGCTAACCTCGACTGCAAAAAAGAAGACCCCCACGACAAAAATCCCAACAACATAACCTTCGAAATGGTACTATAATTTCGAACATAGTTCAACGGGCGGAGAATGTATATTTTAATCCATCCGATTATCATATACCAACATTTTTTAATATTTACCCTACAACAGCTTCTCTGTTTAATCAATGACAACAGCAACAGCTTTTCTGCATGCTTTATTTTCAAATTACATTAAATTAATTTTCTCACAATAGTCAGCAGTTTTCTCTTGCATTCATGCTCTGCACTTACCTGGCTGAAGTGTATTATGTTTCTTGTATCATATTATTTTTGTATATTTTAGGATTTTGTAAATTTAGCTAAGTAAGCAAAATGATTGTATAAATAGTATTGTAAGCTAATAAAATTTATCATTTACGATCAAAAGGTTGTTCTGTGTTATTCATTATTATTGCTTCCCCCCACCAGTGGTAAGGGGCATTAATAGTTCACAAAAAACAAACTTCGCACTATACTGCAACATACAATAGGTACAAGCACCTTTTTGTATATCTTCATTCTGGTCAAGGTTTATGTACCCTGTCCAGGAGTCGGAGCAAAATAGTTCCGACTTAAACAGACCAGAAAGAAAAATTAATTTTGCAACTTCCTTTCAGTGAAAACTGTACTAAAAATAATATTTGACTGCTTTTGGCATACAAATTCTGTGATTTTTATGAAAAGTTTCGCTAAAAACAAAAAAAATCATGCAGAAAGTATAGGCGCACCATAGAACTCCAATGCGAACGTGGCCTAATTTGAGTTTAACCCAGTTTTGACAGATTAACAGCAAGGTGAGTATTTTGACAATTCTACGAAAATGTAAACAAAACAAAATTAATTCCCAGTAATGCAAATGAAGGTAAAACAATTTAAATACAAAATATTAATTTATTGAAATAAAAATATATAATGAATTTGCACCTAATTTAATCCTCAGATAAAGAAGAAACCAAGGAGAATGTTGCAACAGGAAAAGTGGAATCTCCCGAGAAGGAAGCCAGCAACGCCGACGTATTTATTCTGAAGCGAAGAGGTACAAATTCAAGGTCTGTTCATTACGTTAATTTTAAGTCAAATTATATGAATATTATTTTGTTTTTTTAGTTAAAACTACATCGCTCTAATCCGATGGATTCTTATGTCCTCATTTTTAATCAAACATCGTCTGGCTATCTGCTATCGTGAGCTGAATGACTCCAATTTGGCTATTTCGACATTGCAATCGATTCCGAGTAAGTCTAGACTTCCAAAGATAAACATGCTTCTAGCAAAGCTACAACATCGACAATCAAGAAATCCATTGGAGGCTATTGCCTCTTACAAAGATGTACTGCGTGCCAATGGCCATGTAGGCAATAAGTTCACTCTTGGAAGTCGGCGTCTATGGAATTGAAGTCAATTCGTTGGTAGTGAATGGTAAGCAAGCAATTATTTTAAATATTTTGCGTGTTTTAAGCTTCTTTTATAATTTTATAGTGAGTTCGGCTCCAAAGAATGTTGAGTGGTTAAGTTCGTGTATAAAAGGCCATGCTCAAATGTTTTGATTTGTTGCTGAAAAAAAAAAAAAACAATTAGTGCTTTCAAAGTTTGTGGTTTATGTTACTTACTTTGAAGTGGTCTTGGCATTATGAGTTTTCTGGTCAATGAACGTGCAATGAAATTGTAGCAAATTGATTGGTTTTGAATTGTACCATTCCCGGAATAGTGCTCGTAAGTCGATCCTTTGATTAAAAATTTGTGGCAAGTCGTTTGTGACATTCTTATGCGAGGCAAATTCCAAAATCCTAATCGGACCATGTCACAAGTGCACAATTTCCGATTGTATTATTTTTGGACATCTTCGGCAGGTGAAGGTTGCGGGTTCCCAATTCTTGGAACATCATTAGAGTAGTTTGTAGGGGTATTCCTGTGTCGACGGTCTTCTATGTGAGTCCAGTTAGTTGTGTTCAAAATGCACTTAGTTTTGGTGATTCAATAGGCATTATGTATTCATGGAATTCAGATTTTATTTTTCCAGTCTATAAGTTTACCACCATTTCTGGAAATTTTAAAATAGTACATACGAAAATGATGAGATTTTCAATATTCAGAAGACTTCCTTCCGACTTCCGATTCCCGTCATTTAGAAGGTGTTCTCACAGCAGGTTACTTCTAAGTCGACTTTCAGTTCCTCATTTACTTGGTATGTGTCGGCGTAAGCGGCCGCTGTCTCGGTCAGTTCAGCGTCCCGCTATCATTTTGTGAGACAGTTGCACTCTATGAAACCAGAAAATGTTGCTTTAATTGTAGCTGCAAGTCGTTTTTTTTGGTCGGCTTGCAGCATCATATTTCTTGGCGGCTGATGAATAGGCGGAGGACGTTTTGGAAATACTAAAGAACAATAGAATTTAAAATATCCATTACATTACTCGTAAGTTAATTTAATTAATTAACCTGATTTGCCTGCATAGGTACTCAGCCGTTGCTGTTGCTGCTGTTTAGTCGCTCCAAAACTAGGCGGTCGATTATTAATGTCGAAGCTTTCACTTGTAAAATTGACTTGAATCTCACAAAGTAACACAAAGTCGATGGCATAGCTGAGGATGTTCGCTAATTTGGAATTGAATTCGTAGCTTTGGTGGGGTTGTTGCTGCTGGTGTTGTTGCATTACAAGCATCTGACTATTTGCAGCGACGGTGACACCTCCGCCGTCAACACCTGCGGCAGCTATGACCGTTGAGATGTACACACAAATACAATGGGCAGCGTCTATCGTTAAAAACATTGATACTATTTTGTTAAGAGAAATATAATACAAAAAACTTACCTGTAAATAAGTATACTTTGTCTTCCAGATTTCTTGATGGAAATTGCTTCCTGCATTATGGTATGTAATGGGCAGCATCTAAAATGGAAACACAGAGTATAAAATAAATCAATTATTGTTGCACCTCCTTCGCTGCAATTTGACTTACTTTTTATTCAATGAAGTGAACTTGTATATACTTTCTTCATTATAAGGAATTTCGGTCTGAAAAATATCAAATTATATTAAATATCAAAACAATTAACAAAAACTTACTCTTCAAATCCGAAATCCATTGTTTTGTTTTGCAAAATTGATTGTCATTTTTGACAGGTCACAAAAATTCCATAAGTTTCTATTTTAGCCCAATCCTTCATTTTGTTTTTTTTCCCCCACTCACATGTATTCACCGATAGCGAATTTGAGAGAGTTCACCTCGAATTTGAGAGAGTTCACCTCGAATAAAATTTGAGGGTGTTTCAGGTAGGACGGGTACCAGTCGGGACTCTAGATAATATATTTCCTCTATGATAGCTACTGCGATTATTACGATCACGGAATTGGCGATCCCGATCGCTTCCACGTCCACCGCCGCCGCCACCGCGGTGGTAATCGCGGCCGCCGCGTTCGCGGTTTCTGTTTGTGAATTCGCGATTACGATAGTTGGGTGGCATGGGTGGAGGACCGTTGCCGTTGCTACTGCTGTTTTTGTGATTGACGCCGGGGATCTGCATTCCGCTGGAACCCATCGAGAAGGGATGAACTGAGGGGGAAACGCCCATGGGCATGCTATTTCGCTCTCCGACTCCACCCTTCCACATGGGAACGGATTCGTCGTAGGGCGAGTGTTTCTCGTAGCCTCCTGGTGGGGGAGGACGAGCTTGCTGCGGCGGTGGATAGTCCGGCAGCGGAGGACCATCGTAGTATCGCACTGGCGGCGGTATCTGCTCGTACATGGGTGGCGGCATATTGGGTGGTGGTAGTGATGCGGGCATAGCGGGTGCACCGGGCATCATATTCGAAAATGGAGGAACAAAAGGCAACGGTGGCAATTGACCGTGCATGGTACGCATATAATCGGCGACATATGCTTCTGCTGCGGCAGCAGATGTCATGTACCTCTCCCATGGAAGAACACGATCTGAGCGATTGTACGGCGACGATGAGCGTTTAAAGCTTCCGCCACCCGAGGGGAGAACACCACCACTCATTTTCTGATGGTGACGAGGACCACTCGAGATGTACGGACGCTTTCCACGCATCGGACCACCGATAATTCTTTGCGACATATCCAATCTAATTCAAAGACACCACCAAGAGCTTTAACAGAAATGCTGGGTGGCAGAACCCATGCCACTTGAGGGATATCACGACGAGATTGACCGCTCATACGAGCAAAACCAGAAAATTTTCCTGAAAATAAAAAAAATTTATTAATAAATTTTATAAAAATGAAAAAGAAATTAAAAAATATTTTATAATTGTTGGTTTTGTGAATTGTATTGAATGACTTTCATTGGAAATGCGTTTTATCCATATATAATAGTTTAACTCATAAATCAGTTTCCGGGATACCTTTTTGCGGTGCAACTCTTTAATCAGATACTGAGCAGAGCAAGTTTGCATAATATAAAATATATAAAAATAGATTTTTAATGTATTTTTATATTACATTGTGATTTTTAGAAAAATCCAATTGATTTGTTTTTTAATTTTTGTACAAAAACGAAGTAACAATGTTTTTTTACATAAATGAAAGTCTTGAAGAAGAATTCTACTTTAAATTTTTGGAACAAATATTTCGAAAAAGTTACTAACAAAATGTAGTGTAAAACAAGTTTCCTTTTAAAATTATTTAACATTTCCTTGATTGCTAGGCAAGAACCGTTATTTTGGTAATTTTATATTTTCTTATGACCCGGTTTCCCCGGGTATTGAATCGTCTATCTTTTTTTTTTTTGAAGGGTAGTTTGGGCACGAGTATGATAACTTTGGCGCCAAATATAATAACGGTTTTTGGTAGAGGGGCTTAATTCAAGCATTTTTTATTATGGGAGGGGGGGGGGGTCTATCTCCCCCCGTTTAGGCGGTAGGGGCAATTTAAACAAATTATTATTTAAAATTGAAAAAAATAATTAAAAAATAACGGTGATACTTACAATTAGACCACTCAAGCAAGGAAAAAGTAATTTAATTAAAATATTTTTTTTGGTAATTTTCAATTTTCTCAAGAACTAGAAGACATAAAGTCATCTAGTTTTGAGTTTTTGATCAAAAACAAATAAGAGCAATAAATTCTGAAATAAAAACAATGGTAGATAATCTTGAAGTATTGAAAAAATACACTTTAAAAATTTTTTTTAACTTTTTTTACTCAAATTTTGAGTTTAAAATTAAATTTTTCAAAAACTACGCATAGTTTTGACTTGAATTAAAAACTGGCTAATAAAACAGAATGTTGGCTTTAAAAAAATGTATAAAACTTAATTGTAAGTATCACCGTTATTTTTTAATTATTTTTTTCCATTTTAAATAATAATTTTTTTAAATTGCCCCTACCGCCTAAACGGGGGGAGATAGACCCCCCTCCCATAGTAAAAAATGCTTGTTTTTAACTGTTCTATACAAATCCGTCATTAAACTTTATCGCCAAAGTTATCGTACTCTCCCCGTAGTTTGTATTTAGGCAACTTAAATCAAATGTTTAAGTGGTTTTGCAATAAATCTATTTTTGTAAACACCTTTACTTCAGTAGAGGTTGTTAAGAAATGACTAATGATATGTTTTTTGAATTCCAATGATATGATAAAATTCGGATGAAGAAAATTAAAATTATGTATTGGTTCCGTTCAGCCATCAATCCAAAGTTATCCGGACAGTTTGTGTTGATGGACTCGCATAGAAAAATACAGCTGATGAATAAATGATCTTTACCAAAATTTTACAGGGCGTCCGGTAAATAATGGATTCTCATGAAATGACATATAGTGCATTTTATGACTACACTGAAACCGCAATAAAAAGGGCCTACCTCAAAAGGTATTAAAAATATGTGAATATTTTAGTTTACGTTTTTAAATACCACGAGGATAAATAGATTATATGAACTCAATCGATTTGCTTTAGAAACAATCGATATAATAATTTTACAGCTTTCGGACTTTTTTTTAATACAAACTCATTAAATTTGTTTTTATTTCTAAACATTGAAAAATTAAAAAGTTGTAACATCTCTGGAATAGGAAAAATTGTGATTAACTTTTGCTTCAACTTTAGATTTCAGAATTGTGTAATTTTTTCTTTGACTTGACTGTAAAACATTTCCAGTGCTACCAACCATTAATGATGGTCACTTGCAATGTACCGTTAGTTTTACTTACAAGTGTCAAATTTGCAGCGGTCAAAAAAATAAGTGCTGTGTAGAATTGCATTATTTCCGGTCTTTTTTACTTCCGATCGCAATTTATTTATTAAATTTAGCGCTAGACTTGTATTTTAGCGTTTAATAACATCCTCGCCCCATACTGGAGGTGAACTCTAAGAATTAAAGTTCAAAAGTCAGTGGAATGCGATGGTGAGAATTCATTGCTTGCCAGTTGCCTCTTGTGTGTGTTCTTTGCATTTAGCAGAAGGCTAGTACATTTGATATACAAGTGAGTGTGTGTAACAATTATTTTACATATTAGCAGAAGGCTAGTACATTGGGTAAACTACATGTGAGTGTGTAGATCTTGTTGGAGTGTTACATTCTCCCCCTCTGGCGCAGAGATCGTCCCGATGATGCGGCAGGACTAATTGTTGGTTTCGTTGTTTTTCTTGGTCGTCCTCGTCTACGGATGGTGCGAACAGGATTATCGTTGAAAGTCTTTGCTTTGTACTTTCTTATGGATGACACATGATAAGTTCCCAAAGGCGTAGTTAAATCATCATTTGAAGATACTTGGTAAGTCGAAGTGCCAAGTTTATTTATGATGGTGTAAAGTCGAAGCTGAAGTGCCCAAGTGTAAGTGGAAGTGTAAGAAGTAAGTGTAAGTGTAAGAAGTATGACGTCTCCTCCTTTAATGTAACCGCGGAATTTGTTTATTGACCAAATAATGGCGAGGGCTTCTCGTTCAATGGTCGAATAATTTCTCTCAGCGGATGAGAGCAATCTGAATGCGTATTCGATTGGGTGTTCCGATTCCTTCTCAACCTGGAACAAAACTGCTCCCAAAGCGTAATTGCTGGCGTCTATTTTCAGAATAAAAGGTTGACCTTCAACCGCTTGCTGTAGCACAGGTGCTGTCGTAAGTAGGGTTTTCAGGGTGTTGAAACTTTGAATTTCTTCTGGTCCCCACTTCCATATGGCGTTCTTTTTAGTAAGGTTACTAAGTGGTTTGGAAATACCTGCAAAGTTTTTGACAAATCGACGGTACCAAGAACAGGTTTGTAGAAATGAAAGTACCTGTTTTACATTGGTTGGTGCTGGTCGAAGTGCGATTGCGGATGTCTTTTTAGGGTCAACTTCAATGCCTTTGCTTGTAATAAGATGGCCTAGGTACTTAACCGTAGGACAGCAGAAGTTGCACTTTGCTCTGTTTACCTTGAGCTTAAATACTTTAAGTCGTTCAAAAATCGTTTTCAAGTTGGACAAATGTTCGTCAAAACTGCTTGAACACACAATGATGTCGTCAAGGTAAATGAATATAAATATTGCTTGTAGACCTTGTCGAAATTTATCCATTAACCGTTCAAATGTGGCTGGGGCATTTCGTAGTCCAAACGGCATTCTTTTAAATTGGAACATCCCGAAGGGGGTGATAAATGCTGTTTTCTCGATGTCGTCGTCGCATATCCGAATCTGGTAGTAGCCAGTTTGAAGGTCAAGAGTCGATTTGTAGAAGGTTGGTTTCGTTGCGTGTAATAGATCATCTATTCGAGGGAGAGGATATTTATCCGGTACCGTTATACGGTTCAACTTCCTGTAGTCAATACAGACACGGATACTGTTGTCTTTCTTTGGGACAATTACAACAGGTGCAGCCCAGGGTGACTCACTCTCCTCGATGATATCTCTTTTAAGCATATGATCGAGTTCCTTCCTCAGTTGTTCTTTTCTTACCGGTGACATTCGGTATGGAGTTGAGGCGACAGGTTCATTTTCTCCAGTGTTTATCTTGTGCACTGTGAATGGAGTTGGTTCGGCAGGTGCTTCGAACAACTGTGTTTCGCTTAACAACATCTCGTTTAGCCGTTGTCGTTGATCTATACTTAGATCACTCCCCTCATTTTCTCTGAGTTCCACTTCCATCATCAGGATTTCGGTGAACCAGGATTCCGAGTCAATATCTGCCTCACATCTAACCAACGCAACGCCAGGAACAAACTATCAGTATCCCGCTTTCTCTCAGGTGTTACTTCATTTCTCAATGAATCTTTAAAGATACCCTGTATCGAGTGTGGGGAGTACTTGTCTTGAGGTGTAGCGATGGTTTGTTTGATTTTGCGCTTCTTTGCAGACGTGGGATTTGACGTAGCAACGGATGAATTTGGGGTGGCGTCATGGAATGTTGTGGTTAAAAGCGAGAACGTCTCGGCTGGCTTAAACTTTTCGAAGCAAGCTGTTGAAGATGACGCCGCACTCGCTTGAGTGGCGTTTTTCAATGGCCGAGAGTTTTGGGGTGGTCCCATTGAAGTGACCTCTTGAGGTGGTGTTTTTCCAAATAACCTTTCAAAAACGTCTTCGAGTTTTGATTTGCGTACTTGTGTATTTGACGTATCGTAAAACTCAAATTTCTTCTCAGGTTGATCTGCAAAGTACCAAATTCGTTGACCCATATCAATAATCATGCCATTGTGCTCCAGAAAATCGACTCCGATGAGTGTGCGAATATCTGTTGCTTTGGGCAACGCTATAAATTTGATCGGTCTGAGTCTGTTGCCTATGACGATATTAGTTTCGCCAATGTAGACTTCGTGATCATTTGATTGACCATCTGCCAGGGTCATACACACGTCGGCTTTCGTAAACTTGGTGCCGTTTTTGAGTAAATGTATGAACAATTCTCTTCCTGCGACGCTAGTACGTGCTGCCGTATCCAAGTATGCAATACCTGGTTCTCCATGGGATGCTATCGAAATTGTCGGCAGATCATTGCCAAGGGTTGTTTTTATGCAGTTGAAGGAAACTGTTGACGGTCCTTTTGGCAACTCTTTGCACGTTGGACAATTTGACCGCACGAAACCCGGGGTTTTGCATTTGTAGCAATGTATTTTTGTTTCTTCTTTTGCGGATAGGATTGGATTTTCTTGCCGTTCTTTCTTCCTACATTCCTCAATGGTGTGGCCTGGATGTCTGCAGAAGTTGCAGCGCTTTTTGGTAAGCACTGTACTTTTAAGGCACTCTCTAGGTGCGCTTTGCTGCTTTCTTTCCAAAATTGAGAATTCAACGGCTCTAGCTCTGTTGAGGAGCGATTGGAAAGAAGAAAAACTATCTCTTGGAACTCCCTCTCGGATTTTCAAGTGAAGCATGCCGTATACCATATCCAGCATCATTGTTTCTGTCGGCTTTGGCTCGGGAAGTTTTGCCAGAAGAGCTCGTTTCTCACAGATAAAATCGTCTGTTATATCTGTTTCTTTCTGTTTTCTATCAAACAACTCCATATATACACGATAAGCTGGCACTTCAGGAGAGTACGCATTCCGGAGCAGAGTGATGACGTCTTTCCATTCCCTTACTTCGCTCTTAACGCCTTGCCACCAATTACTTGCAGCGTCTTGAAGAAGTAACGGAAACCCCTTTATGGCGTCTGCATCGCTTATCCGTTCCACTTCTCTGTATACATTTATAGTTGCAATAAAACTTTCGACGATTGAGCTGTCTCGCTCACCTTTGAAACGAGCACTGCAATGGCTGAAACTGCCTTGTATTACTGACTGCTTCTTGACTGCCTCTATAAATTCCTTTAACTGTGCTTCGGAAAATTGAGCCATTTTGCGTGTTTTGGCCAATCTAGCACTTCTTCGTCTTGCTTCCGTTGTGGAATGGGTTACCTTAGTAGTCTTCTTTGTAGTAGAGCGTTCAAGCTGATGACTGTTTTGAGCTCCTTCTAAAACTGGATCTTGTGTGGAGAACTGGCCCCACGTTGGGCGCCAATTGTGACGGTGCTCTTGTCGTCGTCGGTGAGTTGTGGGACATACAGTCAAACCACACAAGTAAGCAGCTTTGCTGTGATCTCAACCGCGTTCGTGCTGTCCGGGGACTACAGCGAACGTTGAATTGGCAACTCAGTAAAGGATTGAAGAACGATAGAAAGGAAAGGAGAGGTAAAATGAAAAGTCGATTTTTAAAATTTAATCAATTAGATATGACAGTTATTTTTATTAATTCAAAACTAAAACTAAGTTATAAAGTAGAAATGGCAAGTGTAAATACAAGATTGGCAAGTGAAAAATACAAGAATAGCAAGTGGCAAGTAAAATTAACAAGTTAAAAATTGGTAATTTAAATCCGCGCCGCGACCACGATGTATGGCTTTTGAAGTGCAAGGGACGGTGGAAAGCCGACCGTCGCCCTTATGTTCCAAAACCACAAATAGCAGTATTTTATTGAAAAAGTAAGCGAACTTCTTGTTTGTATAGGTTTTTGTATTATGTATGATGATGGAAAAACTCAACTTCGATACATAACCAGTAATTCTATAAACCAAGAGTGTCGATGTACTGATTTTGGCCACTATTAATAACATCCTCGCCCCATACTGGAGGTGAACTCTAAGAATTAAAGTTCAAAAGTCAGTGGAATGCGATGGTGAGAATTCATTGGTTGCCAGTTGCCTCTTGTGTGTGTTCTTTACATTTAGCAGAAGGCTAGTACATTTGATATACAAGTGAGTATGTGTTACAATTATTTTACATATTAGCAGAAGGCTAGTACATTGGGTAAACTACATGTGAGTGTGTAGATCTTGTTGGAGTGTTACAACTTGATTTATTATATTATTTAAATTATAAATTACTTGTTGTCTAGATCCTACATCTTTTATAGCTTTTCTTAATAAATCCAAACTAATAACCTCTTCGTTCATCGGTATAAACTTAATTTTATAACCTTGTTCAATATCTTCTTTCTTGATATCATCAAGTAGATGACTTTTACGAGAGTCTATTTCTAAATTGACAATTTGCAAATTTCTATAATCAATAGCAAAGCTGCTTATATTAGGCACAGGGCCTCTGCTCTTGTCTATGATACTCAAAACTGTAGTTTTGGCTTTTTCACGTTGACCCGCGGTTAACAAAAATGCAATACTTTCACTATCTAGATGCAATAAAAGATATTTTTGTGATATCTGAGCATGATCCTGATTTTCAAATAAAAACTCTCCTAACAATAGCATATAAAAGCAATTACCTTTATAACGAGAAAGTCTACTACTTATAAATGATTGGATTTTATCTTGTTTATCAGTCTTACCTCCATCCAATATCATTCTTAATTCATCAAAAAAATTCTTTGAACAACTTTCATGACTTTTGTTACCTGTATTCTTTCCACGAGATGGACTATATGATACAACTTCTTCAAGTGTTTGCTGTAACGTACTCGACTGACAATACTCAGAAAAATCTTGAATCTTCCCTAACTTATCTACTAAAAATTTTAAAATGTCTTCCTTCTTACGATTAATAACAACACTAGAATCCCAAAACTCAGCAAAAAAGAAAATACGCAAAATTGCTTTCTTCTTCTCATCAGGAGAAAGGCTAACAAAGCCTTCCCACAACTTGTCAAATTTTCCTCTATCCTTGTCCTGCATCTTTATAAAAGCAGAAAGTTCATTTTCTTTCTGCTTATCAGTCAGAATATACTGACTTGTGATCTCTTTAAGCTTTCTGAGGGTTTGTTCTTCTAACTCCTCATAATTGTGCAAGGGTTCCTGCTCTATACTTTCTTCAATACCTTTTTCAGAGCTACTAGAAAATGCCACAGAACTCTGTTTGTTAATAGAACTTACTTCTGTTAAACCATTAGCGAAATATTTCCTTAAGATATTTAAATGGTTTACATCTTTGTTTACCGCTTTCAAGCTCTCTTTTACTTTAGCAGGATCATCATTGCCATTTCTCACCGCATTCAAAATTGCTTTTGCATTTTCTAAAGCGAACACTCCGCAGTTGCAATAAACCTCTTGCTGTAGAATAGATAAATTGTAAATGTTGCCTTCCGAATATCCTTCGTTTTTTAAAAATGTATCTAAGGGTACGCATATATTATCATTTCCATTTTGTTTAAGAGGAGCAACCTTTCCCACAAAAATGACATCATCATCGCTATTTTGTTCAACATTTTGACCGTTACGATCTGCGTTTCCTTGAGAGGCTTTATTCTCCGCATCACTATCAATCTTACCTCTACCAACAGCATTTACACGACACTCTTCAATCCCTACTCCAAAAGAATCTGCATAGAAAAAAACATCTTCCTGCTCATTAGTATGGATAGCAACCAATGTTACTCAGTGGTTACCATCTTTATTGACAATGTAAATTAATGTTTTATCTTTATTCTTCTTGAACTTATCTAATTTGCTTGGTAGCCTACCACAACCTTCAACTCCAAAAATCACATTGTTATCTTCAGTACACTTATATAAGTACTTTGCAATGTCATCAATAACAGTATTTTGCAAGCATATTCGCAAATTTCCCCCTTCGGTAGATTGAATAAATTCTTTAGAAGATTGATCAAGAGAACTTTTAGCTGAAACACTACTCCCCTTATAATGATTTTCCCTATTTTGCAAGGACTGCTGCTGTATAATACTAGCCTCTTGTAAGTTCATTATATTACGCAAAGGTACTGCAGATAGTTTCTTTCCTTTCAAAGGATCAAGAAACTCTACTCCTCCAGTATAAACAGCCATCAACGCATAATAAACTGCCCACCAACCACAGTCGCTTCCATTCATTTGCTGACCAGTTAGTTCGTTATTATCATTAAAAACTATTTCGTTCTCTTTACAAAAAGGGAGCAATTTTACAGTAATCTGATCTTCGACAAAGTTGTACCCTTAGTCAAACCATCCTTTAATCTTTCAGGAATCTTTCTTTTGGCAAAAGAGTCAAAAAAGAAAACTTGATACTACTGATCATTACTTATTTCTTCACCCAATAAATTCCCATATTTTTTAGGCAGCAATACCCAGCTAATCCAGTGAAAACCTCCTTCTTTTTTATCAATACCTGTAGGATCATTAGCAAGAACTGTTTCAGTGTTAGCTATAAAAATAAAAGGCTTATCTAACTCAGTACCATAATGATCATTTATTTCAGAATTATCTACAACTCTTCGACAAATATGTTTCAGTGAATCTCTAATAGCCTCCTCTTCATTAAACCCGAAGTTAATAGGACTAATATAATAGGCAAGCTGATTATCATTATTTGCAATTACCTTGTTCATAAAATTGTTTATATGATCAATATCTGCCCATCCTCTAGAATTACCTGAATCATCACTACCGAATGTTACTTGGTTTAACCCATGGTAAATATCAATTGCAGTAAGATGAATTTTGCCTTGTAAAGAATCGCGATTAGATTGGTTCTGTGCTTGTGACTGCTGTTCTGCTCCTTCTTCGAGATCATAATTTTTGATATATTCAATCAAAGAAGGACTTTCTTCATCTGCTATACCATAAACCTCTTCTCTAGAAACTAGTATAGCTCCTTCAATATCTTCTTCGAGGTTACTAAGAAGTGGTACAAAATGATTCTTGTAATTTACCATAGTAATAACATTAGTACCTTCGCCTTGTTCGCTTTCAATAACATTTGTATCACCTATAGGTTGTTCTTTAAGTCCTATCACTTTAATTTTTACTTTATATTTGTCACATATCATTCTTCCTTCAATATCTAGTCTTTCCCGTATAGGAATAGGACCATTTTCTGTAGCCACACTTTTAATATAGTCCAAGTATTTGTCAAAAGTCTCCTGCACATCTGGAACATCATTTCCCTTTTTATCCTTAATATTTTCAAGATGAGGAAAAGCAATATTCTTCTGTGGAACAAAATAGCCACCTTCATTTGCATCCTTTACAATTTTATCTTCGTATTTTCTAGCATCATTTGCACAATCTTTTCTTAATGATTTTACATTAAACCTTTCACTATTTTCGACTAGACCTTTATCTTTTAGCTCATTCAATCCTTGAGCAACTGAATCAAAAAAACAATCCCCTTCACCCACAGCAGCTCCGATCTTAAAGCCCTCAGGCAATTTCTTCCTTAATGCATCTAAAAGTTGATTGAGCTTTTCTTTTTTCTCTTTATCATCCTTTACATTTTTTATCTGACTAAAAATGGGAATAGAGTCTCTAGTAACAAAACTTGACGTTTCTAGAGTGCTCTCACTATCTGGATTCAAGCTTTCATTATATAATTTACTGGATTCTTTACTCTGTGCAAACATATCGATTCACTATGTTAAACTATTTTTTTTTTTCAATTCATTTTTATTAATTCAATCTTAAATCTATCTTAAAGCTAGACAAAAATTCATAAAACTAGCCTAATTAACCATAACTTACAACTAACTTACTGGTCCCATACGGACCCTCTAAGTTAAACAATAATACTTAATGCTAATGCCTTTCGGCCCTAAGATCTATTTTAACTTCAATTCAATTTTATTTATTTTTGTATTCATTAGAAAATTTAAAAAAACTAATGTCAATAACTATGTTAAACTATTTCTTTTAACCAACTGTTCTAACACAGATTGCTTTGGCTCACGCATTTGCTCCGCTTTCTCAATTTCACGTTTTGAACCTTCAAAAGGAATTGTTTCAGTCGCTTGTACTATTTCTTGTACATTCCTGCTACCCTTCAAATGATCAAGATATTCTCTAGCTGTCAGACTTACTTCTTTTCTGTCTAGATGACCTTGGAATTTTTTGCTACTTAAATTCATATCAGCATTAATAAGTAAAGGTAAGCCGCCTTCCACACTAATTTTAGTACCAAGCTCATATAATTCTACTCTGGATACTTCTTGACCATTGACTTTTATAAAACCAAGCTCCTTATCTTGCTCTGCTAGAAGTTGACATTCTGTTCTGATTTCTTTTGCTAAAATTTGTTTATCTTCACTTGACAACAACCCATTAGCTCGCTCAATGTCAAAGTGTTCAACAAGGAACCCTTCTTTTTCTACTTTATAGCTAGCAGATTTCATTCCTTTTTCTACAGCATCTATAAGCTGATCAACACTTTTCAATCCAGAAACAAATGCTGTATTGCTATCAAAATAAGCATAATTATCACCTATTCTATAAACTGCAACAACGTGATCACTTGTTACTAAGTGAATAGCAAAATCACCTTTAACTTCAGTTATATAATGTGATAAATCACTAGGTGTTTTATAGTCCTTATTATGCATTAGGTTTGAAGGCAGGCTATTCGTAGAAGAATCTAGCTGTTGTTCGAAATCATTAAATAATTTACTAAAAGCAAAAACCTCTCTTTCTTCCATTTTAGATACCTGCTTGCCCTGCACTATACGCTCGTAAATTTCAGCGGAAGTTTCTAAATTACTTAAAAATGACTTGTCACTCTGTAAAAATAAAGCTTGGGATAAGCCACGTGTAATCTCTACACATCTACCATCAATCTCAACCCCACGTGCTTTAAAAGAAGATAAATAAAGCCCTTGTTTCACTGGTTTAATAGATAACGCAAACTTTGATAAGTCTGAAAACACTTCTCGTTGCCTCTTGCTGTAGTGTACTGACTGTATTTGTTTTTTCCTTGTTCCTCGTCTCTGGGATAAATCTCTTGAGCTACCTGCTACTGTGTCTAAAATTTTATCATCTTGTCCTTCCGTGTTTTTCTCTTAATTTTAGAATCACCTTGTTGTAAACTACCCAAGTTTTGTTCTTGCTCTGTTCTACCGGATGCGCTACTCAGGTTAAGATCTGGATTGGTTATTTTATCTTCTTCACTAATATTCTGCTCATCTAAGAAAGCAGAAGGAGCTTTTTTAACTTTTTCTACTTTTTTATATAGTGTATTAAGTATCGTATTCGGTGAGTTATTTTTGATAAGATTATTTAAATAATCCGTTTTACTTCCTGCTTTATCAAAACAAAAACCATGCAATTTTTCAAAGGCAGAACAAATACTAAGTCCTACTCTATGTAACACCCTAGATAAATTTTTTGGTGTAAAAAGTTTTTTCTCGGCTAAGAAGTGATTTAAGTAATTCCTTTCATTAAAACATGATTTGTGGAAATTTTTTAAGATAGAAGCTGAATTATTTCCTGCCATGTCTAATATTGTGGATAAGTGACTTGCCGTAAACCCTACGCTATAGAAATCATTCAAAAGCTGCGTATTGTTCCCTTGCTCATCAAAACAAACATTGTGAAAATCTTCCAGAGCAGAACAAATGCTAGCCCTTGCTCCATGCAGTATATCAGATAATTTGTTAATAGTAAAACCTGCCTGTGAGAAATGGATTAAATACGCTTTTGCTTTTTCTGTGGAACAAAAATCATGAAACTGACCTAAACTACTTACTGATGCGCTTAATATACTGCACAGACTCTGAGGATTAAAACCTATCTTACGAAAATCACTTAAAAGTTCTGTTTCCTTTCCTTTATCGTCAAAAAGAGTATTATGAAATTTTTTTAATCTATGAGAAGCGCGAGATCCTGATCCACATAACATAGAGGATAAGTTACCTGGCTTAAAGCCTACATCATAGAAATTATTTAAAAGTTTTGTCTCTTCTCCATTGTCGTTAAAACAAACGTCATGTAATTCTTTAAAAGCACTGCTAGCTTTGGCTCCTACCCCACTTAAAATACCAGACAAGTTACTTATAGTAACATTCCTTTCCTTATTCTTTTTTTCAGTAAAATGTTTTAAATACTGTTTTTTATTTCCTTGCACATCAAACCAAAGATCATATAAGTCTTTAAAAGCTTTTGTAGTATTCGCTCCTGCTCCACTTAAAATACTGGACATATTAGGTAAATTTATTCCTTCTTTTTCTAGAGTTTTCAAATATTGTGTTTTATTTCCTTCTTTATCAAACCAAAGATCGTATAAGTCTTTAAAAGCTTTTGCAGCATTAGCTCCTGCTCCATGTAAGATACTGGACATGCTAGCAAAACTTGTTCCTTCTTTTTCTAGAGTTTTCAAATATTGAGTTTTATTTCCTTCTTCATCAAACCACAGATCATATGAGTCTTTAAAAGCTTTTGCACCATTGGCTCCTGCTCCATTCAAAATACTAGATATGCTAGATAGATCTATTCCTTCCTTTTCTAGAGTTTTTAAATATTGTGATTTATTTCCTTTTTCATTAAACCACAGATCATATAAGTCTTTAAAAGCTTTTGCACCATTAGCTCCTGCTCCACCTAAAATACTAGACACATTAGTAAGATTTATTTCTTCTTTTTCCAGGGTTTTTAAATATTGTGTTTTATTTCCTTCTTCATCAAACCACAGGTCATACAAGTCTTTAAAAGCCTTTGCACCATTAGCTCCTACTCCGTGCAAAATACTGGACATATTAGTTAGATTTATTTTTTCTTTTTTTAAGGTTTTTAAGTATTGTGTTTCATTTCCTTGCTTATCAAACCAAAGATCATATAAGTCTTTAAATGCTTTGGGAGCTTTAGCTCCTGCTTTACTTAAAATACCGGGCACATCAGCTAGATTTACTTTTTCTTTTTTTAGAGTTTTTAAATATTGTGTTTCATTTCCTTGCTTATCAAACCAAAGATCATATAAGTCTTTAAAAGCCTTTGCACCATTAGCTCCTGCTCCATTTAGAATACTGGATACATTAGTAAGATTTATTTCTTCTTTTTCCAGGGTTTTTAAATATTGTGTTTTATTTCCTTCTTCATCAAACCACAGGTCATACAAGTCTTTAAAAGCCTTTGCACCATTAGCTCCTGCACCATGCAAGATACTGGATATACTAGCAAGACTTATTCCTTCTTTTTCTAGAGTTCTCAAATATTGTGTTTTATTTCCTTGCTCATCAAACCACAGATCATATAAGCCTTTAAAAGCTTTTGCACCATTAGCTCCTACTCTATGCAAAATACTGGATACATTAGTAAGACCCATTCCGCTTTCTTCTAGAGTTTTTAAATATTGTTTTTTATTTCCTTTTTCATCAAACCACAGATCATATAAGTCTTTAAAAGCCCTTGCACCATTAGCTCCTGCTCCACCTAAAACACTAGACACATTAGTAAGATTTATTTCTTCTTTTTCCAGGGTTTTTAAATATTGTGTTTTATTTCCTTCTTCATCAAACCACAGATTATATAAGTCTTTAAACGCTTTGGGAGCTTTAGCTCCTGCTTTACTTAAAATACCGGATAAATTAGTAAGATTTATTTCTTCTTTTCCCAAGGTTTTTAAATATTGTGTTTTATTTCCTTGCCCATCAAACCACAGATCATGTAAGACTTTAAAAGTCTTTGCAGCATTAGCTCTTGCTCCATGCAAAATATTGGATACACTGGCTAAGCCTATTCCTTCTTTTTCTAGAGTTTTTAAATATCGTGTTTTATTTCCTTGCTCATCAAACCATAGGTCATATAAGTCTTTAAAAGCTTTTGCAGCACTAGTTCCTGTTCTGCCTAAGATACTAGAAACACTAGCTAGATTTATTCTTTCTTTTTCTAGAGTTTTTAAATATCGTGTTTTATTTCCTTGCTCATCAAACCACAGATCATATAAGCCTTTAAAAGTCTTTGCAGCATTAGCTCTTGATTTACTTAAAATACTAGAAACACTAGCTAGATTTATTCTTTCTTTTTCTAGAGTTTTTAAATATCGTGTTTTATTTCCTTGCTCATCAAACCACAGATCATATAAGCCTTTAAAAGCTTTTGTAGCATCAGATCCTGATCCACTTAAAATACTGGACATACTGGATAGGTTTATTCCTTTTCCTTTCAGAACTTCTAGACATTCTTTTCCTTCCCCTGCAATTAAAAAATCTAAGAACTGATTAAATCTAGGTGTCCCTTCTTTACCGGCAACACTTTTAGCAAATCTAATTTCTTCATTAATATTGTGTACATCCACAGGCGACCTCTTCAATACTATATCATCTTTGTCTGTAACAGAACGTCTTCGTTTTCTACTCGTTTTACGATCTTCCTTACCTGTACTCCTTGAATGATCGTTTTGCTCGTGTGAGGAATTTTCAATATCTTGTAATGGTGTAGAAATGTAAGATTGAGAAATATTGTTTGCTACCACATTACCGTAAGCAACACTTTTAGCAAATCTAATTTCTTCATTAATATTGTGTACATCCACATGCGACCTCTTCAATACTATATCATCTTTGTCTGTAACAGAACGTCTTCGTTTTCTACTCGTTTTACGATCTTCCTTACTTGTACTCCTTGAATGATCGTTTTGCTCGTGTGAGGAATTTTCAATATCTTGTAATGGTGTAGAAATGTAAGATTGAGAAATATTGTTTGCTACCACATTACCGTAAGCTTCCTCTCTAGAAACTTTTTTGCTTCTCTTTATATCTTTTTCAATATTACTAAGAAGTGGTACAAAATGGTTCCTGTAATTCACTATGTAAATAATATTATTACCTGTACCTACCTTACTTTTAGTAACATGTAATCCATCTATCTCTTTATCTCTCAATTCTATAGTCCTAACTTTCACGCCATACCTTTCGCATATCATTTTTCCTTCAACTTCAGGTCTTCCCCACATAGCGTTTTCCAACTTTAGAATTTTTATTTCTGAATCAGAGCTTGTATTTTCAATGTCTTCTGCAGTAAATTCAATACGCGGAATATATTCACAAAGTTTTTTACCTTCTCCTTTTAAAGCACTACCCAACCATGAACCTTTTTTTGATTGATTAACTTGTTGTGCATATTGCTTACAATTTTCCCGCAAAGACTTTACACTTAATCCTTTACTACCTGCAATCAGACCTTTATCTTTTAGCTCGTTCAATCCTTGAGCTATGGAATCAAAGAAACAATCCCCTTCACCTATAGCAGCTCCTATCTTAAAGCCCTCAGGCAATTTCTTCCTTAGTGTCTCTAAAAGTTGATTAAGCTTCTTTTTTTCCTCTTCATCACTTGCATTTTTTATCCTACTAAAAATGAAAATAGGTTCTCTAGTAACAAAATCTGACTTTTCTAGAGTGCTCTTACTATTAGGTGGTTTACCGGACTCTTTATTCCCTGCTAACATATTGACTCACTATACTAAATTACTCACATGATAGTTGAAAAAAACAACAAAGTAAAGTTATCTTTTTATAACTAATAACATTATTTCAATAGGTATATATTTCAATATTTTTTGTCATTAAAATAATAATATGGTCGCTTTTGTTTAATTTAAAATAGTAACCGTGAGAAGTATTTTTTTTGGGATGGATTGGTCTACCATGTGATACACACGAACTTTTATTTATAATGATTTTACTATACGCCAAAATCATCTAAATTGGCTCACTTTCTCTAAATCTACATACGAACTGATTTGTCTAATTTTGTTGCAAAGATTTCAAGCTTCTGCTTTCACAACTCTATTTTTACGCTGCTTGTTCTCACAAATATACGACCTTTTTTGCAATCTTAGGAAGAGTCAATAATTCAATTCTTTATAACACTAGCTAGCATGGTATCTTCACTAAAATATTTTTTGTAAAAGTTAGTTGACTTATAAATAATTCTCTACTAATACTGGCATGTGTTTGTTTATTCTGGTGAAGTGGCTCCATGCAGGTTTGCTGTAAAAACTTCAGCAGTTTTCTTGTTTGTCTTCCATTATATTCTGATGATTAAATATATGTAGCTGCTCTCAATTTTGTTGACCTTTAAAAATTAGATTAAATTTCCAGTGTTAAAAAATTTTTGATCATCTGTATATTGCATACTATATATAATATATCATGTATCTTAGCTTAGAGACGGTTACTGAGAGAATGCAATTTATACTATACAGTTAGGGCAGTGCTAGAAAACATAATAAAGTTTATGTAAACGTCTGAGCTTACTACAGAAACTAAAACATTGCAAAAAATATTATGTTAAAATCAGCTTGACTTATATTATATATTGTGCATAATATATTTATCTATCTAGAACTAAGGGGTAGCTATGGGTGAGATTAAAAAGCTTGTAGGACATGTTATAGAACCTACCGATCAGCAAAGTAGTCAAATAAATGAGCAGGAGCCGAAATGGAAACTAAGCACTGGGCAAACGTGGTCAAGCACAGATGACCAGGAATCAGAAATAACTCAATTACCAATAAGTAGTAAAGATGACTACTATGAACTCATCAAACAGAGTTTATTTTGGATTGATATGAGCTTAATGGGTGATACAAATAATTGGAGCTTATTGCAAAAAGAATGGGTTATTAAAGCGTATGGATCAGGATTAACAACGAATCAGGAGAAGTTAATTCAAAAGTTATTTAATATTATTAATGGTTTTGATAGCCGTGATACTTCAACACTCCAACAATTTTTACAGCAAAATAAGGATAATCTGGACCTAAAAACTGTTCTCAATCTTCAAGTAGGGGCATCAGAGTTAGCACTGCTACATATACTTCCAACAATCCTAGAATTAAATCCACGTGATCGTCGTACTTTAATGGATTATCTCTTAAAAGCAGGATCTGACCCAAACATACAAAATTATTAGGGAAAAACACCTCTACACTACTATGCTGCTGCTTATCCTGTTGAAAAGGAATATGTGGATTCTCTTGTAAGCTATGGAGCTGATTTGAACATAAAGGATAATAATGGAAAAACTCCCCTACAAATTGCAATTGATAAAGGTACTTTGGATGTTGCAGAGTGTTTCTTTACTCCAGAGCAAAAGAAATTGTATGAAGAATTAAACAAGCTGATTGAAGCTACATCTAAATTTGAGAATGGTTTTTCCCAATATAACGTTCAAGGTGTTGAGGACCTAAAAAAGTTCTTGAATGAACATAAAAACAACAAAGATTTAAAGATGATTTTGAGTATTAGGGATGAAGAAAATAGTTTAGAAATACTTAAAGATTATATGTATACTGAATTGATAGATTTGCTATCATCAGCTGCATTGCAAGTAATGGTAACTGGGCAAGAGACAGAGGAAAATTATGTACCACATCAATGTTTATTCGACATTTATTTACCATATCAACTGAGACAGCTCAATAAGTTTGTAAGTGAAATATCGAAAACTGCAAATATAGTTGAATTACAGAAGGTTATTGATAAAGCTATCATGTCTGGAGTAAGATTAAATCTTGCTGAAGATCAAGGTCAGTATTTTACAGATTACGTACTAGAAAGAATTGATCAACTAGAAGGAAACTATGGAGTTGCTAGTAATATAGTATGTAAATTAATATCAAAAGGAGCAAGGATAAGGACATGGAACAGTTTAGACGTTATTGATAAAATAGAACGAGAATGTAAAGATCACAAAGCTAATATGATAAAGGCTCATGAACAGTATTTAAATTGTACCCAGAAATTCCTGAAAATCGCAAAAAATGCGACCAACGGCAAGTTAAATTGTGCAAAAATGGATAACGCTACTTTTTACTTAGAATATTCAGAGGACAGTACAATAGATATTGCGCAGATTACAGATGGAACAAGGGATTTAGGTCTAACCCATGAAGATGTAAAGTGTGGAAGAAATATAGTAAAGATAGGTAATAGTGAAGTAGAAATTAAAACTGAAGATGGTATAAGGAATTACACAGATCTTACAGAAGGTAGCAGTATAGTATTAACTTTCTATACCAGTTTGGGAAATATAGACGTTAGACTGTATCCTGACGTATGTACAAGATAAAAGCAAAATTATAGTAGAAGTAAGTAATAAAGAGGAAGTATTGGAAAAATTCGAAGGTCATGAAGAAGAATTAGGCGGGGATTGCGAACTTGGTAATTGTTGTGTCTGCGATGCTATTGAACAGGGATATTTTAAAAGGTCTGGAAAATTAATGCGTCCTGAAGTAATAAGCGAGTCTAACAACAAATGGGCGGAACATGAAGAGTCAAGAAGGGATTCTAGAGAGGAAATTGCTAGAAGGCATAGGTTATTACAAGATTTACGCAATATTGAATCTAATATTGTAAAAAAGGAGAAGAATTTTAACATAAAAACTCACCTGGTAGACATCTTTAAAACTTTATCTAGGTTCTTTCTATGAAGAAAAAGGGGATATTTCTAAAACAGACTTAGCTAACACGGCAGAGAAAGAGAGTAAAAGATTAGGACTAGAAGGTAGATACAACTGGAATGAACTCTTTAGTTTAGAGAAGAAAGTTCCTCAAAATATAGAACAAAAGTTACCACTTAGTAAAGATTTTAGACAAAATAATCTTGCGTTTTCCATGAGTGATAAGATAGTAAAGTACCCTACTGAAAGAGATGGTAATTGTTTTTTCCACGCCGTATTTGGTAGTAGTAATCCTGATGTATATCAAACTGATAAAGCTCAAAAAATGCGGCAAGAATGGCATAAATTTTTAAGTCAATTTGAATCATTAAGTAATCTAAAAATGCCTACGCTACTTAAAGAAAGGCTATCATTAGTATTTTGTAATGTATTTCCAGAGAAAGGACAAGATGATTTATACAATGGTGACTTATACAAGAAGTATTTAAATGAAATAAATAGACAGGATTATTTTATTTATATTGAAGAAGTTCCTATTTTGGCATCTTTAGCTAATATTGAGATTGAGATTTATTACACTCAGAAGCTCCCTGATAAAATTAAACCAAATCCCGACATGATAAATGCTGATTATAAAAAAAACCAAGGACTATGGGATGGCAAACTACGAGAAACGATATACCATGAAGGATTTCACTATTCCAGAGCTGAAGTTACAGCACATTTGCAAAAACAAGAGCATTCCTCACACTATTCGAGTTTAAGCTTACCAAGATGTAGTATGAATGAGTTGAAGATAGAAAGAGCATCTCACTAACATAAGGCACTGCTTGTAAGTGGACCATAGCTCTGTATATGATTTGTTACACAGCAATAATGGAGGAAGTTTTTTTAGAAAGTTAAAAAAAAATATTTTATTTAAAAAGCTTACTTAGCGCTTATCAATTTTCAAGCACACTCTCAGATTCAAAAAGGACTATAGATTCTCTACATGTACTACTTTCTGGAGTTGTGTGCTGGGGTTTAGAGTATCGATTTTTTTATGTTTATTCGATACATTTTCTACCACTATTGCATTTGATATGCTAAAATCTTCATCATTTATATTGATATTTTGTATAATTGAGTGTCGATTCCTGTAGCTTTTTCAGCATTAGTTTGTTCTTTTACCTCAAGATCTCTTGGTACATCAGAGGTCCTTGATTCCTCTATATCAACTGCAGTAGCAGCAATTTGGCTACCTTTCTTATTTTTTAGCAATACCTTTCAATAGTTTTGGTAGTTTTCATTTCTCTCCTTTTGTTCTTTTTATAAATGGTTAGTTACACCTTTAATCCATAAAATTTCTCTAATTGCTCACTCCAAAGCATCGGTATTTCTCTTAAAACATTTTTCCCGATTTAATTTAATGATACTCGTAGCTATGTATAACTGGCTATGATAATAAGACACATTTTCTTATCACAAATTTGCACTTCATTTTTGAATGATCACAAATTGTGATGTGCTGCAATCCAAAATGGACATTTTTTCTGAAATTGTTCTAATATTGACATTCACGTTGACAGTTAAACGTCAAAATCGCTAACTTTATATCAATTCCTTCGTTCTCAAAAAAATTTTGGATTTACAGTTAAAATTACTCACAAAAAAAACTTATAATAATAATATTTGCATGCTTTGTAATTTGTGTTATTATTAATTTATTAATACAAAAAAGGATTTGTTTTATTTCAAACTAGCAACACTGTTTGATTTGAATTTTTGTTTATATCTGTGGTCTGTTCTTTTTCTTACATTGGTTAACTTTTGTTAGCAATTCTTGACGTTTGTGTTCCTTAAGTTCAAGTTTACGATTTGTAATAATATGACATCATCATCACATCGTTCCCAAATTCATTGTCAGGAGAATAAGTTGAAAATATTGAACTGTCAATTGTTTGGCTTGTTATTAAACAAAATCAAAAATAAATATTTGATTCACGATATGTTTTGAATCAAATTTTTTAGCATCAATTTATACCTACATATTAAAATTCTGAAGTAAATTAAGAATAGCTTCAATTTTTCTTTCGTTATTAATTTCATGATTTAAATATATAATTTTTGACATTGGCATATTGACAGAACAACAATTTCTTATTCTAACAATTTGACACAACAACAATAGTTGGCAATCATAAGAAAAAGAGCAGACCACTGAGCATGTTTAGATTACGCTCTGTTCGCTTTATACCCGTTTAGTAACTTGAGGGTTTTTTAATTTTTCGAAAATTCACTTAAATTCTTATCATTTTTGAAGAGAAAGATGGACTAAGTTGCATTAAAATGCTGAAAACATCAGCGAATTAAAATCAAAGAATTAAAATAAAATGCAGTGTAGATAGGTGTACCGGATGAAATATCAACCGAATGTGTCAACAAAATTAAAATCTTCAAGGTTGGGAAAACACTTGTTCAAACACCCGAAATCGTGGTTCTGTTCTGTTTTTTTGGAAACCAGTAAGAGTGAACGCAATGAAAATTTATTTAACATAAATATTATTTAAATTGTATTGAGTTCTTGATTTCAAACAATAACAATTATTGAATTAACATATGAGCAATGACCGGACTGGGCTCATGTCTAGAAAATTATCAGGGTTTGAACAACAACTGCATTGTGCTAATCCAAAAGGCTAGAATCATGAGATTTATTTTTTAATTTGTGGTACTTAGTCTTTGGTTCGTTCATTTCAATTGAAAATGGAATGTAGAGGCTTTTGGCGATTTAGACTGTCATTAAACACCTCGAGTACCTACATTTTTCAAAATATTGAATCATCAAATATTCTACTTAGAATTTTAAATAAGTTAACATATTTCCAATAAATAGTTTTTGACCCACTGTATAAATACACTTTTGTAAATGGTGTATTAAAAACGGGAAAATATTCCCATTGGGTGTTGACGACGACGACAACGACGATGATAGTTGGGAGATATATGAGAACTAAGAACTGAGAAGGCAGAATCCAGAAGGATGGGACATTCTCCATGAAGTTGGTTTCGGGTTGGTTTTAGTTGGGGTATGTGGTGTTTTCTGTTTCTGTTTTTGCTATTGAAGCCAAAACCAACGGAGTGGGTGAGTGGGTGGTTAATGGTAAAGTTGGGGTCGGGCGGGTGCTGAATGAAGAAGACCAAGAATATGAGCCAAAAGAAAAATAAGTAGGTATTGTGTCCCACCCTAAAGCAAACTCATTTTTCACATACTTCAAACTCAGAGTTTTTCTATTTTTCTATTCCCAAATTCAAACAAAAATAAAAGAACAACAATTTATTAACTTACATAGATTTTGTAGAGTTTTTATTTGTTAAGTTTTATTTTTTCCCAATAATCCAATAAATTCCAAATGCAAAACTCCTGCTATACATCAATATTTGAGACTCCCGGGAGTAGGGTCGATGCGGAAGTCGAAGTTGAAGTACACAACAAAAAAGACTTCAGTATAATTGCTGCTATTTTTTCTTTTTAACTTTCTTTTCGCACTTTATGGATTTTGCAACGCGAACAAAAAGCAAAAAGCTTGACAAATTGTGCGGCACTTGTAAAACTTCATTTAGGTATGCACTTGTATACTCTTTTCCTTCTTATTTTTTGAAAAACACAAAAATGGGTAGGGATCTTTCGTTTTACTTCTTTTGATTAAAACAAAAACTATACACACTATCTGCTGTGTATAGATTTTATAATGGATTAAAGTAGACTATAATATTGTAGATTTGGTCATAGAGAAAATCCCTTGTTTGTTTGTTGGTATATTTTCCTTATAATTTATTTAGAAAAAATTTCCAATTTCAATCAGAAAATCACATTGAAAAAATGCAAAATTTCACATTTAACATCCTTTTCGGGAGATGAAAGAAAAAACCTCGCGAGACGCAACGCAGACACCACGTCGATTCACAACCAAAAACATATAAAGACCGGAAACCAATCTGTCATTCTGGTTTTGCCTACAAGCTGAAACGTCAATTCTCATCAGCGTTGCCGCGAAGACAAAAATTGTAAGGGCAATTTTGAGGGCCATTTCCAAAATGTGCGGGCCACTATCCCACTACCGTGGAACAAATTTGTTTAAGAAAATAATAACAGTTTGTCTTTTCTAAATAAACTTATTATATTTCAGGTCTTTTTGTTTACAGTATTAGTTATCACACTTGTATAAATTCCCGATCGGGCACATTTTGGCAACGCTGCTTCTCACGCACCCTTATTTCTAATTCTAACATCAATTCACCACGGCTAACATCAATTCACCATGAAAATCCGGTATAGTGATAAGAAATTCTTTAGGGGAGGCACCTAGTGGCTACATCGACATTAGGTATCGCATTTTTTGGGAAGAGTACGATAACTCAGGCGACAAAGTTTAATGACGGACTTGTATAGAACAGTTAAAAACAATCATTTTTTATTATGGGAGCGGGGTGTATTCTCTATTTTTAGGCGTTAGGGGCAATTTAAAAAATATGTACGTTAAATGGAAATAATGGTAATACTTACAACTAAGTTTTATACATTTTTTTAAAGACAACAATTTTGTCTATTAGCTTGTTTTTAAATCAAGTTAAAACTATGTAAATTAGAATAGTTCGTTGAGATATTATATTTTTAATAAATATTTATTAATCCGATCATCTCAGATGCCAACTTAAGACTAAAATCGAAAAACATTTTTGCTGTAAACTGTCATCAAATATGGTTAAACAAAGATCTTATGGTTTCTTATACATGAATCACTTATTAGTAAAACAACATGTTCCTACGTGATTGTATTGGAATGTAACATAATATTTAATATCATACTTTATGATCCAGAAGATCGTACTTATTGCTTATTATTATATTTTGGTTCATATTTTCTAATTACTAATGGAACAGACGTGTGTTAATTTGCATAGTTTTTGGAAAAAAATTGTTTCAAACTCAAAATTTGGGCAAAAAAAGGTAAAAAAGGTTTAAAGTGTGATTTTTAAAACTTTAAGATTATTTACTATTGTTTTTAGAATGCATTGCTTATATTTGTTTTTGATCAAACATTGAAAACTAGATGATTTTATGTCTTGTAGTTCTTGAGAAAATTTCCAAAAAAAAAATATTATAATTAAATTATTTTTTCCTTGCTTGAGTATTTACGTAGTCCTATTTTGATAGTAATAATCGAATATGGAATAAATTATTCTTAAATCCAGCTTATTTAAATAAAAAAGAAAGTGTGTTATTACACCCAGACTTTTTGTATGCTGAGTGTTTAATGGAGTGTTTTTGATGAAAATGAAGTACCTAATAAACGAAAAAATGGATAGAAATAACGGAGACGGAGAATATAAAGAACGAAAACGGCGAACGAAGGTGAGATGATGACGAAGGAGAAAGAATAAGGTGTAACACAAAAGAAAGAATACAAAATAACGAAGAAGAAGTTATACAAAGCATAGCGATGAAAAACAACAAAAATACGAGCGAAGAACGCAAATTGGAATTCGCCTTTGCTGGCCGGACCAGACCGGCTGTGTGGTGGATTGGAGAATGGTGACATAAAATGACATTTTTTGTGAATTTCAACATATTTGGTACTGTTTAGCGTTGTAAACTGTAAAACCATTGTTTTGTTTAATATTTTAAATTTTAATAAATAATTATTTTTTTTTATTTTATATTTTGTAGTAGTGTTGATTTTCATTTCGCCGTCTAATTGGAGAAAAACAACATTCCAATTGGGTGCAGTGGAGGAGAAATCTGGATTTTGACAAATGAATGCGATTCGGTTGGCCTCTAGCGGACGGTAGAGTTAAGCGTTTGTTGACTTTAAGAATTTCAAAGGTATGTTCGCTTTGGATATGATTTACACTCGATGATGAAAATATTCGTCTTAATTTAAATAAGTAAGTTAAATTAAATGCCTTACTTTGAAAAAATTTCGACCAAAAAATTTGGGAGGGCGGGTAAAAGAGGATTTTTGCCAATTACTAAAAAACAGTAGGTTTCTTCAAAAAACCTTGTAGACAAAAAAAACGAGGACTATTTTCTTCCTAAAATTGCTAAAAACAGTCCAAAAATATTGGGGTGTGTTCAACACGTAGTAAAGTCATATTTAATTTTACGTTTTTTGTTTATTTTTTGTACACCTTCATAGTTGGATGCCATAAATGTCAAACCGGTTTCAGTACTTGCTTGCATAACATTAATTTATTCTGGATAGATAGGCCAGAGTTCTTTCCTATTAACCAAAACATTCTTGTGTTTAGCTCTTTTTTTAGTTTTTGGATTTATAATATAGAATTTAACTCAAGTCGATAGCGTTATTAGTTCGGCAGAGAACAAAAATGTTCACATTTTTTAAATTGCTATCTAGAAGCTAAAAAAGGAAAATTAATGTCTTTCAGCTCTTCTTTGTGTTTTAAGAGACAGGGATAGTTTTGTTAGATTTTAACACTTCCAGACCAGGCTAGTAAAATTATTTGAAAATGCATTTTATTAACTGTTCTTGCCCACTGAGATCCAACAAAAACCTCTCACAATTTTACACTATTGTAGAATTTTTAAACTTGTATAATAAAATGTTGGATAAGTATATTTTATGCGACCCTAAAATTTGTCATTAGATCAATATATGTATGTAGGTATCTAAAATATTGTAATGTGTATACAGTCTTTATCTCTTTCAATAATAAGGGGCAACATCTAGTGGTAGTAATAGGAGAACTCGCTTCTTTAAGCATCGAGAAACATCTAGTGGCTAATAGGAGAACTCGCTTCTTAAGCATCGAGAAACATCTAGTGGCTTAGAGGGGAACTCATTCAGCGCATACAAGAACCTCGAAAGGGGTAAGCATCTATTGATAAAGTGGAGAACTTCGTTAAGCATCGAGAAACATCTAGTGGCTTAGAGGGGAACTCATTCAGCGCATACAAGAACCTCGAAAGGGGTAAGCATCTAGTGATAAAGTGGAGAACTTCGTTAAGCATCGAGAACAACCTCGTAGATTCTCGAACCGATTTGAGGTATATAAATAGGCGCTTGGAAGCGAAGCGGTTCATTATGGATTGTGAATTGCTATAAAGTAAAGACTGTGTTTAAAAGTAAAGACTGTGTTTAAAAAGTAATAATTGAAAGTGTGGAATAAAGAAATTTTGTTAGTAATTTAAATAAAGTGAATTTGTGTTTTTATTTACGAAGTGTGAATAAGTTTTAATTATCGGACCAAGCCGAATATTACATTGGTGTCAGAATAAGGGATTAAAACTTATTGAGAATAAAAACAGTGATTGAACTATTTTGTGTAAAGTAGTGAAGTTAAAAAAAAAAAAAAAAAAAAAAAAAAATATGAGTAAAGTTTTAAAAGACTTAACTGTCCCTGAGCTAAAGGCCGAACTAAGCAAACGTGGCTTAAGTGGGACAGGCGTAAAAACCGAACTTGTTAAACGGCTGCAGGAATATCTGGAGCAGCAAAATGAAGACCCAGATACGTTTGCTTTCGAATTAGAAGCAAAAGTGGAAGAGGTAAATACAAATGTTGCCTTATCTAACATGATGTCACTTCTGTTAGCCAAATTTGAAGAGAATGAAAAGAATGTCCTGAAAGAACAGCAGAATGTTCTCAAACAACTAGAAGCCCAAAGGAATGATGTTCTCAAACAACTAGAAGCTCAAAGAAGTGACCAAAAGCAAGAACAGCAGAATGTTCTCAAACAACTAGAAGCCCAAAGGAATGATGTTCTCAAACAACTAGAAGCCCAAAGAAGCGACCAAAAGCAAGAACAGCAGAATATTCTAGAGCGTTTCGACGAACAGAGAAACCTTTTAGAAGGCAGGTTTGTGGTCTTTGAAGGAAAAATCAATACTCTCGACGAGCGCGTCGAGCGCGTCGAAAAACAAAATGCACGTATCGAGAAAATGGACGAACGAATCGAAACCATTACAAATGAACTGGAAAAAGTGCGAAAGATGAAAGCTCGAGAACCTTCTGGTGAGTGCTCAAGGAAGAGAGAAGTGAATCCTCCAAGCTTTGACGGGCATATTCCGTGGTCAATCTACAAGAAACAGTTTGAAGCAGCAGCGTTAACAAACGTCTGGGACGATCACGAAAAATACATTGCTCTTACGCTTGCTTTAAGAGGATCTGCTGCTGAACTGCTACAAACCATCCCAGCAGAGAAGAGTGGCGACTTCACAGTTCTGGTAAACGCAATCGAACAGCGGTTTGGGGATAGTCACATGACAGAAGTCTTCCGAGTTCAGCTTAACAATAGGACACAGAAAAGAGGTGAAACTCTGCAGCAGCTTCAGGCAGATATCGAGCGATTGGTTCACCTGGCATATCCAACAGCTGGTAACGAAATAATAAATCAACTTGCTGTTGAAGCCTTTGTGAGAGCTGTGGGCGATATAAATCTCCAAAGGGCTATTCGCACTGCCGGAAAGCGAACATTACCAGAAGCATTGGCTTTCGCTCTGACGATGGAAGCTGCAGAACAAGCTTCCCAAAACGTGCATCGCGTAAGAGAAATAGAAGTCCAAGAATGTTCTTGTCAGAAGGCTACTGTGGAAAGGAGTCAGCGAGACGGACAAGCACGATGCTGGAACTGCAATAAGACTGGGCATCTACAGCGACAGTGCAGATTACCACGAAGAAGAACCACATGCCAACACTGTGGAAATAGAAGTTATTTAACCGTTCAAAGCAACACCAACAACGTTGCTTCCGAAGTTGTTTCCCACCCGGGAAACGAATAAGAACCAACTTCGAGGGGCAGAAGCTGGTTTCTGGTATCGATGGCCCCAGAAACAACATCCAGGTTTCTCAAACGAAACGTGACAACAAGAGCCTGACCGTGGAAGCAAGTATAAATGGCAACAAATGTGTGGCTACCATTGACACCGGTGCCACGGCGTCCATCGTACGGCAAGACCTCGTTAAGAAGGCATGGCTTCACAACACCACTTCATCCACAATCTGATGGCATGGTCGAACGATTCAACCGAACCCTGAAGGAACATCTTTGCAAAGTGGTGGACGACAACCAGCGAGATTGGGATCGACACATTCCACTGTTTTTGATGGCGTATCGAAGTGCAAGACATAGCTCAACTGGTCATACACCGTCTGAGATTTTGATGGGAAGGAACATCAGACTGCCGAGCGAAATAAAATTTGGATGTCCCACGTCGGAGCTGCAAGCCGAGGATGACTACATTGATGACCTCAGAGAAAGACTCCTCCAGATCCACGACAATACCAGGTTGAAAATAAAGATGTTCAGTGACCGAATGAAGACACGCTACGATATACGAGCGACAACAACAGAGTTCCAAGCAGGAGATCGGGTGTGGCTTTACAATCCCCATCGACAAAAAGGATTGTCACCGAAACTTCAACGGGACTGGGAAGGTCCATATACAGTCATTACAAAAATCAACGATGTCGTGTACCGGATACAAAAGGGAGTCAGAGGAAAACCTAAAGTTGTACATCGCGACCGGTTACATCGCTACAGTGGTGATGAGAACGATGGATTTGTTCGGGACGATCAATCCTAAGGAGGGGGCAATGTAATGTGTATACAGTCTTTATCTCTTTCAATAATAAGGGGCAACATCTAGTGGTAGTAATAGGAGAACTCGCTTCTTTAAGCATCGAGAAACATCTAGTGGCTAATAGGAGAACTCGCTTCTTAAGCATCGAGAAACATCTAGTGGCTTAGAGGGGAACTCATTCAGCGCATACAAGAACCTCGAAAGGGGTAAGCATCTATTGATAAAGTGGAGAACTTCGTTAAGCATCGAGAAACATCTAGTGGCTTAGAGGGGAACTCATTCAGCGCATACAAGAACCTCGAAAGGGGTAAGCATCTAGTGATAAAGTGGAGAACTTCGTTAAGCATCGAGAACAACCTCGTAGATTCTCGAACCGATTTGAGGTATATAAATAGGCGCTTGGAAGCGAAGCGGTTCATTATGGATTGTGAATTGCTATAAAGTAAAGACTGTGTTTAAAAGTAAAGACTGTGTTTAAAAAGTAATAATTGAAAGTGTGGAATAAAGAAATTTTGTTAGTAATTTAAATAAAGTGAATTTGTGTTTTTATTTACGAAGTGTGAATAAGTTTTAATTATCGGACCAAGCCGAATATTACAATATATTGACTTTTTTAAGCAAATGTACGAAAGAGAGTTTGAATTTCTGAATATTGCTATGACTGGGAAAGCCAGATTGTGTTAAAGCACTCCACATTCGCTCAATACGGCTAAAGAACGAATCTCTGTACTTGAAAGTACGACCGAAGTTGGGTTCAAAGGTATACTGGGGTGGAATCGGCTAAGGTGATTTTTGATAGTTGACAGTCAAAATAATCGAATTTGATCTGTGTAAGGTGATAGTCAAATTGATACCTAAAAAGCTGTCACTAAAAAACTTTGATAGTCGTTTTCCTACAAATATATCGTTTCTGAATAGAGCTACCAGACGCTTACAAAAAACGAATGGAAAATTTTTTCAGTTACAATTTTTAGGTACAAAAACACATTCTTGTGACCGACAAAGCTTACGTATTTCGAAAAAACACAAGAGAAATAAGAATATTATTTAAACACAGCCAATTTGATACTTTTATTTAGATATTTTATAGGAATCATTTTAAAATTTCACCATAGCAACAATGAATTGTGACAATTATAATCAGAAATTGTTCAATCGAATTGAATTGAGTTGAATCATTTTACACAGACGGAATGAAAATGATAGTCAAATTTGACAAAATATGATAGTCAATTATCAGCTTAGCCGATTCCACCCCTGATTAATATTCTTGGAAGCTCGAGTATTACGGTTGAATTGCTTGAAAGTAGGCATGCAACTGGGGTGGAATCGGCTAAGGTGATTGTTGATAAATGACAATCAAAATGATCGAATTTGAACTACGTAAGGTGATAGTCAAATTGATACCTAAAAAGCTGTCACAAAAAAATGTGATAGTCAATTTCAAACAAATATGTTTATTCCGAATAGAGCTACCAGACGCTTACACAAACGACTGGAAAATTTTCTTAGTTCGCTTTGTTTTTTTTTTTAAACACATTCCTGTGACCGACAAAGCTTACGACATTCGAAAAAAGCAAGAAAAGTAAGAATTTTATTCAAAATCAGCCAATTTGATACTTTTATTTAAATATTTTATAAGAACCAATTTAAAATTTCACCAAGGCAACAACGAATTTTGACAATTTGAATCTGAAATTGTTCAATCGAATTGAGTTGAATCACCTTACACAGAAGGAATGAAAGTGATAGTCAATTTGACTATCAAAAAAATGATAGTCAACTATCGCCTTAGCCGATTCCATCCCTGGCTATTTCACTAGAGCATAATCTTTTAAAATAACGGCAAAAAAGGGTGAGACAAGAAACTTAACAATGGTGATTCGGTAAGAGAGCTTGAAATCTCAAATGTAATAATCTTATTTTTTCCAAAACGATGTAAGATGAACCATGAGATCACCAGTGGTCTTATTGCTGCAAGAAGAAGCTGTCATTAAGAAGCTTTCGATATTCAAGAGTCATTTTTCAAACCGATAATTTGTCCGATTTTAAATAGATGATTCATTTTTAAAGTTTTAGTACAGTAAAATTAAATATGACTTTATACGTGTTGACTACACCCCAATATTTTTGGACTATTTTCTTCTTAAGGTTGCTAGATTTGGAGAAAACCGTCTACAAATATTGTGGTCAACACGTACAAGTCATATTTAATTTTAAATAACTTTTTTGACATGTGGTACGATTTTCAGAAAAATCTAATTGACAGTTTTTTTTTTAATATTTATATTTTTTTAATATACAAAATATTGGATTTAACTTTTGAGTGCATTAAAAAAATCCTTGAAAGCTTTTTAAAGAACAAAACAGAATTCCATACTCAATTTTTGATTATTTACTTTCGGAAGATCCACGAAAATTTGCCTAATTTAAAAAAAATCCTCTAAGCAAAACAATAGTTTTTTATAATGTCATGAATTCCTTATGATTTTCTATCACATCAGGTTTAAAAAATGCTAAAATCAATCAATAACGGTGATTTTATATTTAAGTAAAATATAACATATTTCTGAACAATTTATATGGAATGATTTTGCAAAGTACAAATCTTTCACTTCATGATATACATACAGTTTAAGTCATTTAAGTGTTTTAATAAGTTTATCGAAAATTGAAGTTTTGAGAAACTTTCATGGTTTTGAAAAATGAGTTTTGGAGTTCATTTTAGTATTCATTTCAAATCCAAAATTCGATATTTCCCGTTTTCAACATTATTTTTTATATTTGTTTTAATATACAATTTCAAAACCTTGATATGATAGTACATATTGTAACTTTCAAACCGTTTTGCATTTGGTGTTTTCAAAAGGCTTTTATTGTCTCCGACATTGCGCTGTCTATTTTTCAAATGTGTGCATAGGAATTTAGTTACTTTTATTCATTTGTACTCGTTTTGATTCCCATGACCAAATCTTAGTATACTTGCTTTTAGTTTTAATAATTCTCCATCAGTACCCAATAAATCAACAACAAAATAAATGAGGTTTATATATTTATTCGTTTTTTTTGTTTTAGTTTGGTTCTAATGTTTTAAATCTTCAAGCTCCTTCTGATCAATTTATCCACATCTTTTGATTTTCGCTCTCTGTAAATAAAAATATACTAAAAGCAATATTTTATTTAACAGTACAAAATACATCAATCTATCCTGTTATGTTTTTATCTCTAGTGCATTCTTTGAAAAGGACACAAACAACTCATGAGAATGAGAAATTATTTATTAAATCTTAGTCAGTTCGTTCTGTAAATCAGTCTTTAGATTATTATTTAAGTAGTCTACTCGTATAGTCTTCAGATTGGTACGTAGTTTAATATCAAAAGTGTTCATGTCGATTTTTGCGGTATGATAAAATAATTAAAACTATCGGACAATCAAAATTACCAATTGATCATGTTTATTCGTTAAAAACTCAAGATTTGATTTTTGTGAATGAAGTAGTTATTTTTTCGTAGTAAACTGTCCGCACTGTTTTAAAAGTCTGCAGGGAACACTAAGATGCAAGAAGTAACTTCTGGTATAAAAAGAAAAATATTTTTTATTTTTTTGTTTTGAGAAAATTCTTTGTTTTATGAAGTAATACAAATGTCGCGTTCGTCGGAATTGAATTTTTTTTAACATGTACATTTTTGTATTTAAAAATAAATTTCATACATTTTCATTTTTACCCATTACCAACTCTACATACATAATTGTGCAATGAAGAACAATTGAATTCTTAAATATGAAGCGTATGGGTTGGTCTTGTAATAAAGTTGGGGTCTAAATTCAGTATGGGTCATAATAAACTGTATTCATTATAATTTAGGTCATAATACTGTATGACAAAATTCTGTACGTCAAAAATCCGTACTTCAATATTTTGTAGGATCAAAATTCTTTACTTTAAAATTTGTTCAATAGACTCAAAAAGAAAAATCGGTTTGATTAAAAAGATACATCTTTTTAGAATTATGAAGTACATTTCTAAAACAAATTATTATTAATCTAATAAATTCATTAGAAAAAAATAGAAATAATTTATCTATGTACAATGTATATCATAACATTTTTGAAGAACAATATTTTGAGATACTTTAAAACTACTCTAATGATTGTATTTTTTGATACTAAAGAGCTTATTAGTTTTTACATTTCACAGGCCTTATTTCTCTTTGTTTAATAAATATACATTATGTATGTATCGACTCGTGGGTTGTATAAAGGTTTATTTTCGTTAGTTTTTGTAAATAAATTGATATAGTATTGCTTTTTTTTATCTACTTAGCTGTGGCTTTTGAAAGTATTTGGGTTATTAACCCGATTTTCAAAATATAAATCGGTTTTTGGATATTTATCTAACGAATGGTTTAGACATGTAAAAATATTAAAAATTAAGAGAATCGCTGTTGTGTTTGATTTTGATATAGGTATTATATTATAATTAGTATCATACAGATATTTATTCATTGTGAAACACAGTATTTTGACGCGCTCCCCTTATAATAAGGCGAAGAAGTGCTTTATTTTCTGTTTGTTTTTAAAAACAAATTCTGTGTCAATGCATATTGAGGAAGCAGATTAGTAAGCAAAATTTATCAAATCAAAAAAGGATTATCACGAAAACAATGTTTCAATTTATTAAAAGATAAGAAAGATAAGACTTATGTGCTAGTTTAGAGTGCATCATTTTAACGAACGAAAATAAAAATAGTGTTACATAATAAAAATATGCAGTGAAACCATTTTGTGTGAAACGTACCTATTATGATATTTTTATTCATTATTTTTATTTTTATACACTTAGTGTGTTGCTTATAAGAAAAAATTTAACATAGTTAAAACAACGGTATTCACAAACTGTCAACATCAACCCGTATTTACTACTTGGCAATAAGATTTGAACTTTCAAAAATTCACCAATTTTTTTATTCAAACATAGATAACAAACAAATGAGGATTTTTCTAGATCAAATAAAAGCATCAACATTTGTTTAAAGAATAATTGCTTCGCTGCCTTTTATAAGCCAATTTAAAGAACACTGGTCAACAAAATTAAGCTTGTTGTCTGATGCAAAAATCAAATAATACATAATACCAAATAATTTTGCTGTCGTGAATTAAATTGACATACATACATCAAGAAAACATTTTTAGAATATATCTTAAAGTAAATGTTAAAAAATCCATAATATGGTTTTAAGGCTAAGCTAAAACAACGTTGTTTAAAATTTTTGTCAATACATTTCAAAAACTTGATGTGATAGCCTTGTTTGAAAAACTGTTTTTTTACCAGAACAAAAATTAGTAGCTGTTGTAGCCTTTTTCTTTCAAAAATCGTTTTATTATTAATGGTTTAGTGCTTTTTTCAACATTTTCAAAGATTTCTGTATAAAATTTCTTGTATAAAATATTGAAATATGTAATTCAAATGAATATTGAAGATAGGATTATAGATTAAAAAACCTAATATAGTAGGTATATATTTTTTTTTTTTGAATTTCAAAAGGCTTTTACTGAAAAACAACGGAATAAGCAATATTGGAAGAGTTTTTCTATTTTTCAAATTCTTAAATCTGTTGAAATGCAAAAGGACAATTTAGTCCTGTCATCTAGACATATCACATTTGAATCGAACGAATGAAGCTGAATTTTTGTACAAAACTATATTTTAGGATAACAAATGTTGTGTCAAACGCCCCATATATCAAATTATGACGGTCTTTAGATATTTAAGTTCAAATGCCTTGAAAATCTGTTTTCTGAGAATGTCTCGTGTTTTCTGCCTCTTGTCTTCTTTGAACTTATTATAAAAGTTTTCGAGAATAACTTTTCTACAAATTTTACCTAAAACTTTTTGTACAGAAGAACTGTTTTTGAGATACTCTTGAATTTAAATAGAAGATAATGAAAAGATCTGAAGAATTAAGCCATACTGTGGGTGTTAGTGTGTTCCTTATGTACATGATTTGATTGCCGTTAAATCAAAATACCGCATCATTTGCCCAAACAAGTTTTTAAAGCTAGTATTATCTCTAATAAGAAAGGTTTTGCAAGTCAAAGAAGCTACTCATGATTGAAGTTTTCCAATTTACATTGTCAGGCAAGAAATTGTTCCTACGGATTATGTAGGAGATTACAAGACAATCAACATTGCATCTTTTATTTTAAACTCTGCGCCCTATATCTTCAAAAAACCCTTTTAGACAATTTTATGCTCTACAACTTTTGTAAAAAATGCAAAGACATTTGAGAAAATAATGGTTTGTATATAGGTTAGGTTAGGTTGAGGGGCTGACAGTTGATGTCTTTACCGTCAAACTTAGATCAATACAGATCCATTGGTATACCCGTGCTTGAGTATTGCTACTCAAGCTAATAAGAAAAACCTATGTGTCCAGTTAGTCAAGCCATTTAGAGGCTTTGACGAAATTCAGAATGTTAGTACCTGGCGTACTAGAGTTCCTTTAAATCCCCGAAGAAATAGTTGCCAAGCAGTTTCTTCCTTTGATGGGAGAGTGCGGGACAGTCACACAGAAAGTGCGAAGTGTCTTCATGCACCTCCTCATCACCGCATCCTCTGCATAGATCATCTGAACCTGATGATAACCTAACAGATTATGTCCGGTGATTATGCTTACAAGAGATCGAAGTGATCTCTTGTGTAGCTGCATAATTCTTTCCGTTCTTTGTTTGTTAAAACAGGGCCAGGTTTGTATATATATTCTGCTTCTTCTGTTTGATATCGTGGTTGACCCCTTTTTCTGATTTAGGTGTTGTATAAAATGTACCTTAACTCAGTATTCCAAATTTGCTTTTAAAATGAAAAAAAAAAAAATAATTCTTATGGTGAATCTGTTTTCATTTTATAGACATAGATTTTGTGACTTTGAGTCCAATGCGTTTTCACCAGCTACGACAGTATGACAGTTGTTTTCATCAGTTAACTTATAAAAGAATAATTTTCTTTTATTTTTCTTCTTGAATTAATTATATACCAACAAAAATCATCTTCTTGCATCTTCTGTTTCTGCCATTTCCTACAAGAAAAAAGGTCGAAATGGTTATATTTTTGTCCACAAAGCTAAGTTTGACATCACAGACATAAAATTTTAAAATAAATTAAATATCATAGCTTTTTTTTTTTTTTTTTTTTTAAAAAGAGACTCATCTGTCAGTGTGTTTTCATTTGGCATTTTGCATTTTGCTGCTCTCCAACTCACTTTGCTTCAACACCATACAAAAATTAAGGAACTGTTAGAAAAGTTTTGTATGTGGGTACAACATTTATAAACATAAATATGCAGTATATGAGAGGTGTAAGCTTGAATGAGCGCACATTAAATATGTAAATAAGTCTCCACCGCACATAAAAAGCAGTGAAGCAAACAATTGTTTTTGTTTTCTTTTTTCATTTTTGTTTAAGCTGCCATTGCTGGTCAGGTCTGAAAGAATAAAACAATTAATTATAAAAAAAGAGATTATCAAAAAAACAACAAACAAAAAGTAGACTCAAAAGCTCTTGATGATGAATGAAATAAGTTAAGAGCTTGAATCCACAGTCAACAAATTTTGGAAGAGAAACTATTTTTGTTATTTTTCTTTTTAAAGGGAATGTTCTTTTTTTGTTGTTGTTGGGTTAATAACACACTTTTAAGAGAGAGTAAACTGTCCATTTGTATAATTGTCCAGAGAGGGAATTGAATATAGAAACATAATTTTTCTCTTCTTCTCCTTTTTATCACTTTCACTTTTGAATTTATTTTCTTTTTTTTTCAATTAAAAATAATCACATTTTTTGGAGCACTAGGATTTTTTTTTTTAATCAGAAAAACACAGAACTTGAAGTTCAATATGGGATCTAGAGAAAAGTCCGTCAGTCCAAATTTTTCAACCCCCTCAATAAATCGACTCTCTTCTTTTCTTCATCTTCTTCTCTTTCTTTCTCTCTCCACAACACATCGATTTACAAAAGAACAAAGTTCATGTATTTTATTTTATATTTTTAATAATTTTTTTTTTTTGTTTAATTATTTTAATAATCTTATATATTTTTAAATAAGTTTGTTTTTATGTATTTTTAATAAAGAATTACATCATTTTTTCGCTTGCTTGCTCTTTTGTCACTATGATTATGGTCAAACTACATTTTAAAAGTTTTGAATAATTAATTAGGTAGGTATAGGTATAAGATGAAGCATGGTCACTGCATCGTTTAGTAGAATAAAAATTTTAAATTTTAAAATTTTTAAATTGGTAAATTTGTAACAAAAAAAAAAAAAATGTTGGGAGAGTAGTTTGTTATTAACCACTTTAGTACAGAAGATCGGTACGCACACACATTATTTATAATTTTAGGTTTTGTTTTCGTTTAAACTACTGAATTAGCTGAAATGAAACAAAAAATTTGTTAAAAGGGACGACACTGTCGATGGTTGGACGCCATTGTCAACAGTTAGGGCAGTTAACGACGTTCTCTATAGCTACTGCGATTATTACGATCACGGAATTGGCGATCCCGATCGCTTCCACGTCCACCGCCGCCGCCACCGCGGTGGTAATCGCGGCCGCCGCGTTCGCGGTTTCTGTTTGTGAATTCGCGATTACGATAGTTGGGTGGCATGGGTGGAGGACCGTTGCCGTTGCTACTGCTGTTTTTGTGATTGACGCCGGGGATCTGCATTCCGCTGGAACCCATCGAGAAGGGATGAACTGAGGGGGAAACGCCCATGGGCATGCTATTTCGCTCTCCGACTCCACCCTTCCACATGGGAACGGATTCGTCGTAGGGCGAGTGTTTCTCGTAGCCCCCTGGTGGGGGAGGACGAGCTTGCTGCGGCGGTGGATAGTCCGGCAGCGGAGGACCATCGTAGTATCGCACTGGCGGCGGTATCTGCTCGTACATGGGTGGCGGCATATTGGGTGGTGGTAGTGATGCGGGCATAGCGGGTGCACCGGGCATCATATTCGAAAATGGAGGAACAAAAGGCAACGGTGGCAATTGACCGTGCATGGTACGCATATAATCGGCGACATATGCTTCTGCTGCGGCAGCAGATGTCATGTACCTCTCCCATGGAGGCACACGATCTGAGCGATTGTACGGCGACGATGAGCGTTTAAAGCTTCCGCCACCCGAGGGGAGAACACCACCACTCATTTTCTGATGGTGACGAGGACCACTCGAGATGTACGGGCGCTTTCCACGCATCGGACCACCACCACCGTAGCTACCCGAATGATGGCCACGGCCACCACCACGCATCGATGAAAGACCGCGCGTTGGTGCCTTGTACTGCATTCGGATACCTTTTTCGCGCATTGTTTTAGCCATCTCCTTAGACTTACGCAATATTGGAGTCATCTCAATATTTTCATCTTCAGGAAAGAGTCGACACAATTCTGCTCCAACTTTTGGCTCGATTTCCTGACCATCTCGACCAATTTTTACCGGTTTTCCATCATTCCAAATGTTGTACAAATGCGCTGTACATGTGAACGATAATTCTTTGCGACATATCCAATCTAATTCAAAGACACCACCAAGAGCTTTAACAGAAATGCTGGGTGGCAGAACCCATGCCACTTGAGGGATATCACGACGAGATTGACCGCTCATACGAGCAAAACCAGAAAATTTTCCTGAAAATAAAAAAAATACATTAATAAATTTTATAAAAATGAGAGGGAACTTAAAACATATTTTATAATTGTTGTTTTTGTGAATTGTATTGAATGCAAATAGTGTAAATAGTTTAACTCATAAATCAGTTTTCGGGATACCTTTTTATTTAGGCTACTTAAATCAAATGTTTAAGTGGTTTTGCAATAAATCTATTTTTGTAAACCCCTTTACTTCAGAAGGGGTTGTTAAGAAGTGACTAATGATATGTTTTTTGAATTCCAAGGGTCCTACCTCAAAGGGTAATTAAAATAAGTGAATTTTTTAGTTAACGTTTTTAAATACCACGAGTATAAATAGATTATATGAGTTCAATCGATTTGCTTTGAAAACAATTTTCTACACTATTGGTATCCAATCATAATCGATATAATAGTTTTACAGCTTTCGGACTTTTTTTTTTTTTGTTTTTATTTCTAAACATTGAAAAACTAAAAAGTTGTAATATCTCTGGTATAGGAAAAACTGTGATAAACTTTTGCTACAAATATAGATTTCAGAATTGTGTTATTTTGTATCTTGGGTGAAAAAGAAAATAAGATATTATTAGTGGATATGCAATTTATTTCTTTACTACTATGTACTATGTATTTTAATATTATGACTAAAAATGAAATAATAAGATTGTTTTTATTTTGGTTATAATATTCATAATATTAATTAATTAATATTAATCATGTTAAAACAAGTAAAATTAAATGACCATACTAAAAAATTAACTCATTCATTATCTATCACTAAAGCTTAAAGCCTAGTACATACTTCCTCGTGAAGTGAACGTTCGCCAGTGGAGAAAGTGAACTTTTGAAATTGCTCACTGGTACACACTTGTGAATACACGTTGTGAACATTTGTATTCTATTTCATATAAATGCATTTTAACTTTTTTTTTAAAACCACACGCAAAGCAGCCACAAACTTTAAATGAGGAATCAGTATCAGTATTCAGTACAAATTGAAAACTGTCCTTTTTTTTGTAACCAAATGTCAAAGCTTCACCAACAGTTCCCGTACATTTTGCACGTGAATTGCCCGTGAACGAAAACTCTCCACTTTGTTCTCCACTCAGCTTCACGAGCACGTTCACGGGTGAACCAAAACCCGAAATTTGTATGGGTTCACGAGATGGTTCACAAGTATGTACTAGGCTTAAGTCTTTACTTTGCTCTATCCATTTAGATCGAAAAATTCAACATCGAGTTTTTAACATTTAGTTAAATTTAAACAGTTTTGAATTTTTAACTTCCCATAGAAAGTTATTGTAATGGGTCCGATTTGTCGAATTGAAAATTTTGACATTTCTGGACGTTTCAAAGTCCCTATAGTCGAAATAAAAGACTGTTGGAAAGATGTGTGTGCGTGCGTGTGTACGGACGTTTGTACGTCCGTACGTTCGCGACGTTTTTCTTCGTCGTCCATAGTTTAAGAACCAGAAGAGATATCGACTTCAAATAAATTTTGTTATACAGATAATAATGCAGAAAGATGCAGAAAGTACTCTCAAGAAAATTGCGTGGGTGTTTTTTTTTACCATAGCAGTTTAAAAAAAGGTGAACATTTTGGTTAACCCTAAATATCTCACGAACCAATAACCCTAGACTTGAATTAAATTTTATATTATATGTTGTAACGTGATACCAAACAAGTATATTTTTGGAAAAAATAAAAATAACGTTTTATTTATAAATTTAAAAAAACTGAACAAAAATTTGTCACCTCAAAAATTTTAAGAATAAAAAATGGTTTTATCTCTAAGGAAATTTTGTGCAACGAAGAATAACGTTTTTGATTTCAGGTAAAATTTTGAGAAAAAACGAATTGACAGTTTTTTTACAAAAATAAAAACCTAAAAAAATTAATAAAAGTTGGTAAAAACAGATTCTCGACTCAATTATCTTTTCAAAAATTAAAAATATTAGATAAATACCTAAAAAAAAATAATAAAAGTTCGTAAAAATTGATTTTCGACTCAAATATCTTTTCAAAAATATATAGGCTTCAAATTAATTTTATTTTATAAAAAATATTGTTTTCGACATTCAGAAATTTTTGTTATAAAAGTCTTACAGTTAGTTTTTTCATAAAAAATTAAAATCTACAAAAAATAGTACGCAAAATTGGTAAAAATCGATGTTCGGTTCTCGATATCTCGTGAATAATAGAAAACATTGACTTCAAATTAATTTCATTCATCCAATTTGTATTTGTTTATATTAAAAATAAAAACTTTTAAGAAATGCTACTAAAATTGGTAAAAATTGTTTTTCGATTAAAAATCTCGTTAACCAAAATAGATTTTGAAATCAAACTCTTATGATAAATATGCAAAATATTGTTGGTAATTTTTAAATTTTTTAGAATAATTCAACTGGCAACATTTTTAACAAAACACGAAAAAATACAAAACTTTTAAGCAAGACAAATCGACAGAGGGGATGGGAAGTTATCAGTGTGGGTCGCATCCCAGCCTCTTTTTTCCTAACAATTGGTCACGTTCTAAATTTATTAAAAAAAAAAGCGAAAAAGGCTATGGTTCCTATGGCTATGGGGTCATTTAAGGTTGAAATAATTGTGAGGTAATTAGTACGTATTTTTTAGTTTTGTTTGGTTATTGGTTTTCATTTATTAACTGGCTGTAACTTTTCTAAAATTTTAACCTATAATTTCATTTGTTATTTTGACAACTTTTTTTTCTATGTGAGTAACGGTATTCCCGCAGTACATTTGCAAACCAATTAAGATCTTTAAACATTACTTTCTCTATTTTATGTTTTTCAGAAAAAAACGCGAAAGTCCAATTTTTATTTTAAAAATAGTTTATGTCTTTTTAAATGTATTTTAAACTTCTAATTAATAATAAACAAAAATATATAAAGAGAATCAACCTTTTTTATTACTTTGTTTAAAGTTTTGTAAAGGGTTTTATTAATCTTTCCATGTTTATTCTTTTTAACTCCCCTTAGGAAGTTTCAAGGTCCCTAGAATCTAAATAAACATTTAGAAAGAAGTCCGTTCGTACGTATGACCCAAGGGCGGATCCAGACTTTTAATAAGGGGGGGGGGTTGTCACACACTTAGATGAGTTTTTACTCGCTGCTTAAAAATGTTCTTTAATGTTTTGTAAAGGAGGCTAACAAAATTTTAATAACATAATTTGTATCTTAACATATTTTTATTGCTAAAGTGGCAACTTTAGTTATCAAATTATTTTAGAACATTGTTGTCCAGCAAGGTATGGTCCAACTATTTAATTTGGATGACTCCCTACATATGAAAGCATTACAAGTTTCCAACAGTTTTCTAAATGTGCCATATTTAAGAGCTAAAACACAATATTTTAGAGGGTTTTTGGTGCATTTCACGCAGAAATGTAAGAAATTGTTTTGAAACGTAGCTTTTTTTCCAAAAATAAAATATACTTTTCTTGTTTCCATTTCTATTAATGCGAAGAACGCTAACAAAATTCAAGAGAGACGATCTGATATGAAGAACTGTCGGGCTTTTTTTGACGTAGTTTTTTCGGACTCAATTTTCGGGAGTTAAAACTATCGCTATCAGTCTGCCTACTCGTATTTTGACCTTAAAGGAGTCAACAAAACTTTAAAATTGTAGAGACAAAAATGCTTGGTTCTTGAATTTGAGGATATACATAGGTACAATGAAGTACATAATTTCTCTAAAAAATTAAATTAAAACAAAGGTAAACAAATATGTTGAGAACAAACGTTTGTGTGGCACTCACAAATTACACGCTTCAGAATCTCTTTTTACTTCAAATCTCAAGAAAAGCTTTTATATCAATGAATATGAAACGTTTATTATGTTTTTCAATCAGCCATTAGTTTAACAAAAGTGTCACTTTTGCTGTTTTTGGGACATTTATATTATTGAAATTCGTGTTTTTTTTTAAAGATCTTTTAAGATCTTTTGTATTCAACAGAAAATCAATTTTGAAAGAAATAAAATGTACGACTGGGTCGCTAGAACTTGCTAATGTCTTCCAAAAAGTCTGTTTAAATTTTGTCTTAAAAATATTTTTGGTAAACACTAAATAAAGTGCTTATAGATATACATTTTACATTTAAATTTCGTTATCGAGTTTTGTAAACAAAATTAATATTTTTTTAAAAATCATAAAAATCATCATCAATTCGATCATTTAATCATCGAAAAGAACTTGCACAGAAAAAGAAGATTATTGAAATCGGTCCATTAGTTCTTGAGAAACCTTACAAAAAAATGAAGGTTTTATGAGGGGTACCCTTTTGGAGCAATACCAAAATATGTTTTTCTTGTAAAAAGAAGCCAAATTAAGAATATAAAATTTAGAGAAAGTTTTAAAAAATCACATATTTTTAAATTGCCGATTTATTATTCAAGGTTTCTTCATAAGAACCTGAATATTTGCTCTTTTTCTTAGAAACAAATTTTATGAAAATAATTTAAAGCATGACTAAAGTTTTTTCAAATTCTAAATTGAGTGAAAACAAAAATTTCTCACAAATTAAACATATGATCAAGTTCCCATTATCTAAAAATTTGAGTTGTTTTTGACAGCAAACCGCTTTTTGGTCAATGTCGTTAAATTACTAACAAATCATGACCCCCACTCCCCTCCCTGGATCCGCCATTGGTATGACCGCTCGTACGTAAGTGATACCATTTTTCTTACGATTTTTTTATTACTCTTTTTGACATCTGGTAAAATGATTTTTAACTCGAATATTTTAGCAAAAATTAGAGATATTGCTTCAAAACTAGTTTTATCTCATAGAAATATTGTTTTTTAACATTTGGCAAAATTTTTAGGAAAACCCAATAATAATGTCTTTATAAATAAATTATCTACAAAAAATTGGTAAAAAAAAATTGACTTCAAAATTATTTAATTCTATGCAAAATTTTGTTGTTAACGTAAGATAATATTCCAATCGGTATTTTTGTATAAGAAATAAAAACATTAAAAAAATTTGCTAAATTGTTTAAAATTGATTTTCGGCTAAAAATGTCGGGAACAAAATCAGATATTCAAATTAATCATGTTTTAGCATATGCAAAATATTGTTTCTAAATTTAATTTAAATTAAAAAAAAATGATTAAACAATTTTTTTTTCCAAAATACGAAAACCTACAGAAACAACAAAAAACTGATAAGAAATGGTTTACGACTCAAGTATCATGAAAACAAACAAAGGTATTGACTTAGCATTTTTTTATCTCCCACAAAATATTTTTAATACTAGTATTTCAATAAAGTTTTAGAAAAATCGACAGACGGGCACGAATGGGATCTTATCAGTGTGGAACGCATTTCAGCCTCTTTTTTTGTTCACATATCACATATTCAAACTTTCTTAAATTTGGTATAATATTAAAAAAACCAGGAATTGGTTGTCATTTCGAAAAATTTGGGCCACTTAAAATATGAGATATCAAAAATCATAAAAACCGCTGATAGTTAAAAGTAAACATTTGTATTCACTTTTAGAAGTATTGCAAGTGATCCATGCTTTTATATCAACTGTTAGCAAACAGTTACATACAGTGTCGGAAAAAATAATAGAAACAAGTGTCTTCATCATTTTCGATACACAATATTTTTTAGCAATTAAGTCTTAAGTCGTTAGTCTTTCTGTTTTAATTGTAGCTAAAAATGCTCTCAAAGGGGAAAATTGTTTTGTGGGCACAACTTTTTGTTTTCACTTAGCGGTAAAAAGTTCAAGGCCAATGATGATTTCGTCTGGAAAAAACAATAGAAACAACCTACTTTATCTTTTATTCTAAACCCAATTGAACACTTATGGGACATCCTAAAGCGAAGAATCGGAGATTGTAAAACCAAAAAGAAAGACGAGATGTGGTCGAAAATTCAAAGGGAATGGTACTCCATACCCGTAGAGACATGTGCCGAATTGGTGAATTCAATGGGGCGAACAGTCGGAGTGGAGGCAGTTATTAATAATAAGAGTGCCACTAAAAAAGAGTACCATTCTAATTTTGTTTCTATTATTTTTTCCAAGAGGAAGCAACATAACAATCAGAAGTCTTTTATCATTATTTCCCAATATTATATTTAAAAAAAAATTGTTGTATTTAAGCAATAAATTGTTAAGAATCTATCTGTGTAGTTTTTATTTTCCAACTCTTCACAAATACCTTCTTTTTTTTTGTTAAAAAGAATGAACACGAAACTTGTTTCTATTATTTTTTCCAACACTGTAATTGGCCTAACTCTAAAGTTTCACACAACAAAATTAAATATTTGAGCGATAAATGGAAGATAGGCTGCTATTGCACTCGAATGTTTAATTTAATTGTGCTTGGCTTAACTAAAAAAAGTCTGTAAGTATGTATGTAATAATCCATAAATGTTGGTTAGTAGACATAAATTCAATTTTAGTAATAAAATCATTTTCAATAAAATTGCAGCTAGGTCACTATTACTCTCGAGGCCTGATATGTCCCTGTAAGTAATGAAATAAATGTACCTGCAAAAATACCTACACCACTCATCAACATCATTGAAGTTCTTTTTTCAGGATAAATAAAAAGCTCTTTCTGAACAAAAATTAATAATAAACAATATGAAACCCTTGAAACTTTGTTATGCTACACAGGTACATTTAACAAAGAAGAAAAAAGAAAAGCTCTTTTGTTAGAACTTGCAAATTATGTACTTTCTTCTGCGAAAACAGGTAGGTATTTAAATGCAATCACACATAGAACTATAGGTATTCTGTCTCTCACTTACCACTCTCATTTACAGAGAATATCAACAAAACATTGCGCGACTCCTTGAATGCCTGATTCAAATTCGCTTCATTCTGCGGCAGTGTGGACCAAACGTTCTTCGACTTGGACAGAGCTACGTTGTCAGCATTATTTGATTTGATCAAAAAGAATCTTGTATCCCTGAAAAGATAATTCAGTTTCGTCATGTAGTCGTAGGACTTGGATGATGACTTGGCTGGCTTGCCGTCGCCAGCACTGCTGCCACTTGTGTTATTCGCATTGCTAGTGCTTCGTTTCCTGCGTTTGCCAGTGTCACTGTCACTGCTAGCCGACGGACTGCCCGAGCGACTGCGACTCTTGCTTTTACTGGGACTCCGAGAGCGACTCTTGCTCTTACTCTTGCTCTTGCTTGGTGCTTTGCGTCCATTCCGCTTGTCCAGTTTGTCATGGTGGTCACTGTCGCTATCGCTGCTAGCCGGTTCGATTTTTGGCTTCTTCAGGGTGATACTGGTTTTCTTCTCAATCGAGGCTGTCTTCTTGTCCGAGTGTTCTTTAGGCTTGACTGCTGCTGCTGCGGTTTCGCTCGTTTTAAGTTTTTTAGCCTTCGGATTGGGGGCTGCCGAGGATGACTTGCCTTTGGAACGTTCGCGTTTCTGACGGACGCCAACTTTTGCATTAGCAACTTTACTACCTGCGCCTCCTCCTCTAATTCCTGCTCCGGCTCCGGTACCACGCCTGCTTTTCGGTCCACCTACAGACGAATCGGCTGTGCTCACTGAACTTATACTCGGCTGGGATGCCGAACTGCTTGAGCTGGCTGCAGAAGCTTCACTCCGTGTATCAAAGGAATCCTCAAAATCTTGGAGTTCTTCGGCTATGTCGGCTTCATTTTCGTCGAGGCCGAGATTGACGGCATCGAGATCGGCCATTTTTTGTCGGTTTTTCTTTTTCTTTTTTTCTGTTTCCTTCTCCACTCACTTCTTTTGTGTACGCTGTGGCAAAAATTGAATGGGAATTGGTTTTGCAAATTAATATCAATAAAATCACACAAAAATGTTCGAAAGAACTACCTTTCAACTTTCTAATTGATGCTACATTAATTTTCAATAAATTTGATTTATTTTTTTAATGATTTTTGGGACAATTTACACGTTTAAAATTAAGAAAAATTACCCCGCACAACACACCACACACTTCACAATAGATTCAGAGAATTTTTTCTCTGTGGTTTTGGTTTTTTTTTTTTTTTGAGTTTTTGTAGGAGGAGGGGAAATGTGAAAAGTAGCCGCCGCCGTCTGTCAAGTCTTAATGAGTGGAAATGGAACATAATGTTTTTCTGAAAAGTGATGCCAAAACTCAATTTATTGGGGAGGAATGAAGTCAAAATGACAGGGTTCAGTAAAGACAAAAAGCATCAATTTTGTTTTTGAAAAAAAGTGAGGAATTAAAATAAAGTAAGATCAATGCTTGCAACAAAAAAATAAAAAAAATACAAACAAAAGGGCACCCTACAGGATGAAAAATAGACCTTTTGGATATTTATTGTCCAGAGATTCCCGAAAAGGATTTCAAAATCCATATTAACGTATGACAATATTTTTAAAGCAATTTATTCCAAAATGGAAACTGTGCAGCAGTTTTGTGATGACATCTTCTTTTTGAAAACCATTTGGAACCAATCCAATTGGATAAGGTCAAAATTTTTTAAATACATAATTTGTACGTTTTTGTAAAATATATTCAAAAATATGTTTATCTAGATGATAATCAACATAAAAATGGTTTTCGTAAAATAAATTAAACAATTCCAGGCATTTTTCAGAAAAACATCTTCAAATTACGAAACTTGCAAGCAGAAAAACATGGCCGAAAATAGTTTTAACTGACCCAGAAAAATTAAAAAGAGGGAAAGAGACATTATGCATTTGTTTCCTTAAATTACTGTATGAGATAGACTGAGAAAATTAGATAGTTTTTACATGGCAAGATAAGATTGTGTAAAGAGACAGAACTATTGGCTCCTTAATTCCCAGTTCCCACATATGGCAGAGCCGGGCTTTGGCTCGTTGGCTGAGGCTCCTTGATTTTTGACTTGCTGAAAATGCAAATGGATCAACAGAGCCAAACCGATCCGTCTCGGATTCTCCACAGACAGACGATTTGGATCGTCTCCCGTCCATTTGGGTATTTGGCTATGTCGTGTATAGCTAGCTTAGAATTCTCTGAAGCATCCTTCATGTGGGAATAGCTGTCCTGTTTATTGCCTTTCATTAAGGCTTTATAAGCCTCCTCGACGGGTCTCCACCTTGCCGTTGGTGAGGAGGCTTACGCGAGAACTTCTAGTAGGTTAAGTTGCAGATTCTAGCTCTTGAGCAGACTCTCAGCCACCAACTTAGGTTTAAGCAAACTAAGAGAGGCCCACCCCTATGAATATGGAAGAACTAAATAAACAGAAAAAAACCATAGCGGGGATATACGCTATATGGTCGGTAGAAGTCACGGCTACCGGCTTGGGCTTTGTCTCGCGGTCTCAATACCGAGAGAAGAAGTCGCCAGTGACAATCTTTCCATTATATTATATAACTCTACTTATAATTTCGAAACTTTTTCTTTTTCTTTTTCTTTTTCTTTTTTCTTTTTCTTTTCTCTTTTTTATCTTTTCAGTTTCTTCAGTTTCAAATTATAAGCATAGAATTTATCTCAATATGAGCAACAAGAGTACTAAAGACCTCAGCCTGACTGAAGAAGAGGAGAATCTCCTCCTGAACCCCTTCTCAAACATGGATATGGGGGACGGAGAAAGCGTAATCGAGGTTGACGATGACGTCAGCTCGGTCGCTAGCTCCAACCTTTCGACAGTATCCAGGGCATCAAGGAGGTGTAGAATAACGAATAGCAAGAGGACGGTCAAGAGGTTAGGTCAGTTAGACTGGGACCAACTGACTGAGCAGGAGAGGAAACGGCTGCACAATGCTCGTGCCTTCCTGGACAGAGAGGGCTTGGGAAAAGACAGGCACACCGCTAGTCAAGCACTGAACCCTCCCTCTTCAGAAGGCCCGAGCGTTAAAACCTTGATGGGACCACCTGCCCCAAACGCTGTTTCAACACAGCGTAAGGAAGGGTGCTCATCAATGGTAGCGACAACTCCTCAAGACGGACCAACTGAACGAACCCAACGAACCCAACGGACAGACACAGACTTGCCAATCGTACCACCTGCTGATCCGCCACTGATCGCATCGATATCAGTTGGTGTTAGTGAAGCAGGTGTAAGAGCGGCTCAAAACGAGGGGAAAGATGAGATGGCTTGTGAAGACAATGCTATTGGCCACAGCCTCAGCGTTAATCTTAACAAGACCATTGATTCCGTCCCCGAAAACCGGACGACAAATACGAACGACAGTCTTACGACGGTCATTGAAAAAAGGACGACTAAACGCAAAACTAAGGTTTTGAACGAGAACGAGGTACGACGACGACAAAGACGGAACGCTGAGAGGATTGTCCGGCGCTTTGCTAACAGGACTCCTGAGTCCTTGACAGCTAAGGAGAAGGCGGCGTTGGACAAGTCTAAACAGCGCCTTGAAAGCACAACAATAACGACTACTGTTAGTGACGCAAACCCACAACCACCTCTTGAAGTACCTTGTTCTTCTAAAAGGACAAGGAATGAACTCTCCCCAACCGATTCTTCGCCTAACAAGGCGACGAAGAGGTTAAAGATCTCCCGGGCAACCGTGAAGGGGCACCAAGTGGCCATTGCCGATTTCGGCAAACCCTCACGGAAGCTGACCGAGGACGAATGGCAACTTCTGGAGCTACGAATCCTGGAAGAAGTAAACGAGGCCATCGTCAAAAATAGGCCCCCCCACTTTTCGGAAATCTTACGACCGTCCATGGTTTCAAGGTTATGAATTGTGAAAATGACGCCACACTCAAGTGGCTTCAGGACTTCACAAGCAGCACCTCTGCACCATGGCAAAATGCGGATCTTCGCCTAATTGATGTTAAGGAGATTAAAAACATCTCCAGACCAATAGGCATACTTCTGATCAAAGGCCCCACACTTCCTAACGATCGCCTGGAGAGGTATATAACATCACTCAACAGGGATCTCCTAAGCCAGGAGTGGGAAGTTATCAAATGTGAAAAAACCAAGGAAGGCACCGAAGTAATGGTTAGACTGGTACACAAATCTATACCACTACTGAGGAAAGTGGATTTCAAAGTGCGCGTCGGAATCACCAGATGCAAACTTAGACTGATACCCAACAAAAGAAAACAGGTTAGTATGGCGATGAAAAACCCTTTTTATTATGATTATGGAATTGAAAATCTTACAAATCAATCTTCAACATAGTAAAGCCGCCAGCGCTAACCTGGTCTACCTCATGGAGAGTAGACAATATGACATGGCCCTGATCCAAGAACCCTGGATAGTAGGTGGCACGATCAAGGGCCTGCACTCCAAAGACCTCATGCTGTATAAGTCAAACCTTGACAGCCAAAATAGTAATCCCAGAACCTGTATATTAGCAAGAAAACGATTTAATCTCTTTCTTCTAACTTCTTACAGCAACATCGACCAGACCGCGGTCATTCTAGAACGCAAGGAGCACCCATCGCTCATATTAACCTCCACTTACATGCCCTATGATGGAGTTGAAGGACCACCAGCGGATTTAACAAATAAAATAGTAACATTCGCAAGTAAGAAAAATTTTAATATTATACTAGGGTGCGACTCCAATGCACATCATGTACAATGGGGGAGCACCGATACAAATACAAGAGGTGAATCCCTCTTTCAGTTTATCATAGATAACAACCTACGTGTGGCTAACCGAGGTAATACACCCACCTTTGTCACAAAAAATCGAAAAGAGGTGCTAGACAATACCCTCTCAAATAATTCTGACACCTGTCAAATTGATCATTGGAGAGTTTTAGAAGAACCTTCCTTTTCTGACCATCGTCTCATAGAATTTATAATCCCTAACGTTGAAAGTCAGCACAAACCCTTTAGAAATAACAGGTGTACAGACTGGCTTATCTTCAATAGGGAAATTAGAAATAACATAAAGCACGTCAACACCAGCGCCATTCTGGGACCAGACAGTCTAGAGAAGGCAACAGAGAATCTCACTGCGACTCTGCGTAAGGCGTTTGAAACCAGTTGTCCAATCAAAACAACTGTGAATAAAAACAGAAAACCCCCCTGGTGGACAACAGAACTAACCAACATTAGAAAAGAAACAAGAAAACTTTTCAATGCTGCAAAAAGAACAAGACTCGAAAGTGACTGGGACTGTTATAAGACTAGTCAAAGAAAATTCAAAACAGAAACCCAACGAGCCAAACGATGCTCGTGGAAAAATTTCTGCAGTAATATCGAGTGTACCAACGAGTCAGCTAGGCTCCGAAAAATCCTTTCGAAAACCTCCGCTTCTGTTGGTTCACTAATGAAACCCGGAAACGGCTGGACTGAATCAGGTCGCGAAAGTCTAGAACTCCTGGTTGAAACTCACTTCCCAGGTAGTAAACCTAGCCCTGAACGCGAACCAGATTACTCCCCAATCTTCGAGTATGAAATACCGACGGATGTTATAACGGAGGAGAAGCTAAACTGGGCTATTAACTCTTTCTCCCCTTATAAATCTCCAGGCCTAGACGGCATTTTCCCAATGATGCTACAAAAGAGCACTGAATTTATCGCCCCACACCTGATAAAAATCTTTCAAAGTAGCATTAAATGGGGGTATGTTCCCAAGGCATGGCGTGAAGTAAAAGTCGTGTTTATACCAAAAGCCGGCAAACCCAGCCATACTGAACCTAAGGACTTCAGACCTATTAGTCTTACGTCTTTTGTACTTAAAACACTAGAAAGACTTATCGACATATACATCCGCAGTAATTTAAAACCGGAGACCTTATCACCCTTTCAACACGCCTACACAAAAGGTAGAAGTGTAGAAACGGCACTACACTGCGTAGTTAGAACAATAGAAAAATCACTTGACGTTAAGGAATACACTCTTGCTTCATTCCTGGACATTGAAGGAGCCTTCAATAACGTCCACAGTTTTGCAATCGAGAAAGCACTTAACGATCAACACATAGAAGAAGTAGTTATCAAATGGATCATGAGTATGCTGAAAAACAGACTAATACATAGTGAGATTGGTAACGCACATTTAGAGATGTACGCATCTAGAGGAACCCCGCAAGGGGGAATTCTCTCACCATTATTATGGATCTTAGTGATGAACGAGATCCTAATAAAACTTAGGAACCAAGGTACAGTAGTGGTAGCCTACGCTGATGACTTAGCGCTTTTGGCGACAGGTAAATACCTTACCACTATCAGCGACCAATTACAAAACGCATTATCAAAGGTCAGTAACTGGACCAAAAAATGCGGTCTTAATGTAAACCCCCTTAAAACAGAACTGGTTCTTTTTACAAACAGGAGGAAGATCCCTCCGTTTATAATACCAAAAATAGACAATACAACACTAAAAATCTCCGATCGAGCTAGATACCTTGGAGTTATACTGGATAAAAAACTCAATTGGGGTCCAAATATCCAAGAAAGATATAAGAAAGCCACAACCGCACTCTACTCATGTAACAAGATTCTGGGTAGAAACTGGGGACCGAACCCCAAAATAGTAATGTGGATGTACACTGCCATAGTCAGACCGATTCTAACTTATGGCAGTTTGGTTTGGTGGAAAGCGTTGGAGAAATCCACAAATCAAAAAACACTTACCAAAGTACAGAGAATGGCTTGTATCTGCACCAGTGGGGCGATGAGGACAACCCCAACTGCAGGTTTAGAAACGATCCTCAACCTCCCCCCGATAGATCTATTCGTTCAAGAATCAGCAGCATACAGCGCCCTCAGGCTCAGTCAAACTAACATCTGGCAAACTAGCCAGAGTGGCCACGCAGCTATTCTTACGAAATACGTAGACAAAAATATCTGCACAGATTATATGAGCCCCTACTTGGATTTCAACAAATCCTTTAGCACCAAGTTCCCCAATAGACTAGATTGGGAAAATAATGAGCCCTACACCAACGACTCAACCATTACCATCTACACCGATGGCTCTAAAATGGATAGTAGAGTAGGTGCAGGATTTTACTCTGAAAGCCTCAACCTTGCCGAAGCATTCAGGCTCCCTGACTATAGCAGCGTCTTCCAAGCTGAGATCTTGGCAGTGAAAAACGCTGCTAAACATTTATCCATGATGGCGATATCACACGCGGACATCACTTTTTTCATTGATAGCCAAGCAGCAATAAAAGCTATCTCTGCCACCCAAATCAAGTCAAAGCTTGTCTCTTGCTGTCGCGAAGAGCTAAAGGTTCTTGGCACACAGCATAACGTAAGACTCTGCTGGGTTCCTGGCCACAGTGATGTACCAGGCAACGAAAAGGCGGATGAACTAGCTAGGAAGGGCTCCACACTGGAACCCTCTCGAATAGACCACCATATAGGAATACCGTTATGTGAACTGAAACTTAACGTCAGTAAAACCACCCTTCAAATATCCAATGACAGATGGAATCTGCTAGAAACCTGTGTTAACACCAGGAAGATATGGCCTAGATACGATAAGAAAAGATCCGACTGGATCTTAAATCTAAATAAGCCCTCCCTAAGATCCCTTATCGGCATCATTACAGGTCACAATCTACTCGGCTACCATAAGAAGAAGATGGGGCTCAGTACTGATGACCTTTGTAGAGGCTGTGGTGATGAAAACGAGCATGAAGACACTGCTCACTTTCTCTGCCACTGTCCTTCGCTCTGTCTTGCTAGGAAGAAAACTCTAGGCAACTTTTTCTTTAATGAACTGGAGGAACTATCAGAACTGCCAGGCAAAAGCTTACTAAATTTTGTCAAGGCCTCTAAATGGTTTAATGAACCACATGATTCATAGGTTATTTTATCTTTTCAGGAAGTTTCCAACACTTCGGGGTACCACAATGGATCTACATTGATCTAAGTGTGATGGTAACAACATCAACCGTCAGCCCATTAAACCTAACCTAACCTAACCTAAGGCTTTATAAGGCACCTCTTTTCGACTTTAATTTTTTTGCTTTTAGAGGCATTCTAACTTTACGCAGCCTCAATCCAGCGTTTAGTTAAGCATTATTCACATGAGCACGACCAACGACCAACGAATGAACGAATATTCGTCGATTTTGACATTTCTTTCACATGAGAGTTTTTAATTCGTCGCGAATGAAGTTTGACATTCACCACCGAAACTAAAACAAGAATGATTTTTTTAGGTTAAGTACGCGCGATTATTTTATTCGTTGCGAGTGTGGATGATGTGGAACGCGAATAAAGTTTGACAGTTCGTATCAACTAAAATTTTGTTCGCGACGAATAAATTTGTTTTCTTAAATTTATTAGTATATGATATTGAAAAGTAAAAGTATTTATCATAAATCAAATAGAAACTATTTTGCTATCGTTTTGTTAAGATTTTGTGTGGAAATATGTCTTTAAACGTATATAAACTCACATTTTGTAATTCATTCGTCGTTCGTTGGTCGCGCTCATGTGAATGCTGCTTTATACAACAACTGTCAAAATAAAAAAAATTGTGTGTCAATCGCTGAACACATCCGATTTTTATTGCACAAAATAAAAATGGATTTTTAATTTGTTTACTTTTGGCATCACTCAAATAAAATACTTCAAAACCTTCAAATCAAATTTAAAAAGTAAACAAAAATGCAGTTATGTTAAGAGTAAGAGTTTTTAAAAAAATCAATAGATAAATCAGTTGCCAGTCGTAAACTTTTTGATTATTTTGTTCTCCATAAAAAGAACACTAATTTAAAAACAAAAATGCAAGTTTGCTCTGTTTGTAAAAAGGACGACGACAATCCTACAGATTATGGCGAGTTTATGAAGAGATCCGATATCTGTGTCCACTATTACTGCCTGGTAAGTTAGGCTCTCTGCTCCTTGCCCCGAAATGCGTTAATTTTGAATTTAAAAAATCGCAGCTTCTCTCCACCAATCTACCTCAGAAGGGGTTGGACTATTCTGGGATTCTAGGCTTCCTTCTACGTGACATCCGTATAGAAATAAAGAAATCTGCAGAGAGGGTAAGTTTAGACGAAACTAATTTTCCACATTTACCAACTTCCCTCTACAAATATCCTCACAGACCTGTTGCTATTGCAAACAACCAAATGCTTCCATCGCATGTTTCAAATGCAAAACATACTTCCACAACATTTGCGCCAACAACAACGGCTGCGTCTCTGAATTTATCAATGAATTCCACTCCTATTGCCACAAACACGTTCCCTTTAGGAGCGAAAAAATGCTCCCTCAACAAAATAGCTCTACTTGCTGGATTTGCCATGATGCCTTAGGCGAATTCAGCCCCACCCAAACTCTCCGATCGTACTGCTGTAAGAATGGCTATGTCCATCGTCATTGTCTGCGTAAATATGCCCTCACCGCAGGCTATCATTTGGCATGCCTATGGTGCACAAGTAAGGCGTTTCGCGATGACGTCCGCAAACATGGAGTGTTTGTACCCGATCGGGAGGCGATATGGGACAATAACGAAACTCTACGCTACACCGATCTCCATCGAGGCTACTCCCAGTGTGATGCCAAAGTTTGTCAATGCCCACAAGGTCGCGAATTCTTTCGGGGTCCATGGAAACTGATTGTCTGTTGTACGTGTGGAGCTTCAGGAGTGCACAATAAGTGCGGGCGAGATAAAATATCCAAAAACATTTACACATGCGACACATGCAGGCAAATCCTTGCGCGCTCCAAACAAACAAAAGATCAAGCAAAAAATGCCAAAGCTGCTTCTTCCGCATGCAATTACACAATGTTCATGTCAAAAACATGTGAGGATCCTGAGGAAGTCATACAGATTGTGAGTTCCGTGGATTCCCTTGAGGAAGAACAAGAAAAGGACAAAGAAGAAGAAAATATACAAGAAGAGGATAAAGGAGAAGAATATATGCAAGTGGATACAGAAGAAGAAGATATGCAAGACGAGGGCAAAGAACAAGAACAAGCAAATATACAAGAAGAGGAGAAAGAAAAAGATATCCAACAAGAGGATAAAGAAGAAGAAGATATGCAAGAAGAGGGCAAAAAACAAGAACAAGAAAATATACAAGAAGAGGAGAAAGAAGAGGAGCAAGCAAAAGAACCCCCAACACCGACCAAAAAAACACAAACTAAAAAGGATTCAAGTCCCCAAAAAAAGTCACAACTAACAGAATTGTTTGTGTTTGGCAAGGCCGGTGAAATAGTCGGCACAGTTCTAGTCCAGAAGGATAAACTTCAAGAAAAACCCGATAAGACCCTCTCCTGCAAGGACGAGGATGTTATGGATTTTTCTAGTTCCGATGCATTGCTCAATTCGATATTTTCAGATATTTTAGAAGAGGGTCGAGAATTATCGGAGGACATGGTGGACGAAGTTTTCGATCGATACAAGTTGTTACTGGAGACTTTTGGAGATCCAGATGATTGATTAAAGTCACCTTCAGGATTCCAAGGAGCAAACATCACAATAAAAATAAAACTCTGTTATTTTGTTATTAAAATTCGTTATCAAAAAATTTTATAAAGCTTTTTTTTTCATTATCTTCTTCTCCTTAAAATTCATCACCTTCTATGGCAACCCTCAAAGTTCTTATACCATTCAATTTGTGTCTGAGTCAATGAAGACTTCTGGCATTGCAATACCCTTTGGAAGTCCTCCATTTTTATATTTTCCACGTCGATATTTTGTGTGAAGGCGTGCATTGCAGCTTCATTGCACAAATTGCACATATCTGCCCCAGAGTAAAGTTCCGTTGCATCTGCAATTTCCTCGAGCTCAACATCTCCATGGAAGGGCATCTTTCTAGAGTGAATTCGTAGGATTTGCAAACGAGAGTCTCTGTCGGGCGCTGGAACATGAATAAGCCTGTCGAAACGTCCGGGTCTCATTAAAGCGTCATCAATCATTTCAGGGCGATTGGTGGCAGCAACTACTAGAATACTGTTGCCCCCAGGAGCCGACGAAAACAACTTAACCCCAATGCCATCCATTTCGGTAAGGAGAGTCGAGAGGATTCGAGTTTGGACGTCGCTTTTAGCATCAGCAGCTCGCTTGCCCACCAAAGAATCTGAAGAAATTCAAGGTTCTTTAAAGGATTCTGAAAAAGGGGAAATACTCCTACCAATCTCATCGAGGAACACCAAACACGGAGAGTTCTTCCTTGCGGTGTCGAAAATCTTCGATATGTATTTCTCCGAGTTCCCCACATATGGAGAGTACACCTCAGCGGCTGATGTCGGGATGAAGGTCATTCTGGCTTCGGTGGCTAAGCACTTGGCCACCGTGGTTTTTGCACATCCTGGAGGACCGTAGAGGAGGATTCCCTTGGGAAGACACAATCCAAATCGATCAAATGCAGCTTTCTGCTTGAGACCTGCAAGAACTGAGATTTCGAGGGTTTTCTTGAGTTGTTCCATTCCCCCGATGGAATTGAATGTTTCATCAGTTTTGAAGACTTTCACATCGGTTCCATGGAATGATGCTGGTTTCATCTAAAATGATTCCAAATCAATTGAAGGTGTGAAAAAATGAATTTGAGGTGTTTTTTTTTTTACTGTTTTTAAGGATCTTCCAAGAATCTCTGTGAATTTTTCAAGTGTCATATCAAAGCGTAATAATTCCTGACCAATTGAATTAATAAGAAGTTCCAAGTCTGCGGCAACAAAACCTTGAGTCTGTTTAGCCACAGTCTGTAGAAGTTCATCGCTGAGCTCAAAGCTTCTTCCATAGAATGAATTTTTCACCATCGATGCAAATATGGCTCCTCTTTGATCCTCGTTGAGTGCTGGAATATTTATCTCGATTCCAAAGCGACCGGCACGTCTTAAAGTCGACAGAATTGCCTCTGGTCTAGAGCTTGTTCCAAGGACGATAACCTTCGAGGACTCCATGGAATTTCGTAGGTCATCGAGTAAGGAAATCAATTGACCTGAAACTCGCATTGAATTCCCAGAGTCGGTGGAGTTTTTACTGATTCCTGGGCAGATTAAGTCAAGATCTTCAATGAGGATCACCACTGGATCTGTAAATTCATTCATAGTTCAATAGAAAGCCATATAAAATTCTTACACTGAAAATACCATTTGGTTGAAATCGTTCAATGAAGAGCTTCACTGATTGAAAAATCCTCCTCAGTTCGGCTTCTGTTTCACCAGGATATTGTCCAAGGATATTCCCCGATCGGATTATGTAACAACTTGAATTATTTTCCACCACGAAGTTCATGCATATTGAAGTTTTTCCAGAACCCGTTGGACCGATTAGAAGAGCATTCAAAGACGGTTTCATCTTCCACGTGAGGTTTTCATAGACTGACATATTTTCAATTAGCTGTTGGAGTTTCTCTTGAGGTTCTTCCATTGCAACTAAATTGCTAAATTGGCATTCCTCTCCCGAGGTTTGTAATCTCACATTCGATACTATGACTTCTGTGGAGTCGGTGAATTTGAAGACATTGGAATCCTTCGATTGGACGTGAATTTCAGCAATTCCAATTTCTTGGAGTTCATCCAAAACAATGAAGCTGTTATTCACAAAGTTATATGGTTGTAGAATTTTCTTGGCTATGTCAATCAGGAATTCTCTGTTGATATTATCGATCTCAAATAGTTTCTCGTTAATGGTGAAGGCAAGATTTATCCGGGAAGCAGGTTGCAGACTATTGTTGAGGACTTCCAATGAGGTTAAACTGCTCGAAATGGTGTTCTTTATGGCTCCTACTTTGACGGTATCGTCAAGCCAACAGAAGTATGGAGGTTCTTGGTTGGACGTAGGGTAGATATTACAAATATATTCGGCTCCCGAGGATAACTTGCACTCGGCCAATGCACCTGGCAAAGTGCGTTTTGGAAAGAGTTCTTGGGGTATGAGGCATTTCTGATAGGCGAATGATTGTAAATCAGAAAGAGGCAAGACTTGAAGATTCATTGCCAAAGATTAAATTTAGAATTTGTATGGGTTTTTAAATGAAATTTTGAAATCGCCTCCGAAAATCGTGGTTTTGTTTACAAATTTGTCGCAATTTGTTTTTTATTTGAGAGAAATGACAGGTGTTTGACAATGGGAAGGAAAAGAGCTTTGGAACAGGGATGTCAAAATTAAAATTGAGTTTTGTTACATTTTCATTAGGACGGTTACCACATTGAGCACTTTTGAGGAGGCTCAATTCGAAATCGCATGAATCATGTTTCCGGCAGTTTAATTAAATACAATTTGTTATAAAGGCAAGAATTTATGAAATGCTAGTGCGACAAGTGCGTGCTTTCTATGCAGTGTAACATAAATTCGTATTCATAAAAGATTTTCTTAGGCGCCAGTTATAGCTATCATTGAAATCGATCCGAAAAAATTTTTGAATCGATATTTGACGATGATTCCCTTCGATTAGAAATGAAAATTATATACTGATCGATCGGAAATCACACAAAGAATTTTTTTTTGAGAAAAAAAGTGTAATTACGCATTTATTTACGGAAATTCATTTTCCTGGACAGCTGATACTTTTAGGCTAGGCGCGCACATGCAACTTTTAGTTTCGAAACTGTTTGGTTTCTAATCTGAGCACTATAGACTTATACGAGAGTCCGCGCACATGCAGAAACTATTCGGTCGCCCATTCGAGCAACTTTTTAGTTTGTGTTTTGACACAAACTAAACGATCACCTCAAACCAATTCCTTAGTTTGTGTCACAAGGAATTATAGTTAACTGCGCGGACATTCAACTAAATCGTTGAATAATTTTCTGTAAGTGCAAGAGAGAGAAAAATTTAGTCAAGGTGAATAAATGTCTAGTGTGTATTGGTTTATTTCGTTGATTACTTTCGGAGTTGCTTATGTGCGCGATGTTTGGGCAACTAACGATCGAACTATTTGGTTTCGAAAAAGTTGCATGTGCGCGCTTAGCCTTATATGTTCAAAAGTAAAACGAATCGTTCCACTGATTTGAGTTCCAATTTCATACAATTGACAGATGACAGATTTCTGTCAATAAAATTTTTTCGGTGGATTTCAATCAGGAAATTTTTTTCAATGGCAGACATTTTTAATGATAGCTATAAACGACCTGTCAAGAAAATTCCAATGTTTGTTTTCAATGATGATAGCTATAACTGGCGCCTTACGACAAAAAAGTACTAAAATAGGCAAATCTATTCCACTTAGCTGTCATTCCTTTATAGGCTCTAGTCTCCACCCTTGTTGCCATTTGAAGGAGATCCATTATTATTTGAGATATTAAGCATACATCGTTTCCTTAGTGTAGATGTTTTAGGTTTGTTGTCAGAGTTCATCTTATTCCTCCATTTCCTACCTACCTCAGCATGACGTGACATTTAGACCCATATCATAAGTCACCTTATTATTAACGAATTTCCATTACATCCATTAAAATTGACAGCTTCATTTGGTTTACATAGGGTCATTGTTTTTTAACAGTTTGGAGTTTTACAAGAAAAGTTTCCTGATCCCCAAGATCTTGTAAGTAAATAGCTTGAGACTCATTTCTTTAAAGTCACGTGATAAGAAAAGGCCTCTGCCTATTCTCCACAATCGATTCAAGACCTTAAAGGTGGCATTCATCAAGTAGTCGAGGACATTCAGCCACAAATGTGTGAATCGGTCATGGAAAATTTAGTGAAAGGGCTGTGGTGACATCCATAGGCTGATATTTTTTTACATTGTTAATGGCGTACTTTTCCTCCTAAAATTAAATAAAAATTAACTAATTTCTTTTAAAAAATGCTTATTTTTTACATTAAAACTCTTATTGGAAAACTCCATACTAGAAAAATGTCAAATAATCTCCAGTAACTAGTTTCTCCATGTGAACGGGGCCTAACTCTCTTCAAATAAGTAGTTCTGGCATCACTTTTAAAAGCTCTTCGTCAGCTGATTCATCTTTCGGCATTTTTGTTGTTTATTTGGATTTTTTTAGAATACGCTCTAATTGAAATTTGAAAACAAAATCCGTCCCAAAAATTCGAATTAAGTAGATAAATAAGTTAAAACATTAACAAAAATGCCAAATAATGGTTTCGAGGAATGGGTAAGTCGCATTGAATCAAAATGTCAATTATTTAAATTACTTTTAATTGTCCCTCCAATACAAAGGGAGGCTATATGGATGCCAAAATTACGAAATTGGAGGAACAATTCGCTGCTGCCAGTGATCCATTTCGTGTGACAAATCTCTTTGCTGGAATTTCGATTTTTGTCAATGGTCATACGAATCCCTCCTCGGATGAATTAAAGAGAATAATGATGGTGCACGGAGGAACCCATCACACCTACCAACGGTCGCACACGACCTACATCATTGCCTCTAATCTTCCCGATGTAAAGATCCGAAATATGGACACATCGAAGATCATAAGTGCTCAATGGGTTGTGGATTGTTTGAAGGAGCAGAAAATTGTAGACTACACCAAATATTTGCTCTACAATAATCAGAACAGTGCACAACCAAAGATATCCTTTGGTGCTGCCTCAAAGCCTAAAGATGTCAAGGAGAAGTTGGAAACAATTGAATCTGAGGGAAATGAAGTTTCTAATATACTCAAAGACCTTGAGAATTTAAATGCAAAGATGAAGCAGCAACCTATCGAACAAACAACGGTCAAGCCTGACACATCGATTGCCTCGGCTTCCCGCGGTGTGGCAATGACAGCTGTGGATCCAAAGTTTCTCTCTGAGTTCTACAATAACTCTAGACTTCATCATATAGCCACGTTGGGAGCTGGTTTCAAGCAATATGTATCTGATCTCCGTGAGGCTCACGCAGGACTCTTTCCAGATAGAAAAGAACTTTCGGAAAGTCTTCATCGATTGGGGAACTTCGTGAAAAGGGGACAAATAATCATGCACATCGATATGGATTGCTTCTTCGTCTCAGTTGGCCTCCGTACACATCCCCACCTTCGTGGTCAACCCATTGCCGTGACACATTCCAAAGGAGGAGGTGGCGATGTGCCTGTCCATCCAGGTGCCGATCGAAAAGTCGAAATGGATCTCTTCACGAAGAAATTCGAGAACCAGCTTCACAACAACATCCTCTCGGATAAGGTGCGTGGGGCTTTCGAAGGCAAACAGTCGCTGTCTGAGATCGCCTCCTGCAGCTATGAAGCCCGTGAGAAGGGCATCCGCAATGGAATGTTTGTTGGTCACGCTCTGAAGCTTTGTCCAAACCTGAAAACGATTCCGTATGACTTCGAGGGGTACAAGGAAGTTGCGTACACTTTGTACAACACCATCGCTAAGTACACTCTGGACATCGAGGCTGTCAGTTGCGATGAGATGTTTGTCAACCTAACTGACCTTATCAATGAGCTCCAAGTGGATCCAATGGATTTTGTAACCTACGTCAGAAAGGAGGTGCGTGATAAAACCTCATGTCCCTGTTCTGCAGGAGTTGGAGAGAATAAGTAAGTTTCTAACCTCTGAACCTTGTTTTGATCCTTGAAAATTCATGTTTTTCATAATTATAGACTCCAGGCGCGAATGGCAACCAAAAAGGCCAAGCCCGATGGTCAGTTCTTCCTTGGTTCCGATAAGGTCGAAGAGTACATGTCGAGTATTCCCATAAAGGACCTCCCAGGAGTCGGCAGCAGCACCATGTACACATTGAAGGAGATGCACTTGGTCACGTGCGGAGATCTTCAAATGGTTTCACTCGCAAAACTTCAGGCAGCAGTTGGCAAAAAGTTTGGCGAAACTCTACACCAATTCTGTCGGGGGATCGACCCTCGTCCTTTGGTTTATGGTCAGGTTAGGAAGTCGGTATCAGCTGAAGTGAACTATGGCATCCGATTCAAGACTCAAACAGAGCTGGAGACGTTTCTGCTGCAGCTCTGCACGGAGGTTCACAGTCGCCTAACCAATATCAAGCGCAAAGGCAAATGTATAACCTTGAAAATGATGGTACGAGCCAAGGAAGCACCTGTGGAGACTTCCAAGTTCATGGGACACGGAGTTTGTGATAACCTCACAAAGGCTGTGTCGCTTTCAGATTACACATGTGATCTGGAGGTCATAACACGGACAGTTCTTGCCACAACAAAGGCCTTGAATGTTCCTCCGCATGAGCTCAGAGGAATTGGTATCCAAATTACCAAACTGGATGAGCCAAACGAGCCCAAGGAGAAGAAAGAGAATGTCATAAAAAATATGTTCAGCAAGGTCGTAGAAAAACAACTGGAAAAGCCACCAAAGGTTCCGGAAACCATCGTCGTTGCAAAACTGGATGAAAAGCAAACGAAAGTACCTGAAAGTGGTGTCAATGAGAAGAAGTCAACTGGAGCGGTTCCGAAGGTTAAATCAAAAGGTCGTCCTCGTAAAAAACCTCCCAAGATGCCCGATGTCATGGGAATGTTGAAAAATGCAGCTACAACTTCTAAACGAGCCGCTCAATCGACGTCGGATCTTCCTGATGATATTGATCCCACAGTATTCGCTGAGTTACCTGATGACATACGCAATGAAATTCTACGTGATCATGCTCGGAAACAGGCCAGAGTAGCTAAGGAACAGGCATCACCAAAAAAGAAGTGTCAAGCAAATACTTCGCGACAAATGGAAGAAGAATTCCTCAAGGCAATGCCACCAGAGCTGCAAAAAGATGTTGGAATGCAAATTGGGAAATCGTTTGCCTCAACAGACCAACAGAAACCATCTACTTCAGCTGCAGTTCTAATTTCCCCTGAAAACATCTTCAATCAGGCGGAAACAATTCAATTGCTACTCGAGTGGGTGAAGAGTTCATCGGTACCAGATAACTATGACATCGAATTGATATGTGAACACGCTGCAGAATTTATTCGAGCCAAGAAGATTCACGATCTCTATGATCCTTTGATGTATCTTTGCAGGTTAATATTTTTCATCCACAAAATAAGTAAGAGGTTTTTTTTTTTTAATTTGTTTTTATTGCAGAATAATAAATCGTTTTGGAAGCTGCAACTGGCACACAGCTTACAATGCCATCATAGATGCCATCCAGAATCAAATGCGCTTGATCTATGGACATAAATTGTATCTAAGCGGTACTATCGAATGCAATGAGTGTTGGACACTTTCAAATCTGTGATTTTTTAATTTTAATAAATTTTTGTTTTTATGGAGAGTTTTTTTTTTAAATAGAGGGTGTTTTTTTTAAGCTGAGAAGTTTCGATGGTTTTTTTTTTGTTTGAGAACCTAAAACTTGGATGGAATCGCTTAAGCCTAGTACATACTTCCTCGTGAAGTGAACGTTCGCCAGTGGAGAAAGTGAACTTTTGAAATTGCTCACTGGTACACACTTGTGAATACGCGTTGTGAACATTTGTATTCTAAATCATATAAATGCATTTTAACTTTTTTTTTTAAAACCACACGCAAAGCAGCCACAAACTTTAAATGAGGAATCAGTATCAGTATTCAGTACAAATTGAAAACTGTCCTTTTTTTTGTAACCAAATGTCAAAGCTTCACCAACAGTTCCCGTACATTTTGCACGTGAATTGCCCGTGAACGAAAACTCTCCACTTTGTTCTCCACTCAGCTTCACGAGCACGTTCACGGGTGAACCAAAAACCGAAATTTGTATGGGTTCACGAGATGGTTCACAAGTATGTACTAGGCTTTATGGCGAAAATTTACCCCAAAATAATTTGCTCCACGTAAGGTGATAATCAAATTGGCTATCACTTTTTTGGCATGGTCTATGGGTGATTGCGATTTAGCTATCGCTTTCATACATTTTGTTCCACATTAAATCAAAAGGCTAATGAACAAATTAAAAATGAAAAGAGATGATTTGTCTGCGAACAATTAATTCAATTCAATTCAATTCAGCTAAACTGAGCTTTGTTAAATAAATAACAAATAAGTTAAACTATGTTTTCTTAAGACCTTAATTAAAAAAAAAAAACATTTAAATAAAGATAAAAGAGAAAGTTTTAAATAAATATTACTTTCCGCCCGTTAAGTTTCAGTAATTTAAAATCGTTTGCGATTGTAGCTATCTTCAACTCCCTATTTCTGATATCAAGTTCCTCTTTCTTCACAGAAATTGCTACATCAAGTTCTTTTTCTCAAATATTTGCAAGCTGTCGAATAGCATCTAAGATCTTAATAAGAATTTCCAATTACTTCGAATAAAAATTGGACAGGTTCAGACAACATAAGGTACTTCATTTGCAGTCAACTTCATTCTTTGAACCAAAAACACTCCATTACCAAGACCGGAATCTTTCGTACGTTTCACTCTCCAAAACCCGTTTGTTTACATTGTTGTATTTGTAATTTTGACAATTAGGTAGTCCATGCATGAATAGATGTGAGCACAAAAAATAAAAAACGATGCCGTGGGCTAGCGGCACTTCGCAAAGCAAAAACAAAATGGAGGGGTTAATAAGTTTTTTTTCAGGTTTTTCTTTTTCCTTTTTTTCGATGAAAAAGTCAGTTTTAAGCTTTAATTTTGCAGGCATTTTGTTGATAGTGAACCAATGTACCTTTTTGTCTTGAAAAAAGCATGTTCAACATCAATTTATTATAAATAATTCACTAATTTACAGTAATCACTACGAAATTCTTTAAATTTCATAATAAACCTCGGATTTTTGTATCAAAGATGCGTTCGAAGAACCATCAAGTTAAGGGTGCGAGTGCAATTTTTGTATTGAATTCTAATAAATTTTCGTTAACGAACGGCCCCAATATTTTGTTTGCAAGTAATTAAAATCTGTATCAATTTTACTAATCCAAGTATATTTATAGTTTGTTGTTAATGATTTAAGCTTGCAACTATTTTTCAATGCCATTTTGATTAATAAATAATGAATTTAAGATAAGTTATAATCGAAAAATACCTTATCCATAACATTCTTGATTGATGGAAGCATACATATATTTTCTATCAAAAAAAATATGCATCAAAGGAGCAGCAATGTTTTAAAGAAATAATCAGAACGATTATAGCGAACCTGTTGAATAAATGCAGAGCAAATAAAATGCAAATTTTGACATATATCATAAAATGAAAACTTCTCAAAATCGTTCTGAATTCATGCACAACTCATTCAATAGATCATGTAAACGACATGAATGTTTATTGTTGCGTACAGAAGTTTTTTTTAGTGAATTCCCACAGTCTAACGCAAAATATAATTTTCATTCATTTCTTCAAAATGTTTAGTTACCAAAGTTGAAGTTTACTTATTATTGTTTGAAGGGTATGTTTGGTAAAAGTGCTGCTAATAATGAACAAAATTAATGAGTTTTACGTATATGTTTTTGTTTTTCTTAATATAATAAATACTTCCATAGATTACATTTTATAAATGCAGAACATAGAAGAAAATATACATAAACAATAGTTTTCAGATATAAAGCAGAGGTTAGTGTAGAAAAATATTTTTGAGAAAGCCAATAATATTTTAGGTATGTTCATTAAAGAAATTTCCGCTTCAGCTAACCTTCATCAACGTTTTAGAAAAAAAAATTAGCATTAATAGCAGCCAATTATTTCATAGCATATTTAATTTTTCAGATTGTTAAATGTCTAAAAATTTTCATATGCTACAAAATTCGTAATTTTATACGTAAACATAGAAGATAACATTATTTAGTCAAGAAGTATGGATTTTGGCGCGTATACCGGTTTTTTTCTATTGGGTGTTCGGTTTCCCCATACTGGAATAAAAAAAGTTACTTAAATCTATTTATTGCACTCATTTAGTTGGTATTGTGTGTAACCATATTGCCTATTTCTATTCCTTAAAGATGCTTTACACAAAGCAACTTATTTTTAAGACATGGTTCCCTCAAATTTGTATTCCAAAATCTAACTACAAAAAAATTCTAACTCTAACATAGTCCCTCAAAAAGCAATTTTCAGGAATATTTCTGCAACAAACAAAGCTAAAATTTGGTCTTGCAATTATCGAACTGCTTAAATGATGAAAATACTACTCTAATTGAGGAATCTGAACTAGCTAAAGTTGGCAATGTAACTTCACAAGTATGCTACTCGTAGCATTGTCTGTACAAAAAAAAACGGAGGCACCCGCCTATTGTTTCAACCTGAACTTCTAACGTCGCTTGAACATCCCCAGCTATTTAGGTGTCACCGAATGGACAGGCTTAGACGACTTGAAAGTAAGGCAAGTTTCTATTATCTGATTGGCTAGCTGCCCAAAAATTTTCTTCCAATTAAGGCAACTTTATTAGAAAGTAGACTGGAAAGTTATTCAAAAAAAAATCTCTCTAACTATCAAGTCAATTTCACTAATATCAAGATGACGGCTAATCATTATTGTTCAATTAACTCAAAGCTGAACTTTCCATTTTATGTTTTATGTAAAAGGGTTCCTTGTCAATTTGGTGAAGGAATAAGTAATATTTATTTACAGTACAAAATACAAGTCGAGATGGACATGTAGCTAGCTTGAGAAGTTTTTTGGAGACAATTATGTTTTTAGTAGTTTTCCCGAGTAGAAATTTTGGCCCTATTCTGATCCTTAAAAGGATCTTTTCTCCGCATTTCCTCCTACATACAGAAAAATGAACCTCATATCATCCTTAACGATTTTTCATCGTTCTCATTTCATCCTACATGAATCTTTAGGATTATTTCCGTTTTTCTACGCATACATATTTTGTGAACCTCATTTCGTCCTAAATGAAGGTTTATCAACATAGAAAATAGATATCGTCCTTTTTTCATACTTAATAAGCCTACCTGGCTTTTTTTGACATGACAATGATGGCTGAAACACAATCACGCTTCAGCTTCGGCTTCGCCTGACGTTTACGAGTTCAGCCATAGGAATTCAATGCATGCTATCATAATGAAGCTTTGACCTCATGTTTCGTTTGATAATCGTAAGGAAAAGAACGTAATGTTACGTAATGTGACTCCAAACGGAAGCTCTAGTTCAAATTTGCTGAACATTTTCTTTGTCTAGCAGCTCCACAGCTGTAATGAAATGAAAAGAGTGAGAGAGAAAGAGCAAAAATAAGTAGAAAAGAGAGAGAGAGAAAAGAAAATAAGAAAGGGAGTGAGAGAGAGTATAATAAAGTAGGATCAGAAAAAGAGAAAGAAAGAGAGAGAGTTAATCAACAAAGAAAACTGCTATGGTCAAGATGAAAAATGTTCTTTTGAGGCTTTTTGCTGTCGTCCTCATTTGATCCTATTTTGTCCAATAACTGCCACTATTAGGTTCAAATGAGGAGCACCAATTTAACAGAAAGTGATCCTCTTTTCAATCTCTTTGAACCTCAGAGAACCTGAATTTTAGGGACGAAAATAGGGCCAAAATTTCGACTCGGGTTTGCACTATCGATTGAAAGTAGAGGTTGGTGAAGTAAAGTTCCGAATTTTAAGTTTATGAAACTTTGCCAACTAACGTAACGGAAGTAAGCAGTATACAATACATACATACATTTATGAGAAGGACAAATGTAGAACTTTACTTTTACATTGTGAAACAGAGCCTTAAGGATTAAAATTATATAAAAATGTAGCCCTTTTTTTCTTTCAAAATAAGGAGGGGCTGTCATTACGGTGATTGGCGAGCTCTATCTAGATATGCTAACTGGCTTAATGTTTCCAGATATTTTGTTACGTTACATAACGGCTAAACTTGTCATACAGCGCGTTTAACCATAAAATTATCACAGAATCAATTTGTTGACAACTTTATTTCCAGAAGTGGTTCTCTGGGCCCATCGTTGGTGGAATTTATTACCTGTCGATACATTTTTATAGGACTATGTTACGTCGTTGGTTAATGCTGACAAAACAATAACTCTTGAACTACTGGAAGCCAATATTTATTGTAAAAAGTAATGAAAAATGGCAATAATTGAAAAATTGCCAATCAAAATCCCCATATTTTGTCAACAATAGTTGGTAGTTTTTTTAAATCGAACGTCGCAGTTTTTTGATACTAAATGAATTAAGAGTTTTAAAAGTTGCACAATTTTTAAGTGTTATGACAAGACCTACAATTGAAGACCGGATACGTTAGAATTAAATTTTCAAGACCCAAGTTAAAGAATTTTCCAATTCCTACAACTTTTTTTTGTTTTAAATTCTTTAAAAATACTAAGCATTAGTACAGTTAAGTAAAGTCTTACCAACAATGTTTTTGTTCATTAACTTTCAATTGACTGGTCTCATTAGCACTTTGGCAGGGTAAAGCGAAGACACATGCTTAAGTTCTCTTCGTTATCATTATATCCCAGAGGAAACACATCCATTACAACCTTTAGAGGTATTAGTCCATAATAAAATTTATTGCACTGCGATAATCAGTCTCATCGTTCCAAAGTCTCAATCGGAACCATCTTTTCCATGCACAAAATACCATAAGCTCTGTGGCTCTGTCTTCAATATGTTCGTTTGTTTCGTTCGATGAGGAGGAGATATCTTCAACTAGACATGCAATGCAATGCACAACATTTCCACAAACAACGACGTCGGTCAGTCATCGTGCGTCGTCGTAATTCAGCGATAACCTTATTCGAAACGAAAGGATTGAAGTAAAGTGTCTGTGCACCGGCTACATGCATTCATAACATAAATTTAAATCCCAATCCCAATCCCAATGATCGCAACTCCATGCAATATTCTGAGGCTGATACTCGATGTGATACGATGCTCTAAAGCTGCGAGCGCAAACCTCAATTAATTACCAAGGCAAAGGAGTAGCATGCGCCGATCTCGTATCTCTTGGAGAATCTTTGTTCGTTTCATTTGCCGCGCGCACTATGTTTGAATTTTTGTTGTTGTTTTTCTTACGCTCAAAAAATAAGGATTCACCATCAGTTCTGTTGTGTCCCGGGAGAGTTATTTTATGGACCGCAGTGTAATTAAACAATTATAATTTATGGTGTTTTTATTGCCGAGTTCTGATATGAGCTCAAGTCGACGAGACGGCCGGCGATACGGCTGCTGCGGCGTTGTTGTTGTTGTTTAGTGTATATCTCTTTCTCTAGTTGAGCATAAGATGCACTTGAGGTTAAGATTTTGTTAATGAACAACTTGAATCACGCACGCACAACACATACTCGTATCTATACATTTTTGTTATTTTGTGCATCATGTTTCAGCCAGAATAACATGATGCGATGCAGTTGAAGAACGCTTCAAGCGTAGATCATTTGCAAACGAAAACATTCATTGATTGCATCCAAAATGCAACCCTAAAGTGCCTTGCACATGAGCAACGAACTGCGAACTGCGAATGGACGAACAAACGTGATTTTACACATTTCAAAAAGTCAATTCCACACAAAAACACATTTAAATTATAAGAAACCAATTGACACTAATATTAGGATAATAAAATTTGCATTTTGTTCTCTAAAACAAGAGAATTTTGTAAAAACAATTTGGTAGTAACGAATCGCAGTGTGGTTGCTACGAATTGTCAAACTCTATTCGCGTTCCACATACCATCCACACTGCAACGAATAAATTGTTCGCGCTCAACTTAACCTCAAAATTATACCACTCTTGTTTTGTTTTTGTGTGAAAGATGATGGCTGAGGAAAATATGGAGAAAAGGGTTGACAATTCGTCGCTACCTGCGAATAGAAATAAAAGCTCATGTGAAAGAAAAGTCAAAATATGCGAACATCCACAGTTCGCAGTTCGCAGTTCGTTGCTCATGTGCAAGATGCTTAAGGGTTTCTCTCTCTCTTGATGCTCCTTATATATTATCTTTCTACTTGTATAATTTTACTCGGACATAAATTGCTGCGTTAAACGTTTTAATTTTGGCCATAAAATTAAATGGCTCTTCTGATGATGGTTTTTTATTTTCTTTATATAATACAAAATATATTTGTATGATGAATGATATAGTATATTCGTCTACTCTACCCCTAAAGGAGTGTGCCTGTGCGTCGCACCTTAATTTTCAGCAAAATTAAAGGTTCAATTTTATTTTGTGCCAAAATGCAGCAATTATATTATTTTTTCTCTTTTAAAAATCAAAAAACAAAAGAGGTTTAATGTAGATAATTGTTTTATGTTTTTGAAGCCCTAATGATTGATAATGAATGTATAACGACATAGGGGTCATGATCATGCGAAACAAATCATTTTAATAATATCATCAACATTAAGTAAATTGGTTGAAGTTTTTTTTTTTTAATTTATAAACGTTAAAAAGAAAAACACCAAAGAAACAAAAAACAAATTAACTTAAGTTGGGTTTAATACAAATTGAAAGAAGTTTTTGATTAACACCTTTTTAAAGTTTCGATCAAACCACGACGAATTAAAAGACTTTGATGCATTTATAGTGTAAAAAGTTGATTTTAGAGATGATAACGTGAACTTGTCAATTTTAGATAAGAAAGAATTTCAAGTATCTATTTTTGATAATTTTAAGATTGATGATGACTTCAATTTTCAGTTTAAGCTTAAGATTTTGAAAATTGAGGTTCGAACCTTTTTTTTTATTAAGGAAATTTTCACTTATTTGCCTCTTCTTATGACAATTTTTCAATTTTAGAACGTATAAAAGATTTTAAAATCCTTCCTTTCTACGGTGTTAAAATCTTAGGAAGTAAAGTTGTAATTTTCCTTTCTAAGCAATTAATATTAACTCGCTATTCTCAAATTTCATTCTTAGATAAAATGTAACGTAATATGTGAAGAACTGCTGTTATTAGCACGTGTTCTGTTGATACTTTCTTCCAAAACAGAAGGTCTTTTGAGCTTGCAGAAGTTTACCAATCTCTTATTACTACCAACCCATCCTATAATGAGAAATTAAGTCCTGCTGAGTATGCTTCCGTTAACGATTTTTAATATAAGCAGAAAAGAAGCAGGAGAACTTCTTGTATTACATTATTATCCTCGTCGTCGTTGATATATCAAATTTCTTTTAACTACTACCCGCCAAAAAATCTCTGTCGTTTAATTAAGACATCACCATTGGAATTCCATTAGCACCTTGCATCCTTCATCATATTTATATATACATACTTATGTACGTCGAAAGTACAAAAATAAAAATAAAATAACATGAACTGGTCATCAACTGGTTTTTCTATAATGTCTGAATTCTTATAGTTATCTTCCATTCCAACAACTTGATTCTCAAATTACCGAGAAGGATGTGGTTGGTGGTGAGCGCCGCCGTGTATAGATTCGCTTTAAAGTTGAGAAAAAAAAAAATCGATATGAATTTTTTTGGCAGAAGATGAGCATCCAGAATACCAAAAAAGGACATGTCTCTTCACGCAGGCATTTCCAATAACAAGAATACCAAATAAAATATAAAGGAGTACAAAAAGATATCCAAAACCAAAACCAAAGCCCAAAGCCTATCTTAGGACGAATAACAACAACGCAACGACAATCACGAATGGAATGCTATTCGTATATTGGATGCAGGTGTTCAGCCGACATTCAGTCGCCATTGACGTCATCATACTCGCTAACATATAAGAAGACCACGACGAAGACAACAACGACGACGAACGACGATCACGGCGGCGGCGATGGCGATGATGGCAGCGGCGGCGGCGGTGGCGGCTACAGCGACGCGACATTCACTGACAATAACGAGAACGACGACAACCAACGACGACGCTAGTGACGGTCATTTTGCTAGAGGCTATGGTCCAGAATCGATGAGTCTTTAAATTGATACCAAATATGATCTTACTATGAGCCATTTAATGTGCAGAAAGCTTCATGTATATGCAGCTATAACATTTATATATAGTACGAAAATATATACATCGTATCTAATTTATGCTTCAGCACTTTTAACCGCCGCTGCAACTAACTCTTTGTGACTTCATAACACACCACGGAGGACAGCTGGAGGTTTTGGTTTTGCAGCAATTGCCATTTTGCGGACACCTAGCGATATAATAGTCATCGGCTCATTGAAGTTAAAACTAATCTGAATGCAAATAGTATAACGGGACAGCAACATACTCGTATGCTGGTTGAGGCGCAATTACTTGAGATATTAAATGAGACGCTTTAAAGTTAGACACTTACTCAAAAGATGTATAAAGCAACAATGTATGTATGTGTTCCATTGTAAAGTGTGGCACGAGTTTAAAAAAGACCGAACCGAGTAGGTGGTCTTTTCTGAACAAATTTTACAAATCAACATATTTCATATCGCGATGATGGGTTTCGGACAACAAAAATGGAAAAACAAATAATTTCCTTGACAGCCAGGTGTCCTAAGTGTAAAGAAAGTTGAAGGTGGGAGAGTTAATCCAATGGTTGGACACCGTCATATAAAATTTATTGATTTTCATTTTGTAACTGTGGCGTATACTTAATTTTATTTGAATAATTTCTTTAGGGAAAGGAAGAAAAATAGCAAGAGCTAAAAAAAACATTAAAATAAGTTTTAAAAAATCAATGTTTTTGAAGTCTTTAAGATCTAAACACTTTCGTCAATGATTAGTAGAAGCGAGATGGGAAAGAGAAGAATTAATGAAAAACAAATTTGTAGGTTTAGTTATGACATTTTTTATTGCTTTTTAGTTCGTGGAGATGATGTCAAATAGGGAAAAACCTTGCTTTACTTAACTTCGATCCATTTAGCGTCTCTGCTGAAAATACGATGGTCTTCCATCCTTTGCGGTCCCGAGCACATTGTTTTCAATCATCCAGGTAAACACATCGTACCAAAATAACGCAAAGCAAAACAAATCCCTTCCAAGACAAATGGTTATCTTATATGTTGAAACTAGTTTAAACTAGAAAAAAGTCTTAATGAAGCTTATAGAAAGCTTCCAATTTGTTACCCCTAACTCATATTGCAGATTAATGCGAGGTATAAGTTACTCGCCTCTCAATCAGCACATCCTTAATTCAAGTCTCAAAATAATGCATCAAGTAAGTAAAATGTTTTTTAGATAACAAACAAACTTGAATTATTTGCTTTATACTTTTAGGCCTTAACGAAGCTTTTTAAGTACCTCCTATTAACTTCTTAATGGCTGCTTAAAAGCCTCTTAAACTTCTGGAGTGCGCCAAAAGGGCTTGCCTGAGATCCATTTACTGATATGGGAATAACTTCGTTAGAACCTTATGGAATTAAAATTGTTACTTGCTGCTGTTACTTGGATCTTCGTCTTAAAACTTGATGCATACATAGATGGATTGATACGTTGAAGATAGTATGCCTTCACTATTAACTCTTGGCCTACGCACTATCCAAGAACAATATTAAAGAGTCACATGACTTTAGCATCTCCTACTGAAACCCTGTATATTTTTGGAAAAGCTAAACAAGGCTTCTTCCTAAATGTGCGTTGCATCGTGTGATTTCCAAAGTTACATGGCACAACTGGATTAGTTTTTTCAGGATCCCGTGTTTGGCCATTGCCTTGTGGAGCTCTTGACGATGGATGCTATCATAAGCGGTCTTAAAGTCGATAACGAGATGGTGCTTACTTACTGACTTACTTAAGGTGGCGCTACAGTCCTGTGTGAACTACGGCCTCACTCGACAAACTTCTCCATCTAGCTCGGTCCCTAACTATATGTCTCCAGTTTCGCGCTCCAAGTTGGGTGAGGTCACTTTCCACTTGTGCGCGCCACCTGATTCACGGTCTTCCTCTACTGCGCTGTCCTGTGGGTGTGGATTCGAAGACTTTCCGGGCCGTAGCATTGGTTTGCATGCGCTCTACGTGACCCAGCGATCTAAGTCTTTGGACTTTTACCCTTCTGGCTACGTCTACGTCGCTTCTTTTCCTCCACTCCCCTTCGATGCATACGGGCCGTAGATCACACGAAGAACTTTTCTTTCGAAACGACCCAAGGTGCTTTCATTCGCTTTTGTCATAGTCCATGCTTCTGCACCGTATAGCAGGACGGGGATGATGAGGGTCTTATATATAGCGACACTTTGGTCCTTCAAGAGAGGGCTTTGCCACTCAATTGCTTTCTTAGCCTAAAGAAACAGCGGTTAGCAAGAGTTATTCTTCGTTTGATCTCAGCGCTGGTGTTGTTTTCTGCATTTACAGCGGAGCCTAGGTAGACGAAGTCCTTGACTACCTCAAAGTTACGTCTGTAGATGGTGACGTTTTGACCAAGACGTCGGTGTTGTAGGTCCTTTTTTGACGACAGAATGTACTTTGTTATGCCCTCATTAACCTTTAAACCCATTTTTGCCGCCTCTGCCTCAATAATCACTAAAGCCCCATTTACATCACGCTGAGTTCTTCCGATTATGTCAATGTCATCGGCATATGCTAGTAATTGGACAGACTTTTGGAAGACAGTGCCTCTAGTGTTGACGTGGGAGCTCTGCACTTTTCTTTCAAGTATGATGTTAAAAAAATCGCATGACAGCGCATCACCTTGTCCAAAACCTTTTTTGACATCGAAAGGTTCTGTTCATTTGTTTCTAACCTTTATGGAGCAGCGTGAATTCTCCATGGTCATCCTGCACAAACGGACGAGTTTGGCAAGGATGCCAAAACTAGACATGGCTCTATACAGCTCGTCCCTGTAGATGCAGTCATATGCGGCATAGGCAAGAATTGAATCCAGACCTCTCTCAGTAGAGCCACGTAAACTACAAGAAAAAAGATAAAAGAAAGTATTTTAAAAAATGATTACTTAGCTTTAAATTTAAAAAAAGCCCAACATGATGAAGAAAACTAATCTAAACAAAAGAGCTGAGGTCCGAACCTTTTTTTTCGTAATAATTAAATTTGCATTGTTCTTTTAGAAAATTTTGTTTTAAGGAACAAACAATAGATTTCAAAACCCTCACTTATTTGTACGGTGCTTAAAACTTAAGATGTTAAGTTCTTATTTCGTTTTAAACAATTAATAAAAAATTGGAATCCTTCAAAGAGAAAAACAACATTCCTTTGTCCTAGAATCATACCCCTGTGTGTGAGCTGTCCTCTGGACTGATGCTGGATATATAGCAGCTATGACATGCAAAGTAGATTTCTTTTGAACATAAATAATATCTACAGCAGTCAAGCTACCGATATACACGCTCCTAAGATACGTATGCTAAAACCAGATAAACATCTTTAAAAAAAACATATTAACTTTCTTACGCTTTTCTGGGTGCGTAAGCAGCAAAAATTACCTGTACTACAAGTGATACAGGTACACCCTTCTGTTTGATATTAATGCGTAAATTAGTTATGCATCTGGTTATATTTGCTATCTATAAACATATTCGCATCCTCTTATGAGCATCATCATCAGAGACATATTCTAGAAAACATGTTCAGTTCACAGGAAACTCATATCATCAAATCTGGGCTCAGAGAGCTCGTTCTCTCGACTCAATCTCCTGTTTTTTGTTTTTATATTCTTATACGAATTAGAGCATCGTTACCACTTGCACCTGTTCGTAGATCAATTTCCGAATGGAATTTAGCAATAAGAACTTCACATCAGAGACAGAGAGAGAGAGAGAGGAGGAACGAAGCTTTGCAGTCATAGTCATAGTCATTTAATATTCTTATATATTCCCTATATGCTATAACCCGTCATCATAATTAACAGTCACTATATATGCAAGTCATTCTATATTCATTGATCTATCTTCAGGGCTAGAGAAATCAGAACTGGATATGCAGCACCTGTTCGCAGTTTAGTTCATATATTCCAGCAGTACTCTGCATGGGATTGCTCTTTTTCTCACCATCATTACTTATGGACTGTGCTTATTTTTGCTTTTTTTTAATTTTTAATTATTTTTATCCGGTGTGGAAAGGAAAAGATATCTTGCCAAGGCAGGCAGGGTTAGGGGTGCAGGGTACCCTAAATTGACACAGCCTTTTGCAACTCAAAGAAAACATCCACAAAAACTGGAGAATCAAGGTGATTAATATAAAATCATTCCCAACATCCGGTTTGATATTAAGATGGCTAAGGCTGAGGCTAAGTCATGTACATATAAAACACTGGAAGCACTTCGAACTTGCTGATGCTTGTTCTAAGTTTAACCAGATTCGAAGGTCACTGAATCTTGCATTGAATTCAATTCAATGTGACAATGCGACAATATAACGTATGCAACTGGTTATGGTACATTCAACAGATTTGATTGTCAGAATTTTTGCTACCAAGATATGTTTTCAATTTTTGCTTTTGCTCTTGAAGATCAAACCCAGAGATTGGCGATGGAATTTCTTGTCAAAGTTTATGCAGTCCAACATACATACATTGGTTACATTTTATGACCAACAGCAGATAATTACACGAGTATAGCGAAAATCAAATGTAATTAAATAGTAACGTTGATGACATGTAGTGTAGAGTTATGGTAGGTAATTAATTGGCCAATAAAAAAAAAAACACCAACACAAAATATTCAGAAGCGCTTTACATTTGAATGGCATTTCAGAAGTTTTAAAATGGCAGTAGCAAGTTTTTGAGGTGGAAAACGAACAGGTCTTAAAATTATTGATAAGACAAATTAATTGAGTTTTGAGGTTATTAAGCTCAGGTCAGGTGTTTGAGCGTTAACAACATGGTGTTGAGGTATTTAAATTGCTCGTTGATACAGTACACAAATCTATGACGGTATGGGGTGTTTTTTTTATTCTTTTAATAATAATAGAAGACATACATTTTGTTGGAATGTTTATTATTATAATCTGGTAGGTAATTTCTATCTGATCAGTCCAATTTTTTAATACTTTTTCGAGAAAATCTGGTCGTATAACGTCAATGGTAGCTTGAATATTGGCTCCTAATTATATGACATTACTAACTGTCAAACCATAGACTACAACTCTTGATGCTAAAAAATACCTTGTATATATATTTCTGAAATTAGTCTTTCTTATTCGGCTTAATATATATTCCCCCTCCATCCCTGATAACATTAGGCGTGTTTTTTTGGCACAATTACAAATACAACAACCAGCTGTAGATAAAACTTAAACTTAAATCGGACTGCGGATAAAAAATTGACATTTTTTCGAGTATCGATACTCGATCGGAGAAAATTTTGATTTCTTAGGTTGGTAACTCGGATAATCGGATAACTCAAAGAGTGTCGAAGGCTTTGTTCACAGAGTGCAACGCACTTTAAGTGCGTTCTTTTATTTAAGTTTATTTTGAATTAATATTGGAACGCACAAATCAAGGAACGAGTCACACATAGTTGCTCTATGGTGTTAATGTTAAATGTTTTTCTTCTGTAATGTAGTTTTCTATTTGCGAGATTTAAGGTACAACTACAACGGCCACTTTTTGCAAAAAGTGGTAAATTTAAAAAAGTAATTTTTTTTCTTTGTAGTCCCATTTGAATTTGAAAACAACTTCAAAAATTGTTTCTTCATCATTACTTTTAATTTTGGGGTGGAAAAACTGTCACAAAATAAGTTTGAAAATTTTCACAAAAAGTGCTGGTTGAAGTCATACCTTTAGAGTCGAGTCAAATTTCTGAATCTGACAGCTAAAAGAGGGTGTTAAGTGTGGAAAAAGTAGAAAAATCTCAGATTTCATGATCTATTTGAGGCTTGAGATTCAAAAATCTGAATCTCGATTTTAATCAAAATTCACACATAGGTACAAGCACACGCACTTTCAAACACACTTCTCTGTTTGACATTTGTCTGAAAATTTTTTATTGTTTTATTTAAAAAAAGTAAAGTTTATATGAAGAGATTTTCAAAACAATTACAAAACTAGATTTCATCTACTATTTCCCAAGAAAAATCTACTATTTCCCAAGAAAAATCTACTATTTCCCAAGAAAATCAAAAGCAATTAGAAAACGACATTAGTCAAATACTTTTTATGTTTTTCTGAGCACAACATTATTTACACAAATTTTGACAGTTTACGCGGCTCCATGAGTACCCCAATTGTCAATATTAAACTTTAAAAGGGCTTCCACATTTCACATACGAATTTCAATTGCGATCTTTCGACCCAGCATATAAATGGGCCACCTATAAGAACTTCAATTTCATGAACGACGATTGACCAAATCTACGAACATACCCCAATATGTCAAAAAACTTATCCGAAAGCAAAACCAAAATAACAAATCAAACTTTGAACAAATTAATATTATGAAATTCTATTTTTTTTATTTCTCTCACCATATCTGCTCGTTTTTAGCTATTTACTTTTGTTTATAAATTAATTATACGTAAAAACAACTTGTTTTATTATCTGACAGCTAGACAAGTCTCACAACTTAAAAATAAAATAAAACAGCTGCGGATGGGCAACTGCGGATACGTTTTTTTGGGAAATCGAATTTGGCTGCAGATAGCGATGCCAAAAACACACGCCTATAACTCGCACACAGTAATGGTTGAGTGTTGTAAGTCACTAGGCATTAGTCCTCAACGGACTGTTACGCCACCTAATTTTTATTTTTTGTTTATATGCTACGAAGGTTGTCAAAATTTAAAGTGTCAAAAATTATGAATAACTCAAGTGATGCCAAACTGACAGATAAATAAAAACAAAATATTCCAAAATATACAAAATATGTCACGATTGACAGGATCTACTATTTTTTCGACTTTGATTTATACGCAGAACTGAATAAACATGACCTCCCAGTCAACATTTTTGACAGCCGACCAATTAGAGTCTGTATGAAGTCCTTTGAACTTCCCAATTGTTTTAATTAATGGAGTTTTTCATCGGTTAAATAAATACATTTATTTTCATTTGTTCCTCTTTTAAGTTGCCTCAAGCGGAAATAAATTTGAATTAAAATGTGACAGTTACAGTGATATCTGTTTAAATGACAATAAAGCACATAAACGCGATGACAGCAAAGGTACATATATTTTAATTGCCTTCTATTAACCATAAACAAAATCAATCTTTTTGAGTTGAAATTCAAATTTAGTAATGGAAAACTCCATAAATAATTATTCAACTTTTTTGACAGCTGAACTAATCATAATTCAAATGTCATAAATCTAAGTCTAAATCTTATTCCTTGTAAAATATTTTTCAACTATCAGAGTTCATGTTACAAATTTATATCAAAAATTGTATGTTTTTCCTGAAATTAACCAAATAATTAAATCAAAACCGCTCCCAAAAATACTACAAAACACGTTGAGGTACATAATAATTATTTTTCAATACAATATATTTTCACTTTTCTATATTATGACCCTTGCTACATATGTCTCAAATGTATGTAGCTAAGGTACCTATAACAATCTAAAACATTTAATAGACCTAATGGCCACTTACACAAAAATTATCTGTCCCAACTACTCTTCCTGGTATCTTATTTTATTCGAAGCAATTAGCAAGTTACAACTCTTATTTTACAAACTAACATTCATTCCAAAGTAAAGTATAACGATCATTGTCCGAAGTACGAGTATAAACTCCACCCATGAAGCCGAACCGAGAGCTCTAATAAAAGCTTGTTGGTAAATTAACATTCAAATAAAAAAGCCGATAAGCTGAAACATAAAGTTCTCCTCACACCCATGTTGCCAGTCACTTTATAGAGTATAAAATTCGAATTGGAATCCGAATCCAAATCCAAATCCAAATCCAAATCGAAATCCAAACAAAACGTCACAACACAGGTAAAGAAATAATTTCCATCACAGCTCCTGCGCACTGCCGAATGAGGTCGCTTTAAGCGCAAACACCAGCCAGATCAATGTAATAATAATAATATGGTCACCAAGTTCTCCTCTGACGAAGCGGCTGGCGGTGGCGGAGAGGTGACGAAGCGACCGACAAAAGTGACGCTATGACGATAGACGCCGCCGCACCGGGCCGGGACAGGGCTGCTGCCAGTGCTGCTGTAGTTGTTGTATGCATACAGTCCATTACCCGTAATGGGACACATTGTAAATTAATTAGTAAAAATTTGATCGCTGTCATTGGAAGCAAAAAACAACGAAAACAGTCGATTATCAAAGTTTCGTGCGCTTTCGCACCCCGCTACTTGGAGCACCACCATCGCCATCGCCACCTCCAACTATATCCACTTTGCACCATCCAGGGCCAGAAAATGGATATTGAAAAGCGATTTCCGCGAGGTAGATCTGCCGCAGCGATAGTGTTTTGAGATTTTTTATTTTATTATTGCCGACAACTGAAACCCGTTTATTACCAATTGATATTTATTAGCCAAACATTAGTCGAATTTTGTAGTATGGACTATGGAGCCCGCTCTGAAGCTAAAGCTGAAGCTGGTTCTGGCTTAGTTTGGTTTGGTGTAGCATAGATTTTATATTGTCTGCTAAAGTTGGTAGCAAGTTAAGGTGTGCAGCAATGCATGTTATTTGAATGGTTGCAGTTTGTTTAATGGGCACCCGCTTTGTAGACCTATCTGAGTTACAGCCAGACTCAAATTTAGTGTTGTATAGTGTGGTAACAGAGACGTGTTCCATCGCCATTGCCACCAACTCCGCTGCCTCACTGTCTCCCCACTCATTGCATTAATAATAGTTTATTTTAGCGGGATTTGCAGCAGTATACATGCAACGCGACAAGATTGTTCTCTATTGCATGGAGTCGGAGTTAGAGCTAGAGTTAGAGTCAGTCTCCAGGCAAAGCGGTTGTTAGATAACAATTAAATTCGCGTTTAGTAGGTGGTGCTATAGCAATTCCAAAAACCGGGTCTAAGAGTTTAATAGAGACCTTTTGCCAATTGAATTGATTTATTTTTCAGGAAGACACAAGTGGCATTTAAGTCTCTTGGGGCACGAAAAGAATAAACAAGAAAATTATATTCTTTCCTAAGGCTCTAGATTTACAAAGACAAAACGGACAAAATACAAATATTGTTTTTTATTTCTTAGTTATTGAAAGACTTATTTTATCAGTTTCTTGCTTTTCAGAAAGGAAATTTTGATCATGATTTTTCTGCAGGCTTAGTCTCTTCTTACAAAGATCATCGTACGTCAGAATAATTGACAGCTGTCATTTGACAAGATTTCCAAAAAAAAACATTTATTGGTGTAGAATGGAATACGATTGATTTGATTAGAATTCCAAAAAAAAATTGATTTTTTGTTGCGAATGAAATACAAATAAAAATTGATTTATTTTTCATAGTGTGTCAATTTTTCGTTCAGATTTTATTTTCGCTTGATGCACGTTACCAAAATTTCTGTGATTTTCTGCGCTTTCTACTTCAAAGTTATGTTATGTAAAATAAAAATTGTAGTTAAATTCGTAATTAATTGCTAATAAACAGGCTTATGTTTATTAAACAAGTACAAAATTCATCAAACTGACAGATAAAAATTATGTCTAAAAAATGTTCTAACAAACTTGGGACTGCAAATTCGATTTAAAATCAAAATTACCAAGTTTGCCCAGTGGAACGTAAAAAAGAGACTTTTTGACAGATTAAATATCAAAAATAAGTTGATTTGATTTAATGAAATAATAACAATTATTTGACTCGAAGGTTTTGTTTCAGCATTCGCAATTATTTGAGTTTAATAATGATTTGACAGTTGCCAATCAGATAACATTTGTATTGTCAGAAATTTTTTTTGTGGCCACTAAAAAAATATTTAAAATTGATTTTTCTGTCACTGTGTCAAATTTTTATAAGTATTCGATTTCTTGGAAATTGAGATATCAATGATTTCATTGTGATTCCATAGTTTAGTAAAAATTATTTTTAAACATCTGTTCTGTATCCATTTCTTTTCTCTAAATTTCTGCACTTCTAGTTCAAAGTTCTGTCAAATAACGAAAACAATTATAAAATTTGGCAGAACTAGGAAATAGAATTCACAAGGAATCAGAGTAAGGAAACAGACGTTATTTAAACCAAAGAAATCATAATTGACAGATGATTTTTTTGTGTAAAAGTAAGTTCTTATAAAAATTTATATTTGCAAATTGGATTTTAAATAAAAAATAAATCAATTATTTATTTATTTTAAACAGTGGAACGTAAAAAAGTTCAATAAGTCATTTTGACAGATAAAAATCAAATATAAATTGATTTATTTTAATTAATAGATAAATTTGACAGAAGATCTTGCTGAAAGTTTTTCTAAAAAATTTCGTTTAAAGCTTTTTAAGCTATTTATGTTTAAAAAATAAATGGGAAAAATGTCAGATTTTCACTGTTCAAATTATCGCTGGAAAATTGTATGGATCAAAACATAGATCTTTGCTTCTTTTGCGAATTAGTTCTGGGAGCCTTATTGTGTTAAATCACATTCACAGTAAGCTATTGCTTTTCCGATTTAACTTGAGTGACGCAAAACATCATTACTCACAACTTCAGATTCTGACTAATTGATGACAGCGTCACCGCCTTGCATGTTAATTGCATAGCATATCCAGAAGCACATATCACGATATACGAAGACTTCATTTAGGTATGTTGTTAAAGGAAAAGGAAGATAGGTAAGGTACTTTGTGTGCAAAAACCGATGAGCCGACAAACGAAGAAGAAGCGACTTAACTTATGCTACATAACCGCTTTTAATTAATTTCCAACAAGTCTTTAGATTAAATCGAGAATGAGAAGGCTTTTGCTTGGCTGCTTGGTGGCTTTTTGTTGTTGTTGTTATTGTATTTTAAGACACTGTAAGGACAATCTGAACTTCTGTTCTTGGAAAACAATATAATCAATTAACCATGATGTAGTCAATTCCATAAGAGGTATGTTTGTTGCAAAAGCGGCACCATATATGTTAAGGCCTTTAATTTTGTACTTTGATTTGTTTTTGCTAGCCATGCATAGGTACTTCATACATTCTGAATGTATGTGCTTACCTATGCTCTCAGAAGTTCTCACAATATTGAAGAAAATAAAATTAATGACATACGACGTTTTTGCTAGGAAGTGATTTTGAGGTGCTGTCAAAGTGCTACTAAAAGTTATCAGTCAGTCGGAATTTGACGTTTATATGATAACTAGCGACCCGCCCCGGCTTCGCACGGGTGCAATGCTGATATACTAAATACGCTACAGAAAAACTGTGAACGTTGTTTATAAAAAAACATAGCGGCCCGCTCCGGCTTTGCACGGGTTTAAAATATGTAACTCACTGAAAAAATGATAAAATCAATCCAGTAGATTTGATTTATTCATTTACTGGCCGTAGCCCGCACGCGTTTTTGGGGTACTTAAAACAATTCCCCTTTCCTTATCTTTGGAATATCTTTTATACACAATATTTTCACTTTTTTTTACATTTTTACTTTTTTTTTAAATTTTTACAATTTTTTAACATTTTTACTTTTTTTTACATTTTTACTTTTTTTTACATTTTTACCTATTTATTTTACAACAATAATTAATATATTACAGAATATCTTTATATACAACGTTCACAGCTTTCTTGTTATTTTGATAAATCTCGTAGGATTCAGCCTGCGTTTGCAATGTAAGCGGAAAAAATGTAATTATTTGCGACATCACATTAGAAACCTCAAAAATAACAGTATTTGTCCACTATTTAATGGATGATATTATACATAAAAACCTTCCTCATGAGTTACTCTATCTATTAAAAAAAACCGCATCAAAATCCGTTGCGTAGTTTTAAAGATTTAAGCGTTCATAGGGACATACAACATGACACATGACAGAAAAAGCGACTTTGTTTTATACTATGTAGTGAAGTGATAGTGATAGTGATATTTTTTCTACTTCATGACATCTCTCAAGAATTCCTTCTCTAAACTCAACTCCCTACCAATTACTTATGGGATCTTTCATTGGCCAAAATAAATTGATTTAGGTTTTATTTGAGATTAAATTTGCAGAGGAAGATCTACATCTACTCCAAACGAACACTTTATCTTGATCCGTGCGCTTATACAATATAATTTGTACCTGTCAGTTTGATTAATATGGAAGCACTTTGAAATTAATTCAATGATATGTCAAGCTAATCTCTTTCTATTATAATTATAAGCTGCATGAATCGAAAACAAATCAAAATATAAATTTGACAGCTATGTATACCAAGTTTCTTCTTTTGACACCAAAAAATCAATTTTGTTTGTTGAAATCCAAGTTTACCAATTGAAAAAGCACAAAACTTCGTTACATTTAGAATTTCAATGTTATTTTGCTCTAAACAACTTTTGATCTTTGGAGCAACAATTCATACAAGAATACAAGTAGGAGGAAATCCAGTTCCTATTTCAGTTCTCTTTCTTTGTCATATTGCACCCGCTGTCAGCAAATCGCCTTCCTTGTCAATGCTGTCAGAGTTTACAGAGTTTTTTGTTTGTATTGTCGAGTGGATACGGTTACGTTTTATTTTTCAAGAGTATGTAAAATGAACAATGAAATTGATTGGCGTACATGTTGAACAAATTTGATCTCTTCAACCTTTTGCTATGTTTAGTTATCAATCATGGTCGAGGTTTATAAAGTGTTGAACAGGCACTTTACTTGTCACGCCATAAAGACATCGTGAGTTTATTGTAAATTTTAGAGAATAAAATGTTATCTTTGCCAGTCAACAAAGTGGACAGGAAAATAGAATACAATTTTGATTTAAACTGGACGTTTTTTATCTTATTGTTAACGATTTGTCTATAGTTCGTCATTTTTATTAGGAGTGCAAGATTGGCCAAATTTAAGGCTTTTTCTGATTGTTCAAGATGAGATTGATCAAATTAATTTACTCTATTGAATGAATGAACAATTATTAAGGATCGACGGGAGGTTCATTGAGGAATGTCAAAAAAACAACAAAAAAAATTGTTTAGATTTAAATTAGTCATTATGAAATTAAAATAATGACGTTAAGTTAAAAGGATCGAATTTCTTAACAGGAAATTAATCGGTAAATAAGAATTTCAATAAAAAATTAATTTTTTCTCTGGTGAACGATATACTACAGTAAATTGATCTTTTTTGGTTCTCTTTAAGCGGATGTTCTTTCTTGACAGTGGAGCTAGAACTCACTTTGTTGTAGCTGTCAAATCGTCATTTAAACTTATTTTTGCTGGGTAAACCTTAAAAGATGAGCTTGACGTCTATCAATTAACTTATTACAAAGTGCTAATGCGTCCATGCATTGAAAACAATTTTCAGAATAAAATTATGCAAAAATCAATCATCAAACTGAAAGATGAAAATTGTATTTGTGTTGGTGCATGGAAGGGGAAATCTGTTGAAAAAATTCAATCTTCAAATTTAAGATCGATCGAATTAATTTAGTGCAGAATGAAACACGTTTGTTAATTATTTTTTTTTTGATCTTATGATGTTCTTCTTTCTCGTTAGTAGAAATTGGTTGTACAATTTTCATTTAGATTTGTTTTAACTTGATACACATTAAACATGAGCTTGACTTATGTCATTGAAGTCATTTTAAAGTGTTTTCATATTATGTAAATTAAACTTATCATAAACGTCATTTACCAAATTGTATTGGTCGTTATATATATTAATTAGGTTTTCATGATTAAATTTCTGTCAAAAACTAACTTTTTTGTGGCGCATGGAACACGATTGGAAATTTTTCTTTTTTGCCATTGTGCATATTAGAGTAAATTCGTGTACGTGTAAACAAATGCGATAGAGCTTTAAAATTTCCAGCAAAACATTTTTTTTATAATTTTATTATTATTAGTGCAAAGATTTGATCTTAAATCAAAAATAAATCAATTTATTTTTCCCCATGGAATACAAAAACAGGGGAAATCAATGTTTTGACAGATATGGATCAAAAATAAATTTGTTTTTTTAAATTGCAAATTTGATCTTAAATTAAAATTAAATCAATTTATTTTTTTCCCAATGGAATAAAAAAAACAGGGGAAATTGGTGTTTTGACAGATCTAGATACAAAAATATTGTTTTTTTTTTTCAACCTAATTTGATTTTAAATCAAGAAACGTCATTTTATTTTGTGCAGTTATACTCAAAAAGAAAACACTAAAAGGGTATATTTTACTAGTGTCAAAATTTATTAAATTTGGTACTATTGAGAAAATTGTACAAGGTTTTCCAATTGAGGTTTCATTTTGTATAGAAATGCAATTAAAGTACTGATCGATAGAAAATCTCTCAAGAATTTTTGTACGACAAAAAAGATTAATTTTGTAGTTATTTTGCGCAAAAAGTTAAATTTTCCATTTTCCCAACACAAATTCATTTTCCTGAACAGCTGATTATTTCATGTTCAAAAATGAAACGAATTATTCTACTCTACTGATTTGTGTTTCAATTTCACACTGTTCCAATGTCATATTTCTGCCAGAACAAAAAAAAATACGGTGGATTTCAATCAGGAATTTTTTAACAATGACAGACATTTTCAATGTCAGCTATAACCGGCCTGTCAAAGAAATTCCAATGATTCTTTTCAGTGATGAAAACCAATGATAGCTATAACTGGCCCCTTAAAACTTATGATGAACAAGAATTAAAAAAGTTGACAAGTCCACTGACACAAACTCCACCTACCATTAAAAGAACTCCAATGCAAAGCAAAAATAAATCAATTTTTAGTTGTGTACCATTGGCCATGAAAATTTTTATTGATATCAATATTTACCAATGGAAATCTCCATTAGTTTCCGGTACTTCGACCCGTTGTGGCCAATTATAATTCAAAACGTCAAAACGTGGGTACTACCTACACAAAAATGGCAATTTATATAATGCCCTTTTTTGACATCATGTGGAATTCAATATTATTTTGGTAATCTTAATTTATTACAAAATTTTGAAATTCATGTGCATATGTTCCCGTACATCACCCTAAGCTGATAAAAATATACTATCGTAATTTCAAAATTCAATTTAATAAATCTCAAATAATCTTCGTTGTTCGTGTTTCTTCGACTTAAGCACCTGTTGGCCTGGATTTCATAAATAAGGTGAATATAGTAAAAGTAACAACACTTGCCAATATTTGTACTTTAAGGCCTTTCACCAAAAATAAATATAAGTTACAACGTGATAATTTATAAATCCACAAAGACTCTTGTTTTTTTTTTACAAAAGGTATGTTCATTATTAAAGCACTTTAGTTTTATATCACTTGCAATAAAAAATGTCCCTAGTGATCCTTATCACAATAACACCAGACTCCAGTGTGCAGCGCTGCACAGATACATATATATATAATTAAAAGCCTCGTAATTCCATATCAGTAACAATTTTCAAGACAATTTTATTTATGTGACCATAACACCGGAGTCAGAGTCACCATCAGAGTCACATTCAAGCGGCAGGCAGTGTCGATCGATTTGCGTTAACATTGCGTGCCCGATCTGATAAGCCAGAGTTCGCTTAGCCAACTTTAATCTTTGGCCATAAAATATAATGTTTTTGTGCTGAGCTGAGAGTGTTGTATCTATACTGTATGTATGGACCATGCAGCAGGAGTTGGAATGGTCATGTTTTCTCACGGCGGCGGCGGCGGCGGCGATACCTATTCCCAGAGCAATAAATTAAAGACATTATAATGAATTTTCATTTCCATCACACCATCGCTTGCTATATGACTCAGATCGAGCAATTAAATACGCGCGTGCGTTCAAGCGATCAATCTCTATTTATAGATCTAAAATAAAAATTGGACTTTTGAATAAAAATGAATTAACCTAGAAATCGCAGAGCTTTATTGATCCAACTTTAACACACAATTTTGAAAGGTGTGTTCATTACTTTTCAGATTTTTATCAACAAGAACACAAGCTAAAGCTAAAACCAAGGGCTGCCATTTTCAACCTTCAACTCACGCCGACGCGTTTTCGTGGTGCTCCCTCTGAAATTGTTGCAGGTGTTTGAGATCTGTTTTTTTTATTTAGTGGAAATGTTGGGGATCAATGGCGCCACACCCCGTTGAGTTCTGTCTGAGAATGTTGCAAGAGAGGATATTGTGTACTTTTAGTTTCTTGGGATTCTTTCAAGAATCAAACATACCTACTCCACGGATGTATTCCTCCTTGTTCCCAGAAGATTTCGCATCGTTTCTTCTTTTACAACTTCTTTTGATATAACGTTAAATATGTATAGTTTCTTCCAGCGCTGAACACCTCAGTGTGGTGATGTAGGCTTCTTCCGACACTAAAACGCTATATGATGGGTATAATTTGTGTGTTATATACTTTTATGAACGGATTCCGTCCCGACTCACACGAAACCTGAAGGCGGATTACACTCTGAAGCATGCCTATCATTAATCAAGAAATTAGAATTTAACACTCTCAGCTAGAGGCTAACCACAGCATATGGAAACAGGAATATCCCGAAACAAGTGTTCGAGAATTTGTAAAGTAGGAGGTTGCTAATCATGATTTTCCTTACCTGATAGGATGGTAGTTTTTCTTCTAGCTTATTTCATCAACAAGCTGCAATGATGAAGTATGTTTAATTTGTCTTCTTGCTTTTTTAAACAGCAATATGATGTTAACAACCTAATGTGTTAACAAAAGATTCGAATGGGTTTTAGAAGAACTTTGAACGTGTGATTTGAGCTTTTTCGATGGTGTGAAAAATGTTGATACAAGTTGATACAAATTTTTTAAGATTTTGTTTTCAATCTATTAAATGATATTTTTAAAATAAGTTTAATAATAAATAATATTTTTTCACAATTTTATACAACTTAAAAAATTCAAGGCAAAGTCGAAATTTACACGTTTCCATTTTAATATGGAAAGTGACCAGTTTTAGCTATCATTGGTTTTTATCATTGAAAATTTTGTTTGAGATTCAAAAACGAAAAACAAAGTTAAAATAGTTTTATTTCGTATCAAAATAAAAGGTATTGAGTTGCAAAACATTTCTGTTATCCAGAACTTTTCTTTTAGCTCATTTTTACTTTTTCAATGGTGAAATCACTTTCAAAGAACAGCTGGTTTTGAAAAAATCGTTTTACTAAAAGCGTTCCAATTTCTTTAAAATCCCACCCTGTCAGTTTTGTTTTCAAATATCAAGTTTCAATCAGGAATTTTAATAATGACAGATACTTTTAGTGATCGCTATAACCAACCTGTCAAACAAATTTCAATTATTGGTTTCAATGATGAAAACCAATGATATAGATATAACTGTCCCCTTAAAGTGGAATGAGTGGGAAATAAACATAATCAATAGGTCAGCAACAATAATTTCACTGGCGGCCATTTTTTCAGCTGTCAATTGATTTATTTGTAGTTTCGTTTGACATTTCAACATGAATAGGTTGACGCCTGAATAAGGCTTCCAAAATGTGCAAGTTTGTTTTGACATAAATTAAGAAACAGTTATTGAAGGGACAGTTTGGTAACCGCATAGTCTTCCGTTACGGATGATGGACCTGTGAATTGGATGTGGGAATAAACCTGAAAAAAAGCCGAGTAATTGCCGATATACGGCACAAATGTTGGAAAAATCACATTGAAAGTATAATGCCAAAAGATAATCTTTTGAATAAAGTAAATTTCATGTAAATTAAAAAAAAAAAAAAACATCTTTTGTTTTATTTCATTTCAAAGTTGTATACCCCTAAAAAAAAACACTCTATAGCTTATCTGTCAACCCAACAAAAAAGTAGTTTAAAGTTGCATTTATGAATACCTCTCCAAGAAATAACACGGTTAGGAAAATATTGCTATATTAAGTGAATTTAAACAATTGCGTACTGTTTACTTGCCATGTAAAATGTCAGTTTCAAAAGTGACAGTTGCACATAATTTGTAATTTCTTTTATTTAAATTCCGAATTAGGAATCATTTTAAAAACTTTTATTCGTACGTAAAATGGAAGAAGTGCTTTATGAACTTCGCGAACAGAACTTTTTGTTTTCAAAGTGAATTTTCCGAAAATTTTACTGACGTTAAACAATTCATGATGAATTGTCAAACTCCCTTGAACAGAAGTGTCAACATAGTTTGACATATTCAACTGTCAAACCATAGATATCAAAACTTGACAGGCAGTTAAACACCATATAGAAAAACGATTTGAATTTATTTGCAACTTAAACGAATTCAATCGGCTTTAAGGTTGCAGTATACCTAATTTTCATTTTTAATGCAATACTACACCGCCGCTCTGTGCATCATCAGTGTAAGTTGCAAGTTGCTGATGGTAGCAATTTAATCTAAAATACAACGAAATCCATAAATCACTCCACAATCTAACACGGTAGAAATAATTTATAGACAGCAGCTCGAGGTAGTTAAGGTAGGGTATATCATAGAGCAAAGCTTACTTCCAATCAAGGTACAAAAAAAAGTCCAAAGCCTTCCCCTATACATGTATAAGATTACTCGCGTACAATTATTATCTTCCGCATTATTGTGCGCTCAGCAATCATGTACCGCGATGACGATGTGAAACAGAAAAAACCATATCCATTCTATAGTCGCTGGAAATGCTGGAGCGCTGCGCTGCATGCAATGAACTAAAACTAAACATGACCAACAATTTCTCCTCCCCAAATTGCCAACTGCCATTAGGCACTCTCAATAAAGGATCCGAATGCGCGTAATTACATTTCCATGTCGGTGATAAAAGTGGAAAAAACCGTCGAAAACTATACAGACGTGTTCGGTCCATTACTGGCTGAACAGAATGGTGTAGCTGTAGCTGTAGCTTGTAGCACTGTCAAAGTTAAAAGATACGAAAATACTACACATCGCCACAATGAGAAGCTGTAGCTGTAGCTGTAGCTGTAGCTGCAGCGCAAGTTGACTCAACTTTAACTTTTGGCTGCGCTACAAGCTACATTTGAGATGACAGATGGGGGAAACCCATTTCATTCTTGACTTTTCACTTTTTTTTTGGGAACGTTCAATGCATTTGAGAATTTTTTCTGGTTTTGTAACTTTTTTATAGTATGCTATCATACAAATTCAGTTCAAATATAAATTTCATATGCGTTGAACATGCCCGATGCGCTGCACCATTGTGGGCGACCTTTGCTACATAGTGAGCGATTTTATTGACAGCTTATACTACAGCGATTTTTTTAGCTACAGCTACATCTCATTCTGTTCAAGGGGTTAGGTATTCCGCTGATGCGGCTGCTGCTGCTGGTTGCTTTTGCTGTTGCTGACTGGAGGAGGAGTGACCGCCTATGCCTCCTTAAATTGGCTGGGGATAAGGCCGGATAGCTCCTAGAATCGCTCGACAAGATTACTGTTTTCAATATGTGGCGATGGGTTGCTCTTGCTGATGTTATGCCGATGCTGAAGCAGCAGCGCGCGGTTCGGTTGCCATCATCCTTGTTGCAGGTGTTTGCGTTTGCTTCTTCGGACATGACTTGAGACGTTTATAGAATCCAGTGGTAGAGGGTATCTCGCCTTCTGTTGCAGCTCTAGCTCTTCGAGACTGCTCAGCAGGCTTCTTATATAGCCTTATTGGTGCTTTATATGGTCAGCCAGGCGTCTGTAGATGGCAAAATCGGATTATCCCATGTGTACGTTTGGAGCTCATTCGCAACAACACCTACATACGTTTGATGTTGCATTCTGGTGCTGTATCAGCATGCGGTTCCATACGTCCACAGCGTACGCGCATCCTACGACCGAGCGACGACGAGGAGTATAAGATTCCTGATTAAAATCCTTGTGCCATGTGTGGGTAGTACAAACAAAATCTATAAGCATTCAAGAGGACGTAAACGAAAAGGGCCAGTGTCGCGTCGCGTCGCTTCGGATATCGTTGCCAAAGACGTCGAAGACGGCTGTAAGGATATGACTAAGTACAACTGCAAGCAGTTGGTCTCAAATGAAACACTTGGTTCTATGCCATCCGTGTGCCATGGATTGCAATGAAGAAACAAACAGAGCTCTGTGGCTCCAGGACGGAAGAGCAAGCAAACAACAAGAACTCCACTCGATCTGCACTGCCAGCAACATAGAACATGACACAGAAATTATCGCATGTGCGGAGGCTGGAGACTGCAGAGACTCTGTTGCTAGAACCAACTGGATCGTGCAGGTGTTCTCCAGACTCAATGGCGCCAGACGGCATTCCAATTCTGAGCTCTTGTCCGCCAAGATGCAGCCAAGCCGCAGCCGAAGCCACCACCTAAGCTAACTATTATTTATATGTTTGTCAGAGGAGCGATGTTATACTCTTTGCGCAGCTCCGCTTCCTTTTATATTTTTAGTTAGTTGTTAAGAATCTTGTGGTCGTCGTCGTCGTCGTCGTCCATAACGAACGAAGACAAAGGCGAACTTGAGCTTTGTGCTCACCCGTCGAGATTGAATTATTAATGAATATCATTGGCATATGGCGTTTTCGGTGAGCTTCATATAATCTGAGGAGACTTCTGCTCCACAATAACAACCGCATTATAACTGCAGAGGGAGGACGTGGCAAGGCGGGTCGGAGAAGGATCCCTCTAAAACCCTAAAAAAAAACGGTTCTGATGGGAAGTCTTTTCTTGGTTTGTCTGCAATTAGAACCTGGTCAGGAGTTGTGTGTTTAAGCTGCGTGGGTGCAAAATTTTAAAGGAAGTTATCAAGACACACCAAACGACTGTGGCGGCGCGCGTAGCCGGCCGGCGTGTCGGCCGTCGGCGCAGTGGTGGCGAGTGTTGTCACGAATTGATGTGGGTAGCGTAGCGTAGCCTTTATGTTGAAGTATTAATTTAGTGGGCGCTAAAACTGTAGATTTATAGGTAGGCAAACAAAAAGATGCAACATCTGCAGCAGATGTTGTACTTTTATCATACATTTAACGTATTTTATAAATACAAACATTATGTGTTTGTTTAACTCTTAAAACTCAAAAACTAAACGACTGATGATATTATGCGTATTCGCATTCGAATTTTCTTGTAGATGGCGCTGAAAATCAATATTTAAAAATTAGGTTCGTTTGTTGAACATGAAAGTGACAACTGACGTTAAGAACCACTTAGATTTTCAAAAATACATACACTGTGTTACGTCACCTTTTAATAAATGTCAGTATGTTGATATTTCACATGGTTTAGATTTATAGTTTTTCGATAGATGGCTCTATAAACCAATAGTACAAAAATTAGCTGAGTTCTTATAACTTTAGAGTGGCAACTGACATAAGAAATAAGCAAGATTTTTAAAACTACATAATATATGCTTGTATAACGTTACCTTTATTCATATATATTAGATTTAAAGTTTTCCGGTAGACAGCGCTGTGAACCAATTTTAAAAAATTAGCTTTGTTCGTTGAACTTTTGAGTGACAATTGATATAATCTAAAATTTTTTAAATGACCAGTTTATATTTCTAAGATCTCAAAGATTTGTTTTCTCTCAGGAGCATTAAAAAATTGTCTCCCTTTTACCATCAGAAATCTGAAAATAGAATTTTTACAATTCGTTTTCTCAAGGATTTTCTTTCTCACAATTCAAAAAGTAAGAAATTTAATGACAATTGATTGATTTCTAAGTGTGAATGAGAAGTGAATTGTGTTTATGTTTATATTTCATTCTCCCGCTCTGTCAATCTGATAAAGAAAATTCTCAGAAATCTTAGGAATATATAAACTGCCCAAATACATATATGTATAACGTCACCTTAAAACAGGTGACATTTTGTTTTTAACTATCTATTTAACAAAATTCGACCTAGATGTCGCCTTGGGTGAACTGACCTATATTAGAAATGTCATATTTGAATTATTTATCTGATATTGAAGACAGCCATTATCTTTACACCCAAATGTCAGAACTAAAATTTAAGACCTCGTGTACGAGGTGAGGTGGCGCACTTTGACATTCACTTTTTTTTTCAAATCAAAAATTCCTTACTCACTTCCCTGACCCCTTTTAACTATCAAGTGAAAAAGATGAAATGTCAAAATGAACCGCTCAAATGAGTCCAATGTGAACACGGTCTAAGAATTCGAAAAACCAACATGAGATCCTTCAAATGCCCAAAATGATCTTTGATTTGTTTTTGTTTTTAATTTTTTTTTTTTAACAAATTGAGGAAATATTTCAGCTCAAGGCACAATAAAGGGAATGTTCTGAATAGAAACCATGAAATGAAACCATCACCAAAAAATTTGTGTATTATGTACCTCTAACTAATTCAATATATTCCCTTGACCGCGATCAGCATTCATGAGTTTCTTGGAAATCAACTTAACTCATCTTTTCACTTCATCATATCTTTTGCGCGAATACCTGGAATTCACTTTACCATCATCAAGCGAAAGAGGGAAGACTAAAAAGACGTTAAAGAGGATCAATGGTAGGCGAGTTCCAAAAAACCGAAACTCAATTCAAAAAAGAGGAGGCAGACAGAGCGAGACGTGTGGGTTATATTTCTATATCTAAACATACACACATACAGATACCCACATTCTCCTTTTTGAAAACGCTTTTGGAATCTCAATCGGGAGTAAATCAGTGAATCAGCGCAGCAGAGCTCTTTTCACGTCACGAACGAACACCTGAGAATGTTTTCTTGGTGGTGCTTCAGCTAAGCTTATCTCTTTTGCTGCTTTGCTCGTTATGTACCTATACCTGAGGCGGCAGGCGGTAGGCGGCATCGCTATCGACATCGGCAGCTCCAACCCCAGCCATCACCATCATCGCGTACTATTACAGGACTGTGAATCCATTTGCAGCGATTTATCTTCCGTTTGCCATCTCAATAGCACTTTGTTAGAGTCGTTGTGTTATGGATGGGTTGACTCTAACTCCGACTCTGACTCTGACTCGCTGGGCCTACGCAACATGCTGGATGGATGGATTGGATTGGATACCTTACTTGCTTTGGCTTGTAGTTGGATGCACCTTTGCAGAACGACAACAACATCGGGAACATCAACAGAACAGTGCAAGTGAGAAAGTTCATCAACATTCATTCAGCAGCAGCAGCAGTTCCCAGACATTTTTCGATTGGATGAAGATTTTGTTCCCGAGATGTGACCCTATACCTGGAGTGATGATGAGCTCACTTCACACCATACGTGTCCGGAATAAATATATCCCTATACCTCAACCCTTATGTCCTTAGGTCAGATTGTGAAGTTACTATCCTGTTTGATGAAGTATTCCTTCTTTGTACTCGGAGGAAGAGAAAAAGCAATGATTAAAGTCGACATGCCGCTGTTGCTGTTCTTGACGACGCGACGGACGTTGCCGTCGGTCGTCCTCCTTAATTTAACGCTTTGTTTTGATCACGATAATCCTGTTTGCTATTCATTTTGAAGGACAATTACCAAATAACCATCATGACGATGATCGGTGTTAACGGCTGTTGTCCTTTGTATGTATCTTTTATATATGGTTTAATAAAATGCATGAAATCAGGTAGAAAAAGTGTTTCAGATTAAAAGTTGTGCCTTGAAGCAAACAAGGAGTGGATTATATTTTCCGCTCATTTGGGAAATGTCTGTGTTAATTAATCGGTCGATCAGTTAAAGAGGTCGTTGATTCCGTATTTTTTTTTTTTAATATATTTTTCGGAAAGATCTGATCCTACTGTTGACGTATAGTTCGAGGAAAAATTTTGAAGACAAAAATTATGCCGCAAAGAGTTACGACACGATTAAGAATTTTGATTAACTGGAGTTCGAAGATTTGTAAAATGGATAAAGTTATTTAGATATTCATTTCTGATATGACGAAAAAATAAGAGTTTTTTGACCTTTTGTTTAAGAGCTGCATGGAGTATTAATTGCCTGATTGGATTTTAATCTTGCAGGAGCACCAAAAACGTCACGTTGTCGGTCTTTTCGGTATCGTTTCAAGAAATCTTTGACATTCCTGCCACCTCGCATTTAATAAAAAACATCAACATTATTAAAACGTGTATTTTGGTTGAAAGAGGCTTCATCTTTTTTTTCATACAGAGTACGCCACCTGGACATTGGAAGAACATTGGCGAATCCAAAGCATGAAAAGCTGCCAAATGTAATGTAGAAAGTCCGTAAAATATTGTACACTATATGCAATAGTCACTGCTTTTTGAAAAAAAACTAATTGGGACTCAATTGGGACTAATTGGCTTCATTAAATTCTATCTTCAAAATTCTTCTTTTCAAAATTTAGCAAATAATTTGAAAAAGCTTTCAAAAATCTAAAAACCAGGACCCCAGAGGGTCCAAAATTCTTATGTCCATTCTGCTTTTGGCATAAATGTAAAAGTTTTAAGGTTGTTTATATACATGACAACTCTTTCCTTTAAAGTATTCTTGAAATATCGGGTGTTTTTTTTAAGAGCTTTAGAACTTTAAATAATAATAGAAGAAAGAAATATTACTACAATGAGTTTTTATTTTTATAATATGAAGTGCGTTTTTTTGGTATTCCATATATAGTACAGTGAGAAATAGCCAACAAAACAAACCGCAGTAGCCAGATTTTTGTATTTAAAAATTTCTACAACTGAAAGAAGATCTGTCAGAATACTAATAAAAAAACACACAAATAGAAGAAAGTTTTGTGAAAATCAAATGTTAAAATTAACTTAGCAAAAAAAAAACTAACTAAAACTAATAAAATGGACAATTTTCAAGAAGAAATGGTAAAAAAACATCTGGAAATTGCGATTCTATAAAAAAAAAGTTCATTTAAGAATTGCTTCAAGGAGGGGGTTTGTTCGTAGACTACTACATTAACATGTGGTGTTGAAGCGAGCTTGAAGCTCTCCTAAATTCTTTATATACCTGAATCGAGTTGAAATGAGCTTGATTTGCCTCGATTCCGGTCGGGATCGGAGTCGAGTCAGAATTTGTAAAGAAAAACCTGTGTGGAGGAGTTGGTTTTACAGATAATGCATTATGGTCTGTTTATTTGCATGTTTGTGTACAAAAAATATAGTTTTGTTTTAATCAAATAAAAAAAAAAAAATTGCACATGCAGTAGGTGGCATATTCTTATATGGTGCTGAACTATTCAGTTTTTCATTGTAACACGAATCAAACTATTTCACTTGTACTTCATAAGAAACATCGAAACACCATTTGCATTTCAGAAAGTGCTGTCAAACTTAATCATTTTTAAATTTTTTTGTGCGGTGGAAACATCAAAAAGATTTATCTAATCTAAACTGAGATAAACCTTTGGTGGAAACATAACAAAACTTTATTATCTTTTCTATTGTTTTCTCTTGCAAAATAAGCCCAGTTAGTCCATTTTCACTAACAAAACTAAATACATAATATCAACAGTAACAGATTGATTTTTTTCTCCAATGGAAAACACATGATTCCAAATGCACAACTACTCAACGAACACAGCCATCGAGATACAATTATAAATCTATTACAACTCTATACTTTGTGATTGGATGCATTCGAAAAACGCTCAAGTCGATTGTATCTATACAGACTTTAGCAAAGCATTTGTCAAATTAAGTCATTACATTCTTCTTAATTCATATATCAAAATTGGATTATGTGGATTTCGACATATCTTGAAGATAGATATTATAGCGTCATGTTCAGGAGTAACCGTTCATGTCAGTTTAAAGTTAATTCTGGTGTACCTCAAGGGAGTCACCTTGGTCCATTGCTGTTTATTTTATTTATTAATTATTTTCCTTCTGTTTTAAACAATTCTATATCATTAATCTATGCAGATGATGTTAAAATGTATTGAATTATTAACTCCATCAAGGATTGTAAAGAGCTACAAGAAGACCCCATTAATATAATAAATTATGACTGTATATTGAATTCTTCACGTTCGAATAGGTCAGTTTTTTTGACCTTGGTATTATACTAAACTCAAAATTAACGTTTATTTTAAACAAAATCTAACAAAACACTTCGTTTCGTGAAAAGATTTTCGTGAGAGTTCGTTAATCAATTCTGTTTTTCTTTTGTCAGGCTAATTCTTGAACACGCTTGAGTTTTATGGGCGGTATAATATTCCTTCCATATTGAAAGAATAGAAAGTATTCAACGTAGATTTTTAAGGGTTTGTCTTCGTTTTTTCTCTTGGCCTGATTGACTTTTATTACCTTAATACACTTAAAGACTTCCCTTGATAAATCTTCCATGTATTTCTGGACCGATTTCATGTCCATCTTTTCTTTTTCGATTGGATTTCAATCTGAGTTAGTTTAGCTTAAGAAGAAATGTACGCCTTAGAACTATTTTTAGCTGATCCTAATGGCGCTAACAGTCCTCTTAATCAATCAATTGCTTGACTCTAAAAATGGTAATCTCAAATCTGTAAGCTTTAAATTTATTTGTTTGCCATAAGTAGTTGAAATTATAGGCTAGTAAATATTGTAATCTTAACGTAAGCAGCTTTGAAAGAAAAACTTTTCTTGAATAAATTTAAAAAAACTAATTTAACTACTAAATTTGTATTATGTTAAGAATGCTTTCAAAATGAGTGCATAGAGGAAATATAAAAGCAAACAAGCATCAATAATTTTCAACCATTTAATATCTGCTATAAAAGTAGTTACCTACCTAATAAAACTCAATACTTCCTTTTTTTAATCTTTACATCTTAATTCTCAAAAAATAAAAAGAATATCATTCATAATAAACTTCCTATAATTTATTCAAACTATCAAAAGTGGAAGAAGACAAAATACACACATTTATTACTCTCTTGTTGGTTGCTTCTTTTCTTTGTTATCATTTAATGCATTTTTGAAAGGTTTTGACCTCACATATCGTGTGTTAACCCAAAAGGCAAATAATCGAACAAAACATTCCTTCTTAAAGGCCACCCATTCTAATTTGATATTTATATCACTATAAACAACAAACAAAAAAACAAACAAAAAAAGACTATTTTCAAATATCAAATGAAGATTAATGATTAAAGCAATTTTAAATTCAAATCTGTATCGTTATTCGAACTGCATCAAAGTCAGAACCTTACAAAAAACTCCAATCCCTTTAACACAATTGATATGGCTCAGGCCCACCCAAAATAAAAAAAACTTCAGGTATATAAAAACTCGATAAAGAATTTCAAAAATAAAAAACGAAATACAATTTTATTAACTTTAGTTATATCAAGACTCCAATCTTGAATCTTTCTTATTTCCATTCCCCAAGCCCAAGCACCATCAGCATCAGCTCTCAAGTGTTTAACATTAAACAAAGATAAAATCCCACACTCGACTTGGTTTATCATTCATTTGGTTGGGGATGGACCAAGACCCCGAATCCAGAAGAAGCACCATCAGCATCAGAATTGTGTGCACAACACGACAACACCCAGAAGGGATTTTAAAAGCAGTTTTGGTCCAGAGAACAGCTTCACCACCGGTGGTGGTCATAAGATGGCAATCATCCATCGATTGCAGCTGACGTCGCGACGGATGGACAGTGGTGTCTGTCGGAGTGGTTTTGAAGGAAGAAATACATAAATTCAAAACGAATTAGTCTCAATCAATGATGCGAGGATTTTGTATGACTTTCGACGTAGTCGATCCTTCGTGGTTCGCCCACCTGCATCTTATATAAACTTTCAATCTATTCAAGATTTTGTTTTTGATTTTGCCAATGGAACAAGAAGTTACTTGATATCTTCTCAAATCATATCTAAGATAGCTGTCAGAACACATCTTACCTTTCAATTAAGTAGAACCTATAAAACAGCGCCATCTATCCTGCCCACAACAATATACATCGTCCCGTCTATAATAAATAGATAAATAATTTTAAAATAAATCAACCGTTAAAACGTTCATTGGTAAGTATTAAAAAAATTATTCAAAACAAGACTTACATTATTTTGTCGGCGGTGTGGTTAGCACTTAGTGATTTTCAGTGTTGCCAAACTTTCAAACTTTGCTGTTAAAAGCATTTCATGGTAAATATTTTTTTTCCTCTTTTAGTCACGTCAAATCCATCAAATTTGTACGTAAGTAGAACAATAAATCTTATTTAAAAAAATTTACAATTTCAAATTGAAGGATGAATTCACCGATAAGTCCTTACAGTGGCAACACTTACATCATTTTTGCGGTTGTTAGCACTTGGAGTATTATCAAACTAACCTCTAGCTCCATAAAAAGAAAGAGAATACGTAAAATAAAATTCTGACGTTTGTAATGAAAAAGAATAAAATGCTTATTTAAAAAGTTGTCGATGAAGCATTACAGTGGCAACACTGATACTAGGATTAGACTCAGATTATTTTGTCTGTGATTTAAATGGCACTTATGAAACTCCCCTCTAGCTCAAATTTTGACGTTTAAGATAAAAACAATAATTTTTGTTTAAGTTGTCAATGAAGCATTGCATTGACAACACTGTTACCGGATTAGACTCACAATATTTTGTCGATGGTATGTCAAACTCACCTCTAACTCTCCATAAAGATAGGAGAGAATACGTCAAATTCTGACGTCTATAATAAAAAAGAATAAAATGTTTATTTAACAATTTGAAGCATTACAGTGCGGCAACACTGATGATATTAGATTGGATGCTTATGGGTGTTATTTTAGATGGAAGACAGAAGCAACTTGCAAAAACACCAATTCGGCGCGTACTTACAAATGTAATAATTTAAGCCCGATCTATTATTTTCACCTGTCAGCCCACAGCCGCCAACACTATACCAAAGGAGTGTCCGTATTGTAGCTTGGCAAGCTCTCTGAAGCTAAAGTTGAAGCTGGACTTGCAAATATGTACAATCAATTGGTATCGTCGTCATCGTCGATCGTTCGGATCGTTGCAGTTGCCAGTTGCAGCCACAACCGCAAAACGTCCGATATGTAGATCCAATCGCAAAGATACCATGATATGAATTATGCACGCATCGATTTTACATGTATAGATTCATATGAGTATATAACTTTGTACATTCAGAAGTGGGCACGCTTCTTCGCATGATCAGCGAGCGCGAAGCTGAGGTGCGATAGGCCAAGCAATCTTTGGTATTGAAGTCTCCATCTCTTCATCGCTCCATCGCGCCACTTCGATCTTGGATCTTGGACTTCTGTGGTGAAAAAAATTGGAATATTTTGACGCGTGTGGCGATTTATGAAAATTGCCTGCCAATCGGGCAAATTCAACTCCGATTCAACTACTGAATGGCTGGCATTAAGGCACACCACGAAATATACGGATTTCCAGCCCGGGAGGAGTGATCGCACGGTCGGTGTAGTGTGCAGAACTTGAACGCGTGGGTGGATACAATAATTTGTTTTCGGTTATTATTCGTGGCATGGAGGCAAATAAACGCGCTGGTAATTGTTGGCGCATTTTATTTTTATTACGATCGATGGTTTTTACCAAACGCTTATGGGGCGGGCGGCCAGATCAGGCTCTACGGTTCGGGCATAAGCAAACTTAATAAACTCCACAATCGAGTGGGTGCACTGTTTGTCTACGAACAAAGCTAAGTGGCGTTAAATTGAACCAAGAAATTGGTAATAAAATTTGACTACATTTTAGCTCTTGGGAGTCTTTTCTGTGGTCAACTAAAAATGAGTCAGCTGTCTCGAATTAGGTATGGATATGGATATGAGGAGTGCAGTGAGTAGATCAGCAGCAGATGCACTTTTGGAGTTGTCATATTTGCGTTAACTCGAATGTGTACATACGTTGTTGGGAGTTGGAATTGGAAGTTATTATGAGAATAAATTGAGTTTATTGGATTTTGGAGTGGGTGGGTTTACCTTTTATAAAGCGGATTTGTTGAGAATTTATAATTTTTGATGTCAATGGGGTCGCAGGTGCAGTTTTTAAATTGGAATTTACTTTAAATAAACAGTAAAGAACATATGGTATATTTTTAATCTATAAATAGGGTGTTTTTTGAGCTGAAAGAGAATTAACTATTGTTGTCTTTGCTTTGACAGTTGGAAATTTCAAACTGTGTTGACATTTCTGTTTAGGAAAGTTAAGTAATTCATCATGAACCCATAAACGTCAAAATAAATAGTGGACATTTATTTATTGTAAAACTATACAAATTGGTATTATCATTATTTGAAAATATCAAGCTCCTAAAAAATCACACAATAAAATTAAATAAGTTGTTTTTATTGGAAAGGAAATTTCATCTCAAGCTTCTTACTTTTCCTGACATTTCGATACTTATTTAATTTTAAAAACAATACAATTTTTATAGACTTAACTGCGTAGGGCTTAAGTTTCGAGCTTAAAAACTTGGCCTTATGGGAAAAATCAAAATCTCTGAAACAATCTTTTTGCTTTCAATGTATTATTCCCTTTCCTTTATAACCAAAAGTAAATTATGATTGAATGTGGTTTATGATTCCACAGTCACCAGAGGACAGGTTTATATAATTGAAAACAAAAATATTTCAACCCAAAAGACATTCCATTTGATATAAATTATCTTTTGCAAGATATTTATTCTTTAATAACCGAAAACTCCAAAAGGATGAAAGGCAACATTTGAAATTATAATCAGGCGCCGGACTTTGTGGCCATTAATTTCAACATCAGTTAGAGATAAAAATAAAAATGAATAAAATAAAAAAAGAATCCACCTATAACAACATCATATCTCCCGCACATTCTTTTGGCTCAGAAGACAAAACTCAAGTCTTCAGAAATAATGTCCTAAAGTGCATTTTTCGCCATGGGGCATATTCTTTGCACGTTCTGTTCTCGAGTTTTCGTCCTTTTAAACAAAAATTCCATTAGGCGACAGAATGCCGACAACACTGATTCTACCACTCTCCCTCAACGCAAGTGCGGCTTATACACTTTGGTCAAAAGATCTCACTAAAAGCCCAAACAGACAAACAGAAAATGTATACAAAGAAGAAAAAACAAATCAAGACGAAGACGATCAAAAGTTAGGCATTCAACATTCTCAGGTGGGATGTCCAATCTCCCAGTCTTCAGTCCAGTCTATGTCAGTTCTCTTAGCTTCCAGGGCCATCAGACAGACGGTCCTACCTTTTTATATTAAACCAATCTTACCGCCATAAAATCATCATCAACCCGGACTTGTATATTCCGCATCACTCTTAGCTTGGCTTTTGCTACATGCACTGAGTTCAGTGTTCACTCCTCTCGAGGGTTATCGCTTAATTCTGGAAAATTTATTAAACTGTTCATATCGAATTGATTCCCTGTCAGGGTCGTTGTCGTCTGTTGTGGTTGTTGTTGTTGTTATCCCGAGTACAACCATCATCAGCTTTAGCATCATCGGCAATGAGCTCCTTAAAAAGGGCCCAAGCCGATTGCATCAAGCGGTTAAATGGCAACATTCCAGACACCAAGAAACCTTGCTTTAACCATTTTAGGCAGCATTTAATGGCAATCAACGAAGAGTGATGTACTCTCTGATGATGACACATCGCCCATCAAAATGACTCCGCATCGATCCTATCCTCTGGTTTCTTTTAAAGTCTAGAAGCAGAATTTCTTTCTTTGTTTTTAGTTAATTGGAAGTGTATTTTGTTTCGAAGCGTTCTTGTCACCGCCGCCGCCGCCGAGCGATGGCCGCTGTTGCTTCAGACCTCTCCGTCACCGTTCGTCCAATTGTATTGTTCTCTAGCGATAGTTTGTACATGCTTTGATACATCCCATTGTGTGGCTTATCTATTTGCAGTTCCAGCAATGACTCCAGGTCTCGCAAGTATCCCTATAATGTTGTTATTATTAAAGTTACACTAAGGAGCTCTCAAGTCATGTTCGGCGCAAAAGGTTCCCATGGGAAGACTATATAGAAAACAACCATCTGATACGACTAGACCACAAGAAGTACCAACCGACCTTTTGTGGTGAACATGTTACCATGAGGACAAGACAAAAGACTCAGCGTAATAAAGATAAGCTTACCTTATAGTTACCTATACTCTTATAGTACCTGGTGGCAGCACCTTGCATTGCACTACCTTAGAAACACAGTAGTAGTATGTTCTTAGTTTTTCGATTTTCCCTTAAAGGCTTTGTGTCCAGATAATGTACATTTCCACGAAGTACCAAGCCCGCAACATCACTCGTGAGAATCTTTTGCGCAACATTATTAGATGAATAGAAGTGAAGCTCTATTTGAATTTGTTTATATGTAGTTATTTCCTAAGGCCGTGTCTCTATTTGCACATTTTCATCTGTCATGTGATCTTAGCTTAATAAGTTAATGAAGAATTCGCGTTTTTTTTCAACGAAAAGTCAACTGATAATTAAATTAAAATTTTTCTTTATTGACAACAGAAAAGTATCACAAACTCCAGTAGTTACCTATAGGATTGTAATTATAGATACAAACCACACAATCTAAGAAGAGTAGTCTTTAAGTTCATTTTCATGTATGGAATGTGCCGTAAACATGATGTCTTCAGGTTTCACATAGATGTCAGAAATTATATTTTACCGTTTGAGATTCGTATACATAATCACCTAACCTATGCTTCTGACTTCAAGCCATTAGTCGTCTGAAAATGTGATGATTTAAACTTTTTATAAGGTGAAGTATCAAGTAAAAATGTGTCTTGAAAGACCAGATTTTTTCTTGTTCTTATGTACACACATACACAAGATTGCATTTATAGAGAACTAAATGTCAAGTTGTATGTCAGATGAACAAGAAAATTAGATTTGAGATAGATGTGTTCTTAAAAATTATGCAAATTTATGAAAAGGAACTAGAGCTCAATTTGATTTTCACCCGCCTTTTATTTTATTTATCGCAATCATTCAATCCAGATCAAGAAAATAAAACAGCTCGTGTCATAATATTTAAATTATGTTATTTGACGTTTATAGCGGAGTTGCCATTCAATCATTTAGTTTTACAATGATTTTTAAAGAGGATACATATGTATGTATTTTGTCAATTAAACATTTGTTTGCACTTGTTCATTTTAATTTCACAAAATTATGCTTTGTTTTGATAAACATTACCCGTGTTTTGTTGGAAAATCTATCAATAGTATAGTAGGATTTTAGGACTTTAGGCAGTATGGATACTACCGATAAAAGTTAAAGTAGAATCTTACTACGGATAGGTTTTTGACATTTATACGAGTCTCGAATGGATCTTATGTGATTTCGTTCTCAAATGTTGGTACGATTGATATTGCATTTGTATCTCGATGGCTGTGTTCGTTGAGTAGTTGTGCAATGTGTTTTCCATTATGGAAAAAAATCAATCTGTTACTGTTGATATTATTTAGTTTTGTTAATTAAAATGGACTAACTGGGCTTATTTTGCAAGAGAAAACAATAGAAAAGATAATTAAGTTTTGCTATGTTTTCACCAAAGGTTTATCTCAGTTTAGATTAAATAAATCTTTTTGGTGTTTTCACCGCATAAGAAGATTTAAAAATGATTAACTTTGACAGCACTTTCTACAATGCAAATGGTGTTTCGATGTTTCTTATGAAGTGCAAGTGAGATAGTTTGATTCGTGTTAAACAATGAAGAACTGAATAGTTCAGCACCATATAAGAATATGCTACCTACTTCATGTGCATTTTTTTTCCTTTTAAATTTGATTAAAACAAAACTATATTTTTTGTACACAAACATGCAAATAAACAGACCATAACTCATTATCTGTAAAACCAACTCCTCCACACAGGGTTTTCTTCACAAATTTTGACTCGACTCCGATCCCCGACCGGAATCGAGGCGAATCAAGATCATTTCAACTCGATTCAGGTATATAAAGAATTTAGGCGAGCTTCAAGCTCGTTTCAACACCACATGTTAATGTAGTAGTCTACGAACAAACCCCCTTCTTGAAGTTTTTATTTTATGTCAAATTGTTTGGTTAAAACTTTGAAATCGACTATTACCTTACACAGACGTATTTTCTTGATTTTGATAGTCAACTATCAAAAATCAGCTTACACGATTTCACCCCTGATCTGGGGTGGAATCGGCTAAGGTGATTGTTGATTGTTGACAGTCAAAATAATCGAATTTGATCTGTGTAAGGTGATAATCAAATTGATACCTAAAAAGGTGTCACTAGAAAAATTTGATAGTCATTTTCCTACAAATATGTCGTTTCTGAATAGAGCTACCAGACGCTTACAAAAAACGAATAAAACAATTTTTTAATTTACCCTTTTTAGGTACAAAAACACATTTTTGTGACCGACAAAGCTTACGTAATTCGAAAAAACACAAGAAAAATAAGAATGTTATTTAAACACAGCCAATTTGATACTTTTATTTAGATATTTTATAGGAATCATTTTAAAATTTCACCATAGCAACAATGAATTGTGACAATTATAATCAGAAATTGTTCAATCGAATTGAATTGAGTTGAATCATTTTATACAGACGAAATGAAAATGATAGTCAAATTTGACTATCAAAAATATGATAGTCAATTATCAGCTTAGCCGATTCCACCCCTGAATTTCGCTATTTTTTTTGGAATTTTTTGATAAATTATTCTGGCAAATGTTCAATTGTATCAACTTTCAAATATAAAAACCGGATTACTGCGGATCGTTTTATGGCAATTTCTCACTGTACTATATATGGAATAGAAAAAAAAAACACGGCTATTTACTTTATTTTATCGATTACAAATGAAACATTAAGATTTTCTTTATGTAATTAAAAAAATAACTAATTTCCAGATAAATTGGAAAAATTATTGGAAGTGATTCCAAATCCAACAAGACAAAATGTCACCTGGTGTGAAATAGAAGAACTAGTTTTTGGACCATGAGAAAAGATTTGAGCATCCGGTTCGATTTCGCTTTCATGTTTTAACGCAAATAAATATATTATCTGATTTGGAACACGGCTATTGTTAAAATTTGTATGTTTGCTATCTGAGACAAAAAGCTTACTTGGTACTATATAAAAACTTTGGCACTTATAAATACCAGAAAAGTTAAGCTTACGACACTGTTTTTAGGTCCGTTCAGAAATTTTGTCGAAAGTAAAGACGTACAGATGTATTCTCTTAATGTATTAAGATTCTATAGAGAACTTGAAACATCGAAAAATGTCAATTTTTTAATTCTATAATTTGGACCTACAATAATAATTTCCATTGTGAATTTTAAAAAAAATAAAATGTATCCGTTCAAAAAATAAAATGTATTTGTATTTAAAATACAATCATGTCTATTTTTTGAATGATTACATTTGGGCACAAATTTAGAAAAAAAAGTTCCTACTTGCAAAAATTCCAAAGTCAAATTTTATGTGATACAAAAATGTCCACAACCCTAGAAATTTTCTAACCTCATTTATGTGGATGTTTTAACGTAAAATAAGATAAGGTAAGATAATACACACATTTAAAAATAGCTACAACCTTAAAGTTTTCTTATGACCTTTTTTTTTAAAGTTTTCTTATGAACTCAAACTTTGACAATATTTTGAATTATTTTTTTTTTTTCAATAATTTTGAAAAAAAATAAGATTTTGTAAACATTTAAAAAAATGAATATTAACTAAATTCATATTTTAAATCAATACTTCAATTAATATTCGACTAACCAAATAATCAAAGTGCTTTTGGGTCTCAATTGATAAAAACTGATACGTTCATGATTCCTCTCAACAGTGTCAAGACTGGAATCTACTTAAAAACTCTATCTCCCCCATTTTATATTGGCATGATGATGATCTTCCAGGTTCACAATATTTCTTCCCATCATGCTGTTGTTAGTTTGGTGTGACGACTTAGCTAGGGATATATGTAAAGATGTTCCCACGCACTACCAGCTCGTACTGTGAAAATGCAAAATTAAATAGCAATAGGCACATATAAGCTTCTTTGAGAAGATCTTACTTCTTCCAAACACACAAAATGCGTCTTTGTCCGGCAGACACAACCTGTCTTAAGTGTTTAGTTCTTTCTTTTTGTTTGTTGTTTACTTCAAGATGGTGATTATAATCTACTTGTATTTATACAAAAACCTAATGATTCCCACGCTTCTTTTAATTGAACCTTATTTAGGCTATTCAAAGTGAGAAATGACAGTACCTTTACTTAAATGAACGTAGGTTTCAAATGTAAACTGACGCAGGTGGTTTCCGACAATGGTTCATTATTAAAATTTGAATATTAGTCATACCGCAAACAGAAGATAGGCATTTTATATTTTTGCTCTATTTTGGAGGAGTGTCTTTCTTCTTTATTGATGTTTTATTGTTGAAAAAAAAAACATTGTATTCAAAAATTGTTTTCTTATAGAAAAACGCCGACAACAAACAAAATTTAAATAAATTTATAAAAAAAAACTAAATTGTTAATTATATACCCAATGATTCTTTGATGCACTTTAACTGATCAAGATTGGGTTGGTTGTCAAACATTTTGTGTGTTGTTGTAATTCAACACTTAACGCCTTTTAAAGGTATCTTAGTAAAAATAAGACTTGTTTAGGGTAGTATTTATAATAAAACCACACAACTACAATAACCTAAGCTAATATGCAAGTTATCAAAGTTGAAAGTGACAGAAAATAAAAATAGCAGTTCATGTGACAGATGAAAATAGAACATGTTTTAAAATATAACATTTATGAAAAAATTCTGCGTCTAGAGTTACAATCAAAATATAAGGATGAGCATAACAAATATACAAAAAGAAAACCTTCATGCATTGGTTGAAAAATTACAAACTAATAACAAATGTCACTAGACTCTTCTTGTGTTACCTAAATCAAACAGATCTGCTGAAAAATGATAAGTAGGTATGTAAATATTTAAGCATGAATCTTTAAATTCAACTTCTTTTAACAATCATTTAAAATTCGTCATGCAACATATTTATAAACACTTAATTTGTGTAGAGATATTTCTCGAATGGCAACACGAACATCACGAAGTGGACATATCTTCTTGTGGCTCCAATGCAATCATTTATTTGTTCTTCATCAGCTCATGGATTTTAAGGTATAAACCTAACTTTATAACGTGTTTCCACAATTGATTCATAACGTTACGAAGAAAGACAATAAAATGTATAGATACATGTATATAGTGAGTTAATTGATGTCTGCAAATCATGCAACAATGTGCTCGATCAAATTTCTAACCCTGACATTACATCTCCATCTCTTAAAAAAAAACCTGCCAAAGAGGTCATGAGAATTTTATTATCGTTGTAGGTATATTATGAGAAGAACCGTATAAAGAGCTTCAAGTGAGTTGCACCTTTCATATAACCCCATCGTCGGGGTTAAATGCCACTAAAAAAATCATCAAACCTTAGTCTCGCACGAGTGGACAGGCCATAGTACTCTTGAGTCTTGATGATACAGACGATTGAGGTGGTGCACCATGGATAGCACTGCAGAGACAGACTCTATAGTCTATACCTACAGGAAAAGGTAATGAGGATCAGAATATTAAATTAGGATTTGCACTCCTGCAACACTGCACTGCACATAAAATGCCATAAAGCGCGCATAATCGAATCGAATGCAATAAGCTGCATTCACGTTTCTCATTCTTTTGTTGAGTTGATGGTGAAGGAAGCCTGGGAGACTGAAGACTGGAAGACTATAAAGACTGCAGATGCATATTGACGTTGCACGCTACAATCAAGGTATGAAATTACAATCTTTCATGATCTGATGACTTTGAGGGGTGCGGTGGTGGCGCAGCGTGGCGATGGGATAGGGAAAGACTGTGTGGTGCAATACGGTTTCTGATTCAATTTCTCGACGAACGTTGAGGAGAATTATACTTTTACAGCAACAAACAATTATGGCGCTCCTACGTCCAATTTGATTTCATCTGCTGCAATTTGTGTAATAAGATCAGCTTAACTGGACGAATGTCGACATTATCACGCGGAAGTAATCTTATCGAGCTTGAGCTGTGCTGGCTGGGTTTGGCTTCGCTGAGGCTAGGGCTGCACCATGAAAATCGACCATCGACCGTACCGACCTTATGAACTGGTTGCTCGTTTTTATCGTGTTTTAAGCTTCTTTCTTGGTCTTCTCTCAAAATATTTACCTGGGTACAGCACTCAAATGATTACGAGAATTACTTGTGTTGAAATACGATTTTACCTCAAAAGGGCAACAGGCAACAGGAGAAGCAATGATCATTGGAGTGATCGTCCCCCTCAAGGTGAACCTCGTTCATGGCACCGACCGAACTGACAACGACAACGCCAATGGTTATAGTTATGGCCATACGCACTTTTGTTCAGGTTTAAGGTGTTTTTTTTTTTTTTCTTTCTTGAAGTCATGTGCACATGCACACATGAACGCGGACGCGGACGCGAGGACCGACCGACGACTCCGATGTATAATTGTGACCAGAGAGACAGCGCAGCGCAGGCAGGGAGGCCGAGGCTGAGGCGACTTTATAGAATTGAATTTTATACGTGCTCCATGGGAGAATATTATTTTTCCCAGTTCAATCTGTAGTCTTGGTCTTTCTGTTTCTGTGGCTTTGTTGCCCTTTTATGGGTTTAGATGATCATGATCTGCGTGGCTGGAGATGGCAATGAGATTTCCTTGAAATTAAAGAGATATCAAGGATGTGCTGAGCACCACAGTAAAACAGCAAAACAGCGAAAAGTGTATACACAGTTGGTTTGGTACCATCGCAGGTTGTGATCTTTGTGCGCGATTGCTAGTTTACGACGATATATACGTTACGTACGAAACCTCTGAACGTGAAAGGTCGTCGCATCACATCGCGGCTTTGTTGCATAATGTATACAATTGTGTATTCCTCTAACTTCTGTAAAGTAGGCATATAGAAAGATGCAAGTATCTGACAAGGTCCATTATCGTGTTTTAATGTCATCGTCATCGTTAGATATGTGTACCCTCTGTCTTCACAGGCTTCAGCTCGATATGGTACTTTTGATAGTGAATGATCATTTTGAAAAACAAATTAAAAAATATTATGGGTCTCTAAAAATAATATTGGAATGTTGTTAGCTTCGCTGTCTAAACTTAGATTAAGAATTATAACTTAGCAGTTTGACGCAATACACGATGTTGCGAAATTTGTAACATTATGATGCAACATGTTGCTAGAACTTATCGTTTGGATTTGTTTAGTGTAAACATGCGCGAGATAAGTAAAATGTAGTATGTTTAGAAAAGTTTGACATGAGAAGGAATAGGAATAAATCATTTTTAGAAACCTAAAATTTAAATTGGCAAACATTCTGCCATCGCAATATTTAAATGAGTCCTTACTTACATTTCTCAAAGTTACGTTTGTCTTACGTTACGTCTGTAGTCCTTTATACTCTTTCCCATCGACCATATCTCAAGAACTAACAGATTAATCGACTTCAAATAAATTTTGTTTTACAAAAAATATTAAAAATAAGATATCAATGCATTTTTACTACAATTTAAAAAAAAATCAGTTTTTGACATCTTTTAAAGATTTTAAAAAAATCGACCTAAAGCATCTTGCACATGAGCTACGAACCACGAATGCGAACTGTGGATGTTCGCATATTTTGACTTTTCTTTTTCTTTCACATGGGCTTTATTTCTATTCGCAGACAGCGACGAATTAAATTACACTTTTCTCCATATGTTCCTCAGCCATGATCTTTCAGACAAAAACAAAACAAGAGTGTTATAATTTTGAGGTTAAGTTGCGCCCGAACAATTTATTTGTTGCAGTGTGGATGGTATGTGGAACACTAATAGAGTTTGACAGTTCGTAGCACCCACACTGCAATTCGTTACTACCAAACTCTTTTCACAAAATTTTGCTGTTTTAGAGACCAAAATTTTGCTGTTTTAGAGACCAAAATGCGAATTAAATAACACTTTTCTCCATATGTTCCTCAGCCATGATCTTTCAGACAAAAACAAAACAAAAGTGTTATAACTTTGAGTTTAAGTTGCTCCCGAACAATTTATTTGTTGCAGTGTGGATGGTATGTGGAACACTAATAGAGTTTGACAGTTCGTAGCACCCACACTGCAATTCGTTACTACCAAACTCTTTTCACAAAATTTTGCTGTTTTAGAGACCAAAATGCAAATTTTATTATCCTAACATTAGTGTCAATTGGTTTTTTATAATTAAAATGTGTTTTTGTTTGAAAGTTACTGTTTTGAAATGTGTAAAATCACGTTTGTTCGTCCATTCGTTCATTCGTTGTTCGCTCTCATGTGCAAGGCTCTTAACAGTTTGCAATTGGTTAATATTAACATTGATTTTCAACTCGAATATCTTGAGAAGAATTAAAGGTAAAGGGTTTTCCAATAGGGGCGAGTATATTTTGACAGCTTGTGGAGGCCATATTATTTATTTTACTTTCTGTCAAAATATCTTCTTTTAATCAGTCACTAAAGACAAATTACAATGGCAAGTTACAGCGTCAAACAACATGTGCCACTGATGAAACTTTATTATCTTGGAGCAGTTGGAAAATAATCTCAATGTTCGCGGAAAAATCATCTTTAGGGATGAGGCCCATTTTTAAATGAATGTGTACGTGAATAAGTAAAATTTCCTGATGGGATGGGATGGGATCTGGGATAACACAATCCCACGTAAAATTCAAGAAGTGTCAATGTATCCAAATAAAGCTACTGTTTGGTGTGCATTATTTGCTGGAGGAGTTCTCGGTCCGTACTTCTTCGAAAATGATGCTGGCCAGCCCATTACCCTCGCCAACTTCTTGTGGCTTAAATTGGATGTATGGACATCTAAGACATATGGTTTCAACACGATAGCGCTACGTGCCACACAGCTGAAGACACATTCAATATTCTGCGCTAGCGGTTTCATGACATGGGTTTCTCGCATCAAGGCGACTTATTTTCCACTAATATCGTGTGATTTGAACCATTTTGACTTTTTCTTGTGGGGCTTTCTTACAACATAATCTATGCCATCGGTCAAATTAAACCTTACGAAATATTGCTTTCAACTTTTTGCCTACAAAACAAAATAAATATTTCCAAAAATTCCCCAAATATTTCAGCAAAAATTACTTAAACTTCAATATTATTAATTGCATACTATTTGAAGCTTCTTAAATGATAATTTGTGCGTACTGCAAAAAATAATATTGAATGCACTAATACCTCTTTTAAATGAACATAATTTTTGTATTAAATTTAATTGAATTTTAATACAAATTAAATTTGGAAAAGATGCCTTCGATATTTAGAAATAAAATAGTGATATGCCTCAAGGCAACATTAAGTGCGTTTTGTTCGCATTCCATATATAGCAAAGTGAGAAATTGCCAACAAAACGATCCGCAGTAGTCCGCTTTTTATATTTGAAAGTTGATACAATTGAATATTTGCCAGAATATTTTATCAAAAAATTCAAAAAAAAATAGCGAAATTCAGATGAGGGGTGAAATCGTGTAAGCTGATTTTTGATAGTTGTTGACTATCAAAATCAAGAAAATACGTCTGTGTAATGTGAAAGTCGATTTCAAAGTTTTAACCAAACAATTTGACATAAAATAAAAACTTCAAGAAGGGGTTTGTTCGTAGAATACTACATTAACATGTGGTGTTGAAGCGAGCTTGAAGCTTGCCTAAATTCTTTATATACCTGAATCGAGTTGAAATGAGCTTGATTTGCTCGATTCCGGTCGGGGATCGGAAATTTGTGAAGAAAAACTTGTGTGGAGGAGTTAGTTTTACAGATAATGCGTTATGGTCTGTTTATTTGCATGTTTGTGTACAAAAAATATAGTTTTGTTTTGATCAAATTAAAAAAAAAAATGAACATGGAGTAGGTAGCATATTCTTATATGGTGCTGAACTATTCAGTTTTTCATTGTTTAACACGAATCAAACTATCTCACTTGCACTTCATAAGAAACATCGAAACACCATTTGCATTTTAGAAAGTGCTGTCAAACTTTATTATTTTTAAATCTTCTTGTGTGGTGGAAACACCAAAAAAAATTATTTAATCTAAACTGAGATAAACCTTTGGTGGAAACATAGCAAAACATAAATATCTTTTCTATTGTTTTCTCTTGCAACATAAGCCCAGTTAGTGCATTTTCACTAACAAATTTAAATAATATCAACAGTAATAGATTGGTTTTTTCCCCAATGGAAAACATACATGATTCCAAATGCTCAACTACTCAACGAACACAGCCATCAAGATACAAATGCAATATCAATCGTACCAACATTTGAGAACGAAATCACATAAGATCCATTCGAGGCTCGTATAAATGTCAAAAACCTATCCATAGTCAGATTCTACTCTATCTTTTATCGGTGTTATTCATACTATGGATATTGTTTTTGTTATTCGTGTAAAATCCTACTATACTATGGATAGATTTGTCAACAAAACACGGGTATTGTTACCTATACCTTATTTAGAGCTACATTGAATTATGAATAGCAATTTAAATACAAGAACAGGGTTTCTGTCAAGAACGGATATTATTTTATCTCGAGTTTATACAAAAACGTTAAATGTCTTCCCTATAATAGATCTAATGTCTTGTCTTCTAATTTCGAAATACAGGACTCCAAAAACCAACGTGCCTGGAGGTATCTTCACAAGTTCCTTAAATTTTTTCTCCATAACTCCCGCTGTTCTGTGATTTAAAAAATAGTTAAAGTTATGAAGTGTACTCATTTGAACCCAAAGAGATAAAATCCATCTTTTACACCCATATTGTCAATTATATCTATAAAAGTTATAATTTAACAACTCCCTCTTCCGGCAACTTAAAGTAAACATTGTATCTATACTTATATGACCAATCCCAAAGCCTCTAAAGTTAATAAAAACAAAAAATATTTCAAATAAATTATGATTAAATCTCTGCCACATTTGTTTGGCTAATCGACTTTAATTGCCCTCCAGGTTAGCAGGGTAAAACAACACCAACAAACAAAACTTGTTCTTTAACCAATAAAATATAAAAACACCAGTAAATACCTCAAAAACAACAACAACAACAACAAATAAACTAAATTTCATGGGTCATAAAAACTTCAACGAAATCGAAAACACTGAGACCACCAAAATCGTTGGAATCTTTAACTTTAATTCTGGTGCTGATATACTGGTGATGGGATACTAAAATGCACGCCCCATATGGGAATAAAGGTACCTTTACACTACATAGAAAAATAAAACAACGATTTAAAGGTGATACCTGTTGCTGGTAAATCCCTTGGGAAATAAATCCCTTTACTTCTTCACGGTTAAGTTCTTGAATTTATTTGGATAGCGCGCCGCATAATTTAACGCACATATGCGAGAATCCTTTTTAAGCAAAAAGCACCTGGACCTCGAGACCACCAGTGGAGTTGGTAGTTTGAGCTGGAAACCGAAATTCCACAGCACAGCATTATTTTGTTGTTGTTGTTGTTTTTGTATAAAGTGGATTCTGTTTCGCAAATCGCAATCAGTTGTGGAATCTTGACAACTCAGCGCAGTTATTTTTGGTTTTCTTTCTTAGATTGCAGCTGCTCTATACCGCATTTCAGAGCGTGCGGACCGCACTGATGTGGAGAAGTCTTATCAGGAAATTTAAACTTCGCAAATTCCATCCACCCACTCAATTCAATTCCATTCCGGACTGGACTGGACTGGACTGGGCTGGGCCCGGGTCTGATATAGTGTGTCCGATTTATATGTGCGGATTTATCGATATCGCATGTGTGGACACTTGGGGCGGACAGTCTAAACACAGTGTATTGCTGATGGAGGAAAAAATCTCAGAATCTGATATGTATAGCTACTCGCAGATAAAACTGGATGAAGTGCAACACTCGGCACATTCTGAGCTCAAGCGCTCTATAGTAGTAACTTAAAGGTGTCGCCTCTAGTACAAGGATAGAAATAGAGAGGGGTATATATAAAGAGATATGTATATGCATGCATCGGTTTCAGCTTCGGCGTTAAAAGGTGCAGTCTATAGTCTTATAGAAGACACTCGACTCAACGACTTGTTGGTTGCGCTTGGTGATTCAATTTCTCGAACACCTGTAGGCATATGTGGCTGCTAATGTAACATAAACCACATAAGTACCCCGCTCAAAGGTTGAGTTGAAAGGCAGCTTTAATTTTATTCTTTCGCCTCGAAGGCTTCGCAATAGCAACTTAATGGCTCTGGTTCGACTTTGACTTCAACTCTAACTTCGACGTGATGTTATTGCCGTTGAGAGAAGAATATACTGAAACTGATGGTGCACCGAGGTGGAGGTCCGGTCCAGTCAGCCGTTATACTTTTGGCTCTGGGGGAGCACGAAGTGAAATTATAGACACACTAAGTCGGGATTGGAATTCTTCAAGATTTCTCTATATTTTTTTTTTTTGTTCCTGATGGTTACACCATTCTATTGGTTTGTTTGCAAAATTGTATAGCTATAAGAGATAAAAAGTTTATACCTATACTCGGAGACTGGCGATCAGGATTGGTGGCCAAATGAAGTCACGTTTTTGACACTCGTATATAGCCAACTATGGGGCAGCAAATGTAAGCGCGGAGAACTGAGATTCAGATAAATTGCAGCAGGGTGCACCACCGCTCTCCAAGATCCAAGTCGAGTGTGCTCTATGCGCTTTGATGGCAAATGTGGTGTTGCTATGTTGTGTGAACTTTGGCAGGTAATGTGCTATGGTTTTTATTTTTTTTTAGAAAGGTTAATAAGTTTTGTTTAAACTATAATTTTTTTTCTCAAAATCTGATCGCAAAAAATAAGTCATTGCCATTCTAAATGCAAAAATGAGTTTGAGCTTAAATCAAAGTCAAAGTTTTTTGATTGGATTTTAGGTTAGAATGAAGGTACAATTATTTTGTTTTTATCCATTTACTGACGAAATTCACCGGATTTTTTGACATGTGAATGGTTTATCTTTTATATTGTTGTTCAATATGACAGTTGACAAATGTTTACCAAACTATGACAGTTGAGGCAGTTAAGTTAAAGCATATGAAAAGATCTTGAATTTTGTTTGTGTTAAGATGTTCACATTAGACTCTCTCTTGTAAGCAATTCATTTTGACGTTTCATCATTTTATCTTGTTCGCAATTATTATGTTATACGAATCAATTTTGAATGTAAGTTTCACTTCCCAATTCTTTTTAAACCATCAAGCGAGATAAGATGAAAAGATCATGTTAATTCAAAGATGTTCAACTGCACAGCTATTATTTTGCTAAAATTGTAAAATTGTATTGTCGGAAATTTATTTTCCTGAACAGCTGATTCTATTATTTTTAAAAGTGGATCAATCATTCCATTATGATTTTATATAATTCCAATGACAGGTATCTGTCAGGAAAATGTTCCGTTGTATCTCAATCCGGAAATTTTGTTCACTGACAGAAATATTATCTTCTTTTTTATCTTTATTTTAATAACTTCTGCATTTGACGTTAGAAACAAATCCAGAATTATAGAAACAAGAATAAAATCATGCTCACAGTCACAATCACGAAATGTCAAACTCGAACTCAACGTCAAAATCAATGACGTATTGAGTTGGTTTTTATAACGGAGTTCACATGGGACTTTTTTGAAGAGGACCATTTTAAAATATTTTGATATTGGACTGAGAGCGAAATAAAATAATGTGACGTCAAAAAATGATTCGTTTATTTTTATTATTTTCGCAAGAATGTTCAAATTTTGTTGACATTTTTTTTGTGTTGTCGCAATGGTTTCGTAATACGAACCCCAACAAAAAGTATCATCACTGCTTCCGTCGTACAAAATCAAATTTCTACGAAATTCGGAATTAATTAAAAATCGGTATAACTAGTCCTGAGTAAGCTCGGTCGTTTTGTCTACGAATAATTATTTTGATCGGAAAGCAACTTATGGGGTTTTCCATGGGAAAATTCAGATTTCAGTCAAAAATTGAGTTTTTTTTCGTGGCTAATGAATCACGATTGGAACTGCTGTTTTTTAAACCATTGTTTAAGTGCAAATTCGTGTACTTCACTTCATAACGAGTGCGGCAGATCTGTCAAATTTTCAGTTAAACATTTTTATTATAATTGTATTAGTACAAGTGCAAAGAGGATTAAATCTGCCTAAAAATATAGATCAGCAAATTTTATGGAATGCAAAATCAGGGGAAATATCTGTTTTGACAGATCTAGTAGATAAAACAAAAATTGATTCATTTTACCTATGGAAAACCCCATTAAAAGGAAACAAAAATAAAATCTAGCGAATGAAGATAAAATACTTACGAGTATGTTAAAAGGAATACATATGTAAGTTTTATTCGAGGCATCTTCCAAACACTTCGCGTCAATCATATGATTTCTGACATGAATGCATCTTGCTCTGCATTTTTAATGTTCGTATTCGAGTTTATTCTTAATTTATTGTAAAGATTGCAACCGCAACTTTAATAATTGTTAACAATGTTACCAAATTAACAACAACAATTCTTTTAATTCGTAGCTTAAAAAAATTTTCTGAGACTTCATACTAGGAACTTTGTGACAGGGGTGATTAACTTGATCGATTGGGATCCAGAATCTGAAAGCTCCCCCTGAGTTACCAATAAAATACTTCATAAAAGTTATTTGACTAACCGTCAAAATTCTTTCAATTGACTTTGTGACTTGACAGATGGAAAAAAAGTTAACAAATTTGAAATTAAATTAGGAAACAAAATAAAATGTAAGTCCTGTCATATACAAACATGCGCCGTTAATGTCAAGAACTAATTTGACAACACTCAAAATGTTGTTTTTTTTTTAATCACAATGGTATACTTGTCAATGTACCTTATATTTTGTTTATAAGGTTCAGAGAATTGTAAACCAACTTTCTTTTCCAATTTTAACTGATGTCGACTTTTGAACTTTTATCACGTACCTAGTACCTACCTATTTTTTCTCCACCAGCACAATATCAAAATTCAAACAACCAAACTGTAACCTCTTGCTGATCTCATTCAATCTAGCATAATGAAATGAAATTCTGTTGTAATCCACAATGGCGCGGCGGCGGCACTGGCGCTGGCGCTGCTGCAGCTATGAAGCAAAAACAACAATAGAAATATTTTCGTGCAGTGGAAAGCCCATTTAATGCCTCTTCGTGATGTTGGCATCATAACCGCACAATGATGATGGTGATCTCTTTGACCGATCGTTCCTACTCCACTCCTTAGAAACTTCAAAACGAACACTCCTGTCTGCCAAAAGAAAGACAAGAAAAAACACAAGACAAGCCAAGTGAAGTGAAGTGAATTCCGTTTCTAAACAAAGCGATTGTAGGTGGCCAGAGCGTCAAACGTCACGTCTCACGTTGTAGTCGCTCATATAGCCATCAACAGGATATAAAACAAAAAGGAATAAGGTCAATCCGTTTATTTGAAACAACTCTTTTATGATCTCTGGTGAAATTAAATAGAGGGCGCTTAATGGCAATCCATTATAAAGCCATACAAATTCTTCATTACATTGCCCAATGCATGACTAATCTTTCTCTAAAGGAGCCTTTAAAAACCACTGACGGGACTGACCGCTCCGCGTCTTAATCAATGAAATTTTGATTTATTCCATATTGGGGTGGTGTATAATTATTGTCGGGGAAGGGAACCTTCAGAGCGAGGCCAGTCAAGGCAAGACCGAGGCATCACATCAGTCAAGTGGTCTTGTTCCCAGTCTCACACTTTGTGTGTGGAATTTTTGTTGTTCCCACCAAAGTGGCCGTGTGAGAATAGCAATTGAGTCAATATCCATTCCAGTCAAACGTCACAATCATATAATACAGTGTATCTTAAAATTTCTCATCAAGGGCCTTCCACTTCCATATATCGTTCGCTCTGATGGCAGTTCTCAGACACACAGTATTATTTAAGTAGCGAGTTAAAGTAGAACAAATTGGGCCTATATGGTCACAAAATAATTGCACCCTCATTATCAAAGAATGACGGTTCACACGTTTGGAATGTTTGCAATGTATTATTTTTATAAGAATTTGGAAAGGGACGCTGGAGCGGGACTGTATATAGTTACTTTCGTCGCCGCCAGTCGTTTTGATTTTTTTTGGCAGTAACTTAAAAATGTATCTATCATATGACAGTTGCTTGCGAACGAGCTGTTATTTGGCTCGTTAATCGTAAAAAAAGGGCGTCTGTCAATTTGTTTACGGAGATTATTATAACGCAGTGTTCAGTTAAACCGACATTAACCCCTATCTTCATCGCACTGCACTCGAGGATGGAGGAACTAGAACAGGGAAGTTTACTGTTTTATCATTGTCAGTCAATAAAGCCATCATAAATCCTTTGGGCTATTGTCGTTATTGTTGTTTTGTAGAAAGAAGGGATGATTTTACTCATTAGGGTGACCGACGACGACGACTCGACTGCATGTGGCTCGTGTCTCTGGGTCACGTGTGCGTGGGAAAAATGAACGCTTCCGATTACGATTTAGGTACCTACGACATCAATCAGATAACCATAGTAAGCAGTAGAGTAGATACACAAAAGTGTTGTTGTAGTTGTTATCTGATACACAAACGGATAAAGCATTTTACATTGTTTGGAATCTAAAGAAGCATAAACAGATATTTCCATTGGATTGGATGTGTAAATGTGCGTTATTTCACTTCCCATAGGAACTATGTCAGCTGCAAGTTCCGGTGAGAAAATAAAACCGATATAATGAAAATGAAGGGAAAATGTTTTTGTGAGAATAAAGCTGACGATTGTGCATTTTAGTTTTTTTTGTTTTGGTTTTGGTTTTGATTTTTGGAGAGTGTAGAGTTTTGAGAGGGGAAATTTTGGTGGTGCATAAAATTGAGAGTCTCTCTTTCTCAATAAGTTTTCGATTGACATTCGACTCTTGTTTAAGTTTGACGTTAAAAATGACACATGTAATTATTTGAACATGTTTTGCTTCTTGTGCTTCTTGGAAAAATTAGGAATAGACAAACTTGGACAAAAAAATTCAATAGTTTGATCTAGAAACAAAAATTTAAAAACATCTACAAACACTAATTTTACGATATTGAAACATGGGACAAATTTCAAACAAACTATTGTTAAGGGTTTTACCATTTTATTAATTAGCAATTTACTTAATAATTAGTATGTATTTTACTAACTTGTTCAAAACTATAAAACAAAAACATTAAAACAATGCATCTGAACTCGTCTAATAAGTGACAGTTCGTGAAAGAAAAGGAAACAAACCTAAATCTAAATGTCAAAAAATCAGAAGTCGTATGGATTTAGCAAATTAACCAAGGCTAATAGTACGTTTCCACCTACAAATAATCCGAAATTTAAGGCTAGTGATTTAAAATAAATCATGAGGTGTTTCCACCAAAGAAAAGGAGATTAATTTGACGTTTGGTTAATGTCATAACAACCAAACTTCAAATTATTCTCCTTTCGAAAAGAAAAAAAATATGTGTTTGCTCACTCATCATCTGTAAGTAATTAGTTTTATTATATTCTTGTACATATTTATTATTTTTGTTTACTTACATTTTATTTCGTCTGTGATTTCTTGAAAGTTGTTTATTGTTTTAAATTTGAATCATATGGAAGTGAGACAGATAGTTTGTTGACATTTCCATCGGTCAATAAACAAAATTGGAGTTTAAATGGGTCGGTTCAACAATTATTCTCCGAAAAAAAGTTTGTTTGATTTGACAAACTAATGTTTCCAAGTAGATTTCAATGAGTTTTATTTGAAATCTTCATTTGAGGAGATTAAAATTTGTATGGTAAATCTTCGAGATTTCAAGGAGATTTGTGACAAATCTAGCTAAATCTCGGTTTAGTGCCCGGTGGAAACGTAGTATAACGCAGACATTTTATGATTTCAACTTATGTTAAATGTTGATAAAAAATAGATAATGATAAAATTGCAGAAATTGTCTCTTTAACTTACTTAATAAGATTTATAATTTACTAAATGGTTTAAAGTTTTGTGTCAATCTATCTTAAGAATATCTTTAACAATTACTTATTTTTTTAAGAAATTGTTTCAGAATTTAGTTTTAGCTTTACACTGCTGATTTATATCAAAAATTAACAATAAAATAAGAACAACAACTATGTGTATCAACTCCCAAAAAAAGTGTAAAATATAAATATTAAACAATAGAAGATAGAGGGGTAAGGCAGCAGGTAAAAGGGTAAAGCAGTCTTAGATTTTTTTAAATTATTTTTTCAAGCGATTGAATATTAACTATACAAATTTTTAGAAAGAAATTTAGGAAATAACAAAATAGTATAAAATAATGTTATTATAAACGTTTTTTTTTTAATAATATATATAAAGTATTTTAAGCTTGTGAAATTTTTACAAATTTATTAAGTTTTGATTAGCTTAACGAAATCGTAAGGACCTGTGTGAATGTAGTTGTTTTTAAAATTCTGATAAAAGACTTCTATATTGAAAAGAAGTAATCTGGTAAAACAGAAATGAAGCTCTTTTTTTACTTTGTTTGTATATTTGAAAAATTAGAAAACCTTTCAAGAATAGACTGATCTCATAACGTATGCATTAGCTTCTATGAACTTTGTTAAAAATGTCCTTATTCTTTCGTGGAAAGTGGGAAGTTTAATTTTTTCTAACGATTATCATAGAAACTTTATAACATCTAATTCAAATTATAAAATAATGTCTTAAATAAATTGTTAAGAACGAAAATCAATCAGGCATTCATTTTAAACAATTTTCCTCCATTTTTTTGTGAATATGTCTGTGTTTTATGAATCGCACCAATTAAAAAAGGATGCAGTAAGTCTGCTGTTTAATGTGTTACTTAAATTGCAAACGGACCCAACTGTCAAATTAAAAGTTTTGACATTTTTTAACGTTCCAAGGTCCCTCGAATCTAAATTCATGGTTGTACGTAGTCCTTACGTCCGTGATGCCGTTTTTCGATATCTACACAACCCGATTTCAAATAATTTATTTTTTTTTACAGAAAATAACATCAAGGTTTGCAGAAATGACTTTCAAATAAAATGCACAACTGGGTCGCACAAACTTGCCCCTGTATCCAAAGAGCCTTTTTTTAAATAAGTACCTACATATATTTTAATATTTAAAAATATACCTGCAAAGTAAGTTCAGCGTCAAAAATTACTCGTATCTGCCATTCGATTCCTTAAAAAAAAAACAACATTTTTCACTATTTTCTGAAAATAGTCAAAGTGGTTTTTATTAAAATTAATTTTTGTACACACAATTTTCAAATTTTTGTTTGAAATATTTTGTGTATGCAGTTGTTTAATACTCTTAAATATAGGTTTTTCAATTGAATTTCGTTCAAAAAAAGTTGATCCGTTTTTGAGATATCGAATTTTGAAAAAAAAATATAATTTTGTTTAGCAATAGGTACAGAAAAGCTAAACGTTTATAGTCATCAAATATTATTTAGATAATCTAGGAGCTTGCTCAGTTAAACAACTATTTAAATTAGTTCCTGGGAAAATGTATTAACAAAATAATGGTTCTTAGGGGGGAACCATTCTAGAGCTAAAAGAAGGCAAGTTTAGAAAAATAATGTTAAAGACAATTTGTAGGTATATTGGGTTTTTGAGAAAATTTCGAAATTCATGTCATGTTTGATTAAAATCTCAATTTCAAGTTTTTATATGTCGCAAGTAAGAAACGTGAAAAATTAAGTTGACCCCAAATACATACAATCACGGACCAATATCATTTTAAAATTCTATAAAATTAATAGGACGTCACATTTGTGACATCAAATTGTGAATTACATATGTTACGATGCTACGAAGAATAACAGCATTCTAGTAAAATTTTTAGAAAAATGCAAGTGACTATTTTTTTGTTCTTAGAAAAAATATTACTTAAAATTGACTTTCTACACAAATTTCTTGAAAGCAAAGTAGATATCAACTCATTCAGAATATTGTTTTTAATAAGTGCGTTTTGTTCGCATTCCATGTATAGTAAAGTGAGAAATTGCCAACAAAACGATCCGCAGTAGTCCGGTTTTATATTTGAAAGTTTATGCAACTGAATATTTGCCAGAATAATTTATCAAAAAATTCCAAAAAAAAATAGCGAAATTCAGACCAGGGGTGAAATCGTGTAAGCTGATTTTTGATAGTTGACTATCAAAATCAAGAAAATACGTTTGTGTAAGGTAATAGTCCATAAGTTTTAACCAAACAATTTGACATAAAATACAAACTTCAAGAAGGGGGTTTGTTCGTAGACTACTACATTAGCATGTGGTGTTGAAGCGAGCTTGAAGCTCCCCTAAATTCTTTATATACCTGAATCGAGTTGAAATGAACTTGATTCGCCTCGATTCGGGTCGGGGATCGGAGTCGAGTCAAAATTTGTGAAGAAAAACCTGTGTGGAGGAGTTGGTTTTACAGATAATGCGTTATGGTCTGTTTATTGGTATGTTTGTGTACAAAAAATATAGTTTTGTTTTAATCAAATAAAAAAAAAAAATTGCACATGGAGTAGTTAGCATATTCTTATATGGTGCTGAACTATTCAGTTTTTCATTGTTTAACATGAATCAAACTATCTCACTTGCACTTCATAAGAAACATCAAAACACCATTTGCATTTTAGAAAGTGCAGTCAAACTTAATCATTTTTAAATCTTCTTGTGCGGTGGAAACACCAAAAAGATTTAACTAATCTAAACTGAGATAAAACTTTGGTAGAAACATAGCAAAACTTAATTATATTTTCTATTGTTTTCTCTTGCAAAATAAGCCCAGTTAGTCTATTTTCACTAACAAAACTAAATAATATCAACAGTAATAGATTGATTTTTTCCTAATAGAAAACACACATGATTCCAAATGAACAACTACTCCACGAACACAGCCATAGAGATACAAATGCAATATCAATCGTACCAACATTTCCATTCGAGACTCGTATAAATGTCAAAAACCTATCCATAGTAAGATTCTACTCTAACTTTTATCGGTATTATTCATACTATGGATATTGTTTTTGTTATTCGTGTAAAATCCTACTATACTATAGATAGATTTTCCAACAAAACACGGGTAATATTTGCTAAAATTTCTTAATAAATCCAATTTAGAGTTTTTCTTACAAAAATTAAAGTGCTGCCAAAAATATTACTAAATTTATTTAAAATCTTTAATACTTGTCCAGAAACAGCTTAGACTTCAATTTACGCCTATTTAAATTGTTTGTTACTCATAAAACCATCCGTTTTCTACTTTAAACTTCTAAAAAAATTTGAGTTTCAAAAAAAATTGTAAATGTCATGAAACATTTAAAGTCTATGAAAGAAGTATTTCATTGATAGAAAACGAAAATTCCATATTCTACGTTTTTCCCATTAAAATTGAATACAAAAGGTGTTCATAAAATGACAATAAATTAACTCTTAAAACTTGTATTTCTTATCAAAATTAATTTAAGCATTATTTTTCTATTTATGTAAAAATATTCGATAACTTATTCAACTTGGCGCTGCGGTCGGCAGTTGGCGGGTGCATTGATTATATTATGCTCTCTTTATTTATCTGTCAAATGATAAATACGCCTTCTACCATGTGTCATAAAATTAACGACATCCAATCGTTTCGTTATATGGTTGCGTTCAAGTTTCAAGTTCATTTAAAAGAAAAATCACATTTCTAGCGAACAGATGTTAAGCACCCACTGAACTTAGCAGAGATTCTCTATGTGCTATGCGATTGGTTATCTCGTCGAACCGAATTTGACTTATTGCTAGAGTCAAGTGCTGACTCCACTATCTTTAGCATGGCTGCCTCCATCCCGCCAGGCCCAAGTCATCTCATATATAAATACTGGTTCGATACTGATGGTACACAAAAGAAAGACCATAGATATATGCATACATATATGAAGACCGCCACTTCCAGAGGATGACTAATGACCCCATCGGTTATCACGCACAGATATGTCATATGAGCGAATTGAGTTCCATTAACGTATGGATAGGAGTCATCGTCGTCGTTCGTTGTCGTTTTGTGGCCATAATCCTAGGCGCTGTAGTTCCAGCATGCAAATTCACAATCCTATCGTTTTTGTTTCCACATTTTTGTTGTTGTTGTTGTTTGTTAGAGCTTCGACTCGACTCTCAATAATAATAATCTTTGAATATATGTACGTTGGGGCAACAAAAAAGTTTCAAATTAATAAACATAAATAAATCTTTAAGTTGAACAGGGGCTCGGGCTGTGCTGTATAAATATGCATGCATATAGATGTAAAGTGAGATAAAAGGAAGGCAGAGCCCCCTTTGGAATATATCTCTAGCTACTATACCCACTCTAGCCGCTCCGATACCTTTCGTCATTGCTGTCAAGAAAATTAATTGCTTGTAATTAATTTCTCTATCGCCAATTGATGCAACTGACTGCAGCAACTTCGGCAGCAGAAACAGTAGATGCATCTGCGAAGCGTTACAAGATATCTCGTTTGGAGCAGCATTCATCTGCGCCGAGCGCTGCGCTGCGCTAGCTGGCTGGTTGGTTGGGATGTTAGATCCTCCAGTTTGTCCCAGCAACATCACCCCACACCACACCCTTTCTTCATCATTGGCTTGTGGCGTGGTGGACGAAGTGTTGTGTCGTGTCGATTTGTGAAAATTGATGATTCCAATTATGAAACAGTCACAACGTGCTTAGCAGTGTGTTATTACTTCTTCTACTTGTTTTGGGACCAACTACCGAACGACGAAGACGATGACGACGAGCGACGTGGAGCAACCGAGGAGCTAAAGACAACGACACAGGGGACTATGTGGTGACGGTAATGATGACGATGATGATGATTATAATGATGATGATGGAAGTGTTGATGGTGGGTTCCAAGTCCCAGTCAGCGGGATTTTATTAAAAAGTTAATAGAACCTATCTACAGGAAATGCAATAAGGCATCTCTTCTCTGTACACCTGGACTTGACGCAACTTGATTTGATCGATATTTTTGCATAAAGAAACAAAATAGGATGAAGTCTATGTGAAGATGAAGATGTTCCACCTATTAGTTGCTGTCCATTCAAATGGTGTTTATATCACTCATGATGGTCCCGTCGGTCGTCGTCGCGCTACAGAGTGGCATTGATCTTCTAATCAGAAAGCAGGTGTGTTACTTCTTGTTTTCATTTCCAACTTACTTAAGGAATTTAAATGGTGCGTCGAAATAAAAGGAGTTTTCGGTTTCTCAGCGTTAACACGTGATTTCGTTTAAAGAGTGTCTACAATTTGAAAAATTGAATAGACACCGTCCATCAGTATAAATGAGGGTGGCTAAAATAGGGAATAGTTATATCGTTTTCAACATCAAAAGCAATTATTGTTTCTGTGATTTCTGTCATTAGACAAAATTTCCTGAACCAAACATTTCTTCTGACAGTAATCTGTCATTGGAATTGTTTGAAGTTAAAGCACAAATAAGTGGAACGATTCGTTTTATTTTTTGACGAAATAGAATCAGCTGTTCAGGAGAATGAACTTCCGAAATAAAGGTGTGTTTCAATGATGGAGTCATGATCTGTCAGTAAAAAACTGACAAAAATAAATTACAATCGTCCGAACACAACATTTTTTCTGTTAGTATTGTCAGAAATGTCACTGTCAGGTACTTGTCAGACGAAAATCTAACAAAAAAATATCGGTTATCTTCCAATCGTCTAAACACAGAATTGACAATCAGGACATTGCCAAACGCCTTTTGTTTTGTTTATTATAATGGAAAATAAAGCAAGAACATTTTAAATGGTGAAGGATCCTCTTTCAGGGTCACCAAAGCCATCACCATCTCAAAAAAGAAATAAGTCGTATCAGAAAAAGGTGGAGACTGAATGATTACATAAAATTGTTTTGAAGCTGATCCAGAAATTTGAGACGCGTCTGTTGAAATAGTTGCCATTGCAATATTTTCCATTTTTATTTAAAAATTATTTTCATAAAAATTTGTACACGCACAAAAAAAATTTTTAGTTTGTCTGACAATTTTTAAATATCTGCCAACCTTGTGAACTGACAATTTTCACCCTGACAATATTTTAAGAAACGTCATTTTCAGAAAACTGGCAAGCTTACAATGAAATTATAAGTGTTTGGAAAATCTGCCAACATTGTGACCAGACAATTTTCCGTTAAAAGACAATTACGAATATTGTCAACTCATTATCAACTATTGTCAATAACAGATCTGACAGATCTTATAACATTGTGGGATCTGACAATCGTATGTATTTAGCTTAAAGCTCCGATTCACAAGAATAAGTCCATTGTTTTGACTGTTCCTTAATTTTGAGTGTGTTGTGGCCAATCGGGGTATAATATACGGTAAACAATATTTGTGAAGCTTTGCGAGATACCTTTTTTCTGGTAAAAAATAGTGTCCATTGAGGATTCGAAATTCACGTTTTGACATTTTTAAAATGGCTGCCACAGTAATTTTTTTCTTTTTAACTGTTTTTAACAATCGTTAACTAGTGTCGTACCTTAACTTTACGATTGTGACATTCAATCATTCCATAACTCATTGTTGAAATGTCAAATACTTACAAATACATAGTAGCAATCCACAACTCAGCACATTAGATGAGCTGAAAGTGTTGAACTTGTCAAAGTGAATTATTTGTTCATAAAGAAGCATTTTTTTGGCTTGGAAAATCTTCTAAATCAAATTACAAATTTTTGTTTGTTTTTTTGCTTTTTATTATATTATTTAAAAAAATATTTAACTCAGGATATGTTTTAAAACATAATATGTACATTTTTAAATTTTTATAAAAGAAGCTTGAATTTTCCAATTTAAGCTCATACAATTTTTGTTTGTCATTTTGTATATTGGTAGTTTGACAGATGAACAATTTCTAACAGTTATCGTTAATAAATGATTCCAGATTTTCGTAACAATAACACTTTAACAATTTTGTTTGACATAACAATATTATTGTCTATAAGAGAACTTTGTTCTTTGATTGATGAATAAATAAATAAATAAATAAAAAAAATTATTCAAATGTCATTGTTACCCATTGTTGGATTTTGTGAGAATCATTAAAGAACTACAATAGTTAGAATTTATTGTGAATTTTAACAAATCGTAGATATCTGACACATCAACAATGTGTTTAGGAATAATATCATATTGTTACAAATCATAACAATCTAGACATTTCGGAACAATAATAGTTAACGATTTTTAGAAAAAGAACGGACATCAGACATGACTGAAAATGTGGGTGCGTTCTTTTAAAAGACAATTCTATAAAAAAAAAGAAACATTTAAGGTGACAACACAATTCAATTAAAATTATTTTTTTTTTCATTTTTTTCTTAAATCCAACATACTGCTGCTTTATTACCCTTCGATTTAAAGCTTGTTAAGATTTTAAACAGTAGTTCTAATCCTGAATGTTCAATGTGTCAACATTAAAACAATTCACCCCTTATTAATATTTAAAAATTCCAGATGCATTAAATAATTTCACATAACAAATTAACACCTGTGATTTAAATGTGCGTCACATGTTTTTGGTCAATGATATTCTCAAAATTCACCCTTAAATTAACATTTCGATCCGCACTCACATATGACCTTTTTATTTCGATGGGTATAGAACATAGGTACTTTATAAGCACCCAATTTAAGACTCATAACGGGACAGTTTTATTCGATAAGGAAAAAAAAGGTGATATTGCGTTTTAAAAAGTGTGCTCTAGGACATGACATTTGCGCGGTTTGCACTCAAAATGTCACATCTGCCAAAAGTTATATATAGGATTCTAATATGGAAACAGCGGCATATGTGCGGTGTAATTCGCTTTCATATAAAATTCTACAACTTACAGCTGAAAAAAAAGGGAGAGCAAACAAATAAATGAAAGAATGTCCTTTCCATTTCTATATTATGATCCTTTTATCATTTATTGTTCGGTGAAACGCATTTTGTGTATATTAACACCCTATTTTCAGAAATTGATGCAGCTGATAGAAAAGTTATAAAAATGAAGTGAACTTGCGTACCTAAGCCATGCATTTAAAACAAACCAACTTTTTTTTGAAAATAAGAGTTCTGCGCATAATTTTGCAAGTGATCGCACTAAAACTTCCCTAAAAATTTGATTGTTTCTTTTACTTTTGTATTTTTCTTGTGTGAAAACAGGGGTAAGATTTTCTTCTTAAGAACTTGCTGCGTAGTTTTCGTTTTCTTAAGAATCTTTTGTTCGAATAAAAAGAAAATCTTCTTTGGGAAAAGAAGAATTGAATTGAATTATTTAAATTCGTGCATTTTTTTTATTGTATCGAACGGGTTTTAAGGAACTATCAACAGTCTTAAGGAGGTAAGATATCAATAAATGTACATCTGCTAACTTTTACATGATTAAACCTATAAATTGGTATTTTTGTGTATGAATAGGTACACTACAAAAGTTACCAAAAGGTCAAATGAATTTAGGTACAGAATTTGAAACATTTACTACAACCTTTTAAGATCTCACAGTGGTGTGTTCTTTTTCAAACTATTGCTAATTGTTGTTAAGTCAAAAAAAAACATTGAATTATCATAGAAATTGTTGAGGCTGCTCTTAACTTGCTTCAGACATTTAATAAAAATTGATGACGTATGTAAATAATTTATATTTTGAATTATATCCTAAGTCAAATATTTAGTTTTTTGAAATAAAAAACATCGGTTTGTTTAGATGAGGAATTACTTTTAAATTTATAATTTTACTAAGTAGGAATTTTCTAAATATTTAGCAATTAAATAAGCGGCTCCAAAATTGTAAACCACTTTCTTTTCGTTTTGCTAACTCTTAAATTGTGAATTCCCTTTTATTAAAAAACAAGCATCCGAACATGTCTAAAAAGTGACAGATCGTGAAAATAAACAAAGCAAACACGCTTAAACGCACCTATTAATTGAAATTCCCAACTGTTGACTGGACTATTTCATCCACTGCTCTTAGAAGATTAATTGTACAGATGTCATGTGGATTTAGAAAATTGCTCAAAGTTAAAGTAGCCACTCCGTAATTTTAACTTTAGCAAAATGTTAAGTGATATTAAGGTGTTAAAATCGTTTAAAATTATTTAAATCATCTTTTAAGGTTATAAAATTGTTAATATTGGCATAAACATTTTACTTAATCTTTTAAAATTGTGCGCCTGTTTCCTCCCAAGCTAAAAGAAAACAATTGATTGTCTTGTAAACAAATCAACCACTTTGACACTTCACCACTTTCAGCTCGTCTCCTGAACGGAGTTGTGGATTGTTACAAATTATAACTAGGTATTTGAAACTTTAACAATGACATGAGAAACGGTGTAATGACGTCACAGAGTTCTTGTCAAATTGATTTTCAGTAAATTGACGGTTAATCGCCTTGTATGACAAGGTGGGCCGTTTTGTTGGAACTAAATGTCGTCGTAAACCGCACCAAACTGTCAATTTTAATGGATGTAATGATGACTGGTTAATAGCTTGCGGATTGTCTCCATATACGGCAATTTTACAATTTAGTATTTAACCAGAAACGAGTTTTCCACAATAAGGAAGCTTTGTGCTGACGTTAAGCGATTCATGATGAATTGCAAAAACCTTACTGAAATAAAATATCAACATTATTTGACATTCTCATCTGTCAAATTATTGACAACAACAATCGAAACTTCTCATACACCTAGAAAAACACCCTATATATAGAATACCAGGGCGGTTGTAGCTCTTCATATTTAATTATACCTATACTTCAATTATTAATATTCTGGTTCTTTCATTAAAAAAGTTTCTAATCGCTTCTAATTCTTCAATACATAGATCTGCCCAGGTGTTAAAAACTATCATTAAACCTAAACTATACCTATTCAAATACAAAAATCACACAGTTTGAATTTTTTTATTTGATTTCTTAACAGATGCAGATCGAAGTGAACTTCCTGAAATTCATAAAAATGACACCCCCGGAAGAGAAAAACACATAAATATGACCTATTCATATAGAATTTAACAATCAATTCAATTGTGAATCTTTAAACGATGGCCCCATAAGAGATCCCTTCAACTTTACTTATAGAAGTTAATTTCCAGATTAACACAAACGACCAAAACGGCGGCGTCGCTCGTCAATGCTGAAGAATCGATCAAAACCCATGTTAAAAGCAGCAAAACCAAAACCACCAAATACAACAATTACAGAATTTAAGCTCTCTTCTCTGCTATAACCAAACAGACACAACTGATTCTTTGTTTACAAAAAGATAGATGAATCAACTTCGACCAACCGGCGCGGCGCGGTGGAGCGCCGACGACGCTGCCGCCACTACCGGACGAAGGCCACAGCTGTGCTTGAATTTTTATTAACTTCTAAAATAAAGACGCAAAGGGTATGACGAAATCGAAGTTATGTCGACTTCAGAAAATGTTCCCTAAACAAAATACATTTTTCTATTTATGTTCTTTCCAGAAGTCATGTATGGAAAACACTCTCCGTGAACACGTGTTTAAGAAAGTGTTTATTTTCCAACATTTATGCTCCCTAAAGAGTCTTTACATGGACCTTCCCAGAATCAGTTTTAAATAATCCAAAACGTCCAATAAAACCTTTTTTAATTTTCTCTTTTAAAAACTTTCAGTTTGATATTTGTACAATTTATAAAAGTCCATTAAAATGATTATGCTACAAAGTTACTTAATCTAAGAAATAAACAATGTGAAAAAGATAAAAATTGTAGAATGATTTAAGTCAAATAAAAAACCATAAAAAAAAAGAAACGAAAATTGGAACACTTTTTTCAACTTAAAAAGAAGTCATGGCAACACTGGTACATGTCCCTCATTTTATGTTATTGTTTAATTTTCTCGAAAAGGCAACTGAAACTGAGAATACAAATAAAGAGAAACATTTCCTTCTCTTCTTTAATACACCATTTTCCTTTTATCTAAAAGAGAGAAAAAAGTAGTTTTGTACTAAACATTTTTTGAGTAACATAAACCGCCATTACTTTGCAACCAGCATATTGATATCAGGGCTGTCGTATTATGTATATTTAAAATTAAATCTATTTTCTTTAAAATACTTACCATATCATATATTCAATTTTGCGTTATTTATGTACAATAGTTTTTAAAGGTTTTTAGGAAAACGAGCATTCTTTTTTATAACGATACACACAATTTTAGTACTTAGCTTAAAAACTATTAAGGACTAAGATTTTTCTTCAAATTAATTTATTCGTTATGATACCATAGAAAACACTATTATCATTCCATTTAATGAAACAAATTGCAAAACCACGTTCAATGAATTTGTTTTGAAAAAATATAGTATTTCCCCAAAAAATGTGTAAGGTTGACCAAAATAAAATTATATTACAAGGAGAACTATAAAGTACAATAATATACGACAGCCCTGTTAACCTGGCTTTCCAGCATTATTTTCGTACATAAGGCATAATATATATATGTTACCATATAAATAAAAACAACATTTCCTCGCTCAGTTTTATTTTAAGTATTGCCATGTTAAATATTTTTGATGGAACTATTTTGAAAGTATTAAATAAAAACACCATTTTTGTTTAAAAGAATTAAACCCTTAATTTTATTCCTTAGGCAGGGATTAAACAGATAAGCTACGAATTTAATTGTTGTTTTATAAAAGTTTCTATTTGATCCACAAACATGGCAGCTTTAAGATTCCGGGTGGATAAAAAGTAATTTTCAACAAGTACCAAACAATCCAGAGCTTCTTCATATGACTTTATCGGTTCATCTAAAACATCCACATCCTCCACTTTTATAGTTTCGCATAACGTCACTTTTTGCTTAGATCCTGATAAATCTTTCTGGGATTCAGCTCGTACTGGACTCCCTTCCGCAATGTCCGTAATATCTTCTTGTTTGCCCAGAACACCAAATCGTAATTTGGTTACAGTTGCAGGTGTTGGATCTTGTTTAAGTTTTTGTTCTTTCTGCCATTCGATAAACTTCTTTTCTTCTTCTTTCTGCAGACGCACTCTTTGAGCGTATTTTATTCGCGCAATTTGTTGTTTTTGTGCTTCTTTCACCCATTCCAAATGTTTCTTTTGTTGTTGCAACATATTTTCTAGCTGTTTTTGTTGTTTATCTTCGATTTCCTTAAGTTCCTGAGCCAATTTTTCTTTATGTGTCTCTTTTAAAAGCCTTTTGCTTTCCTTAAACTTTTTCTCATCATAAGTTCTGTAGAAAGAACGATTTTCTGCATTAATAATTGCTTCAATTTTGAATGTTGTACTTTTTCCATATTCGATCATTTCTTTACTCTCTTTTAGGCTTTTCAATTTTTCATGAAATCCCAATAACCAAGTGTTTTCACAAAATAAACTCTTATCCAATTTCATCACATTCACTGCCTCGTTTGCTTTTGCTTTCAAAATATCATCAGGCATTTCAATATTTTTGTAACCTTTTCTAGCACGATGTAGCCAAATCAAAACGACATGATCAATAAAATCCAAATCTTTTTGATGCAAACGCAATTCACTAACACTGTCATCTTTTATTTCTGTTGGTTGGGTTTTTAAAGTCTGGCAATGCTGCTTTCTTGTGCGTTGATAGGTTTTTTGTTGTTGTGTAGAAGTAACACTCATCCCTTGTGGCTTTGGCGCTGGTGGCGTTTCATCATCTGAACTCAAATCAATTACTGTTGTCATTTTTTAGACTGTAAAACTTCTTGATCTGTAAATAAGAAGTTGTCAAAAATCGTATGATTAAAATTTATTTTAATAATGCTTACAAATTAATTCTTCTTTATTTTCCCACTCAAAGACAAAGCAGCGATATTTTGCCTCTTCACTCCAGTGTATTTATTTTTTACTGAGTTATGAGAAAGAGAAAGAGCGCGTTTTAATTAAAAATCTGTATAACTGCAAATTCAAAATTTTCTCTCTTTTGAAATTGCGAGTAAGACTTTCTTTAAGAGAAAAAGTGTATTTTTCTCTAAGCAAATATAAAATCCATCCTCTCCCCATTCATTCAAGAAACCTGTTCATATAATCAGTGCTGTCGGGGTAACAATAAATACTAATTTTGTTTAGGTATACAATTTTATGACTTGGGGAAAAAATAATAACATTTTTATTTTAGTTCAGTTTTATTTTAGATTAAAGAAGCTCGAGCTAAAATATAGTTAACGTTTTTTCTTCAAATTTCAGCTAAAACCTGAGCGAACAGAATAACGTTTTTTAGAAAATGCAATTGATCTTTTAAAAACTATCCTCTCTATTTAAAATATGTTTTCCAATCTCTTTTAGCAGAAAATGTTATATATGTATTTGAATTTATATTCCAAGTATCATTTTTATTTATTAAAATAAATCTTCTGAGGGCATTCAACCCCGACCCTTCCCACTTTTAGCTACGACCTCCAATAAAATGTCAAAATTTAGCTTGTAATAAATGCACCGAGGAACTTTATCAGTCTGCTAAATTTTGACAGCTCTATAATATACACTATGAAACAAAAATATGAAATTTTAGCTAAAGCTGCGTACCACTTAGCTTAAATGCTTTGCTTAATTTTAGCTTGCTTAATTTACAAGGAGTTTATTCCAAACTACTTTTAAAACATAAATACATTATTGAAGGGGTTAAGCTTAAGACTTTTAAGTTTATCTCAATTTTAGACGTCAAATTTGTATATAAAACCTATTTTACTATTATGGAGTATTTCTTAACGTTTCCCGTAACCGCAAGTAGACGTTGGGGATTTTTTATTCAAAGGTTAAGTCACAAGCATTGCCGTAACCACTAAAAGCTTTCCTGTAGAATCTTCCGGATAATATCTTACCAACAACACAGACAATAGACATACTCATTTCCACATCATAGGAAATTAGAGAAATTAGCTGAAATCAAGATTATGTACATCAATTCTGTTTCCTTGTTACAAGTGTAATAAATGCTTTAACTAAATTCCTTCTTTATTTTAAAATGTTGTTACTTTGTTACATGTTAGGTTTGTTTCATTTACATATTTCATTACACTTTCGTGAAGTCTTGCAGCAACACCGAACTTGTCAAAAAGTTATAGTATTTTATAGGAAGTACAAAAGAGTTACCGCTGGTGTATTCTCTAACATTTTCGGATTTCCACATATGTATGTACATATATCTGTCTATCTCTACTTTTTTTAAATTATGCAGATACAAATAAATGTAAATATACTTTCACAGAAATTAAACCAAATAGAAACCAGGATCCCAACCTTTTGTTTTTATTAGGTGTTAAAAAATAACCTGTGGGTTATTTTTGGTAATAAAACACACATTTTATGTAATCTTGAGTAATATACATTTAATAATGAAGTACACCCCTCTTTACCCATACAATTATTTTGCTAATCACCAAATTAAGGTAGCTTTATAGGAATTAAGGAAGCATAAGTGAATTTTTGTTGGATTTTTTTTCGAAGTAAGGGCCGAGACCGACCCGTCGCATGCGTTATATGAAAAATGTGTATATGAAAAATGATTCACGCTTTAAGTTTAGTTATTTCTTATAAATATCATAATTGCTTTTTTACTACATCGATGTTTAATCTTAGTTTTTGTTTGTTTTTTGAAAATTATTTTAACTGTCTTATGACGACAATTCTAACAGTTTTTTTAAATCTAGCAAACGCAAACAAATCTGAAATTTCACAGTACGCACTGGGTTCAAGAAATTGAACAAACCTAGTAATTTAAAGTTTGTCTTCTATTCAAAATAACGCAACGTATCCATGGGGTCACCCCAATCTGTTTCGTACGTCAATGTCAACAGATCCGTTGCCGAAACGCATACGATTCTATGGGTCGGCCCCTTATGGCCTTTTTTATCTAATTTTCTTACATTTGGTGTTTTATCTTTCAAAAGTATATTTTATCCCTCTTTTTGAAGACTAATTAAAATAACGACTTTAAAGCTTCCATTTTCGTTATTTTCTATATGGTAACCCCTCCTAATATTCAAATTTTATATTAGCAAACTATAAACGAAGTCCGACCATGTCGTCTATTCAATAGGATAGAGACCAAATAGAGGCACATAGTCCGACCTTTCTACCTCGTTGGAGTCTCATGCATTATAAAGAAAAGCTTCTTCTTCTCTTATGAAGTCTTGATAGGAGAACCTGTTTCATTCTCGATCTCGTTTACGTTTAGTTTACTCAGAGTAGTTCTTTGCAACGGGTCGTACCCAACAATCTTTGAGTTTTTCTTTCTGTGCTTCATAGTATTATTAACATAAACTATTAACATTTACGGTCTGATAATAAGGTAAGTTTATTGTTTGTAGATTAAATTTAATTTCATTTACTCGATATTGATATTTTGTTTTTCAATATTTTGAGAGCAAGATAGCCTTAGTCAGCCTTCAAGTCTTCTTAAGTGGAGCGGCTTCGTTGATAAGAGTTTGTTTTGTAGACTTCACTTACATATGCATTCATTTGTACACTTTTTTATAAATTACTGAGTCTCTTAGCACAATTGAGCTTTTGATTAATGCTGATGCTGAGTAAACGTAAGTCAGCTTTAAAGAAAATTATATACCTATAGAGTACTTATAGGTACAAAAGTACCTCTTATCTATGATATTTTTACAACGATGACAATAATAATCTCTTTTTTTTTAATAACACAAATATAGAAAAAGGTATTCAAACACAATATACATACATATTCATTTATACAACCCCGGTAATAAAATCTAATGTATTTAACTTTTCTTTGTTAGGTATTTTGTTTGTTTTGATGAAGCAGTAAATTTAAGATCCAAGAAATTTGGCTATCCAACATTTCCGTTAAAAAATGTGTTTATGATATGAGAAATGAGTGTCAGGTGTTCTTTGAAATAATTAAATATCTCCAAATGTTTTTTATTTATTTTTCAGACAAAACATTCATAAATGTTTAATGTATTTTGTTTTTTGTTTTTAAATATGGAGTTTTCCAAAGCAAATAAATAATTTTAGAAGTTTTTTGACGAATTGTTTTTATAAACAAAACAAAGTTTTTTCTATTCAACTCTTAAAAGATTTAAACCAAAATTGTATATTAAAAAATATTTCAACAAAAACAATGACATATGTAGGTATATGTAATTGCTTTTGAATGATAACTGGCTGAATTTCATAGTTACCTCTTTTATTACCATCTACATCCCACAAAACCCTTAGCACAATTCCTATGGGACCATTTACTAAACCTAGACTTACGTCTATATTTATGCGTAGCATAACAGTCACGCCAATGTTTAAAACAATTTTTTTCTCCAATCCTGCTGTCATAGAAGAATCTTTTTCGTATTTAAAACTCATCTAAAAAAGTGGGTGGATACCACGCCCTCTGATTGTACATACATATGTATATCCTCCAAATTTTAATGTTTGTCTTTCTATACACATTATTCCATGCCATTCCATTCCGTTAAATTTCATCATTATACAAACACCAGAAATGGTCCTTGTGTATGATTAAATACACATAAGAAGTGGGTGGGTAACACGCCCACTGAGGATATTTTCTTCAATTACTTCCACTCTGTTTGATTTCATCATCCTACCAAGTACTAGAAAAAAAGGCTGATACCACGCCTCTTTGCTGGACAACCTCCTATTTTTGTGTTTTGATACGCTAGATTATATTTTGTATTTACATAATGCACACCTACAACTCTACTGAATTTTATTATTCTAAGACACTTAGAAGTAGTACTTTTATTTCTTCCTGTCTTTAAACCCCAAGACCTACCTTTATGTGAAATTCCAAAAATATGCGATGTCGGGAAATGCTTCATAATTTTGATGATCGGTCAGTCAGTTTTTGCGATGTTTGAAGGTTTAGGTTTAGGTTGTTTAGTTAGAGAGGGGTCACAAATTAGCTGAGATTGTTTTTGTAAACAGGTAGTAGTACTAGAACTTAGCTGGGCACTACAGTGCCCTATGATGTTCACAAACATTTGAGAATGTGAACTCTCCTTAAACTAACAATATCTGCAAACAGAGTAACAGACAATTTGTCATTGTAAGGCATTTGGCTACTGTCAGATTTGACAATTCCATAAGATCTGACAGTTCCGTAAGATCTGATAATTGTCTGTAATTAGTGTATCTTTAAAAATCTTGTTAACTCTTCAAGACAGCAATACATATCAATAGCCCAACGAGATGTGCCTAAAATATGTTTAAATACATACAGCTGTCAACAAAATAATAGCAGCGCTACTTTTTTCTCATTTCTTTTTATTATATCTTCTTTGTTTTTGCTTTTTTATCTCTAACTTAAGGTTTTTCTGAAAGCTCTTATTCTAAGCTTTCATTATCACCATCAAACATATCAACATAGAGGAAATACATATATTATCTAGAGTCCCGACTTAATGGGTTTGCTCTCTTTCGGCCTACAAACTAAATTGAGCGAATTTTGCCCATTAGCATAAGCATGTGTTAGTTGTCCCGTGCATTTCTTATGGGAAAATGCAGATTCTATGTAGTTGTTACGGGCTTTTAAGAGAGTTACCTCAAATAAAATTTGAGGGTGTTTCAGGCAAGACGGGTACCAGTCGGGACTCTAGATAATATATTTCCTCTATGCATATCAATATGCATTATATCAATAAAATAACGGCACTTTGTTTAAAAAAATGCAAATTTTGGACACACAAAATAATAGCAGCGTTAATGCAAAAAACAGTTAAAATCAATAAAATAAAGTATAATTCAACTAAAATAGCCAACAAACAGTGAGTATTTCCTGCAAATATCATTTTTTGCTATTTTGCATGTTTTTTTGTTAAATTTATTAAACAGTGGGACGAGGAAAACATTGCCTTCAAGAGCTACGCCAAATCATACGCCAAATGAGGAGCGCCGGACAATCGTACAAGCAAATCCAAACAAATTTGAACGTTTCTGCAAAGCTGATCCATAATGCCATCAATTTTGTGGAAAAAGTGGAAACCAGAGGTCGAAAACGCAAATTGGAGGACGAGGACCATAGGCAAATAGTCAAAATGTTAAAGAAAGACCCCTTTAAATCAGCTGTGGAGATAAACAAAGAGCTCGAGCTCAATGTGAGCGATGAGACAGTGCGTCGCACTCTTCGCACAGCTAATTTGAAGGCATGCCACCCAAGAAGAAAGCCACTCCTCTCCAAACGTCATCTGGTTCAACGCCTTGCTTTTGCAAAAAAGTATGGTGGTTGGACACGAGAGAAGTGGCGGAACGTCTTGTTTTCAGACGAAAGCAAAATCGTTCTTTTTGGTGGCACTGGGTCTAGAAATTTTGTTTGGCGTCCACCGAACACAGAGTTCCAGCCAAAATACACCATGAAAACAGTCAAGCATGGATGCAGCAAAATAATGGAAAAAGCAAGGCGTTGAACCAGATGACGTTTGGAGAGGAGTGGCTTTCTTCTTGGGTGGCATGCCTTCAAATTAGCTGTGCGAAGAGTGCTGTTTGTTGGCTATTTTAGTTGAATTATACTTTATTTTATTGATTTTAACTGTTTTTTGCATTAACGCTGCTATTATTTTGTGTGTCCAAAATGTGCATTTTTTTAAACAAAGTGCCGTTATTTTATTGATATAATGCATATTGATATGATTGATGGTGATAATGAAAGCTTAGAATAAGAGCTTTCAGAAAAACCTTAAGTTAGAGAGAAAAAAGCAAAAACAAAGAAGATATAATAAAAAGAAATGAGAAAAAAGTAGCGCTGCTATTTTGTTGACAGCTGTAGGTATATACATACATTATATGCTTAGTTTAAATCATGATTAAATTTATTAACATATGACATAAACTTATGACAATTAATTCACCGATATCTAAATAAATGACAGTTAAGAACTCGATCCACTGGTCGAACCCATTTTCAACTTTCTCTTTTCCAACTCCATTTTCTGATTCATCGTTAAAAAAGAACTAAACTAAACTAAAAAAAAATGAAATATCTATACAACCTAATTAATTAAGTACTGAATTTAATTAATCTCAATTCAAATTCGATCTCATACATGACAAGCAAACACATAACATAACAATCCCTAACATATGGTGGCAATGGCATAACAGCAATATTTAGACGATTTAATATGACAAAACACATGGTTAGGCCATGAATAGGTCGCGATCATTACACTTAGTCATACATTTATTCGAGTACTATGTCATAGTCCAATGCAATACTCCATACAATCTACTATAAACGCGACCAACTTTTTGAATGTCCATGTTGACTGTCGAGCATATGCTTATATGCGCGCTTGCTCTAAATAAGTTCAAGAGCCTATAATCCGACAGTTTTGTTAATGAGTCGTTTCGTTCACCAAAAAACCATGCCAACAACTTACGAGTATATTCGAATGGGGGCCAAATGGCAGCCAACCCAACCGAAAATCGAAAAAAGGACACTTGAATAAGACTCAAGTGTTAACTTTCAATTAATGGCACGATGTTGTTATAAGCGATTCATAGTAGTAGAAAAGCAAAAGAGCAAAAGTTAAACGCAGCAGCAATTTTATATCTAAAATGTGTCTTGTCTGTTGCGCCATGTCATTTTTATACATTGAATAGAGTATAGTGGCGAAACACGGGGTGAACATATGTTTGACAGAACTCTTTATACAAAATGTTGGTTGACTGCAAGACTATCACTATCCATAAATGAGAGATCTTCATAATAGGAAATTTTTTGACAGCTAAGCTTATATGTACCATGACAGAACTGACACTTAAGGGGTGATCATGTAAACTAAGCATAACGTATTCTATTCATAATGAAAAATGCCCTTGGCATGTGCTGCAAATGGCGCTATCTATGCAACAAAATTCAAAAACATCTGACAGGAACTGAATTCTGATGATAATGGGTGTTTTTTTTCAAGACCTTAAGAAAAGAAAATGTTGTTGGTATGAATTTTGTATTAGTCAGTGAGTCTGGATCGGCAGCACTTTCCTCATTTCCAAAGAAATAAAACATGATAATGCCGCCAGCGTGTTTCTCTGTGCTCCATTTACGTCAATGATGAAGCTATTTAACCAGAAGTGATCTATGAACTTATAAATAAATAAATTATTCATAATGAATTGCCAAACCTCACAGAAATGTCAACACAGCTTGACATTTTCAATTGCCAAACCGTATAGACGTAGACAAAACCACAACAATCGAAACTTTTCGTGCAACCAGAAAAACACCCTCTATATTTAAAAACATGAAGTTAGTGTTAAAGTAGTTGAAGCATGTGAACCCCTATAAAAATAAACAAATCCAATAGGTACATAGATATAGATGTTTTTTTAGTGATTTGTTTCTTCTGGTGCTATAATTAGATCATAGAAATTAAAAAAATTTGGGGTAGAATCATTCCACGATTATATTTTTAGAAAAACCTTTAAGTTCCATACAAAGCAAGCACATTTTTTTACCTGTGCGCTTTTAAGTCCTGTATTTTTGTAGATAATAATTTAATCGTAAGTTAAAGTTCCAAGTTTGAAATTAATGACTTATGAAAAATTAACTTGGTCTTATTTTGTGTTTAAAGAATTCAATTGACTGCAAATAAAGTCCATTATGTTGTCTTATTGTTTGGTCACTGCCAAAGTTCTATAAGCGTTCCAAAACTAAACCTTCAAACATTTTAAATTTTAACTACTTTTGTTACATTCTGTCTGTGGTCTGCTCTTCTTCAAACTACAACGATCGTTGTTATGTCAAAAAGAAACTTGTTCAAGTATTATTGGGCTCTAGTATCTAATTGGCCAGCTGCCAAAAATTTGCCTTCCAATTAAGGCAACTTCATTGGAAAGTTGACTGGAAAGTTAGTCAAAAAAAATCTGCCAAACTATCAAGTTAAGTCTACTTCTGTCAAAATGATAGTTGATAATGTTTTTTCATTCAACTAAAAGCTGAACTTTGTTACGCTATGATTTATTTATTTTCTGCACAGCTTCATTTAATGTTTTGTGTAAAAAGGTTCCTTGTCAATTTTTAAAACAAATAAATAACATTACTTTTCAATACAAAATACAAATCGTGATGGACATGCAGCTTGCCTTAGGAATGTTTTTTTTTAGTTAGTTTTTGTACTATGAACTTAAAGTAGAGGTTTGTGAAGTAAAGTTCTGAATTTGAAACTCATGACATTTTAAAAACTAACTACTAGTTGCCTTGGTCAAAATTCACGTTCAAAGAATGAAGTTGACTGCAAATGAAGTCCCTTATGTTGTCTGAACCTGCCCATTGTTACGAGTATCTGGACTTTTATTTAGTTTGACGGGTCGTTAGAAATTTTTAATCTGTCAAACTGGAAATATCAAAAATGAAGAAAAAAGTTTGTATAACCTTCGAAAGGAAAATTGAAACGAATAGCTTTTCATTTTCGTTGTTTTCAAGAAAATGCTAGTTTGTAAAGAAATAATTAACTTTAACCGTTCAGTTGAGTTGCGAATTGTTTCAAATCGTAACTATTTGACATAAAATTAAGTTAAGGAACGATGTGATAACGAGTAAATATTGTTCTCTATTTTTTTGACGGGTAATAATTTTATTGAACAGCTGATTCCTTTTTTTGTCAACAAATGGTTTGTGTTTCAGTTTCATTCCAATGACAAATTTCTGACAGAAAAAAATTTTGGTGAATTTCAAGAAAGAAATTTCTTTCAATGATCGCTACAAACGACCTGTCAAAATAATTCCAACAAATGATTTAAATGATAGAAACCAATGATATGCAATAACTAGCTCCTTAACAAAAAAAGAATACCAGACCACTGAGCTAGTTATCTTTTAAAATAATTAATTGTTATTTAAAATTTTGGTAAGAAAAATCTTTTCAAACTAAGTTGCATACCCCTGAAAAAATACTTTTCGCTATTTTACTTTTAAGAAACTAATTTCAAACTCCAAGTATGGGAAAAATACTTACATTTTTATATTCCAAACTCTTTAATCGCCCCCATTGTGCAGCCGCCGCCGGCCGGAGCGTTTCGGTTCGGTGCATAGGACATGACAGTGATTAAGGTCTGACTATGACGCTAACAACATCCACTGATTATACATCTTATTGTAACGACTTGCATAAAAGAGTGTGAGCAGTCATTATCCCACCCTTAACTACCTTTGCAACGAATGTGCAAATTGGAAGACTCGTTGTCCGCCTTAAACTCAGACTCATCCTCTGCCCCATCCTCATCCTCTGCCCCATCCTCATCTTCAGCTTCAGCTAGGATTCTTTTTGATTCTGATGATGCATCATCAGACTGTAGACTTACACTCCGATTTATTATTTATTCTTGGATGCAGTTCGCAATTGTAGAAAATATATTTTACCTAATCACTCTGTCTTGAGCAAATTGCTTAGCCATTTATCATAACCAGGATCAGTGCTCCAAAGCCAGTGCCAGTTCCAGACAAACATATTTGGAAGCCTGTAGATAAAATAATCGACTCACACAGTTCATACCTGCGCAGCCCACAATTGATTATATTAGGTGGGATATATCCGTCGTGGAGTCGTTTCTTTCGCATTCGCACGGCGAACCTAGTTAGCGAAGCCTTGAAAAGATCCTACTTTTGTATTTATCTATGCGCCAGCTGGGACTTTTGCTATGCACAAATTCACCTGTGTTTTCTAGAGACGATAATAATAGCAAATGAATAACTTCTTGCACCTGCTCATAAAACTAAAAACATCACCAAGAAGTGAGAAAAAAAGGAACATTTTCAACAGACAGGATGCTAAAGCCAAAGCCAATGCCAAACAGACGGCCTCGACTACGGCGACCGACGTTATAAAAACTCCTCTCTACCTTCTTAGCCTTAGCTGTCTTTATCGAGCCTGGTGATTATTTATTCTGGCTTTTCTGCAACTTTGATAATAATGATAATAATTGCTTCGTCGGATGCGCGAATGGCAAAACGGGCCGGGTACATTGGTCCATTGGAATTATTAAGATGCGAAGTCGGCTTTCGCATACCTACATATATAGGCAAAGATAGAAAGACACAAGGTGTTTCTCTCCTAGTCATAGTCCAAGTCCTAGGCATATAGGTTCGTCGTGTACCTATGGTTTGGCTATTTGCCGGGAAGTTGAGACGTTTGATGGCATTCCATTCTAGACAGATGTTCCGTATTTAGTTTCACCCTTTTGCTAGCTCAATCACAAATCTGTGATGTGATGGCGACGACCGAACGTTGGAAACAACATAGTCAATGGGGTTGAGAGGGAGAAGTCAAAGTCGATAACTATTTGCAGGTGCATTAAGCTATTTTGGTTTATAGAGTGAGTGGATTGCCGACGATTAAATATATCCATGCCAGATGAGCTGAAGAACTCTGTGGAGCTCATAATATATGGAACTGAGATGCAGAGTCATGCAATGGAGAAAAGTGCTACAGCGATCTTCCTACCATAAGGAAACCTTAAATGCCACAATTTAAATGATAGTTTTCGAACCCCATTTTTGGCCGATCATGTGAAGGCAATTTTTTTCAAAACTGATGATATGCGCCCTCCATGGCCTATTATAAAAACGATAAAAGCATATCATTAATATTTCTATGAATGGTCCAATAATATAAACAACTGCACGTCTTCAGCACTGAGATAAATCTTTTGCTGGCTGCGTGGCGGCGCGACACGGAGTTCCTACAGCTACAGTGTATATGTATGTTCTCGAATAGTGGATAGGTCGCTTAAAACGAGTGAAACGAATTCTCGCATTAGTCTGCCACATTACAATCATCAGCATTGCCATAATAATTTGTCTTTGAAAATGCTATGGGGTCGTTCATTGTAGAACTTTATTCGGCATTCATGTATATGGCTTCTATTACAGGGTGGATCAACAGTGACGAGTGAGTCAATTCAATTCAATTAGTTCTAAAGCGTTGTAGTTCATTTTAGTAAATTTTCCAAGTGTATTGTACAGCGAACCTTAAAAAGAAAAGAAACAAAATCAAAAATAGAAGAATTCTAATTTTTTGATTTTTCAAATTAGTAAGAAACCTTTGACTCACCCTGTATATGAATGTAAATGTATTGTGTGCATTATTATGATTGTTTGAATATATTTTCCCTTGGCCGACCATGTTCTCAATTAATTAAAAAAATAATACAAAAAAAAGTTCAGGCACATTTCCAGCCGGGTTGTATTCAATAAATTGTATATGGAACAATTTAGTTGTATACAAACTCTAACGGTTCGTGGACTTACATAATATATTACAATAAAAGTACCTACATCTGGGAAGCCTGTTAAAATTTTTGTTTATTATTTCATCCAGCCAATATTGGGGTTCGTAATTTTGTATTTATTGTCATTTTTCTTAATTTTATAATTTTATATTCTAAAGCTCTAGTTACATCGTTTAGAAATAAAAACGTCAAAAAATAAGTTGTTTGACGTTCAAGTCAAATAATTTTTTAATAACTGAGTAGATCAGCGTTGTCAAAATTTAAAGTTTTTATCTTTTAAATTGATTTATTTGGTTTTTGAAAGCAATTTTATATTTCGTATCAGCTGATTAATGCTTTGACAGAAACCCTTATTTGTGTTCCAATTTTGTTTTGATCCACTAAAAGAATTCCACCTGAAAATGTTTGTTTCTGACATATTTCAATGAGAAAAGATCTTTGCTGTTGTATTTTTTGAATTTTATTCTGAAACATTCTTTCTCATTGCTTTAGGCGCCAGTTATAGCTATCATTGATTTTCATCATTGAAAACAAACATAGGAATTTTTTTGACAGGTCGTTTATAGCCATCATTAAAAATTTCTGTCATTGAAAAAAATTTCCTAATGGAAATCCAACGAAAAATTTTTACAGACAGAAATCTGTCATTGGAATTGTGTGAAATTGGAACATAAATCAGTGGAACGATTCGTTTCACTTTTGAACATAAAAGTATCAGCTGTTCAGAAAAATGAATTTCCGTCCGGAAAATAGAAAAATACATTTTAAGTGAAAAACAAATGCGCAATTACATTTTTTTCCTCAAAAAATTCTTTGGGTGATTTCCGAACGATCAGTATATAATTTTCATTTGTAATCGAAGGGAATCATCGTCAAATATCGATTTAAAAATTTTTCCGGATCGATTTCAATGATAGCTATAACTAGTCCCTAAAGCAGTTAAAGCTTTCATTAGAATTTTGTTTGACAGGTCGGTTATAGCGATAATTGGGAATTTCTGATTGGTTGATTGATATGTTTCTGATTGATACCAAGACTTAGGTGGCAGTTATAGCTATCATTGGTTTTCATTATTAAAAAATTTGTTTCAGGATTTAAAAAACCGTCAAGAGAGTTAATGGCTAAATGTTATGGTTGGTATCGAAATTAGGAAATGATCAGTCTTAGATTTGTTCTACTAAAAAACAAACATATTATTGAACCCAGAACTTTTTCTTTTATTTTATTTTTAATTTTTCAATGATGAAATCGTTTTTAAAGAACAATTGATTGTTGATTTCACATTTCGGAACATAATCGTCCCACTGAAAGTGTTCTATTTTCTTTGGGTTCCAACCTATCATTATTGTGTTTTAAATGATCAACTCTAACCTCAAATGCTTCATTTCAAACAAGAAATTTGTGTTCCATGACAGACTTTTTCAATGAAAGCTATAACCAAATATATGTCAAAAAAGTGCAATGATTGGTTTCAATGGTAAAAACCAACAATAACTATTACTGACTCCTTATAGATTAGAGTTGATTATTAAAAGTAAACTGATTAAAAGGTTTCTATGCAAAGGAGATATCTATGTAATGAGATGTATACATACAAACAATTGATTTGTCATTTTGACATTCGAAAACCAAAATAACGGTCAAATATTCGGTGACGTTGAAAAAGGCTTTTGGTAAATGTGCCCTTGTCAATATTTCATTTATTTTTGTTTTTATTTCTCTTATAAATCTCTGATACAAATTAAGACACTCAATCGAATTGTTGGGACTCTAATTATTTAAGTTATGTATACTTCGGATATCTGAATGACCGTAACAGAGCCTGTCCGACTTTAGACGGATTATAAGCCGAGGTATAGGCCTCGGATACAATATTAATACAGGGTCGGTTATCCGAAACTATCTGGACAGATACATGTTAGATGCATCAAACTGGGTTTGAATTTATTTCTGGATTCTGATATCGTTCGTCATCTTATTAGTGTCAAATCTGAACTGTCTGATTTTACTATCCAATTTTTCGGATAACAGAAATTACTCCGATAGTTTAGATCACAATTTTTTAATATTTTTGTAAACACTAATTTAGGCAACAAAACGAGTCGAGGTAAGCGATTATAAAAGTAAAAAGGCTGAAAGGATGAAAGGATGACCTCACATTTACCCGCTTATTTTGTTTTTATAATGAGCTGAGTACTAGTTTAGGGTTCTTGGTACACTTTTTATGCCAAAGCCACAGTGTGTATATTAGGAAAGGTAAAGAGAATATTGCAATGATAGGAAAAAGAAGAGTGTGATAAGGAATTTACATTCGTGAAGTACCGCAAAAGAACGGTTCTCTTCTCTGAAACTGACAATACAACCGATTTTGGACTTGAGGCTACACTGATGAGTATTCATGGAGTATTACTCCGTCTCAATGAATATTCATCTATTGAGGGGAGGAATTCAATTAGTTATTTCACTTGAACCGTATCCATTCAAATAATGGTAAAGAGGAAGACTCAAGCGACATCACGATGACGTAAATCAATTAAGGATTTCGTTATCACCAATTATTATGAACGTTATTTCTTTACTCAAATCGGAAAAAATTTACCTAAATCACGAAGTTTCTTTATTTAGAAGAATATTTCGAAATGCCAGCAAAATACCAATAACTACCTATATAGAACTTCATTGGAGAATGACTTGTAGTCTTTTCCCCAAGTTGTTTTTTTTCAACTAAGTTTGGGATGTTAATCAAGAGAGAAAATTGGCAATATGCTCTCTGTATAATCGATTTCTATGAGTACCATTTTCACTGATAAAAAACAGCATCCAAAAAGGGGATACAGGCATACTCGTTGTAAGAAAGTGCTGTAGTTAGGGTTTGAGTTGCATTAGACATTTATTAAGTTATAATTTGAAGGTATTATTTCTCTCTCGGAAAATCAATATTTTAAAAACGACTTAATAAATTTTGTTCTGAACTCGACCAAAACATATTTTGGTAAGATAATCTCCTAAAAATGTTAATCTTTTTCAAATTAAAAAAAAAAAATAATAATACTTTTTTCAAGAACAGCATCAACGATCTTGATAAAATTATAAACATAATGGAGGGTTCAAACCCTGCCTGTGCCATCTAAAGTTTTTTTTCACAAATCCTCCAAGAGTAATTCTTGTCATGAAAAGTGCTTTCTCAAATTAGCCGTTCGGAATCGGCTTGAAACTGTAGGTACTCGCACACAGGATTGGTTGAGAGTTGTAAGTCACTAGGCCCTAGTTCTCAAAGGACTGTTGCGCCACCTAATTTATTTATTTTTAATGCAAAATAAAAATAATATTTATGGGTTTTTGAAACATTGAAAATTCAATACCTCGAAAACAGGATTTTAGCTTTTTTCTTCAAATTTCCATAGCGAAATTTTATAGTATCATCTCTAATAATGAAGGGTATTTTCTTCAAAATTGAACACTGCAAAAGTGTTTATTGTGTTTATTTGTGTTTTCGTAAAGTTCAAATTTTTCTGCCAATATCTCGAATATGGCACGAATCACAGAAAAACATGAAAAACATTTTTTTGAAAATTCAATTTCCTTCATAAAAGGCTTTAGCAACATACCGCTAAAATTTAAAGTTTTTGAGATATTAGCCGTTGAAGTTATAATATATAGTATTGAATTGCTCATATATTTTCATAACAAATTAAGAAAATATCATAAACTTCAACGACCATTAGCTCGAAAACTATAAATCTTACGGGATGGTTCTGAATTTTCTATAAAACTGTCCCGTAAACTTTCCTGTAGCTTTTGCCATTTAAGAGACATTTTAATTAAGAATAAACCGTTATTCTGAGAAAAACGCGTCTCTGGCAGAGATGATCTGATAAAATTCCGTAGAGCTACACAATTTTAAAGAAAAAAATCGAAGTTTACGGATATTTTATATGGGAAGCCTTTTGAGTGCCGTGTTCGATTAAAATTAAATGAAATTGGGTGGCGCAACAGTCCGTTGAGAACTAGGGCCTAGTGACTTACAACTCTCAACCATTCCTGTGTGCGAGTAATGTTGTCAGAGAATGGAAGGGACCTACAGTTTAAATCCGAATCCGAACGGCTAATTTGAGAAAGCACTTTTCATGACAAGAATTAATCTTGGAGGAATTGTCAATTCCTCACAAGAGGCAGTACCCGTGAAATAAACTTTAGATGGCACAGGCAGGGATCGAACCCTGTGGTCGATTATTAAATTTTAATTTTAAGAGCTCAAATTTTAATGAAATTGCGTTTTTGAGATATCAAACAAATTTCCACCATGGTACCGAAAAAAAGAAACCTAGTGTATAATGTCCTCTAAAGCCGTATTTATTTTTGTTAATGTTGTCCAAAACTAAAAAATAATTTAGGTCGTTCAAAGTAACCTCTCTTCCTTATTCACTTTTCCAATAAAAGCTTATTATTATGTTATGCCTCTCAATATATCGATTATTGTTATTATTGTACTACAGCCATATAAGTCTTTGGAAAAACAATACCTTTTTGCTATATACACCTACTATACCACCTTTTCAAAGGTCTCTACTTCTGCTTCTGCTTTGCCACTCCAGTTTTTAAAGTATCCATATCTAAGATATCTCAAGCATGTAAAGTGCACTCGTTTGTCATATTATATTATATTGAGTGACAATGACGATGACGATACTTCAATGCATAAAGAAATATGATTCCTGATTGCTTTGCCTTCAACAGATAGAAACTATGGACGGACACATTGTAGAACATTATAATCTTTCGTGTTGCATGGGGAATCTATAACCTAACCGGTGCTTGGTGGTGGATAGGGCACGGCCGACCTTCCTGGCCTAAAGTAACTATAGGAATTACTTGATATGGAATGGTGGTTTTTTTTCAAACTTTATCAGTTTAGGGTAAACAAAAACATTGGCAGCTGGGTCTGCCTCGTATAATACCACAGAGCTCTAAACACAAAATATACATATAATTGGAAAAATCAATAATCCTCTCCATGGAGCTCGTATACATATATGTATGTGCTACCCACCTTCCTACCAAACCTACGTTACTTATGGCCTTTGGTTGGTTTGTTTTGGTTCCAGAACGCACACGCAAAGAGCACTGGAATCTCTTTTTCTGTCTAGAACCGCGATTTTCTAATATAAATGAGTTGTTGTTATCCACTATCCACCTGGTCGTACTCCACAAGCAAAGAGAGTGGTTCGAGGGTTGTCCTTCTTGGCAGTCAAAGTATTCGGGTTGTTATACGAATTTCGGCAGTGAACAGAAATAGTCTAACAAAAAATGTAAATTAAATAATTTATCCTTCTTGCTTCTTTTTAATAAATAGAAAATGTTTTTCTTCTAAAATTTAAATATACTTTTGTTGTTTTCAGAGAGTAGAGTACGAGTACTATAAAGCTTTTTGCCAAAGTCAACTTATTGAGGACAACCTAACCATCAGAGCCAGACACACAAAGAATGGGGGAAGAAAATGTCCAACAAAGGGTAAGTTTTATCATTTCTTTCAATACAGAAAGTGAATTGGTTTTTTTTAATTTTCGATTTATCTGCCGGATTTCAGAAGTCTTCTCGAAAACGTCGAGCACTGCTGTTACGCGAACGTGTGACAGTCATAGAGATGTACAACAGCAGACCGCGTCCGAATTACGACACTCTAGCCAGAATGTTTAACTGTGGTCGCAGCCAAATCAAAAACATTCTCCGGCAAAAGGGACAGATTCTTCAGGAATACCACAAGAACCCCGAGTCAGAGAGGGTACGTCGGAAGGTGCCTGCAATTCTTTTGACCCTAAATCGATTGGTGGATGAATGGCTTAGAAGAGCTTTGGGTCATAAGATTCGAGTAAGCGCAGAGATGATTCTACAAAAAGCCGTGCAAGTTCAACAATTCCTCGACTATGAAGAATTCGAACCCACTAAAGCTTGGCTTCGATCTTTTCGACGACGACATGGATACTATCGAATCGACCTGCGCACCCTCGAAGTACCCGAGGATCGAAGTAAATCTCTCAAGATCATGGACATCTTTGAAGAAATCAAAAATAGTATTGATTTTAATGTTAGACGTGAAACCGAACAGAAATTAGTTCGGGAAAATAGTTGTGATCTAATTGTGGACCAAGATCCAGAAATTGATTCAAAGATAATTGTGAAAAACCAAAGTTGGGATGATTCCCTAGAGGAATTTCCATCCTCGGAGAATAATGAAAATGAAACAGTTGTGATAAAGGACAATTCCGATGCACTCGACTACCTTAGACCTCTGGAGGAATTTGCAATGTTAACGGATAATTTTCGTGCAATTGGTCTTATATCGCAACTCGAGGCGATATTTCGATCCAAGGCAAGAGCCACTGAAGATGTTTGATGTCAATATAAGAGATAATTATGTCAAAAAAAACATCTGCAAACCAAACGTATGCTTCCAAAATTGTTTGTTTTGAAAATTCTTCCGTTTTTGAAAATTCACTTCCATATTATACATATTATTATAGAGTTGTATGTGAGTTTGTGTGTGTTAATTATAATGTGTACATGTAGATATATTTTTTAAGTTTTTATTTTTTGTTATTATTTTAATTTAGTAAAATAGTAAATATGTATAACAATATCAATATATATACATAATATTTAGTGAAATGCACTTTTATAAGAATACAAACTTGTTTAATTCATTTTTACAAAAATGGAACAATTTAGCGTACTCGAGTGTTATGTGAGTGTGGATAGAGAAAGCAAAGCAAATTCCTATGTGATAGAAGAGTGAAATTATGTGTTTGTATTTAAAGGGTGTTTTTTCATTAGCTTGAGATAATGATATTTTTTTACGTTTTAAAAATGTTTAATAGCTGTTAAAAATCGGTTTAGTGTTTGTTGTCCAGAATTAATTATTATGATTTTATTTTAAAGTTTTTAATTTCTTTTTTTTTTAAGAAAATAAATCTCAAGTTACTGAAAAAAAATATTCTCGTCCAAAGGAAAATATATCACAGCTTTCGCTATTAAGTCACGAGTTATCTCACAAAAGGTAGAAAATATAAAATAAGTTTTAACTGCATGCTGTCGCCCACATTTCGTAAAATAATCGTAAACTTCCTGTATTTAAGGTAAACTCTAAACATTCCTTACTAATGTACAAACCGAGGTATGCAACCCTCCCGCTAGATCACACTATAAGAATAAGGGTAGGTGCGAAGCTGGGAATGTACAAAGTTTTTTTAATATTTAATTAGTAGTTGACATCAACATTTTTTAAAAAGTTTTGTTCTGTTTAAAGAGCACCTACCTTTAATTTACTAAAATTTATGAATTACTCCCAAATAAAATCTAAACTAAAATTAAAATATTCAATAAAATCCGAAACAAACATCACTGAAACAAGAAAACAGGGAAGAAATGTCAAAATAAACCATTTGTTCGTATGTTTTGTGTGAAAAAGTGAACTTTGACACTTAATACAAAATATAGACACTTTTTTCCTCTAAATAAAAAAACACATGATATAATAGGTCTTTTATTCTGCGTTAAGGGAAAGTTAATCCAAATATTCTCTCAAGTTATTGATATTTCATGTAAATATTCACTCCATTACTTTAGTTTAATTCAACGAAAACAATATTTCTTATGATAATTCCTTAAAAAATACCGAAGAGCTCCGGTCGGTGCAGCTAGTTTTAATTTAAACAACGGGTAGGTACTTCATAGATCAGTTTATTTATTTATTATAATTCGTTAAATACTAACGTTAACAATTCTTATTAATATAATATATATATAAAATCTAAAACTTAAACTCGACTGTTGAAAAATATTAATTTGCAATTCATACTTTTTATAGGTATTATCATTTGGTGAATTAATACTTCATCTTATTTTCTCAATGTCAAACAGGATTGCTTTGTCTTTTTGTCATTGTATGTGTTAACAAGTGTGGTGTAGTGTCAAAATTCCATCTAAACATTTTTTACAATTGTTTTAGTGTTAGTGCAAAGAGGGGTAATCTGCCGAAAAATCCAGATCTGCAGATTTGATCTTAAATCAAAAATAAATCAATTTATTTTACCCCATGGAATACGAAAACGGAAAATTTGTATTTTTACAGATTTAGATAAAAAATAAATTGATTTACATATCTAACCCATTGAAAACCACATCAAATTATCCGTTCGGATTCGGCATAAAAATGTAGATCGCCTCCATTGCTGACATTACTTGGAAACAGGAATGGTTGACAGACATAATGCAATGTTTTGGTACTGTATAAGAGTCAATAAAAATATCTGATGTGAAAATCAGAATAAAAAAGTATGAAAGTGGTTGGACTTCTGTTGTTTAAATGTTTAAGGGTGTTTTTAATTAACCTATTCAGTTCTGGCAAACAATATACATATAGTCAAGTTTCCTTTAAAAGAATGATAACTTTTTTGAAGTGCGTTTATTGTCTTATTTATATAATTTGACTCTATTCTCAGCACTAATCAATTAAATCAGTTTTCCTAAGAGATGTGTCAAAGTTTTAGTTGCTTACATTTATGAAGGTAAAATACTTCAGCACTTTACAGGTTGTAACACACAAACACAAAATACTGTGAGTGAGCATTTATAAATTTTTAAAAGTAAACTTACAGCAAGAGTGAAGTACCTACAGTTTTGTGATGAATGCAGCACTGGTGTTCTAGTTTTTGGCACTTAGTATACAAAAAAATGCAGTGACTTATTGTTAAGTATTTTCAGAATTCATCAGCACGAGAAGATCAAAATGGCCAAAAAGTTAAAATTGAAATTTAATAAGAGGATAAAATATAACTAAAACCACTGCTTCAGGAACATGTGTACATATATATTTCTTAGGCACATGTTTATGAATTATCCAATAGCAGAATGTTAATAAAGTAAAATACAAAATAAATAAAAATGTCTGGTAACCCATTTTTTGATTGTTGAAAAAGGCCATTACTTCTCAGTCTTTGATGTGTTCAGCAAAGTGTTTGGGATGAAGATCCCTTATAAATAAGAGTTTAATGTTTTTTTCAAAATGTCTTGTATTCAAGTTTGTTTTTAAATTTTGATTTGGTTATTTTCTAAGGACTTCCAAGAAGATAAATCTTCCATGATCCATAAGATCAATAAAAATAAAACTAGATGGATTTTATAGTGACAGTCGTGTTTTATATCCATCTTTTGTGCAGGTTAATATTCGTTGTAATTTTTCTCTGCTCATCATACCGGATCAATCGCAAGAACTGATTGATTGGATCATGAAACATCATTCAAGCATGTCATAGTTTTGATGATTAATTTTTAAATCAAAAATAGGTCATAAATTAGGAGTTTAAAGGTAAAACGAATTGTGTGAAAAGTGTGTAACTATGGAGAATCTTTTAAATATATTCAATGATAAGTCATGCTCATGTTCTTGTAAAATGATTTAAGCGAAAAGAAATTTTAACGTCGTTTTCAATTGGCAATCTGAAAGTGAAAAAAAGCATTCTGAATGCGTTCAATTGGGCAAAAGTGACAGTTCTGATTCTGAAAAGAAGAGAACTTCCCTTCTGGTTTTAAAAACAGAATCAGAAGCAGAATCACTCACACATTCATAAATTTTAAATGTCACTTCCTCCATGTTTGCAGCACAAAAACAAAATGAAATTTAGCGCGAATACACATGTATGTGACACATGTCATACTCAACCAATACATTCTCACCAAACTTCAGATTCTTCGGAATAAAAAAAAACTGTTCAATTGGGATTCCGAATCGAAGAACAATTCCAGATTGCCAATTGAAAACGTCGTAAGTCAAGAAAAATCTCCCTTATCAAGTCAAGTCAACTTATGTCAAAATGACAGTTGATCATGTTTTTTTTTCATTTAACTTAAAGCTGAACTTTATGATTCTATGATTTATTTATTTTTTGCACAATTCCATTTTATATTTTGTGTAAAAGGGTTCCTTGTCAAAGTGGAAAAGAAATAAGTAATATTTCTTTACAATACAAAACGCAAATCATGATGGATTTGTATCTTTCCTGAGGAGTGTTTTGTAGACAGTAATGTTTTTAATAGTTTCTGTACGATGAACTGTAGGTAGAGGTTAGTGAAGTAAAGTTCCAAGTTTGAAATTTGTGACACTTGACAAACTTACTAGCTGCCTTAGCAAAATGTACGTTCAAAAAATGCAGTTGACTGCAAATGAAGTCCTTTATGTTGTCTGAACCCGTCCAATGTTAATTGATACTTGTGGTGGCTAATTTTCATCCATGATACTTGACAGAAAAAGGCGTCGATAATTCTTGTCAACATTAATTGATCGTGAGTAAGGCCCTTAAGTCCTACTAACACGAACCAATACAATAAGGGACCAATCATACCTATCATTGAAATCAATCACACGTCGCATCTGTTATAGGGTTCTTTGAAAAGTTTTCATTTTTTCATTTAAGTAAACAAATTCTGTAACGGTTAAGCTTTTATATCAAACATACATAATTCTTAATCGCTTCTAAATCCCGAAACAAAATGATGTAAACCAATGATGGCATATAATAATAAAGAAAATCAATTTTCTGATGTGTTCTATTCGCCACGAAAAAAATCATTTTGTCTATATTTACCAATGCCAATTTTTTGTGAAAACTATATTATTCATATTTTATGTTCACAATAACCTCAAAAATTGAAGCTTTAGAATTGAAACAATCCTAAAAATGTTTATGTATCAACACATGTCAAATTGTGTGTAAAGAACTGTCAAAGTCTTCTACAACATAAATTACTATTATTTGTTTATGAGTCCCCAAGAACAGCAATAGTTTGAAAACTTATGAAGCACTTCTTCTAACTTCTAACACCTATAAATAAAACATGAATTCTAATTAAAAAATTCAAACTTACAAAATGAGTTTTTATCAGATTGGCAAATTGCATCCACCTACTTCATGTTCTCATTGTACACCACCATAAATCATCTTTGTCATTCTGATGTGTAATTACAGACCAATTTAATGTTAAGCTGTTAAATAGAATGCCAGCTACACAGCCTCATCTAGGTATATGTCTGGAAACATTTTTATCAGAGCTAAAACACAGATAAGGTATGTACGTACATGCGTACATGACATCTAACATAGTACATAAATGTTCGACGCCAACATTTAATACGACCTGTGAAAACTTAATTCGACATCAAAACCTTTAAGACGTATCGCAATAAACCTTTTTTAACATCCTAAAGTATTTCTTGGTAGTCTTTGACTACTCAAAACGCCTGAGAAAACAATTTCTTTGAACACTAAATATTCTCTATAATTTCCTGTCTTTAAAATTTCAAGCCCAAAGACGTCATAAACACCTTTCTTTGAGAACTCGCAAAATATTTTATATACATACTTTGAAATGTAATACTCCTACGTACCTAGAAGTCAAGGATTTACATCCAAATATCCCTGCTCTGAGTTTGAGTTCTTGTCCATGTATACATAGAAACCAAAAACGCCTATGCACTATACACACATATACTTTTCCAACCCCTACTGCGGGTCGATAAATCTCAAGCTCTATGACATCAACACAAACGCCTTGAAAAGTGCTTGAAGTAAAGAAAGATTCCACTGAAACTCTTGAGCTCTGAGAGAGCCCCAGATTCCTTCTGCGCAGAAGCTGAATCGGGGGAAAAAAACCTGTAAAAAAACTTTCGGCACTTGAAATATTGAAAAACAGGAATAAATCTCTGCTAAACATTAAAAAAAACTTCGGAATTTTGGATTCTTTTTTATAAATACTATATTATTTCTTATGCGATAAAACTTACAAAACTAATTACATGTAGAATTTGTGCTTTAAAATTATTTACATTTAAATATTTTTATTACAAAAAGGGAAGAAATAAAAACTTAATACATTTCTTCTTTACTCCTGCTGCTTAAAAATGGCTTCGAGCTGTGTCAATAAGCCGATAGCTCTGAAATCTTCTTTTTGCAAAGCAAAGTCTTCCAGGGGCTTCATATATTTCAAGGCATCCCGGTATGTGGAGATATTTTTCTTCTTATCGCTTGAATCTTCTTCATCGTCCAGGTCCAAGAGTATTGATTGGAGTTTTGGCATTTTAGCCTCGGGCTCGTAGCAGTCTTCGTTTTCTTCGTCCACCGTCACTGAAACCTCAAGCTTTGAGGACAAGTCAGCATAGCTATCGCTGAAATCACCATCATCATAATCATCATCATCGCTGATTTCGATTGAATTATCAGCTCCCATCAAATGATCTTGAACGGCCCTGAAGTCTTGCTCTTGTTGTCTTAAGTCCCGGATGACGTCAGCCATTTGGAGTGACAGACCGCACGGTGCGACTTTTCCCAGAAGTTTTGAGCCAGGCGCTGCAATCTCTTCGTTGAAATCCTGCAACCAAAGTTTGCTGGGCGTGAAGGTTGTAATGTCTAGAAGGTCTGCGGCCTCTTTAGCTTTTGAGAGAAGCACTCTGCCATAGATATCTCGATACGGCCGGTTTCTTAACAGCCATTCTTCCATGACTTTGTTCAAAAACTTCATTTTCTGCTTGTTCTCCTGAATCAAGACGTACTCCTGGGAGGGGATAAGCCTCAATTTGGGGTATGACCTCGGATTGAGTCTGCGACCACCGACATCTTTGGGATCGAAGTGCAGTGAACAGACAAGAGGCTTCTTGAGAACCCGTATTTGATTGTAGGAATCTTTGCAGGCCGACAGCCATACTTTGTAATCCGGAGACTCGGGCAGCGGGAAACGAAAGAACTTCAGATCGGGGTTGGTGATTGAGGATGAACTGCATCCGAAGATAATGCATCTTCTGTTGTTGCGCATTGGCATCTTTTGTTGTGTTTTGTCCATTTTGTCCATTTTCTTCTATATGTATGCCAATTTGTTGTTTGCAATTTTCCAAAATACGCTCAAAAATTATGTACTCGTAAATTCCTCACGGCCTCACGTCGTCGTCTTCGAACGCCTGCGATATAAAACTAACTCAACCAAAAGACTCCAAAACACTGAAAACCGTTCGAACAAACGAAGAAGACGAACAGGAACAGAAACAGAGTCCGACGCAACGTTGCGTTATTTTTGTGGATTTATAATATTCTCCTTGATATACTCGAAAGTCGACTCGTACACCGTAGTACATAAAAGCAAGAGCAACAGCAGCTGGCTGGCTGACAACGACGACGACGGGCTTCAGGCTGGCGTACTTGAAAATGGTTTCACTTCTTCACGTTCGGTTCACACAGCCTTTCCCTTACTTTCCTGTGCCTGTGCGCTTGTTTGGTTCTTTCTATCTTGCTGTTGCTGTGCTGTGCCGTTGTAATATCTGCTGTGCTTTTGTTGTTGCCTCATCCGGTTTTGCTCTCTGTAGAGTCTCTCGAAATTCGAATCTCGATGAAATGTTATTCTGGGGTGGTTCTAGTTTGTTCGTCGTTGTGTTTCAGAGACCTGAAAATGTTCAACTGAGAACTGACGGCCGTGACTGGATTTGAATTGCTGCTGCATTGGCTGCTGCTGTGCTGCCTGAAACTGAGACTGAGAGCCTGACGATGGTGATGTCGTAGTCGATGTCGATGGCGGGCTGACGTGATGACTGCTTGAGTTTTGAGTTGTTGTTGCGGTTTACATAAAATTTCCTATATAATAGAAGTTATGTGTGTATTTACTGTACACTTTACAGGCAGAGGCACCTTGAATTTTACTGCTGAGGATTTTGGTGAGATTTCCGATGAACTGACTCTGTCTCTGACACAATGTCTGTCATCCCCAAAAGCAAAACACAGCTGCGAGTGGTATTGGCAACAGCAAGCTGACGAGGGAAAGGAAAAGGCAAGGCAAGGAACCGGGAAGACACAAGATTCAAGATTAGTTCACTTGAGTTGGTTGAATTGGCAAAGGGATTGGGAAACACAAGTAAGGAACAAACGGCTATGCTATGGCAACGGCAAGGGATAAATTCTTATTCCTCTTTTTCGGCTACGGACACGAAGTATTTAGTTTCGTTTTCTTAAAAGTTTTTTGAAAATTATGTTCTGTTCATAGTGCCGGACGGAATAGCATCTCTTGAATAGAATATAAGGGTTGCACGAATAAATGTCCTGAAGTACAAGTGTGTAAGTATAGGTATAAAGAACTTTTGAGCGTTATTAATCACAAAAGGATTTCGATTTTTGAAGGAATAGAACAAGAAGAAGATGCTGGAGAAGAGAATGAAGAATTCTTTTTTAAGAGGCAAGGAGTATATCCTTGGGCGAGTATTTTGTATCTATACCTACATAGGTCATATACATCTACATTTATGTTTATCAAGGATATCTTGATATAAAAGTGACCTAAGTTCTAATATTATGTACCTACCAAGTAGGTATGTATTGTATGTTTCTTAAGGAAAGGAAGTTTCCTGTATAATATAAATACAGGTAGGTAGCTAGGAAGATAAAGGTAATTGACCGGTCAGGCAGGTTATTTACAGACTCATAATAGGAAATAATTAGGCTGTTACAATTATTATAGACATACCTATGTATTTAGGTTGGTGTTTTGCATCCAAGTAGGGAGGATTAAGAAATTAATTAGGATGAATGCAATAATTTTCATAATTTTATTATAGGTACCTATGCAAATCTGATCAACGAATTTCTAGTTGATATTTAAGTCTTTAGATGAAGTAGGTCAGGTCACAGGTAGGTAAATGCAATGTAAGAATCTATCAGTGAAAAAGGTGGGTAAAGAAAAATATGCTTTTTATTTGCTATGCAGCAGATTACAGCGATATAAGTAGTGAGTTAATCATAGTTCATAGAGGATTATTAAGTTGGTAGTATCTGGCAGAGGAAAGTAATTAAAAATTAATTTAAATTCATCAACCAAATAGGGAGGGATGTAATACGAGTATACTTAAGTACCATATGGTAGGTACCTACATACTTACCGTAAAGTTTTGAATAGATGAAGCCATTGCATAGATACATTTACCAGTCCTTTGAATTATAATTAGTTGCCTTATAGCAGGATCCATTTTACTAGCAGGAAAGCGAGTCGAAATACCTTGTTTTTCAGAATTCTGTATGATACTGTTTGCTCATAATCCTTTTTAGTAACTTAAAGAAGGATGCAAATTTTCGCAGTCCGTTTGCTTTAGGATTCGCAACAACCTAGCCATACAAATAACAACACTTAACAAATTTAACACAAAACAAGACATTTTGATTACCCAATATATTTTTTGTCTATATTATTATCAAATAATATATAATGGGTAGGTTCAAGCAACATAAGGGACTTCATTTGCAGTCAACTTCATTCTATGATCGTAAATTTTGACCAAGGCAACTAGTTAGTTTTACAAGTGTCATGAATTTCAAATTCAGAACTTTACTTCACAAACCTCTACTTTAAGTTCACAATACACAAATTACCAAAAATATTATTGTCTACAAAACACTCCTCAGGCAAGCTACAAGTCCATCACGATTTGTATTTTGTATTTTAAAGTATATTACTTATTTCTTTTCCAAATTTACAAGGAACCTTTTTACAGAAAGCATTAAATGAAGTTGTGCAGAAAATAAATAAATCATTGAGTAATAAAGTTCAGCTTTTAGTTGAATTAAAAAACATGATCAATTGTCATTTTGACATAAGTTGACTTGACTTGATAGTTAGGGAGATTTTTCTTGACTAACTTTCCAGTCAACTTTCCAATAAAGTTGCCTTAATTGGAAGGCAATTTTTTGGCAGCTGGCCAATCAAACGCTAGAAACTTGCCTTACTTTCAAGTCCCTTATGTCAGCTGAACCTGCCCAATATTTCGTTAAAAAACCTTTATTTTTAACACTGCATAGAGTGCACCAACATCCTGTAACCTTTCTTGTCCAGAATACAATACTTCTAGAAAAATTCTCCATAAATCCGCTTTGTTGGGAGCTCTTCAGCTCACTCCAGAGGTTCTCAACAGGATTTAGATCTGGTGATTGAGAATGCCACATTGCCATTCCATAACGTCCAATTTGTTTTGTTCAAACCAGAGCTTTATTGAAACGCCATTTAAGTGACATATTTTCTTCAGCTCATGTAAGCATTACATTTGGCAATATGTCCACTCCACATGTCTACTCCTGTCATTATGCCATCTATAACGAATATTGGACCAATGCCCCACCAAGAAAAACAACCCCATAACGTTATGCTGCCAACTCCGTGTTTCACAGTTGGTTTTGTATACCGCGGATTGTAGACCGAACAAATTTATTTTCGTTTCACTGCTCCAAAGCACATTCCTCCACTGCTTCTCGGCCTTAAGTGGGTCGTCTCCTATTTGATACATTTTGGCAAAACAGATCCGCTCCTGGATATTTTTTTTTTTAATGAAGGTCACATTCCTTGGAGATCTTGTGTGGAGGTAAATATCTGCAAGATGCGATGAACAGTTCTAGAACTATCTGGTGTGTTTAGACGAGTTCAAACGATTCCAAGAAGTCGGCCCATTTTTTGATAGAAAATTGATTTGACGATTGACTTCCAATTTTTTTCTGCCACTTTTGACAGATTCAATTGGGTGTTTACATGATTGATCAAAATTTGGTTAATTTTTTTGCGAAAAATCTACTTACGACGTTTTCAATTGGCAATCTGGAATTGTTCTTCGATTCGGAATCCCAATTGAACAGTTTTTTTTTATTCCGAAGAATCTGAAGTTTGGTGAGAATGTATTGGTTGAGTATGACATGTGTCACATATATGTGTATTCGCGCTAAATTTCATTTTGTTTTTGTAATGCAAACATGGAGGAAGTGACATTTAAAATTTATGAATGTGTGGCTGCGTTCAATCTCGTGTTGGGTAGGGTATCTTGGATAGGTGGATTTTTAGATACCTTGTTGAACGAGTTGGATAGCTGTATTGAGATATAGCTGTCAAAAAATAAAAACAACTTTCAGCTGTTCACAAAAAGCAGAGAAACATTTAAGCTTCGAAGTCAAATTGTTGTAAGATGAAACATAATAATTACCTTCTAAAATTCGGAGGCAAATAGCTTCATCATCGTCTATTATGTACAGAACATCCTCAAATACAATTTCAACTAACATTTTGTATCTTTTTGTTTACCAACAAATACAAAAAGCTGAAATCAATTTTCAAGTTTCTTGAAATTCAACCATGTGTTGAATCAGCTGTTCTGTCAGATACCTACATACCCCAGAAATTCTTGGATACCTTTGGATTCCTTTTTTGACATATCAGCTGTTTTTGATCAGTTGTTATTTTACACGTAAAACACTAACAAAAAGGTATCCGGATACCCTATCTGTCCGAGATTGAACGCAGCCTGTGAGTGATTCTGCTTCTGATTCTGTTTTTAAAACCAGAAGGGAAATTCTCTTCTTTTCAGAATCAGAACTGTCACTTTTTTCACTTCAAGATTTCCAATTGAAAACGACTTTAGTTCAAGCATAAATGACAGCTGCCAAAAAGACCAGATCCGAAAAAAGTATTGCCACATCTTAAAAAACAGCCGTTATATACAATGTCTTGTTATTCACAACAGTCCAGAACATTTTTAATTATCAAAATTGACTTTTTAAATTTTAAACTTTGAAATTTATCAGTTGATAGTTGACACTCGATGATTGACTGAGTAAATAAAAGCGGGTATATATTTAAACATGCCCGATTCTATCCGAATATGAAAAAAACGGAAGGTATTACGAATTAAAATCAAGGTAAAAAACCATACCAAAGAAAACGATAGCCATACGACTTGGACCGATTATGGTTTACGAGAACGGATCCATCAATTTTACCTTTTTTCAAGTCCTTGTCGCAAATAATCTCATTAGAAATGTCCCAATTCTCTCCTATCGCACTGAAAATCCAATAAGGAATTGTTATAAACATCTATTTTTAAATTCATCTATATTTATTTTCCACATACCTTCTTTTAAGATAAATTAATACTAAATGTTAAAATTTATATATATATTTGGATTTATAATCTTTGAGAACTAGGTATAAACTTTATGATTCTTTAACATAAATATGATTAAATTAATATTATATACCTATGTATGTAAAATTCACACTAAAATTGAAAATTTATGAAAAATTTAATTGTGCGGTAAGTTTAAAACAGATATAAATATTAAGTACACTAAGTTTAAAAAAAAAAAACACACTTCTTTTGTACTTTGTTTTCTAAAACACTTCGAGATCAAATGTTTGCATTTACGAACCTAAGATTCCAATTGGCCCGTATAAATTTTTTCCAATTGCTCAATTAATCCGATAGCTCTAAAATTATCCATCAACATTGAGTACTCTTCCAATTTCTTGAGACAAGCCAAAGCCTGCTGATCATTGGTTATTGGTTTGTTATTGTCATCGTTATCATTATCGTTGTTATTGGTGATGGATTCATCTCTTCCATTTCGGGTGAATTGTGTTTCGCAAAAAATTTGAGGTGGACAATTTTGATTGTAATCATTATCGTCATCACTATCTTCAATTTCACAAACATCGTTGTTCGAACTGCTCATTGTATGATCATAATTCATCATGCTATCAAAACTAAAAAATTCCCCGGACCCAGATTCATCCAAAGGTGGCAGCTGAATTAGATCATCATCTTTATTCAGATCGATTGTGTGCTTAATTTCCTCATAGATATCACGCAACTCCAATGATCTTTTAATTCCATCGTAAAACGTCGAATCTGGTGCGTGCAACTCCTCATTTTTGATGCGATACTTTCTCTTAAACCTGTCCAACCATCTTCGGTTCGGTCTGAATTCACTATACTTGAACAGGTGCTTGGCTTCGTATGCCTTCTCCAAGATATCAACATCGGTGAGGGGCAGTTGGGCGCGTTTGCAACGATAAACCCACTCGTATATCACCTTGTTAGTGGTAATCGATATCGCAGACGGTCTTCTACGAAGTCTATTTGGGTCGCCATTATTGGCCCACTCCCTGAGGAGTCGTTCCTTCTGCGACAGAATCGACAATATTTGGGTTCGACCGCAATCGAACTTCAATGCCAGCTCCCTTGTGTCACGTCGGGTTTCGGCAATTCTTATAACTTCTATGCGTTCCTTCAGCGACAACACTCGTCGACTTCGCTTTTTTGTTTGCTGAAAAAAGTTGGTTGGAAATTGATTATTCAAAAAATTGTAAGTTTTCAAAGGTAGATAGCCAAACAGTAGGTAAACAGATAACATAAAAATGAAATACAAACTAAATTAGAAAAAAAAAACTTACTTGTTCCATATTCTCGTATCGGACATCGGTACTATTCATGGTGGTGTTTGGAGTATACTGATAAAATGGCTGGCCAAAATGTAACTGCTGAGGTGACGTCATCGGTGACAGAGCGTCGGACAAGTAAAATGCTGCTTGTCCGTGAGCTGAGAAATTATAGACTGATTCATGGCATGCGCACTAAAATTAAATCGCTCTCTGTCACCATCATCGTAGTTCGCAGGTTGCCGTCTACGACCTACGTACATCCACGAACCTTTAGCACCACAATCTATGGAAGAAATTTGGCAGCGATGCGACTCTGGCAACAAAACGGTCGCTCTCTGTTTTTGTATTCGAATTCGATAGACGGCAGATGGTAGAAAGCAGAGTGGACGGGACGGGGAGGCAGTTTGTCCGATAGCTTTACCGATTTGAACGTCCGTCGTCGTCGCGTGTCGATTGGGAAGAGTATATGATGGGTCATAGCTTAAAGCTATATACATATTTTGTTGCCCAAAAGCAGCTATATAATGTAGGTACATTTTATGTGTTGTGGTTGAGGTTGACTGCTTGCTGAAAAAAAATAAGATGTACCTACTATTTGGTTGGAATCGTTTTCGGTATATAAGCAGAATACAGACCGTGCAAGATAAACAAACACGAAGGGGGTTGTTTTAGTTGGAACATTGTTAGTGCCTTTCGAGTATTTTTCGCAAATGATGTTTGGAAGTAATCAGTAGGTATGTAGGTACTCTTTTTATATAATATTTTTAGTTTTATTTTTCAGAAAGAATGAAACATCGAGTTTGAATTTTGTTTTGGGTCGATATGGAGGTACCTGCTTCCTACGTAGATAGGTACATAACTACAAGTGTTTTTAAGTTTGAAGAACTTCAGGGTAAATGTTTTGTGTTGGAAAGAAAATAATAGGAGAAGCTCTTTTTGAAAAAGGTGAAGGTAGGTACATAGGTACATACCTAACCCGTAATAATCATCTTGGGATTTTTTAGATTCTGTTTTTTTTTTTTTAGGAGTAATGATTAGTTTGTAAGATTGTTTACTTGAAGGTACCTCTATTCACATAGAAAATGAAATAGGTATCTTCTATACGATATTTATTTTAGAGCTTGAGAACTTTAAATAATAATAGGTAGGTAGGTACCCACCTAGAAGATGGAAATATCATTGGAATAAATTTTGTAATTTTGGCTTGTTGACAAAGCCATTTAAACAAAATTAAGCTTCATTTTTTTCATTTTTAAACCTTACTAAACAGAAATGTCAACACAGTTTGATAAACCTACTTAACTGTCAAATCATCGAAACTGCCCTTGCCGTTAAAAACACACCCTTTATTCGCTCAAAATAAAACATGAAAGCTTAAGGTTGCATCAATAAATTAATTTCGAATACATTTTTAAAAAGAAAACAGCTCATGTTAAAATTTTTGAAGAAAATAATTATTTAATTAATGACAAGTCCGACTACCATTGAAATGGCAAGTCTTCCTAATCACTTGCCACAACTTTTGAACATAATACATTGCATCAAAAATAGCTCGTAGATTATACCATACAAGATAGAGGGGTTGTTGTGGCATGTAACATTTGTATTCTTAATTTGCAGCTCATAATTTTGGAGTGAGGTGGCGTATGTGGACCATTTTTTTTAAATTATTTCATCGCAAAGTCTCTGCTAGTACCCGTTGCGTGATGGTTAGTGCGTAAGACTGTGATGCCAGAGGATTATTTAAGCTTCGAAGTCAAAATTGTTGGTAAGATAAAACAACAGGATGAGGTTCTTTAACTTCAGAATGCTGGACACTAGACTGGAGGTAAGACCTAGCAAATTGGTCATCTACAAAACGAGAACAAAATAAGTCAATTTTGAATTTTTAAAAAATAGATCATACCTAATTACCTTCTAAAATTCGGAGGCAAATATGTAGCTTCTTCATCGTCTATTATGTATACAGAACATCCTCAAATACAACTTCAACTAACATTTTGTATCTTTTTGTTTACCAACAAATACAAAAAGCTGAAATCAATTTTCTAGTTGCTTGAAATTATGTGTTGAATCAGCTGTTCTGTCAGATACATACATACCCCAGAAATTCTGGGATACCTTTGAATTCCTTTTTTGACATCTCAGCTGTTTTTTATCAGCTGTTATTTTACACGTTAAACACTAGCAAAAAGGTATCTGGATACCCTATGTGTCTGGGATTGAACGCAGCCAAGCAATGGGGCAAAATAAATTTGCCAGCTCTACCGCACTCGGTAAAACGTACACGAAGTTGCACTTATACCTACAATGACAAATAAAAACAGTATCAATCATGTTCCATACGCCACGAAAAAATCAATTTTTGACGGAAATCTGAATTTACCCATGGAAAACCCCGTTAATCGGTCCATATGCAAGGTTCGTGTGCACCCTAATTGGATTTTAGGGCAGTTGAAAGTTGACCCCAAATTTTGGCGGAAGGCGTCACTGGCTGAGCAGGTCATCACCGTCAACGGGCAGCGATCGCTATAGTTTGATGATCACCAAGTTGACGTAAATTGGCTACCAAGATCGTGTGATTTGACTCCTTAAAACTTTTTCTTATTGGTCTTTAAGTCCTAAGTCTATGCGAATAAGCTGCAATCCACCGCGACCCTCAAAGACAACATAAAGAATGTCATCGCTCAAATTTAGCATGATTTATGCGCCAGTCATTGAAAACTGGACCTTTCCAATGCGCGCCACCCAGAAAAGTCGCTGTAGCGGCCAATTTTGACTCAAAAATCATTTAGGTAATCGTTTACGAGTATTTGCGTAACTTGTTATATACTTTTTCAACAATTTTATTTATTCCTCAAAACAAGTTATTTCATCAAAAACAAAGAATCTTTCGAACAAAATAGTTACAACGACATCTCTGTTTCTCTCCCAGCTTTTAAAACTTTACATGAATTCCATTCTCTTTAGAAAACTAAAGTTCTCTTTAAAATCAATAAAAATAAACCCACAGCTGTTCGCCCGCATTTAATGTTGTATATACTGTATTTTATTTTGTATTTATAGTCAAGTCAATCCAACGCATCGATTCCGATTGGTGCGGATACCGCAGCCAAAAAGTGGAATTGATAAACAGTAAAAAGTAAACAAAGTGTTTTACTCGTTCCATTGAAGTGAAGTTCATCAGTGTCAAAATTTAGCTAACTTATAAATAATTTGTCATTAAACAAATAAAACTTCAAGTGCACCAAAGTTTATTGACCAAAAATACTTTCATATGTTATAACTTATAAAGAATAAGGAAATGTCTACCTCAAAAAAGGAAAAACGCCTTTGCTGTGTGAGGGGTTGTTCTACGCCACAGGACTTTGTACACCAGAAATTGTTCATATTCCCAGAAAATTCAACTCGACGCTCTAAGAGATGGTTGGAATTGTATCCGAACAGTTTCGTATTGCAGCAGAATGCCGAGAATTACATATGCGGCCGTCACTTTACCGCCGAGTGTTTCAATAAAAACGGCGCCCTTCTGCACAAGTCCAATCCAAGTGTGAACATCGACACCAGTTATGCTCAAGACATTCTAATGAAATCGTTCATTATGAAAGTCATCTATGAATGGGTGCTGAGGAATTGTATTCAAGACTATTTACTTGTGGTTTGGGATCGAGTGGAGGAAGCTAAGGCCTTATTGGGAATGCAAATATACACTCAACAAAGTGTTTGGGTTTCTAAGTTTCGAAATTTTAAATATGCAATACAGAAACATGGAGCACGCTTTGGACAGGGACAAAATGGTCCTAAGGATATACTTGGAATTGTTAAGGATATTCGTCATGAATTGCCAAGTAATTTCTTACTGCCGGCGGATAAGATTGTGCAGGCAAATAGTTCCGGAGAGGAGTCAGTAGTTAAGATTGAACCTGATGACGATACGGTTTTTGAGGTTAAACTCGAAAACTCTGATCCAGCCGATGAACCTATTTCTGAACAAAACCTAGACGTTGTACCAAATAAAAGCTTAGACACTTATCAAGAGGCACTCGAGTTGTTGGAACCCCTTAGAGATTATGTTAAACGCGTTAACAATGAAAATGCTTCCCTTCGACTGAAGGAAATCGAAAATGTTCTTAAACAAGTCATCAAAAACGATTCTCAACCAAAAAGATCTTTGAGAAAAAGGCGAAAGTGATACAAATAAAATAAATGTAAACAAAATAATATTGCAATAAAATCTGTGTTTAATAATACCATCTATTAACAATTTCGATTTATCATTGACTTGAAGAAAAATAGCAAATAAATATGTAAGTTCTTTTGACGACTGGCCCGGACTTCCAAAAAGTGCCTAGGACCGTCCCTGGGGTTAAAATTTCAAATTCATATTTTCTTTTTAGGGAGCCATTTCTGCTGAATACATTAAACATTAAAATCTCATCATTGTTGGCTTTGTTAAGAAGAGAGTGGGAATTGAGAAATTTGATTTTAATTTCTCTCGTGATTTTTTCTCTTACCACTACGAAAAACGATTAAATTCTCTATATTCAAACAAGTCAGAGCTGTCTTCCAATAATGTTGGAGTAATAACCATTTTGTTGTTAAATGTTGTGCTATCCTAACAGAATTTTGTTCAATTGAACATACATACATAAAATTGACTATATTTTTGTATGAAAGATGATGTTTTGGAATGATAGTTTATTATTTTTCAAATAAAAAAATACAGCTATACAGACTTCAATGGAATGCGAAGACTTCAAAACAATGCAAGGTCTTCAAAAGAATGCAAAGAAGCGAATGTAAGGGCTTTAAGTAAATACATGAAGTCTCAAATGATTGCAATCAATTGATTGGAGAAATAATGATTGCAGTCTTTTTAAGTTCAAATGATTGGAAATTGAAAAATTTTAAGTCTCAATCTTTTGGGGAATTCAATGAATGAAGTCTTTATATTGAAGTCATAAAACACTATCTATATTTCCAAAAGATTGCATTCTTTTACAAGCGTGCCATTAACCTATTAGTTTGATCTATTCCTTTGATGACATCACTATTTATTCCTATCTACTGTTATAGTAGGTAGTATTAGTTTTTTTTTTTATTGAGTTTCTTGTTTTTTACACATTTGTTTATCTTATAGATTATACATTATTTCACTTAACTATTATATTGCCGACTTAGAATTGGCCAGGCTACACAGGATTTTATTTATATTGCTTTTGTTTTATATGTTTGACAATTTAATATAAGTATTTAAAGAATTTTTTTCTGCTATGAAAAATGTATGTGTGTTTACTCAATGGGAACCACGCTTATTTTGAAGTATGTAGAGGAGGAAATATGGGATAGAGGTAGTATTAGAATTAGCATTTATTTGACAGTTGTTGACTTTAAATTCTAAAATTAAAGAGACAAAGAGTATTTATTTATTGTTAAATCCGGTAACTCTAGTACTCTACTCTATTTTCTGCGCTTTAGTATTAGTAGTAGTAGTAGTAGTAGCAGTATGTGCATTGCGCCGACGATGGAGGAATTTCAACTTATTTTTGTTTGTTTATAATAAAAAAATTGTTTAATTGTGTAGTTTGCTCGCTGACTCTACTGATACTGACAGAGGAGAACGGACCAAGTATTTTCTCATATTTTTTGTTCATTAAATTTTATGTTTTGTTTTGAAGTGAGTGATTGCTTTTATTTGCCGCAATAATAAAACATTAAAACATCTTCCCTCGTGATTTGATCGATGTTATAATTTGCATTAAAATAAGTGTTCCCTTACTCAATTGAATACATTTAGTAGTCATAATAAATAAAAAGTGCAAGGTATAAGGTTAAATTTTCAAAATGCCGAAAATATCACGGCCGCATCAATATTCAAACAGACGACTAAGGAAAAAGAACCAAACGTAAGGGTGAACTTAAAATTAGATATTTCCCACAAATTTCAGATTTAAAATCGGAAAATATTTAATTTAAAATATGTGTATTAGAATAATGTGCTAAATAACACATTAAGCTGTACACTTGTTGGTAAATGTTATAAATTCAAAATCATAGAGGAAATATATTATCTAGAGTCCCGACTTAATGGGTTTGCTCTCTTTTTGCCTACAAACTAAATTGAGAGAATTTTGCCCATTAGCATAAGCATGTGTTAGTTGTCCTGTGCATTTCTTATGGGAAAATCCAGATTCTATGTAGTTGTTACGGGCTTTTAAGAGAGTTACCTCAAATAAAATTTGAGGGTGTTTTAGGCAAGACGGGTACCAGTCGGGACTCTAGATAATATATTTCCTCTATGTTCAAAATGATGATTGCGGCGAAAGGAAAAACGATATTTACAGGGTGATTCCAAATTTAATTGTTTTTAATTTTGAAAGTCTTATTAATAAACCGTTCAGTTTCACATAAAACATACTAAAAAATACTTTGTTTTGACATGTATTACCTGTTTTTTGTTTCAGTGTTGCCATACCTACTTAGTTTTTTTTGTGATTTAATTAAATTTTTTTAGATATTATTTTCAAATTATTCATACATTTTTATAAAATTTAATTTATTTTAAGGTAGGTGCTTTTTAAAAAGAACAAAAGAAATAAAAAAAGGGTTTTATCTCTTTTAGTATTGAAATGCAAAAGAAACCTTATGCATAGCCATAACAAACAGGGGGGTTACATACCTATCTATTTGTATGCCGTACCATTTATTAAAAAAAAATAAAATAAAATTTTAAACGGTTTCAATAAGCCAAAAAGTAAATTTAAAAAATAGGGTTAAATTCGAAAAATAAATCGTTGTTTTATGACTTAACGGTGTTTCCTTGCCTTGATATTTTATACATATTCTATTGAGACACCCACCTTGCTGAAAGAATAAAAACAGAAGGACGGTCGTGCTGCGGTAATGGAAAGCCGCCCATAAAATGGTTCAACAAAGGAATTATTTATCGCATTTTATTTGAGCTATCTAAATTCATGAAGTATTTTTTTTCCCAGTAAAATTCTTGATGGTTTTCCAAACCAATAATGCCTATATTTATGGTAATTTATACAATTTTCCAAAAATCAAAAATTATTACACTTCACGTTACAAATTTTTTAAAGAAACGCTAACCATTTATGCTAAAACATTTTTTAGATAAAAAATTAAAACGGTTTGAAAGCAATTTTTGTTTTTGTAACAATTCTATCGTCTAAACACTCAAGTTTTTGAAACGTATTAAAAAACTATAAAATTATGTTTTTTTTTCAGATTCGAAAACAGCTCTAGAAGTTAACTCTAAAAGTGTTTTTCAAAACCCTGAAAGCATTAAATTCAAGGTTTCTCAAAACTTCATATAGAGTCAAATGAGCACTCATAACTAATTATAGTTTTTTTTTAGAAAAAAATAAAGATACTAAAATGATTTAATCTCTATCTATAAGACAAAAACTTGAACTGTGCTGCGTTAACTCTTAGCAATAAAAACACTGTTTTTGGTTGTTTTTAAACAATTTTCAAGAGGTATATTTTAAAACATTGATGTGATAGAAAAATTATAAGACGAAATTCGAATTCGACAGCTTAATCCTTAAAAAAAAAGTATTGTATTGTTTTTGAAACCGAAAAAAGTATAATTCTACCGACCATCAATAATTTAGGTAAGAAAATTCAAACTAAGTATGAGTATCGAGGAATTACCCGCAAGTCGATACAAAAACCAGTTTCCGACAACGTGGTTGACATTTAAGGCTACCGAAAGAAGGATTCCAAGTAAACGGCACTTACATATATATACATATGCTATTATTCCATATAACTTTTGTTTTTATAAATGGAAAATTTTAATCCATAGTTTAGCTCTTATTCCGTATTATTGGAGATCGATCCACCAACCAAATACATATGTACATACATCGATTATTATGGATTGATTGGGAGATTTTCTACCAACCGAGTAGACACAACGTAGTTATTTTGCGAAAATTGTAATTCAGTGAAAAAAGTGTGTGATCCTTTAAAAGTGCATTTGATATTTTTTCAGTGTCATAAATATCAAATTATTTTCTGACAATTAATTGTAAGACTATAAGATTTTACACAATCTTCAAGTATTTTTGTCTGACACTATTTTAAGATCTACCTTCTATAGCTATACACTATTTGAAGATCTTCAAATATTACCGGAACTGTCAAAAGTCTTCCAATAACATCCAATTAAGTGAAAAATTTCTAATATTTTATTTATACGGTTGTCTTTCAATTAAAAATTGTCTGTTTACACGGTTGGAAAGCTTTATAGAAAACAAAAAATTGTAGACGCATTGGAATACATTTTTGTTTGTTTCTAATCACCGTCTTAAAAAATTTCCAGGATATCCAGACATTGTCGCTCGTACCATGGGCGGATTTTTTTTTCGCACTTTTTTAAGGATACAATTGAAGGTTGTAGTCAGGTTTAACCATTTCGCTTTACTTTCGTTGAGGGACATCTCAATGGCGTCATCAACGTCTTGCCAAACCGCATCTCAGGTAGTTAATTCCCCGCACAACCTGCGGTCCACAAACGTCGTCTGGTCACAATGTCCCGAATAAATTGTTAGGTTTGTTCATGCGTCCAATCCTTTCTTACTTTTTTTTTATGACTTCTTTTTCGTTATTTTTATTTTTTTCCTTAGTTTTTATTTTTTTTCAAAATTCTGTAAACTTTTGTTGTTGTTTCCTGCTAGAAAACTTTCTGACAATTATTTTCATTTTTCTCTTTTTTTCTAAGTATGAAAATAGTGGTAAGGAATTTCAATAGATTTTACTACTTTAATGTGAATTTCTTCTTAGTTTTAATAATTTTAATTATTAGATACTAAATAAAATTATCAGGTCAATAAATGTTTGTCTTTTATTTTGGAACCACCCTATAAATTTAGCATTTTTTACACTTACAATATGTACCTATAGATATCTATGTATGCATCTAATTTTTGTATTTTTAAAGGAAAACTGAAACGGTTGATGTACCTGAAACCATCAACACACCTGATACTATCAATCTACCCGATTCCGTCGATTTACCCGATTCAATAACTTTACCACCTACTGAACCTTCAAGTCCATCGGAAAATCAAGAAAAAGAAGAATCCGCTGAAAATGAAGTTCAGGGAAAAGATGTTTTACCAAAAAATGGTCTTACCAGCTATCAAAATTGTGTCGAAGTATTAAAACCACTAAAGGACCACATTAATCGCATTGGAAATCAACAAGCTTTACTGCGATTGCGTGAAGTTGAAAAAGTTATTAAATATGCTATTAAAAATGAAAGACGAGCAAAGAAAAGCTTACAAAATGCGAGCGTGTGATGTAAATTAAAATTTGTGTACTCTACTTTTTTGGAAATAAAGAATAAAATAAATTAATACATAACAATTGCTTGGAACTTACTTTACTTGAAATACAAACTAAAAAGTAAGTGTCGGATCGTAGAAAATTCAGATAGGTTTTGATTTTTTCCTTAGTCGAACTTAAGGGTGATGCAAACTTGAATGCCAAACAAATAGGCATTTTTGAGGATTTTTTTCACAAACACTAAAAAATAGATCAAGATTCCGAAACGGAATTTACAGCTTCTGCTTATAATTTTTGGACCTCTAATACTAATATTCGGAGACCGATTATTTAAAGTTTATTACCGGTCAACATTTTTGAGGCCCACTTAGAATTATTCCGAAAAAGCAAAAACTTTTGAAGGAGCTTCATTTAAGCGTCCTTAACCTGCACGAGACGCGACAAAGGAAATCAGTGGCATACTTCAAAGAAGTAAAACCGTTATAGACAATTTCTCGAGGCTTAGGGAAAATTATAGAATAGAAAAATTAAGGAGTTCAGTTAAAAAACCCAATAAGACAACTAGGGAAAATCGGGAAATCAAACGCCTAGCCGTTAAAAAAACTTTAAACTTTAATGTGTCAACAAGGCGGGTGCAACAAGTTTTGAAATATGATACAAATATTGAATATGTGAAACGCGTCAAACCAAAACTTTCAACACGTCACAACGCAAAGAGATTGGCCCTCGGTGAAAAGTAACAACTATGAGACGAGGAGTGGGGCTAAGTTATATTTTGACTAACATCGAAAAGTATTATAGAAACACTCGCAATTTTAGAGGTGGTCCGTTAGTGTTTTGGGGTTCCATAAGTTGTTCTGGGAAGTTACTTATTGGTTTCATTTCTAACAAAATTAATTCCTAAAAACTATTGATGATGTCCTAGTATCCCTTGGCGATGAAATATTTAGTGCGAATTGTATCTTTCAACAGAATATAGTGTCAAAATACACTAAAGAGTTTTTAAATAAGCAAAATATTAGCCCTGATCTAAACGCGATTGAAAACGTTTGAGCAATTTTAACACAAAACGATTTTGAAATGAAACGTACATTTGACGCTATAAATGATTTAAAAAGAGATTTTCAAGAAGATTTAATGCCATCACAACGTCTTCGAGATGTTATTCAACTAAAGCGGGATCAATCACCAAATATTGCACGCCCTTTAAAACTCTAAGTTACACTTTAAAGATTGACCTTAGAGTTAATTCTTAAAATTACCAAACCCAAATAATATGAAAAAACAAAAGTCCTGTGTATCTTATTTTCCTAGACTATTTCATACATCAAACTTACCTAAAAATATTGTGGGAAATATTGATGATCTAAGGCTCTGTAAGTGATATTGGTCAACAAAAGTTCAAAAATCCAAAAAATACAAACTTCAATTCGTACCAGGCACGAATATAACTTAGTCAAATGGAAAGTGCCCTAATTAACCAATATTTTACTCTCTTAAAACTTATAGCACCCTGTTGATGAATAAATAACACGTCTTTAGCTTAATACATATGTGCCAAAATAAACATTAATATTTATTTCGAATTATACTAGAAACTAGACTCGAAACTTAACTGTTGTCCAGCACTCTTCTCTTTCTTAGCCAGTTTACAATTAACACGATCATTTTAACTCTTTAAAAGTTATTGCTTAAGCTTCTTGCTCGTAGATTGTTTACTCAAAATATGTAAACACCTACGTAACGTACCTTTTATATATAATTATGGATACAAATTTCTGCTTAAATATATATGTAAGTCAATGTCTCTCTTAACTTAACATACCGTACAAAAAAATAACAACTTTCGGCTAAAGAGAAAACAACTTCTTTAAATGAGTAAAAAACAAAGAGCAGGTCTCACTACTACTCGTAGTCGTAGTGAAAAATAAAAGATCTCACATCACAAATTCTCAATGTGAACGTGAAGACTGAGTCAGGTCAGTGAGAAGTGAGTCGTCAACGACGACAAGAAGCATATTATTCTAAATGGGATTCGAAATCTCTTGCGTTATGGAGAACAACAACAATAAATCCACACATTCGTTCTATAAACAAGGAGAGGTAAAATATTTTATTTAACTTTCTAAATTATTTTAGTTTTAAAAATCAAAAACGAATACAAAACTTTTTCTTCCCCATCCAGCTTCAATTTACAAAGCTTCCAATGACAAAGTGCTGTATCTCAGGTTGTCCAGCAATCACAGATTTGTTTGTCTGTTTCCCACCAAAACACACAGAAGAGTATTCATGTTGGTTAAGGGCGTGCAAAGAGTCGGAAGCGAACATAATTTTCAAACAGAATCCAATGATCTGTGTGCTCCACTTTTGGAACATGGATAAAATGCCCATCAGATATGTAACCGCAAAGCATTTAGTAATGTTTAATGAAGAAGTGGATCGTGTCAATCATTGTGTTATGGAGTGGTTACTTTTGGTGAGGAAAAATGTCCCGGACAGAGCGATTAGCGATGATGATGTGTTGAAAAAGGCTAAAGAAATCGGGAGAGTCTATCAACTGCCATATTTTGAATTTCACAATGATTTTGGTTGGATTAAAATCTTTGCAAAGTATCTTCAGTCAAGGGAAATCGAATTGTGGAATCCTCAATCGAAGGCATTTCATATTATAATGGACAACAACAATGAACATGAAGAGTCTTTGATGACAGTGACAGATGATAGTGAACCCGAACCTGTTGAAGAATCAATCAAAACATATGACGAAGCACTGAGGAGAGTTAAGATTTTGTATAGTTATTGTAAGAGAACACAAAATAAGAGTGCTTTGGACATAATTGAGCGGCTAAATGATGCTTTGAAAAAACGAGTGTAGCTGCCGCTCAATTTTTGTTTAGTGTAAATATTTACATATGTAAGTATTTTAAAATTATTATATTTGTTAGATATTTAAATTGTTTATTATACATACATACATATTTTTGTACAAAATAGAATTTATATAAGATTAAAGTTTAAGGAATTATAATTTGTCTTTCTTTTGTTTGTTGATAAACTCAGATCTTCGAATCTAAAGGTGGATAATTTCTTTCGACTTATATAGAAGCCTTCAAATGGTACCTACCGTGAAAATCCAGTAAGATGGAAGATCTCTGCGTTTATTTATTAATCTTATTTAAAAATAAATATTGTGAGCTGCAAACAAGCGTAACATCGATACGTTTCTATGTAGGTCGAAGAGCTTACTATAACTATGTATGTATATGGGACCTAAGAACGGCCATTCCTAACATTCTTGATTTAAAAGACATCTTGGCCCATTTAAGTTGACATTTTAAATTATTTGAAGCATTTGTATTTTTATTTTATATTGATCTTACTAATAGTCCAGTCAATTTGGCCTTATAATAATCCATGTTTCCGACCACGAACACCGAATGCAACATGATCAAAATTCAGGAAAAATGCGAAAATACCACGTTTTTTTTTATTTAATAGTCTTTTACCCTCGGTTGGGTTATACGGATTACGGAGTGATGCATCCGTAAAAACCGAAAAATATCTCGCTTGGATCCATTGTGCTCTTCAGGAAAGGGGAAGGATTGTGTAAGGAACAGGAAGGCTGGTGAGGATTTAGGTTGAGGATGCCATCCTGATGTCTGGGAAAATTTCAGAACGTCTTCTAGGTGGCAAGGACGAGACATCTTTTACTAGAAGGAGATTTTTTTAAAATACAATTACGTTCTAAATCAACTAAAATTTTAGCTTAAAACTGTGTCTGTGTATCTAACGTTTCTCGTATGAAGATATTCGACACCTAGTTCTTAAAATAAGTGTTCTTTACAAAAAATCAATAAACTAATAGGAAAACATCAAAAATATATCATTTGTCATACATCTAAAAAATAAAAATAATAAATTAGGTGGCGCAACAGTCCATGAAGAAACAGGGCCTAGTGACTTACAACTCTCAACCATTCCTGTGTGCGAGTAATGTTGTCAGAGATGGAAGGGACCTACAGTTTATATGCCGAATCCGAACGGCTAATTTGAGAAAGCACTTTTCATGACAAGAATTACTCTTGGAGAATTTGTCAATTCCTCGCAAGAGGCAGTACCCGTGAAAAAAGTTAGGTGGCACAGGCAGGTATTGAACCCAAGACCCCTTGCATGACAGTCCAACTCACTAACCATCACGCTACGGGTACTACATCTAGATACATACATCTAGAGTAAATATATTGAGCCAAAAGAAGGAAAAACTGCTTTAAACAATTAATATTAGGCGCAAGGGTATTTTTTAAGAAAATTGAGTTGACATACAAAATCAAAGATTGAAAAACAACGGCAACACCTAAGTTATTTAGATATAATTTTTTTTTAAAGCCAGAAACCCATTATTGCAGTTAATTTTCAAATTTTCCCCTGTCCATAGTCTCAGAAATTTAAATATTAAAGATAGAAACAACAGACAAATTATTAAAAAACAAAGAAAGGTGTTTATGACATTGGTTTTCGAAATAAATTAAGTATTCGAACTCGATGTTAATGCAACATGTGAAAAAATTGCCAATTTGAAACCTACTTTGCGTTGTCAAGCTAACTTTTCATTTGAGCCCAATCCCGTCTCAATTTAATCAATACTTGAAGAAGTCGTTTTTAAGGGTTATATAACGCTTAATGGATATTTAAAACTCATTGCACTCATCCTAGCCTTTAAAAAATTTAGTACGCTGTGTAACAATTCACCCCTTAAGAAATACGACTCAAAACTATTTATAAAGGGTGTCCCACAATTATTGTCACAGAAGAGTTTAGTGTAAGCCGAAAAACTGTAACTTCTTTATCAACGGTTTTTATAATTTTTTGAATCATTTCTTAAATTGGCTCTAAATTTACAAACTTTCAACAGATTTTTAAATTTTATATAAACAAGCATAAGCAGTTGTTTTTATTGTCTCTTAAACTTTTTTTTTCAATGCGGATTAAGGTTTTTCAGTAATTGATTTTTAAAACACATTTTTTAAGTTTTGCTTGATTTTGTTCGTACTACTACACCATTTTTTTTAACAAATTATTTGTTTTTTTATTTTATATAATACAAGCCCGATTTGTTCCCAATTTCTTTGGCGGACCTCTGTATATAAAATAATGAAAATGAATATATTAATCTAGAGTTCCACCAACAAATTAGAACGAGCACAAAAATGGCACAAATTCCCCCATCGTCAATTTCTAAGATGTTATTGGTTTAAAAAAAAGTCTTCAAAACTTTGAGGTTTCTGAATTAATTTTCCAAGTCAGATCGTAAATATTTTTTCCATAGAGCACATGGGTACCTAGCCCTTAATTTTAAAAGACGAATATTTTTCTAATTAAATGACTTGAGAAGTTGACATCAGTTAGTGATATAATCCATTAGAACAACACATTTATTGGCCTTTTCAGAAACAAGGTTTTGGTCCTTCCAGTAAAATTAAATCTGCCGATAAGTTTTGAAGGCCTTCATTGAAATCCTACTACAAAATCACTATTACGTCCGGTTTTTGAGATATGTACATTGTACATATTCATTTTTAAAATTCTAAAAATATATCAAAATTTAAAATCTTTACTTAAAATGTACACACAAAACGTATTTTCCATACTTTCTCTCCAGACATTGCGTACGAAAAGTATTGTTAATGGTGGTTCTTAATAATCTAAAAGTCCACGCTCACGCTTTACTGGCAATGACAAAAAAACAAGCCGAACTACATCTCATATCTCTTTTTAACAACAGACAAGAGTAAGCAAGACGAAAATAAAATACAAAAACACTCTAGTAAAGATATAAATCCTCGGTAGCCATATTGGTTTGCCTACAAGCTAGACCGGAAATCGGACTCATAAACTCATTTAAGTATGCGTGTGATTTCTGCTCTTATTTATGAAATTTCCCCTAAAAACTCAGTAGTTGATTCTATGTATGCGTGAAAACACGTCAACATTACAAATACAACAATGTAAACAAATAGGTTTTGGAGGGTGATACGTACGAAAAATAGATAAAATAAATCATCTAAGTATATGTATTTACCTACAACATACTTCTCGGATTCAAATATATCGCGTACTCTTTTTGTTCTGTGTTCAGTTCATCAGTTGGTTGTCGTTCACTTTACAAATAAAAACAATTCCCGACACTCAGAGTGTTCGCGTTTCTATTAACAAAATACCAATGCATCAGAGAAACCTAGAATCTAAATTTCTTATTTTTCGCGTTAAATTGAAGAACACTCTTTTCAAAGTTTAAATAAAAACAAAATACATAAATGGCAAAAAGAGCAACACAAACTTATCCCACCTGTTGCGTCACAAAATGCATAAATAATAAGGTAATTCTGGATAATAAAGAACATTTCTATACATTTCCAGTGCAAGCTGAACAGCGAAGAAAATGGATTGAAGCAGTAAGAAAGGCAAAGTAAGCAATATTCATAATATACTATAGCTCTTTAATTCTCTTATACAATACAGTACTCTTTCTTATTCTACTTAATACTAATACTATTTTTTTTAATTCCAGTGGTGTCAATGAATATTGGAAATCATGGGAACCAAATTACTTTACTCTAATTTGTTGTCAACATTTTGTTGGAGGACGCAGATCATTTGATCCAGAAAAAATACATTACGCTCCAACAATTTTCAAATCAGCACATCAAAAGCAAAATGATGCCACGAGGTATGTATGTTTTTGTTTTGTCTGTCAAAAAGTCGACTCTGTCAAATTTTATTTCGCGGAGGTAGCGTATTTTTTTTCTAATCGATCTTAAAACTGATGCTGCAAATTTTGTTTTCATTTTTTTAACAAGTATTTCTAAATAAAATTATGACATTTGTCTAAATTGTTCAAGTTACCAAACAGACTCACAAAACTATCTACTAAAATTATGACTTTTGTCTTTAAAGTTAAGTCACCAAACAGGCATACAAAAGTCTTACCTAACTTTTCTTGAAAAGTAAAGTTCGGGACATTATTTTGGACTCCAAAATTTGGAGTATATGTTTTAAAGCTCAGAGCAAATAACTGAGCTGTCAGAAAAAGATCTGTGTTTCTTTCAGGCATATCAGCAAAAACACTCTATATGAAGATATAAATCCTTCGTACGTATCATCCTCCAAAATCCATTTGTTTACATTGTTGAAATTGTAATGTGCACGAATAGATGTGTATTTCAACCAAAAAAATTGACGCAGTTTCAAGCATACATAGAATTAACCACAAAGTTTTAAGGAGAAATGTCACGCATACTTAAATGAGTTTATGAATCTGACTTCCGGTTTAGCTCGCAGGCAAACCAAGATGACTAGCGAGGATTTATATCTTCATAAGAGTGTTTTTGCATATCAGAGCGATCATACTGTGTTTCTTTATTTCAATCAGAGTAAGCTTTGACCGCGCTCTATAAACTCTGAATAAAATGACGGAGCTAATGTAGTAAGAAGTTGATTTTGGATGACTTCACATTTGTTTCATAATGGTTTGGAATAGACAGTGGCAAGTTCTATTGACAATTCAGTTATCCAGTGTGGTTCATAATTCAAGCCCTGAGTTTTGTACAATTTAAAATTATAAACATGAATTTTAGTTTTTCTCGAGACTTAAAAACTAGAGGCCTATGAATTCTCAAAAAAATCAACATTTATCATAATCTCTAAAAAATTATATCCACTACCTGCCACTATCTCCATAGAGAAACTCTACATGGAATACAAAAATAAAATCAACATTAGAAAATATCGCCAAACAAAATTATATAACTTGAAATTGTCTCCAAGAAGAAAATCTACATGAAATAAATCTCCAATCAATCAGTTTTATTATCAAACTCCTGAAAAAATCTCCAAATCCCCAATTTTTGCAAAAGTCTACTGCCATTTTTCGCTTGTGTCATTTACATGGCGTTTTTTTTACCGTGATAACTTGATAACGATTACATTGGTGAACAAGGTTTTGTAAGTGGAACTCAAATTATACTTTTAGTTCATAATCACTCTATCACCTCAGTTTGTTTGAGATATTAATTTCAAAGATTGGAAGAAAACTATTTATTTTGGGCTTTTGGAGGCTATATCTTCTCTATATTCAGAGACATTTCGGTTTGGAAATTTAAGGTATAGGGCTTTCGTCTTAGTGAGAGCTTTATTTTCAGTAAAATATTGATGCCATAAGATGAATTCTAGTGTCAAGTATTAAAAACTCGAGCAGTTATTTTTTAAAGTAACAATATACAAAGCTAGCCACTTTATAATAATACTTTATTACAAAAGTAAGGGAAGGGGAAGTAAAAGGTATTGTTTTTATAATATGTACCATCAATACTATTCTCTTACTCTCTTTAAAATCTGTCTTGCTCTTAATTGCTTGTCATACATGGGATTTAATAGAAGATGTTATGTGCTACTGTTTCTCTTTCGTACCTTCACTCATATTGATTCTTCATTTAGTAGTGTTTCTGTTGAGTTAAAACCGCCTTTAAGTATTAGAAACATTTAAATACACTCCATTAAATTTTCATTTAATTCGCTTTTCGTTATCAAGTCAGTCGCAAACATTGATGAAAAGTTTTATTGAAACAATTTATTTTGTTTGCAAAATCCTTGATGATAAACTTTTAAACTAATTATTGTATAGTTTTAAAATTGTCCTAAATTTGTGTGTATTTATTTTGTGTGAAATTATTAAAAAAGTGTAAAATGTTAAAAAAACGTATGCGTTCATCTAATTTCAACGGGCATGAAGAAGACACCCTTATTAAGTGCATTTTGCGACATGCCTCAGTTATTGAAAATAAAAGAACAGACGCATACACTTTGAGAGAGAAAAAACGCGCCTGGCAAGAAGTCGGACATGAATTTAATTCGTTATGTACAAATGAGGTTTGTATTATGTACTTATATTGTCATTAATATTATTTTTTTTTTAAATGGTTTCCTTTGGTTTATTTATTTATTTTTGATCTGAAGTTATTATCCAAATGGAAATTGACATTTAAAAAATATTTGATTTGTATTGAAATTGTGTGATTTTTACACATGAAAAGAAGAAAGGGGGTTGAATGAGTTTTATTAAATACCATGTAGGTAGGTACAATGTACATTCGTCAAAACAAAAACAAAATATTCGCCTTTTTTGGTTGCTAATTAGTTTGACAGTGTTCACCTTTCATTGTTTTGACTTAATTTGACATTTTATCTCGCTCACATTTAATGGTTAAAAAAAGACAGGTAAGTCAGATGGTTAAAAAGAGGTGAAATAGAGGCAGACATGTTGAATTGTTTTTAAAAATGAGTGAAAAGGAGAAAAAAAGATGAAATTTCATAATAATAATGAGTCTTGTCAAAAAAATGAAACGTTAGCGTTGTCAAATAGTTTAGGCCAGTTTATATTTCTAACATCTCAAAGATTTCTGTATTCTCAGGAATATAAAAAAAGTGTATCATACAAATATCTCACTTTTGTTGTCAGAAATCTAATAGTACGTTTCCACCAAAAAATAATCCGAGATTTAAGGCAAGTGATTTAAAATAAATCATGAGGTGTTTCCACCAAAGAAAAGGAGATTAATTTGACGTTTGGTTTATGTCATAACAACCAAACTTCAAACTATTCTCCTTTCGAAAAGAAAAAAATATGTATTTGCTCACTCATCATCTGTAAGTAATTAGTTTTATTATATTCTTGTACATACATATTTATTATTTTTGTTTACTTACATTTTATTTCGTCTGTGATTTCTTGAAAGTTGTTTATTGTTTTGAATTTGAATCATATGAAAATGAGACAGATAGTTTTTGTTGACATTTCCATCTGTCAATAAACGAAATTGGCGTTTAAATGGGTCGGTTCAACAATTATTCTCCGAAAAAAAAGTTTGTTTGATTTGACAAACTAATGTTTCCAAGTAGATTTCAATGAGTTTTATTTGAAATCTTCATTTGAGGAGATTAAAATTTGGTAAATTTTCGAGATTTCAAGGAGATTTGTGACAAATCTAGCTTAATCTCGGTTTAGTGCCCGGTGGAAACGTAGTATAAAGCTAATTTGATTGCTGGGTGAGAATTACTGAATTGCGTTTGTATTTTATTTTCCTGCTATTTCAATCCGTAAAAACTGCTCAAGAATGTTGAAATTGAAAGTATAAACATGCCAAATGAGACGTATTTTATTACGTTTCCACTCATTTTCTTAAAACAACCTAAAAATTATAAAATGTGAAAACAAATGCAGAAACAAAATTGTTTTTGGAGTTTTGCTGTTTTCAGCTACTGTATATTGAACTTGCTTTCTTCAAAAATACATACCGATTACAGAAACCAATAAATTAGTTGCGAATGGATTAAAATGATCTTTTGACATTTTTAATATGGTAGAAATGTCAAAATTGACATTTGATTCCCTACTTGAGCCTACTCATCAAATTCTGTGTATTTCAACACAAAATTGAAAAAAATGTGATAGTCTTCTAAAATATGAAGACAAAATTCGAAAATTTTAGATCAAAAATATTTGTAACCAATGGAGAACACCTAAAAGATATCATTATTTTAAATATGCATGTTTTAATTACAGTCTCGTAATGTCCAAGCTCTAAAGGATAAATACACAAATTTGAAAACATTACTGCGTAAACAACTTGCGACTGACAGAGTATACCGCAATTCCACAGGCAATATCAGAGATGTACCAGAATGGCGTCCAAGAAGCGCAGTAATGGCTCAATTGGCCACTTTTTTATCATCTCCAAAACCTGATGCCTCGCCACCTATTGGCAATGATTATGAACATTTTGAATACAATGATTCACATGATGCCATATTGCTATCTGTTGAATCGTATACCATTGAATCCGATGATGGAGAAAAACCTCTCGATTCGATTAATCTCCAAACTGTTGAGATCCTACCCAACAACAACAACGATGACGACGACGACGAAGATGATGATGATGATGATGGTGACAAAAAAGAAGCTATTTTCCCTTTAAAAATAACACAAACTTCATCAATCAAATCTTTTCCAAAATATTCACCAACAAGGATACGTAAACCAAATAGAATAAAACAACGGCGGGTTATGTCAAATGTATCATCTTCACAGAACAATAAAATGGAAAATTCATTACAAAATTTGAGAAAGCAAATGTTGCAAAGGACATTGGAAATGCGTGAAATCGAACATCAACAGCGTTTGGATCGACAGCAAAGAGAACACGAAGCACGAATGACTTTGTTAGAAGTCCAAAGAATGGATATTGAAACTAGAATTCAGTTGCGGCAGTTGAAAATTGCTAAACTTGCCAACAAAAATAATACAAATAATAACAATAATATTAAAACTGAAATTGATTGTGAATAAATATTATTTCCAGTATACATTCAAATTCAAATATGTTTTATTTTTAGAAATTAAATAATCACTTACGATCATCTTGACCAGAAAACATTTGAGTTTTCTAAAAATTTAGTTACATACATACACAGGTCAAAAAATAGGTGTTATAATTGATTATTGTGTTAACATTTTTTATTACTTGTTTATGTTAAATATAATTTTACGTAAATAAAAACACTAAGGTTTTGAAATACATTACAGTTATAGATAATATAGTTAGCTCCAAAACTGCAGATGGAGTTTTTTTCACTTGGACAAAAAAATAGATGCGTCTGCCTAAAGTATAAATATTATCATTTTTAATAATAGTTTCTGTATCTTATCACAATTTTTGTTTTACTTACTCTAATAACATGAGTATCCTCAATCAATATCCAAAACTTTTTGGAGTCGTCGCGGCATTGACTCTATTATCTTTTAGCATGTTTGCTGGGGTATGGAATACCATTCTCTTTGAACCGCTTCCAACAATTAGTTTCCGTTAGTGAAATATTGACCCTCTAAATTACGCTTAAGCTCATTCCACAAGTTTTAAATAGGATTGAGATCAGGGGATTGACATGGCCATGGGACAACGGATATTTGTTGCTCTCGAAACCAATTTTTCACAAGACATGGGGTATGTTTAGGATTGTTGTCTTGCTGAAAGTGCCATCGCAGGGTCAAATTTTCCTCAGAAAACGGTAACATGACATCTTCCAAAATATCCCTATATCCGAATTTTGTTAAGGTGTTATTAAAACAGTATAAAGGACCTACACCGTACCAGTAAAAACAGCCCCACACCAATATGTTCCCTCCTGCGTGTTTAATAGTTTTCTGTGTATAACGGGAGTGGTGGTCCCTACCTTTTGGTCGTCTTAAATTGAGCCCAGAATCCTATAAAAACAAATTTACTTTTGTTTCATCACTCCACATGATATTTCGCCATTTTTGTCCGCCCTCTGGTTCGTTGAAATTAGTATGGTTTAAGGCAAATTCTTTTCTGAACCTTATATTGCTAGCCCTAATGAATGGAACTTTCCCGGTGATTCTTCCTGGGAGATTTAAATTCTGAAGCCTTCTTCGAACCGAGTGCGCACTGACCGCATTATCAATTTGAGCATCTTTAGTCCTTGACGAAATAAAAGGATTAAATTTAGCTAGAAATAGTATGAGGCGGTCAGTGGTCAGCTGATGTTTTTTTCAGCCGGCCTAAGTCGACGAAATAATTTCCTTTCTTCTAGCGAGCAGTGTACTTTACGACCCATATTCAAACACTAATGAATACAAACTATTGTTTGAAGCTAATAAAATTATTATAAATAACCCACCTCAAAAGTTTATACCATTAAATAAAGAATATTATATGTATTTGGAGCACACCTATTTTTATGGTCAACTTCTAGAACACACAAAATCTTATTCCAACACAAATTATTTATCTGCTTAGCATTACATTACTTAAATGCAAAAAGTTTGGCATTCTCAAAGAGAGAATAACAGTTCTTTCTTTTGAAAAAATGATGGTTTTATTGCTTGCAGTCAAAACAACCGCTAATCAGCAACTGCTGACTTCAACAGTGGATCTCAAAAATTTTCTCACACCTATTTTTTTGACCAGCTGTTTAAATCGAATTTCAAATCAGAACGAAGTTTCAGACTACGGCTGATAATGTTAACTGTCAAAAAACACGAGAATTGAAATTTACAAAATCAAAACTTTCTTAGTAAAAAAAAAACTAAATTAAATTTAAAAACAATAATAATTTTTTTTTTTTGGAAAGTGAAGAAAAGTTAAAAATAATAGGGGTTATTGTGAATGTAATTTTCCACGGAATTTTTCAAATCTTTGAAAATTAGAAACTCAAATAATCTTGGTACATAGTTTTAAAGTAGTTTTGGTGAAGTTAATTAGCTTGGTAGGGAGATCCATTTTTGAGATAGATTTAAATTATTTTTTCATAATTAAACTGACCATTGGATGTTTCCAAAATTTTAATACAATGTTTAAAACTATATTTTTAAAAGATATAAAATTAGTTTGAAAGCAATATCTTTACTTTTTTGCTAAGATATTTGACACTTGAATCGTAAATCAGTGTTAACCAACTCTTAGTGGTTTTTTGCAAGAAAACGGTCACTCCGATTTTTCTCAAAATTTTACCAGATGTAAAAAATGTTTCTTTTTTAGTTGCTTAAAATTATTCTGGGGGTTATTGGAGGCAATTTTATTTAGTTTTGTAAAATATTCGGGTATAAAAACCTTTAGTTCATTTTTTTTTTCAAAATCATACGAATTTGGTATCACGTCTCATTATATAATATACTAGCGGCCCGTCCCGGCTTCGCACGGGTAGACATAAATATAGGTACAGATAATGTAGCTTTCTAATGAAAAAAGAATTATTAAAATCGGTCCAGTACTTTTTGAGTTTATTCGTTACATACAAAAATACAAATCTTTCCTCTTTATAATATTAGTGTAGAACATTTAATTGAAGTCACTAGTGTTATTGGTTCGTGAGACATTTGGGGTCAACCACAAAACCTCCCAGTAATTTTTTTTGAAAGTCCCATGTTTTTTTTTTGATGTTATTATCTGTAACACAACATTTATTTCAATTCGATATCTTTGAGAGTTCTTGAGATATGGCCGACGAAAAAAGGAAAGGCATCACGAACAAACGGACCTACGAACGTAGGTACACACGCACACAATTTAGATTCTAGAGACCTTGAAACTTCGCGAAATACAATAACAAGCGAAGTTGATTCTAATATCTTATTGAAGTTTTTCAGAATTAGTCGTCACATCGGTTGAAAGTAAATCCTGTAAATGTGTGCCAAAGCAATTGCATTATGGATTAACTGCCTGGCTCAGACTAAGAAGTCTGTCTACAGCTTGCTCCAAAGGATACAAAGACGCCTGGCAGTATGGTTCTCCACCAGTAGCTTTGGAATTTTTTTTTATTTTGAACAATTTTTTGTTTGAGTTTTACATCGTAGTCCAACCAAACCTATTTGCAAATGTAAACTTCTTTAATAAAAACTACAAATTTTTATGAACGAACCTTATGCCATCTTTTTCTTCACGAAACGGAGGCCCAAAAGTGTTCAGTTCTTCTGCAAAACTCTACCAATAATCTTTTTGATGAACCGAATACTCCTTTGCCGTTAGCCATATCGGGATTCGTTTCCATTATTATTTATTTGCAAATACCTTTTTCTTTTATCACTCATTTTAACAAACAAAGGGAAAACTCTGAATTCGCTAGGGTTATCACTAAATATTTTCATTCGATAGAATTTGACGTTTTGAGCCGTTAAATTAGCGAACATTCGCTAATGATAATTTAAACAAGTTCGATAATGTTTTGACATTTGAAGCGAATTTAATTTAAGCGAATCGATACTTGCGAATTTGCAAGTTTTTAAGCTCGCTCCGCTACTCATAATGAGGGCCCAGGCTACTACGATGGTAGGTAGTTAAGAGAAAAAAATCTGCTTTATATAAAAAATACGAATTATGAACTATCCGGGTTTTACTATATGTACAGTACGTTATTTAAAGCAAAACAGGGAAATATGTATTAACTGATTATTATTATTCCAGAAATCCTTATTATTCAAATGTTTTTAATTTACTCGCACCACAAAGAATTACTTTGTAAAATTTAAAAAGTTAGTTATAGTTTTGAAAATATTTTGTGTGTGGGTAGATAGACAAATACAGATACTAGGTAAATAATGAACATAACCCGTGTTTTGTTGGAAAATCTATCCATAGTATAGTAGGATTTTACACGAATAACAAAAACAATATCCATAGTATGAGTAACACCGATAAAAGTTAGAGTAGAATCTTACTATGGATGGGTTTTTGACAATTATACGAGTCTCGAATGGATCTTACATATGTGATTTCGTTCTCAAATGTTGGTACGATTGATATTGCATTTGTATCTCGATGGCTGTGTTCGTTGAGTAGTTGTGCATTTGGAATCATGTGTGTTTTCCATTGGGGAAAAATCAATCTATTACTGTTGATATTATTTAGTTTTGTTAGTGAAAATGGACTAACTGGGCTTATTTTGCAAGAGAAAACAAAAGAAAAGATATTTATTTAACATTAGGACAATTTTTTTTTATTTATTATTTTATACAATTTGTCTAATTTAAAAAAAAAACTTACATGTTGTTTATTTGTTGTTGTATTTTACATTGCTTTGTTGGTTTTGTTTTTTAAATCTTATTTTTATTTCGTTTGAAAAAGGAAAATGAAAATGAAAGAAAAATATTTAAACTATTTAATAAATTAACATTACAAATAAGAGACTAATAAATTAAAAAGACAAACATAAATTATCACAGTGTAGTTCAGGTACTTATTTTATTGCTAATGCGTAGCTTACAATGGTGTTGTCTCGATCTTCTTGAGTGTTCATCGTTCTTCTTATTTTTTGTTGTATGCGCAAGGTTTCAAGAGTATACCTCGTGGTCATTCTCAGAAAAGATAATTAAGTTTTGCTATGTTTCCACCAAAGGTTTATCTCAGTTTAGATTAGATAAATCTTTTTGGTGTTTCCATCGCACAAGAAGATTTAAAAATGATTAAGTTTGACAGCACTTTCTAAAACGTAAATGGTGTTTCGATGTTTCTTATGAAGTGCAAGTGAGATAGTTTGATTCGTGTTAAACAATGAAAAACTGAATAGTTCAGCACCATATAAGAATATGCTACTTACTCCATGTACAATTTTTTTTTTTTACTTTGAATAAAACAAAACTATATTTTTTGTACACAAACATACAAATAAACAGACCATAACGCATCTGTAAAACCAACTTCTCCACACAGGTTTTTTTTTCTTCACAAATTTTGACTCGACTCCGATCCCCGACCGGAATCTAGGCGAATCAAGCTCATTTCAACCCGATTCAGGTATATAAACAGTTGAGGCGAGCTTCAAGCTCGCTTCAACACCACATGTTAATGTAGTAGTCTACGAACAAACCCCCTTCAAGTTTTTATTTTATGTCAAATTTTTTGGTTAAAACTTTGAAATCGACTATCACATTACACAGACGTATTTTCATGGTTTTGATAGTCAACTATCAAAAATCAGCTTACACGATTTCACCCCTGGTCTGAATTTCGCTATTTTTTGTAATTTTTTGATAAATTATTCTGGCAAATATTCAATTGTATTAACTTTAAAATATAAAAACCGGACTACTGCGGATCGTTTTTTTGGCAATTTCTCTTGTACTATATATGGAATACGAAAAAAACGCACTTATTAAAATAATTGCTATAGAGGTTATTGGCCTCGGAAATCCTAATTGAATCAGAAATTAACATACAATTTAGACGTTCAGACCAGTGTTGGGATTTCTACCAATTAAGTGGTATTTCTACCACTTTTTGGTGTTCATGAAAATCTACCACCTAAAAAGCAAATTCTACCACTTTTTGCAACTCACCGTTCACCTATCATTAAACTCTACCTTCTACCATATACCATACGCATACGACTACAACTCCACACGTCCACTCCACACCACAAACACAACAGCATAGCATATAAAATCGCTATGATGGATTTCTCCCATGCACTTTTTTACCTCAGTTATCTTCTTATATGTTGGAGCTTTGTTGCTTACCGCATAGCAGCGCTGCTGCTGAACGCAAATTTTCAGATTTAAAAAATATAAAAAATGAAATAAATTAAAAACTACAACCGTTCACAACATTTTGGCTGCAAGGGAAATTTCTGTAAATTTTCAGAATTTTAATCCTCCGGAAGCATTACTGAAATATGCTTCAAAATTTAAATTTTCCGGCGGTCTATATAGCAAAAAATAATTTTAAGTTTTTCTAACTAATTTAATTATTGTGAATTGTGATATTTGAAACTGAAAGAACTGAATTATTGTTTATTTAATTTTTTGTATTTTTTAATAAGTTATTGAATATAAGATTTACTAAATAAAAATGGGTTTTAATTTCTACCACTTTTCTACCACCTTTTTGACATCATTTCTACCCAACACTGGTTTAGACCTTCGATACTAAAACTGTTTTTTTTATTTTATTTTCAAACTTAAAAAGGTCTACCTGAATAGGGTGATGAAACTCAGGAGTCGACCACTTAATTTTTTAATCTTCATCCAAAATACAGTTTTTTTGCGTTCTTGTTATAACATGTATTTTATTGTATTGTATTTTATCTCATTATTTGGAATGTCAAAATTTAAAAACTATTGTTTTATTTGACATTTGCCATACAAAACTACAAAACAAACTATTTAATTGAAAGAAAAGTGTGAATCTTGTGTAGTCGACCCCGAAGCTCTAGTAGTTGGCCAATTGAGTTTTCAGTAGTTGGCCCATATGTTAAGTTCTACATTTTGACGAAAGTAAAAAATGATCATAAACAATTAAATACAAATTATATTTTATATACAACGATGACAGTCCAAAAGTAGTTGAGCTATAAGGAGCCCAAATCTTATTTTTGACGATATGTATTTTTAATCGGCAAATTTTTGAATTTTTAAATTCTAGAATGAAATTTTTCTTTTATGAACTATTTTCAAACAAAACTATAATAAATGATAAAATGTTAATTCATCAAAAAAAAAGTTTACCAGTAACAGTTAAAAACGTTAACTGTGTTAATATTGATAACTAACCTATTTTTATGAACGAAAACTACATAATTTATTTTCCATTGTTATTGTTTAAACAAAATTAAATTCTAATTGAATCTACTAATTTCTCCTTTTCAATTGAAATTGAGCTATTGGCTAGGGCTACAAATATTTTTAAATTGTATTATTGAGCTAATTGAGACCATGGCAACCCTTGTAATACCACTAATAAATCCACAACAACACATTTGTTTTTGTGCATACCTTTAGAAACACCCATATGACTATATATAGTATTTCTCTTACTTGTTGTTAAATGTATATTGCTCTCTCTTTAACGAACTTATGACGTCAATTGTATGGGGAAAAAGAAATGAAACGTATAATAATTTTTTTTTGTCAGTCTATTTCTGTTGTTACCCTACTCGACTCGTGTCGTACACCTAACAGAGATGAGTATTTACTTCATATGTAGCAGATCTACTTCATTAATTTATTTTTATGTATCTGCTACGTAGCAACTTATTTCTACTTCGTTTTCAAATTTTTTCTAACACACAAAATTTCATTTAAGATGTGTTGTATTGATTCATTTTTTTTTAACTGAAAAAACTTCGTTTTGATTTAACTGACAAAAAGTAAAAATTGTTAGAACTTTTGGATCCAAAAGTAATACAAACTGAAACATATCCGACAATCCTTCCACTTTTGAATGAATTTCCTTATTTTGATAATAATGTAACAAACATAGAAACTCTGAACTCCGAATGAAGAACGCTTATGGTTACTAAAAGTATAAAAATGAACGACGACGAAGATGTTGTTGAGTTTTGGACGCGTTTACACTCTCAGAAAAATATATTGGAAGAAGATATGTTTAGGGTGTTTCCCGCCTATATTCTTACACTAGCTAGTTTACCGCATAGCAGTGCAGCAGCCGAAAAACGATTTTATTAATAAGAGAGTTTGTGGCTGGGCTGGAAGATTTTGAACCCCCCAAGAAGTTATTACGATATTTTTTAAAGTTTAAATATGTTCAGGAGGGCTACGTATTAAGAACCGATTAAAATCCTTATTATATGCATATACTTTATAATATTTTATGAATTTGTGTTATGTTTCCCTTTTATGAATTTGTGAGACTTGTTCTAGTCAATGTATGTTTTCGTTATATGGATGTAAAATAAAATGAAAATAAATTTGTTTTGTTTGTATTTTTTGTTTTTTTCATTATCTGCTACATATTTTACAAATCTACTTCGTTTTTTTTGGGCAAAATGTTTCACTTTTCGGGCTTAGCATTCTCATCCCTGACACCTAACGTACTGTGCAAAATCACTCTATATGAAGATATAAATCCTCGTTAGACATCTTGGTTTGCCTACAAGCTAAACCGGAAACCAGCCTCATAAAATTATTCTTAGTGTGCGTGTAATTTCTCCTCTAATTTTATGAAATTTCCCCTAAAAACTCAGTAGTTGTGTCTATGTATGCGTGAAAACACGTCAATTTTACTCGTTGAATTCGTCCACATTACAAATACAACAATGTAAACAAATAGGTTTTGGAGGGTGATACGTAAGAAGGATTTATATCTTCATATAGAGTGTTTTTGGTACTGTGGTTGTTTTCTTTTTACTTTTCATTAATTGTTTTATTTAACTAAATTCAACAAGACACAAATAATAAATTTAACAAAATAAAACAAAAACAATGACGTATTGTGCAGTAGTTGGTTGCAACAATAACAATGATAAAAGACGAATTGAAAATCCCGTGAATTATGTTGAACCTAATTTCTGTCGATTTCCGAGAGATGAACATTTACGAAAACTATGGTTGTACAGATGTGGTCGTCCAAATAATTGCACAGCAAAACGTTTGTTTGTTTGCTTAAAACATTTCAAAAAGTCAGATTATGTGCGAAATTTTAGACATGAACTTTTATATTATCATCCAAAAACTAGCAGGAAGGTTAAAATTGATGCGGTACCGTGTTTGTTTTTGCCGCCTTCTGTAATCGTTCCAGATTTTGAATTAAATGAAACACCCACGAAAGTAATAATGTAAGAATTTATTTATCAAAAACACTCTATATGAAGATATAAATCCTTCGTACGTATCACCCTTCAAAACCCATTTGTTTACATTGTTGTATTTGTAATGTGGAAGAATTCAACGAGTAAAATTGACGTGTTTTCACGCATACATAGACACAACTACTGAGTTTTTAGGGGAAATTTCATAAATTAGAGGAGAAATTACACGCACACTAAGAAATACTTTATGAGGCCAGTTTCCAGTTTAGCTTGTAGGCAAACCAATATGGCTACCGAGGATTTATATCTTTACTAGAGTGTTTTTGACAAACAGTGTCATTGTGGTTTGTGTGTTAGTTAGATTTAAAGATTCTGTTGCATGTGTTTATGAAGTAATGTTCTGTAAAGGGATGAAACTTCAAGACAGGGTTGCCAATTAGCTCAATTTTAAATTTTAAAATATTTGTAGCCCAAATCGGATTCAATCGGAATTTTTTGTCTTAAAAATAAACAACTGAAAATATATTTAAATTATTTGTTCATAAGGATAAATGATATATTAATATTATTAACACAGTTGACGGTTAGTAGAAGTACCCGTGTCGTAATGGTCTTAGGTTCAAACCCTACCTGTGCCATCTAAAGTTTTTTTCTTCAATAGTATACTGCCTCTTGCGAGGAATTGACAAATTCTCCAAGAGTAATTTTTGTCATGAAAAGTGCTTTCTCAAATCAGCCGTTCGGATTCGGCTTAAAACTGTAGGTCCCCTCTATCCCTGACAACATTACTCGCACACAGGAATAGTTGAGAGTTGTAAGTCACTAGGACCTAGTTCTCAACGGACTGTTGCGCCACCCAATTAATTTATTATAATTGCTTTTGAATGATACAGAATCTTCAAAACAAAGTCGATTTTTAAATATATCAAATATTGTAATTTCGAAGTCAATTTGAATAGATTTTTAACAATTAACTTTTCTTACATTTTTTCAGACCAAGCAAAAAGTCTTTTGAACCGAAAAGCAACAAAACAAAAAGCAAAGCAGACAAAATTGTAGTGTCAACGCCCACTCAAATTTTATCCTCAACCATAGCCCTAAACCCTTATCCAACTCTAACTCTAGCCTCAATTCCAACACATATAACGAAAACGTTTAATGCCTCATGGAAGAATAAGCTTTCCGATGCAGATCGCCATCGCCTGCAATCTGAGTTTATCGATCATGTGGTTATAGCATATTTGAATCGATGCCGATCCCGAGCTGGCAACCCTAATGTTGGCATGCCTGGTTATATTTTAAAAGGGAAAGCTCAGGAAGCAGAAGTTTTGTTGGGTGCACGTCTTTCAGATCCTTTTAATTGGGTTGAAAGGTTTAAGCCAAAACTTGCTGAATATGATGCAAAAGGAATAGTCTTATCACCAGTGCCTCAGTCACTTAACGTGGCTGATATAATAAGCGATGAGTGGCCAAAATTTGCCAAAGAAAAAGGTTTAGATATAGGCGAGGACTCAGAAGGAACTATCAGTGTACATAAGGACGATGAAAAGGAAATTTTAAAACCTGTGGCAGCTATTAATCATGAGGTTGCTCCACAAAGCCAGTATGTTTTGCAACTTATTTTTTAAATTCAAAACAACGGTTGCGTTAAATATTTTTTTTTTTTATTTTCTTTTAATTTGTTTTACAGAGCTATAATGCCGCCGGTAATGGAAGAAACCCTCGAAGATGCGCCTAGGGAAATTCTAGAAGATCAAGATCAAGTAGAAAAGGATAAGCACGAAGAATTTCTAAGACATGTTATGATGTCATTTATTAGACGTTTTAATGCAACATGGCCGCATGCTCACATACCCGATTTGGCATTGAATGTAAAGTTTAGAGAAGCAGCCATAATTTTACAATCGAATATCAAAAACAAAAGCGTATGGCTTCGTGAATTCAGAAATAGGAAAAACAACTCTCCCGATGAATTCTTCTACACCGAACCCAATCAATCCTTGGACATGGCTGACATTATCGAAGTAGAACGGGTTAAATTTAATTTTGAAAAAATAAAAACACCTTCTAAGAAAGGTGAGCGGAAAAAAGGTATTGTCAACGAAGAAACAAGATTAACTGCGGAAGAAATTGAAATCATCACCAGCGAAGAGGCAAGATTAACTGCTGAAGAAATTGAAATCATCAACAGCGAAGAGACAAGATTAACTGCAGAAGAAATTGAAAGCATCAACAGCGAAGGCACAACATTAACTGCGGATGAAGATGCAATCATCACGGAACCAAATCAATCTTTGGATGAGATTATTGAGGATATTATCAAAGTAGAATCACCCAAAGTAATCTTTGAAGATAATATAAAATCAATTTTAGTAGAAGGAAGTGAGCCGCAGGAAGTTGAAGAGAGTATAACATCAGTTTTAGTAAAAGTAAGTGATCTAGAAAAAGTTGAAGGTACTACAAGATCAGTTTTAGTAAATAAAAGTGAGGCGGAGAAAGTTCTTCAAGTTATTAAGAGCGAAGCAAAGAGTATTGAGGATGAAACTGATCAAAGCTCTGATTTAATAGAAACCTACGAAGAGGCACTAGACTGTTTGAGTTTATTAAATAACTATGCCTTGGATTTGGGCGATTTTAATGCTTTGACACTAATAAGGCAAGTGGACTCATATTTAAGAAGTGATGATTGTAAATAAAAGATGTTAAATTAATTATAAGAAAACTCGTATCTTTAATAAAACATATTTGTATATTTTTTAATTAATAAAATGCAGAAATTGTTACTTTATTCACTCGCCTCGATACTTACTTCAGCTAGTTTCATATAACCTCTTTTTTAAAACTGCTTTTTAATTATGTACACATACCAACAGTTTCTTGGATCGTAAGTTTTTTTTATTATCATTTCTTAGTTATTCGTTCAAAAAGGGTTTATGTATCTAGGAACACAGATATTACATACACTTTTGAATACCTAACCTTTAAAAAAAAAAACTGAAATTCCGTTCAATGCCCTCAAGTCCCAATTTTGAAAAAAATGATAGCAGTGGAGTAAAGGTGAATCAATGGTCAAAAGATTCTTCACCTGTGTGGATTAAAAGTCGAGAAGGCAAATCACTTTTTTTTTAACTATTAATTTTATCTTATTTATTTAAAAAATAAACTTAAAAACGTCTTAACAACTAGTTTTTTGTTTTGAAAACTACGACTTTTTTGGTGGATGATTTTTAAAAATAATCTCCAGTGTTGATAACAAACCGATAGCTCGATAATTTTCTTCACGCAACGCAAAATCCTCCAGAGGCTTGAGGTGTTCCAGAGCTTGCTGATATGTTTCAACAATCGGTTCCGATATCACCACCGGACCACTAGTGTCTTCGGAATAAACATTAAAACAACCATCATCATCATCATCATCATCATCATCATCATCATCATCATCTTGACTCGCATCAATTGATTCCACTTTTTCCACCTTAAAGTCTATGTTAGAATTATTATTTTTCGCCTTAACACCATAAAATTTCTCCAAAGCTTGTTTGAAAGATATTTTTACTGGCGAAGAGTAATCAAATGGTTCTCGGTTGTAATATCTTTTTAGCTTAATTTTGTCCTCTTCACTGGAAATTTTGGCATTGGGGTCAATGGATTTTATGATCTCGATCAAATCCAATGATTGGGCTATTTTACCATTCAACATCACAGCACCAGCACCATTATTATCGCTATCACTCAAATATAATTGTCGAAACTTTCTCAGCCAATGGTCGTCTATTTTGATTGTGAGTTTAGCACCTAATAGATTTCGTATCTCTGAACCGATTCGCTGGAGTTCTCGACGCGATGTGCATAGGGTTTTGCCAAACTCTGGATGACATTCAGCCCTCTTTGACCACTCGAAAACCGATTGATTAATCAATTTTATAAGATTGTATTTTTCCCTATGTGCGGCTGCCACTTTCTCTGCCCGGGCTAGTTCCTCTTCGTCGAAGCCTGGTGGTGCCTTAAGGTGTAAAGAGGGTACAGCTCCCAAAATCAAACGTTTGAGACCAACATGCCACGGGTGGAAGTGATTAGAGCAGATGCGAGGGTGTTTTAAAGCTCGAAGTGTGTGCTCTGATTCATGACAGATCGATAGCCAAGTATCGTACAATGGACTATCGCGTGCGGGAAAGTTGAAAAATATCAAATCCTTATTATCACGAGAGTTAGCCTTGCAACCGTATATGCTGCACTTTCTTATTTCTGGCATTGTTTAGTTAGAGGTGGGTGGGAATATTTTTAAAAGCAAGAAGCTGCAATAGGTACCTTCTTGAAAAATCGACGGCGGCGCACACTTTAAAAACTAAAAAACTACCTCGATTTATCAAGAAGAAAATCCAAAATAACTTCAAGTTCACGGGTTTAACGAGAAAACAACTTAACACAAAGAAATAATCAAATGAAACAAAAATAAATACAATTTGCTTGAGTCTTCAGATCCGCACTGACTCAACCAGCAAAGCAACTACTCAAACTCAACGCTAACGCTCGCTCTCTTGTCTCGCTCTCGACTAACAATAACAACCTAAATGATATAGTTCGCTCATCGCTGCCGATGACTCTGCCATGGCATGGCATAGTTTGATCTCCCTCTTTTACACTGTGTTCATCCTTGTTGGCTCTTCTAGTAGGTACGGTCATTTCGATTCAAAAACTTGTGTTGTTCATGCAGGGGATTTCGATTATTTTCTCTTTGTTTGGCCGGGGCTGTTACATGCAAAGCAAGGTCTCTGAGAGTGAATGCGATGGCAGCAGACGTATCTACAAAATATATACTCAGTTTCGCTGTACCTACTTGGGAGTATATAAATTCATGGAACCATAGAAGCTACATACAAAAACACTGAGCATGAAGCATGAAACGAGGCATTTATTTCTATCGGTATGTAGGAAGGTACGAGTAGGTTTAAAGTATACGCTACCTACCTACCTGCAGTTTTATATATTGAGTATAGATCTCTATTTTAAATCAGGGATGACGGCTGTGGAAGACTGTTTTCTTTGGAACTGATGTCTTAGAAGCACGTGAGAAATTTATAATGCCGAGCCATGGAAATAGAGTAAGTTGTTGTTGTTAGGTTACCTTAGTACCTACTATTTATTTTATGTATTACTTCATACGCATAGAGGAAGGAACCAAAACATCTTAAAAACTTACCTATGTACCTACATACTTATGAGAAATCTGAAATGACCCTAAACATAGTTTGTTGAGAATGCCTGCGAGGTTAAGGAAGCGATTATGATGGCTACAGAAATGGTTCAAGTACAAAACTGTCTTAAGCAGAAAGACAGGAAGACAGGAGCATTTCAAATTTAAATTATTTTTGAGGGATTTTTGATTTCTATAGTGAGGAACACAAAATAGGTAATAATGATAAGTACCTATACCTACCTAGTAAATAATAAATATGGAATAAAGCACTCACAATAGATATGTAGATACATAAGTACAATTTGTTGGAGTGCTATTAATTTATGTTGACCTATTTATTTATATACAGGGTGTCCCCTAAATAATGGTTTTAACTGAATATTGTTAGAGGTCAGGTCATGGTCTAAAATTTGATATTTTGTCTGTACGGCATCCTAAAGGTTTTCAAGTATTATCAGTTATTTTAATGAAATTTAAGGAAAATAAACACCTATACTTTTTGTCAGTTTTTTCCTAACTTACCTAATTTTTAATGTTCCTGCAAGTTTAAAATTTGCTAATTTTCAGCACACAAAACATTGCCATTACCATTTGTATAAAAATAATGAATACGTGGATGAATCTTTAAATGTGTATGACTTAATGTTGGTAACTTATTTCCAAAACTTTTCTTAATTTTTAAAGATTCTTTAAAGGTATGAATTTTACCATTTCCTAAGCTCGAATCTAAAGTTAGGTAAATCAATTTAAAAGATATTATTTAAAAATAAATAAGAATGAAAAAGATTTAAATTTGATAACTCAACTTTTTTAATTTTATATGTATTTAATTATTTTCATGATTAAAAGCACCTTATTGAAAAATAATTAGCTTGATTTAAATAAAAATGCCACCATTTTACTGTAAGAGCACAATTTTAAACGATCTTGAACAATTCTTAAAGAAATATTTTGTCTACAGACTAAAAGCCATTCGCAGGGGTTTAAGTTCTACACTGGGCTCCATCGATTGCTTACCTTCTAGATTAAAACTGAAAATAATTTACAATTTGAAAAATAACCTAATCAATGGAACCGGAGTGTATAACAATGCAACATTAAAATTAAATGCCAACTTATATTCCTGATACTTTGATTGTAGTCTTTTTGAATAAAAATTATATTTACGAGAGTAGGTGTAAAACGACAAATAGGAACTAGAAAATGTGAAGTAAGAAGTTTCGAACTCATAATATTTTAATCAAACATGATATTGCGATGGTAGAAATAGTGCGCCCGGTCATTTAGTAAGTCTTTCGGTCCTTATCCCAACAAACTAAACTATTGGGTCGATCGAGTTAAAACTTGGAAATTATTGTTTTGAGCATATCCGTACTAAGCATTTTTTTAAGACTAAAACTAAAAGTAGTCCCCATTAAAATTTTGTTGGTTAAAAATCGAAAATTTTCTCAAATTTTCAAAACATTAAAAAGAAAAATTGAAATAAGCATTCAAGTTGTTACGACATAAGGTTATTTTTAAATGCTCAAAATATTAAAAACAAAAATTATTTTTGGACAGCTTGAATCCCAAACTGACTTAAAAATAGAATTCCATTAAAACAACCCTTTTTCGAAAACCATTTGTATGCGGTTTAGAAAAATTAGTCTACCAATATTATGTTAGGTCATGATATAACGTTTCACACTATATTCAGTTTACACCAGTTCTTATGAAACACCCTGTATACTACATACCTAATTGAATAATGCATATTCATTTGGGTTGGTGAGTACTTTCATCCCACCTGTTACTTATTTGGTTGGAACTTAAATAAAAGAGATATTTTATCTAGATAGGCAGATTTTTTATATTTTTAAATACAATTAAACACCCAGAAAAGGTAATACAAATATTATAGACATTAAGCGTAAATTGTATGTTTTTAAAAGCTGTTTTGTAAAATTGATATCAGAAGCTTTGAAAAGAACCTTTAAATACTTTGATTTTTTTAACATTAACATTAGAAAAGCACGCTTATAATTTTACAATTAGGTAAGTTAGTTAGAACAGATTTAAAATAATACGACGAGGAAACAATTTTGAATTTTAAAGTTTATAATGTTCGTTTTTAACCTTATTTTTTGTATTTCTTTTACTCTACTTCAAGTTTTTTTTTTAATGGATAGCGCTCTCTTGTTTAATCTTAGGATTTTAAATAACTTTTTGCATACTACACCACCCATTCCCCTCACCATACAACTCCACTGCTCCACATTTGTTTTCCTTAAACTAATGAAAAATAATCTAAAAAAATGCCTACCTATCATTGAAACAGAAAAAAAGATGCCATTTTAAAATAAACAATTATTTAAGTTTTATTTTAAAAATTAAAACTTTGAAAATCAATTAAAAATAGAAATACATGTTTCTTCGTCCTAACATCCGCATAACAATAAACAAATTAATTAGAAAATCTTCAAGCAGTTCTTCCTTCAAAGTGATTTTGAAGTCTCCCCACAAATCCAATCAATCGAAAATTCTCCTTACAAAGTGCAAATGTTTCCAAAAGCCTTATCAATCTAATGGCTTCATCTTTGGTTTTAATCGTTGGCATTTTAGAGAATTTCGTTCCTGAAGTCAACATTCTTAAACTATCAAGTTTTACCTTATCCCCTTGATTTATTATAACATTTAATTCATTATTTATTGGTTCTTCGATTATAATTGGTTTTATAGTAGAAATTGTATTTCCATTTGTTAAACAATCATATTCAATCTTCACTTCGTCATTTAATTCAAGACTATCTTGCAGTTGTTGATGTTGTTCGGAGGACTTTTCTTCAAACTCATCTACTTCTTCGATAAGTTCTTGTTTTACGAATGGCTCACTGTTTACAGATTCTGTTGTCACTGTCGAACATGGAACTTTATGGGAGTTCGCATTATCCTTTTTATTGGATTTCTTTGTGGAAGTGGTATTATCCTCAATGATAAATTTCATTCGTTTTAGCCTGATTTTAAGCATTTTTATTTTGCCAAGGGTTCTTTTACTCCTTGTCATGTTTGGTTCCCTTTGTGGGGGAGTTTTATTTTTAGGGATTTTTAAGGCCTTCGACTGAGACCCCTTCTTTTTATCTTTCTTAGCACAGCGTCTTGTTCATAGAGGAAATATATTATCTAGAGTCCCGACTGGTACCCGTCTTGCCTAAAACACCCTCAAATTTTATTTGAGGTAACTCTCTTAAAAGCCCGTAACAACTACATAGAATCTGGATTTTCCCATAAGAAATGCACAGGACAACTAACACATGCTTATGCTAATGGGCAAAATTCTCTCAATTTAGTTTGTAGGCAAAAAGAGAGCAAACCCATTAAGTCGGGACTCTAGATAATATATTTCCTCTATGGTCTTGTTGCCGGTGTTGTTTGTTTTTCTACCGCACCATTCTGTCGCGCCGGACGACCGCGACGAGGACGACGACGCTCTCCAAATTCTGCTACTTTCGGCATTGCTCTTCTTTGGAACCTTTATTTGAATAAGCACTTCTATTCAAATGAAGTTACAAACACCTGGTTTTTGGTAAACAGAGAAATAAGACATAACTTTATCTTCAGAACTTATAGGTAGTACTTTATATATAAAGGTAAATACATATGAATACAAATAGTTTTAAGGTTAAGTAAATAAACAATAAATTATTTAAAAAAAAAAAAACGTACAATTGAGAAGAGAGTGCACACCGCACAATATTGATTTTGGAGCAAATTTGTGTTCTCTTAAGTGACTTGGCTTTGTTTACATTTTTTTCACAGCTGTTACACTTATTTCAAGAAGAAAAATAGTTTCTTAAAGGAGCTTTAATGTTTATTTTTAATTCTGTGGAACAGGCACTTAATATTTCACTTCTTTTAGTTCTTTTTTAATAAAAAAAATAAGGAAACCAAGTGAGCACACGTCTACTATTATGCTTACAAAACTTATAATGAAATGAAACCAAAATGTTTGTTTTTATTAAGAGATGATGTTGTTCATTGACAGACGGGAAGAGCTTGTTCGCATGGGGAGGGAACTGTTGCTATGCCGAAAGAGATTAGTCCAGAGATGTCGTTTGAGAAAAAATATGTGGTTCGAAACTGTTTTATTGTTTTCTTTTAAAGAGTGTGATGCGTGGACAAAACACACTAAAATGCATTGATATAGATTTAGTGGCATTTGCAGCTCTTTAAGTCAGGTTACAAAGGCATTTGGTTGAGTTAAGAAAAATAATCACATTGATTAGGAAATCCGATGAGTAGGCTGTGGAGAGAATCAAATGTCAATTTTGACATTTCTAACTTAGTAAAAGTGTCAACTTATTATCAGCAATTCTTTCATCGGATTCTAAAGAAGGGTTTTTAAGACGTGTGTTTTTCAAGAAGAAATAAAACAATTCTACTTCAATGTTATGACTAATAATTTAGCTTTATTATTAAGGTAATGGTTTGCCATTATATCTTAAAAGTACGTGGCCTGCACGAGTGGGTGGTTCGAATAAGTTTCAGCTGAGAAGCTTGATTTTCGAAAACTTTTTGAAGCAACGATTTCCAAACGTTGTTCAGGAGAAAATCTATTCATTATGAAATGGCAAACCAAACTGAGTATAAATCAAGTGACAACTGTCAAAAAGACTAATTCCCAAAAAAGTATTGCTAGATTGAAAAGCACCCACAAACAAAACTTAAAAAAAAACGATTGTTCTTAATACATTTTGTATTGTTTTTCAAACTACAATTCTTTTTTTTTTACATACAATTTATGTATATCATTTTAGTATCCTACTTAGTTTCTAGAAATGTTCATTAGTTATGAGTCTTATTTTCTATCCTCTATACATACATATATGAAATTTTGAAAAACCTTGAATGTAATTTTGTCATGGTTTTCAAAATTACGTTTTAGAATTTACATATCTCTAGATCTTATTTCGAATCCGAAACTCAATTTTAATTATTTGCTCAGATTTTAACCATTTAACTTATGTATTTGGATGGCTATATAAAAATAAGTCTTCCAAGTTCGATAACGTTTTGACATTTGAAGCGAATTTAATTTAAGCGAATCGATACTTATTATACAAAGTTATTGAATTCGCAAGTTTATAAGCTCGCTTCGCTACTCATAATGAGGACCCAAGGCTACTACGATGGGAGGTAGTTAAGAGAAAAAAAATCTGCATTATTTAAACAAAAATTGGATAATTTTAGTTCTTAAAAAAGACGGATTATGAACTTATAACAAGGATAATTATCCGGTTTTTACTATATCTACAATACGTTATTTAAAGCAAAACAGGCAAATATGTATGTATTAAATGATTACTATTCCAGAAATCCTTATTATTCAAATGTTATTAATTTACCACAAAGAACTACTTTGTAAAATTTAAAGTTAGTTATAGTTTTGAAAATATTTTGTGTGTGTGTAGATAGACAAATACAAATACTAGGTAAATAAAGAACATTAAAATAATTGTTATAGAGGTTATTGGCCTCCGAAATCCTAATTGAATCAGAAATTAACATACAATTTAGACGTTAAGACCTTCGATACTAAGACTGTTTTTTTATTTTCAAACTCAAAAAGGTCTACCTGAATAGGGTGATGATGATGAAACTCAGGAGTCGACCATTTAACTTTTTAATCTTCCTCCAAAACTCAGTTTTTTGAGTTTTTTTTATAAAATTTATTTTATCTCATTATTTGAAATGTCAAAATTTAAAAACAATTGTTTTATTTGGCATTTGCCATACAAAACAAACTACGAGTATTTAATTGAGAGAAAAGTTGAATCTTGTGTAGTCGACCCCTAAGCTCTAGTAGTTGGCCCATATGTTAAGTTCTACATTTTGACGAAAGTAAAAAATTATCATAAACAATTAAATACAAATTATATTTTATATACAACGATGACAGTCCAAAACTAGTTGAGCTATAAGGAGCCCAAATCTTATTTTGGGGAAAGTACGATAACTTAGGCGACAAAGTTTAATGACGGATTTGTATAGAACAGTTAAAAACAAGCATTTTTTACTATGGGAGGGGGGGTCTATCTCCCCCAGTTTAGGCGGTAGGGGCAATTTAAAAAATATGTACATTAAATGGAAAAAAAATAATTAAAAAATAACGGTAATACTTACAATTAAGTATTATACCTTTTTTTAAAGCCAACACTTTTGTCTATTAGCCTGTTTTTAAATCAAGTCAAAACTATGCATAGTTTTTGAAAAAAATAGTTTTAAACTCAAAATTTGGACAAAAAAAAGTTAAAAATAAGGTTTAAAGTGTAATTTTTCAAAACCTTAAGATTATCTACTACTGTTTTTTTTTAGAATTCATTGCTCTTATTTGTTTTTGATTAAAAACTGAAAACTAGATGATTTTATGTCTTCTAGTTCTTGAGAAAATTGAAAATTAGCAAAAAAAAAATCTTTTAATTAAATTATTTTTTCCTTGCTTGAGTATTTACGTAGTCTTATTTTGATAGTAATTATCGAATATGGATTAAGATATACCAAGGATAAATTAATTTTTCTTAAATCCAGCTTATTTAAATGCAAAAGAAACTTTGCATGCACCCCATCTTGCACCCACAGCACCTTTCACCCTCCCCACCTTGCACCCACTCCACCTCGCACCCACCCCAAATCCTATAGTGTGCCCAAGCAGGGGGGTTGCAGGGGGGCAGCATGCCCCCCCTTACAGATCCCACTGTTGCATACACCCAAACTCGCGCACACCTTACTGTTGCATACACCCAAACACGCATTACGCATACGCAAATACCATTATTACTATCAAAATAAGACCACTCAAGCAAAAAAAAAGAATTAAATTAAAATAGTAGTTGTGGTTATTTTCAATTTTCTCAAAAACTAAAAGACATAAAATCATCTAGTTTTCAGTTTTTGATCAAAAACAAATAAGAGCAATAAATTCTAAAACAAAACAATGGTGGATAATCTTGAAGTATTGAAAAAGTTACACTTTAAACCTTTTTTTAACTTTTTTTACTCAAATTTTGAGTTTAAAATTAAATTTTTATTTTCAATTTTCTCAAAAACTAAAAGACATAAAATCATCTAGTTTTCAGTTTTTGATCAAAAACAAATAAGAGCAATAAATTCTAAAACAAAACAATGGTAGATAATCTTGAAGTATTGAAAAAGTTACACTTTAAACCTTTTTTTAACTTTTTTTACTCAAATTTTGAGTTTAAAATTAAATTTTTATTTTCAATTTTCTCAAAAACTAAAAGACATAAAATCATCTAGTTTTCAGTTTTTGATCAAAAACAAATAAGAGAAATAAATTTTGAAATAAAAACAATGGTAGATATTTTTGAAGTTTTGAAAAATTACACTTTGAACCTTTTTTTTAACTTTTTTTACTCAAATTTTGAGGTTAAAATTAAATTTTTCAAAAACTACGCATAGTTTTGACTTGAATTAAAAACTGGCTAATAAAACAAAATGTTGGCTTTAAAAAAAGGTATGATACTTAATTGTAAGTACTACCGTTATTTTTAAATTAATTTTTTTCATTTTAAATAACAATTTTTTTAAATTGCCCCTACCGCCTAAACGGAGGGAGATAGACCCCCCCTCCCATAGTAAAAAATGCTTGTATTAAGCCCCTCTACCAAAAACCGTTATTATATCTTGTCGCCTAAGTTATCGTACTCGTGCCCTTATTTTTGACGATATGTATTTTTATTCGGCAAATTTTTGAATTTTTAAATTCTAGAATGAAATTTTTCTTTTATGAACTATTTTCAAACAAAACTATAATAAATGATAAAATGTTAATTCATCAAAAAAAAAAAGTTTACCAGTAACAGTTAAAAACGTTAACTGTGTTAGTATTCATAACTCACCTATTTTTATGAACGAAAACTACATATTTTATTTTCCATTGTTATTGTTTAAACAAAATTAAATTCTAATTGAATCTACTAATTTCTCCTTTTCAATTGAAATTGAGCTATTGGCTATGGGCTACAAATATTTTTAAATTGTATTATTGAGCTAATTGAGACCATGGCAACTCTTGTAATACCACTAATAAATCCACAACAACACATTAGTTTTTGTGCATACCTTTAGAAACACCCAGTCACCCATATGACTATATATAGTATTTCTCTTACTTGTTGTTAAATGTATATTGCTCTCTATCTCTTTAACGAACTTATGACGTCAATTGTATGGGGAAAAAGAAATGAAATGTAGATAAATTTTGTCAGTCTATTTCTGTTGTTATCCTACTCGATTCGTGTCGTACACGTAAGTCGTAACGTACTGTGGTTGTTTTGTTTTTACTTTTCATTTTCATTCAATTCAATTCAACAAGACACACACAAATAATAAATTTAACAAAACAAAACAAAACCAATGACGTATTGTGCAGTAGTTGGTTGCAACAATAACAATGATAAAAGACGAATTCAAAATCCCGTGAATTATGTTGAACCTAGTTTCTGTCGGTTTCCAAAAGATGAACAATTACGAAATCTATGGTTGTACAGATGTGGTCGTCCAAATAATTGCACAGCAAAACGTTTGTTTGTTTGCTTAAAACATTTCAAAAAGTCAGATTATGTGCGAAATTTGAGACATGAACTTTTAAATTATTATCCAAAAACTAGCAGGAAGGTTAGATTTGATGCGGTACCGTGTTTGTTCTTGCCGCCTTCTGTAATCGTTCCAGATTTTGAATTAAATGAAACACCCATGAACATGAAGAAAGTAACAATGTAAGTATTTATTTATTTTTGTTTTGTTTTAAGTCTTTTTTTAGTTATTTTGTCTCATTGAGTATAGAGAGTCGAGAGGTATGAAAGAAAAGGTGACTCATATGATTAAATTTAAGTTTGTTGTATACTCTTTGGAATTGTCGACAACTCTTTTTTTTTATTCTCATTTTGAGTTCATGTGAGTGCGAAAGTGAAAACAGATTTTTTATTTCTTGTTTTCTCCTTTGCACTCATTTAATTTGGAAAGGAGCTAGAACAAACAGTGTCATTGTGGTTTGTGTGTTAGTTAGATTTAAGATTCTGTTGCATGTATATATGAAGTAATGTTTCGTAAAGGGATGAACATGAAACTTCAAGACAGGGTTGCCAATTAGATCAATTTTAAAATATTTGTAGCCCAAATCGGATTCTAAAAAGTAGCCCAATTACAATAAACAAATTTGATAGCTTCAATCGGAATTTTTTTTTAAAGATAAACAACTGAAAATATATTTAATTTTGTTTGTTCATAAAGATAAATGATTTATTAATATTAACACAGTTGACGGTTAGTAGAAGTACCCCTGTCGTGATGGTCTTAGGTTCAAACTAGGGATGCCAGACGTCCCGCTACGCGCGGGACTGTCACGGAAAACCGTCTTTGTCCCGCAAGTGTCCCGCGGCAAAGTTTTGTCCCGCCTTGAAGATAAATGTCCCGGAAATCCCGCAAAAATACCTTTAATTTTTTCTTGTTCAATACTTTTCTTTTTCATTTTAAGTGCGTGCAACATGGCCTTTAATTTTTCATAAAGTCGAACCTTTTCTCCTTCGGTTCACTGAACGCAACTATTGTTCGATATTTGAGAATCGAAGTTCTTGGTGAGAGAGACAGCGAATATTTTACGTTGTTTACTTTTCCATTGTAAAACACTCACACAGCTACAAATCGGTCGATTGTACATACCTTCAAACTTATGCCCTGTTTATTCAGCGATTCTAGAATTGCAAATATCGTGCGGGAGGACAAAATGTACTAAAATTGCACAAAATATCTTGGCTCCTGCTTCCAAAAAGATGATTATTTTGGATTTGACGAAAGATTCAAATAAACCATTTTCGATTGGCACTGATGCGTCCAATAAATATTAAAATATTTCCGTTAATTGTAAGCTATTTCAAAAGTAGTCATGGTGTCTGCACCAAGTTATTAAACTTTTATAATTTGTATTCTGAAAAATCAAAAGATATCGCAGAATCTCTCAAAAGAGCAATTATATCACCAAGTTTATTTGTTTAAAATATAACAGCATTTTCAGCTGATAACGCAAATGTAAATTTTAGTAAAAATCAATACGTTTTCACGGAATTCAAAAAAAAAATAGTTTTATTATTTCAATGGGATGTAATTGTCATATTTTGAATAACACTTTAAAGAAAGCTCAGACCATGTTAAGATTCGATACTGAAACCATTATTATAATGGTTTATAATGAATTTAGTTCAAGCACTAAAAACGTTTCCGAACTTAAAGTGTTTATGGAATGGTGCAATGAGGAATGGTCCGAGCTTTTGAGACATGTTCCTACTCGTTGGTTCTCGTTAGTTCCTGCCGTCACGACGACGGCCTGTCTACGTTTTGAAAAAAAATGTGTGATTTTGTTTTTTCTTTGCCTATTTCTAACGCAAGCTCTGAAAGAATTTTCAGTTTAATGAAAAGAAGTAAGAAATAAAATATCAATGTCTGTGTTAGAAGCAAAGCTTATGATAAAGCAAAATTTCGATATGTCTTGTAAAGAATTTAAAGAATTCTGTTTAACGAAATACGGCTTAAACGAAATAATTTCTAAAATTACATCAGCCCAAAAATATGTTTAAATTGTTTATTTGTTATATTTTATAGTTTTACGTAACTGTTTTTTTTTCTGAAGAATGTTAAGTTTCTATTTATTTATTTAATTACAATAAGGAAGTAAATCAATATTTATGTTGAAATAAAAGAATGTTTTTAAACTAAAGAACAATTTTGTTTTTCATTCACTTAAATATTTTTTTGTCCCGCGCAGAAATTTTTCAAATCTGGCATCCCTAGTTCAAACCCTACCTGTGCCATCTAGTTTTTTTTTCAATAGTATACTGCCTCTTGCGCGAGGAATTGACAAATTCTCCAAGAGTAATTTCTGTCATGAAAAGTGCTTTCTCAAATCAGCCGTTCGGATTCGGCTTAAAACTGTAGGTCCCCTCCATCCCTGACAACAGTACTTGCACACAGGAATGGTTGAGAGTTGTAAGTCACTAGGCCGTAGTTCTCAACGGACTGTTGCGCCACCCAATTAATTTATTATAATTGCTTTTGAATGATACAGAATCTTCAAAACAAAGTCGATTTTTAAGTGTATTAAGTATTGTAATTTAGAAGGCAATTTGAATAGATTTTTACCAATTTACAACTTAACTTTTTTTACATTTTTTCAGACCAAGCAAACAGTCTTTTGAACCGAAACCAAAAACAAAAGGCAAAGCAGACAAAATTGTAGTGTCAACGCCCACTCAAATTCTAGCAATGAGGTATTGTGCAGTAGTTGGTTGCAACAATAGCAATGATAAAATACGAATTCAAAATCCCGTGAATTATGTTGAACCTAGTTTCTGTCAGTTTCCGAGAGATGAACAATTACGAAAACTATGGTTGTACAGATGTGGTCGTCAAAATGATTGCACAGCAAAACGTTTGTTTGTTTGCTTAAAACATTTCAAAAAGTCAGATTATGAGCGAGATCATCCAAAAACTAGCAGGAAGATTAGACTTGATGCGGTACCGTGTTTGTTCTTGCCGCCTTCTGTAATCGTTCCAGATTTTGAATTAAATGAAACACCCATGAACATGAAGAAAGTAACAATGTAAGTATTTATTTATTTTTGTTTTGTTTTAAGTCTTTTTTTTTAGTTATTTTGTCTCATTGAGTATAGAGGGGCGAGAGGTATGAAAGAAAAGGTGACTCATATGATAAGTTTGTTGTATACTCTTTGACTTGTCGACAAGGACAACTCTTTTTTTATTCTCATTTTGAATTCATGTGAGTGCGAAAGTGAAAACAGATTTTTTATTTCTTGTTTTCTCCTTTGCACTCGTTTAATTTTGAAAAGAGCTAGAACAAACAGTGTCATTGTAGTTTGTGTGTTAGTTAGATTTAAGATTTTGTTGCATGTGTATATGAAGTAATGTTTCGTAAAGGGATGAACATGAAACTTCAAGACAGGGTTGCCAATTAGATCAATTTTAAAATATTTGTAGCCCAAATCGGATTCTAAAAAGTAGCCCAATTACAATAAACAAATTTGATAGCTTCAATCGGAATTTTTTTCTTAAAGATAAACAGCTAAAAATATATTTAAATTGTTTGTTCTAGATAAATGATTTATTAATAATAACACAGTTGACGGTTAGAAGAAGTACCCCTGTCGTGATGGTCTTAGGTTCAAACCCTACCTGTGCCATCTAAGGTTTTTTTTTTTCAATAGTATACTGCCTCTTGCGAGGAATTGACAAATTCTTCAAGAGTAATTTCTGTCAAAAAAAGTGCTTTCTCAAATCAGCCGTTCGGATTCGGCTTAAAACTGTAGGTCCCCTCCATCCCTGACAACAGTACTTGCACACAGGAATGGTTGAGAGTTGTAAGTCACTAGGCCGTAGTTCACAACGGACTGTTGCGCCACCCAATTAATTTATTATAATTGCTTTTGAATGATACAGAATCTTCAAAACAAAGTCGATTTTTAAGTGTATTAAGTATTGTAATTTAGAAGGCAATTTCAATAGATTTTTACCAATTTACAACATAACTTTTTTTATATTTTTTCAGACCAAGCAAACAATCTTTTGAACCGAAACCAAAAGGCAAAGCAGACAAAATTGTAGTGTCAACGCCCACTCAAATTCTAGCCTCAACCATAGCCCCAAACCCTACTCCAACTCTTACTCTAACCTCAACTCCAACACCTATAACGACAACGTTTAATGTCTCATGGCAGAATAAGCTTTCCGATGCAGATCGCCTGCAATCTGAGTTTATCGATCATGTGGTTATAGCATATTTGAATCGATGCCGATCCCGAGCTGGCAACCCTAATGTTGGCATGCCTGGTTATATTTTAAAAGGGAAAGCTCAGGAAGCAGAAGTTTTGTTGGGTGCACGTCTTTCAGATCGTTTTAATTGGGTTGAAAGGTTTAAGCCAAAAATTGCTGAATATGATGCAAAAGGAATAGTCTTATCACCAGTTCCTCAGTCACTTAACGTGGCTGATATAATAAGCGATGAGTGGCCAAATTTTGCCAAAGAAAAAGGTTTGGATATAGGCGAGGACTCAGAAGAAACTATCAGTGTACATGAGGACGATGAAATAGCGGCTATTAATCATGATGTTGTTTCACAAAGCCAGTACGTTTTGCAACTTATTTTATTAAATTCAAAACAATGGTTGGCTTACATACTTTTTTCTATTTTCTTTTAATTTGTTTTACAGATCCATAACGCCGCCGCCACCGGTAATGGAAGAAACCTTCGAAGATGCGCCTAGGGAAATTCTAGAAGATCAAGATCAAGTAGAAAAGGATAAGCACGAAGAATTTCTAAGACATGTTATGATGTCATTTATTAGACGTTTTAATGCAACATGGCCGCATGCTCACATTCCCGATATAATATTGAGTGCAAAGTTTAGAGAAGCAACCATAATTTTGCAATCGAATATCAAAAACAAAAGCATATGGTTTCGTGAATTCAGAAATAGGAAAAATAACTCTCCCGATGAATTCTTCTACAACGAACCCAATCAATCTTTGGACATGGCTGACATTATCGAAGTAGAACGGTGTAAATTTAATTTTGACTATGTAATAGCACTTTCTAAAAAAGGTGAGCCGAAAAAAGGTAGGCCGAAAAAAGGTATTGCCAACGAAAAAACAAGATTAACTGCGAAAGAAATTGAAATCATCACCAGCGAAGAGACAAGATTAACTGCTGGAGAAATTAAAATCATCAACAGCGGAGAGACAAGATTAACTGCGGAGGAAATTGTAACCATCAACAGCGAAGACACAACATTGACTGCTAATGAATATGAAATCATCACCGAACCAAATCAATCTTTGGACGCGTTTATTGAGGATATTATCAAAGAAGAACCACCCAAAGTCATCTTTGAAGATAGTATAAAATCAATTTTAGAAGAAGAGAGTGAGGCGGAGGAAGTTGAAGATACTATAACATCATCAGTTTTAATAAAAGGAAGTGATCTAGAAAAAGTTGATGATAGTACAAGACCAGTTTTAGTAAAAGAAAGTGAGCCGAAGGAAGTTCTTCAAGTTATTGACAGCGAAGCAAAGATTATTGAGGATGAAACTGAGCAAAGCTCTAATTTAATAGAAACCTACGAAGAGGCACTAGACTGTTTGAGTTTATTAAATAACTATGCCTTGGATTTGGGCGATTTTAATGCTTTGACACTAATAAGGCAAGTGGACTCATATTTAAGAAGTGATGATTGTAAATAAAAGATGTTAAATTAATTATAAGAAAACTCGTATCTTTAATAAAACATATTTGTATATTTTTTAATTAATAAAATTCAGAAATTGTTACTTTATTCACTCGCCTCGATACTTACTTCAGCTAGTTTCATAAAACCTCTTTTTTAAAACTACCATTTAATTATGTACAATGTACATATACCTACCAAAAGTTTCTTGGATCGCAAGTTTTTTTTATTATCATTTCCTAGTTTACCTATTCGTCCAAAAACCTTTTGGAAGAGGGTTTATGTTTCTAGGAACACAGATATATGTACACTTTTGAATACCTACCCTCTAAAAACAAAACAGAAATTCCGTTCAATGCCCTCAAGTCCCAATTTTGAAGAAAATGATAGCAGTGAGTAAAGGTGAATCAATGGTCAAAATATTCTTCACCTGTGTGGATTAAAAGTCGAGAAGGCAAATCACTTTTTTGTAAACTATTAATTTTATCTTATTTATTTAAAAAATAAACTTAAAAACGTCTTAACAACTAGTTTTTTGTTTTGAAAACTACGACTGTTTTGGTGGATGATTTTTAAAAATAATCTCCAGTGTTGATAACAAACCGATAGCTCTATAATTTTCTTCACGCAACGCAAAATCCTCCAGAGGCTTGAGGTGTTCCAGAGCTTGCTGATATGTTTCAACAATCGGTTCCGACATCACCACCGGACCACTAGTGTCTTCCGAATAAAAATCAAAACAACCATCATCATCATCTTGACTCGCATCAATTGATTCCACTTTTTCCACCTTAAAGTCTATGTTAGAATTATTATTTTTCGCCTTAACACCATAAAATTTCTCCAAAGCTTGTTTGAAAGATATTTTTTGGGCGTCCTTTAATTTGTTCTTGCTAACTGAATAATTTACCGGCGGACAGTGATCAAATGGATTTCGGTTGTACTCTCTTTTTAGCATTTTTTGGCATGCTAATTTTTGTTCTTCATCGACTAAGATTGCAATTTCCTCTTCACTGCAAATTTTGGCATTGGGGTCAATGGATTTTATGATCTCGATCAAATCCAATGATTGGGCTATTTTACCATTCAACATCACAACACCAGCACCATTATTATCGCTATTACTCAAATATTTTTTTCGAAACTTTCTCAGCCAATAGTCGTCTATGTTGATTGTGAGGGTAGCACCTAATAGATTTCGTATCTCTGAACCGATTCGCTGGAGTTCTCGACGCGATGTGCATAGGGTTTTGCCAAACTCTGGATGGCATTCAGCCCTCTTTGACCACTCGAAAACCGATTGATTAATCAATTTTGTAAAATTGTATTTTTTCCTTTGTGCGGCTGCCATTTCCTCTGCCCGGGCTAGTTCCTCTTCGGCGAAGCCTGGTGGTGCCTTAAGGTTTAAAGAGGGTACAGCTCCCAAAGCCAAACGTTTGAAACCAACATGCCAAGGGTGGAAGTGACTAGAGCAGATGTAAGGGCGTTTTAAAGTTCGAATTGTGTGCTCTGATTCATGACAGATCGATATCCAAGTTTCGTACAATGGACTATCGCGTGCGGGAAAGTTGAAAAATCTCAAATCCTTATGATCACGAGAATTACCCCTGCAACCGTATATGTTGCACTTTCTTACATCTGGCATTGTTTAGTTAAAGGTGGGTGGGTATATTTTTAAAAGCAAGAAGCTGCAATAGGTACTTGAAAAATCGACAGCGGGGCACACTTAAAAACTACCAAACTCCTCTGATTTATTAAGAAGAAACAAAAAAATTAATTCACGTTCGAGGGTTTAACGAAAAAAGAAATTAACACAATGAAACAAAAATAAAAACAATTTGCTTGAGTCTTCGCACTGACTCAACCAGCAAAGCAACTACTCAAACTCAACGATAATACTCGCTCTGTTGTCTCGACTACAACTACAACCCAAATGGTATAGTTCTCTGACGCTGAATCTGGCATGGTATGACATAGTTTGGTCTCCCTCTTTCAAACTGTATTCCTCCCAGCTGGCTCTGTTAGTACGGTCATTTCGATTCAAAAACTTGTTGTTCATGCAGGGGCTTTCGATTATTTTCTCTTTGTTTGGCCGGGGCTGTTAGATGCGAAGCAAGGTCTCTGAGTGTGAATGCGATGGCAGCAGACGTATCTACAAAATATGTACTCAGTTTCGCTGTACCTACTTGGGAGTACATAAATTCATGGAACCATAGAAGCTATATACAAGAACACTGAGCATGAAGCATGAAACGAGGCATTTATTTCTATCGGTAGGTAGGAAGGTACGAGTAGGCTTAAGTATACGATGCGAATAAATAGAAAGAAAAGAAGCTACCTACCTACCTGCAGTTTTATATATTGAGTATAGATCTCTATTTTAAATTAGGGATGACGGCTGTGGAAGACTGTTTTCTTTGGAACTGATGTCTTAGAAGCACGTGAGAAATTTATAATGCCGAGCCATGGAAATAGAGTAAGTTGTTGTTGTTGTTAGGTTACCTTAGTTTAGTACCTACTATTTATTTTATATATTTAGGGCTGAAGGGCATTCATCTTACTTCATTCACATAGAGGAAGGAACCAAAACATCTTAAAAACCTACCTATGTGCCTACATACTTATGAGAAATCTGAAATGACCCTAAATATAGTTTGTTGAGAATGCCGCGAGGTTAAGGAAGCGATTATGATGGCTACAATTTGTTGGAGTGCTATTAATTTATGTTGACCTATTTATTTATACCTATATAGGGTGTGCCATAAATAATGGTTTTAACTGAATATTGTTAAAGGTCAGGTCATGGTCTAAAAGAATTTGATATTTTGTCTGTACGGCATCCTAAAGGTTTTCAAGTATTATCAGTTATTTTAATGAAATTTAAGGAAAATAAACACCTATACTTTTTGTCAGTTTTTTACCTAACTTACCTAATTTTTAATGTTCCCGCTAGTTTAAAATTTGCTAATTTTCAGCACACAAAACATTGGCATTACCATTTGACTAAAAATAATGAATACGTGGATGTATCTTTAAATGTGTATGACTTAGTGTTGGTAACTTATTTCCAAAACTTTTCTTAATTTTTAAAGATTCTTTAAAGGTATGAATTTTACCATTTCCTAAGCTCGAATCTAAAGTTAGGTAAATCAATTTAAAAGATATTATTTAAAAATAAATAAGAATGAAAAAGATTTAAATTTGATAACTCAATTTTTTTTAATTTTATAGGTACCTATTTTTCATGATTAAAAGCACCTTATTGAAAAATAATTAGCTTGATTTACCAAAAATGCCACCACTTTACTGTAAGAGCACAATTTTAAACGATCTTGAACAATTCTCAAAGAAATATTTTGTCTACAGACTAAAAGCCAGTCGCAGGAGTTTAAGTTCTACAGTGGGGCCTGATTATGAGGTTTGCGGCGGATCGTTCTCAATTCGACTCGCGTCGTATTTTCTTATTAACGAGTTCGGCACGAAGCCAAAATAGTTCTTCCTATATTACAGTGATTTGACACTTTTGGTTTGATTTTTTCTTCCTACATTCCAGTGATTTGACAGCTTTCCACAAATTTTGTTTTGTTTTGATTGAATTTGTGAAATTTGCGGTGATTTAATTCAAATTTTATTTTGGATTGTGGATAAATTATAAGAAAATGAAAATAAAGCTAACTCACATTTTTATATAATAACAATCAAGAAAGATTCCATGAAATCGAACAGTGAATAATAATAAACACTCTTTCACCTGTGCATCCACAAAAAAAGCTGTCGGATTTCAACTCACCAACAAACATTATGACATTTCAAATTCGCTTTCGAATTCGTTAATTGGTCGAATTCAAAACGAAGAAGGAAAAAGGGAAAGCAATAATTGAAAAATGGAAAAACGATTTGCCGCGAATCCCATAATCAGGCCCCTGGGCTCCATCGATTGCTTAACTTAAAACTGAAAATAATTTACAATTTAAAAAATAACCTAATCAATGGAACCGGTGTGTATAACAATGCAACATTAAAATTAAATGGCAACTTACATTCCTGATACTTTGATTGTAGCCTTTTTGGATAAAAATTATATTTACGAGAGTAGCCTGATAACGTAAAGTGATGCCTTTTTTTGGTAAAATATTTTTAATTGCGGCAAATAGGAACTAGAAAATGTAAAGTAAGAAGTTTCAAACTCAATATTTTAATCAAACAAGATATCACGATGGTAGAGAAGTCGAAAATAGTGCGCCCGGTTATTTAGTAAGTCTTTCGGTTTCGTTCCTCGTCCTCATCAACTAAACTATTAGGTCGATTGAGTTCAAACTTGGAAATTATTGTTTTGAGCATATCCGTACTGTTCATTTTTTAAGACTAAAACTTAAAGTAATCCCCATTAAAATTTTGTTGGTTAAAAATCGAAAATGTTCTCAAATTTTCAAAATGTTACAAAGCAAAAAAAAATTGAAATAAGCATTCAAGTTGTTACGACATAAGGTTATTTTTTAAATGCCCAAAATATTAAAAAAACAAAAATCATTTTTGGACAGCTTGAATCCAAAACTCACTTAAAAATAGAATTGCATTAAAACAACCCTTTTCTCGAAAACCATTTGTACCTATGCGGTTTAGAAAAATTAGCATACCAATATTATGTTAGGTCATGGCATAACATTTCACACCATATTCAGTTTACACCAGTTCTTATGAAACACCCTGTATACTACATACCTAATTGAATAATGCATATTCATTTGGGTTGTCGAGTACTTTCATCCCACCTGTTACTTACTTTGGTGGAACTTAAATAAAAGAGATATTTTATCTGGATAGACAGACATTTTTTTAGAATCAATTTTCTCATAAATATAAAACATTGAATAAAACTTAAGTTCTGATAACAAAATGAAATGCGTTTATTCAATATACCTATAATTACATACAGAAGAGAGCATAAGTGAAGGTACCTACTCCTTATGATGGTCAAATAATTTTTATCAAAACTTAACCTTCAACAATGTAAACTAAGAAAATGACTATGAATTCCACCGATGGACGTTTAATTGAAATGAAACACTACACAATACGCAATTATTTGTATTTATTCATGAAATACAAATTAATTTTTTTATGGGTCTTAGAAGATGATGGGCTAAAAAACTGTGTTTTTTAAATTTAAATTTTCCTCGTAAATTAGCCTCTATTCAAATTTATACCTAAACATTCATTTTCTCGGATTTGTTTTGAGGTGACTTATGCCATTTTTCCCCTGGACCTTTAATATTGTTTACACTTAAAATACTTTAAGTTGATTACCTAATACTTGACCTTTTAACCTCGAAACTTCTCTCAAATTCTTTAACATTGAGTAGATTAGTTCCTTTGTTACTTAGAAGTTATTTGTTGACATTAAGCATGAATTATACCTTTTAATTGGGTTTTGTTTTTTATCACGTGGTTCCATATGCGTTTTTCGAGGTAGTCCCAAAAGTGTGGATTCACATCTAAGGCACTGATTCGAATCATTGTCTTGTTGGAAATAATTTTTTTTTATTATTATTAAAAATATGTACTTTAAGAATAGTTTATTCCCATACTATTGAGTTTCTATAAAACTCGTTTTACCGTTAAACTAAGTTTAAAAAATTTTCCAGTTTTTCAAAAATTTGATTTGTATATGTAAATCAAATAAAAATAGTTTTTCAATAATAGGTCCGTTCGCGTACTCTCCTAAAACAGTCCAATTTTACTAAAAAATACGAAATTTAACCAAATCCTGTTCGCGTACTCAAAAATTTCGTAGTTTTTCGTAAAAGAGAGCGCTCCTTAGAGACTAAAATATTTCCCCAACCTACGAATTTCAGCACAAGAAATTTCTTTGGTCTGATTTGTGAAAATTTCAAATTTGATAGAAATTCAAATAAATTAAATAAATTCCTCGCTTCTGCTGTCAGTTATAAAATTTAAAAACAAATTTTCAAAGAACAGCAACAAGACAGTATAATACTGTGTGAAAAATTTGTTGTTTTCCCGTTCCCTTACTTTTTTGTAGTTTTTTTTTTAGTGAGAGAATTTTACCCCCACTCTTTAAAATATTTCTTTTTACGAATTTCAGTGCAAAAAGCACGCGAACGGACCTAATATAATAATTTGATTTACATTTAATGTAAATCTAGGAAACAATTTTGAATTTTAAAGTTTATTTTGTTCGTATTTCTTTTACTCACTGTGAACTCCTACTTCAAGTTTTTTAATGGATAGCACCTTTCGATGGCTCTCTTGCTTAATCTTAGGATTTTAAATACCTTTTCGCATACTACACCACCCTTTCCCCTCACCATACAACTCCACTGCTCCACTTTTGTTTCCCTTAAATAATGAAAAATAATCTAAAAAAATGTACCTATCATTGAAACAGAAAAAAAGATGTCATTTTAAAATAAACAATTATTTAAGTTTTATTTTAAAAATTAAAACTTTGAAAATCAATTAAAAATAGAAATAAATGTTTCTTCGTCCTAAGATCCGCATAACAATAAACAAATTAATTAGAAAATCTTCAAGCAGTTCTTCCTTTAAAGTGATTTTGAAGTCTCTCCACAAATCCAATCAATCGAAAATTCTCCTTACAAAGTGCAAATGTTTCCAAAAGCCTTATCAATCTAATGGCTTCATCTTTGGTTTTAATCGTTGGCATTTTAGAGAATTTCGTTCCTGAAGTAAACATTCGTAAACTATCAAGTTTTACCTTATCCCCTTGATTTATTATAACATTTAATTCATTATTTATTGGTTCTTCGATTATAATTGGTTTTATAGTAGAAATTGTATTTCCATTTGTTAAACAATCATATTCAATCTTCACTTCGTCATTTAATTCAAGACTATCTTGCAGTTGTTGATGTTGTTCGGAGGACTTTTCTTCAAACTCATCTACTTCTTCGATAAGTTCTTGTTTTACGAATGGCTCACTGTTTACAGATTCTGTTGTCACTGTCGAACATGGAACTTTATGGGAGTTCGAACTATCCTTTTTATTGGATTTCTTTATTGAAGTGGTATTTTCCTCAATGATAAATTTCATTCGTTTTAGCCTGATTTTAAGCATTTTTAATTTTCCAAGGGTTCTTTTACTCTTTGCCATGTTTGGTTCCCTTTGTGGGGGAGTTTTGTTTTTAGGGATTTTTAAGGCCTTTGACTGAGACCCCTTGTTTTTATCTTTCTTAGCACAGCGTCTTGTTGCCGGTGTTGTTTGTTTTTCTACCGCACCATTCTGTCGCGCCGGACGACCGCGACGACGACGCTCTCTAAATTCTGCTACTTTCGGCATTGCTCTTCTTTGGAACCTTTCTTTGAATAAGCACTTCTATTGAAGTGAAGTTACAAACACCTGGTTTTTGGTAAACAGAGAAATAAGACATAACTTTTATCTTCAGAACTTATATGTAGGTAGTACTTTATATATACAGGTAAATGCATATGAATACAAATAGTTTTAAGGTTAAGTAAATAAACAATAAATTATTAAAAAAAAAACGTACAATTGAGAAGAGAGTGCACCGCACAATATTGATTTTGGAGGGAGCAAATTTGTGTTCTCTTAAGTGACTTGGCTTTTGTTTACATTTTTTCACAGATGTTGCACTTATTTCAAGAAGAAAAATAGTTTCTTAAAGGAGTTTTAATGTTTATTTATAATTCTGTAGAACAGCCACTTAATATTTCACTTCTTTTAGTTCTTTTTTAATCAAAAAATAAGGAAACCAAGTGAGCACACGTCTACTATTCTGCTTACAAAACTTATAATGAAACCACAATGTTTGTTTTTATTAAGAGATGATGTTGTTCATTGACAGACAGGAAGAGCTTGTTCGCATGGGGAGGGAACTGTTGCTATGACGAAAGAGATTAGTCCAGAGATGTCGTTTGAGAAAAAATATGCGATTCGAAACTATTTTATTGTTTTATTTTAGAGTGTGATGCGTGGACACAAAAAACACTAAAATGCATTGATATAGATTTAGTGGCATTTGCAGCTCTTTAAGTCAGGTTACAAAGGCGGATGAATTAAGAAAAATAATTACATTGATTAGGAAAGGATTTTGAAGCAACGATTTGCAAACGTTGTTCAGGAGAAAGTTTATTCATCATGAAATGGCAAACCCAACTTAGTATAAATCAAGTGACAACTGTCAAAAAGACTAATTCCCTAAAAAGTATTGGTAGATTGAAAAGCACCCACAATCAAAACTTACAAAAAAATCACCAACAAATTTTTCTTTTACATCAGGTTTTTCAAATATACCTCTTTGAACATGTTAAAAGCAATAATTACAAACTTTGTTCTTAAGGCCAATGTAAGACAAAAATAGTTCTTAACAATACATTTTGTATTGTTTTTCAAACTAAAATTCTTTATCTTTTACACACAATTTATATCATTTTAGTATCCTACTTAGATTCTAGAAATGTTAATTAGTTATGAGTCTCATTTTCTATACTCTATATATGAAATTTTGAAAAACCTTCAATATAATTTTGTCATGGTTTTCAAAATTACGTTTAAGAGTTAATCTCTAGATCTTATTTCAAATCCGAAATTCAATTTTTTTAATTATTTGCTTAGATTTTAACCATTTAACTTATGTATTTGGATGGCTATATAAAAATAAGTCTTAAAGTGGTAACAAAAGTCAAATGGTGAAAAGATGATTTTTTGTATTTTACTTAATAATTCCCAATTTTTCACAAACTTTTTTCGAAACGACTTGAAGATATATTCATATATATATATGCGTACGTTAAATTCTTCTTAGTTATAGCGACGTTTAAAGACTTGGACTTTTCTTTGTGGTGGGCAGTGTCTCAAATCAGTTAAATAACTTTGTTTCATGTATCATAAATATCTTAAAAATGTATTCAATTTAGATAAAATTGCACTTTTTACGCTGTCAACACCCCAACATTTTGGATTCAAAATTTAGATGTGATCGTTCACCTATGTTCACCTTCTAATGTTGTCAGATTTTTGGCCAAGCATTTTAACCAATTTTTTATCAATCATCTAACACCCAATTTTACATAAAAACAATTTCAAAATAAATGTTAATATTCTCTGTCATCTGTCTAGAAAATTGTCTTCCAATGAGTCTACCAATTTTTTGTTTTCTAAAGTCTTCCAATCGTGTAAACAATTGTCGGCAATTGTCAGCCAATTTTACGAAAAACGGCAAATTTTCATGTGATAGAAAATTGCCAATTATCTCTTAATTCGATGCTATTGGAAGAGGATATCAATGAAGTGACAGCTGTCAGAGATAATAAATAAAGTTTTTCGTGGTAAATTCTTGACAGATTGAAACTAATAAATTCTGATACTTACCTCGTTCTGAAATAAAGTCCAATAAAATAAAAGAATATTTTGAAACTATGAAAAATTCAGTGATTGGATTAGGGAATACAATACTAATCCCAATTTTCGAATGACATTTCAATTTTTAGTTTGTGACAAATGGTCGCACGGTCTTTCTACAACTCACTTATCTGTATTCTGTAATCGGCATGATTTTGTTAAAACCACAGCACTGTTTTGCGCCTTTTTTGTTGTTATCTTTCTCTACTACCTTCCCTGCTCTTTAACATAAAGAGCACCAAATGCAAAGAAAAAAAGAGAATTTTCTCAGATGGTGTTCGTGTTTCTCATCGCATTCAAACTAAGTAATTTTTATAGATATACATATGTTTATATTGAGAAATTAAAGTTGCTGAATTGCATTGCAACGGAACTCCCAAGAATACGAATTGTCTGCATGTGAAATAAAATTAATATAATGAAAACCAGTGCTGTCGTGTGCAACAAATTTCTAGTTTCTTCATTTATGCAAACAAAAAATCAAATTGCTTGTTTCCAACTTTAAGATTTTGTCATATAAGTCTAAAACACAAGGTGACCTACAATTTTTAACGAATCCAAAAAATTTACATAGACAAAAATTAGATTTATGAAAATTAAAATTCTATAAAATATTGACACAACAATTTATTGTCAATATCGTACATATTATTATAAACTCAAGTCAATTTCAATAAAATATATAATTTATTTATTTAGCTAACTTAAAAAAATATTAAAGTTTTGCTTATTTATTTATTATTAGAAATATGCTTTTCAAGCCTTTCCAAAAATCCTATCAATCGAAAATTTTCATTCATCATTGCAAAATCTTCTATCAATTTTATACACTTAGAGACTTCTTCTTGATTTTTGAGAGGTTCCCTCTGTGCGAATTTAGTCCCTTTTTTAGCTGTGGCACTAGTGGCGTCTGAGATTTGAGGTTTTAATTGCTTTGTGATAGTAACTTGCATTTGTGTTGTTGGTTTTGAAACTGGAGTTAAATTTGTGATAGGTGTTGGAGTTTTTTGGACTGCATTTATTGACGTTAGTTGCGGTGATGAAGTTGTTGATGTTGATGTTGAAAGCACCGGTGGTGTTTGAATGCGTGTTGATGTTGAAGCTACCGGTGCTTGAATTCGTGGTGATGTTGAAGCTACCGGTGTTTGAATGCGTGGTGTTGTTGTTAGTGTTGAAGATACTGGTATTTGAGTGCTTGTTGAAATCGTTGGTGTAATTTTAACTGGAGTAAAATTCTGCAAACATCCTGTTCCTGTGGCTTTTGTGAGAGATGATTTTGAAATTGATGGTGTTGTAATTGTTGGTGGTTTTGTAGATACAGGTAGTTGAATACGTGTTATAGTTGTTGAACGCAATTTGACTGGCAAAATATTAGTTGAAGTTTCTGTGGGTTTTGCAGGTACTGAATTTAAAGCTGATATTGACATTGTGGATAGTGGTAGTTGAATGGAATTCGAAGTTTTTGGTATAAATTGAGCTGGCGCAAAATTCGATGGACATATTGTGGATTTTGTCGGTAAATGACTTAAAGCTGGATCTTGAACTGCTGATGGAATTGATTGAACTGTCGGTATTGAAACTGTAGGTAATGCTGAAACTGTTGATGTAACTGTTTGTGTTTTAGTGATTGCCGGCATTTGAATGCGTTTTATACTTAAAGATTTAGATTTTGTTGGTAAATTGTTTAGAACATCTTTTGCTGGTATTAAAGTTGACGTCAAAGTGGAGTTAGAAGATGCCGACTGCAGCGTTGATGTTGATATTGTTGATATTGTTGATGTTGATAAAGTTGCTTGTGTTTGAGATGGTGTGGAAGTTTGTTGAACATTTGTTTTAATTGATTGATGATTTGGCGCAAATTGATCTTGCATAAGATTTGTCAATTGAGTTGGTTGTTGTGTTAAATCAATGGATGGTATGAAAGTTTGTGATGGTATTGTTGGACTGTGGGTTAAATTTATTAAATCTGAACCTACAATTGGTGAATTAAATTGCAGTAAAAGTGGTGACAACGTTGTTGGTTGTCCGAATTGTGATGCTTGCATATTTGTTGTTATTGGTGTAATATACGGTATAGTGAGTTGATTTTGATTTGGTGCTGCCATTTGGAAGGTATAAATTATTCCACCTGGGCCAATAACTGAGGTTTGGGATTGTGAAGTTGTTGTTTCTTGAAGATTATTAGATGTTATTATATTTACAGGAAATATTGGATTCCATGTCTGGATGATTGTGGGCATCTGATTTGTTATTTCTGATGTTTGTAAGCTTGTTCTAATGTCTACTTGCGGATGGTTTAGATCCATAGTTGGTTGTTTTATTGCTGATGGAGATGGTTTCTGATCAACAGTTGGGTTTTTATCATCATCACTAATTGTTTCTGTTAATTCAAGTGAATTATGTTTAACTTTTCGTTTGCGATTCAGTTTTGTCAGGCTTAAATTTACAGAAATTGGGTTGTCAATTGATCCAGGTGAAGAACTTGACGGCAACTCAAACATTTGCATTGGTTTTACTTTTTTGTTTCTTTTTTTAAACATGGTAATTGGTTTAAAAATTGGTTTATCGTTGATTGTTTCTGGTGCAGGTTGATTTGAAGATACTGTGTTAATGATCTTATCATTTTCTGGAACACTAACAATTTCTTTTAAATATTGGTCTATATACTCAGTTTGATTTGAAGAGTTCGAGTCGTTTTCTATAGTTTTTCCACTTATTAAATCCTTAATTTTTTCTACTTCAGGTATATTTGGAGATTTAAGTTGGGTTTGGTCCTGCATCGTCGTTGTGCCCTTATGTATTACATTAAGACTTGGGTTTTTAGGATCGGTACATACAATCATTGGTTGAAATGTTTCTTCTTTAGAATTTTGATTGGATGATATTATATTGGCTACATTCTGTACAGTTTTTCGACCAAAAATAGTACACACCGGAAGCTCCTCTTCAATATCAAGAAAATCTGTATTGTTTTTATCATACATAGAAGTATTTGCTTTTGTCGGAATATCTTCTACACAATCTTCTTTTATCTGATTAACTTCTATTATTTTCACATCACTGAACTCTTCTTCAATGTCATAAGTTATAACGCCATTTTCATTCGGAATTGAATTCTGTACTCGATCCTTACCCAAACATAGTTTTGGATCAAGAGATGCCCATTTGGGTTGTAAGTCATTAAAAATATCCATTGGAAGTATTGATTTGTTGAATTTATAACGTTCAATGCTTAGTTGCCTTGTATGTGCAGCTTTTAAATCATAGGTTTCGCGAAATTTCTCCAACCATTCTTTAGAAGCAAAAAATGATTGCAAATCCAAAATAGCTTTAAATTTAAGGGCAGTTGATGTTAGGATTGCATTTGACAAAGGAAAGTGTTTAAAATGTATTGAACGCCTTATCCATTCGTAGACAAGTGTCTCCAAAAAATCAACATCATATTTCATTGATGAACTATCATCTTTTTCGTTAAGATACATTTCAGTCTAAAAAAAAAAAAAAACATTGTTAGATATCCATTGGAAAGAATAGAATAATCAATTTTTTAATTTAAAAATTTTATTGATATATTGAATTGTATTTTATATAAAACTAGCCGACCCGTGCTCGCGTTGCTTCGCATTTTTTGAATATTAGTAGAAACTGATTTATATTTGAAATGTTAATACTTGCTATATTATAAATTGATGTTGATGCTGGAAGACAACCACGGCGATTTCGTGTGGCATATGCTCGTTGTTTATTTAATCTTTCCTCCCTTTCCCATGGTTGCTCTTTGCGACGTTGAGAACACATTCTTTTTGTGTTTATGGATTTTCTTCCGATGTTAGCCTTTCTTTTACCCATTTTATATTTCTATGCGATAAAAGAAAAACAACGAATTTAAGCTTGTTATGTACTCGTATTTAATAAAAAAATCAAAAAACACTTCCTTACCGAAATTAACACTTTAGAAAAAAAACTTAAGTAAAATATTACGTAGTAAAGGCCAAGCCGCACGTGAAAACAAACAAAACCATTTCAATTTTTTAGTTAAAAACAGAACGAAATTTTTGTCTATTTTCTTCTTTTCTTTCTTTTATTCCTACCTAGAAACGTTTTTTTGCAACCGAAAAATATAGTTTGCGGTTAAAAAAAAACAAGTTTGTATTTTTATTGTTCTCATACATCTATAGGTATGCGTGTGTAAATATCCATACACATTTTTTTATTCACCTGCTCATGTTCAGCGCAGTGCAACTGACTTAACCTACCCACATTTGCGTGCTCTTTTTATCGACGTCATTGTAAGTACCTTCTTCGAGTTATTTGTACAAAAAAATTTAACTTAATTTCAGTTTTATTGTTCTAGGAAGTGATACAAAATTGGTAATTCAAGCTATTATAATAGAACTTTTTTTATTTTTAAATTGGAAGAATTATAATCTATTCACTTCCTCGAACCAGAAAAATAAAAAAGATCTAATTTTTCTTTAGATAACTTAACTTAGGTAACTTAAAAAAAAGAGCCCACACTGCTCAGCGATGTGACGATAGAATTAGAGAAACAAAAAAATAATGTGTGTTTGTAGGTTAGTTAATGAACTATACAAAATACAATACAGAAAAATTAAATATGTAGGTAGGTAGGTAAGAGAAAAAACGTAACTATTAAATGGAACACATATTAACAGAGAAAGAGCATGGGAAGAAAAGAAAATTAAAAATGTTGGAATGATATTGAAATGAAACAAAGCAGCGACCTCGCGATTGTGAGGAATCTAATTTCCTGGATAAAATAAATTCAAAAAGTTTATAATTTGTTTTTATTTATTTCTCAGGTTGTACCTATGTTTAACTTAGAAGTGATTTTAGGCTTAAAATTTGCGCAACAATATTGAATTTATGAAGCAATGCTAATCTTTGTCGATTATTGTATAGGTTTTAAGATATGAGTGGTTGTATAAGTCAACTAATGAAAAAAAATGGACAAAAAATGTAAAATTAATAATATTTAAGTTTGACAAATAATTAATAAAAACAAATTAAAACCATAAACACTCATAACAATATAGAAAATAATAAAATATATTTCAAATAAATCGGTAAACTTCTTTCTGAGATCGTGCGTAACAAACTTTAAAATGGTTTCGCTTTTATATTGTAATAGTATATAGATCAGTTGTAAAACGTGAAACTGATGAAAAATCGGACTAATAATTCATAAAATAAAGGAAGAACTCCGATTTGTATAAACCCCGTGGTCTACCACAAGATTCTTTTTCTATGTTTGTGAAATTAATTATAATTTATTGTAAACCAATAAATTATAATTAAATATAAAATGTTGCTACACCCTGTAATTCCAAATTCACTTGAGTTTGGTATCTTACCTTTTTTATTCTCCAAGGTTTGACTGAATTTGTAGATGTATTTATTGACATGTGTAAACTTCATATATGTACATATATACATAACTATACATAGACTTCCATTTTAAAAAATACAAAAAGTTCTCTTTCAAAAAATTGCTGCGCTGCGCTGAACGCTGAATGTACACTAAAATTTTAGCACCTATAAGGTATATGTTTCACTAATTTTGATAGTTTATTATTATAAAATATTTAATAAACATTTAAAACTAAGTAGTTAATTTTATTTAGTACTTTGAGCAAAAATATACACTAAAATTAATTAAAAACTGGGAGCACTTCGTCTTTTGATATAGAAGTGCAATGAAAAATGAAAATGAGAAAATAGATATACAATCGGAATTGTGCTGAGTACTGAGGTGAAAAATGTTCTCTTAAATTTTTGCCAAATAAAGTATACATACACAAAATAAACTCACCAAAAGAAACACAAAGCTCCCACTTTAGATGAATAATTTTCTTGAAAACTGATGTTTATTTGAATGATATTCTTTTTACTGATTTACTTTTTAAATTATACTTTTTATGATGTACTTTAAAAATCATCGTTTTCAAAAATCCTACACTAAACTGAAAACCTGACTTTAAGATACATTTTAAATTTTTGAAAAGAATTTCTGGAAAATCTTTGAAACAATAATTTCAGTGTAAGGCAAAGTTTTTAAGTTATATTTTCATTAATTAAGATATCATCAATTGCAGATAAACAAATTAAGGAAGCTTCTATTTTTCAAGAATTTAACCCATATCCATTATTTTTTTTACATATCTATACAATTTTAATTTGTCTTTGAAATGCAATTTTTTAAACCTTTCCAAGATCAGCCTAAAACAAACTTTACGTTTCTTATTGCTGAAATTTCGATTTCTATCAAATCAACAAGTGGTAGCACTGTTACAAAACACAAACAGAAATGAGGCTTCTTTCACAAAACATTCGCTTTACATTTGCAACAAGAATAACCTACTTTTACTTAACGTACCTCTTTTTCGATGATTCCTGCTAACACTATGTTTTACCACTCGGTTGGATGGATAGCCGGTTGTAAAATTAAAAAATTCTTAGTGGAACTGAGCGGGATGACTTGATTTAAGTGTTACTGTGGTTTAACTGCTTGTCGCTTGAGTTGAGACCAAAATTCTTTAACAATTATCATTTTTAGCAGTGAATGCTGAATGATTTTCTCTTATTTTCCTCTCACAAGTCACTACACTACACATAAATTAAATTTCGGATTTGGAAGAATGAAAAATCAGGGCTGTCGTTTCAGAAGTATGTTAACATTCAATGCAACATAGTAGTAAACAATTATGTATGTATATGCTTATTTTAAATATACAGGAAAGTGGGGGACATAAGATCCATAAGATGATGAATGCAAGAAATTCAATTTTAGGAAAAATCATATATTCTAATATTTCGACTTGGCTACTGTCTACTTAAATTACAAGGAATGTACCTGATTGAAATTTGGGCTTAAGAAAATCAATGGAGATTTCAATAACTCAGGGATTTCTCCTTCTATTTTGAACTGTTAATTATATTGCAAATGTTTGTACATGGGAGTTTTTAGAGTTTTGAATGAAATGATGAGTAAAAGTAAAAAGTGGATGAAAATCCAATAAATGTTTTATTTTGAAAATTAAAAATTCTTCTTGAATTCATAATCACATAAACTCGGTCATAATCGCAAAATTCCAAAATAAGTAGTAGTAGAATTTTTCTGAAACTGACACTGTACATACTTTTTAAAGTTTGCATTCAACAAAATTTAAGTTGAAGCTGCAAACATAGGTTAAAGAAAGATTTTATTCATAACTTATCTTTTTTTATTCCTAACTTATTTCGTAATTTGGTTTTGGGGCGATTTCAGACTCATTGAGTCAAAAAATTACCTTAAAATCGTCACATAATTGTTAATAATCAGTAAAATATGTAATATAAAACAAACGAATCCACCGTACTTCTAAAGAAAGTGAGTTTTTAAAGATATGCCCAAAATTTAAAGTCAATCAGTTGTACTGGTTGACATGATTTTGTTCCTGGCAATCAAATTGCACTTTTGATGGCCTTGATTCCATTTTTTGAATAACATATTTAAAATATAATAATAAACAATGTTTAAAACATATATTTTAAAAAATTGAGCAGATAAATAAAATCTAAGTTTAGATTTGAAATCAACAGTAAAAATTAGGTCTAAAACGTATTTTTGAAAACTTTGAAAGCAAAGGTAGCATAATGCATAGAACATCGGCTCCGTAAGCGACTTGTTTAAAGTTCGAATCTCAGTGACTGTAGAAATGTTTTTCAATTAATAAGAACGGGCCAAAGAATACATTTTAAGTTTGCTCAAAATTTCATATAGAGTCAAAATAAAACTAATAGCAATTTTGAGCACATAAGTAAGGTACTAAATTGTGCTTTAACTTAGCCTTAAACAGCCCGGTTTTTGTTGTCTTTAGCATTTTTAAAGTATTATATTTTAAAAGCTTGATGAGATAGACAAATTTTATGGTGATGTTCGAACTCAAGACCAATTAATCCTTTACAAAATTATTTTTTTTGTTCATGTGACAGATGTAATTTTGTCCGACCAGTGATGAGTCCGTATTGTAATTAACACTTTTGAAGTGTTTTCAGTATTATCAAATAAGGAATAATTTTGTATTCAAATTCAGAAATGGAGAACGTTCCGTAAAGGTTTTTCCATCCATATTATATTTTTGGGAACAATATTCTTGAGGTTCTACTGGAAAATTAAAATCTAGCGTGGTCTTAGCTTTTAAACTCCCATTTACAGCCGTAACTTAAATGCACTCAATGTAGAACAATTGGTGTCTTTTTATCCACTTCAATCTAATTAATTTCGAAATTTTGCGAACAAAATGATATTGTAATCATTAATAATTTTTAATTTTCTTTTCTTTTACACACATTTTATATCTTTTGTTTTAATATTTTTTTTAATTAGAGCAATTTATTTAAAAAACGATTTAATTATAGATCCTCATAGAAAACAGGTTCATTGGATATCAGAGTATAGTACATCAACAGCACTGATTTCAGAGAATTAAGTAACAGCAAGAGAAACTTGATCACAAACACATTACATTACTCACAGCACAGTCTCATTCATTACTAATGAGCAAAAGAGATTGTATTGTATTGCTCTCCATAATGTGAGACAGGCAGTTTCTTTGCTTCGTCGCCCTTTTCATTAATATTCTAGGAGAACCTTTATACTTTTCTATACTCGACTTTCCACCCCAGTTAATTCACTACCAACAATTCAGTATTCTGATTTCAATTTAATGTACCTATACAATTTGATATATTATGAACTGTCAGAGAAAAATTTTGATCTAAAAATTAGACGTAACTTAATGTCATTAAAACAATGTTCACATTTGACTCTTTTTGAGTGCTTCATTTCGATGTTTCATTCTTTTCTCTTGCTTTCACCTGGTAGTTACAAAATATAGAGTAAGAGCGAGATAAAGTGATAATACGTTACTGATTACTGATACTCTATTCATCCAAAAAACTTCTTCTGTCAAAAGGGGAACTGTGTATCTTATGATAAAAATTCAAATTTTCAAAAAGTCACATGGCAGCCCTAAAGCAACCAGTCTATTGAGAGAACATAATACAACCTTAAATTCCGCTCTTCTTTATCATACACAGATATCCAGCTTAAGTTCAGTAACTCACTTCTCACCATCTGCAGCTCCGGCTGTTGCTCTCGCTCAACTAAAACTGTTTACTTTACTCGACTCGAATCGTTATTTTTTGCGAAACAAATAAAAATTTGTAAATAACTTTTTGTTTTGATAATTTTTTTTTAAGTAGTGTTTGTTAAAAATTATAACTTTATTAATTAATTATGCCGAAAACGGCGAAACCAAGTAAAGCGGTTAGTATAAAACAAAAATATGATCTAATTGCGGCGGTTAGATTGGAGAAATCTTTATACGACCCAAAGAAAAGTCACTTTAAGCCAAGGAATGGTTTGTGGAGTCAAGTAGCTGCACAGTGTGGAATGAAGAAAGGTAGGTAATCAAGGTACAGATTAATACATACCTATAATAAATACATACATACATATATTTTGTTGTGAACATTTTTAACTATATACAGACTATGTACAAATATTTAAGGGATTTATGTGTCCTTTGGGTATGAGACAGGGTGTTTCAGTTTTTATTAAATATCGAAAAGAATTTATTTGCGAACTGATAACATAATGCATTTATTAAAACACGTGGTTTGTAATGTATGTACATTAGGGTGGGTCAGATTTTTATTGACAATTTTTGTACGGGCGCAGTGATGAAATATTTCTAAACTTTGTGTATAACAATAATAGCCTTTAGTTTTATATTAAAATTTAAAACATGGTTGTAAAGGATGTTTTTTAGACGTGTGGTTTTCAAGTAGAAATAAAACATATACATATAATTTAATGTTGTGGACAAGAATGTAGCTTTATTATAATGAAAAGGTTTTGCTATGATGTTAAAAAATGATATTGGGCAAGTGGCCGCCGCGCCGCGACTTGCTTTCGACCTCCTTTTGCCATTATGTTGGAAATAAATGTGCACGATTCGCGAATATTGTTAAGCAGTAAGTCTATTAATTAATAAGTCAAGTGACAGATGTCAAAAAGACCAATCCCGAAAATGGTATTGTTAGGTTGAAAACCACACGTCTGAGAAAATTTATCGTTAATAACGAAGTAATTTTTAATACTTAGGTATACTTTTTTCAGTAAAACTAAGGTACTTTTGATAGGTTTATTAATACTCATTTGAAAAAAAAGTGTATTTCTAAATTAATTGCTTTTGACAGGAGAGATTTTTTATTGTACTCTATCTTTCAACGTGTTTAATATCGGATCAATTTCAAAAAATCAATGAGTTGTGAGCGTTTTGTATGGGACAAAGTAGTAGTAGTAGAAAAATGGTTTTTAACAAATCAGAAACATAACTCGGAGTAATTAATCATCTAAACTCTGACATAATTTCGGATAGAACAACAAAGAGATCAACTACTCCGAAAAAATCCTAGCGAAGTTAAAATTATAAAATTTAGAGGGGTTTTGAACATTTTCTATCATTTACTGAATAATTTTGTTAACTTGTGTTATTTTGTTATAATGTAGTTGTAACGTTTAGCTAGTGGCAAAATCCTCTTTGCTATCGAATTTTGGCATAACTTTTCTTTGTTCTACCAGGTTTTTGATTAATCGTTCTCTTCTCGTTTTATTACATAAAATAATTAAAGATTCAGCCCCAGCTTTCACTGCCCTTTAATAAGCCTGAGTGAGACAAGAAAGACGTAACTTTTAGTTTAACACTTTAGTCGAAAATAGTATGAAATTGATAAAAATAAGCATAGTATATGTACTTCTCCGGCAAAAGTCATATTTTTTTTAAAATTCAACCACAATCCGTAAAAAAATATAATGAACTTTACGTCATACCATTTACCTACCACCTTTTTATTGCTGAGCCTTTTTAAAATCAATATTTAACCCACCCTAATGTATATTCTATTGTGTTACTCTTTACCCAGGTACATAGATGCTTTATATATATGGAATGGAATGTTTATTTTGTTAGGGTATAAAACAGGGTGTTTTAGTTTTATCAAATGACATCAAAAATTAATTTACAAACTTATAAAATTAATGAAATGAAAAAAGTAATAAAAACGCTTTTCTTTCTTTTAAAATTATTTAAATGATTTAAATCGGAGTTATTCCGACTCCGAGAAGGAGGGAAGTATATACAAAAGCTTGAAACCATTGAAACTCGGAATTGAAGAATTTAAAAAGAAAACAATAGATAAATTTAATTAATTAAATTAGTTTTCTTTTATTTATTATAATAAATCAGAATTTGTTTTTAACGCATGAACAACAAATGATTTTATAATGACAGCTAAATGAAATAGATTTCCCCATTTTATTACTTTTTGACATTGATTTATGGAAAAATATTTTATAAATACTAATTTCTGCAACGCTAAATGAATTTCATTAAATAAGATTGTTAATGTTTTTATCTTTTTGAAACTTTTGCAAAAGAATTGTCTACTAATTTAACCCATTTTCTTAAATCCTTTACAAATTAATGTTTTTATTTGTTTATTCTTTTGAAAGGCCTGGTGGCAAAATTGCTGTGGAAAAAAATGTACGAAGCTTACCTTGACTTTCGGGAAAACCCTGAAACCAATCAGCATAAGGCAAATATTGATCTGTTTAACCGTATGAAATTTATCGATCAATTTTTAGTAAAAGACACAGATCCACCTCCTTCGCCTTCTCCTATTACCGTTCCCGTCCCTCTTCCCATCCAAACCTCCACAGACAAATCCACATCCAATTCCGAAAGTGTCCAAATTAAAGAAGAACAAAATGAAGCCGTCGTCGGTCTCGGTGAAGTTGAATCCTCAACCTCAACTGCAACAAATATAAATGAAACAACAACAAATGGAGAATTTACAACAATCCAATATTGGAATGACACTATTGATGACAATTCTTCAAATTTAAATCAGCCCGAAACAAATGCATCAACACTCCAACCACAACCAACTCCACCACTAAACGATGCTTGCTCAGAATCTGGTTCAGGATCAGGCATAGAAAGTTATGAAGATATTCTCCTGCCGGACGCTATGAACAACAACGGAACCATTGACAATAGTTTGAAAATGTTTTTCGACGCTATGTTTGCATCAACAAGTCAAATGCCGCAAGTTTTTCAACGTATAGTTAAAAGCAAAATTTTTGCAGCCGTACTCGAAGCAGAGGCAGAAGCCGAAAAGCATAAAACTAGTTCATCAATCTCGACAAGTTGAAATTATTAACTCATTTTTTATAATTTAACTACAAAAACCGTATTTCCAATAATTAAAATAATAATTATTTTCAAACAATTCAGCTTTAAAATTTTGTTTTTATTAAATCAGTGTTAAAATATTCATAAGGAAAATAAATCCAATTTCACAACAAAAAATGTATTAATACAGATTTTTTATTTAAAATAAAAATAAAACACAATGTTGGGAAATAATCACGAAACACCCTTTAATTTCCTTTTGGTTCGACCTTTCGTAATTTATTTCTAGTCAATTTCTATCACTGGAATTGCAGGCTGTGACAAAACCTAAAAAGGGATGAAACACGATATTAAAAAACATTATTTACTTTGATGATTTGAATTGAATTGAAGATTATTCCAACTTACCGGTTCCTCCGGGTTCAATTGTATCGGCTGACAACTTTCCATATCAAAATACGTGATGTACGTAGAATCTGCTTTGGTTTTCGGTGCAGGCAAATTAATATTTTCAGGAAAAAGTACATCCTCGCCACTGTCATCGCTCTCAAAGTGTATGGGAGAATCTTGTATTTCTACTGCTGCAGCTGGAGGTGGTAAGCTTATACGCTGCTGTTGCACTGTTGGAGAAGTTATGTGTTGTGTTGTTGTTTGTTGAGCGGGTCTGGAATATGGACTAGGTCGTCCAAAACTTTTTGGAAATATTTCCTGGGGATTAAGATAGATGATTCCTTTTTGGTTATTAAGGGGCGATGCCTGAGAATGCGTAAGCGAGTCGCGCTTGCTTGTGGGTGTCGTAGCTTGTTCAGAAGAGGACTTGTTCTTTTCTGGACTCATGCTTTCTATATGAGCCACATTTGTGATTTTTAGCATTGGACTCGTATTTTGAGTTTGAGGTTTCAGGTAAATAGATGACTGACGCTTTGAAGTGGTGGGTTTAGTGGTATTTTTGCGAACTGTATTCTTGGCAACGTCTGGATTAAGGTTCTGAAATTGAACGGTTACTTCTTTAAATCTATTGGCATTGCTTCGGGGAGTTTCCGGCGTCCTAGTGGGTAGTTTGCGGCCTTCTCCAATGCTATGACTCTCGGTCAAAGTTTGTGCACTCATCCTTTTGGCCGAATTTACCGGAATGTTTATTTCTATCCCTTTCGAGCGTGGTCTGCGTGGCCTTAATTTGGGCATTTCACTTGGTACTGTATTCGTTATTTCGCTCGAACTTTTAACTGGCGTTAGATGGGGCATTGGCCTTAAAGTTGGTGGTGACGTTATTGTGTTATTATTATTATTCGTCGATTCCAATGGCCCTTTTCTTACTGATGCTGCACCACTATTAGCAGGTATTTTCTTAATAGTGAGCTCACGTTTCGATCTCATTAGTTTTTGAACATTTGCATTTGTTTGATCATTCATCGCGGTGGCGTTCGTGGCTGCGGCTACGGCTGTTGCTGCTGCGGCTTTGGCTGGTGCTATTGGTAATGGTAAATTCTGTTGCTGATTATTAAATTGTATTTCATTAACTTTTTTAACTGTTTTCGAGGATGATTTTCTAGGTTTTTTCCTCGTTGAATAGGTGTAATCTTTTTTTAACTTATCTCGGGGTTTTGTTTTTAAATCGAAATCTGCATGTTTAAATTTTCTATACCATCGTTCGCAAGTTCGCACACCATAGCCAACACAATCGCCAAATCTCTTTTCAATATTTTCCTTTGCCTGTGTATGAGGCAAGCCACTCTGAAAAGCCCGAAGTATTATTCTACGTTTCTCCATATCCATGTCGATGCTGTTTAACTGCATTTCGAACGGGAACGGGAGCACAGGGCACAGGCACACTTCAAAAAGGGATGTTATTTAATATTGTCTGTATCTATATAGTGTGTATATTTTTGTATGTATATATGTACTATTTTTAAGGAATTGTGTTATGCCACCTGAGCTGAACTGAGCTAAGACCTGAGGGAAGGCAACAGCGAGAAGACAGAAGATTTAAGTGCGACTGAATGTTTTGTGTATCTACCGTTTGGTGAATCGTATATTAGTGGAAAAATGTGTTGTCAGCTATTCAGCAAAATGTCAAGAGAATGCAGAGAGTGGGGTACTCTTATTTGTTATATAAATTTGTGAGAGGGTTGGTATTTTTCATATTTACTTCGGTATGATTCTGACAGATGTTTATATACTTTGTTCTTTTGTATTTGTAAGTCAGCTATTCAGCTATTTTTCCCCCTTACGTTTAACCGGTTGAACTGTGAAGATAGAAGAAGTGCGTTGGTTGGCATTGGCTTTGGCAAGGCGTCAAAAATTTGGTGTTTGGGTTTCGTTTGGTAATTTTTAATTTTTGTTGTTGTTGGTTTTTATATTGTTTAATGTTTATTGAAAATTTGTCACATAGGGTGGAAGTGGATTGGCAGTTTAAGTTGGTAATTACGTAATGTGTAATAATTAGTCTCCTTACTGATGTGAGGTAAAAATAAATTGAAAATTAATTTTAGTACATACAAGTACCTATAATTTCCTACTTATCAATATACAAATTTTATACAGTTAAACCCGATTATAACGAATTGCATGGGACTAGAGTTTTTTCGTACTATCAGGTGTTTCGTCGCGGCCAATTTTTAATTTTGTGTTCCTTATTTAAAAAAGACAAGATTTTGTATTTTAGCAAAATATTTATTTAGTTATGTTTGAAGTGCAAAGTAATATTTATTTGCCTTGGAAATTTTGTATCACAACAGGTTTTTACAAACATGTCTTTTTAGGAAAAATTTGCAGCTGCAATGCCTTTAGGTTTTGGAATTTCCATTAGTTATGAGTCCTCATTTGATTCTATATAAAGTTTTGAGAAACCATGAATTTAATGCTCTCATGGTTTTGAAAAAAAATACGTTATTATTTCGTACAGATTTTTGAATAGGTACAAACTTCGATTTTAAAACTATCTGCATACATTTTAAAAATACCCGTTTTCAGCGTTATAGCTATTTCAAAAATTCGATATGATAGCCTTGTTAAGACGACGCACGGTTTCGTTGCAAAAACAAAAATAGCTTTTAAATGGTTAAACCTTTTTTATTTAAAAACGTTTTAGCGTATGTAAATGGTTTAGCGATTTTTTAAGATCCATATAAAAGAGATAAAATCTAAAAAATTATAAAGATTTTTTTAAAAAATTGTTCGAAGATAAAACTGAAATTGAAGATTGGGGTCATAGGTTTGGGAGTAAATCATCACGAATTTTATTGACATAAAAAGAGCTTCATTTAATTATTTTCTTAACTTGATGACGTATCATAAAAGCGATTATTAGAGTTGTTCTCAAAAACAAAATGCGAAGTTGGCGAATAAAAAATACTGCAAAAGGGAAAATCACACAAATTATGATTTTAAATGTATACAATTTTAAATTCGCTATAAACGATAGATTTAAGATTTTAAAACTATTCCTCATACGCGATATTTTTAAAAGCGATATTCAGTTAGTTTGATTTGTATAAAACTCTACCGGGACTTAAAAAGTAATTCAAAATAATCGACGATTACCTACAATTGATGTCGTTATAATTGACTTTGACTGTATTATTAAAGTAATCTAATTTGTAAAGGAAAACATAACACTGTTCACTAAAATTTGGCTTTTTTCAATAGGTTTTCATGTCCTAAATTCGATTTTGACCTTATAATTTCTCTCTTAAGTCAGGTTTTAATATGTTTAAGTCATAGTTTAAATTCACTAGAAAGATCTGAGAGTTGACACACGAACCCACAAATGCCTTTGAACAGGTTTCTAAAACAAAGAACAGCGATTCTGAAATTTAAAAAATGCCGATAAGTCTTAACTGTTAACAGACATCATAATCGTTATCTTCATTCATTCTCTTATCTTAAGAGGCCGTCGTGTCCCTCCCGAAATATCTGCCTAATTGATTAGGCAAAAGAAATACGATTTTTGTAGACCTTTTGAGTGATTGTCTCCTTAAACATGTTAAAAAAATGCATAATAGTGTGTTTTTAAGGCTAAGGTAAAACAAAGTATTAACAAATAAAATACACAACTGTGTCACACGCAATTGATCCTGTATCCAGACCCAGAGTCTACTTAAAAATAGTACCTATATTTTAAACATACCAAGAAATTAAGTATATCTTTAAAAATGCAAATACCTTTCAATTAATTTCTCAAAAAAAGCTTATCAATTGTTAAGTTTTCATTTCGTAAATCGCTTGAGCGGTTTTTCCTAAAATTAATTTTGATATATCCTACATTTCTTAATTTGTTTTTAATATTTTTGATACGCAGTTATTCAGTGCTTTTAAAAATACGTTTAACGTTTGAATTTCGTTAAAAAATAAAATGCACGACTGGGTCGCACGAACTTGCTCCTGTATTCAAAGAGTCTGTTTAAAAAAGTATCTATGTACATAAGATTTAAAAACATACCTGTAAAATAAGTTTGTCTTCAAAGATATAAATGCCATTTGATTTGTCGAAAAAAGCTCCATTTTTCAATTTTTTTGGGAGGGGGTTACATTCAATACAGTTAAAATAATTAAAAAAAAAATAATTTAAGATTCAAAATTTTACCTGAAAAATAAGTTTGTCTATAAAAATTTAAATGCCATTTTATAAATAAAAAAGCCCTTGATTTTTCGAAAATCGTTAGAGCGGTTTTTTTTTAAATTAATTTTTTATATATAAAATTTTTGAATTTTGTTCTAAGAATATTTTTGGTATGCAGTTGTTTAGTGATTGTAAATATACACTCTACATTTGAATTTCGTAAAATAATATTAACCCGTTTTTGAGATATAGAATTTTGAAAAAAAAAAAATTCAATATTTTTTTAAAAATCCAAACAAAAAAAAATTGCACTTTTGATAATCAAATATTGTTAAGGCAATATAAGAGCTTATTCACAAAAAAAATTATTGAAATCAGTACATAAGTTGCTGAGAAAATTAAAAAACAAAATAACGGTTCTATGAGCGGTACCTTTCCTGAGCAATACAAAAATATGTTTTTCTTATTAAAAGAAGCCAAATTAAAAAATAAAATTTTAGAGAAAATTTAAAAAAAATCTATCGGTTTGTTTTTGAGAAAATTCGAATTATCGTTTTTTGACCAAAAAAATTGTATGGGGGCCACTGTTAGTTTTGATCTTTAAAAAAAAATGAAAAAAACGCCTAACGCGAATCTGCTCAAAACCTTAACTTCCAAGTTTGAACTCAATGGACCCAACGGTTTAGGCTGTAGGAGCGTGGACAGACAGACAAAATTTTGCACGAATGCAAAACTTGCCATATAGTTCCTATATGTCGCAAGTAATGATGACCCGTTTATGAGATATCGTATTTTGAAAAATATAATAATCAATATATTTACATACAGTTCAAATCGTTTTAGAAACTCACTAGGAGCCTAGAAATGTTTTATTTGACTCTATATGAAGTTATGAAAAAATTTAAATTTTATGGTTTTGAAAAACCTTTAATTGTATGGTTTGAAAAAAAATCTGAAATTATATTTAAGCTATCAGCTCAGTTAAAAAAAATCACATGTTCTTAAACCTTGCTTGGAAAACGGTCGTTATAAGAACAAAAAAATTACTTTTGAATCATATTTAACTTTTTGTCTGTCAAAAACAATTTTTGCATAAATAGTTCAGGATTTCTTTGTTTTAGAGTAATTAGAAAAGTAATTTGCTGACCATTGAACCGTAGCAAATATGGCAGGTAGGTAAGTTTAAAATTATTGGCACAAAATGGCAGAGGATTAAAATTACCCTTTCCAGAAATCATAAGAGAGACGGGTGCTTGGGTAGGTAGGTACCTAATAAATATATGAATAAAATAAAATTATCATGAAACAGGTAGATGGATACTTTTGAGGAAGCCTTGACTACCTGCAGAAATATGATCAATTAGCCGTGTTTTTTTGCTATTCCATATATAGTACAGTGAGAAATTGCCAATTGCAGTAGTCCGGTTTTTATATTTGAAAGTTGATACAATTGAATATTTGCCAGAATAATTTATCAAAAAATTCCAACAAAAAAATAGCGAAATTCACACCAAGGGTGAAATCATGTAAGCTGATTTTTGATAGTTGACTATCAAAATCAAGAAAATACGTCTGTGTAAGGTAATAGTCCATTTCAAAGTTTTAACCAAACAATTTGAGATAAAATAAAAACTTCAAGAAGGGGGTTTGTTCGTAGACTACTACATTAACATGTGGTGTTGAAGCGAGCTTCAAGCTCGCCTCAATTCTTTATATACCTGAATCGAGTTGAAATGAGCTTGATTCGCCTCGATTCCGGTCGGGATTGGAGTCGAGTCAAAATTTGTGAAGAAAAATCTGTGTGGAGGAGTTAGTTTTACAGATAGTGCATTATGGTCTGTTTATTTGCATGTTTGTGTACAAAAAATATAGTTTTGTTTTAATCAAATTAAAACAAAAAAAAAAATTACACATGGAGTAGATAGCATATTCTTATATGGTGCTAAACTATTCAGTTATTCATTGTTTGACACGAATCAAACTATCTCACTTGCACTTCATAAGAAACATCGAAATACCATTTACATTATAGAAAGTGCTGTTAAACTTAATCATTTTTAAAACTTCTTGTGCGGTGGAAACACCATAAAGATTTATCTAATCTAAACTGAGATAAACCTTTGGTGGAAACATAGCAAAACTTAATTATCTTTTCTATTGTTTTCTCTTGCAAAATAAGCCCAGTTAGTCCATTTTCACTAGGTTAGGTTAGGTTAGGTTAATGTGGCTGCGGATACAAAAACCACACACTTAGGCCATTTTCACTAACAAAACTAAATAATATCAACAGTAACAGATTGATTTTTTCCCCAATGGAAAACACAAGATTCCAAATGCACAACTACTCAACGAACACAGCCATCGAGACACAAATGCAATATCAATCGTACCAACATTTGAGAACGAAATCACATTAGATCCATTCGAGACTCATATAAATGTCAAAAACCCATCCGTAGTAAGATTCTACTTTAACTTTTATCGGTACTGCGGATATTGTTTTTGTTATTCGTGTAAAATTCCTACTATACTATTGATAGATTTTCCAACAGAACACCGGGTATTGTAGTTAAATTGATACAACCTTAATATTTATAAAAGAACAAGATTAATGAAAAGAAATAAAATACTTTTTTAAATAAAATTAATTTTAATTTCACTTCAATTAAATATAATATAATAGGACTGGGTCTACATAATTTAGCACATAGGAAAGTTACTTAAATAGGATTATATGGCTTTATGTATGTATGTATGTACATATTTAGGTTTATAACTAAATTATAGGAAATTTCTTAACAACAAAAATGTAAATATAACAACACACACCCCTCAATAGGTATTTGGTTACAATTACATCCTATTTATTCTTCGAACTATTTAAAATAATCTCCAGTTGTGAAAGTAATCCAATTACCCGATAATCCTCCTTCATGAGTGCAAAATCTTCCAATGGTTTCAAGTGCTGCAAGGCCTGGTCTATAGTTTTTATAGAAACCTTTTTGTCTGCTTGTCCATGTCCAGTGCTATTGCTATCATCATCATAATCCTCAGCTTCGTCATCATCATCACTTTCGATTTCAATAATATCAATCGGTTCAATTTTGGGATATTTCGATGGGTGCTCCTCCTCTTCATGTTCTCCATAATTAATCTCAACCATTTCCATGGCATTTGTACTACTACTTGCCGAGGAATCATCATTTTCCAAAGAATATCGCTTCTTTAAAGACTTCAGGTTGGTTTTTTCCCGAACAACAACCTCGGAGATAATTTTGTCAATGTCCAGTTCTGTAGGTCCGGGATCATTCGATGTAACTTTCATATCTGAATCGGATATGTTGAATTTTTGACGGAAATGCAACAACCACGAATTGTTGGGGAAGAAGTTTTCAACGTTCAGAATTTGCTTGACCTCCAAGGCAACATTTTGAATTTGTGTGTATGAAATTATACAAATACTTGGATTGCGACGAGCTCTTAGAAACCATTCATACATTATGGATCCAAGTAAAGCAATTTTCTTGCGTCTTCTTATGTTACTTGGTTTCTCTTCGTCAGGAATTTCCACTGCATTTTTTGGTAGCGATGCATACTGGGCCAAGATTTTTTCCTTGTTCTTTACAATGGTGCGAATCTGCTTGGCACTGCATTTGAACATCAGTCCGACCTTTGAATAGTTGGGAGTTCTTTCATAAGCATAAATAGCTTGAACCTTTAACATAAAGGGAAGTCGATTACGGGCCTTCGAGTCATTGTATTCGTCAAACTGTAATTAGCACAAAAGCATTTTTTAAATCATTGAACTTTTAGCAGAAAAATAGGTATCTATCTACTCAAGCTTCAAAAATTCCTTAAGGCAGATCGTAGTCTGACCTTATTTTTAAAGCCTGAGAGCGACCAACGAGCACACAAAAACAAAACTTCTTACCTTCCACATGTTTGCTGAGAAACTGATTGTTTGTTCAACTCTCACAAAAGAGAATCGTTCAAAACAAAAACCGGCCTCACCGTCGTCGTCGGTCGTCGCAACGCACACTACAAAAACAACCCTCTGCTGTGAGAGTAGCACGAAATTCAACGAGCGAAGCGACACGATAAGTCCACAGCCAGCTAAGCAAGTCCCGACGGAATTTATAGACACTACAGTTTATGTACATAAAATCTTCAATGTAGCCTCTATAACCTCTCCACACCACACGTAGGCAGGTAGGTATAGCCTGTAAAAATGAACCGAACGGAGAACTGGCCTCAAAACACTTTAGGCACGACTCGAAGCGGCCGGCGCGGCATCATCGCAAATACCTACACAAGAAACGTAAATGGAAAACGAAAACCTAATCGTATTCGACTCGAACAGATGGGTCTGCTGTAGCTTACTTTGCCTTCGTTGCCTTTGGTTTTGTTTGGCAAGGCAATCCGGTAGAGTGTTTCATTCGACTCGATACGACTCGAAGTCTGGCCGTTTGACAATTTCCCCACTTTGGTCCGTCGTCGTCGTCAGTCCACAGCCACACCAAAATATGCTGTGGACTCATCCAAATATATGTGTGTAGCTATGTACTTAAAGCTGATATGGGTATATAAATACAAAAGTAACCCTGACCAAACGAAAAGGTCTTTTCGGGTATCGAAAAAGTAGGTATACCTAAAGATGAGTCTCAACGATTGAGAGTCAGAGATTTGGTTTACTTTTTTGTTAAGGCATCTCTTCTTTGTGTAGTCATCTATTACCTACGTCATATCTCATAAACACCCGTTAGATGTTTTTTTTTGTAGCTATTTGTTGTTAGAAAGATTTTGTTTCCAACTTGACGTTGGGTAAAGAAGGGCTAGGGATTTAAAAATCCATCCGTTGTGGGTTGTTCATAAAGTTCCGCCCGTAGGGGATTATAGTAATGTTCATAAGACCACAAGGCATACCTACCTAGGGTAATGGTAATGTGATATGCACACGTTATACACACCTTCCTAGCCTACCAGTTTTCATAAGCTCGGTAATAAGATGGGGAAAGCTTTTTGTAGATTTGATACGTCTTAGTTTTTAGGGTGAAATTTGTGTTATGTCCTTTTTAGCAACTTTTATTTATTTTTTTTATCTAAAGGGTTGGCCTATTTGGACTTCATAGCTTTTTAAATAGAATAGAAAAGAGGATTATTATTTTTTACAATTACGAACAACATAAGTTTGGGACAGAGTTTTGAAATAGTGATAACTTGTTATAAATGATTTGAAATTTCATTTCAATTACAAGTCATTAGTAATTGACTTTTCTTTCATTACAATTTTAATTACTTAATTGAAGAAAAAAGAGGCTGGAATGCGAATTGAATTGATAACTTCCCATACCTGCCCGTTTGTCGATTTTCTTAAAACTTTAACAATATTTTGCTTTCGTTTTGGGAAAAATAGTTGTCAGTTGAATTTTTCTAAAAAACTAACTTAATGGCTGCGTTCAATCTCAGACAGATAGGGTATCCGGATACCTTTTTGTTAGTGTTTTACGTGTAAAATAACAACTGATCAAAAACAGCTGAGATGTCAAAAAAGGAATCCAAAGGTATCCAAGAATTTCTGGGGTATGTAGGTATCTGACAGAACAGCTGATTCAACACATGGTTGAATTTCAAGAAACTTGAAAATTGATTTCAGCTTTTTGTATTTGTTGGTAAACAAAAAGATACAAAATGTTAGTTGAAGTTGTATTTGAGGATGTTCTGTACATAATAGACGATTTGCCTCCAAATTTTGACTTCGAAGCTTAAATGTTTCTCTCCTTTTTGTGAACAGCTGAAAGTTGTTTTTATACAGCTATTCAACCCGTTCAACAAGGTATCTAAAAATCCACCTATCCTAGATACCCTACCCAACACGAGATTGAACGCAGCCAATGTCTAAAGTTTGATTTTAATATTTTATTTTGTTCGTGAGATATTTGAGTACCAAAATCAATTTTTACCAATTTTTGTAGGTTATATTATGTCAATTGGATTTTTCAGATGTCAAAAACGTTATTCTTCGGGGCTTAAAATTTGTTGGAGGTAAATTCGAGGTGACAAATTCTATTTTTTTAGTTTTTTCATTTTCAAAAAAACCGTCTGTTGACTTTTTCTAATTTAATTCGGTATCACGTCACAGTTTATAATAAATCATTTAATTGAATAAAATAAAACATATGGTTATCCAGTTAAGTGTTTTCCAATAGGGACGGGTTGATTTTGACAGCTCGTGGCGGTCATATTGTTTCTTTTACTTTTTGTCAAAATATCTTCATTTAATCAGTCACTTAGGAAAAATTATCATGACAAATTACAGTGTCGAGTAACTTGTGCAAATGATTAAACCTTATTATCGAAATGGGTGTTGTCTAGTAGCAACGATGCGCGTGTTACGCTCTTATTTTCGGATGCATGCTCGTCTTTCCAAGTCCAAGACTATTTGAAGTTTGGTAGCCATATTCGGGTCCACCGGCTGCTTAGTGAACAATCAGCCAACAACCGTACGTCAACGGGTGAAACTGTGCATCACAATCCAAGGCACTTAATACCGAGTCGCTCACAAGAACTTGACCTGTCGAAGACTACAATATGGCGATTTGAACCCATACAAAATCCAACTGACCCAGGAGCTGAAACTGAGTGATCATACTCAGTGTGGTATGTTCGATACTTGGATTTTGTTGCATTTGAATGTTGATAACAATTTTGGTCGAGAAATCATCCTTAGCGATGAGGACCAATTTTATTTTGGGTTGGAGGCGTCCGTACTTTTTTCCAAAATGATACTGGCCAGGCCATCATCGTCAACGGCCATCGCTATATGTCTATGATCACCAACGTCTTGTGGCCTGAATTTTATAATATGGTAATCGAAGCAATATCGTTTCAACAGGATGGCGCTACGTGCCAAGCAGCTGAAGTCACAATCGATGTTCTACTCGAGCGGTTTCATGGCATGGGTTTCACACTCTGAGGACATGTAAATTGGCCAGCAAGATCGTATGATTTGACACCTTTACACTTATTCTTGTAAGGCTTAAGTCACACCACGACTCTCAAAGACAACATAATCGATGCCATTTGTCAAATTCACCCTTATTTATGCGCCAAAGTAATCGAAAACTGGAATTTTCGATTTTTATTTATCATTACTTTGGTTTTAATTTAAATGTATGTAATCAAAGTAATTAATAAATTGAAATTCTTTTAGTTGTATATATTTTAAAGTAATTGAAAAATTGTATAGTGAGATTTCAATTACAATTATTTGTTATTGGATTTTTTTTTGTAACCATTTTTCGCAACTCTGCTTTGGAAAAAATAGACAAATCAAGGAATAAAGTCAAAACACTAACATATCCATATATCATTATTTTATAATGTCCATTTTTATTTCATAGTTTTCAATTTAATTGGTTTTGTAGCAACATAACGCACCTTTGTTTGATTCAGTTAAAAATCAATTAACATGAAAGTGGAAGGAACACGATTTAATACAAAATAATTAATATAAACAATAAATAATATTATTTTAATTTGTTGAAGTCATAAGTACAGGTAGTCCTGTAATTATTCAATATACAAGTTTTTTACATACATAATATATACATGTTAGTTATGATTTCTTAACTGAATTCAAAAAAGAAAAATTTAAGACAACATTTAAATTGTTTCTATATGTTCTAATTATGTGTCCTCATTTTGTATATCAGTGGAAAAAATGTCCATTAATTCGGAAATAAGTGCCATAGCTCGAACATTGTCCTTTAGCAGAACATATTCTTCTATTGGTTTAAGATGATATCTAGCTTCTTCATCACTCGAAATGGCTAACCTTTCCACCACCATTTTATTATCATCTTCTTCTTTTTCTGGTCTAACAAACTCATCTTCTTCTTCATCTTCAATTGTCATAATCGTTTCAATATCGTCTGCGGTAATTGGAATTTCTATATCATTTTGTTTTTTTATTTCAATATCATTTACTTTTTTAGATACTGTACAATCTTCAGGAATTTTACTGAAGAAAATGTTTTTCAAAGGGTTTCTCTTTAGAACATGCAAAATTATTTCATTAATATCCATAGAAGGCGGAGAGCTGTTATTTTGAATGAGCAACAATTTCATATCCAAATCGGTTATATTGTTATTTGTTTTAAACTTGCTCAGCCATTCTTCATTTGGTTCAAAATTCTGAATGCAAAATATCTGCTTAGTTTTTAAGGCTGTTTCAATAAACATTTTATCGTTAACTACACCAATTTCGACGGTTTTTTGGGCTCGCTGAAACCATTCGTAAACTGTTGTATCCAAGAGTTTTATCAGATGGTTGTTGGCTTGGATAATGGAATTCAAGCCGCCTCTTTGTTTGACAATTTTTTGCATTTGACTTGTGTACTCGATAACTGCCTCAAGGCATTGTATTTTCTTTTTATCGCTTGCAATTTGAATTTGTTCATCAATGTTCATACTGCCACTAGGAAATTCAGAGGATCCTTCTGGGTGTTCTGAGAAATTAATTTTTGTTTCGGTGGATTTGGGCAATGCATTTGAAATAATTGGTTTATGGACTGACTTTTTATTGTCATCTGTTGTTAGGCGGAATAATGCTTTGTAAACAAAAGTTTTGTTTCCAAGTATCTGGCGATTATACAAAAATGTATACAAATTTATTAAAATATTTTAAAAACAAGTTAAATAAAATGTTTTTCTAAACAAAATCTATATTCACAAAATATAAAAAAAGATAGGGTATCCGGATACCTTTTTGTTAGTGTTTTACGTGTAAAATAACAGCTGATCAAAAACAGCTCACACTTCACTGTTATCGAGACTCCGACAGTAAAATCAAAAGCATTTTTGTCTGACACAGAAAATCTGGGTGTCAGCATTAATGGTGTCACAAACTTTCATCTGCCACCGAAAACGAGTGTATGTATATGACAAGCCTACACACATTGGCTGCGTTCTATCTCAGACAGATAGGGTATCCGGATACCTTTTTGTTAGTGTTTTACGTGTAAAATAACAGCTGATCAAAAACAGCTCAGATGTCAAAAAAAGAATCCAAAAATGTCTGGGGTATGTAGGTATCTGACAGAACAGCTGATTCAACACATGGTTGAATTTCAAGAAACTTGAAAATTGATTTCAGCTTTTTTTATTTGTAGTACCTACCCGTAGTGTGATGGTTAGTGCGTTGAAGTGTCATGCAAGGGGTCTTGGGTTCAATCCCTGCCTGTGCCACCTAACTTTTTTCACGGGTACTGCCTCTTGCGAGGAATTGACAAATCCTCCAAGAGTAATTCTTGTCATGAAAAGTGCTTTCTCAAATGAGCGGTTCGGATTCGGCATATAAACTGTAGGTCCCTTACATCTCTGACAACATTACTCGCACACAGGAATGGTTGAGAGTTGTAAGTCACTAGGCCCTGGTTCTTCATGGACTGTTGCGCCACCTAATTTATTTATTTATTTTTTTTTTATTTGTTGGTAAACAAAAATATACAAAATGTTAGTTGAAGTTGTATTTGAGGATGTTCTGTACATAATAGACGATGAATTTTAATGAATTTTTTTAAACTTCAAATTGACTTATTTTGTTCTCGTTTTGTAGATGACCAATTTGCTAGGTCTTACCTCCAGTCTAGTGTCCAGCATTCTGAAGTTGAAGAACCTCACCCTGTTCCAAAGGTAGAATAAAATACAGGTAAATATAATATAATATAATAAAAGCAGACAGAGGCGGACAGCTTGTTTAGCTACAAGGAAATAAGGTCGCTGAAAGGAAAGGTAAGTTATTCTTTCTTTCATGATTCAAACCCCCAAAGAAGAACCACTCTATTCCCTTTTTTTTAAGGTTGGGAACATAAATCCATTCTGCTCTTCTTGGAGGAGTGCAGAAAGAGAAAGGACCAGCTCCGATACCCAAAAACCCGGCGAAGAACAATTTTTCAAGAAATTCCAAAAGTTCTTGAAGAACACGGGTCAATTTGGTAGTATTTTTTGTAATTATCTGATGTTTCAACCTGAGCTGTTAATAATATAATAATAAATAATCAATAAATGTAATAAATTACATATACATATCATGGATTATTATAAATTCAAACGATAGGATGAAATTTGGGACAGTTTCAATACTAACAATATTGACAACTCTGTCAATCGTCTGTAATTAAGCTAAGTATACACGATTTGAAGATCTTCTAATATTGGCAGATTTTGTCGCATAAAATTTTAAAAAATCTATCAAAAAATTGGCCGACTTCTTGCAATCCAATTTGAAAAAAATCTGGCCAAGGTACGAATGACAATGCCTCGATCTCCTGGAAATTCTTTAAGCTTTTTGTTTAGAAACAAACAATGTCTTTTAATGAGTCCGCCATTTTTTATTTTCTATAGTTTTTCAATTGAAAGACAAAGAATTGTGGGCAATTATTGTCAACCGATTTCCACCACAAATTGTCTTCCCTAGAAAGATAACCATAAGTATTTCATAGACCAAAAGAGATACGTGTAATTTATACGTCAATTCAACGTAGGTTATCTTTCTAGGGTTAAATAAAACCAACCAATAGAATAAACAGGTCTGTCCTGCGTAAATTGAAATCAAAGGTTTTTTAGCCCCTTCACAAAACTAGTTAACTGTGACTTTATTTTTAACTTTATAATTATTTTTAGTACTTTATGCCTTTATACAGAATAAGTATACAAAATGGGGACATCTGGTAACCCTATGAATGTATGTTTTACTTACCGTTGGTTGCACTAACATCGACTTCAAAACTTGAAAGCAGTCCTTATCAAATACATTTTCAGTACATTTACAAATTGATTTAGCTGGATTCGAAATTGGAACTGCATTTTTTTTTAAAGACTTATGTGTTCCATGCACTATAATATCTTTCGTATAGAAATGTTTTTCGCAAAAATATAATTTTTTATCATCCGGATCTGTTCTACCAGAATGTCTCATCCAAATTATTCTTCTAGCGCCATTCGGTACTGAGAAATATGAAACAAAGGATGAAGTCCTTTTTGAACTTTCGCAACCTACATATGAACATGTTACCATGGTAGGTTAGTTATAGGTGCTCAAAAATTGTTTTCATACACCCAACAAGCAACAACAACAATCAACAACAACAACACGAAATAAAACTTAAGCTATTGATTTAAAAACAGTGCAGATACGTCGTCACGTCTACGTACTTCACTTTTAACAACAATTGAAACTGACAGTACGTGTACGTCAGTACCTAAGTGAAACACGCTATTTACTTTTTTATTACAGCTGTTGTTGTTCTCAAAAACAAAAATCCTTGCGATAAAAATATAAACCAAGAAAAGAAAACCTCTCTCATTGATCACGGGACCGGCACAATTTCTAAAACTCAAGCATATTATACATTTAAAAACCAACACAAAGAATTCCTGTTCAGATGCCAATGCATAAAAACTCCCATACGTAAACATTAATTCCTGTATTTGTTTTTATATATCAAATGTTAAAGGGTCCGTACACTGGAAGTTTTTCGAAATCTATGTTTGCTCGATAAGTCGAATTGAAAGTTTTTACATTAAGCTTAAGGTCTCAATAGAACTTGTTTTAAATATTAAGACGAGCAAACTGTTTCTGTTTTAACCCTACTTTTATTTGTTAACTTCATTTGACTAACTGTACACACCGTGTCAATTTTTTTAAAAACGGTATTGTCTAAAAATAGAACGGTATGCATGGGAGAGGGGGCGTGCTTTTCCTCCAAACCAACCTGCTTGGGTACACATAGGATTGCTTGTAGGTGCTTGACTGAAAAACATTAACCTTTTTTTTGTTTGTCAATAAAATAACCAAAAAATGTTAAAATGAACCATTTCGGCTGCGGAGGGAGTCAAATGTCAATTTTGACATTTTTATCATACTAAAAAGTCAAAACCTCTCTATGAATCCATTCTCAACTCATTCGTCGGATTCTTTAATCAGAATGATTATACATTTACGCATTTCTATTAAGTAGAAAAGTGGGAGTGAAAATTCATGGTTCGTTAAAGAAAAATTTAAGCCGAAATATGCGATGAACATGCAACCCTTAAGAAAAACACAACAAAATTTCAAAGCAGTATTCTATTCATAGGTATGGATATGTTTTTCCCGCATTTTCTCTTCACTTACCAATACTTTTACACAACATGTGTATATCATTATGTAAAGGCAGTTGGCTTCTCGGTTCGGTTGGTGTGTGGCGCTTTATATGTTACAAAAGTATTATAAAACAGGGTCGTCACCTCGATAATACTTATGTGCTAGTAGTACTAATAATACAAATTACCTGTATAGCATATGACATGAGAAAAACGAAACTAGTTATACTCCTTCAATTTTCAAATTAAGAAAAACAATATTTGAGCAGAGTTGTACAGACTTAAGTCTTTTAGTAACTGCAGTTCTGTCATTACTTTTACTTTTTTCTTTAAAACTGTTTTACTTTCAAAATACTTGTATCCTCTAAAATAAGAGTTAATAGTAATTTTTAAAGTCATAACTTGAAGTCAATTCTATTTTTTGACAGTTGCTTTGACTTTACAAAGTCATATAAATGTCAATATTACATTTGAGAAATTTTGAAAGTCAGTGAGTCATTTTAATACAACTTTTTGGCTCTAATCATTTTCTTTGACATAATAAATTTAATATTTGTCAAAGTTTTAGAAATATGTGATATTTTGTAGACAAAATTTAATAATAATTTGGCATTGATTAGTTTAAAGGGATTTAGTCTATAAAGGAATTGGGTGGCGCAATAAGTAATTGTCAAATGTCCGAGTGGTTCCTATAATATATCGAAATAAATGTAGCAAATTGACAATTTTTCAGTTTTTTTTTTTCGAAAGTCACGCTTTTTTGGTCACAAGAATGTTTTGTTTTTAAAAAGAAGTAAAGATAACTACTGATAACATTTTGCAGTCATTTTTGAAGCGTCTGATACGCCATTTTTTGACAGCTATTTAGCTATCAATTTGAGTACTCTTCGATTTTTACTATCATTTACCAAAAATCACCTCTGCCGATTCCCTACCTCTAGTATTAAGACAGACAAAATGTAAATTCATGAATTCATCCCTGTTTTCAAAAGTTGTTAAATTTGGTTTCGTTCATTTGTAGGTGTATTCGTTTCTCTTTTCATTCGAGCACTTCTCCACAGCTGGCGCAGTTGCTGTTATAAAGAGTACTAACATTTCACAAACACTGTGATGAATCATTTTGAATAATAATACATAATTGCATGTCAATAGGTATTGTGATGACGTCATTTTCATCTTTCACTGCTTCACAGTTATATATTCAAGCTAGGTACTTATATAAGATCTATAGTTCTAGGTATCATAGAGCAATTTTTTAACGTTAACTGTAGCCGCAATGTGACGTTGGATTTTATTTACCTACAAAGGATTATTGAAAAGAGTTTGCATGAGCTATTGTCGGTGTAGCGACTAGGTGCCGCCCCCGTAGAGTCTCACTGATGATAATACTTTAGGTTCGTTTTTAATGTTCTAATTTCTAAATAATATACTTTTGTCTTTTTTTTTGTGTTTTGTTTTTAGCAGAGTGTGTATGTGTAAGAGTAAATACATGTTCGAGTATGACACGGAAGACTCGGACGGAAGAGCGAATAAAGAGTTTGAGTGTTTTGAAAAAAGAGCAGCCAAACGAACCAGAGCCGTCGAAGTACTAATATTTTAGATTGGATATTGGTAGTTTTCTATAATCAGGTTTATAACACGATTCAGAAGTTATAATTCAGTTAAAAGCGGTTGATCGAAAAAATGGCAATAACAGTTTGATTAATGTTGGAACTGAGGTTTTTATTATTACAAGACACTTACATATATGCACATAAAATCTCAAATCTCAGTGGATTGAAAAACTTCTGAAAAATCTTTATTTTCTATTGGAAGTTCGTAATCCTTCATATTATAGCAAAATTCCGATTTTAGAGCTTAGAAAGAAATATTCTGAAAAGGTGTACATTTAGTTTATTTTCTATCTCTCAAACAATAAATTGTCAAATTCCATTGGAGGATGGCTGAAATATTTTAGAAACGTCAAAATAAATGTCAAAGTATTCCAAACATATTTCTCTAGCTCTCTCTAAAGTTTCCATTTAAACTAGAGTCAAAAAACGATATTGGTATGTCAACTTCAGTTTTCATAAATTCAGATGAAAAATCTTCATCAATTCAAAAAGTTCCAAGGAAGTAACATTTGCCGAATCGGCTTTTCTACAGATCTTGACATTAAGTTTTCGAAGTTTAGTGTTTTTACCAAAAACAATATAAAATATAAGCGGAATAACGACAACGGACCCAAAAATAAGCATTTTTTCGGTCTGATAAAATAGAACTTCAAAACGAGGCTGTAAATTATTTATCCTGTGTATTTTCATTCCAGTTGTCATCAGTAAATTGTTTTTTAAATATATTTTGCTTTTAAAAATTGCGCTATGTATTTATTGACCTATATAAATTCATTAAACATGTACATATATATTACAAAGTGCAAGCTGGTAATTAGGTTATTTAAAAACAATGAACTTAAATCTCTTCCTCTCAGTAATTGGTCAATTTGAACTTCTTTTAGAAAGAGAAGTGAAAGTTAGGCAAATATTGGCAAAAATGTTGCCTTTTTAGTTTCTGGAGCAAAAAAAGAGAGAAGTTCTCTGCTTTGTCTGCGGTGCAACGATTTTCCTCGGACTTCAAATCGAAAAACTAGTTCTTGTGAAGTTTACAGAAAACAGTAAACACTTACATATATTTTATTCGAAAGAATATCTATCTGGCAATGCTGCAAAATGTAATGATTACTCTTTTCGTCACAAGTGGTATACACCCTAAACCTAATAAACTCAACTTCAATTTCAGCTATCAACTCAAATAAACTAGACCACGTTCGAAAACCCAAAGTGTATTTGTTTTAAAATTTAGAGCAGATTTGATTGTTTTGTTGTCATCTGTCTCTCTCTGTCATATCATACGAAGCAAAAGTGAAGTTAGCAGCGCTTAACTTTTTGCTTCATAATTTCGGTCGAGCCAGCTCTGATTAAAAAAAAGAAACAAAAACCTAAGGCTGTGACATACCTCAGCTGTTATTCCACTTCCATTTAAACTTTGACAAAATTGCAATTTTTTTTATCTTCAACAATTTTTTTTTTAAACGTCAAAGTTTTGTTTGATGGACAAATGTCAAAGCGTGCCCTAGTCGCATTTTATTTGTTCCTATGGACAACAATTTTTTTGTTAAATGTCAAATATTTGTTTGATGCCTACATTTTTTTTGAAGGACAAATGTCAAAACACGTCTTAATGTTTCCAGTAAAAAGTATCATTTTGTAGTGTTAATAGAGCTCTTATCGTTAATTGACGTTTCTCTTACTAAAGTTTTAAATTAAACTAGAAATCGAGAAAATCACATTCCAGATTTGAATGGAGCCATACATTTAATTATTGATACTCAAGAAAATCATCCTTATGAAGAACGAAAATTATTTAAACCCATGAATCTATTACTGTTTGCAAAAACTACTATTTGTCAAACAAAAATTACTAGGTTTAAAAATCCTGTAAATTCTTGTTGTTGTTTCCTGCTCAAAAAATGTCTGCAAATAAAAACTGGATTGATCCTCTAATATCTACATAAGTATTGGTAAAAGGTCCATATTGGAAGATCTTGTTAAAAGTGGTTTGAGTTTTAAAAAAAACAGGTTTAATTTCAAATATCCCACTATTTAAAAAGCTGTCATCATTTGATGTTTGACAAGTTAAAAGACGTCATTACTAAAGATGAAAATGTTGTTGTTAGAAAACTCAACTTCACGGTTTGACAGCACACACAAAAAAAACATATTTGTTGTGATTTTAATGGCAATGTTTTATACAAAATTAAGTGGAAAAATACTTGTTGTAATATTCAATTGTGTTTTTGTTTTTATAACTGTTTATCTTTCCATCATGGATCGGCATATTCGACGACGGCTATAAAAAATTTTAGAGGCTAAAATACTTTGAATCGTTATATTTTATTATATTGGTTTAACGTTTGCTTTCTTCCTTCGGCAACATCTTTCAAAATGCTTAGGTCTTCAATAGTTGATTCTTCTGAATCGATTCCAATACTTAATCCTGTTAAAATAAATATTTTTGTTTTGGTTTTGATAGTTTTTTGACAGCTAATGTAGTAGTTAATGTAATAGGAGGGTAAATTAGTAAAAGAAGTATTTATTTTGGTGTGTTAAGCGGTTTATTATTGGTAAAAGGCCTCTTGTGATTAAACACTATTTTTGCATACTTTTCTTTTAAATAATTATTTTCGCTTCTTTTGAAGTATGTTTTTTTTTGACAGCTAACAAATAATTTTTAAAATAGAAATTATAATAACCTTTTTCTCATTTTTAGTAAGGAGTTAGGATATTTATTTAAAATCTTAATTTATCAAAAATAAATACAAAAGCCGAATATTTTTAAAAACTTAATTGTTTTTATTTATTAATTTAATCTATTGTAAATTTTATTCTTATAATTAAATACATACATCTATTCTAACTTAATTTGATTTTGATTCTGTTGAAAAATGTCTTCTAATTGAGAAATAAGTCCAATTGCACGAAAATTCTCCTTCAGCAGAACATAATCCTCAAGAGGCTTTAGATACCGTCTAGCTTGTTCGTCATTTGTTATGGCTGGCAGTGATGGGGGGTCCAATTCTCCTACTGTTTCGTCAAAATTATCAGGTAAAATTGTTTCATTGATACTTTTATTATTATTACTAAAAATTAAGTTTTGAGTTGAAGTCGGGATCGTGTCTGTGGTTAATGGATGAACACTTTCTGAGGTATCGCAGCATTGAAGACTTGAAGTATATGATGTATAGTATTGGGGTATTGAATTGTTTTTCAAAACTTCCGTAATAATATCATTCATATCGACCGAAAGCAGGGCTCTATTATCATTGTCAATTCTCAACATTGTCATATCCAAATTTGTTATATTGTACTTTTTTCTAAAATTCCATACCCATGGATAGTCGGTTACCAAATATGGAATTCCAAAGATCTGTTTGAATTCGTAGGCTTTCTGAAGAAACATTTTATTGGTAATTGTTCCAGTTTCAATAAGTCTCTGCGCCCGTTGAAACCATTCATAGACGACTTTATCTAGAAGCTGAGAGTTTTTTTCTAAATCAGTTTTTCTGATTTTCTTCGGCTTCTTTGCTTTGTCTGATGGCGTATTCGTTTCCGCCTGACTTATGTGACATTTTGGAATTTTTTCGAGACATTGGGATAATTTATGGTTTCTGGATTTCTTAGTTCGGTCATTTCTGCTAATGCTACAGTGATAGGGAGTGATGTTGTCATTGTTGTTGTTGTTTGACTATTAAAACAATGTTTGTTATTATAAATATTTAACTTAGAAACTTATTTAAAATAAATTATAAAATACTTACTCGCGGCATAGTTAATTGTTGTTGATAAACTGACTTTTAAAATCAAAAACATTTCTTGGTAAATGTCTGCTAACGCACATTTCTTTCATTTCTTCTTGCTTGAATATGTATTTATCACACTTAACCACAAACTAAGTTAATGTTCAAATGTATTAACAATTTTATTTATGTATTAAGATTATTCTTATACTAATACTTATATATTCAACTAAATTTGTACACACGTTTTGATTGTGTTGAACCACACATGAAAACTAACACAAACAAATCGAACGAGTCTGTATTTTATATCAATTTCTAGGCCAACGCAAATAAACTACTGATATTAACTTTCAAGTTTGTGTTAGAGATCGAATATTGTATGCCTACATTTTTCCATAGAAAATATAGATACAAATGAAAAGTTGTAGATACTTTTTACCTTTTGGAATTGGATGGATTTGTAGATACATACGAAACGTATCTAAGCACATGTGTGGATACTTAACTTTTAGGTACACAACAATGTGTTCTGAATTTCTTTGAACTTCAAAATGGTTTTTCTTTGATATTGATGGCACATGCTGATATCAAATAAATCGAGATGCAATCATACCATGCCGAAAAATACCAATGTTTAGATTAGCTAGGTATCAACTACCTACCTTATTTTTATACAGGTGCTTTCCGAAAGATGGCATAATGTATGGATACATCGTACAAAGCACATTCACTTAACGCAAAACATGCAACTAGCGTCAGGCTTGCCAGAGTGCGCTTTTTATTGGAAATTGAGCTATATATTCTTAAACATTACCCACAACAAATTTAATATGTTTTGGGAGACATTTTTCTTCGTACAAATAAATGTTGCAAACAGAATGTTTCTAATCAAATTTTTCATTACAGAATCCGACTAATGAGTTGCGATTGGATTCGGAACGAGTTTTTGACATTATTAATGCAAGAAATCTCAAAATTGACATTTGACTACCTCCACAGCGGATTCTGTATTCGATGCAAATTAACGTATGCTTCAGTAACGGTACAGTGAGAAGATTTTATTGTTTAATGAACTGTGTTCAAACAAAACTTATTATGGACAATTTCTTGAGCTAAATATAATGGTTCTATTATTCCAGATTTGATTTTCTTCATTGTCAGTTAAATTTAAAACTTTAATAAGAGAAACGTCAATTAACGACAACTGTGGTTTTAGTTAATTGAACTAAAACAAGAGTTCCATGAATTGATATGCAAAAAAATACTTTTAAATGGAAATTAGTTTTTTTTTGAAAAAACATAAGCCAGCACTTTGACATTTGACAGTCATAGAAATGTAAGCCTGAAACAGAACTTTGACGTTTAACACAGATAAAATATATAGAACCAAGTAATTTTTCCAGTGGAAATTTTCAAGTTTCAATGGTAATGTGGTAGAGTTTTCTTAATGGCACTTAAAATTCAACTGAGTTCCAAAAAATAAATAATAATAATAATAAAATATTTGGCTACAAATATTTTTAAATTCTAGTTTAAGGCATGGCAACCCTGACTATAGCATGTCATCTTTTCAATTTCTACTTAAACCCACACATTCTTGAGTGTTTAGTTTATTACTTATAACATCAACTTAAATGTGTTTCGTATTTAGACGTCATTACACTTTATAATGATATAGCTATGTAGATTTTTTTGCAAAAGTATGTTTTTTTTGTAAGTGTGTTGGTTTTTTTTTTGGAAGACAAATTAACGAACGATTACTTAAACATTTTATGGATATAATGAATCTGTTTATCATTAAATATAAAATAAACTTTGTTAAAAAATCAAACAATATAGGTATACCTATTCAAAATTTAAAGGATTCCTTTTATTATTTGTAATAAATGCATAATTAGAAGTCAGTAAAGCACAAATATCCACTTTGACCTCAAAATTACAGTAAATAGCAGATATGAGCAAACTAAAAACCAAAGATGTATTCTCTTTTATCCAAGAACCTAAAACAAGAGCCGTACATTAATGTCTTTAACCTTTAATTTAATTAAATAGTATATGTTTCTTTTTATTTTTAAGTAGTTACTACAAATCATACCCAATATTTGTGGTGTACTGTAATAGCCATTCCTTTTTTTTTAGATGTGATAATGAGCTGACTGAACACAATAGAAGCTCAGCAGCAACTGCAGCTGCGGTCGCAATAGCTGTCAAACAAATTTTTGTTACGCTTAGCAGATGATTTAGCTACGTCATTACTTTTGCTTGCAACAGTTTTGACATTTAGAGCCATATAAATAATGAGTTAGTTAAAAGCGAAGCCTTTTTGACATTTAAAATATGTCAAAGTGTCATATATTTTAACTGTAATGAAAACTAAAACTTTACGTTTAGCTCTTAGAAGATAGTAGTACTTTCATTAGTGTAAAACTAACTATGTAGGTATTACGTTATCGTAAGTAGGGATTTAGCCGAAAAAAAAACCTTTAACATTTTTAAAGATTTTTATGAAATTTTATAAATGTCCTTTAATTTTGTTTAAGTCGAGAAGGTTTTTTTCATACCACCCTGTAGACTACTCTTAATGTGTAATTTGAATAAATAGCACAATTACCCCATGTGTGCATCATTATTTCATAATCCAAACAATAAATAAATAAATAAATTGTGTGAAAGTGAACATTGATTTTTCTACCCTTATCTAAAGTACCTACTTAATCAACTTGTTTCTAATGTATCTACCTAAAGCTCAAGACCATTCTGTTCTTTCTAGCACTGGGGAAACTTTTAAAAATCCCTTACATACCTACCTTTATAGGTAATTAAAGCACAGGTACTTAACCTATGTATGTGTATAATGCAGATTATACAGAAATCAACACTTACTAAAAATAATTTATTTGTTATCACTATTGAGAGGTAGATCAGTAGCGGAGCGTGGTATTTTGCCGCCTGAGAAAAGTAGAAACAGTTTGAAAACTAAATTTAATATAGAAAATAATAGTAAATTTTGCAAATACGTTTTAAAAATCTCGTTTTGTATTCAAAAATGCAAAAAGATCTGATAAATTTAATATTAATTTCTGGTCATAAGTTCAAAATTTACCGGAATCAATTTAAAGAATAACATATTTTTTAATCATATTTTGAAAATTCAGTAACAAATTTATCAACTTAAAAAAAAATCTGTCTAGTGAATAAAAACTTGAAAATATTCACTTTCTCTTTCTCTCACTTTAAATTGTTAATTTAAACCATATTTTTAAAGACCCAGGTACCTACCTAACAAATTGCGAGAACCTTAGAAATACTATACCTACTCTTGAAATCTGGGTACTCATGTACTAGTTATTTTGGGTATTTCCGATCAAGCCGGTCAAGCAACTCCATTGCTCCGCTAAGGGCATGTTCATTCACCAGGCAGATGTCAATTCGGCCATTTTTATTTGTACATTGAAATCTAGCCAACTTCACTTTAAAATCATTATACTCACATGGGACAAAATTAACACAGTTATTTTTTCATTAAAGAAAGCACAAAGTTACAAATTCAATCGTGCACCCAATTAGAACCAATCACTAATTCAAAGAATTTCAAGATTAAAAGTTATTGTAGGGCATTTTAAGTTTTACTTTTTTTATTTAGGTACTCTTTTCCACAATTGAATTTATAAATTGTTTAGTTAAGTGTTAAAAAAAAGACACAACGTGAAATTTTAAGGAAAATGTAACAGCGAGATAACTTGCATTTTAAAGTGTTCAAAAAATATGGTACCTATTTGCTGCTATTCAATATTTTAATAAAAACAACACAAAAGCCGAGCCAAACGAAATAGGTACACCTTTGGAATTGCGATGGAAATTAGAAGGGCAGACACTGCCAAAAGAAGATCACCGGAAGGACCGATAAAAAGTATATCAGGCTGCTCGAATTTTAGAGTTTAAAACATTTTTAAATTCTGTTTGTTGAAATTATTCATTCCTTGAAAAGTGCAGCTGGGCCTATATCTACCTAATCTAGCCACGCTGTGCTACTCTGTAGGTACCTAATAATTTTTTACCCTATAGGTATGACTTCTTTAATACCTATCTTTAGTAAGTAGGCATATTTTACTATCTACATTAATTACATATTATATACTCTATTTAGTACCTAAACTAATGATGCGAAAATAAAGTTCTTCTATTGTTGACCTACATAAAATATATATATGTACATACCTACAAGCTATAAGAACGCAATATTTTTAGTTAGTTTTTGTGTGAATTTATCACGAAACAGAAGCAAAATCAGAAATTTTTTCTAGGCTCAATTTATTTTCGAGCAGCGCCAGCGGCGCAAACGTAAAGTAAAAAAAAAACTCAAAGTCAAATATACAGACATTTTCTAAAAATAAACTTTTTTACTCTCTCTCTCTATTTAATTTTTGTTTGTATATAAGGCGTTGCGGAGTCAGAGAGAGTAAATAAGTCAGCAGATAAGTAAATAACAACACAACCACAAACAAAATTATTTTTAATTATCAAAATCCGCAGCTGTGGTGACTGACGTGACGGCTCGCTCGGCTCAGGGATGGATAAATCGATACAATTGTACTTATAATTCAAAAAAATTGAGTGTGTACAAAAATACAATTTGTGTTAATTCAGTACAATTTTAATCATTGATATCATTATTTTTAAAGGTTTGTCCACACCAAAGAAACATTTAATCCACTAAAGATAGGAAACTTTATTTCTTTCCCCAACATTTACATAGGTTAAAATGCGTTTGTGGTCTTAATATAAATATAAAATGTCGCATGTGTGGACCAAAGAAAATTGTATGAGAAATGTATGAAATAAAAAATGTTTTGTGGAACCCACTTGACGAACATTTTAATAATAATTTAAAAAATAACAAATAATGTAATAGTTATTAAGTTTATTTAACTAAGATACAAATTGTTGGACTTTAAGGGAACACAAATAAACAATTAAAAAAAAAAACATTTTAATAATCAAAAAATGTCTGAAAATACCTACAAATTATAAAGAAAAATTAGAAACACAGAAATATATCAGAAATGTTTCTCAAAGCGTCTAAACCAAAAGCGTCTAAAAAAAAAAAGAGTCATTTCTGAAATGTTTTCCTAGCAAATGGGAAAACATTTCAGAAACGTTTTTTAAACAATGTTTCTTTCGTGTGGACAAACCTTTAGATTGTCCATCTTAAGGAAAATAAATTATGAAGAGGTAACTGAATTTTTCTTAAAAAAATAACCTTATACATATCTGTATGATTTCTTTTGGTTTTTATTTTCATTAGTAATTAAACATTTCAACTAACTTAACTTCAGCAAACGCTTTTTTGAGAGATTAAACATTATTATAAAGGGTTTTTTTTGCATCCAAAAAAAACATCAATATTTCATAAAACGAACGCCATAACTTTTGATGGAGTTTGTCTATCGTATTGATTATGATCTTATGACGTAAAATTAGAAATCTATTCTAAAATAATATATCATATTTTTACTTCGTTAGTGCCAAAAAAAATATTCCAGTATGACCGCTTGCACCTCCTCTTCCCATCCCCCTCACCTCCTTTGAATGCTCGTCTAAAAAAAAGTCAATAGGGGATTTTGGGGGACATTGTACACGCTACTCACGGTTTAAGGCTTCGTCGTCGATTCGAGTTATAAAATTGTATGAATGGATTCACTTTATTTGTGTAGTTCTTTTCGGGGGCTATACGGGCAACTTTTGCCTTTGTGGCAAGAAAGTTTCGTCGCTATTTAAGATTTTTGACAGGTAAGTCCCTGGGCAATGCTTCTTGATGTATTTTTAAGTTCTTTGATTTTTTTAAAAAGTTCCAAAATTATATTTTACCTTATGAAAGCTAACATTTATTCACTCCGCGTTATACTTACACATAATTTTTGAGAATGAACAGATTGCTCAGTAATGTACTAACCTATAAAATTTAAAGACTTTAAATACAGAGACAAACATTTTAAGGAACACAAAAAGAAAAACATAATTCAAAAAGATCGCCCACGAGAAAATGAATCCAAGATTTCATAAAGTAATGAAGGAAGCGGAATCCTAAAGTAAGGGTAAAGCTAAAAATGAAAAGAAATCACTTAAAAATCATGAATCAAACATCAAGAAGAATTTTGACCCTGTTATTTGTCACCTTTTTATCAATTCAACTTTTGCCTTTCAATCGGTCCTTGCAAAGATGAGCGGAATAAACCATATTTATTTGGTGCTTATTGGCCTCTTAGGTCCGAGCTATATTGTCTTCATTAATTCTTTATTAATGATACAAAAAGTAGCAATATAATATGAATAATTTTCATATAAAATAGAATTTTCTGGGCACTATTTTTTAGGTATCCGGACAAATATTTTGGAACCTAGTAAACCCTGTCGTAATACTGAAAATATAGAATAAAGATATTTTTCTTTATGTAAGTCAAAGAAGATATATGTACATACATAGGTACCAAACTATCATTTGGAAATTTAATGAGAATTTTTCGTTTCTCTCACATTTTCAGAAAATGAAAACTATTTTTTATTATCCTCACTAAAAATATAGCCATGGTGTTAATACTCTTATCTATTTTTTAAATTACTTGAATGTATTGTATTTCTAAATAGTTGTTTCACAGATCTTCAACAGAGCCTTAAGTTCGGACCTTAGCCTTGACGCCATAGAGGAAATATATTATCTAGAGTCCCGACTGGTACCCGTCTTGCCTGAAACACCCTCAAATTTTGTTTGAGGTAACTCTCTTAAAAGCCCGTAACAACTACATAGAATCTGGATTTTCCCATAAGAAATGCATAGGACAACTAACACATGCTTATGCTAATGGGCAAAATTCTCTCAATTTAGTTTGTAGGCAAAAAGAGAGCAAACCCATTAAGTCGGGACTCTAGATAATATATTTCCTCTATGCTTGACGCCTTCAACTAAAATATAAATTTAATATGCTTAAATTTAGCATGCACATATATACATATGTATGTACATATATTATAAAACTTAGAAGAAAATATTTGTATTACCTATTCTTTGAAAATTTGTATGAGTAATGTGTTACCTACTAATTTCAATTCTAGAGCTCTTACCCGCTTAATTATTCGGATCCTTCGGTTAAATTTAAGCTTTTATTTCCGAAATACAGCTATTTATGTTTATTTACATTTGATATTAAAAAAAATAAAAACTGATAAAATTATTAATTTATTTCTTTGATTTTTGAAAATATTTTCATCCCTGGTTCGACTCCGACTGCATGAAGCTCGTTTGTTCTTTACTTAACAATACGTGTATGTGTATCTATAAATATAATGTGCATACAAATATTATAAAAATTTATAAGCAATAGTTATGTCTATATACTTAATTTATATCTACCTAATTGTTTAAATTAAAGAGAACATAATTTGTGTCGCCTCGCAGTGCGCTGCGCAGAAGTAGGTATATTTTATAATATTCCCTTCTCTCTTGCTTTCATCAACAATTGTGGCATTGTGTGTATTGATTGTTATTTTCTGTAGTTTGCATTTGCTCAGTCAGTGGAGTTCAGAAAAAGAAAGAAAAATCAATAGGTAGCTGAATTTTATTTTTGTACACGAACACAATTGAGTAGGTACCTAGAATCTAGATAATAGGGGCGACGGCGCAGAATTGAGAAAATTCTCAATAAAGAGAATTATATTTGAATGTATAAGTGTGTCGGTGTAAATTCCTCTCCGCAACGATTGTCGGCGATATTTTTGTATTCTTTGTGTTGGCAGTTTTAATTGAAGTTTCAACCCTAGTGAGTGCAAGACGGAAAATTATGAGTGTGGTAAGAATTATAAAGCAGCCGCCATATTGTTTATTAAACATTTAATTTATTTAATGATTTATTTTTAGACCAAAGTACTTTTCGACGATCGTATCAAACCGAAAAATGTTCTTGCTCTCAATGAGAAAGTTGCAGCTATTCGCCGCTATGAGGCCGATCCGGTTTATAAGAAAATCGGAAGGATGTTCAACTGCAGTCCGGATCAAATAAAACGGATTGTCAAGCAAAAAGACGAAATTCTTGCAGAATGGGAAAATCGAACGCGAAAGCCAGTTCCACCAACTTCGCATGAAATCAAAACCGTAAGAATATCGGTTTTGGGAAAAGCAGTTCATGAATGGATTCGCCGCATAATGTATTATACGGATTTCAATTTGAATGATACTCTCATTCAAACGATGTCGTTGGAGTTTTCAAAAGCGTTGAAGCTGCCAAAATTCTATCCGACCAAAGAATGGATTCAGAATTTTAGAGCAACCTATAATTTGCCAGATGCCAATACAAAAACAATGTCAATTGGTTATCAGGAGAGTCAATCGGTACAAATTCGAGATATTTTACGATATGTTAAGGAGGTTTGCGGAACAAAAGATGTGATAGTTGTTGATGATGATGATTATTCGGGAAGCTCAACAGGTGTTTCGGCGAGTATTGCCGAGATAGAAGTTGAACAAATCAAAAACCAAACGGATAAAAGTGATTTCTATGGAGACATCGTTATGAAGGATGAAGAACAAAATTGTAAACCATCCAGTTCTATAACAATTCAAAATGTCGTAGTGCCAGAAGAAAGTACAAACTCAGAATATTCGATGCAAATTGATACGGACACAACTAACTACCAGCCTGTTCAAATATCCCAACCACAGCCAGAGCCGGAAGAAAAGAAAACAGACATTAAGACTGAGCCTGAGCCTGAAACTAAGCCTACGCCTTCACCAAAACCAGCGTTACCAGCACAAGAACCTGAACCGCAGCCAGAGCCAGAGAAAGAGCCTGAACCAGAACCGGAAGAGGAGCCAATTGCCATTTACTCTCATGAAGCCGCTATAACCTGTGTCAAGCTGCTAGAAGATTTTGCATTGTTGAAAGAAAATTTTAGGCTTATTGGTCTTATTGAAAGGCTTGAAGAAGCACTGAATGAGAAGTCCCAAAAGTAATTTAAGGCATGGTCTTTTAAGTTGTTTTGTTATAGTATACCTACAAATATTTTTACTTTTTAAAGTGCTGTTATAAACTTACTTTTTAAAAATGACTAAGGTTTGAAATAAAAAAATATTATATTTTTATAAAGGAAATGTTTGATTTCTGTAAATGTTTGATTTTTATAGAATTGGTGGAATTGATTTATTTTTAGCGACCTCAAGAACTCTCCGCATGTATTCCCCACAAAAGTGTTTCCCTTACAATGAACCTGTAAAATTAGGGTTGCCTTTGCAACAGCCTAAAAGTATGTAACATTTTTATTTCAATTATTGAAATATTCAACACCTTTCTTTATAGAAGATAAAGTATTTTTGAAGTTAAGTATCAATAAGCGAAGCTGAGTTTTTCACTTTGAAGCAGGGAATTGAATTTATTTAAAAAAATTCTCTTCGAATCAGGTCGATTCATTTAACAAAAACAACGCGCCTAAAAGTCTGCAATTATTTCTTCATCTAAAATTAACGAACTTAAAACTGTTGAGGAAAAATAAAAAAGCAAAGTTTTTCGCTATGAAAAAGGATTTAAACTTTTTAATAATTCTTTAAAAGATTCTCTGGATATCAAGAGTTTCCATTTAAAATAAGTAATACGCCTAAAAGAGAGCAACATTTGTCCACCTAAAACTAAAGTGCATTTGGAATCGTCCAAAGAAATTGTAGGCACTTGCCGAAGTTAAAACCATCGAAAAAAAGTTAGAAAGCCTGTTTATTTTTTTAAATTCTTATAACAGAAAGGTTTATAAATAAAAAACGAAAATTGCATATCATTAGGCTTCATTTAATCTTTTTGAAAAATCTTATAACTAGTGTAGCGTTAAAAATACATAAAACGAAAAAGTAACTTAGATCTAATTTTTTACAAGAACTCTTAAAAACCAAAATTTTTTAATTTAATTTGTTTTTTCTCAAACAAAACTTATCCCGTCTTAGACCTTTCGGGATTTCTAAAAATCGCTTCAAGTTGAGAAATAACACCGATAGCTCGAAAATTTTCCTCCAGCAATACAAAATCTTCTAGAGGCTTTAAGTGTCGAAGGGCTTCTTCATAGCTTTCAATGCACACTCCTCCTTCATCGGTGGTGTGGTTGGCAGGTTTAGTCTTCTCGATTTTCCTGATTTTAGAAGGAGCTACCATATATTCATCGTCTTCTTCGTCATCGTCATTTTCGATCACCACTCGAACCTCATCATAATCATCTCCAGTTTCGGAATTAGAATTTTCAAATAGCAAAGAGCTGCTATCTTCCATCTTAGGCTCAAATGTCATATTGTTGCGCTGCTCGACTTGTGTATAGAATCCTTTATAATTTGTTGCCTGCTGCTGTTTTACATCCTCAACAATATCAGATATCTTCAGCGATAGGTGCTCTTTTGACAGACCCGAACGGTTGTAGACCTTCTGATTTAGCAAATCTTCCTCGGTGATATTATAAGTTGACATAAAATTCTCAAGCCAAACGGTATTGGGATAGAAACTTGGAACTTTGATGTGATTTTTGATATCCAGGGCTATTGTCCGAATGAGTTTGGTCGATATTCGTCCGATGTCTCGTCTTGATTGAGTTCGTTGAATCCATTCGTACATCACTTGGTTTAGAAGATCGATTTTTTCAGTACGATCCTTATGTTTTGAAAAACTGCCTTGACAGTCTCCCGTCTTACTGGCATAGTACAGCAAAATTGACTCTCTGTTCATGACGATGTTCCTTATTTGTTTTGCGCTGCAATTCATGATATCAGCAACTTTTTGATAAACGGGCTGGCGATCGAACGCTCTGATCGCTCGAACACGCTCTTCCAACGTTAAAATGTTCCGAGCCCGTGTTTCTTGTGCCCATTCTGATTTCTGAAAAACATAAAACTGTTTCCATAAATAAATAAGAATGAAAAATATATATAGGTATTCAACAATCTACATGCAATGAAGAACACAAAGAAACCAGAAAATAAAGAAGAATAAAACAACAAATTATGGCAACAACGCAAAGATCCACACTTACCACTTCCATGTTTATTGTGAGACTACTAGACTCTCAGCCACGAAACAGAGAAGCAGGCCTCGACAATCGAATGAACAACCAACATCCACGTAGGCGAACAGCGGCACGACGACAACGACGGGTCTTTAAGAGTGTGGTTGTGAAAAAAACAAGCCCAGGCCAGGCAGCCAGCCAAACGACTAGCGAAGCCAACCAAGACGGAGGAAGACAACCCACATTAGTGCACAACCGGCCTGAAATTATTTCAACGAAGCACGATGTGCGCTCGCAAAGGAGAAACCTGCTCGGTTGTGGCCAGTGTTGCCGGAGAAAAATATAAGAAGGGAGTACTGACGCCAGAAAAGGGGAGTATTTTGAAAAAAATAGGAGTACATCATTTTTAGTCTTCAAAAATATCTTCGGCACACATTTTTGTAACTTTATTAAAACGAAATCATCAATAAGAATAAAATCATCAATACAGACAAAAATCAATAAAAAAATCACTTGAATAAAAAACAAAGCAAAAATAAATAAATTTCAATTCTAATAACAATAAATAATAATAATAAAGCTGTCCTTTGGCAGATATGTACGTAGCTTAATTCATAGTTATATTGTTTTAAGAACTACAATCAGGCACTTATAGTCACCACAAAATATGTATTAAATACATTAAATATTAGTAGGTTTGCAAAAAGCAAGGTATTTTGATTCATATTTTATGGTAAGTCTAACAAGAATATAAAAAAACAATAACTATTTTTTATATAATTTCACAAGCTGTTTGGAAGGATTCCATTTGCAGCAATCAACTCCATTTAATAATTCCTAACTCATAATTGCATGCAACGTATTTACCTCCAATCTGTCCCGTTTTTTATCTTTAATGAGAAAAAGTTGGGAAAAAACTCGTTCTGCAGCTGCACTTCTGTAAGGAAAACTTAACAAAGCACTTACAAATTCTTTTGTAAAAGTGTTTCGTTAAGAACATTTTTTAATAAAAATATTTACGACCAAAAAGTTTCTATTTCCAAGGTTTTAGGAACCATTGTTTGGTTTAGTAGTGTTCGCTACTCGATGTCAAGATTTTCAATTTCGTTTTCATTAATCAAATCCGGAATCGATGATATAATTATTGTGGTTGCACTTTCTGCTAAATTTAAAGGGTCAATGCCTTGAATACATTTCAAAATTTCGCAATCAAAATCGATACGTTGTGAAATTTGCACACATAGGGTTTTATAATATTCTCGACAAACAACTTTAAATTCAAGTACTTGTCTTACTTCAATTTTATAAACTTTAATAAAAAGTTCAGCCTTAGCCCCAACGTATACAGATTCAATGTTTTTTAAATATTCATCAGAAAAATTCGGATTAGAAAGAAAATCGTCGCTTAAAAACTCCGATTTAAGAAAATTTTGTAAGATAGTCTTGTAAAAAGTTTTAATATTTGGTAAGAATTCATGAATGAATTAAATATGTTTCGGTTGAGTTGACACTTTACATTACAGCTTACTGCAAGTATAGGATATTTTAAGACTTTAAAAAATAGGAGTACGAATGTGAAAGGAGGAGTACGGGAGTACGCAGCTGTTGAAAGTAGTACAATACTCCTATGGGAGTACTTTTGGCAACACTGGTTGTGGCTGTTGGCAGCCGGTGCCGGCGTTCGTCGTCGTCGTCTTCGTCTACCGTACCAACAAGCCAACGACTATACGACGACCGACGTCGCAAAGTCGTGCGTCGGTCGGTCGTGACGAGTGACGACGACGACGTCCCCACACAGTTATCGCATTTATTATTGTGTTTTGATGGACGTTTTGTGTGGATTTTGTTGTTGCCCGCTTTAGAGCTGGTTCAGTTTTCTGTATCACAAAGCGTATTGGATTGGGTCTTTCTTGGCGACCGTGTAGTTCATGGCGATAGCACTGAAATAACTTCAATTCTGTATTATATAGATATACCTACCTTAAGCCACACTGGCCCCAGGCAAGGCACATAATCTACCAACATCAATATACTTAGGTACGTTTTCAGCTGGCCTGGTACTCGGAGCTGAGAATACGAACACCGCTACGGAAAAGTAAGTGTCTGTCCCTTGATAATTTTCAAAGGGCTTACTTCACTTCTCGATTTTCCTTGGATTTGTTATTATTGCTCATTGTTTTCCTTTCTTTGATTTTAAGGGTAAGACTAAAAAGTACCTATTTATTGTGCCAAATTTAACTTGTGATTGCGGCTTGTGAGTGCGACGCTGATGATGAAATTTTTTTCATCTTTTTCTTTGGCGCGTATCGCTAAAAATCAGTAGCGTGAGCGCGAATATCTTTCAATGGCAGGTGGTTTCAGTGATGCCCTCTTGAGCTAGATTGTTAAAAAAATAAAGTTTGTAAAAATAAAAGTGAAATTACTTAAAAATTGTAAATAGCCCAAAATCAAAGCTGAAAAGTAGCCCAAACAGTTGCTCAATAATAAAAAAAGGGAAATTTTAAGCACAATATTACTTTAATACACATTTCTCAATGTAATCCCTTAAAAATTGTTAAAACAGGGTTGCCATGTTTTAAATTAGTTAAAAAGCTGAATTTAAAAATATTTGTTTCACAAAATCAGAACAAAAATGTAGCTCAAACAGTAACTCAATAATAATAAAATTCTGTAATTTAGTTTATCAAAGCCCCTAATACTTATTCATTCGAAATTTTTTTGGGTGTGTTGTTTGTTTAAACGATTTATCTGTTAGAATTTCACCCAAGATTAAATTTGGGCTGTCATATTTGAATTGTTGTAAATATAGTCTGATTTTTAGTTAAGTGATGTAAAGCATAGAGTTTTCCAATAGAATGTTCCATTTTAAATAGCTGCTATATGGTAAGCTATCATTTTTAGAGCTGCCATCTTTTGACATTTGACAGATAAAAACTACGCCATTTTTAAAAATAAAACCATACAAGCACTTCAACAACGCAATAAAATTGTTAAAATTCACTAGAAAAATGGGCTACGTGAAAGATAAGGTATGCTAAAGCTCCACAATCGATTTAAGGTCTAAAAGATGGAGAAATTTAAAAATTTGGTTGTTTTCAAAAAGTGTGCCTAATTAAGACCGGCTCAGATTTGCGACCGAACAAACGCAGATGAATTGCAGAAGATATACATATGTATTCATAAATGTCAGAAATGACATCAGCGTGCGTCGGGCAGATTATACAAAAAGTAATACATTATTGGTAGGTACATTTTTTTAATGTAATCCTTGTTTCTAATTTAGTGTATCTTCTTATTTAAAGGAAGAAGAAGCTACGGGGCGGAATATGGCTAAAATTAAAATTGTATTTTAAAAAAAGTTCTCATGGAAAAATATTCAAAAATTCAATTCTGGAAAAGAATCTATTGTCATTTCTGATTCTGTCTCACATTTTTGAAAATTAACTTAAGTGACTACTTAAAATTGTACCTAAGCAGTCCTGAACACTTTCTCTAGAGCTAGTGTTCTAGACGGTTTAATTTTAAATTTTTAATAAAATGATTTAAAATCATGAAAATCATGAAAATAAAATATATATGATTCAGCAAGTGTTCATATATGCGTTTCGCCCCGGTGCAATGGTTGGGCTCATCAGAAGATGACAAGTCTTCTCTGAAGACTTGTAGCAACGATATAATTCGCAGTTGCTCTAAGTAGCTCGGATTATATGGTATCTCGATTAATTCGGGAAAATATGCGTCAAGACAAGGTGTAATGGCCATCTTCTGATGAGCCCAACCATTGCACCGGGGCGAAACGCATATATGAACACTTGCTGAATCATATATATTTTATTTTCATGATTTTCATGATTTTAAATCATTTTATTAAAAATAAACAGTGTTCAGGGAAAAAACCATTTGACTTTTAACAGTCTTTTTCAAATTAATTTTAAAGCACATATTCGACGTTAATGAAATCACTTCTAGTCATGGAAAATTAAACCTCTTATTGGAAGGCTCTGTATTTTATTTTGTTCTTTTATAAGTTCTTTCAGCTTTTAAATTTGATATCTTAAATTGTGTTGCTTTTCATAAGGTTGTTTTATTTTAAAAAGGTATAACCGAATAAAAAAGTGGCATCACTGGAAAGCATCACCAAGCCCAAAAACTAAATTTCTGATCGCTAAATTTTCTACCTACGTACCTACCTGTTTTGATACTCAAAACTTGTACGTACCTATTTTGCATACAAAATATTGATGACCAAACAAAAATCTTTCATCTCTTTCTTAATCAGTTTTTTCGATGGAAAGACCAGATGTTAGGTGAATTTTATATCTTTTCTTCGTTGGATGTTGTGTGAGTCTGAGCCGAGAGCAGTTTTTCGAATCGAAGATGCTTTTGCTTGTTGCCAAATTCTTCTTCTTAAGCATCGGGATTACGGCCTTTCTCCTATTTTTACTTGGGGTATTTTCTCAATTTATTTGACTCCGAGGTATGGTCGAATTTGATAATTATGCTCTGCTCTGCGTTCAAGTATCTATACTCTGTCCAACAAAAATAGTCAGTACAGAGAAGATAGGACGTTTACCTCTCACTCTGACTGAAGTGAAATCTCGTTAAGCTGTGAGAGAGAGCAAATATTACAGGGTTTCCGTAGTGCCCATTATAAATTTCGAAAAAGCTCTGATAAATATTAGTAGGGATACCAACTTTTGATTTTAAATTGAAAGTTAAAAATAAATTCCGTTTAAGAAAATTTATAAATTATGTACATAATCCCGAATTCAAAAACCCCTTTGTGAAAACTAAGAGTAACATAAATTCAATTATGAAAAAATAATGAAAATTTTCGATTCTGTATCACACAATATTCACAAATACACAATTTATAAACAACACAGCACAGATTTATAATAAAATAAAAGCAGTTCTTTTTTTGGCACTGATTATAAAACACCGTATAAATAAACACTTTTTCAAAGAATATTTTTTTTATGAACAAAATCACTATTTTTCACCATCTATAATTACACCATGTATTATAAATAATTTTCGCTTAAACTCAACCCTTTGCTTCCTAGTGGTTTCGCAATTAAACCAAATACTCTATACTTTTTCTTTATATTCCTACTGGTTTTTTTTTTAATTTTTAGTAAATATTATTTTTTTTTATTTAAATGCATTATTCATTATACACATTCTATATAAATTTTAAGTTTTTATACAAATTTTTGAAAAAATTGACATCTCCGGGAACAAAGGGTTAATTTACGAAGAATAATAAATAAACTTCACTTACCGAAAAACAGCAAGCGACAACACCAATTGCATATTTGTTCTCAAAAGCTTTTAAAAAAGCACACATTCTGAAAGCTCCCAAACAAAATCCAAAGAAAAATCCACCATGATTTGCATTAAAGTGGAAATGGTAACTCTAATAACAATCTGCTTATTTTCAATACATACGAAGAGGGTTGTTTGTGAACACATTATTTATCAGTGTCAGTGTGGCTTTGGCTGCGCATGGTAAAGGTTGTGGGGATGTACGCTCGTCGAAGCGTAATTACAACAACAATTTATGTGTAAGTAAGTGGTTGAATTTTCTTTTTCAGTAGGTAAAAAGGGAATAAAACCACTGACTGGCACCATTTGCAAGAAAAAAGCTCTCCCATAAGACGTGTACTGACTATTTTTGTTGGACAGAGTATAGAAGATAGATAGAAAAATAGATGGTAGACCTAAGGAAATCGAAATATCGGGTGGGTTAGGAAACAAAAAAGGATTAAGTTTGGCATGGAAAACCCTTATGGTTGATATCAAACACTAAGTTGGAATGTTTTTTGGTCTGCTGGGAATTTTGAGCATAAGTGAAGAACTTTCTTAAATATTTCAATAGAATTCTGGTTACGTCATAAGAATTCTTAAGCTTTTTACTTGATTTAAGTTTGTTGCGGAAAGGTATATACACTTAGTCCAGAAAGTCTCCATGCAGCAGCCTAATTTTAGTGTTTTTTGAAAAAAAAGTACCTACTAGGAATAAATGTAAAAACCAAAGTGGTAAAATTGAAAAAAAGTTAGTCTCCACCTTCATCTTTTTACCAAATTTAAAAAAAATTGTGATTGTGATTTTCAAAAATCTATTTTTAATATATTGTTATATTTTATCTCGAATCAACAAAAAGAAAGCTGCTGTACGGAGACTTTTTGGACTATGTGTTAATGCATTTCTGTTTATATGCAGCTATAAGGGATGGTTACGCCTATTTTAAAAACAAGGATGCTTCTTCTTATACAACGCTCACAAAATTTAACCCCGATTTAAGGTAATTATCTCTGATTTGTTTTTATTTTTTCAAACAGTGTTTCCTTTTCAAGAAAAGAAAAAAAATCACTTAATCACTTAGAGATGCGGGTTTGTGTATGAGATAACTTCGTACGCAAACATGAAGATGGCAGCACTTGTCAGCACACTTTGGGTTCTGATATAATTGTGTTCGATATTCTAATGCGATGAGTAAAAGCTGTGAGTATTTTAATAAAAAAAGGGCCAATGTTTTTGTATACAATATGGTTACGGAAAACGAAGGCGAATATGAAAATGTACCTCACGGATCTATTCAGAAAATATGTTACGGCCAAGTAAAATTTTGTTTTAATTAATTAGTGTTTATTTATTTTCCTTAACTTATTTCTTAATTTCGATTTGGATTTCCAAGAGAAAAATGTATTAGATATGATAAGTTTTGGTTTCTTTACTATGTAAATGAAATTACTCAATCATGTAACCAATAACATTAAACTGACATGAACCTTCGTACAGAAAATTTCAAAAACAAATATTGCTAGAATTCATTTATAAATATTGCGTATGCGCCCAAGTGTCCATTGTTGCTTTGTAGCATGATTGCGAAAGAATGCAAATACTTTGGGAATACAATCATTTATTGAATCCAACTTAAAGATTGCATTTATTGAATTTACCTAAGGATTGGGACTTTAAATTTTGCAATCACCAATTATTTGGCCTTAAAAAGACTGCAATCATTTGACTACAATAAATTGGTTGCCATCATTTGAGACTTCATGTATTCTTTGCATTTAAGGGAAGTCTTTGCGCATTCTTAAGTGAAATTTCACTACACAAAATATTCTAAAGGCGCCAATACACCTCGCACACCAGCTTTCGATGCCAGACAGCGATTTTCGATGTCAGACATCAAGAGATTAAAATAAAAGTTTTAATAGTGTGTAGTGAACTTTCCTTTAAGAAAGTCTCAAATGATTGCAACCAATTTATTGCAGTCAAATGATAGCAGACAAAATTATTGCAGTCTTTTAATGTCAAATGCTTGGAGTTCAAAATGTAAAGTCCCAATCTCTTGGTAAATTCAATGAATGCAATTTTTAAGTTGGATTCAATAAATGATTTATAATGATTGCATTCCCAAAAGATTGCGTTGCTTTTCAAGTCTGTTTGTAGTTTTCGCTTATGTATCATGATAAATAAAATGTGTGGAATAGTTTCATGGCAAAGGAAATAAGTTTAAAAATACAGCAACTGTTCTAAATAAGGTATGAAACATTTATTCATCGTTTTTTTGTTGTTAAGAAACATACAAATTTAGTGAAAAATTAATTATAAATAAAACCAGAACTCATATCAATTCTAGATGTTTTCGTTTTCTTTTCTTATACTAGTTGCACATTTAAAGTTTATTACGGTAATGTTGGTCAAGGGTGGCGTATGTGGAACATTTTTCAATAAAAATACTGAACGACATACAGTGAATCAAACTTATATTCGTACAGTAGAAAGAAGTAACTTTTTTCACATAAGAATTTGGTTGTTATTTAGGGCAATTATAAAGCAACCACTTCTGGGTATTAAACGCTTTATGTTTTGGGTCATTGCCTCGGTAAAAAGTGAACTGTTTTGTAGTTCCAATTTTTGTTCACTTTCTCCCAAATTTTGACTTGTTGCTTTTTATAAAATAAAAAAATGTACAGCTTTTCTACCCCAGCTGCAGAAAAACAAACTCAAAAACCATTACAAATTCTCCACCATGCTTCAATGTTTCGACAATATTTTTTGGAAAGAGATCCATATTTGGTTTAATATTTTTTTCTAATAATTTTAATATTTTTCCGAACAAGCTCTGGATGATCAAAACTCTCGATTTAGTTTTTGGATCCTTAAAAAAATATTAAAAACTATTTTTTTTAAAAATCGATATCTTAAAAACGGATCAACATGTTTAAACGAACTTCAAGTGTAAGACGTAGGTACATATGTATATGTAAAGAATCAAACACTAAAACAGTCAATTTTAGTTGATGTAATAGTGATTCGTTAATGGCTTGAGGACTATCTTCGCTCCGAGTATGGCAATGTTGCTTATCGACAAAGCCATGAAATGATCTTCTTCAATGAACACCGTGAAATTGAGGAAGTGTTGAATGAACTTCGCAAACAGATCAATTTTTTAAAACCCAAATTTCCACAATTTAGAAGCGTTGTTCTTGCATTAAATGTTTAATCACGAATTGCCAAAGCTAACCAACAGAAATGTCAAAATAATTTGACATTTGTATCTGTCATACAGCTAATAAAACATTTTATGTAGGCATAACTTTATGCATATGAGTCTAATTGAAAAGGTTTAAGTGCAACTTATATTACAAGCGGAAAGTAAATATCATCACCAAAGTACCTAACTATAATTCTGTCTGTCAAAATTCAAAGACATTTAAAGATGTTTTTCACAACTTTTCCAGATTTGCATTATGTCATTAATTCTGTACATTTGTCATTGTAACACTCCTTGTTGACGTTCGAGTTGTTAATACTTCATATATTTAATATTTTTGAAATTTTATCTCATTCTCATATTAAAAAAAAAATACTAAACATCTTTCTTTGTTATCTGTCTCCTTTTTGTCGTCAAATATAGGAGAAAATTAAAATAATGAAACGTCAAAATGGGGTCGCTTCAAATGAACCCAATGTGACAAGTGTCATTGTTGTTATTGTTGCACCATTCACTTCTATAATAATGCCAAATGACATTATGTATCATAAACTTGCATTTGCATTTTGTTTAAGTAGGTCAAGTTTTTAACAATTTCTTTTAGCCTTGTCACCTTAAAAATCCATTATATCAAATCATTAATCCTTCAAAAAACATAATAAAAAATGGGACTTCCATCAATTTATTCCATATCAATTTATAATAATACATTATTGTCATTTTTTGTTTGCTTTTTTTGAATTGTTATACTTGTTTAATTAATCAAACGCAAGCTTCAATGACTCTGACCTTGAGTGTGTGAGTTCAATCAAAATTCCGCTTATATTTAGCCTTGAATTTATATCCAGCAGGCATTTAATTCTAGAGGTACCAACAAATTATTTAAAAATGTCCTTGCATTGACATCGTGTTACATTTTGGGTGAATTTTATGGGCTCATAAAATTGATTTTGAGTGAAAACACTGGCGGCGTGTTCATTTGTATGTGAAGGCAAAATAAAAATTAAAGTCACGCATTCTATGTGCAAACTGTGGTGGCTGTAGACAGTACGCCCACGCATCAACATACTTTATGCGGATGCTGATGCTGCAGGCTGCCGTCAGGCCACAGCACAACTTTTTAAGTCTGCAACTTTGTCTGGCCGCCAGGCTAGAAGGAAATTGTCCGTCTATGTGTCTGGCAATTCCAAAAAATTGTGAAACTCCCTAAACCCAAAACCAAAAAACGCAATACCACGTGCTGAGCTGAGTTGAGCTTGAGCTTCACATGTTCCACACCACACATCATGGCTTTGGAATGCTCGAACTCCATGTTGCGATTTAGCATATGGTCAAATGTGATGTAGAAGTTCCGATCCGACACTATATGGTAACTGATTGCTGTGCGAATTTCCACGCCTGCCAATGGAATTCAATTAGAAACAATATATGCTTTTGAAACTATGGTGGCGCTGCGCTCGCTCATTTTTTCGAGAGTTGAGCCCACCATAAAAAAGTATTACTTCCCAAGTCGATTAATGTTGATGCCCGAGACTACGGCAGCAGCGCTGACTCTCAGCTGGCTGGCTTGGCTGGCTATAAGGCTAAGCGTCTAGTAAACTGGCAGGAGGTGGGTGGAATGAGCTGGAACGCGACTGTGACTGTTTCGTATAGATTCGTAGGCGTTCCATTATTATTATTATTGTTGTTTGATGTTATTGGGGGCTATTATTAAGTGTACACGCGCGCGCACCCAACTTCGGAACGCGGCTTGGGTTTATGACCTGCTTATAGAAGGTATATACGAATAGGAGCGGTTCACGCAGCTGGATATAGAACAATGAATCAGTTAGTTGAAATCATTCAAAACTATGCAATATAAATATAAGTACAATTGGATATATGATAGCGTATAAGTACAATGGGAAAAAATTAATGTAATCTGAAGTTTGGCGTGGTATTACCTTGTTGGATAAATTAATAGTTGTTAACTTTGTTGTAAAGAGATCCAGTGGTGCGTAAATCTTGGACAGCGGAAATCTATCATGGAGAATTTACACGATGCAAGTTGACTTCATTAAACATGCATTTATATGTTAGGCCAACTTTGCTCAACTTCAAAATTTCTGTTTTTCAAGTAAACCCTGAAGTCCACCAGGAAAGTCCCACTGCTATTTTATTGATACTCAATTAAATTGAATGGCTCCATTATTCCAGATTTTATTTTCTTCACTCTCAGTTAGATTTAAAACCCTCGTTAAAAAACTTCATTCGACGATAACTGTGGTATTAGTTAATTGAACTTGTAAATTTCATTGACTAGAACTTACTTTTCCTGAATAACGCTTTGACATTCATCCGTCAAAGAAATTTACGTATGAAACAAAACTTTGACGTTTAACAGAAAAATAGCTGAACATAGAAAAACTTTAAGGTTCCATTACAAATTGATGCTTTTAACTGGAAATTCCTTTTATTTACAAGACAATAGTGCATGTTTTGACATTTGTCTGTCATAGAAATATATCAAACAAAACTTTGACGTTTTACAGACAACTTTTTAAACTTATAAAAAATCGAAAGTTCCATTAACGCTACAAAATTATTCTTTTGATTGGAAATTCCTTTTCTTGACAGAACATTAGTGAACACTTTGACATTTGTATGTCATTAAAACGTAATTATGAAACGTCAAAGTTTTTGACGTTTAACAGAAAAATTGTTGAACGCATAAAACAAATATAGACATGAAGAAGCTCAAATTATAAATGAGAATTGAAAAGCTTTTATTAAATTTAATGAGTACGTAGTTAGTTAAATGGTCGTTAACTCGAATTCAACTGCGTGTGAAGAAAATGGCCCTTATTGCGAAATAATATACCTACAATTTACAGGAATAGTAATATTTAATCAAGCTGAAAAATCATGTAGTTAACAACATAATATGTACATAATTATGTATTCATTCCGTAGTGTGATCAAGGCTACTGACAACAAACACAAAAATTCAACGAAATCTGACCTTCCTCTCATTTTTCATTCATAAATCATTCAAAAAGTCAACGGCGATTAATTGATCACTATATAATTCACCATGACCTATTCCAAATGAATTGCATCAATTGCAGCAGCAGCAGCAGCAGCAAAAGCACACCTGTTATTTAAAACCGGACATTCACTCATCCGTCGTATAGGTACCTATTAAATATTTATGCCGGTCACACGGGATACATTTCATATAAGTGACCAAAGACCATGCATGCATAACAATCTTCTCTGCGTTGAGTTCCTATAACAATTTAAAAAAAAAGGACACACCCAAATCATATCCCGGCGGTTTTAACTTCCGTATTATTTATATCCTTCCTTCCTAACACATTTAATCTTGAGTGGTGAGTGGTGAGTGACGGCGAACGCGGTGTAAGCCCGTTTGTTCCCTTTTGTATAATAAAGGACATCCTCGAATGACACCTTTGTTTTTTTGACAGCCACCATATAGGAAGATACTTAATTCAAAATGTGAACCCAGCTGTCACTAAAAAGCTGCATATCTCATTCTTCTGTCAAAGACTGAACATTAATGTCATCGAATAACCTCTAAGTTAGAGGTAAAAATAAACATGGTTGCCAACGTCTATACGATCTCAACTTAGATTAAAAAGATTAAGACTCTTGCAGTTGTTTACTGTTAAGTTCGCTAATCTTTCCAATAATTAAATTCAGAGGTAACTAATATTTTTTTCATTGGTGGTGGATTAACTTTGGCTCCAGTGGTGAAATAAATTTGGATCCAGTGGTGGATTAGCTTCATGTATTAAGACTGGCATTACTTTAAGGTTATGGATTGAGTTGTCAAAAAACTAGTTTGGCGAATATTTCTAGTTTTTGAAAATTATATATGTATTGATTGAATTTTCAAAAAACTAGTTTCAACATCAACAGTCGGTGTGAATTCATCACCCTATTGGACATTTTCAGAACTTTTACAAGTGATGGAAAATGTCAATAATTCTACTTTGTCATTTGTGACGTAAAATGTCAAAAAACTAATTTAACGCATAGTTCTATTTCTGCAAATGTATTGATTGAGCTGTCAAAGTACTATTGAAATTGTAACTGACAACTATTTTGGCGCTTAATTCTATTTTTATCAAATCGCCGACTTTTCGTCAGAAGCTGGATTCTTGCTAGATTTGAAAAGCATACAAATATTGTAGAGCATAAGCAACCAGTCCACAAATATCTCGACCAAACAGCTTAAGTCGGTGTAAAGTCATTACCCAATCAGAAGAATTGGAAACTTTTACGTGTGGTGGAAAATGTCAACAATTCTCGTTAGACATTTGGTGCGTAAAATGATAAAATAAACGTCAACGAGACATAATTCGCTCCTTTAGATTTGTTTGTGGAACTTTTTCTGTCAATGTTTAACTACTTTTGCGTCAGTTGGCAACCATATGGCCCCGATCTGATTTATTCACGGTAAACTGATCGATCCTTTTGCTATGCATTGCGTAAATTGATCGAGGTCGATCGATGAAGAAAGGAAATCAAAAAATTAAACAAGAAAAAAATAACTTCACGAGCAAAGGAATTCCTTTCGTTTTCCTTGTGAAATTCCCTTCTTTAAGCGATATAATGTTATGGCTTATGTCTTATAGGAAGGTAGGTTAGCTATGTGCCTTATGGACTTCCAACTTTGCCAATTTGCTTGAAGCAAAATCGTGCAGCTGTGATTTTCACGATTTCTCTCTCTCACTCTCTTTATGGTATGACTGGACTGTCGATAAAGACGTTGCCGTTCGTAGTCGTCGTCGTGGTCGTGTTTCAATATCACATGGGGTGGAATTTTGCTAAATGCCCGCTGTTGCGTGATTCCCTGGACATCTGCATCTGCATACCATATTTAAAACGGGAAAAACTTAGAAATATTTTCTTGATGTTCTTGTTTCATTTCCCTTCATTAATATACAAAAGTGACAGTCACATGAACGAATGGCGCCGCCATCGATCGTCGCCACTGCTGCCACTTCTTACCGCTGCTGTCACTTTGGCGTTACGCATTGGCAACAATAAGGCAATGCAGCTGACCTTAAAGCTGAATGTTGTTAGCCTCGTATTTGAATTGATTGCAACGCATCGTCCGTCGTCGTCGTCTTAGCAGCCGTAAGACGTCGTCGTCGCGTCGTAGAGTTTCGCGTAAGGTGGTGTTCCAAATCAGCGAATCGAAACGAGATGTACATATTGCAGCGAGGGTTTCCTTTAATAGGAATTGTTTTTATTTTTGTTTCCCTTTATAGAAAAGTTTTTGAATTTATATTTGAATTTTCCCATGGATTTTCCCCTTTATTTTAAAAAATATACTCGTAGGTTGGTCGTGGTTATGGGTACAATCTCTAAAGCAAAAGGTGTTTGTTGCGTTTTTTTTAAGGGTTTTCTGCTTCTGAGGTTTATGCTTACTGCAGCGGAAATCTCTGTGAAGCTGAAGCAGTGTGTACAGTACAGTGTACACCTTTGTATAATAAGTTTACCTACCTACTTTACTTCTACTTATTCTTATTATTCGAAGTATGCACGTGGTCTTTTGTTTCCGCGAAGTGATTTTTGGATTCAATAGACCTTATACCTATGCAGCTGAGGAATACCAACCTATAAACAGAAACACTGGTTTCCTTTTTTATTGTTTTGTCTAAGAAATTTTGTAGAAAGAAGTAAGATTTGTGTTATTGTTATACAACAATTCAAAGAGCATGATGGTGGAGAGATATCTTATGTGATTTTTGATTTCTGAGAAATAAAAATCTTTTTATTTGGAGGAATACAAAAATTACTCAGCTGTTAAAATATTCGTATACGTAGATAGTTGCAACTATCTACATAATTGTCTTATTAGAAAAATATTCACACTGATTACAGAATCCGATTAGAAGGCTGCAGACGAAATCAAATGTCAATTTTGACATTATTTCCTTATGAGAAATGTCAAAAAGTCACTATCTTTCAATCCTGTAATCGGAATAATTACTAGAAGTCCTTCCGTACCAGAATTATTAAATATCAGAATATGATATCAAATCCCACACAATTTGATAGCATTTACCACAAAAAAATTGACAGTTGTTCCCACGCTTTTTTATAGTTCATTCCACACAATTTGACATTAGTTTGAAAACATGTTTAGACTACCTAGATCTTTTTTTTCACGTTCTATCATACTTGAGTGCTTCACGTTTTGGTGGAACTGATTTCTATACAAGTCTGAATGTATAGATATACGTATGTATATTTTTTATCACACAAATTTTCGACAGTCACATGGAACTTGGAAAAAACTTTGAATTTGACACAAAAAGATACAAATGTGACAAGGGCTTTAATATTAACGAGTATTGATTAATGTCAGAGGTGTCGCTTGTTCTTATGCTACAATATTGACCAGAACAGAATTGACAGTTTGTACTCTTTTTGGTCAAGCAGTAGACTAGTCAAGCGGTGGCGTTAAAGCGCAAGACCTTGGTGGCTAATTCACTTGAAATACGGCAATTTCGATTATTGACGTATCCATTCAACATACAATAGGATACGATTCTTATTTTGAACAGAACCATGATTTCCAAAATTAATTTTCACAATTTGGAAGCGTTGTTCAGGTGTTAGTCAATTAATGTTGGAATGCCAAACCAAAATAAAAATAGGTCACTTGACAGCTGACAAAATGGCTGCCGAATAAAATAGTCAGGGGCGTCTTTAGACTTTTGGGGGCCCTGGGCCCAATAGGATTTGGGGGCCAAAAAAAGTAGGTAAAATATAGGGTACAAAAATCATTTTGAAATGAATTTGTGTTTTTTTTTAATATTTTTACTTTTTAAAAAGAACTAAATGAAACATAAAACAGATATTTTTTTTACTTTTATAATTTTTTGAATTTACCTTCAATAGTTGAACATTTTTCTTTATAGTTGATTTTTGATAATTTTTATTGGTTTTTTGGTTGATTTCTAATGTTTTTATATTTTATTTTTTTAATTTTATGTAAGTTTATTTCTTTATATTTGTTTTGATTTGTTTTTTATATATATATACAGGGTGTCCCGTAAGTAATGGATAACCCTGAAATGCCGCATAGTAGACTTTATGGCCGTCCTGAAAACTGATAAAAAAAAGTTATATCCCAACCACAAGAAAAGTTATATGCATTTTTTTGTTCAGTGCATTATTTTTTTTCTTACTTTACATTTTTGAATACCACGACTACAAGTGAATGAGTTCCATCATTTTTTTTTGCAGAAATATTTTACATTATTTGTGCCAACACATGAGTAGAAGTAAATTATTATAACTGTTGGACTTCTTAGAGAAAAATATTATTTAACATTGAATTTCAATGCAAAATGTGAAAACAAATAATTTTTGAAAAAGTTAAATCATAGCTGGTATAAAAAAAATGCATGAATACCTGAGGGGCCAACTATTTTAAAAATATGCGCGTTAAATGCAGATTTCAAAATGGTATTACTTATTATTATATCTAGAGTCAATAGCAAGTTATTGGTAAAAATCTGCAATACTAGAGTAAATTTATCAAAAACAAAAGTTTTCAAAATTAGCACAGTAAACGTGAAAATAATACCAAGCGTTGAACATAGCAGATTTTTGATTTATTGGCTGTTTCTACGATGTTGTCCTAATGATAAATCCAAGCTTTCAACTTCTAGGGCCGAATGCATTATTGATAAAAATGTCAAAAAAGTGCAAAAAACTATTGGGCTTTAACAAACCCATCAAATATTTTGTTGGTTGCTATTAGTTTATTTGTTCTTTTATCTAAACAAAAAGTTTTTGAGCCAGCTTTTAATCACATGATCACTTAGTTATAGAAAACAAAAATAGATAATTTTTTAATTTTTTTATTTAAAGCAAATGCTCAAACTGTTTTTCACCCACTCTTATACAGGTTCTGCACCTCCAAATAAATGAACGTCTTAAAGTGAACGTGCAAGGTTTTGCTCAGAAATTTGTAATGCAGCTGCCTCCACACGATTTCTTAGCTCCTCTAAAGACCTGATCGGCTTGCTGTATACGATTTTCTTAATGCATCCCCAATAAAAAAAATCAAGTGGATTTAGGTCTGGTGAACGAGGTGGCCATAAAATTGGTCCCAGACGTCCTATCCACCTGCCTGGATATCTGGCATTTAAATATGCCCGCATGGGCACAGCATAGTGTGCTTGACAACCATCATTTTGAAGCCAATGGGATTCCTTTAGTTCTTGAGGCACTTCTTCCAGCAAGGTTGGGAGATCATTTTGGAGGAACTCCAAATAACCTTGGCCAGTTAAAATCCCCGGGAACTCAAAAGGTCCAATTATTTTCCCATTGAGAATCCCAGTCCAATAGTTTATTTTGAATTGGTACTGGGACCTGTCTTTCCTCATGATGTTTGGGTTTTTGTAGTGCCTAGAAGTGGAGATTATGGAGATTAGTGTGGCCATCTCTTTTAAATGTCGACTCATCGCTCCAAAGAATTTTGTCAAAAAACTGCGGATCTTCTTCAATTTTCATTATCATTTGTCGACAAAAACTCATTCTCGTTTCAAAATCTTGCGGCTGAAGAGTTTGCACCCGTGTTAGGTGAAAGGGATGATATTTATATTTACTTAGCAAATTATGCGCAGTCGTCTTGGAGAATATAACAAATAAACTAATAGCAACCAACAAAATATTTGATGGGTTTGTTAAAGCCCAATAGAACAGGTAAAATTCAAAACAAGTTCGAAAATGTAACCGTTTTTTGCACTTTTTTGACATTTTTATCAATAATGCATTCGGCCCTAGAAGTTGAAAGCTTGGATTTATCATTAGGACAACATCGTAGAAACAGCCAATAAATCAAAAATCTGCTATGTTCAAAGCTTGGTATTATTTTCACGTTTACTGTGCTAATTTTGAAAACTTTTGTTTTTGATAAATTTACTCTAGTATTGCAGATTTTTACCAATAACTTGCTATTGACTCTAGATATAATAATAAGTAATACCATTTTGAAATCTGCATTTAACGCGCATATTTTTAAAATAGTTGGCCCCTCAGGTATTCATGCATTTTTTTTATACCAGCTATGATTTAACTTTTTCAAAAATTATTTGTTTTCACATTTTGCATTGAAATTCAATGTTAAATAATATTTTTCTCTAAGAAGTCCAACAGTTATAATAATTTACTTCTACTCATGTGTTGGCACAAATAATGTAAAATATTTCTGCAAAAAAAAATGATGGAACTCATTCACTTGTAGTCGTGGTATTCAAAAATGTAAAGTAAGAAAAAAAATAATGCACTGAACAAAAAAATGCATATAACTTTTCTTGTGGTTGGGATATAACTTTTTTTTATCAGTTTTCAGGACGGCCATAAAGTCTACTATGCGGCATTTCAGGGTTATCCATTACTTACGGGACACCCTGTATATGTAAGTTTAAGTATACAATAAAATATTATTGAAGGCATACTTTCCTGACTTTGTCAGTTGAAAAATCATGAATTAAGTCATCAAATTCAATTTCCTGCAGTAATTCATTTTCAATTGATAAAATTGACAAGCTGTTTAGTCTATCTTGTAGCATTGTGCTTCGAAATTCATTTTTATCCGGTTCAATTTCGAAAATGAACGCTCTCCACTGCAGTTTGAAACCATCAAAGATAAAACAAATTCTACAGGCGGTTTCTACATTTAGAAATGTGTTCCCAATTTTATCCACTGCAATTAGACTGAACAATTTTGATATTGTAATAAGATCCTCATTTACATCTTTATTGAATTCTTTTAAATACTATTCGAGGTGCAGGCAGAAGTTCTTCTGCATTAACACCGCTATGGTATTTTTTTGAAAACTGTTCGCAAGAATTTTGCAACTCCACTGAAGTCAAATATTGCAATCGACAAAAAAAGACAAACAATGCAATAATTTCTTGATAACAATTGGATCGTATTTTTAATTGCAAAGTAAAAGTGTCAATAATTGGAAAAATAGTTGATATTTTAAACTTTTCTTTCCCAATTAGCTGGACGGATGGTGTAGGACCATCAAAATATGTGGCACTCGAACTCCGTACTATTTTTCGTTACATTAAATCTTTATACTTAGTATCCGGATTCTGAATTTTGGCACACGCTTCAAATGTATCAAAATTCTCCCTTAGATCATTTATGAAAGAATATAGTGAACAAAGCAAATTGGCAGCAACGTCAATCGTTATTGTTTCTTTTTGAAGGCTCTTGCTGGTTTTATGAATTCCTTCTAATATTGTGCTCCAAATTTCTGTTAAAATGAGGAACTCCAGTTTTGACATTTTCTTAGACAGGCTTCAGTAATTTGCTTATAACCATGATGGACCACGTTAACTGCATCAGCTCGAGCAGACCATCTTGTTTCACAAAGGATTTTAAGAACTCTATGTGAACCTAAACATTCATTCAATTTTTTTTCAGCGATGGGTAGAAGCAGAAAAAAAGTTGTATATTTTTTGAACCACTTGAAAGAAACTTTTTGCCTCCTGCTCACAACCAGCCGCATTAAGGCCTACTAAGTTAAGAGAATGTGCGGCACAGGGTACAAAGGTAGCAAATTCGCACTTCTCCTTTAACATGGTTTGCAAACCAGAATATTTTCCCGACATTAGACAAATTATCCTAGCTTTGTCCTCTACAATCCTCTATTAAAATATCATGATTTTCCAGAAATGTCAAGATTGTGTCAGCCAAATATTCAAAATTGTTTTATCCGACTCATCATGGTACAACTCATCATTTCGCAACTCATAATGGGACAACTTTGTGTTTGTTTATAGAGTGAGTTGAAAAGCCAACATGTGTGCAGAACTGTAGAGCAGAACGAAAGCAGAGTTGTACAAATAATGTTGACAGCGTGTGCAGGTGCATGATTAAAGATTCATGTTGCCAGAAGTTTAAGATGTTGAGGAGGAGAATTTCAATGGAACGGAGAGTAAAATGAAACTTGTTTTTCTGTTACTGTCTACTAACCTTATTCGTTTTCTATATAATTCTTGTATAAATTCATTCATTTTGAGTTGGTGGATTTGGGGGCCAAATAATTGCGGGGCCCTGGGCCCTGGCCCACCGGGCCCATGCCTAAAGACGCCACTGAAAATAGTGTGGCCAAATTATAGTTTCTTAAGGTCTACAACTTTATTTTAATTTTAACTTACAACTTTACTTTACAACTACAACTTTATTTTAATTAATGACCCTATAAGTGGTGATAAAATATTTTCCAAGAATTTATGACTGAACTAGCATTTTACGCTTTAGCTGTCAATTGATACAAACTTGAGCCAACAAGTTACTAAAATAAAGACACTAAACATTCTTGGGAGTAATTTTTAATATGGCATTGAGATTACCGTTCGTCGAAAGTTGCGAATTGACCAAAAAAAAAGAGTTCAAATCTTTCAAGTTAGTTGAAAACGAACGAATTATTTAGGTTACTTTTTATTTGATAGCTCTGAAGATTGACAACTGGCGAGTTCGACGTTTAAATACATACATATACTGCATGTATATAAATGTTTGAGGGCTTTGAATTTGATTTTATATCAAGATGTAAATTTCTATTCTTTTCAAAACCAGAACAAATTTTTATAACCAAGCGCTACGTATCACCAAATAAAAACTACAAGACCTCAGGACAAAACATCAACATTGACAGATGTTGTCAAATCGGCGCAGGGACATAAGGCCCAGGGACATAACGCCCAAATTTTTTGTTTGGGGCTTAAGTCCCACCCGAGTGGGACATAAAGCCCAAATTTAATTTGGGTGGGACTTAAGCCCCAAATAAAAATGTTGCGGCTAATGTCCCACTTAACAAGAATCACCAAATGACAAAACTTGGAGCACTTCAATACCACAAGACTTTGTTTTGTGGAGTTTAAATCCTGAGATCCCGCGAAGCGGTCCACCCACAGGTGCTTTTATTCAAAAAAGCTGTTGATATTGGCGCCTGCCTGGCGACTTTACATACCCTAAGTGGAGCAACGGAGTTGCGTGAGCGAGTGTGACCCCGAAAAAGGGAGTTAAAATCCTGAGAACCCGCGAAGCGGGCCACCCTCAGGTGCTTTTATTGAAAGAAGTTGTTGATATAGGCGCCTGCCTGGCGACTTTACATACCCTAAGCGGAGCAACGGAGTTGCGTGAGCGGGTGTGACCCCGAAAAAGGGAGTTAAAATCCTGAGATCCCGCAAATAATGTTGAAAATAAACTTTTTTGTTTTTCCTAATTTTTGTATTATCACCGTATCAAAAAATTATTGTTCATTGTATTGAAATACAAAAACTTTATATTCTTTTTTGGCTCTGCAAAAATTTGGGGACAATGTCCTATTTTTAACAAACAAATTTGGGACTTAGGTCTTACTTGGGTGGGACTTAGGGCCCAAATTAAATTTCGGCTTTATGTCCCACTCGGGTGGGACATAAGTCCCAAAAAAAAAATTTGGGCGTTATGTCCCTGGGCCTTATGTCCCTGCGCCTGTCAAATCACTCTGGTCAATTGAAACAAAGGTCAGCAACTCAAAAGATGCAAATAACGTACATAGATGTATGTATGTATATAATCGCATCTGTGATGAGTCATATTCCGTATATTTATGTGTTTAAAAAATATTGGTCGTTAATTTTGAAATTTCATTCTAATGAGTGTTTTTCGACAGCTGAGAACTGTCACAATATCGAACAAACAAATTAAATTCAAATTAGGGTTAAAAACAAAAAATTAACTTATTTATTTATCGTTTAAAACACATTATTTTGAATAAATGAGTAAGCAACTCTTTTGGAAAAGAAAATATGTCAAAAAATGTCCCTTAGTAAGAAGACCAATGTAAATAAATAAATTAGGTGGCGCAACAGTCCATTGAGAACTGGGGCCTAGTGACTTACAACTCTGAACCATTCCTGTGTGCGAGTAAAGTTGTCAGGGATGGAGGCGACCTACAATTTTAAGCCGAATTCCGAACGTCTAATTTGAGAAAGCACTTTTTATGACAAGAATTACTCGTGGAAGATTTGTCAATTCCTCGCAAGAGGCAGAACCCGTGAAAACTTTTTTTTTTAAATTAAGGTGGCACAGGTAAGGATTGAACCCAAGACCTCTGGCGTGACAGCCCTACACACTAACCACCACGCCACGGAGAAGTCCAATGTGCTTGTGTCAAAATATTACCCATTGTGTTTTAAAGTTCAGCTCCAAGCTGAGCTAAGTAGACATTTTTTGGTCAAAAATCTAAAAATGCACATAAACAGAAAAAGGCTTCCGTCATTTGACAAATGACATCTGTCATTTGATGGCGCAATGCTTACATTTTTACCAAACCAAACAAAAATTCACATCAGGTGTGAACATGGATCAAACTTTCACATACATACATCTGCTCTTATAACTTAACTATTACTTTTCACATCGAAAACATTTTTAGCAACGTTTAGCAAGGTTTCCCTACGAAATTCCCAAGTAATTATATGAAACAAGAAATCGTACCACTTTAGAAAAGTCATAGTTCACACATTACAGTATACAATACCTATGCATTGCCTGTTTTTCTATTAGGTATAGGGGGAAGCCAAAATACTTCCCTTCAAAAAATCAAAAAATTATTTTTGACATCTGTTCCTAAAACAATTAAACTGCATTTGGCACAATCACAGAAAGAGAGAGAGAGGAAGCCTATAAAAGGTTCACAAAAATGTATAATCCCTCTCTTTCTATTTGCAAATCGGAAGTACTTATACACGAATCTCATAATTCAGCTGTGGCTAGAAATGATCTTCCTTCTACTTCCATATACTCGACTTGTATCCTACTTCCGCGACAAATGCTGGTCACAATAATGCCACTCTCATTGAATTAAAAAAAACACAAAATATTTGTACTTCAACCCTGAATTATGTCGGATCGATCAACCCTTAATTGAGACTAAATTGAATGTTGACGAGACGTTGCGTTGTCGTGGTCGTAAACCCCTGATATGGTTGCGTTTTGCAGAAGGCGATAGTTACCTACATAATATGCAATGTGCGAAATGTTTGTTCGCACATTTTGCCTTGTTAACAGCTGAAATCTTACCCCGTGGGAACTACCTATACCAGCTTTATAGACGTACCGCGTGAAGCCTTATTATAATCTTCCGTAAAGGAAAACCTACGTAAATACGATTATTTTTTTTTGAGGTTATGTATAAGGACAATAACCAAACAGAGTCAATGCAATTAACCTTACCATAGCAATAGCAAACAACTAACAACGTATAAATTCTGTGACGTTTCTTGAAATTCAAAGCGCACAACAAATCCGGATGGCGGATGGGCTTCGGCTATAAAAAGGTACAAGACTTGTTTCTATTTTGGCGATGAATGCAAAATAATGCCAATACCATAATATGTGCTTGACTTTTAAAGCAGCGCGCACACGTGTTCCATGGTCCATTGTTTGGTAACTATTGTAAGCGGCACAGAAGTCCTTCACTTAGGTAGATATGGTATAAGTCATTGTAAAAACCCTTGAACCCGGCCGAGAGTCGCTACTCGCTACTGATTCCTTTCAGATTAATCTCTGCCATGACAACTGCAGTCAAGTCAACATTGCAGCCAGTGCCATCAGTGGAAGTAGAGTCAACTGCGCTGCTTTCTTTATCTGCATCTTGTGCCGCTTTGGCAATGGCATTATAGATTCTGGCCAACAGTAGTTTGCCGAGCTCAAACTGAAGCTGCTGACTGAGTGACTTCGCTGACTGACAACAAAGACGGCCAGTGCAACGGTGGCGTGGCGGGAACAACCATGCAACGCCGCCGCTGCTTTATTATTTTTAATTGGATCAGGAAGATCGGACGTCGTCGTTGTCGCTTCGCGTCGTTGGTTCGTTCGTGGAGTCGTGAGATATTGCGATATTGCAACTGAATGACGAGCAATCAGCGTCAGCGTAGTGTTTTCCACGTCCAGAAATGCTGTTGCTCTCTGCGACATGCTATATGTACAAGGTACAACATCACCTGGGAACACGCGGATAAATATCCGATATGCTGTTTTGTTGCCCGGTTCGGATCGGATCGGACCCGCTTCGCGTAGAATTTGAGAATTCCTGCAACAGTATCAACGGAGATTTATTGGCCTCTGGTTACTTTGATATATTCTAGTGATGGTTCTCTGTGCTCCATGCTCCTGCTGCTGTAGAATTGGCCATTACCATTTATGGCGTAATGGCCAAAGGTAGTCAACGTAGGTACATATTCGTTCATCGTATAAGTCGTCGTCTTTGGTGAACGGCATTCATCTTGCTCGGTGCAGGCTCTGATGTTTGTTGTGTATTCTGTTCTTTCTGGACAATGTCAGATATGGTGCGTTACTTATCTTAAGAAGCAAGAAGCACCGACGCAAGTGGGTTAATTCTCAAACCGAATGCCTTATACCTTTTCTTCTTTTTTGTGTTTTTGAAAGAGGCACAAGTAAAATAAGGGAGCAGCAGCAGCTGGAGAAAGAGATTTATCTTCAACGGCGAAAGCTCCACATTAAATCGAAGAACACAACAACACCAACAACAACAAAAACATCTTCAACTGGGTCATGTCTTGAAGTCGATGTTGCAAATCGCGTTGTAGGTATATTTGCTGCTGCTTCGTTTCGCTTGGGATGCAAATTAACGAACATGTCTTCTTCTGCCGCAGCTTGGAGATATGCCTTTCTCTTCAACTTCTGATGTAGCTTGTTTCTTTAACTTATAAACATGCGGGTTATAGTGGCAGGCAGTGATTGAAAGGTACACGTATAAAAATATAAATACGAACGCGGCGAAAGATGTTGCACTTTATAGAAATGGGAAATTGGAGTACGTTTTGAGAGAAGACTTTCTGAGAAGTGAAACATTTAAATACGATTGGCAGAATACTTTCATTAAATTTGTGTTATCGGTCATGTTAAACAGCTTTGACAATAAATGGGAATACTTTTTGTACACCAGCTAAAAAAACAAGTACTCGATGTCACCATGGAGCAAAACGGTGTATGGGTGTATGCGAGAAGCTGAAACGGTGCAAGGCATATAATTTTCCAGTTGGAATGATCAAATTTCATATCCGTGTTATGGCGTATTAACCATTTTGACTTTCTAGTGGAAATTTTAAATTTGAATTGTTAAGTTTGCTTTGGGTTTAATGAGTTGAACTATGGTTTAAAATCTTACCCCAACAATTTCAATGGAACACTGATCTCGGTGCTATCTTGAACTATTATGAAAACTTTTATACAACTGATCCTTACAGCTTATAGGATTTATTTGATATGGATAAATTAAGGCTTAATTTAGAAGTGAAAAAAAGTCCTTAGAATTTTTTGACGTTTACAAGAACTGACCTGAACTTTATTGTTGTTGACATTTCGCGTTAAACCGGGCTTAAATCTTTGAAGATTCCAATCTGACAAAAGTCTTTTGCTGGGCGTATATGTTTATGTAGATACTTGTGGGGTTTTCCATGGGTAAAATAAATCAATTTATTCTTGATCTAGATCTTTCAAAACACAAATGTACTATTTTTGCATTTCATGTGGCAAAATAAATTGATTTATTTTTGATTTAAAAAAAAAAACATTTAGCTGGTAATTTGACAGCTCTTTCGCACTCGTTCACAAGCACACGAAGTTACACTAATACAATGATAAACAAAAATAACAATTCCGATCATGTTCCATGCGCCACGAAAAAAATCAAGTTTTGAAGGAACTCTCGAAATCGAAAACCCCATTAAACAGGTGAGAGCCAACTGCTCGAACCTATATAAAATTTTTTAAGAACAGTGAGATTCAAATTTTGACATTTAAGCACCAACACTTTTTAAAGTATTTTAATTATAAATTTGAGTTGAATTTTTCTTAAGGCTTGATCAAAAAGAGGGCGTTGTCAAAATACCATGAAAAAGAAAACAAGTTAACTGAACAAATTGAGAGCTTTATGGCTGAATCACAAACACGCTTCAGCTTCAGCTTCGGCTTCGCCTGACGTTTACGAGTTCAGCCATAGGAATTCAATGCATGCTATCACAATGGAGCTTCGACCTACGTTTCGTTTGACAATCGTAAGGAAAAGAACGTAATGTGACTCCAAACGGAAGGTCTAGTTCAATTATCTGAACATTTGCTTTGTCTGACAGCTCAACAGCTGTAAAAAAATGTCAACAAACAAAATATTTGCTCTTTGGAGGGATGAAATAATAGAAATGTCATTCAAAGCAACCTCGAAGCAGGCCCAGCGTAATGCAGAAGAAGCCGAAGCGTGTTTGTGATTCAGCCATTAGAGCCCGTGAACTGTTTAACATTATGTGATGCATGGATTTGCCGCATGAGGTGTTACCCATCTGCACGCTAACAAACACACATTATTGGATAGACGATTTTGTTGTAGCTATCATTGAAGCATTGTAGCTATCATTGAAATCAATCTAGATATGAATGGATATTTGACTGTTTTACCCTTTGATTAGACATGCAAATTATATACTGATCGATCGGAAATCACAAAAAGAATTTTGTTTGACCAACAAAAGTTTAATTGCACAAGATTTGATCCCAAAGAAACACACATGAGTGCAGAAATATCAATTGAAAATTTCTGACAAAAGCTTTCAACCTTATTTATTAACCCAAATATCATTTGATTATCACAAACATCATTTGTTAAATAATAATTTTATTTATTATGTATGGCCAAGAATTAAGCTTTATTTTAAAGATAAGGGTTGGCCGTTGTTTTAAAAATAACACAAAAATCAGGTGACAGCTGTCTAAACGGCCCACTCCGAGAAAATTCTCGTAAATCGCAGGAATATTTATAAACTGACCAAATGTTTCCAAATTCAAATGTCTCTGGAAAAAAATAATTGGAGACTTTTAAATGTCTGTTTGATAACCAAAAATTTAAATTCAGACGTCATAATTTTGCAATTGAAATGTGAACTGCCTTGAAAATAATTTAAGAAACAAGTTGTCAAGAGAAAAAAGTCGTAGGACAAACTGCAAACTAGGCCTTACTACCTTTTACGTTTAAGGGTATGCTTAAACCTTAAACTTGTTTGTGATCAATTTGAATTCATACAATGGGATCTGGCGGTGTGGTCAGAATATTGTAAGAAAGAATACTTTCATTTGAATACGTTTCCAAGTTGAAAGACTATAATATTTATTTGTTCAATTACATATTCTATTCAATGTCGTAGAACGTGGAAGATGTTGACAACTATAAATCATTCTGTGATCTGTTTGACCACACGATTATTTCGATTCAGGTTTTTGTGACAAACGCTTATTATTTGATAGAATGTTTTTGATGTACCTATACAATTTTGAGATTAAACTAAAAAAAAAACCGTAAAAATAGAAGCTTGATCTCAGTGACAGTAGCTGGGATCTAGTCTTCGTTCGATATACCTATGCCTTAAAAATTTCAATATTTTTAAGAAGTTATTATTTGCGTGTACCCTTGACACCCTTAAATTGCATGCCTTAAAAACAATTAAATTCTTATAGAACTGCACCCATAACAATTTGTTATTCCACCAGTCACAAGTCATAACGCAATAAAATAAAGTATTTAAAAAAAACTACGTACCATATTCCTGCTAATAAAAAAACAAAAAATGATTTTACTGTGCCATAACTCATGTATCTAACATGTGAACGCAACTTTTGGACGCCTTAAGGGCAATAATGAATAAACAACAAACTCTATGTTGCAATCAGTTTTGGTGCATGTTTTCAACAGTTAATTTAGAACACGCTTTCTGTACAAAAGCCAACACTATAGGTTTGTACAATTTAGATTCAGATTCAGGCGCGTTGTTGTTTGTCGTCGTTTCTGATTTGATCATAGCTCAGCGCCAAACCCTATAAATATATGTAAGACAGCCGTACCCGTACCTTGTATAAATTGTACCTGAAATGTATTAGAAACAAAAAAAAAACTACAACTTGCATGTCCCATGAAAAACAAGGAACACCCCCTCTCAAGCTTCAGGTGATCACTCATATGACAGGTCATTTATAACAAAGTAATTATTGATATTTCTCCATTATTAGCAATGGCAGGCGGTCAAGCTCCATACATATCCCCACCATCATCATCGCCATCTATATACTCTTTGGCGAAACTCATAACTCATAAGACACCGCGCACATATGCCAACTAGCCAACAGCTCGGATCAATCGATCTGTCTAAATCGAAAGCCTATCGAATCAGTCTTGTTCTGTGCGCTCGCGCAGCCCCCTAACGATCATTAATCAATCATTATAGCAGCAGCCGAAGCAGCAATAGTATAACGGTAACGACAACAGCAGCAGCACTCGACAAAATAAAAATAAAAAAAAAACAAAATGAATTGGAAAACTTTGAAAGCCTCATACTGACAGTCAAACACACGGCCGGCCGCATTCTATGACTCTGTCCGTCTGTCCATTGTAATTAAACCAACAAACTTCCAACTGCACGATCATATGCCAAATACGCTTTCGACACGAGAATGAGAAGTCCTCGGCCATGTGGATATGGCACGCAGGCCATAGTTGAAGCCCTCTCCGCAGTGGCGGCGGCGGTGGTGGTCGAATTCCAATGCACACCTGCACCAGATCTTACCATGTGCACGATCCAATATCCCGTGTCCCGTCTCGTACCGCTCGCTGCCCGCTCACACAACAATAGACAGACCGAGAGTCTGACGAAGTCCATAATGGCTTATATACTCTTATAGTAGTTGCCGCATGGCTGCTGCTGCTGCTGCTGCCGCTGTTGCTTAAAGCTTTCCTCCTCCCGCCAACCGCTTCATTGTGTTGTGCTGCGCTGGTGGCTGACTGATGAAATATCAAATCGATCAAGTGAATTGATTTAGTGGCCAACATTATAGCAGCTCCCCCATTCAGATCTTTTTCTTTTATTTTGTGTGAAGTTTTTGTTCCTCTGTACATATATGGAGCTCACACCTGGGGACAATGGAGCAAGACATTGTCCCGTCTCCCAACGTCGCTGTTGCGTCTGTCGGTCTTCTATATATGAACGGGCTATCCATACCATACCGACCGGCCGATCGCATGCGTTTCTCTTATTTGACCCATTTGGATCCTCCCTCGGTAATTAAGACCAACATTCTTCACACACAGAGGTGCAAACAATTCAAAAGTACAAACGCTAACGCAAGGCGGATCGGCAAGCGGTACGGAAACAGAGACAGAGCTACAGAAACTAAAACTATATAGAAATGAAACGAACAAAAATAAAATATTGTGTTGTGAGCCAAAGCCAAAGCAAAAGCCAAGGCAACTCATTTCCGTCCTTTGTGCGGTGGGATGGGAAAAAATGATGAGCAAGATTTCCTGCTGCCTGCACGTGTTCGTGAATGGCGATGGATGGCGATGATGCTGTAATTGATGAACAGTGGGGCTATTATAAAAAAAAAATTAATTCTGTTTTTTCCATAGTTTTACTTAAAAGTACATAATAAGCTTAATGATTTAATGGTTATGAGAATATAATAGGCAAACCGCAAAATTCACCGTTTTTGTTCTTGTATAGATCACGCGTTTTAGTTCCTGCGTCAAATGGAATTTGCGAGGTTTTTTATTAAGGGAATTAAGTTCAATAAAATGTAATTTATTAATTTTTTTAAAAAATCGACTTCATTCTCTTGAAGGTCTTCAAATCAGTTTTATGCTTTACTGACTAAACACACTGGACACGGAGCTAAAATTGGAGCTACTGTCGCAATAGCTGTCAAAATATATTTCACATAAAATTGCTCCGATCACAGAAAATCGAGTTGTCAATTGTTACTTTAAACTTGAACACACTGGAAACGAAGCTGCAGTTGGCGCTACTGGCGAAACATCTGTCAAAATGTTTTCCACATACAATTTTTACAAACACAGAAAATCTAGTTGTCAAATTTGACATTTTGTATGAGTTTATGTATGACGGACCTGATAAATTACTGAATTCGAGATAAACCTTTTATTTTCATGAAAATCATGTTCTCCAAAATTGATTCACTGTTGAGGTTAAATTTAATTCATAACCAAATTTTTAAGAAGTCGAACCCAATTTCTTGGAGACCTTGAAATCAGCTAAATGTCATATTGGCTGATAAGAAAGGAAATGGATTTGCAACTGTAGCTATACGATTGGAACAGCTGTCAAAATAAATACAACTTATTCATCGATAGGAGCACAGAAAATCCATGTTTTAACTTTTACTTTTAAAAAACTTGAGTCCGAGAAAGGACTTTAATGCTCATTGCTTCCAATTTCTCTTTCAAAATATTTTATTTTTTCAGCGTGTTCTTCGCAAAATCTTTGCAAGTAAATTTCATTTTTGACCACGGCACCTGATCGCGATAATTTTATTCGTAAGAGATCGATTTATTTTTATTTTGTGGTAACCTTAATGGAAGGAATTGGTAAGTCTCCAAAAATATCTCTTTTTATCATTTTCTTAAGATACCAACAAACTTAATTCTACGAACTGTCAAATGTATAAATTCACAACCTACAACAATCGAGTGCGTTCAAAAAATCAGCTTATAAAACATTTCACTAAAAAATACATTTTTAACTTAATTATTGATTTAATATTTACTTGAATGTAATCCAGAAGATACAAATTGTAATATACAAACAACAATACAAACAATATAAAAATAAATGGATTCTAATTTTGAAGTTTGTAAAAAGTTTAAATTAACAACAATTGAGTGCGTTCAGAAATTGGTGAATTATCCTTAAATTTGAAACTTGTTCATTTTTAAGACACTTGAGTGTTGGCCAGGAGTAATTCAAAAATAAATAGATTTTGAAGTTAGATTTCCACAAATGGTTTCTAAAACACTTCCTGTTGTTGTATATTGGCAATAAACTTTTGAGAGTTGACATGATAAATGTTGTTGATATCTTAATCTTTAAACAAATAGAAAAAATTGTCATATCTATAATTTAAATCTCTACAAAAATTTGCAAAACTCGCGGAAAAACATTGAAGATATTGATATAAATGAAATAATACTGGTAAATACAATTAACATAATTGATGGCGATTGTTGTGCAATCTGTCAAAACTTTTGGAGATTTTGAATGCGCGTTTAGCAATTTAAACTTTTAAGTCAAATGTCACTATTTTGCGCGTGAACTGCTTTAGTAAAATTTGGGAAAAAACTTATTCTGGGCTTAGCTCTAGAAAGCGCCTTAGAATAGGAACTTTTTTGAGTTCTTAGATCGCACCTTATGTGGAAGGTGCTTAAGAACTTAAAAGTTTTTTTTTTACATACATACGTTTAACTTTTCGAATCCACTGTACATTCATAACTCTTAAGAAAATATTGAACCTTAGTGCTACTTATGTACATCTAATCTACTTTGGCGGTCGATGCGCGACTCGACTTGGCACGGTAACGGCTGCGGTGCGGCGTTTGTTTTCGATTACGAAACTCAAACTCTCTTTCTCCATCATAATCATTCTTTATGGCAATTTAAATAATATGTTGATGATGGAGCGATGCTAATTTTTGGTTCAGCTTAATTTAGCTAGAGGGCTGAAGTTTTGTATTTATTGGTAGGTAGGTAGGTTATATTTGCTATCAAATTAAGCATTCATGGTTCAATCAATCGATGAGACTTTTTTCCTGCCAAATAATATGACTTCCCTTCTACAATCAGTTTTTTGTTGTTTTTGTTGTTTTGTTTTCATTCTTGTGATGATGATTGTCGTGAAACATTATGTTTGGGGTTCTCAAGATCAAGACCCGATCTTAGTTTCGAGTTTCGACAGTGAGTTTTTTTGAACGACGAAGAACGTTAAACATAAGAAAAGTCGTGACCCACGAAAACGTGTGGGGATTCTCATCAACTCAAAGGTAGGTGGCAGGTAAGTATATAGGCAAAGGTACTCCGTCCCAGAAGAATTGTTTTGTGATTTAAGAAAACAAAAATCCGCTTAAGTTTTATGACCCTCTAGGCAAAGTTGAAATTGGAGAGAAGGCACCGCATTCTTTTTCGGTCTTTGGCTGTTTTTCAGTGAGTATAGGTAAGAAACATATTCCTCTTTGCGATTCTCTCAAGTGTCTGATTTTTCTTCAAAGCATCATCAGCGCCAATATAGAGGACCAAAGGAGAAGGGGTCCAATAAATTGCCACTCAGAAATAGTTGAGTGCTATGCAAATGAATGATGCAGGTGGCTCTGTTCGAGCCTTTTGTTTTTGTTTTCATTCAAGAACGACAATCATGTTGGAGGGGTCTTTTTGAAACCATGGTCTGGCTGTCTGTCTCCTTCGTTTATTATTATTATGCCAAGCGTGTAATGCTCTGTGTTCTTATACTGCTTGTGATTCTTCTACAGCGTATCATGATCATGATGAATCTATAAAGCTGGAATGAATGTGAATGGAGACTTTGAAAAGAAGCATCTTGACGATTTGATGACTTGAAGACAACGACACGACCGCTATGAAGCTGCGACACAGGATTGAAATTACAGGTCAATGGGAAATTTTTATTTACTAAAGAAAAAGGTATACCTAGACATTTAATTTGCATGATTGTAGGTGGTTATCATATAATTTAGCGATGTTTTCTCTTCTTATTTGACGTTGAGTGGGTAAAGTTTTTTGAAAACTCATTAAATATACTTAAAAAAAAGTAATTAAAATGTTAAGGAAAGAGGTATAAAATGAAAAGATCTATAAACTAAGATCAGACTCTTAACACGGCATTCGTGAACGGTAAAAAAGATGGTTAACCAAGATTAAAAGGCTCAAAAACAAAGCTTCAGATAACTGGAAAAACTATCAGCCACCACAAAGTCCTATAAACCCTATAAATAAGTCAACCATTGAGAGCTTTGGGTCAAAAATTATCCCCAATTTGTATAAGAAGTCCTTTGCATCTAATTTCGATTTTGGAAAAAGCATCAAGCTGTTCAATTTCTGATACAAAATACTAGTGTCCCACAAGGGTCTTTTCTAATTCTCACGCTGTCCAACTGCATGCGAGAACATTCTGTACGCTTTTGACTCCTTTCCTAATGCCTTCTTAAAAGTATAAGTACACATGAATCAACTGTTCGAACTCTAATGAATTTTGTCTGCTTCAAAAAACCCCACCGTTTGAGCATTCGTCTTCGTTTTCGTTGGTGCGTTCACAAAATAAAACTGGAGTCCCACTAGGGTCCATTTTAACTCCCACACCTTTTCTCAATCTAATTTAATTCGCTTTACAGGTTGAAGCAGACTCAGCTTCCGTTCACATTTTCGTTCTTTAGTCGTCGAATTAATTTCCGAAAATTTCGATTTTGACATGTGACATACAGTAGATGATGAACGAAAGAAAACCTGAATGTTTTTGAACAACAACAACAACTTAAAGGTGCTACCACTCATTGTTTTTGGCTGGAGATATAGCTATTTCGTGCTTTGCCACTTTTGCACTCATCAGTCTCCTTTTTTGTGGTGCTGAGCTTTAATCCAATTTTATTCTAACCCACGCATATCAGATTAGCTCAGTCTTAGAAGTCGTGTGCACTACGCACTCCACTACTTTAGACCACTGACGTCACAGGTCGAGATGTGCTAATTGTTTATCAAATGCATTTGAAGCATCAAAAAACCTCGTTTCATGTGGCATTTGAGTGCATGTTTTTTGTTTTTTGTTATTGTGAAATGTGCTATAAAGTTGTAAATCAACTGTTATTTAAAGTTTCATCATTTAAGTAATTATTCATTTAAATGACCATACTGACCATAAATAAATATTATACCGTTTTGAAAGTCATTTATTAAAAAAAGTCTTACAATCTATAAACAGTTATGACATCAAACGTTTAGCTTCTGTCAAACTACCAACTCTCATTCATTTGTCAATTTGAAATGAAATAAAATTGCTAGCGCGCTATCCAATTTTGTTTCCAAAAAAAGCCACAAACAATCATCATTTTGCTGAATTTTGTTTCAACTTTTCCGCTAGTTAGATATACCTGTTCAAATGTTCATATGTTATTTGATATTTAATTAAACTTTCAATCAAAATATCAAAATCTTCACCCAGCCAGCTGTGTGTGCAGATTGTAGAGAGGTGAAAGGATGATGTTCCACAGACAACGGCAGTCAAATAGTATTTTTTGTTTTTAATTTATGATAGTAGCTTCATGAGGTTGTAGCCAGGGGGTCTGAAGTCACACGGGAAGCTTTACGCAGTTCCCCCATATAATTATGCGTTCCTATAAAAACCTATTCAATTGACAACTTTTCCATAAAACAATATCGAATGGCTTGGGCGATACGATGTGGTGTGGTGTTTATCGCGACGGCCGGCAGCGCGCGGTGTGGCTGACAAGAAACAACTTTGTGTTGTCCGGGTGGATATCATTCGATTAATCAAACACTTGGCCATCTGAGAAAACATCAAAACAAAAAAAAAAACAACAAAATTTTGTCCGTTACCGGTCGGTGATGTAGCTAGTTTGATACCCCATAGCTCGTTCTGTAAGCAAAATTATATTGCGAGCTTAGCATTTTAAGCTACAACAGCGCAGCATGCGGCGTTTAGTTGCATAATCTATTTGCCTGTAGTGCATTTAGCACCATAGGCAAGGTAGTGGCGCCCAACTATACAATATAAATATAAGTCTTGTAATCATTTAATCAGTTTAATGGTAGGCTTATAAGCTTTATAACATACAAAAATGCTATTAGGCCACCATACCACTTGGAATACGTTATATGTAGATCCACGAAAAATAAAAATCTACTTAAAACGTGAGATTTATGAGAAAACAGTTTCAAATTTAAATTATTTTGCCACACCACACCTTGGAGCATATGCGCATTTATTGCACTAAACTTCAAACTAAACACTCCATATGCACACCATGTGGCTTGTGTGATCGCCCATGTTAACTGCTAATATCGAGGCACGTTTGAAACAAGCTTGTAGGTTATAAAATTGTTAAATTTGTTGTCATTTTTCAAAATGTCATCGTCGCTGGCATATTATCTATTCTATGTGTATTGAAAATATATTGGGTGGCAGAGAAGGAAGTAGAAAATTATGAATATGGTGAAAATGTGCTCGCATGATTTTTATGTTCCTAAAGATTCATTAAAATATAATATAGTTCGTAAATCAGGAAAAAAAGTACCTAATTTCACAAGAAGACGCCATATTTAGAGTTTCATCATGCATTATTTTGTTCAACATGGCGGACATGATGCTCATATCCATCATGTCCGCCATGTTGAACAAAATGTGTGTGTGTCGTTGTGAATTTAAGTAATGCTGTTTCGTCTTCTTAAAAGATGGAAATTCTTAGAATTCAAAAAAAAACTTCTCTGCTTCAGAAAACCTCCCACCAATTTAGCATGCGTCTTCGATTTTTCATAGAGTTTGGCCAAAACCTCTCTTTGGAATGAAAACTTGCTCGTTTGCTACAATTACCAACTTTTCATCATCGTTGAATAAGAGATCGACATTCATATCGTTTATGGATGATTTAAAATCCTTTACTCACGAATTAAAAAATGGAGTCCCACAAGAGTCCATTTTAACTCCGACACGTTTTCTCAATCTAATTTAATTCGTTTTACAGGCTGAAGCATCCTAACATTCCATTAACATTCTTGTTCTTTAGTCGTAGGATTAATCTCCGAAAATTTAGATTTTGACAGGTCACAAAAGTGACGTACAATAGAAGATGGACTAGAAATGAAGACAAAACGTACCGTCATTTATTTCACTTATCAATTTCAATTGTTGTTTTTTACCAATTTGACAAAACAGGCCTCATTTAATAGTTCTTAATGTAAAAGAAGAAAGCATGTTTATAGTTTCATCAAATGTCATTTTTGCAACAAGGCAGACATAATGTATATGAGGTTTTTAAAATGAAAACAAAAATGACGTTAAACCATATACCTACAAAACATTGGTATGTATTTTGACATTGTCAACAAATAGCAACAAGTTGTTGCAACCGAGTGTTTTGAATGAAGGAAATGGCTTGTAGACATGTGTCTCTTATCTCTGCACATTCCTGAAATGAGCTTTTAAAGTTTTCAAAGTTTATATTAAAAAAAGCTTTTTTTCTCTAAGCAATTCCATTTACAGAATATGAAATGAGCTTTTTTTGCAGAAATATGAAAATTCAAACTTTGGAAATTCCTTTCAGCGCAGGTTTACGAAATCCATATAGTAAGTCTTTACCATTCCTCTGAATTTCTTTGATGTTCTGTGATTTTTAGTCCTAAGTTCTGACAAATTTTTATTTATTTTTTTGTATGAACTTGACAGGACTTTGGTCTAAATAGCACAGAAAATATTTGTACAACATATTATTGTGTTTTTTTTTTTGACTAGAAACAGTGATTCAGTAATTAAATTTTAGTATAAAAATGTTATATATTTAGTTTTCATTTTGTGCAGAAAGCTTATACATTAAAAGCTTGGAAATATGGATTTTGCGTAAAAACCAAAGCTTAATTTCAATATATTTAAATATCTCGTATTTTAAAAATAAGCTTTTCTAAGAAAATGCATCACAAAATTAAGAGTTTGTTACTTTGAATTAGTGTTCACACACAGTTTTATTTCAAAGCCTTTTCATTTGAACATGTTGCTCGATGGTGTTACTTGCCATGATGATTTGTCTTAAGTGACTGATTAAAAGATGATATTTTGACAGAAAGTAAAAAAAAAACAATATGGCTGCCACTAGCTGTCAAAATCAACATCCATATTGGAAAACCCTTTATAAATAAATAAGCCCACAAGTTTTTGTGAGGCCTTATTTCTTCGGACCTAATTTCAAGAAAAGGATTTTTTCACTTTCATTAAATAACTAGTTGAAAATGATGGCAATTATGTTTGACGTTTACAAGCCTTGCTCGTCCTTGTTTAGCCTCACTTAAGTCCACTATTCCTCTTTCACTATTTATTTATATTGGCATTTCTTTTTATGTCAAAATAAAAAAATAGCTTTGCACAGCTGGCCTTAAAAAATGGTTTTGATGATCACACAGCTCCTATCGAACTTAAATCGCGACATTGTCACAGTGTAATCATTACCCAAAGTATTTGCAATCCTTTCATTTGCTGTCAATGTCACTGTCACTTTTAAAAATTCGAAGAAATTTGAGTTTGTGATTCCTAAGATCAGTATTACATGGATAATGCATATTTTTCAAGTTTCCGACTTCTCGCAGCCATGACCCATGAGCTGGCGCTCTGAAAAAGCCTTCAACCTGAACCAACCACTTTACGTAGACCATATCAGTATCTTTAATTTTGTTTTGCTTTGTTGAAGCAACAAATGATGCGATTCGATGCGATGCGATGATCTTAAATACTCGTACTATTTGTTCATGAGTTCTCTTTTTGACACAAAATGAATTTGCAATACGAGAATGTATGAACTCGTATGTGGCAACTCTTTTTTTGCTATTTTTATTTTGATTCGAAAAACATGTTTAAAAATCAAAGAGAAACCGCAGGTGGTCGATTGTTTGTGTGTACATTTCCATCGGATTCGATATCGTACACGATACAGAGTCCGCCGCAGCACCTTATAAGTGCTCGCAAAGCCAACCAACCGTGCGCATCGCATCGATCTTTTGCATGATCTTGTGAGAGATCCTGTGCCTGCCTGAAACTTGCGATCAACTAACCAGCACCAGCGAGCGTCCAGCACCATCGTCCACCAAGCACCTGAAATGGAATTTATCTAGTTGGTCGCCACCGCCGCACCGTTAATGGAGTGAATGGCCTTTCCTGGCTTTTGGCTTCAGTTTAAAGCTTGTCTTCATTCTATCCTAGTGCTATAGTTGGAATTTTGCAAAACTCCCTCCTGGGGGCACCATACCTCTATATGATAGTCGTCGTTCCCCGCAACTATCGCGAACGCCTCCGCCACCGCTGACGGTGAACCCCTTCTTCGAACACAGGTGTAATCCGATAGAAAAATTTATGAGAGTATCCACTTAGGATATTACATTGAGTTAACAAGGCTTAATTGCGCAAATTTATTATGTCAGGTGGTGGAATTAATTTCGCCGCTGCGCTCTCAGAGCTCTTAGCCATTTCTTGTGGGAAGGATGTGCTTTGCTTTGCTTATATTTCACTTTACACTGAACTGCAATGCACAAGCTTAACTATGACTCTAATCTTGGTGGTGATTTTTTGAGATAGCAAGCTGTATTGCCGACAGTGCTGCCACCACAACTGCCAAAGCACAACATTGATATCGCATGTGACCAAAATGGCGTTTAAGCGTAAAAAAACCAAGCCGTTATACCGATCGAAGTATTTGTAAACGGTATTTTTTTGTTATGCTCTTATGACAACAAAATTGACCCGTGGCATCCACATGTGAGAGACTTCTGAAATCGAGTAACTTACACTTCTATTGACCAATTGACCGATTGCATGCGTCATGTGCGGTATCGGCTAAAATATCATCGTGACGTATATAATTAAATGGTTATCCGCGTGTTTGGTATAATATTATGTTATTTTTTTCTTTTTTTAGTGGCACCGATGACGTTTCTTCGTGTCGGACACACATTGACATTATATATTGAAATTACGCAGGCGGTTAGTTAGTTAGTTTTTAAGAGAAGTGGCAACTTTTGATCGCAAACACGCGATACACAGTGTTGAATATTGGAAATGAGTCGATATCGTGTTTGGGGTAAGTATTATATTGATTCCATTAGGCAGTTTATAGGACATTGAAATGGTGCGTGATAATCATAAGGCAACCAAGGATGACATGAACCAACGTCGGTCGTAGAGCGCACGGAAAAAATGTTAACATATTGTGACAACAACGGAATTTCTAAAGAGTTGGGATAAATAAATTTGTGATATCAGTGGACTATAATTTAAGGAAATTTGAGGAGCACCCTTGTCATTTTTAATAAAGGAAAGTAATTTTGATTAATAAGTCATTCAAACGACGCCGCACACCAGTCCAAAATGCACATTCAATACATTGACTATGTTCTAGACGTTCGTGAAAGAAGTCTTTATTCATCATCTAAAAGCTTTTTTACGAATACTAACAAATGCAGAAGCACAACAAGGAAGCTCGGTTATATTCTTCGATATTGCTTAAGCCTTTGATAAGGTTTGGCACTACTACGAAACACTGAAATCCTACATTACGAACCGACTCTAAGAAAAATTGATAAGAGCTAAACTTGAAATAATGAAGAATGTACTGGGAAAAACTCTGACCTATCCGGATCAAAATAATGTGATACCCGCAAGTACTGAAAACCGTTTTGACATATGTCATCCAACTATGCCGCTCTACAAAGTAAACACATTCTGAACTGTCCAAAAACTCCAAAACAAAGTCCTTCGTTCAATAAAAAAAAACCGTTTTATAAATAAAAAATAACGATCTACATCGTGAACAGACTGGATAAATGACATCTCATTTGACAGATGTAGCTTCAACACTTTGGCCAAATTTTAAATGTAGAATCTTAGTTTGTTTTATTTGACATATTCATAGCATGTGGATTGTGGAATGCAAGTGGAAAATGGATATATAATTCCAACGCGTCAAATCACTTAATGTTACTATACCCTTTATTCGTCAATTGTGGTTTTTTAGAACAGACTATGTAAATTATAGCTATAGTTTGACAGATGTCAATGCTATGAATTCTCTATTCGAAGACTTCTTACTTTTAGCTACTTTCCTCAAAGAAGAAGTCTTTTCTTGGCAGTTTTATTGTTTGTTTGGTTTGACATTATTCATAACTTTAGGAATTTGGAATGGAAATTAAATTTCGACGCGTGAATATAAATAAAGCATCAACTAATTAGTCAAATCACGCAATGTTGCTACAAGAATTATTTGTATGGCTTCATAATGAATTTTATTACTCTTTATAATTCCTAAATATACAACAAACTTCATATTTGCATCAAACAACTCATATATTCGTAATAAACTTTCACCTTTTCTCTCCAATTCCCACAACATACTTTTTTTTTAAATGCCGCTTTACCCGGGAGCACACAATGTGGCATGGGTGTTAATTCAATAACCAGGAATTTCCCAGTTTACACAATAATTAGAGTGATTAATTTTTAGTGTATGAGCGTGGGACATGACAGACAATGGCACCCCTTTTTCAAAAACAACAAAACACTAACAACAATACAAACCAGCAACCGTTAGTTCCAAATTCAATTCATTAGCTAAAGTAACCTCACCTCAATTAGCCGAAGCACGAAGACAACATATCGTGAGTCTCATTTGCGGCATAATCACCATTTGAAATACTTCAACATGCACCGGACACATGTTGTTACTATAGCCAAAATCCTCCTCCCCCTTTATATGTATATATGAGAGGAGGTATGAATGAATGAAGCTTCTTGCCACATCACAGCATAGTACAGCACAGTAAAGCAACGACCAAACGAACGGAACAACAGTGGTATCTAATTAATTGAAAAAGTCAAGGCAATACGAATAAAACTGCTGAATCCATTAGGCTATCATCATCATCATCCACTTCGGGCTTCGCCATCATGATCATGATGATGCTTAAATGGAGGATCGAATAGAGGAACGACCTTTTGAACTGATGAAGCAGCGCTTGGTGGATCTTGGAATGGAATGGAATCTCTCAGTCGACTGAGGCGCCAATGTAGACAAACAAAAAAGTGGAAGAATTTCCATGGATGTCATTAAATTGGGGATTTGATGGAAAAGAAAGATCCCAAGAACATTGTCCAACGTCGAAGCAAAAGCCATTCAAGTCTGAAGGCTTTCTCGTAGGATATCTTGGGTCTTCGATTAGCGTCGTCGTCGTTGGCCACAAGGATCAGTTGGTGCCATACTGCGATTATTATTAATAAATAAATAAATGACCAGACTGTTGCGTTGTCATTTATTTTTCAGTTCTGTTCAAAGTTCACATACAACAAACGACTCAAGACTCAAAAGGTATATGACTTTCAACATGACGAAGTCTAGCGACTCTGGCAGTTAAGAACACAACCAACGGGAATATACGGCTTCATATCAAATTAGGGGCAATTGAATGATTGACAAATGTGAACTTAAGCAGACGTCATTACGAAAGACTGATATACGTACTGAACATACGAGAATATGAACACGGTCATTGTGAACATTTCTTAAATGGAGCCAGAAAAAGAATATAAGGAATCAATATAATGTTTGATAGAATCAATAAATTTTAAATGAACATAACACACAAAACAACACTGTTAGCCCTCAAGCTATAGGTCTAATCAATCAACCCCATTATAATCAGGCCTAAGGGTTTGCGTGCATTCATATTGTAATTGATTTTAAGTTGAAATAAATGTGCATTATAGGTTTTATATATGTATAGCCTTCAATTATTAAGTATAGATTTGGTTTCATGTTCATAACGCCTATAATATTCTATTAGTCTAATGGACTTTTTCGTATTAAGTATTTGTTGAATCACAAGAATATGGGAGTAATGTTGTAAATATTTCTGTAATTATATCTTTTAAAGGATTAAATGGAATGAGTTTCAAGTTTTTCGACTTAACTTTTATAAAACTTCTTGGGACTTACTTAATGACCGAAGACATACATAAGTCAACTCTCCACTTCTTCAGCTTAAATAGAAAACCGAAATTGTTATATTCAAAATGTTTCAATGTAGAACTAGAAACCATTATTCAAATAAATTAATTTTCTAAATGAAAAGAAAAGCGGTCCAAAAACTTATCCCTGTGGAACTCCACTTGTAAGTGGGAGATATGTATTTGCATAAATGACTTGTTCAAAGTTATTTTTCTTTTAGTTAAGAAAGAGAAGATTTAAGTTAAGTTCGGTGTTTATGGAATCTAAGGGCTTAGTTTTGCAAGATTTTGGATTTCAAGAATATCGTGTCTTTTTTCAGGTTTTCGAAATTTTGTAATTTTTCAATTTTTGGTGTTCTGAATTTTGTATTTTTGGAAAGTTGATCATTTGATATTATGAATTTTCGGAATTAGTAATATTTTCTGGCTTTAAGTTTTTCTAGTATTTGTAATTTCAAAATTTTTGGTGTTCTCACTAGTTTTTCAGATTTTGGGATTCCAAAAGATTTGATCTTTCAGAATGTTTTGTTTTTCGGTTTAACGGGATTTTGGACTTACAAGATTTAAGGTTTTCTTCATTTTGTATGTTAAAAATGTTAGATGTTCTCAATTAGATTTCTTGAAACTTGTATTTTTCTGAATTTTGTCATTCCCAAAATTGTTCGTTTTCTGAATTTTGTATGTTTTGCAAAATTGAATTTGGGGGTTTCTGTAAATTTGATCTCTTGTGGAATTTTTCTTTCTCGAACTTGGGATTTTTGTTTTCTTAGGATTTTGTTTTTTTTTGTGTATTTATGAATTTAAAATTGTCTAGATTTGTTATTACGAAATATTTGATCTTCTCAATTCTGTGTATTCTAAAAAATTGGTTTTCCAAATTTTTGGTATTGTTTATTTTGGGTTTTCTGAATGTTGTAATTCCCCAAATTCTTGGTTTTCTGAATTTTGTGTTTTTCGGGACATTTGATTTTAAAAATTCGACGTTTCTGGAAACTTAGATTTTCGGAATAAGAGTTTTATAAATTTAGGATTTCTTTCTTTTGAGACTTCTTTATTTTAGGGTTTCGTAATTTCTTGCTTTTTGAATTTGTGCTTTCGGAATTTAAGGTTTAATATCATTTCTGACCACATAAGATTTTGGTGTTTTCGATATTCGGGTTTCCGGGATTTTGGACCTTCGTTATTTTGGGTTACTCTTAATTTTGAGTGTTTGGGGTTTCTGAAAAATTGGTCTCTCAGTATTTTAGTTTTCCCGATTTTGGGTTTTCTGGATTTGAAAGTTCCAAGATTTTTGGTATTTTAATTTTTTTGTTTTCACGAATTTCAGTTTTCTGGATTTTAGCCATTTAAGATTCTTGGGTTGTTGTGGATTATGTAAATTTGGCATTTCATATTGGGTCCTTCGATTTTTGAGTGTTGTTTTTTGTTTCCTGGATTTTGTAATTTTGTAATTTAGTTTTTTGTTTTATTTATGTATAATTGTTTTTTAGGCACTTTTATTTTTTTGAAAAATAGATGTTTTAGTGTTTCTTGTTTTCGAATTTTATATATTGAGTTTTTAGGATTTTTGTAATTTCAAAAATGTGTGTGTTTTAATTTTTTTGTTTGAAATTCCCAAATTTATTTATTTTTGGCATTCTAGATTTTGGTTCTTCCATGTTTTCAATTTTCTTTACCTTGTAGTTTCTAAAGTTTTGATTTTCTGTGCATTGTGATTGTGCATTGGGATTAAGGTTTTGTTGGACTTTGGCCTTTTGGGATGTTTAAGTTTTTGGAATTTCAGATTCTCTAGATTTTTGGTTTTCCGGACTTCAGGATTCTGGGTTTTATTACATACATATATCAAATTTTCTGCATTTTGTACTTTAGATTTTTTCTGTTTTTGGGATTTGGGCTTTTGTTGGTTTTTAGCGTCTTTGTATGTTTGGTTTGTGGATATTTTGTTTTGTTTAAGTTTGAAGTTTATTGGATTTTTAGGTTTCCGGAGTTAACGTTTTCTGTATTTCGGTATCATGAACTATTATTGCTATCTACAATTCTTCTATTTTTCTCCTTAGATTAAACATTTAGTATCGTTGATTTTGTTGACAATTTGAGGCACAAGTCAAACTCATTCGTTCCCTTCATCAAAGTTAAATTTATATTTATTGGAACTCAATAGGCATTTCTAATGTATTTTAATATGGGTTGCGTTCTTCCCTTAATTAAATTCCCATTCAAATAAGTCAAAATATTCTCATGCTATAGGTACACTCGTAGCTCTATAAATTCACTCTGCCAATGCTTTGATTATTCTATTTTTAATATAAATGAATCGCTGCCCTCATATTATTGCGCACACGTGCAATCAATTTTCAACTCATCTCAAGAAATCAAATAAATTATGTGCGTTGCGTATAGAGCATCCTCCTCCTTCTTCTTCAATCAATGGCCTCGGGGCTTGAATTCATCTTATATATTGAATGCGTTTTTGGACACGCAAACCTTAAGGCCCCTATATCATCACAACGTCCATATGCAGACGCAGTGTGAGAAACATTTTTCAGTATTCCAGCGGTGGCTACCCGCCTTCAGTTGGGATTGTGCAATAAGGCAGACACATATTCTTTTCTTTGCAGCTTCCAATTCACAAAATGTTCATTCATTTGAATTCATTAATTTTAATTCATTCAAATGATGAAATGAGACTGATGTGTATTTTGGGATTAATCTTAACCCAAGTGAATGAGATGAGGATCAAACAAAAATTTGGGTTATAGCTTCAAGCAAAAAATAAAAATGACGGTAGTGACCTTCTTTATGATCTTGACGCGTAACCCACATTTGATGTTATTAAAGGTTTTTTTTTATTTTGCTTTGATCAATTGCGAACATTTTTATTCTAAAATGGTGGTATACTGTCACAATGCTGTCAATAATTCATGTGACCATATATTTTATTAAACACAAAACTGAATGGAAACAAAAAATGTTAGTAAAATCCCAGTTAAGTAATTTTTGGTGGGGTGATTGATGGGAAAGGAATTTCAATGAAACATCAGCGTTTGTCATTTTATTGACTTTATTTTTGAATCAATTTTTGTATTTAAATGGGAAAGTCGGTCTTTTGACGTCTAAATAACAGAATCAAAAACTCGATTTTATTCTTTTGAAGTAAATAAGTCTTGTGAGCTTTAAAGTATTGACAAAGGTCATATCTTGCAAACCACGAAATTTTATTTGTGAGTACTGCAAAAAGCAAAAATGCGGCATATTAAAACGACGACGCAAGTGTGCACCGGGTCAAAGGTTTACACTTCACGTGAAAAAACAATACGTCAACTTAGATAAATCAACCATTTAGGAGCAATTAATAGATCTCATTATTTATTGGTTCCATTTAATGTTTCCGTCACTGCAATAAATATAAATAATGTCACTGAGTCCTGATAACATTTTGGTGTGAAAAATAGAAGATTTCTGAATGTGATAATTGATAGCTAAACATTTTAAGATAATGCTTCTCAAAAAATTATGAAATCCAACACCGATCCCAACAATAATCGTTAAAGAAACGACCACCACCAAGAGATAAGCTCCAAGGTTTATATCAAAGAGCGATGTGATTCAAGTCGAGTAGAAAAATAAACATTTTTAGGTCCGCGTCATATCATCATCATTGGTGTAATCGACACCAGACCGATGACCTGAACTCGAGATCAAAAACATAAATTATGTCGATTGTAGGTAGTTTGGAATGTGTAGTGTATACTCTGCAGTGATATGGTCGATGGAAGATGGAGAAACCCTCTGGTCGTTTATTATAGCCTCCTAACAAAGATATGGGAAGAAAAATCTTTTATTTTTTGTTTTTAAAATTGACCGCGCTCGTATATGGATTGACGCTTGAAGATATTTTTGTTTTAAATTTATATTGATAAGTTCTGGTAAATAAACCCAAACAAAAGCAATCTTTGTACTTTCTTTGAGTGCGTTAATTAAAAAAATATCAACAACTTGCAATTCGACTCAATATTGATTTTGATTAAAGCAAACAAGAATTATTATTATACTGGGTGCGCCATCTGGTTATATTCTGTATCAACATTGAAATATTCCGCCATCTTTCAGGAAATTTTGACAGATAAACACAGTTCTGAAACGTCATTCATCATTAAGCTATATGTCAATATCGATACACACTAAATGCGCTTTACATTGAAAAGTATATTTTCAATGCGAAAAGTGTGCATGTGTGTATCGTGAAAAATATCGCATTCTCATTTGACGAATGAATGAATTATTGGACCTGAAGAATTTATTGTAATAATCAATCCTTAAACTTCATTAAAAATAAAACGAGTCTAATAAATATGTACACGTATTTTAAATTGCTATGATTCCAAAATTATAAAATTTAAGATAGTAAAGAGGCTTTATTTTGTGTATCATTCAAATCGGTCTGACACTAGGTGCTAGAAGCTAAATACCTTTCAATGACAAAATGTGCGTTGAAAATTGTGAACATTTTTTGACAGATTTTGACCAAAGTTTTACAATTTCATTCACTATTTTTGCTATTCATCACAATGGAAACATTTTCTGTAACTGACGTCTATAACAATGGCATCTGACAATTTCAAACATCATGTGATAGATCATAGAGAACTGAGCTGTCAAAAAGTGATCTGTGTTTCTTTTAGCGCAGGCATATCAGAGCGCTCAGTTTGTGGCTTTTTTATCGATCTCGTTCTTTCTCGTTTTGTGTGGTGTGATAGAGACAGATAGCAAAAGCAAAAGAAACACAAATTCGAAAACTTTTTACATTACACATTTAGTGTTAATTTTTCTGTTCACCATATAAAGGGTGTTTTTACAGGTATAGAATTTTGAAATGAAATGAATTAAAGATGATTTTTTAAATTGACAAGAAATTTACTTTATTCCAAAGAAAATCATCTGGAATTATAATTAAAATATAGTTTATGACATATGACTGCCACGGCCGGCTCCGACGTAGTGTATATAAGTCCAGTTTTCTATGACTCTTTTTAATATTTGTGGCGTTATATCGATTATAACGCCGCAAATGTGGCCAATTGTTTTATGAGCTTATCGGAGTAGACGTGACGTTAAATGTGACGTTAAATCCCACGATTTTGAAGGCAAATTCAAGGATTCGTAACGTGAACTATGGACTACTACACGTTTCCTCCAATATATCAATTGTAGCATTGTCTTTTTGAATGCTTTTGCACATCATGGTTGTTTAATTGCTAAACAAAAAGTCAGTAATCATAGCTCTTTAGCGGTCACCATTGACTGTAACGTTCTGTCCGGTGTCGTTCTTAAAGAAGTACGGACCAATGATTCCACCAACCCATAAAGAACAACGAACAGTTAGTTTTTATGAAAGTAACGGCGGCGTCTCAATATACACTGAGGGTAAGTATTATCATCACTCTAAATACCGCAGTTTTCTTTTTTGACGTATCCATTTATTTCAAATAAATATAAATTCGCCCGATATCATGATCATGATTTTTCAAAATAGCATTGTTCAGGCTTCAGTTTATTAATATTTAAACGTCAAACAAATAAAATAAATCACTTGACAGCTGTCAGTTAAAATATAGATGCCCACTTACTACCGCTCAAAAATAAAATGCATGCAATACAAATTTTTTGGACAAAATCTAAGAAACTATAATCTGAAAATTTAAAGCTTTAAAAAGTAGATCCAAAAATAGTAAAATAAAGTACAGTTTGGTAGCTTAGCTTATTGTTGCCGTAACGTAAGCAAATGTCAACTAGAGGTTCAACTCACTGAACTGCTCCTAGACTTATGCTACTTACTGTTGTGTATAATTTATGGTTTAACTAAGAATGCGATTTTTCCACTAATTTAACTACGGATAGGTATGACGGTGTCTACTTAACCGTAATGAAAAATTTCGTTTTACATTTGCGATAGCACGTAACGTTTACGTTAAGTTTTTTTACAGCTGCATGTAATTTCAAAAGACATCAATTTTATCCTGAAAATTTGTTTTCGTTGTTTTTTGCTTTTGCATGGAAGAAAATTATCTACAAAATACATAAACTTCAAAGCCTTGTTTTGCTCCTTGCTCTTGCCTTACATGTAAAATAGCATAAGAAAAATAATTCTCTGCCTTCTCTTGACACAAAATATTATGATCATGGCGACAACAATGGTACTGACCCATAAGTCACGATTACCCAAACAAGCCCCAAACGAGCAAAAACTCATTTAAATTTGCAGCAAATTGATTCAATTTCCAAATCCACCATTTTTTTTTAACCAACCAACTTCTATGTCTTGGCTCAAGACGTGAATGTTTTCCATTTGCACCGTTCTCCACCCGTCACCACCGACAAACGTCAAACTAATTAGCATTCCATTCCTCGTGAAATAGAACTGGTGGTGGTGGTGGTGATGGTGGGCTCAGGTCATGGGTTACCCCATTTAGCAGTAAAACATACGCTATACGCTGCAACTTCAACTACTGTACCTACCTTTTGATGGTAATACTGCAGAAGTCTTGAGTTGAGCTAGAGAGAGAGAGATTGGATTGGATTGGATTGGAATTTCATCTTTATATACACTTAAGTCTGTAACCAAGATCCAACATTCAAGTCCGAATGGTGTGTTTCAGGCCATCAGGGGCACAGCTGCGCGCACAGATGAGTTATCATTTTCTTTACCTAGAAGCAAGCAGAAATGGCAAACAAAGTTCTCGTAACGTTTGTCGCCTCTTCGTTGTCGTCACACCTTACTATAATGAAGCAGCACCCATAACACAGACCCAGAGCCATATAGAAGCTCCCAATTCCATCTGTATATCAAAGGGGCACACACCAAGTATGGACCTAAGCTAAAACATATTGTGTACAGCTCTAAAGTGTGGTGTATATGCGGCGCAGCTGCTCCATCAGCAACTTGCCGTGATTTTATTTGAAAAGAGGCTCAAACTTTCAGTGGCTGCTACTGCTATTGCTACGTGTGCTACCTTACCTACCTTGTCTACTACCTTACCTATATAAAAGTGAGCCAAAAGTAAATAGCCTGTTTTTTCTTCTTCTTGGGGCAACAGCAGCAGCCTGATCAACCAGAAGGAGCAGCAGTGGCCGCAGTGGCAGCAGCAGCAGAAGCAGAAGCGGATCAGATACTAACAGGGTGAATGTGTATCGAATTTCAGTAAAAAAATATGAAATTAATTAATTAGTTACAACGGTTGCCAATTAGGAGACGGTCAATTATGGCGTCAACTTAAAACGTTCATTAGAGTGAATGTTATGCCATATGGTTTGTACCTGATTCTATTTCAAAACAGTGTTCCATTAAGATTAAAACAAAAATAAAAGGTTACATTCATAATTCTTTTTTTTTCCAAGAAATTAGAAATAGAGCATACAAAATTTTCTTTTCAAGCAAAAAGCCCGGGGAGTTGAAAACCTGCTAAAGTTTTTAGAAGGTGAAGCTTGGCAATATGTTTTTTTTAAAGAGAGAATAGTAGGTGAAAAGGCCCTAAACTTTCTACATGATTTAAATGAATCCCAATGGGATAATTTTGGAGAAGACTTTTTCCAAAAACGAGCATCTTGAATTCTGACCTTGTTTAAACAAAAAAGGGTCTAGCTTCATCTAGATCCTTTTAAGTTCACAAATTTCCGAATTTTATCGCATCAAACAGTTCTCCAAAGTTTTCGCTGTCAATTTTTACATTTGACAGATTCGTTAAGAATCGCGCATGGCTTAAAACGATTTATGGATCTGTCTATATAATGGAAAGATAAGTCTTTTGAAATTAATTAAGTCTTATGTTTCTTGAGAAAATGTAAAATGAGATAAATTGTATAATATTTTCCAGTAAAAGGCTTCATAACTCGACTCTTTGGCAAGCTGTCACTTTTGAAACTGTCATCTTTTGACATTTACTTGCTTACTTACTTATGGAGTGTTCCTTGGGTAAATTGAGACTAATGTCAAAATGGATTTATTTTCGTTTAAAATCGTTTACTAGCAAACTATTTCCGACCAAAATAAATTACGAATAAAAAGAAAAACTTGTATCTGTTACACTGACAGCTAAAAAAATTGTATTTATTTTAGTGCAAAAAGAGAGGTAAATCTGCTGAATAATTCAGATTTTCAGATTTGATCCTAAATCAAAACTAAATGAATTTATTTTGTTCTACTGAATTAAAAAAACAGAGGAAATATGTGCTGTGAGAGATCTAGATCAAAAATAAATTGATTTATTTTACACATGGAAAAATCCATTAGATTCTCAGACCTACAAATCCATTGGGAGGTCCTAAGCTACTCTTGTGCGGTTTCTGGTGGTGTGTTTGAGCAACCTTAGCTTTTCCCCAATCTCGATTGTTCTTCTTCTCGGCCTCCCAAATCTTCTGGCTCCTTGAGTATGTGTATTCCACTGCATTGCCAACGTTTTGTTCGGTTCGGCCTTTAGTACAGACGATACTTCAAAGATACGGGAAAGTCTCTTCTGTCTGTTCAGATTGTTGAGCATTCTTTATCAGAGAGGAAGACGAAAAGTTGATAAAGCTGAGGATCTTAGTGTGCCGTACTGATACTTAGTCTCACGATTTCTGCTTCCCTTCTCACCCATGTTTTCATGATTCTATGAGAGAGCAAGCATACTTCGTCTGAAAGTGTGAGGAAAGTTGTCAGAAGTCATGTTATTTCTCCGTTTATTTTTAAGGACGCCAGCAGCACATCACTGATCATCAATAAAAATGGATCCCAAAGCAAGCCAAATAAACTCCCTATTGACGCTATCAAAAGCTTTGAACAGCAGTTGAAGTGGTGATCGGTATTCGACGCACTGTTCGATAATGATCCTCATGGTATTGAAGGTTGTCGTTCGTTCTTTTTATGTGTTCTAAAACAATCTTCGCTAATATTTAAGCGACTGCAGGCAAACGCAAAACCAATGCTGTTTTCGCATTTCTTTGAATCTCCTTTTTTGGAAGTCTTCTAATAGTGTCACGGTTTGCGAGAAAGGCGTCCTGAACTTGTTATTTCTTCACCAATATCTTGTGATTTGACTATGTCTATGGTCTATGGCAATGATTCAAGATCTTAAAAATGGAATTCCTGAAGCTATCGAGGACATGGAGTTAAAATTATCCGAATTAGTTACGGAAAATTTCATGAATGGTGCCCCAAGCGTAGTATGTCGGTCGACCATTTGGCTGATGTTGTTTTTCATTGTTAATCAAATACCTTCTCCTAATGAAATGAAATTACTCTTGATTTTTTCAAATATCAAAATGAAACTACTTATTGGAAAGCAACATAATAAGATAAAGAAATAAGTTATTATCGTGCATTCGTGTAATTTATATGAAAAACAAATCCTAACCACGTGATTGAAATAATATTTAGTGAAAAAATATCCACCCTAGTTTACCCTACCAAAGTTTCCGTCAAAAGTTCCTCCACCACTAAAATGTCAAATTTGACAGTGAAGGAGTTCTTGTGGCGGAAAACAGTACTAAAACAAAAACAGATTAAGATTTTATCTCAACTATTAAAATTTTGTAATTGTCTTTTTTTTATTGCTCATTATTAAAATATTAAGTAGCATTCACATGAGCGCGACCAACGAACGACGAATGAATTACAAAATGTGATTTTATATACGTTTAAAGACATATTTGAACACAAAATCTTTACAAAACGATAGCAATATAGTTTCTATTTGATTTATGATGCATACTTTTACTTTTCAATATCATTATATTAATAAATTTAAGAAAACAAATTTATTCGTCGCGAACAAAATTCTAGTTGATACGAACTGTCAAACTTTATTCGCGTCCCACATACCATCCACACTGCAACGAATAAATTGATCGCGTTCCACATACCATCCACACTGCAACGAATAAATTGTTCGCGCGCTACATAACCTAAAAGTCAAACTTCATTCGCGACGAATTAAAAGCTCTCATGTGAAAGAAATGTCAAAATCGACGAATATTCGTTCATTCGTTGGTCGTTGGTCGTGCTCATGTGAAAAGTGCTTTAGGTAAACAAATTTATAAATGTTGTTTGTTTACCAATTTTCTCAACGACTTAATTTGAGTATAATTGCATAACATTTCCAAGAGTACTCTTATGGGTTTGCTTACCTGCCTCTCATTCACTTCCTGTTAAAATGTAAATTAATTGATAATTACATTTTTGTTTATGAAATCGAAGTAAATAGAGATAAAGTGCTTGAGTACCTACCTTAAGATCGAAAATATACTGGGAAACAAATCAGCTTGATTTTTAAGATTTAACGACAAAGCAGTAGCCGAAGTCGCACATTAAACGCGACGTAGCGACGACGTTCCTTGATGTTGTTTTTAAAGTGGCAAAACACAAACCAGTACCAAATTACCCATTAATTGCCATTTAGTTTTGCAGTTCGCAGCTCAAAGACCCTCAAAGCTACTTAACGACGAGAGACGGCTAACCTGAAAAGATTGGTTACCATCGTCCGTCGTCGTTGTCTGACATATACCTATACTCTCGTCCTCAGGTCCAATCAAAGTGACTTTGCGCCCAGCCCTGGCTAAAAAAATAAGCACAAATAAAAAACACCAAACATTTCTCACTGGTACTTCAGCTCAGCGTAATTGTGGCCACGACCTCTTTCATTCTTCTCGCCATCATCAGCATCAACATCCAACATGTAACAAAACACTCGCTCACATGAAAGTCTCAAATGAGTCCAAAATAATCGTGGTATAACAGCGCGCTGCCAAACCGACGACGAACCGCCAAAACCGACCACTTGTAAGAATCTCAGAGGCCCAGCATTTAAAATGATGCCGTGGTGGTTACGATGGCGAAGGTAATGGCGCTGCTGTCGTCATCGTGTTTTCCCTTCGTCAAGCTTTGACACAATTCCCCCCGCTTTCCAGTCTTTTGTCCCTCTTGCCATAAACAATAACATTAAGTTTGTATTTTTTTCGTTTCGTTGGTTAATCTTTATACTCTTTGTTTTCTTGTACTTTTTTAATTTGGCCTTTTGCCTCATCATCTCATCCGTCTGCCTTTCTGTCTCTCTGTCGGACTGACTTTGTTGGCTTGGCGGAGCTTGAAGAGTCTTTTGTGGTGACTTTGTCTGTTGCAAGACATAAGATCCGTGAAATCGAGGTCTTGTAAGAGAGTACAATATAAAAAAGAAATTAACGCAACCAACAACAACACAACAAAAAAAAGCGCGAAAGATGTTAAAACCAACGCGACCCATCAAATAGAGGGGGTGTAAGGTGAAAAAATCACGGATCACAGTAAAATGGTACAAAAGATAAAATGAACCTTAAAAAAAACCACCTTCACCACCTCAACTACCTCTTCGACGTTGAATATGTTCGTCATCATCATCATGAAGAAGTGGGAGAGATACTCGTCTCGTCCATAGGTGAAACGAGGCTTCATTATCTTCATAATATGTAGTAGAGGTAGTTTTGTATAGGCTGCAGGTGTTCAAAATCCCAAAACCCCAGAAATTCCATCGAGACTTCAACGACGATAACGACGGACGGACGCCGACGACCGACCGACGAGCAAAGTGCTAACAGAAAAATGTATAAAAAAACGACGTCAGTTCGTCCGTCGGTCGCGTCCGTTGAATGCTTTAAAGATTTTGTTTTGTTGTAGATTCTGCGGTTGCGCGATTGACGTATTTTTCTTAAAGTTTTTTCAGTTGTTAACAATTTTTGTTTTTTTTAATAATAGTCTGAATCGTAACGTTGTACTGTTATGCAAAATGTCTTACATCATAAGCGATTAATACAAACTTTAGTTACATAAACAAATCGATACAACATTGTTGTTAATTAGTTAAACGGAGATAGAAATTAACTTTAATAACTTTATTTTATTAGTATGTAACATGAAGTTGGCATCACTTTTTTAAGTAGCAGCCATTTTGTTAGCTGTCAAATTATTGATTTTTAGATTAGTTTGACATTTCAACACAAATTTAAATGGACAAATTGTGTAAATTCTTTTTGAAATTCATGGTTCTGTTCGAAATAAGTATTGAGCGAATATTATTTAGTGCTGAAAATCATTTTTGGTTGAATGGAATAGTCAATAAATAAAACTGACATATTTGGATTGATGGTAAGCATCAAATGTATGTTGAGACAGCGTTACAGCAGCCGCATAATTGTATTTATGGAAGGGGCCGTTTGATAGCCGCATAGTTTAACGTCATTTGACTATATTTGTATGGATATGTCGAGTCACCAAAAATTGGACCTCCAGGTTAGATTAAAATCTAATATACTACATCGATTTTTGTAATTTATGAAGTTATCAAAATATTTGCTCAGATTAAGGAATGTCTCAGCTCAACCTCACCTAGTTGCAACTTTTAATTTTCAAAATGTTTGCCTATTTTTTAGAGGAAAGGAAAAAAAGTGCTCGGGGATAAAAAAAGGAAACATAACCTAAAAGAAGAAAACAAAATCACAAGAGAAAGAGCCCATGCAACTTCTCACTAAGATTTTCTTTGTTCCCGAATGTGTTCATTCTTTTGACATTTCATAAAACATGTCAGAACGAATATTTTTTGGAAAACCTGGGACCCTTTTTCTGTATAATGTCCTTAAAAAGTTAGTTTTTATTGTTAGTGAGTTTTTCCTTTTTTCCGATGATATGGAAAATAAAGAGGTTATGGAAAACAAATATTATTTGGTTTGGATTGTCATACGATAATTTTATGGAAAAACTGGTATCACTAAAATAAAAGCTCATATGCTATTATTTTATTTGCCACTTTATCTCGGAGACTATCAGCTTTCTGTCTTTTGTGTCGTGTTCCAGTAAAATGATGATGATGTTCACATGATAATATCCATGGATCCATGGGAACTAATTTGTAGAACAGTTGAATTTAGCTCAAAGATTGTAATTTATGGTAAAAAGTTAGAATACATAAAATCAAAAAGTGATTTCGAAGAAATTGATGAAAATCTTGTAGGTGGAAGCATTTTTAAATAATATAAAAGCTTTCATCAAAAGCAACTGAGGTAGAAGAAAGTAAATTACAAATAAATACGAAAGTGCTGTTAATAAAAAAACTCAAGAAGGGTTTAGGTTCCATTAAAATAACACCCAAGATTTAAGTTTTGGTTTAAGAAGCTGTTACTAAAAAAGTCGTACCAATGAAGAATCTTAAGTCATTTATGTATTTGGATGACATATAAGAAGACACTACTTTTACATCAATGTATTAATTAATGATCTGGCAGCCGTTTCACAGGAGGTTACACGATGTTTTAAGGTGTTTTTTTTAAGAGCTTAAGAACTTTAATTTATAATAGAAGACAGAAATATCGTTGGAACGTTGTTTGTATAATTTGGTAGATAATTTAATGTCTTCTTTTTTTTCAATACTACTACTAACTACTAATCTTTTTTAAATCTTTTTGGTGTTCTCAACTGTCAAACCATATACAGCCATCGAAACATCTCATGTGGCTAAAGAGAATACCATATAAAAATTCTCTTGCAACATTAATTGTTATTTTAGTTTGTGTTTGCTGTTAATTTTTATATTATTTACGTTACAGAAAATATTCAAATAAAATTAAAAATGCGTATACGCCCAAGTGTATGGTTTTATTGTCGTCTGAAAATTGACGTCAAAAATTTCACCATCATCTCCATCTGTTTATATTATGAATGGCAGAGTAGATTTGACATTTGCAACTATTTGAAAACTATATGACATTTGAACTTAGTGACAACTTTTGTTGGGCGGTCTTTGTATATGATCAATAGTTAATGTACATATATCTTATTTAAAAAAGGCGTAATGTTAACAAATGCACGGTTTAAATAAAATAATTACTATAAATTGTGTTTTAGACTTCAAGTATTTTTATTAGTATTTTTTACTGCTACGATTGCCAACTGACGAATTACGAAGAAAGTCAAGTCGTTTGGATTTTTTGGAAAATATAAAAATTGAAGGGTTTTTCAAATGTATGTATGACAGTTTGGCAGAATCAAATATCTTGCCAACTACACCCAGACTTCAAAAGTTGAAATAAAAAAAAATCATAAATAATAAAAACATCGCATAGAAATCAGAGTCAAATTTTGGACATTTCAGTGTCAAAACGAAGTTTTCAGCATTTTACAGTGAATTAACAGTGGGATTAAAATTTAAACCCAAACAGTAAAAAAACAGCACTTTCTGATTTTTAGGTTTAGAATGATGGAAACACTACATTTGAAATTCGTAATTCCAATTTCTCTCTCTTCGTGCTAATTTAGTGCTTTTATATTCCTGCTGAGAACGAAAATCCCCTCCCCTGGGGGAATGTAATGCTCGTTAATTGACAATAACTCGAAATTGATTTCTCCAGTTTGTCGTGCTTTTGTTGTTTGTTGTGCTCAGTCAGGATTTCAACATACCTGCATTATTGACGTTTCGAATTACTGATTTTTATTACTTTCGATTGGATTTGAAATTGATCTGTTTTTTTTTTAACTAAACATTTTCGAAATTTCTCGACGTTTAATGGTACCAAAATTTTAATCCATGGACAGAAGTGTTTTTTTGGTATTCCATATATAGCACAGTGAGAAATTGCCAATTGCAGTCCGGTTTTTATATTTGAAAGTTGATACAATTGAATATTTGCCAGAATAATTTATCAAAAAATTCCAACAAAAAAATAGCGAAATTCAGACCAGGGGTGAAATCATGTAAGCTGATTTTTGATAGTTGACTATCAAAATCAAGAAAATACGTCTGTGTAAGGTAATAGTCCATTTCAAAGTTTTAACCAAACAATTTGACATAAAATAAAAACTTCAAGAAGGGGGTTTGTTCGTAGACTACTACATTAACATGTGGTGTTGGAGCGAGCTTGAAGATCGCCTCAATTCTTTATATACCTGAATCGAGTTGAAATGAGCTTGATTCGCCTCGATTCCGGTTGGGATTGGAGTCGAGTCAAAATTTATGAAGAAAAATCTGTGTGGAGGAGTTGGTTTTACAGATAATGCATTATGGTCTGTTTATTTGCATGTTTGTGTACAAAAAATATAGTTTTGTTTTAATCAAATTAAAACAAAAAAAATTGCACATGGAGTAGATAGCATATTCTTATATGGTGCTGAACTGTTCAGTTATTCATTGTTTAACACGAATCAAACTATCTCACTTGCACTTCATAAGAAACATCGAAATACCATTTACATTATAGAAAGTGCTGTCAAACTTAATCATTTTTAAATCTTCTTGTGCGGTGGAAACACCAAACAAATTTATTTAATCTAAACTGAGATAAACTTTTGGAGGAAACATAGCAAAACTTAATTATCTTTTCTATTGTTTTCTCTTGCAAAATAAGCCCAGTTAGTCCATTTTCATTAGCAAAACTAAATAATATCAACAGCAACAGATTGATTTTGTTCCCCAATGGAAAACACATGATTCCAAATGCTCAACTACTCAACGAACACAGCCATCGATATACAAATGCAATATCAATCGTACCAACATTTGAGAACGAAATCACATAAGATCCATTCGAGACTCGTATAAATGTCAAAAACCCATCCGTAGTAAGATTCTGCTTTAACTTTTATCGGTAGTATTCATACTGCTGATGTTGTTTTTCTTATTCGTGTAAGATCCTACTATACTATTGATAGATTTTCCAACAAAACACGGGTGATTTTGGAGTTTACGTTCGTGCATTCGGAATACCTGTTTTTATCCAAAAATGTTTGTCCTCAAAATGTGGGAAAAGGGTTTTCAAAAAAAAAAAACAGTCAGTGCTTTTTTTACTACATAAATTAACAAAAATGGTTGATATTAAATATATTCACTTTAATTAAGTTTTTTAAAAAAATCAAGAAATTATTATATGCATCCAATATTTTAAGAACAGAAATGATGTTAGTTTCACAATAATTTCAAAGAAATGTTTTTTTTTTTTTAATTCAACTAACTTTTTTTACAAATACAAAAATTCTGCTTAAAATTGTAACGGGTAATCCATTTTGCGGTTTCCAAAGTATAGGCCTGAAATTCGACATCTGTCAAACTAAGTTGTTAAACCAATTTTTTTTCAGTTGAAAGTCTGATATTTACGAAAATGGATCGCAACTATCGCACAACGCATACAAATTATTAAAACCTACTACAAAAATGGTGATTCTACCACAGACACATATCATGCTTTAAGAGGGGATTATGGTTTACATAATCGTCCTAATACGCAAGCAATCGGTAAAATTGTGAAGAAATTTGAAGAGACTGGATTGATTACAGATATTCTAAGGCCTGTGCCTCATCGTTTCCCTCGTACCACTGAAAATATCACTGCTGTAAGTGAAAGTGTTGCCGAAGACCGGAATGTGTCGACTCCTCGTCGTTTTCAGGAACTAGGACTGTCTTACCGCACATTATGGCGTATTATGTATTTGGATCTACACCTACATCCATATAAAGTCCAGCTCACACAACAACTGAAGTCAGCTGACCATTCACCATTCAGTTTTAAAAAAATTGTTTTAGTAAAAAAAACACCTACTGGATTTTTTGAAGCCTTCTCTAAACATCATGATGTTTTTATCTGTAAAACAAAATTAATTTGAAGTCGATATATCTCCACATTTATGGATTTAGGGGACCTTGAGACGTCAAAATTTTCAATTTAAAAAATCGGAACGATTACAATAACTTCCTATGGGACGTTAATGTCTGTTCTAGCTTTTTTTTTTTACAAAACATTATTTTTAATTTTGCTTTATAATCATCCATTCAAAAAACCATTTCAAAAATCCTGAATGAATCAAATTAATTCGTTAAACAAGCCAAAACAAAAATCCTGTCCAACAAATATTTATCTCAATAGCTATCAATTTAAAAAATATTTACCAACACTTAAAGGTAGTATAATTTTCCTTCCACATAAACGAATAGTTGAATAATGTCGCTCATAGTTCATTCATAAAACGTGCTTCGAAATGAACAAACAACACAAACTACAAACAATAATGTTTATTATCTAACTTTAAAATTTATTGTTTGTTTCTGAGTAATTCCAAAATATCAAATATTACACTCTGTATGCACTTAGTAAACAGCACGACACTTTAAAAAAATAAGTCTCCCATCACATTTATCAACATCAAATTTACCTTAAACGTCTGTGACACGACCGACGTGACGTGTTAGTGTTACGTTAACATTCCTGATGTGCTGTCCCATAATCTCAATGATATGCCATGAATTCATTCCAACCAACAAACACCAAAGGAACATACACAAAAATCGAAAACAAAGCAAAAACCCTCAGTGGCACTTAAGAGCAATTCGTCGCTTAACCAATTTCCAGAGATAACCCACAACAGGTAGACTTGGCAGAGCGGTTGTTTATACCTTACTCTGGAATGTAACGTAACGATCGTTCCTTTCTTCTGATTCATACCTTTTAATCGAATCAAGACGGAGGAGAAAGCAATAAATTTTCACATCCATCAAAGGGAAAGAAGGCAGGAAAACGAAGACGAAGAAGTTGATGCATCAAAAAGATCCGAATTTAAAAAAGGATCTGCAAACAACAACGACGATACGGAGGGAGACCGGACCACACCGTAGAAGAGGGCCTTGCTTATCGGCTTTACCTTTTTCCTTATCAAAACAAACAACAGAGTCATCATTCCCAAAGGTAGGGCTAAAGAGATAAATTTAGGAACAAGTTTGTTAATTTGTTCTTTGATTTTTCGAAAATATTATCCCACCACCAGCAGCAGAAGCAGCAAACATACATAATTCAACCAATGATGCGTCTCGACGAACTCTCGACTCTGGAGAAGGTTTTTGGAGGAATCCATTTATACCCAAGCAAGGATAGAAAAATTAATATGCCAGATCCAAGCGTAAACACGTTTAATTTTGGACAAAATGGTACTCATTCTCATTCTCATCCCCGTCTCGGACCAAAAAGAAGACCAAGTGCATTGCACGTGTTCAATGTTCATCTCTAGACATGGTAATTCTCAGATGACATTCTTGGAAGCAGTAATAAATATTACAATGAAGAAAAAACTGGAAATTTTCTTTTGAGGATTCCGATGATGACGATGCTCGATGATGATGGTGCGTCCACTTCTTTTCTTGCGTACTCCGGTGTTTCTGGATTCCTTCGTGTGTACCTAACGCAATGATCGTGGTAGTGTTGGACCCATGCAGACTTTTGAGAGACCATAACTTTGTAGCAAAGCCTCCCTTTCTTTTCTGGTTGCTTACAAAACACAACTTATTAGGTGTTTCATAATTTTTTATTGGGCAACTCATATTAAAATCCGTTACGGTTTTATGTGTTTTAAATTATTATTATTATTTTTGTTCACGTTTTTTTTTTAATTTTTGTTTTATTATTTAAGTGTCCCGAGAATGAAGTGGGGCTAATAAATGGAATGATAAATGGAGAAAAGATTTGTCCAGAAAATAAAAAAACAACTACAAATAAAAACAATCCAATTCGTGGTCCATTTTTGTGTTAAACAGAAAAAAGAATTGTTTTTAATGAATCATTGAATTTTGTTGTTAATATTTTTGTAAGGTCCAACGTCGTTACTGCCGCCGCGCCGCCGTCATGTCCGTCATCAGCGTTATTGTTTATGTGCGGGATAATTTCATGACCATGAGACGGGCGGGTAACTTGTTGCTTTTGTTCGTATATTAATTGTTTTTGAAACTGGTATACTCGACACTCGTATATTGTGAAGCAACCAAATTTCTTGGAATTTTAACGCATTTTGATGCTGTCAATGAACTAATGAAATTTAAATTAGGTAAAGTAAAGAAGTAAATTTAGGTTAACAAAACAGAGAAGGATTTTTCTTTGTCTTATTTTTATGTGATGCAATTTGAAGAGAGTTCGAAATCTGTGAAATATTTACGTAAGAAAATGGAGTTGAATTTTTTTTTCATCAATTTTCTTATAAGTCAAAGGGTATATTTGGATTGCGTCTTATAACCTTTTTTTTTAAATACTTATTTTAAATGGATCCGTGAAATAACTCCCCAAGAAATAAGCCCCAAAAATGGGACTTTATTGTATTATGAAATTAATCACTAAATACGAAAAGGAAATAAGTACCCAAAAGAATTGAAATAAGTCCCTAACTTCTAGAGTTATCTTAGCATTTTATTTCTTCTCCCATGACTTTTTCAGCCAGCTGAATTAACTCCAATTTTGAAAAGCTGCTCTTATTGCACTTTGACAAAGTGAAATTAGGGCATATTATTTTGAGAAATAAGACCATTACGGTAAGCAAAATAGTGAGGCATGTATGGAGGTCATAATGAAAGAACTCCTCAAATTAAAAATGAGATAAGTTCTTAAAAAAAGCATGAATTATATCGCCAAAAATAGGGAGTTCGTTCGTTCTTTCAGATTTCATTCCCATACAATTTTGTGTGGGGTTATTTCATACTCTTTTGGTGTTATTTCCCACTTTGAGTTGATTTTATTCTTACGTTAGGATGAGTCTAGGGGCTTACTGAGATACAAAAAAAAACAAAAATATTATGCACTCTTCGAAGTATCTTCTTTAGAATAGTACGTCTTACCGTAATTTTTAAATTTATCTTCTCGAGATAGCAATTGTTTTTCAGAAATCCCAAAAAATGTTTTAAAATCCCCCTTGTCCAAAATCCGATTCTATTATTTTATTTGACTTTTTAACATCCATACTTTTTTTTTTTTTACAAAATTTGCTTGATTTTTTTAAACATAACAACTGTAACTGAAAAAGTGGGATTATAAGAGATAGGATTTTAAAAATGGGAATTGACCATAAAAAATCAAGATTTCAAGATAATTCAAAGCGGGATATCAACAAAAAAACACCTCCTGGTACGAAATGTCCAATTTTCCATAGGTCTGTTGTTCACATGTGTCAAAAATCCAGAGCCTATCGCAAAAACGTGTTTTAAAATTCACGTCTGCTAAAATACTGCTTTTTTAAAATCCCGCATGTTTGAAAGCCCGATATATTATTATCCTGCTATTTGAAATACATACAAATTCCTCTAATTCTCACTTGCAATCGAAACTAGCTGTTTTATTTAGAAAACAAAAGAAAAAGCGGGATAGTAAGAACAGACATTGTAAAAAACGGGATTAAAAGGTACGGGATTTTAAAAAGTGGGATTTTAAGAAACAGGATAAGGTATTGAAAGTCGGTTATCGAACTTAACTTCATGCATCCCCAATGTCCAGTTCTTCATGATCTTCTGGATCTTCTGGTATTCAAATAGTGCTGAATTTTGAAAATAGCACGAGTTTAATTGGTTTGTGGGTTATTCGCAAAGAACTGCGACTTCAGAAAATTCTAGGTTAAAAATCACACGATTCAAATCCCACAATCTCGATTTTGTGTGGTCATCTCACATCACATCTAAGCCCTCGAATTTCTCTTGTAGAATTTTCAATGTATTGAAAGCTGTTTGGCACATAGAACACTGTTCGTAGAGTTCAAACTAGTGGTGCCAAAATCATCCAAAAGAAGTTGGTGGTCAGTGACATATAGCCTTCATCGTTAAACGTGATGTTGTTCTCAAAGAAATATAGACCAATGGCGTCGCAAACCCACACACGACGTGACGGTTTAGTCCGTACGGTTTAAGGACGTACTTTTTTTCGTACAAACTTTTATTTCACACTCGATGGTTTTCGTGTAAATCATCTGCGTTTGTATTCAAAGCGCACCAACCTCGGACGAAATCTGGATGATTTTTTGATGACGATAAGCGTCAGTTTTCAATTGCACCAGTGCCCATTCAACGAACTCACGTTATTTGTCAAAAGTCATTTATCTTCTGCTTGAATTTTGTACAAATGCAGATCAAAAAAACACGACACAAAATTCCCCAAATTTTGGTCTGCGAAAGCTGAATTCTTATGAGTGACGTGAAATCGACATACCAGATAAGATAATTATGGAGAACGTAGAATGGACGCAATAACCGGAATTTTGCCCGAACGCATATCTACTTTGGTAAAACAAATTTTTAAGTGCTGTTAAATGATTAATCCACTCATGCTGATTTGGCAAACAGACTTAAAAATGACAATTAATTTGACAGGTAGAACAATATGGCCGCTATTAACTACAAAATCTGCCTTTTGGACAAACAATTACTATTGTAAATGAAAGCTGTTGAAAATGGACGAATCGCACGAAAAAATGCTCGAATAAACACCAATTTAAAAAAAATTAACAGATAAAAGATTCTTTGTCATATGTAATACATATTATGTATGTATTTTGAGCAATATAGCCGCTATTAACGGCAGAGCTAAGATCTTCTTTTAATACGACTGAACAAAATGACAGATGCTTTGACAGATGTAGTTTCAAAATATGGCTGCTATCAACTGTCAAAGTTGGCAAACTCCTTTTTCGGAAATTGTAGGAAATTCAAGGATCAGTATTACTCTAACAACGTTGGTTTTAAAACCTTCTGTGTTATTGTCTTACAAAGTAATTAAAAAAACAAAAACATTGTTAAACTCAATTATAAAAATTGTCATCTCTTACGTTGTGTTGTGCGTCACAATATAATTAATTCCTCCCAATTTCTATTAATTTCAATCATTAAGTTATTAAATTATTATTGTCCAATTAATTTATTCACAGTTGAAAAACTAATCAAAACATAAACTGCAATTTAACAACAACTTGTTGCTTGTCTTATTGAATTAAGAATGTTTGTGTCTCTTTTTTTGTTTGTTTTTCTTTAAACAAAACTCCACATTCTTTTCAATTTTAAACACGTGCAATGTCACGTCATAGAACTCTTTAAATGACAACAGAAAAACAAAACAAACAGAACTCTCAAAGTCATTGGTTCTGTGCAGCTGACAACATAACATTTTATAGCCAATATTGGATCGGTTCTATATGGTCTGTGAAAGAATTCTCTTAGGAGACACACCTATAGAGCTTTAGAATGTACCATTTAAATATAGCGGTGTCATCTTAAGAACCAGGCAAGGCAAGGCAACCAGGTGGAGCGGTGTCCGGTCCGGTCCCGGTGTGGTCTTAATTCAGAATCTCTATCACTAACTTCTTGTCTCCCATGTAGCTCATTGGGAGGCCCATCATATAACTTCTAAAGAAATGAAGTTGCCCTACAACTCTTTTGTTATGTCCATCAGAACTGAACCGAACAGACCCATTGGAGAAGACCACCACCAGACAAGAAATTATAGTTTATGTTCATTTTCTAGAGCTAATTACTAAGCAAGCAATGAAGGTTGAGCTCTGAGCGTTGAGAAGCGGGTCGGGTTTGGGTATACAACTAGTGATGCTATAGTAAGGTTTGGATGTCGAACAATCATCGCAGGAGAAATAAAATTTAAAAAAAAAATGAGAAACATTCACCTAGAGGGCAGAACAAGGAAAACTTGTCCACGGCCAAGTGAATACAAGTGTACAAGTTGATCATTACCGGTATGTTTCAAATCCAAAGCCGTATAAGCAGGAGGGTATTTAAAGGTTCAAACCCCGCACTAATAACCTTTCTGTACTTAATATCTAACTGAAAGTATCAACACTTCTGTCAAAAATATTCATATAAGAGACAAGTTGACATTTCTGTCCACTATATGAAATACACGAATTGACTTGTGTCAAATCGTTTTATCGTTTTATATTTTTAAGGATCGGTTCACATTCTTCATAAATTGGCTGCGTTCAATCTCAGATACGAGGTATCAAATCCCTTTTTGTTAGTGTTTTAATTGTGAAAGAAGAGCTGATCCAAAACAGCTGGGCAATCAAAAAATAAATCCAAAGATATCCAAGAATTTCTGTTGTATGTGGCTATCTCACAGAATAACTGATTCAACATATGGTTGAATTTGAAGGACCCTGAAAATTTCAATTTTGTACCATCATCGATTACAGCACCCGACGAATGATTTTCCAATGTATTTGGAGCGAGTTTTTGCCATTTTCAATATGATATAGAAATGTCAAAATTGACATTCGACTCCCTGCGCGGTCCACTCATCACCAGTATAGCCTATCCAATACGGAATTGAACGCAGCCATTCTGTTTCACATACGTGTTTGAGATTACGGTGAAACTGAATTTTTAGACGTGCATAAAGTTTGAAAATTTGTCACTTTTTATGTGAGATTTGAAGATTCATTATTTAATTTTAAACTTAATTTTTATTTGATTTGTTTGACGTGTGAAGTGTCACACAAATTTGACACTTTCAATTTGACATTTGAATTGGGATAATGGTAAATAGTCTTAACTTAAATATTTTTTTTTTTCTAAGGTTGAGTTTCAACTTGGTAAAAATGTTGGAATCAGAAGACATATTGCATTTTTCTTTCCCTCCCCCCTTTTTAGTATCATTTCCTATCTACGGTCTTGACCTTGTACCTGGTTTGTAAACCTCTTCTCTACGAGACGGAATCGTCATCGCGTTGACCATGCATTCAAGTTCCATTACATACCTATACACATGGCAATCAAAAGACTCTATGGACTGACTGAATCAAGTAGGCAAACATTGAGTATGTGTTTATTTTAGCCTTCGGGTGATCATGAGATCAGATTAAAACACCTGAGAACGCACCTGAGTAAATCAATTCATTCCACGAATTTGGGTGTGCGCGGTCGTCGCATATAAACACAAAGGCAAATAAAAGCAGCAGCGTTAACAACAACAACAACAAAAACTGGGAAAGGAAAATCACTGAACGACTCAGAATCAGACCTGCTATGTTTGCTATTACACTCCTCTGCTCTGCTCTGTTATATGGAATAGGAATTGCCTGCCTGATTCGGTTCTTGAGATCACCAGAACCAGAGATTGGTTTTTCTTCTTCTGGTTTGTTTTATTTTTATGAGGTGAGCGAAGACGACGACGTCGACGCGACGATGACGATGAGACTTGGTTGAATCATTTATCAAGAGGGACCAAAAGTCAACAGAAACGGAGTCGGTCTCGGTTGCACATCAGTTGACGCATAATCAAAACCAGCCGAGAAAAGTAGGAGTGGATTTTAGATAGCTTTTAGGAATTCTTCTTTGCGTGATCTTCCCATTGACACCTGCACATTAGAATGGGATTATATTTTTAGGATCTCGAAAAGAATGCAATGTTTCCACACACAAAAACCAACAACGAAAAAAAGGCTTTACCTCAAGAAGACTGAAGACATTTTTATAAAAGGTTGAAAATTAGAAAAGACAGAAAAAAAAAGATTTAAGCAAATAAAAACAAGATTGAAACTTCCTGAAGATGATGTTGCGAGAGACCAAAGAGGGAATTATGTTATTAGGTACATGAAGATAAAGAGTAAATTTTTGTTTGGAGGGCTAGGCTAGAGGTAGGTTTGGTGTAGGTATAGGAATAAATGAGTGCACGTGTTGAAAATGACTCATTAAATATTTAAAGTTAATGAAGGATTTGTATTCTATTTGTCTTGTTTTTGTGATTCTGTGAATCCGTTAATTTGTTCGATTGTTTTATTCTATTTTTATATGTCTTGTCAATTGGCTTTGTCTTCTGTTGTCTTTTTCATGGTCGTTTTATTGATTGTGGGAAAATAAAGAACTTCTGATGTGATATTCGAGAGGAATATTTAATTAAGTTATATAGGTACGAAGAGTTCAAGACCCAATTTGAACCCGAAAAGATTGGTTTTTAGTATTGATTCTTCTCAGTACATAAAAAAAGTCGTAAAAATGTTTGACATTTAATTTTGATTGAAAGACTTTTTGATTAGGTTATTGTTCTTTGGCTTATCGGATCGGAGCCCTAATCTGTGTCTCGTAAAGGGATTGGGCCACCCTAGAGGCCAAACTAATTGACTTTTTGAGGATTTTTGTAGAACTACCTACCTACTACAAAATAAATCCCGATTACAGAATTGCCATCTTATTATACATATCAAAAACTACTCACCTTAATTATTTTTAATCGGTTTATTGCTAGTAGCTCCTGTATTTTTTTAATCATAAAGATTCAATGAACTTTTGGGATTTTTGGGATTTGCTGTTTTTTAGTCAAAGGGTGCATTTCTTAAATGCAAATTGAAAAATTTGTGTGTGTTTTCCAAGATGTGTACCTACATATATTCAAAATCAATCGGTTAAAAACTGTAAGAGTCATGAGTTCAGCTGCTTTTAATGCTTAAATTCAAAAATCCTGTACTTAAAGCTTTTCCCGGCCATTGTATTTTGGAAAAATATTTTTGAGACAAAATTCGGAAATTAAAAGATAATGTATTGACCAATGAATATATACTTATATGTATTGGAAACCTAATTTTTCCAATACATATAAAAAAAATTCGGAAATACTAGGGTGATATAACCACTTAATTCAAGTGGATATACTACAAAATTTTCTGCTAGCTGTTACAGAACTTAAGAAATATTTCAGCATTATACTTTTTCTGCGTATAAAAATTTTGAACATCTTCATTTTTAGCTTAACTTTGACAGATTTTAGAATATATAAATTACAGTGTAAATTTTTTCCGTTACACTGTCAAAAAGAAATTAACGAGCATTCAGAGTGTTCTTGTTTAAGTGTTTAATTTATGTAGAGCTTATTTAAAGGAACAAAATGTTAAAAATCTTTCGGTTTTTAGAAGGCAATAGGACAACAGTTGGAAGATAGATGGATCTTCCGTATCGTAAGCAAACTTTTTGTAAGTAGTGTAACTAGGTGTTAAAATAAAAATGTATACAAATTTATAAGTTCTTCTTTTATTTGGATTTACTCTGAAGAAAACTGCTGTATTTTAAGTAGAAAAAATATAATCCGCGTTTTTATTAATTTCCAAAATTTATCATTTTTCTACAGTGAATAAGTAAAATAATATCCAAAAATGGTTCAAAGAAATATAAAGATGAAGTTTAAGGCATGAACCTTAACTCTGTTTTATAGGAAATAATGGAGAAAAATCGCATAAATGGGCAAAGGCTCTTAGTCAATTCAATGCACCTACAAATTTGAACTGAGTTTTTAAATTTTTAATCTCTATTACTTAAGAAAAACCTAACGTACAAACTGTCTTAATATTGTTCTTAGATCATTTTCAACAAAAACAACAAAATTAACTTCTCGGGAGTTTTTAACCAAAACTAAATAAGAATATGATTTTTAAGATGGTAGTATTTCTAATTCAGTTTTTCTAAAAGTTATTAAAAAAATTTCATCAAAATATATAATTTTTGTGCCTCTAATATTAAAAATATAATATTTTCTGAAAAATTGGAAAAAATTATGTCCGGTTATAATGTCGTTGGAAATATTGACGGTTTGAGATTGGACGTTATTTCTTAGCATCTATTCCATGGTCTTATTTCCTGTTCTGCAGACTTAAGAGTCGAACTCAGGCACCTATTATGAATAGCCAATCGAACATTAGTCTGAAAGCGAACTTTCAATGTTCATTTTAAAAACAAATTTTTCGGAAAAAAATAAATGTTGCTCTATTTGAACGTTGAAGTTCACCAATCTTAATTTCAAACCATAATGGATTTCTCAAACATTCAAATAATTTCCTAGACCATTAGTCCAGTTAATAAAGGTTTTCACCTCAAAAAAATCCAAACATTTTGAAACTTGGTAGGTACACTTACTAAAAGATGTCTGGTGATGACCCAAAAAAAAGTCGCCGAGAATCCGACGTGAGCTCTAGCGGCAGTTAAGAGAAACACGGAGTTTGTTTCAGTTTGTCACGGTTGTCTCGAAAAATATTTGTCGTATCAAAAAAAATTGTTCTACAAAATTAAAGCTCATTAAATTTTATAACAAAAAACTTTTGAGAATTTTTTCGTATCTCTTATAGTTTATGAGTTCTAGCATATCGGATTCTTGGGGACTTTTTTTTGGGTCATCACCAGACATCTTTTAGTAAGTGTGCCAAGTTTCAAAACTGTTGGATTTTTTTAAAGTTGAATTCTTTTTGTTCATTGACTAGACTACATCCAATTAAGTTTTTAAATAAATCAAAGTTCTATCTCAAACTGAGTTGAAGATATTATGAACTTAATCGAGTTTTAGTTTTTCCGGGTTTTAGAGACTGGAACTTTTTTAAGCAATTGGCCGCTTGATTACTAAAGATATTTATATTGTTAAGTATTTATGGCAAAAAAGATACAAAATTCCATGGGTTTACAATTTTTGATTTTCACTAATGGGCTAAGAACTTTTCAAAAATGGTTTGCGGGAATAGGAAATTAGTATTTAAGGGGTGCACTTAGCCTAAGTAGCCAAAAGAAATCTGAGATATTTATATTAGCTTTTTGTAATGCATTGAAAGGAGTGTGGACTAAATTTAGGCTGAACTTTATTGGAAAATCTAGTACGAAACATTTTTTAGACTTTAAATCAGTTTTCACTTGTTTAATTCACTAAAATTTGCAAATATAGATTGCAAAAATTGAACATATACAATAGACTTTTGACAGAAGATTTTGTAAGACCTTTCAATAGTCTGTAAAACGTTTTTTTTACTTGCGACATAAAGGAACTATATGGCAACTCGAGATTTTAATCAAACATGATATTGCGATGGTAGAGAAGTCGAAAAAAGTGGTCCCGCGATTTCATCCGGTCTGTTTTGTCTGTCTGTCCACGCTCCTACAGCCTAAACCATTGGGTCGATTGAGTTGAAACTTGGAAGTTAAGGTTTTGAGCAGATTCGCGTTAGGCGTTTTTTTCATTTTTTTTAAAGATCAAAACTAACAGTGGCCCCCATACAATTTTGTTGGTCAAAAAACGAAAATTCAAATTTTCTCAAAAACGAACCGATAGTTTTTTTTTTAATTTTGCTTCTTTTAATAAGAAAAACATATTTTTGTATTGCTCAGGAAAGGTACCGCTCATAGAACCGTTTTTTTGGTTTTTAATTTTCTCAGTAACTTATGAACCGATTTCAATAATTTTTTTTTGAACGAGCTCTTATACTGCCTTAACAATATTTGACTATCAAAAGTGCAATTTTTTTTTTGATTGGATTTTTTAAAAAATATTGAATTTTTTTTTTTCAAAATTCTATATCTCAAAAACGGGTCAACATTTTTTTACGAAATTCAAATGTAGAGCGTATATTTATAATCACTAAACAACTGCATATCAAAAATATTTTTAGAACAAAATTGAAAAATTTTATATATAAACAATTAATTTAAAAAAAAACAACTCTAACGATTTTCGAAAAAATTTCGAAAATTTTGAATCTTAAATTAGTTTTTTTAAAATCATTTTAACTGTATTAAATGTAACCCCCTCCTAAAAAAATTGAAAAATGGAGGTTTTTTCGATAAATCAAATGGCATTTATATCTTTGAAGACAAACTTATTTTACATGTATATTTTTAAATCTTATAAACATAGGTACTTTTTTAAACAGACTTTTTGAATACAGGAGCAAGTTCGTGCATTTTATTTTTTACTAAAGTTGTACATTATTTTAGAGTTACCTTTTTTAAACTTTGAAACACATTAATAAAGATATGTGAAATACCACAGAAAAAATGCAATTCTTGCAATTCCCGTGTTAACTAAAAATTTAACTTTTGATCGCTCTAACTTAAGGAGAAATTGATGTAGATGAAGATGTTTTTATAGTGTCATTTTTTAGATAAAATTGTCTAAATGTTTTTCTTAGATCATTTTGTAAAAAAAAAATAATTGTTTTTGGAGTTATTAAACAAAACTTAAAAATAATTTTGTTTTCAAATTCTTTTGTAATCAAGAAAAGTCCCATTTTAATATTAAATTTTATACAATTTTTTGACTGAAACTGGTCAACCCACATGTTGAAAACCATGAAAACCAATTTCTAGCCGTGTTTTTTTGGTATTCCATATATAGTACAGTGAGAAATTTCCAAAAAAAAAACGATCCGCAGTAGTCCGGTTTTTATATTTGAAAGTTGATACAATTGAATACTTGCCAGAATAATTTATCAAAAAATTCCCAAAAAAAAAAAATAGCGAAATTCAGACCAGGGGTGAAATCGTGTAAGCTGATTTTTGATAGTTGACTATCAAAATCAAGAAAATACGTCTGTGTAAGGTAATAGTCGATTTCAAAGTTTTAACCAAACAATTTGACATAAAATAAAAACTTCAAGAAGGGGGTTTGTTCGTAGACTACTACATTAACATGTGGTGTTGAAGCGAGCTTGAAGCTCGTCTAAATTCTTTATATACCTGAATCGAGTTGAAATGAGTTTGATTCGCCTCGATTCCGGTCGGGGATCGGAGTCAAGTCAAAATTTGTGGAGGAGTTGGTATTACAGACAATGCGTTATGGTCTGTTTATTTGCATATTTGTGTACAAAAAATATAGTTTTGTTCTAATCAAATAAAAAAAAAAAAATTGCACATGGAATAGGTAGCATATTCTTATATGGTGCTGAACTATTCAGTTTTTCATTGTTTAACACGAATCAAACTATCTCACTTGCACTTCATAAGAAACATCGAAACACCATTTGCATTTTAGAAAGTGCTTTCAAACTTAATCATTTTTAAATCTTCGTGTGCGGTGGAAACACCAAAAAGATTTATTTAATCTAAACTGAGATAAACCTTTGGTGGAAACATAGCAAAACATAAATATCTTTTCTATTGTTTTTTTTCTTGCAAAACAAGCCCAGTTAGTCCATTTTCACTAACAAAACTAAATAATATCAACAGTAATAGATTGATTTTTTTCCCCAATGGAAAACACATGATTCCAAATGCACAACTACTCAACGAACACAGCCATCGAGATACAAATGCAATATAAATCGTACCAACATTTGAGAACGAAATCACATAAGATCCATTCGAGACTCGTATAAATGTCAAAAACCCATCCGTAGTAAGATTCTTCTTTAACTTTTATCGGTAGTATTCATACTACGGATATTGTTTTTGTTATTTGTGTAAAATCCTACTATACTATTGATAGATTTTCCAACAAAACACGGGTTCTGTCAACATACAAAAATCTTGAGTATAATCTGGAAGACTCTTTTTTGTGTAGAAAAGTGATCTATGTATAATGTATATGGTTTGCAAGTAATTCGTTTAAAATTGCACTGAAGGAGTTACACTTGCCCATAAGCATTGTTTTTAATCCACTCCAAATTAATTGCAAATGAAAATTTATCTCTGTCGTTTTTTCAAGTAAGGTTATTTTTATTTATTTTTTCTGGACACATTATAGGAACAATTGTACAGAACTGGGAACTTTTTCGGTAAACACCTATTAAAATTACATTTGCATTAAAACTGCATAGAACTTGAAACTTGTCGTATTTTTAAAATTTATTACGTTTCCATGACTTTTATGACGTTTCGAATGGCCCGTAATTTGAACAGCTGTCACTTTTGAAACTGTCATGTTTTCACATTTGACAAGAAAAAACTACGCCATTTTTGATATTTTTTAAATTCACAACAAAAATACACTACACAATTTTGCAAGAAAAGTTTCCTGACCGTGGTATTTCTCTTAGAGGTGATCAAAATCCATGTCTCCGAAATCTTCTTATTTAACACCTTAAGAATTATTTCTTTGGAGAAATGTACAAAATAAATTCCATGTCAATGCTCCACGATGAATTCAAGACTTGAAAGATAAAATTCGTGAAGTAATAGAGGATATACAGTCTCAAATGTGCGAATCGGTCATAGAACATTTAATTAAATTGATGACAAGGCTTCTTCTTTACAATGAAGTAAATATCCAAATGACATTACTCTGAAAAAGTACTCTTTTTTTTTAAATATCAAAATTAAACCTCTTATTGGAAAACTATGTTCATTAGAGAATTAATATGGCTTCTTACGCTTTTAGTGCTGTCTCTGTCCTAATACCATATAAAAACTACCTCCGTTTCTAAATTTTAGAGTGATGGCTATTCAAATATTTCTTTATTGAATATTTATCTACTAAAAATCTACATTTTCATAGCATTTCTCCGAACGATTCAAATTCAAATCAAATCTCACAAATTTCCCGCTTGTCTCCCCATATCATTTTGTAATAAACAATTTAAACAAATCAATATTGTTTAGCATTTTTTACCTACATATACTCGTTGCATGAATTTCTATTTGAATTTAATGCACATATTGAATAAATATAAAATACAAATCAACATACCAATCATCATCATTTCACAAGAATCGATGCGATATCGATATTCCATTTCATCCCTCCCACAATTCGATATATTACAATGCTTGCCAATATATCGTTAATCGATTATCCATACCTCTCGTAAAATAAATGTAAACTTCGCCAAATAAAAAGAAGATAAATTCATCTTTTCGCTGTGTTGTTGTTGGGGATATTCATCATCCATGGCGTATATGGAATCTCAAAAGATATTCCTTTTCCATGCGAGTAAATTATGCAAACAGAGTTTTCCATCAGACGCGGATGCGGACGCGGATCGGATCGGGACCAGGATGAAGATGAGGAGGATGATGATGATGAAGATGCTGTAGTGGCTATCTGAAATCGGTCTTACATACATATAAAACCTAGTCTTTTGCTGTGTAACACACATTGCCCCTAACCCTCGCTAACCTATAATATACATTTGCTGTGCCTAGTTCTTAGCTCTAATCAATCTAAACGCGTATGTGTTGCCAAGCGAAGCAACGACTGTGAAACGGCCACTCAAATGAAGATGAGCAATTTTCATGGCTTAAGAAACATATGGGAATACCACATGATAATGGCTTGACTTCAGATGGCATACACGGATAAATTTTGTGTACAATGTGTACAGTGTACTATGTGTCTCTGTACACCTAGCCAACATCAAGCACTTCAAGTCTTTGCATCAGCGCAACATCAGAGTCTTCGTTCAACGAACGTTGCTCGTATAGAACCGCAAAACAGACAAACGTCTACAAGCCGCAGAAACAGAAATCCCAGCAGATCATTATGAAATGAAGATGTCAACAAGTTACCAGCGTCGCTTCTGTGTCCGTTGTCCATTGGTCTTTGACTATGAGATATACCTTGGATGTCGCGTTAGCGTCGTCCGTTGTCCGTTGTCCGTCGCCGTCCATCCGTCGCATCTTCTTCTTCATTTTCGTTGGACCGTGGCTAGCAAGCTGTGTGCATCAACCATGTTTGCCATTAGTTCACTTTAGGCTTTTTCCTTGACTTCAAGTCTACAAGTCTTAAAGTCATATGCGAATACGCAGACAAAATCTATGCCGAATGTACTGTGCAGTCCACACTGTGCCACTGCACCGTCTCCATATCTCCATCCATGAAAGATGTTATGATAGTTTTCTCAAGCCCGAACAATTCGAATCGGGGAGAGAGCTGAATAAACATGCCAACTGATTTGGCATTTTGATTATCTACACATTTCTACTTACATATTTATTCAAATGTTTAGGTAAGGTCTGTCTATCTGTCTCTGGATGTAGCTTGTACACTGTTCAGCTCTATCGATCGCGTATCGCGTCGCGTGTATGCAAAACTTTTGAATTGTTTAAAAGACTACTTCCGTTGCTTTGTAAGCACCCCGAGGATTGTTTATTCCGAAATTCGAAATCAATATGTCACTTTCAGTCGAATTTCATATGACAGCTAAATTCTAAATAGCTGCTCTTGCATGTTGATCGTCGTGAACGTTCGCAGTCTTTCGGTGGATCGTTCGATCGGAGAGGGGTATCGTGTATGGCATTCGCTGGAATTGTAAATAAGTTGAGTTGGCTTAATTAGAACATCATGATGGCGGCTTCGGCTAAATTTGTTGTATATTGCACTCTCCGATAACCCATTCGAGTAATATTGCATGTAAGTCGATATGCGCATGCAGCTGAAGCCCACATTTATTTTTCTAACCACCCAAAGCTGCAATTACACAAATATTAGATAAAAACTGACTGCAACTGTCAATTGCAACAGAATTGATTAGAAAACCCAATGGAAAACGAAAATAAAAACACAAAACACAAAACACAAAACATGAAACCAGTTACGCATGCTTTGCTTACGCATGTTTAAAGCGCACTCTGTGACTCTGCTGCGTGCTGGGTGCTGGGTGAGGGCAATTACCGCTGAATTCCAATTCCAATGTGGTTGCGGAGTGGCGAGCTCAAGCTCGGGTTCGATGACAGACCAAATGTCAAGTAAGTAATTTTCATAATCGCACAGTCTGCGAAAATGTACATACAATATGAATTGAACATACATAAGTGCTTGATGTGCTTTAGCTTTAGTCAATGGAGGTATAGAATATGTATAATGGCCAGTAAGTAGAGTAACTCTGATAGGTATACCAAAACGAAGCAATGACACTTGAGCTGACTTCAATCGCTGCACTAATTTACTTTACAAAGTGAAGTGTCCTACCGCAAAAGTTGGTCGATTAGACAACAACGACGACGACGGTGGCGGCGGCTGTAGCGTCGGTCGTCGCCTTCATCGTGGTCGTCGTCGATGTAGCTACGACCAACCAAGAGAGACCAAAAAGTGTAGGAGGGGTGTTAGATTTATGCACTTGCCGTTTGCCGTGCTTGGCGCTCAACTTGCTTGCCAAAACGTTGACAGTGGCCAAAACATTTGCAGGTGCAATGTTCCCGATTTTGGCAGTGGGTCAAAATGCAATAAAACAAAATAAAAAAAAAAACTAAGAGAAACTCAAAGAAAAATAAACAATTAACAAAAAGAAAAAGAAAAATAAACTAAAGATAAATATAGAGAGATATACAATTGTTAATGTTAGGAGACACAAGTTGTGGCAACTTTGATGGAGGTAAATCGTATCGGATTCAATAATTGTAATTTGAGGATTTTGTTTTGAGAAAATCACTGAAGTGATGCTGAAGGTTATTGACTTTCTGACTTTCTGACTTTTGATTACATGTTAAGTATAGATGCTCAGTGTCTGAGATCTTTTTTAGCTCAATTACATTTGACGGAAGAGATTGATGTAATGTTAACGATGATGGTTATAGCAACATGAATAAGAGAATTAGACGTAAGAAAATGGTACTTATTTTTCTATTTTCCTGACGGAAATTCATTTTCCTAAACAGTTGGTTCTATTTTGTCAAAAAATGAAACGAATCGTTCCACTGATTTGTGTTTCAATTTGATACAATTCCAATGACAGATTACTGTCAGAAGAAATTTTTTCACGTTGATTTTAATGATGAAATATTTCGATACAAAGACTGTTGCGAGATATTTCAAATTTGTCATTATAAAGTTAAGAGTGTACTTTTGGAACTTTGGAGATTGGAGGGTACATTTTACGTATTCATAACGTGTTAATTCTTAGAAGCATAGAACTTTAAGTTGGCAACACTATTTTAACTGGAGGAAATTATGTCAGCTGTCAAATGATTTATTCGTTTGACATTTCAACATAAATAGAAAGACGCCTTAACAACGCTTCCAATTTGTGCAAATTTATTTTGAAAATCATGGTTCTGTTCGAAATTTTCATGAGCAAATTTTGCTTAGCGGAGGAACTCACTTCTGGTTGAATGGATACGTCAATAAACTAAACTGCCATGTTTGGAGAGATGATAATCGCCAAGTGTAATTTGAAACACCGTTACATCTACAAAATTGACTGTTTGAAGGGAATAAATTAAATTGCATGTCAAAAATCAAATTTTTTAATCCATTTAAAGTTTTATACCTCTATATAACACACTTTATAAAGTTCAAGCTGTAATTAACCTTGCAAGTATTTCTTGTTTCTAATTTGTATGTCTTTTGTCAGTACAAAAAATCTGAATTAATATAAGAAATACAAAAATTACGATAAAAATAATTAATTATATTTTATTCAGTTTTCTCCAAAGCAAAATCGTGCACTTGACTCCAAAGGTGTTTGTAAGTTGTTCTTGTCAGTTTGCCCTCACATCATAAGAAAGACTTGACACGTTTAACTTCGAAGAATTGTTGTTTGGTTATTGGTTCTATAGGTACATGAAAAGTCTATTAATTATTTTTACCTTGAAATCTGATAACCAATGTAAGGCCTTTTTTTTCCATTGAATAGAAAACCGCAACACGTCATAATTGACCTGGCCCAAAAGTGCACTCATTCATTGAAATTCAATCCGATGCAATGCACAGGCACAGGCACACAATTCAATGACAATACCCCTTGGAACAAGTCTATCTCATGATCATCATCATCATCGTTTCTGAGTCATTCATTCAAGTTCAATGTGGGATTACCTAGATTGATAATAATTCGCTGCAACAATGTAAACGTACCATTAGTAGTTGAAGATGCATTTAACACTAAGTTTAAGCCACCCACGCACGCCTGCCACAAGCATCAACAATCAACATACATTATGTATATAGAGGCAGGAATGTAACACTGTCATCAAACATCAAATCACCAATAACTATACAACCCTTGACTCATCATCTTGGCCACAAAATTTATTCCGTCACATAAAATGCTAATTCACCTCATTTCGTCGTCGCGTCGTCGTTCGTTGCAGCATTTAGAGTCGTATCGTAGTCTTCGTCGTTATGTGGTTATTGTTGTTGTTGTCGCTAGACAGATCACCCAAAGATCACCAAGAATTATCATAAACGACGATGTCAACATTGTCGTCGATTGCGCTGAATAATGCAAGCAAAATGGCAATATCGAAAATTACCATTCGTGTCTCTGGCTGCTAGTGCTGTCAACGGAATGCGTTAAAAGTCTTTTGCGGTGCATATTTTTGGGCCACGTTCTGTTTTTGAGAATTGAAAGATATTTTTGAATATATTTTCCCAGAAAAATACAAATAAAAATGAATGTGAAACACAAACAAATAGAAAAACACATTGATGTGTTTTATTGGCGGCCATGATGATGATGATGAGATGATGACGACGACGACTAACGTTAAAGTGGAACGACTCCGACGACTGGCGGCCACATGTTGGAATGCATCAACAAAACGTGAAAATTGGCGTGTTCAATAAAACGTTCAAACAAAAATCGTTCAACAAAAAAAAAAACAAAATGGAAAAAACTTTAAAACTTGTAAATCAAAGCGAAAAACAAAAATCTAAATCAGTTCAGTTTAACGAACGCAAACAGCTGTCACACAACGCAACGTAGCGGGGTGATTATGTCGAAATTTTGCATGCAATTATCATATGGGCCATGTGTCTGTAAGTTTTTGTATGCCTGTGCCTGTGCCTGATGTGCGTCACCGTCAAACGGATCGTGTTTTATTACCCTTTGGTTTCGGGAATTTTATTTTTCCTGATAAAAATATGCATGCACAAAATATTTTTATAATATGGACGATAGGTAAATGGAAATGGAGTCAAATAAAACTTTCTCACAAAAAAAAAAAACAAAAAAGAAACTGTAAATAAAGACAGGTACCAATCGGAAATGCACATATCCAGAGAAAACCTGACAATTGCCAAAGTTCTGTTTCTTTTCTGTTTTGTTCTTGGTTTTGGTTCTGGTGTCCAGAGCACATGGAATTTCCAAATGCAACTCACTCAGTCATTGACACGTCCATGTGACATTTGTCACATTCTTTTTTCTCTGTTTCAGCAATTTACCGTAAAACATTCCGCAACACGTAGTCTTGTTCATATATTGCTGCACGAATGTAAAGAAGTTAAAAAGAACAACAAAACAGTTTCGTTCGATTCTTGAGAAAGAAATGCCGTGCAATTAGCACCTTGTCGCCGTTTTGTGTTGTGTTTAGTGTACAACAGAACAGAGTGTCTTTTCTATGGAGTATTATGTTGAAGTAGAAGTACCTGACTTCACATCTCGATTCTCAAAAGGTGTGAGAGCCAGTGCCGACAATTTCCTGTAGACAGACACCCGATCTTTTTATATATTTTTTTGCAATAAATCACTGAACCATAAAACACGATTTTATGAGATTCTTATATTACGCCAAGTATAACCAAGTTAGTATGTTTTTTTTCTTTATGAAGTACATACATACATACATGCCTACTGGAACGTGCTAAGAATATTTTGCATGTTCTTTAGAAGGTATGTATTAAAAAACATGATTACATAGGAACATAAGTCTGTTCTAGGGAAATGATTTTTCTTAGATCGTTGATATTAGGTATTAAATATTTTATGTCGAACTTAACTTACAGAAATAGCATTAAAAAAAACGTATGTACTTCAAACTAAAAATGATTTTAAGTTTGACTCAAGTTCACGCTAAGAATGTAACCTTACACCATATGCACATTATGTAGATCCGATACCAATATAAAAATGACAACAAAATTGTACATTTTCCCTATTCTACGAGCAACAAACTGACATTTCGTTTATTAAAAAATAAGATGAATTGACATTTAACGTTATTGAATTTGATCAAGCAAGTTTTTCTGACAGTTTAGTGACAGAACAGAAAGATCAATAATATTCATACTCTGAATATCTGCGATTTTCTCTGCGTTTAAATTCAAATAAAGATGACAGAACTGTCACTAAAAACTACAGAGATTCATCTTTTCTTTTTGTCTTTCTTTTGACAGTTTATAAAAAGAAGATTTGAAACATTACAAACAAATTAATTGCAATAATTGTAATGAATATGAGCTGTCAAAATTTTAGTCCTTACATTTTATTTCTAACTAAAAAAGTTTTGTTTGGGGAACTTTCCGAATATAACGACATCTTAATGCCATTCAGTTTTAGCAAATGTCATTTAATGTCAAAAGTGAAATTGGGATTAGAACTTAACGTAACGAAAACATAAAATTTGGATGATTAGAAATGATAGATTGTTAAAGACTTTTTGCGAAAACACAAAACTGTATAATGTCGGGTTTTGAACTCTGTCAAATTTGCAGTACTCATTTGAAATGTAAAAAAACTTTGAAAATAATTATATAAAATAAATTTTCCAATTTGTCAGTTTGTGAAATTAAGCATACATTTTTTTATGTATAAAAGAAAAAATGTTTGTAAATATTCTGATAGTATCTAAAATATGTTTATATGTGTGTATATTTATTTAGAGACCAGCTTTTGTACCTTTTGATGTGTTAACGGTGTACGAATAAAGAAAACAGCAAGATCTTTGACAACAAATCAACATTAAAAGCAAAGCATGGCTGTCAGAGTTTACATCAAATCATATCTGAGTTCAAAAATAACAAAACTTTAACCGATGTTTTTGATAAATTCAAATTTAATAGGAATCTTCAAAAATCACATTTTAAACTTTTACTATTCGCTAAACAATTTACTTGGTAGTCCAAATTTTTAATGGTTTTGGTAGCTTATTAATTCCCAATTCCTTTAATTAAAACACGTCCAAAGAGTAAAAGTTCGTGAAAAAAATAAAACAAACAAACCTAAATATGAGAAATGGAAATATGAATTCAAAATGTCAAAAACACTTACGTCAAATGGAAGGTTTTAGAATGGACAGGTTCAAAAGATATAAAGCACTTGAAAGTAAGGCAAATTTCTGGCATCTGATTCGCCAGCTGCCAAATAATTTCCTTCCAATTAAGGCAACTTTATTGGAAAGTTGACTGGAAAGTTAGTCAAGAAAAATCTTACTAACTATCAAGTCGAGTCCACTTCTGTCAAAATGACAGTTGATAATGTTTTTTTATTCAACTGAAAGCTGAACTTTATTACTCTATGATTTATTTATTCTGTGCACAACTTCAATTAATGCCTTCTGAAAAAAAGTTCCTTGTCAATTTGAAAAAGAAACAAGTAATACTTCTTTGCAATACAAAATACAAATCGTGATGGACTTGTAGCTTGCCTAAGGAGTGTTTTCTAGACAATAATCTTTTATGGTAGCTTTTGTACTATGAACTTAAAGTAGAGGTTTGTGAAGTATAGTTCTAAATTGGAAATTCATGACACTTGAAAAACTAACTAGTTGCCTTGGTCAAAATTTACGTCCATAGAATTAAGTTGACTGCAAATGAAATCCTTTATGTTGTCTGAACCTGCTAAATGTTACCAAAAGTTAAAGCAGCCATTTTGTAAATTTAACTTAACACAATGTTAAGAGATAGCAAGATGTTAAGACCTTTTAACATTTTACAAAATCTATTAAAATGTTGCGCCATTTTTTCAATACTTGTAGATGAAGGTAAAAATTGATAAGAAAACATAAAATCAATGCATATACATATGTACAAACATTCAAATATGAATCCCTCTTAAAATTATCAACAACACAGGAAATTGTCTTAAACAGTATAATTGCTTTGCTAATTTGTTTAGGTTTTCAAAATTAGTTCGTTAAAAGCCTTCTTATCTTCAAAATAGAAAAAACATAAGGTATGTGTACCAAAAATCCTAACAACAATCAATAAAACCAATTTTGAAATATGCACTTGAATTTTCACAGATAAACCTCAATTTTAATTTATTGCTAATGGAAGTTCGTATTTTATTTTTAAAACCTAGGTATGTTTTCTGCGTCAAACAACAGGTACTCATACCTCATTGCTACAAAATATATATTTTCTTTTTTGCAGATAAAATATGCGGATAAGAAGAAATGGTAAACGAACGAAAAGGTATTTTTATTTTCATCATGTGGTAAGAAACAAGTGGTCGACCTCGACCACCTGCAAGGGTAAAGTAGAGGGTGCATTTTTATATACGATAGAAATATACTCTTCATGTTTATACAATTTTATATATTCACTCAACCTACAACAATTATTATTATCAGCTTGAAAAATAAATTCATCCATATCAGGTGTGTTTGGTGTTTCCATTGAAAAAAAGATAGTTTTCAAAAACAACAACAAAAACGAAAAAGATGTGCTAAAAGACAAATGCCTAAGTTAGGTACATCTATTTTTATGATCGTGAATATTTCTGTCTGGGAAAAGTCATTTAATTTGCATTAACATGTCTAGACTTTGAAAAATAAAGGCATATTATTTGTAGACATAAACATAAATGTAGGTGAAGTTTTTATGAAATAGAGAGGTCATAACTATGGTTATGTAGTTTTAGTAGACGACGACGACTGACGTCTGCCTATTTTGAAGGAATTCAATTAGGTAGAGGTATATTTTCAACTAATTGTGTTTATCTACACATATTTTAGATAAGGTTCCATAATTTTCAATCTACCGAAGAAAATTGGAAGCAAAATGTGCATGTCCTTCGCAGGAAAACAAAAAAACATAGAAAACATCGCATGTCAAAGTTGAAGTTATGACAATTTTTGACATTAAATTATGAGTTAATAAATCTCTCATTTGAGGAAAGTATTTACTTAGCTGCATAAGAATTTCCCAAGCACATCGAATCGAAAATGTCACAACTTAGTGACGATCAATTGGCAGATAATTACAATGGTGCTTGAAACTACGGTTTTTTTAACGTCGTTAATTCGAATCTCGTTTTATAATTTTTCTATCACATCATGTTTTTAAAATACGCCTCTTTAGATAGCCAAACATAACATAGATTGTGCGATGATTATGCAAAGCACAAAAGCTTGTCCTCTAGATAGAGTTTATATCATTTTACTACCTTACTTAGTTTCTGGTAATTCGAATTTGTTATGAGCCTTTATTTGACTCTGTATGAAGTTTTGAGAACTCTTGAATTTAAAGCTCTATAGGTTTTGAAAAAACGTTCCGGAGTTAACATTTAGTTTTGATTTTAACTATCTGCTCAAATTTTAAAAATACCCGTTTTCAACATGTTTTTTTTATATTTTTTCAATAAGTGAAGTGGGAGTGGCCGCCGCCGAATACCACTTTTTTCCGTATGGGGCACGGCACAGGCCCACGACGACGCGAGATAATACGCTCACCAACAGTTTCCTTCAATAAATTGATTTTTTTGTTGTGTCTGGTCAACCAAATCATTAATTTTTTCACGATTTGAAAGCGTTGTTCAGGAGTAAGTCTACAGTCTAGTCCAGTGACAGCTGACAAAAATACCAACTCTGGAAAAAGGTATTGCCAGCTTGTAAGCCCCACGTCTAAGAAAAACACCCTTTATAAATATTAAAACGGAATATTGAAGATGTGGATTAAAGATTTTTAAAAGGAAAGTTTTCTAGAATTTTATTGAAAAAAAAACTACTTCATGAATTTAAATATCCTCAAAAAACCTTTTTTGAGTAATATGTGTTTTATCTAATTTTATAAGGTAATATTTCAAAAACTTGACGTGAGTAATTTTAGAGTGGAAGTTGCACTAAAGAGAAGTGCAATTTTATTGCCAGGAACAAAACTTTATCGACCAGTGCTATTAAGAAGCAAACTTTTCGATGCAATGAGTGTTTCCCCATTCTAGAAAACTTGTACCGCATTAAATATTATCAAGTCATTAAAGCAGCAAAAGAAACATAGAACATAGAAACATAACAACAAGGTATAATTAAATTCACTGCCCCATTTTTAGAATATGCTTCTTTCCATATGAAACTTTTAAAAAAATCGAAAAAAATGTTGAGCACACCTCATGTCAGTATTGAAATTAACTGCACTAGGATTGGTAACAAAATGAAATAAATGTTTACCCTTTTGCAAGGGACATAAATCGTAGACTATATCAAGTTAGAATAAGTAGAACAAACAAATAACATAGAAAACATCGCACGTCGTATTGACATCATGAGTATGGTATGACACTTATGGCTAAAACACAAACACTCTTCGGCTTCGTCTGCTTTACGATGAGCCTGCTTCGAGGTTGCTTTGAATGACATTTCTATAATAACCAATGGGAATCCCTCCAAAAGCAAATGTATTTTGTTTGTTGTTTTTTTTTTTACAGCTGTGGAGCTGTCAGACAAAGCAAATGTTCAGCAAAATTTGAACTAGAGCTTCCGTTTGGAGTCACATTACGTTCATTTCCTTACGATTGTCAAACGAAACGTGAGGTCAAAGCTTCATTGTGATAGTGTCTGGATACACGAGCGCAAAAACGAATTACTTGTGTGGATACACACAGAAAAAAAAATGAAGTGGGCATGCAAGAAATAGAGGAACAGTCGGAAATTAAAACACAAAAAACTTCGTTGGATACTCAGCCGCAGGTACAGCACGAGCAAAACAAAAGGACATTTGTTGTATAAATTCTACTTCGCCTTCGCCGGCAAATAGAAATGAAAATGACTGACAAAAGGAGAACGTTTTGAGAAAGAAACATGATTTTTAAGGCAAAACTCATATCTGAAAATGAGGAAAAAGAGGAAACTTGGCATTTTTTTCCATCCCTTTTCTTCTTTCTAAAAAATCATCCGTTCACACAGAAATCATCCAGCCACATAGCATGCATTGAATTCATATGGCTGAACTCGTTAACGTCAAGCGAGGCCGACGCTGAAGCGTGTTTGTGTTTCAGCCATTATCAACAGCAAACTTTAGGGGAATAAAGTTTTTATTAATATAAGCTTTGCTCTATATAAACTCCATAAGAACATAGAAACAAATTGGAACACACCTCGTGTCAAAGTTGGAATTATCGAAAACACATGGTTGGCAACAAAATGATAGCTAGTAAAAAGAAGTAAGCTTTTGGATGCAATGAGTGTCAATCCATATCCAAAGATAATAGCTATAAACCACAGCTACGCGTTAGGTCGGTTTGGCTTTTGACAGGCTTCTTTTCGAATTTACGACATTTTACGATACCATGTGTCAGAAAGCGTGACCTAAGAATTTGCCAAACGTAATGTAGCATCAAACTTCGTGCGTTGAAAAGAAAGTTTATTTAAGTTTACATTTTTTGATTTATTTATTTATTTCTTGTATCTTGTTTTGTAAATTAAACAACAGAACGGTAGACACTGCTGCTACGCATAGATTCTGAAATAAAACAAAACAAATTGTGATGACAATACAGTTTCCAGCTGTCAAACCGTCGTCGTCGTCGCCTAAATAGAAAATAGATCTATTCAAGTGCTGCAGTCGGGCTTACAATATCTGCGATCTGGAGCAAAGGCAAAGCCTGAGGTACCCTTTCATATTGACTCATAAGAGTCCATTGTGTATACATATATACGATTTGTCAAAGTCGGTGTGGTTAAGGTTTAGCTATTAGCCACCGTAAACTAGAGGAGTAGCAAACAAGAACAAAGAAAAACATAGAAATTTAAATTTAAAGCTTTCTAAACACTTTTCCATGGAATAGGCATCGTTCACTTGATTAAAAATAAATAAATTAGGTGGCGCAACAGTCCGTTGAGAACTAGGGCCTAGTGACTTACAACTCTCAACCATTCCTGTGTGCGAGTAATGATTTCAGAGATTGATTGGACCTACAGTTTTAAGCCGAATCCGAGCGGCTAATTTGAGAAAGCACTTTTCATTACAAGAATTACTCTTGGAGAATTCGTCAATTCCTCGCAAGATGCAGTACCCGTGAAAAACTTTAGGTGGGTGGCACAGGCAGGGATTTAACCCAAGACCTCTGGCATGACAGTCCAACGCATTAACCATCAATTTTGCAAACAAAAAACATAGAACATTAAATGTAAAGTTGTCCGAATTTATTAACGATTTCTAAAACAAACATTTTTTCCACATCAATTTATTCAAAAAAAGTGCTTTCAAATGTGTCTTGCGTCAAAAAAAAATAGAATTAAATAACTACCTGAGATTATAATATCAAATTAATCCGCATTCTTTCAAAAAACAGATCATAAAGTCAAACACTCTGTTTGTATATGTAACTCTAAAGCAAAAACATACAAATAACCATTATCGCATATAAAATGATACCAATAATAAAACAAACCAAAACTGACAAAACAATCTGCCGTTTTCATATTATCCTGACATGATTACCTTACTTACCTTTGCTCATATCAACATCATCATCGCGTCATCGGTCGTCGGTATAGATAGAAAAAACTCTCGTAAAACAAGAAAAGGTGTAAAAAATCCAGGTGATCCAGGATCACCATATAAAATATTTAGGTAAGTTTTTCTAGATTAGGGATTAAAATATCCATCCTCTCGCATAAAAACGCATGTGTCCTTTTTTTTTTGTTGAATATTTGGCCGCCGCGCCGCACTCGCACATTTGGATAGATTACCCTCTCAAAAATGTGTACTTTGAATCATCTAGCACCTTTCCCTTTGGACTTTTACAGTGTGTGGAAAACCAAATCAACCCTCCCAAGAGGCCAAAAAAAGCAGAACCTCTTTATATGTACATAGGTACGAGTATAGAGCATCTGCGCGCCCTGATGCGGCTGAATGTCGTTCTCAACTCAAACTCGAACTCGACCTTTTGACGTTCTCTTCTCATTACAATCGAAGTCTCACATGTCCTCCAGATAGTGCGCCGCGCCGATTTCGACCGAAACCCGAAATTTGAAATAAAACTCCCAGAAGCCCATACAACAGCAGAGCAGAAGCCAGAACCAGAAGAACAAAAATGTGTTCGCGTAATAATTCGAATTCGAACATTTGTTCGTCACATTTACAACTAATGCTGCTAAGACAGGGGCTGCAATGGCATTGGGCTCGGACGCCTATCTACAGCTTGAGAGTGTTTTTCTCTTCCTTGTTTTGTATATATGACGAGTAAGTACGAGTGTTATGCATTTGCAAGGACATTCACTTCACACATGCGATCATTTGCCATCGGCATATGTGTCGTTTTTATTGAACCAAGCATATGTACGCTTGTTTTCAAATTTCAAAAACAAAACACAAAAAGAAGACTCTTCAATACAATAATAATAATTGTGTGTGGTGCACACGTGGTGCTTCACAACGCAAATATACGCTACGCTACGCGTCCTTCTTCCTGGGAGAGTTAAAATAAAACGTCACACGGTCACTGCAGCGGCAACAGCGGCAGCAGCACAACGCGGCTGTCGTTTGGGATCGATTCAAATGAATTAACGTTGTTTTGTTAGTTGTTGGTTTGTGTGTTGTTTTGCACTGCATGCTGCTGCTGCAGTTGTTGCTGATACCGCTACTGCAGCATGCCACATTTGGCGGATATACAATTTAATCTAGTCGATGACAACTATTATATTGGCAGCAGCAGCAGCGGCTATATTATATTATGCCGCGCTCTAGATACAAAACTTGCACAAAGTGCAGCTGCAGCAGCAACAGAATTTCTTCGTATCGCGAGAAATTGGCATTCCGCTGGTCGTCGCCGTCGTCGTCGTTGATCGTTGATCGTGTTGATCAACAACAACATTATTGGCGTCTATCTCTATGTGGCACGAGATTTGAACCAGTTACTCATCCGGGAGGTTCAGTTAAGAGAGATAGGTTAGGTTAGCCAGTTTGCCCACCAGAAAAATTTTAATCTACGAGTTAGTAAAGGGTGTTTTTTATGAGGTATAGGATTTTGAAATGGAATAAAACAAAGATTCGAGAGATAATCTTCTGCAGTAGCGTTAAATTTTACGATCTTGGATGCCGATTATCGGGTTTCCTTCAATAAATCAATTGTGACATATTGCGCCACCGCTATCATGTTAAAACCACAGCGCGTAAATGTCAGTTCTGCCCAGCATCTTTTTTAAGGGAGTAGAGATCAATTATTTCATTAACCGATAAATCACACCAAACTGTCAATTTTTGTCGATGTAACAGTGTCATAACATATACCTGAGGATTGTCTTTACTTTAAATACGGAAGTTTTGTTAATTGACGCATTTATTTAAACAAAATTAAAATAGACGTAAATATTTCGAACAGAATCATAATTTAAAAATAAATTTGCATAGTTTGGAAGCGTTGTTCAGGCGTCAATTTATTCATGTTTAAACGTCAAACCAAACTTAAAATAACTCACTTGACAGCTGAAAAAATGACCGCCAGTTAAAATAGTATTACCAGCTTAAAGTTCTATAAAATAAACACCTTTTATAGTTACGCAGCTGTCTTTTAATACTTCTAATAGATATACGAAAGTATTGGAACCTGAAAAATAAGCTTGACAGTTTTCACAAATGCAAATTTAATTTATAAGATCATTGAACGAATGTGAATAGTTTTTTTTTTGTTGTTGTTGTCTTAAATTCAATAAAAATAAATATATCTAACTTCTACAAATAGATTGTAGATACCTCTGCTATTTGCAGAAGTTTTATTTTTGTATCAATAAATTGGGCAGGTGCATAAGTTATGTGAATATTTTGAACGTATTTTGTTAAACAAGCTTGATTCACATGATTTCAAAAGACAAAATAGAAAGCATTCTTCAAAACTAGGTAAGAGCCGGTTTTCTTATATTACCAGTATCTTAAAGATTTGATCTATACTTGAAGATCATCAAAAACATGCATTACAACAAGATCACAAGATCGTAGACTACTTTATCGAGATCAAGTTTGTCGATCTAAAGATTAATCTTTTTATTTTTTCTTACTCTCACGGGTTCAGATAATGGCTATTTTATAAATATATTGCGAGTTGTGTTGTGAGTGGTGTAAGCAAATTAGACAACAAACATATCAAACAAGTCCCAAGGAGCTTAACTATTTTGTAAAACTGTGAAAGTTGGGACTTTGTTATGTGCAATGAAGTTTCTATTAATTGGAAAAAATCTAAAGAATATATCAACGCTTAGGGAATACCTCGAAACTCGAAAAAAAAATGTCCACAAAGTTGTTTTCAACATTTTTAATGGAAGGTCGAAATCAACGTATTAATTTTGTTTTGACATTTTTGACTTATCAGGTTCTAAACCCCACCCTTCAACAGTCAATGAAGAATTTAAATACCTTCATATTTGTTGTAAATGGTTGAGTAATAATTGAATTTAAATTAAGTTATGGAATACCAAATTGTAGGCATTTTGGTCCTGTGCTTTTTATTTTTATTAATGCTATTCTTATCTTCTGTTTAATTTATGCACTTCAACTTATAAGATGTCAAATATGGGGTTTTGGGAGAGAAAGTGGTTTCATTTTTTTTTTCTAAAAAATTTGAGGTTTTCTAAAGAGGAATCAATGAACATTTATTTCATTATAAAGAAAGAGTATATAAACCAAATGGCCGCCATGACTTCGGATGCGGCATCACATCCTGTTCATGAATTTCCCTTGATCGATTCGTACTCGATAACGATAAGAATTCCATCTTTAAGGGTCTTAATCGTTTTTATAGCGCTATAATGGACCGTATTTTTGTACATGGCTCCGAAGAAAAAAGTCTAAAGGTCTTAGCCTTAAGTGAATTTCAACAATTTCAATGCTATGTATTTTGTATTTGTGAAATGTCAAAACATGACAGCTATTTAAAAGTGACAGCAGTCCAAAAAACCTTTTAAGTCATAATTTTAGCTGTCAAAATATTCAAGCAAAGTGACAGTTTTTGTTTCAACAAACAAATTTCAATAATTGTGGAACTCTAAGACGGTGTTCACATATTGCACTCATTTAAGGCGAAGTATTTTGACATCTCGTTCCTATTTGACAAGAATAAAGTGACAGTTAGGTGTGTGTCAGAAATTTTTAATAGAGAGTGAGATGGAGATGGAATGATAAAATGTCAAAACGGGTCGCATCAAAAGGGTCCCATTTAAAAACTCTCCAAAACAACTTTTGATAATTTTATACCACATCTTAAAACTGCAGTACATAGTTAATTCTTGTTTTTGAGTTCAGTCAATCAAATACACATAATAATAAATAAAGTGATAATTAAAAGAAAGGAATAAATAAATAAATGTATGAGTTATTTGCATTAATTTACTCATGACGTACATAGTTTTGTATTTTATTAGTCAATCATCCATCATTTTTTTTTTCTGATTCATGTATTTTTTAAGTACATTCATTTTTGTATGTTCATTGTTTATCTATTTTTTAATTGTTTATTAATTGTTACTTTTTTTTCTCGTGCATTTAATGAGATTTGTAATAAATAATTTATTCAAATTAAATGGAATTTTTTAAATTTGTTTATTGGGATTATTTGTGTGATTATTATTATAATTTATTCGTTTTTTTGGTGGAAGCTAAATGTCATTAAAACTTACATGATCTGGATCTGAAAATGCTAAAAAAACGAAAGCAAAATGTAAAAAAAATAAAGAACAAATCCAAACGAAAAGTCTTCTAAATCCACAGACATACCTTGTTTCTCAGAAATTCAATATCTAATCTAAAAACAAAGAAATTTTGCAGCATAACTACTTCATTTTTCTTACAATTTCTAAATTAACGAAATTAGATGATTTAAGTTTGAACAGCTCTCTAAACTAACTCCTTCACATTTTAGGTTTTTTTTTTTATTTAATAAGCAATGTTTTACATAGGTTCAAAACCGGATTTCGAAGTCGATTTTAAATTCATCTTCTAAAAGTATTCTAAGTCATTGACTTTATTCTAAATTCCTTTTATCAATAGAATACGAATACTTAATTTGTGTTTCATGCAGAATAAATTTATTGAATAGTTTTTTTTTTTTGAATAATCTTATCTTTTTGTAGTTTTTGTAACTTACAAATATTATGAATATTTAAATATGTTTGAATATATGTATATCGACCCTTTTTTAAAATATTATCATGTTAGCGCCATTTTTAATAAAACAATAAAATAAATTATTTAAATTTGTTCGTACCACTTGAAGCCATCATGATTTTGCTGAGGTACTGAAAATAATATCCAATACTTACTTCATAAATGTGTGATTTTATTGACCACTAGACAACTTTTGATTTCTTGTTTACAACACAAATTTTGGGAAGTTTACATAGGTTTAGCATTTTTTTTGAGCAATTTAAAATAGGTTAAATGAAATAACTTTGATAGATAGGTTTTTATTTACAAACTGTCAATCCTTTCTTACACTTCCAGATATTTCAGCGTTTTTATACCAAGTTATTAATTTGTATGAGTTCTCTATTTACAATAACTTCTGCAACTTATTTCATATCAATGGGATTTAAAAAGATCCCTAAATTCAAAAATCCATACAGAAAATACTATTTTTGCATATGCTACAAATGATAAAGAGGTTAATATGATTATCAAGACAGTTGAGGAGAATAATTTCTATGGAATCGATGGCATCAGATCGAAGATAGCAGATTTGTTTACTCCTATATTATGGTCAAAATAATTAATTCTAGCTGAAGCAACAATATCAACACGACTTAAAACTGCTGTTGTAAAGCAATATTCACATGAGCACGACCAACGACCAACGAATGAACGAATATTCGTCGATTTCGACATTTCTTTCACATGAGAGTTTTTAATTCGTCGCGAATGAAGTTTGACATTCACCACCGAAACCAAAACAAGAATGATTTTTTTAGGTTAAGTACGAGCGATTATTCTATTCGTTGCGAGTGTGGATGATGTGGAACGCGAATAAAGTTTGACAGTTCGTATCAACTTAAATTTTGTTCGCGACGAATAAATTTGTTTTCTTAAATTTATTAATATATGATATTGAAAAGTAAAAGTAAGCATCATAAATCAAATAGAAACTATATTGCTATCCTTTTGTTAAGATTTTGTGTGGAAATATGTCTTTAAACGTATATAAACTCACATTTTGTAATTCCTTCGTTCGTTGGTCGCGCTCATGTGAATGCTGCTTAAGTCCAATTTACAAAAGTGGAGTTAAGAATAAATTGACCAATTATAGACCGATTTCAATATATCCAAAGTCTTTGAAAAGTGTCTAGAAGGAATTGTTGGCAAAAGATTACAAAGTTTCATTGAAAACACAAACTTTTTAACAAAAGAACAAAAATACATTACAACTGCTTGGTGAATTTGCTAACTGTAAAGGGCCTTGCACATGAGAGCGAACAACGAATGAACGAATGGACGAACAAACGTGATTTTACACATTTCAAAAAGTCAATTCCAAACAAAAACACATTAAAATTATAAGAAACCAATTGACAATAATGTTAGGATAATAAAATTTGCATTTTGTTCTCTAAAACAAGACAATTTTGTATAAACAATTTGTTAGTAACGAATTGCAGTGTGGTTGCTACGAACTGTCAAACTCTTATCGCGTTCCACATACCATCCACACTGCAACGAATTAATTGTTCGCGCTCAACTTAACCTCAAAATTATACCATTCTTGTTTTGTTTTTGTGTGAAAGATCATTCCTGAGGAAAATATGGAGAAAAGGGTAATTATCAATTGACAGTTCACCGCTGTCTGCGAATAGAAATAAAGCTCATGTGAAAGAAAAGTCAAAACATGCGAACATCCACAGTTCGCAGTTCGCAGTTCGTAGCTCATGTGCAAGATGCTTAAGAACGAGAATTTAAATAAGGGACATAATGTACGTGTATAGTTCATGAACTTCCGAAAGGCTTTTGATACACTCAACCATTCAAGAGTTAGAAAGAATAGGGATTCGAAGCATGATGGCTGATTGGAGGGAAGACTACATTTACACTTCAGAATTTTCAGAAAGTAGTAAGCTTATAGCAAGCGTCAAACTACGATCAGAGGTTCATCATAAGTGCCATCCCATCTTCACAATCAAAAGTTTTGTGTCAAGATAAAAGATGTAAACAGTGAAGCAAAGAATATTAAATATGGAGTTCCACAAGGATCTAGTTTGGGGCCACATCTGCTCATCCTTTATACCAACAAACTTGTACGAGTTTATAAGCTAAATATTCAATTCGCTTTTGCTGACATCAATGCAATTTGCAAAGTTCACGATAGATTTCTGAAATCGGTGACAATAAAAATGTAAAATGACTTCGATACTGCTGTTCGATGGTGTCACAACCACGGATTGGTAATAAACGAAAGTTCTGGAATATGATTCATTCGGTACAATATAACAATTTAAAATAAGCTCACTCTATATTCACTAAAATAATCATAATGCATAATCTTTTGCAGAAGAGCACTTGCAGAATCACATTATAGGTTATTAAATATTATTTAGAAATAAAGGTTGGACAAAAAATTTTCCAAAATCAGTTACTTCATGTTTAGTTTGTTTAACCCTTATTTTCCAAAATCTGTTTTCATTTTCCATAGTTGAAACAAAAAGTTAATAAGAAAGTTTTAAGCATGTTTACATTTAAAAACTCAACGCATCTTAATCTTGTCTTTTAAAATTTATTAAGCAGAACTCAAAGACTCTTATAGGTATCAAAATTTCACAACAACTGGAAACAACAAAATTAACCATATCATATCATTTTACAAAACATCCGTCCACAACTTCATGACCGCATGTGCATATGTTTAGTGTACACTCTTTAAAATCTGAAATAAAACAATACATAATTTCAAAAACCATCGTTCCCACGCTCAAAATGTCATAATTTCATTTCGGCTGCGTCTGCATTTGATATACATTTTCAGTTTAGTTTTGGTTTGGTTTTGGGGACTCGACGACTTATTTCACTCTTTTTCAAGTGGATTCAATAACCAACAAAAAATTGAAAGAAAAATCCTATCCCAATATGTAGTTACATATTTTTGTTGTGTAATGTGAATGTGATACATTAAAGAATTTATTACCAAACGACACATTGGTCAGTCACTTGCCAAGAAATCTGAAACTAAAATTTGATGTATCGTATATCATCCAATATACCTTCACATCATCCGAGAGAACAAAACCACGAGCAATGTTTTATTTATTTTTCACTTGAAGATACGAATCCCAACAGAAAAAATGCTATTTTTTCAATACTTCGTTCAAAAACAAATACAAAAAATTCCAAAAGGAAATGAAAACCTGAAAACATAACACAAATTAATCAACAGGTTGTTGCTTTTTGGTTGCTGATCGGACAAATTCTCAAGACAACACTTGAAACCAGAAACAAAACAAAACGAATAAACAAAAAACCAGAATATCAAAAAACTTTTTAAAAAAATATATGAAGAATTTTATTCCTTGTGAATATCTTCCTCCAGCTCCTCCTCCGCTTCTCCTTACGTGTCGTTCGGTCGACCACAATTAATCAAGTATACCTAGTTGCCTTTATACCTAAGAAAAGAAGATATATGTAGGTACCCCTAAGCCCCTGGGCTTCAGCCTGAGCCGTATAATGATCATTTCTTCACTTAACGAACCGACAAGTTGCTGAGATTTCGTCAAATGAATCAGAGATCTATAAAAAAAAAAGTATCTCACACATCACACCTTGGTAGCTTCAATCTCACATCTCTCACCCACCTCATCAGATACAAAACTCAAAAGACGAAAAAAATGAGAAATTCAAAACTCTCCACTGTGAACAAAAAATCCAACAATCCAATCCACAGCAGAGATCTGAGGTACCCTACTAAACATATAAACCCATTTAATAACAAAAAAGGTCAAATTTCCATAAGGTATTCGTGTATTTTCCATCTAATAGACTATCTACATATCTCAAAAAAGTCTAAGAAAAAAGTATCTACACAAAAAAACAGAGGCATAAACTCTCATATTCTTCGTCTGCGTTGTCGTTCCCGTTCCCGACGCCGACGTTTCGCCGTCAAATTTAATCGTCAACAGCTAAACCACAGCAAGTGAAAAAGATAAGGCGCCACGTTTTGAGATAACAAGATACAGATACTTTGCATTGAAGCGAGATACAAATATGTGTGAAGAATTTTCATTCATAGCAATTTATTGCACCGCTCTCTCCAGCTCTCCAAGTCTACAATGTTTACAAAAATTGATTGACCAAAAACTCTCCAACGAGAGAAAAATTTCTCAAAAAGCCAATGGAGTGGGGATGACTTCGGCTCGCAGGGGAAATCCGAACCGAAGACAAATGCCAAACAGATGTTATTTCATTGGCCAACAGGCGGAGCCGAACCGAGAGTATATAAATGACAGCTAACGGGGATGAGGAATGTCATTTCGTGTCTAGAAGTCGATAGTTGCGGACGGTGTTCCTTTGAATATTACAAAATATAAAAGAAAAAATTTACAAAAAAATCTGACTATCGCCTCTCACTTGATGAAAAATATCATAAAGATTCTTTAACGAACGTTAACCCCTCGCAGTTTAAAAACAAATTAAACAGTGTCATCATCAACATAACAAAAAGAAAATATACAAAGTGAAACAATTAAAAAAGGATTACAGTGTTGTTCGCGCAATTTAAAGAAGATTTGTGTGTTTCAAAAAAAAAAATAAAGTTCTACTTTTTCTCTTTTCTGACAAAGTTGCAATAAAATAACCGCCAAAATTTTGCCCCAAGATAGAAAAAGAATTATCCAAAAAATGAAATCCCTAACTGCTGTTTGTCAATCGGGTGCATCTGCGATGCCTGCCATCAATTCGTCGGGTCGCATTTCGCGTCAAAATAGCAATCACCATCATCATCAACATCGTGATGGTGAAAATGCCGAAATGAAAATGTATCTGTCAAAATTGAAAGATCTCGTGCCATTTATGCCGAAAAATCGAAAACTATCGAAATTGGAAATTATTCAGCATGTTATCGATTATATCTGCGATTTACAAAGTGAACTTGAAACACATCCTGAAATAAATAGTTTCGATGCAGCAACAGCTTTAAGTTTGGCCAATGGAAATCATCATCATCTTTCACATTTGGATGATGAAGATATGTCAATGGAAGATCGTTTGGCAGCTCACCTACAAAATACAGCTTCATCGGTACAAGTTCGACAGCCTTTGGCTACACGACAAAGTCCGAATACGATTTTGAATAGTTCACAAAATAATAACGCGGTTATTAATTCCGTTATCCTGAGTAATAGTCAAGCAGCAGTGCAACATCAACAACAACAACAACAACAGCAACAGCACCAGCAGCAACAACATCAATACTCGCATGCGGTAAGTTCAGCACCACGATTTATGACATCCGAGAGATGTGTTTTTTGAATGGAGTTTTGTTTTTGAAAATGTCATAATCACAATAGAGTTGAGTTTGGGCTGAGTTCAAAAATAAGAAAATAAAGACTACAAATCTTTCTCTGGCAACGAAAAATATTGCTCTTAATTTTGAATCCAACAAATCTACGAAGGTAGAAAAAACTGTCCTGAGATCACATTTGTCTCAGTAAACTAATTTTTTATATTCGATAAAATTTTGACCCATCTGCCAAGTTAAGAAAAATAAAACTTCGGCAGGTTTTGCTCCATCATTGTTTTTGAATATCTTACAGAAAAAATTTCTGAAAAATGTCTCTAAAATTTTGTTTTTTATTCAATTTTATTTATTCGTTCGTCACTTGACAGAACTGCGACTTAAATTCATAGAAAATGACACAATTTCAGATGAAACAAATAACAACAAATATATAAAATAAAATTCTAAGCTTAGGAATTTCTTACTGAATCCTTAGTAAATTTAATAACTTTGAACTTAAAGGCCGAAAGATTTTTCTTTAAGCTTTTGTTCAGAAAAGCAAATGCTTATTGACAGAGAAATCTTAAATATTACTAAATTTTAACGTTTAAAACTAAATACCCCAATTTTCAATACAATTCTTTTATTTATTCCTTAATATTTGTGTTGGGCGCCACTTTTAAACAACAAAAAATTCAATTTTCATGACTATTTATGTTATGTGCCACTTTTTCGTCAGGAAACATTAAATTTTGTAAGACTTTTTTTTGTTCAGCGCAACTTATTTATTTAGAAAAAATATTATTCTTCATGATTTTTTCAGTTTGGTGATACTTTTACATCAGTAATCATTAATTGTAAGACTATTTCTGTTGGGCGCCAATTTTGTATCAACAAATATTTAATTTTTCATGACTATTTCTATTTTATACCACATTTTCGTCACAATACTTTTCATTTTTCATGAGTATTTATGTTAAGCACCACTTTTTCGTCAAATTACAGTTAGTTTGTGAAATCTAGTTCTGTTGGGCGCCACTTTTTCTTCAGAAAATATTTGATTTTTTATGAATATTTCTATTAGCCGATACTTTTTTAACAGAAAACATTTAATTTCATGACTATTTCTTTTCGGTGTTTCTTTTCCCCAAAAGAATATTTTTGTTTCTAAGCTTTAACGTTTAAAACTAAAAACTCTAATTTTGGTATTTTATTCATTCCTAGTTTGTTGTGTTGGGCGCCACTTTTTCGACAAAAAACATTTAATTTCTCAAAACTATTTACGTTTTGCTCCACTTTTTCATTAGCAAATGTTTAATTTATCATGAAAAATTGTTTTGCGTTACTTTTTCGTTAGAAAACAGTTAGTTTGTCATGTATACTTTTATTGGGCGCCACTGTTTCCTTATAGAAAACATTTAATTCTTCATAACTTTGTTTGTTGGGCGCCAGGTTTTCGTTATCAAACATTTAGTTTTTCATGAATTCTTCTCTCGGACTACACATTTGAATTTTCATTTCAATTTCTGTTAAGTGCTACTTTTTTGTCAGAAAATATTGAATTTTGTATGTCTATACCTGTTGGGCGCCACTTTTTAGTCAGAAAAAAAAAATACTTTTTCTGTTGGGCGCCAGTTTTTAACGATTGAATAAATACAATTTGACTAAATTTACATAAATAACATCAAAGAAGTGCAAAAAGAATAACTCTTTCCTTTCTAGCTTTAAAAATAGATAATTTAAATATTCACAGTTCAAAAAATGTCTAAAATTAACCCAACATTTTTATACCATTTGAAGGAATTTCAATAAAGTTTTTTTTTTATAATTTAGGAAAATTTTAAAAATCTCTCACGTTATTATTTCTTTCATTTTTTTGTTTGTTTGCTATAAAAGCAATCATGATGTGTTGTTAAAGCGAAATATTTGCATAAAGTCAGATAACATTTTTAAAATGACACGAATATCATTAATTGTTTTATATTTGTTTCTTATATACATATGTATGTATATGTTTATATCTTATACGTATGAAGAACCACAATAATCATAAAGTATCTTAATTAACGACTTGACTAACACCTGTGATGTGTTTAAATCATAACACAAACTAAAGCGATATATTAAGGAATTTTCTTTCGTTTCGTTTAGTATAAATTTAATTATAAATAATATAAAATTAGATTTTATATTGTGAATATAATTATTTCATTTTGATTGATTTGGTTGTTGTTTTGGAATAAGTCAAAGTTGAATTCCTTTTTCAAAATCACGTATTTTTTTTTTTTTGAAGTCGGTGATCTTGTTCCTTTGAAATCATAGAAAAGAAAAATATATATGAAATGGTAACAGTGTGACATTTTGATGTCGCACAATCTTCATTCAGCGCCATCACAACACAAAAATAAAATATTTAAAAAAAAAAAATTACCTAAACGACACATAAATAAAAGCAAAACAACAACAAAAACAATACAAAAACAAAATAAAAGAGAAAAAAATCTAAAAATCGAAGAAAACAAAAACCTCTACCATTAGTAAATTAAATTTAATTTCGTGTGTGCGGATTTTCTGAACACCTGCAGATACTTAAGTTGTTTTCTGTTTGTTGCCTTTTTTTGTGTTTCAACTCCCCTTCGTTTTCTTCTTTCTATATACCTACCTTCTTCTTCTTCTTCTTTTAAAAATGCTCATTTTTGTGTTGCTTCTGCTTCTTACTTTTGCTTCTTTGCGGGGGCTTAATATACAGCAGCGATCATCAGCGAGATTCATCGCCGCTCAACAAAAAAAGGTACAGATATAAATTTCGAAATCACGACAACGCAGCAAACGTTGCTCTGTGAGTTGGCGCTTAATTACCGCATCCCTCAGATAGATAGATAACTGCTCGATTGTCGTATCTCCTCGTATGAATATAGAAATACAACAAAAAATGAAAAACTGATCTTGTTTTTAAACTTTTTTCTGTATTCGAAAGATCGCACAGCACAAAACAGCACAGCCCCGAGCGAGCAATCAAGAGAAATTTATTCTGAAATCAATGACAAAACAAAATACCTTATCAGTGATGTTAATTAAACAGTAATTAATTGTATCTCGTCTTTCATTCGAATGAGAGAATGTATCTGTATCTGTGTGATGTTTGTATCTATGTGTGAATGTAAAGTGATCTTTCTAGCGCACACGACGAACTTTAGACCTTGGTGTTGAAAAACAAGATGATTAACAAAAAAAACAGTGATAGATACTTTATCTTTTTATAGTTTTTATTTTCTTGTTGTGACACTGACTTGTCACCTCAAAAATGATGACACCACAACTACCTATACAAAACCAACCACCCTACTTTACCGACAGCGACCGGCATGCAAGTTCTCTTGTCAGTCTGTCTGTTTTTTGGCCTCGAAAACGAAGAAACTAACGAAACAAACAATGAAAGTTAAGGTCAATAAGTATCTAAAAGATACAAGTTGTATTTTTGTTGATGATTATGACATTTTCAGTTGAATTAAAACACAGACAAAACCGTTTCTCTTGACCCTGTAAAAGTGTTAAAATGTCACGAATTTTGTTTTGCTTTGCTTTTAATTAAAATTAAATTTTATTTTACCACAAAATTTACTTATTTTTTTTCTTCTTCTTCTTTCTCATTACAGACGGCACCAGCGGTGACGGCGTCAACAGAAAAACAAACTGTCGATAACAAAAACAGTCGGCAACATTGTTAAATATATATTATAACTATAACGTATGACGTGGCTGCCTTTTGAGCACCATTTAAACGGATCTCTGTTTCGTTTCTTTCAAGTAAAATAATAAAAATATTAATAAATAAAAATAAAAGCAGTTATATATGCATATATAGGTACATACATATATAATTACCACATACTCTAGTTTTAAACAAAAAAAATAATACATACAAAAATGCAAACTTAGATTAAAATTAGAAAACTTCTCAAAAAAAAAGGCACAGATGCAATCGTCCTCCTCAGAAGAAGTACTCTCGTAAAATCGTATAAAACTTTAAAAAAAAAACATTTGCATTAGCATTTCAAAACACAAAAACTCTACTTGGTTATGGTTTAAAACAACAGAATTATGTAATAATAAATTAAAAATTTTAACAATTGTTTTAATTTAATTATAAACTTTTAGATTTAAAATTGTTTATTACAAAAAACTAAAAAAGAAAAGAAAAATTGTTAAGTCAATTCAACCTCATAACTTGGCAAAGCTTTACCTTAGTAATTATTAAAAACAAAAAAAAACAACAAAAGAATAAAACAATAGAGTTTTTATGCAGATCATTAATTTTATAATAATATTTTTTTTATGTTTTTATTAATTTTATAAATAATTTTTCCTACTAAATATAAATTACAAAAATAACTGAAAGATACCGATTTATAATCATCCTATTAAATTTAGTTTATTATTCTTTTTTTTTTGTTTAATTTTTTGTTCGCACTGGTAATACCTTTATATTTATTACCTATTCATAATTAAAATAGTTATTAACAATACTTCAAAAATAAAATAATATAAAATATAAAAACTTAAACTTAAAAAAATAAAAAAATTCAAGTAAATTCTCCTTTCTTTTTGTGTATCCTAGAGGTTTATTTTTCTTAATTTTTAAAGAAAAAATAAATTAGCTTTTGTTGTGTTTTTTTAATTTTAATTTTTATTTCTTTATATAATTTCTACTATTTTATTTTTTGATTTTTAATAAGAAAACAAAAAGAAAACTTTTTTTATTAACTGTAACTACATCTTGATGTGTAAAAAAAAATATGTTCTGTGATCTGTAGAATACTTTGTACAAAGTGTATAGAATTATTATGATTTTAATTTTTTAATTCTTAATGTTAAAAAAATAATCATTGAAAAAATATAAAAAAAAAATAAAACAATACAAAAAAAAAATAAACAAAATAAAAATTAAAATAAAATTTAAGTTGAAAAAATTATAATTGAATTTGTTTTTATTTCTGAGTTCTTGCAAATTTACAAAAAGAAGAATATTTTGGGAAGATTTGGCTGAAGAAAAATATTGGTTTGGAAAGAATAAACCATAAGAAAGTGGTACATGGAAGTCCTGAAACTTAATGAACTTTACTACGTGTGTCGGTCGGTTTTGTTTTTCTTTTCCTCAAAAACATAACCAAAAAGCTAAAATACACTTTTTCATTATCAGAATTATCAGAAAAGAGACTAAAAATAGACAAACCACAGTCAAACATTTTACTTTGATTTATTAGAAAGTTGTCTTTTTTTTTTTAGATATCAGACAGTTTTATAGCTAACTAACATACAATAGGTTTGTAAATTTACATAATTTTATAAACGATGAAGATTTCATAAAATAAAAATGGATTAATTTGCTTTGATAATAAATTTGATTAACATACTTTTTTTTTTAAATAATTCATTATAAATTAGTAAATTAACTTAAAAATAAATAAATAAATACAAATGTTCGAAATAGTTTCCCATCGAATTGATAATAATCGGAGAGAAACAATTTTAAAGTTAATTAATATTTTGTATTATAATTGGTTGCAATTTTACACTTTAGTAATTTTAATTAAAATACATTGTATTGAGATACAATGTAGCAATGTGCATATGAAGTTGATTTAATGGGTTTGAGTTAATCTGAATTTGATGAGTTTTTGAGATTTTTTGTTTTAATTGTCATAGAGAAATTGTTTTGTTTAAGGGTTTTCTAAATTTTAATAGAAACATCGTCAGAAGAAAATATTATACATATCATTTTAAGGGATTGTTCATGCTTGGCTTAGTGTGTCAATTTAATTGATTACTAACATCGATACATTTAATCTGTTCGATAAGTTTTGTCCTTTAAAAATAATTTTTTTTGAAGGTTTTCCAGTATTTTAATTTTTTTGTATAAAAAAGTAAATATACGTCATAGTGTACCACAGAGATTATTTAATAATAATTATGGAACAAGGTTATTTTGGACCATTAGACAAATTTAAATTATGTGAATAGATTCAGAATATATCATGGAATTAAAGTGTAACAATTGACAGAAGAAACAAAATATATAAATTACTAAAAAGCCGTCGGCCTTAGGTGGTTTTTTGTGATGTATGGAAATTTAAATCTTTTAATCCAAATTTTAGGTTGTTTTAAATAAAAAGTGTCAATGAATAAGAATTATCAATCAAGGGTGTTTGGATTATTATTTTATACACCCCTCTTCAACAATGGGTGGATAAGTTTTTTTTTTTAATCTGCAACTTGAGACGAAAAACTGGTATTCAAGAGCTGATTTTACGTATTGCCAATATTTTCAATAAAATGGCCCTTGATGAAGAGAAAAGCAAGTACGATTAAATAATATTATATTAAAATCACTTTCAGGGATAGAGTAAGACACACTTAGGCAAATTCTTAGGTATTGGAATAGCACGTGAATCTTGAGACTTTCTTCTAAGCTCATTGGAGCTTTATACGAAGTTGAAAAGACTATTGACAAATTTGTACCCAAATGGATTTAGAATCCTACTTTTTTGGGAACCAAGTCAGGTACATCAGAGGTGGTGGGGAATTATTGCCTAATCAGAAAGGGATGTCTTAGGCATGAAATTTGTATTGCAATTGGAATTAGATATTTTACAATAATTGATATAATACAAAGGTGTTTTTAAACGTGCTTTTCGAGAAAAAGGAAAACGCCTGTAATTTAATTTTATGGCCAAGAATTTAGTTTTATTATAAAGAGGGCAAGTGGCTTGTAAGTAATGTACACTCCAAATACTACAATTTTGTATTCGATCAAAATGAGCTTCATAGCGGAACAAAATTTTCATGTGATAATCGGGATCGGTGGCTCAAACTCCAACAATATATAGCCAGATTGAAAAATCACATGTTTAATAGAAACACCCATGGGTTGGAGATTTTACGCACTTTCTCATTTTAATAATTTAGATGTCATTAACTGTAAGAGTTTTTTTTTAAACTTACGAAAAGAGCATTGAAAAATTGTTTAATGCGCTTTAGAAAAAAAAATACGGGTGTTTGAAATTTGCTAATTGCGAATAACACTAGAAAAATCAATCCAACTGAGTTTTCCGAATTGGCTCATTAAGTTCATATTAAACTTTTTCACTAACAGAACTTCTGCAATATATATAGGTTCTGAACACACCCCTTTTTTTCGCGTTAATACAGGCGTCGCTCAAGGGTCTATTTTAGGCCCACTTTTGTTTAATATCTTTTTGCATGATTTCCCTCTTTCATATCCCACATCGCATGAACTGGGTCCTATTCACTATGATGTGCTGATGACTCAATATTGTATTCGCAAGTGATGTTCGACCAACCTTAGCCCTTAACAAAATAAAGCAAAGACTACCACTCGTGGAAAATTATTTTAAGAAATGGAGACTAAAAATTAACCCTAGAAAATGTAGATTGACTTGCTTTAGATATGCGAGCGGAAAAGGACATTATCTTGCAGTTAAAGAGAGTAAATCCCTTAACCCTACAATAAATAATTTTGAAATACCATTACGTTCAGAAACAAAGTATTTGGCGTCAATTTTCAAAACCGATTCCTCTTTAATAAACATGGTAGGATGATTATAAAAAAGGAAAAAATGGCATCTGTTTCATTGAAAATACTATTTAACTCGAAATTCCTGCAAAAGAACACCAAAATTCTAATGTATAAGACATTAATAAGACCGATTCTTACGTACAATCTGCACTTGGTTTACCATATCACCAACAGTTGCTAAAGAATTCGAGAAATTCGAATGACAGATCCTGCGACGATGCTGCGGACTTTTTAGAAAACCAAATAAAAAATGGTATTCCAACAAAATAATCTACGATTCAACACAAGTAACACCCATCAGGCAGTACCAAACAGACCTATTTTTGAAAAAGATAGAGCGCACAATCTCTCAATCAAACCCACTAATAGGATCCTTAATAGAATCGAACACCACTGACAGTGTTAATGACAACTTTTACCTTTCACCGTTCAATTGTCTTAACGAAGGGTCAATCGCTCTTTTAAGACTAGATACAAATTCGGGCCGAATTCCGTTCTATGAAAAGGCATCTCCTTTGAATTATAGAGGTTGATTTAAAAAAAATGCACAAATGTTATTAACATAAAACCTTTAATTTTCAGAGTATTCCATAATAATTTAATAGATAGCAATGAGACTAGTCTTATTCTTAACCGGAAGTCGGTCAAGGCTCAGTCAAATGCTGAACTTGGGGTAATCAGAAGATTATTCTGGGTTTTTTACCTGTACCTTAATCTATTACGGTTTAGTTTTATTTAGTTGTAAGCTTAGTTTTAGTCCTAGTCTGTAAGTTATTATCAGCCAGTAAAGAGCAAAGCATCTATAGTTGTCGTGAGCAAACAACTAAAATTAGAGCAATATATTTCTAGATTAAGAAACCGTTATACTATGAATTTGAATTATACAAAATTTAAAAAATTTTTGAACTTGCTCAGACATATCTTAAGTCGAGCAAAACTGAATATTATTGTAACTGAAAACTGATTGAATATGTCTCAATAAAAAAAAAAAATGAAATGAAATGAAATGAAAACTAGAAAAATCAACTAAAACAGCTTTTCTACAACTTTTATGCTTATAGAAAATAAAACTACAATAGGGTTTTTAGTGTCCATAAAAATAGGTCTAATGGTATGAAAAATAAGCTTTAGAGAAGTTTCACATTTTTAGATTTGTTTTGAATTTTTTTAGTTGATTTTATACGTTCATATAGCAAAAATACATTTTTATCACAAATTTCACTCTTTCCAAGTTGTTCTTTACTCCAAAAAGTAAAAGTCTTCAAGTATTTATATAATATTTTAAAGATTAAATCTTGCAAAATGTGGCTTTTTTACCAATTTTACCAACATTAAGAGTATTTAAATAATTTGTTAAAGAATATAACTTTTCGTTCTAAAATAGATCCATTGGGCTTTTGCTGTTCAAACAGCTTACCAACCAACACGAAAGTCCTTCGCTGGCCTTGTGCATTGCCTTGACAAAAATTATATACATTTTTAAGCATTATATACTAAATGACTAACTTGATTATTTAAGGTCTTTGACCACTTTCCAATTTTCGAAAAAAAAAGTTTTTTGTTCATGGTACTGATCACTTAGAACCTGCAAAATAATATCCCAAAGGATTAAATCTTTGAAAAACCTTTAGTTATTTCGTATTTGAACTTCAGTATTAGATTTTCTGCAGCTCAAAACTTTAAACACCTTTACCTCAATACCGAGTTTTTAATTTTCAACCGAATGTCTTGAAATAATACATCTTGAAAATTATATTTTCTTTAAAGTACGTAGGTATATAATGTTTGTATTGCATTTGAAAACAATTCCGACTTCGAGATTTTAATCAAACATGACGTTACGATGGTAGAGAAGTCGACACAAATTAAACCCGGAGATTTCTTTCTCCGCCTTTACAGCGTAAACCATTGGGTCGATTGGGTACAAACTTAGAAGTTAATGATTTAAACAGATAAAGGTTGGACATATAGTTAAATAGTTTTGAGACCAAAAATAACTGTAGTCCCATAATAATTTGTTGGTCAAAAATCGAAAAGTCCAATTTTCTCGAAAACGTATTTGAAAAATGAAGAAATTTTCTCCTAAATTTTTTTCTGGAACTTATTAGGCGATCAAAATTTTCCTCCCTGAACAAAGAATATATTGCCTAAATAATATTTGATGGCTAAAAATTACTACTTTTGTTTAGATTTTTATAAAAGGTATTATTTTTTTTTTGAATTCAATATCTCAAAAATGGTCCAACATTTTTTGAAGAAGTGAATATTTCAAGCACTAAATAACTGAAAAAAATGTACTTTTTTAAAAGAACAGCTCTAAAGATTGTCGACACAAAATTTAAGAATGAAGTTTTTTTATTTTGAGAAATTACATATCCTATTTTTAAACAGACTTTTTGTTAATTTTTTACCGACAATTATCCGACGCTATTTAGTCAAGTTTTTTTAATTTCCACTTTAGAAGTGCGTCATTTAGCCATAAAAGAATGCATCGCAAAAATTATTAAAATATCATAAAAGCTCTGAGACCAGCTGTGGGCTTTAAAAGAAGGAGAAAACATCAAAAATCGCTGTTTATTAAAACTCAGACTAATTATTTCGTTGTACTTTTAAAAAAAATTCCTAAAAAACTTAATTTTTGGCCTCTAGGGTGACCTAATGCCTTTAATAAGCTGAATATAAAATCTTGAACTTGCTAATACTAAAGATTTTAAAATAAAACTCAAAATTAGGAATATTTTGCTTGTTTCAATCAATAAGCTTTGGTATTGGTATTGGTTAAATATGGTATTTACGCAACTAAGCTACTTAATTATCAATCTAAAAAACCTAATAAAACTTTCAACAAAGAATATTAATTCAATTCTTACAACACTTTACCTTATTAACAATTGGTTTCTACCAAAATCAGATCCTCCCACTTATTCTAAGGTTTATTCCAGAAAAGTTAATTTTTTTTAACACGTTACGATCCTACCTTCAAATAATAGCGCTGCGAATACACTATTGTACAAAAAAAAACACCCTTTAACATATATACATACATAATAACATGACGCGGTCAATGCAAAAGATCGCCCACAGCTAAAAAGCCCTTAATCGCCAGATAACATCACGATCAATTCCCTCAATCGATTAACAATCCAAATGCATTGATCACTAAATTGCAATTCAATGGAATCTGAATCTGAATCCGAATCACATAAAAACACGATCACAGGATATAAAAAAAAAAAACAAAAACAACCTCTTTTGCGATCCCAGTCAAGGCGGTTCTCCTATAAATGTATGTAGATAAGTTTGTGATACAAAAATAAAAAGGAAAGACTCAAAAAAAAAACCTCTTACTCAGGTGTGGCCCGACAGCACCTAATGGACACAGACATTCCCACATAATGTGCCCAAAACATCCTGTCTCCACGGCTCTGATGCTTCGGCTGTATGTATATGCATGGATGGACGGTGATGTCGTAAAAGTCAAGCCAGGCCAGGTACATACTCGTAACCAGTGGAGTCTCCTTTTTATTTTTTGTGTTGCCTTTAAAATTCCTTTTGGGTACCAAACCAATACCAGTCAAGTGTCGCACCGAATGGATTCGCTCATTGAATCGGACGAAGTTTTGGTCTTTTCTTATTCCCAGGCCCACTCACATTCTCACTAACTATGAGAGTTAAACCAGAGGAGTCTCAAGCGGATGGACAAACAAACGAAAAGAGATTTTTTTTATTCTTCTTCTTCTTCTTCAGCAACAACAACAGAAGACACAAAAAATAAAAGAAAAAAAAACAAGAAGTTGGAGGAGATATTGGATGAACACCGCTTGGACGTGCACGTGCATCTCATGAAAAGATCCCAACACTTGGATTTGGATCAAACGATTCTTGGAATTCTTAACCCGGTCTTTTGTTATATTCTTCGTCGTCTTCGTCGTCGTCATCATCATCATCATCATCATCGTCGTCGTCGTCGTCTACTTGTTGTAGTTGTTGTTGTTGTTAATAGTTTGTTCTTTTACATCACCAAACCAAGAGAACGAGAAGCAAACTAAGGCACTGTGGGACGAAGACGTTGAGTAATGGGTGTTTTTTTTTTTTAGAGTTATATAACTTTATATTCTGACAGCTGTCAAGTTATTTCTTTTAAGTGGTTTGACATTTCAACATAAATAGATTGACGCTTGAACAACGCTTCCAAGTTCGAAATACCTACCGCGAAATTTTGTTTAAGGAAGAAGTTATTTTGGTTGAACGGATTCGTCAAAAAAAACAAAACGACGATAATCCTCAAGTGAAAAACTGACTGTTTGATGTACTTTATGGGTTGGTGGAAGAATTAGTCCGTACTCCTTTAAAACGATGGACTGTTGCGTAGCGTTATGTTACGTTACCTTACGTTACAGTTAAATTAAATTACAGTTACGTTACGTTACAAAGAATGGTGACAGCCATGATTGCTGACTTTTTCGTTCATTAATTATTGAAAAACCATGATGTGCAGGAGCTGCGGTTTCAACAACACGGTGAAACGTGCCACAATTGATTTACTGAAGGAAACATTTTGTATTTACATAGTTTACGTTAAGAACCAGTGAATTGGTTTCCAACGTGAGTTAACGACGCTTGACTATTTTCTGTGGGGATATGTGAAGTCGCTATAAATTTTAATGTCAGAAGAGTATCTTTGAAATCAGGTAAATGTCACGTCCGCAAATATAAAAGTCATCTTTGTTTTATTCCAATTTTTAAAGTGCTTTACGTCTTTAAAAAAAAAACACCCTTTATAAGGAATTATTCAAAGATGGCATCATTGGCATCAGCAACAACAAGAACAGCATCAGTGACTGTGTGGCAAAGGCAATGCAATTGGTGATGGGCATTAAATTCCTCTTTGGAATAACACCTGAGGCTTTTGTGCTCTTCTGTAGTTTGTGAGTTGGTTGCATTGCATTGCTGCATACTGCATTCAATCCATGAGACTTCTTTGATGTTGCTAAAGGCATTGGTTACAATGTGAGTACAAGAAGAAAGAACAAGCAGCGAGAAAGATGAATTCTATGTGGTGATCTTTTTTGTGTTGTTTTATTTTTATTGTTAATTTTTTTTCTTCAGTTCGTTATTAATTTTTCTTTATTTTGTTTTTTTAGATCAAACCGCCTGAGCAAAGGAATTCCAGTCAGATGACTGATCCGCTTTTTGGATTTTTGGAGATGCTTTTCTGGCCCCTTTTGAATGACAATCGATCGTCCCCGTCGGTCGGAGTGTTCGTCATCGTCGTTGAAGTCTTGGTCGTCGTCGTTGTTTTTATTTTCGTGGTGGTAAGGTGCACACCTGAGAATTTTTACAACTGAAATATAAGATCTTAACGTAGGTAGAGGAGGTTTAGGTATCTCAAAAGTCTACCTACCTACCTACTGCAGAAGAAGATGTCCGTCGTCTTCGTCGTCGTCGTGATTGTTATATGGATGAAGAGAGCAGGAAGTTTTAGGTGGTTCCCCCGGTGCCATTGCCGGTGTGGTGTAATGTGAATAAGTTAATCGGTTGAAAAGTTATATAGGTATAGGCCTGAGGCTTAATTGGAACTGAGATTTTTCTTTGGAGTTCCGTCGGAAGTTTGAATTAATAGCAGTCAATCAGTGTAGACTTGAAAACAAGTCCAATTAGCTACGCTTATAGTCTTGAAATTTTAAACATTATTTGATTCACATAAGAATCTCACAATATTAAGCTTGACTATAAAAATAAGTTTATTTAATTTTAAACTATATCTACTTAAAATTGATTTAATTCCATTCTAACGTGAAAATTGATTTAGAATTGATTTAAAAATCAATAACAAATAAATCAAATGACTTTTATAAATAAGCAGACTTAATCGCTTAAACAAAAGCTGCAACACAACTTTCATGTTCGTTTTTATTAAGAAAAAATAACATTGTTTTAATAAGTATTAAGTGTAAGCCATCATCAAAACACTAAGCACAATCTATCAAATGACAGCTCGCAATTCACAACAAAAAGACGCGTTCCACAAACAACACATTTTTATTTCGATTTCAATTAAATCAGAACCTTCTTCTATGTACTTTACGCGGCTTTCTCATTGAAAAAAGCTACGTTTAAATTATTTGTACGAAATAATCAACGTTTTGAACGTATTCTTCCAAATGACAGCCCACAATTTACAACAAGAAGATGCGTTCTATAAACCAGCGGATATAACAAATTCTTTGAAATTGAAATAAGTCAAACCCAACTTGTTAAAAAGTTATTTTTTATTATTTCTAAGCAATAACCAAACAATTGAACGTAATTAGAAATAAATCAGACAACCTGCTAATTTTACAAAACGCAACATTTATGTTCTTTTTAACGCCAAAAAAAATAAATAATTTTAATTTATAATTTATAAATAATAAGCGCAATCTTCCAAACGACAGCTGACAGTCCAAAGCAACAAGACGCGTTCTATAAATTAGATGATAATTAATTCTTTCAATTTCAATAAAATCAAAAACTTTAAGCGATTTACTCCTTCAATTAAAAAAAATCACTTTTTAATTATTTCTAAGCAATAACCAACGTAATCTTCTAAATGTAAAAGTAAATAGAAAATTCTTTGATTGAATTTTAAAGCATAACCAACAAATTTAATGAAATGTAAATGAAATTTAAATAAGTTAAAACTAATTTGTTTATACCAATTTGACAGTTCCAGATTCTGATCCACATTCATGTGAGATAAATGTCAAAACTCGAAAATATTCTTATACGTGTAAGGTAGTGTTCACATTGGATTCTTTTGAAGCGGCTCAGTTTGACATCTCATTTTTTATCTTGTTGTACTTAATGATTGCAATGATAAGGCGGAATGAGGGAGATATTCCTAATTAAAAACAAGTGAGCAGTATGATAAAACGTCAAAGAGTTTAATGTGAACGCCATCTTAAGTCTGAAGCTTCTTTGACAAAAACTCATCCAGCTGTCATTTTGGGAAAACCGTCAGAAAACTAGAAGTCTGAAAATATTTTTAAGAACTTAAATGAATTTGTAGCTCTATTCACCAGAAAAAAAGATTATTTTGAAGTTAATAATTATAATATGATAGGGATCTTTTGCCAATTTGTAAATAGCTCTATTGATAAGACCGCTTATGGCTTGTTGTTTGCTCTTGGAATCGAAAAACAAAGACCATTACAAAAAAAATTATTTATTGTGTTATGTCCAAACTCAATTGTATTAAAAATATTGGTATTTCCATTAACTAATAATAATAATTCTTAGTTGTGCTGGGCCCACCCTATGTTCACACCCATTTTTCTTTCGCACTCAACAAGAACAAGACAAAAAATCCATACCTTCTTTAAGAATTTCCATCAGCAGCATGCATTTTTTTAGATACCTATAACATCTGACTTAAGTGAAAGATCGTTCCGTTCGTGTTGTGAAATAAAGCAATTAGACATACCAGATTATCATTGGGACCGATCTTAATCCTTGCCTTTTATGCAGACATGTCCTGCCAAAAAAAGACATCCATCCTAGGTAGGTCTACTGGAAATCATTTACCTTACATAGTGTGTTAATGATCACCTCAGTTCAGCTCAGCTCAGATCACAGACGATAATGACAGCCACAGCAGTAAATGGCGACTTACTGCTGGAACACAATGGTGTCGGAGCCGGAGTCGGAGTCGTAACTGGAATAGCTGTCAAAGTATTCAATGTACGCAAATGCAAATGAACGAACACAACGCGACGCAACTGGAATCGGAGCCGCAGCCGGAGTCGGAAGAGTTGACTAACTTTTAACTTTGTCGTACGACACATGTGACGTTTCAATTTTTGAAGTGAATAACTTGGTGATTATATTTTTTTTTAATAGTTTTTCAATAAAAAAGTGGGAAAATATTTAAATAAGAAATAAAAGTGAACAAAAAAATATTTTCTGAGAAATTTGATGTGGTTGTAAACTGCAAATATACCAAATAACATCAAAAAGCCGTACGACACATTGTGTGCGTACTTTTTGTGAAACGTACGACAACTTTTCCGACTCCAGTTACGACTCCGGCTCCGATTTTGCATTGTGTTCCAGCAGTTAGACTCTGCCATCATTTGATCGTTAACAATGAGCGCGCAGCTAAAACACAAAACCATCATACCATTGCTGCTATGCAGACCGCACAACCACCAACCGTACAGATTTGACTTACAATCCGCATCTAATTGCGTTCCAAAGAAAATGTATGTATATGCAACCACCAACCATCGACTAGCTCTAGCGACAAGCCGCCATACCTGACACTGCGAATACACACCTCAATTGACACTTGAATACATCGAATGTCCAGCCAGCAGACGACGTCAACTTAATCATCCCATCCTGAAGCCAAATCGGACAGGCCCAGCAGTCGCAAACGTGAATAGCAAACGCAGTCGCATTCGCAGTCACAGACGCAGACGCAAACGCAGCTCCAGCTTATAGGCACCGCACATCAGGCAAGCAACTAAAAGGTAAACTAAACTGGAATTCCAGCCCCGTTGAATATCAATTATTTGCTCGTTCGTTTGTTTGACAGTTGCGAATGCGCGCATCGGAACTGTTTGCCTAGATCTTAGCTCTGTTCGCCTATCGTTTTTCGTTTTTGTTGTACCTACGTTCATATGAAAAAGCAGGTATAAGCTGATATAGCAACCAAGTCTATATGCTCTATGGTGGTGCACAGGTGCGTCTAATTATCATTTCCTTAATCGCCATAAGCTACCCACCACCAAGCGGTTTGGCTAGTAGCTGAGCTGCACAACCAACGGTGCAACATTAGCAGCTTACACACGTGCAAATAATCTGGAAAACCTGAATCCATCACAAGTATTAGCGCAATCTCCATAGAGTCTTTAGAAGTCGAAAACCAAGTCCGGTCTGGCAGCTACCTGGGAGCTATACACATGTTGCTGTACTATGACCGTGGACCTGATGCAAGGCCTCTCTCTATCTATCTTTATTTTTTGTTGTGCCCGTAAATGGGAAATTTTCCAGAGACAATCGTTCATCGTTCACACCACACACCGAGCGTCGGTCGAGCGTCAAGCGACGAGGTGTGTATTTTTGGGAAAATATTATTGTTGAACGGCAAATTGATTCATTATCATGCGAAGATTCGATTGGAAATGCGGAGATAGAGATGGCGAGTTCATTATTCTACCTTTAGTTGGGCTACCTGTTAAGATACTGTTATTTTATTGTTGTCTTAAAGTAATTTACGACCGACGACGACCACGACATCGATCCAGTATTAGGTTTTGAAGCCCCTGGCCTCTGCCTCTTCCCCAGTGCTCTGTGTGAATGCGCTTCATAAATTTTCTAATGCTTTCCATAGAAATTAGACGAACAAGCGTTAGACTACAAAACGAAAACGAACAGACCCAATGTGCAAACGGTTTCGATTGTCTGGTTCACTGAAGCGGTTCGCGCGGCTCTCATTGGTGATAGTAGATGTGCTGGCGTGCATTACAGGTGCGTCGCAGGTGTTTCCCACACAATTCGTGTGAAAATCGCAATTAAATGAGTTTTTCATGAGGTTTTCTTGGCTCGCAACTCGATTTTCATTTCAACATGCATAAATGTATTTTTATCCTACAACAAGTGGCAAGCAAGTGTTATAGAGCTTTATGCGGCTTGGCTTTGGCTTTGGCTCAGCAGGTACTAGGCAGCGAAGCAGCTCAGAGCAGCATAACGCTGCTGATTTGGTGAACTGTTCGCTACCTTTTGTGGCTACAACAGCAAGCAGCTGGCTATGTTTGACATTTGTACGATGACTGGACGTGACGTTATGTGAACGCGAACGCAAATGGCTAGTTGAAGTTTCAAATTCGTATTCATGTGAGTTGATATGACTTGGTGGCGGCGAAGGCGGGAGCGGCATAAGCGGCAACATGAAATTTCATTGGAGATTCGATTGAAATTTGAATCGCGAGCTTGAGTGCTCACCTGAAGGTGAATCTACTACATAATGTAAATGTAAATATATGTACCTTTATATGCAAAACCTAGATTTTGTGTAGTGGAGATGTACATCGTAAATACACACGAGGTTGTTTTAATTTGATCCCGGGCACTGTTAACGGTCTATTTTGACAGATTATCTATGACATTTGCTGTCAAATATAAACTGTTTAAAGTTAGTTTATTCTTTTTTTTTTTAAATTAATTAATACCTTGTAAGAATCTACCTATGCTCGTATAATTCTATATTGTGTTTAGAGAGCTTTTGGTCACGATTAAACATTTAATTTTAAGCTGGTTCATTTTGGAGGGGAGATACATAGATAGGTATGTAGGTAGGTCTGGCTGCGGTACTTTTGTGTAGATATTATTGTTTGATTTTGTTTGTTGATTATAATTTTTGAATCGATTTGGTATTCCTATCGACTTAATTGAAAGTATACACGCCATGAATGGTAATTGACGATTGAATAACACCAAATTGTAGCTTATTTTATACCTTATAGTAGGTAACTTGTTATTAATGAGTTAAACGAATTTTTAAAACAAGTTTTCGCACAAAGTAAGTAAATATACCTGGACTTGTATACCTATGTATATTTACTTAAGTACTTATAGATAGATACTTATTATAAATAGATGGACATGTTTGATTAAAAATAAAACTCTATAGGTATGAAAATTGAATATGAAAATAAAGTGTATGAAATAGTGTGTTGTAGGTTTATTTTGTGTGATGTATGACATGATTGACGTTGATGAAATAGAATATCTTATTATTATACTATAGAGGTTTTATAATATGTTATGTAAATTTACATGTTTTATTTACATTTTGTCAATTTCAAGGAAATGTCTCCCGCTGAATAACTAACTTATTATCTCATTTCGAAATGAGTAAGTTAGTTTCCCTTTAAATTTTTGCGTTAAAATAAGTTTCAAGAGAACATTTTAAGACTTTTTATTTAAACAATTTTACTTTTATTTTTATCTTATGAATAAATAAAATCTAATTGTAAACTAATTTTTATGATCTGTGAAAATCATTTTTAGGCTACGTGTAAACTTGCTTCTTGTCTCCTTGAATGCTGCCCATTTTTATTGTACAAATTCGAATGCGTTGATTTTTCTGGAATGCGGATAAAAATTAATTTCATACCAAACCCACAACCGAGTTTTCGGAAATAACATAAAAAGAAAGCTGAACAAAATATGAAGATTTTGTTAAACTTGTTTTCATTATCTCAAGCATCTATCATTAGAAAAAACGTCATTTTCTTTTGCAAATCCTGGAACTCCCAATGCGGCCGATAACTCCTTCACTCAAAATCACCAAGGTTGCAAATTTCAAAATTGGTTTTATGACAAAAAAAATTGCAAGCTATAATGATGATTTTTAGCTTATACTGTTTTAAAATTTGTATATTAATAAACTTTGACAGGGCAGAATTGTATACTTTTTTAGTAATATTTTTTAGTATTAAATATCTTACAGAAAACCATCAATTCGGGAACGTTTTTCTAAGTTTTACAAAATGAACAAAAACAAAACAAAGCACATAATTTAAGCTTTGTTTAATAACATGTGTGTATTATGTATCTATATTAAATAAGCAATAATGAAAACAATACATACAAAATCTTCTACAGGCAAAATACGTCAAAACATTTATTTTACGATAAATAATCTGACAGCCAGCTTTGTTATTGTTGTCTTCCTCGACTGACGTTTGACACCGAATGGCTGCGTTCACTTAAAATTATTTTTGATCGATTATCGATATGTTCACTGAAATGACTTGTGCGGTATCGGACAAACTGTTTTTTCATTTTTATAGTTAAAAATAAATAATATTTAAATATCTTTTCTAAAACTAGATTTTGTATATACAAAATACGGTGTATTAAGTAATGACCAGGGTTAAATACCTTACATTTTTCAATCATATTTTGGACTTATTGTTGAAGATTGTACAAAAGGACGCGTTCCCGAAATGATTTTCTATGCGTGTATATTGATTTCATTTAAAATTAACTTTATTAATAAATTATATTGTTTGATGAACAAATAAAACAGGTTAGTTTTAGTATTTTATTATTTTTTTTTTCTGAATTAAGTCCAGATTAAGGCTAGCAATTCTGCACCTTGATGATTTTAGGCCCTAAACATGGATAATATTGTAAGAAATAGACAAAAATTCAACAATTTCGACGCGAAATATTTCTTTTGATAGCAGCTGTTTTGTTTATATTTAATTGAGCGCTTAATGTTGCGAAAGGTTTGTTTGCTTGTTTGAATTTCTACTTGTTTTTGACAGGTTTAATATAAAACTTATGGTTTACGAAAATTTGCTTACGAATAATGTATGTACTTAAGTTTTCAATGTGGGTTTCCGGCAAACCCGATAATTTCGGGTTTGGTATTAAAAATCTATAAGAAAGGTTTGGTTATTTTGTTTAAAGATTTAAAGACCAAGAGTAAGTAAGTTTCGCATTGGAGAAACAGTCTTTTTGAAAGAGAAAATGTTTTTTGAAGCTTGTAAAGCCTCCTCGTCGCGACACTAACCGATTTTAAATTGAAATGGTCGCAAATCAAAATCCAAACGACCTTCGTATCTTGGAAACATACGAACAAATTGCTTTGCGATCCTGCCAGCTGTCAAAGAATCGGGATGAACATGATAAATATTTTCCCCATTATTCAAAACAAACAAACCAACTGATCTGTCATTTCGAAATTTTTTTATCATAAAAGAGATTGTAATTTTTTTCTAAAATTTTCCGACGGAATCATACATAGGAATTTAGAGTAAAAGAAAAGACCTATTTTTTTTCTCCGTTCAACTGTCAATATTCTTTTCTTGGTTCTGAATACAGTTTGTCAAATTTTAAATTGTGGTTCTTATTTTTGTATGCAATGCGTTCAGAGCTTCAAAGTTTTATTTGTTTTTTTTTTTTTTTGACTTAAGGGACGGTTTCTTTATATTAAGAGGGCGTCCATAATTAGCTCAGAAGAAAATACGACAATCTGAGTAACAAACTGTATACAAAAATTAATTTCAGACTTAGGACATATATTTAAGTAAACATGTTCTGTAATTATCGATTTAATAAAATTCGTTAATATTTCAATGTCAAAACTTATCACCATATTAAAAGCAGGCGAAAAAAAACCATGTCGGAGGCAAAAAAGCCAGGCAAAGCAACAAATAATTAATTTAGAAAATTTATTGATTTTTGAGTATTTTGGATACTTTGGCTTGTAGCATAGGGCAACATAGTTAGTCTTCTTGTTGCAGCCCAGCGTCCGTTCCTTTGGCAGTCCCGCATTGATATGCCCTTCATCATATATATGTACGTGGATTCATTTTTTCAACGAGAACGCTAGTTGCATCCCGATAAAGTCGGTACAGTTTCTGATAATTCGCTCTTTCAGCATTTCGAATGAGTCAGTGATATCCCGAAGTCTTTTACGCATCTTTTTGCTTCGCATGCGTCGTTGGTTGACATAATACTACTTTTTTTTAAATTATAATGCAACTTTTAGCTTTCTTCTTTGTTTTTACTTTTTTTGTGACAGGAGATTGACAGTTCAACTTATCACCTTCCAATGGATATTCCAGTCACCTTTTGGTAATTTAACTTATTGCGTTCAGTAATAGAAACACGATTTTTTCCAGAGGTGATAACTAAATAATGGCTAGTTTCATTTTTAAACGAAATGCGAAAAGTTATCGCCTAAGTTATTGAACATGGATACAGAACTCTGAACAGAAGAAAAATCATTTTGAATTTTATTTAAATGCAAATCATACTGCCTTTGAATTATTTCCTGTTAGACCTAAATACTTAGTAGCCGTGTTTTTTTGGTATTCCATATATATTATCATCCGTAGTAAGATTCTACTTTAACTTTTATCGGTAGTATTCATACTGCGGATATTGTTTTTGTTATTCGTGTAAAATCCTACTATACTATTGATAGATTTTCCAACAAAACATTGGTACTAATACTTTATTCAAGGATGCATTAAAAAGACTGGTTTTTAAGCAAATATTGACAATTTATCGACTTGTAAACTAAACATATTTCTGGCAACATTTTTATCATATTTAAAAATAGGCAAGTGCTAGGAAAATAACAAAGGACCTTAGAGGACATACCGTTGTATTGATTATAAAAATTGAAGGAAAAAGCAGATTCTTGATGTGCGGCTGCATTAAGAAGCTCTATATACAGTACGTCCTAGATTGATCGCATGAGTCACTGAATTGTTTAGGGGACGAGGGGTAGATATGCATCTAGTTATTTTGATACCAAATTTTGTAGTTGTAATAATTTCCCTTCTCTTTCGGATATGTATTTCCGATGCGTCAGAAATATCATAGGCCTAAATTCAACGCAAGAAACTAAGAATCTTTGTCATATTTAGGTCGTCTAAATTCAGGTAAGAAACCACTAGGACTAGTAATTTCAAATATTTTGATTAAATTTTTGCGTGGGTACAAGTGCTTTAAATAATTAACATCATAGGTTACTTTAGCAATGCAGTTTTCTGTTTGGATTATACTACATTTTCTACTAATCCCTTTCAATGTTTAACGGTATATATTTTGATGAGCACAGCACCTAATATACAGCCTCAAAGGCTGATGGTGAGCATAATAAAAATTCGCAATGAAAATTTACGAGCATATTAAACAGTCGGCTTTTCAAAATTATTATTATTGTAAATTTTTATTATCCATCTAATTATATTTTTCATAGCCACATTTTCGTCATATCTATACAGAAAGTATAGGTATAATATTTTTGAATGCATATTCATCCAGCTATGTATATAAATAACATAATATCTATATGGGAAGCCCATATTAATGATGATGATGGTTGGGGTGGTTGTTGCTGGTGGAAGTATTTTTTTGCAATATGCTTGCAATTGGTTGTAAATTACAAGTGTACATATATTTAAGAGCATCAGTGTTCTAAAGAAAATTTACATTTCAAAAGATATTTTCACTCAGTTAATATAGTTTTTGTTATTTTTATTTTTGGCAGTTCGCAGAGATGATAGAAGGAAAGATTTTTAGTCATCATCTTTTGAATTTTTATTCTCAAAAGTCTTGACGTGATACATATGTATATAAAACCATGTACATACATATGTACTATGTGGATAATTGATGATGCTATGATTTTTATTACAGTATGTCAGAAGGTGTTTATTATATCTAAAATTTGATTTAGTGCTTTTTGGGTATTTTGTGGTTGTGGTTCTGAATATTTTCTAATTATTACACTGTGAAAACTTAAACGTGCCTAGTGAGAAAGGCGTATAGTTTAAAAGTGACCTTTATGAAAATATTTTCTTAATTATTCTCTAGAATGTTTTATAGCATTCACATGCACTCATTACTGGTTTTAATGCAACGCTGCCGGAAAACCTGGACAAATCAGATAAATTCCTGATGAATTGTCAAATCTTGCTGAAGAGAAAAGTGAAAGCAGTTTGACATTCTCAACTGTCATACCATAGGCAGCAACTGTCAAAACTTCTCATGCAACTAAAAACAAACCCTTTATTAATATACAAACAAAAATGAAGAAAATGTCAAAATGAGTCGGTATAAAAGAGTCAAAGTAATGTAAAGTGACATTTAAGAAAAAATAAAACACTAATTTAAAATGACAGATAAAAAGGAGAACAGTGAAACAAATATTAAAAAGAAAAAAAAAACTAAACTATTCTTACATTGGGTTCTCTACTTTGGCAAAAATATCCAAAGTAGAGAATAATTTTTCACATATTACAAATACAAACTCTTCACTGCCGATGACAGGAGAAGTAGGATCCAAAAGTGGATAGAATTTTGACATTTGCTCGAGTATCGAATATAAATGATGGTAGAATTGATAACTCTTGTGTATCTCGAAGGCACGTTCGTAGAGTATGGTAAGTAATTAATTTTATTACTTTTCTAGCTACCACTTTTACTGTTTGCGTTACTTTGTGAGATTTGATGTTTTATATGCAACCAAAGTAACGCAAAAAAACGCGACAGAGTTAAAAATTTTATTGACAGTTTTTTATAAGAAAACCACTGCATTTTTTATCGTGTTGGTCTCATAGAAAGCTGTGTAATGTCTTCTAAGCCAATGAGTATTTTTGAAAAGCCTTCAAAAAAATTTAAAGATAAGAAAATTCAAATCTTCCTTCTTATTCTGGGTTTCTACGTTGCTTAGCATAAAATCGATCCCTGCGCGTCTTTTTAATCTTTTTTTATAATAAATTGTAAAACTTAATACATACAAATATATTTTTGTATTTGCGAACTGACTCGACTAAGTTGTATAGTTATACAGAAATAGATATCATATACATATACAGAAATATATATAAGCTGTAATATTTTTTTTGTTATTTTTCAAAAAGTTGGTTTCAATAAATATAGCGCCATCTATTGCACGAGAAGTTTTACACACAGTTGGACCATAATCTACGAATGAAGTCCTTTTCATTTAGTTTTTATTTCATTTAGCTTCAATATAAAAAATAAAAATATGAAAACAAATTAAATATAAATTGTTCTTGATATTTTCTTAACGTTTTTATTTATAATATATAAATTATTCTGAAAATACGGCTATTCCCTAAATTATTAAGTTACATTCATGTAAACTATACTGATGAAAAATGAAATCTTTATGAAAACAGAAAATTTATTTTGGTACGTAAACACTTTTATTATATATATTTTAATTCTGTTGGATTTGAATCAATTGTACTTTCTGAAAAAAAAACCTTATCCCGTTCGTAAACATCTGACTAATTTAAATGGCGTTCATAAACAAAAGTTGATATTTAACTTGTCAAAAGTTGATTTATTTTCATTGTGAAAAGAATTGATTATTATAGGTATAATTAGTCATTTGACATTGAACTTATTCCATCATAATTTGGAATAAGTTTAAAACGCAATAATTATATAAAAGCTTTAAATTAAGTCACGTTCAATGAACATCATCACATATAAAACTTGAAAAGGTATGTTCGTTTTATTTTTTGTAAACGTCACTTTTGACACGTATTCAGAAGCAAATGTATTAAATCCAAAAAACTCACTCTAATATACAGGCATATACAAATTGATTGTTTATATAGGAAAAGGATATGAATGTCAATGTTCTATTGATTTAAAACAGAATGATACCGTTGTAAAATGACATATTTATGAACATATGCATTCTTGTGTCACAAAAACTTATATATCAAACAGCCTACGAACATACCTACGCTAAGAATGAAAGAATTAAATTGCAAACACACTCCTCTGTAGGTAATTCAAATCATTAAAATTAATCAGCAATTTATATTAATCTTGTCACCATAATCTTAGTTTTTATACCCGTTAGGTACATATTATTATTAGTATATTATAATTAATTTCCAGCATCAATATAATGACATTAAAACGTTCCAACCGATGAATTTAATTGCCTCCTAAGAAGCGGTAATAATCCATACGAGATGTCCCTCACACCTCTTGATCAAGCTTCCAATAGACATGCTCATGCCCACTCAAGACTCACAGTGGACAACCAACGCGCAACCGACGGACAGACATCCAGACATTAAGTTTGTTTTTAGACCAATTCAAATGCTAGGTACGAGTATATTGTAATTCTCTTGCTTTATTATTGTCCTCTATATAAATTTCGATTCATTCATTGATTTTCCGGTCATTAATTGTTTTAATTATTATTTATTGCATGCGATTTTTTATAATTCAATTGATCGCATTCCCATCGCATCAAGCGCAAATCCCCATAGCCCAAGCCCCAGGCCCAGACCCCAGACCCAGCTGTGCCTCTTTGTGGCATTATTATATAGCAGCAGCTTGTAGCCAAGTTATAGCCATGATCAGATCATTTTCATTTCTCCACTCAACTAAAAAACTATAAGTATGAGTATTTAACGCTTTCCCGGTTCGAACAACTGTTGATGTTGATTTTGATGTTGTTTGGTCTTGAGTTTGAGACTTGACGTTTGATATGTAGACGTAGCCAGAGTGTTAATATTGACTCTTGACTGACTTGACTTGAATTGAGTTTAAGCTGAGATTTCACGCGAACACCTGATCAAACTTTTTACGCCTGGGATGTTTGCTTATCTCTTGGTAATATACGCGAATGAAATCACAATAATTACCACCAATACACTGACAGCGCAGTCTCTCGCAAATCAAACATCAGACTCATACACAGACAAAACAATCAACTTTTTTTTTCTTTGAATCAGTTTATAGAAGTGGACAGGGTTGCCATTTTATGAAATACCTCAAAAGTCCAAATCAAAAAAAAAATATGTAGCTCAGAAGTAGAGTTGAAAAATTAGCCCAATTTCTATAGAAAATCTGGTAGCGTTATCAATAATTAGAAGCTCGATAGCCCAATTAGAATATATTTTTAGTCCACAATCGAAGCCAAAAAAGTAGCCCAAAATAGACCAATTCCAATAGAACATTTAAATCACATAAGTAGCTCATAATCGGAATAAAAAAGAGTCCAATTTCTATAGAAAATCTAGTAGTTTATTTAATTTTAAAATATTTGTAGTCCACAATCCCAGTCGAAAAACTAGCCCAAAAAGTAGCCAAATTTTAATAGAACGATACCTACCTCTAATTAGAAGCTTTTGAAAAAGAAATATTTGACTGTTAACAGTCGAATTGTTTTTTCTGAACACCGTTTAATTTTAATAAATATGATTTAAAATATAACCAGCATAAGTGTTCATGTAATGGTTGGTCTCATCAGAAGATGACCACTACACCTTGTCTTGACGCATATTTTCTCGAATAAATCGAGATTCCATATAATCCGAAAATACAAAATAATAGGCTATTTTTTACATAAAATCTAGCACCTTCAATACGAATCGATCGCCCACTTAAAAAATATTTAAAGCCCAAAACCGGAGCCAAGAAATTAGCCCGAATAAAAAGCTGATTTGATTTTAAAAAGAAAATCTAGTAGCTTCAATTAAAAGCTCGATAGCCCAATTTAATAATACTTGTAGCTCAAAATCAGAACCAGGAAATTAGCCCGAATATAAAACGAATTTCAATATAATGTCTGGAAGCTTCAATTAGAAGTGCGTTATCCCAATTTAATAATATTTGTACCTCAAAATCTGAACCAAGAAATTAGCCCAAATAAAAGCTCAATTTCAATATAATGACTGGTAACTTCAATTTAAAGCTGGATAGCTCAATTTGTAGCTCAAAATTGGAACTAGGAAGTTATCCCATATAAAAGCCTTATGTCAACATCATGTCTGGAAACTTTTTTTAGAAGTTTGATAGCCCAAAATCGGAGTTAAAAAAGTAGGCCAAAAATAGCCCAATTTCAATAAAAAAAAAACATGTGGTAGATTTGATTTGGGCTACTTATAGCTCAATTCTGAATGTGATGTCGTACTGGGAATGGGGTGGTTTGAGAGTTAACCTCTTGTCGTTAATTTTGGAAAAAGATAGCCCAAACAGGAAAATAGCTCATTCTGGCAAGCCTGGAGATGGGGTGCTGTTGAATAAAGCTATTTGTCTGTGCATTGTGGTGTGTTATCTATGGTGAAGATCAATTGTACAAAACCGTGTATACGAGTATGTTGTGTATTGGAAAAGGTATTTCTTCCGAATGGCGCCGCCGCTTTCTGGAGCCGATACCTATACCTACTTTATACCTGATGATGAGAACGAGAAACTAAATGCGGTAAAGGGGGGCAAACTAGCGGAGCACATTCATTAAGCTCTGACTGACTGACGTCATCACCGCTAAATGTCAGGTGTGCGGTATTATTTATGAAGCGCTTATTTTTGTTTTCTTTAATATGTTTTTTGTTTTGTTTGTTTTGTATTTTTAATGATCTCTTGAGAATTTCTCATTCCAATGGCTGCTTTTGCTATACAATGATGGTTGTTTGGGCTTTCGTCTGGGTTTTCTTTTGAAAAAGTTTTGTGAACCTATTTAATGAGATTTCGTGCGTTGCTAAGAGGCTTGCTTTGAGTATGGAGATGGTTGATGGAGTTATGAAAAAGCAAACCGTGTGAATGGTAAATGTTGACATGGATGAGACTTTTTTGGTTAAATAATTTTTGTTATTAAACATACAATGTGGTAGAAATTACTTTGCGTATATTTACCGTCGTCGTCGTTGTCGTGAAGGTAAAAAAGATAATACGAGTTATTGTGATGGTAATTATATATTGTGACTTGTTTACATTTCTCGGAATGAATAATACTCAAACTTGTTGATTTAATATTGTGTTTCCTTTTCAGGTGGATTTGGGTTAGTCGAAAACAAGTAAATATGTCACATCTGCTTGTTGGTCCATAAATTACAAAGTTGTTTGTACTTTAAATTGAAACAACTTTTTTACTCAACTTCTTAAAACATTACAAAATATGTAGGTACAAAAATTTGATTTGTTTTTAGAGCCCTAAAAATCAATATCATGGCCAAATTTAAGAAAATGTGAATAGATAACATACATTTCAAAAGAAGTACGTACACGCCGCAGTAAACACTTTTACCGTCGTGTTTTGAGTGACCTTAACTAAAGGTGGCCACAGACGACGAACATGCTCGCGCAACATGCTCGCCTGCGTTCCTCCACAGACGGCGAACATTGTTCGTGAACATTCATTTCGTTTTGAATCTCCGAGGAGGAAACATCATGTGTGATGAAAAAGCGCAAGTCGTTGCCCTTATGATGATTTAACTCTGCGAAAGGAAAAAAAATCACCAGATTTTTCAAATTTTCTGACTTTGGCAAGTTCTAGCCTGTATGATGCACGCAAAGATTTATACTGTTTTTTTCACACTGTCAATTGTCGTACTTTGGTCTATTTCCTTATATTTTTTAATATATTGTTCCAAGATTTGTTTTTTTCAATTTTATTCTTATAACTGTCACACACACAATTCCAAATCGCATCTTCACCGCGCGAAATTTGGATGAATTCATCAATGAAATCACGGCTTACGCATCTTGCACATGAGCAACGAACTGCGAATAATGTGTGGTATAATTTTGAGGTTAAGTTGAGAGCGAACAATTTATTCGTTGCAGTGTGGATGGTATGTGGAACGCGAATAGAGTTTGACAGTTCGCAGCAACCACACTGCGATTCGTTACTACCAAATTGTTTTTACAAAATTCTCTTGTTTTAGAGAACAAAATGCAAATTTTATTATCCAAATATTAGTGTCAATTGGTTTCTTATAATTTAAATGTGTTTTTGTGTGGAATTGCCTTTTTGAAATGTGTAAAATCACGTTTGTTCGTCCATTCGCAGTTCGCAGTTCGTTGCTCATGTGCAAGGCACTTTACTGTCACCATTATTTTTCTTCCGCGATGTGTACTCTACGAAAATCTGAATAAAAATGAAGTTTTGCTCGCGAACATCGCCACAGACGACGAACATTGAAACCGGCGAACACGATGAAATCGAAAAAAAGTTTAAGTTGGCAACACTATTTTAACTATCTGCCATTTTGACAGCTGTCAAGTGATTAATTTTAATTTTGGTTAAGCATTTCAATAATTGAAGCCACATTTAAGGATATTCTTAAGGTTCGGCTCAAAATGACATCTGTTTTCCTAATCAAACCCCACGAGATCTTAGACCGACCCATACAAAAAAAACAAAGATGAAAGTCTCAATCCTCCCCTTTTTTCACGAACCGAAATACACAAAAATGGTATTGGAATTTTAAGCAACCTCTTAAAAGAAATCTAAAGAAACGCACCATTAAAATCTTCGCTGCACTGCCACCGCCATTTCAAAGCGAAACAAAAATCAACTGCATTTCATGTCAAAACTTATATCATGACAGATGAAATCTTTGGACCATTTGAATGGACTTGCAAACATGACAGTAGTTGCCTTTCAAATAATTGCGATTGCCACCGCCTGATATAGCTCACCTCACATATAGAAAATCCTTAACTAGCCCACTGCCCGTCTGTCCATTCCGATAAATTGTATAGCTCTGGTGTAGTGTAGGCTCTGATCTGCCTATATTACGTATGTATACCATTGATGAATATGCATGAACATTGCGCGCTCCTTTCGAATTCCTAGACGAATACACAATGGCTCTAGCCGCCTTGATTAACTGCCATTTGCGGATAGACATTGATAAATATCATCCCACACCTTTTCATTAATGGTTCTCCTCTAAAGTCAGCACCATCGACGATGATGACGACGACTTCGACGCCGCCGCCGCTGCCATCTATCGACGATGCGAAGTGAATATTCTCCTTTGAATAGACATAGACACAACTTGAAATTCGCACTAGCTCGCAGACTTAATTGATTCATTGATCTGGCATCAGATCAGCACTCGGAGACAGGCTTTCGGAAAGAGGCGGTTCTCCAAACAAAATTAACTATAAGTGCGCCGACAATGCGCTCAGCGGCGGCATCAGCATCAGCACTGGGCATGGGCAATTCTCTGCTGCTCTCTGCACCGCCGCCGCCGCTCTGTGCGATGGTTTGTCGGCAAGCTGCATTTCAAATTCAGAACCAACGTTAAGAGAAAACGCTATTTTACCTATCTAGCGAAGCAGATCTACTGCCTACTGCTCACAGCAACAACTGCACTGCACTGTATAGATCGCGGATTGGGGGCCAGTGTGCATGGACCATTAGAATGACCATCATTCGTGCAGTTGCCGATGACTATGCCGGTGGCCAGCGCAGCGCTGCGGTGACATTGAAAAATGCACTATGCACTGTATGGAGCCGAATCTGAGTTCTGAACCGAGTGGAGCCTGCAAAACATGTGTTCATTGTGCCCAAAGTCCAAACTCAAGCATGACGACGCTGAAGACTGTGCTGGCGACAAAGACGACGATGGCGACTACGGCTGCGGCTACGGCGGCTGGGTTGAAAACAACAACTGGCAAAGGCAAAGCATTCGCCCCTTTTGCTTAGTTCCGCCAATAAATAATCGCATTTGCGACTCGGACTTGTCTCTTATTATATTTGCGCGGCTTTGATATTAATGCGGCAGAGTTAGGTACAACTGCGACAGCAGTGGCGCGGCGTGCGATAATATGGTACTGGAACTTCCTCTATATCCTCATGCCCATGCCCTCTCATGGTTTCCGCCAGATTGGCTTCGGCTTGAAATGTTTTGGTATTACAATGCTAACGTTAACGTTGCTAGAATGGCGCGGTGGCGTTGCCGTCGTTGGTTGGTTGTGGCGCTGTTGTTCGCAAAGAGAAAACAACAACAACAACAATGACGATTGTCATTTTAAACCAGGCTTCGGCTTATTCTGCATTAGCAATAGTTGGTCGTTTCGTTTCTGCGGAGTAGAGTTGATAGTTGTGTGTGCAATTGTGCATGCCATGCCAATGCAGTGCCACTTCAGCAGAGTCGTTGACTTGTAAGCGCCACTAACACTTTTTTAGTCTCGAGTTGGAGTCGGCGGAGGAGAGTATTTACTTATGTACTCTCATAGTTTGCTCAGCTCACAAATTCGCGGTGGTGACGATTAATAGTTTTATATGCAGTACAGTGTAATGGATATGCACAGTGATTGAATGCGATTGTTAACTGATTGTGCTTGTCATTGTCTTAGAAATTACTTCTTTTTTGTAGTAATTATATACATGTCGTTGGCTTTTGTACTCGTATAGGTTGTGTACTTGGGCTAAGGTTGTGTATGCACTTTGAGAAGAGAAACGGACTAGTTTAAGTGACAGCTAACCAGCTGTTTTTTCATTGAAGGTTGACATTTCTACTAGCGCTAAACAGCTGCGCAAACACAAATAACTTAAGATATCTGTGTACTTGCTATAATTATAGGAAAATACCTACCATGTGTGGTATTTGCTGCACGTCCAGTTTGCTATATATTGCCTCAAGTAAATTCAATTTAATTGGAATTTATGTGAGAAGACTTTAACATTGATGTAAGCAAATTTTGTTAGATTTAAAAAAAAAATAAAAAAAAATAAACCTTTGATTGTTTCCGCCCGGGTTCGAACCGGGGACCTTGTGCGTGTGAAGCACACGTGATAACCACTACACTACGGAAACTGTTGAAAAATGGTGGTCAAATTGCGCACTCACGATTTTTATAGATGGTGTAGGTTACACTTGAAAAATTGAAACAATTTTATAGCAAAAAAGAGAACGATGTGGATTTTTAGAAAGAAGACTCATTGCTTTCATGGGTTTCTACTTTTTTTTTCCCTCTAGCAAAAGTGAACTCACTTAAACTGTCATTATAGCTGACATCTGTCAAAATAATTTACATTAATATTAGGTAAACTAAATGAGAATGACAAGAATGATGCGATGTGATGGTCGACATTGAGAACTAATGTTGCATTGGTTTGTCTGTCAATTACAAATTCTTTTAAGAAACTTTTGTTAAGTCTCATGTACATGTCACAAATTATTGACATTCGAATTGCGGATGGTGGCAAATTTTGACATTAAATTCTACGATTGTTCAATATTTGATGTTAAATTTTAACGTATTTAATATTCTCTACTTAAATACTTAAGCTTTGAGTTAAAATTTCAAGGGATTTATAATATGCAGATTTTTGAAATTCGGCACATTTTTGTGGATTGTAAATATAAATTTGACAGTTCTTTACAATTGACAATTTGTTTATAATATTTACACAGTAAAATAAGCCTGATAGATCTGGAAGAATTGTAAATGCAGATAGTTATGCTTTGTTAATTAACATTTAAAGTTCTTGACAGTTGACAGTTTGTTTTTAAAATTTAAACTGTAAAATAAGCTTGAGGGACCTGGAATTATTTGAAATGCAACCAGTTATACTTTGATCTTTAATTTTTACGGATTTAACATTTGTCGATTTGTGGAACTCACATAGGTACTATTCTTGTGGATTGTGAAGTAATCATTGGACAGTTTTTGACAACTGGCAATTTGTTTTTAAAATTTAAACTGTAAAATAAGTGTGAGGAATTTGGAATTGCAGATAATAATGCTTTGATTTTAAATTTTAAATAATTTTACAATTTCTAATTTGTGGAACTTGGACCATTCTTGTGAATAATGAATTTGAGTTCGACAGTTCAGTTCTGTAAAATAAGCCTCTCCTCACATATTTAACCTTAATATTCAATGGATTTTACATTCACCGGATTGTGGAACTTATCCCGTTCTTTTTAATTGCGAATAAACATTTGACAGTTCTGTTGACAATTATTTTTTCTGGTTCTGGAATAACTTTGAATATATATACTTGAGCGGAAATGGATCGGTTTTCTCTTGAAATATAGAAAAGAAATATGTGTACTGTGGTGAATAATAATGTAGACTTATTTTCTACGAATAATCAATTTTTAAATTTCGAGGTTGACATTTCACTTCCACACATTTTTGCAGACACTGTCAAATTAAGCTTTATTTTGTTAAATTTATTTTCCTTCATTTTTAAAATTATTTATGAATTTTTATTCTCTATTTATTTAATAAGACGTATACGTAGGTTGAGGTACTTTGTTTTAATATAAGAGCTCTGTGTAGAAAATAAAAAAGTCCCAGCGGCTTTGTTAAATTACCAACTAGATTGTCAACCTTAATTCTCCCGCAGCGGCGACCAATTGAACAAATGAGTTCAGTTTCAAAAAACGAATGTTAGTACTTAATATCAATCAGAATCAGTGTCATTTTCGCGGAGCAGCTCATGAATATAAAAAAAGAAATCATTGCCGCCACCGCCACCGCCACCGCCGCGCCGCCCTCTACGGTTATATTTTTACATCTACGTACGTGTATTGCAGGTTACTTCATTTTTACGAATAAGTTGATACCATTACCGAAGCAAAAGCATAGCTGCTGGCAGCTACTGTAAATACAAACGCAGTCGGCAGTGCAGTTGAAAGAGAAACATACCATCGTCGACGGTCGGTCGTCGCTAACGTTTCGCTAAATCTCTGACAACCTTTCACATTGACTTTTTGTCAATTTGTGGTGCGGCTTTTGTTTCGCTGTGTCGTTTTTCGTTTATTTGGAGCAACACTGCTCGTCGCGTCGCAATCGAAATCGCCACCAACGTTTTGTTGCAATGACGACGACGACGTGCAGGTGTTTGAACTCAATCGCTCGCTGCATGACAAATCGTTAAATATATATTCTCGTCAATGCAGTCAGCGTCAGATTCAGAGTACAGGCATTGCGGGATTGAGTAAAAATCACAACAAACAAAAACAGCAAAATAACAAACAAAAGTGTGTCACCACGAATTTTATATGGCAACACAGTGGGAGCCGAGCCGAGCCGGAGCTATGGGGTCAACGGCAGTTTATAGTTGGGTTTGGGTGTTGCAGAAAAAAGCAGAGAGTAGAGCTTGAACTGAACTGTATAGGGCGCGGTGATAGCCCACTGTATAGTCAGAAAGCGGCAGGCAGCAGCAGTCCCCAGTCATTCATTACTTAGTCAGCTGCTTGCCCCGATCGAGGTCCAACAAGCAACAAGCAACAACCAACGAACGGGGCGGCCGGCGAAAGGTGATTTTAAATTCCCCGGAGATTTATGTCATAAGTGGGTGGTTGGGGCCACACAAAAAAAGGGTTGGACACTGGGACTGGACGCCTGACACAAAGGGTGCGACCAACGCGCAATCGAGCGGAATTGCGCACGAATTTAGAGCTTGTCAGATCAACTCGAATGATACACAACAAAAAACACACACACACACGCCACACACAAATAAAAAAAAAATTGTGATCATGTCGCTCACTTCTTTAGTGACTGACTAAGTTGCGTCTCTGGGTGCATTGACTTTGACAATTCGACTGAACGAAGTCGACAACGGCCACGAGACGGCGGCGTGCAGATTGATTGCCTGTCACCAACCCGCGAATGTGCTGCTATCGCTATGCCTCTCGGATTCTAATTTGCGTCGGGTACCTCTATAATTTGCCTTGAATTTGTTTTGTGTATTATATGGCCATGTGCAAAAAAAGAAAAACAAGAACATTGTTCGGTAACATGGTGTCAATTGAATTGTTTTGCCATTGTGACATTCGCATATATACTCTATCGTCGTCGTACCTATGCAATAGGCTTGTTTGCGTTCTTTATTTGGAACAGTGATTTGCAAAATGTCGACAGTTTGACGCAAATACTTCAGACTTTGAGGACATGTCGTGAACGTACGGATATACCTTACCTAGGGATTGATATATGGTTAAAGGAACTGCTTCAAGCTAAAAGAAACGAGATATATGATTTTGATTTAGTTATTTTAAGGTGTAACTCTGAGCGATCATTTGGAACCAAAAGTTTTGGATACGTTCGGTTCATAAATAAATTGTTTTTCATGCAAATAAATACAATATAATGTTTGTCTGATAAACAGAGATACCTTAAATTGATGTTTGTCAATTTCAACTTGAATGCATATAAACAATGATTTGTCAAGCTAATTGATTTCAGTTGAACACAATAGAGTGTTGCTTTCATGCAGCCGTAGTAGCTGTCAAAATGTTTTCAATATCTCATTTTAAGCTAGTCCCGTTTACGTTTCCATCAAAATACGAAGAACTACTCTTACTAGGTTTCAAAATAAGAAGATATGTAAACTGACATTATAATGAACATCTGTCAAAATTATGGTAGTGAGAATTTTAAAGTTTGACAGCTCTTCCATTTGTAGTTCCGAGTTCATTGTTTTTACCTAGTATGAGGCCAATGGAAATAAACTCGGTTGGGTTAGTCTTTCTGCTTTTCTTTTTTACACCTGAACAGATTCTGAAATGTCAAACTTAAAATTGTGTTTAGTGTGTTCAGAGCTTCAAAGTTGTGTTCGGTTTTTTGTTCCAAGGACGTGTCTGAATATTCTGAGATTGATCAACTAGGCAGAGAGATCTGAATGAAATAAATAAACAGAGAACATTTTCAATCTTGTGAGAGAGAAAATTAATACAAAATGTCAACAAAATTTAAATGGCGGCATAAAAAGGTTACACTGGCAAAGAAAGAGATTTTTTTGATACATAAATAGTTCAATATTTAACTTTTTAATAATATAGATAATAATAATAAAAAATAATATAAATATACATATATATTATCACTTTTTGTTTATTTCGTTCAAATTTGTATGCTCTCAAAAATCACAAATGTCAATTCCTAAAAACACTCCATGCATTTTAAAACGAAATCCGAGTTCAGAGTTGATTGAAAAAATAAACACAGAAACAGATCTTTTTTTGACAGCTATTTTTTCCATTCTGAGCTTAAAAAGAAAACACACCTTACATTACCAAGCTGGTGGAATTCTGTTAAGTTTCGTTCAAATTTTGCAAGATTAATTCCATTTGCTCGACACTTGTTTATTTTTGACAGTTCGAAGACAAAAGAAAAGAGTTAAAACATGGAACCTATAAACGCATATGATTTTGAATTAATTCATTTACAAATTAAATCGGTATCGGTAAGTAAGGTGGAATGAAAAGGTTGACACTATTGTTAGTGGTATTTTGACATATAGCCAAACAAGCAAAATGTCATTATGGCTCTGAGGGGTACTTTGATGTGTTCTTGGCATTATAGCTCATGTTGTTTTAAGCTTTATTTAAGCCTTAAAGGTCTGAGTAAACTCAATATTATTTATGATCAGTTCATTAGAATTAAGTAAATAAATAGTTTAAGCTTTAAACTTCATATTGATGTCTTATAAAAACACCAAAAAGATAAACACAAAAAATAACTTCTCAAACTTGCTTCATAATCTTTTTTAGCTTTATATGCTAAGTGTATTTATAAACAAACTTTAAGTTTTCAACAAAACAGCACACGAAAATACAGAACAAACAAATAAGTCGATGGTCTTTAAATAAAAACATTGACAATGCTGTCACTCAGATATCACATCTCATGAATAGAATAAAGTGAACTCTCTACGTTTCTCTTAATCAACTCAATAATCAACGGAAATCCAAATAAAAACAACAACAAAAAAAAAGAATATAAACACGACTCACAATTCAAAAGCATCAGTGATATATTCTAATGAACTTTCAATTCTCAATCGCCACCCAGCAATCAACATCATCGCCGTCGTCGTACAGACGCGCAGACCTCCATTGCTGTTTACATCCAGATTGTTGCCTCCAGCATCACCCAGATACGCCCGGATTCGAATAACAACACCAACAACACGTCTAGAAATAACATCCAACAGATGTGAAAAGGCGAGTCCATTGATATTTCATTTCATATATCGATAGGAAAGACTATATACGCATCGCGTCGTGTAAACAAGACTCCAATTCAATCAGTTTTCACGAAGGAGCTAAAAATGCGCTTGAACAAATATTTAATACTTTATAAAAACAAAATTAGAAACACATTCACAAAAATGATAAACGTTGTTTTTGTATAAAGACTACCACGCCACCAATCGTTCGAGTGGCAATACTCCTGCACCTTGTTTCAAAAGAGGACCACCACGAGCACGAGCTATAGTAAAAGATTTACAGCATCAAATGGGAGAATCAAATTTAGAAAAAAAAAGAACATCATTCGAAAAACCCCATGAAGACTGACTGAGACTTCCTTGGCATGGGAGGAATATTATCAATGTTTTCCACACATGACCTGCAATCACTCCACACAACAAAACACACCGACACGGATGCTCTGCACCACAGAGATCGAGGACGCGCCATCCATCTCACAGCTAAAACAGAGTCTTCTCCTATATACCGCCAAAGAAAAAATGTGGGCCACTTGGAGTCTAGGCAGACTCACCACCTCTCTTCTTATACTCGTATATGATGAGCTGGGAACTGTCCTATCATTAACACCACCACGGAAGTTTGTTTTTTCTTCTGTGATCGGGCGGATATTTTCTGTTTAGATATTCGGGTGCCAGACACCAGTCGGACTAGATTTAGGTACCTTCTATGAAATCCAGGCCAACTGACGAGAATCGCCATCACCCATCACCACCACACCGGGACTGCCATACCGACAACGGCTACGGCTACGGCACCACACCACACCAGGCCTGCATTAAGTGACTGCATCAGAATCTTGCTTTTCCTCTCTCTCAACGTTGCGTTGAATGTTAAATGCTTTTATAACATGAATACTCATCCGTCGATCCGCGTCCATCATGACGGCGATGCGATGTTTGCACAGATGTCGACTGTTATGCTTGGAACTGAATTAAAGCTGCCCCGATAATTTTAAATTTATATATTGTGCTGGTTTCTGTCATCGGTATGTAAACTACAAATGGACGACGGATGCGTTCGTCGATACATAATATAAATTGTTAGTTTGTAGCAAAAAGAACTTAGAAAATTCTAACCGAAGTTCAAGTCTTTTGATTCTCTGCAACATGATCATGACACTTTCAAAGAAATTTTTTTAATTTTTATCAAAAACATTATATTTCCTCGTTTATATCCGTCAGTTTATTGACACAACTCATTTTCAAAAACCCTCTCGAATGTCAACCATATGTCAAATTGAACGTCATTTTGGCAGATTTATGCGCCAACCATAGGTGCAGTCAACAAATTGTTAAACCATAAACCAGCCAGCAGCGGCAGCAAATAGAAACAGAAACAGACTCTCAAGTACTCTATACATACATTATTGTGAAGTGTAGGTATATGGTAAGTCGAAACGTTCGTGGGCAAAAACATTCACCTTCTATTTAGAGCTGGAAGCGAGGTAAAAACTAAAACCACCTGTGTGTCTGCTTGTCAAAGCTTAGCTCCAAACTCATTTGCAACTAAGTGCCAGCTAACGAATATCCAAGTTTATGGTTAGTTTGTTGTTCGTTCGTATGTTCGTTTGTATGTTCGTAAGTATGCACAACCATATACCTACCTAACAAACATTTTGTGTGAAGTTAATTAATGCGATCAGAGGTTGACCTCTGCTTGGGGGTTAGAGTGACTTATTCGTTTTGTGAATAACTGACAAGACGCGCGGACGCATTTAACGAACACACACAAAAAAACTAATGTAAACCAAAGTCGGCTTAAGAGTTTAGAGGTTGAGCCGTTGACGCTGAAGCTGAAGTTAAAGCTGACGCGTTGCTGCTGCTGCCACAAGCTCCCTGGCTCTTAGTTTCTCACCTAAGTGAAAAAACATGTGCGGTGCAAATTCCATTCGAATTTTTCGAACTTTTATAATGCAACAAACGATCTTGGACCACACCGCATGTGTTGTTTTGTATTGTGTGTATGGACGTGTTTAGTTTTAGTGCAGTATGATGTTGTGTATGGGATTTCACAATTCAGTGCGTGGGATGAGGATGCAGGTGGCCTGGCCTTTTATTTTTGTTTTTGATTCCTTCATATTCTCATTGTCTTGACTTACATCATCACTCTTACAGTCTTACAGATGCTTTATAAGATTTATTGCATTGCGCCCAAGTGTCGGGGGGTTGGTTGGTTGGCATCATCAGAGTCAGAGTGAAATCGAAATGGTATCTATACTTCTGCCTTATGTATGAACGAGTACAGAGTGCCACCGCAGAGCAGAGAGACTTACAAAACAGTGGCTGGAATAATATGGTATCTCATGGCAATGCAGCCGTTTTTGTTGGTTGCAATCAATAATGTGAGACGATCTGTGATCTTTGGAATGAACTTACAAATGATTTGCTTGAGTAGGCTTTATTTTTTTATTTTTTGTATTTCAGTTCAATTTATAATTGAACTTCTTTTAACGAGTTCTCGACGATTGCAATTATCTAGTTGTGTTGAAGTTTGATTGGATGGTTTTACGTAACATCAAACAATAACACTTTAGCTGTTATTTTTCTTCAAGAGCACCCCCTAACATAGAAAAGTGATAGAAAAAAACATAGAAAAAACATAGCACGATCAAAATTAGTTATTATTTATGTAAACATACAAATATTTGGCAATCAACTTGTCAACAATTGACATCTAAATGATTGCCTAGGTGGAAAATATACTCAAAAAACATAGAAAACATGGCACAACAACGTTAAGATGGTCTCAATTTAAAACTGATTAAGGGCTAATTATAAAGCGATAAAGTTATCAAGATATGGCTTTTTAATAATTTACTTTATATTAACTTCACAAAGTTGCGGGTTACTTTGTTAAGTTGACATAAAGTTAGAAAAACATAGAAAACATAGATCTACGAAATTGAAAAGGCCAAACTCGGAAAATTCCTTAAGTAACAATTTTTCACAGTTTTCGGAAACTTGTTAAAGTCTAGACAATAAATAAATTTAGTAGCGCAACAATCCATAGAGAACTAGAGCCTAGTGATTTACAACTCTCAACAGTGCAGTGACACAGGCAGATTGAACCCAAGACCTCTATTCCTGTGTGCTAGCCATTTTAGGGATAGAGGGACCTACAGTTTTTATTCCGAAACCAAAAGGCTAATTGGGGAAAGAACTTTTCATGACAAGAATTAATCTTGGAGGATTTGTCGATTCCTCGCAAGAATTTTACAAAAATTTTAGGTGACACAGGCAGATTGAACCAAGACAGTCCTACGCACTAACCTTCACGCCACGGCTACTGGACAATAGTCTTTCAAAATCTGTTTAATAAGATAGTCAGTTAAGAATGAAATAGGAGTTTTTTTTTATTTGGGTATTTGCTTTATTTTTATGAGAAGTGTCGATTTTTCTTGTCCATAGTTTGACTATTCAGAATGTCAAACTGTCCTCACATTTCGTTTAATAACCTTTATTAATTCATCATTTATCGTTTAACTCCAGAGAAACGCTTTCAAATTGTTAAATTTTACCTTGAACAGAAATCTGTTTGCGAAGTTCATAGAATCTATAAAGAATTGTGTTGGATGATGAAGCTCATTTTGACAGTTTAGTGCGGTTTACACGCTGGTATTTTCATCGCTTCTTTTTTCTTAAGAAATAAGGAAGAAGCTGAAGATACCGTGAATGGGGAGCGCTATGGAACCTAATGATTTTTGGGTCCAACAAGACGGCAAAACTTCTCATAAAGCGCGTTTAGCATTCACTTTGGTGACAACTTTATTTCGAGAAGTGGTCCTGTCAAATGTCCCTCGTTCTTGCGACTGAACGCTTCTGGATTACTTTGTATGGGATTTTGTTAAGTCATTGGTTTATGCTGACAAATCAGCAACTATGGAAGCATTGGAAGCCAATATTTTAGCCGCCATTTATGCAACAAGGTCAGATTTAATGAAAAAATTTGTTTAAACATTGTACTGCCTGAATGGACTATGTAACTCGTAGCCCCAGCTAACATATGCCACAAATCATACTTTACAAATAAATGACATATAATTATCTACCATTTTATAATATTCAAAAATTAATTCCAACAATATTTCTGTCTTTTATTACTATTTGAAGTTCTTAATATCTTGAAAACAAAAACACCTTTTACTTCATTTTGACAGTTTGTGCCAAGTTTTAGCTAAGTTCTGCGGAGATTACGATTCAATTTCTTTCCAGATTTAATGACAGCTGAAGCTGGATTCTAAATTTTGAAACTCATTAGTCGTTACCTTAAGTTGCAATTTTTAAAAAAATGTCATCTGTCATCTCAATGTCATGTTTAATCAATATCTTTAGGGTGTTATTTGTAAATGATTTCAAATTTAAAGTATATAGACACGTCTCTATTTTTAATGTCCAATATGTGTACAAAAGTATGTGAACTACGTTCTTTTAGCAAGTCGAAATGGAAATAAAGACATTTACAAATTTGTTCTTTTAAAAATCCCCACACGTTCAACCTATGGCACTTAAAAAACCATTTGTAATTCAATTAAACTCAATAAAATGGTTATAACCTTGTTTAGCGGACAAGTGTTTTGTACACACCCTTAAATATCTAATCTCAAAATATTCCTACCATCCCATAACCATAGACCAACCGACCTTTTGCTTTTGAGCTTCTATATGTGTATATTTTCCATAATTCATATTCCAATATCAAGATGAAGCAAATACATATATGAAATGTAAAAAATTTATTGTGGCATACAAAATTCTGCCATGTGCCCCGATAACCAATCCGGAAAGCCATTCAATGTATGTTTGTGTTTCTATACTAGAAATATTAAGGTATATAAAAGAAGAAGCCAGAAACCGTTCCCATTTTGCCATCTGTCATATACAACAGTCATCCTCTCCTCATCGTGGCATTTGTTGGATTCGATTAAGCTTGCAAAACCTTAAAAATGCCAGACACGCATTACACGACAGCCAAACTCTGTATACAATATACGATAAACCTCTCAATTCCCCATAGAAAATTGCTCAACTCTATTAGTGCACGTCTCCCCCGTTTGATAGACACTTCTTCGACTTCGACTTCGACTTCTATGACTTCTATTTCGGCGAGTACTGCGATGAAGAAGCTCTCGCAAGCAAACAGAGGCCCATCAGGCTAAATGATGGAAACCCCGTAAAAGTGTTCCTTTATAGCTAAAACATGGAATTGGATTAGGTTGCACCATCATCGTCGCATTCACATCGAAAACAACATCAGTAAATAGAGTTGGTGATGGTGGCTTGGTTGGTGGGGTGAGCATTTGAGCAAGTTATGAATAAAATATGACACCTTATTCGGCAATCGTATAACTGACACTGGTGGGATGGGATGGGATAGGATAGGAATGGAAACTGGGAAAGGGAAGGGTTTATCCGTTCTTAATTGGAAGAATTCTGCCATCATGATGGGTATAAGGAAGATAGATTCATCAGTGTAGATAAATTCCCAATGGAATGGTAACATTGTGGAGTTTGAGATGAGACATTGTAAACAGAAGTAAAGTTTCATGTTCTGGTTCACGCTTTACACATGGAGGAGGAATTCCCTGAAGAAATCTTAGGTTTCATAAGGGATTTAGAGCCTCGGTCCGGGCAATAGGTTTATTTACAAATGAACTTAAAGTGTAATATTTTTCTTTTCTTCAACTAAACTTTTTCTAATATTCGGATGAATTTTTGTTTTTCTGTCATAGGTTTTTCAACTGTCAAAATCCCTACATTTAAACTAAAGCCCGAAAAATAAAAAAGAAACATTAAGGATGATGAATGATCGTCTACATTCACAATCACAATATTTAAAATATGTATGTAGATGATGAATGGGCGCATTCACGAATGTAGTCACTACGTAGTAAAGTCATTCTGATTAGCTACTTCCAGTTCCAACTACAAAATGAGTTAAAATTTCCCCTCCGACGTAGTGTAAAAATTTCGGCTACAAAATTAGTGGAGAATGATTTTGACGTTTCACAATCAGCTGCTCGGTAAAGACACAAGAATTCAAAATGAAACAAATATAGTTCAGTATTTAAATACAAAAATATAAATCACTCAAATTGTGTCTTAAATTTGATTTTATTAAATTTAAAAACACAAAAGATTATTTAAAGTTATCAAATCGCTTGTTCAAGCCCAGCTCGGGCAAAAGTTCTTCAAAAAATTAAATTGAACATAAAGCGATTAAGCACCACTAAAGGAGTCTGATGATCGGGTTGGCCCCCGTGAAATAGCTATAACTCCAGCCAAAACTTGGTGGTAGCACACACAAGTTGTTGTTGTTTCATTCTAAATTTTCAATTGTAAATTCGGCAAGCAGCTGCCTCAAACTGCGAGTATAAAAATTTCATACAAAACCCCTTAGAATACAAAAATATTTCTTATTTTTTGACTAGCTCCGGGTTGACTAGCTTTGTAGTGCAATTTTGAATTCACAAAGCTAGTTAAATTGTCACTACGTAGTCACTTGATTTATGAATGCGCCCAATGTTTCCATTTCTCTGTGTTTTAACAGAGGAGAATGTCAAACTATTTTGACATTTCTTGTCAGTAAGGTTTGAAAATTCATCATGAATCGTTTTACATCAGAACAACGCTTCCAAATTGTGGCCATTTACTTTGATAAAAACATAAAACTGTTAGCGATGTTCATAGCACAATTGCGCAATTTCCCAAAAAATTGTGTTTAGTGAGATGTCCAGTGTGCGGCAATTCAATGGCTGCATTCAGCCACCCTATTCTCCCACTTCAATTTCAATTGCAAAAGAGAAAGTTTCATGAAACTAAAAAACGCGATCATTAAATTTACATCTAAAATACAAATTTTTGAAATGTTTACTAATTTAAAATTATTTTGGATTTTGTTAAGTGGAATCTTCATTAATTTTTTAATTTCGAATGAAGGAAGGAATGGAGGACGCGCATTTAATGTTCCACAGTTTATAAAGTTTCATGAAATTTAAATGTATGTTGTGCGTCAGCCATTCTCTAAAATAAGTAAAAATATATGTCATTAAATAGTTTAGTTCTTGTATTATTATTTAAATTCTCAAGCTCATAAGAAAACACCCTATACTCCAATGTGCCTTATGTGCCAAGTGTGATTTGTCTAGTTAGAAGTGTTGAATCTAATTCTAAATTCAGTGCAAATTCTGAATAGCTTTATTTTTCATTGCCAAAATAAGAGGCAATTTGTTTGTAAATAACTGTCAAATTCAATTCCCGTTCTTCATGCGATCCGCACTTCAACGAATATAACGTTCACATGCGTCTTAAACTAAAAATGTTATTCTAGTCTTTGTTGGGCATCTGTATGACGAATGTTTTTGAAAATGTCATAATGGAAGAATATTCGTTCATTTGTTGGTCACTCTTATAACGCGGAAATCCAAAAAGTGGATCGTGAAACGCGAAGTATTACAATTTGCAAATAATTCTTTTAGCATTTATTGATAAAGCATTATTCACATGAGCACGACCAACGAATGAACGAATATTCGTCGATTTTGACATTTCTTTCACATGACAGTTTTTAATTCCTCGCGAATGAAGTTTGACATTCACCACCGAAACCAAAACAAGAATGATTTTTTTAGGTTAAGTACACGTGATTATTTTATTCGTTGCGAGTGTGGATGATGTGGAACGCGAATAAAGTTTGACAGTTCGTATCGACTAAAATTTTGTTCGCGACGAATAAATTTGTTTTCTTAAATTTATTAATATATGATATTGAAAAGTAAAAGTATTCATCATAAATCAAATAAAAACTAGTATGCTATCGTTTTGTTAAGATTTTGTGTGGAAATATGTGTTTAAACGTATATAAACTCACATTTTGTAATTCATTCGTCTTTCGTTGGTCGCGCTCATGTGAATGCTGCTTAAATGGACGCGAATTAAAAATAGCAACTTTGACATACGTTTTATTTTGACAGATGATTTTCGAAACGTTAAGAAAACGAATTAACCATCTGTCAAAAATAGTTTTCCAGATATAAAGTACTTAAAAACTACTTTTATTATAAAATCATATTTGTCTTCTTATCAATAAAGCTTTTTATTTTTGTTCCATTTTTTTTTTTATTTCATCAGAAAAATAATGTCTTCACACTCATAGTCATTATATTAAATTCGCCATCGCGCGATCGCGCCATTTACCACCTGCAACTTACGAATTGCGAATTTGTACATCCCACTTGCAATTGCGAGAGGTGGTTTCTGTGATATAGAGAGTTGATCTCCTAAATCATTCGAACACATGTTGACTTTCACAAAAATGTTCATCGGCTCATGTCAATTGAGCTTCATTGATTTCACAGTCACACACAGCTGTTAATCTTGAATCATTATTATTACTGCCCACGGCTTGTTTAAGCTTTTGCACCAATTTTGTTCCAATGCATTTTTGCTCCAAAATAAAAAGATTGTAGGTAGATTATTGGCGACTGTCTGGGGTATTATTTTAATTTTTTTTTTATCTCTCCTTCATGTTTTCGCTTAGATCTGCCGCTGTCGATGACAAGTCGCCTGATTTACAGCTTCACTGACAACAACAGTCTTAACTATACCTACGGACGACAACGCAGAAGACGCAAACGACAACGACGCGACGTCGAAGTCGAAGTCGACGACGGATGTTGAATTTCGACTTCCATTTGTGGTGATAGGAAAAAAGTTTAGCTTCAACTCGCCTCGCACTCGCGGTATACACTTGTCGTTGGAGTATGTTCGAGAGGTACAATTTAGACAACTACTGCCATCTATGAATAAAGTCGCGTTTGGCGGTTAGCATCAATTGTTGTTGTTGGTTGCGATAATGAAATAAATTGGCTCTAACTACGACGTCTACAAAACCAACTCGTATGTGAATAAATTACTGGCATTGGCTCATATGACATGTCAATGTACCTTGGCTGTCGATCGATGTCAACGTAGCAGTATAGCGTGCCGTGAAGTCAGGAAGTCGTGTATAAACGTTGTATATTATCTAATCTAATGATGCTTATAGTTGGAGGAGCATGAGAGAGGCAAAGATCAGCTGCATCCATCAGTAACTGCCCAGTAAAATAAAAACAAACTTCAGAAAATAAACCGTAAACAATAATAATTGACAAACGAAGCCATTATGCAAGTGGGTTGCGTTCTTTTTTTTATTTTTAATGGGGGATGTGTCACACGCTAATGAATACGTTACGTACTTATGAATAAATAGAAAAAAATGAGGCTTTGGTGGGGCATATACTCGTATGTAATTTTCTTAAACTTGAATCGGGATTTTTTTAAAAACGTCGTCGTCGTCGTCAACGTTTGCAGTCTTTTCGTCTCGGGTATATGCTTCTAAGTCAGAACCAACTGTCAATTATAATGATGTTATTCAGTTGGTTGGCAGAGTTAATAAAGAGGTGTGGAGACATAATGGTGATTTTGACAGAGAGTCACCTCCCCTTTGTTTTGTTTTTTTCTTCTTACAGGTTAATGATGTTTCAAGTTTAAATAGATAGACTTTCCATCTTTTATTTTAAATTATGACTTTTTGAGTTTCTGTATGGAAAATAAAATAATTTACGATGTAGATTTTCAACTTAACTTTAAATATGTAATTAGTGGATAGTGAATACTAAAGAAATGAGAAAAACGAACAAATCTGATGAGTGAAACGTCAAAAATGTATACAATGTGCAAACGAAGACTGAATTTATTTATGGTCGCTCAAAATGCGGTAATAAAAATGAAAACATCCTCATTCTGCGATATGCCCATGCATGTTAGAGGTAAAATTTGTAATGAAAGTTTTTAAAAAATAAATTCAACAAGGTAAAATGATGATTCGAAAAATTGGAGTTTGCTAGAAAAACTGACAGCTAAATATTTTTGAAGCCTACACTGAGTTTCATGAGGGAAGCAAGTTTTTGGAAAGTATGTTTTAGCAAAATTACCACATCTTTCCCTCAATACCCTTTCCCCACCTTTACCCCACCTTAATTCCATCTTTTCCCGCCATTTTCATTTACCTTTATCTCCACCTTTTCCTTTCCACAACTGATAATTTTGGAACTCTTGAAATATTTTGTACTCTATGTTCCACATATTATATTGCATCAAATAAGCTAGGAGTAATATTGGCCCGCAAACAAGAAATATCGCAATGACCCTGATTCTTGCTGACAAACAAGGTCTTCTTCGATTTCGTTTAACCACGTGAAGTGCGGACCTGGTTAGGGCTCTTCCAACATGCTTCTCCAGCCAGCTCGGTCCTCAAATAGCTGTTCCTAGTTTGGCACGCCAAGGTAATTAAGGTCATCTCTGGTGGGCTTCCTCTACGCCCTTCCTCGGAATTCAATTCAAAGACTTTCCGGTCTAAATAACTGATGTCAATGCGCTTTTCATGGCCCAGCCATCTAAGTTGTAGGACTTTAATTGTTTTGACCAAATCAGTGTTGTGCGAAACTATGCAGATAGGACCAAGAATCACACGAAAATTTTCCTCTCATCGAACCCAAGATTTCTTCATTTTGATCTGGCCGAATTAATACAGACCTATCAGGTTCTTAACAAAAGACTTCAAACGTTCACATTTTATATACGATTTCTGTACTTGACGCAATTCAGAGGGTTTCTACTAAGGCATCTCAGTATTTTATTCAGACTGCAGCAGTGGAATTTCCAAAATTGAACCAGCATTGTCATCTAAAGTTGCAGTTAGGTGGATCTACTCAGTAAACACCTTATAGCAAAGACCTGTACCTGACCGGTTTACCCGGGTCCACGTCATTGTCTTCGAAGTTATACTAAGGATCTCCAGGTTGGGGAAGATTTCCTGTTAAAAACTAACAAGCCTAGGATACGGAGGGATTTACTGATCACAAATTTCTCAAGTCTTAGATTTCGTATGACTTATAACATCATCTTAGTACCTTATCTTGTAAATACGTAGTTTCAATTAAATAACTTACTCCTGCAGACACTGCATGAATAGAAGTATGAAGTCTAATGCTAGATTCAAAGTGTTACAAGAACCCACCAGTGAAAAACCACGTAACCTAGGTTTTCCTATATGCTGTCAATAAACCTATGTTCAAGCCACCTCTTAAAACACTCCCATGATTAGAAAAAAAACACCAGATCAAGCTAATGCAGTTATATACGGGTACCTTAACTCTACCATAACCTATAGATGAAATATATTTTCCTATAGACTTTTCAAGCCAAATGAACTGTGATCAGCTGCTGAGCAACTGAGCTGCTGGACTTGGACAGCTCTCAACTCTCTAACGGATTTGATTTCGTTTTAAAACCACCTCACCAGACCACAGGCTAGAATAGTTACGAGTAGGTCTATATATAGATAAAGATTTGACCAGCTGGGCACCTGTTTGCTACATTTTTTGCGTAAGCCCCTCGCTAGCCTAAAGGAGTGTGTTTTGATGATGAAGCCTCCTTCTCTCCTATCGTCGGCAATGGTATGGTACTACTGATGGTGTGCGCAAGTGATTCAAACAGCCATTCAAACCCCATGTGGAGTAAGTACATATATCTAAAAAAAAACTTACTACAACATTTGATCGACATTCCCGCTCCAACAAACCACCATTGCATCGCCACATCAAACACGATCGGTGCGGAGTGGTGTACGCAGCACGCACGGATTGTAGTAAAATCGCTTCGTGGTCGTCTGTCTGTTGGCGCATATGAGGCTTATGCTGCTATCAGGGATGAGAATGCTAAGCCCGAAAAGTGAAGCATTTTGCCCAAAAAAACGAAGTAGATTTGTAAAATATGTAGCAGATAATGAAAAATACAAAAAATACAAACAAAACAAATTTATTTTCATTTTATTTTACATCCATATAACGAAAACATACATTGACTAGAAAAAGTCTCACAAATTCATAAATAAGGTACATATGTACATATATAGTACATACTATGTAGGTAAATTATTACATTGAAATAAATAGGAACATTCTGTTTTAAATTAAATTAGATTCTTCTCTAAGGGAAACATAACACAAATTCATAAAATATTATAAAGTATATGCATATAACAAGGATTTTTATTTATTTATTTCATGAAAAACCTATACACATTAAGACGGATTTTAATCGGTTCTTAATACGTAGCCCTCCTGAACATATTTAAACTTTGAAAAATATCGTAATAACTTCTTGGGAGGTTCAAAATCTTCCAGCCCAGCCACAAACTCCCTTATTAATAAAATCGTTTTTCGGCTGCTGTACTGCTATGCGGTAAACTAGCTAGTGTAAGCATATAGTCGGGCAACACCCTAAACATATCTTCTTCCAATATATTTTTCTGAGAGTGTAAACACGTCCAAAACTCAACAACATCTTTGTCGTCGTTCATTTTTATACTTTTAGTAACCATAAGCGTTCTTAATTCGGAATTCAGAGTTTCTATGTTTGTTACATTATTATCAAAATAAGGAAATTCATTCAAAAGTGGAAGGATTGTCGGATATGTTTTAGTTTGTATTACTTTTGGATCCAAAAGTTCTAACAATTTTTACTTTTTGTCAGTTAAATCAAAACGAAGTTTTTTCAGTTAACAAAAAACGAATCAATACAACACATCTTAAATGAAATTTTGTGCGTTAGAAAAATTTTTAAAACGAAGTAGAAATAAGTTGCTACGTAGCAGATACATACAAATAAATTAATGAAGTAGATCTGCTACATATGAAGTAAATACTCATCTCTGGCTGCTATACAACTTACAGTAACCAACCGAACTAACTGACGCAACGACGAACAACGCAACGACAGTGACGATGACGGACGATTGGAAATTAGGTCGTCAGTTAACACCTGATTGCGGTCCGATGATTTGTACAGTTGCACACACATATCTTGTATCTCTTTCTTTCTTTGACATAATGTAAGTATTCTGTTTCATCTTCGTCATCGTTTTGCCGGTTATAGACAACGCAATTCATTCGTCATGGCGAATTTTCTGCGGCAAGTATTGCTGCCGTTGTTGTTGCTGTTGCTGTTGCTGTTGCTGTTGCTGTTATGCTTTGCCGTTGTTGCTGCAAGCCTGCAAGCCTGCAAACCTCCAAGACACAGATACGGCTCTCGGTGTCGGTCGGTTGTGCGATCTCTCAGATTGATGTGGAATCAGATTCGCACAATCGGTTGGTTTGGAGCTGGAGATTGGAGAAGGTTGAAAGCTTGGAAGTTAAAGTAAGGTATATAGTAGAGGTTGGCTGGCTATGGCTTTGGCTCTGGATCTGACTCTCTGAATGACTGGTTGACTTAGTCTGGCCGGATGGGTTGTAATTTTTAATGGAGCTTCTGTTGAAAGATTAATCAAGTTGGACACTTATTCGTGCTCATTTGAGTTTCTATTTAGTTGGTTGGGTAATGAATCATCTTGAGTTTGAGATGCAGTGTGCCATAGTGATGTTGATGGCAATGGAAAGTGGACACGCTGATCGTAGCTGTCGTTGCGGTTTTGAAATGAAAGTAGCAATATCATCAGCGATCCAGTACAGTGTATAGCGCAGCAGTATAAATTAAGGTGGAGTCGTATATATATACATACATCTAGAGGTGAAAAGCACGATATCTCGACGTACCTATATGTAAAGTTGAGAAAACAAAATATACAACTTTTTAATTTTCATATACCCTTCAGCTTCAGGGCAGGGGAATAATATACGAGTACAATGACTCTCCCATTAAGGCGGCTATGGCCCCTCGATGAGGTTGGTTTCTTTACTGCTTGATGATGATGATGTTGACGATAAAGGTTTATGTTGGGTTTGTTTCATGCAAAACGGTATAACTTTAAAACTTTCTTTAGATGTCAAAGATAAACCATGGCAATCTTTTGTAGATAGTTTGCATAGGTACCTACCTACCTGCCATAATGTGAAATCGAATTGTGTAAAAGTGATAATTATACACCACCAAAGAGAAAATATGTTTTTTTGTTTGATCACTTTTACCTGCAAGCTATAAAAACGTTTCATAAGCACTAATTTTGCACGGGGAATTGATACCTCTGTTTTAAATTTATTTTTCAATAAGAAATATTTGAAACAGAAGAAAAAGGGTTTGGATTTTTTCAATAAAACATAAAAATTACATAAGAACAACAAAATTTCAAAGAGCTCAAAAAGTTGATCCGTCACGCAAGAGATTTGGGTTCAACACATAATTTGACGATGTTATCGATTATGTTGTCTATGAACGCTGCGTTTGTTTGCGACTTATTCGCACAGACCTGCGACTTAAGAAAGCGCCACAAGGAAAATTGTAAACGGGTCAAATCATACGATCTTGGTGCCTAGAGTATCGAATGTGTCTTGAGTTATGTGGCACGTAGCGCCATCCTGGTGAAACCATATGTTTTTTTGGTGTCCATATCATCTAATTCAGGCCCCATGAAGTTGGTGATCGCGTTTGATTTTGACGGTGATGGCCTGGCCAGCATCGTTTTCGAAAAAACGGACCGATGACGCTTTCAGCCAGAAATCCCCCACCAAACAGCAACTTCATCGCTAAATAAGACTTTTCGACCAAAATTGATATCAACTTCCAACTGCTCCAAAATCCAATTAGCGAACACACAACGCTTCGTATGGTCGTTTGGTTTCAGCTCGTGGGTCAGTTAGATTTTGCTAGGATGGAGGACCAAATCACGACGCAAATCTGGGACACACTAAGTTCTTATGATGGATGCGGAATTGATTATCTCGGATTTTGCTTCACACTTTCACGAACAGGCGGCACTAGATGCTCAAGTAGACCTCTTTGAATCAAACTACAATCTTGGTCTTCTGGCGGGTAAGAATTTGAGCGGTACGATATTGATGTTGCTGAAGAGCGATTCGTAAAGGTCGGAGAGAATGTTCATGTTCATTATCAAAAAGCAAGGATGAGCGAGTTAAATAGCTCCCTCATTCTGCTCTCAAAATTAATTTACAAGTTCTCGGTTCGGCTAGTAATGGGCTCTGAGTCCGTAGACTCGAACGTTGACTAGTCGACTTGAAAGGACGATCATGTACCCTACAAAAAAGGCGTAACAAGCTCATCGTTGCTACTTGAGAACACAATTTTTGATAATAAAGTTTTATCATTTGCGTGTGTTATACTGTAACTTGCCAAGATGATTTGTCTTTATTGACTGATTAAAAGAATTTTGACAGAAAGTAAAATAAACAATATGGCCGCCACGAGCTGTCAAAATTAACCGGTTCCTATTGGAAAACCTTTTATATAGAAAACCCTTTAAGCCCAATAGGATGTTTGAAAGTATTAAATCTGAGGCTTATGGGCTGTTGCACTTTATTGTATTTAAGAAAAAAGTGGACCGTAAGAGCCGTGAAACAATTTCAAGTAAGAAATCGTACGTTTTTTGTCGTTAGGAACCGGATTTCGTATATTTTTGGATCTAAAATAACGCCGACGTCTCTAATTTGCAAAACAAAAATTAATGTTATTATATTTTCCCGATATACGGGTGGTGAAAGCAACTCTCTGCAATACACCGTCGTCGGTAGTTTCTTTAAGATACATAATTGCAATTAAAATCGCTAAAAAACTATTTCAATAGATAATTTAAGTTGCCTCTAAACCACTTGTAGACTTTTATACCCACTTACTGCGCAACCTCTTGAATTCTTATCCTCAACATCATATTAGCCAAATGCATGGAGTTGTTGATTTATTTTATCGTTATTATCGTCGTCATATAGCCAGTGCTGCTCTCTGACGGCAAATATTTACATTCCACTGATAATGGCGTTTCAAAAAAAAAAATAACACACAAAATCCAATTATTGCTCCAAATTCCGACACGCAGTGTATATAGTCGAACAGATCGGCGGCGGCAGCGGCGCTGCGAACGTATAGTGTCTTTGCCTTCAAAATAGCCATGTTCCCACATACCGCGCTGCCACCTCCGCTATATGATATACATATTACCCAGAAACGACGTCTTCGTCGTCGTAGATCGTCCACTTGCCTCGACTACATATCTATCACACACTTGCTTGCCTTTTTGATAAGACGTGAGCCTGATTTTTAAGTTGACACAGGTGTTATGCACCTGATTTCAGCAGCAAACGTTGATCGTTGGTCGGCATCAACAACCGACGCTTTATACTAGTTTAGGCGTAAAAGTTCAAACATACAAAGATACCAGAAACTTTAATTAGTGCTAGGGGAGCACTGGCACTTAATAGACTTTAATGCACGCTGTAAAAGAAAACCAAACGAAAACCAAAACCAAATGTGGGTATGGGAAATCGATTTTATGATAGATCAATGAACAAGTTTTTACAGGGCCGTACTTTGACTTAAAACTATTATAAGGCGTTGTTTTTGTTAGTTATCGATCCTTGAAAATCTTCGTGAGGAATCTAGTTTGCTCTAAAATTAAACATTCCAAAATTGAGCCTACTGTGAACACATACCTTTAAGAATGACACAAGAGGAAGACTGTTTTACGTTTTGAAGGAACTGACGTATGTCAAATATGTTAAAGAAGAATTTTATATTTACCAAGTGGAAAAAAAGACATTTCAGTCCATTACAGACTTCAACTAGAATATTTTCAAAGGATCCGCCAAAGAAGTCTATATTTTTCACTAAATAGAAATTCCGTTAAATACACATATTAACATACGTTAGTTCCGTCAAAACGCAATAGATCCTTCAATATTTATATTCAGCGTCTTAATTTTGTACTTTTTTCTTAAAATTTTCGATTTTCAATTACTTGATCTGCCCAGGATGTTGTCTTTATTTTCCAATTCGTATAAAATTCTTTTTAAACACAATTTAACATACGTTAGTTCCGTCAAAACGCAGAAGACCCTTCTTTATTTATATCCAGCGTCTTAATTTTTGTTTTTTTTTTTCTGCGTAGAAATTTCCGAAATGCTCGTTCGATAGTTGTCACATGAGAGGAATCAATATTCTTTTAAATATGTTATGTTACAAATAACTAGCGTAACAGTAACGTGATGGTTAGGTTAGTTATGATGGATGTTAAACACGGTGCAAGCTATTGGTAAAGGGGCATATAGACATTTGTTTTTTAACGTTTGTCACATTCGTGAAGCTTGGGAAAAAAGGATACCTGTGCTTGGCACAACGTCCAAAATGGACTAAAAGATATAAACTAATGTGCATTTCTTAAATTACGAGTACAATGTAACAAATCGAAAAGAAATAGAGTATTGCACATTCGTTAAGTTCGGCTTAACAAAAAGTATCTCTCCTTGACAGAACATCCGAAATTAGACTAAAAGGTAAACTAATGCGCATTCCTGAAAGTGCGAGCTCATCGTAATAACTGAAAAATATATTCAGCCTGGTAAAGAGTTTCACATTCGTGAAGTGCGGCGAAGAAACGAACATCTGTGCTTGACGAAAGGTTCAAAATCGAGCTGAAAGGTAAACGGATGAACATTCCTAGAAGTAAGAGTACATTTTAATAAGTTAAAAATATATTTAGAAGGGTTAAGTATTCCACATTCGGGTAGTTCTTCTAATAAAAGTATATCAGCAAAAAAGATCTCCGAAATCGAACTAGAAGGTAAACTAATAGGCATTCCTTCGAGTAAAAGTACATTGAATTAGGTAGAGAATACATTAAACCAAGCAAAGCATTCCACATTCGTGAAGTTCGATGAAAAAAAAGAATATCTTTCCTTAAGAGAACGTCCAATATCTGACTAAAACTAGAAGTACGAGTATATAGTAAAAGTAAAAAATATATTGAGCCGGTTTAAGCATTTTTATGGGATCGTATTTCAAAAAATCATAAAGAAAAGGCAACTTATTCATAGAAAATCCGTTACTGCGATTTTGTAACAAGTTACTTTATAAGCTACCGGCTGTGTTGTGTATGTGCGGCAGGTGAGTAGTTTTACACCTGAGCCTGAGACCGAAGTGCATATAGAACCGGTCAATATTGCTTGCTTGAGTAACAGATCCTATAACTCTGACTAAAGTCTATTGCTACATAAATAATCGACTACGTCTATCGCGATTTGTACTGATTTTTTTCTTGTTGTTATTTAATTTTACAGCTGTGCGGCCAGAGCGACGGACGAACGTAAGGGGCTACATATTTCAAAGAATATCGCATCGGAAGGGGGTTTACAAGAAGGGCACTCAATCTTATATATGTTATTGGCAAAGTTGTCCAATTAATTAAAGCCCAGGGGATTGTTGATTGCGGCATTTATATGATTGGTTTTTGATCGATTGACTTATAAGACAAGTATGCGATGAGCTTTGATTTGTAAACACAGCCCTTTGATATTTATGTGACGCTATGTGACGACGACGACACGACACGACACGGTGGACGCTACGCGACGCGATGGCAAAGTGTATACGTGAAGTGGTTTTCGATTAGGTTATTTTTTGTTTTGTCTTAATCTCAAAGTAGTAACCGCGCAATAGTTCGCAACTTGATAATAAAGCTAATTGGCATAACCTTAATTTGTTTGCTCATTTAGAAGTACGAGTAGCTTCTGTCCAGCCAGTAACATGCGATGCGGTTTTTCCCAAGCAGATCAAAGGATTTTATGACGTACCGGCAACGCATTTGCTACGTTATAGAATTTTCTAAGGAATTTTGTGATCATGATCAGAGAAAGATCTTCTCTGACTCTGACTCTTACTCTGACACGTGGCTGTATATCACTCATCCGCTTTGAAATCCAAATCGGAGTGTGTCATCTACTTGGCTTTTTATTTTTGGACGCACGAATTTGTTAGGCGCGGCTGCACACGTGATATCATATAAATGACAGTTTGAGTTTTGGGAATGGGAATGGGCATCTTCCCGTTCCCGTTTGCACACGTATGGCAGCGATTAGGCATGAGAGAGTTTCTTCTTCATCAGAGGATCGTTTTATTTGAAGCATGCAATCGCTTTTGAAGTTATACAGCTTCTGCTTCCGGATGGTTTAGACTTTTTGTGTTTTGTTACAGTTGTTGTCTTATTTTTCTGAGATCGTTTTTGAGATGTCAGCACGTGTGGCTCATGTGTTCCGCAGACGAGGACGACGTGTTTTTGACTTGGTATACGTACATATATATAAGTCTAATATGATGAAGTGACACACATGGCACATGGTTTAGGGTATATGCAGAGGATCTCCTCAAAAACTTTGATGTTCAAATGAATGAATATGGGCGAGTGACGCACAATGCAGTAGTGGGGTGAAATATACCTTTTTAAGATGTGATGAGTTCCCAATTCCAAAGAATATTCAATAAATTATGTAGAAAAGAACTTTTAACTGTTTCATTATGGTACATGATATTTCATTGAGGAAAAAATATGTTCACAAATGTTGGTATACCTTAAGTCAATTTTAATGTTTGCCATGCTGCTCCGACATACTAAATGTTGTATGTTTTGTGGAAATTTGAAAAATGATGGGATAAAATAATTTTCAGAACTGTTTGATGAAGATTAATATTTTTTTTTCAAAAAAAATAAATGCGTTTTCGTGAGGAAAAACTTTCAAAATTTCAAAAGTGTTAAAAGTAGCTTATACTTATTTGTTAGTTGGAAATGCGTACTGGATGTTTCAAAACTTTTTGACAAACGAATTTTTGTAGTTTTTAGTTTATTTGATTATTTTTTACCTTAAAACTTTGAAACTAAATAATGTATGCCGATATTGTGAAAAGAATCTTGATGGGATGATTCCCTTCATCTAAAATGGGAAGCGGTATACATAATGCAAAATTTCTCTCTAAATTTAGTTCATTGAGTTCAAGCCCAGGAAAATAAGATAAGTAGTTATTTACCTGAAACAAAATTCAACAAAGACGAAGGACGTTCGCCATGTCCTTATTATTCCGTGAAAAGTCTTCTTATTTTGTCCGATAAATTAAATTAATTAATAGTCCGTTAAAAAAAAACAATGACGGCTTACAAATTATTTAACGGGAGGCGTGGTATACACCCACTTTCTTAACCCTAGAAAGATAATCATATTTTTTAGTGCGTGAAAGATAATTATACGTCTCAGATGACCATTGATTTTTCATCATTATTTTGTATTTTAATTAATTATTTGGGTTATTTTAAGTAAAATAAATCAATAATTAAGTACAAAAGAAGTAAAATTTGAGCGTAATTGTAATTGTAATACGGCCTATAATTGAAAAGATATAACAATTTTTCCACGCGCCATACGTCCCGCAGACGTAGATTATCTCTCTAGGGTTAAACGAAGTATGAGTTCAAACTAACACTTCAAGTTGTTGTAGAACAATGAAACTAAATACAAAGAAAAAAATAGAAAATATTAAGTTTTAAACCAAAGGGGCATGGTATCCGCCTACTTTTCTAGTATTTGGTACCACTTATATGAACTACTTCTGATTCTTGTAGAATGATGAAATTTAAAATAGTGGTAGGGATCGATGTGTATAGAAAAATCTGAAATTTTGAGGATATACATGTAGGGGGAGGGAAAGGGAATAAATTAGAATACTATAGAATTTGTTTGATTTTAAATAGTTTTAATTTACTTTAATAGTTTTATTTGATTTAAATAAAATTATAATTTAAATGGAATTTAGTTATTTGAATTATAGATAAAATAAAGAAAATATGAGATTTTAACTTGACTATAATTTGACATTCACTTGACTTTCCTTTGACTTTACTTGACTTTACTTTTGTGAATACTTGCTTATTACGTTAAGTTTTATCTTTACAGTCTAGTTAGTCGCAAATTATGAATTTTCGAAACGGTATGAATTGGAAATATTATTTGAATATTAATAGTGTAAATTTTCAATGTTTGGCTTTAATTTAAGATGTTTAGTTGGGTATGTAGTCATCCTAAATACATTCATTGGGCGTGGTATCCACCCACTTTCTTAAATGAGCACGAAGAAGATTCTTCTATGACGGCAGGATTAGAGAGACCAGTTATAATAAAAATTTGCATGACTGTTATCGTACCCAGAAATATAGACGTAAGTCTAGATTTGGTTAATGGCTCTAAAGGAATTGTTCCAAAGGTCCCGTAGGAACCAACTAGGTAACAATAAAATCAATAATTGGAAAAAGAAATTTTATAAATAAAAAAACTGAAAAAAAATATTTGTCACCTCGAAAATTTTAAGAATAAAAAACGATTTTATCTCTAAAACAATTTTGTGCAACGAAAAATAACGTTTTCAACATCTGGTAAAATTTTGATAAAAATCGAATTGGCAGTTTTTTTACAAAAAACAAAAACCTAAAACAAAAAATTAATAAAAGCTAGTAAAAATTGATTTTCGACTCGAATAACTTTTCAAAAATTTGAGACATTGGCCTTAAACTAATTTTATTTTTTAAAAAATATAGTTTTCATCATTCAGTAACATTTTGAGAAAAAACGAATTGACAGTTTTGTGTACACAAAAAATTAAAAACCTACAAAAATTTAACAAAAGTTGGTAAAAATAGATTTTTGACTCAATTATCTTTTTTAAAATTAAAAATATTAGCTTCAAACTAATTATAAGAAATATTGTTTTCTACATTCGATAAAGTTTTGAGAAAAATCAAACTTACAGTTTTTTAACAAAAAATAAATATCTTAAAAAAGCATTACTAGAATTTCGCAAAAATTTATTTTCGACTCAAATATCTTTTTTTAAATTAAAAATATTGGCTTTATACTAACTTTTCTCACAGAAAATATAATTTTCGACATTCAGTAAATTTTTTAATAAAATCCAACAGTCAGTTTTTTTCATAAAAAAAATAAAATCTACAAAAAATAGTACGCAAATTTGGTACAAATCGATGTTTGGTTCTCGACATTTCGTGAAAAATAGAAGGTATTGTCTTTAAATGCATTTTAATCATCCAATTTGTATTTGTTTATTTAAGAAATACAAATTTTGAGAAATGCTAGTAAAATTGGTAAAAATTGGTTTTCGACTAAAAAAACTGATTTTGAAATCAAACTATTGCTAAATATTGTTGGTAATTTTTAAATTTTTAAGAAACAAAACACGAAACCCTATAAACTTTTAAGCAAGACAAATCGACAGACGGGGTGGGAAGTTATCAGTGTGGGTCGCATCCCATCCTCTTTTATTTTTTGTTTTGTAAAGGAATGTTGCCAGAAATTGCTAGGCTATATGTATGTCGTCAATTTGATTCTCTACAAAGCTTATATTCATACAAATCTTTACACAAATGGGGGCTTTAAATTGATTTAAAGATCCTGAGAGTTTTTTTCCAGAGTCTACCGTAAAAAGAACAGGGATAACCTTCTCTGGTAGCAGCAAAGATCCTTATAGTCAGAGTTATAAAAAAAAAAACATATGAAATAAAAAAGTTTTGATTTTGATTGATTTGCGAAACTAAGCTTAAGTCATAAGCTCTGTTTTCATTGATTTGACATTTCCATTTCTCTCCAATTACATTTGTCATCAAAAAAAAAACACAACAAATATATCAAAATATAATAAATCGCACTGGAAATAGTAACAAAATAAAAACAAAGCAAACAAATCACCACAACCTGAGGCCACACCAATCTATCGTATTATTACTACGAGTGCCGCATTTATGTTCCAATAAATTTGATTAAACTTCCGCCCCTTGATCCGCTCACACTGTACTCGTATTAGCAAATAAATTGCCCTGATAAAAGAACAAAATTAAGTACAAACAACTAATCAACAAATAGAGAACCTATACCAAATACATTATACAAAACTCTAGGTGCAAATATAAAAAGGGCCTTTCCTTTCCTTATCTCAAATCTCAAACTACAAAGTAAATCTATAGTTCCGTGATTCTTGGGTACATTTTAAGTGCACTTGTACCGAGCCTTAGACATACTCAAGCCCATATCTATTTTTTTTTTTTTCAAAACTTGTCAAGTCAAATTCTTAAGATAACTTTAGCCCAACAGGTGGATGCACCTTTCATGGTTAAAATTAAAATTAAAATTAAAAAGAAAAAAAAACATGATATGAAAATATCTTGAATGCGAATCGAACCTCGAAGGCAATAAAGTCAAATATAAAAATTACGATAAGAAAATAGATACGATACGGTTCTCGTACAGGTATAATATTGATTGTGCGCACACCTGGGAAGCACCTAGGTTATAGTAATACTATTTTGTTGTTTTTTGTTAATAATTTTTATAAGTGAGAATGTACTCGACAGGATGGAGTTTTTATCTCTAGAGAATTGTCATAATGTTTTGGTTATTGTGTACTCGTACTTAATATAGGTAAAGTTTTTTGTATACTTTGGACGCTTTTAGTAATATGATTACGACAGAAAAGTTGCCGTTCGTTGGTTGTTTTGAAAGTGTCAGGTGTTTGCACCCGGGATATCTCTCTGAGTCAATATTCTTATCTCAAAAGCAAGCAATGAAAATGATTGTGTTTTTTAAAAATACATAAATATATATCTTCTCGAAAGTACATACCTAAATATGTGTGTTATCTTATGAAATGTACCTAGAAAATTATATGAATTGAAATTTTAAAAAATTAATGTTAATCTTCATTGTTTAAATTTAGCACAAGTGTGATACTGATAATATACTTTTTAATTTTTGATTATAATTCTTTAGTGCGCAGTTTAAGAAAAATTAGCTGTGACACCTAGTCCTATAATTAGAGATGAAATATTATATTGGGAGTCTTCGAAAAAGATGGTATAGCAATTTGTCACTATTTGTAGGAAGACTATCTGAGGCTTTACTCTAACTTCTAGGTTCTTAAAGTGGTGTTAGAACTCAACAACCAATTCATCCTTTTGTCTACACTTCTACACTATCTACACTATGACACTACTATTATAAAGAGGAAAGATTTGTATTTTTGTATGTAACGAATAAACTCAAAAACTACTGGACCGATTTTAATAATTCTTTTTTTCATTAGAAAGCTACATTATCTGTACATATTTATGTCTACCCATGCGATACCGGGACGGGCCGCTAGTGGGATATACATATGTAAGTTCGCGATTCTATTGTCGAATTATGCAAGTAAAGCAAGTTTTCGTGCATATAACCTAACTTATAGTTGATTTAACAATAAACATTTCAACTCCTTGATTCTTTTACATACATTTCTTGAAAACAATAATTTTGGGCACTCTTTTAACATACAAAACTTAACCATTAAATCCACATTTGACATATGTAAATGTCAAAAATTCGTATGGAGTCCATATTTCCACTATAATTGAGTGTTAAAATTTGTACGTTGTTAAATAAGTAAAATTTCTTTGTGCAAAAGGTTGAACCACATGAGGCCTACAAATTTTTGTTTAATATTTAAACATAGTAACAAATTAGCCTAATTTCTGCATTATAAGATTTTTTCTATTTCAGCTAAAAGTTGTCGTGGTTGAAAAATTAGAAACAAAAATGGCATAACTTAGAGTGTCTGAATTTAGCATCTCTTTTTTTCTGAAAGTTCTTCCAGGTTGTTCCCGGTTTACTCCACATTGTCTCAAAAAAAAAATGGAGGTTTTATCCCAAGTTTTGAAGTTTTAAGAAATATTGAAATCGTAAATCTCAAAGTTGTGCCAAGTGAAACTATATATCTGTTATTTCGTTCACAATCTAAATCCAAAACCATACATACAATTATGGCCATACTTCCGCAGAAACGAATATACAAAGGTTAAGCCTTCCCAATGGCTCCTATACAAAAAATAAAGCTAGACGTATATTCATTCAATGAATTTCATAACTTCTTTAAAATGCTGAACCCTCAAAATAAAGAATGAACAAACTAAAAACAGCCCCTTTTCCAAAAACAAACATTAAAACATTATTTTATATCTAAAATCAATCAAATATTTATATATATATTTTAAAACTAAAAATTGAATGTTTGATTTATAAAATAGAATGTTGGATCGTCATTGATGTTAGATCATTGCAAATAACTATGTTATGAAAGCTGGATGTTTTAGAATTTAAATCTTATTGAAACCTTCAACTTTTAAACTTACAATTTATAGATTTACAGAAACAGTTTAAAAAAAACGGTTTGGGGTCTAGCACATATGAAGTGCGTTTTTTTGGTATTCCATATATAGTACAATGAGAAATTGCCAACAAAACGATCCGCAGTAGCCAGATTTTTGTATTTAAAAATTGGAACAACTAAAAGAAAGAAGATAATAATAATAATAATAAAAACAAACACACAAATAGAAAAAAGTTTTGTGAAAATCAAATGTTAAAATAACTTAGCAAAAAAAAACAAACTAAAACTAATAAAATGGACAATTTTCAAGAAGAAATGGTAAGAAAACATCTGGAAATTGAGATTCTATAAAAAAAGTTCATTTAACAATTGCTTCAAGGAGGGGGTTTGTTCGTAGACTACTACATTAATATGTGGTGTTGAAGCGAGCTTGAAGATCGCCTCAATTCTTTATATACCTGAATCGAATTGAAATGAGCTTGATTTGACTTGATTTCCGTCGGAGATCGGAGTCGAGTCAAAATTTGTGAAGAAAAACCTGTGTGGAGGAGTTGGTTTAACAGATAATGCATTATGGTCTGTTTATTTGCATGTTTGCGTACAAAAAATATTGTTTTGTTTTAATCAAATAAAAAAAAATTGCACATGGAGTAGATAGCATATTCTTATATGGTGCTGAACTAATCAGTTCTTCATTGTTTAACACGAAACAAACTATCTCACTTCACACATCGAAAACATCGAAATACCATTTGCATTTTAGGAAGTGCTGTCACACTTAATCATTTTTAAATCTTCTTGTGCGGTGGAAACACCAAAACGATTTATTTAATCTAAACTGAGATAAACCTTTGGTGGAAAAATAGCAAAACATAAATATCTTTTATATTGTTTTCTCTTGCAAAAGTTAGTCCATTTTCACCAACAAAACTAAATAATGTCAACAGTAATAGATTGATTTTTTCCCCAATGGAAAACACACATGATTCCAAATGCACAACTACTCAACGAACACAGCCATCGAGATACAAATTCAATATCAATCGTACCAACATTTGAGAACGAAATCACATAAGATCAATTCGAGACTCGTATAAATTTCGCTAGTATTCATACTGCGGATATTGTTTTTGCTAATCGTATAAAATCCTACTATACTATGGATAGATTTTCCAACAAAACACGGGTATGGTCGAAAATTTCTTATAAAATTATTTGATTTGTATTTGGAAACATATTTTCTATTAAAAACCAAGTTTTAGAATGGTAAGGGAAGGGAAATGCTGCTATCTCAAAAACAGAGAAGAAGAATATTAACCGTTTGACAATTGATACAATTTATCAATTGAAATAAAAATGCATTAATAAAATACTAGGTTATTCTGAATGCATCAAATGTTTGTATATTGCGTCTTCTCAAAGATATTTGTTTTATTTTCCTTCTTTCCTATTTCTGAAGTTCGAACTGGAGGATGTACTAAGCTATTTAGCTCTACAGGTCTTCAGCAAATATTTTCCACAGAGTTGGAACAAAATTCCCCTTATTTCTAATTTTACTAAAAACTTACCGACTTCAAATTTACGATTGAAAGAAAAATTGACAGATTACCAGAAAAATAATGAACAACTTCGTTCACAATATCAATTTTTCATTTAAAACAGATAACTGACAGTCACAATGTCATTTAATTTAATTGATTGAAAAATTACAGTTATACATTTTTTATTAATTTTTAAATTTTTTTTAAAAAAAGTTAAGAAAGTTCTGCTTTAAAATGTTAATACATAGTTAAATTTTGTTCTCACGAAAAATACTTAAAAAAGACTCAACAAGATTCACAATTTGAGTAGAAAATAGCTTTTTCCTTTTTGTAAAGACTAGAAAATCATAACTACTAAAAAAGCTTTAATATTCTTTTTGTCTTTAAGAACAAAATTAACTTTATATTTTTAACATTTGATCACTATTTCAAGTATAAATTAAAAGAATGATATTCGAATAAAAGTTATTTTTTAAAGCAGGTCACAGTAACGCGTGGTTGACATTTTTGATAACTGACATAATTTGAGGACATTTAAAGATTTTTTAAATAACATTCTAAAATTATCAGATATATCTTTTATATTTTCGAAGCTAGTATCTACCTATTAACTATAGTCACTTTCAAATTCACTTAGTTTTAAGTGCTATTTTTGACAATAGTATGTATTTAAAAACAGATGGAAAATACTGCCATATGCTGACATTATCTATTAACACAATAATGCCTTCCCATGTCATTTCCGTACATAAAAACAAAACTTCGAAGAGCTCTAATCTCATTATCCTATCTCTAAGTAGATATCCAAAAGATCTTTCATTATTAAAAAAAAAAGAAATTACAAAAGCTGTCATTATATTCTTCTTTAATAAATTCACACAATCTAACTGCAGTATCATCCGAATCTAACCGAACACACAAACAAAAATCAACCCTCTCTACAAAACATACCTAACAATTTTCATTAAAAACCTCTTAGTTGGACAAATAAATAATTTTCATATACCTCTAGCCTCTATGAAGCATTTTGTCCAACTGTCAAACAATGTGGCATCTAGCCTTACTCATTTTCAACGGTTCATAGAGAGAAAAGAGGTACATTCGCATTAAGCATTCACAATGATGACATAAAAACCTAATAAACGGCAAAACATAACATTTGTAAATTTATTTAAAACTCTTGACTGCATATTGGAACAATATAACCATATCCCCTCAACCCCTTTCCTAATAAAAAAAAAAAACTCGACTCGCGTATAGTCCCTGCAGCCTAATAGAGAAGGCCGATGAATTCATGACATCAGGACAGTACTATTTTTATGCGGATCGTAGAGGGTTGCATAAGCGTAAACGTAAACGTCTACGAGTATAGCTAAAGATATGGTCTTAGAATTGGTGGTGTTATATTTGTATGCCCTTTTGTTGCTTTTGTTTGAACATTTGTCACTTGTTTTCGAGATACAAATAAAACCAGTAAATCAGAAACGGAGCCCCTGTTTACTTACCTGATTGGATTGGATTAGATTGCATTAGATTGGGTTCTGGGTGCGGTGAAAAAAAAACTAGTTGTACTTGTACAATTGTCAATAAGAGACATTTCCACCTTATGTCAGAATGCAGTACAATTTTTGACAGAAAATGTGCACAGATTTATCCTTAGTGCGTCGCGTTGTACTTGTCCAGTGAAAATAATTGTCAATGATGTAAACACATGACGCATTAGTTTTATGGGAAAATAATATTCACGGTGGAATGTAAACGTTGTGTTGTTACAATTATGAATATTTCATAACGGTTTATATGAACATACATATGTATATGAAGTAATAATCCGATACAAAGTCTCAGATAACACATTCATTAAGTTATATGTTGCGCGATACGATTCAAGTGCGTGCGCTTTTATGAGGGTGGCAATGGCAATTGGAACCCCCAGTGTCTGATGGCGACGAAGACGACGACGGATGCGACGGACTTGACGCACAATTGCTAGTATTACAAATGAGATACTATTTGTATACTGTGTATCGGTTGTTATTCCAATTTAATTAAGTTAATTAAAGGAAGCTCCCTTCAAGCCCCTTCCATTTTATACGAGTATATTCCCTTAATGCCTCTTTTGGATCGGTTCGGCGATATGGTGGTTGTAAAATGGGACAAACTGGCAATCCCAATTATTTGTCATCATATGGCGTACTCAATCAACCAAATGTCGATAAAACATTCCTTTTTTTCGGTTTTGTTTTATCCCTGAGAGTCTAGGTTTTTCAGGGGTTAGGAATTGAACAACAACAAGAAATATTTGAACAGACTTGCGTCTAATTTAGTGCAAATATTGAGCAAATGGCCCGAAATGAAAAGAGTAATTTACATGTTCATGTTTTTCGAAGTGGTGTTGACGATGTTGAATGTTGAAAATGAAAAGTGTTTTGTTTTGATGATGAGTATGTAACAATTTGCACATTTGTTCAATGAGAGAATATTGATAGGGGTGTTGCATATAAGAGCTTTATGGTAAATATTGTCAAATAGACCAAATGGCGCGGAAATTATATTTTATTGGAAATGATTTATTTACGAGTTAAGAAGACGTTAATCTAAAGCGATAGATTTTTAGAACAGTTTAAGACTTACGTAAACTCTTGGGAACTGTGGAAATAAAAGTACTTAAGAGTACCACAAGGTAGTGTTCTAGGACCAATTCTGTTTGTTATTATAATAAATACAATACAAAATCTTCCAGCGGATATCAACAATACTACATTTTTTTCTGGTGGAAAAAATATATGGGTGCGTCATAGAAGTAGATAAGTTAAAAGGGCTTCAGAAATATTGAAAAATTCTTAATGAACAAATAAAAAAGATTGGATGTAGAATGAGAAACTATTGGTTACATGTAGGTGGCCTCATATTAAAAAACCTTTATAATATCTTTTGTCAAGGGTAATCTACGGTAAGTGCTGAAGTGATAGAATACAAGTTAATCTACTTTTAAACGTAAAATATTGATGGAATGCTCGAAAATTGAGGCATAAAGGAGCACCACAACATAGTGTCCTAGGACCCATTCTGCTTATTATTCAATACTAAAATACAGTTATTGGGCATTCTTGTTATATTGGTACCTGAAAACTTAAGAATTGCTTAATGGACAAATTAAGAGATTTGGGCTACCGTTACTTTTTTTTTAAACGCCAGACAATTTTCTGGTTAAAATGGGAAAAATAACCCAATTTTTTTAGAAAATAAGACAGAAATGTTCGAAATTATACCAGACAGAAATTTAAATTATATCGATTCTGCTCAAACCAAATATCTAGGCATTACAAAGTTTACAAACACTAGATTTAGTCAGAAAACAAGAAATTTTGTTAGAAATATTTGGTCTTTTTCAGACAGAATTTTCTAGCTTTTTTCCACACAAAGTTCTGGCGCATTGGACATATAAATGGCGTATAAAGTAAAGAAAAATGGAACACAACCAACTTATGTAAATTTTACAAACACAAAATTAACCAATGTAGAAGAAAATTTTTGAACCAGAAATGATGATTTATCAGCATCAGAACCAGAAGTGATGATTTATCAGCATTTTTTAGATTTTAGGCCCATTTTCAGAGTCTTAAAATACTTTCGATTTGTAACTCGTTTGAAAACGTCAAATTTATTGCCAATATTTCCTTTTTATGCCGATAATGAGTCTTTCCAAGTCTTATAACATTTTGAGATATCCAGTATTCATTTAATGTCCCATGCTCTTTCTTCAAATTCAAATAAAATCCAATTTGGTGGTGCTACAGCTGATAAAGAACCAAGGCTTAGTGACTCACAACTCTGTACCATTGCTGTGTGTAAATCATATCAGGAATTGAGGTTGACGGCTTAATTAAGAAGCACTTTTTCATGACAAAAATTTATCTTGGCGAATTTATCAATTCCTCGAATGAATTATTTTAAAGTTCACAGACAAGAATTGAACCCCAGACCATTTACATAACAGCCCTACGCACCATCACGCCACTAATATTTATGCATTGTTAAGATTTTTAAAAATAAAATCATTTAAAACAAAGTTTGTGTACGGTACCCTTTGAAGTACTGACTCTTGTACTTACTCTTGTAAGTACTTTAAAACTGACACTATATCATACGTTTGAAAAGTAAAGCACTAACGAGGACCACAACGTAGTATCCTAGGACCAATTCTGTTTCTTATTCTACACTAAAAATCTTCTAGTAGACATCATCGATGCTGCAACTACCAATATATTGCTGATGGTAATGTGCTATTGATCGCTTATAAATCTTCAATTAGGATTTTCACTTGAAAAGTGTTTAGTGGACAAATTAAGTGATTGGATGCAACAATATGGCGTATCAAGCAAAACAAAATGGAAGAAAAGGGACACAGGATAAATTTGCCGAACAAGAAATAAATCAACTTAGAAAATATTATTATGTTGATGATGCAACATTGTGGGAGTGAAGACTCATCCGAGTTTTTTAGATTTTGAAACTTTTGAAAAGGACGGAGGATTTAGATTAAGCTCGTTTCGAAACATTTACAACGGTATTACTGACTTTCTTACATTTTAAGTTCCTTAGCTTTAAGTTTTTTTTTACAAATTTGATCTGGATTCCAGTCAGATTAAAATTTGTAAAAAAAACTCGTTTAAAGCAATTTTTTAATTAACTCAATAATATGGTTGTTAGTTTTTCTTTTGTTGTGACGAAACTTAGGCTTATCTTATTGTTTTTCAAATTAAATTGTTAATTTTTTGCTACAAAAATATTTCCAATGCTATTAAAAGTCCACACAATTTAGTACCAAAAAATACCAATTGACTTTTTAAAGTTGACTGAAATTTTGATTTGATTGACGCCATAAAAAGCCAACAAAAACTAAACTCTATAGGCAAAATTTCACCTCTAATCCCATCATCATCGAAAAAAGTGGCCTTAAATTTCTTGTGAAATTGTTACAATTTAAATCGCCTGAAAACATACCTAGACTATGCATAGTTATAGATCATTTTTTGAGACAAATTCTCCCACCTGCTGTTTTCCTTTGGCTTCTTCGAAGACTACGACGACGACGACGATGGGTATAACTTGCGAAACTATTTTGCATTTAACATAAAATAGTGCAAGAATGCAATCAATTTGAAGAAAAAAAAAAAATATTGCCACATTGACAACGTTGAGCGCCAATGCGACGTGGTAACAAAGTTATTTGCAGACACAAGATGCACCTGATCCATCCAGCCATGTTTAACAAGGCCATCGCTTGAGCCTCGCGCATAAGTCAAATCTGCGCGCATTCCTGCAGTGCAGCATCTTCTTCATCCTCCGATGCTCCGTTGTTGCTCCGCCGATATGCTGTGCTGTGATGATGTTTGCTTTTGCTGTAACTGCCGCGGATGCAGTCTGTTAATAAATAATTGAATGCAGCTGGCTGTAGAGTTGATGTTGATGCTGCTGCAGCAGACAACTATGCATCACATCGGTGACTGTCGCGGCCATCTATTAATATATCACCACCATCATGTCGCATCCATCTACTTTGGGAGCGATTAAAATCATCTCAGCTTCAGAATCTCAGATCTCAGATCTCAGCCTATGTATACGTCCGCCGTCCGTCGCATCCGTTGCGTCCGTCATACATATAGATAGACGATGATGATGATAATGATGATGCAGTATTATTATGTGAGCGTGACGCGTTTAGCAAATGCAGAACAAATTAACTGCACATCAGATGCTACAAGCTCATTTGTTCGTGCAGAACATGCCATGGCATCCTTCAATTGTTTATAGCTCGCTCGCTTCAAGGGATCAAAGACGCATGAACGGTTAAAGGATGGTATATAGGATAGATGGATGGATGGATGGATGGATAGATAGATAGATAGTTTAGGCGGGAGGCATGTGTGGTGGTGCAGTTTGCAATAAATACCTTAGAAAAAGAACGACTTCCTCTGTTAAGAGTGAGCGACAGGTGAGCAGCATTCCACTGAGCAATCATTTGTCCATTTCTAGAAGAAGAAGCTTAAGTTTCAAAAGCCTTAACGGCTCGATGATGCTATGATGCGTTTTCCTATAGAGGCTAGAGTGAATGTCATCGTGTGTTCTGTCTTCTCTGAGTTCTTTTTTCTATTTTTTCTTTTGTTTTGTGTAAATGATTTATCGGGACAAATGTTTGGCGCGCTTCATTCACGGAATCTGAAGAATTCCTATGCCCGTCTACGTCTATAGGAGGCTAGGTTATCTTTAGATGCGAGAGTGGTTCTGTTTTTTTTCTTTAATTTCTTTCACTCTGTGAGAACTGCTGAGAAAGATCGTTTTTCAAGCGAAGCCGTATACCATACACAAGGACGTGAAACGATGCCCTGATCTGATCATACATATATAAAAACGTAGAGATTGAAATGCGACAACGACAAGCCAATTGCCACAAAGCATTATAGCTAAAGGTATACGAGTTTATACGTACGTTAAGCTAAAGCTAAAGAGACCAATTGGTTGTCACCCATGAGACGGGAAATTTATCAGACGACAAATGTTCTCAGCTGCTTGAAGAATTTCTTCACCGAAAAATTATTATTTTTTGTTTTTAGTTTTCTAATCAGATCAAAGCTTGATCGGATCATGAGGCTGTCAATAAATTTCAATAAGAGTATATTTTTGGTTCATGTACGTCACGTGCGTCAAGTCGTCGTCATCGAATATGAGAGTGTGTTGTCCGGGTCCGGGTGGGCAAAGAATCAGAATATTTTCTTCTTTAGAAATGTTGTGACAGTATAGATAACGCTTATGACAGTGTGTTCCTCCGTGACGTGCACCTTAAATACAGGAATCTTTTGATCGAGTTAACACTCGTGAAAAATGTTACTCAAACCCAATAAACGTTCCCATAATGCGAAATTTTACTAATCTCTCTTAAATTAAAGTTTTGTTCTTCTTTTGGTTGCTCTGAACGATTACTTCAAAGTGAACATTGATATTGAACGAAGTCATTTCGTTAGTATAACGAAAAACTTTGTAGAAATAATTAAAATTTAATAAATTTTCAACCGGTGAAAAATTTACTCACTCAAAGAGATGATTTTCATATGCTAACAAAACGCTTCGTCAAACAACGAATCTTTTTATATATTGACAAAATTTTTACGTTAAATACATTTTTAACGAATTTCGGTTTTCTACAACAACTTATGAAATTTATTCATTAATTAATGTATGGAATTAATAACACCTAATTTTTCTTATGACTTTTTTTTATTGAGGTATTGAAAATCATAAAAGATAAAAGATTCATTAACTTATGATAATTTTCGTTGAGGCAATGAAATTTTTAATAGATTAAATGTAAAAATCATTCGTCAGCCTATGTTTTTTTGTAAATTTCGTAAAATGTTGTGTAGATCCAAACAAGCAAACAAATTTTTTCGTTCCATTTATGAATATTTTCATAAATCAAAATAATAAACATTCATAAGCTAACGAAACTTTTCATTGCCTCCATGAATATTTTGTAGAATAGCGTAATTTTCTTTGATAGGTTACGAAATGTTCTCTTAACATCAGGCTTGAGTCCACGTTTAGCAAAGCCAACAAGTCTTTTCGTTCTATTCATGAGTATTTTCATAAATCTAAAAAAAAAAATATTCATGTGCTAAAATCAGTGAAATATTTCAATAATATGATTTATTTTCTTCATGTAATCAAAGTTTTAACTGAAGGAAATATATCATTTTATAGAGAGTTTTAATTGAATGAATTTTCTTACATGAATTTACGAAATTGTTTGTTAAAACAATAATAAATTTCTTATACGATAAAATTCTAAATTAAAATATTTTAACCAACTCTTAAAGAGGTCAAAAGCTGTATGAGCAGTTTTTGTAAAGAGATGAAGTTTTTCATTTTACTGACGATTATCTACATTTTTTCGTTAAACCAATTAAACTTTCATTGATTTTACGAAAAATATTATTTTCATTGTAATTTAAAATAAATGTCAAGTGATAAAAAGGTTTCATTTCATTTCTAAAAACTTCTACCGATTAAATTTTAAAATCGAAAGATAAAACTCATTAAAATTTTCAATAAGAAAATAAGGCATTGTCCCACAGGACCCACCATACGGCATGCATTTCTCTCTGCATATATTCATGCAATTGTCCATTCTTATATGAGTACGAGTAAAAAGTACAAATCTACCGTATGTTATTTCATTTCATATTAATGTTCTTACTAAATACTACCATAAGGACTTGACAACAATACGCTCAGGATCATTGGCGCAACAAAGCACTATCTTTCTACAATCCATACAAATGCGTCCATGTGTCGTTTAATTTTCCTAAAAGCCATCACACCAAAACGTAATCATTCCACTCCTCTATTTTCTTCTTCCTTTTAAAACCTTGGAAAGAGATACCTTACCAACATAAAAAAAAAAAACTCAACACCCTCTTGAAAAATCAACCCCATCCACTCTCCTCTCTCTCATGTTTAATCCACCCACAAATAATAACAAGAATGGAAAACGAACAACTTCAATAATAACAGACTTATGTACCCGCTAAAAAGTCACCCATAATAAATACATACAACATCACTGTTGATGATGATTGTGGGTCCCCTGTTTTAAGGGAAGAAGGTAAAACTGTTTCGTCACCACATGACCACGAAAAAGAGAAACATCACATAGTAGAACCTTTTAATAAAATGAAGACAAGGGAAGATACTGTGACTTATCTCTCAGACAGCCGGCGGCGGCCGGCGGTGGCAAACGAAGAAGCCACACCAAGTACACGACTCATCTTCACTAGAAGTAAGGAAGGCTTTGTATTCGCCGTCCAACCTAACACCACCCCTTGTGTTGGTAAACATGCTTATGCATTCATTTGTTTCTAACCCTCAGTCTTCACATAAGCCATGAAGCTTTTTATCAAAGAAGGGATGTTTTTAATGGGGTTGCCGGCCAAAGAGCTCTGGAATGAGGATAACTCGCCTGAGCACTATCAGATGACAATCGAATGGTTTGGCAAGGTTTGAACAGCGTTGTTACAATTTCAACGAACTTTTTTTTATCAAAAGGGAGAAAATGTGGATAGTCTTTCCAAAGTTATAAAATCACATTCACATTTTTGTATTCTTGTTGAACCAAATAAGTATAAGCAAATCACTGTGAAAAAAAAAATATAACAACCCTGTTTAACCTTACTCCAAATAAACACGAGGACGGTACGGGGTTGTTAAATAGGTTTCGCGCAATCAATCTTGATTAGATGATGTGATTTTATGAGCTCAAACGCACTTTATAAGGGAAAAGTTAGTGACAGTTCGTGGAGGGTTTGGTGGAGAACTTACATAAAAATAATGATGACACTGAGATTTGTGGCGATTTATTCTCCGTGACGGCAATGAATTGCAAAAGTGTGTGCACAAGCTAAAATTTTATGTCTCAATGAAGACTCTGATTTCGACCACTTCCCCTCGAAGTTTAAATTACTGATTGTATTAGAAAAAAAAGCTACGTCAAATATTTGTCTTCGTTAAAAATCTGAATGCTCACAGCATCTGTTCCGTATGGAATGGGATTTATTTTGACGTACGTCAGTCACGCACGCACCTATAATCGTTTGAAAAAACAAAAACACAAACACCTGAAAAACTTCAATCAGTAACTGCTCCTACACGATTTAAATAATACAAATAATAATAATCAAATCATGTCCATCTGCGTTTGAGTACATAAAAATAAGAACGGTAGTAGCATTAAACATAAATTTCTCATACGCAATTTGCATACGTTTATTCTTAAGTGAATATTGGATCCAGAGCTTAATACGACTGAGATTGAGGCTGATGGTGCTGTGGCCACCCGCTTTGGCGTATATATCTGCTCAGCGGGTATACAGCAAGATTACCACATGATCTGATCATGCTGCGTGAAAACTTAGCTCTACAACATTAATTAACTTGTTTATTGGCATCTGTTCTTTGATAAGAACCATAACCCCGGAGTTGGTTATATGTATGCATGATTGGTCGTGCTGGTTAAGAGCTATAAGAGCTGTGCTGCGCCTTTACAAGTTATGACGACACCACATCGATCGCAGTGAAGTAGACGTTTGGATCGCTACAAAATTACTCGCACAATAAAATATCTCAACAAATCATTCATAGATCGATTATTTTTCGATATCTTTGAATATCGAGAGCCGAGTGATGTGTTAGCAAGGAATTCCGATTGAAAGCGCTTTTCGCATCCGTTTTTCTTTCGCACATTTCCAGAAGCGCATTTTCAACGATCCGTAACGATCATGTTCAATGCTATTATAAGATGTTTGTTTTATAAAGCATTACAATGATTGTAATCCAACTGATTCGGTGCGGGAGGTGGCTATAGAAAGAAGTATTATAACGGGTGTTTTAGTTGGCTATACTATTTTAACTGGTAGCCATTTTGACAGATGTCAAGTGATTTATTTTTGATTTGGTTTGACATAGAATAGGAATAGACTGACGCCTGAACAAAGCTTTAAAATCATGATTTTGTTCGAAATATACATACTGCTCCAATTTTGTTTAAAGCTCACTTTTGGTTGAATGGATACATCAGTAAAAATAAAACTCACTTATTTGATGATAATCCTCAAGTGTAGGTTAGGACACCGTTCCATCCATAAAAACTGATTGTTTAGTGTGCTTTATGGGTTGGTAGTATAATTGGCCCGTTCCATACTTCTTTAAAAATTACGTTACATTTCATTGAATGTCCACTATAGAGTCATGATTACCGCCATTTTCGTTCATCAACTGCACAATCATGATCTTCAGGAGCTGTGGTTTCAACAAGATGGCGACAGCCCAACATGTCACACAGCTCGGGCCACAATTGTTTTATTGAAAGAAACGTTTGGTAACCTCATAGTTTTACGTTACGGACCCGTGAGGCGTTGATTGGCCCCCGAGATCATGAGATTTAAAGCCCCTTGATTTCTTTTTCCGTAAGGATATGTGAGATCACTGCCCTACACTTAAAATTAAAATGCCAGAAAATTATTTTCCCATTAAAGGTATTTTTATGTCAAATTAAAAATATCAGATTTGTTTTACTCCATTTAAAAATTATAAACCTAAAAAACACCCTTTATTTGCAACTATAAACGACTCTAGATCGTTTTTCTGACACAGGAGTAAGAGGGCTTTACGTTACGTTTGGTTTATTTCATTCCGATTTGCGCTCTCGGATTCACAATGTCAAATAATCTTGATGATGATCAAGATCGTGACGGAGTTGCGAGCGCGATGAAATGAAAGTTCCGATGCGATGCGATGATAGCTTTGGATTTGGATTGAATAGATCTTTGGCATTTATCAAATACCGCAGTGCAAAAAAGAGTCTTAAAGTATATAACTGAGTATGGGTGGTTTCTACCGCGATTGAATCTCATCTTTTATGTGCTTACAAGTGAAAGTTATAGGTTAATAATTTGAATGGAAATCCGCCGTCGCCGTGAGGCGGAAATTCATCATCAGAAATTGATCTATAGTTGAAAAGATGCAAGTAATTGCTTCATATAAAACGTGATTAAAAAAATCAAACTCAACAAAAAAGCTATCGCATCAATTAGATCAATTAGGTATTGTGTTGTTTTGGTTGATTGGTTTTACTTTTTTTTTCATCAACAATCTTGACAGGAGAAAAATTTCTTTGTGTAGATTTTCAGCAATCAAATATTAAATACTTGAAAGGTTGAAAACTCAAATTTTATAGTTTTTTGAAAAAGTTGTTAGCTCTGGAAAAATACCTAAAGTGTGTTTCTACTAATTGGAATATTAATTTCTTTTCTTTTTATCAGCCGAAAAATCATTATTTTAGTTCTAGTTTCTACTTCAATCCCGTTTTTGAAACGAATACGAGTATAACACAATGGCTTACCTTTCACGAAAAATAAATATCTGGGTTTTTGACTTTACAACTGAAATTTTTTCAAAATTAAAGATGTCAAAAATCAAAACATGGGTACTCTACGAGCAGCGTATTTTTGCTGCACGTAAATATGTCATAATGAAAAGTGACAGGCAAATATGTCACAAATGTTTAAATATGACGAAATAGCTGAAATAGCATGAATAAGACATTTTATTTCAAATAATTGGTGTTTTTAAATATGTGTTTTTTGAGCTGTACGCGAAGTTTTGATGGCTATTGTCTATGAGGTTTGACAGTTGATAATGTCAAACTTTTTTGACATTTCTGTTGAGTAAGATTTGGACATTTATCACGAATCATTTAACGCCAGAAAAAGGCTTCCAAATTAGTCACGAATTTCACAAACCACTTCGTCCAGTTTAATGTGCTTAAAGATAAATCATTTTTTGGCAGACCTTGCGTTTCGTTCACGTCACGTAGGGGTGTTGGACCGTTGAATAGTAGACTTGGGAAGACAACCATGTGCCCCACAGCCACAACCCATAGCGGGCATGATGATAAAGTTTTATTTGTTGCACGTGTTGCTCGTCGCTGTAACTTACCATGATGATTTGTCTTTAGTGACTGATTATAAAAGAAGACATTTTGACAGAAAGTAAAAGAAACAATATGGCTGCCAAGAGCTGTCAAAACACATGCACGTAGATATTAGAAAACCATTTAGAATTCGTAGTAAATTATTTTAATGCAGAACAAGACAGTTACCATTGGGAAATCTTGTCATTCCGAAAAGCCCAATACCTTACAGGAAGCTCTTCGGTCTCGTTTATAGCTGAGATACTTCGTAACTTCTACATATTACTATATGCGACAAGGCTAATCACACATTTAAGACAATGTAAAGACACTGAATCTTCTCTAGAACCAAAGCTGATACTCGACGCTTTTATTTTTGCAATGAAAAACTAGAACATATTAACACAAATTTTTGTGTCACTCATAATTACGAAATGTTAATCGATGCGGAATAAGTAAAATTAAAAAAGAAACATTGTCATTAAATAAATCTTAACCAACAAAAATCTCAAACACCTGTCCATTAAAATAAAATAAATAAATAAAGAAAACACTCAAACGGCCGGGCAGCGGTGGTGGTGGAGGCGGCCGCGGCGGCAGTTGCTAGCAATGTACTGAATGTTGTAGACACTGAATCATTCTCAACCTCCTCAATGTTGCTTCTCAGAATCTTCTTCACCCGAAAGCTTCCCAATTGAGCATACAGCATAATAATTTCACCACAAACATTAAATTTCATTTCATCCCACCTAATGTATAGACTTTCTTTCACGTCAAAATACCTTACGCCCGTCCGGTCCCAGTCCCGGTCTCGGTCGGTCTCTATCGCGGTCTCGTTTGCCTATGAACTAAATAGTACACACCTGTTCTGTGTTAAAAATTATGTGTCAATGATTTAAGCCAAAAACATTTGGTCAAGATTGATATATACGCCAATGAATGGGTTAGGCTGTTGAAATTATATTTGAAGGCGAAACGAAATATCTAAAAGCGCACGAGAAATCATGACTCCTCGAAGACCGACCAACGACGCGACGCAAAGACTGTTATGGTTGGTGCTGGGTGCTGTTTTGCCACCATCCGACACGGTGCTGATTCCGCTGCGGCCGGCGGCGGCGGCGGCGAGCGGTGTTTCAATAAGTTTGAAATGCTATGCTAGATTATGACGATGAAATGCGAGCGAAAGCGAAAAATTGCTTTTTGGCAATTGAGCTGATATCGGCCACACAGGTGGTCCGCCAATGTATCTTACGCACATGATAAATACGTACAACGTACACCAAATAAAACATCAAATACGCGGAATAGAAAATACATCAGTGAAATATTCTAACAACAAAACTGTACGCAGTATCCGTGGTAGTCGGTACCTCTATATACTTTTGAATTATGTGAGAGAACGATTAAGTTTATGAAAATGAATCTGCAGGGTTTATTTTACTGTGCTAAGAAAAATGTGTTGTGTTTTTCTTTTCGAAACATTACCCAACAACACTTTTGAGTTTTGAAAACATTCCTTGAAAACTTGCACATGGTTGTAATATGTTTTTATTTTTACGTTTAATCATTCAATAACATTATTATTCAAGTAGTGATGAGTTATTTTTGTTGTTAATTAGATTTATTGATCAGTGTTTTGAATTTATTTGAAAAAAAAAAAAACATTGCAGGAGGTCGAATCGAAAATCTCAAAAAGATGATAGACAGGATGTTATGAAATGTTAAGCAATATTGTATAAGTTCTTCAAGATCTTAAGAAGATACATAGATACATATATACCTATATTGCAAATGGAATGTGTAAATAAACAACAATTATATTATTATTATTATTTTTGTTTAACACAAAACAGAGGATGTAATAATTCTTTAGGCAGTCAGATTTTATAGCGTGAAATGAGTTTTTCATGTTTTCTTATACTGTTAAAAGTCTCATAAATCAGTACATTTTCGTACTTACAATTTAGCGTGTAATTTAATGAATATAACTAATTGAAAAATTATAAACGTTCATCATTTGAATAGTGCGATTAATTTATAAAATTCATTGATTCTCACATTGGAAGCTAGTTAAATGAGAATTTGAATCTGCTGTTTCGGTTTAAGTTGAAAACTAACTCTTTCGATCTCATATCTTCTTGGAGTGAAATAAGCTTAAGAAAGACATATGGTTGCATAGCTAGGCAGTCCTTGATTCTCACATTGGGCGCCAGTTAAATAAGAATATCAGTTGTCTGTTTTTTTTTTTTAAATTGAAAACTGAAACTTTTGCTTTTAAAACTATTTGGAGCAAATTGACATATAAGCTCGTATTGTAAGCTACTCTTTGAATAATTTTCATCTACTCAAGAAATTAAAAGCGTGTTTTTAAAGCTTTCGAACTATTTTAAATGGTGTTCCTGTCAAGTGATTTATTTTTGGTTTAGTTTAACATCTCAACATAAATAGATTGACAACGCTTCCAAGTTCGAAATAATTATCTTAAAGCTTGAAAAAAATTCTTAAAAAACTAGCGTAAATTTCAAAAACTTAAAAATATCTTACTGGCCCTATGCGGGTGCTCTAAGTTAATCCATTACCTTATAACTACTGCCTTTCTGCTTAAAGAACAATTTTGATACTAAATAACGAGAACTTACTCTAAAACCAAGAAAAAAAACTTGGTATTTTTTATTTTATATTTTATATAAAACTTAAAACTAAATAAAAAAAAAACCGAAACCCATTATAATACTTAAGCTACTTAAAACTACCCAAAAACCAATAATACTACTTAAAACTACTAAAAAACTAGAACAGCCACAGTAAGCTTTTTTTTTTGTGTTTTTTTTTATTAAATCATTTTTTTTTGTGCCACCCTGACTTTCCATAAGCTAGTCCTTAAACCTATGTAAGCCGACCAAGACCAAACGCCCTAGACAACTTTAAATGACATTCTCAATTTGAAGCCACTAAAACTGGTTTTTTTTCCTCACCCTATCTCTTCGGTCCCTATCGGAAACAGTCCTACTGAACCGATGGCGCTCGGCTCCGTCTAGTGCGAGGACGTCTCGACTGTAAAGGAGTCGCCTATCTACAGTTTTACGGCTGACGTGGTAGATAAGCGGAACAACCTCGATTGTCTGAATAGAGAAAAGCTTCGGGCGAAATGTTGCCACTTAAACGTGCACTTTCGTAGTACTCATTGTTGGGGTAGTAACCCCCAAAAATTAAGCTGTTAGTCGACGACATCGCTCTCGCAATGTGACCCCTACCAAGCTTCAGCAAGAAATTATCTATGTTGGCTCTGTTGTGTTGTATAGAACCTGGTTGGAATAGTAATGTTTGTACTCCGACTCTGGTGTTCTGTATAGTCCAAGGCAACGTGCGTAGCAGACATTGGGTGCATTCATAAAGTCAGATTTTCGATCGAACTAACCTAGTCGAACCGCAGTACCTACCGTTCATAAACGTCAGACTGTCGTCAGCGTCGGGCAGATTGTGCAGCTGAATTTGGTTGGCTGCAGAAAAAGCGGGCAGCGGGACGAAGCGGCACTAACTCGAATGTAAGTAATGGCAAATATTTTGTTAATTTTTTGATAAAAATAATTTAAATTATTCTTTTTAAAGGGATGATGAAAGTACTGTAGGTACTGTGTGGACAACTAACCACATTAAACTTTAAATTATAATTTTCTTTTCTTTTTCAGTAAGCAAATCAAAAATCAAGTTCAACAAAAATTTTTTGGCAGCCATTTTTCTCCGACGTTTATGAACTCTGTTTACATATAGATCGGACTAAGTCAGACTTTTTTGTTTACTGCAGACATTCTGCATTTGGAGTGCGTTCACAAATGCATCAGAAAAGAAATGCGATTGTACTAGCGCAGATTTTCTGCGTTTATGAATAGACACATTCTCTCTCAAACACCCGAATCTTTTCTATTTGAGATGGGGCAACGTTGAACCATACCGGGGCACCTATAGGCAATCATCGGCCGGATAAGGGCCATGTAGTAAATCACAGTAAAACAACCGTTTTGTCAAGGTAAAGGCTCCCCTAGCTCTGGCCAGAGCAGCACTCATATGTCTGTCGAAATACAAGTACTGATCCAACCAGATGCCAAGGTACTTTACTACACTTTTATTCGCCAGTGGCTGTCGATTTGGTCCAACGATCACTAGATTTTTCCAGTTCTTTCTCGTATCCCTTGAGGCTCCATACAGCGGAGTCCTGAATAGAATAGTTTCGCATTTCTGAATGTTGATTTTCAACTTCCAGTCATCGCAATATTGCTAAATCTTGTCGAAGTCACCCTGCAAAAGTGTCTTGATAACCTCAATTTGTGGGGCCGTTCTGTACGCAATTAGGTCGTCGGCGTACGCTATTGCCTGAGCCAGACCAGCTATCAGATCACTGGTGTAAATGCTGAATAAGATCGGCGAGTTAACCGCTCCCTGTTGAAGACCATTATCAAAGATTTTGGTAGATGTTACATTTCCAATTTTGACAATAAACCGTTTACCATTAAGCATGTCATAAATCATATACAACAGTGGTTTATTTTTGCCAAGTCTGTTTAACTTTAGATACAGACCCTCAGACAAGCACCCGTACATTGCCTTTTAGATTTGTTCCACTGGATATCAGAAACAAGCTTAGACGCAGCATGAATAGTGTCATGTCCCGCCTTAAAGCCGAACTGATTATCCGGAATTATTTTGTTGTTCTCAGCCCACTTGGACAGAGCTCTATTTATAACCTTCTCGAATACCTTACTGATACTCGGCAGAAGACTTATCAACCAGAGATTCGCCGGATTGGAGTTGTCCTTTCCCTTTTTCGGGAGAGGAATGCCAAAAATCATATTAAAGTTATTATTCACCGAAATTTACATATATATACATATATTTCGCATTAACTACATTTTATGTCAATTTAAAAAAAAACGAGATTGTTTTATTCAATTAAAAAGTTCTATATATCTAAAAAACAGCCTTTACAACGTCTCTTATATGCCAAATAGAATTACATTTAGTTTAATGAATTAATGAGAAACATTTTTTTCAAACAAACTCAATACTGGCGAAACTGAAATCTATAGAAGAGAGATTGTAAAGTAAGTATATAATCCTAGTGTTCCTACGTTGGGCGCCAATTATGAAAAATAAAATTCATTATTCCTCAAAAAATATATGTAATATTCTTTTTAAAACTTTTAATACAACCAACTATTGGTATCTTTGCTAAAAATTTCTTGTAGCCAAAGATAAAAACAAATGCCATTATCGATTCTTTTACCACATTAAGCTCCCATTTATCAAAAAAAAAAAAGAAATCCAGAAAGAAATTCCTAGTTCAATAATTTAAGAATTCATTTTTTTTAATAAGTTCAATCTGTAGAATAATTTAAATATTACTACGGAGAAAATATAAATAAGAAACAAGTACGTCTGTTTACCAGCTCTTCAATTTATACTAATTAGCTTCTGCCACATTCTTTTCTAATCTTCAATTCCTGAATTTCGTTAAATGAATATACATTTTCTTTACAATAATACATGATTGAGTAAACATTTTATATTGACTTAATTATCGCTGTAATTCGTGGGATATGCAAGCATTTTTAAAAGATTTATAATCCTCACGTTGGGCGCCAATTAACTACCTTTGCTCCGAACTGATTCGAATCATTTCAAAAACATAATTTTGTTTTGGATATATTATCTACTAGCGGCCCGTCCCGGCTTCGCACTGGTAGACATAAATAGGTACAGATAATGTAGCTTTCTAATGAAAAAAGAATTATTAAAATCGGTCCAGTACTTTTTGTGTTTATTCGTTACATACAAAAATACAAATCTTTCCTCTTTATAATATTAGTGTAGATTTAAACTATTTGCTTATAAAATTTCTTTATTTTTGCCAAAAATCACGACCAGATTCAAGATTTTCCTAGAAATATCTACTGTATTGCCAACAAAATTATTTAATCCTTATTTATTATATTCAAACTGAATAAATTACTGAAAAAAACAGTTCCATTGGGAAGTGCAGTTGGTTTTAAAAACATTTTGAAAATAAACATTATAAATTAAACCATCTATCGACAATAAAAATATTTATTTCTCATTTTATTTATTCTTTGTGTACATATATTTCTTTCGATTTTTGAATATACCAAAATTTCAATGACAATCCTAAATCTTTTAATGTCAAATAAACTATGCACATACATTTCTATAAAAGCCAAAAAGCTGTTTAATGTCACCATATCACCACCTCTTCGAAGAAACTTAGCATCATCAGCAGCTGTACTGGACAAGACTCTCACATCACACAAGAATAACATTGCTGTTTCTTTTGGCAACAGAATCGATATTTTCCACAGAACTCACGTACAGTACATACAAATATACAAGTATTTAACATTTATACAAAAATAAAAACGCTTCTTTCTATGAAGCAAATCATAAATTACCACCTGTCTAGCTGGTGTGGGATTCTTCTTATTTATTGTATCAAAAGTTGGGAATATAGGTGTGCTATAACGTGCATAAGACCATCACGGGTGAAGGATTTTTGTATGGTGATTGCTATAGATAACATTGCATCATCAGTCTTTGTGTCATTTCGAAGACAGCAGCTGCTTTGGACATTACTAGTGATAGTGACATCCGAAAGACACGAAATCAGAAAAAGCTAAAAATGAAAAACCAAAACTGATCTCAACGAGCGCGACGGACGACGGACGACGGAACGGAATTGCCTTCCCGCGCACTCGCTACTATATTGACTGTGTAATTTGTCGTCACAAGGCTTTTTACAGAAACAATGGCATCATAAATTCCCAATTCGTCGTCAATTGGATGTACAATGTACACTGTATAGCATCCACAATGGTAGCTCCTCTAAAGGGAGACGGAGAGCTCTACATTAAATGTTTAGGTGCAGCAGCACAGAGCACCACAGAGCAGCAACCAGCCAGCAGCGGTCTAAGGCCATCATCATCATACCATGTGGCAACATGGCAATACACTTCTCCTTAAGGCATGTCCGGGCAATAAACCGAGAATTATGAGACAATTATCTCCTTTGCCTCAAAGCCCGTTAAGTCACCAGGAAAATTTCCTCTGTATATCTGTGGGATCTGGGTGGCAATGCTGATCATGAAATTAAAATTGATTTTTCTTTTGTTTAAAAATAGAAAAACATTATTTTTATTAACTTTTTGTTGATCTTTTAAGCTGAAACAAATGCAGCATGGCACCGCGACGACCACGACGACGACGACGATGGCAATGACGGGCGGTAGCAGTGGCGGTTATTTTTCGTCAGTATGCACATGTGGGATTATTTTTGCAGGCGTGGGAATCTTGTGGCTTCAGATGGCCGACTAAATGGCGACGTGACGCGACGCAAAGCAAAGCACCGCAACGACTGCAAAATCACAATAACATTTTGTAGGTGTTTTTGGTGTTGGAAAAGTGCATTTTTCAAAAGATTCACAATACTCGTAAAAGAAAACAATTCTTTTTTATACCGCTACAAGTTGTCCGGAGTGCGAGGATACTGGAGGCTAAAGTTTATAAATGTGAAAATATTAATGCAAGTGCTGAGAGAGATATTTAATTACATTTTCAACGCAGACATTATTTTTATCCGCAAGGAATCTATTTGTTTTCTCATGGCAAAATGCAGTCTTAAAATAAATCAAATGGAAATTAGAAATTCTGTCCAGAAAGTGCTTATATAGATTAGAAAACAAACAAATAACTGATGGAACTATTTATAGAGAGGAGATAATACAACTCGATGAAAATGTGTACAATTAGTTTGTTGAGAGAAACGTTTGTTCTGCGATCTGTCACGGAATGCATTGAAAAATTAGGTTTTTGGATCGTCATTGATTAAAATAAATAAATAAGTTAACATTCTATATTCACTTAACTATCGCTGTATTTCTTTGATAAACGAGATTTCTAATCCTCACGTTGGGCGCCATTTAATTATTTTTACTTGATACAGATTGAAATCATTAAAAAATGTATATTGTTTGCAGATATTTACTGGAAAATGATATAACTTTTCTATTAAGCAAATAGATATTGATACTGATGCCAAAAATGGCTGCTATTGATCTTGCAAATTACTGTTAATACCTTTCTAAGGCCCGATTTCATAAAGAAACACTAAAAGCACTTTTATCTAAAAGCTTTTTAAATTTTATCAGGCATTTAAATTTTGTCAGTTTCACCAAGCTTAAAATGGGAAATTTCAGGGATATTTTTGTTAAAATAGAGTCCTCTTCACAACCCTGTAAAAATAAAACCCCTTTTTTCTTTCTATTAACCGAATTGTGTGAGAAAAAAAGAGAAAGCATTATATTTTGAAATAAATGACAAGAATCGCAAAATACAACAGTATAAACTACTTCAAAATCAAAAACAAACCGTTGCAGTAATCGTGTCGTTCAAAAATTAAATATGGAAAACAATTTAAAAAAAAGAGAACGAGGAAAAAATTATACTGAGGCTGAAAAAAATGGGTTGATAGATATTGTTGCCCAATTTAAGAACATTATTGAAAATAAAGCCACGGATGGGGTTACTGTGGATAAAAAAAACAAAACTTGGCAGGAGATTACAAATATCTTTAACTCCAGCGTAGCAACCTCGGGCGAAAGGAGTTTTGTGCAGTTAAGAAGCACTTATGAGTCCTTAAAGCATAAGACGAAGAAAAAAATGTCCACTCATAAGGTAAGAACCAAAAGAATTTCAACACTCAAAACTTGAGTCAAGGCAAAATTTGTTTTTCTTTCAAAAACAAAGTCATTTGAGCAACAGTTAAATTAACGTTTCTCAAAGGTGATTGCACTTGAATCCAAGTTTTCTGTGCTATGATTTATAAATAGTACATAATTATATACCAACATATGTACCTACCTAACTTGTTTGATGATATTTTGTTTTCTACAGACCGAAGTCTATAAAACTGGTGGTGGACCATCAACTTCAGCCCTGAGTTGCCTGGAGGAAAAAATCGCTGGAATGGGGGGATTGCAGTTCACACCCGAAGACAACGTATACGATTCCAATGCGGATTTTAACAGCAAAATAGAAAGCGATTCCGTTGATGTACTTCCGGAGTACTTGGAAGAATTCCAAATACTTACTCCGTCGAACGACATTAGCGAAATCATTGCGTTATCGCCACCTGCTCCATCAACTTCAAAGAACTTCGTCCAGAAAGCAACAGCAAAAGGAAGAATGACCAAAAAGGTTGGAACGAACCTTCACAAATGTGATGAAATTTGCTCCCTAAAGAAAAAAAAATTGGAGAAGGAGCTAGAGATCCTTGAGGTAGAGCTAAAAATCAAGGAGATCGAGCTTCAACTTAAAGAAAAAGAGCTATACAAACAAGCTCACCAATAGTTCTATATGTACATATATCAAAAAATAAAGAAACCCATTTATATATTGCGTTAATCTCAAGTTTTTTTTTATTTTGTATAAAGAAAAGAATATTACATACGAAACGTGTTCAAATACCTTTAGCCGTTGAAAAATGTATCTACTAGTTGGTTCCGTGCTGCAGTATTGTTTTCGTTTGCGATTTGTAATTCAAAGTTTGTAAAAGCTGGTACTAATACTTCAGCATCATTTGGAGGCTCTTCGTCTCCAATTTCAATACAGATATTATGCAAAACTGCTGTTGCAACAATGACTGCCATTATTGTTTTTATTTCTATGCGCATACCGATAGAAAGGCAAGGAAAACGCCTTTTCCAAACCCCAAAAGCTCTTTCAATTACATTTCTAGTTTTTATTTGAGATTTGTTGTAGGCAATCTGAGCTGTAGTATTAGGATTTAGTATTGGGGTCAATAAATAATTTCTACACGGATAGCCACCATCACCAAGTATATAACAATTTGGAAATTCATTGTTTTCAAATCTAGCATGGAGAAGTGAATCGTCAAAAATATTAGCATCATGCCCACTTCCTGGCCATCGTGCCACAACATCAATGAATTTCAAATTACTGTCGCATACGCATTGAGTATTAATTGAAAACCATCCTTTTCTGTTCCTATAAACTTCTGCTTCCGCTCCACCCGGTGACTGAATTCTGATGTGTGTGCAATCGATTGCACCAAGAACTTTCGGAAATCTAGCCAAGCCGTAGAATTTGTTTTGAACGTTCATCATATCATGACGATCAGTAGGAAGTGTAATAAATTGCGGTCTCATTAATGCTATATGGTGGGTTACTTTTCGTACGATGCGACAAACAGTTGATTTTGAGATATTAAACATATCTCCGACGCAGATTTGGAAAGATCCTGTGGCATAAAATCTTAAAGTAATAAGCACTTGATTTAATGCACTGACGGGTTTATTTCGCTTAGTTTTATGCTCCAAATGATGACCAAACAAACTCAACAACTGATCCACAGATGCTTTGGAAAGTCGGAACCTCATTTTGAAGTCAATATCATCATAGTCTGAAAATGGATTCTTGTGAACGCGGAATACTCTTGAACGGCGAATAACTATATGTTCTTCTTCTTCTTCAGATGAAGATGACCAATCTAATATTCTAATTAAAAATTTAAATCATAAAAATGATATTATAAATAGTAATTAATTGAATTTGCTTACTTATTCATTCTGTATCTCCAAATATTGAGAATACAAATCTTATAAAACAAAACATCAGCCGTCAATCTATCATAATTATTTTTTCATGACACTTTTAAAATTTATTGAGTTGAAAATGGGCATTTAGTTTTAAAAGGTGTTTAAAAGCTTGTTTACTTTAAAAACGCTTGGTGAAACCAAAATATCCCATTTTACAGTTTAAAATCCTGATAAATGTTTAAAAGTTGTTCATGAAATTGGGCATAAGCCTTTTACTCCTGGCCTGGAGTCGAAATACTGTATTCCATGTACAATAATGAATAAATAAGGAGACACATTCTGTATTCAGTTATTTATTTCTGTTTTGCTTAAATAAACGAGCTTTTTATACTTTTCTAATCCTCGCGTTGGGCGCCAGTTAATTACTTTTGTGTCATAAAGATTTAAATCATTAGAAAAATGTATTTTTTCTTACAGATATTTATTGGATAATGGCCTAATTTTCATTTTAAGCAAATAGACGATGTCAAAAATGTCAGCTATTGATCTGAGAAATGACAGTGAATAACAATTTTTAGCCTTTTACTTGGCAGTTGGGTTCTCAATGCTGTATTCGATTTACAAGAATAGTTAACTAAGTACATTCAATATTCTGTCAATTTTGGCTGTTTTGCTTTAACATATGTACGCGAGCTTTTTTTATATATTTCTAATCCTCGCGTTGGGCGCCAGTTAATTACTTTTAATTCATACTGATTATTGGGTAGCTTCAAATAAACATTCAGAAGCTTAAAGTATCGATCGACCGCCATTATTTTTAATTTTTCAAAGCAAACAGCTTACATTAAATCACCAACAGGTGCTGTAGATCTACAATATAAGCTTTCAACACCCACTGTTACTAATTATTCTGATGAATTTCGATATACAACTTACTCTTTAAGCGTTCTCTGATCTTATTTTTCAGTGCTTAAAAAACACCGACACATTATATTACCCGGAAATTGTATATTTATCTATACTTATATCAAGCTTAATGACTAACTCACATATAACTTTCAACAGGCAAGATTTGTGCGTTTTAGTTGCAATCATCGTGCCACATTAACTTGACCATCAGTCGTGATCCATCAAAATCATTACACATGACATGGTACAAAACACGATACACCACTCCCAAGCACTTGAGTCATTCGTCAAAGAGGCGTCGCTTTGGTTATATAGCTTCTGCTCCTCCAAACCCAACCAACTAACATGTGCATCCATATTCATATATGATACACGCCACACCATCATACCATCTAAACCGAGAAATGAAGCACTTGTTTACGAAATGAGACGTTTTAGCGATTGCTGCAATCTGAAAACGCTTCTCAGTTGTTATAGGAGATCATAGAGCAAAATACTATATGAGCAGCTGTTATACGCGTACTGATGCAAAGTTGGAGGTTGGGTTGGAGGAGCCTGGTGCCGGGTGCCTGGTGCAATTGCACAGAGCTCAGAGCACATGTGTGCTCGTATCCTTCGACGGTGTCGCTGTCGCTGTCGAGTCGAGCTATGCTCTGCGATGTCAGTTGCAGAAAATTCAACTTATACGAGATATTTTGATCGTTGCACTAAATCAGGGCCAACCAACTTCTCCTCTATGCCACTCGTCTCCTATACACTTACCATACTTACTGCATGCGGCATAGGTTGTCTATTGCGTGTAATTAATTACGATACGCGTGCCACATGCTGCGGCTTTTGTAGTTATTCTGTATAAAAGTCTTTTGGGCTGTTGCATTGCCCGGCTGCTGATGTATCAGTACAACAAAATATACATATACGCATTCGCATTTGTCTGGCACTAAGAAGAAATGTCAATCAACTTATTTCAACTGCGTGGCATTCAGCTCCCAACTACTCCCAGCTCCCGCAGTTTTTGTTAAGTGGAGTGCCAGTTGAAACTAGAAAAATATTGCATGAAAGTGGACACCGTCTGTCTGGTAAAAGAATATAATAATAAACCAACTCATAAGTGTACTCATATATAAACAGTTAAAAGTTAAAAGATAAACAACACATAAGGATGGTATTTTTAATGTTTTTAGAAATTTGATTTTCTTAAGTGTATTCTTATGTACTTAAAATATATTTCTAGCACTTAGTCAAACAAAATATTGTTCTAAGTCAGCTGTAAGAACTAACAGAGCTTATAGAGATCTTTTTATGAAAATGTAAAACACCATACTCGCTCCTTAGAGTACACATATTGGCTAAGGTGCACGGTTAAAGAACTTGCCCTTTTATCTTTCGGGACTTTTTCACTGAAAGTATATTACAATAAATCATATTGTGGACGTGTACTAATACGTTTCTACACAAAAGCACTGATTCGTGACATTAATGGCTGAAACACAAACATGCTTCAGCTTCAGCTTCGGCTACGTCGGCGTTACGATGGGCCTGCTTCGAAGTTACTTTGAATGACATTTCTAATATGACATTTCTTAAATGGCACTTCTGTCATTAGCAGCTGTTATTTTTTCTCAAAACTTTGTTTTGATTTTTCGGGGAGTAAAAAATATGAATTTTAAAATCGAAAAAAAAAAAATACTCGTATATCGCGTAAGTAGCTTACAAAGCAAATGTTCAGGAAATTTGAACTAGAGCTTCTGTTTGGAGTCACATTACGTAACAATACGTTCTTTTCCTTACGATTGTCAAACGAAACGTGAGGTCAAAGCTTTATTGTGATATTATGAATTGAAATCCTATGGCTGAACTCGTTAACGTCAGGCGAAGCCGAAGCTGAAGCGTGTTTGTGTTTCAGCCATAATACGTTCGTATTTCAGGAAAAATTATGCCTTTCTTTATTTCCAATTTGTGTATCCTTTTCAGTGAGACCTACTCAATTGGAAGGTTACTAAGTTTTAAGGTGGTTACACCCCTTAGATTGAAGACATTTGTAGTTTGTGGAAAGGACTCTTGCTACGTTAGTGGAAAATATATGAATTCCTATTGTTGAAGTCTTAAAAACTGATTTGAAATTGCCTTATAACTTTCCATTGGAATTTATTGTAATCGTTCCGATATGTCAATCAAAAACTTTGACATTCCTGAACGTTTTATTTAAATCTTAATAATTCGACGTACGTTCGGGATAACTATTAATTATTATTATTATATTTCATGAACAAATCAAGGTATTGACTTCAAACTTTTTTATTTATACAAAATATTAAAAAATCAATTGATGGTGTTTTAACAAAAAAGAAACTAATTTCTACCAAAAATTCTACACAAGATTGGTGTAATATCCCGACAAAAAACAGCCTTTATTGAAACTTAAATTATACCTATCGAAAGATTTTTGGTGTCCTGTTCTGGCTTCAAAATCACTTTTTACGACAGGTTTTTGAAATTTAATATACATACATCAGAAGTTAGCGAAAATGAGTACAAATTACGAAAATATGCTTTGTAAACTATTTCAGGGCTATAAACAAATGACTTTCTGAAATTGGTCGCGAAACCGTTACAGATATTGATAGTTTTATTTAATAAACGGTTATTTTTAGCAAAGACAACTGTTAAGCCATCTGACTTAAAGAAAGTTTACAAGATTCAAAAATGTTTAGAATTATTTTTAAAAGTGGTGACCATATCTGCAATATTACTCAAATTTAAAGAATTAAAAAGAGTATTAAAATTGTCAAACAGTTCAATATAAAAGAGAAGTCAGTTGGAGATTGAGATTTGATGTAAGTTCTCCATGTCTTATTTCTTCTGTTGTGCAGTATCGGCAGTTTTTTTCGAGTACCGAAAGTAACTAAAGTTAATATTATTTGATTTCATTAAATATAGACTTTTTAAATAATTATTAAGAATTTTATAAAAATTTGAAATTGCTTCGTCAATATTAGAAAATACTAACGTATCAGCAATTCCACAAATGAATAAATTTTCGAAAATCTTCTGAAGTCAAAATTATAAAAGCAATTACTGTGTTTAGTAAGGTGCTTACCTAAGTCAAGAAAAATGTCCAAAGGGGTATGATATTTATCAATATTGGTGATCGCTGATCTAGATCCTAGATGATTTGTCAGTTTTTAATACAGCTTGTAAAAGAATTTTATAAAGAAAAGCTCGTTTCAATTGCGAATAAGAAAGATAGGCTTCAAGACAGGATTCAACAGTAAACATCAGAACACATCGTTAACAAAGTCTAATAGCAAGGAGAGCTCGCTATAAACCAACCCTAAACTAAATTTGTTGGTGGAATGTAAACGTTAAGTATGAAAATAGTATGTCAATTAAAAGTTGAAAGGGAAAAAAACACAAAAGAAGAGAAATACTTACCTTTTACCACAATGAAAACAACACAACCTACTTCCATAGCATCACCAACAAGACGATCTTTTCTGTAAAAAAACGAACTCCTCACTGCAAAGTTCAGTGTCAAAAAAGCTTGAATTTAGTTTTTGTCAAAACGAATTCGAATGATTGAGAGTTGATAAAGATGGCAGACAACTTACTACTCTAATTTTTTGATAAAATAGGGTAAACCTGTTAAGTTTTTTAATTGTGTTTTTGAAGAATTAGGTTGTTTTTTTAATTGACTAAAGTCTTTCAAATATTAGAATAACAAAAAGATTCTAAAAAAGTGGGATTTGTTACTAACTTAAAAGAGGAGACAAAACTATTTGGTTTATTGATTTTAGTGCACCTAATGTTGAGGACATGGATGCCAATAAACTTAATGAAAAATTCATTTCTTCTCCACCGCCAACGGTCCTACAAATTTGGTCTTCAATTTCTCCAATTTCTTTTACTGACCACCGCGACAGTCATGAGCCCGGTTTTGAATTTTCTGCAGTAGATAGTGCTTATGTAGTCGAAAGTGTTCTTTCTATTAAGTCAAAAACAGTTGGGCTAGAAGACATACATCCTACCTTTTTGTGTATGATATTGTCAGTTGTATTGCCATATATCACTTTGCTTTCAATACTATTTTGACGTCCTCGATATACCCTGAGTCATGGAAAGTTGCTAAAACCATTCCACTTCCCAAAAACGTTAAAAGAGATGAATTTCGACCTATTTCGGTAATGCCATTTTTGTCGAAAGTTTTTGAAAGCATCCTTCAAAAGCAAATTAACGTCTTTCTATCTACTAACTCACTGCTCAGCCCTTATCAATCTGGATTTCGGAAAAAACACAGCTGTGTTACCGCACTTTTAAACGTTACTGATAATATTAGAAAAGCATTAGATAAAGACGAGGTTACGTTTCTAGTTTTGTTGGATTTTTCGAAGGCTTCCGATTCCGTTAATCATGTCAATCTATGTAGAAAGCTCATGCAAAATTTTAACTAAACTAATTTTTTCTTATCTTACTGATATAAAGCAAGCAGTGCAAGTTGGTGACACCCTGTCAAATTTGTTGCCGAATGCCACTGGTGTACCACAAAGTTCCATACTGGGTCCTCTCTTGTTTTCTCCTTATAATGTAAATGAACTTCCATCTTCATTAGTTAATTGTAGCTCTCTCTTGTATGCTGATGACGTTCATCTTTATTTCAGCTGTCCACTTGACCTTATCGAACATGGAGCTTTCTGCGTCAATGAAGACCTGAAGAGAGTGGCAAATTGGTCTTTGTCAAACGGACTTATGTTCAACCCAAAAAAATCCAAATGTCTTGTAATTAATAGAAAATCTCTTAACCTTTCTTATTTTCCACCGATTGTTCTAAGCAATGCTCCAATCGAATATTTGGTTACAGCAAAGAATCTTTGTGTGAATTTGAATCGTCTTTTGACTTGGGATGATCATATAAATGGACTCGTTGGTAAGGTTTATGGAGTACTTCGTACGTTATGGGTTACACAATCTTTCACTCTATTAAAAACGCGTTTGGTTCGCGCTAAAACCTTGGTAATACCTATCCTGGTTTATGGTTGTGAAATCTATTGTAACTGCAGTTAGCAAATCGTAGTTTGATTTTGCTTTCCGACTTACTATTGACAGAGTAAGATTATCCCTCCTTAATCATATTTAACATCGGAACGTCAATTTTTTGTAAATTTGGTTAAGTATTGGAACACTTTACCTCGTAGTATAAAACAAAATCTGAACGCAACAAGCATAAAAAGATTGCTTAGATCTCATTTTTCAATATGAACATTTTTAATAACATTGAATTTTTGTATCTTATGATAGTTTTAATAATTAAAGTAATTTTTTTTTTATTATCTTGGCGCAGCCTTTTATGTAAAATAAGCTTACAGCTACTTTATAAGATTTTAAATCTTACTGTTGCTAAGCAATTACGATATTTAAATAAAATAAAAATAAAATAAAATAATAGCAGAGCTACAAAGTATTCTTTTGGTTGAGAAATTATATCTTCAGGGGTTGTATGGGGGTCCAGGCAAGATACAAACATTAATTTGGGTTTCGAGACAACTTTGATAGGGTTAGGATTATTTATTACTGTTCCAGACACAGACTCGCTATTTGAAGAGGGGTTTCGATGGGATCAGTAACTAAATTGGGTTTATATTGACATTGACTTTTTAGCATGGATAAAGTTTTCTCGGCTTCTTTTCTTAGAATTTGTCTGTGTTTTGTCAAATTTAATTTTCTGTGTTATTAAATAATATTACTCTAAACAATGGAAGCCTAAGATTTAAAATAATTTAAAACATAGCATAAAGTTAAAATAAAGACTCATAACCCATGAGAATTTCAGGGAATTAAGTGAGATTCTAAACAGATTTAAACTATAGAAGACATTTGTTCTTGGGAAAATCAACATTAAATTTATTGCTTATAAATAGTTCTTGTAATATTCTACCTAACGTAGTATGGATTTTTAAGATTTTTAAAGTTTTACAATTCAAAAACTTGACATGATGAAGAAAAATGTCAAAGTCAGAATTCAGAAGAAAACACAAAATTTGAGTGCATCACACTTCAGATTTGAAAGAATCCTATAAAAGAGATCTTTAAAAAATAAATTACAACAGAAAAGTTCAAACATTCAGAAATCAAAATCCATGACAAAATTGCTTATAATTAAAGCTATTATTTTTCTGAATTATCATTGTATCAGATTTCATTACAGGTGTCTTTCCAGTCACCCTATATTACTCTTTAAAGCTATTTTTGCCCTCACCTCGGTAACGATAACTGTTTCCATGTAGTCGTATAATCTAAGCAAACCAACCCGAGGCCAAATCGTATATAATACCAGGACATTTATATCCCAGTCAAAAACAACCCCTCTATCTCTCTTTCTCTATTTCTGATTGTACCCATACATACAATAGCAGCGGGTGGTTTATTATAAATGAATACCACCAATTCACCCACACCCACCCTTTTTACCACCCACTTACATTGACTTTTTGGGTCATGAATATCTCTATATGTATGTTTATATAAGTGTATAACTTACATACATAAAGATGGTAGCTCGTTAGCTTTGACACACCCCAACATTTGTGGGGTTGTTTTTAATATGACACCAGGGATGTTATATAAAATGTGAAATTGTATGAAATATGGTTGGTGAATTCTTATAACATATCTGCGCTAAAAGTGCACGTGTTCAATTTGAGACTTCAAAAGGAATTTTGCATGGATGGGGGGTTATTTTTATTGGAATTCCTGTCTTGATGATTTCCTAAAGCTTATATAGAAGAGGGTGAATAAACTGAAAGATGGATACTATACTGTGCTGACGAGGGGATTAAGTTTTATGTTCTTTCGTATATATATTTGCCTTTTAGGATGCTTTTAAATGAGATGTGGATCCATTGTTCAATATTCACAGGATGAAAAATACCCCCAAAGGATTCAAGGCTTAAATGTGTATATTGGTATATACGAACTACGAAGCAAAACAATTTATTTGAATTCTTGAATTCACTTTTTTCCGTAGTTTTTGTGTGTGTTGTAAAAGTTAAAATACCACCGTCTCGTCGCCATGCATAATATAGAAACCTAGCAGTTACAGCATAACTTTTTCTCATCGATAAATGCCAGCCACACGAAAACTTTAATTTCTTGATATTTAAAAAAAGTGCGTATACGCCAGGGTGTACCGATGAAAAATTTAAAAATAATTATATTACATGGAGTCGCAATCGGTGTTGGTTTTTGAGTTAAGGAGATATCTCTCTAAAATCATGGATTTAGATTCTAAGGACCTAAAAGCGTCGACATGTGTCAAAATATTGAATTTGACAAATTGGCCCAATGACAAGTAAGAAAAAATAAGTCCACTTATTTTAAAGATGTCAATAAGTTGTTTTTCCTTTCATTCGACATTTTTTCTGTATTAGCAGGTATTAGCAGAAATGGAGGGATCTTACAATTTTCTGTCACATTCTCTTTTCATATACTTAAGGAGAGTCCTGGTTTAAACTGATTTTCTAACAGTCACTGAAACCTCGTCAACATGTCAATAAATTTTACACACTCTCCTGCAAAATTCACATGTAAAAGTCACTCCCACTATATTTATATTCAACTCAAACAGTAGTTCCCACTAAAACTCGCTCTCTAATAAAACACAAATGTTTTGCCACCAATGTCCGCGTATTTTGCCTCCATAAAATAACAAATGTTATATCCCCAATATTTAAGAGGGACGGACTTCATTCGAGAATATGTTTGGATATGCGACTTGAACACGCCACAATTTTCATTGAATTATGACAGTTTTCACTTAGAGCCAGTCACCTCTTTGTGTGTAAAAAAAAAACTTAAGTTGGCCAGCCAAGTCATTTATCGTGAGTCGAATGGAGCTAAGTTGAGAAAACGCTCGATGGTGTTTGCCACTACCGTTCCGTGCCTAACCTATAGAGGGAGCTTGTATTTGGATGGTTCATAAATCGAACATCGTCTCGTGGAGCTGTTGCCGATTACCAGTGTAAGTATTCTTTATGACCACGGTAACTCTGGTCATACGCATTAATGACTCTACCCATGCCATGTGCGGTATAATTAGAAGTTTGTATGTGTACTTCGAAGGCGCCCCGCAGCCAATGAAACATGTAAAATACGATTGAAGTTGGAGTCAAGTCACAGAGAAATCTCTGATCAGGATTTGATATAAAACTACAAGTAAGCTTAACCTTACCAAACCAATACTATCTACATACGTATATACCAAAGATTATATTGAGTTCGAGATTAACATTGCATAGCATATGGAAAATGAAGTTTTGCATTAATTATATACTCGTACCGTGCCTCTACCTCTGTAGCTCAGGTCTATAGCAATAGCAACTTCTCTTGGATCAATATTGTGGCTTTAATTAAGACTCAAAGATGTGGCATATCCTTGGGTTATGTTGTTCTGTAAAGAAAACAAGATTATTGTTCGTGTTTGGGTATTTGTTGTTTTTTTTTTTGTTTTTTGAACAGAGTTTATGATAATTATCGATTTTTTTAAATGTTGATTAACGATTATGAGATAAACTACTGTACTGCAAATCGATATACCTATACAATAAAATGTACTTTATAATTAGGCTAACAAAGCGAATGCATTCTTATGAAAATATATTTATGTATGTGAAATATTTGTGCACCCCCTCCTTGAATAAACTAAATTCAAAATGACAGTTGGATTTAGTCTTGAAGTCTAATGAAAGATTTACGTCAAATCCCGTTTAGTTCCAATTGTCAAAATCTAGAAATTTGACGTTTTGTCACGTTTCTACGTGAAGCTCTTATCTACAAAACATTTTTCAAATACTTGCAAGAAACTTTAACTTTCAAGAAGTGCTTATAATTTTATTTATTTGAAAATATGACAAATTATCGAAAAAAAATTAAAATATCAGAAAATTAAGGTTGAATGTTTTTCGACTATGGAAACGCTTCTGTTGTTTTACAAAATTCAAAAATATTAGTTTTGTAGATACGAGGTTCACGTAGAATTTTGCGATTAATTTTAAATTAATTTTCACTAAGATTTTTATTTCCGTGATTTTTTGTGAATTTCAATCCAAAACCTTATTAAATTCCCACGAATTGAAAATTTTAACATTTCTGAACGTTTCAAGGTCCCAAGAATCTAAATAAAAGGTTTAAGGCAAATGTGTGTTTGTGCCTGTGTACGTAAGTTCGAGATACGAGATATCTCAAGAACCAGTACAAATTAATATCGACTTCAAATAAAATTTGTTTTATACTCGTATGTAGATAATATCATGAGTAGCATGAAAAGATACAGAAAGGACGTTCAAAAAAAATTAACAGATGGTTTTTGTTACTATAGCTATTTAAAAAAAACAGAGAAAAATTTGGTTGACCCCAAATATTTCTCGAACCAATAACTTGAACGGCTCCAATTAAATTTTACATCACATTGTGAGGTGATACCAAATCCAACTAACGGTTTTTTTTTATAAATCAAGAAACCCCGAAAAACCAATATTTGTAACATCGAATATTTTACTAACAAAAAATTATGTTACCACCAAAAAAATTGTATTCATCGTAGATTATTAAGTTTCTGACTTCTGGTAAAGTTATTAAAGAAATCGAAATGACATTTTTTTAAAAATTGGTAAAATTTTATTTTCGACCCGAATATCTTGGCATTTTTAAATTCGAAGTCGTCTCTAAAAATGAGTTTTAGAAATAGGGTTGACTCTTTGATAATTTTAAAAGTAATAAAGTACACTTTAACGCCAAAGCACTCGTCTAACTTTAAAAGCAGCAAAACGCCTTTCTATCAATTTGAAAGTATACTTTATTCATTTGACGTTTGTAATTTTATAACCAAAATTTAAAGAAAAATATTTTTTTTAATATAAAAAGATGAACGTGAATTGGCTAAGTCTAAAAAAGTCTAACAAAAATTTAATTTTCAAAACAGACCCCCGAATTTAAACCGGGGACTTCTCGATCTGCAATGGAACGCTCTACCAAAGCCCTAACAAAAACCATGCAAATGCGCTAGTTAACGAGTAAGACCTTCATTATTTAGAAGAATTGTATAAGTGTTTAAAATTATGAAAAAATAAAGAAGACTTTTTAAATAAAAAACTTCTTTGACTAGAGTCAGCCTTATTGTTTAAACAAGCTATTTAAAATGGTGCGGAAGTAACTTCAAACTAATTTTAAATTCATAACAACAATTTGGTAAAATTTTTAGAAATATCAAATTAACAAATTTTTAGGAAAAAAATAAAATACTACTAAAAACGGTAAGAATTAACTTGAATACATCGAGAATAAATAAAAGTATTGACTTCAAAATTATTTCATTCTGTCGAGGCACTTTTATTAGCTAAAGAAAATTTTCTTAGAAAAATCTAATTGGTATAGAAATAAAAACCTTCCAAAAATTGGTAAAAATTGGTTTTCAAAAAAAATTTCTCGAAAACAAAAAAAAATAATAATATTAAACTTATTTTATCTTATGCAAAATATTGTTGTTAACATTTAGTTAATCTGTGAGAGAAATCCATAAGTCAGTTTTTTCTTACAAAAATCAGCAAAAATTGATAAAATTCGATTTTGAATCAAGTATCTTCAGAACCTGATACAAAATGTTGTAATTCATATTTTCTTAAAGTTTTAAAAATATCCAATTGATAGACAAACACGAAGGGGAAGTTTGTTAGTGTGGATCGCATACCAGCTTCTTTTTTATTTAGATTTTGAAATTTAAATTTGAGTGGACAGAAAATCATAGAAATTCGAAATAACGGAGCAAGTCTAACGTAAAAGAATGCTTTCAGTTTATTGGTTAACCTTAAGGCTTACAATTTGGAATAAAATCAGGTGTACAAAATTTCTTACTAAAATCGGCAGGAATTCGTATATCTATTGCAGAGAATTCTAATTGCTGAATACAGTTTGAGTAAAATAAATTTCAATACTGGTTTATCGATGGTCCAACAGAGTCAAACTAAATGCTTTACAGAAATTTCAACGCAATTTGACATTCTCAACTGTTAAACTTTAAAAGTTTCTCCTACAGCATACAAAAATGTCCACTTTATAATTTTTGTATCAACAATTGTGTCTTATTCCTTCGGGTCAGCTGATTGTGTTTTTCTCAAACTGCCATTTGCATTTAAATTTAATGTCATAACCATAAGGTTTGACAGTAGATTACGTTGCATTTTCGACTTCCGTTGCAATACAATGTTGCAGAATCTAATTTATTTTGTGCAAATATCAAGTGAACTATTACAGGGATTTATAGGGTTAGGGGTCCAAATATGTACTATATGGGCTATATTGTATTTAAAGTACTGTATGTCAAAATTCTGTATTACAGAATTCTGTATGAGCGAAATTTAGAAGGACAAAATTCTCGTTTGTCAAAATTCTTTATTTTTTTAAAAAGCTGTGTGTTGGCTGAAAAACAAACAATTGCTTTAATATTTTGAAACATGCACGTTTTTTCATTAATCCTGCTTTGGAAAAACATTTTAAGATTCTTTGAATAAACATGAATTTGTTCGTTCCTAAGAATTTGTTGGTTTTAAAGTTTTAAGTGACTTTTTCAATATTCTGACTTTTCTATTCGATAAGTTTGTTTAAAAGCGTAAGCTTGTGAGTTTGTTCCAAATTAGGTGAATGTATTGAATGTTGTATAGTTTTTTATCATCATCTTCTATATGTCCTTCTATTGAAATCTGATACAACATTTGTTCTGACTTTTATACAAAATATTCATTAAAAGGAGCCAGTTATTGCTATCATTGATTTTTAAATTTGAGTCAAATTTGTATTGTTTGTTGTTGAAATGAATATGATGAGTTGTAGAAAGAAAATACATTATTTAACCCAAAACTATTGTTTTAGTTCATTTTTTAGTTCTTTTATGATGAAACTGTTTTTAATGAACAGCTGATTTTTGAATTCACAATTCGGAACAAAATCTTTCCACTGAAAGCGATCCACACTGTCATTTGTCCCTTCCTTGATCAACTCTAACCTCAAATGATTGATTCCAATCAGGAAAAGTCTGTCCAATGACAAATGTATATTTCCAATGAAAGCTATAAACAACCTGTCAAAAAAGTTCCAATGATTGGTTTTAATGAAGAAAACCAACGATAGCTGTAATTAGTCCCTAAAAATTCTTCAAGTGACTTTTTGCATGCACATATGAATATTTAGACTTTTTGTTTATTTTTTCAATAGCGTTTTTGTTTTTAATTTGTATAAAATTAGTTGAATGCATTTGTTGTTGTTCACTAAATCAAGTGCTGACTTTTTTCCACAGACAGTTTAAAAAAATACTTTCTTAGCATTTGGTATTTTGTGATAAGAATTTCAGAGATATTGTATTTTGTGATACAGTGTGTTGTGCGTACAGTGTTTTGGTATGTAGTATTTTAATTTTACAGTGTTTTGAAATACAGAATTATGACCAACAGTATCATACCGAATTTTGATTAAACTTAGATAATGTTCAGCTTATTTATCTCAATTTTAAAATATTTTTGAATTGCTCGTAACGTTCTTCTCGAAATTGTCATTTGACATTATTGCATCATATGTTTTCAAATCTGTATATTTTCTACTTTTATTTCATTTCTATTTACCTAGCTATCACTTTGTAACAGATGTCCATCTAAAACCTCGTTAAGCTTTAAACAATCAATATTGTCCAATATTTGCCCAGTGTTATATATTACGAGCATTTGGCCGTGAGTATCATTTAAATCTTTTCATACAAACATAAGTATTTATATCATTATCCGAATTCAGGTTTACATAATTTAAAATCTATAAAAGGAATCATTTCATCAAAATGTAAATACGTTCATATATTTGAGTTGTGTTGTGTACCCAGCCAGGTATTATGTTTCTCATCAAACCCAATGAAGAATTCCAATTTCAAAAATATATAAAATAGAAATGTTTGAGAAATTGTATTTGCGCCAGAAAGTTTATTCCGAATTCGAACACGTGTCCAAATATTTTTCGCTGAAATTCTATTTTTCAATCCTTGAGCACGAAATGAAGAAGAATGTTTTCAATATTACCGGCTGCATTCTAAAAAGGGGGAGAACTCGAAACCGTTCTAGGTACATTGTAGATATTATGTACTACATATAGAAGAAACCATCTTACATTTTCCCCCGTTTTTGTGTGAGCACTGAACACTTGCATTCAAAAAAGATTCAAAACGAAATTGAGATTGATTTGAAGATGAAATTTTCTTACCATGTGTGTGATGTTTTTATGTTTGTTCGAAACGAGAGGGTAGGACTTTTTATTACAACTAAATCACGGAATATTCGATTTGTATTCCCGTTTCGTCGCGTCGTTGCGCTGGCTGTCAACAGTTAAATAAAATTTTTAATGTGAATAAATTTGATGAAAAAGTATGTAGCAATTTTTATTTAAATGTTTTAAAGGTTTTCCAATGATTCGAACAGCTTTTTAAGTGGTTTTTGAGTTCTTTTGGTGTCTAGCCTGTGGATACTTGAAATCCGAATGTCACAAAACTGATTTCATGGTTGAAAATCTGAGTGTTTTATTACGAATTCCTTCCGGTTCTCGCACTCACCCCTTTATTTTCGTATTTCAAAAATAATTTCATTAAGAATAAAACGCTCTCTTTTGGACAATTGAAACAATTTTATTCTATTGTATTAAATTTTGTACATTTGAATTGCATGCGCCCATTGAGTGAATAACAATTTGCTACGCTAACGGGATCATTCGGCGTCGTCGTTGGCGTCGTCATCAGCGTCGTTCGTCGCCATTAGCATGGAACTGTTTCAATCACAACACAACAATATACAAAAACAAATGACGGAAAAGTGTCTCCATCTCCTCGAAGCGGAGCTCCGTGGTTTAAGCAAGCCACGTGCAACTTATATAGAAACTTTCATGTCACACCGAACAGCTGGATCGAGCTTATAACGGTATAGAAGGTATAAAAGGTATGGTATGTAAATATTATTAAGTGGATCGGATCGAAGTTCCATTTTTTTTTATGATTATTGACGAATGGAGACATGACCTCAGTTTTAAGAAGGGGTTGGCCCTGATGCATTATTCACCGCACTGGCACGTGGCTTCCGATCACGAATAACGACTCAACGGCGGCGGCATCGGTGGTGACGGCGACAATGACTACGGCTACGACAGCGTTGGCGAACGGCGGCGGCGACGGCGGCCTTTGTTTTGTTTTCTTAGTGGCCCGACCGAAATCCATATGAAAACATGAATTTGTGGCAATTCGTTCGGCATTGGCGCGGCAACTAACGGTAGCTTAAGCTTGCATTTATTAACTTAAAAACAAGGCATAAGGGTGATTCGGTGGGTGGTTTGGTTTTGTTTCGTTTCGTTGTTTCGATTCGAGGGCTCTATAAGGATTTGAGAATGAATACTGATAATAAGAGGCATATAGAGAACAAAGGTGCATTATTGTTGTAAGTAGGTACTGCAGTTGTCAAAGAATTGTCGTCATGAATACAGGAGGGCTGAAAAAAGAGGACACGTGGCTGGCTTTTTATTTGAACTAATGACTAAAATTCCCAGACCTACAATATTATATTGCTTACTATTTTAATTAGACGATCTTATGGTTTTTTGAAAACGTATACAGAGCGTATGCCTAGTATCAAAATTAATTTTTAACACGTTACTATTAGATACGTTTGATTCACAAACAGAAAGAAAAAGAGCGTTTCATTAATATCTCGTTGTAATCCTGAATCCTGAATGATGCGAGCGTGGTAATATACAAAAATATTTGCTAATATGCTTTAAAAAGGGGCTAATTTTATTCAGGGATGGTTTTTATTTTGATATTTAGAACAATTACGTTTTTACATTCTATGTTGTGATGTATGAACCTACTTTTGAAAAAATTAAGATGATTAGCGCAAAATTTCAAACAACCCATTGTTAGGGGATAAGCATTTTAACAGTCAGCAATTTTCTATAGAAATTCTATAACTCCCTTAAGTTAAAAATTATGATTGACACTTTTTAACAGTGACAGTTCGTGAACAAACAAAAAAAAACAAAGCAAACATACCTAAATCTATATGTCAAAAGTTCAGAAAAACTTAAAACTGTCATTTTATAATTTTTATTCTCGTAAAACATATAGTTTTAAGATGCTTAAATCCTTTAAGAGCTATATGTACATCATTTTTTTAATTTATTGACCTAACTAAAATTTTACTAAATCATTACAAATTTTCCGCCAATATTTTGTCGAAAAATTTTTGTACTTGATTTTTGAATGCTTTTACAATAAGATGCTAAATAACTAGTGATGAGCTTTTATTTGGGACACATTTTTGGACAGTGAACATGAAGACTAAAGTGGGATTTAATTATGTTTACTTTTAATCTTCCTTAATTTTGGAAGTTTAAAGTACCAAATGAGTGTTTTTGAACAAAGATATTCATTATATTGAAAATTAATTTTGTTTAACAGATTGAACTTGCTCACGAAAGGCCTTTGGAGAACCGATTTTTCGCTCCTTTTTCAAACACACAATTTTATACCTTTTTGTAGATTATTATTGACAGCAGACCTTTTGTCAAATCTGACTATTCTGATTTCTTGCAGATTCATCATAATAATAGGTTTGTTCAACCAGAAAAATGCCAGTGTAGAGTATTGTAGAGCAGTGCAGGTTCATAAATACTGTCAAAACAAGTTCAAGCTAAAACGTCATACGTAAGATGTTAAAAATTAGAAAACAACTAGCTAGAATGCAAATTTAATGAAATAAAAAAAAAACATTTTAGAAGAGTTAAATATTGTTTATTAAATTAATGGATTAATGTTTCTTTTTCTTCTCAATTTTCTTAAGATATAATTTGGTCTTGGCAGAACACTGAGTCACCAAACATTACCCTTCACTCGACGTTTGTCCTAATTTATGCATTATTAAAAAATTTAAATCAAATCGTTAATAAAACATAACCAAATAATTACATTAACTGATTTTGGCAGCAACCAGCTCTAGCTCAAAAAGTAGTGCAGAATATTCAGAACTACCTATAAGTTACACTAGTAAAGCTCAATGAACGTAGCCACTAATCATTATAAGTCAGTGCAAACATTTTCTCAATAGGTATTTTCTTTTTTAGTTCAGGATAAGGGCAGAACTGTCAAACAAAAATGTTTGCTTCTTTTTTACCTCTGAATGTTCAGAACCTCAAATTTGTATTTCCTTCTTCGTTCTGAACGTGTTCTGATCTTGTTGAGAGCGCATTGTATGGCTTAAGAATTAAATAACTGAGCACACCAAGTTAAATACTGAACACAAGCATCAAAATCTTCATCCTCACTTTCTTCAACAAAATAAATTTATATAATAAATAAATGGATTATAATTAGTTTATCCATTTAAATTTAAGTTTTTGAACTTATTTCTTGTTTCTGTAGAAGAAAATGACAAGTAACTTTACAAATGTCAAAATGTGACAGCTGTGTTCAGTGTGTCACAAATAATTCTGAACGCTCAGAACACACTTTGTCCAGAGAATGTTCAGAGCATGCTAGATATACTCGGGCTCTGTTCAAATTTCTTTTCTGAGCTAAACAATAAAAAAGCTTAATGAACACTAAAAACCTACACTTTTCTGACTTGAGTTGTCCAAAAGCAGCTAATTGAACAAAGCTAATGGCTTTACAAATATAAAGATGCCGGAATGGGCCCGTCACTGGTAACTTCCTATTGGTGCCCTTTGAAAACTTAACTGTCATTTGAAGAGCTTCGAAATGTATGCAGTTAATAATTTGAAGTTTAAGCTACCGAGATAATCGGGACCTTAAGCCAATTTAATTTTTTTTTAACAGTTTGTTAATTGATTTTTTTATTTAACAGAAAGTTTAAAACTATATTTTTTAAGGATGAAAGAGGTTCTAATTTTAAGTACTATTTTGATTTTTAGTATTTGTAAACAAAAACTGTCAAATGGATTTTTCATAAAATTACACCAGATGTCAAAAATCTTATACATACTTCGTATCATAAAGCACAATAATTGAGATATGTCCGGCGAGAAAAGGTAAAAGGAACGTACGAACGATTAAGATTCTAGGGACATTGAAGCGTCGAGAAATGTAAAAATTTAAATTTGACAATCCGGATCGATTCTAATAAATTTCAATGTAAAGTTAATAATAATCCAAATATTCGACCAGTTAGTCGCTTATAGGAAATGGATATCCTGTTGTGATGAGAATTTCACCGGTCTCCTGTCCGAAATAGATTCCTTCAATGTATTTCTATACCATGTTTCCTCCACATAAGAGATCTGAAAAGTAAACATCATTACAAAAAATAAAAGAGCAAGCGAAAAATAAACAGCAACCAATGGCAACTATAATAATGGATGTAGTTCCGGTCGTCCTTTTTTCTATACGCACTAATCTACTATACACCCCCACTTTATATTATCTGACGTCTGTCAAACAATTCAAGGAATTTCATTAAAATTTTCTTTACATAACTCATCGTACAGCGTTCACGTGACCGGAATTAGATACCCAAATGGAAAAAGACTGAACACCGAGGGGGATTCACTTATTGGAACACGTGCAAAAGGACATTTATTGGATTTCTTCTCATTAACGTTTGCATTGTATCAACCTACGACCGAGCGACGACGTTCTGTTTTCAGAACTTTTACATTACTTTGGCTTCATCTTATTCGATGTACATATTATGTACAAAGTACATAAGGTACGACGGATCCAGCACATATAAAATTAAATTGCTTCTTGAGCACGTATAAACACGGGCGCAACGTCCTTATTTACATTGTTTCACTTTGGTTCTGGGCTTTGGGCTCTGGGGTTATGATGAGAGAATCGTGTATGGCTTAAAGGACGCAGCAGAATGCAAACTGCACAGGAACACGTGCGCACCTACAGGGGACGAACATAAAACTGATTTGCGAACTTATGCGCGACATGGTCGTTTTAATATTTTTAATGGAGTCCTTGGGGGGCGTTTGCACGATACGATACAATATACGAATTGCGTTCTCCTGTCATATGCCTACAGTACAGATAGGTCTACACACTACACTCTACACTACAGTGCATTCGTTCTCAAATAAAAGTTTTATTACACTTTAACTAATTGCAGACGTACTGTGTTCTGTGTTCAGAGTCAGACGAAAGACGAAACCCGAACAGCAATTTTGTGCTCTGCTGGTGCGAATGGTTAGGTTGTCAAGGAAACAATCCATTGGCATTGGATTATGGATGGAAAATGCTCTGGTGTATAATAGGTATACCGCTGTACGGTCGTATGGTAATACTGATGGTGATGATGACGGTGAAGCTGCCAATATAATGTGTAGCCTAAAGTGGAGATTGTCCTTCGTTTTCTGTGATTGTGATTTAGGTGCATATGTAAGTTTTAGACTAATGACCTGATGTCGGATTTCATGAGGCCTTACCTACCTACCGGTATGGAGGATCTTTGTAAATTGAGATTTATGAAACGTATAAGTTTTCAAGGTGCAATAAGCACCATACAACATTTCATTAGAGTATTTTCAAGGTGAATTTACATGTAGTTATGTTAATGTTACAACGGGATTTGAACACCATCAGCATCAGAAAAAGAAGGAAGCGGAAAAGTTGTAAGAGTAACATTGAAATGAAATAAAAGGTACAAATGTAAAAATTTCATGGTGTAAACAAAACAATAAGGATAATGAAAAATAAGCTTGAACAAAACTTCTTCATTAAATTATCCCAGTCCTAGCTGTCATTATGGGCTGTCAAAAAAGCTTTACACTCATACATATAATGTTGGGATGAATTTTCCACGAATCTGTCAAAAATTCATGACAGTGTCAAAAAGTATGAAAATGAGAATAAAACATTTTAAAGTGTGTTCTTTACCTTAAATGATTAGGTTTTTGGAGCAATTGATTTATAACGAATAACTTAATCGGCTGGGGTAAAAATTTTAACTTCAGTCTCCATTGATTATATTATTGTTTTGACTTTCGTACAATCTTGGTCAATCGACTAAGTTAATTTTTGACAAATGACAGATAGAACCAAACTACTTAATTTGTGTAAGGCGATATTTTCAAGTGATAGTTATACATATAGCTGTCACAACTGAATATAATGTTTATGTTGGAATAAGAATAGAGTTTATTGCGACATATTCGTCATTATCTATTGTGACAGCTACATATGTATGTATATCTATCACTTGTTGATTCTATCTGTCATTTATTAGAAACTATTTCCAGTTTTCTTTGAATATCATTACATACCAGACATTTAAGTACTTTAAAAAGTGTGTTTAAACCATAACAAACAAAAGTTTTAGAACACATACCCCATACATTTTTCCTATGTCATTTCTGAGAATTCAAGAAATTGATGTAGATTTTTATTCAGTAATGTTCTTTATTCTTAAGATGATATAAGTAAAATTATTAAGAAATCTGAAATCGGTGGAAATCACCGATTGGAAAAAGTCAGCTGTCAAAACATCATATTATCCTTTATATTTGTGTCGGTTTGAAAATACAACAATGTAAGTAAATAGGCTTTGAAGGGTGATACGAATAATTTGTATGTTGGTATTGGTTTTTTTTTGTTTGAGTTGCTTGAAAATTAGTGAAAAAAGTAAGTTATCTAATATTAAAGAAAAACATAAATGAATAAGTTCACAAAACAAATAAATATTCTTGCGAAACTTTAAACGATTTAAGGGGGTATTCTAGTGGAGAGACATGAATTTCGCCCGGTATTTGAAGCGTTGTATAAAGGAAACAAAAAATATTTGTATAATAAATTTTTTTATCATTTGTTTATTGATTTGTTGTTCATACATACAAAAATTAATAAAAAAAAAATTAAAATTAACAAAGTTACAAGCAGTCAAAGTGGGGGGTCTAAATAAAAGAGGGTGTTCGGCGTGCATCCTACCAATCCTCCTGGTGATCTGAAAACAAAAACCAGACGGATTCTTAATTATTATAGATGTCGCTATCGTTTGACCCTTGGATAAGTTAAAAAAAACTTTTTAACAAAATGGCGACAGTTTGAAAAAAATGTTCTTGTTGCATATTTTTCAACAATTCCGAATTTTTTAAAAATACTAAATGAGAAGTTATATTTTTGGGCAAGGACCGGACCACACGATAAAGAGATGTATAAAGAACATCCTCTCCAAATTTGAAGTAAATCGGTCTATTAGAACTCGATATATCCTTACCGCCGCGCCAGCTCGAAAAAAGTAGTTTCGAGAAAAACGCGTTCAGAGTTTTGAGACAAGTTTTCAACAATTTTACTTATAGAATGATACAGAATACGTACATATTTTTTTTTTAATCAGCGATTCCTGCTGACACGTTGTCAGAGCTAGCACTTCCACTCAGTATAAAGGTTACCACAAAAGTAACTTTAAATGAAACTAAAAGGACAAAACAGTTTCTATGACCTTCAAAACCAGTTTCTATGACCTTCAATTAACTTGTGAAATAATAGGAATATTAAAAAATCCTTTTAAACGCATATTCTTGAATGTCTAAACTTTGGAAATATGAAAAAACAAATTTTTGATTTTTTTCAAAATTCTACACTAGAATACCCCCTTAATAAAACGTGAACACCTGCCATTTTATTAAGTTTCTAGTAAAAAAGAAGATTTTGCTAATTTTAAGCGTATTTATCACATCAAACAATGGCTTTCAGTAATTTTTTATTTCTATATTACTTCTTAGTTTCTGACATTTAAAATTCATATGTCTGTTCCCTAGATATAGGTTTGTTTGCTTTTTTACGAACTGTCAATATTAAGACGTGTTCAAATGGATCGTTGGGCTATTTAAATTGTTTAGCCACTATTTTTATTCTTTATTTTGTGTGTATTTACCGGTGGACAACCCCGAGTCCTTAAACATAGTAAACATTAATATTAGTAAAGTTTATACCTATTTTAAAGATAAAGTTAGACACAAAAGTCAACACTTTTTATAAAGCTTTCAACCATAACAAACCAAAAGGGCACTGAAACCCCTTTTTTTATGTTCCTATAGATTCTAAAAAATATTAAGTAATTTGAAAAATGATAAATTACCATAAATGTTGATCTATGATTAGGGTCAGTTGCATTTTCCGTGGAAGGGGTATTTTAAGCAGAATAATCTTTTTCTTATTTACAAATTTGTATTCCTACCCAACCTAATGTACGTAACATCTAACCAGGTTCTGCCTAGTTAGTAATTAACAAAACTAATTTATTATTTCTGCCAACAGAGAAGGTGTTGAAAAATTCCAAGCGTCTGACATGGTTAACGAGATTTTGATGAGTATAACTAAATGAGCTGAGTTATGATGATGAATTAGGGGTTAAGGCAGAAAGACTTTCAAAAACTCTTCATAAAACTAAGAAAAATAACACTTTCTTGTTTTTGGTATTTAAAATTGAATCAATTGACATTGTTAAAACGTGTTATAGCCTCCCCCTAAAATATCTAAGCTTAATATGTCTAACAATTTATAAAAAATCAATATAATTCCTCATCCGCAGAGAATATCAAGTGGATTTCAAAAATATTATTTGCATAAAAAACCCATCAGCTACATGCAACTAAAAATATAAGACTTCATTATTTTAGAGTATGAGTAACCCCCCAAAAAACCTGAAAAAAAGTCTATTAAATCAAAAGTCAATTGGAATGGTTTTTAAAAATGGCCGCCACCGCTCTGTAGACAGGTGAATGTTTTATTTTGTTTTCTTTCTTGTTTTAGGTAGTGTGGTAGGGGTTTAAATGAATGAATGAATATGGGGGATGAGTAGCCACACCAAATATAAAAAGCTCGGTTTGGTATACAAAATCTAAACATTTCCATGACAACACTTTTGTTGGCATGAGAGAAGGCGTGTCATTTGATTTCTCCGTTTTTCTTAACTTAGGATATACCAAACATGCCCCATGCTGTAGTACGCAACTTCAGTTTTGGAGCTTCGTCATAATGGTATCCAAATAAGGATCATACTTGGGGTTATACTCGTACATTTATTTTCACCCCAAAATGGAGAGAGAGAAATGTTGTGTCAAGAATACAAATGGCTGCCCATATATTGTGGATATTGATCCAAAGCCTGCGCCTTGTCGGTATAATGGCTGCTGTCTAGAATTTATTTTTGAAACCAAAACTAAGTGCTTTTTTTTAGGATATTTCTTTCTTTATTTGAATTAATTCGTAATTAATTCAATTAAAGAAAATCTCTTGGAGTAATTAATCAAGTCGTCTGAAATAATGTAAATGAATAGGTAAACAAATTAAAACAAAAGCTTAATCTATCAAAGACATAAATTGTTAATATGTTTATGGTTGTATTTTCAAGAATTAATAAATAAATAAATAAAATCTATAGTAAGTGAATGGCATCGTTCCGGTGTGTCAAATTGACATTTTTGACATTTCTTGACATTTCAATGCCCCTCGAATTCAAATCCAAATAGTTTTATCCTACAAAAACAACGTTTTTGACATCTAGAAAAATTAGGTTGATTGTTTTTTTTATATACAAAAATAAAATCGAAAAAGTTTGTTAACCCCAAATATTCTCGAACCAATAAATTAAGCTGCTCTAAATTAATTTTACATAATATTCTGACGTGATACCATACTCGAAAGTGGCTTGAAACTAATTTCATCTTATAAAAGTATTGTTTTTAACATTTCGTTAAAGTTTTAGAAAATCGAATTGACAGTTTTGGTGCAAAGAATACTGCAGAAAATTGGTTAAATTAATTTTTGACTGGAATATCTCGAGATAATCAACGAAGGCGTTGACTTCAAATTTATTTAATTCTTTAAAAAATATTGTTTTTAACATTTCTTAGAAAAATCCAACGACATTTTTTATAAAAAAAATAAAAACCTTCAAAAAATACTACTACAATTGTTAAAAATTGTTTACGGCTAAAATACGAGTACCTCAGGAATACAAACAGATATTGAAATCAAACTTATTTTTTCATATGGAAAATATTTTTGTTAGCTTTTAAATAATTTTCTTAATAAAAATCATATTGACAACTTTAAAACTTTAAAATATTGATTTCAAGAAATATTAAATTTTGCCTTTTTTGAATCAACGTTTATAAACAAACAAAAAACAAAGAAGTTTCGAATAGATAGCAATAAATGCTGGAGTTGAAATAAATTTTAGAAAGTACGAGTATTAAAACTTCGATAAACTGACCTTTGTAAGCATAATTTGAATAGAGTCAAAGTTTTAACAACAACCCCTTTCTTTGTTCTATTTTTGATTTAAGCTTTAAGTTAACAATATTTACAAATTAGCAAAAGTTTAGTGGAAGTTTAAGTGGCATAGATATCCAAAAAAGCTTTTATGTATTGTTAAAATAACGAAAAACTAATACGGCTTTAAAAACTCTGAATGTTCGATGGGAAGAAAATAAATATTGGTGTCCCACAAGAAAGTGTTCTTAGTCCAGTTCTGTTTTTCTTTGAATAAGTGTAAGACGATATTATTGAAAGTTACAGAGTTTTAAATGCACACGTTCTTTAAAGCAGGCTTTCAAAAACCATCTATATGTATCTATTACCAAAAGATCTTATATTTTTAAACTAGCTGATGAGTCAAGACAGTCGGTTTCTGGTAAACGCAGTAAACTAGATTTTCAAATAATTTAAACACAGGAATAATTAAACATTATAATTAAACATTAATGAGCATAAAACGTCATCTCTTACAATTTTAGTTCCTTTGTTAAAATAAGCGTGCATCAGATTCAAATGATATCCGACCAAAAAAAAAACCAAACTGCGATCTGATATAAAAATGACACCATACGCATTATTTATTGTGCAGTAGATATTTAAAGCTCAAAATCCTGGTTAATATTTTTAAAACACAAACAGTTGCACACTCTCTCGCAGTTTCACCAATGATTTCGTCTTATCTTACAACATATAATACCCATTTACTATGAGCTTAACATCTTAACTTCAAGATTAATGTTTCAAAATTTCACCCTCTTACAATATTTTTGTTTTATTATCCCGCATAGAAACTGTTTCCTGTCTTTATATCCCTTCATTGCTTCGCACGTGGCCTATTCAATATATGATATGAATCTTTGATTCAAGCAATTATTCGCCAACCCCACTAACAAACGCCCATCTTACACACAAAACGTCAGGTTATTTGGGATAAGTCATTCGTTATCCTCTGCATGCGCTTGTCTTTCGTACTTGTACTTCCCATTTCCATTCCCATCTCCATTTAACAAAATCTATCTTTTCCCATGGTGAAAGAGAGAATTTGAGCTTAAATTAACAACAACGGACTCCTTAGAGTCAGAGTCAGAAGCCCTATTCCAGATTCGAATCAGCACACGACATAACTAAAGAATTCAACGGAACGGCGCCCATAAATCTACAAACCGACAGTTGAACTGGACACTGAAGACTGAAGGTTGCAGGGATCATGCAGGGTTGCATGCAGCACCATCTAAGATAGGATAGCAGCAATAGCCATGTACATACTATAAAAGTTATGCGGCAGACGAAGTGGCAGTCAGGCAGTAGTACGAGTACGTATATAGTAGTAGGAGAACAACAGCACGTGCATCGATAAGGAGCCCGAACCGAAGCCCAAAACTTTCCACAACTCCCTACTCCTGCCAACATTTTACAAGAGTTTGTATACAAAACAACTGTTAGTGTTCGGGGGAGATCCAAATCGGGAGACTTTCCAGCATCTGAGCGACATGAGAGAAAATGCAAATCATCCGAGATCCGAGATCCGAGAGTGTGGCTCTGACTCTGGCTGAATCTTTTGGTCCTCGGTCGTTGCTCGTCGTCGCGTCGTCGGTCGGTCCTGTACATGCAAATGCAGTTGACATGGCAACATGGAGACAAGACTTTGTCCACTGTAAGTATATTTGTTGGATTGGATTGGATTGCTGTGACTCCATCGCCATCGTTGGACAAGGTGACTTTTTCGTGATTTGCGATTTTTATCAACAATATGAAATAATCCAGAGTAACAATATTGTTACGCTGAAAAGACCCCAGCTGCCTTTTTTGAGGCTCCTTTTCTCTCCTTCTCCTACTATACAAGTGACTTAGACTTGGGAACTGGAAATGGAAACTGGGAACACAAAAGTGCATGCTTTTCGCTGGGCTTATCTACCAGTCCAGTCTCCTCCAGTATTATTCAAAGTGTGTCGCACGCTGCTGCCTGATGTAGAAAGCACTTCGTAGCGTAATCCTTGTTTTGAAGTGGAGTTTCTCTTCGAATTTAGCGAATTTAAGTTTACTTTTGTATATGCTCGCGTAAAAAAAGTATAGGTATAAGGTATCCCCCCTGCTGGGCACGAAGTGTTTGTTATGGCTCCAGCAACTGATCGCAAGCAACCGGCCGGCGATGGGGCACAGGGAAAAAAGGTTTCATTTTGTTGTATGGCTGCTGCCAACTAGTGGTATAACTCTGCGTTAAACAAGACAAAACAGAATGAAATGATTTAAAACCTTTCTGATCGAACGATAAACTATCTGATTCCATTGTGGGCCAAAACATAAAAATGTTTGCGGACATGAATCACAGAGTCCACATCCACACTATGACTACCCCAGATGCGAAGAGTTACGTTACGTGGCAGCCAGTTGTTTTCAGTTGGCTCAATTTACACACAGCACAAGGAACTCTGAAGCAAGCTTTTTGAGATACCCAAAGAGGTACCGCTAGATTAGCATTGTTCATTGTGTGTTTAATTTTTGTACAGAGATGTCCAAAAATGCTCCAAAAAATAAAACATAGCGTGATGGTTGTTAATTCGTGAGATTTAAGCTAATTTAATGAAGGATTGGAAAAACATTTCAGAGAATTCTCAAGTTCGGCGGGTTAGATTAGACTTTTCAGTTTGAATTATTGAATAATAAGCGTTTTGATTATTTTTTACACTGATGTCTGACTTCTGTATAAAAAGGGAAGAGACAGATTTGATAAAATCGAAAACTGTTCATTTGTTTTTACGTCTTCAGTAATCCAGAGTAAAAATCAGAAACAAAAAACTAAAATTACGGCAAAAAGTACTGAGATTTCCCAAAGATAGTACAAATTTCCGGTTGTTCGTAAAATACGGGAGGAATTCTTCCTCTTCCTCTTAAGAAAAAGGAAGCTCTTAAAGAAAACTCAATTTGTTTGCTAGGTGGTTCCCCGCATAATCAACGCTGCCAGAAATTGTTATGCTCCGCCTGATGTACTTAATATGATTTAATAGACTCAATCTTCTTTCGTACTCGTACTTTAGCTTAAGTCCTAAAGAATCTAAACTATTTACTGGCCTGGCTACTATTATTCTGAAGAGGTCTTCTTCAATGCTGGCGTAAACTTGTTCACCCATCTGGGGACACTCTTCTGGTCTCCTTCCAAGCAGATGAAAATTATGGGTTTCGCAGCAAAAGATACATTGGTGATCTCATAATTTATCTCACCGAACAGTGAAACAAATCTTTTCATCGTTTTAGAGAAAGTACGAATATTTTGCTCGATACTTCGAAAATTTGATAGATTTTGACATCAGGCTCTTTTATCGAAAATGCGTGCCCTGAATTTTTTAAATCACTGCTTCAACAAATTAGAAATTACATATCGGACTGTTAAATGCAAGAAGTATTAGATAGATTCAAGTCTGGAAAATCACAAAATAAATACTTAGAATACCCTAGGGCTACGTCCAGTCTCCCACACTCTTTCTCATTTTTTTTAATGATCTCCTGTCTATATCCTTTAATCCACTTACCTTCTTGCTGACAACAACACCCCCAGCTTCTCATTTTCTTTTCTAGGTTCACAACTCAGCTTTCGGAAGTGCATCTCCAATAGCAAGCTCATCAAATTCTGACCTTGATAGCTTTGCTAAATCGGGAATAAAACATCAGTTAGAATTTAATGCGTCAAAAACTCAAAACCTTTACAACTATTCATGAGTTTCACTTGTATCAAAGAAACTGAACACCTCCAAATTCTTGGAATCTTTTATGGAACGAAATATTTGAGTTTCCTGAGGAGATGCAAGCAGTTTTTTTCTCCCTGTGATTAGACTGTTACGAACAAAGCTAGAGCATAATTTCTGTAATTAGACTTATGGTGGTCCTGTAACTTTCTTACCGAAGTCTCCGTAACAGTTTAAATGAAGAGTATTTCATTTTTGAATATAACATCGTTGAATCATTTATCATATAGAGATTCGTTCTTTAGCTATACTACACGAATGTAGAATTATCAAAACATTAAAAGCACCAAAAGCCGCAACTCCAGAATTAGCTACTCGTTGCTTCTTTAAGGATTTCTGTTTTGGCACGCTTTCTGAACCTGAAGAAATAAAATACATGCCTCTTCTTTGGAAAACACAAAAAAAAAAACAAATTAAAAATTATTAAGTCAAGCTATTTTCACCCTTTTATGATCCAACAACCATATCCGTCTTCACTCATTTAAAATGCAACCAATATAGGTACGTACCTAAGCTCGTAGCTCTTTTTTTTGTTGAAAAAGGAAACGTTTCACTCATTCCACTTTAGAGTCATTGTCGTTTTCAGTCTTCGTCGTCGTCTTACCATACCACACACCGGTTGTCTCGTGTCACAATTTAAATAAAAAGACATTAAAAAAAGCCATTCATCCGTTTTTCCATCAGACATTGTATTTGCTGTTGTTTTTCGTTCCCTTATTTATTTCTATCTATAATCAAATTCATTTCTAATTTTAGATTAGAAGACCACCACCGTACATATGCTTAGCAGAACACGAGTTGAACATTTCCGGTTCCTGCAATGAATGCAAATCAAACCATAAGACACTCTGGTCGTTCCACCATATATAAAAACCCATAGGCTTATAAGTCTATGTCCAATAAAATCCAATCCACACCCACTCCAACAATTATCACCCAATTGACTACACATACCTTTGAACAACATTTTTGTACAATCGAGACGCGAGACGGTGACTGAAGATCGGTGGTGGTGGCGACGGGGAAGACGACGAAGCGACGGATTTAACCGATCCTAATGCAAGAGCATTCAGCATGCGTTTAAGTTTACGTTTGCGTTAGCGTTTAGTTTACCATATCTAATCGTATCTATTTTTAAACTTAAGCCAGACCTCTGGAACATGGTGTCTCCAACTCCACTTGTGTATTATTGTGTTGTTCACTCCAAACCACCAAACTCCATCCAGCCATGGTTCTCTGGAAGTCTTGAATACGAAAATCGAGTACGAGTTCGTAGCCATGTCAACTACGTGTTTTGTAAAGGTGTCCAACAGACTTCGAGTTCGGGCAGCAACAGTTCGCAGCTATCCAGCACCAGCTATCAAGAGGCGACGCATTCGTTGTAAATAATCAGCACTAATCACCGCCAATCAACGCTGGACTTTGAAGCCTCATCACGTACTTTGTGCGCACAGGAAACGTCTCCGCCATGCATCGTTCAAGACTCCGCCATCTATACCTTACCTACCAACTCTATTGGAATATTGTTGTTGTTTCGTCGTATTTGCTTGCTGCTAAGTCGTTGTCGTCGTAGATGTCGACGTCGTCGTTGTTGTCACCGTGCGGCCGGTCGGCCGTGTCCCGTGTATGAGCCAAGTCCAAGTCAAGTCGTCGAGTCGAGTCGTGGCCGGGCCGATGCGAGCAATGTTGTTGTCTTCTTGGTAAAACGTGCTATCGTCTGGGGGCGATAAATTTTCATTCGCTCGATAATAGGAATTTATGTCGACATCGACTGACGTCGCGTCTTGGAGACACGGACGACACTTGGGATCTATTACTTGAGTTTCAATCCCAAATAGGAGCTAGAGGAGTTGAGGGAGGAGGGTACTTAAACAATTGTGTGTACGTACAATGTGTATTGTACTCGAGTACTTGTATACTGTGGTCTATTTTAAAAGGTGCGCTATTGGTGCGCAGAGAGCGTGGCCGGGACCACACTATTATAGGCGGCAATGTAACGTGAACGTAATCGATAATAATCGGAATATTGACGGTGATTTGTTGGAGACATTTTTCCATCTTTTGTTCTCCAAAGTCTTAACAAGCCGGCGATAATGCGAAACAATCAATTAAAAGAGCTGCCGCCTCGCCGCCAATGATGATGGTGATGGCCTGGCCACAAAACTGATATGTACGCCAAGTATTTGCTTCTTAATAAAGCTTTTGAGGTGACGCGACGGACGTGAAGTGGTGGAGAGATGTTTTGTTGTTTTACATTCATACATATATGTGCACCTGGGCTTCAGATCAATTCTTCGACTTTGGGGCTATAGGCTTAATTGGATAGAGAGTAGAGATGGTTGATTTGAATGAGAATAATATTTAAATTGAGTTTTATTTTTAATGAGGTTGATGTGGGTAAGGTTTGTTTTTTTTTTTTTGGACGGTTGTGTGCGCGACACGATTTAGTACACCGCTGCTTTGCAAAGCAAAAATTTAGATCCGGGATTGTGAAGTATGATTGCGTCAGAGACAGAGAGTATATAAAATATTTGACAAATAAGCTGTCAACTTAAAAAAAGGTGTATGTGTTATTTGGTGACAGCTAAAAATTATGCTATAATGAAGATCTCAAAAGGAATATATAGATATTTGTTTATTTAAGGCGATGTTGACATTGGACGTTTTTTTTAAGTCAACTTATTTTGACGTTTCATCACCATTTTATTTCGCATCCATCCATTTTTGCTTATATTAAAAATGGATGTTTAACTTTCCGTTCTCTTTTTGGCCGTTCAGTTTGAAAGATATAAAATGACGAGACTTCAAATTGTGTCGTCTCAAAAAAGTCCAAAATATTGAAAATTGTGTCTACCTTAAAATTACCTATGTGAAAGAAGCGTGTGTCAAAACATTATAGAGAACAGTATACCTATTAAGTAAGCTAAAACACGATAAAATTTTCGAATTCGTAGTTAAAATCAATTTTATGAACCTAATTTGACAGTTCTCTTTTATTTTATTTTCTTTTCTTTAAGCCTAATCTTCTAGCCTTATCTCAACCAAAAATACTCCATTTAGGCCCACCGCATCGTTTTGTTGTTGGTTTTCGCATCTATTCATGGACTAATTGTCAAAATTACAAATACAACAATGTAAACAAACGGGTTTTGGAGAGTGAAACGTACGAAAGATTCCCATCTTGGTAAATGGAGTATTTTTGATATCAAAACCTTAGCTCAATGACGATTCATGAAAAATTGTAAGAGATATGAAAGAGAATAGTAAAAAAACGGACAAGAGCAGAGAGAAACGTCAAATAAATGAACGGAGAATTTCCTTGGATTTTCTTCCGTCTTCCGTCTTTTGTTTTTGAATTTGTTTTCTCTTTTTCTTTTTGTTGTTGAAAGTGTCGCATGTTATGCATCTAACTTCATCTTGTAATAGCTGACTTCTGTCATGTGACGTTTCTGTTGGGCTTAATCTCAGAGTTCCGTTTTAATTTAATCTAATTCAACTGACAAATAATGACAGCAGGTTATTGACTCTGACAAATAAAACGTTTTACAATTTCAAATAGGTATGCAAACGATTCATTATGATTCGAATTTGTGAACTTTTATATGTTTTTTCTAAAAACCGGTAATTTCTCACTATACCCATAGAGAGGATAGAGAGGCCATTTAATTATGTGATAAAGAGGATAACACCTGCAGTGACTTGAAATTTAGTCGGCAAACCAAGGCTTCACTTCACCGTGAAGCGTGAATATGTTAACATAAAAAAGCAACAAATTGTTGCTATAACCCAGGTACGAATAGGTATAACCAAACCATACATAAACTATGCATTCTCTTCATTCCCTAGTGTATAATGTATATATGTATAAGATATAGCCAAGCTATCAGTAATGTGCCTTACATCTCTCCGATCCAAATCATCATAAACGAACAGAACCCAACCCAAACGGGGCAGCACTTCCATAAACAACAATTCATCGAATTCCATTTAAGGAGTCTTCTCTCGTTGTTTTTATTTTTTTGGATTGCCTCTGGAGTCTGGAGGTTGGATGAAGGCAAACTGCATAAGATGCGATAAAAAGCTATAATAAAAAAAAATCTCTTCACTTGCAAGGTGGTCCAACTTCGGTTCGGTTGTCGGTTGTATTTTGTACGAGTGAATATAATGAAATGCAAACCCATTTACAATTCGCAATGAAATATTTTAATAATAATTGCTTCAGCTGCAATGACCAGAGAATACGCCACCGCGCGCCGCCATAAACCATGAAAAGAGACATATAAGTTGCAAGCATGCCATGGTGCTTAAGCGATCTGCCCAGAACTGTGATATTTTATACCAGTTGACGATATTAACCCTGAAAGGTATACTTACCTATGTGTGGCGCCATAACCTTATCATCATTCTTTCAACTCTACTATGAAGGACTCTAGTACCGCAACTATAAAAAACTTAAGTATAGCAAAAATTGCATTGTCAACTCCATATTTTCACTCAGGCATTTATTTCAAAAAAGGTAAAAGCCTTAAAACCCATACGAGTATAAAAGTGGCTCGATTTTGATTCCGAAAGGAATCTCAGATATTTCTTTGGCATTTTAATAGATAAAATAACAATCACACAGATAGTTTATTGCCCATCAGGTGGGTAAAGTAACCCTGATTGTTTATAATTCAAGGGTGACTCAAGTTCAATTCCCTAAGAGATATGAGAAAAAGATATCGATAGCAAGCAAACAGAGATGTTCTTTGTTCTGGCTTGAAACTCAAACCACATTTGCTCATAAACTCGTATTCAATATATTTATTAATAAATATTTTGAATTTTACATGAAAAATTTAGATATATTAAAATAAAACCTCTTTAAAATCTTGGTTTTTAACTTCCCTATGAAAAATATAGATTGTGAGGCCCTTTTATTTCGAGCATTGTGTGTTATAGCGCAAATCCAAAAATGTTCCTTAAAAATGTATGCGATTAATTCACACACTGTGGCGCATATTTACTTTCATTTCTTCGTTAATAACTTCCCATAGGAAGTTATTGTAATCGGTCCGATTTGTCGAATTGAAAATTTTGACATTTCTCGACGTTTCAAGGTCCCTAGAGTCGAAATAAAAGATATTTAGAGAGATGTCTGTGCGTGCGTGTGTACGTACGTTCGTACGTCCGTACGTTCGCGATGTTTTCTTCGTCGTCCATAGCTTAGGAACCAGAAGAGATTATCGACTTCAAATAAATTTTGTTTTACCGAAAATAGTGCAGAAAGATGCAGAAAGGGCTCTCAAGAAAATTGCGTGGGTGGTTTTTTTACCATAGCAGTTTAAAAAAAAAGGTGAACATTTTGGTTAACCCTAAATATCTCACGAACCAATAACGCTAGAGACTTGAATTAATTTTTATCTATACTATTATATAAAAGCGAAACCATTTTAAAGTTTGTAACGCAAGATCTCAGAAAGTAGTCAACCGATTTATTTGAAATATATTTTATTATTTTCTATATTGTTATGAGAGTGTTTATGGGTTTAATTTTTTTTCATTAATTATTTTTCAAAATTAAATATTATTAATTTTACATTTTTTGTCCATTTTTTTTCATTAGTTGACTTATACAACCACTCATACCTTAAAACCTATACGATAATCGACAAAGATTAGCATTGCTTCATAAAGTCAATATTGTTGCGCAAATTTTAAGCCTAAAATCACTTCTAAGTTAAACATACAACCTGAGAAATAAATAAAAACAAATTATAAAATTATAAACTTTTTGAATTTATTTTATCCAGGAAATTAGATTCCATCACAATCGCGAGGTCGCTGCTTTGTTTCATTTCATTATCATTCCAACATTTTTAATTTTCTTTTCTTCCCATGCTCTTGCTCTCCTAATATGTGTTCCATTTAATAGTTAAGTTTTTTCTCTTACCTACCTACCTACATACATATTCAATTTTTCTGTATTGTATTTTGTATAGTTCATCAACTAACCTACACACCCACATTATTTTTTTGTTTCTCTAATTCTATCGTCACATCGCTGAGCTGAGCAGTGTGGGTGTGGGCTCTTTTTTTTAAGTTACTATGGACATTTAATTAACTACAGTGCCGTGCACATGAAATGCCGATTTATCTAAAGAAAAATTAGATCTTTTTTATTTTTCTGGTTCGAGGAAGTGAATAGATTATAATTCTTCCAATTTAAAAATAAAAAAAGTTCTATTATAATAGCTTGAATTACCAATTTTGTATCACTTCCTCGAACAATAAAACTGAAATTAAGTTAAAATGTTCTTTACAAATAACTCGAAGAAGGTACTTACAATGACGTCGATAAAAAGAGCACACAAATGTGGGTAGGTTAAGTCAGTTGCACTGCACTGAACATGAGCAGATGAATAAAAAATGTGTCTATGGATATTTACACACGCATACCTGTAGATGTATGAAAACATTAAAAACACAAATTTGTTTTTTTTTTACCGCAAACTATATTTTTCGGTTGCAAAAAAACGTTTCTAGGTATGAATGAAAGAAAGAAAAGAAGAAAATAGACAACAATTTCGTTCTGTTTTCAACTAAAAAATTGAAATGGTTTTGTTTGTTTTCACTTGCGGCTTGGCCTTTACTACGTAATATTTTACTTAAGTTTTTTTTTTCTAAAGTGTTAATTTCGGTAAGGAAGTGTTTTTTGATTTTTTTGTTAAATACGAGTACATAACAAGCTTAAATTCGTTGTTTTTCTTTTATTGCATAGAAATATAAAATGGAAAAAAAATAGGCTAACATTGGAAGAAAATCCATAAGCACAAAAAGAATGTGTTGGTTACAATTTGCGAAGCAACGCGAGCACGGGTCGGCTAGTAGAATTAGAATTAGAACTTTATTCATTTCAATAACATTTTACTAAGAATACATACATATATTTAGATTGGATTGAATTGAATAATTATTAAGGCATGACATATTTATGTCGTCTGCCTGAGTAGCAATTGAAGTATTTGGGTCGGCTAGTATTATATATATTGTAAAGTGATATTAAACAAGTATATTTTTGGAAAAAAATCCAATTAACTGTTTTTTTCATAAACCAAAAAAAAACTGAAAAAAAATATGTGTCACCTCGAAAATTTTACGAACAAAAAAAGATTTTATCTCCAAAATAATTGTTTGCAACGAAGAATAACTTTTTTTACATCTGGTAAAATTTTGAGAAAAATCGAATTGACAGTTTTTTTTTTATAAAAAATTAAATTCTAAAAAAAAAACATTACCTACTCAAAGTTGGTAAAAATTGATTTCGACTCAAATATCTTTTCGAAAATTTCAGATTATGGCTTCTTACTAATTTTATCTTATAAAAAATATTGTTTTCAACATTCGGTAAAATTTTGAGAAAATTCGAATCAACCGTTTTTTTACAAAAAATAAAAAGCTAAAACAAAATTAATAAAAGTTGGTAAAAATTGATTTTCGACTCAAATAACTTTCAAAACTTTGAGATATTGGCTTTAAACTAATTTTATGTTTTGCGAAATTCAATTCAGTTCAACATTCAGTAAAATGTTGAGAAAAATCGAATTGACAGTTTTTTTTTCCAAAAAATAAAAAAAGCATTACTAAAAGTTCGTAAAAATTGATTTTCGAATCAAATAACTTTTCAAAACTTTGAGAAATTGGCTTTAAACTAATTTTGGCTTTTGAGAAACTCAATTCAATTCAACAATCAGTAAAATATTGAGAAAAATCGAACTGACAGTTTTTTTTTACAAAAAATAAAAACTTAAAAAAGCATTACTAAAAGTTCGTAAAAATTGATTTTCGACTCAAATATCTTTTAAAAAATTTTAAATATTGGCTTCAAAATAATTTTATATACAAAAATATAAAACATTTTGTTTACAACATTCGATAAAATTTTGAGAAAAATCGAATTGACAGTTTTTTTACAAAAAATAAAAACTTAAACAAAACATTATTAAAAGTTGGTAAAAATTTACTTTCGACTCAAACTCGACTTCAAACTAATTTAATCTCACAGAAGATATTGTTTTCGACATTCAGTAATTTTTTTATAAAATCCAACAGTCCGTTTTATCACAAAAAATAAAATCTACAAACAATAGTACGCAAATTTGGTAAAAATTGATGTTCGGTTCTCGGTAACTCGTGAATAATAGAAGACATTGACTTCAAATTAATTTTATTCATCCAATTTGTATTTGTTTATATAAGAAATAAAAACTTTTAAGAAATACTACTAAAATTGGTAAAAATTGATTAACGGCTAAAAATCTCGTTAGCAAAAATAGATTTTGAAATCAAACTATGTCATCATTATGCAAAATATTGTTTTTAATTTTTAAATTTTTTAGAATAATTTAACTGATAACTTTTTTAACAAAACACGAAAACCTACAAACTTTTAAGCAAAACAAATCGACAGACGGGATGAGAAGTTATTAGCCTCTTTTTTTTTAAATTAATTTCAACGCAATAATGTAAAGTTTTAATATCTCTAAAGCAGTTTCGGTATATATTTTGAGCTCCACCCTTCCTCTTACAACAAAAGCTCAACCTGTAGAAAATTCTTCAGCTGTTAAAGAAAATATAAGTCAAATTAATGATGTTGGTTAATTGATATTACAAAAGTATGCATTATAAAGAAGATTTTAGTCGTGTTTTAAATATACAAATTTAGTGAGAGATACATTTGAAGAGAAAATGAAGGACTGAAATGTAAATAAGTTTTAGGCTTTTGAAAAATTCTCATTCAAAAACGTTGGTATTTCTTTTGCCTGTTATGCTGTTCTACATTTCTAAAAGTTCTACTAACCAGGTCCCAAAGTTTGCGTTGAACTCGAACTTTTCATAATTGGTGCTTCGTTAAACTTGTGTTATCGAAAACAGTATAAATATAAAATCCATAAACAGCACCAACAAAACTTTATTGGTTGCATTTTGCTTCTGCATGATACTTTTTGGTTATAAAAATGTATGTCTTAAAGTTGATATTTTAAATGACTTTAAATAGGAAAACTGTTTATTAAAATACTGTACGAAAAATTATTGTATCTCACAATACTGTAAATAAAAATGTCTTAAGTCAAAATACTGTATCCTTAAAAATTGTGTTTTTGCATAGTTCTGAATGGTACTAACTTTACATGATCAAAACGATTTTAATTTTACAGCCTATTTACGAAATTTTTATAAACCAGAATTTCGTGGTATAGAACTTTTAATCACTGTGTTTTGACTATACAGTATTTTGTACTTACAGAATTCTATAAGACTGTACTTTGACATAAAGTATATAAAGTATTTTTAGTATAGTATTAGGACCCATACAGGGGCCCTACTCTGTAATGCGTTTCGAAAGCAAATATTTTCGAAAACGAATATTTTGTACTGTCTATTTCTAATGCGGATAAGAAATCTAGTACTTACGGAATGACAAATCCGCATTCGGATTTTTCGTACCTGGCAATGCGTTTCCGAATGTCATTAGCGTTCGAAAACGGAAATTTTCTTTCTACACCAAGAGAGGTAACGAATTGCAATTCGAAGGTCGTTTTTAAAGGACACAAAAGGAAAATTTTGTTGAGTTGTGTGAAATAGATAAAATATAAGTATGGAAATAATAATTTTATTCAAAATTTAGGCAAATAAATACCATTACAGGGAATCATCAGCGAAAAATGTGCATACCAAACAAAAGCAATTTGAAATTATGGTGGAATTCGTATGACTTGAAGGAAAAAAGTGTACCTTAGCAAAAGACAAATTTCAACACAAAAAACGAAATGACTATGAAAAAAATCAGCTTAAACTTTCTAAGCTGGAATTAAAAAGAGAGATGTGGCAATTGCAAAGCAGTGAAGTGTAAAAAAAGTCATTAATATAATTTTCAAGTGATAATAATGACTGAATTTTAATTTTAATTTTTTCCTCGTCTTTGTGAATTGTTTTGATTTTTTTTTTGTATTTTTGCTTTGACAAATCTCATAAGAAATACTTCGAGACTCGGTAAATCTATTCGATAAATAGAAAAAGTACTAGATGATTGTTTTATTCGATTCGAACATTTTACAGAGTACGAATTCATAAACGAATCGAATATCAGATTCGAATCGGATTGGCTTTCGAAACGCATTACAGAGTAGGGCCCCAGAATTTTGAGCCCAACCCATATATTCTTTGGTATGGCCTTTTGTTAAATGTTGTAAAAAAACAATTCTTGTTTTCAATTTAAAATAAAATTCACAAGAGTAGAAATTGAAATGATGGCTATATTGAAAGATGAGGTCAGAATTATATGATCGAAACTCAAATAAATAAGAAAAGTACACCATCCGTGGTTTGGAACTAATCGATAAAAAGTTCGAAAAAATTGTTGAATAAAATTATCTAACACCTAGATTTAGATTAATTTTACATTTAAACCAACTACTGGGAACATTACGATTCTTCACAAGTAGTTTTTTTTAGAAGTTTGATGGTTGCTTTTGCAAAGTTTGACAGTTGAGAATGCCAGAACAGTTAACAGTTCTTCTCAGTAAGGTTTGACAACTCATCAAGAATCATTTAACGTCAGAAAAACGCTTCCAAATTTTGTAAGCTTACTTCAAAAAAAAATCAGTTCGGAAAATTCATAAAGCATTTCCTTTATTTTATAGTGTTTAGTGATGTAAGCTTAATTGTTATTTGAGCGAAGACACTCCTCAAGCCATGAAAAAATCACCATGACGTTTATCGAAACGTGAAACGAACAGTTTTGTGCAGTCTACACATGTGGTGGCATTATCGGTCACTATTTCTTTTAAAATGAATAAAGAGCGCTATAGAGCAATGCTGACTGATTTTTTGTTTCCAAAGAATAATCAGCTAAACATTGACAAAATGTGGTTCCAAAATGATGGCGCAACTTGTCATAGAACCCATATAGCCATAAGAAATAAATTCGGTGACAACCTCATTTTTAGAAGTGGGCCTGTTATCTGATCCCCTCTTCCGTGCTTAACGTCAATTGATTATTTTTATAAAGTTATGTTAAGTCATTAGAGTATCCTGATGTAGTTTTTGACATTTGACGACAAGGAAAAATTCTCAGTTGAACAACGCATAACAGTAGTGAAAACGCTCTACTAAGAACGAAGAATGTGTCGCTGAAACGTTGCGAAAGTGTCGAAATATCTTTGGGCAAACCAATGCGGTTTCGTGAGTGAATTTTACTCGTTTGTTGGACAAATTCGAGAAAACTGGCTTAATTGTCGACATAAAAGCCATTCATCAGATGAACTTTAAATTCAAGCCAGCAGATCATGGCGAGTATTATCGGAATCAGCAAACTGATGTGTGCAAAAGTGATCATCAATTCCAAGCGTCACATTGTTACATACAAGAATCACAAAGGTGGACGCTTTAAAAATTGATTATTTTGTAACCGGAACTTCTTGTCAGTTTCATATATAAAACTCTCAAAACATATTCCCAGAAAATTTGATTCCCAGGGAAGTTTTTTCAGAAGTCGATCACATATTATGTCGGTCAAAATATCAACCTCAATTATAAACCTATCTATGCATAATCTATACACAATACGTATGTGTAGAAAACTCACAGCTGACTAGATTACTGCAAAACGCCTGCAAACGTCCAATGTTAAAACTTTAAATCTCTGTGGCCTGTGCTAATAATACGCTCTAACAACTTTACGATTAACTCCCCATCATCGGAGTTGGAGTCTTAGGCGGAGAGAGGCGCAAGACTTCGGAGACAGGCTCTCTATACGAATATATACTTAGACGATTTATTAACTTTATTTCTGGATCATTAGATCGGGTAACATAGACATTCATCACCTGGCATGCGCTTAACAGAGAAGATATGTACCTATCTAAGGCTATATGATTGTATATTTATTGCACGGTGACGGTTAGACTGTGCGGTGTGGATCCTCTACCTCAAATCAACCTTTCTACATAGCTAGAGACTATAGAGTGAAATCATCTCGGTCCACAATGATGGCGTTGATGCCAACGGCAGAGAGATTTATCGCCGACAATGGGCGGACTGATTTTTATACTCCAGCTTATCGCAAGCGGCACGATAGTGAATCTATGCGTCGTCGTCGTCTCTCGCGTTGAAACTATCTTTGGATAGATCGGCGACGGCGATTTGCAAATATGCACTAGTTTTATCATCAGCGAATGCACAGCACACTCCACACTGCACATGCAATCTCTGTATATCGCATGATGCATGCAGCATGCACTACACAAGTGCAGATTCAGGTAGCTTTCAATCTGCGATTGCTTTGCTTTTGATTGCATGATGTCGTGTAGTTATAGAAGAGACTCTCTTCCATTTCATCTTTGGTGAAAGGTGTAAACTTTAACCAGAAATGTTCAAATGAAAATGTTGTATATTTGTCAGGTGTTCATATTTTAAGAAAAAATGCGTGCATCATTTTATTTGTATTAAAACTTAAGATCTTCTCGCAATCTAATTAAACCTTAACAGCCCAACTGTCAAACCCTACCTACGCAAAAGCATTCATTAGTAACTTTAAAGTTTACCTAGGTATTACATACCACCCATCCACACCGGACACAACGCGACGCCACCAATTAGGCACCGTTGTCAGGCGTTTGTACACAACGCAAATTCACCAATAAATTATTAAATTAAATTGTAAGCAATGAGATATTACGCGTCGCTTTTTGTACCTCTAAACTAAGACAAAACAAGTCCCCTCTGCAGTCTCTGTCTGTCTGTCTTTTGCAGTGTATATCGCATTGTCGAGTCGCGATAGCCACAAGCCAAACCAGGATAACAAGGAGGTCGAGTCCCCCAGGCCACACTGGGTTTTGCGCACTATTCCGGCCATAAATTACTCACAATTTGCGGTGCGGTTATAACGCTCCGCTGCGCTGCGCCGCTGCCGCCGCTGCAAAACAACGCGATTTTAATCACCTCACGAGAGCCAGACTGTCTGTAGAGCTAAGTATAATATGCGGTGGAGGAGAAAAAGACAAATGATCAGACTTTGAGACGAACAGCAGAATGACATTGGTTGGGCCGTAGCGTAGCCATAGCCGTTTGCTATACAAATATGGCAAATAATGGTCCTCAGACGCTCAGACAACTGTGTACACTCGTATATGCGTGTTACTTATTAATTTCACAGTCTCCACATCTATCTTAATCTCTTTTATATCAAACCAGAACGAGGGGCACCCACACGCTATAATATAAGCCCACAAATCGCCAACATATTATATAGCCATAGCCGCCTTACTTAATGTCCAATTCCTCGACAATGAGTGTGATTTGAAGTCCGTTTTGCTATCATGAGAGGAAGAAGTGTAATTTAATTATATTACATTAACATGCACGAAATTAAATAGAAGTTATATTTTATTCAAATAAAATGTTCATATTGTCCTTTTAATAGTAATTTTATGAATACCTAAACGGTAGTGGTGAGATAAGTTAAGCTCATCCCAAAATTATTAAAAACTGGCTTAGATGTGAAAATGTATTTTAAGTTATATTAATTACTGCTAAATCTCACGCAAATTGTATCAATCGAATTGCAAAGTGCGATTTTTTCATTTTTTTACCCGGGCGCCATTTTACCTGCGAAATGAAGTAAGCACTAACCAAAATGAACAAACACTGACTAAGCTCATGATATTTGCCTTAATTTACCAAAGTTGTTCAGAAATTACACACAAAATCAATCAATAGAATTACAAAGTGCCTTGTGTCATATACATATCTACCGGGCGCCATTTATGAGTGATAGTTAAAAATATGGAAAAATTACCAAACATTGGTTGAGCTTGTGATTTTTATTCATCAGTTGCTTCAAGTTCTTACACTTATTTTATCAAAAGAATTGCAAAGTACGTTTTTTCTACATTCGTTCCCGGGCGCCATTTAACGAAAACTTGTGTTATATGAGGTAAACACATGCCAAAATTATCAAAAATTGGTTGAGCTGGTAATATTTATTTTAATGTATGAATTGCTCCAAAATTTCAAATAAATGTTATCAATAGAATTGCAAAATACGTTTTTTCATATTCCTACCCGGGCGCCATTTAACTAAAAGTAGGTTATTCGTCTATATTTTCAAGAAATACATGAGTTCCATATAATTCCTTTAAATGTGCCTGCATCGAAAGCAAAGGAAAATGTTGGCAGTTACGATAGTTCATTTTGTATCACATTCTGGTGGAAAAATTCAATCTTAAAACTCAGTAAAAAAAAAAAGAAAACCAAATTTCAAGCATATTATATCCAAAGCATCCAACCATATTCATGGTAATTCGAGTTAATTACGATAAATCACACTGGCATCACATTTCGCATTCATCATGACTGACCCAAGGCCTTCACAATGCGTTGACAGGAAATCTTCAATTGAGTGCTGTGGCCGTCCCAGTCGAACCAAACCAAACCAAACCGAAGCGAACTTAAACGATGGCGATAACAGAGTTTTCCCTTTTCAAAATCCAATTTAGTCAGCTGCCATAACAGTTGATGTGATTTCGCGCAGTGGCAGTCATTGACTGCAAATTGCCTCTCTGCTACTTACAAAAATATTTAAAAAAAAAAAAGAAAAGAAAAGACTAACATTGTATCGAGGGAGTGCCGACTTCCGCTTTGAACATAAGCTTCCATACATAACTCACACAGAAGTCGACTATTTTTGTGCCACTTCACCATCATACAGCAGCAGTGGTGGTGGCGGCAGCGGTAACGGCAGCAGAGCAATTGCCCGATCGTTATTCCCTCAAATTGAGGTGGGGGCCTCGCTTGCTAGCATGATGCATGAGATTGGAATCACTGCAGCAGAACGTTGCGATAAAGTGGTGGTGTTCCTCGCCCTCTCTGCCATATGAGTTTTTTGTATGTTTAATGTACAATTTTTGAGTTTACAATCAAAAGTCACAACAACCCATGCCATTCATTGGGATCTTAAAGATATTTGTGGAGGCCTCGTCGCGTCGTCGTCTCGTGAGCGTTGAACCTTCTCACGATACGGCCTTTAAGCAAAAAGTTACTCCGTCTTGCGTTCGTAAGAAGATCCAGTTGGAAGTTTAGGTGTAATCGCTGCCAACAGTGTCAACTTAGATGCATGAAGTAAATCATCAAAATTAATGCGGATTCGTGTCTGTCAAGGAAATGAGCTTGGTTATTTAGGAAGTAGAGGTACCTACCACCTGAGGACCATGTGCTTCCTATCATTGTCGTCGTTATTTGCTAATTGAATATAAAGTGAAGGGCTGGAATTGAATAACTGACAGTATACATTAGTATCTATAGAAATCGAAACACATTTTCAAACAGCTGAGGAACACATGGTCTCTGCTGGGTTGTTTTCTGATAGCGATGATTGCCTTGTGTATTCAAATATATATCTGGGCACTTTATAACGGACAGTGATCTTTCCGTAAGTTCTTTTATGTAAAATTAATGTAAAAAAGGGGATCCTATCGAACAAAAAGCTCATTTATTAATAGTGCTAGATCAGCATAATTTGTGTACCTATTATGTAATCGATTTAACTTCAGTAATTTACATAGATTTTATCTTAAAAAGAAAGGTCTTAAGGAAGGTGTTAAGGCATAAGATATCGGTCGTCAATCATGATCACCTCATTAATGGTTTTTTCCAAAAGTAAAATAAATCAATTTATTTTTGATATAGATTTGTCAAAACACAAATTTTCCCTGTTTTTGCATTCCATAGGGCAAAACAAATTGATTTATTTTTTATTTAAGATCAAATCTTCAAATCTGGATTTTTTGGGGCAGATTAAGCCCTCTTTGCACTGATACTAATACAATTATAAAAAAAAATGCTTAGATGGAAATTTGACAGCTATAGCGAACTTTTAACACGTATACGAAGTTACAATAATGGCAATGACAAAGCAATAAAAAATATAAATCGTGTTCCATACGCCACGAAAAAATCAATTTTTGAAGGAAACCTCAATTTACCCATGGAACACTCCATAAGAAACAACATGATCAGGAATCTTTTCTTTTGCAAAATTGAGTGCGATTTTTTGTACCACACTCCACCGCCATTTCGTTGAAAAAAAAACGTCGTCAACATTAATATCTTCCATTTCTAGCCAATCCATTCACAAACAATTCCATCATTGCCTCATTTTTCGATAAGCAAGGTTAAATAACACCGTCGTCGTCGTCAGCTCAAAAATCATGCTTATGACACTTTGAGGATGTGAAGGCTTTTCAAAAATGATTCAAAATGACGACAATTCTTCTTATTAACGTAGTTTCCGAAGCATAAATTGGCCTATTCGCCGAAGATGATTTTTCAATGAAAATCCCAATCAACGAACAAACGATGACGATCTACTTTAAAAGACTTAAGCATTTGTGCCAAATACAGAGCAATGTCATTTATGGAATGCATTTATTCCAAAGATCTACAATGAATCAACAAACCTGAGCTACGCACAAAGTTTCGGAAACTTGTACAAATAGTTCAAATGTTTCCACCGATTTGCTCACGTGATGTTATTTAGTTTTGCGAACTATGACTGCATCAGAAATCATTTTTGTAGTGATTATTAAAAATGTCAATGTTTCGTTCAATTTTTTACTATGGTGTAGTTTTACCTGTCAAATGCCAAAAGATGGCAGCTTCCACAAGTTACATCTATCCTAAAAAGCGGCTTATGCAATAAATCATAAATCAAAGACCAACCAGAAGTTTTTTTCTGTGTTCTTAACGGTTTTCCTGAAATTTCGAAAATCATTTTATCAGGTTCTAAATTGTATTTTCATTCGAAACGAAGTCGAAATCTATTTAAATGAAAATTGGGATTTTGACATTCACTTTTATAGAAATCGATTTAATAACAATGAAAACAATTTCCGTTTTCTACATTTAGATTTTTGCGATTTTCAAGTGATTTCAATTCGACAAGACGAAATGGTTTTAAAACAGAAGCAATTTCCATTAAAGAAAACTAAGCTTAACTAATTTTTTAAATGGACTTGGTTCAGGAATCTTTCTACTTTATATTTGAGCAAACGGATAAAGCATTTAAAATGATTTCTTAACACTACTAACGTCTTTCCCATTTCCAGTAAAACGATGTTACTTAAAAACTCTCGAAACATCAGCATCAGTCTTTTTCAAACAAAGTATTCAAAGTTATAAAATCGATCGAACTATAGAACCCTGAGAACAATTTCATTCGATTTTAATTAAGATCTCGATTTTATTCACTTGATTTCGGGTACTGATTATTTTTGATTTTCATTCAATATTATTAAAAATTTACAAGAAAACAAAGAAAATTTTGTATTTAAATTATTTTCCAATTAGAAGGGTTTTAAAAATTTATTGCAGATACTCTTTTAGTACTTATTTTAGTTCTTCTATACACAAACCTTTTATTGTTGCCTATTTACGCCTGATACGCCATCTACATGACAAAGAGATATTAGTTACAATTGTTGCAAACCTTGCTTCTTCCCTCTGAGCTAAGCGCCACCTAACTTTCATTTCCCACCTTCTAATTCGTTAAGTCACTGTGAGAAAACATATCCAACACTTCATTTAGTTCTGCGGTAAGGAATTTTATTTCTGACATAAGTTAAGTTGATGTTTGTTTGTTTTGATTTTGTTGTTGAATTTTTGATTTGAACAAAATTAAGATTTTTCTGGTAAATGGAAACCGAAATATTAAATTTATTAAAATTTCTACCAAATTTTGAAGAAATCAAATACCTAACTGTAGATGAAGATGAAGCAGATTACATATTATCGTTGGCAAGTGAAAATATTAAAGAAATTCTCGAGGCAAACAAGAAATCCCCTGAGGTAGATCTATCAACAACTGAAATCGAAGAAGTTTCATTTCTTGTCGAAGAATTAACATTTCAATTCTGGGAAAAGACTCATACTGGAAAATTTTGCGATGTGCCTTTGAAAACACGCAAAATCTATACTCTTTCCTGTTTTTATAGAGTAAGTGTTATATTCACGTTGTAATTGATTTAAAAAGCTTAATGAATACAAAACTACCGTAGATTGTCTACTCTTTAATTTCTAGCCATGATCAGCAGCAGTTGGAGGATTGTAGTGATTATTTGGATCAAGGTCTTCTAGTTGGATATTTAGATGATATACACGAAAAATGTTACCTCTTTAGAGATGCCATAATGAAGTTCTTGGATGAACATATTGGTAAATCATATCCATCGCAGGAAAATATCTTATATTTATACTTTTGCTGTCGATTTCAGATGCATCTCTAAACATAAAACTACCTTATATCGATCCAATCGAGCATATAGAAGCTCCATGTGATATACCTATCCTCGAGTGTCCAACAGTGGAAGACTTTAAAGTCAATCACTTCATCCCACTTAAACCGGCTCTTCTCCGGGGAACAATAAATGACTGGCCAGCTCGCACTAAATGGAGAGATATGACGTATATCCTCAAAGTTGCAGGAAATCGCAAAGTTCCCATTGAAATTGGAACAAACTACACGTCAGATGATTGGACCCAGCAATTTACGAAATTTCGTGATTTCTTGAAGCGACATTTCGCCGAAAGACCACCAGGCAGTGAGGAACTTGAGGTGGAATACCTGGCACAGCATGATCTATTCGATCATGTTCCAGTGCTAAAAGATGACATCATCTGTCCGACTTACTGCAACCTTGGAGAGAAATCTGATAAAGTCGATATCAAAGCGTGGCTAGGACCGAAGGGAACAATTTCTCCCATGCATCAAGATCCTAGACATAATATTCTTTGTCAGGTGTTTGGTAGAAAACGCGTCATCTTAGCATCACCAGATGACACGGAATTTCTTTATCCCCACGAAACTGAGTTCTTCCTCAACACTTCGCAGATCAATGCTGAGGAACTGGATTTTGATAAATTTCCACTGAGTAAAAATGTTAAATTCTACCATTTGACTTTGCAGGAAGGTGAATGCCTGTACATGCCACCAAAATGGTGGCACTACATTCGCTCGGAAAGTAAAAGCTTCTCAGTTAACTTTTGGTTTGAGTAGAAAAATGCTCGATTTTAAATTACAAGGGAAATGTTTGTAAATATATTTATGTATACAAATTATGAAAAAAAGTGTGTTTAATTTTCCAATTGAAAATGGCTCAAATTTTGTTTCAGTTGTTCAGAAGAGTCGGGAAATTGTAAAAATCGAAATTTGAGTTTTTGTTTGGTATTTTGTTTGCAATTGTTTCGAAATGGTTTTTCAAATGGAAAACTCCGAAAATTCCTTTAATTCGATTTGCATAGTTTCATTCGAAGTGCAAAGAGGTTATTAGGACTAAAGGGGTAAGCCTTGTTATAAAGCCAACCTAACTAAGGGAAAGCGAAAAAGTTCAAGCGAGCTAGGAAATGCACCAAATTAATAGACAACCAAAAATGATGTACAAATATACTGCAATGTCCCAAAGATTATAATAAAGGAATTCTTCCTTTTTTTCGGTTCCTGCGATATCGTTTTCAATGACACTTTATTTTCCGGCTTAGTCTTATCCTTTCGATAGGCAATTTGAGGCGAATTCAACGTTGCCAGAGAGTACTATAACCCTTCCCCTTTTCTTGAAACCGTTAATGATTTTTCGCACTCCTACTTTAGCTAGAGTAGCATCTCTGTTATATTTCGTTCCAAGAGATCTAAGACAGCATTTTTCTATTGGTATAATTTTGTATGGAACTTCGTTCCAAAATCATTATTAAAAAATAGTAAACAGTAAAATGATTGCGCTTGATATTTCTAAAATGCCTGCCTTCGGTTGAGAAGAACCTTTCCTTGGTTGCATTAGAAATTACCTTTTGGACCGTTCAAATAAGTAGTATTGGAGAGGTTTAAGTCTGAAAACCGCAAAATAAATGCTGGTGTGCCCCAGGGCTTTGTTCTGTCTTCGGCACTCTTTCTCATTTTTGTCATCGTACTAGCGCCTGTAGGATGAACCGCTAATTTCGAAATTTGGTAAGGATACAACATCTTAATGTTATCCCCTTGAGCTTGAACTGTTGCACTAGCTTTTCTAGGACGAGTAGCTCTAATACAAAGGTTTTGATAATATAAAACTTTCTCAATATTTAAATCATCTAAGCCTAAGCTATTATTTATCATACAATTTGGAGCTTAAGCTAAAGCTTGTTAATGGGGAATAAATAGTCGCGTGGAATTTTAAATTTACTTCAAAAACCCAACGCCGTTTTGTACTTTCATCGTTGTCACCAGGAAACCAAGTTCAATGCAATTTGAAGCGAAACGTTCGGGGTGAGTAGGTACTTAATTGAACTCGCTTAAATATTTAATATTTATAACGCGGCTAATCCGAGTATTTAAAAATGTGTCATGAAAACAACCGCGGAAACATTAAAAGTTACTTTTGCATAGTATTTAAAAAAAGGCTTTTAAATTATTGGCGACAATAACATCAATGACTCATTTACGTCACTCGTCGTAGTAAAGTTTCTTTCGTCACCCTTCTTACCATTATTTAGGACTCTTCTTACACAGTTTAACCTTAATACTCATGTTTCATCAATTTACCCTTGAGCTCAACTTCAGATGAACTGTAAATACCTTACCCTGCAATGTCTCACCCTGGCAATGTAATGTTTATGAATTCAAAACCAATATACACCGACTTTATAACCCCCCCCCCCCCTATTTACCTACTGCTTCTACCTACGCTTCGGTTTTTTCCAACTGATCTTCCATTCCATGCAATGCAAGTTCTTCTTTCGATTGGCTTTGCGATAACAATGTTTAAATCACAAGGCCAATTGTTGAAAAAATAATCTCGAATTTTTCTGTTTTCGCACAGTAGCTGTATGTTGCTTGTGTTCGACAACCGTCTTCACCAGAAAACAAATTGAAAAAAAATTGTTCATTATACTACCTCGTCATTCAAAGAAAGAAATAAAATTAAAATGTGAACTACATACATATCTGCATTTTGTTATCACTTTGCAGTTTATCTGTAGGCGAAGAATTGGGGAATCATATAATATTCTTGGAAAATAAATAATGCCAAGATAACATTTTCTGGTCTAAGACCCAAAACTTAATTCGGTCGGCAATCGACCTAAACACAATAAATTACATAAGATGATTGATAGGCAATTTGAGGAGAATTAGATACTCTCCATCAAAAATAACAACGTCATATTTTGTTAGTATTTCACAATGAAATTAAGAAAAATGTTAATAGAAAAAACACCTGTTTTCGTGACCTACAAGCAGTAAACAGTATTTTAAGCGTGTTGACGAAAAAGTTATTATTGTTGCAGATTAATTGTACCTAATCAACTTTTATTCTATGTTGAAAAGTAACAGAATTTGTACAAAAGTTTTCGAGTCTTTTGCCATTAAATTGCTACGCCACTGCCGTCTGTTCTGCTCTGCTCTGAAACAACTTCTCGATGACATAGCTTATTTGCACATACGTTCTCACGATAAAACAAAACTGCTGCTTTCTATTTTTAAACGCAGTGGCAGTCACCTAGCAAATTAAGATTTCATTCGATGTAGATTTTCTGTGTAGATTAAACGAATTGTAGATATGCATACACAGAATTATGTCCAGCAAAGAAAACAAATGATTCATCGATTATTATTTTTTGGCAATACGATGGAATGTACACGTTACCCAAGATCTAAGAACACAAAAAGGATTCAACAACTTTTTATTATCATGTTTTTTTATTTATTCATGTTGTTTGACTGATTTTTTTCTTTTTTGTTAAACAAATTACACATAAATAAATAACACAAATATTTTCTTCAATTCTACCATTTTTATAACCTGAAACTGTAGAAAAATACATTTAATAAATCGTAATTTTTAATTCGTAACTAAACTTAAGGGTTAGAATTAGAGCAGCATCTGACAAATATTAGGTTAATACAGACAGAGAAGCATGCAAAGTGTATAAGGAAAGTCTTTTAAAAAAAGGAATTGTATTATCAAATAATAACATTTCTTGTATGTATAATGCAAATGCAATGCAATGGGAATGGGAAGATTAGACTCAGTCATTCTTCTCTCCTCCGGAAATTGTGACTTTCTTTTGCAGTTTGCTGTACTCCTCTGTCAAACGGTCGTACTCCCTATTCAGAGACTCGGCTTGAGACTTAATGGCTTCCTTGTCCTTTTTTTCTTTGTTTAGGGATGCAGTAAGATCTTGAACGCGCTTCCTCAAATCGGTGATCTGAAGAAAAAAAAAAGAGCGATAAACAAAACCTGCCTAAAAAACTGTACTAAGTTCTTACCTCAGTGACTGTGTTGTCTGATGCGGCTTCTTCTTTAGCTTCCTTGGCCTTCTCGGCTGGTTTGCTAGACATTAAGTTGCGAGCGGCATCAGTGGCGCTCTGAGCTTGCTTCAATGATGCTTCGCTCTGAGCCAAGAGACTCGCTTGGGCTGAGATAAGTGTGACAAGGCGACGGATAACCAACACTAAAAAGATGGCGAATCCAGAGATGTAGAAGTTGCGTTGAGCCCGGAACAATCTCATGCTGTGTTGCATCTCAACGTTCAAATGCATTTCACCAGCTGGTTCTGTGTTCGAGTATTTGCGCATCTCACGGATGGCTTCGAGCAAGAAAAGTACAAGAACTCCCAAAAGAAGGAAGAAATAAGTGTGTGCCTGCTTCCCGAGCATTGCCAGGAATCGTGACTTGAAGAATCGCTGCCATCTGTAGGGTGATGCCACCGGCAGCACCAACAACAGGACAACCGCAATTTCTGCGTACAGAAAAGAGGCGATCAAAGTCCAGACGAGACTCATTTTTTTTGTTTTTTTATTTTTTAGTTATAAATAGTTTCCAATTGGCGGAACGCTGTGTTTTTATATTTATATTTTTCTGCGGGGAAAACAGAAGTTATTTAGGGTAATCCTTGGACTTTATTAACTTAAGAAATTTATGAATGACGGTTTTTTATAGTTATAAATAGATTTGGAAATATTTTCACTTACGTGGTCTATCGGAGCCGCTTCAACTGAATTTAAAATCAATTTGAGAGAATGAAAGCAAAATAAAATAAATCTGAGTCACTAGTAAAAGAGTTTAGAGATATTTCCATTAAATGGATGGTATCAAAGATATTTTAAAAACAAGATGAAGAACTTTGGTAAATTCAACTCTCACCTGAAAAATGTAAAATTTACCTAGTTCATGAAACAGAGTAGTTAAACGATATGAGTGCGAAGAGCATAGCTTATTTGTTAATTTGTAATTTCTTATGAAAATGGCAGCAAAACTGTTGCATCTTTATATGGAATGTCTTTGGTGGGATGTTGACAACACGAATTTGCTTATGTGGAAGAGCAATGGTAACAAAACTTATACAATCCACAAGTCTACACGCTACATGCCGGTTCTATGAGCAACATTCAGAAAGACAAAAATAGTAAAAGTTTTAGTTTATAATAAAGTGATCAAATCAGGTTTATGATGCGTTTGTGGTGGAGAAAATAAAATGTCAATTTGACGGTTGTAGTTGTTACATAAATAAAATGTTAAAAATCTCACCGAATCCTTTCGATTCGAAACGAATTCATAGGATTCTTTTAACGACATGATTCAATAGGCGTTTTTCTTATTAAGCTCAGGGCATAGAATGAAGCTGTCAAAAAATGGCTGTTCGTTGCTTAGATCAGAGTGCTCTATGAGCTCTAAGCAAAATGACTGCGCTAAAAGGCGTTTTTCTTTTTTAGCTCAGAAAAGGGTTCTGAACATAGTCCGAGCATATTGAGCATAAAATTCATAATATATATAAAAATTGGAAAAACTTATTATAATAAAACAATCACCTGCCAAATTCTTGTGTAACCTGTCAAATCGTTTTGTTCACATATTTTATTTTGAGCTCAGAACACGTTCAAAGTAAAAAGAAACACAAATTTGATGCCCTGAACGCTCAGAAGTAAAAAAGAAACACAATTTTTTGTTTGACATTTTAGGCTCTGTTCTGAAGTAAAAAATTTGAGACAGTACTTTTCATGACAAGAATTATTCTTTGAGGATTTGTCAATTGCTTGCAAGAGGCAGTACCCGTAAAAAAACCTAAGACATCTGGCATGACAGTCCAATACATTAACCATCATGCCACGCGAACTGCTACTAAAACTGATTTATTAACCTTTATTTTGAAGTAACTGGAGTAGATCTAATTTGTGAAATTGAAAATTCTGACATTTCTCGATTTGTCAAAGTTCCTATCTTCAATACAGTGTGAAATGTTTACCACCAACAAAGCCAAGTTAAAAAGCATTGGCAATTTGAATTAATACAAATTACGCTTTTACCTATTTTACAGATATATGTGTTACAATAAATCTGACAAAGGAACTTTCATTTGTCACAAATTTTATAACTCTGGAAAATTGGAATAGCTAACAAATATTTGGCAAATACATAAATTAAAAATAAATTTGTTTAATTTAACTGAAAATTACTTTAAGTGATGGGGAATTAGTCATTACTTTAATAATACATTGTGAAATATATTTAAAGCAACCTTAAGTTACCTGCAACTTAGTTGCCTAGTGGGCAGTGACTTTAATTTACCTTTTTGCCCAAAGAAATAATTAATGTTTCAAATTTCCGTAAAATTGTGAAAGAAAATTAAATTACCCACCCGTTTTTTCTAAAACAGCAAAATAGAATATAAACGGAAAGAAATAAGGGTGCGCCACAAATTTTGTTTGTCACTGACTTAAGAAAAACTAATTCCCCACACATCTTTCACATGCCGCTTAAAATGTGTTGCCGCCTTAAGTCGGAAAACTAGATTCCACACATTATTTCCAGATTCCACATTTATGTATACCAACAGACATATGTTGATATTTGACAACGGCTATTCTGGCTCTCGTGTTTTAAAAACCACAAAACCCGAAAAGAAAATAAACAAAGCTTTCATAGTGAATCACAGTTCGCTGTTTGATCGATAGAATATAGACTTCAATTTACATAAAATAATTGTAAATCTAATAAAATGTCGTACACTAATTGGTTAAAAGATATTCGCTATGCAGAGAAAAGTTCCATGATTAGCGGCAGAGTTCGCAAGGTTTTCTACAAATTCCTGGATGGACGTCAAATGGCTGAAGAATATAGTCTGGACACAGGAGTTATTCAGAAACGAGCATGGAAGAAATCAAAGACTCTGATGGGTGAATGTGATTGGGAAATTGAAGTTGGAGAAACGCCTAACCTCAATCTCAATACACAAAATCCCGAGGAAGGTTTCACAGTCCGCCAGAGCGTAACCGAACCAATTCTCTCAAAGCGTGTGACCAAACATAACATTGAATGGAGAATTAGAAACTTGCCTTATCCCATTGAGACGTATCAAGTCACAGCGGACAAAGAAAAGAGGGCCATTGTCGTACGAACAACAAATAAAAAGTACTACAAATCTATCAATGTCCCCGAACTGGAGAGATGCAGTATGCTTCCCGAACAAGACAACATCTCAATCCACCACCAATACAACACTTTGATAATAACGTACAAGAAGCCTAAGCTACTCTGTGAAATGGAGGCAGAGGTTCTACTGGTTCTAAAAGATGTCGAGACTGAGACTGACATGGAAGAAATGTTGCAGGATCTTTTGGCAAAATAGAAATAAAACACGTCTTAAAAACCTATTTATTTATTTTGTTCTTCCAACTCTGAATTTGTATCAAATCCAAGGTCAAAAGCTGGCAATTCAAGAGGTGCAAGGCAGGGGAAGTCTTTGCATTCCAATTCTATCATCCAATTATTTGAATCCTCGTTGGTTGAGGTTGAGTTTGAGTTGTTACTCTCACTCGCCCCTTCCTGCTTTGTTCCATACAAACTTTCTAGAGTAGAGGATGTGTACTTCGCATCGAAGTTCTCGATGGCCTGATGGATGCACACATCACTGGGTTTGTCCAAGTCATTTGCTTGCTCTTGCTGTGGTGGCTCAATTGGTTGGGCAGCTGCTGAAGGAACTCTCGAACCCTCGTACTGTGATTGACGAATGTTGATCTGTTTTAGTTTCCGGGAAAAGTGCCACTTCTCTGCATTGAGGACTTCAATGGCTTTTGGGATTGTGATTATTTTGTAGGCATCTTCGATGTAAGCCAGGGCAGTCTCCATTGCTTTGATGCCTTCATCGAAACGATTTCGTTTGAGAAACTTGTCCGCCCGTCTCTCATGGAAGTGGGCCTAGAAATAGTTTTAGAAATATTTAAATTGTTGTCACTTTTACTAAAAAACATCGTTTTTAACCAAATTCAAAGGAGCGCTTTCCATTGTTTTGATATTTTCTTGTAAAATTTGTTGTAATGAAAAATATTTTTTGTTTTGAAAAATTTTTACTTTCTGCCATATGAAATGTCAACACTGAGGTTTTGGAAGTGCTGGTTTTTAATTCCAGGAATTTAAAGGTGGAAACGCATTTAAAACGTCAACGGTGTCATCTCAAATAAGTTGCTGGCAATGTGTGGCGAAATGAAATCAACTTTTTGAGATTAGAACTTTTTTTCGAAAATAATGTTTCATTTTTCGAATAATAACGTTCCATTTTATATCGTATGCAATTTGGGTAGTTGTCACTTTAGAAGTGATCTTTTGACATTTTACAATAAAATTGCTTTAAAAACACATGAACATTTTTAAAATTCACCACAAAAATGTAAAGATGTTGCCTCAAAGGGTGGTGCGACTTGGAAAGGTCCAGTTTTCGATGTAGTTGGTGCATAATACGGGCTGACTTTGACTCATGGCGTCGATTATATTGTCTAATGAAAAAGGTGGATTGCGGCTTATTCGCGTAAACCTGCAAATTAAGAAAGCTTCAGAAGAAAAGGTATAAAGGAGTCAAATCACACGATTTTGGTTGCCTTGGCTCGGGATAACCACACGATGAAACCACTCGCACAGAATATCGATTGTGTCTTGAGGTTTGTGGCAATTAGCTCCATACTGTTGAAACCATATTCCTTCAGTGTCCATATGATCCAATTCGGGCCACAAGAAGCAGGTGATCATCGATATATAGCGATCGCTGTTAGCGGTGATGTACGGACCAATGACGCCTTCCAGACCAAAACTTTATTTCGATGCATTGGCATCTCGTGAATCTTGTATGGATGGGTTTCATCCCAAACTCGGCAATTTGGCTCATTCACGTACCCATTCATTTGAAAATATGATGATTTCTCGACCAAAATGGGGATCAACTTAAAACTGAAAGTAAAAAAAACAGTATGGCCACCACAAGCTGTCAAAATAAACAATTCCCTAATAGAAAACCATTTATAATCAGAAAAAATAAATGAATCTGACCGACGACCCATTTTGAAATAAGTTCGATTTATTTTATTATATTTAAAAATAATCTAAAAGTGGCCAAACCCTAAAATAAAAAGAATAATTCGCTTTCAGTTCAAATAAATTGTATTTATACTTAAATTTGTTAATTTGCATTTATATCAGAAAATTCACATTTCAAACTAATTGAACATACAAATTTGATGTGTACACAGGAAATATTTATACAAAACAAGAATCTGGCCTTTAAATATTCGTAGTGTAAACAAGGTTCATTTTTTCAATACAATTCAAATATTCTGAACGCATCCATTTTAGTACAACTTTGTTTTTGAAACTCCAACCACCTTCACTCCATGTGCTCAGTTCACTTCACCACTTCCTGTTCATCCATTTTTCTGTGAAAATCTGTCACTTCAATTTCAACCGGCCGAAAGGAAGGACGTTAATTGATCTACACTTGTTAAAGAAAGAATTGGATGCTAGTCATCGAATCTAAAAATTATTAAAAAAACAAATCTGCATTCATCCGTTCTACGGGCAGACAAAATATAATGGTAAGCCTTTAATCTTGATGCGTTAGATATCCCTTTTTTAAATTTATAAATATTTTGGCACGACGTATCTCCAGAGTCACAGAAATTGTCTGTGCTTCGGTCGCATTTTTACGTGCAAAATAAAAATCTGTCGAACAGCATCGTTTGACCGCACTGATTCATACACTGCGGCCATGGATTCCGAGACAGAACAAATTTCTCCAAAAAATATTAAAATCTTGATTCTAACTTAGTTTTTGTTTTTCAATTCTTTTGTAGAATATGACGTAAGTGTACCATAGCATACAAAAAATCAATATGTATCTGTATAATCTTACCTTACAACGTGCCACAGGCATCACCCACGCCATCCATGGAAGTTTCTCGGGAACCAAAGTCCAAGAGATCATTGTGTCGCGTGGAAAGAGCTTGGAACTACTGCGTCCTGACTCGACTACTGGCAAAGTACACACTCTTTTGACTACTGAAGTCTTTGGATGCATTCGAGCATTGATGTCTTTCCGTTTAACAGGAGGAACTAAAGGTAAGGTATATAGTTTAAACCCTTTTCTTCCCAATTAATGCCCACTTAGAGAAGCACTACCCAATGCTGTAATTCCCTATTCGATGGGATTCTCTGGCATTGACTTTCAAACAGTCAATGTGCAATAGCAAAGTTATCTCTATGTCGCATTTGATGTTAATTTAAAATGTCTCATCGAATTGAAACTGCGAGAAATAATTTTTAACCTCTTCCTAATTTCATGGCCCATACCCTCATGTGAATGATTTTCTTGACTAATTTTGTCAATTTCCTCTCTTTTTTTTTTTCTAGATTACATCGTAGTTGGTTCTGATTCTGGAAGAATTGTCATTTTGGAATATAATCCAACCAAGAATTATCTTGAGAAAGTCCATCAGGAGACATTTGGAAAGTCAGGATGTCGTCGTATTGTTCCGGGGCAATATTTCTCCATCGATCCGAGGGGTCGTGCAATTATGATTGGTGCTGTAGAGAAACAAAAACTCGCTTATATTCTTAATCGAGATGCTGAAGCAAGATTGACCATTTCGTCACCTTTGGAAGCACACAAATCGAACACTTTGACCTATCACATGGTTGGGGTGGATACTGGCTTTGAAAATCCAATGTTTGCTTGTTTGGAAATCGATTACGAAGAAGCCGACAATGATCCAACTGGTAAGTTTTGAAATTCTTCTTTCTTTTTACGTCATAAATATCTAATCCAAAATGGTGGCAAATTTATGTTTAGTTGTTTGAAAAATTGCGCCAAAAAAGCGCATCATTTTCATTCATAAAAATGAGTTATGGAATATATCGGAAGTTTTTTAAGAGCTTGAAAAATAAGAAAAGAATAGACTCAACTTTCCTTAACCGCAGCAGGAATTTTCACACGTGGTTTCTTTTATTTGATGGTTAAGTTTGGTTAAGCTTGAGATATAACAAGTTGCGCCATTTTGTTTAAACCAAATATCTTTAATTATATTTTTGAAAAGAGAAAAAATCAGTCAACTTGACTTAATAGTGCTCCCTATTTATTGTAAGTGTAACGGCAGCTCGCTCCTCATTTCTAAAGAAATAAAAATCGATGATTTCGCCAGATAACAGACAATTTAAATGGATGTAATGGTGTTTCGTTAAGGATTTGAGGATTGTAATTACATAATACGATAGTTTTTCTAATTTATGAATCCATTTAACCAAAAACAAGCTTCATCATTAAACACAATAAAATGGACTTTTACAATTTGGAAGCAATGTTCTTTTTTTAAACAATTCATGAAGAATTGTCCAACCTTCCTGAACAGAAATGTCAACTCTGTTTGATATTCTCAACTTTCAAACCATCGCAACTTCTTATGCAGTTAAAAACACCTTTTCTTTTGTTATATGGAACATTATAAAGCCAATTTTCTATTAAATATTCCTTCTAAATATAACCAATTTATTGGGTTCTTAGATTGTTATACGCTTTTAATTTAAAGGGTGTTTTTATTCGTGTTGTTTTCAAAAAGAAATAAAAAGCATATAATTTAATGTTATGGAAGGATCGAATAAATTCAAGCTGAACCATTTGAGGCCGTATGTCAGCAATAAAACGCGATATATATTTTCTTCCAAGGCGTTAATCGTCTTTGTCTTATTTGCGTAGGCAAGCGACTTCACATAACCCCTCAAAAAATAGTCCAGCGATGTTAAATCCCACCATCTTGGAGGCCAAGTCACATACCCTTTTCTTTCAATAAATTGATTGTTTTGTTGCGTCGTGCAAACCGAACCAGAAGTAAGCCCATTCATTATGAAATTGCAAACCAAACTGAGTATAACTCAAGTGACAGCTGACAAAAAGCCACGCCTAAGAAAACACCCGTTTAATAACCAATAAGATCATCGACTCGAAAGGTTAAAAGTCGTAACATTTTAAAAATATTTTATACAGAGCAACATCAACTTTGCCAGATTTGTTGAGAAAGGAACTCGCTAAATGAAGTAATATTTCAAAAATGCTTTCTTTGAGTGCTACCTTCGATTTGCCTGTACCTAAAATTTTTCTTTGAATAATTTCGGATTTTGAAACTTATTTCCACGCCTCCAATCTTTATGTTTCTCTATATATACCTTTTTTTACGTTTTTTAAAGCACTTTATAGACAATTTAGTGTAAGGTAATTTACTTCCTTTCATTGATATGGCAAAGTGCTAGATTAATTTGACTTCCGAACCATTGGTGTGACTATAAAAAAATTGGTCAACACTTCACTGATGCGAAGCCAACAAAAATACCATATTCATCTTACTTTTGTGAGAAACATGACGTTTTGAATGTTCTGGAACACGAGCATTATCTCCTGAAATTCACGTGACACGTAAAATTGTTCGAGTCTCAATTTTAGTTATAAAGGTACTTCCGATGTAAAAATGTGCCTCATCAATGAAGATGATCCGAATCGTTTTTGAGTCATTTAATGCATTCCAAGGACCCAATTAGCTAATATGTCATTTTCTGCTTTTCAAGCAAAAATACTCTCAAGTTTTGAAGCCGCTAAAGATCTTTCTTTCTGTGATGAAAACATAAATATTTTTCTATTGATAGCCAGGCGGCAATCAAAGCCATTTTACCTTTGTCACGAAGTCAAAGACTATAATGAAAGGCGGGCAAATTGGCCAAAAGCGGACTTGAGCCAAACCGAAGACTTGATTTATGCGCAACTGAAACGTGTGACGTCTCAACTTTCTGAAGTTCTTACAAAAATCACGATTATTCGGAGAAGCACTTTACGTACCAAGCACTTTCGGTACCAACTACTTTCCATCAACCCTTATCCTTAATGTTGACCCTTTACGGCGGATAGATCCGAGTGAGATGCTTGACTGTCGATGCTGATGCATCATCCCTCACAATCTAACCTTTGTCTTTATTCAATATACGATTTGATGTCCCTGTTGTAATGTCTAACTTTAAAGATCGGCAAGGAATTAACAAAACTTGGTTTCCGTCAACACTACGGGTTACAAGAGCAATATTCTCAGATCTTGAGCGACGCTAACGATTTCGACAACTTAATTCAAAATCTCAAACTTCTCCATTAGTTTAACTGTTACCAGTCGAGAAGGTGCTTCGCAGCGACCCAAAGATGCTTTAGTTTTGCGAACTGTGACTGCAAAATCTTCACTATTTTTGTTAATTTGTTAAATAATTTTTCAGTCCATATTTAGTAATGGGATATTTTTTAAATGTCAAATGTCCAAAAATGACAGCTCCAAAAGTTATCGCTGTCAAAGCTGTTCAAAATGAAACCTCTTATTGGAAAGTTTTTAAAAGCTGTCGCGAATTCTTTTTCTCACTCAGTAAATTAAATTGGAACTTGGTGCCTATCGAAAATTAAATATCCCTCGAAATTTGTCCATCAACGAAATTTAGGGTCTCTTGAGTTATAAATAAATTCGGTGGTTCTTTTCACATATTTTATGAGATGAATTGCGTTGGGAATTTTAATGGTGATAGGCCTCAACCTCCGTTTATGTATGCACTTTATAGACATTTTAGTTCGGGGAAATAATGCTCCGTTATTGAATTTGGCAAAGTGCAAGATTAATTTGGCCTCCGAACCATTGGTGTGACTATAAAAAAAATTGGTCAACACTTCACTGATGCGAAGTCAACAATAAAAAATATTTTTTTAATCCCAGTTTGATTCTGCTCCAACAAAAACAACTCAAACTTATAAAATATTTCTTTTTTATTTACTTTCAGGTGAAGCTGCCCAAAAAACTCAACAAACACTGACATTTTACGAACTTGACTTGGGTTTGAATCATGTTGTTCGAAAGCGTTCCGAACCCCTGGAAGAACACGCTAACTTCTTGATCTCAGTTCCTGGTGGTAGTGATGGACCATCGGGAGTATTGATTTGCTCTGAAAACTACTTGACATACAAGATCTATGGGGATATGCACGATATTCGTTGTCCCATTCCTCGTCGAAGGAACGATTTAGATGATCCCGAGAGGGGAATGATCTTTATATGTTCGGCAACTCACAGGACAAAGAGTATGTACTTCTTCTTGGTACAGACCGAACAAGGAGATATCTTCAAAGTCACCCTGGAAGGTAGGTAGAAATGGCGATCTCAGGGCAGACCTAGCCTGAGATCCAATTAGCGCTGTAGTGCGCCGTTTTGATACCAAAACTCGTTTGACCTGTGAAAGAAAGGAGAAGATTTATAGCGATTAAATTAGAGCCACTTTGTCGCATTGAGAAAAGAGATTAGGTCTCCAATCTTTGTCTCAGATAGCTCATCCAGTTCGTGAAAGAATGCTTTCCCAAAGCATTTCATTCTGGTGTTTGCCAAGGCAGGACATTTGCAGAGGAAATGGATTATCGTTTCACTTTCTCTTTGGTCGCAGCAACTACGGCAAAAGGTGTTGTAAGAGATACCCAACTTCTCTGCATGAACTCCTATGGGCCAATGTCCGGTACAAACCGCAACAATCCTGGCTATGTCTTGCCTTGGCCTGTGTAGAAGATCGTTTGTACGGGTTTTATTATAGGTGGGCCATATCTTCCTAGATATAATGCAGTTGGGTAAACTGCTCCACCTTCGGTTTGATTCAGTTTGGTAGATGGAGAAGATTTTACCCTTCATAGCACCAAGAGGAATGTTAACCATTTCCGCAAGTGAGCTATGAAGGGCCGATCCTTGCCTGGCTAGCTCGTCAGCCCGTTCATTTCCCACGATACCACTATGGCCTGGAACCCAGATCAGGGTGACACCGAGGTTAATGTTCAGGCTCGCAAGCTCATCGCGACATTGCTGGACCAATTTAGATGAGGATGTAGCCGAGTTAATGGCTTTGATAGCTGCCTGACTGTCTGTGAAGATAGCCGCATTTCGGTTTTGGTTTGGGCTTTGTTTAAGTATCTTACATGCCTCCCTAATTGCCAGCAGTTCAGCCTGAAAAACGCTAGCAAAGTCAGGAAGCCTAAAGGATTTAGCTACATTTAGGGACTCAGAAAAGATCCCAGAACCAACTCCGCACTCCATCTTTGAGCCGTCAGTAAAGATGGTTGTATCGAAACCTATCGACACGATGTCATCCTCCCAATCTTCTCTGGATGGGAAAAAGACCTTAAAATCCCTACTAAGGCTCAAAGTAGGAGTGCAGTAGTCAGTGTCTACCGAGATAATATCTGAGGGTATCAATTTCGCTGTGTTGCTGTGACCATACGGTTTTGACATCCAGCTGTTTGATTCCTTCAGCCTAATAGCGCTGCAGGAAACCATGTATTTAATAAAAAGGTCGATTGGTAGAAGATCCATAATAACGTTTAAGGCGTCCGTTGGGCAAGTACGCATGGCCCCTGTGGTGCCCACGCAAGCTGTTCTCTGAACCTTCTTTAGCTTATCGATATTATAGGCTTTGCTTAGAGCAGGCCACCACACAATCGAACCATAAGTTAAGATTGGACGTACTACGGCTGTGTACGTCCATAAAATCATCTTCGACTGAAGTCCCCACTTTTTGCCGAAAGTTTTGCTGCAGGCGTAGAAGGCAACACAGGCCTTCTTAACCCGCACTTCAATATTTCGTTTCCAGTTTAATTTAGGGTCGAGTATAACTCCCAAATATTTTGCACTGGAAGACAATGATAGGATTTGACCGTTGAGTCGAGGTAGCGTGAAGGGCGGTACTTTAGTTTTGGTGGTAAAGAGCATCAGTTCAGTTTTACTTTGGTTAACTCCTAGACCGCAACTAGTGGCCCAGCTGCTAACTTTCTTCAAAGCTGACTCCGTGATTTCACTAATCACAGAGGTGTACTTTCCTGACACCAATAGCACCAAATCATCCGCATAGGCTACCGCCTTCACTCCACATCTCTCTAATTTAACGAGAATTGTATCCATGACCAGAAGCCACAGAAGAGGCGAAAGGACACCACCCTGCGGTGTTCCCCTACTTACGTGTTTTGTTGCGGTTGTATTGCCTAGAGTGGCTTGTATCTTCCTACCACTGAGCATGGAAATAATCCATTCTCGAAAGAAGTATTCTATACCGAACTTAGCGAGCGATTCTTCTATGGATTTGGTAAGGACGTTGTTAAAAGCACCTTCTATGTCTAAGAAGGTGGCAAGAGTAAATTCTTTATAATGGATTGTTTTTTCTACAGTACGCACTACCTCATGGAGGGCAGTCTCCGTAGATTTGCCCTTAAGATAAGCATGCTGAGACTTTTCGAGAGGTCTTCCATCTAGGATTTCTCTAATATGGTAATCAAGAATGCGCTCCAAGGTTTTAAGGACAAAAGATGTTAAGCTTATTGGTCTGAAATCCTTCGCGGATTCATGACCACGCCTACCCACTTTCGGGATAAAAACTACCTTGACCTGTCTCCACGACGTGGGCACATGTTTGAGAACGAGGCATCCTTTGAATATTTGTTCCAGCCATGGAGCTGCCACATCATGCAACTTTTGAAGCATAACTGGCAGTATGCCATCCATGCCTGGGGATTTATATGGAGAGAAAGTATTGATGGCCCACACAATATTTTCTCTTGTAATAACGGAATTGATTTGCTCCACATGAGCTACGTTTAGCTCTGTGGTTTCACGCGGTTCGGGGTTATCGCTCTCACAACCCGGAAAGTGCGTCTTCATCAGTAGCTCAAGAGATTCGGCTGGAGAGGCTGTCCAGGTTCCATCAGGCTTTTTTAGAAATGAAGGATTACAGTGTTCCTTCGATAAAACTCTGCTGAGCCTTGCGGAGTCCTTTATGTCTTCGATTGATTGACAGTAATCTCTCCAGCCTTGTCTTTTGGCTGATGACAGGGCTTTCTTGTAAATTTTAAGAGAGTCCTTATACGGTTGGTAAAACTTATGTTTGTGGCAGATGTTGAAAATTGTCCTCGTCATTTTCCTAAGACTGGACAGTTCTTCATTCCACCAAGAAGGAAGGGTTTTACGGCTGTATTTAACTGGGCAAGAGACTCTAAAAGCTTTACTTATAGAAGTTTCAAAGGTTTTCACCTTTGATTCAAGGTCTACTATCGATTCTGCGAGATTCGGTATGTTGCTCAGTTTGGAATTAGCAATTTGACTGAATTTCTTCCAGTCAGTTCTTTTGGGATTTCTATAGGGCGGAGGGTTTTTCGACTCGAAATTAATTTGAAAAAGAATCCACTTGTGATCCGAGAACGAATTCAAAGGGGAAACTCTCCAATTCTCCACTAATAAATTACGGTTGTTTACTAAAGTAACATCAAGCACATCCTCCCATCCATCATAATTTTCCGAGCTCGGAAAGACGAAAGTGGGAGTATTGCCTCTGTTACAAATGGTCATATTATGTGCAATAATAAAATCAAAAAGTGACTCACCTCGTTCATTGATTTCAGAGCTTCCCCAAAGGGTATGCCGAGCATTCGCGTCGCCTCCGATCAGAAGGTTTGCCTTATCGATCTTAGCTCTGTTTATAATTTTGCGCACCTCCTCCGGAGGTGATGGTACATTGTGGGCAGAGTAAAAGGAGGCCAGCAGCAAACCCTGTGTATTTTTGTCTTCGAATCTGACAACTGTCAGATCAGGAGTGCTAAAATTTGGACATAAAAAACCTTTTAAATGTTTCTTAGCTAAAATACAAGTTCTGGGATTACCTTGGTCTTGGTCTGCGGTTTTATAAAAGAGGTCGTATTGGTTGTCTTGGAGGCCCCGCACCTTGAGGCCGTTTACCCACGGTTCTTGGATGACGCCAATGTCGAAGTTTTCCTCCCTAAGGAAAACTCTCAGATTATCTGAAGCACACTTAGAGTGCTTCAGATTAATCTGGACGACCTTCAGCGCGTTTTTTAATTTTTATTTTTGGCTGCAGAGCTAGGGCCCGGCAACTCGCTGGGGACCTCGACTCCGCTAACAGCATCGTCAACCTCGACGATGTCATCAGCTTTGTCGGTGTCTGCTCCCTGACTCTGCAGAATTTTAATTTTAGCATTCCTTATGCCAAAACTAAGCTTATAATCGGCCTTTACGAGAGACCCTAGGCTTTCCTCGCTAATCCTCAGAAGGTAAGAGGCGCTGGTCTTCTGTGGTTCTTCTGCTTTTATCACAGCCCAGTCTTGCATGGGGACCAGCGGATTTTGCCTCTGAAGACCCTGGAAACCGATGACGATGCTGTGTCGGAGATTAAGTTGAAATATTTTGACACAGTCCCTCCAGCCACTTCGATGTGTGTCCTCAAAACTGGGTTCCTCTTCGTTGCATCGGAATTTGGCAACCAGTAAGTTTTAATTCTCACTGGATCCTATCTTCACTTGCTGACAAACAATTTCTCTTTTGCTTTTTAGTTATTTGTATCAGATTGCTCATTTGGGTGATGATGACGATGAACCCGAATTCAGTTCAGCTATGCCCTTGGAAGAGGGAGAAACTTTCTTCTTTGCTCCACGTCCACTGAAAAATCTCGTCATGGTCGATGAAATGCCATCCTTCGCTCCAATCATCACATCTCAAGTTGCTGATCTGGCCAATGAGGATACACCCCAAATGTATTTGCTCTGTGGCCGAGGACCCCGCTCATCGATTCGAGTACTGCGTCACGGTCTGGAAGTCTCCGAGATGGCTGTATCTGAATTGCCCGGAAACCCCAACGCCGTATGGACAGTGAAGAAACGCATTGATGGTGAGTTATCTTTTTTAGATTTTTCTCACTCAGTTTTTCACAATGTTGCATCATAAATTCGTTGATGCATTCATTTAAAAAATAGTTTAAAAAACAGACAAATCAAAAACAGTTTTTCTTTTTTAAATCATCAACTGGTGAACCCGTTATCAAAAGAACATCTATCAAACACCAGTTCTTTTCTATTTCAGGCGGTTAAATAAACAACTGGCCAAAAGACAATTGTGTTTGGTTTTTGTCTGGATAAACACGAATTTCATAAACTCTTAAAAAATATTATACAATTCTTTAAAGAAATAGGTAAGGCAACTTTTATAAGAACAAAATAGACACACATCACAATTTGTGGTCGGTTGGTGGTTTTTGTAACGAGAACAGATACTACACTCTCTTCAAAACACCGCAACACCGATTCAATTGAAGTAAATATCCCGATTTCCTGACTTTTATTCAATAGTCTTGGAGAGATGGTATTTTTTCTTTTGTGTATAGATTTAAGTTGTTAGAAAAAGCTCTTGGCATGTGAAATGATGATCCATACCGTGTTTCAGTTGAATTTTTTTGATTAAATCTTGGTTAACTGATTCTCCATGCCAGAAAAATATATAAATATAAACAATGTGGGTTTTCAGGGACTTTTTTGTATTAAACCTCGTCCTTTTTTCTTCTTGGTATTTTCTTGCAGATGATTTCGATGCTTATATCATTGTATCGTTCGTGAATGCCACGCTGGTTCTTAGTATCGGTGAAACTGTCGAAGAAGTAACGGACAGTGGATTCCTGGGTACAACACCGACGCTAAGCTGCTCCTCGTTGGGAGATGATGCTTTGGTTCAGGTGTATCCTGATGGTATCCGTCATATTCGAGCCGATAAGCGTGTGAACGAATGGAAGGCACCTGGAAAGAAGTCGATTTCCAAGTGTGCTGTTAACCAGAGACAGGTTGTGATAGCTCTGTCTGGTCGGGAGTTGGTCTATTTTGAAATGGATGAGGTGAGTTTGAGGTCTTTCTTTATCTCTTTAAAAAGAAAAAAAATTATGTTTCTCTGATGACAAAAACACCTAAAGAATAACCATGTTGCGACACTATGTGTCCTGCAGTGCTGAATAGAAAAATTCAAGACTTGCGTCATCCTTAAAGTTGAAAGTGAAGCAGATTTCTTAAGAGTTTTTCTGTTTTTATCCAATTTCAGTCTGGTGAGCTTAATGAATACACAGAGAGGTCTGAGATGCCTGCAGAAATTATGTGCATGGCGTTGGGAACGGTGCCCGAGGGAGAGCAGCGATCGTGGTTCTTGGCTGTTGGTTTGGCCGACAACACTGTTCGAATTATATCCCTCGATCCAAATGATTGTCTATCGCCGTGTTCCATGCAAGCTTTGCCATCTCCCGCTGAATCTCTCTGTTTGGTTGAGATGGGTCATGGAGAGTTGAATGATGAGGGGCAGGCTCAAGGCAAGGGAACGATCTATCTGAATATTGGGCTAAGCAACGGAGTGTTGTTGAGGACTGTTCTTGATCCAGTGTCTGGAGATTTGGCCGACACTCGAACAAGATATTTGGGTTCAAGGCCAGTGAAGTTGTTTAGAATTAAGATGCAAGGAGCCGAGGCTGTGTTGGCGATGTCAAGTCGAACATGGCTCTCGTACTACTACCAAAATCGATTCCATTTGACTCCGTTGTCCTATGAAACGCTCGAGTATGCTTCTGGATTTTCCAGTGAACAGTGTAATGAGGGTATTGTGGCGATTTCAACGAATACCTTGAGAATTTTGGCATTGGAGAAGCTAGGAACGGTATTTAATCAAGTTTCCTATCCTCTGGACTATACGCCACGTATTTTCGCTGTTCATCAGGACACTGGGCGGATGATAATCGCCGAGACCGATCACAATGCATACACGGAGGAGATGAAGAATGCCCGGAAGAACCAAATGGCCGAGGAAATGCGAACGGCAGCTGGAGAGGATGAGCAGGAGTTGGCAAATGAAATGGCCGACGCCTTTATCAATGAAGTATTACCGGAAGATGTTTTCTCTTCTCCGAAAGCGGGTTTGGGTTTGTGGGCATCTCAGATTCGAGTTGTGGATCCAATTCATGGGCAAACGACGTTCAAGATACCTCTGACGCAAAATGACGCTATTATGTCGATGGCAGTTATGAAATTCGCTGCAGCGGCTGATGGGCGGTATTATTTGGTTGTAGGAGTCGCCAAAGATCTTCAATTGAATCCGAGACTTTCGAATGGAGGCGCTATTGATGTGTATCGCATTGATCCCACGTGTTCGTTGCTTGAGTTTTTGCATCGAACTGAGTGTGATGAAATACCCGGGGCGCTTTGCGGATTTCAGGGACGTTTGTTGGCTGGAATTGGTCGGATTTTGCGCATTTATGATTTGGGAAAGAAGAAACTTTTGAGGAAGTGCGAGAACAAACACATTCCCTATCAGATTGTCAATCTGCAAGCAATGGGTCATCGGATTTATGTGTCGGACGTTCAGGAGTCGGTGTTCTTTGTGCGTTACAAGAGAGCGGAAAATCAGCTGATTATTTTCGCAGACGATACACATCCTCGATGGATAACTGCAACTACTCTACTGGACTACGATACCATTGCCACGGCTGATAAGTTTGGTAACATCTCCATCCTGCGTCTGCCTCACTCTGTTACCGATGATGTTGATGAGGATCCAACTGGAACTAAGTCCCTCTGGGATCGTGGTCTTTTGAGTGGAGCCTCACAGAAGGCCGAGAACATTTCGACATTCCACATTGGAGAAATCATAATGTCACTGCAGAAAGCAACCCTAATTCCCGGAGGTTCTGAATCTCTCATATACTCTACATTGAGTGGAACTGTTGGGGTTCTGGTGCCGTTTACTAGTCGAGAAGATTTTGACTTTTTCCAACATCTGGAAATGCATATGAGGAATGAAAATCCGCCACTGTGTGGTCGAGATCATCTTAGCTATAGGAGTGCATATTATCCGGTGAAGAATGTGCTGGATGGAGATTTATGTGAGCAGTATTTGTCTATTGATCCAGCGAAGCAAAAGAGTATAGCTGGGGATATGTATCGTACACCAAATCAAATATGCAAGAAGCTTGAAGACATACGAACGCGTTATGCATTCTAAGGTGGGTTTTTCTTTACACAATAAAATTTGATGTTTTTCTTTTTATGATGAGACATTCTGTTTTACATATGTTAGACTATGACAATCTTTATGATTAAAAATAGAATTACTGAAAAAAATATTAAAAATAAATAAATGAAAATTAAGTATATATTGGATTGGTTTAATAGATTTGTTTTTCTCTTACGTTTTCAGGTAGTTCTAGTTCTAATAGTGCAGAGTCAGCAGGAGAACAAAAGAAAAAAAACAGAATAAGGTGAGTTTTGTCGGTTTTATCAACTTGAAAAAAGTCTAGTTGATATTTCGAAGTTCATTTTCTTAAAAATCTTTTTTAATTTTGATTTCAATTCGCTTTGACATATAAACTGGACATAACACCTAAAGCTTCACCTTCGGACTTATCACAGATCCTGTCAGAGAAAATTTGTACTACGAATGAAAACCAGAAAGCTTTGACACTAGCTTTTGCCTTTCGTTGTACGAATCTTTGCCCACAGGGCCTGTGATAAGGCCGTTAATAAGCTTCGAAATGTTTGTGAAGGAGTTGTTTTTGTGATGATATAGCATTTACCTTGGGACACCTATGATGTGTTATGATTAGTGTAAACTTATTTTCTGAACACTTCGCCTTCATAATTTTCATTTTAAATGTTTCCAAATATTGGATAATATAATAACGATCCATTTTTTTAATCTTTTTACAGGATATCAAACTTGCCGTGGAAGAAGTTGCATTTAAAATATTTATCCATCTATAAGTTTTCTATGTAAGTTTAACTTTTTAATAATTTTCAAGTAAAAGAAATAAAGCTTTGATTAATTTAAATTAAATTGAAAGAAGCTCAAAATTTAAGATATTAGTGAAAATTTGGTTTTTGTCTTAAAAGCAACATTATTGAGTCTTATAAAAGTTCTCATCGGAGAAGATTCGTTCTTGAAATAGTTGTGAGGAACAAAACTCAAAGCTTTATCCGAAACTAAAATATTGATACCGAATTGATTGCAGTTTTTACGAACTCTAAATTTGGTATTAATATTTTTGGTGAGATAAAAGCTATGATTCGTATACATTCGTAGTACGAATTTCCTCCGATGACGGGGCCTTTTAACAAGGCCGACTATAAGCTTGAAAATGTTTGTAAAGAAGTTGTTTCTGTGATGATATAGCATTTACCTTGGGACACCTATGATATGTTGTGATTAGTGTAAACTAATTTTCTGAACACTTCGCCTTCCAATTTTATATTAAACATTATTATTGCGAATGTTTTCTAATTTTTATCCTTGTGTCTTTTTTTTACTTGCAGAAAATATTCATCTTAAACTTTAGCGTGTGTGGAAACATTTGTATTTATTCAAAAAGAGGTAAGCATCGCAATTTTATTGTTTTTACTTGATTTTTCTAATTTATTTTTATGATGAAATTAAATATGTTAGACTTATGATGTTTAATGATTTCAAAATTTTTACTGAAATTAAAATTTAAAATAAAGAATTTTCGTCTTTTCTTTTGTTTTATTTTTAAATTAATGTTTTTCTTTTCTATTTTATTTCAGGATTCTATCTCAATGGACTGTATTCAAAATATTAATAAGTTATTTTAAGTTACTCAAGAAAAATAAAAATAAAAAAGTAATTTAAATCAAATGAGTATTTTATGTTTTTTCTTTTATAGTTCTTAAAAAGGAAATTTAAGAAGGTTTTGAAACAAATTGGATGTATTTTAACCCTAGTTTACGTATTGGGGTTCGAGCGAACCCCAACGCAAATTTGAATGCTTATAACTTTTTTCTTTATCATATAATTGACCAGGGATAAAAAATCAGTGAACAAATTTTATTTTTCTTTACGTTTTTGATCGTTTTTTCATCAAAGCGATTTAAGATAATTTTCTGGAATTTTTTTCCGAAAAAAAGCCACAAACCAAACTTGGGGTTCGTGTGAACCCCTTGATGGGATCCTATAGTGTACGTACACGACGATCTCTTAATGCTCCAATGTACAACAAAACTCCAAAATATGCCTGCAGTTCGTTCATTGTCAATTATAGATATATATTTGTGGTAAAAGCCCCAAATGTACACTAAATATTATTAAACCACCATAGTAAGACGATGCTTCGACGCCTTCCCAACAACACCGATACAAAACTTGCTCGCCGAGGCTGGACTCCCAACCATAGAACATCGAGTTGATGAACTAACATTGAAGTTAGCCCCAAAACTAGTCTTCTCCAGTAACTCAGTAATTGATGCCGATATTGCACAGGCAATAAATCAAAAATACATGAAACGAATTCCATCCACACTTAAACTAGTACTGACCGTTGGATTAGAAATTTTCTTTCGAACCGTTCAATACAAGTTGTTTTGGACGGATTCAAGTCTGAAACCCATAAAATAAATGCTGGTGTGCCCCAGGGCTCTGTTTTGTCTCTGACCCTCTTCCTCATTTTTATAAATGATCTCCTGTCTGCTACTTCTAATCCAATACATTATTGTTTCGCTGACGATAGCACTCTTAGCTTTTCATATTCGTTTCCAGACTCACAACCCTCCTCTTCGGATGTGGAACTGCAACGACAAAATATGATTAGCTCATTAAATTCCGACCTACACAGCATTGTACAATGGGGAATAAATAATCGTGTTGAATTTAATGCTTCGAAAACGCAATGCTGGGTTGCAAGCACGTAACTTGATACAACCGAGTTTAGTCGATACAATCGAGCATTAGCAGCACACATTTTGGTTCAATCGAGTGTCCTCGATTGTTTCGCCAGATTTGGTAGCACACAAACTTTAAATTGACGTTTGAAACAAAAGTTTTCACTCGACAGAAATTAGTTATCGTCGGCAGTGATTTTTGTATTAGAAAAATGGAAAAACAAAAAAATATGTCAATAAATAAAAAACAGACTGAGATTTTGACCAATTTTATGAGTTCTCACGTTGATTTAGCGAGGTAAATTCTTAATATTTCTTAATATTTACTCATTTTAACTCAATTCGAATGGGTTGCTATTATCTCTCAAATATCTTCTTTTGATTTTAGCACCAGGACACTTCTTCGCCTTCACTTTCACTCTCCAAATCAAAGAAAAACATTTCGAAAAAAACTTAAAATTGAAACTAGAATGAAATAATTTCAAAGAAAACTCATTTGACATTTCATTTTATAGTTCACAGTGACTTTTTTAAGTAAAAGTCACAATGGAACTCGTTTCAAATTACGTGCTGTCAAAAATAATTTGTTTCGAGTTGATCGACGATCGACAATCCTCGATTGTATCAAGTTACGTGCTGGCACCCCAGACCGAGATTTTGACCAATTTTATGAGTACCATCAACGCAGCCCACTATTCCCGGTAGTTTAAATTCCCTATAATAATACTCCTTGCTGTCTCCAAATTTAGAGCTATCAAATTTAATCCATTGCGGAGGCGGACAAAACTTATTTTCCTCAACGTTTGGCGAAAGAAATTGGAAACTGTTGTCTGTGCCATATTTAGCAACACATTTGTTCCAACATTGGTTTGGTAACTCCCACTGGCTAGGAGATTTAATGTTGCACAAAGCTGTAGAACTGGTGGAACTGATGTTCTTCTTCTGTCTTCTGGAAGATTTAACGAGCTGAGTACCGTTGTGAAAACATTCCTTGTTGACTCTAAACTGCTGCACAAAGCTAAAAAAAATTGTTTTACAAATGTTATACATGATCTTTCTTTTCTTTTTTGAATATTTACTCATTTGCACTCAATTCGAATGGGTTGCTATTATCTCTCAAATATCTTCTTTTGATTTTAGCAAAGGACACTTCTTCGCCTTCACTTTCACTCTCCGAATCAAAGAAAAACATTTCGATAAAAGACTTAAAATTGAAACTAGAATGAAATAATTTCAAAGAAAACTCATTCGACATTTCATTTTATAGGTCACAATGACTTTTTTAAGTAAAAGTCACAATGGAACTCGTCTCAAATTACGTGCTGTCAAAAATAATTTGTTTCGAGTTGATCGACGATCGACAATCCTCGATTGTATCAAGTTACGTGCTGGCACCCCTGTCTTGCATCGTTAAAGCGAGATAAACCCTCTTTGCCACTATCTATGAGTGGCACTTGCATCAACGAAACGGAAAATCTCGACATCCTTGGAATGTGCATCAGCAACCACCTTTTGTGGAGCGATCACATACGTGATGTTGCCAAAAATGCCGCAAGATGTCTAGGTTTTTTGAGACGTTGCAAGAAATTTTTCTCTCCGTCTGATCTCGCTACAATCTACAAAACCTATATACCTCCGAAACTTGAATATAACTCTCATCTCTGGGCTGGTGCTCCAGTAACATATTTAAGCCTCTTGGACAGTATTCAAAAAAGAGCTTTTAAAATGATTGGTGACATTAACATCATCAACTCGTTTACGTCACTCGAACATCGACGCAAGGTTTCTTGCCTCACCATTTTTTACCGTTATTTTAACGGACTATGCTCTAGTGAAATAGCCAGTTGCATTCCTCCCCTTAAACAATTTAACCGTAATACTCGCGCTTCTAGGAATGCCCATCAGTTTACCCTTGGGCCCAACTTCGGCCGTACTATGAAGTACAGAGATTCTTTTTTAGCCGTACTACGCGAATGTGGAACGCCTTGCCACGCTCTATGTTTCCCTATCATTGCAATGTTCAGGAATTCAAAATCAATGTACACCGACACCTCCTATCCAACCCTTCCCTCTTTTCCTAATGCTCACACTGTGTCTTTGGCATATTAAAGGTATACAAAACCCTTTTAGTGTTCGCTAATTATAAAAAAAAAAAAAACTAGTCAACTACAACTTCCAACAAAACGGGGTTATTACTTCAAACCCACATATCCTCCTTGGCATAGTAAACCCAGATAGATTGATATGACACTATCTCAATACAGAAAAAAAAACACCAATCAATCCGTTTACCGAGCACTGTTCACTGAAATCAAATCAAAACTTGAAGATGAAGGATGGAAGTTCTATTTCACTGACGGCTCAAAGACACATGAAAATACGTCATTCGCAATAACACGAGAGGACGGATACATTCTTAGCCATGGGATCTTACCAAGTTTCTCATCTGTTTTTACTGCTGAAGTGTTTGGTATCTTGCAGGCCATTACAACAGCGACAAAGGTTCGCGGAAATACTATGATCTGCTCCGACAGTATATCCGTTTTGCAAGCTATATCCAATCCAAATAACAACGATGACCTAATATCTGAAATAAGGGACCATATCATTAAGTTAACAACCATAAAATTAATGTGAGTTCCCGGCCGTACTACACTGGAATATGTGGCAACGAAGAAGCAGACCGTTCAGCTAGATTAACGAAAGATTCACCCGTATACAATTTTAATATCTTTACTAAACGTAACATAACCAATTTCATACGAAATTTAATGAAGACAAAACAGCTAAACGATTGGAGCCAATACCATCACCATTATGAGGAAATCAACAGCGATAGATCTCATCCTCGATACCCAAACATTCCAAAAACGCAAATAACTAATTTTGTTCGCCTAAGACTTGGATACACCAATCACACGAACATCTTCTTAAAAAACTAAACCCTCCCGTATGCTCCTCATGTAGGTTAGGTTCGGTTATAGTGGCTGTCCAAGATGGAAACGGACACACTTAGGCCAGTTTAATGGCCCATTGTGATACCACATGAATCTTAAGGTTACTTCCTAAGCTCAATGGAACCAGTTTGAGTCTCTTACGAAACGTGAGAGGCTGATTATGCCGATATGATTTAGATCGTTTAGATCGTTAAAGAAGAATTCTCCTAGGTAATTCTTGCGTTTTCGAGCCAGAGCCAATGCGTGATTCTGGGTTGTAAGCCCCATTTATTACCGATGGCTTTTTTGCAAGAAAAGAGAGCTACAGTAGCTTTTTTGACTCTTTCCTCTACGTTGCGTTTCCAATTTAGTTTTTTATCTAAGACAAGACCCAGGTATTTAGCCTCGTCTGAGAATTTTAATTGGATTCCTTTAATATGGGGAGGGTTGACAAATGGAATTTTGTATCTCCTCGAAAATAAGACCAAATCGGTTTTGTGTGGGTTAACACCCAGTCCACACCGATCAGCCCAAAGTATTAGTCTATCTAAGGAATATTGTAAGAGTTCTTTTAACGTGTTAAGATGCTTTCCTGAAACTGCTATAGCAACATCGTCCGCATAGGCTATCACTCTGAAACCCTCTGCATCCAGACTAGTTAGGATTTCATTCACCACTAGGTTCCAGAGGAGAGGGGATAGAACACTACCTTGCGGTGTCCCTCTACTAACGAATTGTCTGCCAGAAGAGTTGCCCAGTTTTGAGTTAATTATCCTGCTAGTAAGCATTAAATGAATTAACTCCCGAAGCGAACTCTCTACATTTAGAGATTTTAGTGCAGATGTGATTGCAGATGTGATGCTCCTCATGTAACGTAACACTCAATTTACAACATTTGTTAAAAAGCTGTACCGAAACAAAAAAACAATTAAATGCAATTTCAAAAAACTTAAATATAATAGAAATCTTAAAAATTCCAAATTTAAAAAATATCCAAACAATTAATGAAACTTAAATATCAGAGCTAATAGTCCTCGCAGCTAGGCTCTATTAAAAAAAAACTGTAACTACCACATAGCTTTTAAGTGTCTGCTAATAAATAATAATAACAATAATAGTTTTTCAAATGCGTTGTTCAATTTAAAACCCTCATAACTTTTTTACTATAATATGTAACCAAAAGAATGGTACATCAAAAAATCAGAAAAAATCTCCCTATTGTCAGACGCTTTTGAATGGGTTCATAAATGCGTTTTTCAACTTACGAGTAAAACTCCAATAACTTTTTTGCTATATCAGAAAAATGTAGCATATTTGTATGTTTCCACTCAGAACTAAAGTCTTAACTTATCTAACGCTTGCTACTTGATTGAAATATAGTAAATGCAAATATACATTTTCAAAGCCTTCACTCACCTTAAAGTGCGGGGAACAAATTGGATTGGGTTGATAACGTGGATATAACAACTACCGTGCGTACTGACTGGAGTTGCATATTTCCGAGTGAAAACTCCACTATCAAAATATTATTTATTAAAAAGTAAAATAAATATTCTTCTTAAAATATTGAGTTCGCTTTTCGCAATACCACGACTAGATGTTCGCTAAAATGTTGGCTTGAAGTCAAACGTTCGACAAGCGATTCAGAAATGTCAGTCTTTTAAAAACTTGAAATTCAGTCTCTTTAAAACCTTTGAACTAAATTTATATTTTCCTACAAGAAAGCCCTATTCAGCTATATCAGATAGGAATGAATAAGCATTTCGTTTCGAATGCTTATTTATATGAAGATTCTATTTTTGCAAATTCTAGAGAATTCTTCTGGTAAACTTTCTTCATGAAAAAGTATTAACCAATTTTGGACTAATCCAACTGATAGCATAATAGTGTTAAATGTGTCATATTTTACAAATATCTAAAGCCTGAAGTTTAAGTAGACTGAACGGTTCAAGCTTAAACTAAGACGATATGCAGTGGCGATCACAATTTCAAAATAGACTATTTTATTTATTTATATTGGTCTTCTTTTTTATAATCGGGATATAAACATTATCTTCTAATTTCAATATTCTGCTATCCGATAGGAGAATAATTAGTCTGAAATTCCTAAAAACTTCAACATTAATTAAATTATTAAAATTGGTCCCTCAAAATTTTAAAAGTAAACAACTGGTGCAGATTTCTACTCGAAATAAATGGAAGATTAGAGGAATAATGGGCAGGTTCAAAAAACATATGGGACTTCATTTGCAGTCAACTGCATTCTTTGAACGTAAATTTTGACCAAGTCAACTAGTTAGTTTTTCAAGTGTCATGAATTTCAAATTCAGAACTTTACTTCACAAACCTTTACTTTAAGTTCATAGTACAAAAAGTACCAACAAATGATTGTCCACAAAGCACTCCTCATCAGGCAAGCTACAAGTCCATCACGATTTGTATTGTATATTGTAAAGAAATATTAGTTATTTCTTTTCCAAATTTACAAGGAACCCTTTTTCAGAAAGCATTAAATAAAGTTGTGCAGACAATAAATAAATCATAGAGTAATAAAGTTCATCTTTCAGTTGAATGAAAAAACATGGTCAACTGTCATTTCAATAGGAGTAGACTTGACTTAATAGTTAGGGAGATTTTTTTGACTAACTTTCCAGTCAACTTTCCATTAAAGTTGCCATAATTGGAAGGTTATTTTTTGGCAGCTGGCCAATCAGATAATAGAAACTTGCCTAACTTTCAAGTCCTTTATGTCGCCTGAACCTGCCCAATCTCAGATAAATTTAATGAAGTACTCACTTGAGACGTGCGTCGAAAAATGTTTAGGGCATTTTTTTTTGTCAATTAGCTAATGATCTTACAGAGAGTGTCGTAAAGTGGCCGAATCGACCTGCATAAATGAAAAAGAAAAACCAGGGAATCACTTCACTTCAACAAGAATATTGGACTAAAAATTTTGCAATCACCAAACACTTGAGATTGCAATTATTGTTTCCCCAGTGTAATCACTTGAATTCTTTATAAATTAGGTTGCGCAACAGCCTGTTGAGAACTTGGGCCTAGTGGCTCACACCTCTAAACCGTTGCTGTGTGCGAATCATGTGAGGAATGGAGGGCACCTCCAGTTTTATGCCATATCCGACCGGCTAATATGAGAAACCACTTTTCATGACAAGAATTACTCTTAGAGGATTTTTCAGTTCCTCGCAAGGGGCAGTACAGTATCCGTGGCACAGGTAATGATTGATCCTGAGATTTCTTGCATGACAGTCCTACGCACTAACCATCACGTCACATGTACTACTTGAAATCTTTGCATTCTTTTAAAATGTTTTGCAGTTACTTGAAGTCGTTGCAATTATTAGCAATCTTGTACAGTTATAAGAAATTGTTTTAGCAACAGATTGCATTCTTTAGAAGCTTACCATATAGGAAGTACACTTCAGAGTCTCCCAGAGGTCTAATAACCTGCTGACCATCTTTATTAACAATTCTATGTGTATTAATATGAATCATGATTTATTTAATACTTTCAAGATTTTTTATCTTGGCAATCAATTTGCCAATTTGCCCTTTTCTGATTGGTTTCCATGACCTTAATTCCAATATCCATCTTCACGTGTTTTTAAAGTACTCTTTTTGGAGTTGGGTTTTTGACAGCTGTCACTTAATTTATGCAAAGTATGGCTTGGCATTTTATAATGAATAGACGTACTACTGAAATGCGATTGCAAATTGTGCAAATTTATTAGAAAAATGCGAAGGAAACTTTTGATGTCTGCAGTATATCGCGTCGCCGTGGGCCTGTGACGTCATTGTAGTTTTTGTGAGGTTATACATATGAAGTCTATTGTCTGCGCAGATAATCCTGATATGATTGACGCATTGGAAAAGAATATTTGGAGCGGTATTGCTGACATACGGCCCCAATTGCTGCAAAAATTGATGGAATTGGTCCTCTCAACTGGAATTTATTTGTGCCAGCAATGGCGGCCACTGCCCCAAAACCATTTTTAAAACATAATGGTAAACCCTTATCTTTATTATAAAGGTTGATTCTTGGACATAACATTAAATTATTTGCGTTTTATTTCTTCCTCAAAACCACTTGTCTTAAAAACACCCGTTATTTGGGACTAAAGGCCCCTGTTCCACAATATAAAAGTAAAGTCACAATTAAGTTACTTGAAACCTAATTAGCAGACAGAATTCACAATAACTAAATAGAAGTTAATGTGTCAAGCAACTTATTGGATGGATGAAGTGATTATCACAGATAATCGACAGTTGACAGTGTTATTAGTATTATCATATTTTTCTATAGCATTGTGGAAGAAATCACGTAGGTATTTCGAATGGGAACAAACTTCCTTAAATATTTCCTGCCCTCAGAAACAAAGTGACATAAGTCAACATTTTTTTTTAAATTAAACTACGAAAAAATCCTTCATTTCTTTTTTAACAAAAATAGTTACTTTTAGAATAAATACATTAAAAAGAATTCACAAAGCAAATTATTTTGCTAGTTTTAATTTAATTTTATAACAAAAAGAAAGGATTTTAAGATGAAATGTCACATTGACATATCCTAAGAACAAAAATAATGCACAAAAATAACCGTATAATATCCTCAAATATGTAGATCCTGTTTTTTAACAATTCCTTTTTATTTTTAATAGAAACTTCTTACTTTTCTTATCACTTTTAATAATGTTATCCTCATATTAAAATTAAAATATTTAAATGAGTGGTAATTATTATGCGTTTCCGGCTGTTTTTACGATATTCTTGGCATCACTTAACCAAATTCTCTAAAACTCACCACGGACGACCACACCACGCCGCCATGTTTAAATGCACACACTGTTATCTCTTTTCACCTACCAGCACTCGCTGCCGAACTCACATCCACCTATAGACTGTCTCATTCTCACCTTACTTTGCCGAACCGAAACCGACCGAAAAGTATGTCCGGGTGCGAAGTTGGTCGCAATCGCAACGTGAATAAATTGTGAAACATAAAAATATAAATTATTTTCTAATTCTTTTCACAAGGAATAAATATTTTTTAATAAATCAAAACCTTGTCTCTCCAAAAACTACAAGTTTTCCCCCCAAGCTACAAAACCGCAGCGCAACTTTGAGAGTAAATAATCTTTTCATTGTTTCGCAACCAGAGCATGGAATTCTTGTAAATTAAAATAAAATAAAAAAAGAAAAAACGAAAAGAAATTGGAAAAAATGATGAACGCCTAATGTCATGGATCCCAATCCCATCGTCGTCGTCGTTGAATCGGTAAGTGAGAAAAAAGTCCAGATTTAAAATTGAATTAAAAAAATTATTTATAAATATTTTCCAGCATTTAATTTATCATAATTGAACTTTTGAAGTTGTCCTCACCTCAACTCTCACTCAAATAAATTTCTATTAATAAAGAATTTTTAAAAAATTCCTCCTCAGCTCATTTTTTTTTATTGTTTTTTTGAGGGAAAATGTGGAAATGTGCTCGACTCGACTCGAATAAAATTTTATTTTGCACAATATTTTCTTTGAGATTTGTACAATGGTTGCAATTATCAAAACGCAGCTAGGTTAAGGTACTTATCTTCAATTGAGGTTTATGAGGAGGTTAAAAATTCATACACCAAACTTTTTTTCTTTTTTACATTCGTTTCGGATTCGGACGACATCGACGGAGACGGACACGTCGCCTGTCGTGCCGTCGTGGTCGTCGTAGTTTGGCTATGGCCAGCGCCAGATCCACACTTAATGTGTGGTACTTTTTTTTCTTCTATACAAATTCCTTCTTTTCCGTTCCCAGTACCAGACCAGTGGCAATGTTTCACGAAATTAAGTGAAGTGTCGCGAGTTGAGTTCCACTTTGTGTTCATATTATTCGTCTAAATATAATGCGAGGAGCTTGCTGGTGCTTGCTTTGGGTTTGAGCAGACGAACATGGTACACGGGGGACATAAAACCAAACCTAAACGTCGCTCGCCTTCGTTTCGTCGCCATCGCCGTCACCGTCACCAAGAAAGAAACGTGTAATGGAATTTTATAGAGGCTAGTAGAGTTTGTGTTGTTGTTGTTGTTTTTGTGCCGAGTGCCGGTCTCTGTTGGTTTTTGGTTATTTTGTTCTATTCAATGGCTGGGCTTTTATTTTCTTTGCCTAAAAAAAAATTAAACTCCTATCAATTTGACTTGTTTGAGTGTTACTCTCACAATAAATGGGTAAGGTATACTACCTAGAGGAGGAGAGTATTGCACATTTTGTTGGTTAATTAATTAGTTTTACGTTTTATTTAATTGCAATGGTTTTATTGCCGTGATTTAAATGCAATTATTCAAAGTCCCATGTTATGATAAATTTTTAGTTTGGTTGTGGTTCAGCATTCGGTATTTAATATTTGGTTGGATTTGGTTATGATTATGAGGGTGTATAGATAGAAAATAGTGTGATCCTCTTCACACAGCTATATTACTTCTCTGCTCGCTCGAGTAGGTAAGGTAATTTGCTTTTTGACTTGACTTGACTTGACGTTGACTTGTTGGCAATTTTTGTGATAAGGCGACAAGTAATTTTTATTTGGTTATTTTTCTTTTTTCTTTTATAAGAACAATAATGAAAGGATTGGGTGAAGTACTAAAACTTAATTAATTAAAATGTTTTGTATAGAATAATAGAGTTATAATTCGTGAGAGCAAAATATTGTTTTTCATACATTGCAAGAATGATAACCTACCTAGATAAGATAGAATTAAAGAAAAAGGTTTATATTTAAATAAATAATTAAAATTTTAATTTTGTTGCAGGAGATAAAAAACAACTGGATAGATTAAAATAATGCAAAAGAAGATTTTCTTTTAATGCAAGAGAACTGGTAGATACTTAACTCGATTGTCATTTTTAATGGTCACACAAAAAGTTATGATAGTTTAAAGGGTGTTTTTTCAGACGTGTGGTTTTTAGGAACAAATAAAACGCGTATATTTTGATGTTATGGAAAACAATGTTGCTTTATTTTAAAGATGAGGGTTTGCCTTTATGATTGCCCATGATGCAAAATTTTCGACCAATTTTTGCAGCAATTGGTTCCATATGTCAGCAATAACGCTCCGAATATTCCCTTCCCAGGAATAAATCGTAGTGCCGTGGCATGATGGTTAGTGCGTTGGACTGTCATGCTAGAGGTGGGTTCGATCCCTGCCTGTGCTATCTAAAGTTTTTTTTTTCACGGATAATGCCTGTTGCGAGGAGTTGACAAATTCTCCAAAAGTAATTCTTGTCATGAAAAGTGCTTTCTCAAATTAGCCATTCAGATTCAGCTTAAAACTGTAGGTCCCCTCCATTTCTGACAACATTACTCGCACACAGGAATGGTTAAGAGTTGTAAGTCACAAGGCCCAAGTTCTCAACGGACTGTTACAGCACCTAATTTATTTTAGGGATAAATCGTATCCATATTTTTGTGTAAACACATAACCCCACTTCACAATCCCAACAAAAACTGGTCCAGTGTTAAATCGAAAGCACGATCTTGGAGGCAGCAATACGATCCTATCGCTAAGCGCTGGGCGAACCGAATCATTATTTTGGTAATAAATTTGCATCATTTGTAAACGTTGTTTAGAAGTAAGTCTATTCATTACCATAGATCAAGTGACAGCTGTCAAAAAGTCCAACTTAAAAAAAAATTTTGCTAGATTGGAAACCACACTTCTAAATAAATAAATTCTTTAACTCTTTTTGCTGTTTTTGTATTAAAAGTAGGCATTTTTTGAGCTCAACTGTCATACCTGTGCGAAACGCATTGCACTTAAAGTCACAAAATAGTTTATTTATTATTCTTTTGGTGGGTATTTTGTTAAGTAGAGTTTGAAAGTCTTTAACTCTGAAAATTTCCCTGGTATTGTAACGAGATTTTTCTAGGCTAACATTCCAGTCAACTTTCCAATAGAGTTGCCTTAATTAGAAGTACATCTTTTGACACCTTACCTTTAACTCACTTATGTCGTCTGAACCTTATTAATAGCCATTTTTATTTTTCAACTTTGAGCAAAGTATAGAGCCTCCTTTAGCGTACCACAAGGTAGCCTTTTAGGTCCTCTCCTTTTATCCTCACCATTAATGTTATTGAGTGGTTTTCTCAATATTCTCATATCTCACTTCACTCGAATTACACAAAATTTCCATTACGTCGACGTATGATTCTAACCTTATTCAACTAGACCTCGATAGTTTCTTAGCCTATTGCAAAAAAAAACTCTTGGATCTAAAGATAAACAAATGTCAGTTGATTGCTTTTTCACGAAAGAAAGTAAAAACTTCACTCCGTCAATACTTTCTCCATAAGCAACCCATTTCCTCTTTTGTGGTTATATGCGTTCTTGGGCTCTTATGTGACCGAAAGCTAAATTTGTCCCAAAACCTCATAATTTGAGACATACTCTCCTCAATTGTCTTCCTGCCCACCGCGCCTCTTATGGTTCAAATGCTACGGAATGTCAATTTGAATGAAAACATGAAGGCAAAATTGCAAACAAACATCATCACAAAAAGCCTCATAGACAGGAAACATCCTTTACATGAAATATGCAGATCTGGCAGCATCAAAAAAATCCAAGATAAAAAGCGCAATCTACAACTCCATTCGGTACATAGCTGTTGTCAATATAGCAGTGCCCAACGCACCAACTTACGACATTGACACAACCCCTTGGACCTTCCCAAAGAGCATTATCAACACCTCCTTAAACCAAACAAATAAGGAAAACACACTTCCCGACATTTACAGGAAAAAATTTGCCGAATTAATTGCCAAAGATAATTTTGATTGCATACTGTACACAGATGCCTCCACAACTGATGAAATAACAAGTTTTTGCGTCTATAGACTCGATAATCACCAAAACAAGGTTATTACACAACAACTTACTACACCCAACCAGAGCCCGTTTATTGGTGAAGTTATGGCTTTGATCGAAGCATTCAAATATGCCACCGATATAACCGAGAAAACAGTTATCTGCAGTGACTCTTTGAGCACAATACGTAGTATACGCAACAATAAAAACAACACTCCAATCTTTATATTCCTGCGATCAATATTACGAAGAAACTTCCCAAGACTTCACTGGGAATTCCAGGGAACGAAAAAGCAGATTCCACTGCTCGAGAAACCATTAAAATGCCACTAGTTTTCACCATTCCACCTTTCGAATCTTCAATGTCCCATTCAATAACAAGACATATACTTAAAAAAGCCGAAACGCGCTGGAATAGCTCAAATACTTTCCTAAGACAACATAAAACATCTCTAGAAAAAGTAACATACAATGAATCTCTCAACCGCCTTCAATCAGTGCAACTCTTCCGGACAAGACTGGGTCATTCACTTTTCAATAAACTTAATCTGTACAAAAATGATCCTCCTCCGATTTGCAACTCCTGCCTGGAAAATCTCACGATGGAACATATGTTACAAACATGTTCAATTACAAAACAACACTTTTCTAACAAAGTACCATCACTGGAAATGCTTCTAGACACAACAGTCCACCCAGACAAATCCTTATTATTTCCACTACTCAGAAGACACAAAATTAACCAAATTTAGCCTATAATTTATAGCTTTAAGTTATACTAATTATTAAAAAAAAAAAAAGAACCTAAAATACATTATATTTTGTAATTCAAACTAAGTACGCAGCCGTATAGGCAAAGTTCCCCGGCTATTTTGTATTCCGGACGATACAAATTTATTTGTATTGTGACCTGTGATAATAAATAAATAAATAAATTTTTGATTTCAATGTAAACAATTCTTGGAGACATCGTCTCCAAAAATATCTCTTTAACCAGCCTCATCCTAAGCTACAAGTTACTTAGTTTTAAAGTTATATTACATAAGTTTATAGCTAAATAAATTTAAATATAATTTAATAAAAGTAAAATTTAACATGTCGACGTCATTTATTAACTGCAATTCCTAAATTTGGCATTAAATTTGACCTTATCATGTAATGGTGGCTTCCAACGCTCGAAAAGTTGCAGAACCACTTCTAGAAATAAAGTTGTCACCAAATTGATTTGGTAATGAATTAATGGTTTAGCAGGCTATGTAAAAAGTTGAGCAGTCTTGTTGGAACAAAATGTAGCCAAAAAAAAAACATCAGTAAGATGGCTTGCTAGCGTTCGTCATAAGTCGTGACGGCAGCCCAAAAAGTAGGAGCCAGCGCGTTTCCTACATTTGTACGCTTATTAAAGCAGTTCGGGAACGAATACCTCTAAAACCCCTTCGGAAGAAAAATATAATGTCCAGAGAATTAGGAATATTTTCCACATCCATTTCAATTCTGATTAGGGAGTATCTACACATAAAGAGCTATCGGCGCTCTGAAGATCATTTGTTATTACCTCGACTCTAAAAATTTATTGTGGAAGTAGTCAAACGGCTTTCTTTTTTTTTAATGAAAATGTGGTAGAAGGTTTAACAAATGGAGATGGATGGAGTCTTTTACAGAATACTGTTGAGACAAACTAAGCCAAGACAACATAAAAGTGCTATATTAAGGGTGGAAAATTTAGTTTTCCGTCGGCTATTTGGTCACTTTATTTTGGTAAAGAAAACAAATTCTTTAACTTGTCCCGACGTTTCGGCAAGGATTGTTGCCTTCTTCAGGGGAACTTTATTTTATGAAAACAGAAATAAATAAACTTATAAGTATGCACAACAATTATAACAAACAGTATATTAAACTTACTTTCAAGTTTGAAGTTATGTCATTAAATCTAAATAGGATATAATTACAATTATTAAAACTGTAGCAACTTCGTATGAAGATTTGTCTTAATTTGTAAATACAAAATTTGTGTGTTAGGGTTTAGAGGAAATGAGATAACAATATATTGATGAGATATCTTGTGTGTCTTGTTTTCTATTCATATTATTTTTATTGTTAAGGTATAAAAGTGCCTTAGAGTCAATAATGTAGATTTTAAAGCCAACTTTAAAGGCCCTCGGGTAGTCCATGTCCTTAACATTGTTTTTTGTTGGTCCAATTTGAGAGCATGCCTGAAAGACTTGACAGAATGTTTTTTTATTATTTAGATAGAGTTAACGCAGTGTCAAAAATATCAATAGAAACAGTATTGCTTACAAAATTGCTTAATGAACTTCCCGAATATATTTATTTTTTTTTTAAAGTAAATTTCCACAATTTGGAAGAGTTGTTCAACACAGCTTGACATTTTTAACTGTCAAACCATAGATAACAACCATGGAAACTTCTCAACCTGCTCAAAAACACCCTATGTAATAAATCTGCCAATGAATAAGTGTAAGAATTTTGTATGTATGTACATTGAAAGCTGACTATAGCCAGTAAGCTAATTTGCAACTATGACTGTACTTAGCTTTACTAACAAAACACGTTATTTCAATATGTTGAGTCAAAAACTAATTTATCAAAATTCTTGATCGCAATATACATAAAAAGTGAACATGTTACATCATATTCTAAGAAAAGAAATGCAAAAATACATAATATTCGTTATTTTGCCTTACTAAACTAAATTCATGAGATGAAAGCTAAAAAGATCTAATTTGATGTTACGTCTGCAATATTATAAACCAAAATCAAGATATTCTCTCGTAACAGTCATTCTGCAATTGCTTTTTATTGAATCAAGATTTGTGAAACAGCAAACAATGGCATATTTAATATAATTTTGGGATATAAAAGACTTGAAAATTCTGACTTGAAAAAATAACTTTCATGTGACTGATTAGATTTTGTATGCATTTGCAACTACTCAGCATCAAGAAGAAAAATTTAAACAACACAGTCACCTTGCCATACGTCTCGGTTTACCATTCATCAAATACAAAAATTTGTAATCAAGTGGATAAACGGAATTTTTATTTCATTTTCAAAAATAGGGCCAATGTAAAACGAAAAACTCAAAAAACAAAAACAAACTAAACCTTATTTTCGATGACGATTGTCTTCGTATTCAGTAATGAGTTGCTTAAAATATTAGAAGCTTGTAAAAGGATAATGCGTCTGGCACAATCCAAATTGTTTTATATTTACATATTTAGTCTATTTATAGTTTTCTGTGTGTCGATTATTTAAAAACGTATAATTCTTCTTCAAAAAATATTATTTGCTCCATTTGTATGCCTCTAAGTTATGACTTATGAGTTTAATCAATCGAATTTAATATTTCAGTAAACTCTCATGTTGAACAATAAGCTTCAGAACGAATTAACTTTAAATTTGCGGACCATCGAAAATAAAACTGAGTAGCGTAGCAATGGCACAGCATACACAACCTGTAGCTCATCAGCCTCAACCGCAGATGCAGCAGCAACAACAGCAGCAGCAGCAGCAACAACAACAGCAGCAGCAGCAGCAGCAGCAGCAACAACAACAGCCGCCTCAGCAGACACAAATGCAACAAACACAACAACAGCCTCCAACTCAACCACAACAGTCTGCAACACAACAACAGGCTTCACAAACCCAACAACAACAACAGCAGCAGCAACAACAACAAATTGCTAGCACCCCAAATTCCACGGTCTCCCAGCAGAATAATAATTATGCACACCATGCAAGCTCGGCTCAACCCGTATACAACCAGATGCATTATATGCCAGGCGTCCAACCTGTTGCAGGCCCTGTCTATCCAACAATGATCCCAGGAGGAATTCCCCCAAATGTTTACGTAAATAACGTAACTGCCAATGTAAATCTTCACGGATGGACAGCTCATCCAGTTCCTGCCTATATTCCAGGAGGACCACAGCACTTTATACCTGGTGAAGTGCAACCTGCTATTGCTGATCAGGTAAGTTACTTAATTACAACCAAAGAAAATATTTTGATTAATTTGGTATTTTCTTTTTTTAAAAAAAGGGCACTCAAGTTATGCAACCAATGCAACCGGTGCCTGTGGCTGCTCCCAATCCAGGACGCAGTGCTCGACGAGGTCGTGGAAGAAACAATAACAACAACAATCGCCGCAACGATTATGTACAACGACAACAACAGGAAAGTCCAGCTCCTCAGGAAATAGTAAACGCTCAGACAGTTGACCCTCAAACAATAGCAAATGCAGCCTACCCGCAATACGCCTATCAATACACGTACCCGACATATTTTGGAGGACCACCACAAAACCACATGGTCCATCCACAGGCTCAACAAGCAACAGGACCTCCGCTATATGTTGCCAGTCCGATTTCAGTATACCCAGGTCATCAAATCTATAACTATCATCCTGGTCTAATATATCCATCGATGATGCATCCAGCAGAATATCAATACGATGAGAATGGCGATGATCAACGCAGTAACGATGGAATGATGCCCCAAATGTGGCATCACCCGATGTATCCTGAGGAATATGTCAACCATGAAATGATTGTGCCCGATGATATTAATCACAATGCTCCATCTTTGGCTTCATCCGAAACACCGAGTATGCTAAGTCCAAATTATCAAATTTACGATCCACAAATGCAACAAACTTTGGAGCTGCAACAACAAATGGGTGTTATGCACATTTACGATGATCAACAACAAATGCAACCTCATCCAGGACATTTGCAGCAATTGGAAGACGATATGTCAGACTGTTCTATCCAGATGCAAGGTGGTGCTATATTGCAACCAATGCTGCCGCCATTGGAACAACAACAACCTCTCCATCATATCATACAGAATCAAATTATTCCAATAGATGCTTCAGCATTGGATCAAAGTGGTGGTAAGTGCGAATATTTTTATTAATTTTTAACCAATTAATATTTTAAATTAAATTAATTTTTTAAACGGTGAAGCGCGTATCACCAAAACAGTTCATAAAATATATTTGGTAAAAGTTAACTAATTATTAAGAGGGAAATGTTAGAGTAATCAGCTACTCGAGTATACAATTTTCCCAAGAAAAATAAGAGTGTGCAATCCTGATAAATATTCCCTTTAACGGTATCTTCGTTAACATATTTTTAAACATGAAAACAACCCAATTACGCTACTGGCTTTTAAATCACCTACATAAAGCAAATGAGAGTTTTCAACTAATAACACATTTTCTGTTGCATTAAGTCGTTGTCTAAAAAAAGCTTACCCATTACAAAACACCATTGTGTTTCGTGTATGAAAGCATATTTTTTGATGATATAGTAGCTGAACCTTTACCATGGCACGGATACGTATAGAAATGGCTGGTTGATAAAAACTTAATTGCTCGGTAAACGTTTTCTTAACCCTTCGATTTTCGCTCTTTTTATCCTGCAGTATTTTTCGTATTTGAACCTACAAAACCAATCCTTGTACGTCGTTTCGTTTGATGCGATTTGACAGCCACTTTATTCAAACTGAAACAGAAAATCTGATCTTTTACGCTGTTTTTTTTTGGCATAACATTGGACATGATTATTCAAGAAAAATGGACGTCAAACTTATAAAAACAGTATGGAGCTCAATAATTTACTAACGACATCTATGAGCAAACAGTGGATTTAATTTTATACGCCTGGTTTATACCAAATAGTCAACCTTAAGAAGTGATTAAAGGCCAATTTTGGTGTAGAACCAACAGAATAAATAGTGTTCAACAAAAATTCGTATCAGTATTGTTCACCTTCGTTCAAAATTCCGACTTCCAAATCCAGGCTACTTCCTAAAATTATATTTAGCTATTCGTTCTGAAATGTTTGTTTTAAAAGATCACAATTCTGGAAATAATTTAGGACTTTAAAATTATTTTTTTTTTTCCAAATCTGGATACGATTATTTTACACTTAGGTGCAGCATTTTGAAAAGTCACTAAAAATACTGAAAATTGTTTTGTTGTCTTTTTTCGCCGGATTTACTGCTGACTAAAATTTATCGATGCGTATAACACATACGTATGTAGCTAAAAATTCCAGGGCCTAAAATATGTCTCAGTTTTAGTCCTTTTCATTCGAGTGAGATTTCTTATCGATAATCAATTTTGTGAGGTCTGCGATTAATGTGTTTCATTCATTGTCACATATCAACGTAAAAATTCGTGTTTAGTACATTTAACATGACCAAACTCTGCTTAGAATCATCAATACGTTCTTGCTTTTGGTCAGCAGTGAGCAATCGCGGCAACTTTTTTCAACAGAGCTACCACATGGTTAAATGCTCATGCAATATATTTTTCCTATCAAGCAGAGAGGCAAAATCAAAACACGAAATTGTTTTCGATCAATTGTTTTGAAAATAAAAAAGGAAGCGTCATTCTTATCATAATGATTCACAAACTGTTCAATAGAATATTATAAGATTTTAGGATGTGAAGGCAATGAAATTAGCGCCATTTATGTATGTCTTAAGTCCAAGTGTTACAATTATGTTAGTAACGACTAGTCATCATTTTCATTAGACTGAATTAGAAAATATCAACTAAATGTCATTAAATTGGCGATTCTTTTGTTATATGAAGTTTCAGTATTCTACACCAATTATGTTGATTCATCAAAAGACAATTTTTTATTTTTCTTGTTTTTTTTTAAGCCCTCCATACCAAATTTAATTTTGAAAAGAACTATTAAATGCTTCTAATAATATATTACATCTCAAAGTGGATTTTAAATTGTTAATTTTTCCCCATTTACAAAATGTCATCATGTGAATTAAGTCTTCTATGGAATACAAATCTAAAAAATTTGGAGGATAAGGTCATTTTTTAATTAATCATGCTTCAATCATCAAAACGAATTTGGCACTGAAATAAGAGGAAGTTTAAAAATCTTCTGAGTTTGTGTGTTTAACAAAAGTGTCGTTCCTAAAAACTTTGCTTGGTTTTACTATTCCATGTGCCATATTTCAAATGTCTTATAGCTGCTTTCTAAAATATTCTCTCATGTGTTCCCTTTGAATTAAAATTTAATAGAAGGAATTCAAGTTTCTATTGATTAATTTTCTTTGTATCATTAGCGGACGAAAAAAGGCATGTTTTTGTGATTTTTTTTGGGAAAATGACTAAGTTTTGGGTTATTATTTTGTATCAAGCTAAATGGTATATTTTTAGCTAGTTTTTATAATTTTGTATTGTAATAAGTTACAAATATAGCAGACATAATATGTCTGTCGGGCCGTTGTTTAAAAAGATCTCTGATAATCGGAAGTAAAATATCCAAATTAATTCAGTTTTGTTTAATGTTACTGTTTTTCGTGGTCACCAATTTTCAAAAAGATGTTTGATAAAAACGAAGTTAAAGTTTGAAGCTAGGTCTTGCGACTAGCCAGCCAATTTATATCGGATCGACATACAATTTTCAGACAAAAATTTATAATTCAAATATATATGTACCTTTCCTAAACTCATTCTGCCTTATCAGGAGTTTCGCCCGAAAAATCTTTCTCCAGAATTATTTTTGGTCCCCCGTATTTTAAAAAGCTTGAGGAAGAAGAAGTAACAACAATGCCTCCAACTGATCGCAGGCAGATAAGAGATCATTCCAATTCGTTGAAATTAGTAGAACTATTCTTAGAACGAAAATACATTTTCAACTTAATTAAAGGTCAAGTTATAAATAATGTTATGATTTCAACAACAGTAAACAAGGCAGCTTTTACGTATTTTTTTAAAAGCATATCACTTTGTTTGATTTGCTATTGTACATAAAACAAACATTAATAAATGTATCTTAATAACAAAAAAGTTAGTCGGAAAATTCAAATTTTAACGTTGTTGTCGTCCTCTTCGCCTTCAAAATTCAAGCGAAATTTTAAGCTGTTAAATATGTGACATTTCGCCCGAATAGAATCCTCCTCATAAGGAAAAATTTTCGAAAATTATTTTTTTGGGTGAAACTCGAAATAAGGGAAAAGAAAAAGAAATATTTTTCGTAAAAAGGAGCCGATAGTATTCTGCTGCTAGTGCTCCTATTTACCATTTATTAATAATGTATTTAAAATATGTTATTGGTAAGAATAAATAAATAAAATAAAAATACAATTTTTCGTAAAGTTCGGGCGAGACACCTAATAGGGCTGATTAACTTGGTATAAAAAACACACGATATTTGAGACCTTTCAGATAAACTTAAAAAAACCTTGCTAATAGTTCCTCTTGTAAAAACTGTAAATACCGCAAATGCAAAAATTGTATTACATAACTAATATTACAATCTTTAGCAAAATATTAAGTGCTTAAATCGTTTCTGATAAAAATGGTGACTAATTTCTTAGAACAGAGTTATATTCTACTCGCATTAAGCACTTTAGCACACAAACCGAAATGCAGACAATTAATAGTCTAAACTAAGCTACTTTGAAAGATATGGATATCAGAGTTTGATAAAACGTTTTTCCTGGAATACCATCAAAAAACAAATTCTCACAATCCTGTAATTTATTTTATTTCTCTTCAACTAATTTTTCAATTTATTGAAATAGCACAATATTCTAAATTAACCTTCACTGATAATAATAAAAAATTAACCCATTTTTGTACAACTTCTGATAAACAAACGCACAACTTTTCTTTTTCCACCATTCCACTCAATTCCCAATTACATAATACAATTTGTTCTACATAGACGTAAGAAATTTACTGCAAAGAATGAAACGAGCATTTAAGATCAATTCATTCAAAAAAGAAACAAAATAAATTGATCTTCCATACATAACATTTAAATGTACAGACATCACCGATACATGAATCGTCATTTATTGGTTGTTGTACTTGTTTACCATAGGAGGATTTTATAATTAAAACTGACCTCTAAATGTATTTTTTACGAGCTCGTCGTACTACTCTCATTGTTCTTGATTGGTATCTCCTTACCTATTTGACAGCAGTATTGCAGTAGCAAATTAATAATAAAAAAAAAACAGCCGATCATCTTCTGATGAGAGGTCTATAGAAATGCAGCATGTGTAAATTTTGTTATTGTTGTAAATTAAATTGAATGAAAGTGTAATACGTTTTGTTGTTATGTTTATTTTTTTGTGTTTTGTTTTGTGGTATGGTACCCCCCTAAATCTCTTGTTGGAAAGCATCTTATTTCTTTTGTCATAGTCGTAATGACACTTCGGTTGTTAATTTTATTATATCTCAATTTGTATGTCTGTCGTAATTCAACTACGGTTTTCATAATTAATAAGATAATTAATACGATTGATTTGTTCATTCCCACCTACTACTCAAATTAATGGCAAGGAATCTATACAAAGGTCGGTTTTAGGTGATGCAATTTTATTAAATTTGTATTTAAATATTTTTGTATAGATACTGGTGAACAGTTGCACACAGATTTTACTACTGAAATCGTAGTTATTTTTTTTTGTTATTTAAGCAATAAATTGATTTTAAGGACCTGAGATAAAAAAGCGTATTGATTGAACTTAATGAATTTTGTTCATAGTGTGTTGCTAAACTAGTGGTGCCACATTTTGTGTCAGTTTTCCTTGTGGAAAAAAAGAAGAATATAAAATTTTATGTTAAAATACAATAACTTAACGCTCCATATTCGTATTATCTAAACGTCTACAGACAATAATTTGTTTATCCAAATGCAATTACATTTTAGCGCTATACATGCAAGTGTATACAAAATTTCGATAGAACTCCTATAGCTTAAATAATTATTGCATAGTATTTCACACGAGGATTATTAGAAGCCTTAAAATAAACTAGGTAGACCATATTAAACTTCCTAATTTCAATCTGGTCGCAAATAAAAACTGCAAACGCTAAAAATGCCACTGTAGAAGAATTTTATTAAGATGACGGCGCGGCGGCTCTGACGTTAACATTCTGCCAGACTTTTAAAATAAAATGCTTTTTTCAATGTTCTATAATTCCCTTAATATGGCTAGTAATCGATGTTTTGAGGGTTGACCACAATGGCCCCATTAAAGAAAATCTTCCTGGGTTAAGTCGGGGCTAACTGGCGGCCAAAGGAAGTCGCAGTTCTGCCGAAGTTTTGTCAAAACATCGCCAAGACGAATGTGCGCAGCTATGATGTCTTGTTGAAATCAAGTGCTTATTGAAGACCTCTTTTATGATGCCTCTTAAAGATGTGCACGAAATTTCCATATCTGCAGACTGTTTACGCGTCGATCTGCCAAGCCTTGAGAACACATCGGTGGGCGCTTTTTCAAAGTTTTCAGGATTTCGGGCTTAACTGCAGAGATCAGGTTTGGGCGTTCAACTTGCCCTGGTCGTTTTTCTAAAGTTTTTGACCCATAGTAGAATCGTTTGGTAGCCCAGGGGGCTTTCATGGAGCTTTAATTTGAATTTTGTTTTAAACTCGCGACGAACTAACAAGACTTTTTCATGATTCCTAATATAGGTTTCCACAGGAAACGCAATATACCCCTATATTTATAGTGATTAAGTTACTATACCTGATAAAATGTGGCATAGTCTTGAGAATTACAATACAGTGTTGGCACCTCTGTGGGTGTCCAAGTTCGTTCTTGTGGTGTGTTTGAAATTAGGAAGTTTATTATGCTTTTATTTGCATGGGAATAAAATTCTCCTTAATGTTCTATTCGTTTTATATCTTTACAAAGATAATGATCGAGACATTAAAGCAAGCTTCACAAGCAATTACAATTACACTTCATTGCTGATGTGTTTTTATCTATTTATGAAATTCTCTTGATTCTTTGATTCAAACTGAAAAACGGAAGAGTTTAAAGCTGAATACGTAAACAGTAAACACAGACGAATGACAATTACACAAACAAGTTCAATCCATTACTTTGCCTTTCTACTCAAAATTGATATCTCATTTAATTGTTTAGTACGGAAACAAATAAATTTATCTAACTGCATTGCATGTCCTCCATACAAAAAAAAAGAAAATCATGAACAGCAAAACAGTCTACTGTTGTAAATTGTGTTTTCTTTTCATTCATGTACTGTTGCTGCAACTGCATCTAAGCATTCTACTATCATTTTAAATGGACAGTTTTAATCACATACCTCATGTGTGTGTTCAAAATAAATAAATAAATTTATCATATCAAGACAGAAATCAGATGGAAAAGTTTTTGTTTTAAGGTTTGGAAATTTTGTGTTACATATGTAATACTTTCTTGTTAACTGTCTCATAAAATAAGAAATATGATTGCCTTAACTTTGTATGTTTTGCACTGAATTCATATACATAGAAACAAACTTTATTGAGTTTTAATTTTATTTAAACAGATTGAGAATGTCTCCAATGATAAAGTCACATTGTTATTTAACGTATTCAAAACCATCCAAACATAAATTGATTAATAGAACCTAAATATTATGTAATGACAGATGGAAAAAAAAACTAAATCAATAACAACTGTGTTCTTGGTTATTTGTAAATCTAATTTTAGATCAAAAAGTTTAGAAAAACAAAAACTTTAACACACAAATCATCGGTAACTCAATGAAATTATGTTTGTTTTTAAGAATAAATATGTTTCAAACAATCTTTGTTCAATATGCCAATCGGCTTATAATTTTTTTTTTGGAGAAACACTTGTATGCATATTTATTTTGTCTCTAATCATATCAATGAGTTTGTTTTAAAATAGAAGGAAAAATTAAAGGCGTATCATGTTCGTAAGCAAATTGTTGTATTCAGTGGCTAAATTCAATTCAATGCTAATTAAAACACAAGACACACAGATTTGGTTGACAATTGCAAGTCGCTAGGCACTAGTTTTCCAAGAATTGTCGGAAATTTAACCTTAAATACAGCTGTGGCCAAAATATTATGAACAAAACTTAATTTTTGGTAATTATGTTTTTCCCACATGTGTTAGACAACAAAACTTAAATTTAACCTTTTAAGTTTAATGGAAAATATTTTGTTAATGTTTCTCAATTCGTGATTTTTATGAAGTAATATTGGTTGTCAAAATGTTGGACCCCATTTTTTGAAGACTTCATAAAAGGCTGACCAAAAAATAGAAACAATTGATTAAAACTTTAAAAAAAATAAATAACAATACATTTCGACAAAAAATGTCAATAATTTGTTGGAAAATCCTTATTTTAATTCAATTAGGTTAGTCCTATATTTCGTGGAACTAACCAGAACTTGCATTTTTCTTGAGGTGCTGAAAACACATTTGAGTGACAATTCTGCAAAAAGACTTTACTTTCTTAATCTTGGAATGGAATAGTTCTCGATAAGTTTCAGGTCCAGTATACTTGGGGTCATAATCCTACTGAAAACGTTTTACGTGCATATTTTTATATGCAATATTTTAAAGTATGTCAACGTATTATGTACACATATCACGTTTTCCAATAAGGACTTGACAACTTTTTTTTTTTGTAATAAAACGCAAACCATTTGAGATGATATTTCATTATATTTACTGGTTTAAAGAAAAATCAATATGGAAGGGCACGTCTACAGCGGTCGATTCGTTGGACCGAAATCTCCGCTATTTCGCTTTAAATATTGGCTTTGAGCTCTTCCAACGTGTCGTCGTCGGCTTGTTGGCATAAACTAATGACTTAAAGTAGCCCCAAAGAAAATGGTCTAGAAGTGTTAAATCACATTAAAGAGGCGGCAAATTGACTGGCCCATTTCTTGAGAAAAATTCCTCATCAAACTTACTCTTTAATAAATCGATTGTAACGTCTGTTGATTGTAACGTCTGCTGTCTGGCTTGTGGTACCATCCTGTTGAAACCACTTGTCATTCAAGTCCATGTCTTCTAATTCGGGTCAAAAATAATCGGTAATCATGGCGCAACATCGCTGGCCATTCACAGTAACGTAACAATTGTTATCGTCGACGAACAAATATGGCCTAATAACACCGCAGGCACTCAAACCGCACCAAACAGTTATTTTTGTGGATGAACCAATAACGCGTATTTTGATTATTGAGCAATCTAATCCTATCTCAAATAGTTGCGGTCACCGACTCCGAATTTCGGTAGGAAATGTTTATAATTTACAGGTGTTGCTCGTTCGTGTACTTAACTATGATGAAAAACTTGAGTTTACTAAATAAATTGACAATGACAGTTCGATGATTAGTGAAATGGTGCGTTTATAAATTAAATTCGAAATTGTCCAAGTCCCTACGACTTTTTCTAATTTTACGACTTTTTCTAATTTTACGACTTTTTCTAATTTATTCCTTCTATAAAAAAAGAATTGTAAAAAGAAGTTAGAAGTAACCCTTAAGTCACCGTCCAAGTTTGAAAATTGATTTTATGAGTTTCGAGTTGGAACTTTCTCGCATTGGGCGACTATTCAACATTTTTCAATCAGTTCAAAATAAATTAATATTATTGTTGCAGGATACGAAAAACCGTTCTAGATTTGAATTGCGTGTCAAAATCTCGCTACAGATTTTTTAAAAACATAAACAGCTTAGCTTTAGATTTTTCTTTATTAAAGTTAATCTGTTTCTAAAAGTCATTTGAAATGGATATCTTCTAGTTTCTTTGGATTTGTTCGATTTGTATGACTTAAGTAATATTTCAAAGTGTCGGTCTAGTTTAGCGATCTCACTTATAAATATGCCTCTATTATACATAGTCAAATGAAATTCATTCTATTTAGAATATTTAAATAAAATTAGATACAATTTTTTTTCTAAACAAATAAGAATTATATTCCTTCAAGTGTTTCCATTATTTTGGCCAGCAAAATCGTAAACCTCTATAAACTAAGTGCACTGTATGGAACAAATCGTTTGTTTACTCATAAAATTCGTCACTAAATAGTTTGACAACATAATACAGTTAAATATTTTTTCTAAAAATAGGTAAATATCAAAACAGCTAATACAAGGGTCTTTTTTAATTGTGTGTTTTTATTTATTTAAATACATACATACATACATACATATATCAATTTTTCTCTGCTTGATTTTTTTCTCTTTAACTCCATATCAATTTTTAATTTATTAATTAAATGAAAAAAACTTTCTGTGACGTGCAGTTATATTTTTCTACTTATTTTCTAAATAAAAAGATCTTTTTACCCCTTAATCGGTTTAATATTAAATTGAGATAATTTTTAATCATTAGCCAGATAGATTTTGTTCTAACTCAACTAAAACTTTTTCTCCAAATGAATATTATTTTCAATTGTTGAAAACGAAAAAAATTGAATTGGAAATTAATAAAATAATTGACAATGTTTTAAAACAGAAATTCACATATCGTGCTTGCCTGGCTAAATTTCTCAAAAAGGTCTACCTTCGATTGAAATAATTTATTTAACATTTCAATATTTTGTATGTTAAAAGATTTTTAAATCATTAAGTTTCCCTTTCTTATCATTTTTGCACTTACTACGGCGCCTACCACCGACCGGTAAGAGTTTCGAGATAATCTTCTCACTATCAAATGTTCCCTCTCCTTATATTGTCCAGATATCAGAATTCAAAATAAAACCAGGATAAGTGGTGTTTGGACAAATCAGCGATAAAATAACTGTCCTTATCAGTTTACTCTAAATCTATTTGTAGGCCTCAATTATTAATCTTTTTCACAAAACAAAAATCAATAAAATAATAGCGATTGTAAAACAAGATTTTAACGGCGAACAATTCCGATAAGAATTTCCCATAGTAACCAAGTCGACGATGAACTCTTATGTATGGATAAAGAATTTGATTGATTTTTCTTTATTTAGCCAAATCATGCAAAAGTCCTTCAGCTCAAAAACTTTTCTCACCTTCTTTCCAACTTTGAACGAACTAAGAATGTAAATTGCCTCTCCCCTTCCCCTGAACGAACTGTAAAAATGTAAATGTAAAATTGAAACAAAAATGAAACAGGACACAGTAGTGTTTATTTGTTTGCTAATTTTTATGGCGTTTTTCTTTTTCTTATATCCCTTCTCTTGTTCTTCATATTGTTTTTTATTTAATTGCTATAATTTCTTTGTAATATTACATAGTTTTAGTACTTTTTTCTGATATTTGTTTTTGGTTTGATTTTCTTTATAAATAATACTATTTTCGATTAGCACGAATAGTTTTTATTCTTTCTCTTTTCTTTATTGTTTTACTAAGAAAAAGATAAATTTAACAAAAAAAAAAAAAACAACAATTTTTAATAATTTTAAAATAATGAATGAAATTTCAATAATAAACTTTTTACAATCGATTGGTTAAAAAATAAATAACAATTAGTTTTTAGTTCTTTTCTTTTTCGTTTTTACATAAAATTATTTGTCAATCGAATAAGAGTTTTTATCTTTTATAACTTAAACAATTTTTTATTCTACTCGTTTATTTGTATTTGATTTTTTGTTTTTTTTTTTAGTAAAAGTATATAATACCGTGTTTTTGCTTGTTGCTTATACAAAACTATTACATTAATTAAACTTCTCTTATATCTCACTTATTTTTCTTTTTTTGTTTTATTTTTTCTTAATTATTTAAAAAAACAAAAAAGTGAACCTAATGAAATGATTGATATTTCTATCTTTTTGGTTTATTCAAATACTAGAGTTTAAAAACAAAATGAAGCCTTATGTTAAAATTACAAAAATTAAACAATAAACATACACATTCATCATAAAAAGAAGATACAAAATAATAACAATTAAAAAATATAACTACTAAATGTACAAAATATGTTTTTTCTTTTTCTTTTTAACACTATCATCATAATCGACACCATTATTCTTTTTGTTTGTTGTTTAATTTAAATTTTTGTTTTAATTATTTCTTAATACATTAGCAATTTGCGGTAATAAAGAAAAGGGCTATCAGTTAAAATAACAGTTTATTTTTTAAAGAAAAAAATTCAATAAAAAAATATTTTAAATTTACTTTTATAGTGTAATAGATTACAAACTATTCATCTAAAATGTATATTTTATCATATATATTTTTATTTCTCTCCTTTATTAAACATTCTCTCATTAATTAATTAATAATAATAATTTTTTGTTAAATCAAAATTATTTGGTATGTTAAGCTAAGCTGTTGTTTATATGCTCTATGTTGCTACTGCTGCTGCTGAATCTGCTGCTAGGGAGGAAAAATGGCATTTTTGAGTTAACAATAAAAAAAAATAATTATTTTAAAATCTCTCTTGAACTCATAAAACTGATTCGGACTGCTTATTATTATTATTCATACCTCCGGGTGGCGGCTGTTCTTGTTGTGGGCTTGGTAGCGTTTTCACAATTTTGGGCACAATTGTGATAGGTTGATCGTCGTCTTCTAAATCCTCGGCTTGTTCTTCGTCAATTGGCGTAAGGACTTCCATGTGAACTGGCAATTCGTCAGTGTTTGTGCAGCGCTTCAGACATGGTGCTAAAAAGCTGGTCACTGTTGAAATGGCAAAGAACGCTCCAGCCATGTAGAAAGATATGTCATACGATGCAGTTGCATCATAAACTGCACCGGCTAGAGGCGATCCAATGATGGCGGCAAAACCTCTGAAGAGAATGAGTAGACCGAATGCATTTGTGAGTCTCTCCAAGCCAAGCAGATCGACTAAGATGATCGAAGTTAAAGATATATAGCCGGAAATAGCTATTCCGAAAAACACAGACATAATTACGTAGGACATATAAGATGAGCATAGGGGTGTTGCTGTCACAGCGAATGTGGCTATCAAGAGGCAAATATTATTTAGTAGAAGTGAATTGACTTGCGGAAAATCTGCGACATAACCACAAATTACTCTGCCAAAAGTATTTGTAATTCCGATGATTGCAATCAAATATGAGGCTGAGTTGGAGTCAATTCCATCGAGCATAGCGGCGTCCACTAGATATACGAATGGAACATATAGTCCAGCCATTCCGAAAACGTTTGAAATTCCGATGAGCATGAAAACGGGGTCCTTGAGTAAGCTAACATCTAACATAGTATTGAGAATTGCTTTAACAGAATCTGGTATTCCACAGCATGGACAGAGGTCGTATTCTTCACGATGCTTCTCCGCTTCGGCGAGGGGATCTATCATACGCACATCCCGCATGCTTTTTTCGTATTTAGTGAGTGAAAGAACTGAATTTCTGTAGTTAGTTAGGGATTTTTGTGATTGGTATTGTGGTAGATTGGTGACTGATCCAGAGTAGAAAATATCCTTTCGTGAGAGGGGTCTGACCATTTTGCCGCTATCGTTACGTTGGGATAGAGACATCTTTGATGAATAATTTTCAACACCATTGCTCTCTAAATCCCCTCTCGACGATGCCCGAATGGCTGCCAATGAGGGCTTGTATCGTTCACTGCTCGAAGTTTTTCGAACTCTGTCAAAGGACGGCACTGAACCGTTCTTCGGTAGGCTTTGGTAATCGATTGTGAATGCAGGCTGTGAAGCATTGCGAATCATATCGTTGGAGTTATAAGGACTAGTGGCATCGGTTTCTGAATTACGATATGGACGACGTCCTCGACGGACTTCTAATTGACTCTGACCATCAGGTGAATTTTGTTCGTGTTGATTTTCAGCCACTTTGGCTTCGGTAATTGTGGGAAGAGTTGATACAGGGTGCAAGGTGCCGCTTTGTTGTTGCGATGCTAATAAATCTAAATTGAGACTAGAATGTACTCCCGGATCGGCATTGATGGGCATTTTCATTTTGCGCTCCATCGTGCCATCGGGCATTTGGACCATAAAATGTGATCCACCAATTGAACCACGTTCCATTTGTAATCGCTTCTCCTCGTACATTCGCTGCATTAAAGGCTTGACCTTTTTCTTCTTTGGATAGGTGAGAGGTCGCATCATTGCACCAAACACAGCGCAATTCAGAATCAACCCAGCAAAGATCAAAAGTGAGTTCTTCCATCCGAATAATTTCAGCAGATATGTTGCAAAGGGTGCGAACGCAAATGTCCCCACACCTGAACCACACACCGCAATACCAGTCGCCAGCGACCGCTTAGTCTCAAAGTAATAGCCTACGGCAACCACAGCCGGCAAGTATATCATACCAAATCCAAACCCACCCAGAACACCATACGTTAACATAAGCATATTTACAGACGTACTCATGGTACTCAAAACAAACGCAATACATGCGACCACACTCCCCGCTATGCAAACTGCCCGGCAGCCGAATTTATTAGCCAATGCCGACACAATTGGCCCGGCACTAAGGTACACTCCGCTCAGTAGACTTCCCACCCATGCTACTTTACCTTTACCCTCGCCAAAGTAGTCCACAAACTCTCCCAGAAATATTCCAAAAGTATACGCAATACCGTCTACAATCATGTTGCACATAAATGACGCGAAGCATATCACCCAGCCGTAACCTCCGTCCGGCGGTGGTGGGAGCTCCTGATATTCACTAATGTCATCGTCATCATCAGGACTATTGCCCTCCTGTATGTCAGCTGTAAGGCGTGCCGCTTCCTCACACGCAATTTCACTGTCAGTTCTTTCAATTTTTCTTAGTCGCGACGCGATTTTTGAATTATTTGAATCAGCCATTTAAAATATATTCGTTTATTCTTCTTTGGATTACCGAGATATGATTATATAAAAAATAATTTTTTTTAAAATTTGTTTTTAATTAAAGAATTCACAGTTCATTCGATATGAAATGGGGATTGATTTTTTATTATGTTTGTTTTTAAGGTACACTAGTTAAAGGTGGATTTAATTATAAAAAAAAGAAGAAAAAATAAAACACAGGAGTTAGGAGTCAGAAGACGACGGCGTCGACGAAATTAAAAAGTTATAGAGTTGGCGCGGCACTGAGTCTCAAAAGGCAACATTTCTTCGCACACTCATCGTTAAATACTACAAATTAAAAAATAAGTTATCACCGTAGCACTTTACAAATATCGAAATTGAAATCGAAATCGAAATCGATAGTCCAATTATTGTTATAATATTATTTAGCTTTTATTGTAAAGTAGTTGTAGATTATAATTTCCTTTATGCTCTGCTCTTGTTGTTTAGTGTTATAGAAGTTGTTGTTGTTGTTATTGTTATTTTCAGCTGAAGTTTGACCAGTAGTGTATTTGTTGTTGTAGCTGTAGCTGGTTTTTATCACTGACATTATTTAAATTGATGATAGGAGTTATCTAGTAATTTAGAATTAAATTAAATTCTTCAATATTATTTTCGTTTTAATGTGGCGGCAACGACGACGACGACGAAGGCGGTAGTAAGAGAAGAGCCAGCCACATCGATATAATAATTATGATGTAGGTAGGTACTATTCGGTTGGACTGCTTGAATTGAAGTGGCGGATTCAACGTTCAGCTACTGCCTCTTTAACTTCAGAACGTTCAAGCTCTAGGTACGAGTACTTGTAGTGTGAACTCCTTTATGGCAGATGGTATCAGTTGTTTTGTCAAATTTGTGACATTTTTATCAAATAAAGTAGTTTTTATTTTGTATTTGTTTTAAAGTTAGCCAAAGTCGTCACACTCAAAATCGTGGCATTTGTTTTGATTTTTGTGTCACAGAAATAAACTAGTAGTTAGACATAGACATTAAAGCTCACTCTCCTCACGTTGCGTTGCGCTGTTGTCGCCGACGACCTCTTGCCCAACCGAGAGCTCTCCTTTTTTTTTTTTTTAATTATATTTATTTTTTCAAAACGAAGACTACCTCTAGATTTTCGAAAAGAACAAGAACCCGATAAATGAAATGATTATAACAAAAAATATTTAATGCTTTGTTTTGATTTCTTTCTTCATTGTATTGTATTTCACGTTTATTTTTAAAGAAAGAAATTTTTTAGTTTGAGTCTTAATGAGTGTTGAAAAGTCAGCGATTTTTCCTTCCAAACTGAAACTAAACTGCCGCGGCTCGTTGCGTTGGGAAAATCGAACGAATAACGAAAACTTTGTTGTATGTCAGGGTGGTAGGTAAATACGAGGAGGAAATACAAAATATACACCTAGAGCAGCACCACAGCACAGCAAGTGGAAAATTTCCTCTTTTTTTACTAAATATTTATAAATATATTATATTGAGAGTTTTCCTTTATATTTTTCGTTTTTATTATACGAAAATATGTACGATGAATCAATTTTTCTCTTCTCGTTGTTTTTGTATTATTTTATTAAAATTATGTTTCGTCGTTTCTTGGGTTGTTTTTTTTTTGTTTTTAAATTTTATTTCACTCGAAAATTAAGCAAAGTTGTATTTTATTGGGAAGGAAATGTGGGCGAAGCGAAAAATCGAATTTAAACCGATCGAAAAAAAATCCATTTATGTAAAAGCAAAAGCTAAAACAACAACAATAACCTAATAGAATTTTGAAACTTTTGAGTCAAACAACAACAAAAATTAATACAGAGTGAAGAGAAATTAACAAAATTAAATTATAAAAAAAGTTTTCTTTTGATCGTTCTTGGGTTAAAATTTCGTTTGTAAAAATTCTTTAATTCGAAAAGAATTTCTATATTATTTTTGTTTTAAGTACTCTCTCGCCCGTGGTGACTTTATGAAATGAAATAAAACCACGACGTAACATTTAGTGTAGAAAACTGTTATACTCACAAAAACAACGTTCTCATGCTTTTTTCTGTTGAAGGTTGTGTGTTTCTCAATTCTTTTTTATTGTTAATATGCTTTTCAAGATGCGGACGTACGTACATATGGAAAATAGTGTAGTGAGAGTGAGAGTGAGACTCTCCTAAAAGATTCTCTCTAATTGTTCTCTCACAAAGATATATGCAATCAATTTGGTTTTGATGTGTGCGATAAAAAAGTTCTTTTTGTTCGATTCTGATTCTGAAATTCTGATACTTCCCCTTCCCGAGCAAAATGTAAAAAACGTGTTTTGGCAATGAATTGCCAAAGATAAAAATGGTATTTAAAGTTTTTTGTTTAGGGAGTTGATTTTAAGTTTAGGTAGTAGGTATTTTTATTGAGAATTTTGTTTTTACAATTGTAGTTTGATAATAATTTTTATTTGATAAGATATGAGATTTTTTTTTGTTGAAAAGAATTTTCTTTGAATTTCTTCTCAATAAATATTTAATTAAAGCTATTTAAAAAAAAAAAGATTTATGGAAGCCGTAATTTAATAAGATAAGATTTTTTTCAAATGTTTTGTTAATATTAATTTAAAGTCGGTTTCGACTAGTTTTGGGGCATTAATTTGATTTTTATGAACACGAAGCTAAAATAAATAGTGAATATTTTTAGTTTTAAATCATGGAACTTGAAAATACTATTTACAAGAGTTTTTTTTTTCTATTTATGTTGCTTATTTATTTTTTTCTTATATATTTCATGATACCTTTGTTTTTAATATTTAAATTTATTTGTTTTCACATTTCTCCTATTTACTGTAATGAATTAAGTTCATTTAAAGTTCAGTCTCCTAGTTTTTATTTGAATGCCTCAGGCCACTCTAGAGGCAAAAAAATTGTGTGAAAAGTGAAAAATTGCAAGTCAATCGGTTGAAATTTTCTATGCTATGAGTCCGGGCAATTAATTCAATATTTAGATGAAAAATGTTTGGGGCATAAGACCACTTAAAAGTAAAAAAATCAATTTTTTTTGAAAATGTTAGAGGGCCTACGTCTATTACATAATTAACCTGTTCGTTGTGAAAACTCAACTTAGTTGTGGTGTCCCATAATTGGTGTGGTCTTTTCCTACCCTGAGAAGTTTTTATTTCAAGATATTTTATTAATTATACGTCGTTTTATATTTTTAATATGTATTTTATTTGCTTTTATTAACATTTAAATATAATAACAGAAATCTTTTATTAAAAAACTATTTAACACATTTGGCATACGTTTTAATTTGATGGTCTCCACAGATGGGTGTTGCACTTGTTACACTCTGGGTATGGTTCTAGGGTTAAATTTCTTGCAGAAACAAATTATTGTTTTTAGTAGATTTAATACATTTAAAAATGTTCATTAAGCAAACAATTTTCAAAATGTTTAAGTTAATTTTAAATTGATAACATACAACACCAATTTGAAGTAAGAATAAGTTTTGAAAGGAACGAAATGTCAAAAATTGAATTTTAGTATTCTATTTTTTCACTCATACGCCACAGGTACCTTGAAAGAGTAATAAGTTCTTAAACTAATTTTTATCGATGTTTTGGTTTATACATTTTATTTAATATTCGTGTTTATTATTTTTACTTATTACTTATTACTTATTACTTATTACTTATTACTTATTACTTATTACTTATTACTTATTACTTATTACTTATTACTTATTACTTATTACTTATTACTTATTACTTATTACTTATTACTTATTACTTATTACTTATTACTTATTACTTATTACTTATTACTTATTACTTATTACTTATTACTTATTACTTATTACTTATTACTTATTACTTATTATTTTTATTTATATTTATTATTTTTACTTATTACTTATTATTTTTATTTATATTTATTATTTTTATTTATTATTGTTGTTTATTATTTTTATTTATTATTGTTGTTTATGATTTTTATTTATTATTATTACAAAGTTTGTTTTGGGTCGCATGAAGTTGTTGAGTTTTCATTTAATTAGTGAATGGGTCCATTATGACTGAGAACTCAACTAAGTTGTGCTGTCTTGACAAGATCTTGGCATAGGTATGCATATTACTTCTTCGGTGTTGTTAATGATGATAACGTACTTATGTTAGGGACGTCACTCCAATCTTGTCCGTATTTTTTCAAACAAACAAAACAAACTGAAATGTCTGCCATTTGTTTTAAAAATGTTTCTTTGTTTTCCATTTTTGTATCTGTTTCTTTTTTAGACTTTCTTTATATCTTCTATAACACGAATAACTTAATGCCTATTTTATTATTGAGTATTGTACCTAGGTCATTTTATTAAAAAGTAGTTCTTACATTTTGAAAATTGAAAATGGAAGTCAATCAATATATTTTAAGTACTAAATTCCATCCGAAGGAACCTAAAATGGCAACATTTTTCTCCAACCACTACGAATCATTTATGTTATCCATACACAACATTATTTTTCCATTTTTATACTCAATACTGAGACTGAGTTCAGCTGTACGAAAGCTTCTACTACTATTCCAATTGTTATGAAGCATGAACCATGATATAACAAATAAGCCTTTAGCCTATAATCCAGACATTGGCTTGGCACTGGGTTCGGGTTGAGAGAGAACGAGTTGCCATCATAACTTGCTTTTAGGGCAAAGGAAGCAAATACGTTGTCGTACATAATGCTCGCTCGTAACTTCCTTTAGCAACAAACAACGTGGTGTACTGTACAGTACCTACATAAACGAGTTTTTGCTAAATACACACTTTCCTATAAAGCTGAACTGAGACTGAGAATGACACAGATTGTGTTACTTGTGTTACATAAGTTTAACTGACTCATCTGTTTCTCGTTCTGTTCTCTGACTTTTTGCCTCTTCTTCCATCGTCGTCGTGAGGTTTAGTGCTTTTAAAGGTTCCTATGCAGACTTTTTTCTATCCTAAGGAGAATTCATGAATTCCCAGTGTATAATTCATCAAACAGAAACACATGACCTCTCCAAACAAAAAATGGGTACTTGAAAAATCCGCCAAACTTCTCCCTTTTTTGTTAGAATTTAATTTATGTGTGTGTATTTGTGCAAACGTATATATTTACAGATTTTCTAACTTTACACACACACACACACAGGTATAAAATGTTTGTATGTATTTGAACCCTCTCACTACACAACTACAAATAAAAATTATATCACCACATGGATATGATATATCGATATAAGTTTTTTTTTTTAACGCGGCTTATTTTGTTTTGTATTAGATTTAGCTTCGGCGCTGACGCTGAGACTTAGACCTGAGAGAATAAATTTCCAGGGGATCACTACCGTACCGGTAAACTACAGACTACACTGTACTGCGGTGTGGCTTGAAGCTTGAAGCCACATGCGCGCTCTTTTTTCTTTAACATTTATCCAAGAATCTAACAACACCTGAATGGGAGACTCAGCACTCAGCACATCAGGCATAACCATAGCCATAGGTTAGGTACGTGTCCAATGTGCTTCTTGTCTGTACATCGGACACCCTACCTTCTGATTTTAAGTATTATACTACTCGTAAGAGTGCCAAAGCTCTTTGATAAAATCTAGTTTAACCCAATTCGATGTGTTCGATTTTGATATTCTATCGAAAAAATGGGATGAGAATGAGAATAATTTATATAAAGTGGAGACAAAGCGGAATGCGGCGGCGGGGAAATCCGAGTTTAAGGAGGTTTATGCGAGTGAAATACAGGTGACAAAAAGCGCAGCGTAGCTACCCTACCTACAAATTGTATTAAAAGCCAGTAACGACTGAAACTGAACTTATTATAAAAGGTAAACTATAAATTTATTTCTATATAAATAAAATTATTAAGTGTCATCAATTCTCTTTGTTCGATTTTTCTCTCAACACAACACAAAATAAAAATAGGTACAGTCATAATGAAATCGAAAGAAGAAGAAAAAAACTTAAGTGCACTTTTCTTGTAATGTAACACAGTGTCAGTGGCAGTGGCTGTGACTATGACTGTGGCTATGACTGTCTCTGTGGCTATGGCTGTTGCCTTGCCAAGTTTTGTTGCATTTTACATAGTTGTCACGTGTGCACATAGCTTTTGTAGATAAAAAAGAAAAGATAACATTTTTCCCCCGCATATATAATATATGTACACAGAACTTAGAATATGTATGAATCTCGTAAAGAGTCTTTCACTCTCAAGTGAATATTAAATTATAATAGATTTGCTTGACCTTGCTCTTAGTTTAATTGGCAACAGCATTACATTAATAGCAATAGCAATAGCAATAGAAACAGCAACAGCAGTAGCGTGTTACCAAATGGACAGGTGGTGTCATAAGCTCACTATGCAGATGTTGGGGACTCCTTTAGTGTTATTACTATAAGTAAATATCTGCATACCAATATATAAATTTATTTTATGTACTTTTTACGTTTACGCTAATTTTATAACAGTTTAGTTGTTGCTTAGGGGCTTAGGTCAACTTAGAGTTTTAGAAAAATTATGTTTTTTTGTAGGTATCAAATAGACCTGACAAATAATATCCCAAAAGATTTTGTATGGGAAAAACCTTTAAGCATTCAATTTTTGAATTATTGCTAATTTGATGTCAAAAATTCTTATTGCCTACCAGTGTAAATTATTAAGTCATTAGGATCCCTAGAATTTTCGAAAAACCTATGTTTTAAATTGTCTCCTGGACCTCAAAATCAATTATAGATTATGACTAAAAGTTTCAAACGCGTTTATGTTAAATTTTGTTTAAAGTTGGCCGAACTCACTCTCTCAAACAATTTTCAACCGATTGACTTGAAATTCGGAACATATTTTGTAAAATAAATTGCAAAGTCCATTTGTTCTTAACAATTATTGCCTCACTTCGTACGACTCCATCTGCGGCACTGGATTACACTACTCCATTTGACGATAGCTGCAAGCTTTGCTATGCGCCCCAGAGCTTCATCACAATGAACTTATAACAGCATTACCCACTCCTTAATTCTTAATTATTTAAGCACGCAGACTATACCATCCCCCAACTACAGTTCGGTAGAAGCTTCCAGATTTCTATACCTTCCAGATCTTTCTGGAAGGATAGTGCATTCCTGGAATATGAGTCAATCCACTTCAATACTTTTGGATCAAAACCTAATGACGGGGTTGGTGGTGGCGTGTATTCTGAACGAATAAAATAAGGCCTCTCATTCCGCCTTCCCAATCACTGTAGCATGTTCGAGGCAAAACTTTTGGCGATTGAAGAAGTCTAGTCCTCGTTAAAAAAAAAAAAACGTGATATCAACATCTGATATTCGGATTTTCTCAGACATCCAGTCGGCCATTTAATCCTTGGATATTACAGGAAATCGTAAAGCTTATAAACTCTCCAAAAATGGTTCAGTACTATTAATTTTACCACGTTTGGCTAATGCTTTCATACTAATCGCCACTTATAAGCTTTTGCTAAAACTAGACGCTATAAAGAAAACCAAAATCAGGGGGAATAACATCACCATCCTAATGTCCGGGTTACCCTAGATTTAAAGCGCTCATTGTGCTTGATATCTTTAAGCATATCGCATATAAGTTCGGCAAACAACTGGCATAACTGTATCCTACTTCATCACGGACAGCCACTTTAACCTAACCTAACCGAACAATTATCTGATGACTTTGTATGCACAATTTTATTTACCCACTTTAAAAGTGCGCCATTTGTCAAAAATCCGACTACAAAATTTCAGGAGCGTGAACCTTGAAAAAGGAGATGTCAATGCAAAAATTTGCACAACCCCCATTTTGACACAAGATGCTTCAAAATAAATCTTTGTAAGCAGTTCCGTTTTTGTAATCTCAATTTATTTTGTTGTATTTCTAAAAAAACTGAAAAGCCTATTTGTTCCCTTCTCTAAGGGGTAGCCTAACCCCTTTAAAAACTCGAAAAGGTTCGATACCGATGTGCTACTTTCAATGATATCCTTTCAAATGTCGCATGTTAAATTTCTTATGTTTTCTTATTTCATCGATAAGATGAATTGCTCATTCAATAAGAAACACACATGTCCTTAATTCGGGGTTTGTGATAGAATTTTTGATTGTCACATTAAATTTGAGGAAATAGCTATTTTATATAAGAAAATTGAAGTAGAAGATATTCATTCAGCTTATTAATAAACTGTCAATACTAATCCCATCATCACACAGATGTGATTTACTTTTACAAATTCTTCAAGGAAAATGAATCTGAATTATTATTTTCACTCATAAGTTTGTAACGATTTAAGTTTTTTTTTTCAAAAGGGAAAGTACCTTTCTTATTGCAAACAAAAACAACGAACTTATTCTGATGAAGAACCTTGTTGGGTCTTAGAAAAAGAAAAGAAAGGAAAGGAAATGAAAACAATCGATATTTTGTGTTGAAAGAGGCAGATTAAATTTCACGACGTACCTCGGTATCGACATTGCGCTTTGACTGTTGACAGTTTTTTCTTTTTTAATATGTGTGGTACTTATTTCTATTTGTTTTAGGTTTTATTTATATTTATTATTGCAAATCCTAAAGCTAAAAATAAAACTAAAAAAAAATTGGTCAATAAAAGATTGATTTTTATTGGCGCCTTTTATATAAATTATGTTTTTTATTTTAACATCGGTACAAATCCGATAAGATAAAAAGTGATTAAATAAAATATAAGAAATCATAAGACAAATGTTCTTGAGACTTAATTATATTAATCTCAAGAACACACTAAATGATATCTTATTGATAGGAATAAGTAAATAATAAATTTACCCAAGTAGGTACCATATATTCGTCGTCGTATTCTGCGGAATTAATACAAAAATGATTTCAAGCATTTTGAGTGAGTTTTTCACTTTGTTATAAAATTTGTATTGGGAATTTCTAACATTTCTTCATATAGTTGGGTGTATGTAATTTTGTTAAATTGAAGGTTAAATATATTAACAGGGCGGCGTCAATGCCTTTATTAGATTGTTATCGATATCGATATTATATAGTTATTTATAACAACAAAAATATTTTTGAAACTGTCAATAAAAATAAAATTTTACGCGATTTAATTTCGTTGGTAACAAAATTTTGTTCAAATGTAAATAGAAAATTATTATGAATATTATTTATTCTTATTTAGTTTTTCAAACTTATATAATCAAGCATAAAATGCTTAATCAGTCATACCTAGCTGATGATGATAAGATTCGGAGTATTTCTGTGTAGAGGTATTGTTCTGATCAGCTGATCGAAATTTTTCTCCGACACTTTACCGCATCTCGGAGAATTGCTTTAAAATGCGAAATATTTGACCGCTAACTGTAATACAATATCCGATACATAATCTGCACGGAACAAATTGGAAAAATTCATAAACCCTTGAAAAGTGTAAGAAATTACAAATTAAACTATTTACTTGAGTAACCTTTTGTACTAATTCTTAATTTTGTGTTTCCAGGAGCAAGCTAAAAAATAAGTACCCAACTCTACGAAGCAGATGTGTCAGATGAAACTTGAACCTTTGACAAAGTATATAGAGTAATAGAGTCGAATAATTTTTTCAAGAAATTTTGTCACAAAAGAACATTTCTTGGGCTCAAGTTTTAATCGATTGGGGAATCTTATGGCATTCGAGAAAGTTCAATGTTTTGTTCTTTATGAAGGCACAAAGAATAGTTCAATATACCATGCTTCTTCACAAAAGCATATTATTATTTATTTATATATTTTCTTTTGTTGCTTTTGTAAACAGGTGTTTTTTTTTGTCAGCAACAAGCATAAAGTCAAATTATGTAGTTTTGTTTGTATTTGTTATAATCTGACTTATGTATTATTATAATTTTGATCCCCTAATAAGTTTAAGGTGTGAGCTTCATGTTTTTGAAAACAAAAACATGTGTTTCTATTTTTATAACAAATGTGTTTGTTTTTAGTTATGTTTCATAAAAACCACTTTGCAAACACTTGTAGATTGCGCACTCATTTCGGAAGAGGCACACGTGAACTTGTTTCGAACGCATCTAAATTTTATGGTCGTTCTTGCTCTTCTTGGCAGACTGCTTTTTTTTACCCCTACATACGATAAAGTTATAAAAGGGTTTTTGTTGGTGTTTTTTTGTTTTTTTTTTTTTTTGTTTTTTTTTTTTTTTGTTTTTTTTTTTTTTTGTTTTAAAGACAAATAGACAAATTGTATGACGTAGATATTTAAAGATTATATGTACATAACTACTCGTATGTATGAAATGTTTAGTTAAATAGGAATTATAAACAAAAATGAGGCAAACAACAGTAGACATAAATGTAAATATTTATAAATGTATGTACATGTATCGAAACCTACGTCGTTCGTTGGGGGTCTAGAAACATTATAAGAGAATTAAAGGGTATTCATATTCTTATTATAAGATTACTTGGCATACATAATTTATATGTTTTGGTTTCGTTTAGAAATTTATATTAATACAGGATTATGATGTTATGACGTCTTTATCACTGTTTGTTGTTGTTCTTATTAAATGATATTTGAATTTTCCTATAATTATGCATATCTTCTGAAGAACTTCTATTACAAATTTCTACTATAAAGCTGGTTATCTTCTATTTTAAGCAAGACGATATGCTTAGGGTTATTAATACCTTACTTCTTACGTCCTGCATAATTTTAATGAAAATTGTGTTTAAACAATAAAAATTAGTCATTTTGCGCTCTAAAAATATTGGATACATTTATTTTTTTCATTTAGAGTAAAGATTTTTATTGATATTTAAGTTTAATATGACTACTTTGAACACAAATATCGGTCATTAACTCGAGGGCACCAATATCTCTAAAAAAAACGGATGCATTGTTTTTTTTTATCTTTTCAGAAATTCATAAAAGTACACTATCCCTCAAAAGTTTGAAAGCATTTCGAACAATAAGCTTAACTTTTTTGTCCCGATTTATTATAAATGTCATTCATGTTATTGCTAAGGAGGTAGTTTTCATCCCTCTTTGTGAGTCAAATTGGAGTTAATTTCTGAGTCATATTTTTCAGGGAATAAATCTACACGTTTGCTGAAGCATTTTGATAATTTGGAATTAAACGAACAGATGTTTTTTGACTGAAGTTAATTTATTTATTTACATATATGTAAAAATTTCGTTTATTTGTTCAATTTAAATTCCATAAATTCATTTGTTGAATTTCTAAATGTATCTCTGTTTTCTTAGTTCTCACTTTTTGTCTGTGTTTCAATGAGACTTGTCTCGTCCTTCATCTTATTTAATATTGCAAAAGCAATTTTGAAAGGTTGTCAACTGTATAAATGTCATTTAAACTCAGTGAAAACTTTACTTCGATTTTGTAGGAACAATGTACAACTATTTCACTGAAAAAGTTGGAAACATTCAATAATTACTTCTATGGCAAAGTCTAAAGTATCATGAATAGTGTCCAGACTTTTGAATGATAATGTACATAAAATCCGGTGATATCTGCTGTGGTTGGATTCTTTGTAATTTATTTTATATATCGCATCGAAAAGTTAGCTTTTGTTTTTAAAGTTAAGTTGATTGGTTTGTCGTGCACGATAATTAAAATAAATTTCAAACGAAAAGCTAGTATTTTTTTTATATTGACTAATTTCATCACTACAATTTCATTATATATTGAAAATATGTTGTTGTTCTTTTTAAATAATTTGCATGTTTTGAAGATATTGTTACTAACAATAAGGTATTAATAATATTACTTGCAATGCACATTTCATTGCCCCTTTTTCTACAATACAACTCATATTTCAACAAAGAGAGGAAGAAATAAAGAAAAACAAAAACAACAACATTTTGTAACACAAGTAATCAAAACCAATAAAACAAAATAAACACATGCCCGTGCGTCGTCGTCGTCTCTGTCAAAGTCGTTGTCGTTTTGTTGTTCTATTAATTGTTTATCTAATATTGAAATTTGTCAGTAGCGAGTTTGGTGAGCTAGGTGGCTCTGTGCGATCATTTTACCGTGCACACTTTCCTCTATAGCTATATTAATTCAATAGCTTTGATTTGAATAGGAAAATAGTGAATAACTTCTACCTGAACTTGTCCCACTAAAACACTAAGTGTTGTGTTTTTGTCGTCTCTTTGCAAGGTGTTTTGACATTCAGTTAACCTTTTTTTCTCTTTGTTGTTGTTGTTTAGTAGCTGCTGCTTCTGTTTTTGTTGTTATTATTGCATTTGATTAATTCAGACAGTCAGTCAATCTGTCAGACTATGGGGAGGAGGCATTGGCTTTTGTAGGAAACTTGCATCGTTGTATTGCGCAACAACATACATAGATTGATGCGTGCCGCCGCACTTTGCCGCATCATGCCGGTTCACCATGATATTGAAATGCATTTTCCGGTTTATTTTGTTATTTTGTTTTATTTATTATTGTTGGCGCTAACGCTGAGTCATTAGTATTTTTTTATTTCTTTTATTTATGCTGAAATGAAATTGATAGAAAATGGTTTTTTAGTTGCCATGAGCTTGGAAAATATTGCAAGTTTTGCACATTTTGTTGACAGGAGAAGGCAAATTTTCTCAGATGGCGTTTTCAGCAGGAAAGTGGCACCAAATATACCGAAATTGAGAACCATTTCATTGAGCGCGAGATCAAAGAAAATAGACATTAGGCTTCTAATAAAACAAATATTTGGAGACTTTTGATTAAAATGTAGTCTTCTTTTTAAAAAAGAAGTCAGTACCTAACCTAGATGGCTTTATTTATTAAAATTAGAATTAATTATTATTGTTTCTTAAAGTTTAAACTAAATGTTCCTTTTTTCGCCCAACCTTGTATGAAGACTTCATCAAATGGACTCCCAAATTTTGACAATCAATGTTCCTTTTTTTAAAATCACAGATTAAAAAAACATTTACAAAATAATATCATAAACACTGAATGGTTAAATCTTAAATATCCACTTTAATATCTGAAAGAAAAACAGGGTTTCCTTCTGCTTTAAAGTTCATTGAAGTTGGAATGCTAATTGATTCCCCTTTTGAATTAATAAAACTATAAACATTGTTTCGGCTTTTCAGTTTAAGTTGAATCTTGAAGATATAATTTGTGTGTAAGAATTTGCCAAAAACCATGAAATCTTTACGAAATTTACAAATAATTTTGTTTGCCATCTAACGTTTTTAACATTCAATACTTAGCATTACCGCGGAGGTATTGAGACATTCTTTTTTGTCCTAAAAGGTACAAATAAATTAAAAGCTGTATATAAGACATGTGAACCGTAAACCGGTTAAGCAGATTCTTTAAATTTAGGTTTAGAAACTATGTTTTCCAGTTTACTTATTTCTAAGTGTTTATGTCCTGATTTTTTTTTTTCTTATAAAAATGCTAACGAAACAGAAATTTTTACAAGAAACAGTTTAATAATTTGTTGAGTTTTATTTCAAATATCAAATTGTTGCCATGGTTTCTTTCCTGTTGCATTATTTCGGACATTGAATAAAATAAAATAATATATAGGTATATCTTTTTTGAAAAAAAAAACACTTGTTTTTTGTTATAATTTACAACACATTCAGCAATTACTCAAAAGAATGTTCTTTTTCAATACAAAACAAAATAAAAAAAAAACAAAAATGTTAATCATTTGTTGTTATTCTTTTTTGTTCAACACATCTGGCTTTATTTTTTGGCAAACTTACAAACTGGACGATAGCCAGTTTGTTCTTCCTTGACCATAGACCATTCATATTATTTGTCGTTATTTCCTTTTCATTTGAATGAACTCATAGGGATTAGGTCATGCTATCAATTTTAAAATAGTAACGTTGATCTTCTCTCTTAAGTCTTTTAATAATGTAAATTCTCCTTGCTTGTCATTAAAAAAACAGCAGTAGCAGAAAAACAAAATACAAACATTAATTTCACCTCCCCTTAGAAAGTTCTGAACATTATTTAAATTCCTGATATTATTACAAAAAAAAAAGGAGAAAAAAAGTTGAAGACATCATGAATCTTGATGAACACTAGAATCGTGTTAGGATGAATAAGAAACTGGGTTATATTCTGTATGTAAGTGTATGTGTACACACATTTGAATGTCAATATGTATTTACTCTGTACGAACGTACGTGTATTTAATTTTTATTCTTCTTAAATCATTTTCATTGAGTTGATGATAACTGGTTTCAACCCCTCGGGTATTTTTCTGCGTTTTAAGGGAAGTCTTTATTATTTTCTTTGCATGTTTTCCTTTTTTTGAAATACCTGTACTTGCAGAAGAATTTACGTATTTTAAATAAGGAGATTTTTATTTAAAGCGAAATCGTTCAGTATTGAAATAAAAGAAAGAAAAATAACGCGCGTAAATATATCATCAAATTAAAGATATATGAAATACTTTGCCTTAACTCTTTCATAGTTCATAGATATTTTGAATACTGCATACATTGCACATTCATACAATTTTTTTGTGTCACATGAAGAAAATTATTTCATGAATGTAAATCAAAAATAAAAGCTTTGACTTCCTTGTTTTTTTTTTGTTTAAATCTTTGAAGAAAAATTCAACCATGTCGTCGAAGTCGAAGAGTGCTATAATAAGCACACGCCAATCTTTCGAACCCATTAAACTGATCGTAGGTTGCAGGCTATTTGAGGTTAAAATGTATTATTTTTGGATAACAAAGTATCTTAAGTGGCTTGGCTACCGCCCTCTTATATACGACTATGTACTATTATTAGTCTATAATCGCAGTTGTTTACTCAAAACATAATTTATTATCGGGGGTTGTGTATGGTGTGCCGTGCCGTGCGTCGTCGTCATTGATTAGGGATTTGAGCAGCAAAAATTTCACAATAAACACTTGTTGTATTTTTTCCCAACTTGTTACCAATTGCTTGTAAAATAATCTAGACAATAGATTAAGATCATTATCAATTAATATTATATTATTCATTTTCAATTTAGAAATCTTATCGATATGAAACTATAATAAATTCGTCAATATTAAACGATTCTTTTGATATGTTTAATAAATATCTTGAGTATTTGAGTTAAACATGTTAACTTTAAAAAAAGGTTACATTTAGTGAAATGAGACGCGAGTGCTTTTGGGCCTTGAATGTCAGCGAAGCATGAGAAATATCAAAAGAAAAGTATTAGAACATGAAAATTGTGAAAGTTAAGCAAAATCATTTGTGGGGATTTCGAGGTTTGAGAGCTTCGAGTTGGAAATTACAGACAACATTCTAAGAACTATGTATTTTCTTCATTCGAAGTTTTACTCAACTTGATAAGTTTATTTTTTATTAGCTTTTGATTTTATTTGTTCTTCACTTGAATTTTCTTAACTGAAGATTTCAAACTTTAAATTGTATCAACTTTAGATTTTATCAAATTCCAAGAAATGAAAAATTTGACTTCTTAACTTTAGATTTTTTATCAGAACTTTTGTTTGTTTTTGAATATACTATAAAATATCCCGAAGAAACTATTTTTGGGAGAATTTTCCTTTTTTCATCAGAAAGTTAAGAAGAATTTTAAATTAAAGGGAAGCAGTAAAAAACGCTTTCACGTATTCGACTCGATAAATGGGACCACCGTAATTTTGTTTATAGATTTCAACTTTCAAAGTCTTACACATTAATCACATCAATTAAATGTTTTTTGCATTTCGAAAACGAGGTTTGAAACAACATTTTGGACGGGGACGTTATAGATAAATGTTAAACGACTTTTTTTGAAATTGAAGACATTTATCCAGTCTAAGGAGTCATATCACACAGACTATGATAAAATCGATACTTGCGCACCAAATTCACAAATTGGCGATGTCAATTGACCGCCTCGGAATTGCGATTTAAACATTTATTTTAGGGAACCGCAAAGAACCGATGTTATGCCAACAATCCAGAAACAATTTAAGCACTTCAGCCCGAAACCATCAACATGGTCGTGTCACCTACTTTTTTTGAATTTTGAACAGTTTCTTTAAACAACAAGTTTTTGATTGAATAAAACAAAAATATATATAAATAATGTTCAAAACGGGTATTATTTAAATTTCAGAATAAATATCAGCACCGAAAATTATCTCTAAAACGTATTTTTAAAAACCACGAAATGGAGTAAGATTCGAGGTTTTTCAAACATTTATTTAGAGTCGATTAAGACTTATAAGTCAGAAAATAAAAAGATACTTACTTTAATGGTTCAAACTTATTTGAAAGATATAGATTTGTAATTTTAAAAATCGCCATACAATTTGTTGCTAAGGAATATGCTGTGTTTTATTCTAGCCCTAAAGACACATCATCGTCATTTTAAAAAATTCCCCAATTCCATTTTTTAAAGCAAAAATGAGATGAATACGCCAAGTAACAGAATCTGTAAAAACTCTCTTAGCTTTACGTTTCTGTATTTTTAATTTATGAAGAATTAAAATTCCCGACATCTTAATTTTTTTTTTTTTTTTTTTTGATTTTAAACTTATAATGCAAGTGTCTCAAAATACAAAGAAATGGACTAAGAGAGTTTGAACGATAACATGTTCTTTCTTTCTGACCTAATAAATAAATAAGGTAAAACTCCGAATTTCCAATTGGAAAAGTATTGTTTGGTTTGTAAGGCAGAATAAATCTTGTAATTGGAAAGAAGCCATACAATGTCCATGAAAAAATTCTCCTTAAGAATTTTAACGTCCGCAGGCCTTTGTTATATAAACTATTAAGATATAGACCTTTTATATTATCTATTTATATAAATTTACTGATATTTATTTATATTTCCAATCTAGACGACGCGACAGCCAAGGTCATGTTAAAAGTAATGCCCAGACTGTGTCGTTGTGCTGAAAATCAAAGATTAAATTTTAGGTTGTCACTTCTAAGAAAATACATTATATGGCATTAGAAAATTGCTTCTTTGAAACAAAACTATAACAAATATAGTATTTAAAGCCTACTGGCCGAAAATCTAGACTTTTTGGAGTAATTAAATTATTTTTGACCAAAAAGTGCACTTCTAAATTGGAAAGTGAAAAACTTGCCTACAAAATCATCCGATATTTGTTAGGTTAGGTTTGGTAAATGGGCTGGCGATTGATTTTTTATCGCAATATTTATATTAACATAGATCCCTTGTGATACCCTGAAAGTTTTGTAACTTCACTGAAAATTGAGTGTATAACCTATGTTTCTAGCTGTAATCATTTTCCAGCCACTTAGAGGCCTTGATAAAACATAAGAGACTGTTTCCTTTTCGAGTTCTTCAAGAAGAATTGTTTTCCTTAGAATTTGTATCTTGTGTGGCACAATGCTGGGCAGTGGTATATGAAGTGAGTAGTGCATATGTCGTCGTCAATAAGCCGCATTTTCTTCCTGTGGTATCCCAACAGATTGTGGCCGGTTATTATGCTCACAAAAATTCGTAGAGATTTTTCGTCGAGTTGCATAATCAAACGGGATGTTATTTTGTCAAATTTGGGCCATCATTGCCTGTGGAGCAGGTTTCAAGGATTTTCCACCGTCCATTGCTTTCCTGGAGTGTTTTATTACCAATGATATTTGTTTATAATTATCTACCAAAAAGAAAATGTATTTTTTAAGATATATTCAAAATTTAATTTGTTAAAATTATGAAACTACTAGTGTCAAAATTGTGTTAATTTTGAAATCTTTTAAAGCTGGTATACATTTTTTCCCACATAAAATTGCCTTGCTCCGTGTTTGAAAACTTTTCGAATAAATATTTGATTTTTTCTTTTCACATATCCAATTTTATGATTTATGTTTAAATTTACTATCGCGTGCAATATTCCTTTATAAACACTCTCAAAACCGTACGTTCTTTAGACATTCTACAATATAGTGTAAACCTAGCAGGGCACTAACAAAATGCGCGAATTATATAATTTCCTGTTAGCTGAGGTTGAGGGGGCATATAAACCTCTCAATATCTAATCATTGGCAAACTAATAAAACAAAAAAGACGTATTTTTCTACACACGAGTAAAACAAAAATTATCATTTATGTATATAAAGAAGAAAGTTTGAAGGTCGCTCGTCGCCGTTTCTTCGAAGAAGGACACGCAATGTGTAATTCATTCAATTCACAGACTTATTTGTGTATCATCAGAGCTCAATCGATTCAAGATGATGAAGGAAAGAATGTAAGTTGTCTATCAAGGTCGAAACTATACTTCTTCTTTTTTACGTATTTGGAGTAAAAAGTGTTTTCTTTTCTCTTTCTTGTTAAAGAACGTTACATCTTTGTTACTATAAACAGTTTAAATATAAATTTATAAATATTCATCTTTCACCCTGTAGGAAGAATATTTAAGATACAAAGAAGCATAAACTGAACTGAAAAGAAGACAATTGTTATTATTCTTGGCACAATCTTTTTTTTTTTTTTTTTTTTTTAAAGAATACAATTCCCTGAAGTCCAATGAATCATTCATTTCGTTTGTCTGCTTGCCTGCCATTGTGATTTTTATTTTTTCCTTTAAACAAAAAGAAATATACAAACATTTATAATGTACATTAATATATCTATGTATCTATCTTAGTACAAAGTGCATTATAATACAGAAGAGTGGGTGTTTTTACTTGTTTTTATAGTAGAACAAAAAATATATAGAAACAAATTAATATAAATTGCTTGCAATGTACGTGAGTACATGTAATCGTATGTCGATTGTAGATATAATTTATATCCATTCCAAAGAAAGACTTAAAATAATGAAACTTATATTTTTCACATTTTAATATTCTTTATTTCAATCATAAAATATTGTGATACAATAAAAAATTCATATAGTAGATACATACATACATACATGTTTGTCTGTTTGTTATTTCAAACAAAAGTGCACTTATCATGTTGTTTTGTAGATAATTAATATTGTAAAAGAAAGAAAAACAAAACAAAAATAAAAACAAGATAAAAATCGTATTGACAACAGAAATTATATTTTGTTTAAATTTTAGATTTATTTCCTTTATGTTTGTAATAAATGAGAATAAATGGAAAGAATTTTGCATAATAAACTAAAAAAGATTTGTTTTTGAATGATGTCACAAAATCTTATTTCAATTTTGAACTTTTTTCTAACAAAAACTTCAAAGCAGAAAAGCTGATAATGTTTTTCAATAGGTTTTTGAAATTAGTAATAATTTTTTAAAATACAATGAGAAACTAAGTTTCATTCCTACCAAATTGGCAAAGAACTTAAGAGTCACAAAAATTAAATGCAATGTTTAAAATGCTTTGCTATTTTTCAAGATATATTCAAAATTTCAAGTCAATTGGCTGAAAATTTTTTAAGTTCTGAATTAAGTTAACTTCAAAAATGCAAAAACTTGGGTGCCAAAGGCTTTAATTTTAAAATCTAAAATATTACCACCTTTCTGAGAATACTCCCTTAATTTTTGTTTTTTACTAAAGAAAAATTAAACCTATTGGAAAAATAAAGCATTTACTTTAAAATCTAATTAAAGAATTTTAATTACCGATCGTCTCCATTGCAGTCATTTTAATTACATAAATGTAATTTAAAACAAAAGTTATGATAAAAAATTCAATTATAATTATTTGTTTTTCCAGTAATCATTACACAAAAATGTAATTTAATATGATATTTGTCAATTAAATTTTACGTGATATTACAAAATAATTTCCTGGAATGCTAAGCTCTTTTATGTGTGTTGCTTTGAATAAATAAATAAATAAATCAATGACCTTGACTGTAATTTAGAAATGCCTTCTTTTAAAAACTCAATAAGCTCATTACGATTTCCAATTATGTACATGTAATTATTAATTTCATTTTTTCAATTACAATTATTACATGCAATTGAAATGTATATTTTTGCAATAACAAGTAATTCAAATTTATATTTTCATTTTTCAGTTGTACTACGTGTAATTGTATTGTTGGAATAATTTAATGTGATTTCCGGCATATATCCACCACGCATACAAATTACTACTCCATTTTTGATGAGTCTATTTTTTCACAACTTTTTCCAAAAAATCTAGCAATATGGCAACAGTGGAACATTGACTTCCAATGTTTAAAAAAATTGCTAACTTGACCTCATTAGATGATGACTTAACACAGTCTCATAAAAAATAATCGATAGAATTTAAGTCGCAACAAGTATGTGCCCTATAAAACGGGACTACTTCTGGAAATAAAGTTTTCACCAAATTGATTTTGCAATGAATTGATGGTTTAGTGCGTTTTATGACAAGTTGTGCCGTCTTTTTGAAACCAAATGTTGTCGTTGTTTAGCTGTTAAATATTTTTAAACAAAAAATCGGTCAGCAGTGCTCGAAAGCGCTCGCAATTTACTGTGATCTCAAAACCTTCTTCATTTTGAAAGAAATGAAGAAGGGAAACACAATTAATTTTAATGGATGTAATACTGTTTTCTTAATGACTTAAGGATTGTCTTCGCTCCATACATGAACAGTTTTCTTATTGACGAAGCTGTTTAACCAGAAATAAGCATTTCAGACTTTACTCTTAATATGAAATTGTAGGTGTGCAACATTGCGGAAATAGTCTTCATGCAGTTTTCTGTCAATAAGTCTATAATTAAAAATAGTTTAGTTAAAACGAAATGAGAAATCTCAATCTCATGATTCCCCAGAATTCAATTCCTGTAAACAAAATTAAAAAAATAAACATGTTAATCAGCTTTGAAAAAAAAAAAAGTAATTAATTCTTGACAGAGTGTGAAAGATAAATTACAAAATATATTCTTCAAGTACTGTAGGTATTTCTATAATAACGTAATTTTTCTACTTCATTACTTTGTTATTATAATGTAATAAAAATTTAAAAATGCATATACAAACAATTAAAACAAAATAAAACAAATCTTTTCCACACGCCTACTGCCACACCTCCCTTTAAGTCTGATATCTTCTGTCTGCCTGGCAACACAATTTACTATTGTATATATTTTATATGTAGGTAAATAGATATGTGAATATGTATTTATTTTTTAAAGTTTCTTTATAGTTGCTAATTAGACAGCTTGAATTTTAGCTGACTCTATAAAATTGTTTGCTCTCTCTCTACACGAGTGTGTCTTGTGCAAACACAAAAGTGCATCAGAGCAAAACAAAGCTCATTATAAAAGCTAAATTAAAACTATTATACCTGCCTGCTTCCTCGTCGCGTCGTTTGACGCTCGTCTCCATCATCGGCGCGTCTTGTCATCGAAAAGAAATTTTCAAAACTTTTACACTCTCATACATTATTGAGTTGAGATATTTCTCCACTTTTGTTATTGTACAAAAAACTTATCCAACTACAATTATAAAATAGAACTCTCTAAGGGTTATACAGTGTACAGCAACAGACCGTACAAAATGAGTACCCACTCGTCTCGAACGTTAAGAGAGTGAGAGTAAAAAAATAGGGGAATTCTACTCAGCTGATTTTGTAAAATAAATACAAGAAAAAAAAAACACCCTTCAAAGAACAAAGATACAATATCTACAATATGTAAAAATAAATTAGGAAGAGCTTTTGGATAATTGTTTATTCTAGCAAATGCTTTTATTGTGTAGGAACGAACGAACAAGTAAAATAGGAATTTTGACGCAATGTAATTTATCGTGTCAATGTGTTTTGCATTGTTTTACTTAGTTTGGTTCATTATACCCTGCGCCTGCATTGATATTGATGGTTATGACAGAATCCAATCGACAGTTTGCAAATCTTGGCAAGTGTTGCCGTTTAATTTATTTTAATGCATCTATTTTTTTTTGTTTTTTCTCGATACAAATATTTTTGTAATCAGATACTTGATATTTCAATTATTATTATTATTATCATTCAAACAAACGTAAGAGCCCCACTTGGATGCTAATGAATAATTTTAGCACTTCAACACTTCAAGTTGTTGTTTAAGTATCATAAGAACGATATTAATTAGAATGCATTGATTGTTATTAAATTAATATAATTTTTTAAGTGATAAACTGTTTAGGTAGTAGATGTCGGAACTAAATACAAAAATTATCTTACACTTTATTAATAGATAAAAAAAGCTATGAAATTGTGTTGAAACTAGCCTAGCCTAGCGTGTTGGAGATAAAACGTGATTGAATTTAATTTAAGATTTTTTTCATTGCAATACTGCATTGCTGTCGTTGAACATGATATTGAAAATTGATGTACATATTAGCAACTTTGAATGAATTTTGAATTTATAACTAGCCTATTTAGTTTTCCATATTTTTATTTTGTGGAGAATTTAAAGACACTTAAAATTTGATTCTTTTTATATTTGGGTTCAAAAATATGCACAACATTTATAACTTTTGAGTGTAACTGTTTTTTTTTTTTTTTGTTTTTCACTTAAGTAAAACTACTCCTTATGAATATTAACAATTACATATTGTCAAATTATTCAATTAAGAATTTTATGAGTTCACTTATGGCAAATGGAGAAAAATCTTATACTATAAACTTGATTGTTCAAAAAAGTCAAACGGCAATAAAGACATATGCATAAGTGAGAGCAAAAGCAGACCGAAGTTTTGCAAGAATGTTTCTTAATGTCATACAAATCCAAAGAAACCGGGAAAATAATAATAAAATCCAATTTATTGAGATCATCCAAAAATTTATAAGAAGATTTTGACATGGAAGTCACCTTGAATGGTTTGTCGTAATCTGCAGGAATTAAATTTAAACTCACAGTCTCCATAGAAGGTACAATTTGAAGGCCGATTCGTCTACAGAAATTATGATGCCATTTAGGAGGAAAGGGGGTGGAAAGCAATGGCTCAAAAATGATTTTTTTTGTCACCTTTACGCTTCTCACAAACCACTTCGGTCACTTCTCTTGGGTGACCGTGTGTCCAATTTTTGTTATATGTATATAGGTATAGAATGTTTAAAAAATCGTATATGTTGGCTATAAAATGTAACCTATAAAACTATGCTCCTCTTTAGATGGCGTTTTTAGCAGGATACAAATCTTAAATATATTATAAAGTTATCGAAGCTTTGAATTCAGGAACAAAATTGATGTTCTGGAGTAGTATTCTCAAGTACTGGACCTAAATCTCACTAAACACAAGATTAAAGAGAATAAAAATAAGAAATATGCCACTTCATAGTTGTCTCCATGAAAAATAGAATTAATCAGCCTTATTACAGGAAGTACGAACTTCTATCATTGCTCCCGTGTGAGATCATGAAGTTTACTTTTTGTTTTCATGTAAAAGTGTTTTAATTTTAAGGAAAAATAGAGTAATTACGAATAAAATTCAGTGCCAAGAACTTTTTGATATGTTTTAAGAAAAACCTGAAATTGTTCAAGGATTTTCAAAAGTCTCTAAACAGAAAGTAAATTCCTTTTCGAAAGAAGTCAAAATCTAGTTAAATAGCTTCTTCGGCAAACATTCTAACGACTCCTATAAGTAAGCTAAAGGTGGTGGTGGAGTACATAAAATACATTTTTTTAGCAGCCTTGAAGAAGGTGTTATAAGACTAACTGGCTTTGAAACTTCGACCAGAGAAATTAAAGACGAAAAATCTTTTGGAGACGCAAATTCTTCCGAGCGTATAGAACACAACAAACATTCGAACTATCTCGTCGATTTTTAGATGTCATTAGACGTCAGACATCAATAATATGTTTCCTCAAGCCTTTTAGAAAATAAAGACAATTAAGTAACAATATTCCGATCAAGCATAACTTCGCCGCTGCATCATAATTTTCGTCTTATTCAACTATTTTCTTTATTTTTTGAAAAGATTCCAACGGCCACGAAGTCTTTGTTTACCAATGAATGTTATGATGTAAATTTATTCGTAAAGTTAAAATCAAGTGCTCCTATTTTTTGGCCAGCCTTTTATGAAGCCTGTGAAAATGGACCAAAATAATCTTGACCGCCGCTGTAGGCAAACAAAAAATGAATAATCTATCCCATCATGATTCTGATACGGAACTGCATTACATTTTAACTAATATTTGCAAATTGCATTATTTCCATAAAGTAATGTCTAGAAACTCAAATATGCCTTATCGTCATTCAAAAAATAACTATAAACTATTTATCATTCTCATTATATTTTCATATCAGAACCTTCAATGATTTGAGAGACCTTCATGTTTAATTTTGTACAAAATTTAAACAAATAGTGACTTTCAAAATATATTTGTAGAAAACCCATAATTTACTTTATCATTTACATACATAAAAATAAACACAATCCTTAGCTTGTCATTAAGGAAATGTAAACTAAACTACTAGGCCATCCATTGTTGCAAATTTGATAAGAAAAATTCTCAAGAAAAATCTTTGGAGTTTGTGTCTTGTGTTTTCTTTTTCTTTTTTCAATAAAAATAATGTACATAAGTTAATACAAATTATTTACTTAGCCATGCGATTAATCTAATCTATGTACATATATATGGCAAATCCAATGAACATGTGCCACTTATTGATTTAAAATTCACTTAATAGATTTAATAATAAGTAAGTTTTGAATTGTTTAAGTATTATACACTACTGCTTAACTAAATAAGATAAGATTAAAATAAAAGTATTATCTTATTGATTAAGCGCAAAATAGGCGTCAAGATATTGATGAAAATAAAAAAGAGACTCAAATTGAATACCTTAGCATACACATTTATACGAGATATTGAATTTTGTCTTATCAGTTTGTTAAATAAATTGATTCATTTGGCCTCCATCAATAAAATATTAAATTCAATCGTAATTAGTTTTTGAATTTTTTATCGATTATTATCTTCTTCAAGTTCTAATTTTTTTGGATGTCCCACTTGAATTGTTTTTTTTTTTATAGAAGATTCGATTGTATAAAAAAGAAAGTGATATTCTTTTTGTGTTGATAAAAGTTTTATCTACATCAACAAAAAAATATTATGGGATGCTGTGTCTTGTTGCTTTTATTAATTAAGCTCAATTAAGCAACGAATTTGTTATCATTTTCTTATTCATACATATTTGTATTCATATACGCCTTTAAATACTATAATTTCACAAACAGAAGAGGCTTATGCTTATTGAAATAATAATAAAGCATTGGATATAATTATCAGAAGCTTTTTACTCAATTTGTTTTTCGTTTAATTTTCAACGGAAATATAGATTGTTGGTCATTTCAACACCCTAGATATAAAATTTATCATCTGAAATGGTTCAGTGACCTTATTATTACTCCAACAGAAATGTAATATCAAAAAACTATTGCAATGTATGTTAATTTTTAGAAAGATTCTCTTTTTGCTAAATTTCTGATGAAATGTTCTTTTACTTTTAAGACCCATTTATGTTACATAATTATATCACGACTCATTCTTGACCTGGTAATTAACCCTAGTTGTCAGTTCCATCAAAACTTTTATGTGTTGCTAATTCCCATGAAGTTAACATTGAAACTGATGGTGCTGTGGTGGTGCTCTTGTACATAAAAAAGACGCCGCCGCCGCGCCGCCCATTTATCTAAATTGACTTGTTGGCTAAAAAATTGTTTTGAATATGTTAAATTGAATATTTCCGCAGAAAACATTTCGAAATTATAATACAATACATAAACGTATTCGACCTTAATTGACAATGAAAAACAACTGTGATACCTTATGATTGTAATAAAAAACATTGAAACACACAATTCAATTTCATTTTGATCACTTTGATTAACAAAATAATTTAATTTTTTTTGTTTTTTTTTGTTTGTATTGCAGGATCTGATCATTCTCTTCATGATCAACATGTGCCAAATACCAACGAAATTGGCCTCGAAGCAGAAATTCCTGAGCAATGTATCGAAGTTGTACCTCCTCAACACCAACAAATGCAGCAACAACTTCAGCCACAGCATCCACACCATCATCATCAACACCAACAACCACCGCAGCAGCAACCACAACAACAGCAACAACAACAGCACCAACAACAACAACACCAACAACAACATCAACAACAACAGCATCAACAGCATCTTCAACAACAACAACAACAGATGCAACAACAACAGCACATTCAACAGCAGCATCAACAGGAACAGCAACAAATTGTGCAGCAGCCTCCACCAATTAACTATCAAAAAGCTCATCACCATCATCCTCCACCACAGCAACAGCAGCATATTCAACAATATGTTCCAAGTACAAACCAAAACACCGTCACAAAAGAAAATATGCGGGATATTAATCAAAACGTGCCAAATAGCGCTTCGCAACATGTTTCAAATGCAAGAAATCAACAAAAGGATCATATTAATAATTCGCATTATAATACTCACATTGATGATTCACATCAATCGCAACACCAACAACAGCAGCAGCAGCAGCAAGCTCACCAACATCAGCAACAACAACAACAGCAACACCATCAACATCATCACCAACATCAGCAATATCAACACCACCGCAATAGCAACCAACAACAACAACAACAAAATCCATCTGTGCCTACAAACAGCAACGCAACTGTCCATAATAATGACTCGTCAGTCCAACAACTGCCAACGGCGGCGCCAATGGTTAACAAAACAATGTCCTGGACGAACTCCCATACGAAAAAGAGTACCGCATCTGTAGCGGTAACTGCCACACCAGCATCCACACACAAACCCTTCAATCATCACTCGAAACCGTCATCGTCGTACAACACCTCAAACAACACCCATCATCAACAACCACAAGTGAAGAACTATGGTACAATGAAGACCCCATCGTCACCCGTTGCAAGCTCCAACATCAATAATTTGATGACAACCGCGCCACCACCTCAACAAGTAAATGTTCCTCCAACCGAAAGAAAATACAATGGCCCAGGAACAATGGAAAACAAAACCTCGGTATCGACTACCTCAATAGCTAGTTCTGTAGTTCCACAACAATTCCAACAAAACTTGGCCACGGACTCAAAATCCACAACAATTCAACAACAGCAAATTAAGAAGACCGAAGTTCTTAACTTAGCCCCTCCAATTTCAGCGAATGCAACAACCGCTGGCAGTTCGTCATCTTCTCAATCTTGGGCAAGTCTATTCGTCAGCTCAAACACTACTAACTTCACGACATCGCTGGCATCAAGCTCGGTAAATCCAGCTCCAGCATTACCACCACCATTTTCATCAAAGAAACCAATTGCTAAGGTTGCACCATACGAGGGATTAACTCCAGTTACCCCAACTCCACCTGTTGTCACTCCTGGTGCTTTGTCTTATTCGGCAGCTTCAGCTCAGAATCTTCCACCACCAACTATGAACAACAACATCAACCAAATGGGAACATCGAAACAAAAAGTATCTCCAGAGGCTCTCCTGTCGACGGCGGCACAAAACAGCAACATCGACGAATGGTCTTATAAGTTTGCTGATTTGCTGACAAAATCGAAAACAGACTTCTCGCCGGCAAGTTTGAGGCCAAGAGGTTTAACGAACCCCTCAAATTATTGCTACATCAACTCCATTCTACAAGCCCTAATGGGATGTGCACCATTCTATAACTTGATCAAGTCGATTCCCAAACAATTGGTTGCACTCAGTACTGAAGTTAATACACCCACAATAAATGCAATGTAAGTTAAAAAGTTTTGAAATGATTAAAATATTTCACTGTTAAAAAGAGCATCTTTAGTTTTAAGCTTTTAATATTTAAAAAAAAATGTAATATATTAGGCAGAAGTATAAGTTTATGTATTTTATGAATTCACAAGCTAGTCAGCGGTTTGCTCTCAATTTTGGAGCAAAAAGCGTTACACTTGTGGAAGAATAAATTGAACTTGAACCTGAAGCCAATGATGGACTGTTCTAGCCCATCGTGGTGGACGATTCACTTTCAGAACTTTTCTAGAGAGTTGAGGTAAATAAAAGTGTTTATTTATTTCCTAGTTGAAAAGTAAACATCTTACAAAAAATATCTATCAAAATTAACTATAATTTCGAAATTGTAGAGCTCACAAGCTAGTCAGCGGTTTGGTCTTGTTTTTGGAGCAAAAAGCGTTACACTTGTGGCAGAACAAATTGAATTTGAATTGGAAGCCAATGATGGACTGTTCTAGCCCATCGTGGTGGACGATTAATTTTCAGAACTTTTCTAGAGAGTTGAAGTAAATAAGTCGTTTATTTATTTCCTAGTTGAAAAGTGAACACGTTAAACTCTTAAGTTTTTAGTTATTTTCAATATCATGATCAAAATTGTGTGATTTCGAAATTCGATGCCCCACAAGCTAGTCAGCGGTTTGTTCTCAATTTTGGAGCAAAAAGCGTTACACTTGTGGCAGAACAAATTGAATATGAATCCGAAGCCAATGATGGACTGTTCTAGCCCATCGTGGTGGACGATTCACTTTCAGAACTTTTCTAGAGAGTTGAAGTAAATAAGTCGTTTATCTATTTCCTAGTTGAAAAGTGAACACCTTAAACTCCAAGCTTTTAGTTATTTTCAATATCATGATCAAAATTAAGTGTGATTTCAAAATTGAATGTCCCACAAGCTAGTCAGCGGTTTGTTCTCAATTTTGGAGCAAAAAGCGTTACACTTGTGGCAGAACAAATTGAATTTGAATCTGAAACCAATGATGGACTGTTCTAGCCCATCTTGGTGGATGATTTGCTTTCAGAACTTTTCTAGAGAGTTGAAGTAAATAAGTCGTTTATTTATTTCCTAGTTGAAAAGTGAACACCTTAAACTCCAAGCTTTTAGTTATTTTCAATATCATGATCAAAATTAAGTGTGATTTCGAAATTGGATAGCCCACAAGCTAGTCAGCGGTTTGTTCTCAATTTTGGAACAAAAAGCGTTACACTTGTGGCAGAACAAATTGAATTTGAATCTGAAACCAATGATGGACTGTTCTAGCCCATCGTGGTGGATGATTTACTTTCAGAACTTTTCTAGAGAGTTGAAGTAAATAAGTCGTTTGTTTATTTCCTAGTTGAAAAGTGAACACTTTAAATTTTAAGCTTTTAGTTATTTTCAATATCATAATTAAAATTTAGTGTGATTTCGAAATTCGATGCCCCACAAGCTAGTCAGCGGTTTGTTCTCAATTTTGGAGCAAAAAGCGTTACAATTGTGGCAGAACAAATTGAATTTGAATTGGAAGCCAATGATGGACTGTTCTAACCCATCGTGGTGGACGATTCATTTTCAGAACTTTTCTAGAGAGTTGAAATAAATAAGTCGTTTATTTATTTCCTAGTTGAAAAGTGAACACCTTAAACTCTAAGTTTTTAGTTATTTTCAATATCATGATCAAAATTAAGTGTGATTTCGAAATTCGATGCCCCACAAGCTAGTCAGCGGTTTGGTCTTGTTTTTGGAGCAAAAAGCGTTACACTTGTGGCAGAAAAAATTGAATTTGAATCTGAAACCAATGATGGACTGTTCTAGCCCATCTTGGTGGATGATTTACTTTCAGAACTTTTCTAGAGAGTTGAAGTAAATATTGTAATGTGTATACACTCTTTCAATAATAAGGGGCAACATCTAGTGGTAGTAATAGGAGAACTCGATTCTTTAAGCATCGAGAAACATCTAGTGGCTTAGAGGGGAACTCATTCAGCGCATACAAGAACCTCGAAAGGGGTAAGCATCTAGTGATAAAGTGGAGAACTTCGTTAAGCATCGAGAACAACCTCGTAGATTCTCGAACCGATTTGAGGTATATAAATAGGCGCTTGGAAGCGAAGCGGTTCAGTATGGATTATGGATTGTGAATTGCTATGAAGAAAAGACTGTGTTTGAAAAGTAAAGACTGTGTTTAAAAAGTAATAATTGAAAGTGTGGAATAAAGAAATGTTGTTAGTAATTTAAATAAAGTGAATTTGTGTTTTTATTTACGAAGTGTGAATAAGTTTTAATTATCGGACCAAGCCGAATATTACATTGGTGTCAGAATAAGGGATTAAAACTTATTGAGAATAAAAACAGTGAGCAGTGATTGAACTATTTTGTGTGAAGTAGTGAAGTTAAAAATAAAAAAAAAAAAAAATAATAAAAAAAAAAAAAATGAGTAAAGTTTTGAAAGACTTAACTGTCCCTGAGCTAAAGGCCGAACTAAGCAAACGTGGCTTAAGTGGGACAGGCGTAAAAACCGAACTCGTTAAACGGCTGCAAGAATATCTGGAGCAGCAAAATGAAGACCCAGATACGTTTGCTTTCGAATTAGAAGCAAAAGTGGAAGAGGTAAATGCAAATGTTGCCTTATCTAACATGGTGTCAATTCTTTTAGCCAAATTTGAAGAAAATAAAAATGATGTTCTCAAACAACTAGAAGCCCAAAGAAGTGACCAAAAACAAGAACAGCAGAATGTTCTCAAACAACTAGAAACTCAAAGGAATGATGTTCTCAAACAACTAGAAGCCCAAAGAAGTGACCAAAAGCAAGAACAGCAGAATGTTCTCAAACAACTAGAAGCCCAAAGAAGTGACCAAAAGCAAGAACAGCAGAATGTTCTCAAACAACTAGAAGCCCAAAGAAGTGACCAAAAGCAAGAACAACAGAATATTCTAGAGCGATTCGACGAACAGAGAAATCTTTTAGAAGGCAGGTTTGCGGACTTCGAACAGAAAATCAATACTCTCGAAGAGCGCGTTGAACAGCAAAATGTACGTTTCGAGAAAATGAACAAACAAATCGAAACCCTCACAAATGAACTAGAAAAAGTGCGAAATATGAAAGCTCGAGAACCTTCTGGTGAGTGTTCAAGGAAGAGAGAAGTGAATCCTCCAAGCTTTGATGGTCAGATTCCGTGGCCAATTTACAAGAAACAGTTTGAAGCAGCAGCGTTAACAAACGGCTGGGACGATCACGGAAAATGCATTGCTCTTACGCTTGCTTTAAGAGGATCTGCTGCTGAACTGCTACAAACCATCCCAGCACAAAAGAGTGGTGACTTCACAGTTCTGGTAAACGCAATCGAACAGCGGTTTGGGAATAGGCACATGGCAGAACTCTTCCGAGTTCAGCTTAACAATAGGACACAGAAAAGAGGTGAAACTCTGCAGCAGCTTCAGGCAGATATCGAGCGATTGGTTCACCTGGCATATCCAACAGCTGGTAACGAGATAATAAATCAACTTGCTGTTGAAGCCTTTGTGAGAGCTGTGGGCGATATAAATCTCCAAAGGGCTATCCGCATTGCCGGAAAGCAAACACTACCAGAAGCATTGGCTTTCGCTCTGACGATGGAAGCTGCAGAAAAAGCTTCCCAAAACATGCATCGTGTAAGGAAATTAGAAGTTCAAGAATGCTCTTGTCAGAAGGCTACTGTGGAAAGGAGTCAGCGAGGCGGACGAGCACGATGCTGGAACTGCAATAAGACTGGGCATCTACAGCGACAGTGCAGATTACCACGAAGAAGAACCACATGCCAACACTGTGGAAATAGGAGTAATTCAACCGGTCAAAGTAACACCAACAACGTTGCTTCCGAAGTTGTTTCCTACCCGGGAAAACGAATAAGAACCAACTTTAGGTGGCAGAAGCTGGTTTCTGGTATCGATGGCCCCAGGAACGACATCCAGGTTTATCAAACGAAACGTGTAAACAAGAGCAGACCATATAAGCAAGACTGTAAGCATTGCAGACGACAAAAAGAAAAAGAAGTTGTTACTGTCCAACGAACCAGAGTCGATCCCATTTATGGCTGGAGCAACGACGAGTTGAGGAAGGCTCAACAAGAAAGACTCCTTCAGATCCACGACAATACCAGGTTGAAAATAAAGATGTTCAGTGACCGAATGAAGACACGCTACGATATACGAGCGACAACAACAGAGTTCCAAGCAGGAGATCGGGTGTGGCTTTACAATCCCCATCGACAAAAAGGATTGTCACCGAAACTTCAACGGGACTGGGAAGGTCCATATACAGTCATTACAAAAATCAACGATGTCGTGTACCGGATACAAAAGGGAGTCAGAGGAAAACCTAAAGTTGTACATCGCGACCGGCTACATCGCTACAGTGGTGATGAGAACGATGGATTTGTTCGGGACGATCAATCCTAAGGAGGGGGCAATGTAATGTGTATACACTCTTTCAATAATAAGGGGCAACATCTAGTGGTAGTAATAGGAGAACTCGCTTCTTTAAGCATCGAGAAACATCTAGTGGCTTAGAGGGGAACTCATTCAGCGCATACAAGAACCTCGAAAGGGGTAAGCATCTAGTGATAAAGTGGAGAACTTCGTTAAGCATCGAGAAACATCTAGTGGCTTAGAGGGGAACTCATTCAGCGCATACAAGAACCTCGAAAGGGGTAAGCATCTAGTGATAAAGTGGAGAACTTCGTTAAGCATCGAGAACAACCTCGTAGATTCTCGAACCGATTTGAGGTATATAAATAGACGCTTGGAAGCGAAGCGGTTCATTATGGATTGTGAATTGCTATAAAGTAAAGACTGTGTTTAAAAGTAAAGACTGTGTTTAAAAAGTAATAATTGAAAGTGTGGAATAAAGAAATGTTGTTAGTAATTTAAATAAAGTGAATTTGTGTTTTTATTTACGAAGTGTGAATAAGTTTTAATTATCGGACCAAGCCGAATATTACAATATGTTGTTTGTTTATTTCCTAGTTGAAAAGTGAACACTTTAAATTTTAAGCTTTTAGTTATTTTCAATATCATAATTAAAATTTAGTGTGATTTCGAAATTCGATGCCCCACAAGCTAGTCAGCGGTTTGTTCTCAATTTTGGAGCAAAAAGCGTTACACTTGTGGCAGAACAAATTGAATTTGAATTGGAAGCCAATGATGGACTGTTCTAACCCATCGTGGTGGACGATTCATTTTCAGAACTTTTCTAGAGAGTTGAAGTAAATAAGTCGTTTGTTTATTTCCTAGTTGAAAAGTAAACATCTTTAGCTTAATCTTTAACACAGAAAATAAGATGATATAAGTATTGTAGATTACTCACTAAAAAGTTTTTATACTAAGATCTAAAATTTAAATTAATAGAGCTATTTAAGACCTACTTTAAGAAGCTTATACTTCATCCCATCTTAGTTAAACCTTTAAAATAGTATTTTACATTCAGTCATTAACACATAAAATATGTTAAATACATTTCAGGTTGCAGTTTGCATCCGAGTTTTCCTCATTGCCCTCGGGATTGCGTTTGAATCGTCCATTGAAACCAGTCAAAGGTAAAGATGAAATCGGCGCTGAATTGCATTGTGATCCAGCTTTTGAACCAACTGCCATTTATAAATTGTGGAATGATAGTCGCGAAGAGCATGTTGAAGGAAGGCAAGAAGATGCCGAGGAATTCCTAGGCTATGTTTTGAACAAATTAAACGATGAAATGTTGGAGGTATGGCATATTAAAAAAAAATATCTGTGAATAAAATCAATAAAGCTAAAACACGTATTAACATAGGTTATCAAATTGATTGCAAAACCAACGGTAGAACAAAACGGAAATGAACCAGCTCCTGACAACGATGAAGGACAAGTTTGGCAGGTAATCTAAAAATGAAGCATAATATTTTCTTCAATTGTTTATTAAATTTCCAAAACATTAATGTCTCTTCAGACAATCAATAATCGTAATAAGGGAATTGTAACAAGGCAAACAGATTTTGGTAAAACACCCTTGAGTGATATCTTCAGAGGGGAAACACGTTCTCGCTTGCAACGCGAAGGTGAATACTGCACCGATTCAATATCACCATTCTTTACACTTCAACTAAATATTGAGGTAAATTATTGGTTCGTATCTTTAGATGTAATCTCATGTTGAAATTTTATTTTTATATAGAAAGCTGCTTCTGTGAGAGAAGCACTCGAAATTCTTGTAGGAAGGGATCAGCTAGAAGGCGTAACGGGCAGTAAAACCAAACAAGAAGTTGTTGCTTGGCAACAAACGACTTTAGAAAAACTGCCTGTCGTATTGATATTACACTTAAAATGGTTCAATTATAGATCTGATGGATGCACAAAGATACTTAAGACCGTAGAATTTCCAGTGGAATTAAAAATTGATCCAAGTAAGCATAATATTTAATTTATTTAAAATATATTTAAATTAGTTAAGATTAAGTCCGTATAATTCTGAATATTGATCCAGTTATGAAATTCCCTTCTCACCTCAGTTACTCAATTAAAAAGAAGATTTGGACGTTATTAGGTGTTGTTTATTCCCTTCGTCATATTTGATGTTCAAATATTAAAAAAACTTTCCTGCAAAGGTCACAAGAAAACTCCCATTTTATCACCTCAATGTGTATAGAATGATCAAAAATTGTGACAGATAAATGAGTGACTTTTTCCAAAGCAGGTGTCCTGTTTCTTATTTCAGGATTCCCCGTCGAAAAAGTTACAAAACCCTCTCTAATTTTCCTTGAATTGAGTATTATAATAAACATTACTGCAAAGGTCACAAGAAAACTCCCATTTTATCACCTCAATGTGCATAGAATGATCAAAAATTGTGATAGATAAATGAGTGGCTTTTTCCAAAGCAGGTGTCCTGTGTCATATTTCAGGATCCCCCGTCGAAAAAGTTACAAAACCTTCTCTAATTTTCCTTGAATTGAGTATTTTATTAAACATTGCTGCAAAGGTCACAAGAAAACTCCCATTTTATCATCTCAATGTGCATAGAATGATCAAAAATTGTGACAGATAAATGAGTGGCTTTTTCCAAAGCAGGTGTCCTGTGTCGTATTTCAGGATCCCCCGTCGAAAAGGTTACAAAACCTCCTCTGATTTTCTTTGAGTTGAGTATTTTAATAAACATTACTGCAAAGGTCACAAGAAAACTCCCATTTTATCACCTCAATGTGCATAGAATGATCAAAAATTGTGATAGATAAATGAGTGGCTTTTTCCAAAGCAGGTGTCCTGTGTCATATTTTAGGATCCCCCGTCGAAAAAGTTACAAAACCTTCTCTAATTTTCATTGAATTGAGTATTTTATTAATCATTGCTACAAAGGTCACAAGAAAACTCCCATTTTATCACCTCAATGTGTTAAGGATGATCAAAAATTGTGATAGAAAAATGAGTGGCTTTTTCCAAAGCAGGTGTCCTGTGTCATATTTTAGGATCCCCCGTCGAAAAAGTTACAAAACCTTCTCTAATTTTCATTGAATTGAGTATTTTATTAATCATTGCTGAAAAGGTCACAAGAAAACTCCCATTTTATCACCTCAATGTGTTAAGGATGATCAAAAATTGTGATAGAAAAATGAGTGGCTTTTTCCAAAGCAGGTGTCCTGTGTCGTATTTCAGGATCCCCCGTCGAAAAAGTTACAAAACCTCCTCTGATTTTCTTTGAGTTGAGTATTTTAATAAACATTGCTGCAAAGGTCACAAGAAAACTCCCGTTTTATCACCTCAACGTGCATAGAATGATCAAAAATTGTGATAGATAAATAAGTGGCTTTTTCCAAAGCAGGTGTCCTGTGTCATATTTCGGGATCCCCCGTCGAAAAAGTTACAAAACCCTCTCTAATTTTCCTTGAATTGAGTATTTTATTAATCATTGCTGCAAAGGTCACAAGAAAACTCCCATTTTATCACCTCAATGTGCATAGAATGATCAAAAATTGTGATAGATAAATGAGTGGCTTTTTCCAAAGCAGGTGTCCTGTGTCGTATTTCAGGATCCCCCGTCGAAAAAGTTACAAAACCCTCTCTAATTTTCCTTGAATTGAGTATTTTATTAATCATTGCTGCAAAGGTCACAAGAAAACTCCCATTTTATCACCTCAATGTGCATAGAATGATCAAAAATTGTGATAGATAAATGAGTGGCTTTTTCCAAAGCAGGTGTCCTGTGTCGTATTTCAGGATCCCCCGTCGAAAAAGTAACAAAACCTCCTCTGATTTTCTTTGAGTTGAGTATTTAAATAAACATTGCTGCAAAGGTCACAAGAAAACTCCCATTTTATCACCTCAATGTGTTAAGGATGATCAAAAATTGTGATAGATAAATGAGTGGCTTTTTCCAAAGCAGGTGTCCTGTGTCGTATTTCAGGATCCCCCGTCGAAAAAGTAACAAAACCTTCTCTAATTTTCCTTGAATTGAGTATTATAATAAACATTACTGCAAAGGTCACAAGAAAACTCCCATTTTATCACCTCAATGTGCATAGAATGATCAAAAATTGTGACAGACAAATGAGTGGCTTTTTCCAAAGCAGGTGTCCTGTGTCGTATTTCAGGATCCCCCGTCGAAAAAGTTACAAAACCCTCTCTAATTTTCCTTGAATTGAGTATTATAATAAACATTACTGCAAAGGTCACAAGAAAACTCCCATTTTATCACCTCAATGTGCATAGAATGATCAAAAATTGTGACAGATAAATGAGTGGCTTTTTCCAAAGCAGGTGTCCTGTGTCGTATTTTAGGATCCCCCGTCGAAAAAGTTACAAAACCCTCTCTAATTTTCCTTGAATTGAGTATTATAATAAACATTACTGCAAAGGTCACAAGAAAACTCCCATTTTATCACCTCAATGTGCATAGAATGATCAAAAATTGTGATAGATAAATGAGTGGCTTTTTCCAAAGCAGGTGTCCTGTGTCGTATTTCAGGATCCCCCGTCGAAAAAGTTACAAAACCTTCTCTAATTTTCCTTGAATTGAGTATTTTATTAAACATTGCTGCAAAGGTCACAAGAAAACTCCCATTTTATCATCTCAATGTGCATAGAATGATCAAAAATTGTGACAGATAAATGAGTGGCTTTTTCCAAAGCAGGTGTCCTGTGTCGTATTTCAGGATCCCCCGTCGAAAAGGTTACAAAACCTCCTCTGATTTTCTTTGAGTTGAGTATTTTAATAAACATTACTGCAAAGGTCACAAGAAAACTCACATTTTATCACCTCAATGTGCATAGAATGATCAAAAATTGTGATAGATAAATGAGTGGCTTTTTCCAAAGCAGGTGTCCTGTTTCATATTTTAGGATCCCCCGTCGAAAAAGTTACAAAACCTTCTCTAATTTTCATTGAATTGAGTATTTTATTAATCATTGCTGCAAAGGTCACAAGAAAACTCCCATTTTATCACCTCAATGTGTTAAGGATGATCAAAAATTGTGATAGAAAAATGAGTGGCTTTTTCCAAAGCAGGTGTCCTGTGTCATATTTTAGGATCCCCCGTCGAAAAAGTTACAAAACCTTCTCTAATTTTCATTGAATTGAGTATTTTATTAATCATTGCTGAAAAGGTCACAAGAAAACTCCCATTTTATCACCTCAATGTGTTAAGGATGATCAAAAATTGTGATAGAAAAATGAGTGGCTTTTTCCAAAGCAGGTGTCCTGTGTCGTATTTCAGGATCCCCCGTCGAAAAAGTTACAAAACCTCCTCTGATTTTCTTTGAGTTGAGTATTTTAATAAACATTGCTGCAAAGGTCACAAGAAAACTCCCGTTTTATCACCTCAACGTGCATAGAATGATCAAAAATTGTGATAGATAAATAAGTGGCTTTTTCCAAAGCAGGTGTCCTGTGTCATATTTCGGGATCCCCCGTCGAAAAAGTTACAAAACCTTCTCTAATTTTCCTTAAATTGAGTATTTTATTAAACATTGCTGCAAAGGTCACAAGAAAACTCCCATTTTATCACCTCAATGTGTTAAGGATGATCAAAAATTGTGATAGAAAAATGAGTGGCTTTTTCCAAAGCAGGTGTCCTGTGTCGTATTTCAGGATCCCCCGTCGAAAAAGTTACAAAACCTTCTCTAATTTTCCTTGAATTGAGTATTTTATTAAACATTGCTGCAAAGGTCACAAGAAAACTCCCATTTTATCACCTCAATGTGCATAGAATGATCAAAAATTGTGATAGATAAATGAGTGGCTTTTTCCAAAGCAGGTGTCCTGTGTCGTATTTCAGGATCCCCCGTCGAAAAAGTTACAAAACCTTCTCTAATTTTCCTTGAATTGAGTATTTTATTAAACATTGCTGCAAAGGTCACAAGAAAACTCCCATTTTATCACCTCAATGTGTTAAGGATGATCAAAAATTGTGATAGAAAAATGAGTGGCTTTTTCCAAAGCAGGTGTCCTGTGTCATATTTCAGGATCCCCCGTCGAAAAAGTTACAAAACCTCCTCTGATTTTCTTTGAGTTGAGTATTTTAATAAACATTGCTGCAAAGGTCACAAGAAAACTCCCATTTTATCACCTCAATATGCATAGAATGATCAAAAATTGTGACAGATAAATGAGTGGCTTTTTCCAAAGCAGGTGTCCTGTGTCGTATTTCAGGATCCCCCGTCGAAAAAGTTACAAAACCTTCTCTAATTTTCCTTGAATTGAGTATTTTATTAAACATTGCTGCAAAGGTCACAAGAAAACTCCCATTTTATCACCTCAATGTGCATAGAATGATCAAAAATTGTGATAGATAAATAAGTGGCTTTTTCCAAAGCAGGTGTCCTGTGTCGTATTTCAGGATCCCCCGTCGAAAAAGTTACAAAACCTTCTCTAATTTTCCTTGAATTGAGTATTTTATTAAACATTGCTGCAAAGGTCACAAGAAAACTCCCATTTTATCAACTCAATGTGTTAAGGATGATCAAAAATTGTGATAGAAAAATGAGTGGCTTTTTCCAAAGCAGGTGTCCTGTGTCGTATTTCAGGATCCCCCGTCGAAAAAGTTACAAAACCTTCTCTAATTTTCCTTGAATTGAGTATTTTATTAAACATTGCTGCAAAGGTCACAAGAAAACTCCCATTTTATCACCTCAATGTGCATAGAATGATCAAAAATTGTGACAGATAAATGAGTGGCTTTTTCCAAAGCAGGTGTCCTGTGTCGTATTTCAGGATCCCCCGTCGAAAAAGTAACAAAACCTTCTCTAATTTTCTTCGAGTTGACTATTTAAATAAACATTGCTGCAAAGGTCACAAGAAAACTCCCATTTTATCACCTCAATGTGCATAGAATGATCAAAAATTGTGATAGATAAATGAGTGGCTTTTTCCAAAGCAGGTGTCCTGTGTCGTATTTTAGGATCCCCCGTCGAAAAAGTTACAAAACCTTCTCTAATTTTCCTTGAATTGAGTATTATAATAAACATTACTGCAAAGGTCACAAGAAAACTCCCATTTTATCACTTCAATGTGCATAGAATGATCAAAAATTGTGACAGATAAATGAGTGGCTTTTTCCAAAGCAGGTGTCCTGTGTCGTATTTCAGGATCCCCCGTCGAAAAAGTTACAAAACCTCCTCTGATTTTCTTTGAGTTGAGTATTTTAATAAACATTGCTGCAAAGGTCACAAGAAAACTCCCGTTTTATCACCTCAATGTGCATAGAATGATCAAAAATTGTGATAGATAAATAAGTGGCTTTTTCCAAAGCAGGTGTCCTGTGTCGTATTTCAGGATCCCCCGTCGAAAAAGTTACAAAACCTCCTCTGATTTTCTTTGAGTTGAGTATTTTAATAAACATTGCTGCAAAGGTCACAAGAAAACTCCCGTTTTATCACCTCAATGTGCATAGAATGATCAAAAATTGTGATAGATAAATAAGTGGCTTTTTCCAAAGCAGGTGTCCTGTGTCGTATTTCAGGATCCCCCGTCGAAAAAGTTACAAAACCTTCTCTAATTTTCTTCGAGTGGAGTATTTAAATAAACATTGCTGCAAAGGTCACAAGAAAACTCCCATTTTATTACCTCAATGTGCATAGAATGATCAAAAATTGTGACAGATAAATGAGTGGCTTTTTCCAAAGCAGGTGTCCTGTGTCATATTTCAGGATCCCCCGTCGAAAAAGTTACAAAACCTTCTCTAATTTTGTTTAAGTTGAGTATTTTATTAAACATTGCTGCTAAGGTCACAAGAAAACTCCCATTTTATCACCTCAATGTGCATAGAATGATCAAAAATTGTGATAGATAAATGAGTGGCTTTTTCCAAAGCAGGTGTCCTGTGTCGTATTTCAGGATCCCCCGTCGAAAAAGTTACAAAACCCTCTCTAATTTTCCTTGAATTGAGTATTTTATTAATCATTGCTGCAAAGGTCACAAGAAAACTCCCATTTTATCACCTCAATGTGCATAGAATGATCAAAAATTGTGATAGATAAATGAGTGGCTTTTTCCAAAGCAGGTGTCCTGTGTCGTATTTCAGGATCCCCCGTCGAAAAAGTAACAAAACCTCCTCTGATTTTCTTTGAGTTGAGTATTTAAATAAACATTGCTGCAAAGGTCACAAGAAAACTCCCATTTTATCACCTCAATGTGTTAAGGATGATCAAAAATTGTGATAGATAAATGAGTGGCTTTTTCCAAAGCAGGTGTCCTGTGTCGTATTTCAGGATCCCCCGTCGAAAAAGTAACAAAACCTTCTCTAATTTTCCTTGAATTGAGTATTATAATAAACATTACTGCAAAGGTCACAAGAAAACTCCCATTTTATCACCTCAATGTGCATAGAATGATCAAAAATTGTGACAGACAAATGAGTGGCTTTTTCCAAAGCAGGTGTCCTGTGTCGTATTTCAGGATCCCCCGTCGAAAAAGTTACAAAACCCTCTCTAATTTTCCTTGAATTGAGTATTATAATAAACATTACTGCAAAGGTCACAAGAAAACTCCCATTTTATCACCTCAATGTGCATAGAATGATCAAAAATTGTGACAGATAAATGAGTGGCTTTTTCCAAAGCAGGTGTCCTGTGTCGTATTTTAGGATCCCCCGTCGAAAAAGTTACAAAACCCTCTCTAATTTTCCTTGAATTGAGTATTATAATAAACATTACTGCAAAGGTCACAAGAAAACTCCCATTTTATCACCTCAATGTGCATAGAATGATCAAAAATTGTGATAGATAAATGAGTGGCTTTTTCCAAAGCAGGTGTCCTGTGTCGTATTTCAGGATCCCCCGTCGAAAAAGTTACAAAACCTTCTCTAATTTTCTTCGAGTTGAGTATTTAAATAAACATTGCTGCAAAGGTCACAAGAAAACTCCCATTTTATCACCTCAATGTGTTAAGGATGATCAAAAATTGTGACAGATAAATGAGTGGCTTTTTCCAAAGCAGGTGTCCTGTGTCGTATTTTAGGATCCCCCGTCGAAAAAGTTACAAAACCTCCTCTGATTTTCTTTGAGTTGAGTATTTTAATAAACATTGCTGCAAAGGTCACAAGAAAACTCCCGTTTTATCACCTCAATGTGCATAGAATGATCAAAAATTGTGATATATAAATAAGTGGCTTTTTCCAAAGCAGGTGTCCTGTGTCTTATTTCAGGATCCCCCGTCGAAAAAGTTACAAAAGATTATCTAATTTTCTTCAAGTTGAGTATTTTAATAAACATTACTGCAAAGGTCACAAGAAAACTCCAATTTTATCACCTCAATGTGAATACGATGATCAAAATTTGTGATAGAAAAATAAGTGACTTTTTCTAAAGCAGGTATTCTGTTTCTATTTTTGCAGAAGCCCTTGTCGAAAAAGTTATAAACTTTTCTTATGATGTGTTTAAAAGTGGACCATTATATTGATTTATATCGGCCATCTATTGTTTTTCGTTGTAAATAAATTGTCGGTAGAATTTAAACATCTTTTTTATTGGGTAACTGAGTTTGAGTAATAAGGGATTCGTCCCTATTATACGTTCTGAAGAAATACGAATCTATGTTTTCTCTTGAATTTTTAGTTGTATCATTTAGTTGTAAGATTCAAGCCCTTAACAAGTTTATTAAATCGTAAAATTAATTTTACTCTCCAGAAATCCTTTCATCAAAGAAATACTCCCAAAAACAACGCGTCTATCGTCTTTTCGCTGTTGTTTATCACGATGGTAAGGAGGCATCAAAAGGTCATTACGTCACCGATGTCTATCACACAGGATATTCAAGTTGGTTGCGGTTCGATGATAGTACAGTTAAACCAGTTAGTGAACACAACGTGTTGCGTCCCAGAATTCCACGGGTACCCTATCTACTGTATTACAGACGTTGTGATACGATGCCCAATTTACCACAATCCGCCAATACAACGCTTCAAGCTAATGCCAATGCGAATAAGTAGTAAGATTAAAATATATAAATATTAAATATTTTAGGTTAGAGATACATTTTCATAGGTGACTGCATGGTTAAAAAAAAGAAAAAGAATAAGTTTTGAGTTCATAAAATTATAGAATGTTATTATTATGAAACATTAGAAAATAAGGTATGTGTAATATTATAACCAGTTCAGATAGGTTTTTAACTAAAATAACGGGATATTAGTTTTGTATGTATAGTTTTTTTTTTAATTTTTATTTTAAGAATCAATATTTTATGTGGATGGTATTATTTAAACAATTAACAAATAATTAAAGAAAGCTACATAATTATGCTTTTAGCACTAGTTAGGAATTATTCACTGACTAACTTTAATTAATTGGGCATACAAATTAAATACAAAATAATTTTGTTTTTATAAAGTTGTTACATAGAGTTTTTCTACTCTATATTTTATTGTTAGAAAAAGAATAAAATCTTTATTACCATTTATGTATGTATCTTTAAACACAAAACAAAGCAACAAAATATCATTTTTATAAAATAAAATGCAATTTTATTGTTAAGTGAACTGTATATAGGATATTACAAAAACGAGAAAACGAGATCCGGGAATTATGATGAAAACATGAAGAACATAATTATATAAGTGTATCTATACCATAATAACATAATGGATATTATGCTCTGTAAATAATGAATTATGTTGTATTAAAAATAGATTTAACTTTTTACAAAAGAAAAACAAAAACTTATCGATTACTAAAATACAAAATCCATACATGCTAATGTCGTGTGTTAATCTGTATCTAGATAATACATAAATATGTATAACACTTAACAATTAAATTTTATGTATTTTATTTCCAATTTCTCACAATTTTATTTAATGTTCACAATCAACTAGACTGACTCATAAAAAGAAGAGTATAATTTTGTTTTCCTTTTCCTTTTATTTTTTAATTTTGCAAAATCAAATCAAAATCAAAAAAATATAATCAATAAAACAGCAAAGATTTTAAAGCCATTTATAGTTTTTCTTAAATACATACTTTTGTTGGTTACCATCATCATGCAACTGGTTTGCGCTATGAACCTTGAAAAAAAGTCCACTATATTAATAATGTAACTCACAATTTTTTGTTTATTTTTTTTTAAGCTTAGATAGAATGTCATGAAAAATACAATTTTTATTTTAACTAAAAACAAAAATATATGTATTTTAATTACTATAACAACCAATTCAATGTTTTGGAAGAGTATAAAATGTTATTTAACTTTGTAAACATTTTTATTGTAAATAATAAATTGCTAGAATAAAATGAATACAATTTTAACATAGCTTTTAGAATTAGCTTTATCAGTTGAGTATGTGTCTTTTTTTTTTTTAATTATTTTTAAAATTAAAATGTTGAATTTTTATTTTAAATTTGCTGTACAAAAAATATAAATCAAAAACGATAATAGCATGTAAAAAATATAATGTGAAAACGTAAAAGTAAAAGTAACAAAAAAGAAAAACGATATAATTTTTTAATTTTGTAAATAGTCGGTCATGCTTAATGTGTATAAAAAACATAAAAACATTTAAAAATAATATAAGAAGAAGAAGAGGTTATGTTATTATGTAATTGTTATGATTTTAAAGCACTTTACTTGTTGATTCAGGAAGAAACAAAACAAAAAATATTTTAAAATCAGGTTTTAACATTAAAAAAGGCAACACTTGTAAGAATGTATTCTTTAATTTAGTAAGACGACTTTTGTATGAAGGAGGGTCAAAAACAGATGACTAAAAGTCACGGAATTAAAATTTGTACCGATATTGTGTAAAGGCTTTGACAGTGCCTTAAACAAAATATGGGCTAATAATTGACTTACAGGTTTCTATATATTATTTTGAAAGTTATTACTTTTTTTTTAGTTTTTATTTATTTATGTTTATGAAAGTTGAATTATTTGAGTAATTTTAATATTCGAAAAATATATTAAAGAATTATTTATCCTTATTACGGTAGTCATTATAATGGGACCAATTATAGCTATCATTGGGCAGGTTCAGACGACATGAGGGACTTGAAGGCATGTAGGGCAAGTTTCTAAAATGTATTGGGTACCTGCCGAAAAATTGCATTACAATCAAGGCTTTAGACTTAGTCAAGTTCATCCTTCACAACATTAATCATAAAAAGGAATGGTTAGGAGTTGTAAGTCACTAATTTATTTATTTTTAGTCAAGAGAAATCCCCCTTACTTTTAAATAAAGTAGGTATATTTGTGTCAAAATATAATCTGGCAACATTAGTTCATTTTTTTTTTTTTTTTTTAAGTAAGTAAGTAATTTTATTTACAAATAATTAATTAATACATACAATTTTACACAATAATGCATGGTTATTCGCCGTCTGCCCGTAGTTCATTTATTAATTTTTTGTCTAACTTCATTTAAATATTTATATACAAAATTTCGTTGTAAAATTAGAAATGAAATCAGTACCATACAAAATAATAAATTTGTTGCTTCTGTAAGTAGTTTTTTGTTCTGCTATTTTCTGAGCGGGCAACTGAAGATAAAGGTTAGTGAAGTAAAGTTCCAAATTTGAGTTTAATGAAACCTGAACAACTAGATTTCTAAATTTACGTTAAAACAGTTGACTGGAAATGAACTCCCTTATGCTGCCTTCCCATTGGCTTACATCATTGAAACCAATCATTGAAATCCCCAAACAATTTTATATAAATCTGTCATTTTAACTGAATAAAAATCACAAATTAGTTAAATTTTTTGACAAAATAAAATAAGTTGTCCAGGAAAATAAATTACTATCAGGAAAATAGAATAATTTTCCAGTTTATATTTCTAAGATTTCTGAGTATTTTTCTCAGACAGATTGACAAGGTAGGAGAATGAAATATACACACAATTCTCACCCAGCAATCAAATTAGTTTTCTTTCTACATTTTAAAATTTTGCGAATGAATTTTTGAGAAACCGAAACATACAAATTCGGTTCTTAGATTTCTGACAACAAATGTTAGAAGTCTTGTGTGGGAGTACGGAAATCTCTGAGATTCTAGAAATATAAACTGGCCAAATGTATTTTTAACAAAAAGCAAACAATTCTTTGTGTAATTTCCAATAGATTAAATTTCTAATCATCGAACAACACATTTTCCGGATTGGTTTCAATGATAGCTATAACTGACCCCGAATATTGAGAAGCTTTTTTTATTTTATTTGAACTTCGACATCATTGCCTTGTCGTTTTTCACTCCTTTCTAAAAGAGGTTACATCTAGTGAGTGACCCAAAAAAGTCTTATTTTTGTGATTTTATTTTTTGGGATAATGATCTAATGTTTGTAACTGCTTTTTCATAGTTGATGTGTTTCATAATGTTTGTATTGTAAAAAGTCACAAATATAGCATATAGTAATATTAAAAAAAAAACTTTTTCTTTAACTTTGTCAATATTAATTTGTAATCCAAAATCCAAATGTTTTATCTAGGCTTAAATCCAAGAATTTAAGAAAGTAGGCAACATTTCGAGTAAATCGGTTCAGGAATTTTTTTTTAGTGTCGAGTTTACCGATTTTGAAAAAAGCAGTTAAAAAAACAATAGTTAAAGTTTGCTGTTATTCGCACGGACAGACTGTAGACAGTAAAATTGGCTGCTCGATTGTGACCGGATCTTTATAAAAATGTCCTACGAATAGAATCTATCGAAAATTAAAAATCAATTTTGTCGAAGATTCTGAGTAGATGTAACCCCCCCCCCCCCTTTCAATCGACTTCCGTAATGAGGGCAATTGGCAACTAAAACGATATTGATTAAGTTATTATTTGCTGTATGTATTTGTATTTTATTTGTAAAATTTATAATTTTTTTACTAAAAAAAATATTTTACTACTTTGCTGGACAATGACAATACTAGTTTAATTATTATTTTTAATTTCTTTTTTAAACATTAAATTTATTTGAAGTGTTTCCTCTAAAAAAAAACCTTATTCATTTTAAGCCTCTTTTTCAATGAAGATGTTAAAATAATTTTTTTTTTTAATTTTTACAAAATCGCTTAAGAAAATCTAATAAAAGCTTATATTTTCATGAAATACTTTTGAAGGTTCAAATTTTGGCATTCATTTATATTACGCATAGTTTCTTTTTTTAATTAAACAAGCAACAAAAACATCCCCTTTTTTTATATTTCAACCGTAATTTTATCGGTAAAAAGCCTTAATTTAGTACAAAACTTATCTAATACCTTGAGAATAAACAAGAAAAACCTTTTATTTTCTTATCTTCTATTCAATTTTTTTAACAAACAAAAATTCTTTCCGACTGTTTTCAAATATTTATTATGTTATATCAATTTTTATTTTGCTTAAAATTAAAATACTATATATTATATATACTAAATATAAAACAACAAAATTAAACTAAATCAATAAAATCAAAGCTTACTTGAAAAGTAAAAAAAAAACAAAAAACAAAAAAAAAATATTAATTATTATTAAGGCATAAATCCAGAATTATTATATTATATGTAAACATTCATATTTATATGTTATAAATATAAGCTGAATTAAAAAAATAGATTATTATTAATAAAACAAAAAAATAAATATTTATGTATTTAAATAGTCCTTATATAATATTCAAAGAAATTAATACAAAAATATAAATCATCAAATATATTAAATTAAAATAAACAACAAAAAAAGAAAACAACAAATTATTTTACTATTAAATAAAAACAAATATAAAAATATTTAAATAAAGGAAATACAAAACAAAACAAAAAACAAAAATATTTAAGATAATGTGCCAATCTACAATAGAAGTCTACTGAATTATAACTGAAGAATTGGTAAATTTGCATGAGTGTATAAACTTTTTACTTTTATAAAATAAAAACAAAGAAGACAAAAATAAAAACAAAATAACGTGCAAAACAAATTAAATAAGGTTAACTAGCAACGGCAATGTCAAAAGAGAATTAAAAAAAAAATAAACAAAAAACATACGAAACAATTTATTTAAATAGGTTTATTTTTTGTAATAAATATAAGTCGATTGTTTAAAAACAGTTATACATACATATTATATTTAAAAAAATAAAAATAAAAATAAACATTAATATACATAAATCAATAGAAATAAAAACCGTTCCTAACACGAAGCAAAACTAGCATACAAAATAAAAATGGAACATTTTTGCTACGAGAACTAATTTAGATACAAAAATAAATAATAATATCTTAAATTAAATAACAAAAAACTTTATATATACATAACAATTAATCTTATTAATATAACTTTTTTTTTATTTGTTTTAAGTTTAAATTTAATACATTGTGTATGTAATTTTTGTTTTGTTTCATAGAGAGTTGTGGTTCTTGTGTTAAAATGGTTGAATATTAATTCTATTTTATAATGTTTTAATTATTATTATTAATTTTAAATTGTTAAAGAAAAAACAAAAATCGAAGTGATATAAGTTGTTGGGGTGAAATGATTTATTTAGTTAATTTATTTCCAAGGAAAGTGTTGACTAATAATTTTATTTTTGGTGTTTTTAAAAAATGTTATTGGCTTTTTTTGAATATCGACTATAGTAGTTTTTTGTTTTTAAATTTCAATTGGCTTGCTTATAAACTTTTTCTTCACCTTATGTTTAGGCCCTATAAAAAGTTTAGGTTACTAATTTTAAAGGTATTAACTAGAGTACCTTAGGAGATTTATTTCATTTAAATAATAACTGATTGAGGTAATTGCCACATTTAAAACAAAAAAATCTTCATGCTTAAACAAAATTCTTAATTTTATTTTTCAATCGAATTTCATAATAAATACGTTGATCTGAATACATGAAAGATTTAAACCGTTAAAGAAAATGGAAAAAAGTGGACAGATTGACATTGGCTGTGTTGTCATACTTCGAGTTTTAATTTTTAAAAATAAAACAAATAAAATAATTTTACTTCTATTCTCTTGTTTTAATTAAACATTATATTATTTCCTATATCAGCCGACTTAATTAGTTTTTATTTAATCAGAGACATTTTATGTTTTACTAATCATATCATTCCATTTAAAGTTATCTTATATTCTAACCAACCACATGACATTTTTTCTTTTTTTAAATAAAATTATAATACTTTTTCCGACAATCAAAACATTACTTGCATTGAAACACAAGATTCATTTAAAATACTTTATTTTTTGTTAATTGCAAATTAAATAATTATTATTTAATGTCGATTTATTATCGACGACGGACGTCCCAATTTTGTTTATTTTACAAGCTTTAGTTGTTTTTATTTTAATTTTTGAAAAACCAGTTGTTCAAATTGTCCATTTAGAACATAAACATAAAGTAGATTTTTAGTAGAAGAAAAGATTTAAATAAAAAAAATAACTAAATTGTTGGGGAACTTTTATTTTTTATTTAAAAGCCAAGCTTAACAAAGAAAAATTATTAAAAAAAAGAAAAACAATTCATTAAATATTATATATACATTATACGCCTTCATTATATCTTAAAATAAATTTAAACAAAAAACAAATAAAACAAAAATATATGACAAGACAAAAAAATGTTTAAAAAACGAACAAAATTAAAAAAAAAAACAAACAAATACACATTATAATAAATACAACAATTTTTACTAGAAATCAAAAAATATTAATGAATAAACATAAAAAATATATATAAAATAAATGAAGTTAATCTAATAAATTGGCAAGTGCACTTATCATAATTAAAAAACAAATAAATTAATAAATAAAATAAAATAAAAACAACAAAAGAAAAAATACTAAACCATTTATGTAATACGGTAATAATTTTATGGATAAAACAAAATTAATTATATAGAACAAACAAAAAAATACAAAAAAAAAATAAACAAAAAAATATAAAATATTATAATAAATTATAGACAAATTAAAATATTTGATTGAAAATATATATATATATAAAAAAATAATTAAGGTGTTTTATTTCCATTATAAATTGATTTTAAACATTTGAATAAATTTCGGGTTGCAAATTTTAGAAAAACATTAAGAATGATAAATGGAATTCTTTTTTTTTTGATTATTGGAACATAATTCATTGGAGTTGGATAAATTTTTAAATTAAGTTTGGTGAAATTTATAAATAGAGGATGCATTGTAAACGACCACTTTTTGCAAAAGAAATATTCTGGGGACTCTGAAAAGCCTTATCCTGACGAGAAATTTGATAAACAAGAGAAGTCATGTTTTAAAATCCGCGAAAACTACATAGAGGTTAGTCTGAGCACCTTAAAGCTAATGAACCAAGCATACTTCAATAGGAGACGAAGTTTTAGTATACATCAAGGTTTGGTGTTATCTAATCCTAACTATACGTGTCGTGATTCCAAAGGCTTAAAAGGAAAAACCCTCAAATATTCCATGAAGGCCATTGGGGTTCATCTCGTTCAAAACAACTCGCAAGGCGGTAAGTTTGGTTAACAAAAATAGTGTAGTGTAAATTCACAAACGCATCACTGCAGAGAGGATTTGCGATCATCCCTGTAGCACGTTCATAAACGTAAACAATTGGCATCACTTAAAATGTCAATTGTTCATTATTGCAAAGTTCGGTAAATTGATGCGCAAATATAAAAAAAAAATCAAGAATTTTCTTGATAAGTTGTTGATGCCGACGCGATTTGGAGCAAAAACGGCGGAAAAAGACAATGAAAAGTATTTAATCAAATTCTAAATTGTTTATAAATTAATAAATTTGATGAATTTCAGGGAATATTTTACCACCGCACAAATTAAACTACTAATAGAAACCAGATTAAAATATGAAGGTGAATTTATTGCCTAATTTTTTTACTATTAATTTACTAATCAAAGTTAATATTGTGGAGAAAAGTTCTAGAAGAAATAAAATGTGTGGCTCCAGATTTTAATTAGAATGAGGGTTTTTATTAGTATCACATCCATCATAAAGCAAAAGTTGTTTTTAAACGTAAAACTTTTTGTCAATCAGCATCGCATCGTAATCAGTTGATCAACGATCAGCATCGCAAAAAAGCAGTGATGCCTAATCACTTCCAAAAAATTTGACGTTTCTGAATTTACCCATTTCGACCAACAAATCGAAACCTTTTCTGCAAAGTGTAAAATTTGCCAAACTAAAGCAGTCGATTTACCAAAAGAGTATAACAGCGGGCTGCCATCAAATGAGCCGTGGACTGGACTTCAATTTTGCCAGACCACTAGATTGTCGCATGTGGTTTATTTTTGTTATCTAATACTTTAAATTTCCTTTTATTCAGTACAACACTAAATGACAATTCCCAGGAAAAATGTCCCTTTTCCCATCTCTCAGGTAAAGGTAAAATATATAGTGGGAAAAGAAGAATATAAAGAAGAATTATCATGGAAAAAGAATTGTGGTCCGAAAAAGTTCATTATAGAGGCCGATGCTCTTTAAAAATAAAAAAGTTTATACCTACATACATCTTCGTTATCAAAAAAAATCTCCCGTGGCAACTTCCGATTTTTGTCTGACGTTTATGAATAATGAACATTCTGTGACTATTTAAAATCGTACTCAAGCAGGCCTGCACCACGGTTTCCACTTGAAAAAAAATTGCATGACCAAAGCTGAAAATAAAATGACCAATCATACCAAAAAAGGACCAAAATAATTTGTGTCCGCAATGGCTTTTAACTTCCCATAGAAAGTTATTGTAATCAGTCCGATTTCTTGAATTGAAAATTTTGACATTTCTCGACGTTTCAAGGTTTTTAGAGTCTAATTACAGCCCTATTACGGTTGTCAATTATCAATACGCTAGTTGACATTTTTCAATGAAATTGATGAATTGGTATTATCGTTGTCAGCAATCAAATTTTTTGATAAACTGTGAACGCTCTTCATAAATTAGATCTATTGTGAATGATTCAAATTGACAGACTTGGTATTATGGTTGTCAAAATATTTGTTGATTATCAAATTTTCAGTCAATCACAAATTCCTTGTTGATAAAATATTTTACGGATCGCGAAAGCCAAAAGCATGTCTACTATTGAACTGTTTTTCGGTGAAAATGAAATTGAAGAAGAAAATACTTTGGAGCAAGCAAAGATTCGAAGAAAACTACTTCCATCTCGACTTGTATTTTGTATTTTAAATAAATATTACTTATTTCTTTTCCAATTGGACTTTTTACACAATACATTAAGTGGAATTGTGCAGAAAATAAACAAGCCATAAAGTTCAGCTTTTTGTTGAATTAAAAAACATGATCAACTGTCATTTTGACGTAAGTAGACTTGACTTAATAGTAAGGGAGATTTTTCTTGACTAATTTTCCAATCCACGTTCCAAAAAATTTGCCTTAATTGGAAGGCAATTTTTTGGCAGCTGACCAATCAAATACTAGAAACTTGCCTTACTTTCAAGTCAATTATGTCGTCTGAACCTGCTGCGCTGTCCTGTGGGAGTGGATTCGAAGACTTTCCGGGCCGGAGCATTGGTTTCCATGCGCTCTACGTGACCCAGCCATCTTAGTCGTTGGACTTTTACCCTTCTGGCTAAGTCTACGTCGCTGTACAGCCCGTACAGCTCGTCGTTCCATCTTCTCCTCCACTGCCCTTCGATGCATACGAGACCGTAGATCACGCGAAGAATTTTTCTCTCGAAACGACCCGAGGTGCTTTCATCCGCTGTTGGGTTTTTCAATTACATTTATTTTTTTTTAAGGGAAGAAGAATCTGCGGGTAAAATGTGGTTAAAATTAAACTTTTAATTTAAACAAGAATTCTCATAAAAAGCAAACAAAAATGAAGTGTCGAGGACTCTGCTCTTTGAAATTTCGAAATTTGATCTATTCTTTTTTGGTGTCTTGGATACCAACAAAAAATTTCTCACGGTGGCCATTTTTGATTTATGTCTTACGTTTATGAAGATTCAGTGACAATCTTTCTTTCTTTCTGATGAAAGCTATGTCCAATTCTGGGGAATTGAATTTTTCCTGCGTTTGTATTACTAAACGTGTGTGTTAAAAGTTTAGCTGAATGATAATATCGTTTTGTGTAAAAAAGTAGTCACGATCGAAATGTGAATCACTGTTTACTCGAATTGATATGTGCACATAAATAAGTCTTCTGGATGTTTCGAATTTATATATGTATTTATTGAAAGAGTGGGAATGATAAAAACATCAATATTAAATAACTTCAAGTGGAATTTCGGATAAGAAACATTTTAAACCATATGGTGGACAGCCCAAATTCATCTAAAAGTTAGGTAAGTGTATTTATTTTTTATATTGTATTTTAAAAGTGTATGTTATTATTTATTAAATACGTTAAGTTTACAATATTTACTTAAATCGAAATTAAAAACTAACATAATTTCAACTACTTATATATAGCAAAAAAATTAAATTAAAAGCTTGAAGATTTGAGATTTTCATATATAGGGTCCGCGATCTAACGTTCAACAAGTGCTTATTTCGTGAATGGTAACACTTAGCTCATGTCCGATTTGACAGTTAATCAGTTTTATCCTTCCGCTGAACGAATATGGTTGTGTATACGCTTAAACAACGCTGGTAACAACGCTTAGAGAAGATGTCGATTTTGCCAAAAACAATCATCTTTTCAGATGAAGCTCATTTTGACCTTGGCGGGTATGTTAATAAGCAAAATTGTCGCATTTGGGGCACATAAAACCCGCACGCATACATTGAAAATCCAATACACCCAAAACGAGTCACTGTTTGGTGCGAATTTTGGTCCAGAGGCTTAATGGGGCCATTTTTCTTCGAAAATGGGCAAGGAGTTATCGGGCCATGTTGAACGAATTTTTGTTCACAAAAATTGAAGAGGAGGATATTGGCAACATTTGGTTTCAACAGGACGGCGCGCGGCGCTACGTGCCAGACAGCCGATGTTTTTATAGCATTTTCAAAAAAAAAGAAGTTATTTGGCAGACTCTTTAGAATCAATGAGAATAGAGAATTTGTTAAATTTTCTGATTAATAAATTGATGTTATTGTAGTTTGTTTTATTGGTTATAAAGTAAATAGTAATGGGTGTTTTTTTAGAGGTATAGAACTTTAAGTGGGCAACACAATTTTAACAGATAGCCATTTTTTCAACTGTCAAGTGATAAAATTTTAGCTTTGTTTGAAATTTTTCAAATTGTGTAAATTTATTTATTTATCATGGTGACATTTTTTTTCATAAGCGTATTTCATTTAGCTATCAATCTCACTTTTGGTTGAATGGTTACAATGGTCAATAAAGAAAACTGCCCTATTTGAAGTGGCGATAAACCTCAAGTCTATGTTGAGACAGCGTTACATCCACAAAAACTGACTGTTTAGTGCGATTTATGGGTTGGTGGAATAATTGGTCCGTACTTCTTTAAAAACAATAATGGCCAGAACGTTTCAGCCATAATTACTGCCTTTTTCGTTCCTCAATTGAACAACTATAATGTACAGGAGCTGTGGTTTTATTAAACATTTGGTAACCGTATAGTTTTACGTTACGGACCTGTGAATTAGCCTCCAAGATCGTACGAATTAACGTTATTTCGCTTGAATTTTCTCTGTGAGGATAAAGGAAGCCGATAGTCTTAAGTCTACACCGATAAATCCGAATCAATTGATAACTTGAAGGACAATATTCGCCTCGTTTTTGCCTTTATACTACTAAAAATTTTAGAGAAAGCCATCGGAAATTGGATCTTCAGAAAAGGCTAGGCCTGAGGTAGCCATGGCGGTCATTTGCTAGAAATCAGAATAAAGTAAAGGTCATTACAATTTAAAAAAAATAATCATTATTTTATCCGATTTAATATTATGCCTCTTAAAAAACACCCTTTACTAACACTGCATTAAATGATGAGCCAGATGAGCGCATTCTTGTACTCTCAATTTGTTGGTCTTAATAAAAAGCTGCTATTAAGCTTCCTTAGAAAGAGATCTGATTGTGTAAGATTTAAGGTTTTTGCCAAACTTCATAAATAGTCAAATGGAGACTCATAACTAATTAGAATTTCCGTAAATTAAGAGAGTTACTAAGAACATTTATAAATAGTAAAATCATTATATAATTTTTTTTTTTCAGAACTAGTTTTTGTTTTAAAAACACAGTGTTATGAACTTTTTAACGTTTTTAATTAGGAATATTTTGAAATGTCAAAATCCAATTATTCGAATTCAGTACTTGAAAATCTTTTAGAAAGATATTTTTCATTTTTGAAACACAAAGAAAGCATTAAAAATGTAGAGAAACTCAATTCACTTGTTATTTTAAGGACAACGTCTAACATTCCCTATCAAAAGCTTCCGTTTTGAATTTCAAATGTTGGCTACTATGAACTTAACGAAAAACTTCATGAAAAAGACAAAACATAGCTTTACAAAAGCGAATGACAAAGAAAGCAATACCAAGTCTCCATTAAATACATATGAAAAATCCTTGACGTATACCATAAACAACAACAACACAAATCAAAAAGTCTACAAAGCTTTCAAGCTCAAAATGCTCATAATCGCAGGACTCCACTCCAACTACAAAACTTTCTCATACACAAGACATCAACAACACAAAACATCCTTTCGCATACCAAAACTCACTGAAAAGAGAAATTCACAAAACTGTCAATTCAAACAAAAACCAACCAAAAATTCCAACACAGGGGTTTTTTGGAGAAATTGCATTGATATTGATTGCCCAAAAAATATAAAATGTCTCTCTCTTTCTCTCTCCTGCCATCAGCACAGCAGGCCATCAGGGAGTCGAATCCTTGTTAAAAAACCAGCAAAACCAGGAACATAAACGAATCCTATTCTTGTTATTTTATATCGTCGAAGTCGTCCTCGTCGTCGTTGTACTCATCTCTTGCTGTATCGTTAAATTCACCATCTTTTCGTTTAGTTTTCCTCTGACTGTTTAGGGCGGTTCCGCAGGCAGGCAGACCAGTAAGACGTGCAAAAGAAAAAATAAAAAAGAAAACGGATAAAATTAAATAATTTAGATTAAGCTAAATATTTAATTCATAAATCGTTTGTTAAAAAATAAAGTAATTCATTTTTCTTTAAATAAAATAATTAAAAACTTTGGAAATTTTCCAAAAACCAACAAGAAAAAAAAAACAAATTCCTTGAATGATGGGAAAGTGTTTTCTTGGATGAAAATTCCTAAACGAACGATTTTCCGCAGAACAAATGCAAAAATAAAAGTGTGTGAAAAAAGAAAAATATGGAAATCCAAGGATATTTTTGAGTTTCTAAATTAAAAGCATTTATTAGAAATATGAATAAACGATTAATTTAAGTTTTGTGTCTATTGGAAAAGAACATTTTTGTAAAAAAAATTCTTCTTCTGTTTTCTGTGTGTGTATGTGGGGAGTCCTTTTCCACCTCCCCCCTCATCACCAAAAATTTACTTCTTAACAAAAAAATAGAAACAAAAATGAATATTTTTCCCTGCCAAGGAATCTCCTAATTGTATCTTCTTTTTTTCTTAAATATCTTTCTCTCGAAAAAGGACCTTTTTCCTTTTTTTTTTTGAAGTTATATAAAGTGAGAAAAATAACGTTTTCCAAATTATATATTCTTCTTCGATAAGAAAGGAAAGAAAAATAACATGTCTCGAAGGAAAATATAAAAGCCATTATACCTATGTCCTCCCTTTTGCAGGTACACAGGCACTTTCTTCTGTATTTTAATCATAATCGTCTTGTAGAAGACGTAAAGTTTACATAGAAACCTGCTGAAAACCCCTTGTCTCGTCTCGTGTCGTCTCGTTGCCTGTTCCAAGGATCTAAAGAGCTAAAGAGCTATAACAAGCCAACGACACAAAACCGACCGAACAACCGACCGACAACTTGGACGACAAATCTAATATTCGATGTGATTGGACTTCAAAAAAAGAAAAAAAAAAGGATATACAAAAAGGACAATAGTGTTCAAGAATCAGGATCAAAAAATCAAAATCAGTGAAACTCAAGTGAAAGTCAAAGTATCCTGCAGTGTGTGAAAGTGTTTCGAAAACAATTGGTCGCAAAAAGCTGAATTAAAACGTTTGTAATAATTTAAGTGCAGAAATACCTACCTCGATAGTTATCGTCCTGTCCAGCAAGCAGCAAGGAAAAACAGCAAACAGAAAGGAGCAAAGCAATAAAGCAGCTCATTCAACATTTATCTCATCAAGTTACATATTTCTGTTTTGCTGAATTTTGAATTTTAGAATCCTGTGAGTCTGCTTGAGCTTCAGCTTCAGTTTCAGCTTCTGCTTCTGCATCTGCGGCGACATCGACATCAACGACAACGGAAACGGAAGGAGCGAAAGAGAGCGCGAGTAATCTAATGAGAAATAAAGGATAAAAAGGATAACATAGAAAAAAGAGCAGAGAGTGTATAGTTTTTGTGTGAGTGGAGTGTAGTGGAGTTGTGTCCTGTTCATACTGTTCACTGTGCTGTTATTCTGCTCAGCTCAGCTCAAGTCAGCTCAGTTCAGCTCAGCTCATATATTGCCTTTGCCGTTATTCCTCGTTCCTCGTTTTCGTATTCGTTATCGTAACTTTGATATTTTCTTTTTGTGTTTTTGATTCTCTTAATTTTTTTGTGTGTGTGTTAATCCTGCTGGCTAAAGGCTAAAGGCTAAAGGCTAAGGAAAAGGAAAAACTACGCTCTGATTGTTTTGTGCCTTTTAGCGTTCGTCTTATACGCGAGTGCGAGTGTTTTCCTTCATCCTTTTCGTTTTTCTTCTCTGCCTTCGTCTTCGTTCAAATGTTTGCTCAAAGTGAAAATCATAACAAGAACACAATAGAATTTTTCTAAAATATACATTTTGCAGGAGCAACAAAAATAAGAATAAATAAAAATAATACAAAAAAAAAAAACGATTATGCAAAGGATTAAGCTTTTCGTGGCAGGAATTGAAATGTGTTTGTGAAGTTTTCCACTTGCACGAGGTCCTTTTTTAATCGCATAGTATTTTGTGTGTTCAAAAGCAGCAAGGTATGTTAATTTTAATTAAAAATTACTTTATCAGATCCTTGACAAAAACAAAGAAAGAGAAATAATATTTTTTTCATTGTTTTTTAAATTTTTTTATTTTGTTATATAATAAAGGGTGTTTTTATATATGCGAGTTGTTTTTCTTTTTTCACGCCCTAAAAAACGGCTTCAAAGCGAGCCTGAGTTTTTGTTTCTTCGCTCGTCCTGATTTGTGTTACTTACTTCTGTGTGTTTTTTGGGGGGGCTTCTGAGGGGCATGATGGTGGGGGGGGGGGAAAGTTAGCTACTGCTTTTGTGTAACATTTCTCCGTGCGCAAAAAATAAAATCATTGTAAATAGATATTTGGTTCAATGCGTTTACTTTTTGGTTTTTAAATTGGATCAGGGACCCGATATGAACGTCATCAGCAACGTCAACACTCTATGCTCAACCAAGTGAAATCCTTTTTTTCGTTTTGTTGTTGTTGTTTTTTTTGGCCTAAAGCTCTATACTATTCGTCCTTTTGGTTATGAGGATGTGAAGGATGAGGAGAAGAAGACTTTGGCTGTGTTCTGCTCTTATCCCCTTCAAATATTTTGTCACTTGACAAACATTCTTTTTTGACAGATTGACTTTGTGGCAGCGAGCAACAACACAATGTGGGGGGGGAGGCGTTTGAGAGTTTTGGCATAGAAAGAAGCAGGGCTTAGAGATGATATCGAAAAAAATATATATTCCTATTTGTGTACCTATCAGCGAGGTTGATTTAGCGGTTCTGCTGTCGAATGGAGATGGTAATTTGTGATGGATTTTGTTGATTTTTTGTCTTGGTTCCCAGGCCCGAAAGCCCAATACTCAAAACCCAAAACCCAGAGAAATATTGACACTGTTTTGGGGGAATATATGTGTTCTTTCTGTGATGGGGGGTTTGTTTACGTTCGTTGGCCAAAGTTGAGTTCGATGAGAGAGGCAATTTTTTGATTTTGTTCAGATGAAAATCGTGTAGCTATGACTTTTTTTTTAACTTCTTCGTTGTGTCAATTCGCTCGCGTACCTTCCTCTATAGTCGATTGGGTAGTAAGGGATTGTGTTAACATGTTTACACGAGGGTGTGTAACAAATTTGCAGCTATCAGGAAATATTCGACGACAGGTTGTTTCTATTTTTTTTTTGGAATTGTATGATTGATGAATATTTATGTAGCTATTCACATAGTATGTAAATGTCTGATGTTTTTGGAGGGTACATTGTACATTAGGCAGGTAAAAAAAAGTTAACTTTAAAAATAATTTCCTTAGGAAAGGAATTTTAATGTTTGTAAACATGTTGAAAAAAAATTTATAATTTACATACTTCTTTTGCAATGAACTTAAATAATTGTAGATAGAAACTTAACGTATCGTTAAATGATTGGATGCAATAATTGTATGTATTTGGGAAGGGGGACACATATCTAATAAGTCTACAAAACTTTTTCATAGAAAAATGGTAAATTTTTTTAACTAAACTAAGGTAACAGTCTGTGAAAATAGACATACGCACCTAAATAGTATCTACAAACATTTAAAAAAAATGTAATTTGCAATATAATATCATAGATGCAACTTGTTATTAACAGAGATATTTATATGGCACTGGGGCGTATACGTACTATTATTTTCAATTTTTTAACTATAATGTCGAAATAATTATGACATTTACATACGTTAACTTTCAATAAAATGAGGAAAATCCTTTGAAAGATAAACGCATTCCTATTAAAAAGTTTCTAAAGAACATAGATGGTACATCTATTGGCATTGATTTCCGATAACTTTTTTAAAATTCAATATTACAATCTTTAACCAGTTCAATATGAATTTTGTTAGAAATGGAGAAAAGAAATTTTTGATACGCACGACAATGTTTTCCCTCAAAGCCAAAATTCTGTCACTACTCCTTTTTCACATGACCAAACTCAGCCGGTTTTCGACTGCCATATAACTTCAGAACTAATAAACTTGGAAACACCAAACACATTTCGAATACTTAAATACACTTAACTTAAAAAACTAGTTGAAGATATCCATTTCACCAAATTCAAATTTTAGAGCAAACGAAGTTTATGAGTACTTCAAAAACAGCAAAAGCCGTTATTGACTGACCAATTATCAAAATTATGAAGCACTTGCTGACATTGTAGAACCTTGAAATTTCGCCTACGATGATAGGTTTTCGATTTAGGGGGCGTTATATCGACACACTTTCTTACTTAAAATTGCTTTTTTAAAGATTATAAAATCAAGAAGAGTAGTAGGCGTTTCTGAACACAACAAAAAAAATCTAGGCAATAATATTGTTCACTCAGGGGGTGTGGTATCTGCCCACTTTTTCTGAATTTATTCTCGTTTGCATTAAATATTTCTGATTCTAGAAGAATAATGAAATTTAGTATAGTAAAAATGGTTGGTGTGCGTGCAAAGAAGATATAAATACTCAAGGGTGTGGTATCCACCCACTTTTAATATATATTTGTTGTTATCTTTAATATATATCACTTCTGAATCATGTAGAATGATCAAATTTAAAATAAAAACAAAGAAAACATTGAATATGTATAAGAAGCGTGGTTTTCTTAAAAAAAGTGAAATAATACTAAAAACATACATATCAAAAAAGAAGTAAATTTGAATAAGATTTATGTATGTATATGTACAAACAAACTTAAACAATAGTTCTTTCGGGAAAATTAGTGAGATCTTAAAATATGCCAATTTTTAAATTTAAGAAGTTTTAATATTATATTTGTGGTAATTTAGCAAAGTTCAAATTTTTATTAAACATATCCTAATTTTGCATTGGTTGAACACCAGTGGAACACCATTTTTAAATTTTATTAATTTTTGTCGTTATATAACCGTATTTCAAATTTTAGGTCATGTATGTACACCAAACTGTGATAACATGGAATAAATCCAAATATTCGAAGGTCTTTTTTTAAATAAATTATAATTCCGTCGGCGATATTTTCTATGTTCTACTATCAGAATATAACCATTGATTTTGCAGTGTTTTCAAAAATAGTTAAGGCATCATTTGTGGATACATCAAGAAAATTAAAGTCTAAGCATCTTAAAATTTATACAACAGACCTTTCTTTTTCATAGAAAGTAAATTTATGGCTTTAGATTTATGAGTTGACGCTTGTTTTGATGCTGTTGAAGTCAGTCACCTTTTCCACTCATTTCAAAGTAATTTATTAGTAGGTAATTTCTTGAACTACAATTTTCAACCCTACCAATTTGTCAGAAAAAAAGTCATAATTTAATTATTGAAAGAAAACTATGCTGCCTTTTGACTACATATATTCTTATTATTAAAAGCTTAAACATAACCAGAAACTTCAAATAATGATAATAATTAAAAAATTGTAATGCCTGTGGCGTGAAAGGACTCTCAAGAGGTCTGGGGATCTGCCTGTGCCATCGAAATTTTTTTTTCACGGGTACTCCCTATTGTGAGAAATTGACAAATTCTTCAATTTCATATTCGACGGACCTCTAATAACCGACCGATTGCACTTACGTCCCTTCTTTCCAAAGACATGGAAACGCTGATTAATTATCAGCTCAAGAAATATCTTGAAGATCGAAAGCTTCGTAATGACCGTCAGTACGGCTTTCGAAGCAATAGGTCCACTGGTGATTTCATGGTTCATTTCACCGAACAGTGGAGCAAATCTTTACATCGCTTTGGAGAAAGTCAGATTATTGCACTAGATATTTCAAAAGCATTTGATAGGGTTTGGCATCAGGCTCTCTTATCGAAAATGCGTGCTCTCGGTTTTCATGAATCCCTGCTTCATTGGATTAGTAATTACCTTTCGGATAGTTCAATACAAGTAGTATTGAATGGATTCAAGTCTGAAAACCATAAAAGAAATGCTGGTGTGCCCCAGGGCTCTGTTCTATCTCCAACACTCTTTATCATCTTTATTAATGATCTCCTGTCTGCAACATCTAATCCAATACATTGTTTCGCTGACGATAGTACTCTTAGCTTTTCAAATTCGTTTCCAGACTCACATCCCTCTTCTTCGGATGTGGGACTGCAACGACAAAATATGATAAGCTCATTAAATTCCTACCTAAACACCATTGTACAATGGGGATTCAAAAACCACGTGGAATTAAATGCTTCGAAAACGCAATGCTGTCTTGTATCGTTAAAGCGACATATACCCCCCTTGCCTTTATCCATGGATGGTAATTGAATCAATGAGACTGAACATCTCGATATTCTCGGTATGTGTGTCACCAACCACTTCTTGTGGAACGATCACATACGCGATGTCGCCAAAAATGCCGCAAGGTGTTTGGGTTTCCTTAGGCGATGCAAGAAAATTTCACGCCTTCTGATCTGGCTGTTATCTACAAGACTTATATACATACGTCCAAAGCTTGAGTATAACTCCCATCTCTGGGCTGGTACTCCTGCAACTTACTTAATAAGCCTCTTGGATAGTATCGAACGTAGAGCATTTAAATTGATGGATGATAATATCATCATAAGGTCACTTACTTCGCTTGAACATCGTCGTAAGGTTTCTTGTCTGACCCTTTTTTGTACCGTTATTTTAACGGTTTATGCTCTAGTGAAATAGCCAGCTGCATTCCTCCCTTTAAACAGTTCAACCGTAATACTTGCGCTTCTAGGAATGCTCATCAGTATACCCTCGATCCAACTTCGGTCGTACTGTCATGTACAGAGATTCGTTCTTTAGCCGTACTACGCGAATGTGGAATGCCTTACCACACTCTGTTTTTCTTGGTCATTGCAATATTCAGGAATTCAAAATCAATGTGCACCGACATCTCCTTTCAAACCCTCTCTCCTCTTCCTAGTGCTCACACTGTGTCGCATAATAAGGGCAGTAATATCCCCTTGAGTGTGTGCTTATTATAAAAAAAAGAGTAATTTTTGTAATGAAAAATCCTTTCTTAAATTTTCGTTTGGATTCGGCATAAAATGTAAGGCCACTCCATCCCTGAAATGATTCGCTCACAGGAATGTTTGAGAGTTGTACGTTACTAGAGATTAGTTCTCAACGGATTGTTGCGTCACCTTATTTATTTAGTTCAAAAATTCTAAGAAAAGTGTGCCTTTTTCATGAAAAAATTATGTTTTTTTTCCGCACAACAACTATTTAAAATAGTGTTAAGTTAATAGAACTTGGAATATGTATTGAATTTATCTTAAGAAATAACAATCAAAAGAGTCTTCAAAAACACTTGATTTGAATGGGTTTGTTTTTGAGCGTTAAGAAATACTATTAAAATAATAAAAATAAGGCTGAATATTCAAAGAAATGTTTCTCCTTTAGCACAAACAAATTTCAAATTTTTCAGCTCATTTATAAATCCCGCACCATTTTTACAGGCAATTTAAATTAGTCGCATCCAAAATTGTGATATCCTTAGAAATTCAAATGATTGTTTTTTTTTTCACTCCATTGTTCCTAAGTTGGTATAAATATATGTACACAAACTCATAGACATCTGATGGTATATAAATATAAAACTAACATCATTTTGGAATGCGTATATTTTAATCTGTAAATATCTGCGATTAGCGGCAATCAATAAATAATAATAATGAAACCGACACACGAACGACGACGCAGAATAATCATGAATCGTCCCTAGACTAAGTCTATATTGCCGTGATTATTGTTATTTGATCAATCATTTCATTTCACTAGCACAACACAATATACGAGAATTTACGAGGAGACAAGCAAAAATGTGCTACGGTTGTGAATTGTGGTTTCTATTCGGAGAATATGGGTTTGCGTTCTTCCGCATTCCGCATTCTATACACAGCCGCAAATGTCCTGATATCCGAATCCTTAGAATAAATATAGATATTCTATAAATAGAGTCGCATATACCATAGTGGTACATTTTATATTCGTACATTATTAGATTGAAAACTTTAGCTTTATTATGTTCTGCCAGACCGCTCTGACAACTTAAACATGCCGCGCGTCGCACCGCTTTTGTTGTTAATGCCCATGCCCGCCGCCATCGCCATCGCCATCGCCGCGCCACTGCTACCGCCATATCGTCACTCTGCAAAAGGATATAGAATAGGTATAGACGATAGACTATAGAGAGAATAAAGTTTTGTTGTTTTGTTCAAAATTGCATGATAAAGATAGTCCTTAGAATTTAAACGATGTGCTTTTGGCTGTAGATGTCTGTGTAGCAGCGGCGCGGCGGAGACGGCAGCGGTCGGTTAAAATATTGGGACATCAGTTCCGCCCCCTTCTTGTATATTTTTCCTATAAAATTTATAGATTTGACATATGTGTGTCATGTCCTTTTCCTCAATTTCGAATGTGCTCTTATTTTTATTTCTTCGCTGCTCCATATAGTGCTTGTGAAAAGGATATATGTACATGCAATGCATAGACAATTGTAGGACATAATTATTATTTTTGATTTTATGATATTTATACGAGTACGTACGAGTATATTGTTTCACGTAGAATTGTATGCACTTTCTTTAAAACAAAAGTTTGTATCATTAAAAAGCCAAACCTTTATTTAAGGTAATTGTGTATGATTTGATTGGTATTTTTCTCCAGTTAGTGTTGGTGTAGAAAGCCTGACTGATGGCTGTCTTTATTCAAAACGCAAATTTTGCTGAAATATAACACTTTCTTAAGGAACAAAGGTAATATTTTAATAATTAAATTAAAGAAAATCGAAAGAAATATGATAATTATTTTAATTCTTTCAAAAGTTTCCAGTGACGAAAAATTATTTCTCATGTTGACTTATTGTAAAATCAAGAAAATATTTGATTAAGAATTCTTAAGCCTGAGAATCTTCATCCACGAAATATCATTTCCATAGAACAGAAGTTATTCACTTTTTTGAATCTGGGCTAAAATTTGTGTATCAAGTTATTTTTTTGAGATATTTAAACGTACTTTCAATAATAAAACAAAACTGACATTTTGTTTTTTGGGTGCATTCGTAAATGGTCAGTTTTCGATAACTTTGGCGCATAAATCATAGGGAATTTGAAGGAAGGCTTTGAGGGTCGCTGCGGTTTGCGGCGTTTGCCCACAAGAAAAAGTCAAAAAGGGTAAAATCACACGTCTTGGTGGCCAAATTATTTCACCTCTGCGAGAGATAACCGTGCCATGAAACCGTTCGCTCAGAATATTGATTTTGTCTTGAGCTGTGCTACACGTCGTCCTGTTGAAACCATTAGTTATCGATGTCCATATCATCCAATTCAGGCCACAAGAAGTTGGTGATCATCGACCTGTAGCTGAAATGGTCAGCATCATTTTTGAAGAAGTCAGGGCAGATGACGCCTTGAGCCCAACATCCACACCATACAGTTACCTTATTTGGATGCATTGGCACTTCGTAAATCTCGCGTGGATTGGTGTCTTCCCAAATCTGGCTATTTTGCTTACTCACTTACGGCGTGGAATTTAATGCTTCGAAAACTCAATGCTGTCTTGTACCGTTAAAGCGAGAAATACCCCCTTGCCATTATCCATGGATGGCACTTGCACCAATGAGACTAAACATCTCGATATTCTCGGTAATTGTGACACCAACCATCTCTTGCGGAACGATCACATACACGATGTCGCCAAAAATGCCGCAAGGTGTTTGGGTTTCCTTAGGCGATGCAAGAAAATTTCACGCCTTCTGATCTGCCTTTTATATACGTCCAAGGCTTGAGTATAACTCCCATCTCTGGGCTGGTGCTCCTGCAACTTACTTAAGCCTCTTGGACAGTATTGAACGTAGAGCTTTTAGATTGATTGGTGATAATACCATCATAGAATCATGTATGTCGTTGGAACACCGTCGTAAAGTTTTTTGTCTCACCCTCTTTTACCGTTATTTTAATGGTTTATGATCTAGAGAAATAGCCAGTTGCATTCCTCCCCTTAAAAAGTTCAACCGTAATACTCGCGCTTCTAGGAATGCTCATCAGTATACCCTCGAGCCCAACTTCGGTCGTACTGTCAAGCACAGAGATTCGTTCTTTAGCCGTACTACACGAATGTGGAATGCCTCCCCACACTCTGTCTTTCCCAGTCATTGCAATATTCAGGAATTCAAAACCAATGTGCAACGACACCTCCTTTCAAACCCTCTCTCCCTTACCTAGTGCTCACACTGTGTCTTTACATGATAAGGGTAGTAATATCCCCTTGAGTGTGCGCTTATTATAAAAAAAAAACTTACCCATTTATGTAAAAATAGGCCTCATCGCTAAAGACGATTTTTCGGCCAAAATTGGGATCAACTTCCAACTGCTCCAAAATCTAATTAGCGAACACAAGACGCTGTGTATTGTCATTTGGTTTTAGCTCCAGGTTCAGTTGGATTTTGTATGGGTGAAGACCCAAATCCCAACTCAAAATTCGCCATGTTGTGGTCTGCGACGGGTCAATTTCTTTTGAGCGTCGAGGAATTGATAGCCTTGGATTCTGCTGCATATTTTCACGAACAGCAGTGGTGTTTAATGGCAGACGTTCAGTTGTTGGCTGATTGTTCTCTGAGCCGGTGGACTCGAATTTGGCCACCAAACTTTGAATAGTCGAAGGACATCCATGTACCCCATAAAAAGCGCACATCGTTGCTTAAAGAGAACCCCATTTTGATAATAAAGTTTTATCATTTGCTCGTGCTTCTCGACAATGAACCATGATGATTTGTCTTTAGTGACTGATGACTAATTAAAAGATGATATTATGACAGAAAGTACAGGAAACAATATGGCCTCCTGTCAAAATACACCCACCCCTATTTGAAAATTTGATAGTGTTCTTGAAATTTCACACTTTAATTAAAACATTTAAGGTATTTTCTTAAGCCTACATAAATCTCATATGTCCTGTTTTTTTTGTCACTGTATTTATTAATGGCTACATCTTTGGGCTAGGCAAAAGATTCAGATACAAATAAGGATAACGAATCTTTTTTGTATAAACGTGTTAAAAACTAGTTTAGATAAAACCATGAAGAAAAGCTATATACCAGCAAAGATTATTTAGGTTGATATTTCGAAAACATTAGGAAATATTGGTCCTGTATCCCATCCAACATTCACAAGTCTTCTATAAGCACGAATCCATAACCCAAGGCATATGTTTATCAGTTTATCCTCAGAAATACATCCAGCTTATCGTCCTTCCAATGATTATTTTCTCTCTTAATCTTGCACTGTTAAAAACTGTCTATGGTAAATTATAACTCATAAACCATCCTCCCTCCAATCAAGACTAATAGCCTGCTGTTTGACAAGATTTATGATTTGAATTTTCTAAAACTAAAACCATTTTCGACGATTAAATCCTTAAAAAATAAAATCTGCCAAAAAATTTAGCACCCTCATATTATTGATAAGTAGTTTTAAGAAGATTATACCAATTTTTTTTTTTTACAAAAGTACAAACGAATGCAATATGGTGGTAGATAGGGTCACCAATGAACCCAGACTGCATAATATAACTTTAAACTTGTAAATCACCCTAAATTTCGACCTATACGTCTAGTATCAACTCTCAAACTCAACCTACCTACATACCTAAACCTTACTGACCTACTTCAACTTCAACTACTGCCATATTTCCAAATTGTTTGCCAACATTTTCCACCTAATTTCTCATCTCAAAAAAAAAAAGAAAGGAAATAAACCAAGAATGGAATGGGACACAAAAAAAAGAAAGGAAAGGAAAACAAAAAGGTACACAAAAAGAAGGAAAAAAAAACCAGTGGTTGTCATAATAAAATCTGTTGTTGGCAACCCACTACAAATCCAATTTCATTTTATTAGAAGCGACCACTTTGTTATAATTAGAACTTCGTCACACCCCTTTTTCTAAATGAAATTCGTGCAAAAACAATTACCTTCCTTATATATATATATTCCTACAAATATAACACAAAATACGTATACTGTATTCCGTCGTATACGTTACGTATACGTTCTCTTTTCTCAGAAAATGGTAACTTTATCAGAGCAAAAAACAGAAAGCACCCCATATTGCTGTTGCCTTTGCCGTCCGTTCCATTATCGTAGTCGTCCTCGCAGTCGTCCTCATAGTCCTCGTCATCGTGTCCTCGTCCTCATCCTCATCCTTAGCGTTCTCGTTGCTCTCAGCAGGATAACAAAAAATCCGATGTTTTTCTTCATCATTCTCATCTGCAAACACAGAAATAATCACATTGAGTAAAGAATCGCATCAGAGGAGAATATCTAAATGCCACAGGCTTTGAAATATTTCCGATAGATGTTATCGTTTGATTCTCTTTTATTTTTGTTGGTTTTGGTTCTATTTTCTGTTTTTTTTTTTTTCCTACTTCTCAGCACACACTATCCCACTGTGTTAAGCATAATGGTGGTCCTGGAGATGCCTTCATCTCTGCCTCCATGGTGCTTGCTTGTGGTGCATCTGTTCGGTTCTATTCTCTGACATGCAAAAGAAATAACAGATTCATTTTTGCTGATTGCTAGAAAAATAGCAAAAACAATGTGTCCAACCAGGATAACGCAGAAAGGATATTTGAATGAACCAACGAACCAACGAACCAACGAACGAACACCGAACGACCACGGAAAAACAACAGTTTTCCATTTTTCTATTTTCAATTCTCCAAGGGGAACATCAACAACAACAAAAAATAAAAAGAAAAACTGTGAATTTCAAAGCATTGAAACACCCCACGGCCAGCGGCGGCGGCGGCGGCTGCGAAGGACCCAACAACGAAAACTGTTTTCTCTGCCATTGTCACAGCAAAAAAAAAACACCGTGTATCCATTTTCAGGATTCAACGCAACGCCAACGTCCAAAGGCGGCATGCAAGCCATCCAACCATTCAAATCTCTAACCAGGCGACGGAATCGCCCCCCCCCCCTTTGGTCCTTAGTGTCTTTAGTCTCCTAAAGTCAAGGAAATGCGATAAAATGTTTGCGGAGAGGCGTTAGGTGAGATGATGGAAATGTGGGCATCATATTGTACAGCAAGGATATGTGACCATGTGGGGTTATATGGGCTACAGAAAAATAAAATACATATAGAAACCACCTTCATGTGTGGAATATCTATTTTACATAATTAGCTCAAAGTGACGCATGCGTCTCACCTTCATCCTTGACTGAGAGTATCACTGTCGTCGTTGTCGCTGTGGCTCTGGCTCTGACTGATGTGGCCAAAAGAGAAATGACAGAATGAGAGCTTGGAAAATGTCTACAAAAAGCCACTTTTCGACGGGAAAATATGCGGGTAGGGCAGTAGCAGCAGCAGGAAGCTCCCTCTTCCTTTGAGAAAAAATAATACACCCATTTTAACTTTCCCTGCTGTTGCTTCTTTTTCCTCAATTTGTGATTCCTTTTTTTTTCATTTTTCTTCTTTCTTAAGGTGGTTTGCAGGAGCAGGGAAGGGGGTTGTAGAATAGAATGATTTTATGGGTCCTTTTTTTCTGCACACACCCCACCCCTCTTTTGGTCCTCTGAGAAGGCTCACCACTCCACACTTCCTTTACACAATGAATGGTAGATGACTGAAAATCCATCGACAACGGCTTAGGCTGAGGCTGAGGCTAGGGTAAGGTAGACAATGCGATTGAGATGTCGATTTAACCTCAAAGATTTGCTAGAGAGGGCGGTCTCCCTTTTGGCGGTGAAGTGCAACCACGAGATGCGGAAATCTTCCAAGGAAAAGTGGAAGAGTTTTAATGTTCTTTAAAAACCACACAATTGAGGCTGTTGGGTTGAGTTGAATTGAGTTGAGAATGAGTTGAGAATAAGTTTAGATGAGATGATGAAGGAAGTTTTGTTAGATTTGTTCCTTATATCTTGAAGGCGACATTTTTGTTGTTGTTGTTGTTATTGTTATAGGTATGAACGTAGGTAGATATTAATTATGTTTGTACAAATTTAAATGTCAAGTGGAATATGTATTACAGTGTGTTTGAAAAGTCGAGAAACAACATTTGTTTGTATAGAAATTTGATTATTTACGAGTATTTTGAAATTAAAAAGATACCTAAGAACATTACAATACAGTCGATGCCGCTTATTTGTAATAAAAAAAATGAAGAACGTTTTCGTACATGTAAATGAAACATATAGAACTTTGCTGCCCTTAATCCAATGTCATAGCATCAGTGAAACTTTACCTACCTATAGGGTAATAATATGTTTCATTAAATTTCATAATTAAAAATAATTAGTCGAATTTTTTTAAAGCGATCATTACCCGTGTTTTGTTGGAAAATCTATCAATAGTATAGGAGGATTTTACACGAATAACAAGAACAATATCCCTAGTATGAATACTACCGATAAAAGTTAAGGTAAAATCTTACTACGGATGGGGTTTTGGACAGTCTCGAATGGATCTTATGTTATTTCGTTCCCAAATGTAAGTACGATTGATATTGCATTTGTATCCCGATGGCTGTGTTCGTTGAGTAGTTGTGCATTTGGAATCATGTGTTTTCCATTGTGGAAAAAAAAATCAATCTATTACTGTTGATATTATTGTTTTAATTTGATTAAAACAAAACTATATTTTATTACATGCAAATAAACAGACCATAACGCATTATCTGTATCTCCTCCATACAGGTTTTTCTTCACAAATTTTGACTCGACTCCGATCCCCAACCGGAATCGAGGCGAATCAAGCTCATTTCAACTCGATTCAGGTATATAAAGAATTTAGGCGAGCTTCAAGCTCGCTTCAACACCACATGTTAATGTAGTAGTGTACGAACAAACCCCCTTCTTGAAGTTTTTATTTTATGTCAAATTGTTTGGTTAAAACTTTGAAATCGAATATCACATTACACAGACGTATTTTCTTGATTTTGATAGTCAACTATCTGTTATTCTGGCAATTGTATCAACTTTCAAATATAAAAACTGGACTACTGCGGATCGTTTTTTTGGCAATTTCTCACTGTACTATATATGGAATACCAAAAAAAAATTGCTTTTGAAAAATTCTATCAATGAACCGAAATGTTCCTGATTGAAATCAAATTTTTGAGATTAGAGTTGATCATTGAAACCGAAAATGATAGATGCGAATACAAAGAAAATGGAACGCCTTCAATAAAACGATTGTGTTCGAATCATATGAAATCAAGAATAAGCAATTTACTGAAAATGATGCCATCATTTAATAAAGTAAAATTGAACAAAGGTAAGGGTTTGTAAGAGCAGAGCATTTGAAGCAATTTGGGAAGTCTGTCAGCAATAACGCGCCGAAGATTCTTTTCTAAGACATCAAGCTACTTCACATAACCACAGAAAAAATAGTCCAGCGGTGTTAAATTGCAAGATCCTGGAAGCTACTCCACATGCCCGCTACGCGAGATAGTGCGGTCACCAAAAGTTTCCTTCAATTAACTTCTTGTTTCGTTGCGTCGGGTGAACCACACTATGTTCAGGAGTAAGTCTATTAATTATGAAATGACAAACCAAACTGAGAATAAATCAAGTTAAAGCTGTCAAAAAGATCAACTCCGAAAAAAGTATTGCCAGAGTGAAAACCAAACCTCTAAAAAAACAATCATTATAAAGTATTTTTTAGAAAAGAAAAATGTTTTGGTTTTGTGAAAATTTCATTTAAAAAAAGGATTTTTCCAAAAGGCCTAGACAAATGTTTTAAAGTTGAATTGGGGTATTCATATTTTGTCTCACACTAATTACCACGATGTTTTAGTGGACCTACGTTGTATTTCGTCGTGAAATTGCAATTTTGCGAGAATGCCAATTTTTACTTTTTATTTTTAAAACTAAATAAAATTTTAAAACGTGAGACTTACAAGTTCATTCATAAGTTCGAAAAAGAAAAAAATCATTGCAATATCTAGTTTACTGCTAAAAAAATATGTGACCAAAAACATTTCCGAATAGGATTGACCTTAGGAACGATGTACAGAGTTATAACTCTTGTTTGGATTTTTATTCCATCTTTACATGGTTTAGATGTTCCCGTAATTCTCATTTTTACGATTTGTGATGAAAATTTTTCTTCATACGCACTTGTAATTTTAAGATTTGGAGCACAATTCTCTCGTCTACTTTCTAACCTGCGGAGTAAGATCTTCCTTTCCTACAAGGATCGTTCAGACGAGGGGTCTCATTATGAGGTTCGCGGCGGGTCGTTTTCAATTCGACACGCGTCGTATTTCCTTATTAACGAATTCGCGGCGAAGCAAAAATAGTTCTTCCTATATTCCAGTGACACTTTTGGTTTGACTTTTTCTTCCTATATTCCAGTGATTTGACAGCTTTCCACAAATTTTGTTTTGTTTTGATTGAATTTGTGAAATTTGCCGTGATTTATTCAAAATTTTATATTTTATTGTGGATTGTGGATAAATTATAAGATAATTAAAATAAAGCTAACTCACATTTTTATATAATTACAATCAAGAAAGAATCAACGAAATCGAACAGTGAATAATAATAAACACTCTTTCGCCTGTGAATCCGCCAAAAAAAAACTGTCGGATTTCAACTCACCAACAAACATTATGATATTTCAAATTCACCTTCGAATTCGTTAATTGGTCGAATTCAAACGAAGAAGATGAAAGCGAAAGCAATAATTGAAAAATGGCAAACTCGCTAGAAAAACGATTCGCCGCGAATCCCATAATCAGGCTTCAGTATTTCGGTGGCGTTTAGTTTGTAGTTTTTTCAGTGTTTCTGAGGTTTCTTGGGATAAGGGTTTTCTATCACCCTTGCTTTCTTTAGCTTTGACAATATCTTGGGAGATATTCTCCTTTACCTGCCGGTTTATAATTTCAGAAAGGTTTCTCAGTTTTGTGAAAGCCTGTTATGGGTTACCTTTAAGGCATTTCGTGACATTCAGCAGAGTGGTGATTTAAAAAAAAGAACTGTTTTTTAAAGCATATTTTGTTGCCAACTAGTACATAGAGAAATAATTGAGTCCATAATACCAAGCCTCCGAATTTTATGACGAGTTCTAGGTTATTCTCTGATTCTACCTGTTTTCAGAGAGGTACCTTGAAAACACAGTCGGTAAAACCTGGGGCTGAAAATTGGCACCGTTCGTATTACATAGTGGATTAAGGGGAAATGTCAGTTCAGATGAATTTTTTAAACACTGTGACTGGCGACTATCAATCAAGGGTCCTGCTTACTTACCAACCCTTCCTAAGCTATCACGAAATGAACATTATGTAGGGATTTCCAAAAAGAGGTTTTATTTTGATATTCAATAAAAACTATTTTTTTAAGAGAAATGTCTATTACATTTTCAAAACGAAAGTATGTCATTCTTAAACGAAAACAAAGTCAGCAATTGGTTTCACGAACAACACAAAACTACTTTTGTTTTGCAAATTGAGACTGCATTTTTTTAATGAATTTAATAATTGAAGTTTGTACCGTTCCATTTTTCATAATAACGTAGTTATTACTTGTCAAATGTCAAAACATGACAGCTTCAAAAGTTAAAGCCACCTTAATAGCACGTTGTTCAAAATAAAACCTCTTTTTGGAAAACCCTTTACTTGTGAAACTAAATTGTATCTCTGCTATTTAGTCCAACAACACCAAAACTTTGAGTCATAATAATTAAATTTGTCTACCAAAAATTTACAAACAAAACACAATAATTTGTATACCCGGTGTCTTAACATAGTAATTTACATTTCAATTTTGATCAGTATCGCAATAGCACAAGAGTAGGCAGTAGACGGTATTCCAACCATATTTAAGCTTTTCCAACCAGAAAACAGGCAAAATTAAATAATTATTATATTCTCCCATCTAAGTTATCACATTAATTTCTCATAAAATTGCTTGAGCATGAAAAGAAATTATAGGTATAGATCTCGAAGTACCTTATGACCAAGCAGGAGCTTGCAGGAGGAACCATATTGGGTGTAATTATAAAATATCAATAAACTACCTAATTATACAACATCCTTATATATATTTCCTGTAAAGAAAAAAAAAAGCAAACTAATTTTCATATTACCCTGATCTTATAACTTGTATATATATAGCCTAGGTATGGTTCTAGCTAAAGGTATAGATAAAGATACATAAGTTAAAGGAGAAGGAAAACAAAATTTATATAGACTAGGCAGGAAGGAGGGTCTTACGCCTTCTATACTTTTTATATCGTTTACAAGAAAATGTCAAGAGAGATATTTGCATGGCTATTAATTTTTAATTAAAAACTTGAAAATCACTTCAGGATAAAGAAGAAGATAAGTTGTGTGTATCGTATCTATGGACCATAGAATATACAAACCTTATATCTTGGGCTTAGTGTGTAAGATAATAAAAACATCAATATTAAGTATCGGCCAGATACATTTTGAGAAGATATGACCAATGTTCATAGTGTCAGAGTAGATGCTTAACCATTTTCTGCTTTCAAAAGTTTTTCTTTCTAATAGGGGAATATTAAAATACTTGAGATTAACTAATAAAAAAGATTGTATTTTACTTTGTCTCCAATGGGTTGTGAGGTAAATCAGGGATCGCTAATTAAATTAACATTCATTAAGGTTGTGTCTGGAACAATAATCTTAAACTTAAAATATCTTTTGGAGACCAAGTTTGATCTTAGAATTAGGTTTTGATAAAAATGTACGTAAATAACAAACAGAAATGGACCAAGAACATCTCCCTGCGGAAGTCCACTATATTTATTTCCTTAAAACTCCTGTGATTTCCACTTTAGAGCCATTGCATCTTGTAACGTCAATTCGTTGTTTTTACTTATGATACTTACGAACTACATATGTAGGTACATATATAGCCAGTATTGAATTCGTAAAAATTTTCGAACTGAAGGTTTGAATCAAAAGTCGAAAAAATGGGTCCTTAATTCCGTGCGTATGTATGGCTCTCCTCGCCCCTACAACGATTGAGTGCAAAATTGGAAATTAAAGTTTTAAGCAAATTTGTCAAGGAGTTGTTTTCATTTTTTTTAGACCAAAAATAACAACAGTCCCCTTACAATTTTTTTTGGTCAAAAATCGAAAATTCGAATTTTCTGAAAAATGCCATTAGAGTTTCTTTTAAAATGTTTTCTACTTCCTCGTAACTCTTTGTATACAGAAACAAGTTCGTGCATTTTGTGTTATTATTTCCATTTACTAAAGGGGTTAGAAAAATTTGCAGTATTTAAGACAAGATATCTGTGCTTCAGTGCAAGTTTATCCACATTCTTGATGTGCGACTGAAAAAGATATTTAAGAGTTGACAGTGTTTCTGAAATTCAAGGTTAATGATGAACTGATTGCCATTTCTAGAAGTTCGAGTATTACGGCAGAATTGTTTGATGCAACATTGCTTGTAAAAATATCGATAAAACAACGAAATGCATAAAATGTCGTGACTGTGTTCAAGCGATGTAAGAAGTTCGGCTGTTACGGGTGTTCTTTTAAGAGGTATAGAACTTCGAGTTTGCGTCACTGGCGTTCATTTTGTCAGTTGTCAAGTGATTTATTTTAAAATTGGTTTGGCTTTTGAATATGAATAGACTGACGACTCAGAAACGCTTCCAAATAAAAATCATAGTTCTGTTTAAAACACGTTTAGCGCGAATTTTGTTTAGTGTTGTGATATGTGAAGGTTCTAATCTACCCTGATAAGCCCTAAACTATTGACCACGTTTAGGACAACTTTTACTGCGTTATTGCCGATATTCGACCACAAATGTTGGATAAAGTCAATGTCAATGTAAAAAAATTCGTCTCTTTTTATTCCATTTCAAAGTTATATACCTCTTAAAAAACACCCTTTAGTGGTATAGTTTGTCATTGTCAATGGCCTTTTGTGGTATCTATACAAAAGACTTAAGCTTAAGGGGCACCTGTCTAAATATGAAAATTGTACTCAAGTTTTGAACGAATGAATTTGAAGATCGAAAGGGGATGAACAGTTTCCTTCGCATCGTTTCCTAAATGCTGAGGGAGCAATGAAATTTTTGAATTATTCTATTCTACACGGTTGATAATCAATATAAAACAATGCTGTCAAGATCTGAATCTAATTAGCAGTTGAGGGAACTGTCTTCAATGAAACAATTTAATGGATTAAAAGTTCCACAGAAAATATTTTTTAATGAATATAAGAAAAAGAGTAGGAGACAAAACGGAGCCCTGTGGAATACCAGTATTAATGTTTGGAGTTTTGTTAGACTGAAAACAATCCAATACGACTTTTATTGGCTAGAAAAGTAATTTCTACCACAAGGTAGAGATTTGTTAGTACCAAAAGCAAGCATTTTCGAAGAGGGCTTAGTGCCAAACTTTATCAAAGACGTTTGAAATATCAAGTGCATTAACATTTCTTTCGAATTTTTGAGAGTTGAAAAAATATTTGTCTTGTCAGCAGGCTTGTTTTTGGTCCATTTTTTCATTTTTGACTTTCGACGACGTGCTGTCTCTTTAATTAAGTATAAAGAGGTCGTTTTTAAGAGGTTTTGTTTTTAATTTCGTGCATGCATAAGTTTTCCAATTCCTTATGCACATTTATATGCAAATAATTACTTATGTAAGTAATTTTCCAAATATCAATACACAAAGCAAACTAAAAATCAGAACACAAGTTTTTCTTTTTTAAAATAATATATGTATCAATACCATTGTTCGTCAGCATTATTTGTGTTTATTTAAAATCAAAGTTTTTTAATTTTTCTAAAATAATGCGTATACACATTTGAAAAAAATCACATTTGACATAATATTGTTGTTTGTTTTGAACTAAAAAAAAAAGTTTAATCATTTATGTTTATGGTTGTCTTTTTAAAAATGAGGACTTGTCCTTGATTAAAAGAAAATCTCAATTTCCAAGGATATGTATGCATCACAATCAATCAAAGTGTGTGCTGTGTGCAATCATAGAACATGTTAAACTTAAAAACAATGCATATGAATCAATGTTTATACACATCTAATATGTAATATGAATGAATGTAGGATATAACTTTTTTTTTTGTTTGTATAGATTTACATATTACATAATATTGGTTTTCATCCTGTAGAGGTGACCTTTTATAAAATAGAAAATATAATGTTTCAAAAAGGTATCTACATACATAAATACATACACATGTATATTATTTAATGTCAGGCTGTCATATGATTTATAATGAATTCTATTGAACACAAAAAAATCAGCAAATATGAAATGTCAAATTAAAATAAATGAAACCATAAATAATGTTGACTATAAACAATTAATTTAAAATATAACATTTATTTAAATCGGACTCCTGAAAACGGAACAACTCAAAATGACAAATAATAAATCATCGATATGATTTGAAGTTAATATAAATCTGTTGTTGACAATCGATATTTATTTTATCATCAGTTTAAGTTTCAAAAATAGGTCAAAAATAGGGCATATTTTTGATGGTTTAAGTCGAAAAAATTATTTTTTTTTCTCGGTGCACACACAAAATAACACTTTAATGATGTCCTGAATTCGAAGCTCATCTCTTAATTTTTCTATCACATCAGGATTTTAAAATATGTCATTTCAAAATGCAAAAAAACATCAAAACACGGGGTTTTTTGAGGCTCAATAAATTGTATGACGGTTTTGAAAAATAGAAATCTTTATCTTCCAGATACTGTTTAAATCTTTTTAGAATCTTACTTAGTTATTGTAATTTCTAATTAGTAATAAGATGACTTTTTCATTCTACACTATCTGAAATTTAAAAAAAAACTTTGATTGAATTTCTTTATATTTTTGAATAACTATAAGAGTTCATTTTAAGTGCTGATTCTGAAACCAAACTCCCCATTTTAGCTATATGTTCTCAAGCTCAGAAATATCCGTCTTTAACATTATTTTCATTAATTTTTAACTTCCCATAGGAAGTTATTGTAATCGGCCCGATTTGTCGAATTGAAAATTTTGACTTTTTTCGACGTTTCAAGCTCCCTAGAGTCGAAATAAAAGATTTTTAGAAAGATGTCTGTGCGTGCGTGTGTACGTACGTTCGTACGTCTGTACGTTCGCGAAGTTTTTTTCGTCGTCCAATGCTCAAGAACCAGTAGAGATATCAACTTAAAATAAATTTTGTTACACAGATAATAATGCAGAAAGATGCAGAAAGGGCTCTCAAGAAAATTGCGTGGGTGGTTTTTACTACCATAGCAGTTTAAAAATAGGTGAACATTTTGGTTAACCCGAAATATCTCACGAACCAAAACCGCTAGAGACTTGAATTAAATTTTAAATTGTAAATTGTAACGTGATACCAAACAAGTATATTTTTGGAAAAAATCCAATAAACGGCTTTTTTTATAAATAAAAAACTGAAAAAAAATATTTGTCACCTCAAAAATCTTACGAATAAAAAATGATTTTATCTCGAAGATAATTTTTTCCAACATCTGGTAAACTTTAAAAAAAAAATCGAATTGGCAGTTTTTTTACAAAAAATAAAAACCTAAAAAAGCATTACTAAAAGTTTGTAAAAAATTATTTTCGACTCAAATATCTTTTTAAAAATTTGAGATATTGGCTTCAAAATAATTTTATTTTATGAAAAATATTGTTTCCAACATTTGTTAAATTTTTGAGAAAAATCGAATTGACAGTTTTTTTTACAAAAAATAAAAACAAAAAAAAAAATGAATAAAAGTTGGTGAAAATTGATTCTCGACTTAAATAACTTTTTAAAACTTTGAGAACTACTTTTATCTTTTAAAAAATATTGTTGTCAACATTCAGTAAAATTTTGAGAAAAATCGAATTTACAGTTTTTTTTACAAAAACTAAAAACCTAAACAAAACATCTAAAAATTGGAAAAATTTACTTTGGACTCAAATATCCTTTCAAAAATTAAAAATATTGGCTTTTAACTAATTTAATCTCACAGAAAATATTGTTTTCGACATTCAGTAATTTTTTTTATAAAAATCCAACAGTCCGTTTTTTCATACAAAATTAAAATCTACAAAAAATAGTACGCAAAATTGGAAAAAATTGATGTTCGGTTCTCGATATCTCGTGAACAATAAAAGATGTTCACTTTAAATTAGTTTCATTCATCCAATTTGTATTAATTTATAAAAACTTTAGAAATAAAAACTTTTAAGAAATGCTACCAAAATTGGTAAAAATTATTTTTCTACTAAAAATCTCGTTTACAAAAATAGATTTTAAAATCAAACTATTTCATCATACATATTTTATGCAAAATATTGTTGGTTATTTTAAATTTTTTTAGAATAATTTAACTAATAACTTTTTTAACAAAACAACGAAAACCTACAAACTTTTAAGCAAGACAAATCAACAGACGGGATGGGAAGTTATCAGTGTGGGTCGCATCCCAGCCTCTTTTTTCCAATATATTCCAAAAACTTGATGTTATAACCTCAAGACTAGGGATTTGTAATAAGATCAAAAATTGCTTTTAAAACTTTTTGGATTTTTCTGTTTAAAATTGTTTTAACATAAATGCTTCAGCGTTATCTTAAGGTTAATGTATGTCAGGTTAAGATTTACAACGAATGAATGAATGAACAAAATTTATTTCATGAATTTATATAGCCTCAAAACGCCTAATTTTTCGAAGTATAAAAAGGCCGAATTTCAAAAACTTGACGTTATAAATAAAACCATCAAAAGTCTTAAAAAATGTATAATTTGATTGCCACCTAATTAACGTGTTGACCAGTTAAATTGATAATTGTATTATTTGCTCGTATTTTTGTATTAATTAATTTTTCATTTTCTGAATTACGAATACCATATATTATTTGTTATTATTACCACAGTTAATCTTTTAATTACTTTGTAATGTTTCTAATTTAAAACAATTATTATGAATGTTTCCATTAATCTTCTCTGTTTGAATGAAAATTTGTCATTAATTACAAATAGTTGTTAAGTGAAGTGATGATTATTTAATCGCGATAAAGTTATTTTTCTATCTCAAACGAAAAATAAAATAAGCAATAATTAATAAGTTATTCAATAAACACTTAACTATAAACATAATTACCTTAATGTACGTCACAAAATTGTAACGATAGAGTTTTTCTTTTTTATTTAAAAAAATAAAAACAATTAAAAACAAAATTATGTAAGAACTAGATTAAAAATATAAAATTATAATTTGTACGACATTAAAATTCATAGTCCAAGTTTCAACTAATTTAATTCAATACAATTATTTTACATGTAAAAATTGAGACTAATCGATCAATTAATAAGCCTTAAGTTAAAAAAAATCTCTTAATAAACAATTAAAAAATAATATACATTAATAATATACAACAATAAAAGAAATAAATAAGTAAAAATACCACATAATGAATATTTATCAAACTGAAATGTGACCAACTTGAGGCTGTCATTTTTGTTTCATTCCGTTGTTGGTGTTGTAAGAATGATTTCATCTGTAAACAGAAAAAATAAACTATAAAATTATTTAATTATTTTAAAAAAATTCATATAAATTCGTTATTGCTGTTCTATTTAAAAAAAATAAAATATTATTTTTATTATTCAAAGTTATATCACATTCTTGATTTCGATCAGTCAGTTTTTTGAAAAAAAAAGTTTAAAAATTTATTTTTCTATTTCCCGGACGGAAATTCATTTTCCTGAACAGCTGATACTTTTATGTTCAAAAGTGAAACGAATCGTTCCACTGATTTGTGTTCCAATTTCACAAAATTCCAATGACAGATTTCTGTCAGTAAACATTTTTCGGTGGATTTAATCAGGAAATTATTTTCAATGACAGAAATTTTTAATGATAGCTATAATAAACGACCTGCCAAAAAAATTCCAACGTTTGTTTTCAATGATGAAAACCAATGGTAGCTATAACCAGGGTTGTCAGGTTTGAAAAAGTGAAATCGCCAAAAATAAAATACAAATCGCCAAATTTAAAAATGTATTTACCATACCTAACTGTCCATTGGTTTTGTTTTCATTTTTGTTGCCTTTGCAACATGGCTAGACCTTGCAGCATGCCGTTCCAAGTCAGCTTTCTGAGCTTTCTGGGAATGTAGATCGCAGTCACAAATTTTGCAGTGGACTAACCCATCTTTTTTTGATTTGGTTAACCATCCTAGTATTTTAGGCCAAAAAAAGTTAAACTGATGAATCTGGCAAAATAATATCATAATAATAAGTTTTTTGCTACCTTTGAATATAGTTAACTGCTCCCATTCTTGTTTATATTTATAAATTCTTTCTTTTTGGCATTTTTTAATTTGGCTCATTTTAATTACTTGATGTTTCTTGTTTTATTTTTCCATCAACTTCGAATTCAATGCTTTCTTTTTTAAATATGTTGTTTCGATTGAAGTCAGTTGTTTGTTTTGACATATACGTCATTTATTTTAGGTATGGGAACGAAATCGAATTTCGGTTTTCGGGTGCGTTCAGAATTCAATGTTTCGATGGCTACATTCAGCGCAAACAGCGATGAAAAACATACAAAGTTTAAGTGAACATTTGAGAAAAGAATATTATAATTCCGATTGGGAAATTAAATATCGCCAAAAACTAAAAATATCGCCTTTTTTGGGGTTGATCGCCAAACCGATTTTCGTGTCGCCAAATTAAATTTCAAATCGCACATTTGGCGACAAATCGCACAATCTGACAACCCTGGCTATAACTGGCGCCTAAATGTAATCATTATATTTCAATTTCATTTCGAACTTTTTCACAACATTAAATTTATCAATAATTGTGTCCAGGCACTATTTTAGTTGTTTTTTTTTTAATTTTTTTATTTAAAAAAATAAATTATGATGTAAAACTCATAACAACCATTATTAAAAATACTACATTTGCCTCTTAGTGGTCTTTACTAAAATGATTTTAGAAATACAAAAATTGCATAAACTTCTGATGTTTGAATAGTCAATATTTTGAGGTGTTAAGTAGAATATTTTGTTGGTGGTAGAATATGTGTTCATCTGCAGACTACTTCTTGATATATCAGAATATTTTTTTATTTTTACGCACTACAACCTGTTATTAGAAGTACCCGTGGAGTGGTGATTAAGGCGTAGGACTGTCATGCTAGAGGTCTTGAGGGTTTGAACATCCCTGCCTGTACCACTTGAAGATTTGTTCACGTGTACTGGCTCTTGCGGGGAATTGTAAAATGCTCCAAGAGTAATTCTTGTAATTAAAAGTGCTTTTTTCTCAAATTTTCCATTCGGTTTCGGCATAAATAACTGTAGGTCCCTCCCGTTCCTGGAATTCATGGCAAATTTGTAAGTCACTAGGCTCTAGTTCTCAACGGACTGTTGTGCAACCTTATTTATTTATTTAACCTATTATTAGCTATTAGTCTAACCATTTTTTCTTTTTATTTAAAGCATAATTGGCATAAACTATTAATTAATTGAGATTTTAGTAGTTTTTGCATTGTGTAGTAAAAACGGTCACTTTGGCGTATACTTGTTTTTTTTTGTAATGTTGTTTTTGGTTTTTTTTAAAATTATATTGAACTAAAATGTTCTTTTTATGTTACATTTGCAATTGTTATTTATTAAAATCGGACAGAATTTTCAACCTGTTCGCGGTATATTATTTAAAAACTTCGTTATACGTGCAATGTTTTTTAAACGTCTCATGGAAAGTAATTGTATTGGGTCCAATTTATCAAATTGAAAACCTTAACATTTCTCTATGTTTCAAGGTTCCAAGAATCTAAATATAAGGTTTTAAGAGAGGTGCTTATGTGTGCGAGTGTACGTACGGTCGTTTTTTCGAAAGCCTTTACGTACGAGATTACTTTTTTGTCAGCTATATCTCAATAAGCAGCAGGGATTTCAACACCAAATAAATGTTTTTTTTTTACAGATTATAAAAGCAAGAATGCATAAAAGATTTTCAAAACAAAATTAAGTCGTTTTTTTACTAAAGAAATTTTAAAAAAGTGAAAAATTTGGTTGATCAGAAATATCTCAATATTTTCACGAAAATTGTATGTATGATATTAGGTCCGTTCGCGTACCCTCCTAAAACAGTCCAATTTTACTAAAAAATACGAAATTTAACTAAATACTGTTCGCGTACTCAAAAATTTCGTAGTTTTTCGTAAAAGAGAGCGCTCCTGAGAGAGTGAAATATTTCCCCAACGTACAAATTTTAGCCCAAGAAATTTCTTTGGGCTGATTTGTGAAAATTTCAAATTTGATAGAAATTCAAATAAATTAAATAAATTGCTCGCTTTTGCTGTCAGTTATAAAATTTAAAAACAAATTTTCAAAGAACAGCAACAAGACAGTAATACTGTGTGAAAAATTTGTTGTTTTCCCCTTTGCTTACTTTTTGTAGTTTTTTTTGGTGAGAGAATTTCACCCCACTCTTTAAAATATTTCTTTTTACGAATTTTAGTGCAGAAAGTACGCGAACGGACCTATTACCTCCAAAATAATTTTAAGCACTGAACAATAACTTTTTTGATATTTACTTAGGTTTTAGAAATCTTGCATTCACAAAGAAACTTTCAAAAATTGGTAACATTGGTCAAATAATATAAGAAATTAAGGATATTGACATTAAACAAAATAATTAAATTAATATAAAAACTGGTTAAAATTGTTTTTCGATTCTAATATCTTGAGAACAATAAAAGATATTGACTTGAAACTGTGTTCATTTTATGCAAAGTATTTTTGTTAAAATTTCTTAAAAAGAAACTCTATTGAAAATGTTTTTTACATAAACTAATGTCCTAACAAAAAGATTAATAAATTCACTTCACGTCAAAAATATTTGAACAGAAATTAAACTTTGATTTTCGCTTGCATATTTTTTCGTAGTTATTTAAATGACAATTTGGCTTACAAATAAAGTCCATGACTGGGTCGCACGAACTTGCTGTTGTATTCAAATACTCTATTTACAAATAGTAGGTACTTATAATTTTAAATTTAAAAATGTACCAATGAAATTATGTAGTAAGTCTTTCAAAAATGTAAATAATAAAACCTTGATTTATTAATATTTTCCCTTCGAAAATCGTTAGAGGTTTTTTTTTTTAAATTAATTTTGTATATATTTTCTAAATATTTTTAGTATGCAGTTATTAAGAGCTTATTAATATACGTTTTAAATTTAATTTTCGTAAACAATGATGACCCATTTTCGAGATATCAAATTAAAAAAAAATAAATTTTCTTAAAAATCCGAAACTGACATTTTTGATCATCAAATATTATTGAGACAGTAAAATATCTTGTGCAGAAAATATTGAAACCAGTTTATTAGTTCTCGAGAAAATTTATAAACAAAATAACGGTTCTATAGGGGTAGACTTTTGGAGCAATACAAAAATATGTTTTTTATTGAATGGAGTCAAATTAAAAAAAATAAATTTGGAGAAAATTAAAAAAAAATGATTGGTTCGTTTTTAAGAATATTTGAATTTTCAATTGGCCAACAAATTTGTATTTTTAACTTTCCATGGGAAGTTATTGTAATCGGTCCTGTGCAGTATACTTGTCCTCCTCTAACTATAATTAATGTACTATGTAATGTTAATCTGATATCTCCTCTTACCTTATGTAAGAGTCAGTCAATAAATAGAAGCCAATCGAACCACTAGTGTTTTACTTAGGACTCAGCGCGAACACTACAGGTCCGATTTGTCGAATTGAAAATTTTGACTTTTTTCGACGTTTCAAGCTCCCTAGAGTCGAAATAAAAGATTTTTAGAAAGATGTCTGTGCCTGCATGTGTACGTACGTTCGGAAAGTTTTTTTCGTCGTCCATAGCTCAAGAACCAGTAGCGATATCGACTTCAAATAAATTTTGTTATACAGATAATTAAGCAAAAAGATGCAGAAAGGACTCTCAAGAAAATTGCGTGGATGGTTTTTTACCATATCAATTTAAAAAAAGGGTGAGAATGTTGGTTAACCTTAAATATCTCACGAACCAATAACGCTAGAGACTTGAATTAAATTTTATATTACATATTGTAACGTGATAGCAAAGAAATATATTTTTGGAAAAAAATCCAATTAACATTTTTTATAAATCAAAAAAACTTAAAAAAAATATTTGTCACCTCGAATACTTTACGAACGAAAACTTATTTTATCTCCAAAATAATTTTGTGTCACTAAAAATAACGTTTTTGACATCTGGCAAAATTTTGAGAAAAATAGAATTGACAGTTTTTTTTTTTATAAAAAATAAAAACCTTAAATAAACATTACTAAATGTTGGTAAAAATTGATTTTCGACTCAAATATCTTTTCAAAAATTTGAAATATTGTCTTTAAATTAATTTATTTTATAAAAAATATTGTTTTAAACATGCAGTCAAATTTTGAGAAAAATCGAATTTACAGTTTTTTTTACAAAAACTAAAAACCTAAACAAAACATCTAAAAATTGGAAAAATTTACTTTGGACTCAAATATCCTTTCAAAAATTAAAAATATTGGCTTTTAACTAATTTAATCTCACAGAAAATATTGTTTTCGACATTCAGTAATTTTTTTTATAAAAATCCAACAGTCCGTTTTTTCATACAAAATTAAAATCTACAAAAAATAGTACGCAAAATTGGAAAAAATTGATGTTCGGTTCTCGATATCTCGTGAACAATAAAAGATGTTCACTTTAAATTAGTTTCATTCATCCAATTTGTATTAATTTATAAAAACTTTAGAAATAAAAACTTTTAAGAAATGCTACCAAAATTGGTAAAAATTATTTTTCTACTAAAAATCTCGTTTACAAAAATAGATTTTAAAATCAAACTATTTCATCATACATATTTTATGCAAAATATTGTTGGTTATTTTAAATTTTTTTAGAATAATTTAACTAATAACTTTTTTAACAAAACAACGAAAACCTACAAACTTTTAAGCAAGACAAATCAACAGACGGGATGGGAAGTTATCAGTGTGGGTCGCATCCCAGCCTCTTTTTTCCAATATATTCCAAAAACTTGATGTTATAACCTCAAGACTAGGGATTTGTAATAAGATCAAAAATTGCTTTTAAAACTTTTTGGATTTTTCTGTTTAAAATTGTTTTAACATAAATGCTTCAGCGTTATCTTAAGGTTAATGTATGTCAGGTTAAGATTTACAACGAATGAATGAATGAACAAAATTTATTTCATGAATTTATATAGCCTCAAAACGCCTAATTTTTCGAAGTATAAAAAGGCCGAATTTCAAAAACTTGACGTTATAAATAAAACCATCAAAAGTCTTAAAAAATGTATAATTTGATTGCCACCTAATTAACGTGTTGACCAGTTAAATTGATAATTGTATTATTTGCTCGTATTTTTGTATTAATTAATTTTTCATTTTCTGAATTACGAATACCATATATTATTTGTTATTATTACCACAGTTAATCTTTTAATTACTTTGTAATGTTTCTAATTTAAAACAATTATTATGAATGTTTCCATTAATCTTCTCTGTTTGAATGAAAATTTGTCATTAATTACAAATAGTTGTTAAGTGAAGTGATGATTATTTAATCGCGATAAAGTTATTTTTCTATCTCAAACGAAAAATAAAATAAGCAATAATTAATAAGTTATTCAATAAACACTTAACTATAAACATAATTACCTTAATGTACGTCACAAAATTGTAACGATAGAGTTTTTCTTTTTTATTTAAAAAAATAAAAACAATTAAAAACAAAATTATGTAAGAACTAGATTAAAAATATAAAATTATAATTTGTACGACATTAAAATTCATAGTCCAAGTTTCAACTAATTTAATTCAATACAATTATTTTACATGTAAAAATTGAGACTAATCGATCAATTAATAAGCCTTAAGTTAAAAAAAATCTCTTAATAAACAATTAAAAAATAATATACATTAATAATATACAACAATAAAAGAAATAAATAAGTAAAAATACCACATAATGAATATTTATCAAACTGAAATGTGACCAACTTGAGGCTGTCATTTTTGTTTCATTCCGTTGTTGGTGTTGTAAGAATGATTTCATCTGTAAACAGAAAAAATAAACTATAAAATTATTTAATTATTTTAAAAAAAATCATATAAATTCGTTATTGCTGTTCTATTTAAAAAAAATAAAATATTATTTTTATTATTCAAAGTTATATCACATTCTTGATTTCGATCAGTCAGTTTTTTGAAAAAAAAAGTTTAAAAATTTATTTTTCTATTTCCCGGACGGAAATTCATTTTCCTGAACAGCTGATACTTTTATGTTCAAAAGTGAAACGAATCGTTCCACTGATTTGTGTTCCAATTTCACAAAATTCCAATGACAGATTTCTGTCAGTAAACATTTTTCGGTGGATTTAATCAGGAAATTATTTTCAATGACAGAAATTTTTAATGATAGCTATTAACGACCTGCCAACAAAATTCCAATGTTTGTTTTCAATGATTAAAACCAATAATAGCTATAACTGGCGCCTAAATGTAATCATTATATTTCAATTTGATTTCGAACTTTTTCACAACATTAAATTAGTAATAATTGTGCCCAGGCACTATTTTAGTTTTTTCTTTTAAATTTTCAATTTAAAAAATAAATTATGATGTAAAACTCTTAAAAGCCGTCATTAAAAATACTACATTTGCCTTCACTTAAATGAGTTTAGAAATACAGAAATTACATAAACTTCTGATGTTTGAATAATCAACATTTTAAGGTTTTACCTCAACTAAGTAGAATTTTTTTTTGGTGGTAGAATATGTGTTGATCTGCAGAATTCTTCTTGTTATTATAAATTATTTTTTTGTTCTATTTTTACGCACTACAACCTATTATTAGAAGTACCTGTGGCGTTATGGTTAAGGCGTAGGACTGTCATGCTAGAGGTCTTGGGTTCAATACCTGCCTGTACCAATTGAAGATTTTTTCACGTGTATTGGCTCTTGCGAGGAATTGAAAAATCCTCCAAGAGTAATTCTTGTCATAAAAAGTGCTTTCTCAAATTTGCCATTCGGTTTCGGCATAAAAAACTGTAGGTCCCTCCAATTCCTGGAATTACTAGCAAATTTGTAAGTCACTAGGCTCTATTTCTCAACGGACTGTTGTGCCACCTAATTTATTTATTTAACCTTTTATTAGCTATTAGTCTAACCATTTTTTCTTTTTATTTAAAGCATAATTGGCATAAACTATTAATTCATTGAGGTTTTAGTAGTTTTTGCATTGTGTAGTAACAACGGTCACTTTGGCGTATACTTGTTTTTGGTTTTTTTAAAATTATATTGAACTAAAATGTTCTTTTTATGTTACATTTGCAATTTTTATTTATTAAAATCGGACAGAATTTTCAACCTGTTCGCGGTATATTATTTAAAAACTTCGTTATACATGCAATGTTTTTTAAACGTCTCATGGAAAGTAATTGCATTGGGTCCAATTTGTCAAATTGAAAACCTTTACATTTCGCTATGTTTCAAGGTTCCAAAAATCTAAATATAAGGTTTTTAGAGAGATGCCTATGTGTGCGAGTGTACGTACGGTCGTACTTTCGAAAGCCTGTTCGTACGAGTTAACTTTTTTGTCAGCTATATCTCAATAACCAGCAGAGATTTCAACACCAAATACATGTTTTTTTTTACTGCTAATAAAAGCAAGAATGCATAAAAGATTTTCAAAACAAAATTAATTCGTTTTTTTTTACTAAAGAAATTTGAAAAAAGTGAAAAATTTGGTTGATCCGAAATATTTCAATATATTGACGAAAATTATATGATATTACTTCCAAAATGATTATAAGCACTGCACAATAATTTTTTTGATATTTACTTTGGTTTTAGAAAACTCGCATTCACAAAGAATAAAAACCTACAAAAATGCGACTTAAAATTGGTAACATTGATTTTCAACTCAAATAATATGAGAAATGAAGGATTTGACATCAAACAAAACAAATAAATTGACATAAAAACTGGTTAAAATTGTTTTTCGATTCTAATATCTTGAGAACAATAAAAGACATTGACTTGAAACTTTGTTCCTTTTATGCAAAGCATTTTTGTTAAAATTTCTTAAAAAGAAACTCTATTGAAAATGTTTTTTACATAAACTAATGTGCTAACGAAAAGATTACTAAATTCACTTCACGTCACAAATAATTGAACAGAAATCGCAGTTATTTAAATGACAACTTGGCTTACAAATAAAGTGCATGACTGGGTCGCACGAACTTGCTCTTGCATTCAAATACTCTATTAACAAATAGTACTTATCTTTTTAAATATAAAAATATACCAATGAAATTATGTAGTTAGTCTTTCAAAAATGTAAACAATAAAACCTTGATTTATTAATATTTTCCCTTTGAAAATCGTTAATTAATTTTGTATATATTCAATTTTAGTTTTAAAATATTTTTAGTATGCAGTTATTAAGAGCTTATTAATATAAGTTTTAAATTTAATTTTCCTAAAAAATGAGGACCCATTTTCGAGATATCAAATTAAAAAAAAAAAATTTCTTAAAAATCCGAAATTGATATTTTTGATCATCAAATGTTATTGAGACAGTAAAATATCTTGTGCAGAAAATATTGAAACCAGTTTATTAGTTCTTGAGAAAATTTATAAACAAAATAACGGTTCTATAGGGGTAGACTTTTGGAGCAATATAAACAAATGTTTTTATTTTAAGGAGCCAAAGTAAGAAAAATAAATTTGGAGAAATTAAAAAAAAAAATTGGTTCGTTTTTAAGAAAATTTGAATTTTCGATTGGCCAACAAATTTGTATTTTTAACTATCCATAGGAAGTTATTGTAATCGGTCCGATTTGTCGAATTGAAAATTTTGACGTTTATCGACGTCCCAAGGTCACTAGAGTCGAAATAAAAGATTTTTAGAGAAATGGTTGTGCGTGTGTGTGTACGTTCGTCCATAGCTCAAGAACCAGTAAAGTTATCGAAATTTTATCATACAGATAATAATGCAGAAAGATGCAAAAAGGGCTCTCAAGAACATTGAGTGTGTGGATTTTTTTTACAATAGCAATTTAAAAACAGGTGAAAATTTTAGTTTACCCAAAATATCTCACGAACCAATAATACTAGAGTCTTGAATTAAATTTTATATTATGTATTGCAACGTGATACAAAACAAATATATCTTTGCAAAAAAATCCAATTAACGGCTTTTTTATAAATCAAAAAAACTGAAAAAAAAAAATATTTGTCACCTCGAATATTTTTAGGACAAAAACTGATTTTATCTCTAAAATAATTTTGTGCCACTAAAAATAACGTTTTTGACATCTGGTAAAATTTTGAGAAAAATCGAATTGATAGTTTTATTTTTTTATAAAAAATAAAAACCTAAAATAAACATTATTAAAAGTTGGTAAAAATTGATTTTCGACTCAAAAATCGATTGTTTTTAAAAAAAATAAAACCTGAAAAAAATAATATTAAATGTTGGTAAAAATTGATTACTCAAATATCTTTCCTAAAATTTGGGATATTGTCTTTAAATTAATTTTATTTTAAGTAGTTTTATTTTATTTTGCAGTTAAATTTTGATAAAAATCGAATTGACGTTTTTTTTTCCAAAAAAAAACCTAAATAAAACATTACTTAAAGTTGGTAAAAATTGACTTTCGACTCAAATATCTTTTAAGAAACCTAAGATATTGCGTTCAAACTAATTTTATCTTGTAAAATATATTGTTGTCAATATTTAGTAAAATTTTGAGTGAAATCGAATTCACAGTTTTTTTTACAAAAAATAAAAACCTAAACAAAACGATATTAAAATTTGGTAAAAATTGATTTCCGACTCAATTATCTTTTCAAAAATTGAAAAAATTGGATTCAAACTAATTTCATCTCACAGAAAATATTGTTTTCGACATTCGGTAATTTTTTTGATAAAAATCCAACAGTTTAAAAAAAGAAAAAAATGTAAAAAAAAAGTATCTACGCAAAAATAGTACGGTTCTCGATATCTCGTGAATAATAGAAGATATTGACTTCAAATTAATTTCAGTCATCCAATTTGTATTAGTTTATTAGAAGAAATACAATTTTTTAAGAAATGCTACTAAAATAGGTAAAAATTGGTTTTCGAATAAAAATCTCGTTAACCAAAATAGATTTTGAAATCAAACTTTTTTATCATATGCAAAATATAGTTGGTAATTTTTAATTTTCTTAGAACAATTCAAGTGACGACTTTTTAACAAAACTCAATAACCTTTAAACCTTCTAAGCAAGAAAAATCGACAAACGGGATGAGAAGTTATCAGTGTGGGTCACATCGCAGTCTCTTTTTTGATTTATATTTTAGAGCAACTAAGGTACACCTTGTACATCAAATAAAATGATCTTTAAAAAAATTCTTTTTTCCAAAGTATGTGGATGATTTTCAAATTTAAATGATAACTTAATTAGCTTTGCACCAGTAAAACATTACTGTTTAATATAATTAAGATTCAAAACATAGTCTAAAATGGCCTTTAATGTAAAAAAAATAAGTGTAATTTTTGCATTTAATAAGCATATTTAATGTAAAAAGTTCTTCCCAAAAATATATGCTTTGAAAATTACAGAAATTCTAATTTTCAAAACTGTAACTGTATTTTCGAAGTGTTAAAAAGTTGCAACTACCATAAAATGACTTATACACAATCTCATACCTACCGTCTCTGTCTCTCTTATGTCACTTTAAAATTAAATTTTCGCTCTTGCACAGTTTATTTCAAGAAATACAAAATATTTAATAATTTTCCAACATGATCTTAATTTCCTCAGTGCAAATACTGAGAAATCATTTACGGAATACAAAAAATTAAAAAAAAATCTATTTCTCGAGATGAGTTACCCTTTAAAATCTATCTGATGGTTCTGGGTGTACTTCTGTTATATTTGAATTACACATAAGATACAAAAAATAATAATTTCTTTGCACCCCGGGTAAAGAAACTTTCAAATGAAGTTATCTCTTGTTTTGCACATTCAAATACCTACTGATGGAGTACACCTCAGATAACACTTCTGTGAAATATCTTCCTGCTTTTCTAAACTTTAAAGCAGGTCCTTATCTTAACCATATACTTGTCTGTCAAATAAACCACACAACTTTTCTATTTATTTCTTCTTTTTTTTTTCAAAAACTCAACCAATTTTTCTTCTCTTCATTCACATGATGCAAAAGTTGAACATTAAACTTTTCTTCTACTACAATATAGAAACAGTAACATGAGCTTTTCTAAAATATACGTCTTCAGTACTACATGTACTGATGTCTATGTATATAAATGTTATGTGTGTAATATAGAGAATTTTTATGAGTACATAATGTCTAGGAGGTGGGTACATCAACAAAAATATGGAAACTTTTTTCAAAAAAACATACATATGTACATAGTTTTGACAAAACGTTAACGCTATCCTTCATAAAATAGTTGATTTTGACAAATATCCTTAGCGATTTCTTTCCACGCTCAACTATTTGACTAATGTGAATAATGTGATCGGAATGCAGAGTTCTTTCATGATATAAAAGAATCCTTTATTTGTCCTTACAAAATGCAAAATTTGTCACGACCACAAGTTGTGTCGTGAGTTAATAATAAGCTGCAGATGTTGAATAAAAAAACCCCCAACCCCCACAAAAATAACCATCTCAAAACTCAACTACCCCCCTTTCTACAAAACTCTGAATCCTGAATCCTAGCAGCGATATACATACATAGAGGTTGTCCTTCCTTCTCTGAATGATCTATGACTCGCGAACCAGAGCCAACAACGCCAGTACCAGTGAAAATGATTGCGTGACACAACCGCTGAAAATTGCACCGTGTGTACCTACCTACTGTGAAGTTCGTGCTTGGCAAAATAGTAGCCCTAGCCCGAGTAGACCGAGCCCGAACCCCTCAAAACTCAAACCCTGAACGGAAGTTCAAGTGGCACATGAGTACTTCTTTGCCTAATTATACGTTCGGCAACAGTCGTATATTTCATTTCACTTTGACCATTTACACTCGAATTGGCTTTGCAGGACCTTTTATTCTCGTCCTCGTTTTCGTCCTCGTCCTCGTCCTCATCGTCGTTGGTTTGTTTTGTAAGGATATAGAAAATCCGGTGGAACAACGGCCGGCGTGGTGGTGTGTTGGCAGGGTTGGTCGTTTGAAAACAGCTCAGAATGCCGGACACTGGCAATAGTTTTCGTCGTTGTCGCCAACAGTCTTTTCCATCTAAGCGATCAGGTTCATACAATTTAATGGATGAAAAATGTAAAAACATACCCGTTGTCGGTTTTCCTAGTCGTTGTCCCTGCCAGTGTCGTTTTCGTACTTAGCGTTGTTGTTGTTGTTTTTGTTATTGTTGTTGGTTTTGAAAAAAAGCTATAGTAGCAAATAAAACACAAGTAAATAACCTTAAATGAGCGAGAAAAGAATTGGCAACAAAATCGTTTCGTTTCTCTTCTTTTCCGGCAAAGTTTCGTCCTTTATTTTTCCTTAGGATAATAACTAAGTCTAAGTACAACTACATACAACCATCATGTAAACAAACATAGGACAAAGCTTCAGTCACAGTAAGAGTCAGAGTCAGAGGCACAGTCCTCTTGACAAATCATTAGTGACATTAAAATGAATTTATACTATGTACATATTTTATGTTGCCATAATTCTATTTGAATTTTTATATGAATCACTCGAAGAAGAACACAAAATATTATAGCACTCTATTTTATTGGGGGTAAAGTTAAAGTGTTTAAATGGACGCCACGCCATCCACGCCAGATTCATTTAAATATTATTTCATTTTATACTATAACGCGCCTCAAAACGAGCAATTTTATAGGAAAACGAGTTAAGTCTTAAGTGGAACGAGCATTGGTTTATTTTTATGGCATATTGTCAGCTAAGTTTAGCTCGACTTTGCCATACCTATGTACAAACATTGGTGATATAGAAACATATGTATACTATGCCACTTTATTGGTGAGACTTTTTTTTTGAGTTGAAAATCGATTTATATTTTGTATTGTTGGTGAGAAAACACGAAGAACAATATAAATAAAAAGGAAACCGAATACAAAGTGGTTTTGATACTATAAATAAGGCTAATTAAACATTAGTGACACATATCGTGAATTGAAACACTGAATTAAGTAGGTACTCACATTTTTGATTAACACGAAATATTAAGCGATAATAATTAAAAAGATTTAATTACCTTATGTCAGAAGATAACAAAAGAAAATGTGACAGAAAATTTGTTTTGAGTTAAATTTATGGTAGGTTTTCTTCTGTCAAACGGAAGGTGTCAAACTCACATTTATGTTCAAATTCAATTTGTTGATTAATGGAAGCACCACCTTATAAACTGTTGATCAATTATAAGGTCCGAAACTATAAATCAATTCAAATCATTGATTTGTTGCTATTGAAAACGAATAGAGTTGTTTTTAAAGGTTTGTTTGAGTTATGAATGAAACACGTTTTGACTGATATCTGTCAGTCGATGCGTGTAAAGTATTATGTTTAATTTTTGTGATGACATTGCAGTAATACATATAACATACAATTAATTTTTTTTTAATGACATACTCAAATGAAGTCATTCAATGACATTCTTAGAATATTGGCATTGAGTCAGAAAATAATGAACATATCTTTTAGAAACAATGCTTATTTGAAAATATCAAAATAAGTCAGTGTTAAAAATGCTGATAAATTACAGACCATTTCCAAGATAAAATAAAACGATAAGGCAAGTGTTGCTAATGAGTAAAGCATTTTCAAAAAGACTGAAACTAGGTAAACAAATTTTAAAACAAACGCTAATAACATTTAGTTTCTTCAAAATCAGTTTTTCGGAAAATCTAGTTTTAATTTTAATTGTTGCGAGTTTTAAGTTATATATACACTTAAAATTATTATTATTTAAACACTATTCTAATTTGTTTTACATTCAAATCAATTTTTTAAAAAAGCTTAAAACTCGAAACTTCTTTTAATCTAGTTTTGACGTAAAAAAAAATTAAGAAAACTTCCACTTCTGAATAAATTGTAGAAATTCAAATTTTTCGAATTCAAACTTTTGGCTTTTTAAGTTTTTTTTTTCAGAAATAAAGAGACGTTTATCCTTTGACATTGGAAAACATTTCAGTTATACTATTTGACTTATCTGTTTTTAGAATTCAAGAAAATAACACCTTATTTAATAACGAAAATGCACCTCTCTTCCGAGTATTCTGCATAACAATTGCTGGCATTTTGGGTCTGATAATTCCTATTTTAGGGTGTACATTATCTTTGAATTCGTCAATGTTCTTCGGCTTGCTTAACTTTTTAAATAACCTCAGAAAAAAGTCTGGTATAGTAAAGTGAAAAACAAGGAGGCCACACAAAATCACTATTTTTTTTAGAAATCACGTCCTTACAACTTGATGGTAGCGGCTGAGGTCTGGCAAGGTGTTTGAAAATAAAATGTTTTCAAACCTTTTTTTTCTCCATTTCGTCGATACACAAAGTGCGTCAAAAATCAACAGTTTCATGTGCCGTCGTCGGTGGTTTCTCCAAATTTTGAATATCGGCAACACTTTTTTTTACCACTACAACAACTTCATGGGAGGTTTTCGGACGTTGTGGATTTGGAACCTGGTGAGCTGCTTCACATCAATTTTCAAAGAAATTCCAGAAAAAAAAATTGAACCATAATTTTCAAAGCTAAACGCTAAGATTTAAATGTATTCTTTCGGTCAAAAACTCTATCATCCTTCCTACGTACCACCCTTTATAACACAATTGTTTGCATTGTTGTATTTATGATTTCGATGAAAAGATGTGCATTCGAACAACAATTTTGGAGTTTTCTCACCCATACATAGAATTAACTCCTAAGTTTTGCTTTCACGCTTCAAGCATACATATGTTAGAATGAACACCTAAATCAGTTGTTTAAATTAGCTTGTAGAAAAGACAAGATGGCTACCGAGGATTGGAATCTTCATTAAGATTGTTTTTGCTTTCCGCGTGTATCGACTCATTGCTCAAATAGCACTAAATGACTTTTAAGTTTTCAGAGTTATGTTTATGTCAAAATCGACTGAAAAATGGCTGAGTTATTCAAAGTGGAAATAGAATTGAAACAAAAACTGGCCCATCTTTCAGTAAAATATAATTTATCTGCACGGTTTTAATTTTAAGATAATCCGGTGTTTAAAATACTTGAACTTTCTTAAACTAAATTGTATAGAAATTTTAGAAAAACTTTTGTTAAAGGTTTAGAATTTTTGTAGTTGACAATTTTCTTAACTAAGCAATTTACTAGATATTTATCATTTTCTAATACTAATTCCCCTTTATTTTAAAGTGCACATTTCTTTATTGTGACAGTTCGCCAAAATAAACACACCTTAAACTAGGGAACGCGCCTATTAATTGTTTGTGTCCGAAATTCGGTCAGGAATCGTATAGATTTAGCAAACAACTAAAAAAAGATTTGCTTTAGGCGTTTTTTAAAATTTTGTTTAAGACTTAAAATAACAGTAGTCCCCATATACATTTTGTTTAGTCAAAAATCGAGAATTCGAATTTTCTCAAAAACGAAACAATAGATTTTTTATGAAATTTCAATAAAAAAAATGTTTTTGTATTACTTCAGAACCGTTATTTTGTTCTTAAGTTTTCTCGAGAATTAATGAACCAATTTCAATAATTTGAAGACAAACTTATTTTGTATGTACATTTTTAAATATATGAACTATTTGTTAGAAGAGTCGTTAGATACAGGAGCAAGTTCGTGCATTTTATTTTTTTTTAAATCCCCGGAGAGGGTTCAATTAGTCTGCCATATTTTTTACCATAACGCACAGTTTTCACAATTGAAAGGTCCTTTTCAATGTTAAACGCTATGATTTCAGCTTGTTCCTTCGGGAGTAAGTATTGTTTAATAGCAATAATGACACTGAATGAAGTTTCAGAATTGTGGTTATCTGTCAAAATGGGCTAAAAAATGGAAGAATTATTCAATGTTTAAATAGGATAGGCACAAATGCACACATTTTTCTGCCAGGTCTTACTTTGAAGAAAAATTAGATTTTAAAAAAACTTTATATATAGGAAATAAATGCAGATACTCCAAAGGCTCCTTAAAAGTTCTGTATTTAAAAAAAAATTCTAGAAATTAAAGAAGTCGAAAAAAATATTTGTCGAATATTATACAACCTATTGTTAAAGGCTCAGAAATTTATTTGGCAATTTACTAAATTTTCCAAAATGTTAATCTTTTTTAAGAACTAATTCCATTTTATTATAAGCTGCGCATCTGAACACTTCTAAATAGTGTTATTTCATGAAAAACTAATCAAACAAACATAAACCTGGGGTAGGCACCTGTATTTTGATCTGTCAGAAACTCGGTCAAAAGTCATAAAGATTAAGAAAATTACTAAAAGAACATGATAAGAGACAACGAGATGTTAATATTATTTAAAATTAAAAAATTATTTTTCAAGCTAAGTAACACTCAAGTTTTTTTGACATTTTGCTCCAATTATTTTTTTAAATGACAATAATTAATTTTATTTATCTGTGCCAATATGGTAATTCAGCTTAATTCAATTTTGGTCTTATTTCCATAAGATCAAATTAAGTTTTGCGAACTAGTTGTTTAAGCTTGTTAAGGTGATTAATAAACATAATATATTTATTTTTTAAGATAAGTGCCACAACTAAAAAAGTGTCGAAAATAAAACTTACCTCTTCGTTTCAGTGTAGTCCGACATTTTCCGATAAAAACTTTTCTGCAACAAACGACACAACAACTCACTATGACGGCTGACATGAAACTGTAAATGTCATTTTACTGATGAATAGTTCAGGGACGTTATTAAAAATGCACAACGACACTTTCGCCCTCACGCCTTCAGTTTAAGAAGTATTTTTATGACAGTTTGACCAAAAGATAGCATTTTTTTTAACTGATTTTTTGAGTTACGACAGTTTGCTTCTGAGGGGACGATATGTACATGGATACATGCTTGTTTTGCCTTTAAAACTGTTGCTTTTTTTAATTTAAACTTTTTCAAAAACATTTAATTTTTTAGGTTTAGTGTGACTTATGAAGATACCATTTCTTTTGATTTTCAAAAGTGATACGGATTTATATTTATATACGGGTTTTTGGTTTGATCAATTTGGTCTTAAGATAGACATAAGCTGTTTATCTATTTAGACATAGGTACGCTTTTTTTGATTTTTCAAAATTTAACGGATTAAAAAAAGGATACACGCTTATGTCGTTAAATTCTTTTAACTTATTGCTACAGATTAATTCAAATTAATATCATCACAAAATGGGGGGTTGCTCTCTTCGCTCCAAACCATAACAGACAAATTCTAAAATTTCATAAAGCCCAAAATTGGTTACAAAGCCCAAAAAGTTACAAGAAATCACCAAAAACCCCAAAGCGAATATCGTAATGCCCAAATATATTTTTAAAAAAATTGTCATTTTGTCCAAAAAATAAAATGCACGACTGGGTCGCACGAACTTGCTCCTGTATTCAAAGAGTCTGTTTAAAAAAGTAAAAAGATTTAAAAATATACCTGTAAAATAAGTTTGTCTTCAAAGATATAAATGCCATTTGATTTGTCGAAAAAACCTCAATTTTTCAATTTTTTTGGAAGGGGGTTACATTTAATACAGTTAAAATAATTTAAAAAAAAAAATAATTTAAGATTCAAAATTTTACCTGAAAAATAAGTTTGTCTTCAAAAATTTAAATGCCATTTTATAAATCGAAAAACCCTTGATTTTTCAAATTTTTTTTTCGAAAATCGTTAGAGCGGTTTTTTTTTAAATTAATTTTTTATATATAAATTTTTTCAATTTTGTTTTAAAAATATTTTTGATATGCAGTTGTTTAGTGATTATAAATATACACTCTACATTTGAATTTCGTAAAAAAATATTGACCCTTTTTTGAGATATAAAAAAATCCAATAAAAAAAAAATTGCACTTTTGATAATCAAATATTGTTAAGGCAGTATAAGAGCTCGTTCAAAAAAAAAAAAAATTATTTAAATCGGTTCATAAGTTACTGAGAAAATTAAAAAACAAAAAAACGGTTCTATGACCGGTACCTTTCCTGAGCAATACAAAAATATGTTTTTCTTATTAAAAGAAGCAAAGTTAAAAAAGAAAATTTTAAAAAAATCTATCGGTTCGTTTTTGAGAAAATTCGAATTATCGTTTTTTGACCAAAAAAATTGTATGGGGGCCACTGTTAGTTTTGATTTAAAAAAAAAAATGAAAAAAACGCCTAACGCGAATCTGCTCAAAACCTTAACTTCCAAGTTTGAACTCAATCGACCCAATGGTTTAGGCTGTAGGAGCGTGGACAGACAGACAAAATTTTGCACGAATGCAAAACTTGCCATATAGTTCCTATATGTCGCAAGTAAAAATTAAAATTTGGGTCTTATGACAAAGAGGTTTAGCTTTGTGACATTTATTATGGGCATTACGACGATTATGACTTCCATCATTTCTTATGTCTAATCATCCAACGACACATAACCAAAATCATAAAATGACACAAAGCCCAAAAAAAAAAAAACATCGTACAAAATATGACTAAGAAAACTTCACCGAGCCTAAATAAAATTTCATGTCAACGAAACCAACTTTCAATGTAGTAACGCTTAAATTTAGAAATATCATAACACCCAAAAGATTTTGGTTGGTTAGGATCGGAGATGCCCCTGCTTGGACGCACTATAGGATTTGGTGTAGGTAATTTGTATGTAAAGAAATAAAGTCAAAATTATTTGGTAAGCTTTCTTGTCGTTCCGAGTTTTTGGGCGATTTGAATTTTTGTCGGTTAATGATTTTGTTTGGCTTAAATTCACAAACATTTTTTCAGAATGCCCAAATGTTGAAAAACATGACATCTTTTAGGCGATTTTAGTAATTTGGGCGTTATGATACTTGGAAATAGATTTCGACAATATGACATTGATTTTGGGCTTTGTGCCATTTTTTCTGAAAAAGTTTTTGAGCGTTATGACCTGTTTAATATTTCGACGTTATTTTATTGGGCAATGAGACCAAACGCGTCTTCTTTTATTTAGAATTTCATAGAACCCAAACAAAATTTTAACACCCAAAGGTTCGGTAATATTGCTCAAATCGTACAACAACAAAATGTTAATAAGATTGTTTTGAGCGCTATGACATTTTTAATGTTGGCGAAATTGTTTTGGGCGAAAAGTCCTAACGCTCACAAAATGATCAAATTGCAAAGTTTCTTTCAAATACAAGTCTAAAATAAAGGCCCTTGAAAAAATTGTACCTTATATTAAAAATTATTTTAAAACCCGATTGCTTTCTTTCTCAACATTGAACCCTTAAATGTCTTTTCAACCCCTATCTTGGTATCAAACACGGAAAAAGACATTAACCATAAATAAATGCACCATTAAATGTTAAAATCAACTCAGAAATTATTTTCAATCTATTCTATATGTGCATACGAGTATTTATTGGAAACAAACAAAAATAAAAATATAAACAAAAATACTTAATCGCACAAATCACGTACCAAAAAAAAGAACATCGTAAATCTGCTTAAATCAAGTCCTAAGATGACTGCTATAGCAATTTAAATTCCTATACTTTATATTAAGTACTTCAGCAATAGTATGAAAATGAATATTGGTATATTAGGTATCCTTATGTGCAATCACCATACCATACGAGTGAATATAGGATATATAAGTTTTTGGCCAATGCACCATTTTACCAAAACGAGAACACATTCATCTTGAACACAAAACAACAACAAAAACAACAGCAACGAAGAAGAAACGCGAGCGTTCTTTCTACTAAACATCAAGCAACATAATAAACTAATAAATTATCGCCTTTATTGCGATGAAAACGGCGAAAAATATCGCTCTCCTTATTCGAACTCCTCGAACTCGATACATACCATAAATAGAAAAGGATACAAGTAGGTACACATCCTTATGTTTGGTGTGTTGTTATATTTATATACGAATTGCAAGGATACGCTCTTATTCCATCTTTTATACCATACAAAAGAAAAAGAAGCAAGTAGAACAAATTGGCGCGGGTGAATAAGCGACAAGGACCTATTTTAAAATGTTTCTGAGAGTTCATTGGGGGGGCAATTTAAATGCAATGGCGACGACGACGTCGAAAACGACGCGAACGGTTTTCGTATAAAGATGGTGGTAATGGCGGGCGGTAGTACAATTGACGTCAAAGTGGCGAGTATACAATTTTTCGACATTCAATATGCCAGTTTGAATGTACTATATTCTCAATCTAATCACTTTAATTCGACGACCGCCCGACATATAAACAAAAACCCTCCTTTTCAAACATACCTATTTCTGGTACACAATAAGTCGGTGTATATATTTTTAGTTCAGCTTTAGTCCATGTAGAGAAGATAGAATATTGAATAAAGGAGCCAGTTGAACCGTAAGAAAGCAATTGAATGGAGGAGCATTGCCTTTTCCTTCTATCAAACTGTGAAATGAAATCAGGAGAGAGTTGGAAGGGGGGGGGGTGCTGGAAGTGGGTTGTATTTTTAAATTAAAAAGTTGAATTCCGTTTTCAAAAGGTGGTAGTTCTCTACTCAGTTCTCAGAGTATACAGAAGAACCATCAAGAACAGACTGAATTTCGAGCATTGGAGCGTTTGTTCGTTCGTTCGTTCGAGGACTATAGTAGCTCCACTCTAGACTGCTCCTGCTGCTTTAGCAAGAACACTATACTTTATTCTTGTTGATGCCCGATATGCCGTAAATATCCATCATTGAATTGAAAGCTTCGATACATACTTTGGTCTGATGGTACAAATGCAATATACCACCCGCCGCGCGCTCACTGGTATGTCGTTTGTTCGTTTCTATTGCACACACACTGGGACAGTTTAATTTCAGAAGTGGAATTAAATCAACTAGTAGAAAACTATACTGAAGGACATTGAAAAAGAAATAAACAAAAATGTTTTGAGTTAAATACTACATACAAACATAATATTCACTTGTGGAAAATGAAGAAGTTCAATATCATTGAGTGCAAATGCTAAAGAAAGGGCAAGTCACCACGCCCACTTTTTCAATATGTTTGATTGTTAAATGGAATTAAAAGTGTGTGTATGCACAGTGGAACAAGACCATATGTTGAAATACCTCACCTCGAATATTTTACTAACAGAAAGTGATAATCACCTCAAAATGATTGAGTCAATATTGAATGACATTTTTGACAAATTGACAGTTTTCCTACAAAAAATAAAAACCTACAAAAATTTGGTAAAAAATTGATTTTCGATTCAAATGTTTGGAGAATATTGATTTCAAATCTATTTCATCTTATACCAATGTTGTTGTTAAAATTTAAAAAAAAATCCAATCCACAGTTTTTTTCCATCATAAAGTATCCTTCCAAAAATAATACTCAATTGATTGAACGTTTTGAATATCCGGATATAAATCAGTTCTGTCTTCAAGTTTTGATTGCTTGCTTTGTGGTGTTTCTTAAATGCCATTTTGGGTCGATTTTGTACCTCTTTTTTTTTAAGTGACCAACTATTTTTACCAAAACCACTGGTTTCGTTCGTTTTTTAAACCTTTACGAGTTAAAAATACAGGTTGCGCCATCTGGACGTACCTTTTTTCATCATTTTCATCCCATTTTCACAGTTAGACAAAATTCTGAAACGTCAGTCTATGCAAATTAAGCAATGAGTCGACACACACCGAAAGAATTGCGCTTAAATCGTTAAGCGTTAGGCTTTACATCAACAAAAGATTGTTCAATTTTGAAAAATTTGCGTGTTTACGGACGAGGCTCATTTACTCATACCACACTCTCTGTAGGTTAATACATAATTTGTTCAACTAGAAAGTATAACTGTTTGGATTGGGGTGTGTTCCAAAACTATCATCGGACCATTTTTTTTTTAAGTTGGAGGGACCAAAAATGTTGAAAAAGATGTCTATTTTCAACAAGATGGCGGCACATAATTTGCTACACACCCCAGCCACTATACAGTTAAGTTTTTGCATAGCAAGTTCTGAGGACGCGTTGTCTTATAAAATAGTGTCCTCCTGGTTCTTAGGATTTTATATTTTAATTAAATATTAAAGCTTATGCCAGCAAGCCAAAGAAGATAAGAGGACACAAAGTTAATATACGAGCTGAAATAGCTTCAATAATGCCCAAAACTCTGGCAGAATGCATGCAAAAAAGCTTATTTTTATTTATGGGAGTGGTTATTTAACAGACGACATTGTATTCTAAAATGACATAATTGGTTTGAAAAAATGGCTTAGAAAATGCGAAAAACAACTGTTCCGAAAATCGAGTAAAATTGCTGAAACAGAATTTTTATATCTTCGAATTCGATTTCGAAAAATAAAATGAATAAGGCTTCGCAACAGCTCGTAGAGAACCAAGGCCTAGACACTTACAACTCACAACCAATTCTCTGTGCGAGTTATCTCAGGGCTTTATGTGACCTACAATTTTTATGCCAAATGCGATCGGCTAATTTGAGGAAGCACTTTTCATAATAAGAACTACTCGTAGAGGATTTGTCAATTCCTCGCAAGAGGTACTACCTTTGAAAAAAAACATAAGGTGGCACAGGCAAGGGATTGAACCCTAAATCTCTGGCATGTCAGTCCTACGAACTAACCATCACGGGTACCACTCATAGCTGCTATAACGCTTGAAATTCTGTTCAATGATATGCAGAATGACCAAGAAAAGAGTTGATTTTTGTGTATCATTAAATTGACGTTGCAATTCAAATCTGTATTGAAGATAATGGCATAAAATATCCGGAAAAACAGCTAAGTTACCAAAATCAAGTAAAATAAACGTGAAGAAATTGGATTCTAATTTGAAAATCGAGTGAAATAGCTACAATTGAAAACAGCGTTCTTCGAATTCGATTTCGAAAAGCAATCACTTTCAGTGAAATTAAAGCATCTGTCATTTTATCATTTTTAACAATTTTTTATACTGTCATAATTTCTTTTGTTTTTATTATTTCTGTGTTTTTTTTTTTTCAAAACAATAAATATTTAAAACTCATGTTTTTTTTGCATTATGTCGTTCCTTAAAAGCTGCAACTTCTTTCGAATCAAGTCTATTCTATTTCTTAAACACATTTGTTTCTAAATGAAACTAACTACTTCTGATGTAGAGAATTTTTCTCTTGTCGAATATAAATCTCGAGTCGAGTTAAATTAACTTGAACACAGAAAATAATTTATTCGATATCGAAAAATAGTGAATTTTAGAACTCCAATCTTTATTTTGAATCCATTTTTAACTTAATTTCGATTAAAAGTGAATTGTAGAACCTAGCTGAAAATTTGTTGCATTCTTAAAATCGGCTTAGGAAATATTCATTATTGAAATAGGTGACATGACGTCCAGATGGCGCTATGTGTATAGTATATGAAAGGTTAAATATTGATTTTTTTTATAAATTTTTAGAAAATTGTTCGTCTTCAAAAATGGTTAGGGGAAGATCCCTTGATATACTAAAATGTCAGCCCACCAAGTAGTTTATTCCAAAATTGTTAATGAATTACACTACTGTTTAGTGTTTAAATAAAAAACAGAATAGCTCGTATTCTTCCACAGAACGTCGTCGCCTACACTAGAGTTAACGTTCTATTACTATCAATTGCTAATGTCTTCTGCACTAAACTGCAATGGTATTGTGTTTTGTTTTGATGCTTTTTAGCCAAACATGCAGCGGTATTTGCTGCAAATAAGACCTTAAGTGGAGAACAACAAACCTGGCTAAATTATTTTGTATTTATTTTTTTTGTTGCAAAAGAATTTGGAATATTCCGTGTAATAAAATGGCAAAAGCAATCTCGCAATAGAAATATAGACCATAGGTACACAGACACATATACAATATACATATGGTAATATATGCAAAGTGTACTCTTCTAAAAAACATATATGTACATATCTCTATATATGTATTTGAAAGCGTATCATAGAGTTCTACAACGCGTATAGAAGTTTTTTTTGGCCAATTAATAAAACGCTGTTCTATTTCAATCAGTAATGGTTCTCTTTTAAGGGTTTTTCATCTATTTCCTATGTACTCTACAAATGTACAAGTATGTACAAAAAGGATGTAGCGCTTGTTTGTATTTTTAGGGTACAACATGGATTGCGTATATTTTAAATTAGCTACACTTTAATTGGGCCAAATATTGTATAAATTTGGCAATATATGAATTCAAAAGGGTTATTTTGAAAAGCGAGGAGGATTTTCTATGTGAACATGAACATGGTTTCTATAATATTTGAACTGCAAATAGGATACAATAATTGGCTAAAAGTTAAAAAGACACAGAGAATCGATGTTTGAAAATAATTAGTTTAGTGATTTTAGAATATTGGGATAAGGGCCACACCTATGTACCTACATATATAGAAATGTTGATATTCTTAGTTTTTGAAAATGAATACAATTACCCTTTAAACATCAAAGGATGACCTAATTTTAGATTAAGAGTTAGATTATTTTGTGAATTTTAAAGTGAAACTGAAGTTTGAGCTGGAGCTGAAATGTTTCAATTGATTTTCTGGAAATTCGGTACAGAACATTTGTCTATGAGATTTTAATAGTAAAGCTACAAATTTTTACATAACAAACTTCTTGAAAATATCCTTTAAAAAATAACTTAATTGAAGCATGTAAATTGTTTTACATTCTGATATTTAATTTTAAGCATGAAGTTATAGTTTCTTTTAAATGTATCATACTTCAAACAAGCAACTGAACGCGCCTAAAATAGTTCATAAAGAATGAACATGTTCAGCCATTAATACATTTCTAAAGCTAAGTATACACGACGGGACTGCCAGATCTTACAAATGTCAGTTAAAAAACTGTCACAAATGTCATTTCCAGAAAACTTGTCAGGTTTCGCTGCCTGAGGCACTAGAAAGTTGAGAACTGTAATTTTGAATGTTAAATTAAATAACATTATTTATATTTTTTAAGTTTTCTGAGCATTTCCAAATCATAATCGGAGAATAAAATATAAACACAATTCACGATTCATTCTCACCTAGCAATCAAATTTGCTATTTCTTTTCTACTGTGCGATAGAGAATTGTCCAGAAATCGAATCATAAAAATTCTATCCTCAGATTTTTGACAATAAAAGTGCAAAATTGGAATGAGAAATTTTATTTTTATTTCTGAAAATACAGAAATCTCTTAGTTCCTAGGAATATAAACTGGTCAAATATATACGACGTTTGTTGGTGCCTGTAAAGTTTGTTGATGCTTATTGTCTATAGTTTTACAGTTAAGAATGTCAAACTGTGTTGACAATTCTTCAAGCAAGCTTAAGTAATTCATCATGAATCGCTTAATACAAGAGCAAATCTTTAAATTTTTCAACGAGCACTTCGTCCAAAGAATTATATTTAGAGATAAAGCTCTGCTTAAATAATGTAGTAAATGGCCATTAAATTTGTCGCCAAAAAGAGCGAATGTGTGGCAAGTGGCACCGTCCTGTTAAAACCACCTATCGTCCACATTCATATCTTCCAATTCGGACTATAAAAAGTTCGTTATTATCTAATGATAGCGAACACCATTTACAGTAACAGTTTTTTTTACAGTAATATTTTGGAAAAAATACGGCCCGATGATTCCGCCAGCCCATAATCCGCACCAAACGGACACTCTTTGTGGGTGTATTCGGTCTTCGACAATCACTCTTGGATTATCATTCGTCTAAATGCGAAAATTCTGCTTATTGACGAATTCACTGGGGTAAAAATGTGCCTCATCACTAAAGATAATTTTCTTCGAAATGGCTTCGTGATAACGAATAATTGAAGTATGTACAATGTACAATGTACATAAAAGGAAAACTCGCTGATGCAGTTTACACACTTGTGGCATCATCGGTCCTTATTTCTTACGAAACGAGGAATTAGGTGCCGGCCATTACGTTGAATTTTAGTTTCCAAAAATGTATCAGCTAAACATGGACGACATTTTGTTCCAACAGGATGGCGCAACACTTAAAACTAGCTTAACCATTTATTTATTTCAAAGTCAAAATTTGGTGACAACTCTACTTTCAAATGTGGCCCCTCGGTCATGCAACTTAAAGCCCCTCAATTAATTTATATGTTGCTGTTTTAAGTCCAAGGTCTTATGATAGCAACCCAGCAACTTGTATTTTTATTAAAATTCTTAGAGAACAATCTTTTTTCATTTTGCTGCTTTTTCAGTTGTCATCTTAAGCCATCTTTGAAGCTGTCACTTTTGACATTTAATGAGGTAAAAAAACGCCTTTAATTACTATAGAACAAAATTGTTTGAATCCACTGCAAAATTGCTTAACCTGTCACACAAGCAACGAAACAATTGCAATTTGACAGGAAAAGTTTCCTGACCACATTATTTCTCGAAGATCACAATTGATCATCGAGATCTTTTGATTTAACACTTTTATAATTTTTTCTTTGAATCCAGGTGAAAGATATGGCCTATACCAATGCTCTTAAAAAATAGGATTCAGCAATTTGGCTCATATCATTTTCCATTTTAAATAAAAATCTTCATCCCTACAACAAAATAAAATCATTGATTTCTCTTAAAAAATACTTCTTTCATTTTGAATGTCAAAATGCGAATTATTAAACGCGCCTAAAACAGTTCCTGAACGAACCTTTTCCGCCATTTATAAACGTTAAAAATATGCACCAGAAACGTTATTACCAGGAGACTTTTTAAATTGTCAGATGCCTAAGATTTCTGACAGTTGTTGGCTGCCACTGTGACTTTGGTGAATTTCTTTATTATCATAATATTTGGCAGCTGTCATTATTATAATGCTTGACATATAATAAAAATAAATAAATTGGGTGGTGCAAAAGTCCGTTGAGAACAAGGGCCTAGTGACTTACAACTCTCAACCATTCCTGTGTGTGAGTACTGTTGTCAGGGATGGACATTGGACATATAATAATGATGTATAAAACATTCTAAGTGAGTGATACAAATTTAATTAGCTAATCATCTGACAGTCAAGTTATCAATCTTGAAACTTAATCTGCCTACCGTGTAAACACAACATTATTTTTTAAAGGATTTTTTGGCGATTTTTGAGCTAATTGACAGCTACTGTCAGATTACTGATTAATCTCAAAATCGTCTGTACATAGTTTAAGTACCATACTGTGTTAGTTTGATTCTCAAACTCAAAGCCGCAATTTTGAAGTTCAAAAATAATAGGAAAAAATCTAAGTTACTTTAGTACACTCCTAAAAAGAAAAACAAAATGAGTTATTTTTGTCTAAGGATTTTCCTAAAATCCTTAATTCTCTGCCTTAAAATTCTAAAATATACAAAGTTGAATAAATTACTCCAGAAATCTCTCTGCAAAAATAACTGCTGGAACTATAAACTTACATTCACGTTTCTAAAGTTAACTAACCCTTTATTCGTTTGTTATTCTATAGGCTTACAATTTCAAACTTTTTCAAGCCAAAATACCTACTTGCCCAGTTCCAGTTCTTAAGTTCGAATATTTAAATTTTGTCAAAGTTTTCAAAACAATTAAACTTAGAAATATCTCTTCTCTTCTGGACAACAAAAGCAATAAGTTTAAACAAAAGAAAACTAGAAAGGAGCAATGATTTTTGTTCTTTCACAGCTGAGATAACAGATACAAGGACCTATAGTCTTGTATATGTATAGAGCAAAAGTGCTAAACAAACTTAATAAATAATTTTCTCAAAATTATTGTCATGCTATTTCATCGTCGCATCTTCATCATCATTATCATCGTCGTCTTCGTAATCGTCGTCGTAGTCTCGACGTCGTAGTTGTCCTCGTAGTCCTTGTTGTTGATTCTGAATCTGGAACTGCATGTGCAGTGTGCAGCACTAACGAACCCCTTGGGCACTACCATTATCTCTCCATAATATTGAGAATGAGGACGAACAAGAACAAAAATTATTTAAAAAAACAGCCTCTCGCTTACCCAAAAATTCCTTAAAATCATCCAAATCTGTTTGAAACGCTGGCGCTGGTTGTGCAACACAGCAATGCAGCAGCCTTGGTGTCGTCTGTTCCCGCCATTGCTTTTGGTTCTGGTTCTGTTTCTGCTTCTGCCGCTGTCGTTTTTCGGGATGACATGTGAAATCTGCCTCGGCAACGGCTAGCGACTTGTGTTCTCCCTTCCAATTAATAGGACCATCACCACCAGCACCAAAATCATCTCTATCGTTACCCCTATCTCCGTCGTCGTTTACGTCGTCGTCACATTTATAGTTGAAGTCGTCAGATGCAGTAGCGACACCAAATGCAGTTGCACCATTATAAGCGTCAGCAGCGGCGTTAGCGTCAGCGCCAACTTCATACATTTTAGCCGAATCTGAATCTGAACTCGAACCCAAACCCAAATCCAGTCCTCCACAAAAGGGATTGATGCTGTTGGCCCGGCATTTTTGGCAATCGTGAATCTCGGGATAGTTGCTGCGGTTGTCAGTGTTGTTGTTGTTGTTGGTTTTTTTGATTGTGCACTCGTATCCATCAGGACCGCAAATTTGTTTTTTCATCTGACAGCCAGTGGGATTTTTGAGGTTAACACGTTGCCAACTATTGTGGGTTTGTTGGTGCGATGGCTCCCTAATTCCATTTGAGTGTCCTGCAGCTTTTGCTGCTGTGGCGGTGTTGGTGGCGACAATGGTGGCAGCGGCGGCGGCGATGGCATCGTCGGTGGTGGTGGTGGTGACAGTAGTCGCGTAAGCATCCTTTATGATGGTTCTGATGGCTGCATTCGTCACGGCATCAGTTTTCCTTGAAGCCTCATCTGTTGTCCTTGTCGAAATATATGATGGTGCTGCTGTCATTACTGCTGCTGCTTCGGCTCCTGCTGTTTCTACTGCTGTTGGTGCGGGTAACGATGAAGATATTAACTGAATTCGTTCTTGAGCTATTCCTGTCGTCGTCGTCGTGGATAAATGTTGATGGCGATGATGGCGTTGATTGTGGGTCATCACAGCAGGACCTGAATCCTGACCCGGACACGAACACGAACACGGACATGGACACAGACGAGAGGTCTTCTTTGTAGAATTAATATCGCTCTTAGTTGTTGTTGATGGCCTCGTAGACCGCGCACCCATCATTCTTTGAACTTTGTCATTTATTTGAGTTGGTTGAGAGCAGGGTTGGGAATGAGAAGAACCTCGCAGCTTCCATCGCTGACACCTACAATCGACGACATTTGAGAAATGATATTTTTTGCCACCATCATCATCATCATCGTTGTCGCTACAAAAGGGCGTGTCTCTGAATCGACAATGAGCATCACGGCAGTTGGCAAAGAGGTGTTCCTGATGGTGACCATAAAGCTGCAGGTTGTGGGAGTACTTTGATTTTTTCCCACAAACTGCTTTATCCGCCTTGTCAACCTTGTCAACTTTAACGTTAACGTCACTAATGTTATGGTGACGATGGTGATGGTGATGGTGGTGTTGGTGGCGCTCCTTTGCATTCGTTACCGCTTCTGCTTCTGCTGATGCTGTCGATAGCTTGAACGACGAACTTGATGATGCCGTCGCCGCCACCGCCTGCTTCTGCTTTAACATTGATTTGGTGTTGTTTGCATTTCCGTTGTCATCTGGAATGGGCGATGATGATGATGATGATGATTTTTTGTAATGTCTTGGCCAAATGGACCTTAGCTCCTCCGTTGTCTCCTTCTTTGATTCCGTTGGCATTTGCAATGGCAATGGCAATGTGATTCCACCCTCATGCATTTGTTGGCTTGATGATAAAACCGATGATGATGATGATGTCGGTGCTGTCAAAGATGGTGATGCTGATGGCGATGACGATAATAGCAGCGCCAGCGGTGGTGGCGACGACAGACCTTTAGCTTGTGTTTTTTCCGGTTGTTGTTGTTCTTCTTCATGTTGCAAGGTAAGAAAATTCCTTTGTCGACTTTTGTGTTTGTTTTTGATGTCAGACGCTCCGTTCCTTCGACTTTGACTACGACTCCGACTAAGAGTCTCACTCCGGTCGTTAGAGAAGTATTTTAAATTCTGATAGTTCTCTCGTGTGATGCTTCTGTAAATACCATTCAATTGGTCTTTGATGAATACATGAAGTTCATTAAGATCTCCCTGGATGGTTTGCATTTCTGATGTTCGAAATTTTTGCATGAGCTATGTATATTCATAAAAAAAAATAAAATGCATTTATTTTACAAAATGTTTGTTTTATCATTTTTGTTTTTGTTGTTGTTGTTTTGAAAGATAAAATAGTGCGGGTTGAGGAACTTACGAGTAACTTTTCTTTTTCCAAATGGCAGAACATTTGAGTGGGGCTCCTTAAGTTTGTTTGGGATTCTTTTGAAATGCTTGCAATTGCTCGGTCTCGAGTTGAGGATGAGTTAGGTCTGCTGCAATGTTTCAAAAACTTAAGTTGAAGTTTGTCACTAAAGTGAAATTAAAAAAAATAATAAATAAGGTTTTTTTTTAGTCAAAGGTTTACTTTGAATTGATTTTTTTGTTTTTCTTGAATATTTGTTTTTTAAAAAGTTGAATGAAGGAAAAACCCAATTAAAAAACTCTACACTGATTTGAAGAAAATGAAAAGAACTCTTTGAGAATGAAATGTTTTTATTTTTGCATAGTCAAAGAATTTTTCTTGTGTGTTTTAATAAAGAAAATTATGAAAACAAAGAAATAATTAAATGAAAAAAATCAAAGGTTAGAAAACGTTTTGCACTTCAAAAAATTAGTATTGTGTTTGTGAAAATACTTAGAACATTTAAATGATTATGATAAAGCCATATAAGGTAAAAAGGTCCTTTATTTGAGTTAAAATTACTTAAAATAATCTTTTCAAAACTTTGAGCTTTGTTTGTGATTTAAATATGTACTTTGAATATTTTACAAACATGTTATGCCATAGATTTTGAAGATTAAAATTGGTAAATTTAAATGCATAATGTGTGTTACTTTTTTTTGCATGCACAGAGAAGAAACTCAAGAAATTGGGACTGATAGGGGATTCATTTTTAAACGAACACATGCATTTTTATCAACTAGATAATAATAAGGTGAAACAAATAAGAAGTTTCATTTTGAATATGTCTCTATTTTGACAGCTGTCACTTTTTCAACTATTAGCTTTTAACGACTAACTGACGTGAAGAAACGAAACTTCTTGTCTCGCTCAAAAATAACTGAGGAAATTGCTGCTTGTAGATCAAAGTGTTGTAGAAAACCAAGGTTTAATGATAACTCTTCGATCTTTGGCATATTTAGGCATTCCGTAAACGACACTACGCCGGCCGTATTTTGCAAAAATGATTAAGCCTTAAGAATTTTTAAAGTTCATCTAATACAAGAAAATCCATCAAAATAATTCAAATTTTCATCAATAGATCACTTTTCACTTCGGAGGCTGCGTTTGTATGCAGAATTGTCGCATTTCGGGTCGGGACAATAATTATTATTAAAGTGTCATTGTTTGGTGTGTTTATTGTACTGACATGACATTACGATATTGTACGACTGGTATCGAAAGATATTGATGTGGATGATGTTTGCTGTTGACAAGAAGACTCAATCTACCAAACCACCAACGAAATAATCGAAATTTTGCAAGTTTTTTGATCATGTTATTCCAAAAGAGATGATCACAATTATCTACCAAGATCTTGTGATTTAACGCCTTTATACTTTTTGCCACTGTTCTGGTGTGGTTTTCAATCTGACAATACTCTTTTTTGAGTTTGTCTTTTGACAACTGTCACTTGATTTATTTATTTAAAATTAATTTTGTGTATATAAAATTTTCAACTTTTCTTAGAAATATTTTATATGTCATTAAAAAGTTTTGACCCGTTGTTGAGGTATCGAATTTGAAAAAAAAACTTACAATTCAAAAGACATAAAGAGGCTTTTTTTTATCATCAAATATTATTTAGGCTTGTTTATAAGAGAAATTATTTAAATCTTTATATTTATTAATTAGAAGGAAATCCTCAACAAACCAAATAATTTCGATCTTTAGGATATTGATTGTAATGAAATCAACACTCATTTTATTTCTTCTATACCTCAACCCACTACTGAATCTCAAAATCTTTCTGTTAAAGACTTTTCAAAGGCATTTAATATTATTGATCACAAATGTATGTGTCTAAAGTTACAAACAAATCTATATTTTTCAGAAGAATCTGTGAAGCTTATTCTATATTGTATCTATCTGTCAGAGGGCAAGCGGTTTCAATTGGTAGTCTGACTTCTTAACAATTTCTTGTAGAGTTCCCCAAGGTTCGATACTTGATCCTTCTTTTTTTCTCCCTATACGTTAATAAATAAATAAATTGGGTGGAGCAACAGTTCGTTGAGAACTAGGGCCTAGTGACTTACAACTCTCAACCATTCCTGTGTGCGAGTACTGTTGTCAGGGATGGAGGGGACTATACGTTAATAAGGTTCCCAAAATAATAAACCATTGCCATTAACACTTCTTTGCTGAAAACTGATCTTCACTTCTAAGAAATTGTTCAATTGTATTGATTGATTTTAGTGTTCAAAAGATCAATGAAGACCTCTAAGCTATAACATTTTGGTCATCCAAATGTGGCCTCACTCTAAATTCTCTAAAAACTAAATGCCTTGTCATAGCCGTTATCGAGCTTAATGGTCAAAAACTCGAAAATTTGATTCAAACGGATCTTAAGCTGAAACACCCACTTGTATCAAACTATTGGCAAAGTATATGGGGCTCTTTGTTTACTGTGGCCTACAAGCATGGACATTGTAAACTAGGTGAATGAATGCTTGCTAAAACTGATATAAAACTTGACCTATAGTTGTGAATCTTCTGCAAGTTCGACAGAATAAGTCATAGAAAGCTTAATAATGTTTTTAACAACAAACCATCACGTAACATTTTCGGACCTAGCCGTTTTTCATCCTTCTCCAAAAGCATTTATGGTATTTTTGTTGATAATCTTCTCAGACTTCATACCTTTATCTAGTGTTTTAGTATAATGCATGCATAACAACTTTTATACCTTTATAATTTAACCAAGTTCTCTTTATCTAGATGTTAGAACCAAGTAATAGCCCCTTGCTTCTTGAACTTTAATTCAGACTGCCAATTATTATTATTTTTTATTTTTCGCCTTTTATCTATGCCCTAAATTAGGCTTTGTTACAAAAAAATGTAAACCTTAAAATTAAAGTCTTAATAAACTAAATCGATTCTTCAGTTCCTGAGAACAAAAGAATTGTTCAATATTTTTTTTGCATTGAAAGAAGCCAAGTTAAGAAAGAACAATGTAGAGTAAATTTGATAACAAATTATCAGGCTTTTTTGAGAAAATATGAATTTTCAATTTTTGACAAAAAATGTTATATTTGGTCTTTAAAAAAACCGCAAAATATGCATTTTAAAAATGCATTCCGTTACTGAACCGTGTATTGTTCTATTTTTAGCAAAGCCCAAATAATTTATTTGTTAAATATCAAAAGATTATAGTTTACAAAAGTGACAGCTGCACAAATAGCGGGTTCTCCAAAATTAAACTTTTTATTAAAAAGCCCTGTATAAATAAAACGAAAACCTCTTAGCATCTTCTTTTCAAACATCATTTAATTTCTTCTGAAAAATATATCAAATCATTGAAATTTAACTATTTTTTCCTTTTATTTCCAGGTAAGTCATCCCATAAAGCATAGACATTAAATAAGGACACATATAATATTCTTCATCAAATTTACAAAATATCAGTATGTATAATCAAAATAAATAAACTAAAATATTCTAATTTCTTTTGTTCGTCCTCTCTCGATATGACAACTGTGAGTATAACATAATCAAAACTATTTCCCTAACTTTGTCAAAACTTTTCCTAAACTTTAAATTATAATAATAATCAGAATAGAAGAATGTAGTGATATTTCATACAAAGAGAGAGAGAGAGAAAAAGAGAGAAGAGAATGCGAAAACTAAAGTCCTTTTTATTTTTCTTTCATTCCGTTTTGAAATCGGTAGCTCACACATTTTTCTAAAAGTTTCTTTTTTCTCGTATTTTTTTGAAAAAAACTAAACAGAAAAAACAAGAACTCAAACAATAACTTTTGCAATAAGCTGATTTTTGTATCCTTCGTCCGTCGACGTCCATCGTTCGTCGGTGGTGGTGGTCGACCATGATTTTTTATAACACAGGTCCTTTTTTTTTTCTCCCTTAGAAGAGCTCAAGTACTGCGAGCTGATATCTTCTTGTCCGAAGGGTTAAGTAAAGTTAAACAAAAATAAAAGGCTCAACGAAAAGAACAGAAAAAAAAACTATCTGAAAATTCATATTTTCTTTGCAAAATACTCACGCCATAAAATCCTGAAAAGTTGGTTCTTCCTCGTTTCCTTTTTGTTCATCAGGATTTTCTTCTTGTTTTTTATCTAGCATCAGACTCATACCACGTTTGCTTTGCACTTTTGAATTTTCTTGAACTGACCCGACGCCACCGCCGCCGGACTCCCCATGAGGCCTGCCATCCGAAGTCAGAGATAAGGAAGAGGTCCTTTGCAATTCCCGCTGTCATATAATATGTACAAAGGACGAATGAGAAATACAAAAAATGAAAGCAATAATAAAAAGTGTTTGAAAAAGTGTGTGTATATATTTGTACATTTAATTATTTTTATGTTTGACCTCTTCTCCTTTGTCCTGTGCTGTAATTTTTTTTGTTATAAATAAAGTGAGCATAAAGTGAGAAATATATAAACGCGTATCATCGTCCTACATATGTTGAAAATAATTCTATGTAATTATTATTGAAGCATTTATGTTTGTATATGTTTTCTTTTTAAAGAGACAAATTTTATTTATTTAACATAATGCAGATTCCATTTATCTTTTTCACTTACCTGAAAGTTGGAAAGTTCAGTCTCCAACTGAGCGATAATCCTTTGAGTGTCACGCGAGAATGGATTGTTTTTAATTTTTAAAATCTCAATTGTATCTTGCAAGGACCTTTGTAAAAAGAAAGACATATATTTACACAAATCTATATGCATTTAAAATAAATGTTTAAAGTTACTTTTCTTCATGTTAATGTATTTTTCAATGAAATTATTTAAATGAAATGCAAAAAGAACTATTAGCTTTAAAATGAAAAAAAAAAACAAGTATACGCCCTGTATGCCAGAAATAAATTAAAGAAACTAAAAAAGGTTGAACAAAACTAACGAATGCAACGAAAGAAAAGAAAAAAAAAACAACATTGAATAGAAGAAAAGAAGAATTAATTAAATGCCACATTGCAAAATGAGCAATCTTACTTAGAGCTCAGGTTGAATTGAAAATGATATATTGAGTTATACAAAGTCAAAAGATGTTTTTATTTTCTCAAGTACCACAAAAAGATCTGATGGAGGACTTCACTAAGATAGAAAGAAAAAGTAATAAAAAAAGGAGCTTGGTGCAGAGTTCTTGAACAGCAAAGGATTTGTATGTTGTTTGCCAACAACAACAAAAATATGATAAATAATTTTAATTTAGCCATTTTCATAAAAAAAAGTCTTAAAAAACAACTTCATGATTTTCGAGTATACTACTCAAAATATTTGTTGTTTACTTCTCTCAAAAGGCTGGCTATGATTATTATTCGTATTTCAGTGGAATTTTGATGCAGTTTGGTGGGTTTTTATATGAGATTTTAGGGTTTTCAATTGTTAAATAATCCTCTTCAAAAAATTGTATATTTTACAAAAGAATCTCCATAGTTATTTTTGAATTTTAAGTTTTCACACCAAAAATTCATTGTTCCTTAAAGAATTTTGTTGATTGTTTGATATTTAATGTTTCAAACATTATGACTTTTATTAATAAACGCAACTCAAAAATGATTAATGGGTGAAAAGTTGAGAGTTTTTCAATATTCTCGACCTTTTTGAGCAACTTTTATTTTGTTCTTTTTTTATGTGTAGGGTTTTCCAATAGGAGGTTTCATTTTGAAATCAAGAAACATTGATCATTTCCTTAGAGGAATCAATTAATATTTATTTTGTTGTAAAGGGAAAGGTATGCGTTAACAATGGAAAAAGATATCAAACCAATTCACTGCTATGACTAGTGTTGCAGTACCATATTATCCTTTTTATGTAATGGGCACATAATGCGAATGCATGCCCTTTAAAGCTTCACGAATTCTATATTTAAAGCTTTGAATCGATTGTGGAGCATTGGTGTTAACCTTATCTTTCATTTGGCTCTAAAGAAAACATCAAAGCATGTTAAATTAGAAGATTACAAGATCATCTTTTCAAGAAATAACACCGTTAGAAAGCTTTTGTTTCTAGATTTTTGAAAACTTACTAACGTCGTTCACTTCAATATGCAATGCATTCATCGAATAAATAAGACCTCATCACATTGCCAGCCAAAAACTCGTACCAAACAGTGACATGTTGATAATGGAGACTTCTTGGAAGTCTTAAGTGGAGACATCTGGAGACTTCTTTGAAAGTTTTAAGTCGAATAAATAAGACCTCATCACACTGCCAGCCAAAAACTCGCACCAAACAGTGACATGTTGATAATGGAGACTTCTTGGATTCAACAATTGTAATTATTTTGATCCATTTGATTGACGCAATCAGCGAAGGTATAACGTTGCAATGGTGATCGACGGGTTTAAGTTTTTGTGTTAATTGAACTTTGAAAGTCTTGGAACCTAAGTTTTTAGTGAAAATATATTTACGTAAGTGTCGTTTGTGGAATGCCATATTCCAAAGATCGAAGATAAATTAACAAACCTGGGTTTTTGCCAACACTATAGTTACAGCTACAATGTTTTCATTTGTTATTAAGTGACGAACGCTATTTCGATTAGTTGTCTTGACAGCGCCAATTGTCTCCCAGTTTTACTACTGCCGTCCCAAAAAGGTGCTCCAAGATGACCTAAAACTGATTTAGTTTTGCAAACTGTGGCTGCAGAATTTTTACCATTTTTGTAGAGAATTTTGACAATATTGTCGTTCCATTTTCAGTTATGGCGTAGTTTTTACTTCTCAAATGTTAAAAGATGACAGCTTCAAAAGTGACAGCTGGGAAAAATCTTTATTTTCAAAAAATGTTGGCCATTATGGTATCATTTGTGATAGAAGGGGTTAATGATTAGTTGTCCTGCTACTACATGATGATCATTACTGCAATGGATTAAAATTGCCAATTTAAATTCATAAATCCAATGAAAACTGATTTGGCAAACGTCAGAAAAACTTATATATGTACATATGTATGTATATGAAAGTAATTTCAAAAATTTGCATTGTAAATATGCACTGCTGACGAATTAATTGTATAAAACAAAAGTTAATTATTCAATTTCCCCCTATAAACCCCATTTCAAACAAAAATACAAAGCAAAACTCTTCATCCTGTTTTAACTGATTTTGTATTCATATCCTTTCTCCCATAAGCCAGAAATCTCTTTTAACATTAAAAATTTGGTCATTGCACCACCCTGTCCAACCTATAATGCGAATAAGGTCAAAGTTATATATGACTTCCGATATTATATGAATATTCAAAATCAAGTATCTGATAGTAATTTTTATTGGTAAAACGAACCTTCTACAGAAATACATATTTTTTAAAATTATGACATCAAGTAGAATCCGTATACATAAAATCTAATAGATATAAAAGTTCTATACCCTAGAGGATAAGTATAGACAAATAGAAATTAGTTAAGACAGTAAACAGAGACACATCATCGTTGCATACACTTATCTATTGAAATGCAGGTCGTTGGTCTGCATCTTTGAACCTCTGAACCTCTGCACTTCCCCAGCAATTTCCTGAATCTCTTAATCTCATCAGAATCCTTTTGCTTTTCCAAAAACCCCCCTCGATTTAAGGAAGGGAAGTAAGGCAACTTTCTTTATATTTTTAACAAGGCAAAGATATATCATTAGCTCTGCTCGCTCTTGTCCTCAAAACAGGATGCAAAGCGTAAACATTTTTTCAAAATCTAAAAACAGGAAAAAATATCACATTACTTTGCCATATGTCATTGTAATGTGACTGATGCAAAGAAAAATACAGAAAAAAGGATACAAAATAAACTTTATATGCTGTGGGAATGTATCTATGTATGTATATAAGGCTATAAAATGTAAAGCTTTTGTGTGTCCAACAACATAATTTATGGCTTAAATGTCCTTTGAAAAGGGGAGCTTACTGTGTGTGTCACTCATTTTGTATTCATTACACAGCCTGCATATAGTATATCTCATTAGATTCCCTCCCGCAAATTACATAGTCATATTCATTCATTTATTCAATGAATGGAAAACGCTTTGCTTTCAGATGCATTTAGACATAAGAGAAGACACATCACATCACCAACCGAACCAGAACCAGAACCAAAACCACACCACCCGCCACCTCAAATCTAACCCATCGTTTTTCCACTTTTCCACCCTTATCCTTCATCCTTCATATCCTTTATATATCCACTAGTGAGACAGTACAACACATACACAGCTGCATGTATGTTTTGTAGCATGGCAGTCAGTCAGTCATGAGGCTGAGGGTTGACGCTGACGCTGAGGCTCAGGATGCATTCATGTTGGGCCATATGATGATGAATGATACGTCTCACACTTAGTATCCTGTTTCGCTAATTTGTGCTCGGTTCTAAAGACTCGACGACTCGACTCAGCTCGGCAGGATACATGTTGTTTTAGTACAAAAAAGAAAACGGAAAATATGGAAAATTATTATGAGTGCAGGAGAGAGCGCGCGGTTGACATATTCTATTTGGCATTCGTTACTTCAACCTACCTACAGCTGTGGCTAAAATAATAGAAACAGAATTTAATTTTTTGGTAATAACGTTCTCAGCACTTGAATTTATAAGACAAAGAAAACCTTAAATTTAAAAGTTAAATTTAAATTTTAAATACATTGTTAATGTTTTTCAACTTGTGACTTTTAAAAAGTTAGATTGGTTGTCAGGATTTTGGAGTCCATTTGCTGCAAGCTTCATAAAAGGCTGGTTAAGAAAATATAAGAAATCCTTGACCAATGGCGGATCCAAGAAAGGAAGGATTGTGGAGGTAATGACTTACTTAAGCCGTAAAATTTCCCAAAGTTTAGTCGTATAACCAATGATTTTTTTCCATAGAAAATCGGTTTGTTTTTCTGATCTTACGTAAAGTAACAAAAATAGTGCAATGACTTTTAAGGTATTTCCAAAATTCAAACCATAGAAACACAATAGTATACAACTATTCCAAAATTGAAGAGTTTGTTTGTTTGTTTGCTTATTTGCTTGTTTGTTTGTTTGAACGCCCTAATCTCAGTAACTACTGGATCGATTTAAATAATTATTTTAGTCATAGGTAGCTCATTTATTAAGGAAGGATATAGGATATACAATATCACGGTAAGACTAATACGAGCGGAGCACCAATTAAGAATTTTTTAAAATAGGGGATTTTTTTTGTTTCTTTTTTGAGATCTTTGGAAACGGTGATGGTTTTGATAGTTCTAACAGAATATCTGCGATATGTTTATTTTTTAAGTTTAAATCATTATAACCTTTTTTATGCTAACCAAATGTCGAGCAACGCCGCGAGACGCAACTAGTTCAATAATAAAGAGAAAACATTTAGAAAGAATAAAAGATATCGATGCGATGCAATATAATAAATGCAGTAGTTTTGAAGTGCACATTAAAAGTTTTTGGGGTTTTTGAAGTTTGTTTATTTCCAAAAATAATTAAATATCAAACTTTTAGAATCTTATAAGGTATTTGATTTTTTTACAGTGTATATTTCCAATATTGCTTCAATATTTCAAGGATAAAAATTGACTATTTGGAGTTAAAAATACGACCATTTTATATGCAATGAAACAGGGTTTTCATTACGACGCCTTTTTTTTTTTTTTTTTAAATATCGACTTTTTCGTAAATCTTAGGTGATCGTGTGTGCAATAGCTTCCAGCTTAACAACAGCCTTAGGTGCTCTGTTGTTTTTGGCTTCTCCGATGGTTAGGTTAGGTTAAGTTGCCTGCTGATATGAAAAACCAACACACTTGGACCGAAAGTTGGTCCGTCACTGCCGTGATACCACATAGATCTAAAGATCTTCTACCGTACTCGTTAAAATTATGAAGTGTTTGGACAATAAATATCAGAAATTCTTAGATCACTAAAAGTCTTCGTCTTTTTGATAGAACAAGGCATGAACTTACATAAAAGGTGAGACATTGTCTCTTCTTATTTAAAAACGTTTGCAGGAGTTCCAAGTCTAAAAGCTTGCTTACCTATTAGGCAGTGACCTGTAAGGACATCTACAAAGGAGCTAATGTGCAATGAGTTGCTTTGAGTGTTTAGCATCAAGCATTGGAAAACTTAGTTTTAGTTTTAGTTGATAGAAAAGTAGTGGTATTAATCTATTTGTGGTTTGCTTTCATTAGGTTTCATGCTTTATCATAAGTTTCTAAGCTTTAAGTATACCAATGTTGGATTTTTTTTTTTAAATTTACAGGCTCTCAAGGGTTTATTAGTACCCTTTATATGTTTTTTTTTTAAACACAGTGCGAGCGTTAGGAAAATAAGGAAGGATTTAAGAGGAGATACCGGTGCACATTGGTCTTAAAGTTCTGAACATCAAAATGGGAGGGAAAAACAGAGTTGGCCAAAGCATTCCACATTCTCGATGTGCGATTTAAGAAAGAATCTCTATACTTGACAGTACGCCCGAAATTGAGCTTAAGGGTAAACTGATGAGCATTCCTGGAAGTGTGAGTATTACTGCTGAATCGTTTAAGGGGTGGAATGCAACTGGCTAATTCGACAGAACATTGTTTGTAAAAATATCGATAAGAAAAAAACGAAAGGCAAGAGACATAATGGCGGTGTTCTAGCGATGTAAATGTTTCGATTATAGTTATATCGCCTATCATTTTTAAAGCCCTTTTTTGAATTCTATCCAAGAGATTTAAACTTGTTTTAGGGGCACCTGCCCAGATATGCGCATTATATTCAAGCTTTGGACAGATGAAGGCTTTGTAAATTACAGCCAGATCAGAAGGGGTGAACAATTTCTTGCACCGTCGGTCGTCGGAGAAATCCTAAGCACTTGGCAGCATTTTTGGCAAGGTCAAATATGTGTTTATTCCATAAAAGGTTATCTGTGATAAACATACCGAGTACTGACAGTTGATTAGTTTCCTGGATGCAAGTGCCACTTATAGATAGCGGCATCGGGGGTGTGTTACGCTTTAACGACAGGAGACAGCATTGAGTTTTCGAAGCATTAAATTCTACACTGTTTTTGATTCCCCATCGAACAATGCTGTCAAGATCAGAATTTAATGAGCTTATCATACACGCTGTCGTTGGTAGTCCACATCCGAAGAACAAGGATGAGAATCTTAAAACGAATATGAAAAGCTGAGGGTACTGTCGTCAGCGAAACAGTTTAATGGAATAGAAGTGGCAGACAAAAGATCATTTATGAATATAAGGAAGAGAGTCGGAGACAAAACGGAGCCCTGGGGGATACCAGCATTTATTTTATAAATTTCAGACTTGAAACCATCCAATACAATTTGTATTGAACGGTTAGAAAGGTAATTTTTAATCTAACGAAGAAGAGATTCATCAATACCAAAAGCACGCATTTTCGATTAGAGAGCTTGATGCCAAACTCTATGAAATGCTTTTGAAATATCAAGTGCAATAATGTTACTTTCTCCAAAACGATGTAAAGATTTGTTCCACTGTTCGGTGAGATAAACCATGAGATAACCAGTGGACCTATTGCTACGAAAACTATACTGTCGGTCATTAAGAAGCTTCCGTTCTTCATGATATTTCTTAAGCTGATAATTTATCAGTGCAACAAAAGTTAAATTGTTCAATTTTTTGAAACTTCATCAGCTTTTCAGTTTGTCAATGTATCTATTACCCAGCACACAAATGAGGTGATTTTTGAACTTTTCTAACTGCTTTCATAAGTAAGAAATTATCGAATTATTTAAACTTGGAAACCATAAGTTAAGCTTTTGAAACTAGTACATGTATAAGGTTCAGAAAAGTCTAATTTTCTTACAGTATACTGCGAGTCGTTGTCCTGATGAAAACGCACTTAAAAGCCATATTTTTATAGGCAACATTCGATTGTAAGTCAACATATACTAATTTTTCAAAATTATCCGTCGATGACAAAAATTGGAGACTTGTTCACCCAAGAGAGTTTTAATACTAGTTTCTTGAACTAAGAGCAGAACGTTTCTTAAATTAGGCGACACATATTTTCCCGAATTTTTTTTGCAAAAACAACCCGCTTTGGTGAAGAGATTTTGCGTTAAGGATACGAAAAACCATTCTAGAGATAACTTGTTTTCAAAATCTCGCAAATTTTTAAACAACATAAATAGATTAATTTTGAATCGTCTACAAAAAAAAAAATTGTACACGGATATCTTCTTGATCTCACTTGTGGATATGTCTTTTATGCAGTGACTTCAAGATATTTTGTTTTAGTGCAGTGTTTCGCTGCACGAATTGCTATGTGGCACATTTAAAAAAAAAAAACTTAGAAAGAATTTCGAAATCAATTCCATAAAAATATGTATATAAGATTTTTCTACAAGTGCTTCTTATACTTTGACTAGCTAAATTTTAATTTTTTTTTACAAATTTGGTGCAATGTATGGCGCATACCGTTCGTGTACTCATAAAATAAAGTAAAAATAGTTAGAAATGTCTATATTATTTTGACCATAGCTGTACGTTCATAAGTATATCCATTTTAGCGATACGTGTTTATGTACGTAACACATTAAGAATAGTTGTCTTACACTGCTAAGCATATTCAGTTCTATACCACCCGCGCCGGCCGCTCTTATATGAAAAAATGTACTCTATACGACTCGACTGCCTGATGCCATTGAGAAAACATATTCTCATATAAACGATTACTCGCCCCGCAATCGCATTAGTAACGTTAAATAAAAGTTCATGGGACCCCTTAGAGGCCTAAGGGGGAGGGTGAAATGGATAAAACTAAAACAAACAACTATAAAAAAAGAAGTAAAAAATAGTGAGTACAGAATATGGTACACACTATAAATTGTGTGTGTAGGGTTGCCTTGTGCCTTGTACTTCATTAGGTAAAAAGAAGTAAACTTTTTCTACACATCACACATCGGAAGAGGGAGTGGTGAGAACGAATTTATTCTGTCAAATGCGTGCAGCAGCAGCAGCATCAGCATCAGCATCAGCATCAGTAACTGTTTTCTTTTTTTTTTTGCAGCAGGACGAGCATTCAAAAGTCTTTCAATGAAAAACGGATACTGTTGTCCTGAACTTTTTATTTCTTCATAATTAGGTAGGTTTTTCGTAGTATAAAAGAAAGAAAAAGAAAAAAACGTTACGAGGCAGTTTGGCCATGTGAAATTTTGCTTCTGGTGGTTTTGGATATGAATACCTACTTTTGTTTTATATTTTAAAAGCTTATTTAGTCAAGTTGAGATTTAGACTATGTCTTATTCCTCGAAGTTTTGTACAAAAACATTTAATGCACTACAAGAGTGCGTGAGATGTTATGAATCTAAAGAATTCAGCTTAAGAAAGGATCTTCATTTGTAAATAGAGCAAAAATAATAAACTGAATATTTTCAAACATACATATCTGGTTTTAAAACAATGAAACATAGCTTTGATTTTCTTTCTAAAATATTGTCAAAAAAGACAGGGTTGTGATGTTGTATTCATCATTTTTCAATATACCGTTTTAACTGAATTTAAAGTCCGATGGGCCAAATTGTTAAGTTAGGCCAAATATTTATGGATCAAAAAGGGTGTCCACAATTTGCGCCACAAAAGAAGATAGTAGGTTCTCGAGCTCCTATAAATTCAGCTCGATCCAACTTTCCTAGGCAAAGTTTTAGTCTTTTTGAAAAGTTTTCTCTATTGTGGATGTTTTTGGAAAAGAAACGTTATTGTAGGGTAAAAAAAAGGAATAATTGCTTCATTAAATATTCCTTAAAAAAGACCATAACTTTGTTTAATATGGTCAGATCGTGTTGATTTTGCTCTCATTGGATTTGGAATATAAAATACTTTGTAAATAATGTTTCGTGTTCTTAGATCTTGATTTTTTGAGATCTGAACATGTTTTTTTTTTTTTATAATTAGCCAACACTAAAAGGGTTTTGTATACCTTTAATATGCCAAAGACACAGTGTGAGCATTAGGAAAAGAGGGAAGGGTTAGATAGGAGGTGCCGGTGTACATTGATTTTTAATTCCTGAACATTGCAATTATAGGGAAAGATAGAGCGTGGCAAGGCATTCCACATTCGCGTAGTACGGCTAAAAAATGAATCTCTGTACTTCATAGTACGGCCAAAGTTGGGCTCAAGGGTAAACTGATGGGTAAAAAGAAACTGAAATATGTTTCTTTTAACTTCCCATAGGAAGTTATTGTAATGGGTCTGATTTGTCAAATTGAAAATTTTGACATTTCTCGACGTTTCAAGGACCCTAGAGTCGAAATAAAAGATTTTTAGAAAGATGTTTGTGCGTGCGTGTTTACGTACGTTCGTACGTTCGCGACGATTTTTCGTCGTCGTCCATAGCTCAAGAACCAGAAGAGATATCGACTTAAAATAAATGTTGTTATACAGATAATAAGGCAGAAAGATGCAGAAAGGGCTCTCAAGAAAATTGCAAGGGTGTTTTTTTTTACCAAAGCAGTTTAAAAAAAAGGTGAAAATTTTGGGTAACCCTAAATATCTCATGAATCAATGACGCTAAAGACTTGAATTAAATTTTATATTATATAGTGTAACGTGATACAAAACAAGTATATTTTTGGAAAAAAATCCAATTAACGATTTTTTTATAAATCAAAAAATCTGAAAAAAAAATTTGTCACCTCGAAAATTTTACGACTAAAATATGATTTCATCTCCAAAACAATTTTGTGCAACGAAGAATAATGTTTTTGACATCTGATATAATTTTGAGAAAAATCGAATTGACAGTTTTTTTTACAAAAAATAAAAACCTAAACAAAAAATGTATAAAAGTTGGTAAAAATTGATTTTCGACTCAAATATCTTTTCAAAACTTTGAGATATTGGCTTTAAACTACTTTTATCTTTCAAAAAATATTTTTGTCAACATTCAGTAAAATTTTGAAAAAAATCGAATCGACAGTTTTTTTTTTACAAAAAATTAAAATCCGAAAAAAAATTAACAAAAGTTGGTAAAAATTGATTTTCGACTCAAATATCTTTCCAAAATTTGAGATAATAGCTTCTTACTACCTTAGACTTATAAGATATATTGTTTTCAACATTAGAAAACATTTTGAGAAAAATCGAATTGACAGTTTTTTTACAAAAAATAAAAACCTAAACAAAAAAATTTATAAAAGTTGGTAAAAATTGATTTTCGACTCAAATATCTTTTCAAAACTCTGAGATATTGGCTTCAAACTAATTTGATCTTATGAGAAATATTGTTTTCAACATTTAATAAAATTTTGAAAAAAATCAAATTGACAGTTTTTTTTACAAAAAATTAAAAACCGAAAAAAAATTTAACAAAACTTGTTAAAAAATGATTTTCGACTCAAATATCTTTTCAAAACTCTGAGATATTGGCTTTAAACTAATTTTAACTTATAAGAAATATTGTTTTCAATATTGGGAAACATTTTGGGAAAAAACGAATTGATAGTTTTTTTTTACAAAAAAATAAAAATCTAAAAAAAAAAATGTTTAAAGTTGGTTAAAATTGATTTTCGACTTAAATATCTTTTCAATACTTTGAGACATTGGCTTCAAACTAATTTGATCTTATGGGAATTTGTTTTCAACAAGCTTTTCAAAAATTAAAAATATTGGCTTCAAACTTATTTTATTTCACAGAAAAATAAAAATAAAAAAAAAATATTGTTTTCGATATTCGATATTCAGTAATTTTTTTTATAAAAATCCAAAAGGTCATTTTTTCATAGACAAACTTTTAAGCAAGACAATCGACAGACGGGATGGGAAGTTATCAGTGTGGGTCGCATCCCAGCCTCTTTTTGTAAGTGTAGTCTCTGAGCTGCTTAGATGAACATGTTAAGAGTATAATCAAAAATATCGATAAGGTTGAGATACATTTTTATGACTTATCACTTTGTACCAATATCATTTTTGTGTAGTCTATAAGGCGAAAATTATTCCAACTTCAAGCTCCATTATCTCGAAATATCCCTAACCGATTTTGAAAATATTTCGAATATGCATTAAGCTATAAACATCAGCTTTTATTTCGTACCCATCTTATTTAAATTGTCCTTTGGTCAATTGATTTTATGAGTTGAAATGACCCAAAATAGTTTTGCAAACTTCATTAATCTGAAGAAAGATGTCAACTAATTGTTAAAAAATATTGATATTTGGCTTTTTAAAACTTCGTTTGGTAAATGAAATATTCAATTGAATATTTTGTGAGTATTTGTTTGATAATCACATCAGCATGAAGCATTTCTCAGTACCAAAACATTAATGAAATGAAAATTAACATATTCAACTTGTATAACAATTACACTGGTCAACAAGGTAATGTAGATGACAGTTGAATTATACCTTTTCTAAGGTTTTTGATGGTTTTTGTTTGAATCTAACGTTAAAATGCAACTATCACGTCAAATATTTGAAATGAAACTTTTTATAATTCAAAAAGCCTTATTAAGGTTTTTTGAGGATATATAAAATCATAACATTTTTTTTCAATTAAATACGTGACGATTTTTCAAATCTACAATCCCTTTTTCAATATTCTGGTTAAAAATGTTCAATATCTTACTTATTTTCCAAAAAAATCTTCATTTGCTGTAAGTCTTCCCCTGTCATACCTTAACCTAAACTCTTCTTAACGGAAAAACGCTAAACGTTTTTGAAAACAAAATATAAAAATAATGTTGAAATGAATATTTCTAAATTTGAGCACATACATACATCAGAGTTTATATTCGGTCCGAATTAGCATTTAAAATTAACTCTAAAATGAATTATTCACTAACGTTAATTTAAGGTTTTTCAAAACTTAAAAAGAATCAAACGAAGACTCATAAGCTAAGAAATTACGGAAAGTAAGTGAGATATTAAAATAATTTGAACTGTATCAAGAAGGTAAACATTTTAACTTTGCAAATTATCGTATAATTAATTGTTAAGGGTTTTGGTTATATTTAGCATTTTAAATGGAGCATGTTTTAAAAACGTAGTATACCCGTGGCATGATGGTTATTGCGTTGGACTGTCATGCCAGAGGTCTTGGGTTTTCACGGGTACTGCCTCTTGCGAGGAATTGACAATTTCTCCAAGAGTAATTCTTGTCAGAAAAAGTGCTTTCTCTAATCAGCCGTTCGGATTCGGCTTAAAAAACTTTAGGTCCCCTCCATCCCTGATAACATTACTCGCACACAGGAATGGTTGAGAGTTGTAAGTCACTAGGCCCTAGTTCTCAATGGACTGTTGCGCCATCTAATTTATTACTTATTTATGTTTTTTTAAAACCTGATGTGATAGAAAAATTTAAATGCTAGATTCAAATTCAGGCAGTTTAATCCTTTAAAAAAGTATTGTTTTGTTTGTGCACCAGAAAAGTGTTTGAGAAGCACCGAAAAACCTTTACACGCATCAAATTGTTAAATTTTGTTTAATGTAAAATTATTTATCAGCTGTTTAAATACTCTATACTAAAATAAGACTTAAGTATACTTACAGAAATCCCTTCTGCCTTAGATCGTTATGAATGTTGCATTTTAAAATATTGTATCAGTCAATTTTTGATAAAGTGAAATTTTTGTATTACCCATTTCGTCTGTTTGACATATACTCATAATTTCATCAAAGAAACATTTTCCTTTTTCGAGCCTACATAACGTATTTATATCGCATCTACTTATATGATTTCAAAAAGATAATAATCATTTTAATTGACATCTCAACCTCTTGATAATAATTATTTTGCCATTAATTTTTTAAACCTATATAGACGAATCGAATACGCCTCTTCATCCTTGTCATCGTCACCAGTCTTCTTTAATATTTAAGGGGTGTATATTGTATAGGTATAAAGTGCACACAAAATTCTATAATAAATCGCATACCCTTAATTTATCATCATCAGGATATGTGAAATTGTGAATGTCTACCAAAACCAACCTGGCCTATCATCATAATTCAGATAAAGTCATATCAGAGGTATAGGAGGGGTTTAATGAATCAAGCATAAAAAAACAGAAGCATTTGCTTAACATTCATATAGCTTTAGCTTTTACCTCTTTTTACCTCGCCCATCAGGAATCAACCAACCTATAATAATAATAATCATTGAATCATCATCATATTCGTCATTAATAATATTTATTGAGCGACAAATAATTTATTTGATGACAAAAGTGACATGATTTCTCTTTTTATTTGATATCATCATCATCATCATCATCATCATCATTGTCGTCAGCATCATTATCACAGTCACCGTCATCGTCATAATTATCATCATAGTTCATCCAGATTCCAGACACAGAGAGAATTAAGGACATTTTTATCATTTTATTGACACTTTTTGTTTTTCTTTTTTCAATCGGACCATGTCTCGTCTTCCTTGTCGGTCGGTCGGTCCGTGGGTAGTCGCTGAGTCCTCGTTTAATTGAGTCCTGTTCTTGTGTTTGGCTTTGGCTTTGGTTTTCGACTCTAACCGTATAATAAAATTAACGAGGTGGATTAAATTTAACAAATTCGTGTCGTACGTTGTATGAACATTATTATATCAAACTCAAAATCCACTCAGATATAAAGACTCGATTGATAGTGTTAACACGAATAGAGATAGTCGTCTAGATGAGGTCTTATAGGGTTTATCTTCGCTACCAAAGCGAAACTAGGATATATTAATTTAATTCGATTGAGAGAAATTATCGGCGACACGATGATAATAACTTTTATACTCTTATCTCAAGGCTTACTTCTGTCACTTTGATTAACTTAATAGCTTGATATTGATAGTGTGAACCTATGTAAGTGTGGTTGTTTTATCTTAAAAAATAAAGACTGTTTGTACCGAATTCATTTTATTTGGGTTTGTAGTTTTAGTTTGAAAAATAAGGTCAAAAGGGTATTCATTTTGGTATGACAGATAGGAACCTGGACACTCGTTTAAGTAAGTTATTTAATTTCAAAGGTCGTAAAAAACGTTTTTCCATGATTTTCTCCCCTTTTGTAGGTCCAATGATGTTAACGTCTATAATTAAAACTTTCAAGCATTTCAGTTACAATAGTTTTTCCTCAAACATTTTTCATATCCTCAACCGTTTCAAAGATAAGACAGAAAGTGTAGAGCATCTTTTAGAGGATAAATTATTTTAGTAAACAAATTTAAAATCACAAATTATTTTTCGCCAAAAAAAAAATAATTAAAAAATGTCGGCGATGGAGAGAAAGTTTTATGCCAAAACCGAATGATTTGTTTTAGAGACAAGAACAGGCCCGTCGAGAGGGGGGGACGGGGGAGAACCCCCCGGGACCGGGATTTTCTAGGGGCCCGTAAAATTGAAAGCAATGAGAATATACTCTATTTATCATCAACATACCTATTTCCACTTATTTTTAGAGGCCCGAAAATTTAAAATCATTCATGCTTTCGCAATCGGGCCCCTGTTTGCATGTTATCTGCCAATCTATCAGTCACAAGCTTGCCGATCTGGGCCCTTGATTATTATTGGCGTACATTTTTGTTAATATTTAATGGAAAATTGGGCAACTCTGAACTATCCAAAGAAAGTTATAATAAATTGTTTCGCTTTTCTTACTAAATTTAACGTAAATTTCAAATTTATTTTATTTTGAAAATTTTTAAAGTCAAAATAAGGGGCCGGCAAATTAAAACAAAACACAAATATTTATTTCGGTTTTTGTTTTTAAAAAGTTTCTTTTCTTCTATTTTTGTTTCTGCTGTAAACGAAATTTTTAATTCGGTTTCGGGGGACCGGAAAATCCCACCAGGGGACTAGAAATACGAGGCGATGGCAATCTTATTGAAGAGCCAAATAATGGAAATTTTTTGGGCATTTTGGAATTAATTAGTCATTATGACCCTTTACTTCAGGAGCACTTGGAAAAAGTAAGAATTTCACAACAAGAGCACAAACGTTTCCAAGTCCACTACCTTTCCGTTGAGATTCAAAATGAGTACATTCAAATTTGTGCTCAACATGTAAATTCAGCTATTTTGAAGGAGAGAGAAAACGCCAAATACTTCGCTATAATTGTCGATGCAACACCCGATTCAAGTGATGTGGAACAAAACACATTTATTTTGCGATATCTGCGCTTTGAAGAAAATGTGTTCACCATCCAAAAACGGTTTTTGGAATTTGTCGATTGCAATTGTCGATGTTCCAGAATCATTCCCATCGAACCGAAAAAGGCAATTAAAGAGACATTTTGAAGAAAACCGAGGAGCTGAAAAGCAAATTGAAAAAGACGAAGAAATAAATTTGAAGAGAAACACCTTTTACGTCATAGTTGATTCAATTATATCTGGAATTTCTCGTCGGTTCGATACGATGAAAAATTTGAATGCTACATTTTCATTTTTATGACAGTTTTCAACAATGGATGAACTTGAGATTAAAAACTCCGCTACAAGGTTCATCCAAAAGTATAACTCGCATGTGTCTCAAGAGTTGAAAGAAGAAATAATTATTAAACATATTTATGAAGCCTTTTAAAGCAGCACTTCCGCCATTGAGTTTGCTCAATGCTATTTTTTCCCAGAACTTGGATACGATTTTTCCCAACATTTGAGTTGCTCTCCGTTTGTTTTCAACCATACCTGTAACCGTAGCTAGTACCGAACGTTCATTTAGCATCCTTGCCAGAGCAAAAAATTTGTATCGTTCGTGCTCATCACAAGATCTTGTTTCTGGACTTGCTACACTATGTATCGAAGCACCTTTGGCAATGAAATTGAATTTCGATGTAATTGTAAGTTGGATTTGCTGCTCAGAAAGCTAGGAAAGTTTGTTTGCAAAAAGAAATATTCCATTGAATGCAAACTAACTCTAATGAAAACATTGTGATAATATTTTAATATAAAGAAAAACAATAAAGAGTATTTAGTGTAAACCTTTTAAAATACATAGTTTTTTTTAAAGACAAATTTCAAATACCTTTACTTCGCTCTATTTTATTTTCATAGTAGGTAATAGATCTTCATGCTCATTTTTTTTTTAAAAGTTAATCGACCAACCAACATGTCGTTGGCAATATTGAATTTAATGTATGATTCTGTTCTGAATCTGATCTACTCGCATGTAGAATTATTTTCTATTCATCTTCCATTTCAACTAAACTGGACGATACCCGTGAGATTGATTTGATGATTAACACTTTTTTTTCGGTTCACTTTGCAAAATGAAAAATTATTATTTCCGTTAATTCCAACCAATTTCATGCTATTCGTCATTGAAATTAGAACGTACTTTATACTATCAATTTAATATGGGGGGCCCGAGATTTTTCCGTCCCGGGCCCGGAATTCCTCTCGACGGCCCTGGACAAGAATTACTTTAAGGAGATTTGTTTCCTCGCAAGAGTGAGTACTCTAAAAAAAACTTTAAACCCTTAAAATGACAATTCAACGCACTAACCATCACGGCACGGATATTAGTGGTCCCAGTCTTTTTCGTTAATTGGGGATTCCAAATCTCAATAATTCAGTTTCAAAAAAATTACTTTTTTCCAAAACTTTGAACGAAGAGAACTTTGGGTTTCAATGTATTATAGTACAGTGTCAATTTTTCTTTAACTTTGAAAGTTGATACAATTGAACAGAATAATTTAAAACAAAATTGTAAAAAATTAGGGAAATTCAGATTATAAAATTTACAATTTTCCTCTTTCCATTTATTGCAGGAAAATGTAAGGAAAAAATTATATTTATATCCGAATGAAATAAGCCTTGAAGAAAAGAGGTCGTTTGAAGATTATGTTCCAAATTAAATTGACCTTCACGTCTAAAATATGGCGCTGTTGTTGATAATATTTTTGCAAAAAAACAAGCTTACAAAAATAAAATTATTTACATTTAAGTTTTTGTTTAAAATTAATAATAAATAGAGAACTCAGAGATCGATTTTATGCTGAGCAACGTTGAAAACTGAAATTTATCGAAGCTTTTTAGAAGGCACTCCGACCTCCTAGTCGCGTTTGAGATGAAAATCTTACGGAGAATTGCTGGCACCTAGCTCACGCTAGTTCTTCAGAATTGTATAGAACTAATGAGAAATCGCAAACATGCATGAACAAAAAATTGTTTCGACACAATTTGTAAGCTTAGCATAATTTAGTTGAAATAAACTGAAAACAAGTTTTGTCGAAATATCAGAATTCGTTCTGTGTGATGTCAAAGTATAATATCGTCAAAGCATCAAACTTACCAACTTCTAAGAATGAGAACCTATAAAACCTAGAAATGTTGAATCTCTATCGACAGTAGAATTTCACCAAACCTTCTATCGGCAGTGATTCTACTTACTTACTTACTTTGGGTGGTGCTACAGTGAGCTAGGATCTTAGCCAACGAACTTCTCCATCTAGCTCGGTTTCTAGCTACATATCACCAGTTGAGTACTTCAAGTTGCCACTGCCGAGGGCTCAATTACTTTCTTAACCCAAAGAAACAATGGTTAGATTCTACTGTGGATGTTGTATTTATCATTCATACAAATTTCTACTGTTCTCAGTATGACTTTTCCAAAAAAACACACGGGTAATATTTTTAACTTAAATGGAAGTTAACTTAGTAGTCTAAACTTGGAATATAATTACAATAAAAAAAAACTCCCTAAAAAATCGCAAAACTCAAAAATCTCGAGGTTTTCTGATTTTTTTCCGTTTTGAGTTCGGCGTTTATCATAAACAACTCACTAAAAAAGCAGAAATGCTGAGTTTAATGCAAAGTCTGAGTTTATAGTTACTGAATAATTAATAGTTATGATTTCGAAATGTTTTGCTTATATAGTTTCTATTTCCTAATTTTTCTCTAACTGTAGAAAAGTTCCTCTACGTGGGGCATAAGTACCCGTATTTTTTATATGAGCTCTGTAAAATAACAAGGGCAGTTACACTTCAATTTTTAATCCTAAGGATTTTGTAGTTTAACCGTCTTCCTGGAAAAATTTCTTAGGGTGTCTAAGACCTGTGATGTGTCCTATAGTAATATCAAGGGGTTCCAACAACAACCTTCATTTTGAACAGACCGCCATTTTAGTAGCTGTCACTTTTGAAGCTGTCATCTTTTGACATTTGACTAGTAAAAACATGAACCAATGAACAAAATTTAAAGACACGTGCATCAAAAACGTTTTGAAATTTTTAAAATTCATTACAAATATCCAACAAAACAATTGTGATTTTGCGATAAAAATTTCCTGACCTTATTATTTCTCCAAGAGGTGTTTACAACACCTAATCATTTAACACCTTTAGACTTTCTTCATTTGGGCCACAGAAACACAAAATATATGCTAATACTCCATAATTGATTTCAGACCTTAAGGATAAACATTGAACAGCTTTGGATGACATAGAGCAATGTACGAATTGGTTCATGGATAATATTATGAAATTCAGATGACTCTAAAACCGTTACAGTGGTTGCCATGCCCTATATTAATGGAAAACATCCCCCTTTTCAAAGTACATTGATTTCTTTTATAAAATACTCTTTGTTTTTTAAATATCAAAATGCAAACTTCTATTGGAAAACTCTGTAAATATAAAATCACTCACCAAAGTTGCTAAAAAAGTCTCAGTTTTACCGGTAAAATTATAAAGCTTGTGCAGCGTTTAAACCTCACACAAGAACATCTTGTATTGGAGCATAACTCTTTCAATTTCGAAACCATAAAAAATGGACATTATTTGCGAATCTATTTCATTTCTATTTAGTTATAATTCCCTCTTTATATTATGTTAAACAAATTAAACCTTATTTTGAAAAACAGAACTGCAATACTTCCTTCGACGTTTAATTATTTTTGTAATCTATACTTTGTGTAGTTTCGTTTCAAAGCTTTGAAATTCCTGATATGTAAATCCCTGCCTTTTTTCCCACTGCTGTTGTTGTTTTTTGTGTTTGAAGGATTTTCGCATTTTCCATACCAAATTAATTGTATCTCTTTCATCGAAAATACACGAAAGTGTTGTTGAAATGAAAAGAAATTAAAAACTCAATATATACTTAATTAATCAACGCTTAACTGAGCATTGAGCATCATATGCTGATAGATAGCTTTACGTATACGTACTTGCAACTGAAACTCTCCTGCACTTCCGTATCCTTCCGGTGATCTTTTGATCGTTCCTGATGCTGTTGTCGATTCTGATTCTGAATGTGATGCCAGTGATGGTATGCTCCAATTGTATGTATTTTCTTCTTCTCCATACTCGTTATCCTTCCACCGCAGCAGCCGCCATCATTATTTGGTGCAATGCCGTTCTCATTTTCATTTATTCGGCTCTGATTACATCCTAGTGTGCTTTGATGGTTGACTTGATAATGCTCACACATTTGGCAAGCGTCAACATTTTCATTTTCCAACAATTGTGATGCTTTTATTGTTTGGCAGGACGAATTAACTTTCCCCATATCATTTCTCAAAGGATCATCATTCTGTGGTGTACAAAGGAGAGAAACGAAAAAAAAAGAAGTATAATAAATGAACTATAGGAAAAAAGAAAAGTAAAGTTATATGTCAAATTCAAAATGCCTCTTCATCGGTCATTTTCTCGTTTTTATAATGAACCGGATCTGGAACAGGAAAACTCAATAAAATATTCGTTATCTTTAACAATCGAAGGCAGGAGCAGCCGAAAAGAACTAAGGTCCTGCAGCAGTATAGCAGTAAGGCAAAAGTATATAGTAATAGTGATGTCGATTTTGAAGTCGATAAGGCAGGGCAGGGGGAGAGATATGGCAAAACCAGAATCGAGCATGATAAAGAAGTTCGAAGGATATTTCATATTTTTTTTTCTCCTCTCCTTTAACCGAATAAAAATGATTCACATCGCATAATGACATTAAATCGTCCTCATAGGATTACGCCTTCGATATTTTTTTTTATTCTCCGTCCTGCTATTTCCATTTACTCTCCTTCTCTATCTCCATCTTCTATATTCTACAACTCTCTGTTTATTCATAGCAAAATGAAAAAAAAAAAAAAAAAATTAAGGATGTGGTGATGGTAGAGTAGTGAGTAGTGGTAACCAGAATGAAATCGGTTATCGAAAGGATATTCGACGGTTGGTTGCCAAAGCATATTTTTTTCTTATTTAATTCCTTTTTCTCTGCAACTCATAGCAAAAGAAAGGATTTCAAGCAGGACAAGGCTAGGTGGGGAAAGGGGAGGTGAGGTAAGGCAAGGCGAATGGAGTGAAGTGGAATGAAGTGGTTCGTTTGGAAAGGATTAACAAAAAAGAAATTGTGCGGAGGTGTACGATTGTAAAACTACATTTACCCTTTTCACCTTACATAAATATACAGAAAAAAGAGTGATGATGAGGGAGGGGAGGGCAGGGGTAGGAAAAGAGAAATCTCTAGAGGGGGGTCGAAAATACTTTCCATTTTGAATAGGTTTACAAAATGAAGAATTGAATTTTTGGCCAAACCCAAAAAGGATGAGTTAAAAAGCAAAAAAAAAAGAAAGTCGAAAGAAAAATAGGTAAAAGATAGAAAATTTGTTAATCGGGTCCGGGTATAGTAAATCCTAGATAACGCCCTATACTTGGACAACCTAACCATACGCTCCTTTAGATATATATCTACATTTTTTGAAAGATAAATGGGGACAACACAAAGACCGAAAAGTTCGATTGGAAAACGAGAAACATCTGGATTTTCGTGTATTTTTGTTGGTTTGGTTTGTATGTAATAAGAGGCGTTAGTTTGATTTCAAGGATTCGAATAATTAAATTCTTGTCAAGAGAGTGAACAAAAAAAAGAATAAACACATTTCAATGGTTCGATAGATGTGTTTTTTTCTACTATTTTGTAAGGATTTGAATTATATTTAATAAATAAAATAGGAGACAATCTCGATGGGTTTTTTTGGGTAATGTATGGATGCTTTATGGTATAAATGAAAAGCAAAAACGTTTTAAGGACATTTTTGTTTTAGAAATTGCAACAAAAGTTGTTCATAAATATTTTGCGTAAAATCAAAAGAAAAGGAAATGTTATCTTTTGAATATCTCTTAGTTCAGGAAGTTGAGAAAGAAGGAATTAAGTTTTGATTACTACCCCCAACATTTCTTCCAAGAAAATTTTTTTCTGTAAAATTTAAAATCGAATTCGGTTGATTTACAATCTGAATCTGAAGTGGATTTTTTTTCAGCTGAATGAGAAGTTTAGAAGGTTTGACGATTGCGAATGTCAAAGTCCAGTAAAAGAAAGGTTTCACTTTGGGTTGAGAAATAGTAACTTGTGAGTTTGTTTATATTTTCCTTTTAGTGTTTTTTATACTACAGCTAATTACTTTGGCGAATATTTAAAAAAATCATTCTTTTAAAATAGATTGGACGTATTTTGAGTTTTTACTAAATTATTTGCTGGGTCTATTCTTATAAATGAATAAATAAATAAATCGGGTAGCGCAACAGTCTGTTGAGAACTAGAGAACCTAGTGACTTACAACTCTCAACCATTCCTGTGTGCGAGTAATGTTGTCAGGAATTAAGGGGATCTACGGTTTAAAGCCGAATCCGAACGGCTAATTTGAGAAAGCATTTCTCATGACAAGAATTACTTTGGAGAATTTTTCAATTCCTCGCAGGAGTCAGTACCCGTGAAAAAACTTTAGATGGCACAGGCAGGGATCGAACCCAAGACCTCTGGTATGACAGTCCACCACACTAACAATCACGCCACGGGTACTACCACTATTCTTACTCGATTGTATAATGATAAGTTCACTCCGGGCCCTTATGGTCCTTCTTTCCATTTTCCTTACAAAATGCTCTTCCTTTCTTTTAACTCCTCTATCAAAAATTTTTCATTTATCATTATTTCAAGCAATATTTCCTAAAATATGAAAACCATCTTTTATAACTCTAATTCATAAGAAGGGAACGAAAAGAGAACTTTCTCATATTCCAAACATTTTTGAAAGCATTTTGTATGAACGCCTCGGCTTCCGTTGCAGACCCATAACTATTCCCGCACCGCAAGGTTTCTTAAAAAGTAAATCTAACAGCAAAAACCTGGGGTGGAATCGCGTAAGGCGATAGTTGATTGTCACTGTTTTGATAGTCAATTTTGATCATCACCTTTTCTTTGTTCTGTGTAAAGTGATCGCTAAAACTTTATTATTTGCTGGCAGCACTTACCCAAGTTTAAGAAACTTGGTACAAATTGCAACAGGCATAAATGTCATTTCGATCAGCTGTTGTGTTAATTTCATGAATTTTCAATTTGTAAAGTTTTTTTTCATTAAAAATGTAAGTATACCTATAACTATACTTAATAATAGTTATAAATTAATAAAGATGTTTGTTATATTTTGCAAAAATATATTCTTTTTTTGAATCCAAGGGCTCAAATTAAATGAAAAGTGGAGCGCTTATTTCAGCTACAGTACTTTGGCCCATCGGTGCAGCTCAATCAGCCCCAACTTGTCGTTGATAACCACCACCTCCATGAAGATTTAAAGTTGTAGGATAGGTGAAATATGTGTTGATCTTATTACTGATGATAAATCGAGCAACCGCAAAACATACACAAACGTTTCTTTGTTCAATCGAACATTTTTCAAGAATCTGAAATAAATAATTTATACGTACATACATTATGTTTTAAATAACTTATTTATAAATATTCATAGAAAGTTTCATAGTTACATTGGGTTAGGAAGTTCCAAAATATTTGCTTTATTCCTTATGTTGGTTCTCAGCAATTGAACTTTTTTGTAGTCATTTCTCGTTCTGGTGCACTGATAGAAAATTTGCATTGAAGTATACATTACTGTTCACTTATTTTAATTTTAACTTTGATATCTTTTCACTTTTTTCACTAAATTTAAAATTTATAGTGGAGCAAAAGTTCACACAAATTATTTTTCTCACAAAAAATTATTCAAAATATATGAAAGTGACACCTAAATAGCTGTCACTAACAAACCATAGCAAAAAAGTGATAGTCAATTTGATAATCACCTTACGTGGAGCAAAATCATCTATTTTGATGGTCAACAATCAACAATCACCTTACGCGATTCCACCCCTGGTTAAGTTCGTTTCATTTACTTTAAGAGCCTTAAACCGGGAATTAAGTTGATATGATCTCACTGATTTCAGTAAAGCGTTTGAAAAAAAAAATGTCTCAAAATCTTATAGTCTTCAAACTCTTCTCTAAAGGATTTGAACCTCTTTTCCTGAAATGGATTGCTTCTTACCTTGAGAATCGTGACTTTTATATCCGATTTAGATTCACACGTTCCTGTCCTATTCTAGCCAATTCTAGACCGTCACTTCTCAGTGAATTAATTCCTTGGGAAAATCCTTTAATTTTTCCCCCTTATCGTGACCGCCTCCATCTTTTATACCTCAATACATAACAGGAACGTAGAGAAATTGCTGACATACTTTTCATACATCGGTTTCTTTCTGGTTCAGTTGACTTCCACTTTTTCTATAACTCGATTTCTTTCAAGACTAACACTCCTAACCTGAGAAACGCTTATTCTATTTACTTTCTTCTATAACCTTAACGAACTTCTGACCCAAATGTTTCGGTTAGTCAATAAGAATCCAAATTCATTGCACTTAAATATCAGCGATAACTACTCCCAGTCACAGTCTCGTTGCAAGATACTAGAAGTTCTTCCTCAAATTCAGCAGATGGTTCTAAGTCCATATTATCAGTAACGTCCATGAGGGGAAAAAACAAAAATGAAGGTCTCACGAGTAAGTCAAAAAAAGGAAAGCCAGCCCGGCAAAAGTCGTTAGCGGCTGGTTTTCCCCAGCCTTTAATTGTTTGGCACGGATTATGAAAACTCTGACACTACCACTGAAAATTAGGGACCTCGTATCTATGGTCAGAACTCATTGCTGTAGGTTGAACAATTGAAGAGTAAAGGAACCTCCCGGCACCCACGAAGAGGGTTTAATACGAGCATTTTTTCCGAGCTTTCATGATTTTTGTTCACGTCATAGTTCAAACAAAATAATATGCATACAACTGCATCTCGTTTCGAAAGTCAATCATTTTCGAAAGCATTTTTATCCGTTTTTGAACTGAAGAAGAATTGGAAAATTCTTCATAAGCTGAGCATGTTTTGTAATGAAAAACATAGTCTATCTATTATTAACCTTTTGAATTTGCTTAAGGTGTTAAAAATTAAGTCATGGAAAAAAGTTGAAAGTCACTTGGTTCTGCTTCGATATCACAATCTGTTTTGAACTCTAATGGAAATTTCTTCAGTTTTTAATTAGCAAATAAGTAACAATTCTGTTTCCTGAAAGAAATTTCTACCCTTTCTTCCTTAAATTGCACCCCAATTTATTCCCAACAATAAAAGGTTTTTTTCTAAAACTTCAGATTCTTGGAAATTGAAAAGTATTGGATGGAAAAAATAGACAGCATTATTTTTCACTGTTCTTTTTCTTTTCTACATTTATGTTGTTAATGCCTTTTTAATAATCCACTACTTAGTGTTGCGTTAAATTCATCAAATCTCTTTTTAATCTCCACAAGTTTCAAATTAAAAAAAAAAAAAAAAACAGAAAATAGTCTAAGCCGTTTTTGATCAAGTATATAATTCAACAGATGTTCTTCTTTTTAAATACTTTATCCTTCCCCATCATAATTTCTTAATACAAAAAATGCCTTTTTATAAGAAGAAGCACTTACCAACTTCTCTTTAAAAAAGTAAAATTTCTTAAAGTGAAGGATGACAAACATTTATCACAAAAATGTTCTTCTTTTGCGTAAAACTAAATCAAAGTGAGTTAAAAAAAAAAGAATTCGGTAAAAATCAAAAACATTTTCCAACCCGAACTCGAAACTCGAAAATGACACAGCGCGTTACTTGTGTTTTGTGCCTTGCCTTGTGCATAGCATAAAGCGAGTTACTTCCTTTTTCCAAAAGAGCAATTTCATGCCCAAATTAACTGAACGATAAACTAAAAAAAAGTTTACTTTTTAGCGCAAATCCATAATTTGGTTCTTTTGCCGTCTGGAAAAAGGGCGAAGAAAAATTAAAAATAAGGAGAAGAAAAAGCTGAAACAAATGTGTCCGAAAAGACGCACGTTCATGACACAGATTCTCGTCATTTGCCAGCCAAGTAAAGGAAGAGTGAAAGCTGCAAATCCCCATCAGCCTAGCCGAGCCTTATACTCGTGTACAGTAGTACTATGATGTTATATAGGAGCCCCGTTGGCCATTACAAGTTTCAGTTTGCGCCACTCTCTGCTCTTGTCCTCTTCATTTTGAAGTCAAGTGATTAAAGGATATGCCCAATTATTTCTGCATTTCTTCGCTTCGCAATGCTGAACAGCAAGTTCCCAAAAAAAAGGACAAAAACAACAACAGAAAAAATAAAGGACACTCTTCCATCATCACCGTTCACTGTTCACTGTTCACCGTCACCGTCGTCGTCGTCCAGTCAGTCCAGCACACTGAAATCCTTCCAGCTGTGCCCAGTTGCACAGACAGAGTTCCATGTAAAACAATTTTAACTGCTATACATTATCTGGGTTATGCCATGGCGCTTCTGCTTCTGCTTCAACTTCTGCTGCTGATGCTGATGTTGGATGCTGAAGATGACGAACACGATGTCCCTGTGCCTCTGACTATATGCCTGTGCCTAAACCAAGGAATAATTACGGCTCGAGTTGGTAATTGTGAACTGACTCGCCTCTACCCTCCTTTTCATCTTCTTTTATTTTTGTTGTTTTAGCTAAGTTTTTCTTTATTTTTGTAGTGAGTTTTTGAATTTTGTATTCGAGAAGGAAGACAATTTTTTGGCAGCAGTTTAAGTTTACATCAGCAGAGTTTTCCATTTTGCCATTTCGTAATTTATTTTAAAGCATATAAATGGTCATTAATTTGTTAGATGGTCTAAATGGATTTGATTGCTATACTCGTAGACTGCTGCAAAACCAAAAGAGTTATAATACCACTGCTCAAGGATCCATTCGCTAATGAAATATCTTTGAGGAAGATACTTCTAGAGAGACATAAAGAGAAGGGGTTGGTTTTTGTTAAGCACGACAGTCTGTGCCTATGTATGCCTATGCCTATATAACTTATAGAGTTTAACAGGATGTCTGAGAACAGAGACAGAGGGGTAGGGGATACAAATGTCGTTGAAATGTCTTTGATGTAATGAATTCTCACTGCAAAGTTGTTTTAGATTGTTTTTATTTTATTTTGTTTTCTAAGGATTTTTGTTTATTCGAAAGGATACCGAACACGATATCTCTGACGATGAGACGGTGACGCTGTGAAAGTTATTACGATAATTTGAGTGTTGCACAAATATTATTTTGTAAATCTTTTCTTTTTCTATTTATTTATCTAACAATAATTAAACTTAAAATAGAAAAGTGAAGCCACATAAGAGGTTATAGTCCAAAAAATCTTACTTTAGGGTCTTTTGATGTAATTTTTATCGTCAACCCAAAGGATTGTTTACGCATCGGTTACTTTCGGTGCTCGAAAATAAAGTAAAAGTAAAGAATAAGGTCCTATTGAGTTACCCTCATCTAAGTCATTAAGTATATGAATGGAGTTAACCTACAATTTTTTGTCGAATAGGACAGGCCTGGGCGCAAAATTGGCCATACAAGGGTACAAGGGATCCTGTATAATTTCTCTAAGAACTTTTCAGTTGGGAAATAAGAATTTAATATTTCCAAGCTTTTTCAAGCTTAAAGTGACTCATTTTATGTCCTTCCCATAACAAAAAATGACTACAAATTAGATTGGCCATCTAGTTGTATTTTTTGTTAAATCATAGCTTATTTTGACATGAACTTTCTGTTAAGATTTCTATCGGGAAATAGCTGTCAGTATCAAAATAAACTATGATTTAAAAAGAATCCACTAGATGGCCCATCTAATTTTCAGTCAACATTTCATACTGTCAATGTTAAATCCAGTGCTGTCATTTGCGATTTAGAGTCAATGCTTAAAAATTAATACAATCTTATCGTATTTTTAAAACATAAATGCGTTTGAGTAGAACAGAACTATCAAAATAAAATCAATGTGTTCTTAGCTCAAATATACGGAGAACAAAGTTCTCACATTGAAACTAGCTCAGAACTTGGTCAATTTGCTGAGGATAAAATGACCGAGAAAATGGCTGAGCCAAACCTTTACTTATTTGTTAAGTGAATTTAATCTAATATTTAAAATAGATTCCGAAGACAAAACAAATTAAAAATATGGAAAAAATAATATAGGAAGCTTGACAGAACATTTTAAATGACATTTTGGTGATCAAGTGTGTTTATAATTATATGAGAGGGTTCTGAATACATCTGAATATCTAGTCAAACCTTTTCTGAGTTGATCATATATTTCTTCAGAGCTTCAAATTATGGAAAACAACGTAGATCAAGTATCCGCATCGGCTGGCTTCGTAGAAGATAAAAGAGTAATGTCACTTCAATTTTCCAATACCTTATTGGAAGTTTCGGGCGGTAGCTTAATTGATATTTTCGTCAATTGCATAAATTGTTTTTCAGTTGTAAGAAAAAACGTTAAAATAGGTCATATCGGAGGTTTGCTGCTGCCAAGTTGTCATCGCCAAGACGGTTAATAACACGATTTTGAAATTCGGTGTGCAAAAGATCGATTGTTGCTGGGCGGACCATTCTGAAAGTATCAGAAATTGTCCAAATTCATGTAAAAAAAAAAAGTTGAGTACCATGCCTTTGTAACAACAACCACTGACTGAAACGTTATTCCCAGCCTCATTTTCAAAATAAAAGAGTTAAATTATGACAGTACTCCAAATTCATTCATAAAGTCACTCTCTGTGGGTACTTTCGAGAATAACGTACTGGTTTTCCGAGCCCTAGATGAGAAAATTTTGTTTTTTAACGAAGCTATAAAAAAAGAATTATTTGCCCAAAATCTAAAGGGGTATAAATTGTACATTTTAAGCGAATAATCCTAGATCTTTTTGCAGAATTATTTTACGGCCACAATTTTTTTCAGTGTAAAAGTATTTTATTAGCAAAACGGTCTCAGTAATTTTGTTCACAAATTTGCGTAAAGCTGGTGCAGTATTTTTTTTATTTCGCCCAAAACTTCTCACTTTGGAAATAGGTTTTCAATATTTCCCAGCGTTTTTCGATCTTAGAAGGTATTAATACTGACTTTCTGTTAAAAATTCCAGCGGAAACCAGCTGTCAGTGTCAAAATAAGCTATGATTTAAAATGAAACCACAAAATGGTTCATCTAATTTTTATTCAAAATCTAAAGTAACTGAGTTAAGAAAAAAATGGTCAGCTGTTTTGTATTCAAATGAACTTGAAATTTTCTTTCTGATAGTTACAAAAAAACTCGCGATCCGGATCATTTTGGATATTTTACCGAACGCGATTAATGTCAATAAGTAGCTGTCAGTTATTATACAGTGCTGTCACTTTCAATAAAAAGCAAGTGCTTTCGAATTTTTTAAAAACTAATTGTCTTTTTCAAAAAAGCTTCATTTGGGTGAAAGTTGGATATGTTTGAGAACTGCTAAGATCGGATCCATACAATTTGTATTATTATTGTCATTATTTTGAATGAAGGTTTTTGTCATTATTTTGAATGAAGGTTTTGTTATAGTTTTTCTTTCGAATAAATTTAAATTTCAATCAAAACCTATTTAAAAAAAAAAATGTTAATTGTCATTAGTAAGGTAGTTAATAACTATATCTATGTAAATTGTGCAATTCTGCCATATTTAATAATGTAACTATATTTTGCTACAATAAAAAACAAAAAAAAATATTATTTCAAGGATAATTTTCAAATTGTAGTTTTTAGTGTTTTGTGTTGTTTATTCAATTAAAAAAATATCCAAAATAAAAAAAACAATTATTAGTTGTTCTTCAAAATTTCTATTTTAAATCATTTATTTTTCCTATGCATTCACAACAACACAAACCAATCTAGGTTCGTTCAGATATTTTGCCCAACGTAGCCAATGCCAATAGACAGCTGTCATTTGTCGTGCAGTGCTGTCAACTTTAATAAAAAAGCCAGTGCTTCCAAAATATGAAAATCAGTTTATCATTTTACAAATGAATTTTGTTCGCCATATTCTTATACCAATTTGTCTTTCTTAAGGACTTCAAAGTCTTGTTTTGAAATCAGACATTAGAATTGGTTGTTTCAAGATTTTTTCTCAAGCACAACACGACTACAGTTCAAGAAAATTTCAATCCTATAATGAAGTTTTTTCTACTGATTTGTACCTACTTTTAACTATACTACATAAATCAGTATTTGCTGTTTCTTTCGTCCAAAGCTGTCAAATAGTATGAAGTCTTGTTCGTGTGACTTTTGATTTTTGCTTCTTCACACCATATCACTCATATGTCACTTTGGAATTCAGAGATCATGGTCCATTGACAGTTTTGAATTATGTCAAGTTGATATATTCCTCCATTACTCTTACGAAGAATGAGAAAACTGTCAAGTTACTCTGGCCATGAAGATGACTAAAATGACGGAAAGAAAATTACAAAAAAAAGTCTCCACTAGAATGACATAACAAAAGCCACCCAATTATACACCGACTCGTCATCGTCGTCTACGTCACCGATATCGAAGAAAAAAAGTTCTGTTCGAATGCTTGATTGGGTTTGGATAGAGTACAAGAACGAACAAAGAAGCTTCGAATAAATATTACAAAATTCGTAATTAAATTCTGTGCTTGTAATTGTAATTTTGAATCTTATGAACTCGGCAGGAGATATAACTTGGAGGTTTGCTATACGTGTAAATATACAAAGTAGCACAACTGACGGCATCTGCAGCAGTGCACCAAGAGTTCTCTAGCACAGTCTAAATGCTTGTTTAATTAACAAATGTATTTGTTTTGAAACTTTATCCTTTACCTGAGAGTAACAGTTGTATATACATAGTTCCATTACCCTATTCAGTTGTATTTACAAAAGGACATAGCTACATCAGCGACATCCAGCGTTAAATGGATTCTCCTGTAATTGGGTAATTTCTAATTGTGGTTTATACTATTCCCAACAGAATTCTTGTTGTTGGTACAGATGTCTATGTGGGGAGATGGAATCCCAAATGAATGGAGTCCTATAAAGTATGTTCCTCCACCTCCTAAACCAATTGCATGTTTTTCTAAGGGAATAAGTTTGGAGTTTATGAGGCGGCAAAAGTGTTACACCACTAAATATTCAGCGGTCACATTTGCTGCTCTTTATTAGATGGCGAATCTCATAAATTGATATTAAAATTGCATATGCGGTCCTCCTCATGTCTGCTGTCGAATATATTTTTTGGGCTATATGGAAAAATTTAATATTTGAAAATTTTCCATTCCATCGTCAGCGTCGACGTTCGTCGCGTACCAAAAAACCTTATTTACATACATTTAACATACTTCCATCATAATACACAATCCTGTAGATTATAATAACATAGCTATTCGAGGAAAAAGTTTTATTTAATAAAACTAAAAAAGGGGTTAATTTAATGCAAAGCAAAAACCTCCAAGGGTATTATATTTAGTTTTGTTGAATTTTGACTATGATAGAGCCTGATATAACCACCCCCCCCCCTTTCGCCATCATACAAACAATTATACGCTATAGTTGCGGAACGAAATGATAATGTAGATTATATGGAGGACACAAAATTAAAACATGCATAGATACTTTGAATCACCGTTATACAGTATTAAATAAGATAATTTAATACCACAGGGCTTGAATAACTAGATTCACCATTCAAAAAAATAAAATATTTCAAAATCCAACTCGACTACAACAGAGAGAGAGAGAGAGAGCAAGTAGATAAATTATACCAGCTTAGCAAATAATTTATACATAGCTTTGTATAATATTTCATTTTTTGCCAACTTTACTCTATCACACAAAGGAGAGAAAAACAAATAAGTTATCTAAAGTATAATTCCAAATGTGCTTTGAAGCAAAATTAAATTAAATAGATTATTATTATTTAAATAACAGAAAAAAATTGCATTTGTATATTAAATCAAGCTTAAAATACTTTGTAGAGTCAAAATAAATGACTGGGAAAAAAGATGTGGACCCATATGTCTGCCTTGAGGTACGCTTGAAATATTTGGTTTAATGTCGACAAAGTAGTGCAGAATGCTTACATTTGCTTAACTTCTACTCAATTTACTTAAGACAGCTCAAGTCAATGACTCAGAAAAAAGATGTGGACTCATATGACTGTCTTGTGGAACACTTAGAATGTTTAAAGTTCTGCTTGAAGAAGTTAAATAAGCTCTAAATAAAAAAAATGAGAAAGAAGATTTGTAACTTTTGAAATATCTGGTTAAAATTTTCTTGCTTATAATGCTTTTATTTTCCCAAGTTCTGTTAAACATTGTTTAATATACATAAATAATTAAATAAGACTGAGAAAGCAGATGTGGACCTTCTTGACTACTCTGAGGAACACTTGAATTAATTTCTGAACTGCAGTGCAAAATGCTTCCATTTGATAAAGGCAAGGCTACGTTAGGTTAGGTTAGGTTAAAGTGGCTACAGAGGACATGAAGAACTTTTTTTTCCTTTAAGCTTCTACAAAAGTCATTATTTGAGTCTTTAGTTATAATACCTACCAATTATCGAGCAATATATTTAAATCTAGGGTAGGCCTGATAGATAGTGATGTTATTCCATTTGATGTTGGTTTTCTTTATAGCGTCTTGTTTTAGCAAAAGCTTTAGCAAAAAGTGGTAAAATGGGTAGTACCGATCCCTTTTTGGCGGGTTCATCAGCTGTACAATTTTCTGGAATGTCTCTTTGCCCCGGCACACCCAGCAAAGGTAAAAATTTAACTGTTGTGATATCTTCATTAGAGATGATTCACAGTTATGGATTGTTATAGAGTTTGTAGACAGAGTCTAAGGATTTAATGGCAATATGATTGTCTGAGAAAATCTGGATATCAGATGTTGATATTAAAATATTTTTTAATCCACATAAACAATATATAAAAAAATGTGGACCCATTTGACTTCCCTGAGAATTGCTTAACCTATTTCCTTGAAATGTTGGTATTTCAGTGCAGAACGCTTCCATTTGCTAATGTTATGCTGAAAACACATTACAGAGAACCCTCATTTCTGCTTACAAAACTTTTAACAGCAGAAATAAATGACAACAGAAAAAGAAGTGGACCAATATAACTGCCTTAAGGTACGCTTGAAATTTTTTGTTAAAATGTCATCACTGCAGTGCTGAATGCCTCCATTTTCTGAAGTTCTGCTTAAAGTACTAAATACAATCCAAATAATCGATTAAGAAATGAATGCTTATGCTCAAAGAAGATATTACTCATTTTTTGCACAGTTGATAGAATTGGAGAAAAACTGTCAACAAATTTAGTAAAATCATATTTTTGGTGGAGAAATATTTTGTATTAGAAAAGCAGGTTTCAGAGTGGGAAACACCGCTATCTTGAAAAAATACTTTGCATACATGTACGTCAATTTTTCTTAAGTTTTAGTTTTAGTTTTATCGTCAAGATGGGGGTTAGAAGACTTTGACTTAAGCTCAAATAACTTCACTCTGTTTTTGATAATGCTGACAACAATTATTGTAGTACACTTAAAAAACATTGCAATGAGCTCCAAAGAACTCTACTTTTTCGGGTATTTTTTGGAAATAAGGCCATTTTTGTATCCTGTTTTCCTGTTAATACAAAGCCAGAACAAATGATTGAGAAAATGATGTGGGCCCATATGACTGCCCTGAGGTACACCTGATATATTTGGTTAAAATACTCATAATAAAATGGAGAAGAGTTCATTTAAACAGATTCGATTGAATTGGTCAATTTATTTAATCTTTGAACAAGAAATATATAACATAACATAACATAACAACACCAATGCCAAATGTGCTTAAAAATACCTGAAGTTTTCTTGTTTTAAGGGTTATCACCATTTTCCAAAGGTCATCCTATACCTCGTTTGAAATTATGCTTATCCTGAATCTGAACTAGCATCATCTGTACCAAATACCACTGCACACATTCCAGTCAATGCCACGAGAATATTCGGTGTTCGGTCAGTTTTCACTTTGCTTTGTTTTTGTATTACTTCCCAATCGGAGCTATCGTAGCAATCGTAGCAAGTCCCCTTAACATAATTTTTAGAAGGGCCAAATGTAATGATTATACCTTTGGTCCATTAAGCTGCAAGCACCCAGCACCGGGAATTTGTCCAGCAAGAGAACGCTGCATCCAATTGCTTTTGTTTGGCGTTTCGAGGGAAATCCACCCTTTTTTTCATTGATACGGGCAGAGAGGGGTTGCTCCATATCTCGGTTGGGCTTTGAGACGCACGAACACGTACCCCAAAAACTATGAGTGTGCGTTAAGTCATGTGTGTGATATGAATGTTTATCGAAACGTTTCTGATTTGGATGGTCTGATGGTTGCTCTTCGTATATACCATCAGCTACCCCTACCCTAAACCATGTGGATATAGGAATGGAACAGAAGGGTAAAAAAGAAAAAACAGCCGCCCAAACCATTCCCACTTGCCCTGCGGTGTAGATTAATAGTTCATGTGGTCAATGGAGGATTTTTGTTGCTATAAAGCTATCCCCAGCCCCCTGCTGCTTTGCTTGGCTTGGATGGTTTGTAGCTTTCATTATTTTGATTATTTTCTTGTTTTATTTTTGTTCTATGTATATGTTTTGTATGATGTGTATGGTGAATGTATGGTGGATGTATGGTGGATGTATGGTGGATGTATGGGGATGTATGAAGAGCTTAGCTTAGGGGTTAAATTTGCTGACTGGCTGCCTTTTTTAGCAATTTTGTTGGAATGTGTTCTTTTTCTGTGTTTCGTCGTTGTTTTTGGTGTTTTTTTGTCTTGTTACTCTTTAGTATGTGAGTTTGTGTGTGTGTGCTTGTGTTTTGCTTGTATGTTAGTCCCTATTTTTCGGCCATGTTAAAGTGCCTTTATTTGGTAGGTCAGTAAGGGATGAAATCAGTCAGCTAATTGCCCGCAAAGTTCTACTTTTTTTTTGTTAGTTTCTTCTGGCATTGGCACTGCCTACTATGTATGGTACATATACATATCTGTACTTTTACAGTACATTTTACTAGTACTCTATACTGTACAGCTTGTGCTGATGCTAACTATATGACTGTTGGTGCTTTACACTGCTGTTGGGCAGGAGGCAAAAAGTAGAAGCAGAAGCAGAATATGTGTTGGCCAGTTTTCTGTCATTCATTAAACTTCACAATCAAATAAATCTTTTGATGGGCTTTTTACCTCGAATGTTATTGCTTTTGCTTATTCTGAATCAAAATTGATGGGAAAAGGGGAGAAAGGGGGATCTATTGATGCATGAAAATAAAAATAGGTTCCTGTCATGTACAAGGACTTTTGAGTGTTATATAGGAGTATATATGAATATGTGCGTGTAACTTCTATGGGTCAAAAATAGAAAGGGTCATTTTTTAAATTGGATAAAGTTTATATTAAAATGAATAACTGCGAAATGATTTAGCAAAATTTTTGAAAAAAATCTGTGCTAAAGTGAAGAAAATTGACGTTTCTCAAAAAGAACTTTGTAATAATTATTGTTTTATTGAATCAAGGAGAAAAATGACACAACCTAGAAGGTGTTTAAATGAAGTAGAATCTGTTGGTATTTCCTTCGATGTTTATACTTTTTCCATTACTATAGAAATAGTGTGCTTGAAAATTCTTTTTTGATTCTTATATAACGGTAAAAACCCGATTATATCAAAGTCTTCACAGCAAAGTATAGAACAGAGTACTTTGTTTGTTTCAGCTAAACAGTTTATTTAAAAAATTTTGGTCGTTCGAGCCGGATTTGTCCGGTGTAAAATTGAAGATTCAATGTTAAAGAGCAGCATTTGATTCACATGTATCAAATTTTACGAATAACTGCTAAATGATTTTTACAGAATCTTAAAAATGTATATTCAATTGAAGAAAATTGATGTTTTGCCTCAATAGTATAGTCTTTTAACAGTAATCTCTCTATTAACACAACAACAAGAGCAATAAAATTGATTGTCAAATGAAATAGAATCTTCGGTGTCCTCTTCGCTATCCATTCTTTTCGCACAACAATAAATTCAGTGGCTAATAACGGTAAAAAATAAGAAGAAACAAAAGAAATTCACTGAAAACTAATAAATAGAGTAAGTACATGGTTATATGGTAGACAATTCAATTCATAAATTTTTGTCATTTAAACTAGATTTCTCCAAAGTATAGTTAAAGATTTGGTGTTAATGAGCAGAAATTGTCTTGGATGTAGTAGCGCTCAATAGCAATGTGACTTAATTTGGAGCTGAAACCAAGATACAAACTCAACTGCCTTAAACAGTTTTTGGTCATTCGAGCCGGATTTCTCCAGTTTATCGTTGAAGATTCGGTGTTAATCAGAAGTATTTGGTTCGGATGTTTTTAATTTTGACAGTTAAGTTAACTTGAATATCAATATGACTTTTTTGAAAGTTAAAATAAAGATGCAAAATCTTGCTGCTTTAATCTTTTCAAAACACTCAGAAACTCTATTAAATAATATTCGATAACCGAGTGTAACTAAGTCTTTTTTTGCCAAATTATTTCAACATTAATACCATTGAACTTAATGCTTACTTAATCATCCTTTACTTGATCTCAGAAAAATAGAAAATTGCTTTTAAGGGAACTTAAAAAAGGCTTTTTTTAATTATGAAAAATCATCAATTTTGAATCCAAAAAATCTGCGTAACCAAGAAAAGTATGATGAAGAACAATAATCAACTCTTATTATTTGTTTTTTTGAAAACTTAGCCAACAGGAAATTCAATCAACTTTACGTGAAATATAAAAATCCGACAACAACGAAGGACGAGCTTCGAGAGTTGAATCCTTTTCTTTTGTTCACAAAAGAAAAACATACTTTCTCTGTAGGATGCATTTTTGAATTCCTCTGTTTGAATGAGTATAAAACCATAAAAAAGGTAAATTGAACATTTTCAAAACCTAAACCAACAATTTCATAAAGTTTCTTTCTCTATATACTCTTATATCTCAAAGTAAAGGCATTATTTCAATGTTTCACCCACAAAATAGTGTACAAAAAAAAAGAAGTAACGAAAAGTAAAGAAAACGGTTTTAAAATATCAATTCGTTAGGTTTTACTTTACGTAATGAAATTTCATTACCACAATCCATTGTTTTACCCACAGATAGATAGAAAGAGAGATAAGATATCCGTTTCATCTTTCATTCAATTTTGCTGAAATGTACACTTAACGCTTCACAACTATTCTTTCATGCAATTTTTCCTTAACTTTTCAACTAAAAATAAGAACAAAATAAAACCAAAACACATAAAATGATGGGAATGAAAAAAAAGAAGAAATCCAAAGTTAACCAAACAACTTTAATGCAATAGAGTTGCACCGTATAAAACCTATAAATATATAAATCTATAAACCAGCAACGAGCTCAAAACCATGGACCAGGACCATCAGCATAGCCCTTACTCTGGTTATACCTCTATAGAATGAAAAACTTTTGTCCATGACCATCGCCATTGCCAGAGAGAGTGGTTTAAGAAGATGGAAGCAGTTCATCCACTAAAAGCACCACATCACAACGACTACGACGGTACATAGAACAGATAGTACCTACGAAGAGTATCTACTAGATACGAGAATAAACTAAAACAACGAAAAATTTCGACCAAGGCGAGATAGGTAAAACCTTACCCATTCGCATCCCCATCATCTCATCCTTCCATATCCCGTGAAAGGATGAAGATGAAAATGGATAAAATTTATTCTGCGGATACTTTCGAAACTGTTTGCACAAACTCCAGATACTCTATTCTAGTTGAGAAGTAATACTTTAATGCTTTTTGCCAAATGCAGAAAAATAAACTTGGTCTACAAAAAAGAAAAAAATAATCGACTCAATACCTCATACCTACTTACCTACCCTACCTACCTACCTTCCTCCTTAAAAGTCGCTTCATCCCCTAAAACCAAACCACTTCAAAAACTATAAGAACAAAAATTAAATTTTTAATGTAAACACCAAATAAACCCCTTAGATACAAAATGTGATGTACCTAGAATGCTGATGCTATGCACAGAACACGTACTGTTTATGACCATAGGAGGCCGAATCTTTGGTTTAACTATTTCGTGCAGAAAGTGGAACTTCACTTTGTTTAGAAATAATCCTGGTGCAGTGCTTCTCTGCTTATTGCTGCATGAAAAATCATATAAGAAATCATGGTCGTGATAAGTTAGCAACAACTTTGACAATCATATGCAACTCTCGTTAAAAAGTTTCATACTCCAATGACGTACGGCGACGACGATGACGACGCGATAAAGAGATGCAACCATATTTCTGTGAAAACCGTGTTTTATTCTTCTTGTGGCAACAGAAAGACGTGTCAAAAAACTAAGCGATGCCGACAACACTTGAAAAAAAAAATGTTACACATAAATCCGTATGTTTTATTTCTGCGTTTCTCGTACATTAGAAACTAGGGTTGCCACAATTGACATTCAACAGAGACGAACAAATATCACATTTTCAGTATTCTTTACTCATGGAATTTGGCAATTTTTAAAGTCTTCAATCTCTGGAACCACAAGTGGTAAGAACCTAACGTTTCTTGAGTTGCCTGACCTCCATAAGGTTAATATAAAGAGTGTTTTTTTTAAGTTAAGATTGTTGTTGTCTACAATTTGACAGCTCAAAATGTCAAACAATATTGACATTTCCATTCTGCAAGTTTTGATAGTTCACTATGAATCGTTAATCGCAAGAGCAACGGTTCCAAATTGTGTAAATTTGCTTTGAACAAAATAAAAATGTTCTTGAAGAAGTCCGTAGAGCACTTCTTCCATTTTACGGTGTTTAGTGACGAAGCTCATTTTTGGTTAAATAACTTCGTTTATAAGCAACATTTCTTTATACGGAGTGAAGACAATCCACAATTGGAAGCTTTATAGGTCCTTATTTTTGTTCCGAAATGTGGTAGAAACTGCTGTTATGGTGAATTCCGAGCTCTATCATGGCGACTGATTTTTTTGTATCCAAATGTGAATCAGCTAAAAATCGAAGAAATTTGGTTTCTACAAGACAGCGGTGTGGTGTAACTTATAGCGGGCTTATCAATCAATTTATTGCGAAATCAATTCGGTGATAACTTTATTTGCAGAAGTGCTTCTGTCAATTCGCAACATCGTTCGTGCGACTTAGTGCCTCTTCATAACTTTTTGTGAGACAAACAATGTTCGGCCGGATTTGGTGAAAAATTAGTAATATATTGGGCTGATTTTTAGAGACTTTAAAACTTTAAAAGGAAAGTCTTAAATAAATAAATTAGATGGCGCAACAGTCCGTTGAGAACTAGGGCCTAGTGACTTACAACTCTCAACCATTCCTATGTGCAAGTAATTTGCAAGGATGGAGGGGACCTACAGTTTATATGCCGAATCCGAACGGCTAATTTGAGAAAGCACTTTTTCATGACAAGAATTACTCTTGGAGAATTTTGTCAATTCTTCGCAAGAGGCAGTACTCGTGAAAAAAACTTTAGGTGGTACAGGCAAGGATCGAACCCAAGACCTCTCGCATGACAGTCCAACGCACTAACCATCATGCCACGGGTACTACAAAAGGAAAGTCTTAGGCTTATTTGTTTTGCCATTCAAAATTCTACCGCGAGATTTTGATACGTAAGGCAGCTCTAAAAATGGTTCTCCGTTTCCTGGACGAAGCTTACTTTAACGCACATTCTCCATATACCTAAAGTGCAAATACGAACAAAAGAGATTTGATGATTTTAAGGAATGATGGTTTCAAGGAATGAATTTAGAAATGTTTCTTCGTTGCCTAAAGTGAGAAGCTATGGACCATGCTCATAACACAAATGTTGAAACCTGGAGGTGCAAGTTAAAATTGATTGACAGGAAAAAAACTTTTTTATCGGTTGTTTTGGTTTTGCCTTAAATAAAAGTTCCTACTATTTTGGCTTTATGTGTTACTAACCTTTAAAATGGCAACATTTTTTTCTAAAGTTCAACTCTATTTTTCGCATTCAAAAACAATTTAGCTTTGAAGACCTTCGTTCAAATCCTCGGGAAAAACTGAGTGTTTCGATCTATGTACCTGTAGCACATCTACACAGTTTGAAAAATTGAAGTTAAATCTAAGTTTTGGTTAAACAAAAAAGCACTAAAAATACTGCGCTATAAACGTCGTAATAAGTCGTTCTTAGAGACAAATTCCTACAAATCCTCGAAAGTCTAAAAAAATATGAAAATCTAAAACAACCTTAAATTATTCTCTTCTTTTGTCTCAAAATGTTTTGATTTTGTTTTTTCTTTCGCTAGTGTCGTTTCTCACTTCTGACATAGTTTTCCATCAACTCTTACCCATCATCATCTGCCCTATTATCATCATTCTAAGTCAAAGGAAATTTACATAAAATGCAAAGTCTAAAATCTTAAACGACGACGACTACGGTCTATGTGTCTAGACGCGTCTCATATTAAAAATATACCCCCTCTATCTATATGTGATATCCTGTCAAGCTGTTTGAAGAATTCAACAATTGCTTAATAGCGCGCTTTTGCCATCATCCTTTCCATTAGAATCAATTTATGTATAGTGTATACAAAGCATAACATAGATATGAACACATACAACAACAAAAACAACAGGATACAAACAAAATAACAGAAACGCGAAGAGTTGCAAAACTTTCTATAACCCAAAAATCCTGTCATCGCTCGTGCCGTTCGTCCATTGTGAATAAAGGACGAAAAAATTGTTCATGTGTGTTTCTAAGCTGAGAATCAAAAAGAAAGAAAAAAATGGACAGAATTGAATTCCGCTGTTTTTTTAGTTGACTTTTTTTATTTTTATTTCTACCCCGCTTTTAGGAAAGAAGAAGGGTAGTTTTGTTCGAGGTGGTATGGTAGGTAGGTGGTAGGCACGACGATGTGTGGTGTGATGTGGTGTGGTTGGTTAGCATTGTTGACAATAACATAGAGAGACTCCTCAAAATAAAAAAAATATAACAAAAAAAAAGCTTCGTCCTTGCGTTCGTCGTTGTTGCCACTCTAGAATTCAAATCCAAATCCAGATAGCAACTATTTAAACACACATCACGAGGCACAAACAAAATTTGGATGGTGCCGTTTGCTTTTGTGGTTGGAAGGGTTGGGGCTAGAGAAGTATGTGGATTGTATTTGTATTTACACACATTCTCTTTATAATAATCAAAGCGACGACATTTTTGTCTTTGTGAGCTCAAATCTCGTAATGGATCTAATCTAGGGTTACCGTCCAGCCTTCATGTACGATTTTTCACATTTAAGATTTCTTTTTACATAAAAACAAAAAGCAATCAAAAGCTGAGAAGTCTCGGAAACGGTTCCAACCCACTAACAAGTGTTTGAAAATTGTGGTTGTCTATGAGTGGTCTATTTTCCGAAATAAACCAAGAGAATATCAATCCCAGATAATATAAAAAAAATAGTCATAAGAAAAATTATAGACGAAGTTTTTAAAAAGGTTTTGTCGTGAACATTTTTGATCTATTTTTGAAAATAAATGATTTATTTAACAAAAACGATTTTCGACAATGCAAGATTTTAACACCAAAGGCTATAGAAAGTTGAAATCCTTTTTTTAAGGCTTTTTAATGAATTTGGAAATTTCCATTTCAGCGTTTTTTTTCACTCCTATTCAGGGCCGGACAAAGCATATGTGCAAGATGTGCAAATGCACAGGGCGCAGAATTCTGGAGGCGCATTACCAGGAGCAAGAAAATGTAATATGATCTTGCGCAAACAAATATGTACTACTATTTGCCATTTTTTTAACCACAAACATTCTTAAAATAATCTCGAAAAAACATCTCAACACAAAAAAGTTCCATGCAAGAGAAAAATAGAAAAAATCTCAACACAAAAAAGTTCCATGCCATCTCATATGTGCAAGATTCATTTCATGCACACCGAGTAACTGTCAAAGCCAAAGTTATGATAATGGTTCGAATATGAAAGGAAAAGAAGCGGGTGTTCAGAATCGAATTCGAACGCTGGAACCAAGAGCATTTTTCGTTCCATGTTGCCCGTATTCCTTAAATTTAGTGGTTAATGATGCTGCTCGGTGCCCATTTTATGCAGCTTAATTTTTCGATGCAATTCAATGTTTGTATAACTTTTTTTCAAGTTCCACAACGAGGTGGGATATTTATAAGAAAAAAATTCCAAGTCATACTTTGAAACCCCCTTCTGAAACTGGATGAGAGAGCAGGTTAGATGCATTGAGGCCTTTAAAAAGAAATTAAGAAGAAATATATGAATATTATAGAATTAAGAAATCTAGAGGCAAAAAACATTGCAGAATCGTTAGGAAATAAAATTTTTGATTTTACATTTATTTGCTGCCTGCTAATTTGGTTTGATATTTTAGAAAATATAAATTAAACTAGTAAATATTTGCAAAGTCCGTCCGTTAAACTGTCAACTGGCATAAAGGTTTTAGAAAATACAAAAAACAGTTTGATTTTAATGCGTTCCGATGAAAAATTTAATGAGTAGGTATGTTCAATTAACCGAGCGTATTGCTAGTTCCCTAGAAATACCAAATATGTTTCCTGTAGCTTCATCATTGCGATCTCAACGGAGAAAAATACTTTATGCTGATGAATGTCCTGAAACTATATTAGACCCGAAATAAAGATTTAAAGTTGATTTTTTTTTAAATACTTGAAAGGTTTGATACGTATAGTATCAATTTTTCATTTTTAAATAACATAAGCGAATGTTTAAAAAATAAAAATGTACGTGCTTCATGCCTTAATTTGCAGAATGTTTTAATATAAAGTAGTTTTAAAGTTTTAGATGGAGAAGAATTGTTTCAAGAGTTAACCGTAATATCCCAGCTTGTTACACCACAAAGCTAAAGTTTAGATGTGTTAAATTTTATTTTTAGTTTAAACCTTGAAGATTTTGCTCCGAATTTAGTAATTACTCTCCAAATCCTTAATACAATCCCGGCCACTGTAGCTTCAGGAGAACGTAGTTTTTCTAAACTTAAAATTATTAAAAATTATCTTAGGACAATCATGACTCAAGAGAGATTGGTAGGTTTATCTATAACGTCCATTGAAAAGAAATTATTAAATTCTTTAGACTTTAGATGATCTCATTTCTAAATTTGCAAAATGTAAGGCCAGAAAAGTAAGTTTCTAAGTTTAAAAGTTTCCCCTCTGCTCATTTCTTCGCTGCGTTTTAGTTTAATGGTTTAGGCCTCCTGGGGATACCTCAAAAAAAAAAAACGCGTTGAAAGTCTACTTCCTGGGTAATGTGGGAAAGGCTTAGGCTTGTGTATCAGTTTATGTGTAAAAAAAATATAAAAAAGGGGCGCTTTCTACAAATCTTGCACAGGGCGCAATTTTGGCTGGGGCCGGCCCTGCTCCTATTGCTAATGTCAATTTATCGATTGATAGTTGAAATTATTGAGATTGAAACTTCATTCATCACATTAAGGGAAATTTGAGCATATAATTTAATTTCTGTTTATTTACTAACGTCTGGAACATTCCCAATCATCAAAAGTCTTATAAATTGATTGGTGAAATATTTAACTTTTATATTTATCATATGTATATCAATTTATTGTTGATATCAATTTATTGTTGATACGTTTGTGTGGTATCATAAAGACTATCATTTTGAAAAACTTGACCACACCAATGCATTACTCCAGAAGGGGGGTAGTAGGTTTAGTTAACTTATGTATGTGAAAAAATATTTAATCTCAAAATTCAGAAATATTCATATTATTTATCCTAGACAACCCTTTGTCAAAAAAAGCGATGGAATATTTTTCAAGAGTTTGAATATCAATCGAAAAATTTGATTGTGCTATCATCTGGGCAGGAGTTGTAAGTTTTTCGAGTGCAAACTTGATCATCAGACTCCTTTATTTATGCTGCTTTCATATACATTTAAAGAATTTCTACCATCACTTAAATTCTGACCTTGATTAAATTCATTAAGAAAGCATTCATCACAACACCTCAGCCCAAAGAAAGGAGTCTGGTGAAAGATTTAAGGCTTGTAAAAGAATGCTTTCTTTTGGGAATGCATCTGTAATGACTTAAGTGAAAAGATTGCATCCATTGAATTCGCAGTAGGATTGGGAATTTTCATTTTGTAATCACCAACTAATTGATCTTAAAAAGGCTGCAATAATTTTTTCTCCAATCATTTGACTGCAAGCAATTGAGACTTCATGCATTCTTTTATAGTCTTTGCATTCACTTGAAGTCTTTGCATTCTTAAGTGAAAGCTCACTAAATAAAATATTCTAAAGTCGATCATATTCCTCGTACACTAATTTTCGGTATCAGACATCGATTTTCGATAACAGACACCAATAGATCAAAATCGAAATTCTTGAAGTGTGTTGTGAAATTTCATTTAAGAATGCAAAGACTTCAAGTGAATGCAATGAATTTAAGTGAGTGCAAAGATTTTAAGTGAATTAATAGATTGCAATCAAATGATTGGAGCAAAAATGATTGCAATCTTTTTGAATTCAATATTTAGGTGAATTTAATGAATACAACCTGTAAATTAAATTTAATGAATGATTTGTAATGATTGCTTTCCCAAAAGATTGCGTTCTCTTACAAGCCTGATAAAGCAACTCTAGCCCATGCGGAAGCACAATAAAGTTGCTGTAATAACATGCAAAGAAAGCTCCAAAAGGTTTCAGGAAATCATACAAATTTGCCTTCAATTTAAAAGACACTGATGCTGATAGTTTGTAGGAAATTGAAAACTGGTCTTAAGACCTTTGAAAAAGAAACACAAGTTAAAACTTGTTCGTTAAGTTGAAATCCAAACACAAAAACTGTTAAATGGGCTATTTTTTAAAACATGAACATTCGAATTACTTAAATATGTTGAATATATTGAAAATTCCGTTTCGGCTTAAGACGGTTCTTATACTCGAAAAAAAAACTGTTTACATATGCAAATCAAAGGAAACCTTAAGGAACTCAACTGGAACACACAAGTTCAATATTTACATTAAAAAGAGCGCCGAACCCTTCTTCTTCGGAAAGTTCAATATTTTATCAAGTTACCAAAAAAAGAAAAAAAATAGTGCTACATGTTGTAAGTTTGTCGGAGGACAAACAAAAATACGACGACGGAACATAAATATAATGTACCTGCCTTGATTACATGACACCTTTCTTTTGGTAAAATGTATTTAACTGCTTCAGCCGTTAATATTGCCTCTGCCTCCACCTCCACCTCCGCTTTCTCTGTTGGCGTTTTTGACGTTGTTATTGCCATTGGTTGTTGTAATTCTTCTGTATTTATCGCCACCACCGTCCGTCGTTGTCGGCGTCGTCGTCGTTTCTGACGACGCAGCTGCCTCCTTTAGCGTTATCGTTCGTATTGCTTTTGCTGCTGGTTGCTGGTGCAATACTGGCTTGGTTGCATTTTTTGGAATTCTTATCCTTTTGATGGTTTGTTGAATCTCTACAAGGATCTTTTGAACATTTATGTCGTCTGTAAATGAAAATATGTATATTTGGTATGTAAAACAACAAAAATAGTCCGGATATTTACACAGAGAGAGGTTGCAAAACAATGAAAATGTAACCAAGAAAAATACATAAATATATAAAATGTATAAAGTTAAACATTTCACTTATACTCGTATTTATATATTTTGTTTTTTTTTTTTAAGTTCCAAAACAAGAACAAATGTTTTTCTTTTTTGTTTATAATGTAGGTGGAAATTATTTGTTTGCTTGTACACCACAGCACAGGAAGGATGTGCTTTATTATTGTGGTATATTGTTTGAATATACAAAAAGACAGAAGGAAAAATAAAATTTTTGACAGAAAACACAAAATAAAAAATATCTATACATTTTTCCATGGCATATATATTTTATTTTTGTCTTTTTATTGCAGCCGTATAATTTTATCTTACAGCTTTTGTATTAACGTCACATAAAACTTTAATGACAGGGGGCCTACATTTTTCCAACGAGATATTTCCAGCAGTGGAAAAATTAAAAAGAACAAAAATGTAAACATTAATTTTTGGTATTGTTTTGTTTTGGATTAAGTGTTTTAGGTGAATGTCTGATAATTTGGTTGAGAGAACTTGAGGTTTAGCTTCGATTTTTTTCCTTATTTCAAAATTTTCAGGAAACCCTTAGACATTTTTGTTGGTTGTTGCTTCTCTTTCTAAGAATAAATCATAAGTAAAATAAAATTGAAGGCCTTAGGCTGCTTAAAACCCCAAAAATGATGTCACAAAAGTTTATGACCGGGAAAAAACTTACAGTATATTTTTTGTATTAAAACTATTTGCAAAATCATTCATTTTTTCTACTGTAGACTCATAATTCAGACAACCGATTGACTTGAAATTTTAAATATATCTGGAAATACATTCTATTTGAAAGTACAAAACATTTTGTAAACCTAGTTTATTGTTTTTTTTTAATTATAAGGCGATTATAGAACTTATAAAACAGCCATTTAGCCAAAAATCAATTTTGGGAAAAATCCTACGTTCGAATATTTCTATAGCAGTGATATTAAAATCAAAACTAAATTCATTGAACATTATGATTGAAAAAGTACAGAATCTGTGGAACAAAAAATGAAGTCATTGCAAAAACGCTGTACAGCCACCATTTTGAAATAAATCATTTCAAAAAAGTTATTTTAAGTAGGTTTAGGTACTGATATTATAAAATTGTTAAAATTATTAAGTGTTTGAGACAGTAAATATCAGAAATTCTCAGATCACTAGTAGTCTTCGTCTTTTTGATAGGACAAGGCATGATCGAACATAAAAGGTGAGACATTGTCTCCTATTCTTCAAAAACGTTGCAAGAGTTCCAAGTCTAAAAGCATGCTTACCTATTAGGCAGTGATCTGTTAGGACATCTACAAAGGAGCTAATGTGCAATGAGTTGCTTTGAGCGTTTAGCATCAAGCACTGGCAAACATAGTTTTAGTTGATAGACAAGTGGTGGTATTAGTCCATTTGTGATTCGCTTTCTTTAGGTTTTATGCTTTATTATAAGCTTCGTAGCTTTAAGTATACCGATGTTGGATTTGTTGTCCAATAAAAGTAAAATTTTTCAGTTTTTTGCAACTTCGTCAGTTTTTCAGTTTGTCTATGTATCTAAAGGGTGATTTTTCAAAAGATATAGGAAAGTTTTTCAAACAAAAAAAAAACATACAATTCAAAAAAATGCATCCGCTTAGTCCAATTTTGGCATACTCTTTCCAACATTTCGGCCAGTATCTCACGAATAAATGCTTGAATGTTGTCTTCCAATGCTTCAATTGAAGCGGGATTGTCTGTGTAGACATGAGCTTTAACATAGCTCCACAAAAAATAGTCTGAAGGCACCATCTAGGCGGCCAATTGACCGGTCCCGAACGTGAAATAAAATGTTCACCGAACTCGCCCTTCAATAAGTCCATTGTTGCGCGTGCTGTGTGGCATGTGGTACCTTCTTGTTGAAACCACATGTCATGCAAGTCAAGCTCTTGTATTTTGGGCAAAAACAAATTGGATATCATCTCACGGTAGCGATGCTACCACGGAGAAGTACGGACCAATGATGCCACCAGCCCATAAACCGCACCAAACTGTGACTTTTTGTGGATGCATTGGTAGCTCTTGCAATGCTTCTGGCTGATATTCACTCCAAAATCGACAATTCTGCTTATTTACGTACCCATTGAGACAAAAATGAGCTTCGTCGCTAAACACAATTTTTCGGTAGAAAAGTGGATCTTCGGCCAACTTTCCAAGAGCCCATTCACCAAAAATTTCACGTTGCCTGGTCTTTCGGCTTTAATTCTTGCACCAGCTGTATTTTGAAAAGCATCACACCTAAATCCTTCCGCAAAATTTTCCACGTTGTTGAGTAACATTGGCCCAATTGCTGCGAACGGCGTCGAATCGATAATTGATGGTCATCATTAACACTGGCCGGTACAGCTGCGATATTTTCTTCAGTTCGCACTCTACGTAAGCGTAGAGTAATGTAGTACGTAATGCCCAACAATGTAAATTTGGTGTGAAATTTAGTCACAATAGCCCGAATAGCCGCTTCAGTGGGTCAAATAAACTGACCATACAATGGAAGAAGCGCGCGATGAACTTTTTTAACAGATCACGAATTTTGATAATAAAATTCAATAATCTGCAAGCGTTGTTCTTTTGTAAGACTAAATTGAAGATGTTTGACAGTGAAACAAAATACGAAACGTGCGTCAGCTGTTTGAATCAGTGTTGCCAAAAATGGCAACTAGAAATATTAGACATTTACTCATTGGAGACCTTGAGGTCGAACTAACGTTACGAATTAAATCTCCTTAATCTGGTTAATACCCATAATTGCTTTCCGAAACATATTTTTTAATGTTCATTTCAAACTATCTTTACGGAAAATTGAGTAAATTTCAGCAGAAGCTGAGACGGTTAGTTTTGATTAAAAATTTAATTTATCTTAGATCATCGCAACTTGCATAGTTTTGATGAAATCTGCTAACATTTCAGTCTAATTTAAAAGTCTTTGGCATCATGATTATTTCGTTGGACTGTTATTAAAAGATTGTTTATCAGCACTAATTAAAAATTAAATAGAATGGTATTGACGAATTTCCCAGCAGTCTTTTATGATAACTGAGTGTGCATTTTTTCATTATCCGTTGGAAATCACTATCGCCAATTCTATGTCCCTTATATTTTTAGCTAACAAGAGCATAAAAGAATCCACATAAAATTTGAAGTCATTAATGTCCTGGTTTCTTAAAAACCTTTCTCTTATAGTGCATTATTCTGAAACATGAAGCTTTCAAATTAAAATCTATTCTGCAAAAGAAAATTAACTTTCTATTAAACATATTTCCTTGAAAACAGAATTAACATACAAGACTTAGATTAAGGATCTTGTGTCCATGTTTTTGTTTTCCTTTTTGTATCAACCCACAACACAAACAATACAGTTTTGTTTTCATCCTTAATTACATGAAAATATAAAAATCCCATCACTATCCTTATTCCTTATGGAAAATATTTCCATATACGAACCTTACATTTTTCTCTTAACTAACTTCCTTCTTTCTATACACATTACACATACCAAAAGTTCTTAATAAAAACATGATGCACTTATCGTGACTTAACGAACCTTTACCACATATACTGCATCCATTCTGCAACCATTTTGCAACCATTCTGCATCATGTATGATGTTAACAACTCTGCAAAGGACACCCAACTGTATAGCGTTTATGTGTGTAGGTTAGGTAACTACTATAGTGCACCAGACAAAATCAGTTTGGTAACAAAACTCTTATTAGGCTGTCTTCATCATTTGCTCTAATAACTAAATTAATTTATCCATATCCTTTCTCTCCCGTTCTCCCACTCTCTCTCTTTGTCTGTCTTCATATATTCTATTCTTGTCAGGACGAACGATCAGCCCTTATAGTCATCAGGACACAACAACAACAAAAGCAATATTAACTTAGCTCATGCTCCCAATATTAATTCACTCCTTGAAACCACGTTCGGCCTTCTTCTCCAACTTAATCACGTATATATGAAGTTACAAACCAAACAAGGATAAATGTACCCGGATCCGTAATGCTACACTATTCCTATTATACTATACTCCGAGCTGCTGTTGTTGTTGTTGGTGCTCCTCCTGATGCAACTGCTACTGCTCCTACTCCTGTTCCTGCTGGTTCAACAAAACTATAATGCATAACGCAAACACCACACAATCAACTAGGAGCATCATCACTACCACCTCCCTCGATATCGGTATTGGTATCGGTAATCTCCATCCCCATCCCATATTCTACACCACATAAGGTCCTTCCACCCTCAATTGTATGTGTTTGTATGTATGTAATGTGTTACTTACCTGGTACCACGGTCTTCAATCTTGATTTCAACTCCGTAATCAAGAACTTTAACGTACGATATGGATCGAATAGAAGAAAATTTATTTGATCTCCAAGTCTTAGTCTTTCAGAGGTTATAAATTCTGGAGCTGAGGCAGCTGCCGACATTATTGCAGCTTCTGTCTGTGTATTGCTCTGGTGATTCTGGTACTGATGGTATTGGTGCTGGTGCTGGTGCTGGTTCTGGTGCTGCTCTAGTCCCAGCTTTAGCTCCAGCCGACTGCGACGACGACGATTGTTGTCATCATCATCATGGTCGTCCTTGCTCCTGTTTCCATTGGTATCAGAATTGTTGTTTTTGTTGGTATTTTTGTTGGACGACGACGATGATACAGTTCCATTGCAAGGCACTTCTAATATCGTTCCTTCTCCTACTGATGCTGACGTTATTCGCTGCACCGATGGTTCTTTCCTTTTTGCTGGTGCAATATCTGAATCCACTACCACCACCTTCTCTACTTCCTCCTTATGCTTCCCCAAAGCAAAGGATACAGCCGACGACGATAGTAAAGATTTGCTCTGTCAGAGAAGAAAACAGAAGGAAAAATCCTTTAAAATAATAAAATACAACCAACTGCAGAAAGTGAGAAATTGTGTGTGTGTGTGTTTCTCAATAAATAACCCAGCACAAGGATATTATGTTAAATATTTAATTTGTTAAAAAGTTTTATTTTTAGCAGCATGGAGCAGTAGCAAAGCAGCAGGAGGGATTTACACAATTTTACTTCTTTTTTTTTTTGAAGTTATACTCATCGTCGTTGTAGGGCAGGACTTTGTCCAGACATCCTACGTCCTAGATCCTAGAAAACCGTGGCTAAAAACCACATATCATTCCACGGAAGCATGAACACTAAAAAGTTAATAAAATAATGTCTGTATACTGTGTGGCTCGTTGGGTATGAGGTTTTTTTTATCTTTCGCAGATTCGCAGGGCCGTATTTGTGAAGCTTATATAAAAATACCCATAGAAACACAAAATCTCCAGAAGTAAATTTTTCTAAGGCACAGTTTTTCAGTGAGGGATTAAAGTTGAATCTGTGAGTTAAGTCATTTAATTTATTAAGCACTGCTAATGGATAATGTGATAATGTGCTATCCAAGTTTGTTAGGCCTTGTCGCACGTACATAAATCTTCTGTGAAATGTCTTTTTTTTAGTTGACACTTCTTTCATGCATTTCGAGAGTTAAGTAGGTCTTTGCTCTGTTCTGATACAGCACTCAAAAGTTGGTAAAATGTAAAATTCCATACACTTTTGGTCAAGATGTGGTTATTGGGATTATTTTCGGTAAGAATCAGGGGTACCACAAACTTTCGCTGGAAGTTTAAGTCGCAATCCAAAGAAAGTTCGCTTTAAACCAATATTTTAGGTCATACAATTTAAGTTTGTCACCAACTGTCTTTTTAGCTGACTTTCAACTCCCAATATCTCATGTGTACGAATTATATTAGAAATGGAGGGAACCTATAGTTATGACAAGAACTACTTTCAGCGTTACCCGTGAAAAAACTTTAAGCTGTCACAGACAGGGATTGAACCCACACAATCCTACGGCCTGACTGTAACGCCACTAAAAAATGGGTTTGACCAAAAAATTGACTGCTGACAGTTCAAAAAATGAATTAATTTTCTTGTGGAATGACAGCTCGTTAAAATGGCAGGACCTAGGAAGTGGGGCAACCCAAAATGTTGTGTCAAATCACAAAGACTAATTTAATAACGAGACGAGTTTTCGTTTCCTTGCACGAAACAGCACCCGTGAGAAAAATCCTTAAAGTGGCACAGGCATGGACGCAATAGCAATCACGACACGGAAATAACTTAAGAACCAAATTGACAGCTGTCAGTTTAAAAAATAAATTTATTTGACAAAACGATGACATCTCGTTACAAACCCGTATCTAGAGATTTACAAGTCTCCAACATTCTTGTGTGTAAAAGTTATAACAGGAGTCGAGGGAACCTACAATTTTATGTCAAATCACAAATACCATTTCATGGAAAGAAGATTTTTTTTTCTCGTAAGGAGCAGTGCTTTGGTAAAAATATTTGATGTCCACAGTTTAAAAGTTATTTAGCCCTATAGTAGAAAATTCAATGATATAAATCAAAGTCCTAAAAATTGTACACAGCTATCGCTTTTTTCGCTATGTTTTTAAATGGCGCAGAATTTGAGACTTAATACCAATTTTTCAGGAATTTCAAATTTCCTGGCAAATATTTTTGTTGTGATTTGAGCTAAGATTAGTTACGAATCTTCTCAGTCATGGCCCGCTCTGTGGTAACGCCAACTATGGGTTTTTAGACTCAAATCTTCAATCGCCAGGCCTAACCTAGACTCAAACTTTTAGTACTCAACAACTGCGATATTGACATTTTATCAGCTTGTTTTTCAACTAAGAGTGTTCCTCTGAATTTTTCAAAAACACCTCGAAATATGCTTTACATGTTGGAATTTAAATAAAAATCATGGTACACGAATTTTTTTAAGTACAAGTATTATATTTTCGTACTTGTACTTGATAATTTTAGGGACCGGCACTTTTACTTGGTTTCGACCTTTTAAATACTTGAAGTAATTCAATTAAGATTTCTCAAGTATCTATTTTTAATTTGATTTTAAAAAACTTCTTACAATGAAAGTAGAAGTTTTTAAACGAGATTGGAAGTACTTAAAAATTAAAGTACTTCAAAAATTGAAAAGAAGTTAAAGTAATTGAGAGATTTAAAAAGAATTTGAAGAATTTATGTACATATTTCAAAGAAATTGAACATAAAATACCATGCCACCCGAATTCTTAAAAATACGAGTACCTACTAATTTCTCGTACTTAAACATTTTAAGGACCGGTACTTTTACTTTTTAATACTTAAAGTACTTTAATTTATTTTACATTTCTCAAGTATTTATTATCAATTCGCTTTTTAAAATATTGCTCTTGAGGAAAGTAAAAGTAATTAAATGAGTTTCGAAGTACTTGAAAAATTGAGAAAGAAAGTACTTGAGAAATTGAAATGGAATTGGAGTACTTGAAGGGTTTAAAAGTCTTTCGAAGTAATTGAAAAGAAACTGAAATACTTTAGGAATTGAAAAAGTGGAATTCAAAATAAAAGTGCTTGAAGTACTGGTACTTACAATTTTTAAGTACAGGGTTTTCCAATGAGAGAAATCATGGCATGGTTATTTCGTTGTAAGAAGAAAGCTACCGTATTATAAATTGAAAACGATATCAACCAAATGGCAGCCAAGGCTACGGTTGCAGAACCATATTCTTTTGATGACATTTTAAATGACATTTGCACATTAAATCGTGTATTGTGTTCCGTAGTTTTCAATTGTTAAATGTCAAAATATGACAGCTGCTTAAATAGCCACCTATTCAAGTTGATAGTTTGACATTTAATTTGATGTTTCCAGCTGTCTGTTTATTTTTGTTCCTGTGTTATGATCCGTCGGCCCTTTTAAAGTGAGAAATTTTGAAAAAAATGCGGTCATGTCCCAAAAAGTCCAAAATGCATAATCCTTCTAAGAATATTGTAATCTTCTGAAGGAAGCACGAAGCATCTAAATCTTACTATACGAGTATGTCCTAAAAGTGTACACATATTTTCTATTGAATGACGTCATTTGTTTTAGTTGTTATTACTTTAACGTTTCATCGGTGTGGTGCGGCGGCGGCGGTCGGCAGCGGCGTTGCCGCTCTATTGTTGTACCAGCTCAGTTTTGCTTTTGTTGTTATTGTTTTTAAAGCACCAATTCTCTAGTATAGCAAAATATTGTATTTGATTGCTAAAAGAGGTCACAACAGCTTCACGAAGAATGAATGTATCGGGTTTGGGTTTGGGTGGTGCTGCGATGGCTTTATAGGAATAGGGAGTTATATAGGGAGATAGGGAGTTATATGGGAGGCTTGCCGTTCCTCTTTTTTTTTGGGAAGGAATTTTCTTCTATCTGATGATGATGATGTGATGGTGTCGGGATGGGTCTTAGGGTGTTGTGGGTTTGTTGGGAGGCGAGGCAATGCAAAAAAAAAAAACAAAAACTGAAACAAGATGAAAACGGGTATAGAGAGGTATTGTGAATCTGGTGAAAAAGCCCAGGATAAAAGATACTAAACTGCAAATTTATGCAAATTTATGAAACATAATCATGTAATTGTTTTGTCGTCGTGTCGTGTATGTATAGTGTGCGGTTGGTTAGTGCGGTATATGGAAATGGTGTTTTTGTTGTTGTATGTTGTTCTTGTTAATCCATATTCTCGGTTAATCTCTACTTTTTGGAAAATTGAAATGGGAAAAACATTTTGTGCTTTTTATTTATATGTGAGCTTTTTGGATAGTGATAACAATGTAAGGGTAGGGAGGAATCTGGAGTGAGGAGTGAGAAGAGGGCATAAAATAAATTTGTACAATTTTTTTTTTTTTTTTTAGGTTAGCCCTAATTTAAATGGGAAAAGAAGAACGACCATCCCATTGCAGAGATGGTTTAATTCATGTTGGCTATGGAGTTTTTGTTGGGATAAGAGCGAGGTTTTGGAGGGATGTTATGATAGTTAGAATAATATTAATGTTGTTTTATTTCTAATTCAACTTGTTATTATAATTTTATTACATATTCGTATAAACTTTTATTCCCCAAAGAGAATTGTTAATATACAAATGTGGTGCATACAACATTGTATTTAGATGTTTTATTTGTTTTTTTGGAATTTTAAAGGGTTAATACATTTTGTTTGGGTTAAAATTATTGAGTTATCAGTTTTGTTTATTGTTGTTATTATTAAGTTCTTATGTAGATATATTATGTTAGGGTTATTTATGTACAATAAAAGCCCTTATTTTTAATTAAACGCTCAACATTTTTGTTTATGTGAACACAAAGTAAAACTTAATAAAATGATCATGGGTTTGGTAACTAAAATATACACATTCAAGCAGAAATTGTACAATTTTTATAAATGATGATAGGAAGTGGATGCTTTGAGAGGCTTGATGGGTTATTTCAGGATAATTGGTGTTTTTATTTGAGGTTTTATCAGAATGCGCATCGTCTGGGGACGAAACTTGGGCTTTTCATTTATATGATGAATTTTTGTAAATATTCTTTACTAGCCGACCCGTGCTCGCGTTGCTTCGCAAATTGTAACCACAAACATTTTTTGAATATTAGTATTAGCATATGAAAAAATTTCTCAATGGGACTGAGCATATTTTCTACAATAATATTAATTTTAGTTTAAATGTATACATACATATATGGTTTCGCTTTTATATAATAGTATAGATTTGCGGTAAAAAAAAACAAATTTGTGTTTTTAATGTTCTCATACATCTATAGGTATGCGTGTGTAAATATCCATAGACACATTTTTTTATTCATCTGCTCATGTTCAGTGTAGTGCAACTGACTTAACCTACCCACATTTGTGTGCTCTTTTTATCGACGTCATTGTAAGTACCTTCTTCGAGTTATTTGTAAAGAAAATTTTAACTTAATTTCAGTTTTATTGTTCGATTAAGTGATACAAAATTGGTAATTCAAGCTATTATAATAGAACTTTTTTATTTTTAAATTGGAAGAATTATAACCTTTTCACTTCCTCGAACCAGAAAAATAAAAAAGATCTAATTTTTCTTTAGATAAATCGGCATATCATTTGCACGGCACTGTAGTTAATTAAATGTCCATAGTAACTTAAAAAAAAGAGCCCACACTGCTCAGCAATGTGAATGTGACGATAGAATTAGAGAAACAAAAAATAATTGAATATGTAGCTAGGTAGGTAAGAGAAAAAACGAACTATTAAATGGAACAAATATTAAGAGAGAAAGAGCATGGGAAGAAAAGAAAATTAAAAATGTTGGAATGATAATGAAATGAAACAAAGCAGCGACCTCGCGATTGTGATGGAATCTAATTTCCTGGATAAAATAAATACAAAAAATTTATAATTTTATAATTTGTTTTTAGTTATTTCTCAGGTCGTATGTTTAACTTAGAAGTGATTTTAGGCTTAAAATTTGCCCAACAATATTGACTTTATGAAGCAATGCTAATCTTTGTCGATTATTGTATAGGTTTTAAGATATGAGTGGTTGTATAAGTCAACTAATGAAAAAAATGGACAAAAAATGTAAAATTAATAATATTTAAGTTTGACAAATAATTAATGAAAAAAAATTAAAGCCATAAACACTCTCATAACAATATAGAAAATAATAAAATATATTTCAAATAAATCGGTTGACTACTCTCGAAGATCGTGCGTTACAAACTTTAAAATGGTTTCGCTTTTATATAATAGTATAGATTCCATGTTTACCCAGAGTGAGACAAATTAAGAAAACAATAGGGAATAATGGACTTGATTTAGCAACCTAGAAATGATTGGTTTGTGGCCAAATTCTGGCCTACTACCTATTTACTCTAAATACAGCACCAATTAAGCCAGTTAAGTAAATTTGTAACACTTATTAAGCTAGTTGATGAAATACACCATATCAAATTTCAGCACGGTCAAGCCAAAAGAAATTCAGAAGCATGGAAGGGGGTATACAAGGACAAAAATAAAAAATAATGTGTTCTACTCCAAGGGGGCGTGGTATCTTCCCAATTTTCTTGTATTTGGTGATGTTTATAGCAATTACTTTTGATTTTTGCAAAATTATGGCATATAAAAGAGTTGAAGTGATTGATGTGTATTCAAGGGCGGAAACAAAAATACTGTGATTATACCCTCAGGAGGCGTAATACCCTCCCACTTTTAATGCATGTGTTATCATTTACAAGGAACACTTCCGATGCTTGTAGAATGATGAAATTCAACAGAGTAGAAAGAGTGGATGTCTTTGTAGACAAGCATTTAAATTTGGAGAATATATGTACACTCTTGGTGCGTGCACTTTTATTACAATTGTTATTATTCAAGCGGATTCATAAACAAAGAATAAAATTGGAATATTTTTGAATTCTCCTTAAATAAAGTAACACTTTCGTTCACAATTGAACAAACATAATTTATGTATGAAGGTACCTGTACAGTGTACAAATATGTATTACGAGTTAACACAAACAATACGACCTCAAATCTGTTATGGTTTTGCATCAGGATTGATCAAATATCCTAAATCTAAATAATAAAAAAGCAGTGAAATCACACTTTAAACATAAATGTTAAAAAAAGAGCCAAGTTCTACAGTATTAAAAAAAACTGAAAAAATCTACCTCGAAAAATAATGAAATTTAGCAACACACCAAGTACTTGAGTTACGAAAGTTTATTATTAAAATATTATTAGATTGGTTATAAAGATCGATATTTTAGTCGCAAATCCATTTTCACCATTTTTTATTAGTGTTTTTGATTCTTATATCTTTCAAGAAAATTTGTCAATTCGGTTTTTCTTAAAATGGCACCAGTTGTCAAAAACGTTATTTTATTTGTTTCATAAAATTATTGAAAGCTTTAGAAACTTTTATGATTTTTTTAAAAAAATTTAAAACTCTCAACGCCAAGTTTCATTACGAAACGGTTTTTCTTTTCTCTCCCAAGAGGCAGTGCTTGAGTGAAAAATGTAGATCTCTAGGATAACACCTTGAAGGCTATAGCTTGACAAGAACTTGACTTTCTTTATCACAGGCCCATTTGGAGAAGAGTCTTTCTTCGAATAGTAACCAACAAGAGTATCTATATTTATTGTTGGATGCTGCCGCCACAAATAGCTCAGAACATTTTGTGGTCCTTCGAGCCGGATGAACCAGCGACCCATGGATACAATGTATGAATATTTCAGTGCATAAATATGTCTCATTGTCATTCTAGAGGAGGAACTGATCCAACCCCTTATGAACCAGCAACCCTGACTTGAATGCTTATGGGCCTCAGTCTCTGACCAGCATGGGAAATCTGCAAATCCGGCTCGAAGGACCAAAACGTTCTGAGCTATTTGTGGCGGCAGAATCAAACACTTATATTTAAACCAAAATATTGGCAATAAGTTTGAGACTTGAGACCAATTTTTCAGGAACTCCAAATTTCATGACAGTGCATTTCTTGCCATGCGAAATACGAATCTTCTCTGCTTGGTCCTGTGAATTGATAAATTCAGCATTTTTGGATTTAAAACACTCAATTCTCAGGTATTTCACGATATATGTAGACATTTGTCATCTTGTTTTTGGATGATGAGTGTTCCAATTACGCTCCTTGGAATTTACTTTTATTGAACTCAAGTGACATTTCTTGGCACTAGAATTTTGTAAGTACAAGTATAAATTTTCCGTACTTGTACTCGAAACTTTTCAGCTCTACTTATACTTTAATTCCAAACTTTTAATGTCTAAAATACTTAAATTACTTTTAAATTACTCAAGTATCTTTTCTAAGTTCGATTTTAGAACACTTGTTTTTTTGAAAATTGTAAGAGTTATTTTCTTAATTTTCAAAAGCAAACTATACCATGAAAAATATGCCCTAAAAATATTTTACAAAATTGGCAAAAACTGATCTTGGACTCGAATATGCCAACACTTGAATATCAAAATTTTCAATTTGCAAACTTGGACAGACTTAAATAATTTCCAATGCAAACTTGCTGCAATTCAAATCTCAGTTTAAGACTTTTGTACGTCTTCAGGTTTCTTAAAGTTTATAGTTGCTAGGAAAAGGCATGACGTTGTTAAGGAAGCTAAACAGATACAATATGTGTTTTAAGGACTTCTCATAACCGATTGTTACATACATTCGATTCGAAAAATATTAAATTAGAAATAGAAAAGAACACAACATTTTTGAAAAAATTCCAAGTATTGCCTTCAAAGCACAAAAATACTTGTTATTTTCTTAAAACTAAAAACATTTATAACCAGAAACGAAAAAATAGAAACAAAATGCCATACAAAAGAATTCCTCAAGTATTAACATCACAATTTTCAATAAATTCCTTGATATTTATTTGAATATGTTATATGGTACATTCCTATGTTCTTTGAAGTTCAAGTGATTTCTATCAAAAATGTCTATACAAAAATTATTTAAATCATTTCTATGTACCTACATGTGTAGATAGGCAGGTATAAATTGTGTATAGGTATGTATGTACTTTGTAACTATTTATAGAAACTCTAAATGTGCTTGTGCATATTTATGAGTGGTTTTGTTCCTTCCTTAGCTTTTTGATAGGCACATTTTTGGTTGACAAATTTCTATATCATATTTTTATAGGAAGGAATGTTTACAAAGATAGTTAAATGATTTACCTTTGTAGTTTTAACTTTACAAAATACTTTCCTTTATACCTCGTACCTTACATATCTTCTGTAATATTTAATTTTATCAAAAATTAAACAACAAAATAATAAATGTAATTTCTATGTAAAAGCACGATTTCCTTTTATTTTTCATTATTTGAATCCATAGAGATAAAAATCTAAAATAAAACTTAATAAAATCTAGCTTAGTGGTTTAATCCTTAAATAAAGTCCCTGTCCCTGGCAAATAGCATAAAAACAAAAAAAAGAAAATAAGCGTTAGAAACTCCATTAAAGAGCCTGTGAGAAGAAAGGATACAAAAATATACAAACTTCAATCACACTGCCTCTACCCCCCCCCTCCACCCAATCCAACCATTCAAGTTAATAAAAAGAAAAACGCCATCTACCAGCCAATCCACCACATTTCCACATTTCTAAAAACCTTTAGAAAGAGCGACAGAGACCTGAGACTTGAGAAGGAATGAGAAAGAATGAAAAAATAGCTTAAACGGTGAAAAAGAAACAGTTAAAAGGGCATTTTAATTGCCTGTTGATGGACATAGACCGACATTATTTTCCTTCTTCTATCTTAATGGCTTCCTTTCGTACATAAAGGTGCCAGTTAAAGTTCATTTCAATGTTTGTTCCTCGTCCTTTTTTAGTTCGTCCTTTTTTGTTGTTGTTGTTGTGTTTTGTTTGTTATATTTAATTTTTTCTCATACAAGCTTTGGTTGTAATATTTTGTTGTTATTTTTGCAACCTTTTTAACTACAACACGATATGTGTACATGTATATGGTTCTTATACCAACGATCCTTGGTCCTTCACAATTGATTTGAAATGAAAAATAAAGGACGAAAGGACGACCAGCGACGAATGACGACGACGACGATGGATAGTTGTAAATAGTAGCGTTGCTAACATTCGTCGATAAAGATAAGAATTTCCGTTTGTCGTTGTCTTGAGTTTGGTTCAAAAAGTCGACATTTGTTGTCGTAAAGACGTCGAAAACGACATCTAACCATATACACCAGCATAAGCACCATCACCATCAGTGGCGCGGCGGTGATGGCGATGGCATCCAACAACAAGCAAGGATAACGAAGGATACCTCAACATGAAATGGACATTAGCCTCATTGAATGAGAAACGATATACGATAAAACTAACGATAAAAATACAACACTCTTTTGATCGGTCTTGACTATAGGTACATCCATATAAAACTCGTACTCATAGATACGAGTAGATACCTACTTGGGGAGGTGTTAAGACGTCAAGTGGTCTGCTTAACTTTTATGGAATATATAGGGGAGCGACCAACATCGACATTGCGAGAGAGGTTGTCATCTTAAGTGTCCATTTAAAATGTATAATATTCCACTTTTTAGCGCCGCTTATAAAACTATGTCAATTTATTCTTTTAAAGCCAAACTGGTCTTGAATTAAAATATACCAACACATAAAAAGTAAGTTTAAACATAAATATTGGAGCATGTTTCTGAAACAGAAAATATGTTTCCATTAATTTTATACCTAGTTTAGTTTTTGATATTAATTTTTGGTAAGGATATAGAAACTAAATATAGATAATCATAAGATAATACGGACTATATAGCCTTCGAGCAATGCAAAATTTTTAATAAAATCTTTTAAAGACAAAATTGACCTTTCACAAATTAACTTATATAGCCTCCTGGGGACCCACTTTTGTGCTAAATTGTTGATGTTCGGAATGAAACAACGGTCCAAAGCTGTTATTTTAATTGAGAATATTGTTATCCATTGTTTGAAGCTTGACCTGTTCAGTTGCTTAGTTAAGGCTCAAATAAGCAGCTGGCACACAAAGGATGGATAAATTACACTGGTCGACAAGGTTTTCTTACTGTCAATAAAATTGCACTTTCCAATCGGTTTTAATGGCCTTAATTCAAAACTGACATTAAAATAATTATATCACGTTAAGTTTTTGAGATATTACTTTTTAAAATTTGAAAAACTTGTTTATTTAGGGCTATTTAAATTTATGAAGTTCGTACCTGTAGCATGATGGTTAGTGCGTTGGACTGTCATGCCAGAAGTCTTGGGTTCGATCCCTGCCTGTGCCATCTAAAGTTTTTTCACGGGTACTGCCTCTTGCGAGGAATTGACAAATTCTCCAAGAGTAATTCTTGTCATAAAAAGTGGTTTCTCAAATTAGCCGTTCGGATTGGGCATAAAACTGTAGGTCCCCTCCATCCCTGACAACAGTACTCGCACACAGGAATGGTTGAGAGTTATATGTCACTATTGGCCCTAGTTCTCAACGGACTGTTTTATCCAATTTATTTATTTATTTAAATTTAGGAAGTAGCTTTATTTCAGTAACATCCCTGATGGTTTTTCAAATCTGTAATACCTTTTTCAATATTTAGTTGAAATGTTTATATTATTTCATAAAATATTTAAAAAATCTCCATAAGTTGTTGGATTTCACGTTTCTTACAAAAACTTGCAAGGAAACGCTAAACCATTTTTACTAAAACGGTTTTTAAAACAAATAAAGGAAAAACAGTTTGAAAGTAAGTTTTGTTCTTGTCTTATCGAATCTGTTGTCTTAACAATTCTATTATATCAAATTTTTGAATGATATTGAAAAATTTAAAAACAATATTGAAAACTTGAGTAAATAGTTAAAAATAAAGAAAACTGCACTAAAAATTAACTAAAAAACGTTTTTTTCAAAACTTCGAAGGTATTAAATTTTGCTTAAAACTTCATATAAAGTCAAATAAAGACCCAACAACTAATAAAACTTTGCCTTAAAAACCCAGTTTTTAAATATTTTCAACATTTTTAAAGAAGCATATTTATAAAAAAAAATTGTGTGAAAGAAACATTTAAAGGCGTAATTTCAACTTATGACTTCTTAACCCATTGTTTGCGCTTCTGAAAAGAACGATGTATTTTCGACCGGTGTTATCATAGAGTTATTTTATAACCTCTGTTAAAAAAGGTTATAAACCTGGGTTATATTTTAATCAGGTGACTTTTTGACCTGCATTATTTTGTAGTTTGAGTTAATTTTTAAACCTGGTTTAGATTATATCCAGAGATATTTTTTAAACTAAGTTATTTTTTAACCTGAGTTATTTTATAAACTGGTTACTTTTTAAGGAAGTAGTTAAATTGGAAGACACGACATATCGTCTGAAAACGGTCTCAGGCTTATCGACTTCGTAGCCGAGAAGAATAGGGTTTTTAGTAGCACTAGATTTCTCCGACCGGATATCCACAAAAACACCTGGCGGTCCCCGATAGTGAAGACCGATAAGGAAATATTATAGTGTAGGCGCAGTTAATGCTTGAAATCTAGAAAGACTATTTCAACCATCTGCTTAACGGTATAGAAGTCTAGGATCCCGCTAATATGCAGACTCAACAAATTCATCTAATTGATAATCAGGAGTTCCACTCACCCCACTTAAATGAGATCAAGACAACCATCGCCAGTTTGAAGTCGAACAATGCTGCCGGTGATGATGGGCTGCAAACGGAACTTTTTAAATACACCAGAGAAAGTTGAATAAGGTTCATATACCAACTTGCAGCCAACATTTGTTCGAAAGAAAGTATTCCCAAGATCCTGTCAAGTGTATGATGTGAACGTCTGAAGCCATTTACTGTACTTTCTAGTGGAGCTTCAGTCCTAGAAAATCTACCATTGACCAAATCTGCACTTTGTGCCAAATCCTTGAAAACACCCAATAATACAACAATTTCAAAGCAGCCTATGATAGTGTTAACAGGGACGAGCTATAACGTGACATGTCGAATTTTGGTATTTTTTTAACCTTAGTTATTTTATAACCTGGGATATTTTATAACCTAGTAACTTTTTAACCTGGGTTATTGCAAAATCTGGATTATTTACTAACCTGTGTTTTTTTTTTAAATAACCTGGTTAATAACCTGATAGGAAAATAGTTTTAAAATATTACAGTTTCCGTAACTAAAACAAGGTGACCATGTAGTTATCTTTAATAATATTATAAAGCTGAAAAGCTTGTTTGTTTGTTTCTTTGTTTGAACGTGCTTATCTCAGGAACTACTGGTTCGATTTGAAAAATTCTTTCAGTGTTAGATAGCCTATTGTGTGCGCTTTGGAAACCGTAAAAGTTTTGCTAAAATAATGTATAACAGAATTTTGTATCTTTATTAGTAATAAATGACAGGATATGTCTCTATCTATATCTTTTAGAGTTGAATCACTGTAACCTTATGCTAACCAAATTTGTTCTAAAATAAAGCATGTGAATAACGCCACGGTGAAACTTTTTGTCTTATTCTTGTTGAATTTGATCCGAAATACTTGAGTATTTATCTTGTATTGGAGCAACTAAGCCAAACAGTCCTTTTGCAAATCTACACTAATATTATAAAGAGGAAAGATTTGTATTTTTGTTTGTAACGAATAAACTCAAAAAGTACTGGACCGATTTTAATAATTCTTTTTTCATTAGAAAGCTACATTATCTGTACCTATTTATGTCTACCCGTGCGAGGCCGGAACGGGCCGCTAGTGTACTAATAAAATAAACTTTTAAATTTTACATTCATCTATCATTCCATCTGATTTTGATAATGTCAAATTAGTGTTTTTGATTTCCCTTATTTTGATCAGGATTTTATTTTTAAAAGCGTTTATTCATCGAAAAATTTAGTACTCAGTATTCCTTTATTTAAAAAACAGTCAAGTGACTTTTAAACAAGCAAAAGTTTTTTAGACAGATGCATGAATACCATCGGAATGTTCAATGTTTTTTTTTGTGTTATCGATATTTTTATAACAAATTTTCTATCACTATAACCAATAGCTCAGTTTAACCTTGAAGTAAATTTCTATAATTTTAAGTATAGAGATTCTTTTTTAACCGTACATCAAGAATGTAGAATGCTCTGCCCAACTCTATTTTCCTGTCTTATTTTGACATTAAGAACTTGCACTTAAGTATCATTATCTCCTCCGTAACCCTTCTCTGTTCTTTTAACGCTCGAAATTTGTTTAAAACTGGCAAGGGTAGTAATAACCCTCTTGTATTGCTGTTGCATTTGTGAGGTAAAGGTATCTAAAAATTTATGAATTTTGACCTGAATCAATAGGGTACTCAAAACTCGAATAGTTGAATTTTTTTGTTTGAGTTTAGGAATTCTATGCAAACATATATTTTGCACAAAAAAGGTAACTTTAAAATAACATATTAGGCTACGAAACCCTGTTATAATTCAAGGTCTTACAAAATTCATATCATTTCTAGGAGGGTTTGTATGACTTCGATGCGTTTTATGAGGCTCGAGTTAGTTCATCTTTTATCCGAAAGTCAAAAATAGCTTTTTGATGGAATCCTAAGTCAAGTTCATAGCTGATAAATGTTGTCTTTTTAATTTAATAAGAGCTTGTTCCATATATCGAGTAGGTCTTTTCATCCTTTTTGTCCAAAAAAATGTTTGTCCTTCGGATGTATAACGGGTCATGAAAAAAATATTCATTATGTACTACGTAAGCATAAATACTTCTTTAAAAACAAAATTACTTTCATATATTACGCATTGAATTAATAAAATTTAATTTGCATTTTAATAGGATCTCAAAAGGATCATTGAACATACTACCTTTTATACCCAACCCACCCTCTACACTTCAAGCCTTTTACATACATACATACTCGTACATATGTAGTTACAACCTTAAATCCAACGCAATTCAACATCATATCAGACAAAAACTTACCTGATGTTGCTTCTGTTTTTGGTCCTGCTTCAATTTCTGCTTGGAGTAGTATCCTCTGTCTTTACGAATACAACAAAAACTGCTCCTACTCAAAACATCACTCCAAGTGGCAACATTTTGAGCATCAGCCTCTTCTTTGGTTAAAACTCGATTACAAACTTTCACTGCTGGCTTTTCCATTGACAATTGACGTTTTTCAAGTGAAGTAGCATCAGATGCTATTGGTTGGCATATCCTTTGTTGTATCCTTTGAGGTACAGGTGCAGGTGGTGGCATTTTGTGAGGACTGCAACTGTAACAATTTCGTCCTTGCTCTTCTCGTTGTCGTTGTCGATGTCGTTCTCGTCCTTTTATTCGAATGTGGGTGTCACTGCTTCCAAATGCCTTATTGTTGTTCGGCTTACATTGATTCCGGAGTGGAAACTTCTGCATCACTGCACTTGGATGTACCTTCGCTCCGTATACCTTTTATCTACCTATAAAGTTGTATATGGTACTCCTCGTATAGTGATGGTTCGTACATCAGCTACTGGTGGTGCTGCTGCATTGAAACAATTAAAATCGTATGAATAAAACAAGAGGCAGCCACCATCAACTGACAGCTAAATAATTTAATTGACTTAATTATCGAACAATGCTCGCTTGCTGGGATATTTTGTTTTATTTTCATTTTCATTTTTATTTCATTTTTTTTTTTTAAACTCATGTATTTTTGTCGAATACTCGAATGTAACTTGTTCATCTGTCAGTAGTCAGTGCGGTCGGGTGTGGTGGTGGTGGTGCGGTGCGGCGGTGGTGTGGAACGTGATTTTGGGTTTTCTTGAATTTATGGCTAACAAGTTTCATGTTGTGTGCCGCAATGAAAAATTTTATTATAACATGTTTATTGTTTTTATGTATATTGGAAGTTGGGTTTGGGTATTTTAAAACATACCAATAATAATATGTTCATAGGTTGAGGTGAAATATTCAAAAAGTTTAATTGATTATGATCTAAGAATTATTACGATTGGGAAGGTTCTCACATATAATTTATATCTTGTTTTTGTTATGGGAAGGTATTTTTTAATTTGTATGTAATTTCTGTCTATTTTTCAGTGACGTGTAATATTTTTTGACGTTTCGGAAGGTGGTTTTATTAGGTGCGGCTCTGAACTAGATGTATGAAGTACTTTTTAGTAACAATAAAGAATGATTAAACCTTTCAAAGAAGCAATTTTATATCATACTCAATAAGCCAATTTTAACATTTGGCGAAATCTTAATATCGTGGCCAATATATTGGGCTTTCTGGTATTCTAGATAAAATATTAGCAAAAATTAACTGTATCAGTGTCAAACGGGATCATGACGAAATCTAGAATGCCAAAAATCTCGAATGCCGAAAATCTCGAAAATAAAAAAAAATTATCTAGAACGCAAAAATCTCGAATCCACAAAAATCCAGAATTAACAAAAATCTCGAAAGACTATCTAGAAAAAAATCTCGAAAAAAATAAAAATTCGAGATTTTTTTTGTTGTATTTTTAACAGTTAAAACTCAATAAAACACAAATACACCAGTTTACCCAATATTTATGTTCTTACAGTTTCATTGACAATGTGTTTAGATGGGTAACTGTACTCACAGGTGCATGAGTAGCAATGTGCAATTGTATGATTGATAACTTTACTTGTCAACTTTAAGTGTGTTAAGGAGAAGTAAGTTATCCAGAATGTATGTTTGAATTTTTGAGACAATGTTTAAAATTCGCGCGAATTTTAAACATTGCCAAACAAACATTCAAACATGCATTCTGGATTTTTGCATTCGAGATTTTATTTTCTAGATTTTTGTTTTCGAGATTTTTTCCATTCTATAGATTTTTGTTTTTGAGATTTTCATATTCGAGATTTTTACTTTCTAGATAATTACTTTTTAGATATCGTGGTAGACCCGTGTCAAACTCATTTCGTCTTATGTGTGAGTAGCTTTAAGGGCCAGTTATAGCTATCATTGAAATCGATGCGAAACTATTTTTGAATCGATCGAGCATTACTTTTCTCTTATGTAATTTTTTTTTTTCGTACCGAAATTCATTTTCCTGAACAGCTGATACTTTTATGTTCAAAAGTGGAACCAATGGTTCCCCTGAATACAATTTCCTACAATTCCAATGACAGATTTCTGTTAGTAAAAATTTGTAGATGTATACGAGGTGTGTTCGAAAAGTACCCGGAATTTTCATTTTTCCAAAAAAATGTTCATTTATTCGTTTGCATCAATGTGGTCCCCTTCAAAGTAGTCCCTCCCAGATATGTATAATACACTTATGTCAGCATTTTTTCCAATCTTGGAAGGACTCTTTATATTCACTTTTTGATATGTCCTTGAGCTTTCTTCAATCGAGGAAAAACGCCGCCGTCCTTTCATGGGTCTCTTCAACTTTGGAAACAGGAAAAAATCACACGGAGCCATATCTGGTGAATATGGAGGTTGGGGTATGACTACGGTATTGTTTTTGGCCAAAAAATTACGAACAAGCAACGAAGAGTGAGCAGGTGCGTTATCGTGGTGCAAAAGCCATGAACTGTTTTTCCATAAATCTGAGCGTTTTTTTCGGATTGCTTCACGCAAACGTCGCATAACTTCAAGGTAATACTCCTTATTAACAGTACGACCTTGTCGTAAGAACTCTTGATGCACTATGCCATTATAATCAAAGAAAACAGTAAGCAAAATCTTCACATTTGATCGAACTTGACGTGCTTTTTTCGTTCTTGACGTTAGATGCTTCCAGGTGGACGATAGTGCTTTGGTTTCGACATCATAACCGTGCACCCATGTTTCATAACCAGTTATGACCCTTTCAAGTAAACTTGGATCGTCGTTGACGTCATTTAACAGCTCTTGAGCGATGTTCATGCGATTGTTTTTTTGGTCAAAATTCAGCAGTTTCAGCAAAAATCGCCGAGCTCATAAAAACACGTCGAACCTTAGCAACTACCACAGACAAAGTAAACAGTGAACATAGCTGAAAATTGCATCATACTTTAGGGGCATGTATACCAACACAACAAAAAAATAATTTTGACCTTCAGACTCTCCAGACCCGCGGAATTTAAAAATTCCGGGTACTTTTTGAGCACACCTCGTACATGCAAGATTGTTCTCTAAAGTACATGAATAAATCAGAAATCTTTTAAGAAATGTAAATACTATTTTAAGTTTGAGAAGTAATAAATAACAATTGTATATAGTAAACATTGAGAGAATCTGGGAAATGCAAGGATAAGTCACATTTCAAACAACTTATTTTTGAAAAAGGGATTCAAAACTAAATTGTGTAAAGTAGCATATTTATTGTAGCATTTTCTTGCATAATGTAACCTTAATTTACTTCCCATAGGAAGTTATTGTAATGGGTCCGATTTGTCAAATTGAAAATTTTGACATTGGTAAAAATTGAATTTAGACTTTAATATCTTTTCGAAAATTTGAGATTATATCTTCCAACTTATTTTATTTTATAAAAAATATTGTTTTCAACATTCGGTAAAATTTTGAGAAAAATCGAACTGACAGTTTTTTTTAACAAAAAATAAAAACCAAAAAAAAATTAAAAAAAAGTTGATACAAATTTACTTTTGGCTAAAATATCTTTTCCAAAAATTTAAAATATTGGCTTCAAACTAATTTTATCTCACAGAAAATATTGTTTTCGACATTCAGTAAATTTTTTATAAAAATCCAACAGTTCGTTTTTTTCATAAACAAATAAAATCTACAATAAAGTATAAGAAAATTTGGTAAAAATTGATGTTTGGTTCTCAATATCTGGTGAACAATAGAAGATATTGACTTTAAATTAATTTCATTCATCCGATTTGTATTTGTTTATATAAGAAATAGAAACTTTTAAGAAATGCTACTCAAATTGATAAACATTGGTTTTCGACTAAAAATCTCGTTAACAAAAATAGATTTTGTAATCAAACTATTTCATTATTTATGCAAAATAGTGTTGGTAATTTTTAAATTTTTTAAGAATAATTCAACTGACAACTTTCTTAACAAAACACGAAAACCTACAAACTTTTAAGCAAGACAAATCGACAGACGAGATGGGAAGTTATCAGTGTGGGTCGCTTCCCAGCCTCTTTTCTAATTTAATTTTTGACAGACACGTTTACTTATACATAGTTTTTACTTGTATTAAATTTCAAACAAACATTTTTATACAGCCCTGCTAGAAAAAAACGTGGTCCTGTTGATGTTACTTCTTCCTCCATGTAATTTACAAACAAAAAGATACTTATTTTAGAAAAGAAAGATGTTTTGTCAAGTTGATATCAAATTAATATTGATTTGTTTAAACTTCATTCGCTCTATTTTTCTACAGGTAACTTCTTGAAGTATGAAATAACAATCATTACGTATACTTTTATATGCACGTGTACCCCCTTCATATGTACATATGTACATATATCAACATCCTTAGAAAAACTTGAAACTTTATGAATTTCCTTTGAAATAATTAACATTTCATATATGTAAGCATTCATATATACTTTTGTACATTAAGCACAATGATGACGAGGACGAGTGACTACGGGCGGCGCGCGGCGCACCATAGGTACGGTACTACGGCTATACCGAACCATAAACTTAATGAAGCAGGAGCATGTTTAAAAAAAAAAAAGAAAAATTATTACAAAAACAAAATTAAAAAAAAAACAGAAAGAAATTAAAAAAAACAAAATGTAAAACAAAAAACGATATGAAATTGTATTTCTCTTCGGCAAATAGTTTGCCAGGAAAAGAAAACACAGGAAAAAGCATAAGCGAGCTCTTATATACATACATATATTCCCTGCACGACTTTATCGATTTATCGCCTCATTTCCTCTGTTTACGTCAACTTTTAATTAAAATCGAGTGCCTACTCTTTTCCAACTATAGACTTACAATCAAAATATATATGTACATATGTATGTACATATGCGAACGTAAGGATATAAAATGTTTGTATGTATGTAAGTAACACACTTATACAATCACAATGTTTTGCCTAGAAAAACAAAATAACGCATGCAGTTAAATGAAATATGTATATGCACTGCACTGCATACTGCACACGTACATACATACATTATAGAAACCTACAAATACACCAAAAAATACTTATGCATGCACAAAATTTATATTGTTTCGATTTTACGCCACCGATTGGGTTGAGTTTCCTCTCAATTCACCCCTATTCAACTCGAGACTCCTTTTTTGTTTTTGTTTTTTTTTTTTTTTTGTTAGAAGTAAAGCTTTTAGTGGAAAGGATAAACATTCTTCTTTTTTTTCCTCTCAAAAGTACCCCACTTTTCGTCCACCCACGTCCTACATGACGAGGACGACTAGGACGAGGCATGTGTATATCACAGTGGATTCAAGCTAAGCGTTTTAACTTGTAAGGTGGAACAACAACAAAAAAGGATACAAAAAAAGAAAAAATCACAAGGAAACTAAAATAACAAGCAAAGAAAGATCGTCCTTCTTGGAGTCTCCTTCAACATTCAACGTTCACATAGGAGTGCATACATACATAGGTTTAGGTGGTCTAAGCCTGAGCCCAGGAAGAAGTCTTTCCTGTTGGGAATACAAAAATAAAAATTCCAAAGAAAAAAACAAAAACCTACAAGGATGACGACGACAACGACAACACAACGACGACGAGGACCAAAAAGGACGAAAAGGACTAAATACAATAGCAGGATAGAAAAACAGGATAAAACGATACAAAACGCAACGAAAAAAAGTCGAATTTATATTTTAAGCCATGCTTTCGTGATAGTGAATTCGTGGATCTGGATATAGTGCTCCACTTTCTTCTTCGAGATACGAAGGTCCTTATGGAAATATCAAGTGTTAGGTTAGATAGTGCAGCACAACAGTAAAGAAGAAGAAGCAGAAAATACCGATATTAAATGAGAAACTGCTTATACTCTCATACGAGAAAGAAAAATAAGCGGCAAGTTAGTGTCCGTGTTCGTATCCTTTTATATCTTTATCCGAACTCTATACCATATCGTCCGATATATCTATATGCAAACATACATACTACAGTTATAAGTATTAAAAACACATCATCTCTTAAGAACTTTCCTTATTTTATCCTTCTATTTTGTATTTTGTTGCTTTTGTAATTATGATGTCAAGAGTGAAGTGCTTTCTTTTAAGTCAGTATCGCGCATTGTGAAAAATGTTTTTTAAGTTCTAGAACTTTTGACGTTTTGTTTTGTTACACTTTATAAAAAGAAGAATAAGATAATGCATAAATGTAGGAGACGGGCACCTCTTATTCTATATCGAAAGCATTATGTTTATGTTTTTTGATCATTTTCATCATCTTGCGCAATATCTTTTCAATCTTTAACCTTTTTTAACAATCTAAAATCTGGAGGAGTATATGAAAAAGATTGAAGTACAATTATAGGTACGTGTCAAGTAATGATGGCACTTAAAAGTTTATGCAACAAAATAAAATAAGTGGGGTAAAATTTCATTCCATAAAGTAGGTACTTATGTGTGTGCACTAAAGATCTTTAACTAGTTTGAGTTTAAAAAAATAAAAACAGGGCCATCTTGATTATTCTATAACAATTATAATCACTCTATAGGATAAGTTGGAACTTGAGAAAAACTACAATGTTTGTATCGATAAGTTGGATCTATAAAGTAGCATTGAAGTATAGTACGTGTGGCTCTCTATAGAAGCCCTATTTGGGTGTAATAAAGTTTTCAAAAGTACGACTCAAAATGCTTTCATTGTAGGGAAAAGTGTCCTTAGAAAATTATATAGGTATGCATTTCGAAACAAATTAAGACAAAACTCAATTTTGGGGGAGAACTCTATTTATGAGTCCTTAACATTTTCTAAAACGTGCCCCAATTTTAAAGTGCAATTAAAAATGTCAGAGTATATTTTTTTTATTTATATTATGTTATTTTTTATTTTATTTATATTTGCATATTTACATATTTACACTACCGATCAATCAAATATGCTCAAGGCTTTTAAAAAGAATATTGATTTTTTTTATTAAAACACTAACAAAGTTTATGAAAATGTATTTTTTTTTATTATTCAGTATTCAATTCTAAATTAAATAAACAAAAAGAGGTTGGGATGCGACCCACACTGACAACTTCCCATCCCGTTTGTCGATTTGTCTTGCTTAAAAGTTTGTAGGTTTTCGTGTTTTGTTAAAAAAGGTGTCAGTTGAATCATTCTTAAAGATTTAAAAATTACCAACAATATTTTGCATATAATGAAATACATAGTTTGATTTCAAAATCTTTTTTTGTTAACGAGATTTTTAGTCGTTAACCAATTTTTACCAATTTTAGTAGCATTTCTTAAAAGTTTTTATTTCTTATTAAACAAATACAAATTGGATGAATGAAATTATTTTGAAGTCAATATTTTCTATTATTCACGAGATATCAAGAACCGAACATCAATTTTTACCAAATTTGCGTACTAGTTTTTGTAGATTTTACCAACTTTTAGTACCTAATGCTTTTTTAGGTTTTTATTTTTTGTAAAAAACTGTCAATTCGATTTTTCTCAAAATTTTATTAAATGTTGAAAACAATATTTCTCATAAGATCAAATTAGTTTAAAGCCAATATCTCAAAGTTTTGAAAAGATATTTAATCGAAAATCAATTTTTACCAACTTTTGTTATTTTTTTTTTTGGGTTTCTAATTTTTGTTTGTAAAAAAAACTGTCAATTTGATTTTTCTCAAAATGTTACTGAATGTTGACAACAACATTTTTTAAAAAATAAAATTAGTTTAAAGCCAATGTCTCAAAGTTTTGAAAAGTTATTTCAGTCGAAAATCAATTTTTACCAACTTTTATTAATTTTATTTTTTTTTTGGTTTTTATTTTTTGTAAGAAAACTGTCAATTCAATTTTTCTCAAAATTTTACCGAATGTTAAAAACAATATTTCTTTTAAGTTAAAATAAGTTGGAAGCCATAATCTCAAGTTTTTGAAATGATATTTGACTCGAAATTCAATTTTCACCAACTTTGAGTAATGTTTTTTTTATGTTTTTATTTTTTTTTTTTAAAACTGTCAATTCGATTTTTCTCAAAATGTTACCAGATATTGAAAACGTGATCCTTCGTTGCACAAAATTGTTTTGGAGATAAAATCGTTTTTTGTTCGTAAAATTTTCGAGGTGACAAACATTTATTTTTCAGTTTTTTGATTTATAAAAAAACCGTTAGTTAGAAATTTTTCTAAAAATATAGTTTTTTAGTATCGCGTTACAGTATATAATATAAAATTTAATTCAAGTCTCTAGCGTTATTGGTTCGTGAGATATTTAGGGTTAACCAAAATGTTCACCTTTTTTTTTAAAATGCTATTTAAAAAAAAACCACCCACGCAATTATCTTGAGAGTCCTTTCTGCATCTTTCTGCACTATTATCTGTATAACAAAATTTATTTGAAGTCGATATCTCTACTGGTTCCTGAGCTATGGACGACGAAAAAAACGTCGTGAACGTACGGAAGTACGGACGTATGGACGTACGAACGTATGGACGTACGAACGTACGTATACACTCACGCACAGCACAAACATCTCTCTACAAATCTTTTATTTCAAGTCTAGGAACCTTGAAACGCCGAGAAATGTCAAAATTTTCAATTTAACAAATCTGAACAAGTAAAATAACTTCCTTTGGGAAGTTAAAAATTAGAATTCTAGGTCAAAGGGTTGTTTAGAAAAAAAAAGTAAAAGTTTGTGGATGAACCTCCAAAAAAGGCCACTTTTTACTGATCAATCAAATAAACTCTAATTCTAAAATTTATTAAAATAACAGATTCTTCAAAAAATTTAGTACTAAGTTGCACTTTAACAATGTTTTGAGCTTAGCTAATAATGGGTGTAGCCATCTTTATTTGAAATCACTTCATAAATTCAGTTAGGCATTGAATCGTAAAGGGACTTTAAGAGATCCAATGATAATTCGTTCCAGGCGCTCTTAATGACATTTTTTAATGATTCGATATCTTCAAATTGTCTGCCAGATTGATACACCTTACCCGAAAGCCATCCCCTTCCCCCCACGTTGAGGTCAGAAGAGTATGGAGGCCATTCCATTAAAGTAACATTTTGGTCACTAATCCAGCAAACGACGCCATATTTCTTGCCGCTCTTTTGACATTTCTCTTCAGTAAGGTTTGACATTTTATCATGGAAAGATATACCTACGGGCCAACAACAAGTCGAAATTAATAAAATTTACTACCGAAATTCGGAGTCAGTGGCCACAACGTTAAGAGCTCTACGTCCAATTTATGGTCGTCATAATCGTTCTAGCAGATTAACAATTGAGCGGCTATTGGAAAAATATGAATCCACAGGTGCAGTACAAAATGTTTCTGTGCCAGTGAGACTAAGAAGTACCCGTGGTGTTGAGAATATTGCTGCCGCTAAGGCTTCAGTTGCAGAAAGCCCAAATGTGTCTCTCACACGTCGCGTTGTTCTCAAGCGTTGGGCATCTATTCTCTGTGACGTCGTTGTGGCGAATTTTGCGAAAAGATCTTGGCCTACATTTTTACAAGATTAAATTGACGCAAGAACTGAAGCCGCTTGACCAACAGAAGCGTCGTATGTTCGTGAATTGGGTTGAGCAACAACTTGAAAATGATTCCGATTTTCATCGAAAAATCATCTTCAGCGATGAGGCTCATTTCTGGCTGAATAGCTTCGTCAGTAAATTAAACATGCGATATTGGTCAGGCAGCACTCCAAACGTACTCCATGAGTCATTATTGCATCCCGAAAAAATTACGGTTTGGTGTGGTTTATTTGTACTTCTTCCGTGATGATCAAAACTGGCACGTTACTGTGAATGGGGATCACTACCGTTCAAAGATAACCAAATATTTGTGGCCCTAATCGGATGATATGGACTTGGAGGACATGTGATTCTAACAAGATGGCGGCGCCACAAGCCACACAGCGAATGTCACAATCAATTTATTGGAAACCAAGTTTAGAGAACGTGTTATCTCACGAAATGGTCTAGTCGCTTGGCCGCCTCGGTCGTGTGACTTGACGCCGTAAGACTATTTCCTGTAGGGCTAGGTCCAGTCTATGGTCTATGCCAACAAGTCAGCGACGATTGATGTACTTCGTACGAATTTCGAACGTGAAATTTGCAGCAGTATCGGCCGATTTATGCTTGAAAACCGTCGAAAATTGGGTTCAGCGTCTGGACTTCTGCAAGCGTGCCCGTGGTGGCCATGCAAAAGAAGTTGAATTCCATACATAATTGCATCGAACGTACAAGAATATAAAGTATAAAGAATTTCATTGATATCCAAAACCGTTTTCGTTTTATTTAAAAAAAACTTTTGTAGCGCTCTTATTGAAAACAACGATATTAAAAATTCATTAATACTTCATACAAATATAAGTAAGTGATGTATGTTGCCTTTATTGAGATCCATAGTTCCTGAGGTTTAAAAACTGTTAGGCAAATATCAACAAAATACATATATATTACGAATGTTTTATCTCTTTTATTATGAAGAACAAAAATTTAAGTTTGTAAAATGGGAGTCAAAGTATTAAATTAATTTGGAATTCTTCTATTTTACAAGACTTTTACTATTTGAATTTCTTCGCAAGATGATGGTGTTACTTTTTTGGGGATCATTTGCAAAGAAAAATTTAAATGAATATAATAATACTTAGTAATTTCAACATACAAAAAACATGTCATACCAAGCTAGAAATGAAACTGAATATACATTTTACTAATGATAACTCAGAGCCTCTTTATTAAAATGTTGCTAGTTTACGTCCAAACTAAATTTAAATTATTTTCACGTTTCCGAATAAAAATCGTTCCTACAATTCTCATCTGAAATAACATTAAGAAGTATTTTGTTTGCTTAAACGAATTATAAGTACTTATTGTGGTAAAGTAATACTTACCTATTTTATTTTGTTTCATTATTGTTTGTTATCAATAAAATTCCCCGTCAATATTACCCACCGAGCAATGTGTCTTAACATGACCTTGGACTATACTTATTCTGTTATGATACAACAGAATGTATTCAGTTCTCAAATTTATATTCTAGTTTATTTTTGTAAGGTATTTACGTGCCATATAAAATGAACCCCTAAACAATATCATTATTTTTTGTATCATTAATTTATCTTTAGAATGAAATTTAAACATTTTGCAAAATCATAAAGAAGTAAACTTTTGATATTGATCTTCTTTTATTATTATGAATGACAAACTGAATACAACAAAACAAAAATTACAAATCTTAAAGAATATGAAAAATCATTATGAGTCTATTGAAAATTATTATCTTCTCCTCCAGCTTGTCATTAATAAAACTATACACAATCTTATGTGAGTATAAGATTAAATCCTCATTCTAAAGCTTACACATGTACATACATACATAGATAAATAATATACTACTATGTACCAATAGATATATAATAAAAAAAGAGATCTATAAGCACAGCACAGCCCCTTAGATTTGAGCTCACTCTCGCCTGATTGTATCACGTTTCATAGCCAATTTCAAAACGTCTTGAAATAGCTGAAAGATATCACTACTATACGCTTGCTATTACGCTGGGTAATATAAAGAAAAGACAACAACAACAAGAAGAAAAAATCATAAGAAAACCAGTCACTATACTTTCGTACAGCTTACACTACCCAACCCTTCCCCACCCTTCCTTCTTAATCATTCACCCTCATAAATATACAAATAATAAACTATCTTATGTATGTACAAAAAATTATCTATATCTTTCTTTGTTGATATATACATACCATACAGGGTGTCAAATGAGTAATGGTCCAAATTGAATGTATGGTAAAAGGGAAGGTCATGAAGTAACAGAACTTGGTAAGTTCTGTACACCGCATCTTTACAATTTTCAAGTAAAATGAAATTTTTAAAAACATATACTATTTTATTCAACCTGTCCATAAACTATTTTGTGTTAAGTATTTTTGGCATTTTGAAAACAATTTTTTAATTGATATTTATTTTAAAATTAATAAATGTTTTGAAATTTCAATACTGTATTGGCACCAAATAGTCTTTTCAAAAATGCTTGCTTTAGGTATTGATGAATCTCATCTTCGATGGCTTACTACTTTTCTAACCATTTGAATTTTTCCAACAATTTGTTTTGGACGGTTTTAAATTTGAAATTGCAAAATAAATGCTGGTTCCTCAGGGCTCAGTATTGTCTCCGATACTTTTTCCTTTTTCCATTTTCCAATGGTGAATTTTTAACCGTGTAGAATTTAATGCTTCAAAAATTTAATACTGTCTTCAGACATAACCCCCTTCTCCCTTCCAATGCCACTTTCCATGAAAAGCACTTGGATCAAGGAAACTTATATACTTTCAGTACTCCGTATGAGTAACGCAGTTGAACTAATCATGACATGATCACTTATTTGCCGCTTTTGAAAATGTTGCTAAGTGTTCAGGATTACTTCAAAACGGTTCAAGAAAATTTTCACTCCTCCTCATCTGGTTATAATTTAGAATTACTTCATTTGTCCAAAATTTTAATAAAACTCACTTTTTGGACAGGTTCTCCTAAAACAAAAAGTTTAAGTTTAGGAAAGAATCTAAAAAAGCTCTGAAAATGATAGACGATAGAACTGTACCTAACAGAAACATTTAGCTTGTTCGAACACCGACGTTATGCGTAATGTCTCTCGTTGTTTTGGCAATATTTTTTTAAAAAAGGGTTGAATCAGGAACTTACCAAAATATTCACACTTTCACGCTTATTTAAGAAAGAACTTTCAAGCGATTCATTCTTTAAACTCACTTTAAGAATGTGTAATGCTTATCCCAAATCTGTCTTTACTTGGTACACATAGAAACTATTAGGCAAATAAAGTATTCGTAAGAAATGTTGAAATCGAGATTGTACTCGAAAATGATAATCACGCTTATTCTGACATTCTAATGAATAGCCAATTCGTTAGAATAGATCTATTCATTAGAATGAAATTTCTGTATTTTGACATTCTAACGAATAATGTTCATTGTTGAATGAATATATTAAATGAACCGGAATGAACTCGAATTCGAAGTCAACTGTTTGAAGTTTCGATCTTATTTAGTGTGACCAAAGTAACAAAATTTAAAATTGTTCCACAAACTTTCAATTTCATTGAAACAATTGGATGGAATACAAAAAATACCTTAACTTAAGAAAAATTAAATTAATAAAGTTCTAAGTGCTAGTGGTGTTAATTATTTAAAAAACCATCAATGACACTTTGAATATGGGAACATAAATTTAAGTTTATTGATATGAAAAGTAAAAAAAATATATTAACAAATTTTGTACAGCTAACTCAGCACCTTTAAATCTAATACAATAATTAATGTACTTATAATTCGATTTGCTTTTGTCCCATATGTACATATTACCAAAAAAATGTAACTTAAAGTCTCTTTATTTGAATCACACCTGGTCACACTTCACAATTGTCAACGAGAATCAAAAAGTAACACAGTCAATAAAATCGTTTAAATTGTCTTTCAAAAATTCAAATTGTTTTATTTATGAAAAATCAAAGCAGCATAAATAGAAGAAGAATAATTATGAATGCATCAAATCGATTGGGGATTCGATTTGTAAAAAAACCTCTCGCGATTTCATGGTTTTCTTCCATTAATTTTATAAGAACTTCCTTTTATTCTATAGTTGTCCAATTTGAGTGTGACTGTGACCTTTAATAAAAACATCAATAGATTTTCATAATAATATATTCCATTTTCTTTATTTTTCGGAAAAAAAAAAACAGAACTTACATGTTTTTCTTTTAATTCTCTCATCAAGATGTGAACGCTTAATAAATGACGTTTATTTCGAATGATTAGAAAGTCAAAGTTTGCTTTAGTTTCGAATTAAAATGAACTTTCAAATCGTTAGAAAATGAAAATACGTATCATACGAATTCGAATAACTTTCGAACGAAAGAGAATGTCAAAATAAGGCTGAATACGATTGTAATTAAGTTGAAAAAGTGGGTCCCGCGAGTCTGTCCGTCTGTCTGTCTGTCTGTCCTCGCCGATTCAGCCTAAACCATTGTCTCGATTGAGTTCAATCTTGGAAATTAAGACCTTAAGCATATTCATGTTCAACATATTTTTTTTTATTTTCTTTAAAACCAAAAATAACAGTAGTCGCCATACTTATTTTTGGGTCAAAAAATGAAAAGTTGAATTATATCAAAAACGGCCCGATGGATTTTCATGAAATTTCCCTGAATTTATTTTTCTTAACTTGGTTTCTTTCGCTATAATTCCCTCTGGGACTAATAAATCAATTTGAATAATTTATTTTCTACACAAGCTTTTATGTTGTCTAAATAATATTTGATGAATGTCTTATTATTTTTGTATTTTAAAAAATATTAAAATTTTATTCTTCAAAAACGTCAAAAAACGGGTCAAGATTTTTTAACGAAATTCAAATGAAAAATGTACATTTATAAGCATTAAATAACTGCATACGAATATATCTCAAAATCATTTATCAAATTTTTGTATACATATGTAAGAAATACATTTTAAAAAAATCCACTATAACGGTTTTTGAAACCAAAATGTATAAGACAAGGTTTTTTTGAGAGCTTAAATATCATAAAAATTTTTGAAGATAAACATGTATCCCAAATGTAGGCACTATTTTTAAACGAACTCTTAAGATGGTGAAGGTATTTCGGGAGACCCAGTCGTGCATTTTGTTTAACCGCACATCACGAATGTGGAATGTTTTACCAAACTTTGTTTTTCCCTCAGATTTATTCACAATTTGCATCGGAGCACAGATATTTCGTCTCAGATCCATTTCCTATTTTTCTAACTCTCGCACTGTGTTTAAACTTCAAACATTTTAAGGGTATTTATGACCCTCTTTGTGTACTTTAATCTTTACAGTAATAAAATGACAACAATTTGTATTACTTATGACTTGATTGATTATTCTAGAAATTGTCATTGTTTTTTAGACGGAATGAGCACTGGCCTATCATTCCTCATCGGACACCCTGTAAAAGTGTAAATACATATGTACCTACATATTTATCTAGTCATCTACATACATATATATTTAGATATGGAAGTATAAAATATAAATCCAAGGAAATCAATGTCGCCGATATAGTTCATTCAGAGTCTACTCGTACTCTTTCGTACTTTTTGGGGGTGGGTGGTGAGAGTTGACTTTAACTGATTATTGGGGGGTTGGGGGTGGATATGTGCGTAAGTATTGTAGGACTGATGGAACACTCTCGAACAAAAGAAAACTCATGGTGGATCGACTACGAAGATGACGACAACAACAACAACAACAACGACGACGACGACACGTCTAAATAAATGAACACCATAAATCGTGTATATTTTATGCAAAAGGAAAAAGAATAAAACTGAGCAAAAGAAAAAGAAAAAAAAACAAATCCTTTTATGCGTTACTGTGCCTCTCGAGCCTGCGGCCACAACTTGTCGTACCTCCTACATATCCATCCATCTGCTGTGTGGGTCATGGACGTATTAACACACACAAACCCCTGTTCCACCGTACCGTGCCGTGCTACTGCCACCGTTCGCCGTTGCCGTTGCTGCCGCCGCCGGCCAGCCGTACTCGTCTTCATATACGGTAGGTATAACCTCCCTCCCTACATTTAGTCGACAGCAGCGACACAAGTGCGAGCTATAAGAATTTATTACAATTTCTGCAAAGTTAACCAGAACTTCAAGGAGATGATGATGATGAAGACGACGAGGACGATGTTGATGATGATGGCGTTGGTGTTGGCGTTGGCGATGGCGGGCGATGACGATGGGGTTGGCTGCAGGGGGTGCACCTGCCAATCACAGAATGTGTGCCTTTGCTTTCATGTCCTTAACAAATTATGTCCCTATTTCTCATGAAGTATAAACACACACAACTCCCCACACAACACCCTCTCATATCATATTTTCCACCACATGGAAACAGGCCAAGTGTGGGATGTGGGTGGTTTTTTGGGGGGGGGGGGGGGAAGGGGTTGCTGATGATGATGATGACTAGCTATAGTGTGGTGGTGGTGGGTGGAAGAGTGGGTGGCTTGAATATTTTCCACACAAGGATATAATACACTTGTGAGTAAATTAAGAAGAAAAATAAAGGAAGGACAAATAATAATCCTTCAAACTATGGTATAGTTTGTTCGCAGCACAAGTTATGCATTTCAATATATCACCAGTTTTGTAGGATATCACCAGCAGAATGTGCTCCGCCGCAGTCCTTAGTCCTTATAGTGCTCCTGCTCCTGCTCCTGCTCCTTTCTATAAAGCCTCCCAACCGTAAGCCATAGATTTCGTGGCCATATTGCTTGACATATCCACTGGAATTTTAATGTGGTTGGTTTAGACTCGTATGTATGATGTGCTTGACCGACCGTCCATTGAGTGGTCATGCGGTGGCGGCGGCGTGGCAGTGGTAGTGGTGTGACGTGTGAGTGGAAGTTTTGTGCGGTACGTCCATAGCACCGCTGCGCTTTTACCACCACCACCGCCACATACCAGTGACATTGATAATAATATGTGGTTGCACTTGTTATAAACTTGTTTTAGAATCTTTTTATTCGTTTTGAAATTCAACTGAATCACAATCATATTGTGGAGAGGCGGTATAGGTATTTAATTGTTGATGTATTTTTATGCATATAGAACAAAATAGAAGTTGTTAACGAATATATCAATGAAGAGAAACTGATTTTTTAATAATTATTTGATGAGCGGATTATATTAAAAGTGCACAGCTGTACTTTGTGTTTTAATTTTTAACATTCACAAAGATCTTTAATAATTTGTTTCATCGAGTTTGTAAGTAGGGTTTTCCAAAAAGATATTTCGTTTTGACAAGCCCTCTATTTGGGTAGCTGTCACTTTTGAAGCTGTCATCTTTTGACATTTTAAAAGTAAAACTACGTTCTTACCAAAAATAGAACGATAATCACTTCCCATAATTTCACAACTGTTCTTGTGATTTAACACCTACAGAATTTTTTCTATGGAGCAATTAGAAAAATATGGTATATGCCAATAGTTCAAAATCAATTTAAGACTTTAAAAATGAAATTCGTCAAGTTATCGAGGGCTGGAAGTTTGCGAATTGGTCATAGTAATTTTCATGAAAATGTTATGGTGCTGCAATTGTAGGCATGACTTCTATTTGACTGATATCAATTTTCATTATTAATTGCATATCTTCCTCTTTAAAATGAAATAAACATCCATTGATTTATCTAACAAATTATTCGTTTATTTTGTATATTAATACATATACATATATCTACTAGCCAAGATCAAATCAGTCTTTTTGTCTGTAACATCTTAAGACGCTGTCTCCACTAAGCAGTTTTAAAGTTTCCTTAAAATCTATACAAAAGTAGTCAAACAAAAAAGGGTTTTTAATTTTAAGTCGGCATTGGAATCTTTTTGAGAAAACTTATCATACATGCTTTGAGTTCTTATCATTCAATTAAGCTTTTACATCACTTCAAGTGAAAATCATACAAAATTATTGATTAACTTATGTACATATGTAGATAAGCCACGCACCCGTTAAAAATATGTACATACATACATACATACATATATGTAAATATTTTCAATATTTTTTCAGTAAACCGCCATGAAGTCCCCAGTCCAGTCGTAAATACAAATTTACGAGCTACTTAATTATGTTTTTACAACAAACTCATAACAAAAACAAATCATCTAGTTAAAATTCTTTGAAAATTGATGTTTAAAGTAGCAAGTGATTATTCTCCACATATTCTACATATCTTCACATCTCCATTGATGCATAACGAATTTTTAAAACATGTCGATAGCATTGCCAGGCATGTTTTATTTCTTACTGCATTAATTCAATTATTAGATAACAAATTGTGTCGACTTGGAGGTAAGACTCACAAACAAACAACAGATTTCACATTTTGAAGATATTTTTAAGAAGATATATCAATATAACAGAGAAAGTTCTCAAAAATTCTAAAAATATAAACTGGCCAGATATACATATCAAAAAATATTTCACAAAAAACGTTACTTCTCGAATTAAAAAATGAGTTTGAAACCCATTTTCTGCATTTAGTGAATTTTCACTTTGAACCGATTAAATATGAACATTTTCAAAAATGGTGTTTTTTAGAAGTGTGGTTTTCAAGAAGAAATATTTAGCTTTTCAAGCGATGTTAAATCGCACGATATTGTAGGCCTCGATACAGACCCAGAAAAGTTTCCACCAAAAGTTTCTTTCAAAAAATTGATTGTTTCGTTGAGTTCGGGGAAACCGAAACATTGTTTTGGTAATAAATTGATTCAATTTGCAAAATTTGTTCAGGAGTAAGTATATTTATTATGAAATAGCAAACCAAACTGAGCATAACTAAAGTGACAGCTGTCAATAAATCCAACTACGAAAAAAGTATTGCCAGATTGACAGAGCCGGTGTTTCCTTCTAATCATTAAAAAAAGCTGAAGCTACAAAAGTTTCATTGAAATCATGCTTATGAGGAAAATATATATTTGTAAGCGTTTTTAAAAGTCAAATGCCAAATAAAAATTTGGCAAACATTTCAAACGATTTGGCAAAATGTTAAAGAAATTTTAAGCAATTTACTAAACTTAAAAGATGATTTACCTAATTTGAAACGATTTTAACATCCTACTATTTTTTAACAATAGTTTTCAAAAGTTAAAATCATACAATGGCTACTTTAACTCTTAATAATTTGCTTAATCCATATGACTTTTTTACAATTAATCTTATAAGAACAGTGAATGGAATGGTCTAGTCTGCAGTTGAGAATTCCATTTAATAGGTACGTTTAATTTTGTTTGTTGTGTTTATTTTCGAGAACTGTCACTTTTTAGCCATGTTCGGATGCCCGTTAAAACGAAAAGAAAAGTTTAAAATGTTGGAGTTGCTTGTAAATTGCTAAATATTTAGAAAATTGCTACTTAGTAAAATGTTAAGACGTCAATGATTGGTTGTTGAAAATTTTGCTCCATATTAAGAAATAAGTTGGAAAGTAATATCTTATCCAGTTCTCAAGATTTTAATTAGAAAAATATTTTTAACAACCCTTAGTACTTTTTAAAATTTTTTTTTTGTAAACGAAAACTTCTCCATCCGATTTCTCTAAAACTTTAACTAAATTTCAAAAGCGTAATGTTGTTGCATAAATTATTCTGGAGGTAATATCATTTTTTGTTTGTAAAGTATTCAAAGTGAAAAATATTTAATACCAAGTCATTTAAAGTTTAACCTTTTTCAAAAATTGATAAAGTCTTTTTTGCATATCTTGAAGTTTTGAAGAATTGTACATAGAGAATGGAATGGAAAATAAATAATTAATTAAAAAAAAAGTCATTATATGATAAAAAAAATAATTTGAAGTCATTTTATTCCACCGACTCTTGAAATATGGCTGGATAAAAAACGTATCCCGAAAGCATGTACTTTTAAACCATTTATAGTCAAAAGTTGATAACAATTCTGAAAGTTTGAAGATCTCGGATTTTTCAATTCTGTTTTACAAAATGTTGTAGGTACTGTAGAAACGGGGAGAGTACGATAACTTTGGCGACAAAGTTTAATGACGGATTTGTATAGAACAGTTAAAAACAAGCATTTTTTACTATGGGAGGGGGGGTCTATCTCCCCCCGTTTAGGCGGTAGAGGCAGTTTAAAAAAATGTGTACATTAAATGGAAAAAAAATAATTAAAAAATAACGGTAATACCCTCAATAAAGTATTATACCTTCTTTAAAGCCAACACTTTTGTCTATTAGTTTGATTTTAAATCAAGTCAAAACTATGGATAGTTTTTGAAAAAAATTGTTTTAAAGTCAAAATTTGTGCAAAAAAAAGTTAAAAAAAAGGTTTAAAGTGTAATTTTTTAAAACTTTCAAATTATCTACTATTTTTTTTTTAGAATTCATTGTTCTTATTTGTTTTTGATCAAAAACTGAAAACTAGATGACTTTATGTCTTCTAGGTCTTGAGAAAATTGAAAATTACCAAAAAAAATATTTTAATTAAATTACTTTTTCATTGCTTAAGTATTAACGTAGTCTTATTTTGATAGTAATAATCGAATATGGATTAAGATATAACTAGGGTAAATTAATTTTTCTTAAATCCAGCTTATTTAAATGCAAAAGAAACTTTGCATGCACACCATCTTGCACCCTGCCCACCTTGCACACACTCCAACTTGCACCCACCCCAAATCCTATAGTGTGTCCAAGCAGAGGGGTTGCAGATGCCACTGTTGCATACACCCAAACTCGCGCACACCTTACTGTTGCATACACCCAAACACGCATTACGCATACGCAAATACCATTATTACTATCAAAATAAGACCACTCAAGTAAAAAAAAAAAAGAATTAAATTAAAATAGTAGTTGTGGTTACTTTCAATTTTCTCAAAAACTAAAAGACATAAAATCATCTAGTTTTCAGTTTTGGATCAAAAACAAATAAGAGCAATAAATTCTGAAATAAAAACAATGGTAGATAATCTTGAAGTATTGAAAAAGTTACAGTTTAAACCTTTATTTAACTTTTTTTACTCAAATTTTGAGTTTAAAATTAAATTTTTCAAAAACTACGTATAGTTTTGACTTGATTTAAAAACTGGCTAATAGAAAAAAATGTATACAACTTAATTATAAGTATCACCGTTATTTTTTAATTATTTTTTTCCATTTTAAATAATAACTTTTTTAAATTGCCCCTCCCGCCTAAACGGGGGGAGATAGACCCCCCTCCCATAGTAAAAAATGCTTGTATTAAGCCCCTCTACCAAAAACCGTTATTATATCTTGGCGCCAAAGTTATCGTACTCGTGCCGTAGGAACTTATTAACAAATTTAATTTCAAAAACACAATATAAGATTAAAATTCCTGAAAAATGTATACGTTTACGAAGTATTTGAATCGAAAAATCCAACTTTTTTCAACCATTTAAGGTTTTTTTTAATCCACTTTCACTTAACAAAAATTAAATGCCTGGCAACACTTTTAAAATTCACCGCTAACTCTCCCACCCTAACTCAATCTCCATCTCCATTCCAATAACTTACTTGCGCTTATAAACGTGTTTATGGCCACCCTTGCCACCACCACCACACCGCTATCGACCACCATCAACGTGATGATCGTGATCGTTTAACGTAAACATTTGTAGATGCCTTGCCTGGCTTTCAGCTTTCAGGCAGCCTCAGTAGTGTCTCTAGCCTCTTCTACTTCTCTAGCGTTATTGTTAAGCTTGTCGTGCTGTTTTGTTTCATCGCTGCTGTAGCTTAGCTGTCGGTTGGTTGTTCGTGTTCGTTGATCTCTTCCAATGTTTTGATTGCAAACCTAAACCTTAGCCGGATTCAACTTCAGCCGGTTATTGTTTTTAGTCTTTTCATCGGTATCATGGTATTTGGTTTTCTAGTTTGGCTCTAGCGCGGCATAGTAATTCAATCTCTATGATGTTTTGATCTCCGTTTGTTTGTTTTCTTCAATTTTTTGATATTTACTAAAAAGTTTTCGAAAAATTATTATTATTTGTTTAAGTTATGCGTGTTGCTTAATATTCAATTGTTTTATAGTGGAATTAAGTTTATTTGGTGTTTAAATTCTTTCTTATTCATTTCTATTTTAGTTTGATTAAGCGTCCAAAATTTAATGGTAAACGCGTTTTTCTATGACACGTTGAATAGAAAATAAAAAAAGAAAAGTGAATGTTAATTATAACAGAGTACACATTAGCATATAGCTTGTTTTATTGCTTAGTTCGAGTACTCACTAAGCACAAATTAAAATAATTATTTAATTTTCTAAATGAATAAATTATTTGAAAGTGAAATTTAAAAAGGTCATTTTTCTTGTTGATAAGTTGATAAAGTGATAATAAGTGTTTTTTTTAAATGAGATGCATTTGGAATAAATAAACAAACTTTATTTCGGCTTATTTTAAAAGGTATGCAGTACAGACTTAAATTTTGTATTAATTTTATTTTTTTTAAGTACTTTTCATGTGAATTTTTGAGAAAGGTCATTGCCAGTTGCCGGTTGTCAATTATTGTTTTGTTTACTGCATTTGCACGAGACAATAAAAATGTACACACATTTTTGTACTGGTTTTGAGTTTCAAGTTTCAAGTTTCGAGTATTTATTTTCTTATAAATTATAATCATCTTATATCCATAGTTATTTATTATGTCTATTAATAAAGCGTTGTTGTTAAGATAACAAATTACTTCTTTAATAGCAGACATTCATATTATGAAGCTAGTTTCCCCATTAAAGTCTGATAAGTGAATAGATTCGACGTCTGATCTTATTTGCATTTGGGTTAACTTTTAAAATTATATGTATGTAATGTAGGTATGTGATTTATTTATTTCAAGAAAATTGGGTTGTTCTCAAGAAAGAACATGAAAACCTTTTTTTTATAGCAACCTGCATCTCCAATACAAAACTAATTCAAACCATGGATAAATTGGTTGTGATAGGGTTTGGCTTGCATATATTAAAAATGAAAGAAACAAGTCAAATTATAAAACCTTGTTTTCATTACAATTTAGAACGTTAAAAAAACAGAACCTATGCAGTAGGTATTTTGAAAAGTTTACATTTTTTAATCATTGGAAATAGAACCTGATTGAAATCAGTTAAGTCATTAAATAAAAATTATGTATAATACAAAAAGAATGTTGGTGCATGATGAAATTTATTTATTCCACACGAAACCAAATTCAACCTTTTTTCTAATAAAACTAGTGTCACAAAATTGACAAAGATTTAAAGATTTTATCAATGCTTAACATTTTATTTTTTTTTGAAATCAGCAAGTGAATACCTAAACTTTTAGTAATTTGCTTTCAAGTTTTTGACATTTCAAATAAAGAAATAGGTTAGTTCCCCAGATTAAACATGGGACGCAGTTCGACGTCAAATTTAGCTTCCATACAAAATTCACTCCAAAACTTAGTCAAGCTAAGAAATTAAGTCCAGTAATACGCAGTTCTAGCTAAATTTTCATATTTTTGTTTCATAGTGTACATTATTGAGCTGTCAAAATTTAGCGGATTGATAAATTGCTCTCCGCATTTATTTCGAGCTAAATTTTGACACATTATTGAAAGACGCAGCTTAAAGAGGGAATGGTTGGGGTTAAATCTTCTCAGAAAATTTTATTCAACAGATAAAAATGATATTTCGAATATAAATACCAATACATATTAAATAAATATTATCTGATAAAAGAAATAAAAAAAGCATATTTTTAATAGTGTTCTTGTTTCAACTAGAAATAGGCGCCAAACAGCCCCTCCTTAAATTTTCTATGACAACGTTCAATTGATTAAAAGAAGAACTTTATTTTCATTTCTAAATATATTGCGTTTTTATTTGTGCAGTGCTTAAAAAAATAGATATTGAGAAGTTATTTCTTAAAGAAATAATTTTGGAGCCAAAAAAAACAGATCGGAAAATACGAAAAAAACAAATTTAAGTTTTAACGAGAAAACAAATTTGGCAATGCTCGTGAGGCAACATCCTCCAGTTTGGAACTTGGAGGATAATTCCCGCAACATCAATTTCATTTTCTACACAATGTTGTTCTGTCAAAATTTAGCTCAGGTTTTAGCTGAAGTTTGGATAAAAAACGTACTGCGTACTTTTTTGTTTTTTTTTTTTTTTTTTCACGAACTGTCACTTTATTTAGACCTATTCTGATGTATAATTTTTAATAAAAGAGAATAAATGGAGGGTCATACATTTTTCTGTACTAAAAATCCAAGTAAAACACATACCGCGATAAAAATGTAATGAACATTTTATCTCATTGAAAGTTTTAACTTTGCCATTTAGTGTGAAATTTCAGCTTCTGGAACATGCAATTCTTTTCATAAAATTTGTTACCACCTTTTCACACGATTCGGCTATAATTTGAGTAATATTGGTTGGTTTTGAATAAGTCTTAGATTTGATGATTTTTCCCACGAATGTGGTACCTTAAGTAGCCCTAAGTAAGAAAATGAAATATTGTTAAATCACATTATTTTGTTGGTTAATTGGCTTCAAAATAAAGTGAAAATACGCTGCCAAGAAAACCCTCAAATAAATCCAAAATTGGTCGTGTTTAGCGTCTTGTTGTCCCATCTTATCGGAACCCCATATTGAACAAGTCGCATGGCCTTAAAAAAGATAGTATACGGCAAGTGTAATTTCTGCAAATTTTGGGATATCGATAAATTCAAATCATCCGCAACACTTGCAGCAGAAATATTTGACACTGTATAGATACGCATCAGAAACGCTTTCACTCTTTTCAAATTACTTAAACATTTCATGGCATGGCGTAGCCTTTCGATTTTGACAATCATAATCATCATATTGCAATGACGAAGAGTAACTACGATTAATCATTACTTTTGTAGAAAGTTTTCATAATTTGCGTGCTTTGTTATTCTTAAGCTAAAATTTATTATATGACACTTGAAATAATAGCTGAGTTTGACAGGTGTCAAAAGCCAGTGCTGCCAATTTAAATAAATAAATAAAATAGATGGCACAACAGTACGTATAGAACCGGGGACTAATGACTTACAACTCTGAAGCATTAGGGTTGAAGGGGACCTACAGGTCTCATGCCGAATCCGAAAGGCTTATTTGAGAACTTTTCAAGACAAGAATTACTCTTGAACCCGTGAAAAAAACTTTTAGGTGGCAAAGGCAGGGATTTAACCCCTGATCTCTGGCATGACAGCCCTATGCACTAACTAAACTATCACGCCAATGGTAATACCAATTTGCAAAAAAAAAACAAAATGAGTAACCCAGTGTTTTTAAGCAAGAAAATAATACAAATTTCGGAATATTATGCCGGAAACCCAAACTAAACATTACGAAAAAAGAAGAATTAAAAAAAGACGGTGTCCGTGTATAATTGCTTATAATTCTTGAAAATTGCAATGACAGGGAGAGGCAGAATGTGTTGGTAAGGCCTTCCACATTCGTGTAGTACGGCTAATCAACAAATCTGTAATTTAGATTCCGGGCTCAGTTGGTTTTAAGGGTAAATTGATGTGTATTCCTAGAAACGCAAGTATTACGGCTAAACTGTAAAAGAAGTGGATTGCGTCTGAATATTTCATCACTTCATATTCCGTTAAAATAAAAGTAACAAAGAGTGCGGCAAAAAACATTAAGGTATTGTTTCAATGAGGCAATGATGTTTACTTGTATGATTTTTTGTGATTTAAATTCCAAAGAGTTAAACTGATTTAAATATATTTTCTTGACATGCTTATGACTTAGAAATTAATGATTTAATCTTATGATCAGCCAAGAATTATATTAATAAATTTGTAAAATGATAAAAAAAAACAAACTCTTAGTGAAAATTTTGTGAAGAATTTTACCAAATCCAATCAAATTACGTTAAGTTAAAAATAAGACAGGTAAAAAGAAGTTGTAATTTGCTAATTTTTAAAACATTGCTTTTGTAATGAATCAAGTTGATTTAGAATCTCACCTCATAATATTTTTTCTATCACATCGAATTTTTGGTTATATTATAAGATTTTAAAGACAACCAAAAACGGTGTTTTTAAGGTTATGAGTTTTTATTTAATTCTAAATAAAGTTTTGAGAAACCTTCAATTTAATGCTTTCATGGTTTGAAAAATACGTTTGGTAGTTAGTTTTTAATTCAGATTTCGAATCCGACTTTTAATCCCCGCTTAAACTTTAAAAATACTTGTTTGTGAACATTATTTTTATATTGTGTTCAATATACCATATTTCAAAACTCAGTGTTATAGCGCTTTGTTCAGACGATAAAATCGTTTGGAAATAAAATTAACTTTCAAACAGTTTTACCTTTTTCTGTTTAAAATCGGCTTATCATAACTAGTTCAGAGATTCTTTAAGATAGATAATCAAACTGAATATTGAAGGATATGGGGTTTATAGGTTTGGAAAACCATTACGAATTTTATTGAAAAAAATTACGTCATGAATTAATATAGTAATATCAAAACCCATTGCAAAAGTGCAAAATTTGTTTGAGTTTTTGTTCAATTTTTAAATACTTTATCTTGAAGGTCAAATTCCTTCAAAAAGGTTGTTTTTTAGTTAATTTCACAAATTGCACAAAATTTCATAAAGATAATCATATAAGGAAATGCCTACGTAACTATATCCGAATGTTGTAATCAATATAAATTTATACAAAATCAAATTAAAGTGGTTTTTCTTACATGAAGTAATATACGCAAGTATGTATGTTTATAATATTCATTGTTAAACCGCAAAGCAATTATTTCAATTGAAATATATCTATTGAAATGCATGTATAAATATACATAGATTTAGATTTAAGTATGTACCTGCGTATATATGATGAAAATTCTTGCAAGAAAACACTCAAGACCGCATAACCACAACTTACATACATAGATGTAATTACATAAACTATAAACTTATACTCTTGTAATATACCACTTACCTTAGTTTGTATATTCATAATTAACTTAGGGTATTTTATATGAATTATTAAACAGGGACGGATTAAGGTCAAGGTATTACTATGTGTCCTATATTTTTGATTTTCCTTAGCCTTATCGCGCTAAGGATATGTGTTTGTTAACAAAAGAAAATCAATGCAAATATCACTTAAAAAAATCTTTAAAATTCAAGAATTACAGAAAAAGCCTTCATTAATTTTATCGAATATGAGGGCAATTTGTCACTTGCAACATAAACCAACTAAAGGGTGTTTTTCTAGATGGTTAAACCTTTGAAACGAAATTAAAGAAAGATGATTTTTTTAAATTGACATGAAATTAACTACATTTGAAATTTATTTCCGGCATAAGACTGCCATGGCTGGCCCGGACCTAGTCTAATCAGGAGTTCTAATTTTAGATGACTTTTTCCAAAATTTGTGGTCGTATTTTGTCAATTAAAGGCCAAATTTTACTCTCCAAGTGGTCAATTGTTTTGGGCTTCTTGGCGTAGACTAGCGACTTCACTTATTCCCACACAAAATATAGCAGAAGAAATATACACCAAGCGGTGTATTAAATCGTACGATTTTAGAGTCCACGTCACGGTTCCGTAACGAAAAACTACGCCAAACAGTTTTTTTAATATATCAATTGTGGCACGAGCTATGTGACATGTTGCTTGGACCGAGCCGTCTTTTTGAAACTATAGCTCCAGCACATCATGGTTGTTCAAGTGGTGAACGAAAAAGTTTGTAATCGTGACTTTTTAGAAGTCCGGATTTCCCCAATTTATAATGCTCGCCAAACACAATTTGGAAGCACTGTGTTGTCAAACCAAACCAAAAATAAATCACTTGACAGCTGACACAAAATGGCCGCTATTTAAAATAGTGTTAAGTTCTTTACCTCTAAATCAAAAAACACCCTTAATTTGTTTTATTCACATTGAATTAAAAATATTCATCGTATAATGAATTACCCCTTTAAACTAATTTATTCATACATTAAGTCAATACATATACAAAATTCATTATAAACTGTTTACATTCGTCACCATATCGCTCAATATACATATACATATATATAACCTGCCTAATGTTCTTTTGGGGTTATCCCCCCTAATCCAAATCAGCTTAACATCAAATTAATAATACACCACTTAGAGTTGAGCTTGAAGCACTGATGTCGTCGATGATGTGTCGAATCGGCTTTTCAAACCTTAATTAAACCAATTTTATCTATGTATATATAGAAAACATTATTCACTATTATGCGTAATCTGTCATCACCTACAACGACGACCGAAGTCGCTCGATATAGAAGACTCCTATAGACTTCCCTAAAAATGGAACTATCGCATGTATAAAGCAAATAGAACCAAAAAAAAAGAGGAAAAACTATCATCGGCACTTAAAGCCACTTCCATTAGTTCGTTAATCGTTTTGGACGACTACCGACTACTGACGACCGACCGACGACGATAGATAGATTTTATTATATTGTCGTGCTCTATCCTAGCCTCGATATAAAGAACATGTAAACTAGGATTTAATGTGTCCACCCTTAAATCGAATGGACACCATCCATCGTTGTCGTCAGTAATTACATTTGCCATGGGGTCAGTATCCTTGTTGAATCAATATAGCTAGCTACCTATACCATCATTTAAACGTGTAGACCATCAGGGAATTCATATATCTATATGTACATATAAATGTACTCTATAGTAGATGTACAGATATATAAATATAGTACAATATACAACATAATTCCCTGCAGTCAACTAAATTTGCGTAGCAAAAATGTTAAGGTACATTTGTATATTTCTGTATTTTTGTATAGTGTACTATGTACTCATACAATTCTCAAACTAAATAGAAAACCATTTCCAGGTATTTAAATTTTCATTTGGTTTACTGCAGTAGATATACGAACAACGACGACGACAACGACGACGGTATACCAAATGTACTCTTTTTTCACTGCTCTATAGTGTACAGTACACTGTATTGTACAGTACACCATTCATACTATGGTGGTTATTTACAGTTTAACACATTTTTAAAGCAGCTTTCTCAACTCAAAGTCAACCAACCCAATCTCCCTCCAATCTCTCTAACCAAACCACCTGCAACTTTCTTCAATGCCTGACACCCGACGACGACCGACGAACGCCTTACCCCATATTGGCCCATACTGCATATAGCATGTATATAATTCCCTCCGTTTATAACCAACTCACAAAAGCCTTGAATTTTAATGTCAAAGTTGTGCTCCTTAGTGTATATGCCATCATGCCAATAGAGAGAGGAGAAAAATCTCACGCTAGTTTCGCGCCCACTTACACTTTAGAATATATAAAATATACTATCATGTTCCATGTGCCTTGCCTTTCCTTTAGCTTTTGTATAGTTCTCTAGGATCTATATGAGAGCTCTCTTGATGTCGATGTCGGTCGAGTTGCATGGACACACTGGATTTTCTGTGCGGATATATTTCCTGGTACATTAAAAATGTAAAATGTATGCAGAGCTCCATCTCCTCCTCGCTATCGCTATGTCTCTATCTCTTGGAGATGGTGCTCGGAGGTTGGAACTCAGTGGTGGTGCTGGGTGACTTATGTTGAATAAAATTGAAATGAAAACGAGGACGAATGACCTCCAAGGCCCACTGCAATGACACAACGTCAAAGTCGAAGTGTAGAAAAGTTAAAAGAATAGGAATACGAAAACGAATACGAATACGACAACGCGATGACATCAGCTGAAGCTGAGGCTGTCAACATCGACATGAAATTCTTTTCCCCATCAGGACCTCAGGTCGTCCATTCTGTCGTCGTCGTCGTCTTCATCTTCATCCGTCGTCATCGTCGTAGTAGTAGTCGTGGTTGTCGGTGAGCGACACGAGAGATAAAATTAAAATGAAACCCAATGACATTGTTGGCAACCACCACCTTACCGACGACGACAGCTCTATGACTATGTCTACACGACACACAAGAAACTAAAACTAGCTTTATATGAGTGTTACTAATAGAATACCCGAGATATCCTTTTCCTTTACCTTTATACATCTATCTCTGACTCCACTATACCCTGCCCAAATCATACCATCAGCATATAGAGCGCTTATAGTGCAAAAAGAAACGAGGTTTGGTCCTGCTCCTTCGGTCCTTCCTGCCTACCTACCTACATATAGAATATAAAGTCCCATGTCCCAATGGTACAATGGATTTTCTGCTTATTACAGTAACAGTGGGGACTGGTTTAAAATAAAACTACTCAAGTCGAAGTTGGTAAACATGAACATGAATATTTTAATGTCTTTTTTTTCGTTCTGAGATCGTAGTATATATAAGGTCCTTGGTAGAGTGCTGATGTTTCGTTCGCGCGCGGACCTTCACTGAATGATGTATGTCCTTTCGTTCAGGTTAAAAGATTACTTACGTCCTTTTCTTTTGCGAGGAGGTATAAATCCCTTGAATGTTGTAAATAAGCACTTCGTCCTGACAAAATTTTATTCACAACAAAATCCTCGCCTCTCAATTAAAGGTCAAACTGTCTTAAATGCAGTAAGCTTTGAACCAACCAAAAAAAAAAAAAACTTAAGGCATATTTCTTGAGGTATATAAATAATGTAAGCGGAAATAATTTCCAAGGACGAAGTATCACTGTGGAAGTAAAATGGCAACCATTGCATTCTGTTTATATTTTGATATATCGTGCCTAGGCTTACATATATGTTAATTTTTTGAAAAAACAATGGACTTGTCGAACTTGCTCATTTACGGTTCAGATGGACAGAAGTTTAAGAGAAGTTGCAATGGTCTTCTTAACGGTTAAAGCATAGACAAGAACTATTAAAACTTCGCACGCCGTTAAAAAAAAAATACCCTATTTATTATTAAAAATGACGGACAAACAAATTTAGTGACTGTCTTTAAACAAATTGTAAAAGAGGTTACCATCGTTATTTTTGGTTTAGTGTCTTTTAAAGCATCAAAACATCCAAATTTTTGAAGTTAAGAAATTAATCCGTATATATTTGTATAGAAAATTGAGTTTCCTTCAAAAAAGTTCTTAACACTAATTTTCCTTAAACGAACTATTTTCGTGTTATCAAGTCTTTAAAATTGATTTTGTTTTTAATACAAAAAAGTGGGGTTTTCTAAAACCAATGATACAGATTTTGAAATAAAGTTCTTTAAAAAAATTTTATTTTTTTTTCTTAGATTTAAAAATATTGTTCGAAAATTCCTAACCTTACAAATGAACGAAGCCTTATTTAGAATTTACACCTGGGTGAAAAACTGCGGCTTGACTACTGACCCCCTTAAAACAGACCCAGAATTCTTTACAATTATGAGGAAAATCCCAGATTATACAATCCCATGTATAGAGGGTACAAAACTGAAATTATCAGTCCAAGCTAAATACCTTAGTGTAATCCTTTATAAAAGGTGGCTCCAATTTACTAGAGAGCTCCAAAAAGATACCATATAACATTCTACTCATGCAATTGGATCTTTAAAAGAAACTGGGGACCGAATCCTAAAGTTATAGAAATAGGTAGAAACCAAAAAAGCTTAAGGCTGAGCCAGACCATCAGTTACTGTAAAACCAGCCACATCAGACACGTGCAGATTCTTCAGGAATACATAGGGAATAATTTAAATACAGACTACATAACACCCTGTCTTCACTTCAACAGAACCCTTAGCACCATCTTTCCTGACATAAATGAATGGGTAGACAATGTTCCACACATGACTGAGTCGTCAATATCCATAATAGATGCTGGAGTAAGAGCAGGTTTCTTCTAATATTGCCCAATGCCCACTCCTTCAAACTTCCCGATTTAAGCAGTGTGTTTGAAGGCAAAGTATTTGTAGAAGCTTATGCTACAAATCGAATTGTCGCCAAGAACGGTTCTTAGCTCACAGCTGTAACCTGGTACCCTGCTGGGTATACTAATTACAATTAATATAAATTTCTCATCTATTTTTATAAACAAAAAATGTAAATTTTATTTTGCTTTATACAAATGAATAATAATTGAAGTTACCAGATTGTTTATAGAAATTGGGCTATTTGAGCTACAAATATATTTTACACTGGGCTATTGAAGTATTTTATGACATGACAAAGCTCTATACATCCCTTTTTCTACTTTTTTATATCGTCAAGTATATAATGCATTTGGAATGCAGGCCAGATAGAAAATTGGGCAACAATAAACTTAGTGCGACAGAACAATCAAAATTTTGCTATAAATAGCCCAAATCTCATATTGACTGATATTTTTCACCAAACACTTTTTAAGCAATAATAACAAGTAATATTGTTACCTAATCTTTTTTTATGAACACGAATATCTTACCTGATTTTCAATGAAACTGAGCTATTTGAGCTACAAATATGTGTTAAACTGGGCTATTGAGCTAATTCATGCTTTGGCAACCCTGTATACATCCCTTGTCCTACCCTTTGCTTATATCTTTAAGTATATAATGCATTTTCAACAAATTTAAGTTCGCAAAGCAGGCAGGAAGGCAGGCAGGCCAGGCAAATAATCTCTGTTCGAGTTGATAGGATTTGCTTCGGAAATGGTTACAGCTATAAACCTCGGAATGAGAGAGCTGATGAGCTGGAGAGGATAGCACTCTTTTAGAGAAATTCAATACTTTAGGGTATCACAATGGATCTTTATTGATCTAAGCGTGGTGATAACGTCATCAATCGCCTGCTTATCAAGCTGACCTAACCTTAGACCAATATGCAGTCGAAATAAGGATTCCCAATAATACCGCTCGTAGTATGACAAAACCACTTAATTCTGAGCAGGGTAGAGAACTTTTTGGCTTAAAAATATTTGTATATATTAAAATTAATGCCGAATGATTATGGTTAAGTTCATTAATGTAATAATACAGCAGTAATGCAAGATTTGCGTTCATAAATGTAAATACACTGCATTACTGCAGTCGGTAACTCTGTTCAAAAAAACAGTTTGACAGCTGAAATGCGATCAAACCTGCAGTCATTTTATTTCTGATGGCGCTCTGCAGGAAAATGTCAGAACAAGATTAGTAGGTAAAATAATTGAATATTTATAAAATGTTTGGCAAAAATAAAATGATATGTTATTAATAAGTTGAAATATAATATTTATACTTCATAGGAATCAATGAATGAATGAATTTGTTCCATTCAAAACATTTGAAATAAGTCCTAATAAAACATTTTTATTGGAAATTTTGAAAGAATTTTGTTAACACACTAAAAAACCAAAACCCTCGTAACTCAAAGAAAAAAATTAATTACTTCTGTCATTCTTTTTTTATAGGCGCCTACTTTGCTGACATTTATGAACTGGTTTTTGATATTGTATATCTGCCGCATTCTTGCAATAGTTTTTCCGTTCACAAATGCATTGCATGAATTTTTTCGGCATAGCTTGTGCAACTAGTTGCATTTTTGAACTCACCCTTATATCTAAGTGAGCTGTTGCGAAGAGCCTTACAATAAAATTTCAAAATAAAGACTTTTGGAAATGAAAGAAAGAATTTGTTTGTTGCTCCCAACTCTGCATAGTTTTATCCAGATTTTCATAAATCTACAATATCCATACATTTTGTAGGACTAAACTTTCCTTCGCAAATTTCATCTCAGTACCAAACTCTTCTAATATTCCTCCAAAGTCTACAACCAACTGAAATCCTATGTATACAGAAAACAAAATTGTAGAATCGTTGATATTTCACTCTCAAAAGAACAACTTCGCTTTTCTTCAATTGCAAACTTAAGTTTTTATAAGATTGCGCGGTTACACACCAAATTCTTGACTCTCAAAAACTTTGTCCTTCGAATTCGCTTAACTTATGCAAAGCAACCATCATCATGATCACCCATATTCAACCTAAACCGCTTTTTCATCCTTTTTCGTCCTTTCTGCGACAGAGGCAATGTATTTTTGTTTCTGTCCACGATTGGTATAGTTTAAGTAAACTTATAGAAATTTAAATGGAAACTATCATCGCGCCTTCTTCTTTCAAAATCCAAAAACTAAACCAACCAATTTGAAATTCTTACACCTTGGGGCAATAGTTTGCTCCAAATCGCAACCCCTTCTTTATATTACGTATATTTCTTCTTTAACTTTGGTTTGGTCTTGTTCCTATTTTATACACACGAAGGAACCACACAAAAAGCCATAAGCATACAAAAAACTTATTTCATATGAATGAGAGAGGAGCAGGAGTTCATATCACACAGCATTATTTTGGGAAACTCACGTCTTGAATCCTCCGCACGTCATCGCCACCGTCACTGTTTCCGACCTCCGGCGGTCGGTCCTGCCCGCCCTGCACAGTTGAAAAACAACAGAGGAGAAAGTACTCATCAGGCTCATGTCATGAATGATTCAAAAATGACCACCTTCTTGATGACTATGATGGGATTGTGGTTTAGGCATCCTTCCATCCTATACCCACTCTCCCCACTCCCTCCCACTTCGCATATATGCATCAGATTTAGATCCTGGAGCATCTGCATGTGGGTGTATCTATAGTTGGCTCTGTAATTTAAAGTTAACTCCACTCCCATCAAACACCATCAGAAAAAGGGGTAATAGCAGTACTCTGGATTCTGGAACACTAAAATACCTAAATCGCTGCTGGGTCTATATTAGCGAAGCAATAGCAGCAATCGCCCTTCAAGTTCGCCCATGGTTTTTATACTCGCTCGTATCTATATGGCATCTCTCTGACGTTGAAAGCACATCACATCCCATGCCATGCCTTCACTTTTAGTTCTACTCATCGTGCTCGTATGCCAGTGCCAATGCCAGTGGAGCTCCCTGCTTCATACAATGTGTAATTTCGTTTTATGATTTTTACTGATGTTGGAAGTTTCCATTTTGTGTGAGTCATTGCAAAAAAAAAAGGAAAAGGCAATGATGCTCATTTCATTTTGAGTTGTTCAATGTTCTGTTCAGTGCTTTTGCCTTGGCTGATGGTTGGCACTTTGGAATGGGCTATGAACTGGACACAGGACAGGACATGGATACAAAAGTTAAATTTGGGAGGCTTATAAGGGGAGTGAACTTTGCCTGATGGCTCGTTCGTTCATTCTTGTTTATATCGTCAATGACCTCGTCATCTGCATCCGAATCCGAATCCGAAAGCATCATCAACATAATTATCATCCCTTTCCATTGTTTTCCGTGATTCCATCATCAAAACACAAATTTCTAGGTTTTAGCCCTGGCGCATAGAAAAGTGGCCCCAATCAACTGGATACACTACAGATGCACACAGTTCATACAAAATGTTTATTATTGTGTAGGTACATTAATTTGAACTTATGTACATCACAGGATTGCCAGATTGAAAATTGGGCTAGAAGAAATTGAAAATGACAGAACAATCACAATTTTGCTCAAATTAGCCCAAATCTAAGTATCCCCATTTATTTCTCCACACATTTTCTTATAAAATAATTACAATTTGTTTACATTTCTCATCTGTTTTTATGAACAAAAAATGTGCGTCATACAAATGAATTATAAATGAAGCTGCCACATTGTTTATAGAAATTGGGCTATTTGAGCTCAAAATATGTTTTAAACTGGGCTATAGAAGTATTTTATGAAATGACAAAGCTCTATACATCCCTTTTTCTACTCTTTTATATCGGTAAGTATATAATGCATTTGGAGTGCAGTTCAGATAGAAAACTGGGCTACAAGAAACTTAGTATGACAGAACAATCACAATTTTGCTTTAAATAGCCCAAATCTAATATTGACTGATATTTTCCCCAAACACTTTTTAAGCAATAGTAACAAGTAATATTGTTACCTAATCTTTTTTTTATGAAAACGAATATCTTACCTGATTTTTAATGAAACTGAGCTATTTGAGCTACAAATATGTGTTAAACTGGGCTATTGAGCTAATTCATGCTTTGGTAACCCTGTATACATCCCCTGTCCTACCCTTTGCTTATATCTTCAAGTATATAATGCATTTTCAACTAATTCAAGTTCGCAAAGCAGGCAGGAAGGCAGGCAGGCCAGGCAAATAATCTCTGTTCGAGTTGATGGGATTTGCTTCGGAAATTTATTTAAAAGGATTACAACTCAAGCGTTTGTGAGTGAATGCACAGCACAAGCACCAGCGCATATATGTATATGTATGTATACATTGTACATTGTACAGTACACATTTCGATTAGCACTTAATTCTGTAGCTTAATCAAAGCAATGTGATCTATACAACCAAACCAACGAACGCAATGGCAAGCTTTATAGATAGAGTAGGTGCATGTACTCTATCTGCAACTAGCTACTTTCTATTCTATAGTATGTAGCCTATACGTAAAATACGATTGGACTATTGTGTTAGGTTTGGTTAATTAATAGTAATTGCGATTTACGAAGAATTACAGGATTTCGCGACTATATACTTAGAGTTGATGTGTTTTTGAACATACCCGTATATACAGTTCATAATATATACAAATTGTTACATACATATATTTAACATTAGTGATGATTAAAAATTCGTATAAGTTTAGGTTAGGTTAGGTAGGTATGTACTTTAATTGGTGGATCGTATTTAATGGATTCTAATGCAATCAAATTGCACTTCCGTTGTGATTAGACCAAGTGGTCAAACCAAAGTAATTTTTTTCTGAACCGCGCCATTTCATTTCATTTCAGTTCACTTCACTTCCGAGAAAAAAGCGATTTTACATAAATCTGTTGATTTAAAAAATGTTGACGCTGACAGCTTTAAGCAATTTCAATCTACAGTATTTATTTTTTTTTAAGTTCTGAATGCACTTAAAATAAAAAATCATTCCTTGTTTTCATAAAATATACTTGTGTATTTCTAAGCGTTTGATTTTATGTTTAAGTTTCGAAAACCATAAACTTTGTGCCATAAGGCTAGGCGCGCACATGCAACTTTAAGTTTCGAAACTGTTTGGTTTCTAAACTGAGCACATGCAGAAACCATTCTGTCGCCCATTCGAGCAACTTTTTAGTTTGTGTTTTGACACAAACTAGACAATCACCTCGAACCAATTCCTTAGTTTGTGTCACAAGGAATTATAGGCAACTGCGCGGACATTCAACTAAATAGTTCAATAATTTTCTGTAAGTGTAAGAGAGAGAAAAATTTATTCAAGGTGAATAAATGTTTCCTGTGTATTGGTTTATTTCGTTGATTACTTTCGGAGTTGCTTATGTGCATTGTGCGCGATGTTTGGGCAACTAACGATCGAACTATTTGGTTTCGAAAAAGTTGCATGTGCGCGCCTAGCCTAAGGCCAAACAACAATTTTCAACTCGGGTGTTATAGCATTTCAATAAAATGATGAGCTCTTTTTGTGCTTTATTGATTTTTTTTAATGAGTTTTTAAAAAATGTGGCAGTTTTCAAGAATTTTGAAATCGAGATTTAAATGAAACATGACATTAACATTAAAAAGTTGGTCCGCATATTCCGTCCATCTTTCTGTCTGTCCTCGCCCTTTCAAAGTAAACCAGTTGGGCCATTGAGTTAACATTTTTCAAATAAAGTTTTAGGCAGATTAGTGTTAGCCATTTTTTTAAGACTAAATATCTCAATACAAAAAATATATATTAAGTTTTTTTTTAGACATTAAATAAAATTTTAATTTTTGAAGATAAATGGTACTTGTTTTACAGGCTTGTTTCTAAACCTTAAAAAATAAAGTTACAAGTTTTTATACAGGAGCAAAATTCTTAAAACCCAGTCATTCCTTTAATTTTAAATTTATTGGCAAATATGTTTTTAGATTGTTTCATGTGGTATATGATTTTAGCAGTCTTGTAATGTATTCCAGAACGCAAATTCCGAAACAAAAGCATTTATACCACACCCTTCTATCCTGCTCCTTCCACAACAACTTTATAGGGTTCATATCCGATGATATCTAAGACGATGCCTTCACTTGTCAAATTTCTTCGTCTTCTCTTTGTTTAAGCAATCCTGGAACAGTCTGGACTTGTGATCAGATTCTTTATCTTATTAAAATATGAATATAATATTAAATATGATTAATATAAGTCTAGAGATTAAAGCGTTTTCTTCCAATATCTTCTTGTTAATTATTAAAAATAACTCGAGACTTGTCTCTCCATAGACTTGAAAAAAAAAAAACTCTATACCATTACAGAACTGCCTTCATGTTTGGAAGTGAGAACTATGCAGTCAAGTATATCGCATTTTGTTTAGCATTGCCTTGAACGAAAAACGTCCGTTTTGAGCCAAAAACTTTGATCTAAAAGTTTTCGCACCATAATTCATTTTCTTCAAAATATTTGTAGTACATTTTCAAAATCAAAAAATGTTTTGGTATTTCTTTACCAGCGATTTCTTGACAAAGTTATAATCTCAAAAACTCGCTTTATTGAAGAATTAGAACTCGATTGTGTTCCAACTCATTTCTTCATTAAGTTCTTTAGCGTTGATACTCTGATTTAGATCTCAGTGTGGGATAAAACATCGGCTTATTAGACCCTCAAGTCTTACGGTTTAGGAAATTTGAACTCCGTTTTGAAGTGTTTTAATTTTTTTTAAATGAAGGGGTTCCAATAATCAATTAATATTGTTACATTATTTAAATTAATACCATCAGAAGTTTGAAAGTGCAATAATAATATATCATTCGAAAATTAAATCATGGGCGCGGACAATTTCAGTTCACAACAGTTTTCGAATAAAAAATATGATTTTTGACATAGAAAAGAGTTTTGCACTTGCATTTTAATTTTGTATATGAAAATTTTGAACGTTGTACGGAGACCTATACCTAATATTTGCAGTCATTATGACCATGAACCTTAAGACATCACAAGAGAACATAAAAGCTTTGGACAATATGTCAGAAAAACAACTTCATATCCACGAACATTTAAATTAGAGTTGTCTCACCCTCTTTTTCCGTTATTTTAACGGTGTATGCTCTAGAGAAATAGCCAGTTGCATTCCTCCCCTTAAACAGATCAACAGTAATACTCGCGCTTCTAGGTATTTTCATCAAGATACCCTCGATCCCAACTTCGGCCGTACTGTCAAATACAGAGATTCGTTCTTTAGCCGTACTACGCGAATGTGGAATGCTTTGCCACACTCTGTCTTTCCCAGCCATTGAAATATTCAGGAATTCAAAATCGATGAGCACCGACACCTCCTTTCAACCCCTCTCTCCCTTTCCTAGTGCTCACACCGTGTCTACATAATGCTCTTGACTGCGCTTATTATATTTGGTCATATTTTTTGTCGAAAAACGATATAAATGTCAATGAAATTTTTTTCTTCGAATACAATTCTCGTTACTCACTGAATGTCCCAAGTCTAAAGCATCTTGCACATGAGCAACGAACTGCGAACTGCGAACTGTGGATGTTCGCATATTTTGACTTTTCTTTCACATGAGCTTTTATTTCTATTCGCAGGTAGCGACGAATTGTCAACCCTTTTCTCCATATTTTCCTCAGCCATCATCTTTCACACTAAAACAAAACAAGAGTGGTATAATTTTGAGGTTAAGTTGAGCGCGAACAATTTATTCGTTGCAGTGTGGATGGTATGTGGAACGCGAATAGAGTTTGACAGTTCGCAGCAATCACACTGCAATTCGTTACTAGCAAATTGTTTTTACAAAATTCTCTTGTTTTAGGGAACAAAATGCAAATTTTATTATCCTAATATTAGTGTCAATTGGTTTCTTATAATTTAAATGTGTTTTTGTGTGGAATTGACTTTTTGAAATGTGTAAAATCACGTTTGTTCGTCCATTCGCAGTTCGCAGTTCAATGCTCATGTGCAAGGCACTTAATTCGCCACCGTGACGCTTTTACCCACGCGACCCGCTACGGTGATCATAGAGACACAAAGTCAATGGTTGTTACAATTAATTCCAAATTGTTTACCAAAAAATCTAACCTTACAAACAGTCAATAATTTGTTAATAGAATGTAAGAATTTAATGTCAAAAAATCCTGCCGGGTGCTATAAAAGTAGTAATTTATTCGTTACAACTTTTTTTTTTAAACTGAGATTTAACACCTTACATCTCAATAACATCAAGTTGTAAAATAATTACAGAATCTGAAGAAATTCTCGAGTTTCAAATATTTAAAAAAATATAAATCCAGATTTATAAGAATGAGTTTTAAAAAGATCAAGGAATAAGTATTTTAATTTTAGAAGGAGGCTGATGGTAACATTGTTAACATTAAATTATATCTTACAAAATCGGGTGTGTTCAATAAAAATGTCTATGAAAAAACTTTAAAGTTAAACCACAATGTATATGATTATTTTGTATTCAAGAAATGTTTACAATGTAGTTTTTTCTTTGAGTGTTAAAAAACGGGACGTTAGCTGCCCTTTTGGAGCAGTTAATTTTATGTCTGATATGCAATACAACTTTGAAGGTGACTCATTTTGACGTTTTATCATTTATTCTCTCCCCCACTACTATTTAGAAAAAAAATAAAAATGAAATTCTAACCTCACTAACTTGTCTTTTCTTTGCTTCTTTTATAATATAAGAATGAGAAAAATTGATTAGACGTCAAAACGAGTCCAAAAAGAAAACTGTCAATAAAATTATGGACTTGTTCGTTTATTTTGAATTTTTCCGATTTTCTGAACTTTTTTTAATACAAACTCCGGATAAGTCCGAACAAAAAACAAAACTGACAGAATTTTCGAACAAAAATCAGAGAAAGTCATAGGATTTTCAGAATTTCAGAGTATAGTATTTTATGTCAAGAAACTTCAATTTGAAACTGTAAATAAAATTAATTTTTAAATAAATTTTAAAGAAAAATAAATTTATTTTCAAAAATACTTTATAAATTAAATTTCTAAATATTTGTTTTTCTCTTTTTCTTTCAGGCATTTAAAAATCAATAACAAAATGGAAGCCTAGCATCGACTTATTAAATTTCAAAATCACAACAAAAACAATTAATTATAGCCAAATAATATTGTATAGGCACTTTTGCTGCCTTGATACTCCTTTTATTATTATTATTTCCTCAATGCAATTTATGAAAATTGTTATCATTCAATAGTTAGAACAACAATATCAACAAAAAAAAAAAGAAAAAACCAACCACTTTTCTGAAAAGACAGAATCAAAACATACATTCCAGTTTCAACTTCAACCACATTTCAAGCACAGCATAACCCATCACTAAACACAACACTACAAAAACATCATCTCAAGGACCCAGAATAATTCTATTTCGATAAACTGGAAACCCAACAGAATTTCCTGCAAGTAGTTTTACGAAATGGCTGGCATAAACATTAAGGTAAGTGTTTTTGTCTTATTTGTTTAAATAAATTGAAGACCAAGGTCAATTTGTTCTTTATTTAAATTAAAAGTAAGTATATTAAACCTCAATCTTTGTATAAATGTTACACAAGACACATAAGACTACTGTACTGATGTTGTCTTTAGCAGCTTACCACAGAAGATGGCTTTTGAAAAGCATCAATATTATCTTCAATGATTTTTAAAGGGGAAGAGAAGGTCCTTTTAACTGTGTGAATGTCTGAGTCTTATCTCAGTCAAAAAGCCTGGTTAACCATATCAAATGTTTTTGCCATATAATCTCCACTTATATGCAGAACACTGCACAGTGCACATTGCACATCCTTGAAAATGTTTTCTCTATGTCTCTCAAAAACTCAAAGGATCCTCTTGTCTTCGTGTTTAACGATGACGATGATGATGATGATAATGCACATTTATTTACATTGCAAATAATTATTTTGTTGGTGAATTTAACAATTGTATTTGTATTTCACTTCTTGTAATATTGAGGCATGCATTTTGTTAAGGTTTTGTTAAGGAGCACAGAATTCCAAGGAAAGCCACGACCATTCTGCATGAGAGGGAACATAAAGGACTTGCTGACATCAAAAATACCACTTTAACCAGAGGTAGGGGTGGTAAGATTAGAAAGTTGTTAACTCTGAGTTGGAGGAGCAAAGCGAAGAAAGCAAAACCTCAGCGCCTCAACCTCAGCTTCAGTGTTTCTAGAACTGAAGAGACGCACAAACTAAACCATATCCACACACAAAAGGAAGTTCAACTACTGTCGGAATGAAACAATGAAACAGTTTACAGAAACAGAAACAGGAGCAGGATATTCTATTTCCATACTGCACTGCAAGCAAGTCCTTGCTGCATGCATCATCACTGATGGTATTTGCCTATGCATGGGAAGGGAGGGAAGGATTGCGATGTTTGTATTCCGAATAACAGGTATTCCTTAAATGGAATGAAAATAGAAAGATACCGTCCTTTCGTCCTTTCAGTCTTTCGTTCTTTCGTCCTTTTTTATTTTGTTTTTGAGGTTAATGTTTGCCGCACTTAATCGAATTTCAAATGAGAACATTTGTATTGGGCGAATATACACAATCTCCAACGATTGGAGCGTATCGTAAATAGAGCCTGGTCGAGTCGATTCGATTCGACTTGAGTTGAGTTGAATCGAAGCAGATTACAAGAATTGTGTGGTTTGTCCTTCACAACGACTACAACGACGCTTAGGACTCTCTGTGCTACGTGCTGTTATATTCGTGCACACTCAAAGCAAAGAGTATATCCTTAATGATTTTGTGGTGATCAGGAAGAAAGTTACGCTTTAACTCGTAGGTAGATAAGGTATACAAAAGTTGTATAATGTAAGAGGCTTTTTTGTAGGAAAGATTTCTATGGAAGCATATTTTGAATATAAAAGGCATCGCATTGAATCTGAAAACTGAATCTTTTTGAAATTTAGATAAGGAGAAAATCAATTGAACATAAAGTTTTTTGGTTGCAATAAAACTTTGTTTGTTGCAACATAAAAAGGGAAAATGTATAGGCATGAAATCTGAAGAATCTTTTGGTCACAACTCGTTTAAGATAGTTACAGGAAGTTATAAGTTTTTAAAGTTTTGATTTATGATGGGTTTGTGGATTTACTTAAAGGAAAATAATATTGAAGAGGACTTCAAAATCTTTGAACCAATAAAAGTAGTTTGAGAATCAGAGATTTTGTCAATGGTGTCTGATGATGTTAATGTTTTAAAATGAATATTTCTATTTTTTAAACCATAGAACTTACTATATGAAAATTCTAGAAAATGAAGTAGATTAAAAAAATATTTAGTTAAGTGTCAAGGTGATGAAGCAACAATTGATGATGAAAGTAAATTTTTGACAATAAATTGGACGTACATTTGTGGATAAACGTTTCAAAATTATTTTCCAAAGATAAAAACAACTTTGTCCTGAAAAAGAATCAAACTATAGAAAGCTTTTGTTACGTTATCAATATGTTTCCAATGTTTATGTGTTGTTGGTCTTGACATGAAATTCTTTTTTACGTGTGAACCTAAGAAATAAGCCGATCAGCTACCGAAATTGATTTTATAGTTCAAATTGGAAAAGGAACCAGAATTTGTTTGTAAAATAAGCCAGAAATATTGGTAATTATGCCAGAAAGGAATTGAAAGAATCCAAAATGAATACAAGGTCAGACAATTAAGAGAAAAAAAAGAAAGAAAATTAGAAATTTTGTCAGAAACATTTTGTCTTATTTCCTAGAAATTTTATATGAACAATTGTCTGCATTTTTATTCAAAGAAAATTCTGGCTTATTTTCGTTTGACGGAATTTTGTTTATGTGAAGAGTTTTTTGGATTTTGATCAAATGAAAATTGTGACATAATTTCCGGGAGTCTTTTGATCTAATAGCTTAATTTTTTAAAATTCTTTTTGGAAGTTATGATAATCAGCCGTTTTTTTTTTAATTTGAACATTTTTAAACGTTAAAATGCCCCTAGAATCTAAATACATGGTTTTTGGTGAAGTGTCCGTGTTGTTGATACCTTTGTTTGTCAGAGTTATCTCAAGAACTTGCGGAGTAATCGACTTCAAATTAATTTTGTTTAAAAAAAACTACTGAACGAACTTTGAAAAAAAACTTTAGCAATTTAAAAAAAGTGTCAAATTTGGTTCACCCCAAATGTCTAATTAAACGATTACGCTGGAGACTTCAATTAAGACATTTAGTTCTAATATATGTTTCGCCCGAAAAATCTTTTACTCGTAATATTTTTGGTAGCTTAGATCTTAAAATCTATCAAGAGTTTCGCCAAAATTATGATTTCACTTCGAATGTAGAACTGACAATTCAAAAAATTTGCATATTCAGAAAACAGCTCTCCAAAAACTGTTCCGTCTCTTTTTGAAAACAGAATATAAAATCTGAACCAACTGTTTTTCTTTAACACAAACAAAAGTTTAACATAAATAAGTTGTTGCAATTTCTGTTGAAGTTATGGCCACTGGGTGCCTTGATACGACTTTTAATCCTTCTTTAATCGATTTCCTTGGAAAAAGGAAACTTTTTGAGTAAACGGATATAAAAGTTTTGAAACATGGTGTCTTAAATTGTTCAGCAAATGAGCGAACCTAACTATCTGAATTTTAATTTTGAAAATCGGGCTTGACAAGTTGTTGAATTTTTTCTAAAAAAATAAAAATCAACAAGCAAGTAAATGGGAAGGGTGATTTTTTAAAAGCTATAGGAAAGTTTTTCAAAACAAAAAATCATAAAATTCAGAAAAATGCATAAAATCTTTATTTGAATCGATAGTACGGTCCTTATAATTCAATGTTTGAAGATTATTTCATGCAAATGTTGACCTTGACTGCACCTCAAATCGTCCATCCGCTTAGTCCAATTTTGGCATACTCTTTCCAACATTTCGGCCGGTATCTCACGAATAAATGCTTCAAAATGTTGTCTTCCAATGCGTCAATTGAAGCAGGCTTGTGTGTATAGACATCAGCTTTAACATAGCCCCACAAAAAATAGTCTAAAGGCGTTAAATCGCACGATCTAGGCGGCCAATTGACCGGTCCCGAACGTGAAATAAAATGTTCACCGAACTCGCCTCTCAATAAGTGGCATGTGGCAAGTCAAGCTCTTGCATTTTGGGCAAACAATAGTTGGATATCATCTCACGGTAGCGCTCACCATTCACAGTTACGTTACGATTTGCTTCATTTTTTAAGAAGTGCGGTCCAATGATGCCACCAGCCCATAAACCGCACCAAACTGTGACTTTTTCTGGATGCATTGGTAACTCTTGCAATGCTTCTGGCTGATATTCACTCCAAAATCGACAATTCTGCTTATTTACGTACCCATTGAGCCAAAAATGAGCTTCGTCGCTCGCTGGAAGAAGCGCGCGATGAACTTTCTTAACAGAACACTCATTTTGATAATAAAATTCAATAATTTGCAAGCGTTGTTCGTTTGTAAGACGATTCATGGTTAAATTATAGACAAAACTGAAGATGTTTGACAGTGAAACAAAACACGAAACGTACGTCAGCTGTTAAAACCAGTGTTGCTAAAAAGATAATAGCTAAAATACCCATTTGTTTTTAGAAAAGAATATTCTTTAACTTTTGTTTCCTGTTCATTCAGAAAAATAGTGTGAATACTGCCTTACATTGTTTATTCCTTATTCCAATGCGTTGAATTATTAAGCTATCTCCATTTCAGAATTAGCATTTTAATAAAATATTTCAGATGTACCACAAGGCAGTCATATGGGGCCACATCTTCTTCCTTAGTGATTTATTGCAAACAATACCCTAATCACGCTAGTACCCGTAGCGTGATGGTTAGTGCGTTGGACTGTCATGCAAGGGGTCTTGGGTTCAATCCCTGCCTGTTCCACCTAACTTTTTTCACGGGTACTGCCTCTTGTGAGGAAATGACAAATCCTCCAAGAGTAATTCTTGTCATGAAAAGTGCTTTCTCAAAATAGCCGTTCGGATTCGGCATATAAACTGTAGGTCCCTTCCATCTCTGAAAACACTACTCGCACACAGGAATGGTTGAGAGTTGTAAGTCACTAGGCCCTGGTTTTTCATGGACTGTTGCGCCACCTAATTTATTTATTTTTTAATACCCTAAAAAACTGTGTTTTACCCAATATACATGATAAAGAGCTCACAGAAAAAGTCTAAGTCTTCATATCCATTGTTGAAACAATTAGATTTAGACCGCTTGAGTAATAATTAACGTACATACGTCATTAATATAACATTTTAAGCCTAGTACATACTTGTGAACCATCTCGTGAACCCATACAAATTTCGGTTTTTGGTTCACCCGTGAACGTGCTCGTGAAGCTGAGTGGAGAACAAAGTGGAGAGTTTTCGTTCACGGGCAATTCACGTGCAAAATGTACGGGAACTGTTGGTGAAGCTTTGACATTTGGTTACAAAAAAAAAGTACAGTTTTCAATTTGTACTGAATACTGATACTGATTCCTCATTTAAAGTTTGTGGCTGCTTTTTGCGTGGTTTAAAAAAAAAAGTTAAAATGGATTTATATGAAATAGAATACAAATGTTCACAACGTGTATTCACAACTGTGTACCAGTGAGCAATGTCAAAAGTTCACTTTCTCCACTGGCGAACGTTCACTTCACGAGAAAGTATGTACTAGGCTTTATAGATAATTTTTCTATCTACAGGTTGTTCAAAGATCATTGTGTGAAAAAAGAGAGTTGCTAGAGCCTATAAATAAAACTCTCCACCAGAATTAAGCAGTGTGGGCATTTTTTCAAAGTAAATATCTGATTTGTCTGTAACAAAATATTTTCGAGCAAGTGTAAGCATTCTGTACTGCAGAACAGAAAATTCAACTAAATAGTTCAAGTTTTTCTCAGGGCAGTCAAGTAACGCCACATTTTATTTCTATATGAATTATTTCTAATGCATTAAGTACTTTTAGCAGAACTTAAGCAAATAGAAGTATTCAGCACTGCAGCTAAGAAATATTTGACATTTTAATAAAGTTTTTTCAAGCGTACCTTAAGGCAGGTATATTGGTCCACTTCTTTTTCTACTGTCATTTATTTTTGCTGTTAAAAATATTTTAAGCAAGAATTTAAACCACCAAACATTCTAAATATCATTCGAAGAAACTTATAACAATGACAGATATTTTGTATAAAATAATTACTGGCTTAAGTTGGTAGATGCCACGGTCTTTTTGTGTATAAGTTCATATTATCGATTTATGTCTTAGTATACACACTGACTCCTTCCACTATGATAAATCACATCATTATAAGAAAAAGTGGATCGATATAACGCTCCCTGAGTGCACAAATTTTGTAATTAATTCATTACCGAATTTCAGTATATTACAACTCTTAAAAGGGTTAATTGTAACTTACACCATCTATGAGAAAGTAGGTGGAAACCACGCCCCTTAATAATTCGATTTTTTTTTCTTTCTTTGCGCCACAAGACTTATACCTTTGTGCGGAACTTCAAGACTCTACAGTATTGGGAAGTATATCATATGATTTTGATGATCGGTGTAAAATTACAATATCTTACAGTGGGTAGTTAAAAAGGAAAAACGGACGGAATTCTGACTGAAAATCCCACAAATTTAAACAGGAAATGAAAAAATTGCTCAGGAAACACAAAAACCAAAACTCATTTGAAAAAAAATCTTTAAATTAAGTTTTTAGAGACAAAAAAAGGTTTAAAATCTCGATTCAAGTTTGCATTTACTTTGCCTCCAATTTTCATAAAATGCTAGGTTTACACTTTTTTACAACGGAAACGGCTTTCCCTTAACAACACATCCATTCTTTTCCTTAGGCTGTGATATTCCATATCCGGTCCACTATAAAAATAAAAAAAAATAAAAAAAAAGAATATTAATAAAAATAAAGCTCTAGATATGCCTTTACCTATGTATCTCTATAGATACTTATACTATACTTTTGCAGGGAGAAACAAGGTACTCTCAAGCCCTTTTTTTTACCTGCGAACAAAATAAAAAAACACAACACAAAACGAAAAAAAAAATAAAATAAAATCCCACTTCGTACATTTTATTTGCCTCGGCAGTTTTATTTTTTAATCAAAATGTCCAATAATCTCTTTCAACCAACAAAAATAAAATTCCAAAATAAAATTAATCAAAATCCGTTTAAAAGTTAAAACAAAACAAAAAAACGGAAATACTGAAAAAAGAAAATATTTTTAATTGAATTAAGGATTATTGACAATAATTCCATTGGGCCATTTACAATAAATCTGAAAAAACATCTAAGCTCTTTGAGTGCACCGCATTTTTTGGTAGGTCCTCGTAATACACTCCATCAACATATCAGATCGGCGGCGGTGGCGCTGCGGTCAGCGGCGCGGCGGCGGCTTCAACATCATCATTTGGCTGAAATCATTGTAAGGTATTAAGTATATTCGAAAAAAAAGGTTTTTTCCTGTTTTTGTCCAGTATCCTTGATTTCGACCATCGATTTCAGAAAAATAGGACGATTTGTGGAAAGTGGGAAAAAAGTTAAGAAAATTGCGAAGTCTGACCAACCATCAGAAGACTCATTACAAAAGCTTTGACTGCATTTACATTTGATAAGAGGACAATTTTTAGAGAGAGAGATAGAAAGTGTAGTCAAACAACCATTCCCATTTTCTATCCTTTCCCTCGCTGTACCTATGTATGGGAAAAGGATGCACATCCATTTTGTGCCATTAATCCCTTTATGAGTGTCCGTCCGCATTGAACTTAGGTTTTGGGTGCAGTATACTGTGTGTTTTTAGTCAGCAGAAGCAGCTTTAGAAGCCCAACAGCCATTATGTCCAGTCCATCTCTGATGTGTGTGTTCCTAGTTGCTGTTCATGTTCATGTTCATAGAATTCTTCTCCAGGACGAAGATGAGGTAGTTATGCGAGTATACGAGGACATAAGATATACATACCTATACTTACTTGCCTGTCTGACGATGCGATTCGATGCTATGCGATGGAAGCCTTTTAATGGCTGTTTGGCTGAATGTGCTTGTGCATCCCTGTGCACAATATTGTAAAGAGCACACATTTTACTGCGGAAGTTCCAGTTTGATATTCTATTGCATTTTGCCGGAAGTGCACAAGTTCATTGACGATGAAGCAGATGATATTCCTGATGATGCAGATGATGACGACGACGACGATGATGATGACAAGAACAGTTGAATGGGTTTTTGCTGTTAAAATTTAACATTTCATCATCATTATCATCAGGAGATAAGGATGAAGGATCTCATATGTCCAGGTCCACCGTATTCACATATCCTTTTGCTTATACTCGTATGTAGCTCATAGTGTCTTGCATTCAACTACTATGCTCTGAATAGCTGTGTGTGTGTGTGTGTGTGTGTTTTGTGTCTGAATAACTAAAACTTTGGTTATAAAATTTAGCTGATCAATTTTTTCTCCGTCGTCGTAGTCGGTCGTCGCTCGTCTTCTTTGTTTATAACAATTGGCTTGGCGCAAAGAAGATAAGTCTAAAAACATCATAAAAGCCAAACAATAGAAAGACGAATATTATGATTTTATGATGCTGATGCTGATGCTGATGCTAATGCTGATGCCGATGCCATGCCGCAGTGAAAACATGTTACTTTGTTTGTTGAATTTCCAGGAAGGAAACGATATTTACATATTGTACATATCTGAAATCATGAATTTTTGTTAGGTAATGGCTTCTGCTTCGAAAACAGAGGAAAGAGAAGTTTATGTTCATGATATTATGGAAAAATCATTTCTCCGATAATGTTTTTCATTTGTTAACTTTGTACAAAATTCAAAATTTCTTTAGGAAATCAAAAATAAGCTTTCTTGACATTTTGTTTCAATATTTCTGCAAAAAGAGAATGTTGCACAATCTTCGAATGTTGGATAGAATTTTCTAACAAGGAAATGATTTTGAAAGAAATGTTAGTGTTCTTCAGTAGGAATCGTTATCGCCTGTTTGAATTTTTGACGTCCAAATCTCGCTGTTTGTAATATTAAAACATTCAAAGTTAAGAAAATTGAGATATATACTGTGTAGCTTCGAAAAAAGTCCTCATATTTTGAAAAGGTGACAAAAGGTTTACTCAGGGTTGGAGGGGGTTTTTAAAAGGGATCAAGCAAAAACTTGTTTGCAAACTACCCCACTTTTTTCTTACATTCGATGCATTTTGAGAGAAAAGGTCGAAAATATTTTAATGTAGTTCATTTAGTCTAACAAAATGTTATAAAATCGCATTTTTCGTTGGGGAGTTGTATTATATTGTGTTATGTTTAGAAACAACATTGTTTTTAGAGTGAAAACGTCAGGAAGAAAGCCAGGAAAACGTCATTGTCTTGAAAAAAGTATTTGTTTTTGTTCAAGAACTCCCAAAAAGTTTATTTATTCACTAAATAGTCTGAGAATATTATATTTTGAAGACAATTCAATTATCTGTAAAATGATAAATGAATTAGTTCTTAACTTATAGCGGTCCAAAGTTCAATTATTTTGTCGTCAAGATAGGGGATTCTAGGTATGTGTACCTATCACAAACCCTCTTTTACGGAGTGATCACATATTTGACATCACCAAAAATGATGCTTAGTTTTAATGCTTCCTCCGACGACGATGAAAAAAGTGTTTTACCCCTTCTGATCTGGTTATAATTTTCAAAGCTTTTATTCGTATAAAACTAGAGAATAATATCTCATATCTGTTTTGGTTCCTCAATAATGTACTTAAATCTTACATGTTTTTTTTTTTATAATTAGCAAACACTAAAAGGGTTTTGTATACTTATACCTTTAATATGCCAAAGACACAGTGTGAGCATTAGGAAAAGAGGGTAGGGTTAGATAGGAGGTGCCGGTGTACATTGATTTTGAATTTCTGAATATTGCAATGATAGGGAAAGATAGAGCGTGGCAAGGCATTCCACATTCACGTAGTATGGCTAAAAAATGAATCTCCGTTTTTCATAGTACGCCCGAAGTTGGGCTCAAGGGTAAACGATTCCTAGAAGCGCGGGTATTACGGTTAAAATGTTTAAGGGGAGGAATGCAGCTGGCTATTTCACTAGCATAAACCGTTAAAATAACGGTAAAAAAGGGTAAGACAAGAAATTTTACGACGATGTTCGAGCGACGTAATCGTGTTGATGATGTTAATGTCACCAATCATTTTAAAAGCTCTTCTTTGAATACTGTCCAAGAGGATTAAATAAGTTACTGGAGCACCAGCCCAGAGATGAAAGTTATATTCAAGTTTCGGACGTTTATAGGTTTTATAGCTTGTAGCCAGATCAGACGGAGAGAAAAATTTCTTGCATCTTCTCAAAAAACCTAGACAACTTGCGCTTGCGGCATTTTTGGCGACATCGCGTATGTGATCGCTCCAAAAAAGGTGGTTGCTGATGCACATTCCGAGGATGTCAAGATTTTCAGTTTCGTTGATGCAAGTGCCACTCATAGATAGTGGCAAAGAGGGTATATCTCGCTTTAAAGATACAAGGCAGCATTGGGTTTTCGAAGCATTTAATTCCACACGGTTTTTTATTCCTGTGTAGATCGGAATTTAATGAGCTTATTATAATTTGCCGTTGCAGTTCCACATCCGAAGAGGAGGGTTGTGAGGCTGGAAACGAATATGAAAAGCTAAGAGTGCTATCGTCAGCGAAACAATGTATTGGATTAGAAGTAACAGACAGGAGATCATTTATAAAAATGACGAAAAGGGTTGAAGACATTTACTACCTTTGAACACCTCCTCTTATCATTGTTTTATGGCTATTTTCATAAACAACACTCTATCAAAATGTCTAGTTGCATTCCTTCGCTCAAACAATTCACCCGTAATACCCGTATGTCTATGAATGCTCCATTAGTTTACTTTTGAGCTCAATTTTGGATGTACTGTTGAGTACAGGGATACTTTCTTTAGCCCCACTACACGAATGTGGAATTCTTTACCATGCTCAATATTTCCCACTCATTATAATGTGAAGACATTCAAAATTAATGTGTATCGATATCTTCTTTCTAATCCTGTCATCCCTTTCTTAGTGCTCGTACTGTGTTTAATCATTATAAGGGTACTCATAATCTTCCTTGAGTTTGCGCACAATATAAAAAAAGTAAGATTTGGACTTTCGGGAATGGAGCGGACCTACAGTTTTAAGCCGAATCCGAACGGCTTATTTGAGAAAGCACTTTTCATGACAAGAATTGCTCTTGGAGAATTTGTCAATTCCTCGCAAGAAGCCGTACCCGTGGAAAAACTTTAGATGGCAAAGGCAGGGATTAAACCCAAGTCCTCTGGTATGACAGTCCAACGCATTAACCATCATGCCACAGGTACCTCCATTCCTGAAAAACATCATTCACACATGAATGGTTGGAGTTGTAAGTCACTAGGCCCTAGTTCTCAACGGACTGTTGCGCCACTTAATTTAAATAAACTCTTTATCATAAACTACCTGCGACCCATGGCGTTACTCGCATGCTTTACTTTAGACAAAAATTGGTTGGGATAAAGAAGGCTATAGTGTTGCGGACTTTTTGTTTAGAACTATTAAAGGGAACAATTCTGTAATACATTATTAAAAAAAAACTTCATCCGTTTTAGCAGTGCACGTAGAGGATGCTCTCAGAAGGGAAAAATATCTTCGATTTTGAATCATTCTTTATTGTCTTAGTAAGATGTTGTATAGCCTATAGCCTTTTTCGATAAATGGGCCATCTAACACTGAAAGAATATTTCAAATTGGACTATTAGTTCCTGAGTTTAGAGCGTTCAAACAAACAAACAAACAAGCAACAAGATTTAATCAGCTGTATAATATTAGTAAAGATGAAATGGCAAACCATCCTGAGCATAAAACTTCGAAAAAAGTAATGCCAGATCGAACATCACACGTCTTAAAAAACACCTTCTATGTTATTGCCTCGAAAATAATTGTATCCATCGAAGAATACTGTGTTTGACATTTGGTAAAATTTTTAGAAAAATCAAAATGCAAAACTCACTTTCGAATCAAAAATCTCAGCAATACAATCAAATTTTGAAATCAAACTTATTTTATCATATACAACATATTGTTGTTAACTTTTTTGTATCTTACACAAAATGTTGTCATAAATTTTTTGTTAAATTTTTAGAAATATTGACAGGCGAACACGAATGGGAAGTTATCAGTGCACATCACATCGCAGCCCTTTTTCATTTTAAGTATCATACATATGTAGCTTCTTTTTCACAATGGAATAAACACTAATTGATTTCTCTTAAATACTCTTTTTGTTAAATATTAAAACAAAACCTTTTATTAAAAGACAATAACTAAGAACACCACATGCAAACTCTTCTACAGGAATACGGTCTTGTTCCCAATTCGACTTCTACAAGAATTAGACCTTGTGAAAAAAAGAAGAAAACGATGTAAGACTGGTTTTAGTCCATTTTTTCAGAATGTTCTAGTTTCTTCCCTAGACATTGAAACGAAGTGAAAAATAATAATGACTCATTTAAGTCGAAAAGTAATTTTAAAAAGATCAACTGATATACATACATAAAGCTTGCTGGAAATGACCAATGTCTCCAAAAAAAAAAATTAGGTGGCTCAACAGTCTATAGAGAACTAGGGCCTAGCTAGTGACTAAAACCTCTTAACCATTCTTCTTGCATGCGAGTCATGTCAGATATTGAGGGGACCTACAGTTTTTATGCCAAATCCGAACGTCTGATTTAAAAAAAAAAAACACTTTTTCGTGACAAGAATTACTCTTGGAGGATTTGTTACTTCCTCGCAGAGGCAGTACCCTTGAAAAAACTTTAGGTGGCACAGGCAGGAATTGAATCTAAGACCTCTGGCATAATAGTTCTATATGCACTAACCTTCACTCCACAGGTACTTCTGTCCCCAAAGGACTTTTTAATAAATTCTGAACTTGGCAAAACAAAGTTCCTGAAAAATTGTTACTATTTGCTAGCAGATTGCTGAAATTTTTCTGCTAGATTAAAATTTCAATGTTCGTAATCCGTGGACCTTGACTAAATTCAAAATCAATTCTTTAACATTTATAAAAGAAGAAATTCGAACTTAAATATATAGTGATATAGTAATTTTTGTTCTTCTTAAGATAAAAGAAGATTTCTTGACTTATTATCTCCAAAAAAGAAAAGATACGGAAGAATTTTTAAATGTCACCATCTGTTCTATTAAGTTTTAACTTTTCTCATTAATCATGTGGTTTTTGATAAAAGAGAAAAACCCTTATAGCAACTTAAATTGTCGACGAAGCACGACACTATAAGAAAAACAGGGTTAGGGGTTGGAAGAACATTGATGATATACAATTCAATAAATCTCATTCCTTATTTTTGTTTTCTCAAACATCTAATCAAAAAAATCAGTCAACCTTTCTTTTTCTTTAAACTCCAAACAACCCCTTTCCCTTAATTTTGTTTTTGTAACTTTCGCTATAGCTTTTTAGAGTTATAGGACCATTTTAGTCCTTGTGATGCTTATAAGATTAACCCAACGATAATAAAGTTATTTTGAATTCTTTCATGGAAATTTCTTAACCCCCGCCGCCGCTTTAACACATTTGTCAATATTGCGGCTACAAGATACAAGTAGACCTGTCAAACGTTAACACAAAAACAACTGAGAAAAGCAAGAAAAATAAAAGAAAACCAAAATCATACAACAGAAAAGAAAAGGAAGAAAAATCTCGTATTTTCCTATCTTAGATGTCATTTTGCTTGTTTTCCCCCTTAATCCCCCGCGTTTCGCGTTTCATTCATCCACGTCCACCAAGCAAACACGAAGAAAAAAAATTCCAACCTCAAAACAACTTGAGCAAATATTTAGATTTCTTTCAAGTCATACAACTGAACTGAACTGAACCATCATCTCGTCATACAACAGGCAAGGGTTAAGGACCGTGCGTCGCTCGACGTCGTCGTTGCTCATCATCGTCGTCAACGTCAACGATGTCATAGACATTGGTTCTGGTTGTGGGTCGTCCTGTCCTGGCCCTTGTTCTCGTCCTCGTCATAGAAAACTCGTGGTTCGTATTGTATGCGTTTAGAAGGAACTTTTATTTTTCTCCTACTGACTGTCTTCTTCAAACATCGCAAATCCACATCGCATCACATTCAAGCCATGAGCCAAGCCAAACCAAGTCAAGCCAAGCCAAGAGCTAGAGAGATAAACATGGTGGTGGTGTTGGTATACCTACTGTACCTACTGATGATGGGTGTCCATGAAAAGCTACAAAGTTCCTTATCCAGAAAGTGAGAGATAAAAACATCCTAGGCCATACATTTACTCGTATGTTTGTTTGTTTGTAAGGATATAATATTATAGTGGAAGTGGAAGTCGAGTGGAGTGTATATAGTCAAACTGACAATTTATGTTTCGTCCTTTTTTCGTTTATATTCATCCTTTTTTGTACCGGAAACATGAACACAAAACATTATGGGACATGGGTTTTAAGTATTTTTGTGTGGTGTGTCCTTTTACAACGGTTTTTAGATAATGCACGACGCGATGGCGATGGTGAAGGCGATGGAGATGGCGATGGCGATGGCTTTGGCTTCCATGAACCCGGATTTTAACCCTTGTACGCTAATTTTTTATTCATAGACAAACGCCAGTGGTTCATTATGGTTTTGTCTTCTTTTCTGTTTTCATTTTTATATTCAACGACAAGTCCTTTTTATGTTCCTATATATAATGAAGGTTCTGATGGTTCACTGGTACACTGCGGCGTCGTTGGCGACGGCGGCGCGGCGGGCGGCGGCGGCGGGCGGCGGCGGCGGTGGTACACATGTACTAAATCCTGCGTTTCTCTCTCTCTCTCTATTCTCTAAAGTGGATCTTTCTTGAGCTTAGGGAAAGGGTATAGAGTATACCTATCGTATATCCTGCCTCATTGTTATGCCAATGGGCCCAGGAAGGATCGCGGCAAATTTTGAATTTGAATGAAACAACAATTCGATAGAATGTAATGATATTATTGACCCCGTTTTGCGCCTTATAGGTACACCACATTACACATTACACAACCATATATACAGCACTTAAGTTTTCTGTATAGAGCTGGGGTTTTTACAAAAAAAAAGGATAAATAAGGCATAAGATATTTCTTTATTTATAGAGGATAGGTATAGAAGTATGCCTTCTTATATGTACGTTTTCTAGGAGCAGGAGCTATATCAAACGTGCTTACGATAAGAAATTGTTCGTTTTAAACGATTATTTTTTCTGATACGATTGATGTTTTTTTTTGTTGTACTAAAGATTCATAGGTTTTGGCTAAAGCTGATAAAGATATGAGCAAATATAATGTATTGTAAAAACGGAAGTTGATTTTGTTATGAGGTTTGGATGAAAAAGAAGATTTTTTTCACAAAATTTTTTTATATTAAGTTTTTAAACGTATGTATGTAAGTATTTAAATTCAGGAACATGGCTACTACATCAAATAATATAAGTACATAAATAGATAAATTCGAAAACTCAAGGAGTTCAGATTTGAAATTAGAACTCTAACTCATTTCTTTAAATTGTTTAAAAACCTTAGAACTTCACTGTACAAAATTGTTTAAATTAGAATTTTGAAAAGCACTTGTTAAAAACCAATAAATACATTTTGGCTTAGTAGCATATTTGAATATTTTTAACGATCTAGGTAACGAGGCAATCACATATGTATGTGCACGAGTTTCTTCAGCTAGTAGTTATCATTGAGAAGAAATATTAGTTCCTGACTAAAAATTTCTTCACAAAGCTCTTAAATAGGAGCATTTCGATTCCGTAGCTCTTGGATAAATATTGGAGCTTAGATTTTGAATTACTCGTATTAAGAATATTTCTTTCATATCTCAAACTGAGATTTAAAGAACTCCAATGGCTTAACCCGTGACATGATGATTATAACTTTGGACTGTCATGCCAGAAATCTTGGGTTTGATCCTTGCCTATGCCATCTAAAGTTTGTTCACGGGTACTGCCTCTTGTGAGGAATTGACAAATTCTCCAAGAGTAATTCTTGTCATGAAAAGTGCTTTCTGAAATTAGCCGTTCGGATTCGGCTTAAAACTGTAGGTCCCCTCCATCCCTGACAACAGTACTCGCACACAGGAATGGTTGAGAGTTGTAAGTCACTAAGCCCTAGTTCTCAATGGACTGTTGCGCCACCCAATTATTATTAATGGCTTAGAAATTAACGAAAAAATGGATTAGAAATAAATCACATTCTAATATTTCAGTAAATCGAGTTTTTGGAATTAGTACTTTGAACAATAAATTGGCTTTTAGAGTCAGATTTTTATTGGAATTTGAAACTTTGGGTACGAGACTACTGATGATAGTAATGCTCATATTTTTCTTTGAAGCTATTTTGGGGCGTGAATATTTTACACGACTTTTGCACATTTTCTTTTGTATTAATTAATACAAACTAACTTAATAAGAGATCAGAAGAAAGATTACAAAAATGTTTAAATTTTCTTTTTTAAGATAATTTCCAATAAATTTGTAAAGAAATTATATTCACATACTCCTTAAGTATTGAAGTTTAAATAAAGATGGTTACTTACCTCAAATTAGTTGAAAATCAAGCCTACAATTCAGACACTTGCATTAACCTCTAAATCCTAATTAGTCTAAATTTAAAACTCTAAATAATTAAATAAGCAATACATGTTAGGGCATTTCAAGAACACAATCATCAGAGAAGATATGGGGTTGCTGGAGATCGAATCGTTTATGTTCTTGTATTATCTTAACTTTAAAAGCTTTAGAACCTAAGTCTCTATGCAAAATATGCTTAAATGTTGTTTTTGGAATGCCTAATCTTAAAGATTAACGAGAAATACGAAAACCTGGGTTATTGTCACCACTTTGGGCTGCAGTTCTTTACATCACGAACCTAACGAAACTGCTTTAATTTGTGTCACTATTGCCGGACGAGAATAAGGTCCACTACAACTCAAAATTGCTTTGGTTTTGCAAACTGTGTCTGCAAAATTTTTACCAGATTGTAGGGAATTTTAACAATTTCAATGCTTTGTTGAAGCTTGTATCAATCCATTTTTAGTAATGGCGTAGTCTTTACTTGTCAAGTGCCAAAAGATGACAACTTCGAAAGTGACAGATGTCAAAATGAAACCTCTTATTGGAAAACCCTTTCGTTTTAATAGTTTATTGTTGTAGGTTGTTTTTACTTCCAAAATGATCTTGAATATAATTGCAGAATTACTCTCACCGTGTTTTGAAATGATTGATACATTTTGTGTATGACCAAGATTTGCTTTACGAGAGTTTTTTAATAACTTCTCTCTCAATTCAATTTCTCTTAAAAATGTCTTAAAAATGCCTTGATTCTGTAATAGTCTTTTTTCGAAATTGTTTATTTTAATTCCATTTCTGAATTCTCAGTTGATACAATTTTGACCTTTATTTCCATAACTATATCTACATATTTTCTAAATTATAACTAAACTTATTTTTCAGCTGGCCGTAGGTATGAAATGGCGGCTTACGGTGACATTTCGATGATTTCACCTCCTTCGTCTTCCATTTCAAACGGCCAAGATCCTTTTGGACAGCTGCCGCCACTGCCACCGCCACTGCGTTCAACACAAGTGATTCAACCTCTATCGGTTTTTCCAGGTGTGCTAAATTGTTCTTCAAATAAATTATTACTCTTTTGATTTTGTTTTCTCTTCTTTTTTTTTGTTGGTTATAATTTTAAGAGAGCAATGCACTTGTTTTCTCTTTAGTTGGCATTCCTTTGGTTTTTATTTTGTTGTTTTTTAATTGTTTTCATAGGCTTACCTGCAATTGGATATTAATGAAAATCAAAATAGGTCCTTTGTTTATGTATTATGCCTTTAGCTTTTTGATTTTAAATTAAATCAATTTCAGAAATTTGAACAACGATTGCAACAAATAATAATAATTATATTTTTACTTTCTTATATTCTTTAATTTTCAACACCTTTCACCAGCAATTTAATTTTTGCACTAATTCTTAGAAAGAAAAAAATCAAAAATTATAGCAATCCATTGCACACTTTATACAAAATAATATTCTGCACTTGATTACAATATTTATTTTTTTCCTTATTTATTTTATTTAAAAAAAAAAAGAAACTTAGTTTTCTTAAAAACTAAACTTACAAACCTTTAAGGAAACATAAAATATACATGTTTCTTTGTTTTTTCTTCTTTCGTTCTAATTTAAAAAAAAAATGTGTACTTAAAAATAAAAATAAAACGTGTGGCTTTATCGTTGATTTTGTTGTAGAGTGAGTATTTGCTAAACAAAAAAAGTTATTAAAAGTTATTTATTTTATTTTATATTAATTAAAACAAAAAAAACAAAAAATTTTAACTCCTATTTAGTTTAGTTTTATATTTTTTGTGTTGTGTTAGTTTACAATATTTTTCAAAAGCAACTTCTTTATTTTGTTTTATGTTAATAATTGTAGAAGTGATTTTAAAAAATAAATTAATTTTAAATTCAAGTTAAAATTAATTAAATTTTAATAAAAATTAAAAAATAAACATAATTTAGTGTCCAATTTGAGTGAAGACTCCTACGATTATGTTTTTGGTGGTCCACGTAAGACCCCACCTTCATCAACACTTAAGCTGACCTCACCTCCAATTAGACTGAGATCTGACGGTAAGTAAATTTCCAATAACTTTATTTTCTATTAAAATACAAAATGTTAAAAAAACTAAAAATATTGAGATCGAAATGAGAATTTAATTAATCACACTTTAGGTTTCATTTTTGAAAACATGTGACCTGTTACTTTGACGTACTTTCACTAGTTGATTCTAAAAGGAGTTAAGGGAAGTAAGTTATTCAAATACTATTTCCTTAAAAAATGAGTAAGATATAGATAGAGAAAGAAAATAGAAAGATATACATAGAGAAAGAAAATGTGAGTCCAACATGAAGATTCTCTTATTCAAAATTGACCACAGGGGTTTAAACGTCAAAGTGACAGCAACCATTTTATTTATTTGTCTTCCTCTTTGGAAGATTTTATTTCCCAAAAATTCAACTAATGTCAGATTTTGAAGTGATTATTTTGACGAGAAATAAATGGCTTTATTTTGAATAACGTGCTATTTGGTCAGCTGTCACTTTTAAAACACTCATCTTTTCACATTTGACAAGCAATACATTGCCAAAAAAAGAACGATTTAAGGCATTGAAATTTATAAAATTTACTGAAATATTATGATATGTGCCAGACAAGAAACCAAAACAATTTTGCAAGAAAATTATTCATACTGTTGTATTTCTCGAATAGGTGATCACAATTGGCAACTGTGATCTTGCGATTTGACAATCTTCAACTTATTTCCTTTGGGGCCATGTAAAAGATAAGGACTATGCCAATGCTTCCCCATCGATTCCAGATTTTAAAGATGGAATTCTTGGAGTTATCGAGGACATGCAGCCGAAAATTAACGAATTGGCTAATATTTGTTTTGCATTGCTGGTAATAGACCTTGTTCTTTACAATTTATACAAAAGCATTGTTGTATTGTTTAACCCTATAGATGAATTGTTGATATTTTTAGAAATAGTTACAAAAGTTTCGATTTTTGTGAAAGTCGAAATGACTATTTTATGTGAACTGTCAAATTCTAAAAAGAAGTCAGCTTCTGTCACTTTCTGCCACGTGATTATTTCAACCGAAATTTTAATGTCAAAATAAGAATAGAGTTTTGACAGCTAAAACGAAGTCTTATGACAAATTTTGTTCATATTCTAAGATTACAATCTACAAATCTTTTACATCTTAGAAATATAAACTGGACAGTGATTTTGTGTTAATATAGTTCTGTCGCTTGCGTAGCGGCAACAATTCCGTTGACACTGACATATGAAAAGGATAGAGTAAGTTTACTTTATGGATGCATTGTGTTTTTTGACAGCTAAATTCAAATCACTGGGTCTGTTCGATTTTTAAAACCGAGTGTGAACTGAGAAATGTCAGTGCATTTATATTTAAGACTAAGAAATTTTAGAACTAATGTCACAAAACTATCAAAATAATAAATAAAATTATTATAGTTTACAAAATTGCAGAATTTTTTATCATTTGACAGATGAAACCTGAAAAAAGTTAAAGAGTCTTTACAATCAAAGGAAAGCAAACGGAAAACAAAGAATAAAAATGTCTGTTCTGTAGAAGCAGTCTTTAATAAAAATAAAATTCAAAAAAATAGAATTAAATCTCTGTTTCACTTGTTCACTTTTAATAAAGAAAAAATATGCTGATCTACGCATTAAAAGTTAAATGGCTAGAATTTTGCAGTACAACAACGAAATGTTCAAACCAGTTTTTCGTCTGTATAAAACGAAAAACTAGTTTCGAGAACAGCTATGCACAAAATGCTATGCCTTAATCGAACAAGCCTACTATTGACAGCTACTGTCGAGTGTCAATAGGCCTGATGGAGAGAAAAGTTTAAAAAGTTTAGCAGAGTTCAGAGCAGAGCCTGAACGTTCAGAGCTTAAAATTTGAGTTTCTTTTTGAACGTGTTCAAAGCGCCCTCTATGAGTTCATAATATAATAACTGAACCGACCGATTTGAATGCTGAACACAAGCATCAGAATTTTCATCATCAATTTCTTCAAAATAAATAAATGAAATGCTTGTTAGTTTTGAATCTTATTTCTTGTTTGAGAAGTAAACTGACAAATGTCAAATAGTGACAGCTAAGAGTTCAGTTTTGTGTTTCACTTTGCTCAGAACCATGCTCGATATGCTTGGATTTTGTTCAGAACTCTTTACTGATCTAAAAATTAAAATGGCTTTTTGTGTGTTGTGTCCGGAGGTTATGGTGATTATGGGTCGCTTCTCATAAGAACTTGTAGTTGCATACGTTTTTGCAATACATTTGATGTATTCAATGAGTTGGGCCCTTAAGTTTCTGATACATTTTCGATGTGTAAGAATTTAAAAAAAATCTCTATCTCACTTGTTTTGAAAAGTATACACTTAATGAGTTCCTGTAAAAATAAAGGGGGGAAAGAATACCCCTTAAAATATGAACACATCCTTTTTACTGAAAGAATATTTTCTGTGCTTAATTAGTTTTCATATATCGATCTCTTTAAATCCATTCTAAATGCAACGCATTTTGTTTCAAATGTGTTTATTATGTCCTTCCACTCACAATTTTTATATTTCTTTATTTATTTAATCCTTCAGCCGGACATCATCGAAGTGATGGTATTGTAAATAATGGCAGATTATATCGACATTCATTTAGCTATGCACCAAAACGATACAGAAACGTAGGGGGTGGTGAACGAGAATCAAATACATCGAGGAGATGTCATGGGGAGGACGAAGCAACATTACGACAATTGCTTCTCGAGTATGTATTCAAAAAAATAAAAACAATATTAATTATTACCTTAAAAATTGTTATGATTCATTCTATTATATAAAAAAAAAACAATTCTTATATAAACATTTTTTAGTTTCATTGAATTTTTAACTTGAAAAAATAATTCAATTTTTATTTTTGTATCATTTTAAAAGTTTAAAAATATATATTTTTAAATTAATTTGTACATATAACTAAAATGTCCTCTTTATATATATTTTATATATGTGCATTAAAAACATTACACAATATAAATAAAAACGTTTTCATTCTGGTGCATTAACATTTAAAATATTTACCCATAAACACAAAAATAACACAATAACGAATATAAAATAAAACAGTATCAATCTGTAAAAATGTTCAATATTAAAACAGTTAATTGTTATTTTCCAAAATATACACTCAAATTTTAATTTTTTGATAGATTTTGTGTTTAGTTTCGTTTGATATTTGTAAACACCAATTTATTTAAAATATTAAATAACACTTTTGAAAAATTAAAAAAAAAAAAAATACAAAAATTTAAACATTTTTGAAAAAGCATGAAAAAATAGAGAGTAAAAATCCTTTCAATATTTTTATAAATGTGTTGCTTTGGTTTCTAAATTTCTATTAAAACAAATTCCGTTTTTTTGAAAAAATATATTTACCATGGTAATACTATGTTTACTTATGTTTAACGTTTTCTATGATATTATATATGTTTGAAAACTATTTTTCTGAATTGAATCTTTTTTCGTAAAAATATTTAAAATTTTTAAAAAAAAATTTACAATTTAAGCCCGCATGCCGTGTGTTAAAAAAAAAGATACCACTTAAAAGTTGTGTGCTTAAGTAGCTTTTCTCAATTAAACATTTGAAAAATAAAAGTTCAAGCTATATCATTATTTTTATGCCAAGTTCTTCCCTGTATAAATAATACTTAAGTCTTCAAGTGATCATCTTTCTGTCCCTCTCTCTCTATTAGTAAACATCTTCTTTATTTTTAGTCCAACATTTGTCTCATAAAATTCATTAAAATAGTATTTCATATAACGATACATTTTTCATGATTTCCTTTTTTTCTTGATTTTAATCATGAAAGTCCAATGTAATAATTCCTTGATTTTGAAATATGATACGAAATTTGACAGAAAGTGTTGGTAAGTGGTTGATGATCCTTCTGAAGCTCCAAATATTTCTATAGAGTTTCTTCTAATTGATGTTTGTTTAATTTTGTAAAAGTCTCAAAAATATACGATTTTTGTGAAGTTGAAACGATCAAAATTAGCATACGGTTGAAATTTACCCATTTGACAACTATTTGCAACAGGAAAGTCAACCTAGAAACAAAAATGGCTGCCTTAAATGTCAACCTAGTTCTGTTTCCAGTTGACAAAAACTGGAAGATGGTTGAGGAGAAAGTTTGTTTACCATAAAAATCAGACTTCATTATTTTACACCATTCAATACTCACCAACTTATTTTAATTTAACATACATTCGTCTTGAGTCTAAGAAAAATTTTCGTCAACTTCGAAATATCAAAATTTTGATTGGCTGTCAAAAATCAATCATCCGTAGGCACAAATATTCTGTAACTTAGCCGATAAGTTATCGATTTATTTCAAACTGGAAAAATGTGTGTTTTTGTAACACATTGTGATAATTTCCATTTTGGATTTACTTTGACTGGAATTTCCATTGTAAAGCGATAAGATTAACAACTGTCATGTTGACACTTCAAAACAAAACAATTCTTAGTTTAAATTGAAAATTGGAGTAAAAATGAATACAATCCTTTTGATGTCGAATTATTGTTGAGATTTTAAGTCGCAGTCTTATAGTGAATTGATTGAATAAGATTTTCAATTTGAATTTGATTGGAAACTTATAAAGACTGCACTCACAAAGGATTGCATAATTTGATTGAAACCAAAAGCTAATTTATTAAAAGTACTTGTCCACGGTATAGCTACATATTTCTTGTATTCCTCGGACAATTTTTGGATACCATGCTATAAAAATTCCTTTTATTTTAAGGTTGGTTAAGAAATTTTTGAACGTCTTCAAGAGAATCAGAGTGCCGAAAATACATGGTAGTCGGTAGTTTAAGACCATTTTTAAAAAGTGAGGTACAAATCAACTTTTCATGTCTTTCTTATTAATCCAACATATTTAACGCAGAATGTGGTGCAGTTTGAGCAATTTTCTAAGAGTTTGATGTTGACAATTTTACCAGTTTTTAGCGTCCTCGACCTTCTTTGTTCAATTTTTAGGCTTCTAATTGTCTTCCAGGTCTAAATTTCAGTCTTTAAACCTAAGAAACCAAATCAGCGTAAAACTGGACACTAATTAACTCAAAGAATTAATTTGTGTTGGAAATTGCTGACAAAAGGCGCTTCACTTTTCAAGCTCAAAAAAGAATTCTAAATAAAGTCCAATCATATCGAGTACTATCTGAGTATACTCTAAATAAAGAGTGTTCTAAACGCTAAATATTATTTTTGAAACACACCTGTCACTATTTGACAATTATCAATTTAACTGTCATTTTCTTTCTACAGAAACAAGAAATAAGATTCAAAACTTAAATTAAAATGGAAAAACTAGTTATAATCAAACAAGCATTTAATTTTCACCCGTCAAATGCTTGTATTCAACATTCAACTCTGTCTGCTCAGTTAATTCTGAGTTCTTATAGCACGCTCTGAAAAAGCAAAAAACATGTTCAGAACGAAAAAATAAACAAAAATCTGAAGTTCTGAACGTACATTGGTAAAAACGATATAAAATGTCTTATTTGACAGTTCAGACTCGGCTCTTAACGTTGACAGACGTCAGACTCATGAAAAAATGGCGTCTCCATGGCACCTTTATTCATCCACTTATGCCATCTATCAGCAAGTAGTGGGTTTAACGGAAAAAGCCTGTCACGCACTAACCACTAGTTTTTAAATATCCACAACAGTTTTTACCCTTTTTCATCTTTTTATGATCATCTTTAAGTGCCATTATTGTATTTTCCACTTCAAGTACCTTCAGACTTAAAATTTTGGTACTTTTTTCGAAAGAAACTATTTATTTAAAACCAAAAACACACACATTTTAATCACTACGAAAGGATTTTTACTTGATAAAGAAAATTGAATTAAATTTTTCAACACTATAAATACATGTTCTAACACTGACTTTCACTAGATTTAAACAAAAATATATAATTGTTTATAGAAAAAGCACTCTATACTGTTTCAATGCATTCAAAAATTATTCACAAAACTCTAAATGAATTTAAAAAACAAAAGAAGAAACTAATATCGAAAGCACAAAAAACACAAAATTTGAGAAAAAAGATTTGTTTCGTTTCAAATGCACATTTGGTATTTATTTATATTTTATTTTTTGTATAATTTTCAATTTATTTTAAAACCAAAATTTCAAAAATTACCTAAGTGTTTAAAATGAAAAACAAAAACGCAATTTAAAAACGCATTATTTTCATTTGTTTGTTTATAGATATGCATAAATTGATCAGATTATGTTAGCAAAGTGTGGTTCGTTAAAAAAATAAAAAAACAAATCTTATCTAAAGAAATCCTCACCACACTTTATAGCCTAGTCTGTTTTGGGCACATACGACATTCACCAACCTGAAAAAAGAAAAATTAAATAAATATTAAAAAACAAAGAAAACCATATAAATATTAAAACAAATTGAGAGATAAACCTTTAAGAAAAGATCCCTTTTTGAACAAAAAAAAATCTAAATAAAATAATCAAAAACTAAAAAACCAAAAAATCAGAAAGACATATTAACTTATATTCGCTGCAACTTCCAAAAAGTCGCGCATTTTCGTAAGAACAAAATATAAAGCCAGTTTAAGAAAATAAAAATCTATCAAAAAAAGGCATCAAAATGATGGGCACTATGCCACCAAGGTACATATCAATTCATTTATTTTTCCTCTATTTTTATATCTTAAAATATAAATATTTATGCAAACATATTTTAATTTATTTCAAAAGAAACCAAAAATTAAATTTTCTTAAAACAAATTTGGATATTTATTAATTTTTGTATATTGTTTGCATTTAAATTCTTAAAAATTAATCGAATTTTTTTGTATTCAGTTTTGTTTTAATTTTCAAAATCAATTTTCGCTGTTTTCAAGAACAAAATTTCAAATATACACCCACTCTCTATCTCTCTCGTTGTCATTTTTTTTAAATTATTTCAATCCCATATAAAAAATATATGGAGGCTCAACCGGGATTTATTGTTTTAAAAAATCAAACAAATACAAAATCAAATAAAAATCAATAAAGCCCGAAGTGACCTCTGCTATATAACTATTTTTTTTGTCTTAAAATCAATAAAACTTTAAAAATATATGTCTCTACAATCATCATCTTCATGTTTCTTTTTTCTATTTATTTTCGCTTCTTCTCCAATTACTCAAAAACTAAAAATCAAAAAACTCAAACTCAAAAAACTTAAATCATAAAAACAAAATAAAAAACAAAAACAAATAAAAATCTACAAACATTAAAAACTAAATTTAAAACATTGAAATCCAAAACTTTTAGTCGGATGGTTCTGACACCACTAAATGAGTATGAAACTTTCTGAACAAACTACTATATTATACTTTAAACAAAATACTTACTCGTAAACTTACTTTGTTTGTCTATATTTAAAAACATTTTCTCGCTGGTTTATGTTTTTCTTTTTCATATTTTTAACTTTTAACTCGCTATAATTTTTATTTTCCACACATTTTAATATTTTCAATACTCTCTCTCTCTGTCTCTCTCGTACATTTTCATTGCTCATTTTTAAATAGTTTTTTAATTTTAATCATGTAAATTCATATTGTAAATCTTTCATAATCTTCATTAAAAAAACAAAAAATGCAAATCGTATCGTAATTAGTGTTAGAAAAAATTAAAAAAATTATTTATGTAGATTTGTTTTTTAATTTATTTTTGTTTTGTTTTTAAAACATTCCTAACACCATTTTGCATGTCATGTAAGCATTAACCGCCGATACTGGAATATAAAAACACTCGTAAATTTAATTGTATTTTATGTAGAACCTTGGAGATTTTCCAGATGGAATTAGATATGGTTTTAATAACATACTCGTAGGGGGATAGATACGAAAAAATATATTTAAAATGGTATTAAATATTTATATGAGACAGTGATTAGTTCATTGCACGTGAGAATATCATAGCACCTAATAAATGAAAATCGAATTATAATTATGCAATCACTTTATGCACCATTCCTTCATAATATCACTCAATTGCACTTGAACAAATCACCGTATAGGTTTTCAGAAACTTATTTGAAAAACATACGAGTAAAATGTATGTTTTTGATTATTGAACTTGAAAAAAACATTTTTCAGCATTACTACGATATATATTTTAGTGAAAATCAAATTGTAAAAAAAGGATGAAATATATAAAAACATATTAAGTTATCAGGGATGGATCTGTACCTCCATTTATCTCTGTTCCTAACACCAAAATTTTAAATACCAAGTTGGTTGGGGTTCTTAGACGCACCTACTTATGCAATTGAATTTGTGGCCTTCTTTTACTTCAAGAAAAGAATGTAAATGCAAGTAAAAATAAAAAACCGAATTGGAAGTAGCCCATTTATAGAAATATTGTAAAATTGATGATTTTCCTACAATTCCCCTCGGAATTATTCTTTCTGAAAAAAGGTGTTTTTTAGGAGTGAGGAGAACTCTATTTTAACTGGCAGCTATTTTGTAAGCTGTCAAGTGGTTTATTTTTGGTTTGTTTTTTCGTTTCAACTCAAAACCTGAGCAGCGCTTTAAAAATGTGCAAATTTATTTCAAAAATCATGGTTCCGTTCGAAATACGTATCGCGCACTATTTCCATTTTACGGTCAACATAATGCAGTCAAGATTTTACAGTCAATAAACAATACGTCCGCATTTTGAGTGATGATAATCCTCAAGTAGATGTTAAGACACTGTTACATCCACAAAAACTGACCGTGTGGTGTGTTTTATGGATTGATGAAGTAATTGCTTCGTACATCTTTAAGAACGATATTGGAACAATTCCACCAGCGCTCATGACACAATTGATTTATTGATGGAAACTTTTTGTTATGTTTGGCATAATTTCACGTTACGGACCCTTGAACTATTCTCCGAAATCATGCTACATAACGCCTCTTGACTATTTCCTGTAAAGATATGTAAGGTCGATAGTCTACGCCCATAAGTGCGAAAAGAGGACAACTTTTGCGGCGTAATTGCCGATATATGGCCTCAAATTTTGGAAAAAGTTGCTAAATGATTACGTTTCGAATAAAATAAAATTCATTTAAATTTAAAAAAATCATTTTTGTTTTATTACATTTCAAAGTTCTGTATCTTTAAAAAAAAAAACACCATTTACAATCCCCAATACTTTTTCATTATGTTGCCTTGGAAATTAATTTTATTTATTTAAATGATAAAAGTCAAATATTGAATACCTACATACATTCGGTTTTAGAGAAACCCAAAGAAATATTTGTCTTGAAAACATAGTAAATTTTATAAATTAAAAATAAAGGAACTTAACTTTTTTAACTTCAAATTCTCTTAAACAATTTTAACGAATTACAATACGTCATTTTTTTTGTCTATTATTCACGCAAATTGAAGTAAAAATAAGCAGAACATCCTGTTTTATCGCAAACTTTAAATTTTAAAGATACATTTTGTTACAATAAAAATATGTAGAAAAAATAAGCATTTTAAAAAGCTGAATTATATTGAATTGAATGAAAAAGTATTCAAGTTAAAAAAGTCGAAAAGGGGGCCCAAACTCGGAATGAGAGATAGTAAACTGCTAATGATTTCTTCATGATATTCTTAACGTTGAGCGTAAAACAGTCTCAAAAAATCACTTTTTCTGAGTTATCTCCTAGCTTGTAAAACAATTTTGTGATAGGCTCTATAAATCTGTTTTGGAGCACATATCCCAATTAATGGGACTCTAAATCATGTCGTATACTTTAACTTCCTTTAATTTTTTTGTTTTTGAGAAATCATTTGAGGCGATGATCGGCGAAACATAAGATACTTAGTTAAAATCAAACAATGAACAAATGAAACAGTTGGTGTTTGAAAAAAATGAAAGATATGTTTTATAGAATTGGGCAAAAGTTTTATAGCATCATCAAGAAAAAAATTAATTCGGGACCTTTATTTTTTGAGACTTCATACAAAATGTCAGTGTTGAGTAGCGTAGTTCAGTGTAGGTTCATGAAAACTATCAAGCACAAACGAACTAATATTTCTGTTTTAATTTTCTACTTACTTTTCTCCAAAATTAATTTGTTGTTTGGAGAACAGCAAAAATTTGCTATATTTTCTTAAAACACATTTTACATCAAAAACACAAAACGTGATAAAAAATCAAATTTAATGTTTTATTCAGAACTAGAGTATACAAGTTGAACTCAATGAGGGAAAGTCAGGGCAGAATGTTCTCAATGATTTTCAAAAAGATACACTTTTCTGTCCGGAGTAATTCGGTGCAGCTGGTTATACATGTCTACTGATGTTTAAAACACCAAAAAGAAGGCATACAAAAGTTTGCAGCTCACTAGACAGATACAGATTTTATTGAGTTAAAGTAAAATTTACATTACATACCAAAAATATTTACAAAAATCATTTTAGCATAGCGATTGCCGTCTGCCAGATTGACACCAAAACACAATGAATGTAAAAAGCCCTTAATATAATTTCTTTTCAATATTAACAAAGGTATTTAAAATTTTTTAACAATATAAAGTTCATGACAGATTTAAAAATAATTTAAAAAACAGTGAATAGAAACACAATCAAAAATCTTCATTCATTATAGCAGTTCTATATCTAAGCGCAGTTTAGCAAAATTCGTAAAGTTTGACAACATTCATTTCATTCAATAAACTTCGCACTTGATCTTCCGATAAAAAGTCTTTTCTGAATACATTCCTTCTGATTTCTCTGAGAATGGGGCATTTTCCCAAAAAGTGGACAATATCCTCTCTTTCTGATAGGTTGCAAATATTACACTCTAGGGGTAAATCAGGTCTGTGTCGAATGAAATTTAAATCTATTATTTCACTACGTAGTCTGACCATCATCATCATCATCAATCACACGGACTTTATTGGAATCCTTAAAATAGTTGTTCTCTGCAAGGTTATGATTTAATCTGCTGTAAGTTGTTCTGTACAAGGAATTAGACGCTTCAGCAATACATATATTCAGCTCTACATTTCTCATCAACCTTTGAAATGACTTCATAAAAGATGTTTTTAGCGGTTGTTAAATCCTCGATGGTTAAATTAAAATAAATTTGACATTCCTGAGCAAGATCTTGCCACTCTCGATACCAACTATTTTGATCTTTTTTCACGATCCGTAAATCATTCATTTTAAAAACGTTAAGCAAGAAGTCCGCTTGTAACTTCAATGTTTTGCAGCTCACTATTTCTCATTCCGAGCTGAAACTCTTATTTTCTTTTACTATTTTAATTATTTAGAGAAATCCCTAAGAATTATTCAAAATCAAAATTTTGGAAGATGGGCAAAAATTAAACATTTTTTTAAAATGTGGTAAGATAAGACCAACAAATTAATATTTGTATGAGAGAAGTATTAACGTTAAGTGTTATGTTAATAAACTTGTAGTATATTACATAAATGTTTTTTATTCCGTTCGTTGAATAAAATGTATTGAATTTTAATTTTTCTTTTTCGGTATAGTTGCTTTTAAAATTATCTAATATGCAACGATTTTTCCAGAACCTGGGCTCTTATTTATAACTCAATAACTCTCTAAACAAATTTCAATTAAAACTAGTTTTAAGAACTCCCAATATAACAATTCCACTTTCAATGTTTTCTTTGTAATAATTCTTTAATTTTAAAAATAATTTCTATTTGAACAAAAATATTCCTTGACCGCAAATCAATAGACCTTCAACTAGAAGAGGCAAGACACGTTCAGAATCGGTTCTTAGTTTGGGACTCTTACCACACTAAAACCACACATGGTTTTTCTTTCTTTATTCATAAATCACTTTTAGGGGAAGTTTGTAGCTGTGGTACTTTCCCATATAGCTTTTAGACCTTCAACTCATGACATTTAAGGTGGTCTAAAATTTTTAGTTGGAATGCCTAGATGATTATTGTTCATAACCTTAAATATATTTGCAAACCTTTGAGGAAAATTTTATGATTCTGAAAAGAACTTGACTAATTTTGGTGAAATTTAGTTTTAACATTTTGAACACTAAAAAAAAAAGTCTCCACATCGATCAAAATTTATTACTGCTGTCCCAAACCTAAAAATATTACAGGTTTATGATTTTTTTTAAATATTAGTAGGAATAGAATGATATCTTACCAAAAAAAAGGTATTGAATTTATAATAATAACTTAAATTGGCAAACAAAATTTAGCCATACTTTCATCAACTTTCTATAGATAAGATAAAGATGAACAAAACACAAAATTTGTCAGAAGGATGAGCTCGAAAGCTGAAAACCTCACTTTTTTTTAAAACCGATATAATCTTTTTTGCTCTTTAACTCTCAATATTTATCTTCATGTTGGTTGGTCGAATACAAAATAATCGTCTTTATCACAGACCCCCTTGTCGGAGAAAATTCGGGGTAATCAAAACAAAGGTGTCATAAAACTGATCGTGAAAAGTGGTAAAAAAAAGTCTCGATCAAATATCAAATTGCCAAATGTAGTTAAAATTTTCTACGAAGGCGGATCTTGTGATAAAGTGAAAAAAATATAGTATAAGTAATGAAGGGGTTAAACATTTTACACCTATCAACAATTTCGTACATGTTTCTCATATTGAGCACCTTCACTTTCAAACCATAATAAAAAACCATTTTATGTCCATTAGTAAACCATTGTAAGACAAAATGTTTATATCTTCAACATTTCCATAAAATTGATCAATGTCGCAAATTTCCCATCGGAACACTCTCACTCTTTCAGCCATTTTTTAACAACAATAATTTATTTATCTTTATAAATATTGACAAAATTCAACTAAGCAAATCAAATTGGCAAACAAATATATCTTCATCTTTAGATTGGCAAAATGGCCTCTTCACCAAATCATGCTTTTGTCTCTCAATATTTTTTTGTTTTCAAAATAAAAAAAAAAAGATTTCGTATTTTCTACCTTGAGCCTTACCAATATTTTAGTTTTCAAAAACGTTTCATTGATTTTTTATTTTTTGTTTATTGTTAAGAAAAAACAAAACATTTTATACAAGATAAAAATATATATTATTTTGTTTTTTTTTCGAAATCTTTTGAGAACCATTGAGTTTCATTTTAAAATATTTTGTATTTTGTTTTGTCTGAAAAAATAAAAAAAAATAATGCCTACGAATAAATACGAACATAATAAACGAATTAAATAATATTTAAACTTAAACAAAAAACGTGATTAGATAATTATTCTATTTTCAGCATAGTTGGTGAATGTCATATGTCAAGATATAGTGAAGTATTAAGTACTTTTAATTATATGAGCCAATCGTTAAAAATGTTGTAATGTGCATATTTGAGTTCTCCTTAGTCCCAAAAAACAAAAAAAATCAGGTTCATATTTTAAAACATTTTTAAACAAATTTTTATTATTAATAAACAAAATCACACAAACACAACACACAAAAGTAAAAAAGGAAGTTAAAACAAAAACATTTTCAGAAACATATTTGAATTTCAATCCATGGATATAGTTTGGAAAATGCTTAAAATTAAGGAATTACTTCATAAAAACAGCTTTTAAAAATTCAAGTAGTAATATTAAACTCTGGATATCGATTTCCATAGTTTCAAAACATATAAATCGCCCTTACAGCAAAATATTTAACTTCTCTCGTAAAGAAAGCCAACTGTAAAGAAATTGGCTGAATTGGTTACGTTACCAAAAGTCCTACATTAATATCGTTGCTAGAGAGAGTAGCAGAAATAGAAAGGTCAAAAGGCTACAATAAGAAATCCACCCTTACACCCTAATACAAAAAAAAGGCTACACTTACATTTAGATAAGTTTTCCATCAAAACAAGGCTCTCCTTCATTTCGAAATCTGAAATAAACTTGGCTTTTTTTTTTTCTTAGCTATTTAAGACAACAATAACATATAAAATAAGGCGGCGGTCGGTATGGTATCGGATGTACGGAGAGGTACTTTATACATGTTGCGACCATTACTCATTTGAGTCTCAAGTATGAACAGCATGTTGTATATACTTTATGAAACAACAACAACTCAAGGAGCAGCCAGAGCCACTTAGACCATGTTATGACTAAAATGACCTAGAAATTCAATTGAAATGGGGGTTGTAAGTGGTTTGTTATGAGTTCTTTTTTTATTGTTAAGTTGAAAAGATGATCTTTTTTTCTTGTACTTACCTATAATAAAACTGCAGAAATATCAACATGTTTATGTTGTCGTTTCAATGTCCTCAATGAGAATAGGCGACAAGTCAATTGACTTCTTAAAACAAAACAAAAATCAGTGGTTTGATTTTTTTAAGTTGCATGCGACTTAATTTGAACATAATCAAAACCACTAGATGTATTCACGATAACACAATGCAGGAGTTAAAACCCTTCAAGCTGACAATGGAATGAAATACTAGCTTCTCCATAAAAGGCTTGTAGAATTGTCAACTTCAAATTTAAAAATTCGAATCATGGTACTGCAATTCCATCAAAAAATGTAACTTGTCGTTAACCAAAAGTGTAACTTTAAAAAAGGGTTTTTTTTTGGTTTGTCATTCGAGACCTTTCTGTTAAAAAATTAACAAAATGGAGGATCGGCCCAGAGGCTATATGCACCATATTGACTTCATTTCTGAAAGAATTTCGGTTAAATTCTTAGGCACAGCACTTATACATTCTTAAATGCACAAACGATCTGTCAAGTTTCAACTGTCAATTTAAATGTCATTATGTGTATAAAAAGTGTTGCCAATTTAAAAACTCAGCATACTTATAAATAATTTAAACTTTGCACTGCTTTGTTGCACTTGGGTATTTGAGTTGCCATCACTTGTGTTAAATTTTGTATATGTACAAAACAGAATTGCAATTGCAGACAAGTTTTAAATCACTTAATTTTTGATTTTGAAACATTTTTAAGAAATTAGAAATAACAAGCTACAAATGTCTACCTGTGGGCTGGTACTCCGGCAAGTTACTTCAACAGTATGGAAAGAAGAGCATTCAAGCTGACTGATGATGATATCATTGTTGAAATTTTTTAGGTAACTTGAACACACCGTAATACTCGATTATCCAGGTGGTACTGTCAAGTATAGATATTCGTTCTTTAGCCGTACTTCGTAAATGTGAAATGCTCTGATACACTCTGTTTTTCTCTTTTCAACCATCTGTCCCTTTTTTTTAATGCCCACACTGTGTTTTTGGCGACAGAAAAAGGGTACTAAAAACCCCTTGAGTGCGTACCCTTTATAAAAACAAAATAAGAACATTCGAATTTTAAGTGTTTCAAAGTTATGTTACCCATAAGCTTATAGTTGCGCCATCTGGACGTAACCTATTTCAAAACTAAATAACACCGCCATTTTGACAGATAAAAACAATTCTGAAACGTCATTTATTTTCTGTTATTTTAGCTTTAAGTCGATAAACAGCGCAATAAAATCTAGTAGCCCTTATTTTTTAAAATGAAAATTAAAACTGTCAAAAGAGTGATTGATGCAGAAACCTGATTTTTGGCACACAATTTTAATGACGAACAAGACGAATTTCCATTCAAAGTTGTAGATTTTGGGGACCAAGAACCTACACGTGATCCCTTAAACTCCACTGCAGACCAAAAAGTAACAATTGTTCCTGGGTGTGTCCCAGGCCATCAATCGGTCATATTTTTTTAAAGTTATGTATATTTCTTGCGTTATCTCAAAAAAGTATGATTTTAAGTATCCAGATAGCAGACTTTTTCGGTGACTTTTATTTTAAAAAAATGAAGCTTATGCTAGCAGAATATTGACGAACTCAAAGCTAATAAAGGAACTGAAATAGCTGCTATAGCGCCCGAAGTATTGGACAATGTTATACAGGTTGCCCAACAAAGAGCTCCTTTTTGTGTATCAACTCGACGTTTTTTTCGAAACCTGGTTTGAAATAAATGGCATAAAATAAACTTGTCAATTTGTGAAAATAAACTTAAAAATGGCAGAGTTATTCAATATTGAAATAGGATACGTCCAGATGGTTCACTCTGTATTAAAAACAAAAGTTTTCAACTCCTTTATAAATCTCAAGACTGTATTCTTTAGATTTCTGGTTAAGAGACAAATTTTTCTTTTTCTAAAAACAATTTCTTGAATTTGTCTTAAGAACATGGATTAAAAATTCTGTTAATACAAAATTTAAATGGGGTTTTCGAATACAAAATAAGAGAACAATGGAACACTAGAATTTTTGAAAATTTTAAATGGTCCTCAAGCGCCCTAAAAAGATTTTAGCTGTGAAAAGCCTTTAAGTATTCAAGTATAAAAGGGTTACAAAGTTATTCATGAATGTCTACTACTTAAACCTTCAAACGCGTTTATCTCAACACTGCATTTTTTAAGTTGCCGGGACTCATGACTCTCAGACAGCTTTTAACCGACCGACTTGAAATTTTGAATATATTTGAAAAATATTTTTTTTTTTGAAGAATTGTAAGATTTCTTTCATATTGCATTATCCATTTGTTGTTCACAATTGTCGGAAAGGTTTTTAGAAGCTTTTTACTTCCCAATCAAGTGCGCCATTTTGCCAAAAATCAATATTTCGTACTTCTATAGCAATTATAGTAAGAAAATTGATTGGCTCACTAATATTAAAAAATTACAAGAACTTTAAATCCGGGCTTGTATACCCTGGAAAAAAGGAGACCTCATCACAAAAACGCAGCAAAGCCCCATTTTGAAATAGATCGCTTTAAAAAAATTACGATTACTGATATGTTAAATGTCCATTTCTGTTCTCGAATTTTGTGTGGTATTTGCGAACAAAACTCATACAAAGCCCATGTATTTCAGCATATAGGATGCCTAGAGCCCCTAGGTGGCGCAACAGTCTGTAGAGGACTAGGCCATAATGATTTTATTTCAGGGATGGAGTGGACCTAAGGTTTTTATGCTGAACCTGATCGGCTAATTTGAAAACGCACTTTTCATGACAAGAATTAGTCTTTGAGGATTTGGCAAACCCTAGCAAGAGTCAAAACCCGTAAAAAAGTATTTAAAAGGCACAGGCAGGGATTAAACAGAAATCACATGCCTAAGGCCTTAGCAAAGACAATATTAGCCAAATGGTCAACCCGACTACAGGTCGAATTTTCCATAACCAATTCGACTATTTCTGGCTTTAAGTCCTCGATAATTTCTCGAATTCCATGTTTTAGATCTTCAATCGATTTTAAATGGACATGAGCTTCACGTGGCTTCAAAGCAAAAAGGGCTTTAAGACTTAAGATCTCGCTGACCAATCATGTTAATTGCTTCAAGAAACTTTTCTTTCAAAACAAAAACAAAATTGTGAATGCAAAAATGTTTACCATTTTCGAAGTGAACTTTAATAATTTCAACGTGTTTTTGAAGAGTATATGGTCCCATTATTAGCAATTGAATACCGTTTACTTGTCAAACGTCAAAAAATGACAGCTTCAAAGTTGACAACTGCCCAAATAGCAGTATATCCAAAATGAAACCTCATACTGCAAAAATCCGATATTTAAGTTAATCCCTCTAACAAATATTGAACTTTAGTTGCCACGTTTAATTTCTTTCCCTCTACATATGAGAACAAGCACCACCATTTATCAAAATAAGTTTTTTTTTTTTCAAAAGATTGATGACGTTGAATCTGCATATTAATTTCTTACTCTAATGAATCTAAGCTCTTTGCGTTGAACGTTATCGTATATTCTACCTTGACTTGGTATAGAAAAATCTTTTTCTAAAATTATTATATACTACATACGAATATGTACGTCAAGTCGTGTGTGTGTGTAGATTTGTATACCCTAGCAAACTAATAACTCTTAAGTCTTAACCCTCGCGAGTGCTTGTCAAATAACAATCTCAAAGTAAATGTCTACGAGTCACATCTTTCGCATAATTAAACATGGCCTCTGATTGATTGCACGAGGATTTTTCATTAAGAGATATGGAACTGAAACAAAGACATAATAATCCTGACATTCTACGAAGAAGAAGAAGAAGGACGACACAGGAGCACCATAAACTAGTGATATGCATAAATATCTTCTACGATGAAAAAGGATTCAAACAAAGGATTGAAAAAAATTGAAAATCTAAGCATTATTCGAGGTGAAAGGAGAAGGCCACCAAAACTATAGATATATGAAATAAATACCACTCCCACTGTTCACACTGTTGCTGTGCACCATCATCTTCATTGGTATTAGGTACAGTGTATAGGGGATGAACCATCAACAAGGATTGAGGTAACTTCCAACACGCTTCTCTGCCTCCAATCCAATCCAGTGGAGGAATATAATAATCAAAATGACAAATATTTAAAAGAAACTTGCAACAGAAAAATAAAGGATATCTCTTTTCTCTGGTGATGCAGAGAAGATCCTTCAAGTCGAATATATGTATATGCTCCTGCTCCTGCTCCTGCTCCTTATTATAGATACAATCATATGTGCAAGCTTGAGAGTGTGTAAAATGGCTTTATGGAATCATGAAAAGACATCTTGGAGAATGAAGTTGATTTGCTAAAGAGCACCTCTTCTAGCATTTATTATAAAAATGAGAATAGCTGCAGGCACTGCTGCTTCTCCTTCCATTCCAAGCTCCTGCCAAGCTATAGCTGCGGCACAATAATATTTTATTTTTTTGTTTGCCACCAGTAGATGGGGGGGGGGGGGGTTTTGTGGGTATTATGGTACTTCATTGGGAATGATAGTGGTGCGGGAGATTTGAGGTCGTGCTTATCATATTTCATACCTACCTATGTACATATAGTTTATAGTATATATCGAGATGAAAATCTGTTAAATAGGTTTCACGGGCATTCACATAACCTTCTTATAATACCGAGAGCCTCACACAAAGCAAACCATAATAAATTGCTCCCATATGACGCTTGACTTACTTCCTAACACCAAGAGTGCCGAGAGTGGATAGGCTAAGTCTTCTTCAAAGAAGGAATATATGTAGGTGTAGGTACCTCCTTCATGGATAACACCCCCAAAACGCGAAACGTGTGTAATCTTTCGCCTTGATGGTCTCTTCTCCTATAGAATATGATTTTTCTCTTGGTTTTGGTTTCGGTTAGTTTTGCCTTTTTCAAGAAAACATCATGAATGTAGGTATTCAAGATTCTGGGTGGACCATGGGAGAGAAGGGAGGAAGATGATGCTCTCGATGTTAGATATACAACATATGTATGTACATATCTACAAATGTGAATCTCAAGAGAATTGTTGAATAGTTTATAATAATTCATGTGTAAGGTTTATACTCTCGAGTGTGTGATATATAATGAAGGACATCTTCTCTGTGTAGTCCTTTACATTGTCGTCGTCTTAATTTCTTCTTTATTACGATAACAATATAAAATATATAACTCTTGGATACAAAATTGTCTTGAATATAAATAAATAAAATAGAAATAAACTTAAGGCAAAAAGCCTTCAGCAAGGACTAAGGGCGGCTTTTTGTTGAAAATTTAATATTTTAGAAAAACTTAAATTGCCTGCAACTTACTTACTCCTGTCAGACTTTGACTTAATTCGAAAATATGATATAAATCTCATTGAGTTCTCTAAGTAATATTGTTAATTTGTACTATGAAGGACCTCTCAATCACTTCTGCGTTGCGGTCGTAAAAGTCTATCAAAGTTGCTATAAAACCGCTTCAAATAAATTGAAAAATTTAAACACTGAATTTGAAGCAGATAGGACAGTTGGCCACCGGTTAAGGGTTGAGCCTCATAAGCAAAACGGGTTTACGGATTTGACGCAGAGACATAGGGCCCAGGGACATAATGCCCAATTTTTTTTTTAGGGCTTATGTCTCACTTCAGTGGGACATACAACCGAAATTGAATTTGGGCCTTAAGTCCTACTCAAGTACGACCTAAGTCCCAAATTTGTTTGTTAAAAATGGGACATTGTCCCCAAATTTTTGTAGAGCCGAAAAAGAATAAAAAGTTTTTGTATTTCAATACAATGAACAATAATTTTTTGATACGATGATAATACAAAAATATCAACAACTTCTTTCAATAAAAGCACCTGTGGGTGGCCCGCTTCGCGGGTTCTCAGGATTTTAACTCCCTTTTTCGGGGTCACACCCGCTCACGCAACTCTGTTGCTCCGCTTAAGGTATGTAAAGTCGCCAGGCAGGCGCCAATATCAATAGCTTTTTTGAATAAAAGCACCTGTGGGTGGCCCGCTTCGCGGGATCTCAGGATTAAAACTCCACAAAACAAAGTCTTGTGGTATTAAAGTGCTCCAAGTTTTGTCAATTGGTGATTCTCATTAAGTGGGACATTGGACCCAAAATTTTTATTTGGGGCTTCGGTCTTACTTGGGTGGGACTTAGGGCCCAACTTAGATTTCGGTTTTATGTCATGAAGTGAAGTGAGACATAAGCCCCAAAAAAAAAAAGTTGGGCGTTATGTCCCTGGGCCCTATATATCTGCGCCTACGGATTTATGGATTGTACCTCTTTTGCACTTCTCCATTCTCGTTATGTTGTTTTTTAAAAACTGCGAAATATTGCATGTTTCAAAAATCAATTTTTAGCTATGGTCAAAAAATGAATAAGGCTGAGTTCGTAATTTCAGGCTTTGTTGTCCTTGCCCTTCTTAAATATGTTTATGAACACAATTACAACTGCATATTTGCAACCATCATATTTTATTTGTTTAAAATAAGTTCACAATAGCAAAAGTGGACAAAATGAGAATATAAATTATTTAATGGAATCTTTTGATTTGATTCAAGTACATACATTTAAAAATTGTTATCAACAAAAACATTTTAAAACTGCGTTAGAAACTGCTTTTGAAAACATGGGACATGAATTGTAAGCAATAAGAAAATTAAAAAACCGAAGTAGAAGTTAAATGTTTTTGAATATGAAAACCTTTAGAACGATGGTAATAGGGTATGTTCCAAAAAATAAAAATTTCCTTAAAACGATCAAAGAATTTCTGGAATACCTTTTTCAATTCCATTTTCGGATGACCAGGTCTACATTTCAAGTAAAGGCCCTTGTATTTCTAATTGTTTCTTACAGAAATTAAACAGAACTTCCGTAACAGTCGGTCTTAAATGCACTTAAGCCATATTGGAAATACTCAATACTTTGGAAGGCCGAAAATATATACGAGGTGCGCGACTTTCTCACTTGTTAAAAGCTTAAAGAAAAATGTTTTTTAAAACAATTAAGACAATTAAGCAGTTTATTCAATATTGCTAAAGGATCAAAAACAAGATTGTTGTTAAAGTTAAGAAAAAATATTTTAAAAGGCCAGATTTGACAGATGATCAACTAAGCGTTATGCATAGTTATGCATGCTTATGTTTGCGAATGTTCTCGGACGTGTAGTTAGAACCAAACTCCGAATATAGCCCCAAAATGCTTACATTTGCACCAAAACAAATTCCAATTTGACCGAAAATTGACTTTCGTTTTACTATGCTCTTTGTTTATAAAGGGTGATTTTTTAAAAGCTATAAGAAAGTTTTTCAAAAAAAACACACATAAAATTCAGAAAAATGCATGAAATATTTATTTGAATCGATAGTACGGTCCATATAATTTAATGTTTGAAGATTATTTCATGCAAATGTTGACCTTGACTACGCCTCAACTGATCCATCCGCTTAGTCCAATTTTGGCATACTCTTTCCAACATTTAGGCCGGTATCTCACGGATAAATGTTTCATTGTTGTCTTCCAATGCGTCAATTGAAGCGGGCTTGTGTGTATAGACATAAGCTTTAATATAGCCCCACAAAAAATAGTCTATAGGCGTTAAATCGCACGATCTAGGCGGTCCCGAACGTGAAATAAAATGCTCACCGAACTCGCCTCTCAATAAGTCCATTGTTGCGCGTGCTGTGTGGTATGTGGCACCGTCTTGTTGAAACCACATGTCATGCAAGTCAATATCTTGCATTTTGGGCAAAAAAAAGTTATACATATATCATCTCACGGTACTGCTCACCATTCACAGTTACGTTACGATTCGCATCATCTTTGAAGAAGTACGGTCCAATGATGCCAACAGCCCATAATCCGCACCAAACTGTGACTTTTTCTGGATGCATTGGTAACTCTTGCAATGCTTCTGGCTGATATTCACTCCAAAATCGACTATTCTACTTATTTACGTACCCATTGAGACAAAACTGAGATTCGCCGCTGAACACAATTTTTCGGTAAAAAAGTGGATCTTTAGCCAACTTTCCAAGAGTCCATTCATCAAAAATTTTACGTTGCAGTAGGTTGTTCAGATTCAATTTTTGCACCAGCTGTATTTTGAAAGGCATCACACCTTAATCCTTCCCCAAAATTTTCCACGTTGTTGAGTAACGGAGGCTCAATTGTTGCGAATGGCAACGAATCGATAAATTGATGAGCACGCATTTTGATAATGAAATTCAATAATTTGCAAGCGTTGTTTGTTTGTAAGACAAACGTAGGCTTTAATTAAAAAAGTTGCTGATGCGCATATGTAGCACTTTTTTTGTACAGTTGATAGATTTTTGGAATTCCCAAGAAGTTTACTTTTTTTAAAAACTGTTCTTAGATATTAACTTATCAATGGCATGGGGCCGTTAACTATTTTTTTGAGTTGTAAGTGATAAGTGAAGCCCTCCACCAAAATGTATCTCTTTCGGAATTATTCAAAGAAAGTAAATTATTTTATCTAATTTTTCTGGACTAAGAGCCCCCGCAGACTGCAGACTTTTTATCGGCCGATAGTTTGGTCGGCTTCTTATTCAGTATGGAGAGGAATGCAGATTACATTCAAACTAATCTGTCGGCCAACTATCGGCCGACTGTTTAATCAGTATTGGCGCATACACGCCTGCGCATACATGACGATTGTTTAGTCGGCCGATAGTTCAGTTCGCTCTGTGATTTGGCATCGTGTACGTGTATTTTGAATATGGCGTCGCCCCAATCACAATTTTTTATTCTAGAATAGTCGGCCGACTTTTGGATAGTCTGCGGCCTGTTCACCAACCAAACTGTTTAGTTGGCTCGGTGTGCGCACTTTCAGCCCAACCCGACCAAACTATCGGCCAATAAAAAGACTGCAGTCTGCGGGGGTTGTAATATTGAGTCAAAAATTGGGTTTAAATTTGGTAAAGAACATTATTTCATCGAAACTGCTTTTTAAACTTTTTTAAATTAATTTTTTTAACAGGTATATTTTAAAAGCTTACCACTTAACTAGTAAACTTTTTTCTAATAAACTTAACTATTAAGTAGCTATTCCGAGATTTTATTCTTTTTTAAATATCAACTAGCTGATACCCGAGGCCTTTATCGCACGTTAAAAATCATATGAAAATCAACAAAATCGAGAGGGGTATTTAAATTCGGCGTAAGCATTACGGGCACGAATTATATTAATTACAGCTTAAGTAAGAGCACACCAACCACCCCGAGTGAGTTAAGAAACTCTACTTGGTATGAAATACTCTGTTCTGATTCTGAGTCCATGATGGTGTCTGTTGACAAATACTCCCTCTATCTCCTGCTACTTTATCCAATATGCTTGAATTTATTTTTAAAACAACATACTTTGGTGCTAAAATCTCTATTTGGCGAGAAATTGATCCTCTTGCATGTTATTTTGTAAATCAGGGTAAGCACTTGCAATAAATTCAGAATTACTCTGAAATGCCCTCGCATCGGTTTTTAACTGCACATCTCTTATTTTTAACAGTGTGTCAGCATAGTTTCTTGTAATAATGTCATTTTAAGAAATGCCTAATAACAAGCAACGATAAAAGGTCTGAAAGCAGGCGGCACCTAATTATATGCTACTAATTAGTGTTCTTAAAAATAAGAATAAATTGAATATCTAATTATCAGTGTTACCGGCGGATTTCGTCAAATAAGTTGTGAATAACATATTTTACCGCAGTAAAAAGTGACTTAAACATTTTCCACTCTCGGAACTACATCCACATACAAAAATCATAATATTCATAGTCATAATATTGCTCCGTTGCGACGTAAAGGACGGACAAACAAACAAACAAACAAGCAAACAAACGAACAAACTGACTTTCTCACTTATAATTTAAGTATAGATTCTCTTTTAATAGATATAGTATACCTGAACTGAACAGTGAACACGTCTTAACAGTGGCAAATCGTGAAAACAAAAATCAAAAAATCTTTGGGAAATCACCTTTTATATAAAAATGTCAGAAACTCAGAAGTCATGTGGATATAACAAATAAATACAAGTTAACTATGACAACTCCTGTGAAATTAAAATCTCATTTTTATTTATTTAAGGCCAAGTAGGACTTGAATTGGAAGTTGCTGTAGAGCTAACCATGCTTGTAGTAAAAGTTTTGTTTGTTGACTTTTTGAAATGCTATTAATTTAAAACGTCAAAAGCTCAAATTCAAATGGATTTTGAAAATTTTCTGAAAGATATGAAAGCTATTTCGTGAATGAAATGTTAAAAATTATTAAGATGCTAAAAACCCCTTAAAATTATCTTGACCATTTTTATAACATATAAAAACTTGCTAAATGGATTAAAAATTGTACTTCATCACCAATGAGTTTAAGTCAGCGACTTCAAAAGGTTTACTGATTTATGACGCTTCTTGAAGAATTTGATTCTATGGATAGTTTTAAGTCAAGCGTTCTATACTCTCATGACCTATCATAATATTACATTGTCATGACCGAGTGATTTAAAAATAACAACCTGAAAATTGGTTTATTTAATATGATGTTTTCCATCATCTTTATATTTTCAAAATTTTCAAAATATTAGCTACATTATGTGAAATTTCATGCAATCAGAATCTTAAATAACTTTGTTCTTTACTCTACTCATAGATACATACGAGTATATGGTAATAACTTAGCCTTGACAGCTTTATTGACAGTAAATTACATTTTACTCAAAGCCTTTTCAAAATCACTGCATGTGAAATCATGTTTCACAAATTAATATTTAAGCAAATCATCATCTTCTCTGTTTTAAACTTAATTTAAGAAAACAACACAAAAGCATCGCATCACATCGTATCGCATCGTATGAATATGCATTGCATATGCATATTTTACAAAATATGCATAATATGCAAGTTGTCCTTTATTTTCCAAAATAAATTCATATACCTACATACATCTTAAGTCATAAGAATTTATTTATGCATAGGTACTTTGTTTTTACTAAGTTTTGTATTTTAAGGACGAAACTTTTAAAGATGGTCTTTAGTCCTTTTCAGTAGGAGTCGTGTGTGCATCAAAAAGTATTTGTTGTTTCCTCCATGTTTTCATTATTATTACTTTTTGTATTTACCAAAAAAAAAACACAATAAAAAGAAAAAGGATACAAAATAAATGTGCGCAGGAGGCGGGCGGGGAGATTGAAATTGAGAACTGTGTTAGAGGTTGTAAAAGGATGCTATAGGACAATTGTGGTAACAGTGATAAATAGACGAAATAGGTATTTTTCTTCGTCCTTTTTTTTGGTCCTGGTTCTGCACACTGCAGCTACACTCTCTCCAGCTTTTGTACTTTCAGCTTTCGACTATAAATTCAATTGAGGGTGGATGCTAGTGGAGGGTAGATATAGGCACTGGGAGTTGAGTGTTGCAAAGCAGGAAAAAAAAATATAGATACAAGGACCTCCGTACACAAGATTGGATACAATTTAGATATGGTTCTCCCGAATGTTCATCGAGAAATATTTCATTCGTGCGCACGTATCAGTAGTTTTCTTGTTTTTCGTCCTTTTTTGTGAGTGTTTTGTTTAGTTGAAAGTTAGGAGCCAAGGGTAGTTAAGGAGAGATGAGAGGGGGGGGTGGAAAAAAAGAGAAAAGGATAAATGACAAGGAAGGTGTTTAAATTTATTGTTTTGAGTGCACAAATGCATAGTGCACAAGGTGAAGTTGTGCGATGATATCAGATGACATTTATGTGGTGATTGACAATGAAATATGATCAAGAATATTCTCATAACACACAACATAACACAAAATAGGAATACAAAAACATAAAGGATACAAGAGAGAAACACTAAATGTTTTTGGGGAGAATGGGTCAGTTTGATAAAACATGTTATTCACATGTTGTTCATACTCACAAGTGTCCTGCAGTTGTATCAAAATGTATCCTCGTAGTTAGAGAGATTGGAATTTTGTTTAATATTCCTATTTCCAAATTCCAAGGATATGTTATGACGATGATGATTATGATTATGATGAGCAAAATGAAGATGAACAAGAAGACGATATGTTACAAGGAAAAGGAAATTTAATTTTATGTTCGGTTATATTCCAGGATATGCCAGGATATGCAGTGTAGTAGTCAGTGTCAGAGAGATAAGCTAATCAGCTTTAGCATCGTTTTCAAAGCATCTTAATATTTTTGCTGTCATCAAAATCTTATGAATGAATTATTTTGGATTTTGAAATTTGATTTAAAATAAAAGACATGCATAACCGAACACGACGACGAAGCAACCATAATTCATTGAAATGACATCACTGCCAGAGGGCTAATTGCAAAAACATTTAAATTATTAGATACAACTTGTTTTCAGATTTTGGAAATAAAACATAATTTGATTGGTTTTTCTATACTCTTCATACCAAATTTCCAAAAAAATTCATATTTATTCAACAATATTTCTGCAAAAAACAGAAATTTTAAAAATTTTCTAGGAAATTTAAATTTAATTTGTTTTTGTAGAAATTTCGAGTAGATTATTATCAATTCAGATGGATATTTATAAGTTCGCCAAAACTTTGTGGCTCAAAAGATTGAATTGAAATCAAAAAACGTCCTGAATTTTTGTAGTTTCATGTTTCCAAAATCAACTTTATTTTCACCAGCTACAATGTCAAGAAAGAAAAGACGAAAATTCGCTATTTTTCTTTGATTTCAAAGACAATAATATATTAGCTCACTTAGGCGTATGAGTACTTTTTTAATTTATTGCATTTTTAACAAAAATTAGGTATCAAGACACACTGACTTTAAAATTTTAAACGAATCTTATTTCGGGATATATACAGATCAAGGTCTATTTTCTTTGTTTTTTCTTCTACAAATTGGCACTGTTTAGGCATTTTCATTTTTAATACAATATAAATGAAAATTAGAAAAGAATTACAAATTTAAAATTTCTTTATTTATTTTATTAACAACTGGTAAAATCGTTAGCCTTGGGTTTCATTTTCATTACATTAGACAAATCAGTATTTGGAAAAATGATAATTATTTCGAATTGGTGTTGACCCATTTGGACTTTAGCTCTAACTTCATAAATAACGTCAAAAGACATACAGTGGTGCACTTTGGCGTATACGTAATCATTTTATTGTATTTTTAAACAAAATTTGTTCTCCCTTAGTTTTCACTTAAGATTTCATTATGTGAAGCATAACTTTCACTTTAAAAAAACGATTAAACCTCTGCTCTGTCAGTTATTTATTTAAGGTAGGGTATTGTTGTGTCTACATGAGAAGTTGACGTCGAAGTTTGACATTTCTGTTCAGTAAGGTTTAAAAATTCAAAATGAATCGTTTAACACAGGAGCAAAGCTTCTTAATTGCGGAACTTCACTTTAAAAATAAATACATTTGTTTGCAAAGTTCATAGAGCACTTTTTCGATTAAACGGGTTCAGAGTAATAAAACTCATTTCTGATTAAATGACCTTATTATAGAATATTGGCAAAATTCCCGAATATAGGGCTATGTCTTGGGCCATCATTTGTTTCTAAATGAAGTAAGAGCGGCCGACAGATTTTTCGTGTCCAAAAATTAATCAAGTAAAATTTGACGAAATTCGACTCCAACAAAACTGCGCAATTCGTCATACAGAGCATTTAATTATCAACTTATTGCACAATCAATTTGATGACAGTGTTATTTGTAGAAGTTGTCCTACTAACTTCACAACTCGTGGACGAGGCTTAACGCTGTTTGATTTATTTTATTTAGGGCTATGTTAAGTCATTGGTTTCTGTTGGCAAGCTAGCCACCCTTTAATCATTGGAAGCCATTATTTGAGTCACCATTAATGACGTACGGCTAGATTTGTTGGCCATGAGTCAGTATAAATAATAATATACTCTAAATAAAGTTTAAAATTCGACTTAAAATTTATGTTGAATTGGTTTTAGAGCCTTTTATCAAAAAATTTAGTAAATATATTTCGTCTATTCAAAGTTTTTGAAAGTTCGAAGAGTCTAAAAGTTCGGAAAAGAAGCTAAAACCTGACTGATTCTTCAGACAATATAAAAGCAAATACTTAAAAAAGTGCTCTATGCAGCCGTAGTAGAAATAATTATTCCATGAAATTTTATGATTGAAAACGACTCAGAGTTTAACCCTGAGTAAAGAGTCGCCCGTTTAGCTTTTGTCCAGAAATGCCTGCCTATTTCACCTAAAGGGAGGAGATAGGTATACCGATAGCTACATGTAAGCTTATGCTAAAAGAAACAGCTTTTAGGATTGCAAACTCTAGGTGGCACAATTAACCAACATGCGCAGCCACAAAACTCATATGGCCTTCACTGGACCTAAAGCGCTCTAAAGACTTGTTATCTCAAAGCCGACTTCATATTAGCTCCCTAATAGGTGTTCTTACGGGACACTGTTTATAGGCAGGCACGCAATACGACTTGGTATAGCCTCAAATGACTTCTGCAGGAGCTGTATGGACGAGGAAGAAGAGGAAACAATCTCTAACCTTCTCTGCACTTGCCCTGCTCTTTCACTAAGACGCAAACTTCATCTGGGAGCCTACTCTTTTGAACTAGCTAAAAAGGATATCAAATATCTTCTTCGCTTTATAAAAAGCTCAAAATGGTTCGACTAGAAAGAAGTAATTCTCTAGATTTATGTGGTATCACAATGGGCCTTTTCTTTTGGCCTAAGTGTGTGGATTCTAAATCCGCAGCCACGTTAACCTAACCTAACCTAAGGAAATTGATATCAAAACATTTTCAAAGCTTTGAGCAAAGTTATAACATTTTTTATGGAGTACTTATGTTTTTTTTTAGTACAATAGGAAAATACTAAGGAAACACCCCTTAAAACTATCTAAACTTAATATTATAAAGCTGAAGAATTTGCTTGTTTGTTTGTTTGTTTGAACACGCTCATCTCAGGAACTACTGGTCCGAATTGAAAATTTGTTAAGTTTCAGATAGCCTATTCATTGAGGAAAGCTATAATCTATATAACATCACGCTAACACTAATACGAGCCAGCGCTAATAAGGAATGTTTTTGAAAATCGGGGACTTTTTTCTCTTTTTAGAGCTTTCATTGCGTGCGCTACAGAAACGGTTAAAGTTTTGTTAAAATAATATGTAACAAAATTGTTTCCCTTTATAATAGATCTAAAAAAAAAGTTCGCGACAGTAAATAACCATTTGTTTGCTACCCAAATTCGTTCTAAAATAAAGCATGCAAGTAACGCCACGGGACGCAGCTAGTATAAAAGTGCTTATAAACATTTTTGATGTGACCTTTAACCTTTTATTTGTAGACTTATCCTTATATTTATTAACATGACTCAGAAACCTCTTATCATTTAGTCTCTTATTGTATAGTATCGAATAAAAATGTTATCGACTCAAATGAAACAGTAAGTTTTTTTCTTCAGTTTAAGCCTAGAAAATTGTAATTACAAGACGTTGGCTTCAATAAGACAGCTGCAATAAGTATATATTTTTTAAAAATAAGCAGTAATAAACATCAGCTTTTTACGAAAAAGTATTTCAATTTTTGAAAAAATATACAAATTAACTGTGGGTTCTAAATTACCAATATTTTTGTATGATTATAAACAAACCTAATGCCTTACACAAACTGAATTTTCGGAAATATTTTTCAAATGAGAGTAGAATAAAGTGCTAAAAATAGTTCTGACTTACCTAATTGTTAAATTCATACTCAACTAGGTGTATAACCTTAAATCGGCTTTAAGCCAAAATAAACACACTAATTTATTCAAGGCATTTGCCTTTACAATATACTCTCCAATTCTAATTAAATTTTTGGAAACTACGCCAAAAAAATCCATATTTTTCGATGCAAACTATTCAACAATCCATTTTCGAACATAAATAGTACCCGTAGCGTGATGGTTAGTGCGTTGGACTGTCATGCAAGGGGTCTTGGGTTCAATCCCTGCCTGTGCCATCTAACTTTTTTCACGGGTACTGCCTCTTGCAAGGAATTGACAAATCTCCCAAGAGTAATTCTTGTCATGAAAAGTGCTTTCTCAAATTAGCCGTTCGGATTCGGCATATAAACTGTAGGTCCCTTCCATCTCTGACAAAATTACTCGCACACGGGAATGGTTGAGAGTTGTAAGTCACTAGAACCTGGTTCTTCATGGACTGTTGCGCCACCTAATTTATTTATATTTTCGAATATATTCTTAAGAATCGCAGCTTATGGCCAATAGACGAAAACTGGTGGAAGTCGAAAGGGTTTTTGGAAAATTTTTGACAAATATATTAAAAATCAGCTTGTGCAGTCTTTTAATAAAAATTACACCTGTTTTTACACAGAACACCCTGCATTTTGATCATTTTTTTGTGGTAGGAGTGGGAGTTAACACTTTCACCAAGTTTCAACATCCCCAACGTTCTTGATCCAATTTTCATGCTTCTTTTCCTGCAGATTAAATTTGCTGTATTTAAACTGACACGAAACTGTCATATGACAAAGGTCTGCAAAAGCATTCGATTTTTTAAACAATTTCTTCAAATAGAAGCAGAAAAGCTGATCTTCTCGCATAAGCTCTATTTTTGGCACAAAATTGGTACACGATTACCCAAGGAAAATGGAATTAGTGCGCCGATTAATGCTGACAGACTTTAAACTCATAAAAAAAACAATATGTAAGCTTAATACGCATACAAACGACAACTATTAGCAAGCATTGAATTAAGGGTTTTGCACTGTACATCGCTCGAGTCCTAACTCAATTAAGAACAAGTCTTGCTACTTTACACTTTATCAACTAATTTCAAAATATTAGACACATTTTTAAAGTGTTCATAAGTACCCAATATAGAAGATATAAGAACCGATCGTTTAAAGCAATCTGTTCTGAAAAAAAGTGTACTTTACTTTGGTGACCATCATTTGCGTGCATGTTCTCATTAAGAGATACAAAAAGACCCATATGGCACCTTAAGGCAATTATGAATTATTATTTTTAATTATAATTATCAGAAGCATTTTAATAACAAAAAAGTGCATTTTTATTAAAAGTATTCTTTTTTTTTTGTTTATGGTTGACCACCAAGTGTAAAAATGAAATAATGTAATTCCCGTGTAATGTTATATAACCAGAATGATAAAGGGATACTACATCCAGGCAATTCCTTTTGTTACAGTCTTTTGGTTCAACAATTTCGCACTATACTTTCATTATGTACTATATTATAAATCAACTTATTTTCAAAAAAAAAAAAATTATCTTATCCATTGGAAATATAATATATATTCCTATGCAGTTCTGCATACTGCACATAGCTCTTGCATATATTATGCGCGTATACATATATGCAACTGTAATGTTAACAAAATAAAGAACTCAAAAATCAACTGCTAGGAGTCTTTGGGTACCCAATAAATTATACCACAATAAAGTTTCATTTCCTTTATACATTACATACTTTAGTATAAATGTATATAAAGATAGATATATGTGTATATAATGTACATAGGTAAAATATTTCCATATAATCCAAAGCTGGTGAAAGGACAAAAGGCTTCTTCTTGATAATACCATATTTCTATCTGTGCGGTTATATCAAGCAGCATGATGCAGAAAACATACATTAATATTACTCAGGACTGCAATGCATTACTGCGACCATCCGGAGCAACAACAAAAATTATATATAAATAACACTTTACACCTATCTACAGGTGCATTTACATAGCATATAGCATATATGTATATAGTATAGTGGCATAAATAATATAGACATTTATAACTATCATCATCAACACATATATCACATCATCCACCATATAGATAGATAGATAGATAAACACGGTCTTGGATACATCACATCCGACAGGATAATGTAGCTGCTTCCGTTCGCCAAACCGCAGTCTTCCCACCCGCAATTTGCAATCCGCTAGTGTGCTATATAGAGCTAGAGTACTCCCTTGCTGCTGCCGTTTTATATTCTGTGATGATGATTATACCTGTGCAGTTTTTATTTTGTCTGTCTTTTAATAATTTGCATGGCATTTTCCGTCAGTTAATATTTTTCTTTTTTTTTTATTTCCTCTTCCTACCCAACTCCCACCTTCTCGTCCTGTCGTCCTTTCGTCATGTCATCCGCCTCCAACGCCTCCTGCTGTGCATATATAGCAATTTATTTTTCCAATGCATTCGCAACCAAAAAAGAAAAAAGAAAGAATTTTTTAAAATTATGTACATTCGTACCTCGAAAACCCCATCTCTTCACTCACCTCCCCCCCCCCTTTTCCAATGCTTCCTTCGCGAAAAATTTTGTAGAAGAAAAATTATAATAACTTGTTAGCTAAGTAGTTTTGCTCCCACCCAATTTACAATATCTAATATACTCGTAATATAATAAAATATGCAGTTCGATTCAGTACTTTATTTTGGTTTTTCGTTTTCGTTTTTACGTTTTTTTTAAGTTTGCCTCTTGGACTAGATCCTTCGCTTCGCAGGATTTAGGATGTGATTTTTGTTATATCCAACGTAGTTTTTGCTAGAGGGCTTATTATTATACTTGCTTCGTTTTTAATTTACATAGCAGAATTAAAATGAAATCAAAAAAAGGAGTATAGACCTCTCTCGAAAATAAAAGATACAAAACATTAGATACATTAATTATTCATGTAATATCATTTCATATTATTTGCAAAAATATATATCTATCTAAAATTTAAATATACAAATATTTTTTTTTATTTTATATTTATTATTACTCATATTCTCTATTTATCTTTCTTATTTTAAAATGAAATATATTAAATTTTTGTGTGGATATTTTAATGAAATATATTTTTGTCTTCCCTGTTTTTTTTTCTGTTTTGTGTTTTGTATTATTTTTATTTTTTGTTTATTTGCTCGACGACGTAAAAAAAACATTTTGCTCTCGCGTGCGCTATAATCTTAATGTTTATAGTTTGCAAAAGCAAGTTAGCGTGATGAGTATGAATCTCTCAGCTAAGCTGGATGAGCTTCAGAGAGGCGATAGGCACTTGGAGACGACAGTCGCCTTGTGTGAAATACGGACACAGCTGCAGGAGCTAACGAAATCCGTTGAAAGTTGCCAAAGTGAAGTTTCAGAGGTAAGTGCAAAATAATTAATTAAACACAAGAAATAGAACAAATATTTATTTTTAGTGAAGTGAACTACATTCGTCTTTTTAATGTGTGAATGCAATAGACTTTGGAACCGTTTGAGCTTGACCCAAAAATAGTTTTTATCGAATTATGACATTTAGTATATACATACATATGTACATAAATGGTTTATAATTAAAAATAAAAATGACTGATATTGAGACAAGTTTGGTTAAAATTCAAACAAATTGTTCTGAAATTATCAAGAAATAAGTTGGTCTAAAGTCAAAAAAGTAAACTAATGTCCAAATTTCCTCTGGAGTATAGATTTGATGCACCTTAACTTTAAATTATGTTGCTCGAACCATCAAAATAAAGCTGTAAGAAAAAACACGAGTTGTATTTCTCCCTGAAAACTGCAAAAGAAAATGTGAATGTACACTTAGGCGTATACGTACTTTTTTTTTTTTAATTCAAAAATATTAATTTTGGTATCATTTCAAATTATGAAGCTTGAATTATTGAACTAAGCTGTTTATCAATTGGAGTTTTATTCTCATTGAAAACTGAAGACACCAATTTGGATGTACAGTTGGGCGTATGCGTACTTTTTTTTAATATGGTAACATGTCAATTTATTTTAAGGGTTTTCCAATAAGAACTTGACAACTTTCAAAATTCGAGAACGTAAGTCTCTTCAAATGATCTATCAGCTTCTACTATTGAGTGAGCTTTGATCTTGTATGGGAAAACCAATATTCTTACGGAAAATACTTTATAATGTGGTTTTAGCAATGCCAAATTCTTGATAATACAAAAAATTAATGGATTTGAATCCCTTGCTGCCTGAAGCCTGCACGTCAGCTATATTTTTGACATTTTGACCAACCCATTGTCTCACTCCGAACTGCAGTGCTGAAATAAAATTGGACGTACACTTAGGCGTATACGTACTTTTTTTGTTTAAATTTTTCAACTAATTTAATCTTCCTTCAATTGTATGTGGTTTAAATATTTCATTAAAAAAGCACATCACTATTGCTTCCATTTTCGAAGCTTAAATCTAGACACAGTTTCAACTTCTCATAAACTTGCTGCTGTGTCTGATTCCATTCAAATAATTGTGTCCTCCTATCCTCACACTGAAATCGCTATTACGGGTGATTTTAATACTTACGGAAAACGCTTGGTTTGATTGGAGCTGCAAATAAAATATTAAAGTTAAGGAGGTAAGTTTTCATGCTTTTAAAGCCATCCCAACTTAGGAAAAAGTAGTACCCGTGGCATGATAGTTAGTGCGTTGGACTCCCATGCCAGAAATCTTACCTGTGCCATTTAAAGTTTTTTTTTTCACGGGTACTGCCTCTTGCGAGATATTAACAAATCCTTCAAGAGTAATTCTCGTCGTGAAAAGAGCTTTCTCAAATAAGCCATTCGGATTAGGCTTAAAACTGTAGGTCCCCTTCATCCCTGACAACATTAAGTTGTAAGTCACTAGGCTCTACTTCTCAAGGGACTGTTGCGCCACCTAATTTTTTTATTTATAAATTAGGAAAACGAAAAGTTCGAGCAAGCCGAAAAGACCTGGAACGTCCATATGCAAAGTCCCAAATGGAGTAAAAATGTTAAGTATTTCTTAAAAAGCATAAGGAATTTTTCCTTTAATATGGTTCTTCAGCTTGTTTTCAATAACACTCCATTTTATAACTCTTTAAAAAAACGCTTATTTCATTGCTAGGCAGTTCACCACAAATTCAATACTGTCAGAAAGTGTAATGACTTGAAACCAATCCTCGTTCGTACTCGAACTGTAGTAAGAGTCCTTAAAGATTTTAATATTCATAAATCAATTGGCCTAGATGGTATCCTCACTAGTAAAGAGGTTGTCTTTAACTCTGGCGAAACCACTGTGTAATCTTCTTCATCTATTCTTATCTTCATGACTCGTTCCGAAGGGAAGAAAACTGCATTTTTCCGGCCCATACCCAAAAAAGGTAAATCCTCCCTACCCCCTCTAACTATCAATTGATTGGACTTACCTCCCTTCTTACCAAGTTCATAGAAACAGTGATTCATTATCAGCTTCAGAAATATCTCGAAAATCGAAGGCTTCTTCATGTACGGCAGTATGGCTTTGGTAGCTCCACTGGTCATCTCATGGTTCATCTCACCGAACAGTGAAACAAATTTTTAGCTTGATATTTTAAAAGTATTTGATAGGTTTTTGGCATCAAGCATGAAGCCTTTCTTCATTGGGATACAAATTATTTTTAAGACCTTTTAATACAAGTTGAATTGGATGGTTTTAATTTTGAAACTAAAAAAGTAAATTGTGGTGTTCCACAGGGTTCCGTTTTGTATCCCATTCTCTTCCCTATATTCATAAACTTCTAATCCATTAAACTGTTTCACTGATGACAGTACCTACGGCTTTTCATTTTCGTTTATAGATTCACATTCTTGTCCTTCAGATGGGTAACTTCTACGACGGCGCGGCGTATGATAAGCTTATTAAAAACCTAACTCGAAAGCATTGTCCAATGGGTAAATTATTATGTAATATAGAATTTAATTATTTAAAAAATCACTGCTGTATCCTGTCGTTATATCTCCACCCCGTAAAAAATTCAACCGCAGTACTCCCACTTCCAGGAATGATCATTAGTTTACCCTTGAGCTTAATTTCGGACGTAATGTCGAGTATAGAAATTCTTTTTCAAACCACACATCGAGAATGTGGAATTCTTTACCCATTTCTGTCTTCCCTTTCCATTTTGATATTGGAAACTTTAAGACCAATGTGCACCACTGGTATCTACTCTTAAATCTTTAAACTTTAAATATATTAAAGGTATAATCATCTCCTTGAATGTCTGTAAACTATACCAAAAAAGTACACTTAGGTGTATACGTACTTTTTTTTGACATACTATGAATTTTTTGAAAATAATTAAAAACTTCTTATGCAGAGATTTATTTTTGTGTGGTTTATGTTGATAGGAAATTCTATAGATCAATCAAGTAATATTTTGATATTACAAAGTCAAAATTTCCAGAAAATCGGCATACAAATGAAAAATATGTCTACTTGATAAATATTTTTACTTTTAATTTAATTTTATGACGTTTATTGCATTGACGTAACTTAGACGAATGTAGTTAACTTCCCCATAATTTTGAAAGCATTTTGATTTGAACTTCAGAAATCACACTTTTCAACAACATTTAAAATCTATAAATAAAATATTTAATTTTAGGTGAAACGTGATATGGTAGCAATAAAACATGAATTGGACACAGTGCAACAAGTTAAAGAAGAAATCGAAGAGCTGCGTGAATATGTGGATCGACTTGAGGAGCACACGCACAGGCGGAAGCTAAGACTTTTAGAACAAGTTTGTAGCTTAAATTTTTTGCCATGTTGTGTAATTAAATACATTTAACATTTTTTCTTCTACACTTTCCAAAAAAAAAAAAAAACTAAAAAATGATGACAAAAAAATACGCAAAAGAACACCAAAAAAAATTGATTTTATTTATTACTTATTTATTTTCAATAAAATTTAATTATATCATTATTATTATCTAATTTTGTTTGTACATAAATTAAAATTATTATCTACCTACTACAAAATGATATTATATTATTTTATTATGAATTTTTGCCTAAATAAAATTTATTTATTATTCTTATCATTGACACACAAAATTGTTTGTTTTATTTTTATTTAATTTTTGTTTTTGCTCCTGTCTCCCTATGGTATATAAATTTCATTTTATTAAATTAAATTAAAATTATATACAGATGATAATGTTTTTTTTTTTTATGTTTGTTGCCAACGATGATGGTGGTTTTGTTTATTGCAATTTAATTTTTATTTATTTATTTATATTTATATATTTTTTTTCGATCACATTCCTGAGTTTTTAATTTACTCTGTCGATGTCGGTTTTTCTGTTCGGTTCCATCTTCCCACAAAATAAAATAAAACACAAAAAAAAGGGAAAAAATAAAATACCAAAGTAATAAATATTGTGGTATACAAATAATTATTGTGAAAGCACAACAACCGCATCACCATGATGCTAGTGATTGTTTTTAAATGTGCACAAAACAAAGTGACAGGCTGTGGGCATTGGCATCCAGGATAAGTCCCAGGATTGGGGTTAAGGGAGAATGATTGCCGTTGTCTGTGTTGATCTCTTCCACCCTCCCTATCTTCCTGGATGAAATGCAATTTCAATTTATCCTCTGATATATATAGGCGGTGAGGCGCGGTGGCGGCGGTGATGAAATGGTTTTAATTTAATAGAACAACAATCTTGCCTATAAATATTTTTTGATATGTGGAATTAAATATGAAATCGATGTTACTTTAATAAAATATTAAAAATGGTCTGGACACTAAAATTTTATGCATGCTGTTTTAACTAGAAAAAAGAATATTTATTGAAGAGAAGTAGTAACACTTTAAATGAATGAGCTACTGCGGTACTTTTGACTCTTTTTGAGTGGATTTTCTAACTTTCTGTAAGTTGACCAAATTAATTTCAGAAGGTTTGAATATTACAATTAGAACTTGAATGCCAACTCCGCCATCAGACTTTTTTATTTGAGGCCTTTCAGTTTATGCTTTTTTGGTAACTTTACCATCTCTGAGGGTTTAACCTACCTAAAATGCACGAATATTATCATTGAACTCCTACTTGAACTCGATCTTAAAAAATGTGGAGTCTACAAATATTACAGTTCTATTCTATACATAAGATTATTAAAAATGACTCTTTGAATCACATTCGATTTAAGTAACACACAAATTGATTTAAAATGTTCAAAACATACTATGTAAGTTTGCCTAAAGTGTCAAAAAAGTAGCCCAATGCCCAAATTCACTCTGAAAGCTTTATTTGATGCATTTTCAGTTCAATTTATAATTGTTGAACCAATAAATCAGGTTTTAGGTGAACTGGTGTTTTTTTCCCCTAAAAATTTCTCGAAGAACACAAAGGTGTATACGTAATCGTTTTTATTTGTTAAAACAATCATTTCGGAACGTTTCCAGTTTATTTAGCTTACATAAGTCATTAAATAAAGATTTATATAAAATAGAGTTTTATTCTTCCTGAAAATTGCAAGAAAATAATGGGAGGTCAGGCATATACGTACTTTTTTTTTATTTTTAAACAGATCCATTTTGGGACTACTTCAATGTATGAAACTTGACCATTAAAGTAAACGGTCGATAAACTAGAGTTCTTATAGTTGTTCTAACTGAAAGATACAGTAAAATATGTAATGTTCACTTAGGCGTATACGCAATTTTCTTATTTATCATTATTATAGTTTGTGAACCATTTTGACATTATGTCAATATATGTAATTTACACCACTTTTAGAAAAGATTCAAAAGTAAATTTGACAAAGTTTTTTTTCTAAACTGAGACTTATCAATATGGTTTATCCACAGAATTCCTTCCGTACATTCTGGGCTGATATGAGCACGACTCCAGACACGATTCTATTCGCTTCATTCTGAAATAAATCAAAAAATGTGGTTTTCATAATCGTCTGCCTAACATAGATCTGCGTTAGAAATGTCCATAAAGTCAAATTTTGAATCGAACAAACGCAGATGAATTTCAGAAGATGGTTTTCTTTGAAACTAAGACAGTTTTCTTTCCTTTGAAGTCTTGGCTATCAAAAAATAAAATCTCGCCGCAACCTTTTCTGATTTTCACTGACTTTTACAAACATTTAGTATTTAGTATTTATTAATCATGATTAGCTAATATTGAAAGAACATAAATTCTTATTTATAATATAGCTTTAAAGTGTACAGCAGCTACGGCATTTTGTATCACAATAAATATAAGTTAAAATGTTAAAACATCAACTATACTTAAAATTGTACCTAAGCAAGATTGCATATGTTCTGCAGAATTGGTGTGTTCATTTATGCAACAAAGTAGAATCAGGATTGAAGTAACTCAGATTTTTGACGGTTGTGAAAACACCAAAACTTTTGACATACATACCAAAATTTCTGTGGTTAATGTTGTAATGAAACTACATAATGTAGATGAATGAAGTAAAATTCTTATATTTCAATTTCAAATTCATTTAGAAAAATCTGACAATTTGGCATAAAATATGAAGTGTGTCTAGTTTAAAGTTGAATTTTTATTTTAAAATTGTATTTAATGAAAAGACTTCTTGCCCGAGATTTTGAAAACCTATTTTTAAGCTTTAAGTAACCGCAATTAAGGAGTTCTCACTTTCTATCAGACTAACTTTTGTTAAAGCCCAATGGCAAAAACTAATTAAACTAGTTGACAAAGTTGAGTTTTTTTGGTCCGTAAAACAAAACAATACATTTCTAAAGAATTGAGCTGTCCTTATTTCAAATCTCGCCTTAAAAAAAGCTTTTTAAAATAAGTCTCTTCTTTATAATTGTTAAAGTCAACCAAAAACAGTGTTTTTAGGTTAAGGTAAAAACACCAACGTAGTTTTTATCAAAGAATTGTCTGACGATATTGCAAAGTACGAAACTCTGTATTCTTGATAGGTTATGTTTGATATCTTACTTAATTTCTGAATATGCTCATTCCCAGATATGATACTTTAATTGATTTTATAAAGGTTTTTGTTTTTGGGGTATAAAATTTCGAATAAAAACAAATATTAATTTTTTAAATGATCACGAAATTTTCTTTATTCGAAAGATAATCTTTTGGCTATATACACAAAAGCTTTGTATATGAAAACTTTTTCATATACAAAGAAAAAACAATTTTTGACAAAATGACCTCCAAAGATGGTTCGGACGCCGTCTAATCTGAAAGTTCAATTTTCAATAACATATTCCAAAATTTTTTTTGTTTTTTTGTTTTTCAAGATTTTTATTGAACTTTTATACATACAATTGGATAGTCTTAAGATTAAATAGATACATAGTCTTAAAATAAAATAGATTGTTGGCACATAGGGGGCCTAACTTTATATATTGGCTTAAGATTAAATTTAAATATTGTGGTGTTCTGAAAATAAAAGTCGGTTGACTTGGTTATCCTCGGAGTGTTCCTTCCCGGTTGTCATATGTTGGATTTGTTGATTAGTTAGAGGGTTGTTGGCATGTTAACCACGTCGCGTGGGTGGGCTGACATGGGGTCAGCGTAGAATGCAACGGCATCTTCGTTGTTGACTTCAATTATGTTTTCATCCATAATGTCCATGACGCTGAGGTACGTGGGCTCTGGCAGTCGCTGTTGGGTTGTCATCCTTCTTATTAGTTGGTTCGGGTGGCTAGATGAGTTACCTACTAACTTTTAACCCAAGAGTAGTAGGTAGTTGTCCAATGTATTTATTCTCGCTTCAGAATAAATTCTGTCGTTATTGAAATATTTTTGACGCTCCCTGTCAAAGACAAGCCCAGTGCAGATTCTTAGGATCTTTCTTTCGAAGGCTTTTAGCTGCTTCATCGCCGTTTTGGAGATGGTGTACCAAACGGGAAAGCTATATCCAATGACTGGTCTCAGCAGTTGTTTGTACATAAGGATCTTGGTCTGTTGACTTAGTCCATTGTTCTTCTTCATCAATGGATGTACACGATGAAAGGCCCAGCTGACTTTCCTAAGAACTTTCTGATGTTTCTGCATTTTGTCGCTTTTTAAAATCCTCTACGGACGACAGTTGCAGCCTTCTGAAGCAGATGAGTTCCGACTTTGTTGCGTTGATTTTAATACCCCATTTATGGTGAAAATAAAAGAGACGGTGGATGTGTGCTTCTAATTTCTTGACGGCTATATATGGTGACATTGAGGAGCAGTAGGTCAAGGAATCATCGGCGTATAGAAGGTTCTCGCAGTTGACGGGGTTAGGTTATTCCAACATATGTGGGCGTATTTCGCATAAAAGCGCCAAATGTTGTCCTCCAAGTGATCAATCGTTTTGGGATTATGAGCGCTGCGTCAACTAGTAACTTCACATAACCCTAAAGAAAATAGTCAATAAGCTTTTAATTTTTAATCGCATGATTTTGAAGGCTAATTTACGGGTCTGTAACGTTAAACTATGCTGTTAACAAACGTTTCCTTCAATAAATTAATTGTAACACGAGCTTTGAGCCATGTCTTGTTGAGACCACAACACCTGCACATCATGGTTGGTCAATTGATAAACGAAAAAGTTAGTATTGATGGCTCTATAGTGACCACTATTGACTGTAACGTTCTGGCCACTTATTTTACCAACCCATGAAGCACACCAAACAGTATTTTTTGCGGATGTAACGGTGTCATTCATCTGCGCCTTGCTAGTTGATCATCTGGCTCTAATTTTTGAACGCAAAAACAAAACTTAAAAAATCACTTAACAGCTGACAAAATGCTTACCAGTTAAAAAAGTGATAAGATACTCTAAAACAAACACCCTTAATAAAGTTTTTTGAACATTGCTTTAATTGTTTCGAAAATAAAAAGTTTTCTAATTAATTGTTGTGCTCATTTGAGATATGAACTTCGATTTCAACTCCAATCTGCTCAAATTTGAAAAATACTCATTTTCAACTTTATTTTCTTATTTTTTATTACATTTCAAAAACTCATTGTAATAGCTCTTTTTATGAGATGGATTTGTTATAAAAACAAAAATTACTTTCAAACCGTTTTGTTTGTTTTTGCTAAGAACTGGATAAATGGTTCATCGTTTTTTTAAATATATGAACAATTGTCAAACAAAAATTTCAAATACCATAAATATTTGAAATGATTAAAAAAAAACTTCTTTATAAATGTACATAGATACCTTCAAAAAGTTTCATTTATGAATGTGTTTTTTGTTTATATTTAAAAAGTAAAAAGTATCTCAAAAACATCATTTATAAGAGTGTATCGGAGTCAGATTTGAATAAAGTCTATCAAAATCCTTCTTAAAATACCAATTTAAATGCCAGTTAGTTGTTTTTCCAAAAACAAAACATTTTTGATTAATAAAACATGATAAGCTTTGTTAAAATCTGTTTTGTTTCTCCTTTTTCTTAAGTGTAGTCTTTAAAGAATTAATACAATCACGGGATCTCATTCGATTTTGGCAGCCAATTTCCTTCGTTTTTTAAGAAAATTGAGTGTGTTATCTAGAATTCCTGCCGGAATGAACATCCCTCAAGCAAAAATGCAATAAATTGAGAGCCTTATACTTGTTTCGTACATCAGTGTTGAAAATAAATTTCCTCAGAAATAAAAGATTTATGGAACTTTTGACATCCGTACAAAATAGGATTCCGAAAATCGTCAGTATTAAATTGTTCTTAATTTGTATTTTTGATTTGATTCGAAATTATTCTTTAAAACTTATTTTTGTTATTTTTTTTTATTCAGAAACAATTCTATGTACATATTTCCACATTTTGCATCACAAATTTTCTTTCAAAAAATCTCTTCGCACTTTTTTTACAGATGGAATTGAACTTATTCTTAATTTTCAGAAAATGCACCTTTGTTTTTATCAATATTCAATTTTTTTCAAACTTTTCAAGCTTTGATTTGATATTTTTTTTAATATTTATAAATAATTGAATTGGAAGTGACGTGAAAAATCTTTGAATTATTTTTTTCCTAATTGAACTTTAACCCTATCTACCTTTCTACCTTTACCTCTCTCTCTCTCTATCTATCTTTTTCTCTTTCTCTATTTCAACTAATTGACAGAAAGATAAAAATAAATTTAAAACAAAATTTCGCAATCTTTTTTACAGGGACTCACGTTCTTTCTGACATACTCGATATTTTCGGCCGTCTTGGGAATGCTCCAGTTTGGCTATAACACCGGAGTGATAAATGCACCAGAAAAGAATATTGAGAATTTCATGAAGGACGTATACAAGGATCGATATGGGGAGGATATTAGCGAGGAATTCATACAGCAATTGTATTCGGTGGCAGTATCGATATTTGCCATCGGTGGTATGCTGGGTGGATTTAGCGGTGGATGGATGGCAAATCGATTTGGACGGTGAGTTTTCCAAATAAAAGAAACAAACAAAGAAATAAGAAAATACCTAAATGTATATAAATAAGTACAAATAGAGAATATAGAACGGTACATAGAGTATAGAAACTTTAGGTATGCGGGGACTTAATGTATCACCTATTATCCTGGGATGATAGAAGATAAATAATGTTTCTGAGGGTTATATTTGACGCAAATATTTGTAGAGATTCTATAGCTACACCTATGGTGCTATAGTTAGTTGATAGCAAAGACAGTCTTAAGGAAAATAGAAACAGATTATTGTGGCTAGGATTATTGTTGCATAGCTAAAGGTACCTTTAACCCACCCACATGGGAATTATGAGGAAGAAAAAGTAGAAGGTGTGAAGATGCTTGATATACGAGTAATATTAAGCTGTTTCCAGTTTTGCTATTAAAGATTTGGCCATTCACTATCACAAGCTGTCGCCTTTGTTAAAACATAATAATTTATTTTCATTATTGACCGAGACTAAGAATAATACCAAAATCAAAATAATAGAGTTATTTACAGGAAAAGATTTGTTTAAATATTTATTTAAAATTAATTTGGTCTTAAAATATTGAATATTAAAATAGAAAGGTAAAGTATTTCGCATTCTTGATGTGCGGTTAAAAAAAGAATCTCAATGTTGGGCAGTACGTCCAATTGTATTACGGCTGAATTGTTTAAAGTTGAAAATGCAACTATCTAATCCTACAGAACACTTTTTGTAATAATATTGGTAAAACAACGAAAGAAGTGAAACAGTAGTGTTTGAGTGGTCACTTTTTTGGATTTTGTCCAAAAGACTTAAGCTTTTTAAATTAAATTATATTTAAGTTTTGGACGAATTTAAAGGCTTTGTAAATTACAGCTAAATTAGAAGAAAATTTTGGAGAAATGCTAAGCACCTAACAGCATTTTTGACAGTGACAATGTAGTCATTACATAACAGGTGTAAAAATGTCTGTATTTAGAAATATTGCAGATATATAAGACACAGGTTTAAACTTTGGAAGGCTTTGTGCACAGGTACTTATTTTTAATACTGACCACTTATATCAACTTTTACATTTCTTTATGGAAAATATAGGGTGTTTTTTAAATTACTGGAAAATCTATACTAATAGTTTAAAGGTGAAGAATTCGTTTTTTTGTTTGTTTGTTTGCTTGCTTGTTTGAAGGCGCTAATCTCAGGAACTACTGATTTGAATTGAAAAAATCTGTCAATATTAGACATCATATTTATTCAGGAAGAGTATAAGCTATATAAGATCACGCTGAAAGTAATTCAAGCGAAACACCAATAATAAATGTTTCAAAATTGAGGATTTTTTTTCCTTTTGAAAGCTTGGGCTGCGTGAGCTTCAGAAACTGTTAAAGTTTTCCTAAAACAATGTGTGACAGAATTGTTCCCCTTTTATAGTTCTAAAATAAAGTCCGCGACAGCATATGCCTATCTTTTTAAATTGGCTCACTATAACCTTTATTGTGTTAACCAAATTTGTTCTTAAAAAAGCAATGATAGTAATACAATACAGGACAGAAATATTGTAAGAATGTGCCTTTTATCATTTAAATATGAATTTAAATATGAACTTATTATTTAAATAGAATTACTGGTACTTTTTGCAATAAATGTATGACGTCAATGGTGGATTGAATACTGACTTCTTCAAAAATATAATTTTTGGCAACATTAATTAATGAATTAACATAGCCCAACTAAAATTAAAAGGTATAGCCTTAATGAAGAATTTGGCTAACAAGATTACTTCGAGAAATGGAATTGTCACAACCAAATTGATTTGGAATTTAATTGATGGTTAAGCACGCTATAAGATAAGTCACCGTCTTGTTTGAACCAAATGGTGTCGGTCTTTAGAAGATTAATTTTTAGAAATAAAAAACAAGGTAGCATGGTTCGATAGCAGCTACGTACTTCCACATTTTGAAAGAAATAAGGACCAATGATACCGCCAAATGACAAGCCAAACCAAGTAGTCAATATAAGTGGATATAATGGTGATTTGTTAATGACTGAAAATTGTCTTCGCTCTATAAACAAGAATTTTGCTCATTGACGGAGCCTTTTAACCAGAAATGAGCACATAAATTAACACCGTAAAGTGGACTAAGTTTTGAATTTCCGCAAATTGCAAGCGTTGTTTTGACAATAGACGATACATTATGGATTGCCAAATCTTACTAAACAGAAATGTCAACACAATTTACCATTTTCAGCTGTCAAATCATAGACAACAACCATCGAAAACTCTCATCTAGTTAAAAAAAACACCCTTTTTAATACCTTTACATCTAAAAAATCAATTTAAGTCCCGTCAATCAAACTGACTTATAATTACTATGTGATGCTACGTCAAGGTGTTTTCAACTTTGTTGCACATTCCACGGTTCTCATGTATCATTCGCCTGAAATGTTAGCATTTAAATATAAATAAAAAAGTAACCAACCCTGTTATTTATTTAACTTGAGTAATAAACAACTTTTTGAATTTTACTTTGATCATTTAATTTTCCCGCCGATTGGAATAAGTTTCACAAATATCAAGTATCATCTTGGAAAAAAATGAAAATTTTGTATTTTCTTTATTGGATAAGAAAATACATTAATTTGTTTTTGATGTTTACCACACAATTGAAGATTTATTGCATTATTTCTTCATCTTAAAAATTATCAGTGTTCGCTTAAAAAAAGTCTTTATAGAGAGAGAGTAAACATAGAGGAAATATAAAACAGAATTGTGTTATTTAATGATGCCATAAAGTCATGATGATAAAACTTTAGGAAAGAAAATTATCAAAACCCTCATTCCCTCTTCTGCCATTCGACTATAGTGCAAAACAATGAATGAAGAAATACAAGCGAATATAATATTTACAACGCATATCTTTCTCAGGTGTGTCGGAACATTCTTCTTGTTAAAGAATCGATAAGAATGTTCACATAATAAATAATTAAGAAATAAATAAGGAAAATTACTTAATTCTTAAGATTTCTTGTTGTCAATAGCCTTCTTTAGTTGAGGTAATTTAAAAGCAAAATGCATTTGATTTGATTGAAACATTTCAATGTCAATCAAAGACAACGTGAATAATTGAGTTTTTAATTACTCTTGTTCTACATTAGTTCCCCACTTTAATTGAAAGTTATAATTTTTACCCCGTCCAGTTCAGTATCAAATATGGAATCTTTTATAATTGTTGTTACTATACATAACTTTATCTCCATTTATTTAATACAAATTTTTCTAATAGATTTATTTAATATTGAAAATAGAGACATGAGTGTTTCTTATTAACGAATTTATTTCGTAAAAGCTTGGAAAAATTATTCTTTCCATGAATTCCATAACAAAAATAAAAATAAATACATTTACAAAATCAGATATAAGTAATAGAATATATGAACATGATTTCGTTCATAACTCTTTTCCTAGGCATATTGATTTATTAATATTTTTTTGAAGTAATCCAAATTGTCATTTTAAGAGGTTCAGAAATATGACATCTATAAAATGAAGTTTAAACATTTTTCTGTTGAGATATTCGAGACGTCAAACCAACGTATATGAAAAATTTCTAAAGGTGTTATGTCACAAGATTTCGGTGGGCAATCTGGAAGAAATAACTTATTAATTCAAAATTGAGATGTTTTCGTTGCTTGTATACATATGTATATGACCGTCTTCCGGCTATACAAATTATTAATCATAGCTCGGTAACACAATTTATCCACCGTAACAGTAGTGCGTGCCTCATTTTGGAAGAAGTAAAGTCGAATCACACCGCTACTCCAAAGCCGGACCAAACAATGGCAATTTGAAAGGTTGTTCAACAATCATTCTTGAGTTAGGTATAACATGATTTTTCGAGATAAAAACGGATCATATTTTACTTTAAAAAAGTGTTTACCATTTTTGTAATACATTTTAAAAATTACAATTGTTCAAGTAATGGAATGTTTTATTTATGAAATGTCAATATATGACAGTTTTAAAATATCCCAAATAGTGGGATATTCAAAATGAAACCTTTTATTAAAAAAACATTTTATAATGTTTTCACGAAATATTCAACACCAACAAAAAGTTCAGTTTTTACTTGCGATCTAAAGGAACTATATCTCAAGTATAGCATATGAACCAAATTTCGAACTCGAGATTTCAATGAAACATGACATTAGGATGAGAAAAACAGTCGGAAAAAGTATGTCCGGCTATTGCGTGCAACTTTCTGTTTGTCCTCGCTCCTACAGCCTTAACCAATTGGCCATTCGAGTTCAAACTTGGGATTAAGGTTTTAAGTTGATTTGTGTTAGGCGATTTTTAAGTTTTTTTTTAAACTTGTATGACTTTTGCTCGTCAAAAATTGAATTTTCTCAAAAACGGCTCAATAGATTTGAATGACATTTGTTTTTCTTCTTCTCAGAATTGAATGAATTCATTTAAATATTTTTTTTAATAAGCTCTTAGATTGCCTAAATCATTGACAGACTAGATATGGACTTCTAGTTGATACTTATTCTTACACAATAAAAAAAACTCCTTAAAGCTAATCACACCTCTTAAGCTAAGCTTGCCCTCTTGTAGGCCTGCCGGAAAAAGAATTATAATTAAAATTTTAAACGCCATCTGTTGCTTCTCTGCTTCAAAAAGCTTTTTTGTCAAAGAAACTAAAGACATCTTTTTATTATAAAGTTTGACAAAATACAAAAATCAAGTACAAAATTGTCTCCTTATTTTCGCTGAACCTACAGAAAGGCTTGTAGTGTTAGGGAATAGATGACACCAACTCGAAGTTGGCTACTAGTAGTTCATATCTATTAGGTCAATGATCTTAGTAATATATCTTACTAGAGTACCCGTGCGGAAACTCCCAAAATCAAATTTTGTTTTAAAGCTTGAAATTAATTATATATCTCAAGCTTTTTGTAGTAAGTCTTACTTTTTTTGCCTTTTATCAAGTGGAACCGTACAAATGGAAATATACAAAAATAATTTGAACTAACCTCAAACCCGAAGGGGAATAAGAAAGATCCAAACCATTAATTATAGATTACCAGTGTTACATTTTTCTTGCGATGAGGAGTGCCCATACCTGAACAATCGCATCATTGTCGTTGAAATATGGGCGGTCCTCTTGAAGGTGTTGACATGTCAATTTTATGAGGTTATCTTTTTCTGAAATATTTGTTTGACCTTGTCGTGCAATTAAAAATATATGTAAATCTTACATCAATAAAAAAAAAAACTTAAATACGTTACCGTATCTTCATCACAAAAGTAAGATCTTCATGGATTATTAGTTTTATAACGTTGAAAAATATCATAAAAACCGTTTATAAATGTCGTCCATTCCAGAACTTGACTTTTGACTGCATTAGACTTTCTTCAACTCTTTGTGGTAATTTTGCCAGAAGTTCTTAATTTTTTTACAGCTCTCTCCCAGGCTGAATTTGGAATTTTTGAACTAAACGTTCGTATCCTTGCTATAATCGGGACTCTTCACTTTCCAAATAGCCGGATATTCAAACCCATTCACATCACACAACATCTGTGCAAACTGCAATTTCCGTAGTTTTCTTGTGTCGTGGATGATCGGCTTAACTTATCGACAGAAATGGTTTGAATATTCGATTTCAATATTTGTATTATAATAAAAACTGTAGTTTCTCAACAAATTATAAGTTTAATACATATGTATTTAACAAAATACAATTTGCATAGTCTAAAAAAATTCTCTTTCTTTTGACAACTAATTTGATAAAATCGGTTAAGTGTGAAAGCTGGAAAAGGGAGACTTTCTTACGAAGTAATAAATTTGGTGATTATTATTAAAAATGCCTAATTTTCTAATGTTCAAAGACGATTTTTGAAAAACAAATTTAATAATTTATTTAAAAATTTTTTAAAAAATTCTTCCTGAACAGTTCAGTGTTATTATCTGTCTGCTGGTTTTTGAGACTGAAGAAACAAAGATTTAAATTCTGGAAACCTTGAAACTTCAAAATGTCAAAAGTTGTAATTTTAAAATCTGACTAATTACAACTGACGGTTTTCAGTATTCTTAGCAATATAAACAACATTTCTCGTTTTTGCAATCAAAACTACAGAACAATAGAATTTGTATCATTAGATTTTTCAAGTATTCTCTATCTATTAAACAATTGAAAAAGGAAGAAAATAAATGCAAAGCTAATTTAGTTGTTAAGTGAGAATGAAAAGTGAATCCTGTTCACTCAAACCGTCTGAAAAAATTGTCAGAAATCTTAGAAATATACAAGCTGGTCAAATAACTTCCAATGGAAATTGATACAAAACTTGTTACTGAAAAATTAGAGTCTTGTGTCTGTCAAATGATTTTCTTTGGGTTGAAAACAAATTTAAAAAATAAGTTTCTGATAAAATTTGTATTTGCTTAAATTTAAAAAAATCAATAATATTTTATTTGTTTACTTATTTTTCAGGAAAGGGGGATTATTACTAAACAACGTTCTTGGCATCTCGGGAGCTTGCCTAATGGGATTCACTAAAGTCAGTCATTCCTATGAAATGTTATTCCTCGGCCGATTTATTATTGGTGTTAATTGCGGTAAATTAAAAATGCACTTTCCCAAATATAAATAATAAATTAATATTTTTTTAAAAAATAGGTTTAAATACATCTTTAGTACCAATGTACATCTCTGAAATAGCACCACTTAATTTAAGGGGTGGTTTAGGTACTGTAAATCAATTGGCTGTGACAGTAGGTTTACTATTATCCCAAGTCCTTGGAATCGAGCAAATTTTAGGAACAAATGAAGGCTGGCCAGTATTACTTGGTTTAGCAATATGTCCAGCCGTATTACAATTGATATTATTACCGGTATGTCCGGAATCGCCAAGATATCTTCTCATAACAAAACAATGGGAAGAAGAAGCTCGAAAAGGTTTGAATCTTCAAAAATATTATTTAAAAAAAAAAACATTTTTTTTTTGATAATTTTTTGTTCTAAAAGCTCTTCGAAGACTTCGTGCATCGAGTTCAGTTGAAGAAGATATTGAAGAAATGCGTGCCGAAGAGCGTGCCCAACAATGCGAAAGTCATATATCAACTATGGAACTTATTTGTTCGCCAACTCTGAGGCCTCCACTTATAATAGGAATTGTTATGCAGCTTAGTCAACAATTTAGTGGTATCAATGCCGTATTTTACTATTCAACGTCACTATTTAATAGTTCAGGCTTAACAGAAGAAAGCGCCAAATTTGCAACTATCGGTATCGGTGCTATTATGGTTAGTTTATTTTAAAACAATTTTAAATTCCTTATTAATAAAAAACATTTTAATTAAAGGTTGTTATGACTCTAGTATCCATCCCCTTAATGGACCGAACTGGTCGAAGAACACTCCATCTCTACGGATTAGGTGGAATGTTCATATTCTCAATATTCATAACGATATCATTTTTAATTAAGGCAAGTACTAATATTACTCTTTATAAAATTCTCTATAACTATTTGGTAAGACAGTACAAAAAATCCAGGATGAAAAATGGTTTGTATATTTTTGAAAAAAATATCAGAATTTTCAAGTTTTTAGTGAAATTACTTATATATTTATATCGAGTTGACAGTCTCAAATGTTTGAAGAGATGTTCTTTTATTTTTTAAACAATATTTTTGAACGAAATAATATGAGAAATGTTATTTTTTTGATGATTGAAGTTTTTGCCAAAATAAAAAATAAAGTTTGGTTAATTTTGTTTACTTAAACTGGTATGATGTATAGACACATGCATGTTTAATTTTTGAAATGTTTAAATATAAATATTCTTTTTTATATTTATGATGCTGATATTTAAAGATTTAGTTTTTGTTTCTCTCTTATTTTGAAGACTTTTTTGTTTTATTTGTTACTATTGAATGACTTTTTTGGAATTTTAAACAAATTTTGTAAATGGAATGTAAAATAATATTTTGATTATCTTCGTTTTAATGCTTAAATTTGTTTTTACTTAAAAAAAATAATATTAAGGTATAATTTATTTTTTGAAAAAAACTTTTTAAAACTCTTCACAAAATAAACTCACAAAATACCGCACTAAACAAATAAAATAATTATATTTTTTAATGTAAAAATACAACATTTCGCTTATAAAACGCTATAAGCTTTTAAACATATGTAAATACTAATAATCTAGATATTTATTGCTTAATTTTGTTTTTAAACATACATTTTATTAAATTTTCAAATAATTGTGTTTTATGTGTTTTTAGTTTTGTTTGTTTTCTAATTAATTAATGGTTTTTGGTTTGTTGCTTTAATTTGTAGCTATTGGTGTTGTGATTAGGTTTAAGGTGCTGAATAAATGGGTTAATATTTTAATTCAAAACATAAAAAAACTTGCTTATTTAAGAAAATTGACATTGACGTGAAATTGTTTGTTTTGATTGACATTTTCGGTGCTCTTCAGAGTCTTAAGAGTAAAAACAAAATAAGGAAAAAAACTATGAACAATTCTTTCAGATTTTTCAAAAATAATCCAAAATGTTAACTTTGAATCATGGTCAAATTTTTAAACTATCAACAGTTCGTTTAGGTTTTTGGAAATACCACTAGATTTTGACTTTGAGTTATGGTAAAGTATATGAACTTGAAACTATTCCTTCAGATTTTTAGAAATGTTCCAAAATTTTGACTCTGAGTTTTTAACTTTCAACAATTCCTTCAGTTTTAAGAAATATGTAGCTAAAATTTTGAATTTAATTCATAGTCAAATTTTAGAAAAATTAACAATTCTTTCAAATTTTTCTTTAATACCGAAATGTTAACTTTGATTCATGATACAATTTTTGATCTCTGAACTCCTTCAGAATTTTAAAAACATCCCTAAATATTGTGTTTGAGTCATGATTAAATTTTTGAAGTACAAGCAATTCTTTAAGATTTTTAAAAATATCCCAATATTTTGACTTTAATTCGTGGTACATTTTATTAACTCCGAGAAGAATTCCTTCTGATTTTTCAAAACATTTCGAAACATCAAATTTGAGTCATGATAAAATTTTTGAACTCTCCACAGTTTTTTATGAATTTTAGAAATATCCCAATACATGTTTTGACTTTGAGCCATGGTACAATTTTTATCTACAAACAATTTCCTTAAAATTCTACAAATATCGGGAAATTTTGATTTTTGAGTCATGGTAAACTTCTTAAACTATTACAAACAGTTACCTCAGATTTTAGAAATATTCAAAAAAAAAAACTTTGAGTCATGTTACAGTTTTGGAATTTTGTCTATATCCTTAGAAATATCTCATAATTTTGACTTTGAGTTATGGTAACATAATTTTGAACTCACAACAATTGCTCCAGATTTTTAGAAATATTCCGAAGTTTTGGCGTTCAGTCATTGTTACAATTTGAGCTATTTATTTAACAACTATTCCTTCAATTTTTGAGAAATATCTCAACATTTTGAATTTGAGTATTGATTACAATTTTGAGCTATGAAAATCTTCAGATTTTTCTTTAATCCCAAAATGTTGACTTTGAGTCATGAATACATTTTTGAAGTATGAACTATTCTTTAAGTTTTTACAATTATCCCATGATTATAACTCTGAGTCAAGGTACCATTTTTGAACTCTTAACAATTTCTTCAGATTTTTAGAAATGTCTCAAAATTTTGAGTTGTTGATATATGGTTTTCAAGAAAAGATAAAACCAATGTTTTGGTAATAAACTCGTTGTGAAGTAGTAAGTCCATTCATTACGAAATGGCAAACCAAACTTAGCACAAATCAGGTGACAGATGTCAAAAAGACGAACAAAAAAAACACCCGTTACATAAAAGTTTCAATTATCAGTCAGGAATGTATTCTTTCATTATACAATTCTCAAATTTATTTAGGAATACAATAATTTGACATTTTTAGCGTTGAAATTTCTTTCTGAGATTTTCCCAAAAAATAAAACACACATTTTAACTATGAAGAACTTTTTCAGAATTTTTGATATATGTATCTCAAAGTAAATTTTTTAAAACTATCAAAACAAAAATAAATCAATGTTTGGGCTTTAGGAGTGTTATAATTGTATTTCATCATAATCGGCCTATCGTGAATTTTCCTGGAAATTTTAGTTCCCTCGGAATTTTTTGTTCCCACGGAATTTTTTCCTAAATTATAAATTTTCCTGGATATAAATTTCAGTCGAACATAAATTCAATGGACAGCTTAATTTTGCTGTAAATTTTGTTCCCGATAGAAAATAATTCCGAGGGAATCTTTTGAGCAAAGCTAAGTATTCCCAGGTAAATTGTTGTTCACGAGAGGGAAATTTTTATTCACGATAGCAAATAACTCGTAGGAAAACTTTTGAACATTATTTACGTTCCCAATATTCTAGAAAGGGAAATATTCCGAGGGAAATTTATATTCATGAGATTTAAAATTGTATTCACGAGAGAGATATTTTTATTTACGAGGAAAGTTTTTATTTACAATAGCTCCCACAAAAATACAATATTATCACTAGCATTTCTTCCTGCCAAAAAGGTCAATATACTAGTGTCTTGATAGTTTTAAATTCTCAAGACTAACAATATTTTACTCAAATCAGACGACATTTATTCAATTCTTTTATGATTGGTGTCAAATCCTTGAACAAAAGTTCTTTTTCACATAAAATGTCAATACATTTATTAAAAAAAAAAAAAAACAATAATAAAATAACTTTCATTGGGAAATTAAAACAATTAAAATATAACTCATTTATTCAGCTGTCTCGCCCCTTTTTAAACTAAAACTTATCTCGATTTGCCAGGCTTTTTGTCCCGTAATAAAGACTTTCAAATACAAACTAATTAAAAAAAAATACTAATAAATTCGTAAACCTTCATTTTATGTTTTTTGTTTGTCCAATTATTAAACAAAAAATTCATTAACAAACGAAAATTTTTTTTTTTAAATTTATTTATTGGAGTAATTCTTTTGTTGTTATTAACCGCTTTTATTTTTGTTTTTTTGTGGTGTCCAGTAAAATATTAATTTAAAACAAATTAACAACAAAATCAAAAAATTGTGTATAGTGTCTTTTTGCAAAGCAAAATCAAAATATCAAAATCGTAAGCACTGTGTATACATTCTGCACTGGGTTGGAAAATTATTAAAAAATTTATTTTGACATAAAATAGCGACAAATATACAAAAATCGACTTCAAATCAGATTTCAAACAAAAAAAAGAAAAATTTAATGTTTTTTTGTTTAAATTTTGTTTATGTTTATTTCTTTGTTTTTGTTTAAAATGTAGCTTTTGTTTTTTAAGCAAACATGCAAAACTATATAATAGCAAAAATCACATAAAGTCAATGAAACAAATTAAGAAAAATAAAACTACACTATTGTATCTATACAAGTAAATCTTTATACTCACCAAAATACTATATATATTTTATCACCCATAAAACAAATTCAAAACAAAAAAAAAATTAAATAAATTTTAGCAAATTTTCATAATATACTTATATATATATAACTACACTGCGAGCTATTGCTAATGAGAACTAATTAAAAACAAAATACTGATTTAGTTCTTTTACACTTTAAAAAAATAAAACACGAGTGAAAAATAAAATCACATAATATTTATTTTTTTTTTTTAATTTTATTTAAACAATTTAAATTTTTATTTATTTTGTCTTAAAAATATTATTGCATTTATTTTTTTATATATGAATAAATTGTTTAAAAACTTGCAAAACAGTTAACAAGAGAGAATGAATTATTACTTAATTCTCGCTCGGAATTTTTTTTTTCATATAAATAATTAATTAATATAAATTGCAAGCAGAAAATTAACCTACGATGAGCAAAAACTCTCAACTTGACGAGTGAATTTAGATCGATAAGGTTTAATTTTATTTATACAATTAATAAATAATATTTTAACAAAATATTCTAGACGCAAGCTAAAGTTTTATTGTCTTCTTAACTTAAAGAAAATGAATACATTTTTCAATGGTTTGTAGAATGAATTGAAAATGTTTATTATTTTAATTAATTAATCATAAGTTATTATATATAAGAAACACAGGTATGAATTTCTGCTTTCTAAAGTAAACAGAAAACATTACTAAAAATAGAACATATTTTAAAGCAATGAATTTTAATAACTTTTAAAAATCGAATAAAATTTTAACAGATTATTTATTCGTATAGATTTTCATAAAAATAGCTCAATATCAATTGTTTAGCCTTGAATTCAATTAAATTGTTATTTTAAGCTCGATGAGACAAAACAACACTTTTTTAAAGGGTCAAGTTGTCTGGAATTCGAATCTCTGGTGCAAGGTAGAAAGAGGTTAATTCAGAAATCGTTGTTTTGATAAAAATGCAAATCCAAATATTTTTCCTTCTAAGAAATAAAGATTCAAAACAGTCCTTAAAACGTTCGTCTTAAATAACATTAAAGGAGTGGCCAAACAAAATTAAAGCTCTTACCCAGATTTTCTGATGACTTATCTTCTAAGTTTGGTCATTTTCATCTTCTAATAAATCGGGATCGATATCAAGCGTCTCTTACGAAGTTTTAAAATTTTTGTAAAACTTGTGAAAGATTTGTGGAACTAGGGAAAGGAGTGAACACAAATCGCGTTTCTTTTCAGTAGATATCGGATTACAACTCTTGTATCTTTTTTTTAACCAAGTTATGGGAACTTTAATACTTTCCTCGCCTTTGAAAGTTTTAAACTCTCAGCATCGTTCAACGAATTTTTGTATTTTAGTATACCTTTTTCCTTGTATTAGACCCATTGAACATTGTGTACTTATAAGCAACAAGATTATTTTCAAATATGTTTAGTACTAGAGGCATAAGAAGACTTAAGTTCTTTGTATCAAGTTTATTATTTCAAAATATATAATAACTATAAATTCAAAGGACTTAAGTCCGAATCAATCCCAAACAATCTTACAGATTTCCTGACTTATACCCTTTGTAGAAATTTATTTCTATTGGACGGAGTAGCGCTAGACTAACGCTAAAAGGATCAAACGATATGGAAAAAAACTGACTAAAGTCTAATTGAATTTCGAAAGGCGAATTTTTTGACTAAACCCATTTCTACCTGGCATCAGAGAAAATATGACACTTCAAAAATGTTATAGACAACCAAAAACGGTGTTTTTGAGGATATGGTAAAACACAACATTGTTCTTAACAAAAGGATTGTATGATAGTTTTGAAAAAAATAATTCTCTGTGTCCTAGATACAGTTCAAATCATTTTCGTACATTACTAAGTTTCTGCAAATTCTCATTGGTTTTGAGTTTTTATTTGACTCTATAGGGCATTTTGAAAAAAAACTTGATTTTAATGTTTTCATGGTTTATAAAATACGTTTTAGAGATAAAATATTTATTTAGAATCTAGACATCGATTTTAACTATCTGCTCAAACTTTAAACATGCAATATTTTTAAAATACGTTCCAAAAAAAGAAACACATTTTTTTTCATCTTTCTGCTAAAAACGTTATAGCTGAAATCGTTTAGCATTTCCTTAAAATATATGTAAAACAGTTAAAATTCTAAAACGTATTGAGATTTTCAAATATTTTATGAACTACTAAAAATATTTTAACTGAATATTTAAGATTTGGAAAAACTTCACGAATTTTATTGAAAACAAAAACTATTTCGTGAATTAAGATTATATCCAAATGCCTTAAATTTGTGCTTTTGTGTCGAATTTTAAAATGCAATATCTTAAAAACCTGACGTGAAAGAAAGATCTTGGATTCGGATTTCAATTCAGTCTCTCAAAACCCATCGACAAAAATACAATTTGGCTGTCAGGACTAAAACCTTTGTTAAACAAAAGCCCCAGAGTTAGGGGCTTTTCATTTGAGCGTAATTTTTATCTTCTGTAAATGATCAACTGCTTCCGAAATTTTCATTTTAAATTCTACCTTAAACCAAAAAAATAGAAAATCCGTGTAAATTTAAAAAAATATGGAAAAGAACAAAGAACGCTAGGTTGATTCCTGTATATCCTAAAAGTGAAGATTTCTCACGATTACGGTTCCAAATTTCCCGCGAGAATATCAATAAAAAATTAAAATAGATTCAAATTTTGACTTCTGAAAAATAAATTCTGAAATTTCTAATGAGTTATCTTTACACTGGTCAGAAGGATTCATTTTGAATAGCTTTCATTTTGTGCAGCTTTCACTTTTAAATCTGTCATTTTTGACATTTGACAAATTACAACTACGCCATTACTTAAAATGGAAGGATGTTTCAACAACGCATTGAAATTGTTAAAATTTACAACAAAAATGTTGAAAATTTTCCACTTCAACGCAAAAGTTAAGGTGTATGCCAATGCTCCAAATTTGATTTCAGACCTTAAAGATGGAATCTCTGAAGTTGTCGAGGGCTTACAGCCTCATATGTGGATGAAAAGAATATGGTGTTGCAAGCGTATCTGTCGCGGCTATTTTACTCATACCGTTTTCCATTGTCAATGGCATGCCTTTGTTTATTCAATGAAATAAGCATCCATTAATTTATTTAAACAAATTACCAATGTAAACCCTATGCAAACTTTTACGGTCACATTAAATTTCTCACTTTTTTTCCAAAAATAAAAATAATAATTTGACTATTTAGCATATTTTAGTTTACAAAATTTGTAATTTTTTGCTTAAAGGATTTTTACAAAATATATAATGAATAATTAAAAAATTCGTTATGATCTGAACTATTCGTGTATTTCTCCAATAAGGCAAACTGAAATCAGTTAAAATAATTTGGACGAACTTTCGGAAATTTCTTTACAGACGATCAAACCTATTTATTTGCCAATAAATCTCCATACTATTCATAAAATTTCATATTTTTAAACTATTTTCTATTTCAATGTGAACAAAAACACTTTAAGTGAATACCTCTGAAAATTGTGGGGCCACGGGTTTATGAGCCGTACAACGATTTTTAAGATTTTTTGAAGAGCAAAATTATATTTAAATTATCTGTGTTTCTTATATTAATACAAATTTAGATTTTAAAACTTAATATTATTCAAAACACGGAATTAAAAAAAAAATACCAGACCCAACCTCTTACAGTGCAGATTAAAGGAGAAGAAGAAAAATAACAGATTTTTATATTTGATACACAAATTTCAAAAAAAAAAAAAAAAATAATAATTAATTTCAATTGATTACCCTCGATATTTTTTAAGTTCCTCCCTTCATTTGTTTCCCACCTTCGTTTTCTTCCTTTAATGAAATTTTATCCAAATTTTGTTTAAAATCATTTAAAATAATTTTTAAAAAAATTTAAAAACTAAAATCAAGTAGCAAACCTAAAGAAAAAATAAAAAGAACATAAAAAAGCCTTCAAACTCGAGTAGGACATTGTTATTACCGCTTTTGTATAGGAGTTTTTTGGTTATGTACAGGAAATGATCGACTGGATGTCATATCTCTCTGTGGTTTCGGTACTGGCATTTGTGGTGTTCTTTGCCGTTGGACCAGGTTCAATACCATGGATGATAACTGCCGAATTATTCTCACAAGGTCCTCGGCCAAGTGCCATGGCTATTGCTGTTCTAGTCAATTGGATGGCAAATTTTGTTGTCGGAATTGGTTTCCCAAGTATAAGGGTAAGTTTGATATATTCTTCTTATTAACAAAAAAAAAAAAAACAAATATTAATATTAATATTAATATTAATATAATTTCTTTTCAAATTTTCAGACTGCATTGGAAAATTATACATTCTTGCCATTTAGCGTATTTTTAGCTATATTTTGGATATTCACCTATAAAAAGGTTCCTGAGACCAAAAATAAGACATTCGAAGAAATTTTAGCACTATTCCGACACGGAAATGGAAGGTATGTTTTTTTATTGTCTTAAATATTTAACTATTTATTTATTTTATAAACTTTAAAATACCTATAATACATAATATCTATATGATTTAGAAAAAAAAATTATGAAACTTTAAACATACTCACGAAATACATTTAAAAAAGGAAAAAACAACTTAACAGATTCATAAATTTTCAGAGGGTGATAGGGACTAAAATAGAAGTACAATATTTTGTATATTTGAAAAAGAAATATTTCAAACCGATAAATTGAAATTGGGTATAGGAATGTGAAAAACTACGAAATATTATTATCTTATGTTATGATTTTAGTTTCGGTATTTTTTATTTTGTGTTTTTAACTTTAAAAATTTTATTTTTTGAGTTATTAACTATTTTTTTAGGGAAATGAGATTTTGAGAGCGCATCGTACGAAAAACACAATTTTGTGTGTGTTTTCAAAATACGTGAAAAAGAAAGGAAATAGATAAAATTTAAACATGAACAGTTCAATTCAACAGAATTTAGTACTGACTTTTTTTAAACATGAAGAAACCTTTTTAAAAATTCCCGTTTTCAACATTATTTCAAAATGTTTGTTATATTTTTAAAATAAGAACAAAACAGTTTACCTTAAGTGCTTAAAGGAAATAAAATATTTAAAAAATTCAAGCGGAATATTGAAAATAGGAACAAAAACTTTAACATTTTATTGAACCAAAACTACTCCATGATTAAGATAGCCTTAAAGAGTCTAGTGAAAGTGTTTTTCGAATTTTAAAAGGGTATATTTCGAAAAGATTACATAATAAAGTTATTTTATAGTTGAATTCAAATTTCAAACTAAGGTCATCAAAAATCTTACGAAAAGCACGATTTTTCGAAATGATTTGTGGGAACAGTCGACAAAGATTTCTTTCTTGCAAAACTGTAACGATCATTTTAATTTTTGGAATTGAAAGGTTGATCTGTTTTATTTTTGGAAAAGTTATTAAAAATATTTAAACAATATTCTAAAAAATAAAGCACTTATGTATGTACCAGATGTACAACCTTATAATCGCAATTTTTCACAGCCCTTGTTAGCACCTTATTTTTTCCTTTTTCGGGCAATTTTGGAATACCACACCGAAAAATGTCTTCTTTTCCTAACCACTTTCGGAAGTTTTGTAAAAATGGATGTGGTGCTTGGCCCATTGGTGAAACGGAATGGGGTCACACTCTCCAGCTGAGTGTCTCCAAGTAGCTTTGTCATAAAGAAAATTTAGACTTTCTTTTTTTGCTTGGAAAACGAGACTTCGCTTCCATCCGATTGTTTTTCATGCAGATCCCATTTTCCGGTCTTTAGAACTTTTAACATTGCACGGAGATGCTTAAAAACGGCTGCCTATTTGTCGTCATCCAAAAGTGCTGTACTCCTTAACCTTCTTAGCTTGATTTTCACGCTTCTTGCCCCGCAAGAAGCCCTGAAGAAGCTAATCCGTTTTGGATAAAACACTATCGTTAAATTAGCTTGTACAAGCATTCGATGCGTTTCTATAAATAATTTCATAACGGTCTTTTTCTAGCACAAAACTAAGGCATGGTAACACAAAGAAAAACAGACTTTGTTTATAAAATTGCTGACAATGCGCACTGATCAATGTTGACAGACGTCAAATTTATGCAAAGAAACAACATGGCGGCGTGTATATTGTAGCTCAATACACTCGCCAACGCCATCTATGATTTAAGGTTATGCACCTGGTATATTTAATACACTTTCAGCTTTTAATGTTAAAGCAAAGAAAGTCATTTAAAAGAATAGAAATTTGTTGAAAAATGTACTGGAAAATACACAATAACTTGTTTAATTTACCCATTCTCGTTTTTCTTCAAGCAATGTTCAAATACATTCCACACATCCCTTTATAGAGGAATTGCAAAATTCTAATCTCAAAAATAGTGATAGTAATTAAATGGTTTCTTGATTAGTTCACAATGTTTTTGAGTAACTGCATTCGCATCGCTTAAAAAAATATTATTATTTTTTAATTTCCAAAATTACAGCTTTTGAAGTTGGAAACAAATTAATTTACTACCTCCTACGGTTTATTTTGTATTCCAATTTTAAACTTTAAAAGTCTACTTCTGGTTCGGTGAACGCACAGCAGTAGAAAATTTAAAATAATCCCGCTTTTTCAGTTCGAAGGGTTTTGGTTTTTGTAAATATTTGAATTTTTTTCTGGTGAGAAAGTTAGCTCAAAAGTGAGCTTCTAACATCCAAAATTTATATTTTCAAAAAATGATTTGAAGCAATTTGTGACAGATAAACCTTAGCTTGATGAAACCCTCAAAGTCTGATTTTGTTGCTCTACTAGTTTTTGTGCTATTCAATACTAGCTCTGACGAGTAGTTCCTGAGATAAGTGCTTTCAAACAAATAAATAAGCAAACAAACTCTTTAGCTTTATAATATTAGTATACATTTCGCTACAGTAAGACAAAAGCCTATATGTATCCATCAAAATGTCGCAATTGAAGATTTTTAAACCAAAAGTTATAGGAGTAGCTCAAATGGGTTATGTTTTAAATGTTTGTATCTTAAAAGCATTTAAAAAGCTACAAATTTCGAGGCCAACAAAACTTAATTTTGTCCATTATTTAAAATTTTGTCCGCTAACTTCAGACTTATTTCATGGAAAAAGTCAGTTAATACAATAAGTTGTAGGAAAGCAGATCCACCAATTCCATTAATAAATCTTACAGACAGTTAATGGAGATGTGCCTAAAAATTTTGAAAGTCTTCCAATCTTAGAATTATATAAATTAAGCTTGAAAATAGGTACTACTTCTAAAAATGAGAATTGAATTGAAAATCTTTAATGTGGTCGAATAATAAGGCCTTCTAACTTTTTTTGTGTGTTTACAGAATTTAATTTTTTAATATTTTTATGTTTTTTTTTTCCAATACTTTGTTGAATTTTATTTTAATTAAATTTAGTGACAACCACAATATAATATTTTTCCAAAACAAATATTTCAGCACAATTTTCCACACACAAAAATAAATGTTCTTCTTTTACGTATCCTTGGCTCACACCTTTGTCATAATTCCCCCTTGTTAAGTCTTATCTAATTTGACATAGTAAGACTTTTTTTTGTAAAAAGTTTTTAAAAATAAAACTTCAACCTATATTTTTTTGAAAAATAAAATACTAAATCAAATAATATAATTTGATCATATTTTTTATACAAAAAAAAATAAAACAAACATACTTTTTTTATATATTCAATTGTTCAAATTTGTAATTGAATTTATATACAATATATATATATATAACACAGAAGGACATTTCGAGATAGTAGACTGTATGGGTAAGTTGCATGATGAACTACACCGTTACACACACCAAAAAAAAAGCAAAGGAACTTTTGATTAATTTTCTTTTTTATAAACAAAATAAAAAAAAAAAGTTTTTTAACGCTGCCTATTTGTAGTAGATTAAATAGTTTCTATTCCAAGTCAACCAAAAAAAAATTACAAAAATCATGCTTTCCAATATCATCTATGTATGAAAAATAAATTTTAAAAAACATTTTCGAAAACTTTAATTCGACAAAAGTAGAAGAACTTTAAAAATAATTAAAAAAAAAACAAACCTCTCCCTTTAATATTTTGTGAATGCTTGAATGCATGTTCTATATAAAAATAATAAAATACATTTTCTTTTACAAATTTTTAAATAGAAACGTTAAAATTTCGATCCACCAATTTCATCATGCGATCAATTAAAAATAAAAAACAATTGATATTAAAGAACTCATCGACGAGATACATTCCTTTTTTCACAAACCCACAACCTAAAAAATAAAAACTCTTTTTCGAAACCCACAAACTCACTAGACTTTAGATCCTCATTATTTCACATTCATTTTATATTTTAATTTTATTTATTTTAAGTTTTTTAATTTTTCATTTCAATTTTGAATTTTATTTTAATTGAATTTTTTAGCGATGACGAAGCAACAACGGGGCAAAGTAATTCGACAGACATTGAAATATCAAACCGAAACAAGGAGCTTTAAATTTAGAAATTATTATTTTTAAGTTAAACATTTTTGTTATAATATTATTAATTTTTTTTTTCTATGTTGCTAAAGTGCATTTTCTTCTTGACAAAGTAATTCAAAAAAAAAACAAAAAAGAAAATTGTCTCAAACAATTATTATTATTTTTATTCTCACTAAAATAATTTAGTTTCACGAATTTTCTTATTTTAATCACGCACAGTGTTTAAGCAAATATTAATATTATAAATATTTTTTGTATACACTTTATTTTTTTTTTTTTTTATGTTCCATTTTTTGTATAAGAATAAAATAAATCAACAATTAATAAATGAAAAAAATAAGGAAATATTCTTTCTATGAAATTTAATTTTATTTACAATTTTAAAACATTTAGAATACATCAGGATTCGCAGGGATACAAGAAGGGTTAGGGCAACAACAACATATTTTGATAGTTCTAAACAAATTTAAGACATTAAATCATATTATAAGTAAATCGGAATTTTTAAGAGGTTAAGGGAACATATCATGAATAAAATAACTTGAGCCCAATTACGGTCCTACTGATATGTACAGAGATCCCCTCTTTAGCCGTACAAAGCGAATGTTGATTACTTTATCACATTCTGTCTTTCCTTCTCCTTACAGTATTTATGAAAATGAAAACAAATGTTCAATGACATCTTACTTAAACCCTCTCTCCTTTTAGTATGGTTGGCACTTTGTCTTTGACATAATAAGGGTAATAAAGTACAATAATAAACAAAATTTATAATAATTTCGCACTAATGACTTGAAAACAAAAAAAATGTAATCTTGTCAATTACCTTGAAGTTTCTGGCCTAAAAGATATATTTTTGTAAGAGATTTTAATTTTATTCTGTTCGCACAGGAGATTTGTTAAAGATTTAATTAATTAAATACAAAAAAAATGTCTTTACACCAAAGTGTATAAACTAATGAATTAATTAAAAATAAAGACATATTTTTTAAAATAGCAAACAAAATTGTTATATACATTTTCAATCCCAGTTTAGTTCGTTTATAACTAACTATGCACAAATCAATTCTTTAACCTTACCTCTTTTACGATTGTCAATAATTATTAACACGCTATTTGACTTTTGATAAAATTGATAAATTGGTATTTTCGTTTATCAACAATCAAAATTTTCGATAAACTGTGAATTTGTTGCAGACTTTAGATCTATTGTGAATGATTTAAATTAACAACATTGGCATTGATGTTTTTATATTATTGTTGTTTTCAAAATTATTGATGGTTATCAAATTGTCAATCAATCGCTTATTTTTTGTGGATACAAATATTTTCACGGTAATATTCAATTTGATTCCACCTAAGAGTCGAATGATAATTTTGCGATGAACCCCATTTTTTGAATCATTGTTAAAAATTGTGCATAACATGCATCGATTAGACTTTTCCGTCGTTGAAGCTTGATTTTTGAAGAGTTTCAAGCGGTGAATATCATTGACTATCATCATTGACTTCTTGTTGTTAGTCAGTTTCCATTTCATTTGAAACTTTACGGTTCAGACCAAATTGTATGCCCAATTGGTAAGACCAGTGGTCTATTTCACCAAATTACAATTACAATCACAAATTTGTAATTGTAAACTACAATTACAAATTTGTAAACCGATTTTCTGTTTCACAAACTACAAAATTCCATCCAACAAATTTGTAATAAAAGAGGCACAAAATAGGGGAAATTGTAATTTCCAATTACAAAAAAAAAAATCCGTTTCACTGTTTGATTTCCAGACTTGTAAACTACAATTTTTTTTCACAAATTTGTAAGTCGGCGGACAGAGACAGAGTAAGCTATAGCTATGAATAAACAACATACAATTTTTCTTGCAAGCTTAATACGTGAGAAAAAAGAAGTGTTATTCGGTAAATTTTCAAACGTTATAACACACAATGCCAAGGTTATGGAGTCTCAGTCTCATTTGCAATGCTTGATCCAATTTGTACTATTATTTCCTCCGCCTTTACACGTTTCAAGCGAAACTTTTCATTGACGGTACGGTAATTTAACCGTACACCGTACTCAACCTTACACCGTACTCGGTGTAAAACACAAAACTGACTATATACTAACAATACATTATTCCACTGTAGCCCAGACGAAAAATGACGCACTTTCGGTCAAAATACCGAATCGTCTAAACGCACTGTATATAAATACATTGCCACTATAAACTATCAGTTTTTTTGCCGTACGACCGAAAACGATTTGCAGAGACAAAACCGAATGACAAAATCGACCTAATCGGTGATTTTACCGTATACGGTTAAATGCCGTATCGTCTGAATATACTCATTTAAATTATATTGCCACTGGCTTATACGGTAAAATCGCCGATACGGCAAAACCACCGATTCGGGATCGTGTGAACGGGCTCTAAATCACTATCGGTGCTACTATGCCTGCGACGACGGAATGACATTCTTAAACTGGAGACAATATTCTTACTGCAAATTACAAATTGTAATGAAATCTACACATCATTTTTCTATTGTAAGAAATTTTCATAAACTGAACAAAATTGTAAATATGTTTGATTTGGTGGAACACAAACTTACAAAAAACAATTTATTTTCCAAATTTGTATTTGTAAACTACAAACAAAAAAACGGTTTGGTGAAACGCAAATAATGAAATTTCCCTTTGTAATCTACAACTACAATTTTGTAAAACAATTATCTCATGAAACAGAAAAAATCAATTTTTCTACAAATTTGTTAAAAAAGCACTTGTAATTTACAATTTGTAAGTTGGTGAAACAGACCACAGGTCTAAGTACAGAATAATAACACTGACCTCTTCTTATTGACCCCTTTAATGTCTACTTTATGTTGAGCTGTTTTATTGTTTTGTACACAAGTTACCTTGGCGAGCTCAGAATGCCTTTCATGAGCTCTACTAAACTAAGGAGCAGATTTTATTGCTAACTTTATTACTTTTTCTTTAAAAAAATAATTTCAATGTAAATAGCAAGAATAATTTATAATTGATAAACTACTTACGTTTTTAATCTAAAATATTGCAGTCTGGTGCAAAATTATTCAAGAAATTGAAATTTAAAATTCACAATAGATTTTTGTTCGTTAATCAAAATTTATTAAAAAATAAATCAATTGCGAATCACAATACCAATTTATCTATTGATTGATAAATTTTATTTATCATCAATTAGTTGATCTTTGACAATCGTAATAAATGTGAAAGTTTCGACAGCAATATAAGTAAATCAACCTTGTTTTATGTTCACATGAAAATCCGTATTCTGTTATCCGCTGTATTGGTTTAAAATTGGTAAACAATTCGTTATAAAGTAAATTTAGCAAATGGATTCTCCTAAGAATTTTTAAATTAGATAATTGATAAAAATTGACAATTTAATATACTGGACAACATTTAAGTAAATAACTAAAAGTAAAATTATTATAACATACGCGTGCTAGAAAAAAAGGTCTGGGCCATTTTGATCTATTTGGAAGAATTTTCTAAAGAAATAAAGTCCTTGGCATTGAAATTAAACCAAAATATATTTGCTAAAATGATTGTAATTTTAAACTCAACATTAACCTGATTAAAAAAACCTACATTGTCTTGAATTTTTAATGCAGCTAACTTTTTTATTAGAGCTTGGTCAAATAACACTTCAAATTTAGGCTTTTTAGATTGATACGGTTTTCTATTTAAAATACACATTGTATGGGAGTTTTTGGCTATTCTGCTTCTTTTTTTTTCTAACTAAAGAATCTATTATATTAAAACCATGTGTTTGATCTTTTCTTAATGAAATTTTAGTGGCATTTTAAAAAGGTCTTGACAGTTCTACTTTGGAAGTTATTCCACATTATATGTATCATATATGTATGCTTTTCGAAGTTAATTTCATTCAAGAAGAATAATAGTAGAAATTTGCCCTTTTAAAATATTCGGCACTTTTTCGAGTTTTTTTTACTTGGAATTGAAAAGCTATTTTTTCATAAAAATTGCTTCGAAAAGAAATTATTATATTTTAATAAATATTTTCAACTCATACAATACATTTCACTTTCACTTGAAATGAAATTAAAATCGATTCAAAATATAAATTGGAATTCAAAAATACACTTTTATCGATATCGATCTACATATGTAATTTTTTCGAACTTAAAACGAAGGGAATATATTTGTTCTACATTTCGATTTTTGAGATTTTCAAGTGATTTGAATTCGACAGTTCAAAAACTTTCAAGACACATTCGGAAATTTGACTTTGACACAAGAGTCTTTCCCAAACGATATTTGAAAACTGTTCATCAACAAAATACAAATGACAAAACACTTGTATTTTATACTAATTTTATTAAAAAGCTAAGACTAAATAAAAACATAGGAAATTATAGAAATTATGAAAAAGAACAAAATTGTTTATTGACTTATGTGATTGTACATGTCAGCTGATTTCGCAAAGTATTCGATGCTATGCAATCGATCGAATGATAAAATGCTGAAAATAATTTTATTTGATTGTCAATTTAGATTTAGATTTCATTCCAATCGATTTTGGAAACCTAGCCAATAGAAATTAGATTTCATTCCAATCGATTTTGGAAACCTAGCCAGTAGAACGGATATTAAATCTGATAATTTTAACAAGTGAACAAAAAAACAGTAGAATTAGCCTTGAATTTCAATTGAACATTTAACAACATTGAAACGAGTACACTAATTAAAAAGCATGTCAAGACCTTTTTGAAAGGCCATTCAAATTTCTTTAAAAAAAAATCACATTCACGATCAAAATAAAAAAATTAATTTTTGTATGCAACGAAGCAAAAAAAATCAAAAGCTTTCATACAATTCTACGTAAAATGAAAAAAACGCAATGAGTATCTCTTAGTATCAATCTTAAACGCTTAAATTTGGACAGAAGTATTATTTCATCATGCTCTAACTTAAAGCAAGTTTCATTAAAAATCGAAGACATTTTAGTTTTTTTTTTGAATCAGTCTAGTGTACATACATTATTATCCAGTGTCTCAGGGAATTATTTGACTTTAGCCAAGAAAGTATAGAATCTAAAATACTGACAAAAGCAATTTTTCTACTGAACAGAATTATTGTAATCAAATTTCTAAATGCTAAGAAGACATTTGTTTGCAATTCGTTGCAAATTTTGTGCAATAAATGAGTGTGACTTAAAATTCTTCACATTTTTCATCCAATCTGGATTAGTTGAAATATCAACAATTTTGTCACAATTTTCATCCTAAAAAATTGTCCTAGAATATCCTTATTAACTTCTCTTAAAAATACCGTCTTACTTATATTAGATGAAATAATTTAACCAAAAAAATTAACCTCAAAAATGTCACACACAACAAAAAAAAAAGGAAAATTCAAATAAAAACTTCCACCCCTTTATAAGAAACAAACTAAAAAAAAAAAAAATATTTAATAAATCTATATTATGCATTTAAAAAATACACTTAAAACATAATCGTAGAGTGTGCGAATTTCAGGAGTATGCTAAACTGCGTAAATAGTTTGGAGCCGCAAAGTATGAATTCTGGCATCGAACATGCCGCATTGATGGTATCTGAGGAAAAAACCCAACATGATTCACGTAAGAATTTCTTCTACTAACTTAACTTCCAAATGTAATACTTTTTTTTTTTGTTTTGGTTGAACTCTAAATATACATAAATCAAATATTTATACATATAAAACGATATAAAACAAAATATATTTAAAAACAAAATTAAAAAATCTTTCTTAAAATCAAAGTAAATTAAAATATTTATATATAAATATAAAAAACAACGACACTCAATTTATATATATATATATTTTTTAATTTCAAAAACACCAACATAATACATAAAACGTTTCACCGTTCGAAAATAAAAAATTTACAACACAAAACATTTAAAAAAATATATAATTAACAATAAGTTTGTGTCAGTAAAAATTATTCCATTAAATTATTTGTGTTTTAAAACAAAATATATGTGTTTTTATATTTTATTTTTATTAATTTTTAATTTTGATAAATGCTCATTTTTATTTTTATTAAAATTATTATACTGTCTATAAAACAATAACTACTACTGCTCTAAAAAATAAAATATTGACTGTCTAATCTTTTGTCTCTGTCTGTCTTATTTTGAGATGAAAATGATTTATTTATATTTTTTAAATATTTCGTTTTTTATTGTTGTTTTATATAAAATAAAGTTTAAAAAAAAATATTTTATTGATTTCATAATATTGGCTTGCGTTTTTGTATTTTGTTTGTTTTTCATTTGTAGTCAAATCATTTTGAAATATGCATTCATATATTGATTATTTTGTGCTACGTACCAATAATTCATTTAAATGCATTAAGTTCTCGTAGTTAATGTATGTTTTGTTTAAAAATAAAGTTTAATATGGATATCAACTATTTAAAAAGGAGTAAAACTTATGAGTCAAAACCAACACGTTCGAACAGCTTTAAACATTAAAAAAAAAATCATTAAAACAATTTTATCTTTGTCATAATTTTTAAAACGGTACCCTTACGTGGAAAAAATAATCTTTTGCTACAATTTTCAGTTAGTTTTCAGAAGAAAAAATGTGAGAAAAGTCACCCGTTCACGAATTTGTTTTTGAATACGAACTTAAAAACTGTTTTCTAAAAAACGTAACGTAACGTAATGTAATATAACAGCGCAACGTATAGTAACGTAACGTATCGTAACATAAAATTACATGAGGAAGATAATATGAGATTTCGCTAAGAGTACAGTTTTCACTTCAATATATTTACATTCGGGTACATAAATAACTTATGAAATAAAATGTAAACTTTGCAATCAAAAACCGACATTTTCGAAGAATACTTTGGAATTTTTGAACTGAGCTATCCTATTATCCATATTTCACTTAAAGTGTCCTAACTGTAAGTTATTTTTTGTTTGTTCTAGTCGTCCTTTAGTTAATCTGTGTGTGATTTGAATTTATTAAAATTATTATAACAAATTATTAACCAATTAAGAACTTTAATTTTCTTCCCATTTTATGAATCCTCTTGCGTTCCTTACATTTTCATTTGAACTTAAACAAAATTAAAAACAAAATATTAAAAACCAAACTTCTACACTTTCTCTGGATATTGGATGAACATTTAAAAAATTTAAAAATATGAAATCAAATCTTGAACAAAAAACTATAAACAAAAATTTGGCCAATCATAAAAATGACAACAATTTAAAAAAAAACACTGCATGCATTACAAATACAAAAAAATATATATGTACCTACCTGTAAATAAAAAAATTAAGTTTTTGGGACCACTTCGTTTTCATTAACGGTTGAAGGCATGGGACCTTACCCATTAAGCGATAGCACCAATTTATTGGGTCCAACAAGTTTGGCTGGCAGCTCAACTTGTCATTATACGAACTATGGTACAAATATTAATACTCCAGTTCCTATACGAAAATGTTACTACAGTAGAGACAGTTTCCGAAGGCATTCAGCGCATGGAAGAATATGTTCCTCAGGTATTATATTGCAAAAAACCAAAAAAAACAAACGAAAATACCAAAAAACAAAAGCAACAAAATTAAAACAAAATATTTATGTATACAGCAAATTTTTTAATTAATTTATTTATTTTTGTATATGTATTTGAAAATCACCGAAGTACTTAAAAAAACAAAAAAAAAAAATATTTTTGAAAAAGAATTTCACGACATTTATGTTGAATTTTTTTTAAAGTGTTGATTTTTTGAAATTACTCACCATTTTGATATTTTAATCACCTGCAATTTGTATTCTGAGTATTTAAATACTATGGCTGTGACTTAAAGACTCGGAAGGAAGGAAGAAAAGTTGCAGTCACATTTATAACGTTGGATAAATGTTTTGTATTTCATGTTTGATTATTTTCACGCTTCAGCAATGTTCCCAATTTAAGAAGAAAAAATATATAAAATTTTATAACTTGGAGAAATTTATCAAAAAAGAAGATCTACATTAAAGATTTGCATCAAAAAAAGGAACACCCTTTAGAAACAAAGCATCAAAGGTTCAGTGTCTGAAAATGTGCAAAATTCCAATGTTCCTAGAACGGAAAATTAAATATTAAGGAATAGGTTTTTGAAGAGTTACTTTACTTGTTCGTAATTTTTGCGAAAGCTTTTACTCAAAAGTTCATCCGTTCAAAAGTTTTTCTTTGCTATTTTTAATTTTTGAACCACAAAAACTCCGAAAAACGGTCAGAATTTTAATTATAGAACTAATTCGATACAAGAAACATGTTTGTAAGCCATTGCTATTAACATTTGTGATCTTTTCAAGTAACAGGTGGGATCCCGCAAGACTCTGTCTTTCCCTCGATACTTTTTTATGTAAGAAAATTCCAATAAGCGTTTTCATTTTAATAAAAAAAAAACAATTTTTAAGAGAAATCATTAAATGTTTATTCCATCTTAAAGAACATCAACAATGGAAAACGATATCAACGAAATAGCCGCCACTACTACGGTTGCAGCATGTCCTCGATAACTTCACGAATTACATTTTTAAGGTCTAGAATAAATTGTGAAGCATTGGCATAGGACGTACCTTTCACGTGGCCCCAAAAAAAAAAGTTTAGAAGTGCTAATTCGAAAAATTACTCTTCAAGAATAAATAGGAATTGTTTCGTTATTTGTGAGTCAATACATTTTATTCCCATCAATATCTTCCAATTCCGGCCATAAAGAATAAATTATTCATAACAGTTGCACCAGCATCACTTCTAAATATGTAATGTTCAATCACATCGCCTGCCCGCCTGGCAGCCCAAAAATCTCACCAAAACGATTGTTCTTATTTCCGTAGGATATTTTCTTCGTAATTGCTCGAAATGCAGTATAACCTAAAGTTGAACGTCCAATCTCTTCAAACGCTTGAAAAATCTTATCCATTATAATATGCTACCTCTAAACTGTTGAAATTATAAAATACTGATAGTAAGAAGTTGTCCAGAAAGATGAAAAGTGCTGTAATAATACTCCTAAATCTAAAATCAGCGCATTCAAAAATTGACTATTTAGTTAAAATTACACATGCAAACAACGCAATGGCACTGTCGAAATCCTTCTTTCCCTTTGCCCCTACCTACCCCACTCGCTAAGAGCTAAATTCTTCAAAATTTCTCGATTTTCACCAGGGGATCATAATAAAAAGTAGGTATATGTATTATTTTGCTCTTACTGGAGTGTACCTCTACCTACCTTTAAGCCTTTTGTTTATTCTTCTTTGTTATTAAAAGTTAGCTCCGCCCCCCAACTGTTCAACGAAAATAAAAGGTATTTTTTTAAACGTGTGGCTTACAATTTTTTTTGACAGCTGTCACTTGGTTTGCTATTTCCTAATGAATAGACTTACTCCTGTAAAAGGTTTGTTAAATCTTGAAAATTTACTACCAAAAACAAAGGTTCGGCTTGAGTGACGCATCAACCCTTTGATAGGAACATTATTTCGCGTCGTGGGCCTATGGCGTGGTCACCAAGACCCTGCGATTTAACAACACTGAACTATTTTTTGTGGGGTTATGCGAAGCCACTTGTCTAGGGAGATAAGCCTGACGATTGACGCCTTGGAAAAGAATATTTGATGTGTTATTTGTTGACATACGGTTCCAATTCCTGTAAAAAGTTGTCGAAAATTGAGCCTTTAAACCATTTTAATTAAAGCCTTTAAAATAATTATTAAAACATAAAGCCAAGTTCTTATCTTTAAAAAAGAAAGCTATATTTTTGGCCATGAAATTAAATTAAATTATTTTTTCTTAAAAACCACACGTCGAACAAAACACCTGTTCCATATTAGGAAAAAATACCCATAATACTGCACTGTCGACATTTTTCTTTCCCTTTGCCCCTACCTACCCAAGTCAAAGATTATTAAAGCGAATTTCATCAAAATTTTTCGATTTTTACCAGGCGATCATAATAGAAAGTAGGTATATTAGTTTGCTCTTACTTGAGTCTCCTTTTCTTTTATTTTCTTCTTCTTTTTTGCTACCTTAATCTCGTTCCGCCTTCTAACTGTTAAAAAAAATCGTATCAGAATGATTTAGAATGTGTGTAAAAATGTGTGTGTGAGTTTACCTATCTTTTATTCCTTTTATAATCTTCTTTCTTATTAAAAGCTAGGTCCGCCCTCTAACTGTTCAAAGAAACTATAATCAGAGCAGAATGAATTAGAGTGTGTTTCGCTTCTTTTGCTTAGTGATGGGAAAAGTTGTTACATTCTTTATAATTAATCGTTACTATGGCTTCCCCAAATTTAAGACGGTTGTCAACTGGCTTACTCAAAAGTTCTAGGAAGCCAAAGATTTTTGAAAGAAATCAAGATAAATTCTAACTATAAAGTGTGTGTTTTTTTTTTAAGTCGTGTGTTTTTTAAAGAAGAAATAAAACGCGTATAATTTAATGTTGTGGTCAACATTATAGCCTTATTTGCCATTATGTTTTAAAATGATTTTGGGCAAGTGGCCACCGTGGCTGCCTCGTATAAATTCCAACCGACCAGTTTTTGCATCAAGGGAGGCCGTGTGTCAGCAATAAAGTCGTTAATCATCTCGTAGATAACCGACTTCACATACTCCCCTCCCCGCACAATCTTGGTGGACATGCCACAGGCCCTTCAGTTAATAGGCACCCATATCAAAATTCTTCAAGGCTTAAGTCTATTTAATCTGAAATATGAAACTTAACTGACCATTAATCTAGAGACAGCTTTCAAAAAGACCAATTTCGAAAAAAATGTATGATTGAAATACACTCGTTTAAAAAAACACCCGTTGTAAAATAGGAAAAATGACGAATGTGCAATGCGTCGAAATCTGTCTTTCCCTTGACAGCCTACCTAACCTTTAATTACCAACATTCCTTTAATGATTTTCTTCTTCTTTGTACCTAAAAGCCAGCGCAGCCTTCTTACTGTTCAAAGAATCAGCATGCGTATAACTTCTTTTGCTTAGTATTGATACTTTCGAAATAATCGTTAATATGGTATTCTAAAACTAAGGGTGGTTGTAAACTGACCAAAAATGTAAGTTTATTAAAGAGAAACGGTTTAGTCATTATATTTTTAAAATAATTTCGGGCAAGTGGCTTGAGGATTACAATCACTCCAAACACGACAATTATGCTTATAAAAATGAACTTCATCGAGGAACAAAATTCTCTTGTGAAAATCAGAATCGGTGGCCATCTGTTTCATTCACCATTCACCTAACGTGCAACGTGTTTGTTGTCGGATTTGGATTTTGAAAGCCCTTAAAACGAAGATCGTTCTGCGAAATCTACCATATAGTGAATGGAAGCAGCTACAATTGGACGCAACAGGCAAACTAAACCGTTATTTTGGTAATAAATTTGCACGATTTGCAAAGTGACAGCTGTCAAAAAGATTTACTGCCAGATTTAAAACCACATGTCTAAGAAACACCCTTTACAAAAATAGGAAAAAAATATGCACTGCGCTTTCGACATCTTCTTTTTTTTGCCCTTGTAAAAGATTTTATCATGGCGAATTTTATCAAAATTTCTGGATTTCTACCAGGTGATCATAATGAAAAGTAGGCATATTGTTTTGCTCTTATTTGAGTCTCCCCTTCCTTCCTTTAATTTTATTTTCTTTTTCTTCTTTTCTACTTAAAGCTAGCTCCGCCTTCTAACTGTTCAAAAAAGACGAATGAGATTTTTTTTAGAATTTGTGTAAGAATGTTTGTGTGGGATTACCTAAATTTAATACCTTTTACTTTCTTCTTCTTCTTTGTTACTTAAAGCAAGTTCTGCCCTCTAACTGTTTAAAGAATCGTTTGATTCTTTTGTATAGTGATGGGAAAAGTTCTTATATTCGTTATTGTTACTTTTGTTATAATATAAGAGGTCATCCTTAACTCCTACCTTAGCTTACAAGTTACAACAAACCCAACTATAATATCAAAACTTCTTCAGAATTCTATTGATAAATCATAGTGGCCTGATATTTTTTTATTATCATTTTATTTCTCATAGCCTTCCTATCGTTGCGTGAAATCTCTGTAAAAATTATTGTTATTATCTTAACGTTTCTGAAGGATTCAATTAGAGAAGATAAGACTTCGCTTAAATTCTTGTATTGATTGAACTTTTTAAGCCCTAAAACCTAATTCTCCAAATTAAATACGGTGTAATGTCGTCGTTTGTGGAATGCGTAATTCCCAACACCGACGAGTAATCGAAATACCAGTGTTTTTAGTCAAAACTATGGGATTTTGTTTCGGTTGTTCTTAAGCAACTCACACGGCTCATATTCTCTACATCTCTTACTGGTTTCAGTAGCTCAATTTTTGTCACTAGTTTTATTATTTCCGGCAGTGAAGATTTTTCACTAACGACGATTTAAAAATGCTACTGTTTTGTTAAGTGTGACTGTAAAATGTTCTCTATTTTGGTAGGGTATTCTAAAAATATCAATACGTTGCTAAAGCTTCTATCATTCCATTTTCAGTAATGGTGTGTATTTAACTCATCTTGAAATATGTAGCTGGCTATTCTTGAAGCCACTTATTGGAAAACCCTTTACAATTTTTTATCTTTGCTAAGACTGGAAACATAACTGTTTTTATTCATCCAAAACAAATTTCTAAGAAACTAAGTTTGTTGCAAGAAGATAGCGTGTACAAGAAACAGCTGGAGTCCCTCAAGGTTCTGTTCTCTCCTCGCTACTTTTTTCAACATTTATATTCATTCTTCTTTGTTACCGGTGTGTATATTTATAAATTTCCTTATTCATTTCCTCTGAAGGTAAACATGAGGAACACTTCGTAAAATTCATATTCAAATTCAAAATTTTTTAATATCTAAAAATTAAATTTGGGAACACTGCTCAAAATATTTTTCTTTAACAACCGCTTTATAACGACCCAAACGATATCTTGGTCGGATTATTTTTGTCACTGTAAAAAAAAAACAATTGTTTCTTTTATTATTTTATTTTTATTCATTTAACAATAATATAATTTTCTTTCAGGGCTAACAGCTGCAATATTATTCTAAATTGTATATATGATTTAAAAAACACCAAACATTTCTTTCTTTGCAAAATGCCTTTAAGAATTTTTGAAAAACAAACTAATATTCAAAATATAACAAATCCAAAAGAGAGAGAGAGAAAGAGAAAGAAAAACAATGCCAATAATGTGTGCAACCGCGAGAAAACAACTAAAAAACTATAGTCTTAATAAAAATAACTTACTTATAAATCAAAAAAAGAGTTAAACAAATATATATAATTTTAAGCCAAATAAAAACACATTTTCATATTATATGGAACATCCATCCATAAACGTCATTTTTAAGAAAGAAGAAAAATCACATTCCTCAAAGCAACATAACTCAATTTTAGTATCATTTTATTTTTGATTAATTATGTACAATTAAGTTTTAACATACCTTTTCCTCTACATAAGCGCATGTAGAAACTCATTTTTCAAAATTATACGTTACCCTAAAAACGCATGAATTTCAAATCAAAAAATTGCTTCCTCTCATGTGTCAAAAATAAATATGTGATTGAATTGAAACATTGTTGGCATGTTAATCTTGCATGTACTCGCTTAATATTTTTAGTTAAAATTTAAACAAATAAATTAAACTAATAAAAAACAAAAAAGAAAAAATCTGCACAAAACTAAAACCAAAAACATAAAAATCGTTCCCAAAAAAATCGTTCAAATTTTGTTCGATTTTCTTTACTAACTAAATTTTTGTATTTATTTTTATCTCGAATAACAGCTGCATCCGAGCGTTGTTTAGAAGGCGGCCGAAATACACAACGGAACGCTGCCTCTGTGCCCCATCACCTTCGTCAGCAAGTACCTGCCTGCCAGAACAGCGGGCCTTGACTGAGGAACGCCTCCCCTCCTGAGACCGCTAGCCTTCATTCCAACGCCGATCAACAACAACAACAATTGCACCACCAACATCAGCCCTCATCGTCACAGCATCATCACATGCACTGTAGTTATGAAAAGGACATCGTGTGTGATGATCCAGTGTCCCATCACAGCGGCGATCATCATTACTATCAGCAGCACCAGCAGCAGCAGCAGTCGGAGTACGATGACGGCACGTTGCGGCATCACAAGAAGCAGCCACATCATCAGTCACCTCACAGCCACCATAGCCATAGCCTACATTCGTCACCACACCAGAGCACTGCTCATCAGCACTATGATCACGAACGTACTGCTACTATCGACGGCAGTGAGGTAACACGGCACCATTCTCACTCCCAGCACCATCATCATCGGAGACGGAGGCGACATCATCACCACCACAATGGTGGAGCGGGAGGCGGTGGAACTATTGGTTCGGGGCACGGCCACCATCACGGGCACGGCGGCGAACAACGACGCCAGCACCACGAGTCGGGTTGTCCAAAACGTCATCGATCAGCAACTGACGTTTCCACAACTTCGATCAACACGTGCCACGAGCCCTCGTGTCCCGATCGGGAAGTTCAAGAGATTCTCATTCGGAAGAGTTGTTGTACCTCATCGCGCACCGAGTTGGCCCAATATTTCGCGGAAGACCTCTATGGAACCTCCCGCCGCCCATCGTCTTGCTGTACTTCTTCGGACTACTGCTACCACACGGACTCCACTAGTTTGTACGGATCGCGATCTTCGCTGAGCAGACAGAACTCCATCAAATCGGGATCAGTAACTATGCGCAGTAGGAAACGAGTGCACCATCGCCAACCGTCGTACACATCGATCTCCCTTCGCGGCCTTAACGCTAGCCAGCCAAACAGCCAGTTGGGTTCCTTAACGTCGATTTTCGATCGAGCACGAGAAATTGAGAGTGGCAAAATGATCGTCTCCCCCTCGAAAGTCACCATCGAGCACCAGGCATCGGGCAAGGATAGCGGCAGCAACAAGGAACTGCCCGAATATGCCTGCTCGCCATCACCGATACGGTGGAGCTTCTTAGCCGACGGTACTACTCGAAAATCTCCCACAGATTACGAGTCAGCCGGGGCTGGTGGCCATGGAGGAGGTGATCGTGATCATCGATCGGATCATCAGCAATCACATGATCGCGATAGAGATCGAGCAAGTACTAGTGGCAGTCGAAAGTGTCGTGATAGCCCGCTGCATATAAGAGGCGGTGCTGGAACTTCAGATGAATACGAAGAGTCTACAACAGTTCTCTACCATCAGGAGGGAGAGGCGTACAATAATTGCTGCAGCAATTACGTTCAATGCAATTCTTACCTAGATCACGATCTGCAAATCACCAGCGAAGATATTCACGAGTATCTGTCGAAGGGAAATCAACAGGGTGTGGTTTTGAATAATTCCAAAAACTACCCTTTCCAACCTTGCAATGCGCTCGAATTCCAATATAAAAACAATTTCAACAACAATCCGGCAGCAAGTGGTGCTGGCGGCGGCGGCGGCGGCGGTGCCCTAGAATCACGACGTAGTTCCACAAAAGAAACCAATTTGAATCAAAATTCCACTGATGGCGGTGGCGGAGGTGGCAGCAGTACACTCGAGTCACGAAACTCAACACCATTATCACCAACGAACATTAATCTCTCCTCAAGTTCGAATAACATCAATATCGTCTTTAATTCCTACCTCGAACGTAATGCCAATGAAGTGAAATTCATCAATACATCCCGTGAGAATGTCGTCTCCGCCGAGGCTCACCACTCTGGCTATCTGCCGTACACTTATCCGACGTACGATTACACAAATATGTCATCGAACTCTCAATTCGATAAGCCTCTGGGTATTGACGAAATCAACCCTTCCGACGAGACAATGACATCCACATCGATAGCGGGAAGGATGCATAAAGCCACCGAAGGTGTGCCATCTATTTCTGCGACAGCAGTAGTGACATTTGAAAGCTTCGAAACTGAGGCTTCAGACAATAACCTCCTGTCACATCGAAGTTCATTAAATGGCAGTTTCAATGACGGACATGTTAACTATCAATTCTCACCAACATCACCAGCATCGGTGGCATCCTCGGTATCGGCGCTGAATGGCGGACAAAATGGCGAACAACGACATCGATTCCACCATCATCACTTTACATCATCTCAACACAGATGGCACCACGTCACGGAGAATTTCAAATTCACCAATGCATTTAAGGGGGTGAGAAAACGAGCGCGAAAATGTGCTGATTACTTGAAGAAGAAATAATAAGGGGAATACAAAAACAAAAACAATTGACAGTGTATAGGAAAAAGCGGCAAGTTACATTACATACATAAATCGGATCCAGAGAGGATATGTTGTGTTTAGGAAAGGCGGTGGTGGTTGGTTTAAATTTTTCAAATTGACAGGATTGTCATAATTGACATGAGCTGGCAATTCCCTTTTCTTAACGCTATGCTATCTGTCAAATTTCAATTATAAATTTCAGAACCTTTCCAAACTCCAAAGCTGACATTTGTTCCCAAAGGGGGAAATATTTAAAATAAATGTTAAATTTTTTGAGAAAATAGTCACGATGGAGACAAACCATAGAACCCACATTCTATAATTTTTCTGACAGAAACACAGGTTCTTGAACAGCAGATTCTTATTTGTCATAACATTAAACAAAGCGTTTTACTGGGCCAGTTTATATTCCTGCGATCTCAGAGATTTCTATATTCTCAGAAATATAAATAAAATGTCAAATAAAAATGTTTTGTTTTTGCTGTCAAAATTATGAGAGTAGAATTTTTATGATTCGATTTCTCAAATATTCTCCATCGCACAATTCAATGAGGAAGAAAATAAATACGAAACTAAATTGATTGCTAGCTAAAAATGATAAGTGACTTTGTTATTATATTTCATTCTCTTGTTCTGTCATTTTGTCTGATAAAAATCTCAGAATAATAATAAATTAAAATTGACCAATTGATTTGCGTTTCAATTCTATGCAATTAAAATGACAGATTTCTGTCAGAAAAAATTGTCCAGTGTATTTCCATCAAGAATTTTTTCTCAGTGACAGATATGTTCAATGATCGCTATTAATGACCTGTCAAAATCCATTGATTGCAATTTTTTGACAGTTCGGTTACAGTTTTCGTTTCATTGAAAATTTTTGTCATTGGATACAAATTTCCTGATGGGAATCAAGCATTTCCTGATCGGAATCAAGCATTTGAGGTTCAAGTTGATCATTGAAAGGGAAAGTTAAAGATGGAAATGCATGCAAAGAAAATGGAACACTTTCAGTCGTCCGATTTTGTTTCGATTTAGGGGCCGTTGGTTTTCATGATTAAAAAGAATCATTGGAAAATTTCTATCATTCGATTAATATTTCCTGATTGGAATCAAGCACTTCCCGATTAGGATCAAGCATTTGAGGTTAGAGTTCATCATTGAAAGTAAAACTGAGAGGCGGGAATTTGACCCATTTCCTCCCTTTTAAATCTCCATATAAAATGTTCAATAATGAAAACCAATAATAGCTATAACTGACAGCTTACAGAGTAGGTATCAGTTCAAAAACTAGTTCACTTTCAAATAAGATTGGCTTTTAAAACCAAGTTCAGAGTAGTTCTTCTTTGTTTTAATAATTTAATTTCGTAATGTAACCATTGGTTTTCTAATATTTCAAACCTGGTAGCCTGGCACATTACACAAATCTATGTTAACATATGGCCTACGCTGTCAAAATTGAAACTGTCAACCAATTTTTAATGGCTGTTCAAACTGTCAGCTGAACAAAACGAACTGCCATTTTGAAATATGTTTTAGAAATGGGAACTTGATCCTCCATTTTAAAACAATCAACCCATGATTACATTTGCATACAAAAAAGAAGACTTCAAATTTATTCTCCTGCCACCAGCCTAGCTTAAACCATAAACGTATCAAAAACCATAGTTCATTAATTTTAAAAACACATCCACACCTATCGTGATGGGATCTACATACATAGAATCCACAATTTATTCAACGCAGCACCACAAAACATCGCATTTTACCACATTCGTATGAAAGCCTTCAAAAACACCGCACACAACGATTAGGAACAAATAAAAAAACTTTCAAAAATATTTCAAAACATAAATAAAACTAAAATATAACCAAAAATACAAAAAAATGACATCCAATCATCAGAAAACACTCTTCCAAAAACTTTCATCCCTAGAAAATTTTTAAAAAACAACTAAAAATTTACCCTGTATTTTTGATTTAAAAAATAAAAACAAAATATTATTCACAAAAAAAACAAAAACAAACAAAATATAATGTAAAATGTAGAGAAACAAAGAATATAAACAAACTGTCGTAGTCCTATTTCATTTTGTAATTTTGTATTTTTAAGCAAACAAACAAAACAAAGAAACTATAAATTAATATGAATAAAAACAAAAACAAAAACTGGTGATGATTACGCTATAGCAAATACCAAAAATTAACTTCTCTTAAAAAATAATAAACAAATTAAAGAACAAACAAAAATAAAACAAGTAAAGCATACCTATGATATAAATAAAACAAAAATCCGTATTTATTGTAAAAATAAAAAATAAAACAAAACAAAAACTTGTTTAATTGTTAAATTTTGTTACAAAAAATTAATAATAAAAAAAAAACAGTAAAAAATAATTGCATTTTTATTTTTATAAATTTTAACTATTTTTTATATTAGATAAAGTATAGGTATAAATGTATAAAAAATCAAATGCAATTTCTACAAAAACAAAAAGTCATATGAAATAATTTAATTTAAAAATTAAAATAAATTAACGAATTACGAAAAAATCACACAAGCGAGAGGAGAAAAATTCTAAATTTATATACGAAGCTGAATGTTAAGGATTGTAATAAATAATAAAAATATAAAATTTCATTAATAAAAACAAAAAAAAACACACCAAAAAATAAATAAAATATAATATATAACTGTAATAGATAAGTGACACGTTTTCGTTTATAGAGTTAATTAATATAAATAAATATAAATAATATAAAATATAAAATAAGTGACCGATATAGTTACGCACTGATTAACTATTTTATAGTTTCGAAACATTTATTATTTCAATTTCAACAACAAAAATTGATTATTTAATAAATATTTAGGTAAATAGGATAATGTTTAATATAAATATATATAGATAAATTTAATTTTGTTATGTTTTTAGTTAAATTTGTCTGTGAAAAACTAGAATTTTTCACAGGGTTCGTCTTTGCACAAAAACATGAAAATTTAAAAAAATAAAAAACAAAAAAGCCGAAGTAACGAAAATATAGTTTAAGATTGTAAATTTTAAAGTAGTAGAAAGTCAAGGCGCTAGGTAAAATATTTATATAAATAAAATATAAAAGAACTACTGTTTCTTTGTTATGATGTATAAACAAAAAAAAATGTATTTTTTAGGAAAATTATTTAATTTTTTCTTTCCAAAAATGTTATGATTTTTAATAATTGAAAAACAAAATGAAAAAAAAATAACTATTGTCTTCCAGTTTTCTCATTTATACAAATAGTTGATATTTTTATTTCTTTAATGTATATTTTTTTTCTTAATGAAAATCTACACGTTGGGATACAAATTTTAAGTTTAAAGCCATGGTTTAAAGCCATAGTATAATCTCTCTAACGATTAGTGTTTTTTAAAAGTTTTCGTCAAAAACCTAAACTAGCAACAACAAAAAACAAGCAAACAAGAAGTTGAAAGTTTTTGAAAACTTAATAGTACCTTTGTATATGTTTTCATATACAAAGATAGTACTTGTTGGATCACGGGTAGTGAAATTTACTAATACTTAATCTGAGCTTGAAAAGAGCTCGCAATTCTTCCAGGATTGAGTTTTAAACGTCTGTTCTAAATTAAAAGAAAACTAATAAATGTAAAACATCAGCTAAGTTTCTTAGGACAACTCAGAATATTTCCTGCTCCGAGCAAATGCCTCGCTAGTCCCGAATATGTTCATGTAGGCTTGTAAAAGAATGCAATCTTTTGCGAATGGAATCTTTTATGACTTCATATTAAAATTGACATTATTTGTATTCACCGAGATACTGGGACTTCATATTATGCAACGATTGCAAATATTTTGTTAAATCATATGATTGCAATCGTTTTTTTTTTGGTTTTTGCATTAATTTGCATTCACTGAAAGTCTTTGCATTCTTTTGAATTCTACAATAAATGCAATCTTTAAATTGAAGTTATAAAAGATTGTAATCTCTTACAAGCCTGAAACACATTCGAAACTAGCGAGGCATTCGTTCTGAGTGAATATTTGTCTTTGATGCATAGTTCCCCGAAGAAACCTGTTGCATTCGACGTTCCTGTAATGGAGCTTGATTGTTTTGATAGATGATAGTTTGCGATTGCTTTGGAAACATACATTTTGTATTACTTTCTTAAATTTTGTCAAGACTTGTTAAAATTTTTTAATTTGTTTTGCTAAAAATTTGTGTCGCAGGAAATCGGAAAAACGATTTTAATTACGGGGTAGTAATAGCTAACATTGAAAACAATCCGGAAAAAATGTTTGAATGGATATTTTGATCAGTTGAAATTAACTTAAAGAACTATTTTCCTGACAGAAATTCATTTTCCTGAATAACAGATTGTGTTGGGAAATTAAGCGAATAATTCCACTTATTTGTTTTTTAATTTTATACAATTCCAATAATAGATTTCTGTCAGAATAATTTCTGTCCGGATAAATCCCAATTCGGACTTTTTTTCAATAATAGACATTTTGAAATGATCACTATGACCGACCTGTCAAAAAATTCTTATGTTTGGTTTCAATGCTGCATAGCTGTCAAAAATATCCCAAAAATGCACTTAATTGCAACGATCGCAATCCACCGGGGTGCGTTTAAAAAATATCGCAGAAAATTTTGGAACAGCTTCGGAAAAATACCTCGAATTATGAGAACAGTTAAGGCTACCATTGGTTCTCATCATTGAAACCAATCATTGAAATTTTGTTTGACTGGTCATTTCCAGCGATCATTGAAAAAAAATGTTCTGATTGAAATTTACTGCGAATTTTTTTTGACAGAAATCTGTCATTGGAATTGTTTAACATGAAAACACAAATCAGAGAAAAATAATTGTCCGTCAGTTAATTTTTTAAATGATCGAATAGACCAAAATGTCAAAATAATTCTAATGATTAGGTTCAAAAATAGCTTTAACTGGCTCCTTAGCTGTCACAAATTTCACAAAATTGGTGTTGATTGCATTTCTAAGCAATTTGCCGGAGTGTGGAAAAAAATATCGGAGAAATACTTCGAATAGATGTTTTGAAGTACCTAAGGGAACAGTTTAAGGTATCATTGATTTTCATCATTTGAACAAATTATTGGAAATTTTTTGACAGGTAGTTTTTAGGTATTATTGGAAATGTTTGTCATTGAATAAAATATCCTGATTGAAATCCACCGGAATTTCTTTCTGTCAGTTCATTTTTTGTAATGAATGATCGCTCTGACTAACCTGTCAAAATATTTTGATTTGCATTTTTAAAATGCCCTCTTAGTTGTCAGAAATTTCAGAAAAATGCAGTTGATCGCATTTGTAATCAATTTGCCGGACTGTGTTTCGGACAACTGTTCAAAAGAATACTTCTAAGCACAAATCCTTCGATTCAAAAAGAATCGGAGAAATTTCAACTAAAAAGGGATCCCTCCCTAAGTCTAATAATTTTAGTCAAACCATCTGAATTCAATCCCTGCCAGTGCCACCTTAAATTTTTTGTTACGAGTACTTCGCTTGCGAGGAAAGTATAAATTGATATTAAATTTTAGGTCCTCCTTTACCCCACGCAATAATGGTTGAGGGTTATAAATCACTAGGCTTTGGTTCTTAAGGCTTTACGCCCAACTTAAAAGTTAAAAAAAATCGATATTTTTCATTTAAAATGATCTTTGGATCTCAAAATGGAGGCTCAAGAGATTATGGCTGGGAAGAATATTTGAGTACTCCAAAATTATTCTTAATTTGCTTTTACCCAAAACGTCAAACATGTTTACCTCAATACTTTTTGGAAGTTTGGCCGGAATCGTAACTCAGGCAATTTTCAGTTATTTTGTAGTGTTTCTCAAAACAAATTCCCATTAATCATTTTTTGTTCGGCCTCTAGGGAGGCCCCTAAGCATGAATTTTACACTGCCTTTTCAAGTCTGAAGCTTCAAAAATTAAGCCCATACTGATGCAATTCCTTGCAGAAGAAGAAGAAATTACAGACTTCGACAGAAAAGTAAGGCCATCATAGGAATTGGGTTTTTTTTAAAAAGTTCAAATGGAAATCAAAATTATTTGAAAACAAGTGAATATTGCAAATGAACATATTTTTCACTGCCTAAAAGCAAAGCCAGAAATATGCTACTTATTTTTTTTACCATGAAATCCCAAACATTGAGGACTTTTCTTCGTGGACCCTGAAATGTTTTCGTTCCAGAATTGAGAGTATTATGTACTTTTCTTATAAGCCAAAAAACACGTGTAGGCTGGCTTTTTCACTTTTAATAAATAAACTAAGCCTAAATATATTTCCCAATTTCCAACATAGTTGAATATTTTTAAATTGAAATTGAAATTGTTTTCAATTTTTATTTAATTTACAATAAATTTATTTATTTAAATTTAAATCTATAGATAAATTTTAATTAAATAAATATATAAAAGTATTTGTTTCATCAAATCGAAGTACCTATTTGTAGAAAATTCTCATGTAAATAAATAAATAAATAATATATAATTTTTTTCTTTAAATAAATATATATAAACAAAATAACAACAAAAAAAAAACAAATAATATATATAAATAAAATAAAAAACAAAGTAAACTTAAGTACATATTATTATTATATAATATATAATATTTGATGCACTGCCAAAACGGTTTTTAACTAATTAAATTAAAATTAAAATTAAATTTAAAATAAAAAATAAAACATAAGAAAAAGAAAAATAATTTAATAAATTTAAACAAACAAACAAAACAAAAAAACGTAATTTTTCTTATTTTTTACCTGCAAAACTGTTATAAAAATTAATATATAATATATATATATATAAAATAAAAAAGAGTTAACCTATATGTATATAAAATATTCTTGAATGCACAAAAATGAATCAAACAGCATTAAATAAAAATTAAAATTAAAAAATTTAAATAAAACAAAAAAAGCAGTACATTATTTCGAGAACAAAACAAAAGAACATAAGCAAATGAAAATCAACTATATATTATAACCCATGCACTAAGTTAGTGCTTAAAAATGATTTTTTTTATTTATCATGTAAATAGATTTAACAATATATTTGTTTTGTATTTTTTAATTGTGTTAAAATTAAAATTAAAATTAAACAAAATGAACAGCAATGAAATATAAAATAATAAAAAAAAAGCGTTACTTACTTATTAATGCCAGTATTCAAAACTTTTTATAAAAAAAATATCTACGAATAAAAATTACTATAGTTAAATTAAAACGAAAGAAAAAATATAAATAAATAATTCCAAGGAAAATCAAATAAAAATTAAAACGAAGGAATTTAAATTAAAAAAAAATTACACCCACTCAAAAACTAATTGAAGAGAAAATTAAATATAAAAATTCCTTATAACAAAATAAACAAACAAAAAAATAGTTAGTCTTATAAAAACTAAAACAAAAATAAAAAACAAAATAACAACAAATATATGAATAACTAATCCAATTTAAATTAAGTAGTTGAACTATGATAAATACTTTAATGCATTTTGAAAAATTATTTTCTCTCCTCTTTCTTCTCCAAGTCATAGAATAAAAAAAATAAATATATATGAAAATTTCAAAGCAATTGGACTTGGATAAGAGAAAAAAAAAAACAATTAAAGTTATAACTAAAAATAATGAACAAAAAAAAAAACACAATAAAATTTAATTAGAGTTGAACAAAAAATGCTAAAATTAAATAAACAAAAATAAACTAAAAAAAGCAAAACACTAAATTTAAAACGAAAATAGTTTGATACAAGTCACTAAATATTATTAATAAATAAAATTAAAAAAAAAAAACACTAGCATAAACAATTAATCAATACATTTTAAATTTATCAAAATAACAAAATAACAACAAAAACACAACAAAATAAAATTGTCGATAATGGTTTCAGTGTACCTTCAGTGAGTGCATTGCCGACCACGACTTTACGATATTAATTAATTGCTGTTTTTGCTATGCACTTGTACAAATTAAAAATTTATTTCAAATTGAATTTATGTAAACAAATGGATAAAACAAAAGAAAAACTTAATCTTTTACATAAAAAGACCTACTTCAAAAAAAAAAAAGACATATCCATTGCAAACTTCTTGAAGGTTAAAAAACAATATAATAATATTTTTGTTCCTTTTTTTTAAATTCCAATTATAAAATATTTAAAAACAACTAAAACAACAATCAAACAAAGGGCATGCCAAAAATGGCAGTTAATGTTATATTGTTCGTTATTCTAAATGTAAATACATTAAAACCTTATGTATAGTAAACAAAAAAAGGAATAAACAAATATAAATTAAAAAAAAAAACAACAGTTTATAGACTTAATAAATATTTAAAAAATAAAAAAAAACAAAACAGATATTTAAACAAAACCAAAAATGAAATTTAAAAAATTCAAACCGCAAGAATAGAAAATCAAATAAATTAATAAACAACAACAAAAAAAAAGACAACTAGGTGTACAATTAAGAAAATCAGAACAAAAACAAAATGAACAAAAAAGAAATAATAATTTTAATCACACTGAAATACAAAATAAATTTTCTTTGTTTTTTTTTTTAATTTTATTTTTTATATTTTGTTCCATTTTTGTTGTCTTTTTGTTCCACTGTGATGCAGTCATTGACAAGGAAATTCGAATTTCTTGTTTTGTATTAAATAAAAACAAATTAAATAATATTTTGTATTTTTTTGTAAAAACTCTAAAACTGCAAAAAAAGAAGAAAAACAAATTATAAACACACAAAACACACATAATTCTATTTCTTTTTTGTTTTTGTTTCATTGAAAAACACAAAATTTTGAGTTTTTAAATGGTTTGTAATTTTTTTTTAAATTATTTGTAAAGTAGATACTTTTTGATTTGTAGTTAATAAACAGAACTTAAATGCAATATATCAATAGATATCATTATTTAAAAAAAAATATATATATATATTAAAACAAAACAAAAAGATATATTGAAATGACAAAAAATAAAAAAAAACAAAAACAGAAAATTATCAATACAAAAATTATGATTATGTCTTGATTTAATAAGTTTTGCTCAATTTAGCAAAGAAATAAATAATAAAAATGAAAAATTCGTTAAGAAAATTTTTTATTCGTCTTTTATTTATACTTCCTATTGGAAATTGTTGCAATCGGTCTCATTTGTCAAGTTGAACATTTTGACATTTTGTTGATGTTTCAAGGGCCCTAGAATCCATGGTTTTTAGAGAGATGCCGTTTCGTAAGTTCGGCCAAATCTCAAGAACCAGCAGAGATATTGACTTCAAATAGATTTAATTTTACAGATAAAAAGATCAAGATCAAGATATGCAGAAAGGACTTTAAAAATAACGTAGTTGATGTTTTTTTTTACTATAATTATTTTGTTTAAAAAGTATAAATTTGGTTGTTCGCAAATATCGCACAAGCTTTATGCGTTGTGTGTTCGATACCAAATTTCAATTGACCATACAACGACATCTAGTATAATTTTTAAGGAAAATAGAATTAAAAGCTTAAAAAAAAAACTTAAACAAAACTCTACTAAAAATTCGTAAAAATTGATTTTCTACTTACAAATTTTGAAAACAAACACTTAACTGCTAAAAAAAATGTATTCACAGTTTTCTTATAAACAAAATAAATCCTACTTAAACTGCCGATTCAGACAACAACTTAAACTTCAATCATCTATGTACGTATATACCTACCACTTTTCGAAGTTCTTCCTTAATGACAATTTGACTTATTACCAGCCTCTTTCCTTTGTTTGTTTGTTCAGAAGATCTCTCCAAAGTAAAGGGTTTTTTTGACAGCTCGTGGCGGCCATATTGTTTCTTTTACTTTCTGTCTAAATATCTTCTTTTAATCAGCCACTAGAGACAAATCATTATGGCACAGTTACACTTGCAAATGATGAAACTTCATTATCAAAATGGGTGTTCTCTAGTAGAAACGATGCGCGACCTTTTTATAAGGTACATGGTCGTCTCTCCTTCCGCTGGTCGTAAAAGTGTGGTTTCATGGCATGGTTATCTCGCACCGAGGCGACCCGAAGTGAATAAGCCACCTTTTATCTTTTTCTTGTGGCGCTTTCTAAAGTCGCAGGTCTATGCAAATAAGCCGCAAACCTCCGCGGCCTGATTTTTGAGCCACCATTCAGCCTGATTTTTGAGCCAAAACCATCGAAAACTGACTTTTCGAATGCGTTTAAACAATTTACACCAATTTTTGTCTTAATAAATTACAACAAGTACAGAATGGATTCAAAGAGATCCGATTAAGTATAGCTATCAAAAACACTCTAATAAAGATACAAATCCTCGGTAGCCATCTTGGTTTGCCTACAAGCTAAACCGGAAATCAGACTCATAAACTCATTTAAGTATGCGTGTCATTCCTCCTCTAATTTATGAAATTTCCCCTAAAAACTCAGTAGAGTTGATTCTATGTATGCGTGAAAACACATCAATTTATCTCGTTCAATTCGTCCACATTACAAATAATGGGTGATTTTTTTGAGGTTAGGATTTTCATGCATTAGTATTTGACAGATCACGCGGGATTTCAGACATGGTGTCAAAGAGAAAGATGCTCAGTATGCTTTGACATTTCATCATGAATAGACTTACTAACGAGCAACGCTTGCAAATCATTGAATTTTATTACCAAAATCAGTGTTCGGTTCGAAATGTGTTTATCGACAAATTTTGTTCAGCGATGAGGCTCATTTCTGGTTGAATGGCTACGTAAATAAGCAAAATTGCCGCATTTGGAGTGAAGAGCAACCAGAAGCCGTTCAAGAACTGCCCATGCATCCCGAAAAATGCACTGTTTGGTGTGGTTTGTACGCTGGTGGAATCATTGGACCGTATTTTTTCAAAGATGCTGTTGGACGCAACGTTACGGTGAATGGCGATCGCTATCGTTCAATGCTAACAAACTTTTTGTTGCCAAAAATGGAAGAACTGAACTTGGTTGACATGTGGTTTCAACAAGATGGCGCTACATGCCACACAGCTCGCGATTCTATGGCCATTTTGAGGGAAAACTTCGGAGAACAATTCATCTCAAGGAATGGACCGGTAAGTTGGCCACCAAGATCATGCGATTTGACGCTTTTAGACTATTTTTTGTGGGGCTACGTCAAGTCTAAAGTCTACACAAATAAGCCAGAAACTATTCCAGCTTTGGAAGACAACATTTCCGAAGAAATTCGGGCTATTCCGGCCGAAATGCTCGAAAAAGTTACCCAAAATTGGACTTTCCGAATGGACCACCTAAGACGCAGCCGCGGTCAACATTTAAATGAAATTATCTTCAAAAAGTAAATGTCATGGACCAATCTAACGTTTCAAACAGAGAATCGATGAGATTTTGTAAATTTTATGCGTTTTTTTTTTTAAAAAAGTTCTCAAGCTCTTAAAAAATCACCCGATACAACAATTTAAACAAATAGGTTTTGGAGGGTGATACGTACGAAGGATTTATATCTTCATATAGAGTGTTTTTGATAGCTATTATAACATATCTCCAGAACTAAACAAGTGCTAAACTAATTGGCTATCGAAATCGGAAAGATTTAAAGCTTTAACTTTTTCAACTTGAAGGCGTCTCTAGTTTCTATCTTTTAAATCCCATTGTTGAACTTGAAAACAATTTAATATTAAAGGCCCCATTAGGACTTGTAAATCGTCAGTAAAATAGGGCAAATTGTGACTTACCTATGCAAGTAAAATCAACAGAGATGTCGACCAATTCGGAGGTGGTTTTTAATAATTTAAGTTGTAATCCGAGAGCTTAAAAAGTATAACTAGTTAAAAAATAAAAATGTATACATTTAGGTCCAGGAAATTAGAAACTCTCATTGAAGCTTTATTAGTACGTCCTTAATACTCCCCAAAAAGTTTCTTTATTTTTAATCGGAGCAACAAATTCGAGGGGGTGAAAGGGGATCAAGTTCCCGAGGCATGATGGTTAGTGCGTTGGACTGTCATGCGAGAGGTCTTGGGTTTGATCCCTGCCTTTGCCACCTAAAGTTTTTTTCACAGGTACTGCCTCTTGCGAGGAATTGACAAATTCTCCAAGAGTAATTCTTGTCATGAAAAAGTGCTTTCTCAAATTAGTCGTTCGGATTCGGCATATAAACTGTAGGTCCCCTCCATCCCTGCAATTACTCGCACACAGGAATTGTTGAGAGTTGTAAGTCACTAGGCCCTGGTTCTCTACGGACTGTTGCGCCACCTAATTTATTTATATATTTACTCTAAAACTATAGTTCTTTGAAAAAAATTATTAGTACACATTATAGCTCATATAAGTTTTTTTTTTCGTACAATTGATATAGGTTCAGAAAAAAATAGTCGAAAATATTGGGATGTTGCACATTTAGTAAAAAAATGTATTGTAATAAAATCAAATTTTGAGTGTAAAATATTTTTAGTTGGGTATGCCTGAAAAAAATATTTTTTTTAAGAAAACCAAGTTTCAGAGTGATAACGATATTGGAAAACGCCACCATCTTGAATATCGGACAAAGAATACAGATGTTTTTTTTTCAAATTTAACGAGCAAATCGTCTCTGACTCCGAATTCTTTAATCAAAGTGTACCTCACATTAGTTTATATTTATTTTGAAATGAATTGCTAGCAAAAATATGGAGAATATCAGTTTCCTTCCAACCACATGGTTTTCATCATTGAAAACAAACATTGGAATTTTTTGGCAGGTCGTTTATAGCTTTCATTAAAAATTTCTGTCATTGCAAAATTTTTCCTGATTGAAAGCCACCGAAAATTTTTTACTGACAGAAATCTATCATTGGAATTGTGTGAAATTGGAACACAAATCAGTGGAATGATTTGTTTCACTTTTGAACATAAAAGTATCAGCTGTTCAGGAAAATGAATTTCCGCCCGGAAAATAGAAAAATACATTTTTAGAAAAAAATAAATGTGCAACAAAACTTTTTTTCTCAAAAAAAATTCTTTGTGTATTTTCCGATCGATCGGTATATAATTTTCATTTCTAATCAAAGGGAAACACCGTCAAATATCGATTCAAAAATGTTTCCGGATCGATTTCAATGATAGCTATAACTGGCGCCTAACTGGCGCCTAAAGGATAAAGTAAAATACAACACAGTTCTCAACAATTAATGGTATTATGATTTTAAAAAGTACAAAAGTCTTTTAGTTGAAGTTTAAATCATTTTGGTATCTTATTTAGTTTTTTTTAAATTATTGTTAGTTTCAAGTTTTCGTTGTTGTACCTTTAAAGCTAACCCCATTCAATTTTAAAGCACTTTCGATATGCACTTTTTAGTATGTCAATTAGATCTCTCAGCGATTTAGTTTGATTTAGACGCCCTTTATTGAGTCTCTTCAATCCTGGAAAAACTCACAAATGTCTTAATCTGATGAACGTAGAAGGCAAAGGCTGGGAGTATAAAAATAGCACTAAATTTCTCAATTATACTTAAGTTTTTTTTTTTGTCATATATGTAGATAAATTTCACAGAAAACTTTAAGGTTTTCGACTTACTTTTGTAAGTAAACATTTATTTCCACTAAATTCGGATTATAAAAATTTCACTAAAACTCAACAGATATGCGGACAATTTTTATTATAATGATTCTACATAACAATTTTTGTCCGTGCTTTTTAAAATGAGCGACCTCGGAGAAAATATTTCACTAATTTCAATTCCAATTCTTACATAAAGTCTTTGGTCTTTTGGTTGAACCATTTTTATTCGACAGCAGAACAAGCAAAATGCAATTCCTAAAACAGAACCCGTAATGATATTGTTTGCAAAAACGTTATTGAAGATTGTAAAAGCTCTACTAAGCTCCAAAGTATCCAAAAGCTCGTTTTCAATATAAATACAATTTTTTTTTAACTATTAATATTAATTTTTATTTATTTCAATTAATTTTAATGGTATTAACACTTTTAATATTGTTTATTTTCTTTTCTTACTATTATTTAATTAATCATAATAATTGTATTTTTAAAATGAAATTTTTTAATACGTATATAATACTTTTTTCATATTCTTCGTATATCATGCTCTTAATTTTAACACTGTCAATAGATTTTTAGATATTTTTACTTTTGTTTAAATTTATAAATATATTCATATAATATTTTTGTTAAATGGTCAATATCTTAGAAATAGTCGAATACATAATAATTTTTTAGTATTTTTATTTTAAGTAATACAAACAACAACTAATAGTTAGGTTTTATTTGTAAATAAGTCTTCGTGGTTTTTCTTTTTAAAAAAAATTAAAAATTTTCTTAACAAAACTAAAATATTGGAAGTTTAATATAAAAAAATGGCAATGAATTGCATTCAAAAAATTCAAAAAATAAAAGAACAACATTTTCTTATTGTTCGAACATGGCAAAAATAAAGATGCATAATAAAAAGTGACATCACAATTTATCAAGAAGAATAAATAAATGGAACTGGGAAGATATTTTTATCAAGCTACAACAACACAGAACAAAATATCCTAACCTAGAAAAGAATACCAAACAAACTTACGGCAAATATTTATGAAGAATGTGTCTGGAAATACTATAAACTGGGTCATGGGTTAGAAAATACGACTTAATCGTTTTTGTTTGCCCTTAGTAAGTTATTTTTGTAACATAAATGCACTTAAACTATTTTAAAATGAATGCCTAACTAATAGGTGTGATGATTAATAATAACTGTTTAAAGGTTATCTTATTGTTTGTCCTAATCCTAAATACCCTCATCGCTATTTCCTTCTGTTTCTTCGTCTAACAGCATGCTCGTTGATCCATAACTACGGAGTCTGAAATAATTGACAAAAAAGAAACAAATACTTTAAATTAAAATCTGATCAAATATTTTTTATGATTTTGTTGGAATATCGAACAAAAACTTACAGACACACCAAAAGCAGTTATTTTTTTAACAAATCAAAAAAGAAAAAAGTAAGAAAATCAAAAGGAAGATTGAAAGATTGACTGAAATGTTAAATTGAACTAAATTAAAAATAGCTTAATTTTTTAGAAAAATACACACAGCACACATTTTAACCGCTACTTACTTCATCATCATCGGAAACCTTCAAACCATCCAAATTGATGCTATTTCTAGAAAATGGATCTTTTTTATTATTTCCAACGCCAACAACGCTACTACCACCTCCAATACTGTTACTTAAACCACCAACACCAACAGCAACACCAACATTACCGCCACCACCAAAACCAGAGGAACGGAAATGATCATCGAATAGTTGCATAGAAGTTGGCCCACCACCAGTGCCACCTATATTTCGATTATTTAACAATTCAGCAGCAGCAACAGCAACATTTGTATTACCATTACCATTGCCAACCGATCCCGACCCGGACATCATTAAATCTGAATTTTTAGTATTTCCACTTGCATTCGAGGACGAAGAGGAGCACTTTAGATTGGCAAATCTTCCTGATGATCGTTCGCGTTGCTCGCGCTGGTGATGGTGGTGATGTGGATTATCAAATTTTTGCTTAGCTCTTTCGAAATCAAGATTTCGAGCCTTGGACTCGAAGATGTTCTCTTCTAAGTGCGTTGGCTTGGCGTCGAAAAACGACTGGTTTAGATTCAAAGTTCGATCGGTTTGACTTGATCTTTTTGATGATTCCCCACTGGCGGTGGGTGCTCCGCCGCCATGACGTGGCGGATCATCAAAAAGCTGACGCAAATCGTTTATGTTTGGTTTGCATTCTACTAATGGGAGATTACTTGTTTTGTGCGAGACAATTGGTATGCCCGATGCTGAGGTTAGGGATGACGAACCAAAATTTGTAGGACGTTGTTGTGGACTGACTGAACGTCTATTTGTTTATGTGTAGGTTTTTTGTTATTTTATTTTTAAGGAAAGCAGCGTCCAAAAAGGAGTGTTAAGGTATTTTGTTAAAGCGAATTCAAGGATTCCACCACCACAGCGTCTGACAGGGAGGGACATATGGAACAAAAAAAGCACCCTTACCTTGTTTGAAGATGTTGAATCTGAACTTGAAGTCCTTCTGTTTGGCCCATGAGTTCATCATTGGAACGTTGAAGACGTCGTACTTGATTGCATGCGGCATCTAACTCATCTTCGGCACCAGCTAATTCTCGTTTAAGTTCCTCTACTCGTGCTCGTAAGCGTTTTACCTTATAGCATAAATATGTCATTAAAAGTTGAAAGGATTTGCTTATATTGAAGAGTGATTTTTAGCTAGAAAATTTACCTCTCCTTCATATTGTTCTGCTCGACGAACAGCATGACCCAATTCTGTGTTTGTCTCCGCAAGGAGTTTCTTAAGTTTGGAATGTGATTGCTTTATTTCACCGATTTCCTGTAAAGATACAAATTAAGCTTAAAATACTTTGGAGTGCCCTAATAAGATTTCATTTTGTACTGAAAATTGATTTTTTTATAATTTTAACACACTTAGGGGTTAATTCTATCCTTAACATGTTAAAAGGTTCAACCCAGTGCGAACGTTAGGAAAATTAAGTTTTGAATATAAAAAAAAAGGAAAAACAATTCGCATTCTTGATGTGAGGTTAAAAAAAGAATCTCTTTAATTGGGTTCGAAATTGAGCTCAAGAGTAAGTTGATAGTCATTCCTGGAAGTGTTAAGATTACGTCTGAATTGTCTGAGGGAAAGGGGGGAGTCCGAACACGAAAATTTGAAATATTTGTAAAAATATTAGTAAAACAACGAGAGGTATAAACCATTACGGTGATGTTTGAGCAATGTAAATGTTTCTGTTAAAAGAACTCTCTTTTGGATTTTATTCAAAAGGCTTAAACTTGTTTAAGGGGAGCTGCTACATATAGGAGATATATTTCAAGTTTTGGACGAATGAAGGCTTTTTTAAATTACAGCCAGATAAGAAGATGTGGACAATTTCTTACACCTGAACGAATTCTAAGCAATAAGCAGCATTTTTGGCAATGCTGTGATAATTTCACAAGACGTGATCTGTGATAAACACACCGAGTACTGAAAGTCAATTAGTTTTGTTTTACTGAAAGGAGGTACCATTGAGTATTTGAAGCATTGAATTCTACACGGTTAATAACTTTCCACTGCACAATGTTGTCGAGATTGGAAGTTAATGAGATTATCATACGCTTTCGTTTTTAAGGACATGGGTGTGATTTTTTAAAAGTATGTATATGAAAAGCTGGGGGTACTACCATTAGGAAAATATTTTAATGGATTAGAATAGATACAAAACGGAGCCCTGGTGAGCACCAGCATTTATTGCATACATTTTAGATTTAAAACCATCCATAAGAAATGTAATTTTTAATCCAAAGAAGAAGAGATTCATCAATACCAAAAGGACAAATTTTCGAAAAGAGAGATTGATGGCAAACTCTGTCAAATGCTTTTAAAATATCAAGTGATATAATCTTACTTTCTCCAAAACGATGTATATGTATTTTTTGAGATGAATTATGATATCAAAACCTTCTTATATTTTGCCTCTGTTGAGTTGATAGCATTAATACGGTTTTCGGAGCTTATATAGAAACATTTTATGATTTTGTATTTAAAGGCGTTATAGAACGAAGACCATTATTTACAGAATAAAACTATCAAGACAAAACATTTTCGAAATTTTCAGCTCTACAATTTTTGTTGCAAAATTTTGTAGAGCTTTTAGTTTGCTACAGTTTGTTGGTACTTTTTTTTTCTTAGTGATCCTAATGTTGAGATGATTATGACGAAAAATAATAACTATACAAATCGATTGAGACAACCTTGAGTATTTTTACGAACTTAACTCAGTTATTGGTTTTTGTTTTCTTTAGAAAAAGAATAATATTGAAAAATTCCCTCCTGGCTACAAAGTCAAACTTTTTTTAGAAAAAAAATATTTTTCCTCAAATGAGTATTGATAAACTGCATGGTCACATCTCAACCACAAATGTACTGTTGACCTGTGTAATTATTTTGATGATTCTTTATCAAATTGGTATCACATCAATAGCCTTAAATTGAATATCAAAAAGTGTAACACGATTTCTTTTTCCAGAATATCTCATATTTTGTTATTCAACTATGCAATTGAATATGTGGATTTAGATAGGGTTTCAAGTATTAAAGACTTAGGAGTTATTCTTGATTCCCAACTTTCTTTTAAAGGTCATTTCGATTATTTGGTTCCTAAGGCCAACTCGCTGGTAGGTTTCATAAAACGAAATGGAAAAGACTTTAAAGATCCTTTCGTGTTATTGTCCTTGTATATATTTCTAGTCAGATCAATTTTGGAATACGCAGATGTTATTTGGAGTCCTATTTATATAGTTCATTCTGATCGGATTGAAAAGATTCAAAGACGATTTACAAAATATATATTTAAGAAAATAGTTTGGAACCAGAGTTGCAAATAATGCATTGAATTTTATAATGCATTTTGAATAAATTAGAAAATATTTTTCAATTTTTAATTCTATTTTTTTTAAATTATTTATTAAAATTTATTTTTCAATGTTACCGTATGGCATTAATTAATTAATGTTATTTTTTAATTGTGTTCTATCAAATTAAAATACTATTTTCCAATGCAAAACTTTTAAAATAAAAATACGTATTTTTATTTTATTTGGCAGACTTTCGCAATTATTAATTAAAATACTTTAAGTTTTTATTTCCAAAATTTTTAAACTGATTAATGTTATGACTTACGGTTATCACGCAATTATAACACAAAAAACAACAATTATTCAAATATTATAATTTATTATTATTATTGTTCGACCGAAAAACGATTTTTTTTTTTAATTTATTTGTTAGTATCAGTTAGTATCAACCTGGGACATTTTTACGTCAAGATTTCGAATATTAACTGAAATAAATGGAAATAATTGAATAAATTCCCACTAGGCATTGAATTAAAAAATTGTAGCTCATTTCGAATGGAAGTTATTTTTTAATTTTAATTCAATTAAACTTGCAATAAAATAACATTTATTTACTAATTCAATAAAACTTGCAATAAAATAATTTTTAATTTTTAGTTTAATATTGATGGCAATAAATTAAATTTTTAATGGGTAATTCATAGATGACAATTAGCATTATATATTTTATTTCAGTCAAAGAACAATATCCATTAAAAAAATAAAGAGTAATGCATTGAATTGACATTGGAATTTTTGCAACCTTGTTTGGAACTTTAGTCCTAGTTATGAGGCTAGATGTCAATTACTTGGAATAAAGTCGTTACAATCAAGAAGAAAAATTCATAGTGTAATGCTTATTAGAGACTTACTATGCTACCATATTAAATGTTCATCTCTTCTTGCCTTGGTACCAATCTATGTTCACGCTAGGTCTAAGAGAGCTAGAGACTTCTTATTCCAAAGAATTCACATGACAAATTATGGTAGTAATGAAACTTTATCAAGATCTATTGTATATTTCAATGAAGTGTCTTCAAATATTGACTTTTTTAATCTTAATCGTAATAAATTTAAGACTGAAGGATTATATTTATTCACTTTTTAATTTGCTTTTGGAGTGCTTATATCTGTTAGCTGTAATATTGCTTGTAGATTAGATAAATAAATAAAAAAAAAGAAAAAAAAATAATCAACGTTTACATGACCTTGAAAAGAAGGGCCGTAAGTGCGATTAAACGATAGTAAAAGGGGCAAAAAGATACGCTTTTTCAAAGGACATACTGTACAAAATCTATTTTCTAATTATCCGCAAAAATCCCAGAAGAAATGGATAGATGGAAAAGCTTACAAAGGGGCTTTACTAACGTAAAAGAACACCTTTTTTAAAATATAAGCCAGGATATCATTCGGTCGCTATCGTCATTTCCGACGAAGCACAGTGACCAGTTAAGACCATTCCAGTTGCCTTTTTCTTGCTGCTAAACGGTTCTCTTTTGACCCTATTCTCTAAATAGATTTATTCGATACGAGAAATTAGCAGATATGACACTTTGATTCGATGTGCCAATAGGCTTAAATACACTAATTGTGTATTTTTCAGGTTAGAAGTGAGAAACAATTCAAAAAATGATCATGAAATTTTCCATCAATAATTCGCACATTTGCAGCTATGTATATGTCCTGGATAACTTTACATGTTCCATTTTTAAGGTCTTGAATCGATGGTGGAGCATTGGCATAGACCTTATCTTTCAAGTGATTCCAAAGAAAAAAGTCTGAACGTGTTAAACAACAAAATCTCCGCTGCCAATTGTGATTACCTCTCTAAGAAATAATACGACCATAAAATTTGTCTTCCAAAATGGAATGCTTCATTCATTGTTTGACACGTAGGACCGTCTTGTTGAAACTAAACGTCCTCCACATCAACATCGTTTAATTCCAGCCCTGTAGAGCAACCCATTCATCGAACCAGCCTCATTTGAATAAGTAAGGCCACATTAAACCACCACCGCCAGTTTCAAAACTTCAAAAAACAACAACACGTTGAGGATGGATAACCTTTTCAACAATCATTGAAAAAATGCGACAATTATGCTTATTAAAATAGCTTTTGTAATGAAGAATGAGCCTCATTAATGTAGATTATTTTTCAATGAAAATACGGGTTATTTTGATGTATTTCGAGAACCCATTTAGGAAAGACCGTATTTAGTTTTAACAGTAACATTATTTTAATCCTTACGACCTAAGTCTTTATGCAAAATACAGTGTAGTAATGTCAATTGTGGAATGCCAAACATCGACAAACTTAGTCACACACTAACCAGAATATCGAATTTTGGACATAAGAACCTACAAATTTTATTTAATGCCTTGATAAGGCAGCTCAAGAATATTGAACTTTTATTTGAAATAAATAATACGTATCCACCCTAAAATTTCACACGTGTAACAGTAATAGAGCTGAAGGTGAGCTAAACAGTGACAGTTTTAAATTTTGTTTAGTCATCTAAACTGTGGTTCAACAAAACAAGATATAAATACTTCGACATCTCTTAACTTATGATATCATCCCAATACTTCCCTAAATATTTTCCATTTAAGTGTTAACATACAACAACTTAGACTTAGTGTTTTGATGACTATTTTGTTTGTAAACTCATCTACCTTGAAATAAGTTTGGAGTTTAAAGAATTATCTAAAAATAATCAATTTCTTGCTTTGAAGCTTTTAAGCATATTTTGACCAAAAACAACAACTTAAATTTGCCAACCAGTTTTACTATTGCCGTATTATTGCTTCACAACGAATCAAAAAAGCTTTAGTTACGTAACTGCAAAATTTCCACCAACTTCGATGTATTTTTGAATCTCGTACGGTTCTAATTTTAATAATGGCGGAATTTTACTTTGTCAGAAGATGACAGCTGACACTTTTTCAAATAAAACCTCTTACTGGAAAACCCATTATAAGGGCATTTCTTTCACATATAAAAGTTCCGTCAATCTGAATTTTATTTTAGGATTTTGACAAAACTTTGAAATTCTAGAAACACATCTTTTGAAAACTTTTGCAACCACCTACCTTATTCTTTTCGGATAGCTCCTGTTGCAATGTTCGAAACTCAACATCACTTGCTAGAACAGGTCTTCCCTTACGATCCGAACGCTCCTGTAAATCACGTATTTCCGACCTCAACTTCTTATTATCTCTTTCAAGAGCAAGCTTCTCTGTTTCAAGTCTTTCGCGCTTTCCCCATTCCGATGCATTTTCAGCTTGTAATCTTTCCAACTGAAATCAATAACATTTTATCCTCACATGAAATCCTAGATTAATAAGTAAAAATATGGTCTACCTCAGTTCTAAGTTCACAAAGACGCCGCTCAAGATTTTCTCTAGCTGAAACTTCTTCTTGAATGGAATTATTTAAGATTCTCACTTCAGCTCGATGTTGTTCCTGGAGTGTTAAAAGTTCTCGAACTGCTTCCTAAAGAACAGATACCAAAAACAAAACAAATTGATGCTTATGCAGCTCTGAAACTGAAACAAGAGACTCACCTGCTTAGCCGACCTCAATTCTTCGTGTTTGTCACGAATTTCTTGAATTTCCACAGAAACTTTTTCAATATTTTTATGTAACATGTGTTTCTCTCTAAGACAAAACAAAGACACATAAATTAGGTAAATAAGCTTAAAAAATGTTGATGAACTCGAAGAACTCACTCTCTTTCAACTTGAATTGTCTTCTGAGCTTCATCCAGACGCAGCTGGAGCATGGAGATTTTTTGTAATAAATATTCTTCATCAAAATCGTCTTTTGATAGCTGTTGTATGAGACGTTTCTCCTCGGCTGTCTCTTCATCTGAATTGAATTCAAAATACGAATATTCGAACTTGTTTCAATACTCTCAACTTCTTACCTAATAATTCATTAAGATTTTTTGGCACAGCTCCTTGCAAGACGTATTCTTCAATATCAACGTCTTTAATATCATTTGCAATTGCCTTGGTCACCTAAGAAAGGAAACAAATTCAAGGGACTCAAATATGGAGAAACTCTAGACGACTTGTGAGGCTATTAACACCCTCCTCTTTTACGAAAGGTGCCTGAGTCTAATAAAACTTTTGTTTTCCTTACCAAACCATCCTCGCTGTTGACTTTCTTCAGACCATCAGACGAAATATCAGGAGAACAGTTGTTATCCCTTCCATCACGCTCCGGCTCATCACTGTTGTCGATTCTGTTGGATTGATATATAATTCAAAATTAGCCCCCTGAGACCTTGAAAAGCACTCAAAGAGCCCCCCTCGAAAAACTTACCCTTCCTTGTGAAATTGTCCAGCATGTTTCATCATCAACATGTGGACCTTTTCCATTTCCTTCTTCAGCTGCGTGATCTGCATCTCGAGATCATTCTTCTCCCGCTTATACGAATTCGACTCCTTCATGGCAATGTCAAGATTTGCTCTCAATTGTTTGGCTTCTTCGCGAGCTTTGTTGCGTTCGTTACGAACCTAAAAATGCAATTGATTCGAAAATATATTTTCAATGTTTGTTTGTTTGGGGTTTTCCACCACCACCGACCGACGTTAACTACGAGTAACGACGCTGTGCTGCTGCAGTAAATTGCAAGCATGAAATTCGAGGGCGTCGGGTTGTGTCTCTCGTGTGCAATCACATATCGATCAAACTATTAAACTATTTCGGACGGACATCATTATCGAGAATTACAATCGCACTTGAGTCACTTCAAGTCGAATGCAATCGAATTGAAACTCAAACTCGAACACGTAATCGAATGCGGTCGGTGGTGGTAGGTAAGGTACTCTTTTGGTGTTGCACTTACCTTGCTCCATTTCTCACGCCAATTGGCTGTGCAATCCGACCACCATTTCATAGTTTTTTCCATTTGTGCGGCACGAGCTCTAGCTTCTTCGAGTTCTCTTTGCCGCTGGGACTATAAAAAAGTGGGGGTTTCTACATCATTTTTCTTTTCTTGTGGTTTTGTTTGAAACTCACCTCACGAGCTTCCCATTCAGTTTCTCCAAATCGAGCTGATATCGATGTTCCAGATACGCTTCCATCTTGAGGAAGATCTCGATGTCGTCGCGATGCTCCAAGGGATGCTGCAGCAACGCCACCACCACCAGGAGCAGACGTTGCTACACCACCTCCACCACTTTGAGACATGATTTTTTCTATCACAATTTCACAATGTTTATCTTAGTTAATTGTTTATGTTGAAATTTATTGATTTAAACATTTAATTGATGGATATATTTTGCGAAATTTGTGAATTGTGAAAATTTTTTGTTGTTTATATTTTGCAAAACGCCCACTGCAAGCATTATTTTGACAGAACTGTGTCGAAATCGAGGTGAAGTTGGTTGCAGTTTGGGACGAAAAAATTGATTTCTGTGTATAACGCAGGTTTGTGTCAAGGATAGAAGATGTCTTCGATAAATTGGTACAGTAATGTCAAATGTGAGGAATATGCTTTGGCATGGAGCTACACTGCCCAAAAATGTTTCTTCTTTTTTTGTATAAAAATTGTAATATTAATAATAAAAATTTTAAAAAATATGTTTAGACATAAATTTAATAATCAGTTGGATGTACATACGCCGCGACTTTTACTCACAAGCTAATATCGATTAATTTCGGAGGAGGAAAAAAATAATAAGAAAATATATTGGGTTTTTCAATAAGAGGGGGTTGATGATATAAATTTTAATCTTGGTGTTTGCTGTGGGGCACGTAGCGCAGTCCTGCTGGAACGACATGTCGTCTAGGTCCATATGGTTCAATTTGGGCCATAAGAAATAAGCTAGTTATCATCGTTATGTAGCGCTCGCTGTTGACGGTGACCGCCTCACTAATGTCGTTTTCAAAAAAGTACGGACCAATTACGCCGCCACGCTGGCCCAAAATCCACACCAAACGGTATCTTTTTAAGGATGCATTATCACCTGGTGAACCTCGCGTGGGTTGGTGTCGTCCCATATACGGCAATTTTGCTTGTTAACACAGCCATTCATCCAAAAATGCGTCTCGTCACTAAAGATGATTATTCGGCCAAAATTGAGGTCCTCTTCCAAACGATTCGAAGCCCAGTCAGCGAACAAATGGTGTTGTCTATGGTCATGAACTTTGAGCTCCTGGGTCAGTTGGATCTTGTACGGGTGTAGGCCCAAGTCTCGAAGCAAAATTTGCCAAGTTGAAGTCTGCGAAAGGCCGAGTTCTTGTGCACGGCGCGGCGAGGAATAGATTGCCTCGGGTTCTGCTGTACACTTTCACGGATCGCGGCGATATTCTCGGCCGATCTTGCGTTCCTTGAACGTACGGATGTTGACTGATTGTCGGTCGGCCAGTCGTCTCAAATTTGTCCACCAAACGTTAAAGAGTCAACCACCATGTCTACCGTAAAATAATGGGCACAATGAGCGCAACGTTTACGTTAACGAACACTCATTTTGATAATAAAATTTGTATCATTTGAACGTGCTGTTCAATCGTGTAACTTGCCATGATGATTTGGCATAAGCAACTGAATAATAAACAAAAGATTTGACAGATGCCACCAAAACAAAATGGCCGCCACGGGGAGCCAACATCTACCCGTGCCAATTTAAAAACTCTAGTGTTTTGATGGCTTTAGTTTGAATTTGATTTTAAAATCACTTTATCATGTCAGTTTTTTTTGAAACACCTTTTGACATTTCCAAAAATAATTGAAGTCTGAAGAATGTGATTTACAATAATAATCAATTCGTAATGGGCGACCTGTACTAGCAAGTATGGTGAATTCCGAACATTACAAGAGGAGCTGTTTGAAAAAAATAAGGTAACTTTAATTTCAAAACTTATGTCTTCTGTCTTTGAATATCTGTTAGCTCAATTCAAGGTCATGTTTTTATAATTGTTGTAGTAGTAGTAGAGTATTAGAGTATTAGTAGTAAGAGAGTGATTTTATTGATAATAATAATTAAAAATCGTGTGTACAAAAATTTACAACACATAATATTGGCTTTTGCTGTCAGCCAAAAAAAAAATATTAATTTCTAATGGTTACTGGAGTTCTATTTCGTTGCAGCAGTCGAGGATTTAGGAGCGTTCGTATTTTTCTTACGCAGTTAAAACGCATTTTGAGTTACAAAATGTAAAGTGGCGATACACCAGTCTCTAGATGCAGCATTTATGTACGTAGGTGTATTTTTCGGTAATCAGAATATCTATTTAAGAGAGTATTTTAGCAATTTTTCTAATTCATCAAATTGTCAAAAAACCCAAACTTGAATAGTAAAGCACATGATTGCTCGCAAAACTGCTTCAAATAGTATGTGGTTTGAGGCAAAACTTCTTTTTCATAGATGCACTATTAGTTGCAGAGGATTGCCTTTTTTGACTTTATTAGCCTATTAAACCTGTGAGGTATTTGTATTCTTTTACAATTTCAAATGTTTCATTTTCCCAGGACATTTTTCCATCTCTTGCATATCTGCCCGTTCAATTGCGAAAAATCAGTATTTTTGATTTGTTGGTGCTAAGCTTAAGGCTCCATAAGCGACGATAGTCTTGCAACTTTTTAATAATCATTTTCAATTTTTTCGGGAACTCAGCTATTATGAAGCTATCATCTGCATAAATAGCGCTTTGTTTTTAACTCCAGTAAAACTAAATCATCCAAATAAATCGAAAAGATAAGAGGACTAAGCGAACAGCCTTATTTTACTCCAGTATTGGTATGAACTATGAATCCATGCGGAACTCTCGCTTCCATCCAAAACTGCCGTTGCATTATTTTTATAGAGATCATGTATTGAACTTTAACATTTTTGTGGAAATTCCAAGGCAACTGAACTTATGAAAGAGGACATTAGACATTTGTATCGATTGAGATGAATGCTGCTTTGAAATCAACGAAGAAACCATATAACTTGTCCCCCTGTCAATATTATCAACTGTGAAATACTCTTTCCTGAAACTGACTTAAAACACGCTCAGTAAGTCGTTTTGTCGTACCGAGATTGTAAGCCCGTCTAAAATGACTCCAGTGAATATTTTCACCACCGAGTTGATAAAGGATCGTTAACATCATCCTTTTATGTGGGAGTATCAATTATATTGTTGTTTGCCTCGGTTAGTTAGTACTACTTCTGCTGGACTTTTGTTCAGATTTTATCGGTGTATTAGTTTTGAGACTTTTTCAACGGTGAAGACACAATCGAGATCTTCATTTTGCACAAGTGGTACGGCATGGCATAGAGCTTCAACTCGTTTAAATTTACTTTCTTGACGAGTTGATTTTCAAAATGTGCAGCTAATTGATTAGTTCTAAATTTAATATTTTGAGCCAAAATGAACTTATTGATTGAACGGGCTATTTTCCAAAAAGAACGGCTGTCTTTTACCCCCGATAGTTTCTGGACAGAGAAGAGTTTTTTATGAAATTAATTTAATTAACAGAACTTGCCACTAAAAATTACAGAAAATCACTTAGAGTAAAAGGTTTCAAATCAGTGGTTTCCTTTTGAATTGAAGGTTTTTTTGGGCAGTTTCGAATATATCATCTTTTGAAATTTGACAAGTAAAGAATTCGCGATTACTATACATGGAAAGATACACGCTCCAACAACGCACTGAAATTGTTACAATTCACTACAAATCTGGTAAAAATCTTGCAGGAACAATTCACAAAACTATAGCACTCTTAAATCCTCATTAAGCACCTTTTCACCTGTGAAACTGGCGGACAAAGGTGTTGGGACAAGAACATTTAAGAAAACGGCCATTAATATTTAGATTCAATAACTGGAGAGTAATTAAAGAGGTTTTTCAAGTAGAAAAAAAAAACAAAATTCGGAGTAGAAATCAGCAGATAAAATTAACTCAAAAACCAATTTTTCATAACCCTGCATTCGATTCAAATTTTCTCAAAACTTCAAATGGAGACTCAGAAGTAATGTCGCATAACTAGTGAGACTTTCCAAAAACTAAGTGAGATGCTTATATAATTTATGATTTACAAATGTTTCTAGAAGAAAATATTTGTACTCTTCAAGACCACTATTGTTAAGAAGTTTTTGGTGTTCTTCCTTAATTTTTAATTTTAAACGTTTTTCATATTTAAAAAATTTGGGATTCGAATTCAGGACTGAATCCTTTAACAAATAAATGTCTAATCTAAAGCAAGCAACAAATATATAATTAAATACAGGGTTTTCCAATGAGAGGATTCATTTTAAAATTAAAAAAAAACGAATTTAGTACTGGTATAGTCCTTACTTGTCAAACGTGGAATGATGACAACTTCAAAAGTTGCCCATATAGGAGACTATTCAAAATGAAGCCTCATATTGGAAAACTGTTAAACGCAATATTTTATTACAAAATGTATGAAGTTAAAGATTTATTAATAAATAAATAAATTATAAAATAAAAAAAAACACAAAATTTAAACTATTTCTACAACATCAGTGTTATCATTACATAATTGGTGTTGTTGTTGGAGTTGTAGTTGGTGTTGTTGTTGGTGTTGTAGTTGGTGTTGTAGTTGGTGTTGTAGTTGGTGTTGTAGTTGGTGTTGTAGTTGGTGTTGTTGTTGGTGTTGTAGTTGGTGTTGTAGTTGGTGTTGTAGTTGGTGTTGTTGTTGGTGTTGTTGTTGGTGTTGTGGTTGGTGTTGTGGTTTCTGTTGTAGTTGGAGTAGTTGTCGATGTGGTTGTTGTTGTTGTTGTCGTCGATGGTCTCAATTTTTGAAACAGACCAGCAAGAGGACTATAAAAGACATAATTCACACCTCCAGTTGATGAAGCAGGTGCTGGTGTTGGAAATCTTTGTAGAAGTGCTCCCAATAAACCAATTTTCGCATATTGATCATTATTTAAATTTCCATCGAAATTAATTTTTTCACCTCCCACAATTATTTCTGTATTTTTAAGTGAATCCAAGATTTCCTCATCAGTCCTTAACTCCACCGGAATGTCTTCAACATGATGTACTGGAAAAGCTAAACCATTTGCAGCCAATACACAAAATAAAACCTAAAAGATTTTTAGAAAATAATGTAAATAATCTCAAAAATAGAAACTTCAAATAAAATACTCACGGTGACAATAAATCTCTTCATGATGATCTTCAATATAAGTCTAATTGTAAACTGCAAAGATTTAATATTTTCTTAAGCTATTTATAGGAATTTATGCCAAATTTGTGAATTTAAAATTCAGATGAAATTGATTAGAAGGTACCAGTGAAGTGTGATAAAGTACCGTTCTTTTATTATTTTGACTTATGGTGTTAATTGATTTGGGTTCTGCAAAAATATTCATAATGAAAGTGTCAACTATATACATGGTATTGGGTCAAAAGCAAATTGTTTGCATTTTATATTTTTTGTCGAATGATAATGAATTTCAATAATTTTTTGCGGAATTAGTTTAGATTATTGATGGTTTAGTGAGGTCGTATGGAAGATATCGGTGAATTTTTATAAACTTGTGAACCGTATCCGATTTTAGAAGGGCAAACAGTTAATCGTAGTTTTAAAGAAAAACCTCCAACTCTATAAGTCCACGTACTCAGAAATGTAGATCGAACCATAAGCTAAATCTATCTTAATATAATTTTAATTTTATAAAATTTGAATAACCAAATACACAAATTAGGTTAATAAAGCCTGTTTCCAGTCGACTTATTTAATTATAAAATTCTAATGACTAAAACTGCTATGAATCACAAAATGCACTAAGTATTTCTATTTTTATACCATATGTGATTTAAATGATTCGAAATAGGAAATGTGTTTGTCATACAAATACTCACAAGCCCATTTCATTGGAAATTGCGTCACAATAAGCACAAAAATATATCACTGCACATCTAGATTTTATAAAGTTCGCTTATCAGCTCTTTCGTTTATTCACAGCACAATCGTTTGTTGATTTTCTTTTTGTCCTTTTACTTGACAAAATCGAATTAAAACATCTTCTTTCAATAAAAAACCCTTTTTAATTTTTCAAAAAAATGTATTTAGTTAAAAACAAAGAAATAATAATAATTTTATTGAATAAAATATAGAATACAAAAAAAAAAGCAAAAATAAAAATTAAAAATAAAATAATATAAGTAAGTCACTTTAGTGTATGGCATTTTTTTGTTTGTGATGAATATCGTTGCGATAATATTTTATGACTACAATATGACAAAAAATCTCTTCAATTAATCGTGCAAAATCAAATCAAAATTAATACAATACAAAATTTAAGAAAAAAAAAACACACACAAATTCACACATTTTTAGCTTGATTCAGGCTTCTCGTGTAACCATGGTCTAAATATTGGTAATGTCGATGGATAATGTGTGTCTGGCTTCAAAACAGCCTCTGGCCATGTATTTGCAATATCATTCTGTGAACTTCTAAATGGATATGTGGCTAAAACAATCGGCAGTTGTAATTTAATTTCTTTTTCTAATGACTTGGGTTCAATCACAAAGAAGACATCATACGAAATCTTTATTAAATGACATCCTCTCAGATTTGTTGGTGGCAGAGGGGGAACGTATAAACTATCATTTTGCCATTCATCTTTACCACCGGGACGAATTTTACCACGAACTAAAACGGCAAGAGCACGTTTTTCGGTTTGGATGGTTTTGCCCCGGGCTAGATATTCAACAGTCTGTAATAAAAGATGACACATAAATTAAATATGAATGCATTTTTTGAACGAGTATAGCATAAAAAAGGTTTAATTAAAAAATGAATTTTGATACTTTCAATAAATAAATATTTAATAAATATAGGGAAATCCTTATAACGGTACTTTCTTTTGCAAATAAAGCTTTATCTCGGTCGAAAATGGCTGTTTCTTAAGCTTCCTATTCACGTCCGTGCCGAATTGCTCGCTGATCCAATTTGACAGGTTTTACTGCACTCTATCGAGTCATTTAGAGGTACATATAACATATGTATATAATTTGTAAATCCAACAAATTGGCTTGGCCGAGAAATTTAAGTAGATTTCTATACGAATTTTTCCCTCAAAATGGCCATAGAATCGCGAGCTGTGTGGCATGTAGCGCCATCTTGTTGAAACCACATGTCAACCAAGTTCAGTTCTTCCATTTTTGGCAACAAAAAGTTTGTTAGCATTGAACGATAGCGATCGCCATTCACCGTAACGTTGCGTCCAACAGCATCTTTGAAAAAATACGGTCCAATGATTCCACCAGCGTACAAACCACACCAAACAGTGCATTTTTCGGGATGCATGGGCAGTTCTTGAACGGCTTCTGGTTGCTCTTCACTCCAAATGCGGCAATTTTGCTTATTTACGTAGCCATTCAACCAGAAATGAGCCTCATCGCTGAACACAATTTGTCGATAAAAAAGCGGATTTCGAACATTTCGAACCGAACACTGATTTTGGTAATAAAATTCAATGATTTGCAAGCGTTGCTCGTTAGTAAGTCTATTCATGATGAAATGTCAAAGTATACTGAGCATCTTTCTCTTTGACACCATGTCTGAAATCCCGCGTGATCTGTCAAATACTAATGCATGAAAATCCTAACCTCAAAAAAATCACCCATTATATTACTCGTGTAAAGCGATTTAAGTTTTCTATAAAAATTTTGCAGTAATCTAGATGTGACACACAATTTTTCAAATATGTAATTAATTAGAAAAATTGAGATACGTAGTCACTTTAGCAGCCGTGTTATGGACAACTTGCTTAAGTATTAACAATTTTCTATACTCGAACTTAAGGGCATTGCTTATAATGCTTATTTTAAGCCAGGAACATTCTATTTCTGTGATGAAGTTGTGTTTTATTGATAAATGCACCTTAAGTGCCGGTGGTGTGCCTCAAGGATATGTTCTGTATCCGACACTCTTTTTTATTTCAACTTACGACATAGTATATGTATGTATCGGGTGATTTTTTTGAGGTTAGGATTTTCATGCATTAGTATTTGACAGATCACGCGGGATTTCAGACATGGTGTCAAAGAGAAAGATGCTCAGTATGCTTTGACATTTCATCATGAATAGACTTACTAACGAGCAACGCTTGCAAATCATTGAATTTTATTACCAAAATCAGTGTTCGGTTTTTTTTATCGACAAATTTTGTTCAGCGATGAGGCTCATTTCTGGTTGAATGGCTACGTAAATAAGCAAAATTGCCGCATTTGGAGTGAAGAGCAACCAGAAGCCGTTCAAGAACTGCCCATGCATCCCGAAAAATGCACTGTTTGGTGTGGTTTGTACGCTGGTGGAATCATTGGACCGTATTTTTTCAAAGATGCTGTTGGACGCAACGTTACGGTGAATGGCGATCGCTATCGTTCAATGCTAACAAACTTTTTGTTGCCAAAAATGGAAGAACTGAACTTGGTTGACATGTGGTTTCAACAAGATGGCGCTACATGCCACACAGCTCGCGATTCTATGGCCATTTTGAGGGAAAACTTCGGAGAACAATTCATCTCAAGAAATGGACCGGTAAGTTGGCCACCAAGATCATGCGATTTGACGCCTTTAGACTATTTTTTGTGGGGCTACGTCAAGTCTAAAGTCTACACAAATAAGCCAGCAACTATTCCAGCTTTGGAAGACAACATTTCCGAAGAAATTCGGGCTATTCCGGCCGAAATGCTCGAAAAAGTTACCCAAAATTGGACTTTCCGAATGGACCACCCTAAGACGCAGCCGCGGTCAACATTTAAATGAAATTATCTTCAAAAAGTAAATGTCATGGACCAATCTAACGTTTCAAATAAAGAATCGATGAGATTTTGCAAATTTTATGCGTTTTTTTTTTTTAAAAAGTTCTCAAGCTCTTAAAAAATCACCCATTCGGCAAGTATTGCATTCGTAACAAATTTCGAAGCCGAAATTGAATGAAATATGGTATTCGAAGTCGAAGAAAGTGAGTCCAGTGATTCCGTTCGTCTGTCTGCCAATCTTTCTGTCATCCTCTCACGAGTCTTAACTATAAGGTCGATTAAGTTAAATGTTGGAAATTAAGGCCTTAAGCAGATTCACATTACGCATTTGTATCTTTCTTTCGTATTCTAAAAATAAATGTTTTGGTCAAAAATCTTAAATTCGAATGTACACAAAAACGACTAGATAAATTTTGATGAAATTATTTTCTTAATTCAGCTTCTTTCAATATAAAACTTATATATTTTTGTATTTCTGACGACGCTCAAAAATAACAACATTTTTGGTCGTACCACTAAATATATGCGTTTTATTTCTTCTTGAAAAAACACATGTTTAAAAAAACGTATTTTACATAACCAGAATTTTTCTTGATTTTTTTAAGAAGTCTTTGGCTATCTAGAGCTTTTGCATTGAGTTGGCGAGTTGCCAACCGCCTTAAATTTGAGGAGGCCATAGTAACGAATACAGCCAACGAAACAGTCTCGCATCATGGGCCTGTGGGCCCCAAGATTGTGCGATTTATTACTGCTGGACTATAAGTGTGGTGTTATGTACAGTCGCTTGTCTACGCAGATAAGCGAGAAGCGATTGCAGCAGCAGCTGCCACCTGCCCAAAATACTTTTTAAAACATAAAGGCAAAAGCCTTATCTTTATAATAAGGCTAAATTCTTGGCCTTAACATACAACTACTATATGCGTTTTATTTTTTCTTGAAAACCACACGTCTATCAAGAAAATCTTTTGAATAACTAGAATTTGTCTTCATTTCTTTTGAAAGATTTTGGCTTTCTATAGAGCTCTTTCGTTGGCCAGTTGTTAACCACCTTACATTTAATTAAACCATAGTAACGATTATATCGAGAAAACAGTAACGATAACGAGTGTAACAATTTTTTTCCCATCACTATGCAAAAGAAACAATACACATGGTAATTAATTCTGCTTTGATTCTAGTTTTGAACAGTTAGGGGGTGGATCTAGGTTTAAGTAACAAAGAAGAAGAAAATGAAAGGAATTTTGGCAGGTAAGCTCAACTAAGAGCAAGATAATATACATACCTACTATCTGGCGGAAATCAAGAAAATTGATGAAATTCGCAAAATCTTTTACAAGTGGGGTAGGGTAGGAGAAGCAAAGCGTCTTTTTTTTACTATTTTGGAAATTTCTTTTGTCTTTAGTTGTAAAGGGTGTTCTTTTAAAAGTGTGGATTTAAGAAGAAATAAAACGCATATAATTTAATGTTAGGGCCGCTGCCCATAAATTCCAGCCAAAAAGGTCCAATTTTCGAACATAATTGGGGCCATATGGCTGCAATAACTTGCCAAATATTCTCTTGCAAGGCGTCAATCGTCTCAGTCTTATCTGTGTAGACAAGCGGTTTCTCACAATTGCACAAAAAAAGTTCAGGAATGCTAAATCGAACGAACTTGGAGGCCACCCTACAGGCCCACAAAAGCTTGATGCGCTCACCATAAGTTTCCTTCAATAAATTGATTGAATTGATGCGTGATGTGAACCAAACCATTATTTTGGTAATAAATTTGCACAATTTGCAAACGTTGTTGAAGAGTATTCATTATGAAATGTTAATCAAACTGAGCATAAATTTAGTGACTGCTGTCAAAAAGACCAACTCCGAACAAATTATTCACAGACTTAGTACCACACGTCTAAAAAAATACCCGTTTTACTAAAAATTCTTAAAAAAAACACTGTAGTGACTTTTGAAAAAAAAAACTTACTAAGTTATGTAGCTCTTTTGTAGACATAAAATGGGATTACAATTTTTGAAGATGAACTTATTCCTTTTTTCAACCTCGAGACAAAATCTTGTCTACTGTAAAGTACAGAAATTTGCTCTTTAGTCGTACCACACGAATGTGGGATAAATGTACACCCATGTACACCGACCTCATGTACACCGACCCTCTACTTTCTAGCCCCTTAAGCAATTCTTTACTCGATGTTTTTGGTGAGTAAACTAAGCATTAACGGAGATTTAAGTTTGACTTTAACAAGTTATGCGAATTCTGAACAAGGTTGATCTTTGTGCAAAGCACGCTTTACTAAAAACTAACTTTTAGTTTATAGCAGTTTAAATGAACCAATTTATGCCTTTTCTATTCAATTACAAGGAAAGTCAGCATTTATGTATTAAACATACATCGAAACATTTTTAAACAAAGTAACAAAAATCACTTCCATCGCAATTCAAATGTCAATCAAGTTCTCATCATAAAAACTCCCTTTAGAGTCCAATCATTTAAAAAATATCCCATCTATGGACCCTCAAAATTTCTAAATATAAACAAATCTAATTAAAAATAAAATTTACCTCAGTCAATGACGCTTTTGTCCTCTTGATTGTTATATTACTGTGATTCGATATATAAGCTGTCACAGATATACTCTCTCCAGGTACATAGCCCCCACGATCCAAAGCGACTCTGCATTTCACTGTTCCGCCACCTACGCATGCAACTCCTAATTTGTGTTCAACTTCACATGTAAATGGTTGCTATATTGAAACAAAATCACCCACAATTAATTTAAAGCTCTAGAAAGACAGAGCCACTCCTCTTTTCGAGGAACTCAAAAAATCGACAACTTACCGCCAAAATAGGCTTCTCCAGATTCAAGTCAATCGGATTCATCACAATAAATACTTGATGATTCTTATGTATCAGTCCCGTTGGTTCACGCAATGCAGCCTTACAATAATACTGTATCCATCCATAACGACCCAAGAAAGTCGATGGTAGTCCCACGGGGAGTCCCAATTTAAATGGGAAACTATGAATTCCCGGCGATAAAACCGATGGACCCTGATCAGGATCACCCAGAAGTTTCATACGAAAATCAATGTAGTTCTCTTTGTCATAAGTTCGTTCCTGTCGAGCCGATCCAACTCGAACGACTCCCTCCCCAACTACATGAAAGTGTAGTCCCAGTGCCGGAGTATCATCCTGAAGTTCTAGAAGAACCTTTCCCGACAGAAATTGTCCCGGAAAGTACAACAACGATGTGTTATCGAAGATTATCAAGAACTTTAACAGTTTTCTAGGCATTTTTTTGATTGTTTTTCGTTCGTACTGTTATTTGTCTTAGAATATTGATTAAAAAATGTATCTCAGATGATGCGCATACTAAATTAATTAAATGTATCTACGCCAAATAGTGCGATTGTCAAAAAATCAAAACCAAAACTTAAATAAAACCAAACCCCAAAATGGGCACAACGAACTGAGACGACCGGAATGCTGTGGGCATAAGATTATCAAGGTCGGAATTGATTTTGTATTTTGTTGTTAATAACTTGTTCTTGGCCAAATATGTAAGTCGACGAGCTACGACAACCAAGACGTCGACGACGACGATGTGCCTGCCTTTGGCGAAGAGAGGCAAAACCAGCAGGTAGAGTGTTATGTCACTTTTTTGACTTGACTTGACTTAAAGTTAAAAATGCAGTAGTCTCCGCTGAAGCTAGGAAAAATGGCAACACTGTAGGTTTTTTAAAAATTAAAAAACAACTACACACCTTTTTTTAAAAAAAAAAAAAAAAGTATCTATAATTTCATTTATTGCACAATCAAAAGTCTATTAAATTTGCAACAAAGCACGCAATTGTTTGCATGGTAATTCCGAATAAGCGTTGTCAATTTATTTTTGTTAGCGCAAGTACCACACAGTACCTGCGATGCAGGGGGGGTTTTGAAGTATCTAGATACTTATTCGTATAGTTCAATGCCTCCTCCTGCTTCTTTAACTTAACTTAACTTAACTTTGTTACCACTTTGATAGACGAGTGTTTTTCTTATTTATTTTTACTATTTTTTGGTTTGTTTGTTTTCCACTTCCACAAGTTGTTGTTTAATACAAAAATAAATAAAAAGGTTTTCACTTTTTATTGCACTTTAAAGTCGTCGATTGTTGTTGTTGTTGTTATTGATGGTGTAGGAGAATGAAAAACCAAAGGAAACAATGACAAAAATTGAAAATTTTTGTTTGGATTTTTGTTGTCTAGGAAGTTATCTTCATTTGTATTCCAAGCAGATCTTCATGATTCTTCTTTTATTCTTCAGCTGTTGTTCCTACGTGATGAAGTTGGTAGAAGATCCAGAGCTTGTTGATGAAGATCAATTTCCTTTTCTATTCTGTTTTCTGTTGTTTATGTTTTTTATTTTATATTTTTGATTATTCTTCTTCTTTTTAAAAGATATTCTTGAATTTTTTGTTTTATTTTTTAATACGATTTTGAAGATATTTTTTTAATTCCACAACCAACCACCATCACCGCCACTGTGGATGTTTCACAGAGAACTGAATTGATCAGGAAGCTCACAAATTCATATTGGTTAGGTTTTAGGTTGTATATTTTAAAACCTGGGTTTATTATTGTGGTATTGAAGGTGGGATCGCCATCGCCCGATGACTTCATAAGAAACATTATATATTATTTTGTTTGTATACCTATACAATATCTGTTAGGTTTTTCTTTTTGTTGTGGGTTTGGTTTGAGATACAGAAGAGAATGCGATGATGCTCTTTGGGTTTTGTTGATGGTTTTTATTTCTCTTGTTAAGTAGAGCTTTAAAAATCTACTCATTTTCTGTGGTTAAAAGCTTGTCTCTGTTATTTTGTGATTTGATAAGATTTTAGTTGCTGACTTTACTGAATTTTATTATGATCAATAGTATTTATTTTTATATTTATATTTATTATAAAGAAAAATGAGTGAATGAAAATTTATAATGGTTCCTAAAAAAAGATTGAACATTTAACGAATTGGTATCAACTGAATTAAAAACAAATTTTGTATGACAAAAAAAAAAAACAAATAATAGTTCAACTGTTGTATTACTTCAAAATATTATACTTACTATAATATTTAAAAGCAGTTAAAAACCAGGGAAATATTATTGACCTATTCCACCTGTTCCTGTGATATTTAAAGTCTTCGAAAAGATGGGTTACCACAAAGTAGTGTTTTAGGTCCAATTTTGTACATATTTTTTAGAAGTAAAAAAAACACTGATCGAAAAGTTTTTTTTGTTTATATTGTGCGTGCACTGAAGGGGATATGAATACTCTTATAATGATCATACACAGTGCGAGCAATTAGGAAGGGGGGATTGGATTGGAAATGAGATACCGATGCACATTGGCTTTAAATGCCTGCACATTGTAATGAGTGGGAAATATTGAGTCTGGTAAAGAATTCCATATTCGTGTAGTGCGACTAAAAAAAGAATCTCTGTACTTTACTGTACGTCCGAAATTGGGCTCAAGGGTAAACTGATGGGCATTCCTAAAAGAACGGGTATTACGGTTAAATTGTTTGAGGAGAGGAATGCAACTGGCTATTTCACTAGAACATTGTTTATGAAAATAATGATAAAATAATGACAGACATGAAACCTTACGGCGCGCGGTGCTCAAGAGATACAAAAGTTTCAGTTAAACAACGGTCACCTATCAATTTTAGAGCTCTTTTTTTAATTCTGTCCAAGAGACTCAAGTGTGTTATTGGAGCACCTGCCCAGATATGGGAATTGTACTCGAGTTTCGGACGAATATAAGCTTTATAGATTATAGCCAGATCAGGAGGGGTAAAAAACTTCTTGTATCTTCGGAGAAAACCTAAACACTTAGCAGCAATTTTAGCGATGTCAAATATGTGATCACTCCACAACAAGTGGTTTGTGATTCACATACCTAGGACTGATAGTTGTTTAGTCTCCTCGATGCAAGTACCACTCATGGATAGTGGTATTGGGGGAAGGTAACGCTTTTGTGACAGTAGACAGCATTGAGTTTTCGAAGCATTAAATTCTACACGGTTTTTGATTCCCCATTGAACAATGCTGTCAAGATCAGAATTTAATGAGCTTATCATACGCTGCCATTGGTAGTCCACATCCGAAGCACAAGAATGATCATCTAAAAACGAATATAAGAAGCTGAGGGTACAGTCATCAGCGAAACAATTAAGTGGGTTAGAAGATTCAGACAAAAGATCATTTATAAAAATAAGGAAAAGTGTCGGAGACTAAACGGAGCCCTGGGGCACACCAGCGTTTATTTTGTGAATATCAGATTTGAACCCGTCCAATACTTCTTAAATTGAACGGTCCGAAAGATAATTTCTAACCCAACGAAGAAGGAATTCATCAATACCAAATGCACGCATTTTCGATAAGAGAGCTTGTTGCCAAACTCTATCAAATGCCTTTGAAATATCAATAATCTTACTTTCTCCAAAACGATGTAAAGATTTTTTCCACTGTTCGGTGAGATAAACCATGAGATCACCATTGGATCTGTTGCAACGAAAGCCATACTGCCGGTCATTAAGAAGCTTCCGTTCTTCAAGATATTTCTTAAGCTGAAAATTGATCAGCGTTTCCATGACCTTGGAAAGAAGGGACGTAAGTGCAATTAGACGATAGTTAGATGGTGAGGAGGATTCATTTTTAGTTTGTGGATTTATTATACAGTAAGATATTGGAAAGTTATTTCCTTGAGATTAAAACATTTATTTTGAAAGGGCCTGCCATAGCAGTGTAAAATTTTCAAAAAATCATTTTTTAATTACCTTTTTGGTAAGTGTATATATTTCTATTCAAGGCTTCTTTTCCTTATTTCTACTAAAAACGTGTTTTTCTGGAAATGATACTTTTCAATTTTATTGACATTTCAACTCAAAGAGCAATTATCCGCGATAGACTTCAAATTTGTACTCTTGAATATATTTATTCAACGTTGATGTAGGATATTTTTAATTGAATACAAATTGGCCGTTGGGCATTCAAAATACAACTATTTTACTTACTTACTTAAGTTGGCGCTACAGTCCTGTGTGAAACTGGGCCTCACCTAACAAACTAACAACTTCTCTGGTTTCGCGCTCCAAGTTAGGTGAGGTCACTCTCCACTTGTGCTCGCCACCTGATCCGCAGTCTTCCTCACTTTGGTCGCTCGAGAGAGGCCTTTGCTACTCAATTGCTTTCTTAGCCCAAAGAAGCAGCGGTTAGCAAGAGTTATTCTTCGTTTGATCTCAGCGCTGGTGTTGTTTTCTGCGTTCATAGCGGAGCTTGACCGAGATGTAGGTGTTATAGATCCTTTCTTGACGACAGTATGTACTTTTTTTGTCCTCCCAAGAGCCTGAAGCTATTTCTTTTAATTTTGTTGAAAAACACGTCTTTTTCAAAACAAAGCTGATTTTTAAAGTTCAAAAAGTCAATTTACAAAAATTTAATGTCAATCACTTTTTGTGTAATAAGTTTTTTATCTTTAAAAATAATCTTTTTCAGGAGGTGACGGTTTTTTTTTTAACCAAAAAAGGCCTAGAAATAAGTTTACAGAACACTTTAATGTTTTAAATGTTTCGACATCTTTGATCAGTTCAGAAGCAAAGTGTCATAAGTTAGAACTTTTTTTCATTTCAAAATCTTTTATTTATTTATTTATGTTATAAATATAAATCTAAAATTATAGAAATAAATTACTTTATGAACATTTTTGAAGGTGTTGATTCTAAAAAAAATCGGTTTAAAAAAAAACTAATCCTGTGAAGGTGTTTTATTTCAACATTTGAATTTCAAACGAAAACCTTTAAAAGCTCTTTATATTTATCTTTAACATAAAAATAAGCTTTTTCACACACAACTCCACCTGGTTTCCAAATTAAACGCATGCCCTATTATATACCTTCTCTCTTTTCTATTCCGGCATATCCTTCTGTCAAAAAGGACTCAATTCGTAGGCAGGTACCTATAGTAAAATTTCTCATTTCGGAATAAATAGTCAAAACAATGTCGACCTCCCGCACACTTGATAAAAGTAAATTAATGCACAAAAAATTAAGTACCAAATTAATTTTAATTTATTTAATTGTTTTTGGAATTAAATTAAATTCTGCATTTAAAAGTGATAATGATAAAAATGCCAAATCAGTAACATTTCATTTTCCTGAATATGCCTACAAGGAAACAAGTAAAAATGTAAGTCAACACCCACCCCCAAAAAGAAAAACCATCCACATCCATATCCAATCCACCTGTTTTAGCTTATTGATTTTTTTGTTTGGTTTTTAAAATGCATTTTCTATTTATTTTGTCACGGCAGGAACTTGCGTACCGGGAATTCGAATCCTCATGTGAGCATTCGGTGGCTTGTGAGGATTTGGAAGGAGTTGATAAGGTAAAATGTGCTCGGAAATGTATTTCACATTCGTGCTATCAGGATATTTATGCATTTGATGAGGTAAAAGAGACAAATTTATATAAATTTAAGAAAACAAAAAAATGTTAAGCTTTTGATTTTTTTCATTTTACAGCTAGAAGAAGGCGAAATAGATGTCCGGTTGAACTCCTTTAAGGGTTGTGTTATTCAACGTTCCAGCAACTCACATCGGATGTAGCATAGGGATAGCTTCTTGAAGAGGCTACAAAATATTGAAATACTCAATGAAATTCAATTGAAATTGAATAGTTTATTTCAAAAATAACTGGAAGAAGTTAAATAAAGGGAAAATATAGGGATTTCAGAATAACGACTTTTGTTAAAATAAAATCCCTATGATTTCATTTGTTTATTAAATATTCAATAAATTAAAGAATAGAATACACTAAAATGTTATCCTCAATCGCACAACAGTTAAGAGGAATTTTTCCGAGAAGAATTTTTAAACAAATTAAAATTTTGTGCAATCTTATACATATTTAATTATTTTAAATAAAATTTAGATACAATATTTTAAGGAAATAATACATTTTTGGTCCTAATACTATAAAAATAAATTTTCTCTCATGTTGAATTGAGAAATTTGTTTGATTGTTTCAATAACTGTAGTGTTGTACAACCCGCCAATTTATGAGCTAGAGAGAGAAACAATATTTTCGTGTTTTTTGGAAACAAATTTGAAAAGGTATTTCTGTAACTTCTTTTATCTCAAGCACTACGGACAGTTTTTGGGAATTTTCATTAAAGAAATTTCGCTTGAAAAAATTTCAAATACACGAAATTTGGTAACGCTCTTCTTCTAATGTTTAAACTTGGTTACTTCAAATGTGATCCTAGGTTCCTACGAAATTTTCGAATATGGGAAGTATTAAAAGGGGAAATTTTGTCTACGACATTAAAGATAAATATTAACTGAATGTCATTTAAACACTTTTAAAAAATTAATGAAAACTATTAAGTTGGACTGTGAAGTTTCTCTATTCTTGGAACGTCATTAATTGAAGCTTTTTGTCTATAAGCTCAGGGCAGTATTTTTTAAGAGATTTAAACCTTTTGAAAGAGCAACCAAAGTTGGAAAACAACTCATCCGAGACATGAGATGAAATTAACATAACATACGATAAAAACACATACGAATAGCATCGTCAAGCTACAAACCAATAATTTGCTTTGTCAATTTGGACTGTTTACTATCTGAAGGTCAGAAGCTGTAAAATTAGATAATTTTTGCTATGTTAGAATCCAAAAACAAAAAAAAGTAAAAGGTAGGTAAGTACTCGAACTTCTATCAAGTACGAATACAAAAATTGGTAAAATAAAAAGCTTAAACCTGACATGCTAGTTGAAAAAAAAAACAATAATTTTGTGGTAAAGTAGGTACTTCACAAAAATATATAGATTCTTTTATCAAGAAATAAAATTATGGTTGTTCTTTTTTCAGGATAGAGACAATAATTCGTATTAGGCTTTAAAAACATTATTTGCTTGAATTAAACAAAATTTAAAAATAATGTTGAAATCTTAAATGTATTATCTAATAATTGTAAGGTACCTACAGAGAATAATTAAATTGTTGTGACCTTAAAATAAACAATGAAATACATGTACGTGTACATAGTAATTATTTTTATTTTCAGATCTAGTTATTTAAGCTTAATTTATCTGACAAATAGCTTTGTTGGTGTCTTCCTACAAATTTTAGGGATTTTTGTAGTATTTTTGTCAAGTTAAGCTTTTTGGTGCATAAAGCTGCTGGAAAAGCTAGACTTTTAGCTAAAGATCACAAGATTGTTTGGATCAGCATCTTAGTGAAAATTGGGATTGAGTTAATAGCTTGGATGTTTATAAAATACCTATTTTATTAAAGATGTTTCTCACTGGATTAGAAACCCTTGTTTTCTGAATACAAATAAACGTGTATTTCATTCTTTTTGATTCGTTAGTCATTTAATTTAGTTTTATTTCTTGGATCGGGTAAAACTTTTTTGAAGCTGCACTCGATTTTTCAAGTTACTCGTATTTTGGCTAACATTAAAGTGGAATCGACACAAAACTGACGAAGATGAAATGGACCCAATCAGAGTTCTAACAATAAAGCAAAGTTACAAATACTTTCGGTGATTAGTAAGGGACCTATTAGCCTTAGCTTAGCAAGGCAAGGAGGCAAAGCCACTCCATGTGAAGAACCCTCTTTGGAGACCTTTAAGTCTATGAATATGAGTAGAGTAATAAGGAGCCTAAATTATATTACAACTGAATTTAAGAAATGATCTGACAAATGATAAATATAGAGTTTTAAAGCCATAAGGACTTGGAATCCCCTACCAAATCTCTTTATAAAGCTTAGAGTTATTTTAGCTTTTTTAAAATATAGTTGATATAATGATCAGTAAAATTTGACTTTAAGTCCAAAATGATGCCTGATGATGGTCTGAGAAGTTAGAGAGTAGATCATTATTTAATAATTCGCAGTCCGTTAGCGAATTAACTGTTAGAAATATTTTCACGTCATCTGCGTATATTAATGTCATCGATTTTTTTAAGATAGAGGGAAGGAAATTTATAAACAAAACAAATAACAACGGACCAAGATGGCTACCTTGAGGTACACCAAAATTAACAATAAACAAATTAGAATGGTAATTTTTGAAGACAACACTATAATGTTTATCAGTAAGGTAAGATGATATCTAAGCAATTATTTTGTCATGTAGGCCGATTTGCTCAAATGCTTTGCTAAAATCTGTTAACGAACAGTCAACTTGGGATTTTACTTATTTCTCTTAAACATCTTAAAGACCAGGTCGTGATCATTGAAGATATACAGATTAAAATCTACTGAAAAAAATCATTGGAAGTGTATGAAATTGAAACACAAATCATTTTAACGATTCGTTTTATTTTTTAACATAATAGGATCAGCTGTCTAAGAAAATTATGTTTTCAAACAAAATTGAAAAATACATTATTAGCAAAAACTAAATGTAAAACTAAACTTTTTAATCTCAAAAATACAAATCTACATTTTGCAAGCTTCAAATCGACACCAAGTATTACAAATATGAATCTTTTAAAGCTGTAACTGGTTCCTAAAAGCTATCATTGGCTTACATAATTGAAAATGATGTTTTGTCATGAGGAGAGTTAACTTTTTGTGTTCCCACCTATCAGTTCTTCTTTACATGATCGACTTTAACCTCATATGCTTGTTTCCTACAGAAAAATTTTGTACAATGACCGACATTTTCAATGATAGCTATAGTCGACCTGTCAATGGAGAAAACCAATGACATCTGGCACTTAAAAATATGTGTTTCATGTCAAAAAGTCACTGACAAAAACCCGATGATGCATGGAGATTAAATTAAGTCCATTTGGATTTCAGTTGGTAAAAACGTTACATAAGCTTTTTGAAGATCAGAATTTTTGTTCGAAAAAATGTTAAAAAATTATTGAATTGCTTATTTTATCATCGACAAATTTTATTATTGTTTTTCATAATACAATATGTTCTTTACATTGAAACATTTTCAATTTTCATTTCAAAAATACTTCTGATTAAAATGTAACCTGAACGTCGAAATAATTAATTCATGAACATTTATGATTAAAATCGACTCAGCGAATATCCCTCAGTAGAATATTGAAAGTCTCCACAAATCCCCTTTATTGGATTGTTGTCCTGCTACTTTTATAGAAAGTACGCGTAAGAAAGGTGCACAATTAGTGAACACAGATTGATTTGGACACAGGGCGCGAATCACTAGTTTTGTAATAAATTTGGACGATTTGCAAACGTTGTTGAATCAAATTGATCATAAATCAAGCTACAGTGATACCAAAAACACCAACTCCAAAAAAAAGTACTGCAGATTAAAATCCACACGTCCAACAAAACACCCTTTAGTTTCTTTGAACAGTTAGAGGGTGGAGTTCGTTTTATTAAACAAAGAAGAAAAAAAGAAGTGTTACACAAGCTTATTCATTCTGCTCTGATTCTAGTTCCTATGAACAGTTAAAGGGCGGAGTTAGCTTTAAGTAAGAAAGAAGAAGAGCATAAAAGGAATTTAGGAAGGTACGCTCAAGTAAGACCAAAATAACATGCCTACGTTGTATTATGATCGCCTGGTAAAAATCGAGAAATTTTTTATGAAATCCACTTAAGGAAAAAATGAAAGTGCGTTGTGGTTGTTGACATGATTAGGAATTTAAGGGTATTATTTAATCACTTTTCATTTTTCTCGACAACTTCTAATTTTCAATCTTTGATAATTTCAACAGTTGAGAGCTAATTCACAATTGATAAGATGGTTCAAGAATAGACGTTCAACTATAGGTTACTGCATTTCGAGAGCAATTACGAAGACCTAGGATGATAAGAACCTTTGAAGCCCGAAGACTTCGTTTTGGTAAGATATTTAAGCTGCCAGGAGGGCGATCTGATTAAACTTTTCATATTAAAAAATGAGGCTGGTGTAATTCCTATGGTGAATGGACTGAATGAAGCCAAGTTAAGAAAAATGATAACGAAAATTTGTATGGGGCAGTTTTTAAGAAAATTCAAATTTTGATGTTTGAAAAAAAAATTGATAAATAAATAAATCTCTTGTTTGCGACAACTTTCCACCCTTTAAAACAATTTCTGTGGACGGCTATGGTTAGGTCATTTACCTTTTAAGGCCATTTATTGAGGGCCAGTTTGTTAACTGTACAATGATTCCAACGTTAATCAAACAAAATATGGATTATGTAATAGAAATTTTATTAACAAGTGACAAAACTTTGCTTTCTGTCCGCCTAATAATAAACGGCTTTATATCTCATTAAACGCAATGTTACAACAACAATACAATCTTTAAGCTCACAGTTGCTTGGAAACATACTGGTGTGTATGTATGTACATACAGGGTGGGTCAAAAGTTACTTCCTAATTTAAAGTGATAATAATATTTATAGCTTCTCGAAGTTTTGAACCACCCTGTGCAGAATGCACATGACTTAAATACACTGATGAATTTTTTTCTAAAGATGGCTACCAATTAATTTCCTCAATAAGCCATGAGTTAGACTTTGGGTGTTCTAAGAGTTTGGTAAAATCACTCTCGTTTCAGTTCCTAATTAATTAATTTAATTTCTTCCTAATAACAATGAATAAATTTGAAGGATATTCTTATTCTCTCACATCCTCGATTACGTCTCAAAATTTCCAACTCCAAATTAAAAAAATTTGGCAACTTGTTGATTACATTGAGAAAAGTAACGAAAAACAAAAAGCCATCGAAGATGTTTTAAAAACTAACATAGGATCTTCTTTAACCGATATCATCAGTTCACAGCTATCAATTTTAAAGCCATCTCTAAAATTAATTCGACACCTTATGAAGGATAACCATTTTCGAAATCAACAATTTTTAAATATTTTTAAAAATATAATTCGAGTATTAATATTATCTGTTCGAAATAATAAAATTGAATCATTTCAATTTGATTTTTTCGAGATTTTAAGTTGTTTGGATATTCTTTTGAAAAAGTAAGTTCTTTTCTATAAAATTTTCAAAATTTAACAAACTTATATAACTTATATGCAACTTAAAATGGACAGGTACCTTCTGACAGAGTCTTCACCAAGGGAAGATGAAGACCTACAATCAACTTTCGTATGCCTTTTGAAATTTATCGAACTAGTAAATGATGAACAGTGTATTGCAAAACCAATAAAACATCTGACAATTCAAATCTATCTTCACTTATTGAGCCTCATCGAAACTAATAAATGTGTTTTCAAAAACTTTCAATTAATAATGAAAGTTTTTGAATTGGGTGATATTTTTTTGAAATATTTGCTTCAAAGATATTACAAAGATGCAAGTGAGTTGTGGCTTTTCAAAATCATAGAAATTCTATTCGGGCTACTGAGGTAAGTTCATGAACATTTTTAAAAACCCAACAAATTTTGGAATGTTTTTATTTGATTTAATATTTTGAAGATCTTGCAACCAGGCAGATAAACTACAAGTTAAATGTTTTGAAAATATATTTTATGGACCGATGAGTTTTGTCTTGGAGCAGATTATGGTAAGACATTCAATGTTATATGTATATGAGTTTTACTAAGAAAAAATTACCTGAAATATTTGTGTTCCTCCGGAATTTTTAAATCTGTTATGAGTTTCAACTGGAGGAAATTTCGCTTCTAGAAAACCAAGCACCATTTCAATCTTGAATGACGTTTATAGTTTGAAACGAAATCATAGCTCATACAGTGAAGCTTTTTTAAAATCAATTACGTTGGTCGAAAAGGAGTTTTTCCTGGCAGTCGGATGATGACCTTAATTCAAACCCGGCTCCAAAATCATTTTTTCACGTCAGGTTTATGGGATATTACGAATACTACTTTAAATATTTCGAAAAATTTTGATAAGTTGATAGATTTCACCTTTCAAACATAAATCTTATAGAAACTCTGAACCATTCGTGTTAAAAGGTTTTTAACAAAAAATGGTAAATTTGTTTGGAAAACATAAGAATGATGTTGGAAAGTGTAGGATTTCATAAGATCGATGTTCGTATTCGAAAGTAGCACTAATAATTAATTCCAGACCGAATTTTTTAAAACCATGAAAGCATTAAATTTAAGGATACAAATTATGTTGTGTCTTACCTCAGACTTCAAAATACCGTTTTTGGTTGTTTTTAACATTTTTAAAGAGGCATATTTTTAAAACCTGATATGATAGAAAAACTGTAAAGAGAAATTCGAATTAAAGACACCTTAATCCCTTAAAAAAGCATCGTTTTGTTTGTGGGTTGTGTTATCTTCCGTTTAAAACTCACAACAGAGAAAAAGTGAAATGAAATGTTTCCAGGTAAAATATTTTCCGGGGAAACTCATTATGAAGATGATTAAAAATCAAAAACAATATTTTAAGAATTCTGAAAAATATAACAGCTGACATTTTCATTTTTATTTTTAACTGAATCAATATTTGTTATTTAAAAATAAAATAAAAAATAAAAAGAAGTCTTATAATTTATTTTTTAGATATTGGATTCAAGGAGTCCCGATTCAGAACTATTCAAATTTTGCATTTCAATACTTAATGTCATTCTTTGGACTCCATACTTCAGTAAACACATTTGCAACAAAATACTCAAAAAGATAGTAAAGTTAAAAGGCGAATCGATTATTTTCATTCTTGCAAATTCCTCCAGGTAAAATATTTTTATATTGATAAATTCAAACAACCCTTTTATTCTTTTTCTTCAATTAGAAAAATACCAAAATACACACAATACTCCATGAAAATATTCCTAACTTCATTTGTCGTCTATTCGAGAGAATCTTCATCTCAAAAGCTTTTGATACTTGAAACATGCCTTCAAAGTCATTTGCCAAATTCCATAATTGACCTAACACCCATTGAAATTGTTCAAAATTGGAAAGTTTTAATTTTACTTTATGGATGTTCGTTTTTCAAAAAACAACTACGCAATTTCATAAATGCTAACAGAGTTTTAGAAAATCTTACAATAGTCTTACAAAATACAGAAGGCTGTCTTAATAATGACGAGATTTGGAATATTCTAAGAATTTATGCTGTAAGTTTACATTTTCTTAATGGGGGCTATCTGGAATTAAATTTCCCACCGAATTTTGTCCCATTTTCGAAAATTTGGAATGAAAATAATTTCAAAACTTATTTCAATGTCTTAGATTTGAGGTAACAAGGAAATGTCGGAAAATTCCAAGGGAAATTTTATACCTGAACGACCCTAATTATGTACCCTACTTTTGTTCAAAAGTATTTCTGTATCCTCTTTCAGTACTTTTCAAATTATGCATTTCTAAGCGCACTCGAATATACTGGAGTTCAAACAATATCAGAATATTTACTATCAAAATGCAGTGACTTTTTTTCGGATAATCAAATGTTATACCCCGCTAATAAGTACATAATATACTTTGCAGAAAGATTCGCTCCAAATAGTAAAATATCAAACAAAATGGTACTTCTAGTGATGACCTTAAACAAATTTCAACCTACTTTACTTTAAAAACTTTTTTTAATTTTTATTTAGATTCTATCTTATATAAGCCAAGAACCTTCACTTACAAGTCCAAAATTAGCTCAAATTATTCCATCAAACAAAATTTTACACTTCATATGTTCGAGTGATTACAATCAAGTCGTAAACGCTGTTATGATACTCAAAAAGAAGCACTTAAAAGAAGACGACATCGATTTTATTGTGAAGCAGTGTTTTTGCTATTTGAAGTCCGAGGAAATCAAAATTGAAGGTGCATTAAATTTAATTAACAAAAATGTAACAATTATTTCAGCTTGCAGTGTATGGAACATATTAAATGAGACTAAAGCCTTCCTGGAGGCAAAACAAAAAGCTCCAAACTATTCGGAACTTTGTTATTTTCTTATGATGGAAACTTGTGTAAATTTGGTAAGGTTTGCTGCAAATCTTATATATTTTGAAAAACAATAAAATTTCTTACATTTTGAATTTTGTTGGTATTTTGGAAAGTTTTTAAATTTTTGAAATAAAACAAATAAATTCGTATAATTGAGTTTTTGAGTTTTTATTTCGGCGTATTTTTGTTTTACATTTTCATTTCATTTTCTTTAATTTTTGTTTCTTAGATCTATTTTATTTTTCATTCTCAGTTTCGCGTGCCAAGTATACGTTATAATATATAATATTAGTTAATATATAATAATAATAATAATTAAAGAATAACATGAACGCTCTGAAGATGGTGCATATAGCAGATGTTAAAGGTGTAAGGTTTTTTTTTTTTATTTTGTTGACTGATTGTTGCAAGTAGAAGATTTTTAGAGGTGTGACATTTACAAAATATGTTTATTTTTTAATATATGTATTTTTAAATTTACTTTTGTTGAATTTAAATAGTTGTTCATAGAAATGTAGGTAATTTTTTCTTTCAAGATCTGTTTTGGATAAATGGTTTTAGTAGGTTTTATAATGTTTGTTTTTAAATTTATATTTACATAGTCTGCTTGTATAGTTATAGTTAGTATAATATTTTAAATTAAATATGTATGTACATAAATGTAATAATAATAAATCTATAAATTGCGTTCGAATTCATTTGCTTTTACTTTTTTTTTATACAAATTATACTAATTATATGCAAATAAAAAATTTAATTGTATTAGCAAAACATAATGATATACAATTATAATGTAGGTTTAGCTAAGCATTTTATAATAATATTATATAAAAATGTATTCTATGAGTGTGTCTTTTATTTATTACTTTTTTATTATTTTTGTTGTAGCTATCTACTTAAATCTTATCATTTTTTTTTAAATTTGTGTCTTTCTTTATCTATCATTTCTTTTTTCTTATTTGTTTAAATTTTCTTGTTTTATTATTATAATATAAAAATTCAGTCGATTTACTTTTCTTTTATTTAAAAGTATAAGTCATGCAAAAATTGTTGTTCAATTTTCTTTTTATTTTACTTGCATTGAAAATAAAATATTATAAACAAATGAAAATAAAAATGCTGTCAAAATGCACCTCAAATTAAAATTTAGAAAAATTAAGAGCTAAATATGATCGTGTTTCACCGAGTTCAAAAATATAGTTGGTGGAAATATACTTTCGGTAATCATAAATTACACATTTTCAAAAAAAATATATTTTAAATAACTTAAAAATAAAAAAAAAATACATGAGACAAAGCAAGTCTTTGCCATATCAGAATCACAATTTCAAAAACGAACCAACTTCAAAAAACATTCAAGATCCTAACGCTCAAGGAATGCTGTGCTCGTATCTATAGAAATTGACAAATCAAGTCCTTTGAGGGTTCATAAGTTCATCAACGTAAAAAACAATACAAATTTTCTGATGCATTGGATGGATTTCCAGACCTTCGAACAACGATATGTAGACTAAACACCATATGTTTTATCTTTTCCTCTAAAAAATAATCGATTTTAAGGCCAAATTTCTTGACGAAGTTCTAAACTAAATATAATAATAAAAAACTCAATCGAGTAACTCTCGTTTTTTTTATTTGGACTTAGATTTTGAATTATTAAAAACTGGAGTGTTTCTTCACTTATAATCATTTCCTTTGAACTCAATTTACCATTGAAATTAAAATTTAAGGATTTTAGATCTCAATTGAATGAAACTTCTAACATGATTTTTGAGCCTATTTTGAGACAATATCTGAAATTGTTTGAATAACATGTGAGCTTTATTTTTGGCAGTAACCTTTTTTGACCTGTGCACATTGATTAAGTTGCTATTTTTGACCTTCTTTATGAATAACAAATCGAATATTCGAAAAGTTGCGAATAATTTAGCGAACTTGGATTCTCGCAGTACTAGTGTTCGAAAGGTTAAAGCTCTTAAGTATATTTTTATAGTTTTTTAGAAAGTGGATTTTTAACTTGCAACTTTTGTTCAAAAGAGATGGAATATCCATCACAGTTTTTGATTTCGATGAGCAGAATATTTAATCTATTTAAAAATGTTGTTCTGACTTTATCTCTTTTTAAAGATTTATCAACGAGGGTTAAAAGAAAAATAGTATATGAAAAGAAAATATAAAATAAGGATAAGGATCTAAAAGCACTGAAGTCGACTTGCTTAAAAGTTTGTAGGTTTATGTGTTGGGTTAAAAAAGTTGTCAGTTGAATTATTCTTAAAAATTTTAAAATTACCAACAATATTTTTCATATATGTAAATAAATAGTTTAGTTTGAAAATCTAGTTTTTTTAAATAGATTTTTAGTCGAAAACAAATGTTTACCAATTCTAGTAGCATTTCTTACATTTTTACAAATTGGATGAATGAAATTAATTTGAGAGATATCAAGAACCGAACATTAATTTTTACCAAATTTGCGTATTATTTTTTTGTAGATTTTATTTTTTTTATAAACGGACTGTTGGATTTTTATAAAAAAAAAATATATAATGAATATACATACATAGAAAAAACTATTTTCTGTGAAATAAAAAAAAAATTTTAAGACAATATTTTTAATTTTTAAAAATCTATTTAAGTCGAAAGTAAATGTTTACCAAGTTTTAGTGTTGTTTTTTTTTAGGTTTTTAATTTTTTATAAAAAAGCTGTCAATTTGATATTTCTCACAATTTTACCAGATGTTTAAAACGTTATTTTTCGTTTTGTAATATAAATCGTAACAAAAGTCTCTAGCATTATTGGTTCGTGAGATATAAAGGGTTAACCAAAATGTTTAAACTGCTATGGTAAAAAAAAACACCAACGCAGTTTTCTTGAGAGCCCTTTCTGCATTATTATCTGTATACCAACATTTATTTGAAGTCGATATCTCTACTGGTTCTTGAGCTATGGACAATGAAAAAAACGTCGCGGACGTACGGACGTACAGACGTACGAGCGTACGTACACACACACGCATAGACATCTGTCTAAAAATCTTTTATTTAAAATTGTCTGTTTAAAGAATGCAGTTGGCAGCAAATGAAGTCTCTTATGTTGTCTAAACCTGCCCAATGTTAGATATTAACCAAAACCTTACAATTTTATCATTGAGCAGGTTCAGACAACATAAGGGACTTCATTTGCAGTCAACTGCATTCTTTGAACGTAAATTTTGACCAAGGCAACTATGTATGTAGGTACTTAGTTTTTTAGTGTCATAAATTTCAAACTTGGAAATTCACTTTATAAAAACTACACGAAACTTTGAATGGAATTGTGCAGAAAATAAATAAATTACAGAGTAATAAAGATCAGCTTTCAGTCAAATGAAAAAACATGATCAGCTCACATTTTGACGTAAGTAGACTAGACTCGATAATAAGCGAGAATTTTCTTGACTAAATTTTCAGTCAACATTTCAATAAAGTTGCCTTAATTTGAAGGACATTTTTGGCACCTGTTCAATCACAATCTTGCCTTCCTTTCGAGTTCCTTGTGTCGTCTGAACCTGCCCACCTTTTTCTTTGTTTGGTTATTATTACAATTTTAAAAATTAAAATCCACATGAATTGACACGCTAGCAGTATCAGCGATATTTTAAGTCGATAATATTTCACGAGTTTCAATTTGATATATACTAGAGTAATTGATCAAAAATTGATAATTCGACAGTTCAAACAAAATTTAGACGATTGAAACGGCCGAAATGATGACCTTAAATTCAGTTTGGGATGCAAAGATGCTGCTAATACCAAATGTGGTTCAGTTAAATTTATTATTTATGATAAAAAAAGAAAAACACTTGCCGTACCAAAAAAGTACCCAATACTGATTTTTATCTTACAATTAATTTTTTCCATTTTTTGGTGAAAGGATTTTCTAAAAATGTATTACCATAGCTTAGGACCTCAGTCCTTGTTAACCCACATTTTGTTCCCAAATCAAATCTATTCCAAAAATCAACTCTTTGAAGAACTAAAATCACGAAAAACCGTATCAAGAAATCCGTTCGTAAAGCAAAATTGCGTGAGACATGAGACTACGCACGTATTTGGCAATCGTTTTTTTTTCGGTATTCGTAAAAGTTCCCGAATACGATACAATTCGTGAAAAGGTTGATTGATAAAACAAGTTCTTAATTGAGGGTCTAAAATATCGAAAATCTTTGTATCTCAAACTGAGGTATCAGAGTTCTAATGCTTAAAACCTTTAAAGAAATAAGCTAGAACTCAATCGATTTCTAATTTTTCAGTAAACCAAGTTTAAGAAATAAGAACTTTGTCAAGAAATTGACTGTTAAAATAACATAAACAAATTAGATCTTAAAAATTCAATCTTCATAGAAACACTGATAGAAATAAAAAGAGGTTTTTAAAGCCTTGCCAAATTAATTCTTCAAAGAATAATTCATCACCACACTGAAAGAAAAAATGTACATTTAAGAAAAAATAAATGAGAAATTATTAAAAACAAAATAAAAACACAAAATTTGAATATAAAATTTGGAATTCTCCACTTTAATTTGATTTTGTTTTTATATTATTTTATATATACGTATATATAGATTTGTAAATTATAAATTTATTTTAATTCTTTTTTATTTTTGTTTTACAGAATAACTCTATTTTACTTATTTATTGTTTAAGCGCATTTTATATACATATATTTATAATTAAATATAATTATAGGTATATATACTTCTATACCGCATTGCATATTATAATAATTATTCTTAGTTCAATTAATTTTTTAATTGATAAGAAAAGCATTTTTTTTGTATTTCTTCTATACTTTGTTGTTTTTGTATTATTTTTTTATTTATTATATATAAAATTAAATTATTTCACAAAATAAAAATAAAAAAATAAAAAATAAAAAGAATACTATATTGAAAAATAAAATTACGTAACTTAAAAATAAATTCATGTAAGAGTTAAGGAAATTAATATAAGCATTCATATCATATTCTTGTTTTTACTTTATCATTTTTATATATTTATAGGTTGTATATAATATATATATATAATTTGTTTGTTTATACATTTTTTATTTAAGTCTAGTATATAATAGTTTTTTTTTTTTATAATACCTAGAATGGTTTTATATTGAATGTGTTTTGTGTAAAAAAAAGTATGGGAAACGTTGTAACATAAATATTCTTATAAATTAATATCGTTTAATATTGTATTAGATTTATTTCAGTTTTATTTTATTTTTGTTTACATAATTCATTTGCAATTTTATTCTTCTTATTGCTGTGATAAATTTGTTGTTTTTTGATTATTTAAACAAAAAAATGATTTGACTGAAATGTTCTTGTATACATACATAGTTTATTATAATCTTGCTGTATCTTTATTTCTTACCCGAGGTTAGTAGGCATTATGCTTATGCCTAGCATGTTTTTTAATGTCACGATTATTATAAAATATAAAAATGGACAAGAATTTTTACTTTCATATTACTTTTTTTTTGTTGTATTTAAAACAAAACTTTAAACTTTCAGTTAATTGATTTTAAAATTATAAAGATACAAATGTTGTGTTTGAGTTTCCTTTCTCTTCATTTCTTTTTCACAGCTTTTAAACAAAAATACTTTATTTTATTTTTGTTATTTTATTTTTATAATAAAATCACCATTTTATGCACATATTCCCATTCATTCTCATTCTTTTTCATTTTGTTAATAATTACTTTTAAAAAACACTAACTTAAACTCATTCATCACTCTTGGCCATAATAATTCTTTATCGGCTTCTTTCAAAAAGGTTAAAGGGTTATGTTTTTGTGAATTTAGCTTTTTTGTTTTTAGTCTGTTGTTTACAAGGCCACACAAGAAACAATTTAAGTTTCTTCTTTATTTTGTTTTTTGTTAAAGAACACCGAAAATTTAACAGAATTTTTTAAAATGTAATTCGAAACTTTGGAAGAGAGAAAAGAAAAGGAAACTTCGTTCTAAGCATATAGTGTGCATTCAATGTAGCTAGTTGGCACGAAACCCTCATCCCAACCATTCGAACCGTTAAGTCTCCGCACTCGGGTCCAACCATCACCCTGATCGATTTCGATAACTTGCAGTTCTTCACCTTCGTTCATGGGAATGCTTCCTTCACTTGATGCTAAAATATATAAAAAAGTTTGATTTAATAGATGAAGTGGGTTGGAGAAACAAAAGAGGTTATTATCATACCTTCAAATGGATATAGAGCTCTACACGTTCCTAGGGGCTGAAGAGCTTCGGCTTCATTTTCAAAATAGGCATCTTCACCAATTGCATTCTCGTTCGCACTACCTTGACCAGAGCCCGGCAGTGATGTGTGCGATGTACCCAATCCGCTTTCAGGACTTGCTGAACTGCTAGAAATAATCATTGGCAAATTTTTGTGTTGAAGCATTTATTCTGTCAATTAATAACTATTTTTTGTTTGCTAGCAACAAAAGCTAACGAAAACTTAAATAATTTATTTAAAAAAAAAATATATCAGCAAAAATTATAATAAATAGCGGGGAACTTTAAATAAAAATGGGTACAAAAATACAAACATTTTTTAAGTTATGACGATAAGTGGCATTTTTTGAAGGGGATTACTTTAGTCCGATATTAAAATTAATTTCATGGCTTTGAAAATAAAGACATTAGATCAAATCTCGCTTGAGATGTTTCAAAATTAGAGGAATTAATTTGGAATTGATTCTGAATCGAACTGAGATGAATTTGAGCAACCGTCTTACACTTACTAACTATCGAGCAGTAAGAAATTGAAAACCCTAACTTATGCTTTGTTTTAATATTTCGTAAGAAAGTCTCCAATTTCCGACTTTCAAACTAAGGCAATTCTAGGAAATAAGGTGTCAAAAGAAAGAGAATTTGTTGTAGATTATGCAAATTGTATTTGCATTGAATATAAATTTTTAATTTGTTGAAAAACTTTACTTTTCATCAAAATAAAAATATGAAATACTGGGAAAATAATGTATAAAAAGGAATGGTTTGAGTATTTGAACGGACTAATCGAATGCACAAACCATTTCTTTTTATATGGTAGTTTCCCGGTATTTAATATTTTTTGGGATGAGTTCTTTCATTCGTTATGAGTAGTTTTAGGATGAGCTAAGGAAGGGTATGGAGTCTAACTGCAAAAAGCTTGAGACTTATAATTAATTTAAAAAAACTCCACTTAGAAGCAAAGTTTGTTATTCTTGTTATTTTTAATGTCGAAGAGTTTTCTGATAAATTGTCAAAGCATTTGTGCAACATAATATCATAAGGTTCCTTTGACATTTATTTTCTTGAATGTTATTCTGTAATCGTAAATCTGTCTCGCAATAAATTTCCCTGTTATAGGGTGTTTTTTTTTTTTTTTTTTTTAGCTGCATGAGAAGTTTATATGGTTGTGGTTTATAGTCTTACATTTGAGAATATCAGAGTGTTTTCACATTTGTGTTCAGTAAGGTTTGTGCAAATCATCATGAATAACAGCGATTCCAAATTGTGAAAATGCACTTTAAAAAAAATCGATTCGCAATGTTTATAGAGCGCTTTGTCCAAAGAATTGTGTCAAGTGATGAGGCTCATATCTTGTTAACTATCTTCGTCAATAAAATTGTCGTATATGAAGCAAAGACAACCTTAAGCCATTACCGAATCACCATTATACTCATTAAAACGCTGGCGGCATCATATGTCCTTATTTTTTTCCAAATGAGAAAAAAGTGAAGGACGAGCGCTATCGACACACGCTGACTGATTTTTTGTTTCCTAAAATTAATTAGCTAAACATCGACGAAATTTACTTGAAACAAGACTTCGCAAAATGTCACTTATTACTTAATCAATTTGGAGACAATTTTAAAAAGTGGTACTGTGTTAACTGGCCCTACAGTTCGTGTGACTGAAGGCATCTCGATTACTTTTTATGGAGCTATGTTAAGAAATCGGTATATGCCTACAAATCAGAAATTCTTGAACATTGGAAGCAAATAATCCAGCTTCCATTGACGTAATTCAAAATTGAACTGATCGATCTACCAGCTCTCTCTTGTATTATCATTTAAACTTCTCAAGCCTTTAAAAAAACACTTGATAGAAACACTCACAGCAATGAAAATCAAATTTTTCTGCAATTTTGTTTTAAGATTTCAATAAATTCTGATTAAAATTGTTTCTTAGGGCCAGTTGTAGGTATTATTGATTTTCATCATTGGAATGGAACCAATAATAGAAATTTGTTGATAGGTTGGTTATAGTAATCATTGAATAGTTTATAGCGATCATTAATAATTATTTTTATTGAAATCCAACGAAAAATTTGTGTTGACAAAAATCTGTAATTGGAAAAGTGTCAACTGTTCAGGAAAACGAATTTCCGTCCGGAAAATTGAAAAATATATTTTTTAGCGAAAAATAAATTCGCAAATAAACTTTTTTTTCGCAATTATTATTCAATTTCAAAAAATGTTACGGATTGATTTCAATGATATAACTGGCCGCTAAAATCAGAAAATTATCAAATCATAGAAAACGATTTCATCATTGAAAATTTAAATAATTGACTAAAGGAAAATTTCTGAGTTAAATAAAGTATTTTTTTTAGTAAAAGAAAATCTACAACTCATCAGATCTATTTTGAGGTCGTAACATAACAAATTTGGCTCTCTGGCTCGGTCTTACATCTTGAAATAAAATGTTCAACAATGCAAACAAATGATAACTATAAATTGTCCCTCATAATATTTTTGTCAATACTTGGCCTTAAACCTTCATAAGTGTTTATGTTTATGTTGAAGTAAAATGCTTAATTTTGAATAATTGCGCTAAAAGCTTTTTCAAAATCTGCTGTATGAGTTTATAGGTAAAATTATTATTTTAAGTTTTCAAACAAAATTTAAATAAAACAACTTTAAGATTATTACAAAAATAAACGAAATTAAATGAAAATAATAATAATAATTTGGGAAAAATAAATATTTAGGTAATTAAAATTGTAATTTTTGGCATTGCAAAAGCCATTTTTTTTTGGTTGTTGTTGTAAAAACGAAAATACGACAAGAATATGAAAGGTTAAATTGAAAGAGAGAGAGAGAGACTTATAAGTGTACCCGTTATTATTATTATTATGCCCATTTTGAATTTGCGCCACATTTTCCTCTGAATCTGACCTGCTTAAGCTTCCAGCATCGTCATGCTGATCTTCACCATCATCGTTATTATCTTCTGTGCTTCCATTGGAATGTCTAAAAATTAAAGATAGTTTGTTAAAAACGCTTTACATTTTCAGAATTCTTTAAAATATAAAACTTACCTCGATACTCTATGACCATTATGGTAAATTCGATTCGCTTGTGGACTATTATTCGCCACATGCGCACTGTTCGCCTTCTCAAGGTATCCTTGGAATTTCTTAAGATCATCATTTAAATTAGTTAGATTTGTTTCGGATGCATTTAGTTGACCTTCAATTGTCATTGGATTACCCAACGATGGATTGGCTTCATAAACTACTTTCATTTTCATGAGACCATCACGTGCGGCTGTTTCTTGAGAGATTTTTTGTTGGAGTTCTGCAATTTTAGCTTGGAGCTTTTTGCGTTGTTGATTTGGTGGTAAATCACTAAAATCTTCCTTCATGCCGTCCGCAGATAAGGAATTCTTTAAAATTTTTCAAATTTGAAAGATAAAAAAAAAAAAATTGATTAAGATTTATTTGTAATTTTTAAATAATATTTATATGGAATTAGCTATTTTTAATAAGAAGAAACAAATAGAAATTCGTATCGTTTTTTGAATGAATGTGAAAAGTGAGTGAAAATATTTATAAGATGGGAAAACGTGCATTTTTTATACATTTTTTTTTTTAAACATTTCACACTTCCACGTTTTAAACCTTGTTTTTTTCAAGGTTAACAATTTGTTAAGTTTCTTTTTGGAAATTTACATAAAACATGCGAGAAAAATAAGACTATAATAGTTAAACACATCACAAAACCACACTAATGAACACAATAATTTGTATCTAAGAATTCTAAGTATTTGAAAATATAATTAGATTAAAAAAAAATCATCTTATGCATGATTAAAGTTGCTTTATTTTAAAAATAAAAAAATTTAAGTTATTATTATTTAAATTGCTAAAAATTTCGAGGACTTGGGAAGACAGAGTGTGGTAAAGAATTCCACATTCGTGTTGTACGGCTAAAGAACGATTATCTGTACTTGACAGTATGATCGAAGTTGGGCTTGAGAGTTGGATGAATATTCCTGCAGGAGGCGTTGTATAACAGCGGAGTTGTTTTAGGGGAGGAATGACATTGGTTATTCCGCAAGAGTAAAAATAAAGGTAAAAAGGGTGTGACAAGAAACTTTACGATGGTGTTCACCAATAAATTTAAATGCACTTCGCTAAATACTGTCCAAGGGCATAAAGTAAGTTGCGAGAGCACCACCCCAGAGATTGGAATTATACTCAAGCTTTGGAAGTAAACAAGGCTTATTGCACATCGATTCAGGAAGCCCATATATTTGTCAGGATTTTTATCAACATCGGGTATTTGATTCCTCCGCAAAAGGTGTTGTGATACACAAACCGAGAATTTCGAGATGTTTATTTTCATTGAGGCAAGTTACTCTAATGGATAGTGGGATAGAAAGCATAAAGTTTCCGAGGCGTTAAATTCTACTTAATTTAACAATGTTGTCCAAGGGTAAGAATTTAATGAGGGGCTGGAAATCGAGAAACGAGTATGAAAAGCTGAGGGTACTGTCGTCAGCGAAGCAGGTACATAAGTGTATTAGAAGCATTAGAAAGAAGATTATTAAAAAAAATGAGAAAAAGTGTCGGACTAAGAACAGAGCCCTGAGGCACACTAACATTTTTGTTTGTGGTTTAAAGGCTTGAACCCAGCTAGGACAAGGTAATTATTTTTCTCTAGATTTAAGGGTCCTCTGGACGTTAATTACAGTTTTGAATTTTTAGGAGGAGGGTTCAGGAACTCATAGTTATAGAGACGATGTCTTAAGCAAGAAGTGTCGTTCAAATTGACATTCCCTAGCATTCGAGTAATAAGAGGTACGGTTGGTGGATAAAGATAAAAGATGAGTATTTCTTAAACTGCGAGTTTTCATGTTGAAGAAGACTAAGTTGTAAGGTTTTAGACCATTAATAGAGCCTCGCGGATGGATAAACAAGGTGTCAGATATCTGTCTACGTTATGCTAGAAATCTGAGATTAATTACTTCAAGGCGGTCTTGATATGGAGAACGGATCAGGAATTCTTTTGACCAATCTTTCACCAAGCGCTAATTTGGCTTTAAATACATATTATGTCGATTATATGTCGTCAGAAAATTGAGCCCACGGGCGAAAATCACCCCAAGAAAGCGAATGGACCGATTATGGAGAAAGGATTGACAGTGTTTAGTTTTAACAAACTTTTGTGAAAAGTAATTGACTGACATCTGTTTATATTTAGATCTAAGGCGTTCTTTTACCACCAGACTGAAAAACTGTCGAAGTAATGTTCTTAAGAAATGTGTTATTGTCAGCGTAAAGTGATATATGGGAATTTGTAGAAAACATTCTCAGATCGTTTATGGTGAGGATAAAAAGTAAAGGACCTAGGTGGCTACCATGGGGTACCCTAAACTGTTACGTATTTAACAGTTTGAAACTATAATCATACATAATTTCACTTTTTTTAATCTAAAAGTAGATTAAACTTTAGTTAACAGTACAATAAAAAATCCTAGAAATTCTTAAGTTTAAACATAAAAATAAAAACTAACTGAAAAAAAAACATAAATATTACAAAATAAAAATAAAAATACAAATTTAATGTGCGAGTTGTAAACAGATTTGCACTTATGTATATTATAAAATACTATTTTTAAATGTTTTGTTTAATTTTATTCTTTTGTTTATTTTTATTATTTTGAAGCATACCTTCATTGTAATACAGGTTTCAATAATCTTCTGTTTCTTCGACAGATTTTATTTTTTGTTTTTATTTTGTATGATTGTTGTTTATTTTTTTTTTTTATTTTTTGGAAAATTTTCAGATGAGTGTTGTCGTGATGAGATATAGAGTAGTGTAATGTGAGTGTTTTATTTCGATATGTATGAATAAATATAAAAATATATATTTTTTCGTATTTTTCATAACGTTACGGTTTTTTTTTTATTTTTTTTTAAACGGTAAGCATGAAAAAGCAAGAAAACAGAGAAAATATGTAAAAATAAATAAAATATTTTTATAAAATAATATGAATAAATAAATATGGTGTTTTGTGTTTTTTTTTATCTTAAAATTAAAATAGCAATGTGTTTTTTTTTTAGTTTAGGTGACGACAAAACAAAAACGGAATTGTTTTGGGTTTTGTATTTCAATTTTACAGTCCAATGATTTTAAGAAAGCTTAAAGTATTTAAGTGATCATGATAATGATGATGATGGTGAGTAACTTTGATTAATTGATTTATTAAAAAAATATCCATTTACTCATTTTTCACTCTTTAAAAAAAATTTATTTGTTTTATGATAAGATTTGAAAAAAAATAGTAGGGTTTCTCTAAGAAAAATATGGTTTCAGAAAATACTGGTCAACAAATTTAAGTTTTTTTTCTGCCACACAAACCTAACAATAATTTCCTAAAGGGTTATGTTGTCCAAAGCTGGAATCTTACCATATAATTTCTCTATCACGTCAGGTTTTTAAAGGGCAACATAGTCCTTCCCAAAACAAAATTGAATGAAGATTTTGTAAAACGCCAATCTTTATTTTCTAGATCCTTTCAATATCTCGGAAATTCTCATTAGTTATGAGATGACTTTTGAGTCTTTATTTGACTATTTATGGAGTTTTGAGAAACGTAGCATCTTATGCTTTCAAAATACGTTTTTGAATTGATTGTTCGTGCTGATTCGAACTCCACTTTAAGCTATTTATTTGAAAATGATATTTTCAAACATTGTTTTTACATTTTATTTAAAATATTTTAAAAACTTGATGTTATAATCTTGTTTAGACGACGATTTCTGTTAAAAACTATACTAGAATAAATACTTCAGAATTTCTTCCAAGGCTTATGAGAATTTTTCAAAAATTAAATAAAATACTAAAAATATGGAAACGCAATATTGAAAATAGAAGAGATAGATTTGGTAAATCATCACGAACTTTTTTTTTCAAAAAGATGAATTAAAAAAAACCTCAAAACCCATAATACATTTTTTTTTTTATTTAAAAAAATTATAAATCGTTTTACAATAAGAACGTTTGTTCACTAATTGGATTTTGGAATAGTTGGAAGTTGAGCACATTTTCGGATGAATGGATATGTGAATAAGCAAATTTGCGGATATGGAACAAAACCAATCCCGGCGAGTTTCACGAGGTGCCAATGCATCCAAATAAAGTTACTGTTCGTTACTGATTTTGGGCTGGAGTTGTCAACGGTCCGTACCTGATGCTGGCCAGGTCATCCACGTCAACTTCAATCGCTATAGGTCGATGACCACCGACTTCTTGTGGCCTGAATTGAATGATATTTACATCGAAGATGTAGGGTTTCAAAAGTATGGCACTACGTGCCACACGGCTTAAGGCACAATCGATATTCTGCGCTAGCGATTTCATGGCATGAGTATCCCAAGATCGTATGATTTGACAGATTTAGACTTTTCTGTGGGGTTTTCTAAAAGTGGTAAGTTTATACGAATAAACAACTTCTTTTATGCAATTTTAATATCGACTCGTCTTTAATGAAAAACCCTTTATCTCAAAAACCTGACGTGATAGATTGATTTCGAAGTCGAATTCAAACTATGACCATAAGAAATCTTATATAACCTTGTTGAATAGTGTAATTAACTTTCGGGTAATTTGTAGACCTTTAAATCAAATCATAAGAATTTTTCTTAGTTTGTTTAACATCTTTGTGGATTTTAATTCTTTAAAAATTAATTACCATAAAATAAATATAAAACTATTCAAATCTCTTGCCCCAAAAGATTTTGGCCGGATAAAACATTTAAGTAATCCATTTAGAAATTTAGTATAAAAGGTTTTCCAGCAATATTTATGATTTTCTTCATCGCACAAATTTCAACGCCTTTATCTCAATACTGCATTTTTTAAGTTGACCAATCTCGTAACTCAGAGAATTTTTAACCGATGTTTTACTCTTCACTTAAGAAGTTCACCTTTTTCCAAAAACCAAAGAAATCCTACTTTAAGTATTTTATGTATTCAAACAAATTTGATTGATGAAATAAATATCTTCAAAAAATTATTGTAAAACAAAAAATCGTTTCAGTTATCCTGATTTATTTTGTAGTATTTTTGAAAACAAAAATCCCCAAAAAAAAATATTTTCTCGGCTTCTTTGAGTGCCAAAGAGAATAAAAATCAATTAAAGCCAATAATGTGACAATAAGACAAATGTTTTGAATAATTATAAAACATTTTGTTTAATAAATTTAAAGTATTTTCATCTTTTCTTTCCTACCAAGACACTGATTTTTCTTTTTAAACAAAATGTATGAATGAAAGTGCAAATTTGTCAAAAGCTTAAATATTCAATTTGCAAAACAAATCATAAAATCTGCAAGCAATAATTAAATTAATTTATTTATGTACATTTAATGCTATATAAAATCGTTTCTTTGGTATTTTTCAAATCCAATAAAAATAAGCATTCTTTAACCAAATAAATATGGCGTTTTATTTTTTGAAAAAAAATGTGTGTCTTAATAATTTTGAAATGCATAGCAATTTCGTATAAAATTAAGCAACCCATATAATTATATGAAAAGTGATAACAATAAATAAAAGGACTCAAAACAATAACACAAAAAACATATAGCAACATTTAATTTTTAATTTTATTAGCGACGGACGGGGACCAGATAAAAAAATACTATATTTAAAAATTACGAACGAAAATCAACCTATAATTGAACAATAAACGTGGGTGTTGTTACAAAAGTATTGTTTTATTTAACGGTGTGTACAAATAATTGTTTTATTTTAAAATTTTTTTTTAATGTAAAAGTGAGACATTGTGTATGATTTGTTTTTATTGTACATGGAAATAAATCGACGACAGTACTTACAATTTTATGTTTTATTTTTCGTCAATTTTTAGATGCCAATATTACATATTGTTCGGTACGTAATATTTTACGTTTGAAGAAGAAAATATTGTTTTTGTTTGTTTTGTACAAATCGCGAAGATATTTTGATTGCGATATAGGAATGACATATTGATTATTGTTTTATTTTTTTTTTGATTGTTTATATAGATAAAATAAAAAGAGAAAAAAAATAAATGTTATATTAAAAAAAATAATTAATTAAAATAAATTAAATTAAATTTAAGTGATATAAATTTTGGATCAAAGTTTTATGGAGGTATGTAAACTTTTATTTTTAATTGCGTGATTTTCTTCTGTTACAAGCTGGATGTTTAAGAAAATGTAAGTTTATGTATTTATGGGTCATGTGTCGAATAAAATACAAAATGTGATATTCCATGTATTTTGCTTAAGCCTATCCTAGCCTAGTGCGAATTTTTAAATTGCTGCCAAGTCAAGGAATCTATAGTGCTTGTACTTTTTATTCAGGGATTTATATTTGTGCTCAGGTTTTGTATTAAGCTGATTCAGATATTAAAAATAATTTTTTAACCACTTTAAAATATCAAAAATGAAGAGAACAAGAACAATAATAGCTCTTACAAACAGAAAAGTTGCACGCAACTTAAAACAGTTGTTATTCGAATTGGATATTATAGAGCTAAATGTTCCTAATGAAAAACTTTTATAAGAAATGTTGGCCGACGAAGATTACTTTATAACAAAAAATCAAAAACTTTGACATAAAAGCAACACAAAAATGTTTCAAATACTAAAATTACAATTTTCAATAGTGAGTTTCATGTTTGAATGAAAGCTAGCAGCTTTTAAACAACGTTATTTGTAATTTCATCGAAGTGAAAATTCATACTCTACGAATAACAACAAGAAAGTATTACATATTCCGTTCTAACAAAAATATTTGTCATAAAAATTGTAGTTCATGACAATTGAGAATTGACATCACTACTTTTCAATTTGGTGTCAATATTTTATCTAGAACTAAGTTTGTGATACTTTTTCTTGTCAGTTTTAGAACGAATCTTCTCCCAAGGAGCATGTGATTAGGCTGAGCATTTAATATCTATCTTTTAAGCAATAAAGTATTGTTCTTTATAAATAAATAAATAAATTGGGTGGCGCAACAGTCCGTTGAGAACTAGGGCCTAGTGACTTACAACTCTCAACCATTCCTGTGTGCGAGTACTGTTGTCAGGGATGGATTGTTCTTTATACAGGGTGTTTTTTAGCTGCAAGAAAAGTTTCGATGGCTGTTGTCTATAGTTTGGAAACTTATTTAAATCTGAGAACTCCATAGAGCATTTTTACCGAAGAATGGTGTTTAAATAGGAAGCTCATTTCTAGTAAAATGATATCGTTAATCAACAAAATTACAGTAAATGAACCGAAGATAATAATAAGTCATTAACGAATACCCATTATTAGGTACACTTATAAAAACGTACTGTTTGACGTGGTTTACCATCTAGTTGCATCGTTGGTCCTTAATTCTTTCGAAATGAGGAAGAAGCTGAATTTTCGGTGAATGGCGAGCGCTATCGAGCCAGTCTGACTGATTATTCATTTCTAAAAACTAATCAGCTAAATATCGACAAAATTTCATACCTATATGACTGCGCAACTAAATAGTGTTTTTTTAGACGTGTGGTTTTCAAGAAGAAATAAAACGGATATTATTTAATATTATGGCCAATAATTTAGCTTTATGTTTTAAAAAATAATTTCGGTAAGAGGCCGTTGGCTGGTTTGAATAAATTCCAGCAGAGAGGTTCAATTTTCGACTACTTATTGCAATAATTGCGCCCTTATATCGGCAATAACAAGGCGAATATTCTCTTCCAAGACGTTAACCGTGTCCGGCTTATTTGCGTAGACAAGCGAATTCACATAACCCTACAAAAAAAATCAGGATTGGAGGACACCACAGGCCCTAGACGAGAGATAATTCGCTCATTAAAAGTATTCTTCAATATATTAATTGTTTCGATGCGTCGCGCGGATCAAAACATTATTTTGGTAATAAATTTTCACAAATTCAAACCAACAACGTTCAGGAAAAAATCTATTCGTTATAAAAAAGGTACTGAGTATAAATCAAGTAACAGCTGTCATAAGGCAAGTTTCTAGAATTTAATTTGCCAGCTGCCTAAAAATTGCATTCCAATTCATGTAACTTTATTGGAAAGTTCCCTGGAAAGTTAGTCAAGAAATATCTCCCTAACTACATATGAAGTTAATTGCACTCATGTGAAAATAACAGCTGGTCATGTATTTTCATTCAACTGAAAGCTAAGCTTCATGACTCTGTGATGATTTATTTATTTCATTTTGTGTAAAGTGTTTCTTGTCATATTGGAAAAGCAATAAGAACTTTTTCTTTGCAATATAAAACACAACTTTTGTTGGATCTATTTTTTGTTCAAAGAATGCAGTTGATTGAAAACCACACGTCTAAAAACAACACCCCTTATTCATTGAGCACGTTTAACCATCAATTATTTCTAAAATGCCACTTTAAGGGATCTCCTCGTTCGTGCAACTTAAACCCTTCTCGATTAGGGGAGTTAGTTAAGTCATTACCTTATGCGGAAAAACAACCACCTCCTCAATCATTGGAAACGATTAGATTTATTGGAAAAGGTAGTCAAAAATTCGACTGATCTACCAGATTTTAATAAGAAAAAATTCTAACAACATTTCTGTTTTTTATTATTATTTAAAGCTCTTAAAAAAACACCCTATATAAATAAAACTAAGTTCTCAGCTAACTCAAAAGTCTGTACCTTAAATGTACAATGAAAATACATTTCCAGCAAAATCTCTATGACCTTAAAAATGAACACAACCAACACGATACCATGGTTTTCCTCTTACACAAATATGTTTGAAACAGTTATTAAATACCTTTAAAAACTATTAAATGAAGTAATGTTCTTTACTCTAATCACTATTTTTAATTTTTCCGCCCAAAATGGAAATGGAAGAAAATTCCACATTTTTTTTATTTTTAGCAACAGGAATGAATAGTACAAAGAAAATGAGTGCCAACATAAGAGTAGGTAGTAGTAGTATTGTAGCTCCTTTTACTTACTGACTGTTTTGTTTTGGAAAACATTTTCCACATAGTTAAAAAGGAATTTAATGTTTTTAAATCATGATTCATATGATTTAATTGAACAATTTCAGTCGTTCTATCAGTCAAATCCTAGTTGTAAAGAAAAGTTTGGAAAAATAAAAATTACAAAATTTCTACCAAATTTATTAATTTTTTAAGACAAGCCGATTATTATGTTTTATTTTTATGTTTTTGTTTTTCAAGCAATTAATTTTATAAGTAAGCTGAAATCAACCCTCCCCATAAAAAAAAAATTAAAATAAATAAAATATCCTTCTACATAAGGGGACACATTAAAACTAGCTCGTTACTTAGGGGATGTATTCATTTCTCTTTGGCTATTCGTAGTTTTTTCTTTTGCAATAAATTATTGCATTTATCATGATTTTTATTTAATTTTGAAACTCAAGAGAAACTACGACTACGAATGAGCTCTTCAAAGTGAAATGAATACACCTTAATTACTTAAAATATATTTATCTCTGCTAAATGCATATTAAAGGGTGGTATACCAAGGGGATGTTTAAGATAAATGCTTATACACTAATATTTATATGTATGTATTATATTTAGGAATAGATGACAATAATATATTATAAGCTCTTACTTAAGTTTAAAAAAATGTTTATGAATTTATTAAAATTTTCTAGCTCACCTTATTACTACCAAATAATATAGACCCCAAAATTCCACGATTTTTCTTTTTGCTCCCAGTCACTGTTCCCTTAATCGTTTGGAAATGATTATTTAGGGGTCGAATATTTATTTGTTCCGTTGATGAATCTGGATTGGCTTTGGACAGATCCTCAAATGGTATATCTGTTGGTATTGTGAAACCTGACTGATACCTAAAATATAAAGAGAAACATATGATTAATTGAGATCTGCTATTAAAATTGCACAGCAGCGATTTTCTTGACATTGTTCTAGTCTTAAAACATGGTTTAAAGAAAAATTACTTGAAACTCTGTCAAGAAATCGGCGTTAAGAAGACAAACCTTTCTATAACTTTTAATGAATCTTGTTTTTCGTTAATTGACTCGCCAGCTTTCACAATACCCTCCAAACAACTAGCAATTATGGGTGCAACAGCTGATTCAATATCGGCTGAACGAACAATAAACTCTCGAATACCGCGGGTTCGTTTTTCATCGAGTTCTTGTAACTTATTAAATACCTTCAAGAAGAAAAAAATTAAATTAGTCTTGGGACGTATTTAGTTGTAATTAATTTTTTTCATTACATTTGGCAACAGAACATTAAAATGTTGCTGTTGTAGATTATTTGTTTTTTGTAATTGATTTGCGTATTCATTTTTAGCATCGTCTGATTGTTGAATTTTTGCTGTCATTATATTTTTATATCTTTCAACTTCAGCCCGGCTGAGGTTTAAATCCATATCGGCTTTTTTATAATTATCAACAGCCTTCTCTGAGTCTTTAAATGCTTTATCATATGTTCGCTTAGCTCGATCCAGCGATCCTAATTGTGATTGTAGGATTTGTTGTAAATGTGTGCCATCTGTTAAGCATTTCTAGAAATAGAAAAAAGAATATATTAATTATTTTGTACTTTTGAAGAGATTTCAAAAACTTACTTTTCTATCTTCTCGCAACGTTTTTGACAGCACTGTAATACCATGAATAATTTCTTGTTGCAGCGATTCTGCGACAACTTCTCTTTGACCAGCCAAGTCTCCGATTTCTTTGAGCACGTTTCGAAATGCCTGCCATGATGAGAATCTATAAAAATACAAAAAATAAAAACACACGTTTTAGTAAAGGAAAGTTTATATACATATATATTTTGAATCAATAGAAAAAAGAAGATGCTTTTGTGGATATAACTTCAATGTACATTGACCCTAACGTTCGCGAAGGATGAGAGGTGCTGCAGCAGGCTTTACTTGTAACTTGTTGTTCTCGTCGTTGAGAGAGATGTAAATGTACAAAGCGCAATAAGTATTCACTAATTAAAATTTAAATCAATCAAAAATGACGCAAAGAAGACGACGACAACCACGACGACGACGAAGAAGAAGAAACACGTTCTTTATGGTAAACTCCAATGCAACAGCTCCTCAAGTCCATGGGCGAAGTCGAAGAGAATCTGTAGGCCATGTTATTTCTGATGTCGCACAACACATCAGGCTTGAGAATAAGTGTGGCGTGGATGACGATGACAATAACGACGATGTCGAAGACGACGTAGCCGAGGTAGACGAGGTTGAAGACGAAATTCCGCCCACTTGTCGCATGTTGACGTAGTTAGAGGCTGAAGAAGTAAATAATTATCTAAGTTATTATTACTATACGACGACGATTACGACGACGTCAAGTCGCGTCTGGTTCCATCGAAGGAAAAGAAGTCAAGTAACAAGTAAAAGGGATTGCATCACCGAAATGTAACTGGGAAAAGGAATTTTTTAAAGTAGAATGACGTGTTGTCAGGTTGCCCAGCCTTAGTTGAGGAAAAAGGATTATTATTCCATTTTTGGAGAATTGCATATTTTGTGAATCTTTAAGTTTGCTTGTAAGGTTCATGCTTTCTCAAATAAGCCGTTTGGATTCGGCTTAAAACTTTAGCTCCCCTACATCCCTGATAACAGCACTCGCACCCAGGAATGGTTGAGAGTTGTAAGTCACTAGGCCTTAGTTCTTGACGTACTGTTGCGCCACCTAATTTATTTTTATTTTTATTTAAGAATAATATCTGCTATAGAAACAACCAGGATTTTTAAAATTCATTGATTTTCTGGCTGAATTGTGCATTTCTAAAGCGGAAAGTGAGAAACTTGAATCAAAAAACGTCAGATAGTTATTAAAATACAAAATTTCAAATCAATCGGTTGAAAATTAGCTGATTTATGAATTCGGCCAACTGAAAAAATGCAATATTGAGATAAACGCGCTTGAAGTTTTGAGTAATAGAAAATCATTGAAAATAATTTTGCAACACATTTAAAACTAAAAATTCGAAAACCAAGTACTTAAAGGTATTTCACGGCCACATTTTTTTTTGGGACATCATTTTCGAAGCCATTTAAAATAAAAATGTTACTTTTTCGAAAATTCTAAGCCCATATTTTGTGAGATGTAGTCAGTTAAAAACCAGGTGGCATTTATTTATCATTTTACCTAAGACTTAAGCCTTATTTATTTACGAATCAAGTTCACCGACGTTATCCAAGAAAAACAGTTCCGTTCGAAAAATGTTTGGTCAAACATTTTATAATCCTTTTCTTGGATTTTTTGAGAACTACGAGTTTTTTTATTGGACTCGATTACATGTTTTGCTCAAAGAAATAATTTCGCGAAACAGGGACTACCACCAGAACCAAAGGTTCAGGGAGACTAAAGAAACCGACCACAGTGGAAGGTCGTTTTTAAGTGCTTTACTGGACACGGAATCGGTTTGGGACTTCAATAAATCTTAAAACGATCTGTGTTAAGACGCTCGTTAAATCTGGACTTAAAGCTGTATTAAAGCCGAATTTTCGAAAAGAGCAGCATTTTAATTGGACTCAAGTTAAAGTTGCATGTTTGAGATGGGACAATATTCTAGTGTAAAAAAAAAAAAAAAAAAAAAAACTGAGTTCTGTCATTTTATATAAGTTCTATAGTATGGTATGGACAGAAACGACAAAAAAAACACCTAGGAAACTGTTAAGGAACTTATTCTAATAGCTATGAGAATGAATAAATTTATTAAAACACCAGCGCCATCACCACACTCGTCAATGTACTAAAAATTTCATGTTTCATTAAAGTACTATACATTTCAAACTATTGCAGAAGTTAAGCTACGAGTTTTGGAAAATGTATTCGAGTCCTCTACGCTGCCATAAGGACATTGCTCTTTGCCGAACAGGCAAAGTACGGACTTGCTTGAAAATTTGTCAAAAACTAATAAAATAACATATGAACCGTTTTGAAAATGAGGAAGGTAATAATAATTGTTAACAAGTCATAATGGACATACGCTATTTTTTTTTAAATTTTGACGAATTTATCAAAAAACATGTATTATGAACTTTAGGGTTAAGGCCATGATTCATATCAATTTAAAAATCCATCGAAATCGTAGCCATTCTTCAATGGAATTTGACAGTTTATATCGAAAAAACGTTTTTTTTTTTAAAGCTGTTGTAAATAAAACTAAGAAGTTAAAAATAGTGACCAAAGAGTAGTGAAACTAAGAATTAGTTTCGATATCAGAAATGATTTTCGACAAAAGAGAGTTTTCGATTGACGAAAAGCACCAGTTTTCAGAGTCAGTTGAAAGTTTAAAAAATGTACTTATGCGGACTTGGATAACCATACTTAAATCCACATTCAAAACATATCTGAATGAATGGCTTACCGATGTGCAAATCTAATAAATACAAAAGGTGGTCCAACAAAAAAATCAAATCCTTGTTTAGAAATATAAAGTTTTTGCAAAAAATGTAAGAACATTTAAAAAAGGTAGAGAGAATTCAATGTAGAAAAATATCATTCTATAAATTGAAAAATCAAATTCAGCAGTAATTGGCTTCAATGGCACTTCTAACGCCAAATAATAACTACATGCTCATGAAATCCTTTATACTTACACAAAAAGCGCCCATTTCGAAAAATGGATCAAACCAATGCTTTTGTTATATTTTCTAACAATTTTATTCCCAAAAAAAGCATTTTTTCCAAAAATAAAAAATAACAATATACAGAAACAACAACAGCAAAGGATGATAGACTTAAAATCCATGCGAAATTTAGGTCAACAATTTTGACTAAAGCCCCTGGTTACAATGTCAGTGAACGACGACGAGAACTACGAGGATGATGATGACGTTGGGTAGGATGAATAGATATGGGCGTGATAAGCAAAAAGTATTCATTTTCAAATCACATGCAATGGAACTAGAACTAGGTACGGTACGCTGCATATGTACATTATTATTTTTATTATTATACTTCATTTCACAATACACACACCACACATAAGATAATAACATAGTTTGTATGTTTTTGTTTGTTGAAAACTAAAAGAAAATCCTTTATTTTTTAAGGATAGTTTTTCTCTGACGTTTTTGTCGGTCTGTGATGACGACTCTCTCATAGTTTTCAAAAGCATTCTATACACAGTTTTTTGAATAGATATAAAGTTTTGTGCTGGCCAATGAACTATGAAAATAAGCGTCTGGGAATATGTTCGGTATGTTATACCCAGATACTCGTAACTTGTGCATATGGACATTTTCAAAAGAAAAAAAACATTATTGCAATCATGTCTGCTTAGATTGTTTGCTGTTAAGATATTTGAAAGCATTTTTCAGAGCTTATTTCCGTAAATCCTTAACATTCCAATTTAAAGTTTGGTTTTTTAAGATTTATTTTTTTTTTCCTCGGAAAATATCAATGAAAACTGTTTTGATTTCGAAGCAGACATTTAAATAAACATGTGGTAAGCTATCTACAGTTCTTTTTTTTGAATGCTAAGAAATTTAAAGAAATTCACTTTAAATTTTGAAGAATTTTTCTTGGAAAATATAAAAATTTAAAAACAAATCCAACTTATCCGATTCAAATAAAAATGTCAAAGGAATTTTATTTTTCTAAATATTGAATGCTGTTTTGTGTGATTGATTTTCAGTTTTGGAAATAGTAATCGAGGATTAAATTGGTGTTTTTGAGTTTGAGTTCAAAACAGTTTTGTCGCCTATAACAAGGTTTTTGGGAATTGGTCTCTGACAAAACTTTATGTCAAATTGAACCCATTGACATCAACAATAAACACAGGCAAATGTTTTTGGTTTAAAAATGTTTAAAAATGTTTTAAAATATATTATTATTTTTTTACGATAATATAACTTACTCATTTTCCTCTTCATCTTTTTCTTTCTTTTTAGGTTGGTAATTTTTGACAAGTCGCCTGAAATAAAATAAAATAAAATAATTAATAAAAAAAAAAACATTAAGAATTGAGTTTATACAATTTTTTTTTCAAACATCCTTTAGTTATTGGTGGGTTGTTAAACAAGAAAAAATATTTGTGCTAATAAAAAGGTTTTCTTCTAAGCTTTCTAACACACTTCGTGAAAAATATTTCTTTTAGAATTTTTCTCTTCTTCGAAAATTTAATAATATACATATACGAATTACATCGTAATAGGAAACTTTTTACTTTTTTTTTATCCCGAAAAACTGTATCATGAAATCCATTCGCAATGCAACATTTTATAAGATTTTTCACTACGAAGGTATTCGGAAATATATTTTTCGGGATTCGTAAAAGTTTCCGATTACGATAGAATTCATGATAGGGTTGAATGTGAAATAGAATGCATGGAACCCAATGATATCGGGAATAAACAAGAAATAGTGGAAACGTATTGGTATTTCCTCTTTAAATTTGCTGATGGAAAACATTCTGCGGAAAATTTACTTATTGGGTATAATCGCGAGTAAAATTTTACTTGGGGATGTGTCCATCTCTTGAACATTGGCAACGTAAATGGTGCTTCAAAGTTTACCTCGGTATTGGTATTGGAAATAAAATTTTTTATTTCTAGGGAGATTCAAGATACCTAGCTCCCGTGGCGTGATGGTTAGTGCTTAAAAGTGCCACACTGAAGGACTTAGGTTAAATCCCTGCCTGTGCAACCTAACATTTTTTCAATGGTACTGCCTCTTGTGAGGAATTGACAAATTCCCCAAGAGTAATTCTTGTAATGAAAAGTGCTTTAGCCGTTGGAATTAGGCATAAAACTGTAGATCCCCTCCATCTCTGACATGACTCGCCCACAGGAACTGTTGCGACACCTAATCTTTCTTATAATGATGAAAGTGTCCCATGGAATTTAATCATAAGGTTTTAAGAAGCCTTTGGCTCTTATTTAAAACATATCAACTTCAAGCTTACAAGAAATAACGGAAAAGTATTGATATTTCCTCTCTAAATTTCGGCATTGGAAAACATTCTGAGGGAAACTTACTAATTTGGGGTTAACGCAAACAAAAAAAATTTTCCATCGCGTGAATATTGTGAACGTTCAAAAGTTTCGCTCGGAGTTGAGGGAAAAAAGTTCAGGGAAATTTGACTGTCATTGTTTGAGGGAAACAAAATCCAGGGAGATTCAAGTCACCATACAATATTTTGTTGGAGTGAAATATATTTCGAGAGGAAAACAAATATTCCGAAGGAAAAAAAATTCTCTTGGAGATTCTCGATAACTAGGGCACATTATATCCCCAATAAATATTAAGGTTTAAAATTAAGGACAACTAAATATTTTCGAAAAGTTTCGTTTGGTTAGTGTGGGAGGAAACAAACTTAATTCATTTGACGAGTATTATTATTAAATACCTACGTCAATGACTTTTTTTCTCCATATTAATTTAATTTTCACTTTTTGCAGTGTTGTCTTTCACAGGTGTTTTTTTCCATATATATCTACTAATAGGGCTAAAACCACCTCCTCTATGCTATTTAGATATTTTTATTTCTGCTCAGAAGTCCAAACTTGGTTAAGAAAAGATCGAACTCTTTTGCTTCTTGTCTATCTGCTTTGTACAAGAAACAAGAAATATAAAAATAGATTTTGTTTTTAATTCAATTTTATATTATTTATAAAAGAAAAACAAACAACAAAAATAAAGTAGTACAAGGTCACCCTCAAGCGGAATCGGCTTCGGCTTCAGCACAGACGTGCGTCTTTTAAACAGAAATTATTATTTTTGATCACCATTCGTTTTCTGATGGGGGAGAGAGTATATTTTTTCACCTTGTTTTTTTATTTTATAAATTAATTGGTTAAATAAATATAATTTTGTTTTTTTAATTCAAAGCAAGCCAACAGAATGTTGTGGTTGAAGACTTTTTTGTTGCTTTTTTTGAAACTGAAAAAGTAGCATAGAGATCATAAATTTCTAGAATAAACAGATATTGTAGGTTTTTTTTTTAATTTTAACTCAGTTCAACAAGATAATATAGAGACGCCTCTGCACTTGGCACTTGAAGTGAAATTGCGAAAAATTAACATATGTACCTCCATCTGTCATGTCAGTTGGCTTTCCAGAAATTAAATGCACATCAGAGTCGAAGGCTTTTGCTTTCTAAAGGAATGCTAACATAGAAACAATTCAAAGCTAATGGCACAAAATTTGTCATTAAGTAATTTACTTAAATTCAAAATACTAATTACCTTCTTTTTAAAAACCGTGCATCTGAACACGTCTAAAAAGTGAAAGTTCATAAACTAAAACAAATCAAACAAACCTAATTTATCGAAAATGTCAAAAATTCAGGATTTTATGGATTTAGAAAAATAATTAAAGTTAAAGTACCAATTTTGTGATTTTAACTTTTGTAAAATGTTAAGAGATAATAACATTCTAAAATTTATTAAGAATCCAAGATTTATCATTTGCAACCTTTATAAAAATATAGCAAACAAAAGATGCTTATAAACATAAAAGTTACTATAAATTGCGACCTGGTTTCATTGCGTGGCATTTGGTTTGTAAATTTTCTTAACACATCTTTCTTTGGTTCAATTTTCATAAAATGTATAATTTTTGGTTTATATTCATTTTTGTTTTGTTTTCAGTTTCTTTTTTAATTTTGTTTTTTAAACAACCGATCCCAGTAAAGAAAGGAAAGAACGTGGGAGGTGATGAAAAACAATAAGTGGCCATAATCTTTCACTCTTTTAATTTTTGCTCTTTGGTTCCGCTGTAATTTTTTATAGCTTATGCCTCGCAAGTTGTTCAAATATAAATATCTAAATAAATTGTCAGTTTAATATTTTTGTTTGTAGTGTTCTATATACATAAAAGCTCAGAATTGTTGGGGGTGGTCGAGAAGAAATAAATCTATTTTTGCCATACGCAAAGAGAACATTATAATAAATTTTTGACTTGAAGCCAGAAAGAGAACATTTGTGAGTTTTTATTTTATTTTGATTCACATCTGTGGATATAACAACATACATACCTGTGATAAATGATTTGTGATGTCATTTAAATAGGTTTTTTTTCATTTCTTTTCAGTTTGTTTTGTATACAATTGTCTCAAAACTAAATTTTAATTAAATTAAGTCATATTGGCTCAACAATAAGAGGTTTCAATTTGAATAACCCGCAGCTGTCACGTCACTTTTGAAGCTGTCATATTTTGACATTTGACAAGTACACCATTACTAAAAATGGAACACTATATGCTTCAAAAAAGATACGAATATTAATTGCAAAAATGGGGAACATTCAGCAATCACAGGAATGTCAAGATTTTAACTCCCTCTTTTTAGGGGTTCAAAACAGTAATTCGGTTAAAATACACAATTATTTTAGTGTGGAAAAAAAATGATAAATTGGATTTTATTTCATGGTGCCGAAAAACTAACAAAACCAAATTCTTTAAGCAAAATTGAGCATAATTCAAGTGACAGCTGTCAAAAATATCAACTCCGAAAAAGTATTGCCAGATTGAAAATCTATACTAATATTATAAAGCTGAAGATTTTGCTTGTTTGTTTGTTTGAACACGCTAATCTCAAGAAGTACTGTTAGGATTTGAAAAATTATTTAGTTTTAGATAGACCGTTTATAGAGAAAGGCTATATGCTATACAACATCACTCTAAGACTAATACGAGCAGAGCACCAACAAAGAATCACTGTATATGAATTGTTCCCCTTATACAAATTTAAAAAAAGTCCACCAGTTTTAGCTAGTTACAAATGTGAAGTTTTCTTTAAAAAATTTACTACAAAACCTTTCTTCAGAAAGTGGTGTAAGGCCACCTTTCTTTAAAAGCAAAATTTAAGCATTATTATTACATTTGAAAATTTAACTTGTCAATAAACTTAAAACGCCATCGTCTGAATTACAAACGCAACCCTTAAATATCTCTTGATGTTATTATTTGTAAGATCAAATAATTTGAGGATGATATCTCTGTTAGTTCTTTAGATATGGCCCATGAAAAAAGGTGTATTGAAAGCAGGGACATATTATACGTATGAAAAAAAAATCGATTTAAGTTCTATAGGGATGTTAAAACGTCAAGAAATGTCAACATTTTGACAAACTGAACCGATTATAAAATAATTTGTTATGGGAAGTTAAAAATGCGACATTATAGCCTCAAAAAGTTTTAGTGAGCAAACTTGAGAAAACAAGATGAAGCAACCGAATTCGCAGCAAGTCTAAACAATATTTGAAACCCTTAAAAAGAGATATTGAATATTCATCACTGATCCCCCCTCCTTAAATCTTTTTAATCTTCACTAATGTCTAATGTATTCTTCAATACAAAAATATTGAAAAATCAAGATAAAGGAAATTACTAGAAGAATGCATTAGATTATTTCCTTAGAATCTCTTTGAGAGATGTCCTTAGAAAAAAGGATGAAAGAGTACCGCCTATTGTCTTTTTCATGAATGAGGGAATCCTTATATTGTAGTAGGATGGCATATTTCGGAACCCCTTAATCAGAGATCTACTATATGTTGAGTAGAGATGTCAATCTTTTATTTGTAATTCATGCAATTGTGTCAGACCCTCAATGCACATTTATATTTTATGAATTAAAAAGTATTACCATGTAAAACATAACATATCTCCCATTATCAACATAAGATATAAGATTATTATAGATTCAATATTTGTATTTGAATTAGGTATATCAAAATTAATCTATATTGTGCAGGACTGTTTAATGTAATTTGCATTGTCATTGTTCGCTTCGACTTCGGTGCTATTTGTATAAATACCATAGCCAGACAACTAAGGCAATAATAATGCACTCATTTTAATTCAATTAATATACGACCAGTCATACAATGCAAAACCATAATATAGCACTATGACTACGAGTATTGTATATCAAAATAAACACGTATCATGTTTCAATTTCAACCCCAATTCACATTCGACTCCCCCAAACAACAATGCTTTGAAAATAAACCCCCATTCGAATAAAATCATTAGTATGACCAAGTCGACCGATGATATGGTGTTAAAAGTTAAACAAAAAGCACCATCATCGCATCGCTGTATATTTATGGGGAACTCTCCCCTTTTTTGACAGTTCTGGTCGTTGTTGTTGATAATCACATCGAAATTTTATTTAGCGTCAAATTATCTGTTTAACCATAATTCCTGAAAGCTAAGCCGTTACCTTCAGACTTACAACTGTCAACCGAAAAAGTATTGGTTGCTTCGCTTCTGGTGAAGGTCTTAATGATGATTACAAAAATCGAACACTGTTTTCGACATTATTGAGATGTCATCAACAAGTGCATTATAAAGAAAAAATTATAAATAAGTAACCAAACAGTCCTAAGACAGAATGCCACCATCAGCTTCCAGCTAACCACTTGACCCAAGTGTAATAAACTTTTCAAAACTATACACAAATCTTCAACTTGATTCGTATGACTTCTTATAGAAGAGCGAGCTATTGTAAGTTCAACAATCAACACCCAAGACACCACAAACTACATCCAAGAGAATTGTAGTACATTATTTCTTCACTTTATTGTTGCCTTCAAAGTGATAGGATTTCGAGTTGCGTTCCTTTGTTGATTGTTGGACAGAAATAAAAGTTGGAAAAAAATTACCAGCTGAAGAATTATTATGCATAAAGAACGGTCGCTATATTGCGGCTACGGCGACGACGACGGTGATAGACCTTGAAGCTCAATCCGAACTCAAGGAGTTCCTTATTGTTAACTGATTTAAGTGTTGACTGCATAAATAGCAATTTTTCTTCTTATTTTTTCTGTACTCGTATAGTAAAGTCATGCTCATGACATTTTCTAAGTTTAATTGAGTGTTAAACAGTTTATCAGGTTTCGTAGACAAGAAAATAGCAAAACATTAATAGAAAGTAAAATCTTAGGGTATGTGTTGATGATTAGGGTTAAATCCAACATATTTTGGAAAAGAAGGGGACAGCTGAAAAAATTACCCAAATTAAAGTAGAAGACTAAGTACTATTTAATAGGGCATCTTTTGATTCAAAATAGGTTTTGAGGTCAATACACAGTTCCAGCCACTTGAAATAAAGCACACATAAAGAAATGAAATTAATGACCATACGGTTTCGGATTATTGGAAAGACAATATGAAGCTGTAAGTGGTTAAAGAAGATGTCGGAAACAAGGGCGCCATCAAGACTGATTCAAATGTAGAACAATTAACATGTATGCTGGTGATAGTAATTCAAATTTGTTAACATTGTTCTTCTGAATATTTCGAGCAAAACTAATCTATCAGCTGTCAAGTTTTTTGTCACTTTGACAAGTGTTATCGAAAGTAAAAATTAGTTACTTATTGCATTATTTTTAAATTAAAATGTAGAGAAATATCAATAAAACATTTGAAACAGAACTAATCGATTCTGAAATTTAATTTTGTTTTTTTTTTTTGAAAGATCCAGACACGTTTTTTTCGTATATGAAGAACTACATATTACTTTGTGAGATTAAGAAGATTTCTGAGCGACATTCTAAATTACTTATTCTTGATAAGATACCTCTCAATTTTATTTATAATTTATTTACGACACGATCAAATAATAAATGAATTACCCTATAATTCATTTTTCTCAATTTTGAAAAGACATGAATTTTCCAGTAAATAAGTTTGAAAAACTTCATATTTGAAATGACCGCTCTGGAAAGTTCGCAGCACACGATTCTTTTGAGCTAGTTATCAACCAATTTTTCGCACATTTCGGGCTGTATCACGGTCATTACTTGAGTAATGTTGGTTTTTAATGCGTCTAGAGTTCGGAGATTGTTCGTGTAGGCACAGTCTTTTGTGTAGCCCTAAAGAAAAAAAAAAAATTAACGGTGTCCAACCGCATTATATGAGTGGCTAATTGACGTTACATAACCGTGAACTTTGTGGCTTGTTGTCTCGTCGCAACTGACTGTAACGGTCTACCTCTTTGAAATCTTCTAAGGAATATAGACCAACGACACCTTTCGACAATAGAACACAACAAAGTCACTTTGTCTAGACCAATTTTGTTTCTTTACAGACACTCCAATTAAGAAATGTGCCGAACAAAATGTTGTTTGAAAAATCGAAGTTTGTATGCCTGTTTTTAAGCATCTAAGACGAGTATTTAGGGCTTAAGGAAGGTCATTAGGCTCAAATTATGGCGTAATTTAAAATTTATAAAGATGGATATAAAAAATAGTTCATAGTTCAATAAGTGTACCGAATTTAAATACTGCGAACTTCGGAAAATCAATAAATTCGGATCCTAAGCAATACTTCCAGTTCTAGAAACAATATTTTCAACTGATAGTTCATCAGTAATTCCAGTCTTTTCAAATTTCTTCACAATTTCATTGATTGTTTATTCTGTCAACCATAATCATCGCATTGGGCTCTAAAAATGGTAGACAGTGAAATTCAAGGATTGTTTTTGGCAGCTGGAGGTGGTATCGAATAAGGTGAAAGTTGAGTGTAAATTTGTCACTATGACTATTGCTCTCTTAACCTTCCTCTATGAACATGATAGAAACAGCTATTGTCAAAACAATTGTCAATTTATCAAAGTATCGCTATTATGTGCTATTGTTTAACGTGATGTAGACATTTTTTTAGAAACTACGGTTAACTTATTTCTAAGTTACCAATCATATGAATATCCTGCCATTTCGTCGAATTACAAGCAAAATTGACTATCTACAAAATAAAACATAGTTTCTTTGTTAGTTCTTCTTGATTTTTTTAGAAATAATGGCAGACAGCCGGATTGAAAATTTGTATCACTTTTTACACCAATAATGCAAAATGCTCATTTTGAGAATTGGTGAGTTTTCCTTGCACACTCCCATAATACTCGTAAATTATACCATCTATGCTATGAGGTGCAGTGCATGAACAATGAACATATACAATCTACTTAAGGCTTGTTTCAATTATTATTATTTTCGTCAGCTGAGGTATGTTGCAGGTTATTAACTAAAATCACAATGATTTGTGTGTTTTAGATTTCACACACGAGGTTAAGTTTTCCCAACCTATTTATAATTATAGCCAAAGGTGGGATACAAATTTTGTTGGAGTAAAAATAATTACATAATTTTTAAAACCATTCAAATCAAGAAGAGTGCATTCAACTTGGTACTTAAAAAACCACAAAAGTGAATCTGAACTCCATTATCGTTTGTTTGTCCAATGCCGACATTTTTGAAAACACAGTCGTATTGTTACTTAAAATAAAAAAGCATTCAAGAATTCTAACATATCAATGAATTGCGTCAAAACTTATTTTATGGAAGAATTGTTCTTATGAAGATGTCAAGTTCTCAATTCATCCCAAATCGTTATTTTTCAAAAATATTTTGAGTAAGATGTCAAAAACTAAAGACTCGAAAGTCTTAAAAAAGTATGTTTGTTAAACAACAGAAGATTGATTACAATGGATAGATATTGACGAATAAAAAAAGTTGGAAGTTTTTAAAAATCAAATCAATTTAAAAATCAAACTAATTTAATTGTTCTTCAAATTTAATTCCATTTGATTTTTAGAACCTAGTTGTTTAATTTCTAGATCGAATTTTAAAGGTTTGAACAAAATTTTACCCGTTTTTGAGGCAAATAATTTCAATATAAAACAGAAATCTTATTCAAAAACAACTCAAAAAAGCTGTAATGGCCTTATTCAAGTCATAAAACCAACTTTTTGAACTTTTAATAGAATTTTAATTTCATATTCTGAAAATTATATGATTTTTTGTTCGTAAAATATTGGAGCTCACAATATTGGTTGAACAGGTTTTTGTTCCTGGCAATTAAACTGCACTTTTTCAATAGGTTTTGATAGCCTTGATTCAAGACTCTAAAATCACCCTATTACGTCAGGTTTTTGATATATTACTTTTAAAAATTAGAGTATGTATTCATAGAGAAATTGTTTTTGCTTCACTAAAATGCATGGTTGGTTATGGTTTTCTAAACCTATAATCTCTATCTTCAATATTGATTTAAAAAAATATATCATTCAATGAAATTCAAAAATGTTCATAAGTTGCTAGATTTCACCTGTTTTACGAATAAATCTTAAGGAAACGTTGAACCATTTATGCCAACAAAAAATTTGAATAGCAGAGTTTAAAAAGGTTTTAAAGTAATTTTTCATTTTGTAACAGATTCGTCGTCTAAACAAGGCTTTCATATCAAGTTTTTGAACTTTGTTTTAAAAAGATATAAATAATAATGTTGAAAACTGTTATTTTTAAAATTTGAGCAGGAGGTTCAAACGAAAGTTCAGATTCTAACTAGGCACTAATAATGAACTCCTCACGTATTTTTCAAAACCAGTAAAGCATTAAGTTCAAAGTTTCTCAAAACTTTTAATAAACTCAAATGTAGACTCATTCATTACTAATCTAGAAACTAAGTAAGATACTAAAATGATTTAAACAGAATCTAGAAAATAAAGATTTGTACTTTTCTAAACCCTCTATCCTCACATTTAAAAGCTGAAGAGTTTGTTTGTTTGTTTGTTTGTGTGTTTGAACGCGCTAATCTCAGGAATTGCTGGTCCGATTTGAAAAATTTGTTCAGTGTTAGATAAACTACATATTTATTGTGGGAGGCTATAAGACATCACGCTAAGAATAATACTAGCGGAGCACCAGTAAAGAGTGTTTTAGGCTTTGCTAAAATAATGTATGAAAGAATTGGTCAACTTTAATAGTTCTAAAAAAAGCCCGCGACAGAACTATGATGTGTTTTACCTTGGAGTTAAAAAACACCGTTTTTAGATGTTTTTTACATTTTTAAAGATGCATAGAAAAATTATAAGGTGAGATTCGAATTCAGAAGAATAAAATCCTTTAAAAACATTGTGGAAAAGTTGTGAGTTTTGATTTAAAAAAAAAAAATGAATGTGGAACATAAAATTCAATTGAAGTTGATATCTCTTATAGTTCTTGTGATATGTCCGACCAAAAATTGTATTCCCAAACCTCTCTTTCAAAAGCATGGATTTAGATTCTAGGGACCATGAGAAGCCGACAAATGTCAAAATTTGATAACCTAAACCAATTTAAAAAAAAAAACTAGGTTGTGCAACAGCTCTTATAAAGACCCAGGGTAAAGTGACCTACAACTTTTAACCATTGTTGTGTTCGAGTAATGCCAGGGATGGATACGGCTAATTTGAGTAGCACTTTTAATGGCAAGAGTTTCTCGTGAAGAATTGAAGAACTAAACAATTTTTGGCTTTAGACAGTTCCATGCTTAAAAAAAACTTAAAATCAATTGCAATAATTTTAAAAAGCAAGTTAAAAAAGGTCGTTTTAAAAATGCGTATGGAATAATATTATTGAAAAAAAAGAAAACCCTAATTGACGACCTTCATTTAAGTGAGTAAAGTTGTCACTCCAACAAGTTAAAATTAATTAAACTTAGACACACCTCAAGGTGTATTTTATTTATTTGTAATTTTGTTCTTTAATAAAATTAACTTGTTGTCTATGTCTAAGATTTACCTTATATGAAATAATACTAATAATCGAAAACCTAAATAAATAAAAGTACCTACTTATAAACCCTACCCTAACCCTTAATAAAGATACTTTTATTATTTCGTTGTAATAAATTCACGTATCATATAAAACCAATAATGTCAAACATGTTTATTTTGATAAACAAACATCAGGTGCATGCAACTCAAGTATTTGTTATTAATTTAAGCACCAAATAGATAACATAACTTTATCATTTCTATATTTTTCCTCTTTTTATAGACAATTTTGCCAAGCCTTTTTGTACCTCAACTTATATGAAAAGATAAATCAATCATTACAAAAAACTTATCACATTTATACAACCCCACAAACAATCTCGTATAATTAATTATATTGGATATATAAGTAGGTACTCACCTTAATTTCGCCGCATAATCACTTTCTATCGCAAGTCTTTCACGCACGAAGTTTCCATATTTGTCTAAAAAATCAATACCTTTATTTGTGTGTATCGATAAGTTGTCGTACTGATCCTGAAATTAAATAAAACAAAAATTGAATAAGAATAAAAATTCATTACAAAAATAACTTAACACGTTATTTAAAAAGAATTTCTGACGTACCTAGATATTTATAAAACAAAAAGTTGAATAAATTGGAAATATGTATTGTATATGGTCAAACCAAAGCTAGCTCCAGCTCAAGAACTGGCCTTACCATTTTTAGACAACAAGACATTCGGCGCCATTAATATAACCAACGAATAGAACTTAAAAGTCAAAACAATATATTTTTATTTGGGTAAGCTTTTCCCGAACGATGTTTATGGCTGTCTCTTTTTGTATATTCCTAGGGTTGCCAAATATTTTCATAAGCCCACACAACAAAACAATTTCTCAAGACAACAAAAAAGCCAAAAGGAATTTTTAGAAGTTGAATACGTTGTTGAAGTATTTATCGTTTAAATTTTAGTAATGGCGTAGATTTTACTTGTCAAATGTCAATAGATGACAGCTGTCAAAATAGCGAACTATTCAAGGTGACAGATGTCAAAATAGCGAACTATTTAAAATGAATCTTATTAAACAAGCCTTTAAAAATAATTTTTTATCCGGGTTAAATTGACAATTAAAAGCATCACGACTACAAACTTGTTACTTAAATTATTTAGGATCACAAATTAACTCTGGCAACCTCATCTCCTGTTTATCTATGTATAATATTGATTGAAGACCAATTGATCTTTCTACGACCATTGGTCAGACGATCAGTCACAGAAAATAGGAAAATAGATAAAAATTAAAAAATTGTTTGGCGGCATGTTTGAAATTTAGAGCTTTGGTAAATCACAATTTGTAAACGTCTTTCGGTAAAAAGAAAATCTTTTTAAAGGAATGCAGGGCACTTAAGTGCTTTTTTTATATAAATCCTACCTAATCGATATTAGTCAGAGCAATTCTTAAAAGATTCATGTAGGTCTCGACATTTTCATAATGGGTCTATAACATCGATATTTATGCTTCCTAATCGAGATTCAATTTTCACATTCTATATAAAAGAACAACATTAAATTTCGTGAGCTGGGTATTTTTTTCATTTACCACCCACGACTTTTCAAAAACAAAATGGAAATCGAGTGTATTCGTATCTAAGTGTGGGGAGATAGTTAAATTTTGTAATCTTGGAATTATATGAGCAAAGTATATAAATACATGTACATCATTAGCTAGCTATCGGCTAATGACTCAATTAAAGTTCTTTAGAATATCAACAACAAAAATCACGGTGTAATCTGGCATTGCAACTTGTTGCTATTTTATCTTTGTTGTTGGATGGTGACTAATGATTTATAGTCGTGCGATAAAATTATGGTGAATGCAACTACACAACTGGAGACGGCGCGCGGCGTAATAAATCCACACTGTGTTGCGTCGTCTGGTAGCGTCTAATCGCATTTTTATTACAGGAAATGTTCGATTTCAAGAAAATCTGGTTTGATTTTTGTAAGAATTCTGAAAATGGCAACCTGTTTTCGATATGGGCAGCAGATCACTTCAAGGCATGAAAAATTGGTGATTGAAGACTCATTGACAAGGGGCAATATCTTGTGACATCTGGAAATTTTGACATTTGAAAAACCAACTTCCAAGCGATGTTTCATTCCACAAACTTATTGCTGCGATTTCGAAATATCAGTTAACGTATTCTAATGGAGTGGATTAAGTAAAGCGATGATATTCAAGATCGTACCAAAAACATTATTAACACATTCAAAGTTGATGATTACGGAAAATTACAGAATTCTGACCAATTTTCCGCTGACGAACATTTTTGACATTCTGCGGGTGGCATGTCACAGGATTTAATTATAGTTGTTCTAGAGCCCGATCCCTGATAATACGATAAACGATACTGAACAAAAATGACAAGGATGTTTGAAAAAAGTCATGCTTGTTCTGTCAACAAAAGCCTATTGAAAGTTATACCGCACGATGAATCGCCCGAAATAATGAATAACATATTAAATTTGTTAAAAACTGCTCTAATGCAAGACGTAAATATCTGTCAGCGTGCGTGGTCCATTTGGAAGGTTTTTTCTCACTGGTCAAATAATTTTTGTGGTACATTTTTCGACCCTTATTTAAATATTTTGACCCCTGCCTAAATTTGTTAAAAAATTCAAAAATCTTCATATATTCTTTTAAAATTATTTCTCCTTCCACCCCTTACAATACACTTGTGTCAATGTTTTTTTTCTTATTTTCAAAACCTCTTCCGGTAAAATCTTCAATTGCTCCTTCGTTTCACTTTCTATCTCTTCTATTTATTCAAAACGATACAGAGTATTGTCTTTAATTGAGGGAAGAGCTAATGGTACCTTGTATTGCTACGATATGGGTCGAATACAGAAATCGAGATTTCACTTTTCTGAACCCAAATGATCATTCAAAACGGTTTCTACTAACTCTTTCAATATTTCAGCAATTTCAGTAAGTTTTTGGACTTTTATTCAAAAATTTTGAAGCACCAATTCTTTGATGATTGTGTTGACGTGGGATTCATCATTTGATGTTGTTTGTACTTAGTCTAGTCGGAAATACTGATACAAAGAAAAGCTTACGATAAATAAAAACACGCTGATATATTCTGTCCATCTCAAGGTCTGCGTTGAAGCAAATGGTGGTCATTTTGAACAAAACTTTTTATTATACGTATCTGAATGTTTGAGGAATAAAATTTATAAATTCGTTTTTTAAAATAGCAGTGCGTTTTCATTTGGCGTAAGTTTTTCGTTGAATCAATATTTATGCCTAAAAGAGTCCCATGGTCAATGCTTTCTCAATACTCTGTAAACAATTTTTGTCACTCATTACCTCTTGTTTTCGAAAGATCTTACTCACAAGAGACCTTTTGCAACATTTTCAACACTTCCATATATCAGAAATGTCAAAATCTAATGGAATTGCGTTGTTGTCAACATTTATTGCCTAAATTTGAAAAAAGCTTAGCAATGCGAACTTCTAGTGAACTTTACGCGGGAAAATAGAAAATTGTCCGCTCCGAAAGACATTTATTATTGTACGGCTAGGGTAAATCTTTATTTCGATTGCGAGAATAAAACTTTCATTTCGATTGAAATGGATGCCAAAAGAATCAGTTTTGAGATAAACGAAGAAAATATTAAGTACCTGTTAATAGAAAATAAAAATCGATCTTTCCGCTGACATAAAACCACACTACTGAAAGCACTAATATGGAAACAGTTTAAAAGCTCATCTTGCTTTGAAACACAATCATATCACTAGGATTCTACTTTCTGCACTTTAAAGGTTTTCAAATAAGATCGAACAAAATGATCACTTGATTGGAACCTAGTAGATCTATCAACTAATAACTGAATTTTGTTAAAAATTGTCGGTCAACAAAAGAGTTAGAACTATCATTAAACATTAAAAAAAAAAAACATTCTCATAATTCAAAAATCGTGTTTTTCAGATATGTAAAAGTAATGCCCGGCTACTATGTTTTAAAAACTTCAAAATGTCACTGTTATTCTTTGTTTTAATCTTATTTCGACGAAATATTGACTTTTGTAAATAATTTTTCTTTGACATAAAATAACTTTCAGCACAGTTTTTTTTTTGCATTTCCAACTTTAAGCATAAATCACACCTCAACTCAAACAGAAATGTAACGCCTTTCGAATAAAATGACACGTCTATATTTAACATTCCAAACACTACACCCTGTTTTCCAGTAGTGACAGTTTGTACACTATTACCTCACCCAATATTTAAATTCTTCAATTAAATAATAACTCGTGCATTTCGTTTTGGTTACTTAACATTTATTTTTTAACTAAACAAGTTATTTGGCATCGAGTGGCCTAGCCACAAGAAATCGTGAGTATCTTGGCCCAAAAGGAGCTATGTTTGCCTACATTGTCAATTCAAATCATAACATCACACAACATTTCGTCATGTAACATCTCTGAAGTCCGTGATCAAAATCAACAATTCCACTAAAACTTGGTCAAGCTTATATTACAATTTTCTTTCTTTTTTTTTTTAAGTTTGCCAAAGATCAAATACAAACGTACGTGTAGATATCCTTAAGCGTTAGAGCGAGCTCAAAATGACAACTAAACCATCATCGCAATAAAAACCGATTACGAAAAATGAACGCGCGTTCCAAGAGATGAGATATTCATCATTAAGATGGCTACCGTATAAAGTTGACAGATAGATATATATTCCTCCCGCATAAGTAACAAAACAAAAAACGCCACTGACGACTGGAATATTGATTAGGCGTTAACTCAAGACTAGGTAAGGTATGTATGTCCAGGCGCAGAGCACTGATAGCCAAAGGGATTGGCGCACAATTAAGTTGACAACAAGTAATATCTAGCCGTGCCAAATTTGGGCACTTGAGTGTTTTTTTTTTTTGTTTGTGTAAAGTTACGTCAACTTTCACTAAAAGGTGTGTGAACATCGTCTGTCATTATTGTTGGATTGTCTCTCACTCGTCGTCGCTTTTACACGCGCACGCGTTAATAGCGTGAATGCATCTTGCATGCATATGGAATGGATATAAGTATAACTTTGACAGGTGATTTGGTGAAAAGCACCTGTGTGTCTAACTAATTTGAGTTTCCCTTTTGTTTGGCTTTGGACGACCGACGCGACGATGTAACCAGTAACAACATCATGATGACAACGAGCGACGACGCAACAGCACCGACTGTGACTTCATACGACGCCATTAAACTTCAAACGAAAGAGACAGTGAATTATAGAAAATAACTGAAAGCGCAAATGCGGGCGAATGTTAATTAAAAGTGGAAATTATTGTTGCCATGCGCGTTGTGTGAGGTAAATTACTTCACATTTTCTTGAGGAATGTTTTGATTTATGTCCAAATATTTTAATTTAATAAAGGTGCGTTTGAATGAAAACAGTGTGAATGTCAATAAGACAGATGTCATTTTTTGACTTAACATTTTAGAAAAAATTCGGTGAAATTCTTGAATCATGACAATTTCAACATGTGACGAATGATGGATTCGAAGTGATTTCTTGACATTTTTATTTTACAAGAAATGTCAAAAATGATTTTCGATTCCCTCTTTATCTTACTCATCATTCTGTAATTGATGCAAATACAAACATTTTTCGATAAACGACCAGAATGTCATTTATTTTTGGATGGATTCGGAGTGATTTATTAACGGTTTTAATATTGTAGAATTGTCAAAACTGGCACTTTCTTCTGCAACCTTCTCATTGAATTCTATAAAAAAAAAATAAATGTCATTAACTTCCGATGAAAGAGTTGCATATGAATTCGTAGTGATTGCTTGAGATTTGTATTATATGAGAAATGTCAAAATTGTCAATTGAAGCATTTTCGATAAACGAATCAACTGTCACTCATTTCCGATGAAGGGCTTGCGGGTGGTTTCGGAGTGATTTCTTCACATTTGTGTCAAAACTGACAATTGATTCCCTCTGCAACAAATTCAAGGAATTCTGTAAGAAAAATCGCGTTTTCGATAAGCGAATCAAATGTTATTAATTTCTAATTATTGAGTTTCGGGTAGATTCGTAGTGATTTGATGAGGAAGTAAGAAGGTAAGTTAATAATTCATTTGTTTGTATTCATTAGTGTACAATTGTATGAATTTAATAGCTATGGCTAAGCCGTCTGCCTGGTTAGCAAATTACTAAAAATCTATTGGAATTATTATAAAAATTAAATGAATTCTATCATTAAGCATTCTTTACTTGTATGCTTAACGTTTTCCATTAATTGCTTAACTCATTAAGAATTTGGAGAGTCTCTTGTATAGTAAATGAATGTTTTCCAAAGAAATTTAGCCTTTAGCGTGATTTGATGATATTTGTGATGTAGCAGAAACATTTGGCTTTTTCAGCAACATATTCATCTAATTCTGTAATAAGAATCGTATTTTCGATGTACTAACCAAATGTCATACATTTCCGATGAATGAGTTGTGGACGGATATCTTGACATTGTGTTATAGCAGAAACGTCAAAATTAACATTTGATTCTCTCCGCCATCGGGTTCTGTAATCGATTAACGAAGCAAATGACAGTTTTTCCCACGAAAAATATCGAAAACGATTACCATCTGTATACTCTTTATCCTTCCGCCCAATCAAGCAAAGCAGGAAATAATATTCAAATAAGTTAAAATAAAAATAAGCTCAAAGATATGCAAAACAAAAAATCAAAATACAAATAGATTATCATTTTTTGCAATCAGCAAAACTTTTAATCAACTAAGCAGCCTTAACTCCTACATAAAGTCGGTGCTGTCGAAATCTTTTGCAAAGTCCTGGCCCCATGCAAAAATCCTTACTGAGGATGGTGCTTCGTGCAATGTGCATTTCTTATAAATATATATAAATATTATATATATCCCACTTCAGGAACAGGAAGACACTGAACAATGCCCCAGAAGGCTCAGGTAAACAGCTGCATAATAATCCCTTTGGATTTCATGAAAGAAGCAATGAATGAAATGAATGAATGGAATACCTGACCCGGTTTCGAACTGAACTCCATTTTTTTCGCTCACTCTTATGTGAAGAGGAAGATGGAAGTGGCTTGAGGCATCACTCACTAAAAGACTATAAAGTCCTGAACGAACTATAACAAACAACAGTGTGGAACGAAAAATCGTTATCACATTGTCAGGGCGCGTACTCCTCGTATACCATATATTTCAACCGCGCGCCGCGCGAGCCGTTTGCTGCTGCTTCTACTGGGAATAACCCATTCGAGGCCCATACACCATATAATTTATTTTAATCGATAAAAGGGCCTGGAAGCAAAAAGGAAGCCGGTAACTAAGTTTCATTTGTATCCTGGCACTAGGTGAGCTATTTATAGTTTGTTTCAACATTCAGGTCATTCGCCTGTTCTTTTTTCTTCACTTATTTTTCTTTAATGTTTACCCAAAACCTCAGAAGGTATAAAAAGTATAATGAGAGTGGGTGCAATAGGAACGAAGAATCAATGAAAAACCAACAGAAAAAAAATAAGGGAAACCCAAGAAAAGAAGGGGTGGTTAGTCATGTGGAAAGTGGTTATGAGTTGGACGTTTTCAAAACAACGAATCGAACGAACCCAAAGAAACAGGTGAAAATGAAGGTAGGTGATGGTTGTTGCCGTTGCCTTTGCTTTTGCCGGTAAGAAAAAACATGGTTATATGGTCACTGGTCAGAGTCTCAATGTAACAAGGTATATCTATTTAAATATGTTATGTCTTTCTTTTTCTTATGTTGTGGTTTCAGGAACTGTTGACAAAAACATAAAACCAAAACAAATACAAAATATTTCATTTTCAACCCGATTGAGGATGCAGTGAAGCCATACCTTTGGTCTTCCTCATCATCCATCGTAGTTGTTGCGTCGCGTCGTCGATTGATTCATAGCTGCACTGAGAAATTTGAAACAGTAAATTTATTATGACAGATTGTATTCATAAGCTGTCAGTGTCATTGATAGACACATTTAACCACCAATAAAATGCTAACGTCACTTACATTTATAAAATAAATTAATTTTAACCGCCAATCATTTGAAAAAGAGATTTTATTTTTATGAATTGATAAGGTTTTTGATTTACAACGAACAAGGAAGTAGGGGAATAAATAAAAGGGCACTCATAAAAAAAACTTACATTTTTCTAAATGTTTCCATATTTGTGCTCAATTTAAACTTTAGATTTAATTCCTTTCCCATCGAATGCTTTCCTTTGAAACAAGTGTCCTTCGATAACAAATATTTTTCGATAACAAATAATTCCTAGGGAAATATTTGTAAGCATTATTTAAGTTCCCAAAAGAGGGTCTCAAGAATCTTACTTAATTTTAGTAACAAAAAATTCGTAAAATTGAGCTTGCGACCAAACAAATTCGTCTAAATGGTTTTAGAAAATTTGAGACAGTAATTTGGGAAAAAAAAAACCGAAAAAGCTTAATTTTGGTGGTGACCTTCAATTGTCTGTCCTTTATACTACTTAAAAAGTACTTTTATTTTGGACCGTAGCAAAAATGTTAGAGGCGGGGAGAAAAAGGGTCGAAAGTTAATTCTGGAAAATATTTTTGTAATACGAAACCAAGTTTCAAAGTGGTACCGCTAGGAAAACCCAAAAATCTTGAAAAAATATGTTTCTGCATTTTGTTTAATAACTGCCAAGAAGTTTATTTTTCACAAAATGATCATTGTCCAATTATTATGATACAGGGATTATATTAAAAGTTGTTTAGAGGAAAGCAAAAAAGATTATGAGCATTATATTATTAAAAAAAAAAAACAAAGGTATTAAAAAACCTGAGAAAAAGTCTGGGTCTTCTTTTTCCCATCTTGACAAAAAAATGAAGTTTCAATGTGTATCTTAAACTTATGTCAAAAAACATATGGATTTCGAAAAATTGGTAAAAATTTAGGTGTACTTGATCCCCCCTCTAAATTTTTTGCTCCGGTCCAAAACATAATGACTTTTTAGAGCGTTTTGAGGACGTTCATTATTTTTTGCATTTTTTCTTAAGTAAGGTAATTTCTTTATCTGATTTTCCTTGGCTATAAGGCAAGGCTGTGCTTTTGGCACTTTATTCTTTTCTATTTTACTGCAAAAATTAAGAACACATCTGCCAGCAAGGATATATGTAGATAAAACCTAACGATCTTACTATAAAATAAGTCTGCTGTTTTTAAGTCTACTGTTTCCAAAGTATTAGAAAAATAAAATTTCCAAGTTTTAACGTTCAAGGAGGGAATTCAGAATTTTTTCTGTTTAAATGAGTAAATTAGTTTAAAAATACTTTTTATAACACCCACTCTTCATAAAGTTCTCCAAAGATTTAAGAAAATTCAAAGAGCAGTCGTCTTGGTAAAACAATTACCAGTTGTTAAAAAATTCAAACAAAATGTTTTGCGATTAATTCTTTACTGTCTTTTAATATATATATACATCAACAAGTAATATATTCGTCTATTTACCCTAGAAACTTAAAATTGTAACAACTTTCAGCTGGATCTGTTTTTTATTGATGTATTCACCACACTATACTCTGTCCAACAAAAATAGTCAGTACACGTCTTATGGGAGAGCTTTTTTCTTGCAAATGGTGCCAGTCAGTGGTTTTATTCCCTTTTTACCTACTGAAAAAGAAAATTCAACCACTGACTTACACATAAATTGTTGTTGTAATTACGCTTCGACGAGCGTACATCCCCACAACCTTTACCATGCGCAGCCAAAGCCACACTGACACTGGTAAATAATGTGTTCACAAACAACCCTCTTCGTATGTATTGAAAATAAGCAGATTGTTATTAGAGTTACCATTTCCACGTTAATGCAAATCATGGTGGATTTTTCTTTGGATTTTGTTTGGGAGCTTTCAGAATGTGTGCTTTTTTAAAAGTTTTTGAGAACAAATATGGGAATGGTGTTGTCGCTTGCTGTTTTTCGGTAAGTGAAGTTTATTTATTATTCTTCGTAAATTAACCCTTTGTTCCCGGAGTTGTCAACTTTTTCAAATATTTGTATAAAAACTTAAAATTTATATAGAATGTGTATAATGAATAATGCATTTAAATAAAAAAAAAATAATATTCACTAAAAATTAAAAAAAAAAACAGTAGGAATATAAAGAAAAAATATAGAGTATTTTGTTTAATTGCGAAACCACTAGGAAGCAAAGGGTTGAGTTTAAACGAGAATTATTTATAATACATGGTGTAGTTATAGATGGTGAAAAATAGTGATTTTGTTCATAAAAAAAATATTCTTTGAAAAAGTGTTTATTTATACGGTGTTTTATAATCAGTGCCAAAAAAAGAACTGCTTTTATTTTATTATAAATCTGTGCTGTGTTGTTTATAAATTGTGTATTTGTGAATATTGTGTGATACAGAATCGAAAATTTTCATTATTTTTTCATAATTGAATTTATGTTACTCTTAGTTTTCACAAATTGGTTTTTGAATTCGGGATTATGTACATAATTTATAAATTTTCTTAAACGGAATTTATTTTTAACTTTCAATTTAAAATCAAAAGTTGGTATCCCTACTAATATTTATCAGAGCTTTTTCGAAATTTATAATGGGCACTACGGAAACCCTGTAATATTTGCTCTCTCTCACAGCTTAACGAGATTTCACTTCAGTCAGAGTGAGAGGTAAACGTCCTATCTTCTCTGTACTGACTATTTTTGTTGGACAGAGTATAGTGTCAAAAATAACCTCAATAGAGAATTCAACAAATATTTTAAGGTCTTACACCACCCAACAACTTTCGAAAAATCGATGATTAAAATAAATATTCTCATTATGATTAAAAAGTTACAAGAGTTGTTAGTCCCGCAGTGGCACCTTGAAAAAAAGCAGACGTTAATCGCAAAAACGCAGCACAGCCTTCATTATGAAATAAATTGCTTCAACAAAATTGTTGTAAGGAAATCCAAATAGCCTACTTTTTGGCCTCTTCCCTAATAAAAATTCAATGTATTGACTTCTTATAATAACCGAACTTGAAAGATAAAGTTAAATTTAAATTTTACTTAATTTTCTCGGTCTTGCATCGTTTATTTGATAGTTTGAAATAACAGTCTCAAATCCTTACAAAATAATTCCCTGCTATATACTTAAACGTCCTTTATTGCATCCAGCAAAATGTAAGTTTAAGCTTTTTGTTATTTAATTTAAACCTGGAAATTGTTAAATTAACACTGTATCATTTTAAATAAATGTGAGTTTCGATTGAACACAAAATATTGGGTCAATTTATGTAGCATCTGTTTTTTAACAGATTTTGTAAAAATAGCAGATCTAAATCAAATGCTCTTCAGTTCTAGAGCCCTAAACAGATGAATTTCATACAAAATCTGTTATGTTGTGTTTCTCACAGAACTTACTCCGACTGATAAAGGGTTTTTATTCCTAAAGTTACTTAAAACTTTGAATTTAATTCGTGAACGCACCCTTTCACTGATCAAGGAATTGTCACCGCAAATTAATCAATAAACTCAACCTTTTTATCATAGTAAAGTACCTACACGAACGAGCAAATAAACAAATTTTCTAATAAAATTCGGATTCGGTGACAACCACTTTTTAGAGTTAGAGTGTTTACTCCAATTTTCAGTCGTAATTCTCGCTCTATCTGAATGGCTTAATGGGTTTGTCAAGATGTCAAATATGTGATATTGGTTGGTTTGCATGCCCGTGGCGTTATTGGGCTATATTCTTTCATCGGTAATAACGATCTTCACGTTACTGTGAATAGCCAGCGTTACCGCGTCATGATTACCAATTATTTTTGAGCCGAATTGACGGATATGAACTTGGAGGACATGTAGTTTCGTAAGAATGATGCCACAGAACAAACGTCACAATTGATTATTGAAGAGTAAGTTTGATGAGTGTGCGATATCTCAAGAAATAGGCCAGTCGATTTAACGCCTCTGGACTGTTTTCTTTGGGGCTACGTTAAGTACAAGGAATCTACCCCTGCAAACGTGTTCGCGGTGGCCATATGCAAAGTTGAGTTCCATTTATAAATGTTCTGATAATACTTCAAGTCGATTATACACTTTTTGAAATGTCTCTTATGGTTTGTGTTTGGTAGTCAAGCCTTATTGGAAAACCCGATAGTAAAAATTTGTTCTACAAGTGTTAAAACGATCTTCAGATTCCTTTGTAGTTTGTGGTACTTAAACTTTGGTTCGTTCATACAACTAATCTAAAACCCTTACAAAGCTAAATCGAATCATAGACAAAGTTAATTATTTTCAGTGTAAATTTGTTGTCATAGTTCAGATTTCCTTGTTCAAAAAATAACAATAATAATAATAATAAATAACGGACTGCAGCAATGCTATCAATATCTTCTATGGATCCCTATGTACATTGTACACCTAACTGTAATTGGATATTTCTGCTTTGACATAAGAGAAAAGATATAAAGAAAGAAGTGCAAAAAAACATAAATTTCATTGCTCTTGCGTGTTTCTTTCTAAAGTGGAAGTGGTTGTTATGCCATTTTTGTTTTTGTTGTTGTTGCTGTTTTTTGAATTTCTTGTGATTTCTTAGGAATAATTTTCTTTTTCCTGTTTTTGAATTATTTAAGCCTTTTTCCCCCTCTCTATGTATTCGTACGACGACGAGTGTTAGGGTAGAGAGATATGTATATAAGCCACTTGTATCTATGACCTGAATATATGAAGTTGAAAACACTTTGTTTTGTTTTTCTATTTTACTTTTTTATTTTTGAAAGAATGGTTCTTCTTATATAAGGTACCTACAAAATGTATGAATGGTAAAAAAAAAGTATGCAAACATTTGCTATCCCAACAACGATGGGATGTCTGTCTCTGACATGGAAAGGGAATGAAGTTATACAAACGGTGTTCACTGTGTAGTTCCACATTTATAGCTTGAAGCTGGGAACAAGTGCTTTTTCTTTTTTTGGGTTGCCTTCAATTTAATTTTGTTTTTCTAAATGTCCTAGATTTTGCAAAATAACAGACAAAAAATAAAACATACGAAGAATTTTTAAAGTTCATGTTTTTCTTCTTAATTGAGAAAAAGTGTGTGTCCTCAACATACTTTTTTATGCTATTTAAAAGGAAATAAGATCCTTCACACTACGGATAAAGGTGAATAAGTTTATGTTGATATTTTAAGATTCTTGAACAATTTCCCTCTGCAAGTGTTTAACTTCTATTGATACAACGTCTGCTATAAACTTAAGAGATAGGATAACGCTGGGAGGTAAAAAAAAGACTCTCAAGGTTTTGAATTTCTTAAGATGTGCAAATAACTTTTAAGCTATAAATAGTCATTTAGATCATTTTTAAAGTCAAGAAGATTACCATCTTTGTATCTATCAAATTACCCTACATAAGAGGATACCTTATTAGTTAGTTATGAATTATGATTAAAGTAAGAAATAAATAAAGTAGTTTTAACCGAAAATTACATTTTTTAAGTCTTATGATATGGTAGGCTTTAAAACCACAGCTCCAGCTTGATGAACAAATAAATCTGTAATTATTGCTCTATAGCGGTCACCATTGACTTTAACCTTCTGGCCAGCTTCGTTTTTAAAGAAGTATACGGACCAATTATTCCACAAACCTATAGAGCACACGAAACAGTCAGTTTTTGTAGATGTAACGGCAGTGTTGTTTATTGACGTATTCAACCAAAAGATAGCTAAATCGCTAAACATCAACAATATAATATTGTTGCGAATCTATGCCTTAGTTATAGCTATCATTGAAATCGATCGGGACAATTTTTTGAATCGATATTTGACGGTGTTTTCCTTTGATTAGAAATGAAAATTATATACTGATCGATCGGAAATCACACAAAGAATTTTTGTTTGAGAAAAAAAAAGTGTAATTGCGCATTTATTTTTCTCTAAAAATGTATTTTTCTATTTTCCGGATGAAAATTAATTTTCCTGAACAGCTGGTACTTTTATGTTAAAAAGTGAAAAGAATCGTTCCACTGATTTGTGTTCCAATTTCACACAATTCCAATCACAGATTTCTGTCAGTAAACATGTTTCGGTGGATTTAAATCAGGAAATTTTTTTTCAATGACACACATTTTTACGGATAGCTATAAACGACCTGTCAAAAAAATTCCAATGTTCGTTTTCAATAATGAAAATGATACCTATAACTGGCGCCTTAATATTTCATCCTTTAAATTCAGTTCTTGAAATACCAAACCAAACTTAAAATAAATCACTGACAACTGAAAACATGGCCACAACTTAAAATTGTGCTGTCAACATATAGTTATATACCTCTAAAAAAACGCCCTTTAAATGGGACCAGCTTTTTTAACATCACAATTAAAAAAATATAAACCAACTTTTGTAGTTCCAGTGACGTGAGGGTTAGTGCGGAGGACTGTCACGCCAGATGTCTTGGGTTCAATCCATGTCTGTGCTACCTAAAGCTTTTTTCAAAAACACTGCCCCTCGCACACCGGAATGGCTAAGAATTTTAATTCACTAGGGCCTGGTTCTGCAGGAGCTTTTGTGCCAACTTAAATATTTGTATTTATTTATAAACTAACTCTTGTCATATCAGATATCTCTTTCTTGCTTACAACCGACTTGGATTATTACAACTGATTTTCTCATGAAATAAGATAATTCTATATGGTCCCTTGGATTCCAAAATCAGCTCCTTAACCTAAATATAAATTTTACAAAATTCATAAATGTATCATTTTTCTATCTTTGTAACTCAACAAAATGTCTGAACTGACATAAAAATCCCAAACCTCTGGAAATGGAACATCTAAAAAAAAAACACCACCACCTAACTCAACATGTTTAATTCTTCCCTTTTTTCTTCTCTAACTAATTCCAATTAATTTTTAACACGAAACATTCAAAAACACAAATTGAGTCATTTGCTATTTTCTTTTTGGAGAAATCATTAAGGTCAACGACTCATATCGTCGTCATTCTCATCATCAAACAAAATTGCAAAATTAATTTCACCAAAAATTGCCCATCATGTTATATGCTTCAATTCCCCATGGTACCTTAAACCTACGAGTACATATACCCTACCTTCCGGCTAGAGTGCATGATGATGATGACGACGACGATGATGGTGGTATGATTGAAGTGAAGAAATGAAAAAAAATCGATACTTCCAATTAAATCCTTCCCATCAGTTTTAACTTGCTACTGCATAAACCCTTTCCTCCTGGTACAACAACAACAACTGAAATATGTACAGTACATAAACCCCCATGACATAACTTTTCACCCTGTTTCTGTTTTTTTTTTTTTTTTTTTTACACTCTCATGAATAATGGTTGGGTTTAATAGCAACTCATGTACATAAGTTGATTTTCGAGAGCTGAAATTATTAGCTTCGAGCAATTTTTTTTTCAGCGTAATTACTTCGAAATTCTGTTCACCATCGCCTGCCGCTTGGTGTATTAAAGTGGATTTTGAAGTTCTTGTTAAATTAATTTACGGTGTAGAATAAACAAGGTAAAAAAATGGGAATTATGTTCCATTGACATCACCATCATCTACTTTTAATCATTATATTTTGGCTTCGAATTTTTAAATACGATATGATTTTTATCGGAGCTGAAGTTAGGGAATTTTAAGAACAAAGGATGAATTAAATTCTTTTTTGGTATATGAAATTTTTTTTGATAAAACATAATTAGTTAATCTATGTTTATGGAACAGACTTGGTCACTAAGTGGACAAGCCTACCTAATTGTCTCCATCACCATCAGCCTTCTTTTGAGAGTTGTGGACGACTTTTTCGGTTTTGTTAAAATTGAAATATTGGAACGGCTTTGTTGAACGGACTAGATCACTAAGTGGACAAACTCACCTAATTGTCTCTTTCCTCCCAAGTCTTCTTCTGCGAGTTTTTTACGATTTTTGGGTTTTGATGTAAATGCTTTCAGAAAAAAATATCGCAGTAGTAGTTTGTTGCCAAGACTTGATATCTCAGTGGACAACCTAATAGTCTCCATAACTCCAATTCTTTTTTTGGGAGTCGTGAACGACTTTTTGGATTTTGTTTAAATTTCTATTAGAACCAAATTTGGAGCTGATTAATTTGTCGAACAGAGTTATTCACTCAGTGAACAAACCTTCATAATTGTCTTCATCCTTCTATGTTTTCTTATATGAGTTCTGGACAGTTTGTCCATCAAATTTGATTATTAAGTGCACAAACTAACCTAATAGACTATTTTGTGTGCAAGTTGTGGACGACTTTTTCGGTGTTTGTAAAAAATATTAGAACGGCTAGATCACTAGGTAGACAAACCAACCTTATCCTCCCAAGTCTTGTTTTGCGAGTTGTGGATGACTTTTTCAATTTTGCTTGCAATTGGAAGACATATTGGAACAGCTCAATGTTTGTTGAATAGACTTGATCACTAAGTGGACCAATCAATCTAATAGTCTCCATCCTCCCAAATCTTATTTTGCGAGTTGTGTATGACTTTTTCAGTAAAAGAAATATTGGTTCAAGTAGAAAAAATCACGTAGAAGTTTTCTATTTTTCTATTATGGTTTTTACTACAATCAGCCAATAAATTTGTTTTTATTATGTTATTTTTAATAACTCCTTTAAAAGTAAGAAGGATTTTTTCGACGATTTTTTGTTAAAATGGCACATTTCTAAATTTTAAAATTAAAAACCAGCCCGGAAAATTGTGATATAATTGTTAATAACAAATGGCATAATTAATGTAAGAAACTCTACGAGAATGATTTTTTTAAGATATGTTTAAAGTTTGAAGTCACTCGGCTGTCTAAGTTATGAGTCTGGTCAACTTTAAAAATGTGATATCGAGATAAAAGTGTATTAAGTTTTGAGTAGTAGCAAATCTGAAATAATTTTGCAATAAATTCAATACTAAAATTCGAAAATCTGCCATAATCTGCTTTCCGCAATTTCGCGAAATAAAAAATATAACCGATTTTTCGAAAATATGAAGGCTTTAATGAAAAACTGTCATAAAGAAGAATTTTTCAAAGAAATCAGGTCCATCTCACAGCTGATATAAAATTCCTTCTGGCACAATGTGCCTATAAATCAAAGTGTCTTAGTTCTGACCCCCATCGAGCTATATTCCGTGAAAAAACGTAATAAATTTCAATTCATCCAAAACACAGGTTATAATATATTTCGTGTAATGTGGAAGGGTAATTTGTATTCCCCCATCATTTTTTCAGTGTGTGGATCAATTAATCAATAAATTGTTTTATTTTTGTCAGTGATTATCTGTCCATGATCCTATTTTCTCGTTTTCAGCAAATTTTCACGCTAGCTCACCCTTCAATATTCCGAAAATAGATTCAAACAAAGACCCATATCACCAGCCGACACACATTCCTCGTTCCAATAAACATGCCTTTTGTTTTCCCTCTGCGGATCACAGAAGCCGTAGTCGTAGTATGTAGTCGGTCTTTCCATCATATACAATTTTCAATTGACCAATCAATCAGTGATGGACCAGTCTGAGAACCTATTAATTCCTGAGATTGTAGGTCGCCGCTGCTGGCTGCCTTTCTGCCTTAGTATTCCATTGTTCGCACAGTATTTCGAGTCAAAAACTGCATTCCAATCATTCTTACTTCTTCAAAATCCCCAATTCACCCTTCATTCTTTTGTCTGAATTGGATTTCACAAGCACCAAAACCCAACCCAATCCAACTTATGCTATGTGAATGAAGGAAATACGTACATTTGAGAGAGTAATTAATTAAAGTATTTCGTTCCCCCTTTCTTTTCTTTTTTTATGGCGTATTTAGAGCTTGAAGTTGATTCAGGAATCTTAAGCGTTGTGTGCACGCGGGTGGGTGTTGTGCAAAAACAAAAAGAAAAAGAAAACACACCAAAAAATCAACAACAAACTCGAGGGTCAGGGTTATCCGCTGCAATCACGCAAAATACAAGCCAAACGAAGATACACGGAGTCCCACAAGGTTCAACTGGTGGTTGAAGTTTATTTTCCATAAAAATAAAAGTTTTTTTCTTTTTGTTTGAATTTTATTTTATTGACAAATTAGTTTCATTAACATAACAAACTTGTTTTTCTTCTTCTTTTATAGATGCACATAAACACGCCTAGAATTTCGGAGACTTATAGTCTACACAAAAAAGTTCGTAGTAAATGAATTTGATGTGTCACAAATGACACTTTCAACACTTTAGGGTGTTTCATATATAGACACAAGATACATATATGTATGTACGTTAAGTTTATATATGACCGCCCGTATCGTATCGTATCGAGTCTTAAAAAATTGATTGCTGTGAAAAAGTTATGTGACATTTATTACGCCAATATCGCGATCGATCGCTTTGACACTCACAATGACAGTATTGTTTTTGTTTTTGTGCGCTGATGGCGTTGGTGCCGTGCATTTTGAAGGAGAAAAGACTTCAACTAGTAGATTGACGTTTCATCTTGTAATGTTTGTCGTTATAATGTCGTGTCGTGACAGTTGGGAATTAATCGGTGAGTGAGAGTAAACCATCAAACTCACAAAAATAAAAAGTGAAGCAAGAGATGAACGACTGTGATAATTAGACAATGGAATTGAGCCATTACTGTGCAGAGCACATGCGGTTCACCAATCGCACCAACTACTGATGAAAACAACAATAATGATGATGATGATGAAAATGAAGAGAAAAAAAGTGATAGCGTGTGAGATTTTTATGACTCGTTTGATGAAAGGGAAAACTTGTAATAAAGTAATTAGTAGTAAGTGCTATGTACTTCTTGATGAAGATCAGTTTGGTTTTATTTCTTAAATAGCTTTCTTAATCTAAGTCGTAATAATTTATCAGTGAAGCTTGATTTGGTGATTTGTTTTTTTTTTGATTTTTTGTAAAGGTTCACTTTTTAACTAAAAACGATCTTATAAAGGGAAAGTTGTTTGATCTATAAATTTAAAATGTAACGCTTATGATGCTTATACATATCTACAAAAATGCCATTAGATAAATTCAGTTTTTTATGAGATTTATACCTTTTTTATTAAAAAAAAATAAAGAAATTTCACTAAAAAAGAGAGCGATCAAAGTGCATAAAATATAAAATACATTTTGGACCGTTTTTTTAGAAGGTAAAATTTTTGTGGAGACTCATTAGCATAGACTTTGAAAATAATTCATTCTTAATAAGAGAATTAGTTCCGGGCGTAATGACTACTGGGTTTTGAAAATCTGTTATTTTTATGTCGTTAATCATAATAAATTATTTTGTTTTCGGAATTTTGTAAGAAGAATTAACTTCCCACGCTCATAATTACATAGCCTTGTCCTATTTCAGCAAGACTTATAATTTGGGCTTAGGAGTTTATCACTTTGTTTTGGTATACGAATGCGAAAGAGGAATTATATCTAAAAAAAAAAAAGAAGCAAACACTATTTTGTCGTCTAGGAAAGTATTAGCGACTGTTAGGCATTGAGCCATGAAGTAATCCTACACAAAACGGAAAAACCATCACAGGGACATACCACACTTTTAAAACCCGACAATTTGAAATCCAAAATTGTAGAAAAGTGGTCACATTTGCAAAAAAAAGAAAATCCTGATTCTCAAATGGGCTTTTAAATACTTGACTATCACCAGACGAGTCAGAAGCGACTTTTTGCTGTTGCTTCATCGTTCATCTAAAAACTGAGTTTGAAAGACTAAGATTTTACCAAAAATAAAGATGCAATAAATTTCATGAACAATAATTTTGCTGAAAGAAATGTGAAGTTCAAATTTGGCAGGTTAAAGAGATGGTTGCATAATTGAAAAAAAAATTCTTGTAAAGGGGTTTCCGATTAGATTATTCATTTTAGGGAGCTGGCACTTTTAAAGCTCTTAACAATTGACAAGTAAAAAGTAAAAATAAATAAATTGGGTGGCGCAACAGTCCGTTTGAGAACTAGGGCCTAGTGACTGACATCTCTCAACCATTCCTATGTGCGAGTACTGTTGTCAGGGATGGAAAGGACCTACAGTTTTAAGCCGAATCCGAACGGCAAATTTGAGAAAGCACTTTTCATGATAAGAATTACTCTTGGAGAATTTGTCAATTCCTCGCAAGAGGCAGTACCCGTGAAAAAAACTTTAGGTGGCATAGGCAGGCATCGAACCCAAGACCTCTTGCATGACAGTACAACGCACTAACCATCATGCCACGGGTACTACCAAGTACCAAGTAAAAAGTACGCCATTACTAAACATTGAACAATACACAGTTCAAAAACGAATTGAAAGTGTTAAAATCTACTAAAAAACAAATTTTGGGCCGTTCGTCGTGAAACACCTTCCCCCACGGTAATAAGAAAACTGGTGGAGGAATTTAAGCTGTTAAAGACAATTTAGTAATGTGTTGAATCGAAACCTTCTACTTCGCTGTAGCCCGTAGTGTGGACGAAAACACAGGTTCGTCTATTCCTCGTCATCGTATTTTCATAAAACTTTAATTTTTAAAGGCTTTTAAAGTTCTGTTAACAAAAGAACTTAAACAAGTCGCTGATTGGGTCCTTAAAATGGTTCAAAATCATCCGAATTTTTGTCGAAAAATCATCTTCGGTGATATGGTTTGTTTTCACTTCGAAGTCTACATTAAGGACCTGTTGTAGCTGTTATCCGTTGTCATCATAGAACCAATTATTGCAATTGAAAATCTTTGTCAACAAAATTTCCCGGTTATTATCAATCGGAAATTTTTTGACAGAATAGAACCAGCTGTTCAGGAAAATGATTTTTCATCAGAAAAATAGAAAAATGTATTTTATCAAAAAATAAGTTTGCAACTAAACTTTTGTTTCTCAAAAAAATTTTTTGTCTGATTTCCAATAGATCAATAAATGGTTTGTATTCAATCAAAAGGAAACACAGTAAAATATTCTTTCCAAAAGTTTTCTTCATTGATTTCAATGATAGCAATCGGGTTCGGGTTTCTAATAGGGACTTGACAACTTTGAGTTTGATTTTTCACCGAACGAATTTGTCGAACTGTAAATGTCAATTTATTCAGTGAGCTCAACATTTTCATTAATGTAAAATAAACGTCTACTGCAAGTCGGTGACCGCAACTTTAAAAGCGTTAATTCAAATTTTTAGTCGTAATTCTAGTGATTAGTGGTAAGGCAATATCAAGTTTATTGCACGAATTCGAGTCCATATTTTTGCTGTGTGATTTTGCCGTGAAGTACCCGTGGCTTGATAGTTAGTGCACAAGACTGTCATGCTAAAGGTCTTGGATTCAATCCCTGCCTGTGCCACAGTTTTCTTCACGGGTACAGCCTTTTGCGAGGAATTGACAAATCCTTCAAAAGTAACAATTCTCGTCATTAAAAGTGATCAGAATTAGCCGTTTAGGTTCGTCATAAAACTGTAGGTCCCCTTCATCCTTGACATGATTCGCACATAGGAATATTTGAGATTTGGAAGTCAATAAGCCCTGTTTCTCTACTAGATTTACTTTGTCAGTAAAACAACGGTTTGATAGAAATTTCAAAAATATCGCCGCCGTTCAGGCTCAAGTAGCAAACGATCCAAATCAGTCAATTCCATTGCATTCTCAAGAATTGACCATTTTGAGTGAGGATTGTACATTACACCTATATAAGATCAAGCTGACTTAAAAATTGAAGCCAATGGACAATTTAAAGCAACGTACGTTCTCAGATGAAGTTCTACTTGAAAACCCCTTTTCTTTCAAGTTCTACTTGAAAAACCCTTTTCTTAAATTCAAAAAGCGGGTACTTAAAGCTTTTTTCCCAGCCATAATCTTCTTGACCTAGGGGACTATCTTAAAGAATGTGGCATAATGCCTCATGTTTCATTTGTAATTCGATTTTCAAGTTCTTTAATAGAAGAACTGCGTAGATCATTGAAAACCCTTAAATTAGAATTCTGTCAGCATTAAAAACGAAAATTTAGAGAAGGAGTTAAATAAAAGCCGCATGTTTTTTATTTTCTAAGAAAGTTTCATAAAGCCGTTTGTTTATTTAAATACTTGTTTACTTTTAGTCCCATTGATTGTTTAAGTCAAGTCTTGATTTACCTTTTTATTTATCTGGTTATAGGTGCCAGGGAAAATTATTACCATGATTATGTTCAGGCTCACTATAATACCTGTCTTTACAAAATTTCTTAACCAAATATATATGACGAACTAATTCATTTCGAAGAAATCATATAAATGAATGTAAGTCAGCAGCTGATTGCACCAAAACTCTTTGGTCTTTTATTGATTTTGGTATTCGTAAATAACAACATGATTTTCGTAAATAACAACATGAGACATAAATATTTCTTTTATTTGTTTTTTTTTTTCATTTCTTATCCAATAATTCGAATTGAATCAGCTATCGAAAGACTCACATAATAAGTTGCGACCTGTCCCAATTGATGTATTTTGCGCACCTAGGTATAGAAAGACTTACAATAAGCCACTTTTAAAACGATTTAATTTAACGATTAAGCCATGATTATCGAAAGTGAAAGTTAAATAATATTCAATCAATTTTATTGATTGGTTGTTTTGTTTGTTTGTTATTTGATGTATAATTGTTCGTTCATACCTTCGCTACATTGTATGATGGACATGTATAACATATACAACACATGAAAGATGCATGAAAGCAGCGCCAGCCAGCGGTGGTAAGACGAATAAATGTTAAAAATGTGTCTTGCTTTTAATTTAAAGCAATTCACATAAATACAAATTGTATATGACTTCTATTAAATAAATTGTAACAAAATAATTTATTGCTAGTAATAGCGCGCGTACAATTGCTCTTAATATCAAAATATAAACAAAAAGAGAAAACCCTAATCAATCTTTTTTTTAAAGCAAGTGTATATTTTTCTTTTTGTTTAAAAAAAAAGAAAACACAATTTATTAAAATAGACTTGAGTCTTTTTTGTGTTGCGGCTAAAATTAACACCTTCCGCTGTTGCGCAATGAAGCCAGAGCTACTGCCACTACTGCTGCTGCTGCAGCAAACATGATATGTAACTGTGATACAGTTGCAACAAATTTAATTATTTAATTAATCATTTTGGTTGTTGGTTGGTTGGTGTGTTGTACTCGTATAGTGCTATTATACTACTTAACTATTTGTCGGTAGAGACTTGATTGGATTGCGGCAATGAACAAGAGTAATGTAATGGAATTTATAATTCCACATACATTATCTGAGAAATTATGTTGCGCTACACGGAGAGCTGCATTTAAACAATAAAAATATATAACAACAACAACAAAAACAACAAAATATGTGGGAAATAGGTCAGGGAAGTAAATACCATTTTCATTTTGGTGCATTTTAATACTCAACATCCTATAGTTCAAAGATCAATATAGCTTTTGGGGGTTTCGATTTTGGTTTTGAAAGAAGACCGGCCGACCGCAGGAAAATCATATGAATAGCTTTTGTTTTGGAAATTTGATGAGTCTTGTTATAAGCCCTGCAGGAGAAGGTTCGGTTCGGATTATGATAAACTGAAAGTGTCATAGCTCGAACCTGATACTACTATTTTGTTGTCATTTGAGTATAAATCACTTTCGACGGACGGGGTCTGTGATAAGACTCATAATAGTACATATTGTTGGAAGTTCTTCTGAGATAAATTTAAGCTTCTTTAAATTTCACTGCATTAAGCACTTAATTTTAATAAGTCTTAGTATTAACTGTCTTTCATTTTATTACAAAACTCATCAATTATTAGGAGTCTTGAATAATAGCTGTCTTTCATATTAACATAGCACTAAAAATGGACACCTTAAAAAGGCGTCACTTTGAAAATTAAAAAAAAAACGAGTATTTTTTAAGTGAAATCAATTGATATTTATTTTTCTGTAAAGGGGAAACTATGCTATTAATAACAAAAATCTAAATCAGCCAAATAGCCACAACGGCAAAGGTTGCATTACATTATCCTTTTCATGAAATTGTACATGACCAATTCGCACATTTAGAGGATTTATGTTCTCGAAAACTTCGCGAATTTTCTGAAATAAATGTATTGAATCGATTGTGGATAATTGGCATATCCCTTAGCTTTTAAGATGCTTTTCAGTTCTTGTGTTTAATGAACTTAAAAAAGCCTTGATACCTAAGTCCTTATGCATAATACACTGTAATATCACTTGTGGAATGCTTAATTCCAAAGATTAGAGACGAATCGACGATATTTTCATTTTTGCGGGTAAGTATTTTTTGACGAAATCAAAAATGCAATATAAGCACTAACTGCTAACCAAAAATGTTTCTAAAATAAAAATTTAAAAAATGTTATGTATACAAATTCATTTAAAAAAAAACCGTTTACCAAATTTTCGAAAAAAAAAATGTATAAATTAAGGTTTTTGAGAAATTAGACGGCATTTAAACTTTTCAAGATACATTTATTTTGATGATATAGTCAATAGTGATATATTGTAATATATAGTGAACTGTCAATCAAATTCTTTCAAACATTTAAGTAAATCAAAAATAACGTAATTTTTCACAATACATATTAAAATATTGTCAAGTTATTATAGTCAAAATTTGTTCTTAAAGTATTCGAAATAAAAATTTTTTCGTAAAAAAAGCAAGTACTTTTTTTTAATCACAATACTTCTGTTTAACGGTTAAATAAATAAAATACAACTTAATTGAATTCCTTAGTATTATTTTTAAGTGAAATATTTAAAATACCGACCTAAATGTTTGCTACTGGAAATTAAGGTATAGATGGACTCGACTGGTCATATTTCGACATAAGTCATAAACGCCCATATTTGTTGGAAAATGACTATCAATTATTTGGTTGTGACAGCTTTTTAGCTATCAATTTGATTATCACCTTACATACATCAAATTCCTCACTTTTACTGTCCTCCAAAACATTGTTTTCAGGAAAAAACGAAGTTTGTTTCTGGTTCGAATTAGAAACATTGGTCTTAAAGTTCTGAACATAAAAATGGGAGGGAAAAACACATTCTCGATGTGCGATTTAAGAAAGAGTCTCTATACTTGACAGTACGCCAGAAATTGAGGTCAAAGGTAAACTGATGAGCATTCCTGGAAGTGGCAGTATTACGGCTGAATCGTTTAAGGGGTGGAATGCAACTGGATAATTCGACAGAACATTGTTTGTAAAAATATCGATGAAACAACGAAAGGCATGAAACATTGCGGCGGCGGTGTTCTAGCGATGAACATGTTTCGAATATAGTTCTATGGCCTAAATTTTTTTTGTTTTTGAAAGCCCTTTTTTGAATTATGTATATCCAAGAGATTTAAACTTGTTTTAAGGGCACCTGCCCAGAATAGAGAATTATATTCAAGCTTTGGACGGTCAGATTAGAATTGAATAAACTTATCATACGTTGCGGTTGAAGTTCCACATCCGAAGGTTCGAAGGACAAGGATGTGAATCTAGAAACGAATATACAAATCTGAGGGTACTGTCGTCAGCAAAACAGTTTAATGCATTAGAAGTGGCAGACAAGAGATCATTTATGAATATGAGGAAGAGAGTCGGAGACAAAACGGAGCCCTGAGGGACACCAGTATTTACTTTATGAATTTCGGACTGGAAACTATCTGATACAAATTGCTTTGAAAGGAAATTTCTAATCCAACGAAGAAGAGATCCATCAATACCAAAAGCACGCATTTTCGATAAAAGAGCTTGGTGCCAAACTCTTTCTACTTTCTCCAAAACGATGTAAAGATTTGTTCCACTGTTCGGTGAGATAAACTATGAGATCACCAGTGGACCTATTGCTACGAAAGCCATACTGTCGGTCATTAAAAAGCTTCCGTTCTTCAAGATATTTCTTAAGCTGATAATTAATCAGCGTTTCCATGACCTTGGAAAGAAGAGACGTGAGTGCTATTGGACGATAGTTAGAGGGAGAGGAGGATTCGCCTTTTATATGGACAGGCTGGACAAATGCTATTTTCCATCCGCTCGGAAAAAGACCTGTAGAGTAGGAAAGATGGAAATGTTTACGCAGTGGTTTTGCCAGCCAAGCTAGCACTTATTCAAATTTATTATTTTCACCAGCAAGGGAGTTGTAAGAATTAGCATACTCACATTATTGTTCACACGGTGCAATGCACAATTTTGAATTTACAAATTTTCAAATAAGTTGTTTGTTTAATATATTTAGTTTTGTTTATCAATCGTAATATCATAAATCGAGACATGAAAATTCAAAAAAGTCAATAATTTTAAAAGTCTGGATTCTTAAGCATCTTGCACATGAGCTACGAACTACGAACTGCGAACTGTGGATGTTCGCATATTTTGACTTTTCTTTCACATAAGCTTTATTTCTACTCGCAGACAGCGGCGAACTGTCAATTTATAATTACCCTTTTCTCCATATTTTCCTTGGCCATGATCTTTCACACAAAAACAAAACAAGAGTGGTATAATTTTGAGGTTAAGTTGAGCGCGAACAATTTATTCGTTGCAGTGTGGATGGTATGTGGTAGTTGGTAGCAACCACACTGGAATTCGTTACTAACAAATTGTTTTTACAAAATTGTCTTGTTTTATAGAACAAAATGCAAATTTAATTATCCTAACATTATTGTCAATTGGTTTTTTATAATTTAAATGTGTTTTTGTTTGGAATTGACGTTTTGAAATGTGTAAAATCACTTTTGTTCGTCCATTCGTTTTTCGCTCTCATGTGCAAGGCCCTTTATCGAACAATTTTTTTTGATCTTTCTGCAATTTCTGTAAACCCAAGAAAATTTAGAGAAAAAATGCCAGAATATAAGAAGATTGACGGAAATGTTTCTGGTACAATGTCCGGGAGCTCAAATTTACATTACTGAAATTTGTTGAGCCTTTTCTGCATATTTTGATGTTAGTTGTCATTTGTACAGTAAGTCGATATTTTTAATCGTTCTTCAAATATAACCGCCGAAAAGAGTCTTCCCAAATGTTCGGACATACAAACGTTCAAAAGTACATACCTATGTATGTACCCATTCATTTCTGGCAAAAAAAATGGATTCTAATTCTGGGATTTTAGAGTTCTTTTAACGTAGAGAAATTTAAAAATTCCTAATTTAAAAATCTGACACAAATTTTGTAATAATTTAATGTTTGTTTCTTTAAAAAAGTATTCCATACATCGTATTTAACCAAAATTCATAAAGAGTCCAAAGATTGAAAAAAGTACACAAAATTTCATTGTCTTCCAAAAAATATCACTTATTTCTTAATATCCGTATAACACAACAAATAAAAACGATAAAAAGATTTTAAAAATGTTATTCGTAAAGAAATTTTTCATGGAAATTTCTTCACCTCCCACAATGTTCATTTAGTAATGTGTATGATGTATAGGAAATTATGTCCACGACATAGTCGTAAAATAAAATAAATTATTTACTTTGTTGCTGTTTTATGTCTACTTTATTTACAAAACGATGGATGATGATGCACGCGGCATGTTGGTTGTCGTTAATCATAATTGCATTGCCACAGTTCAACAGACTTGTTTCACGTTCATTGCAACTTTGTGTATGTCAAACATGGAAATACCTTCCTACGAATGCACTCTTTTGCGAAATTTTTAAACTTTTTTCTGTCATTTTAATGATTTGCATAATAAAAGAAAAACAAACCTAAAAGATACTTATTTTTGACATGAAGAGCAAGCCGATTGCCGATGTTGTCGCGGCATGACACAGACAATATTATGGGCACAACCAAGGGCAACATACACAACGTGCCATAGTGCAACAAAAATGTCCCCCTAACCATCAACTGCAACCCAACCCTCAATTATTCTTTGATGATGTGGCATTTTTGTTAATTTGTTTTATTTTATTGTTGTTTATTTTTTGTACTCGGAATAATGAATGAGAAGAAAGAAGAGTTAAAAATCTCTAGAGTATGACTTCCGGTGGTTTTGTGGACAATATAATGGAACTTCTTGCAGAGTATCAGAGCAAAGAGTTGTTGCAACATCACCAGAACCATCACCAGCATTAACACTCCCTGGTCGCCCCTGCTGCATTAACAACGCACCAATTTGTCCCTCCCTCAATCAAAGAGACAAATGTGCATAAAAATGATGATCAAAATAACTCATGCATTAAATTAGCACTGTCAAAACAAATAAGATCATTGTTGGTTTGAACCCCTCTTTTCTTCATGTATAGATTTAAAAAGTCCTCAAAGGAGAGGCCTATACTATAAATGTTATGCATTTTGAAAAAGAAAAAAACCACAACAACAAATCGTTCAAAAATTATGATATTGAGAGTCCCAGATATAGAAACATTACCAAAACAAAAAACATCTTTGCGGACTGAAAATAAATATTCTTATAAAGTTGAGTATTTACATTATGTTCTTATATTTTTCTTTACAAGAACAACTGATAAAATGTTGACACAATGCCGGATGATTGGCCAAGGCGAGGCGTGCCTTTGCGTTATCTTAATAAAAAAGCGTGTGTGCGGCAAAGGGGATTGATTGCATCCCGTTCATGTTTTTTTTAATGCCATATAAAAGACTTTGATATGAATCGCCATTAAAGTTTCAAAAAATAAAAAATAAGAAACATGAAATCGAAGACGACAACATAATATTTTTTTCGTTTGATGCATGTGGCATATGTTTGTTCTGTTTTTTTTTTTTTTTTATCACGCGCAAACACCAAATGTGTCATTCAACCTGTATTGAGTGACGGCAAGGCACATTTTTTGAACACGAAGAAGTGCAACTTACATAGTTTATAAAGAACACGGTCGACCTGATGCCCTATGCTGGTGGTCAACATGATTTCGAATTTATGTGTAAATAATCGAAAAGAAGAAATATAAAAGCAAGCTAAACATAAAAGGTGTTAGTCACGCAGGAAGTCAGCTTCGTTTAAGAAAATTGATAATTCTATCAAAGGGGAATATGATGAACAAAGAGAACAAAAATCGGTTAAAAAAAATTAACTTATAGAAGCCTTAAAAATGAGCTTCAACATATAAGATAGGTACATTAAAATAACTTCAAGCAAAACAAATTAATTTTATTACTTTTTCCCGAATTCTAAAAATGTTTAATTTTCTGAGTCATATTTTTAAAAAAGGTAAATAAATAAATTATAATTCGGTGGCCCTACAGTTCGTGAAGAACCACGACTTTTTGACTTACAACTCTCAACCATTCTTGTGGAAGTAAAATTTCAGGAATTGAAGGGACCTATAGGTTTTTTGACGAATCCGAACGGCCACGGATGATAATTTTGTAAAAGGTATTTCAAAGTAATTTCAGAGCTACAAGGCAACTCGTATTCAGACCTAGAAGTGGGAATTGGATAGTGAAAAACAAGTTGCCAAGAACCCAAAAAAAAGTTTTTTTTTGATTTTTGTTATAAATATTAGATATTGACTGCCTACAATAATTTTGAATTTATTTTAAAATGGCGGCTATGCAGCGTTTTTTCAATGGCGTCTTCTTTTTTTTAAGGGTTAAATACATTGATAGCGCAAAAATGGCACAATTCTAAAGTAAAAAGTGAAAAATTTGCCTACTCGATCGTCAGGTAATGATGTCAATAACTAATAAACTACTTTCGTAGTTTTGAGTTGTTAAAATCATGAATAATATTGCAATACCTTCAAAACTGAAATTCGAAAACCAAGTACCCAAAGGTATTTTCTGGCCATAATCTTTTTAGACATTTTCGAATTCCCCACTCATTGTAGCAGTTCCAAAAAAAATCTGAATAATATAGATTAAGTTACAGTAATTTAAATGGAGGGCCAAAAGAAGAACTTAGTCGGCGCTATAGCAATTTTAAAGACGTCACTAAAAAAGAAGCCAAATATGTAGATGAATATCAATTCGTCAATACTCAGTCAAGAACCTTTTCCACTCCACTGTAAATTTTTGTATAACCGATTGAAATTTTAAATAAGACATTTTTCAAATAAATACTTTAATTTTTTTAGAATTAATTTATATCACCCAGAAGCGGAGACACAGCCCAACTTCCTTAATTTGATCAAAGCTTAAACAGAGTGTTGTTGAGCATTATGTATAACATTCCACATTCTTGATGTGCAGCTGAATAAGTATTTTTATACCTGAAAGTACTTGCGAAATTTAGTTCAATGATAATTTGATGCATATTACGTGAAGTGTAAAGGGTTTTTTTCGGGGAGAGTCAGAGCTTAGTAAGACATTCCACATTCGGGTGGTACGTCTAAATAACCAATCTCTGTACTTCAAAATATAGATGAAGTTGAGCTCAAGGATAAGGAAGGATAAACTAATGGGTATTTATAAAAGCATAAGTAGTACCGTTCAACTGTTAAGGGGAAGGAATTCAATTGTATGTTTCATTAGAGCATAGCCCGTTAAAAAATTGTTGTCTAATAAAAGTTGTATCTTTTCAAAAATAAAGAAAGGCACCTTTTATAACCATGAATCCTTCGAAGACCAAATTCCATCCTTGATAGAATATGATAAATCGTGTATTTAATTTCATATAAAACAATAAGAATGTTGGTTTTATTTATAAAGGGTGTCCCAAAATTAACGCAAATTTATCTCCGCAATTATGCAGTAAAGTGTTGACAACCCTTAAACCAAATCGACAGCTGACAGTCTTGGGTTAGTATAGAAATGAAGCGCTACACGAACGAATAACGTGTGTTCATTATTGACCAATATTTCAAAAATAATGAAAGCTTGGCGGCCGCATTTCAAAATTTCACACAAAATATGATTGGAATAGTGTTTAAACTTCGTCAACTGTAAAGAGAATAATTGATTAACTGCAAGAAGCTTCTTACAGCGTGTTCTCACTAAAAATCCGCGTCTCCATGCTAACAAAATTCAATCAAGACAACAACTAAAGTATAATGGCCAAGCACAACGAAAAGAATTTGTTGAATGGATTATTTAGCAACAATAAATGGGTGCTGATTATTCGAGCTAAATCATCCTAAGCGACGAAGCCCATTTTCACTTGATGGGTTTGTTATAACCGCCAAAATTGTCGCTTTTGGGGTTCTGACAACCCACATTTGGTTGTCGAAAAACAAATGCATCCACAACGCGTTACTGTTTGATGTTGGTTTTCAGCTGGAGGACAATATTTTTTTTTAAATGATGCTGGCCAAGCAGTAACTGTTACTGAAGTTACAGTTCTTTTAACAGAAATTAAATGGTATTGATGTGTAAAATATGTGGTTCCAACATGGCGGTTTCTGCCCGTGAAACACTTGAATTACTGCATAAGAAATTTCCACGTCGTTTACTCTCTCGTTTTGGTGATCAGAATTGTCATTGAACAACATTAGATTTCTTTTGATGGGGTTATTTTAAATCACTGGTCTATGTCAACAACCCCATACGTGCTCACACGTGCATTAAAGAGGAGTTTCAACGTTACATTAACAAAATTCAGCAAAATTTATGCAGAATGAAAAATTTTGACAAGTGAGTGTGTATATGTATTTAATGTCCTGAAGGCCATTTGTAATATGTCTTATTCCATAAATAACCGTATCTCATGAACTTAATAAACCAATAAACAAATCGCAAGCAAAAGACTAAAAACAGTGTTTTCTATTTAATTTAAATTTTGCGTTAATTTTGGGATACTCTTTATAAACTGTCTTGATATAACATTTCAATAATTCAAACAAAATAACAATTTATGCAGAAAAAAAAACTGATATCTTGTCGAAAACTTAACAATTTCTGAGAATAAATACGCAATATTCGATCTTTAAATCAAAATTTATTCCGTACTTAATTTTTCCGTACATCCACCTTAAGCTTAAACAAACATGGGGACCGCAAACTAAATTCCAATATAAACATATTGCACTGACGAAAACGTAGAGATCCAGCTGTGCACAGCGGCAACAGGCAGCGGCAGCATCAGCTGCAACAACCTGCAACAACACACAACTTGCCGTTAACTCTTTATGTTTTTCTTTTTTTCTTTACAAGAATTTCCGTTTATGAAAATAAGAAAATTGCTACAAGTTGTTTTAGTGCGGTCGTCGTCGTCGGTTGCTGAGTGCGATACGATGATGCTTCTACGTTATGATGATGATGAAAGTATCTCATGGATGCATCTCTAACATAGAAATTCATCTAACATATAAAAAACTTCATTGAGCATAATAATAATCACGATGCATGTGGCAAACAAAATGTACAACATCGACACGATTTTTGCTACTGTCCGACGAAGTCCGTGTCCAGCCGTTTGTCCGTTTCTGTTTAGTCGTCGTCGCCGTAGTCAATAGACCGTATTTTGCATAAATTCTTTTGTAGTTTACATATTCAAATGAATATATGGAGTTCAATGTTCAATGAGTTCAGTACATACACATAATATAATAATGGATCCAATGGATAGAAGATAGTTAGTTTTATAGGTTTCTATAACAAAAACGTTACGAACGGACGGACAGTTATTTCATACGTGAATGGATATATAGACTTTTACGAAGAAAGATACGGAAAGATAGATAGATACAAATAAATATAATAATTATTTTTATTATTATTATACTTCACTGTCGGACGTGTTTATTGTTTCGCAATTGCATTTTCCTGTATCCGCATATATTATGATGATGCTTACCTGGAAAGAGATAAGGAAAAGAATTTGTTAGAATTTTAGTCATATTCAAAGCATTGTTTAAAAAGTTTTAAAAAATTAAACTATGTCAGACAAAATATTTGTTTGTCTTATAAAAAAAGAAAACATCAATCAGAAATTTTTTTAGGACACGCATTCGACTATATTTCCGGCCAACGCTTAAAAAAGAATAAGAAAATCGATTCAAACGAAAGTCACGTAGTTTTTGGTTAAAAAATAACAGAGCTTAGGTCAAACTACAGTACCAAAAATTAGTGAAATAGAAAAAACATATACTTTTCACAATATTTAAAATTTTGCTTTGCAGAATCAAAAACGATTTTGTGGTTTTAGTCTAATTTAATATCTCATCAAATGTCAAATAAAATAAAACTGCAATAAAATAATAAAATACCCCCAAGGATGGTGAGATAGGGGAAGGAGGCAAGGGAGCTTTTAACTCTTTCAAAAAATTGGGGAAGATCATGGATAAGATTTCTTCCGTTATTGTTGGATTACTTCGGAATTTTTTGAAAGAAAAGTATTTAACACTGGAGTACACGCGCTCAATTTTGGTACACCAATGCACGCGTGGCCTACTATGGTAAACCTTTTAATAATGTTAATAATTTTTTATTTTAAAAACATATAAATGAAATAAATATTTTTACGTAATATTCAATTAGCCTTAAACATTTAATAACCATAATTTATGAATTTTAGGTTGAAGTGTAAAGTAAAAAAAATTATTTCAATTCTATTACTATTAAAAAACTGTTAAGTTATGAAGAAAACTGTAACTGTGGTCTACTATAGTAGGCCGCGCGTGCACTCCAGTGTTAAAGAAAATGTTAAAAAATTTGAGAAATTAACACTTTTATGCCGCCTATGCCGCTATGATTTATAGTTTTTAAGTTATCAGCCGTTAAGGTTTAATTAGAATTGAATTTTCATATATTTTCAATCCAACATTTATAAAATATCGCACTTCAACGGCTAATGTCTTCGAAAATAATAAAATTTAGCGGAATGGTGTCAAGTACTTTTTATATGAAACTGAATTTTGGGAAAAACCCTTCACTGGGCGAGATGACATTTGCTTTCACTCTACTTCGATCTTTAAATTGAAGATCTATATTTTTTCTGTAAAGCTCGGAGATCAAAGGCTAAAAGGACGAATAATTCGGATTTTCGACACCATTTCTAATAAACCACGAATATAGTATAACTTCGTATACGTAAAACAAATTTTTACTCATATTGAATTAAGTCATTTCCCTTTCAATTGTCGATCATTGTCAAATCTTGTCATGTATCATTCCTTTTATGATACTTTTATGTGTTTACGCATATTTTCTTACGAATTTCACGGAAATTCATAAATCTCTTCTCACTGGTTTCAAATTTCATGAAGAGGAAAAGTAGTTTAATAATAATTTCGTGAGAAAATAAAAATCATATGACGAAAGTAAACAGAAGGAAAAAAAAAACAAAAGAGGAAACACACACAAATTGTGTAAACCTATAAAAAAGAAAAATACCGCAATCTTATTCAGCATTAACAAAATAATTGTTCAAAACAAAGAAACTGAACTAAACCAAAGGTGCACATAAACAAAACACAACGGACATCAAAGAGGAGTTATTTCATCTAAGTCTCACATAAAAATTTAACCTATCCTACTCGTATAAGAAAAGTAAAAAATATAGAGTCTGCCTTAATTCGCTTAGTCTATAGCTCTAGATCTGTGGGCGTCCTCATATCGCGAGTCGAGACCACAAAACTATAAGACTACCTATACAGATGTACCTAACCTAGGTATAAATCTAGCTTTTGTATAAGCTAAAGTCTTAAGTCTTAACTGCACATCGCGTAATTGGAGATATGCGTAGAGATTTATTGGCGGCTTCTTCAGTTATTCTCTTTTCGTTTGATCTTCTTTTTTTACCTTTTTTTTGCCATAATTTTTTAAAGCCTAAGTCGAGTGACTTCCTCCTCCGTTTTAGTTTTCTCATGCTCTTAAATGTGTCTTTTTTTATATGAGCTTAAGAAACTATGAGAAATACGATAGGAAAGGAAAGGGTATCTCGAAGGGGTCATCTCGAAGGTTCAACGCCATCTTCCCTTTCTTCGGAAATATACAACAACAAAAAAATGAAGAAAAAGAAATAAATCCAAAGAAAACTTTAATGATTCAACTCCGTTTCCCCTCCTTGATGATGATGATGATGATGGAGTCAATTCATGCCCTCTTCCTAATTGATTACTGTATAGTACTGTGCAGTGCATACTCTACCTAATTTTGTTTATAGTGCAGCCAGAGAATGAAACGACCGGCGCGGCGGCGGACGACCGACGACGAGACAACTGGTTACACTGCTCTGAATGCTCCAGCCACCGACCGCCACGCCGGCCGCCGCCGTGCCACACTGCTAACTTGGGATACCGCATTTTGATGATGATTACAAGTTACAACTTCTATTGCCATCTGTTAGCTTTAGCTTTAGCCAAAGTCGTTGCCATGATGATGCTCGCTTTTGCCGGTGCGGAAGTAGTTCACAGCGCATATATTTTCCATGCTCTGCTGTGGACGACTTTTCAATGGATTCGATTGGATGTGGCACACAAATAATATTTAGATGAAGTTGATGATGGAGGAGAGATGAAATAAGATGAGATGAGATGAAATGTGAACAACAAAAGTATAAAATAAAATTAGAAGACCAAGAAGAAAAAGAAGAAGAAGAAAAAAAAGCACATATATAAATAATGATGATGATTTCTTTTTTCTTTTTAATTCATATTTAGCACCGTTTCATGGTTCATAAATTCCTAGTCAAATGATCGTGTGTGAGACGCTTTAGTTTTTTTTTTTTTTTTTTCTCAATCTCAAGACACACAACTTATATTTTTAAGAAATGAGTGCACAACATAATATAGAATAGGTAAGACAGAAATGAGAGTGAGCTGCTTCTTCAACTTCTTCTTGTTCGTTTTCTTTATGGCCGCAAAAATATTTAAATAGATCTTTTCTCCATATGACTTGCAGGTTAATTACTTATGTTATTAATATATTTGATTTGAGAACAATTAAAGTGTTGATTCTCATCGGCTTTGTTGGTCTTATTGATGATTAAATGAAAAACGGATATCCGCCGTTTACTGTTCCCTAGTTTCAGACAAAAGCAACTCAACAGTTTACATTTAACAGTTGACAAGTCTTCAAATCGGAAGCGCTTTAAATTTTATTTGTTTTAATTGTTTAAATTGTTTTTTAATGTTTTTGTAATATTTAAATCAATGTAAGTCATACTTATACGCTTTACATAATATTCGTATGTAAATAAACTTTTGTATCCTTTTTGTAAATAAAGACATCCCCTGAAGAAGACGGCAATCACCGTCGAAACCTTGGGAAAAATCAAATGAAAACTGTTTTCATTTAATCATCAATAAGACCAACAAAGCCGATGAGAACCAACACTTTAATTGTTCTCAAATCAAATATAAACATCAACTTGGTCAAAATTATAAATCATTATGTTATTAATAGTCCGAGAAGTAGTGTTATTACAAAGTGGAAAAACTCATTTCTATGACAGCGAATTTTTCTTGTATTTTTTTTTTTTGAAATTTTGTATATAAATTAAAAATTGTATGCAATTCTTGGTATGGATAAATTTTAGGCTTTTTAAATCTTTTAATCTTCTAAACTTAGTGGTTCCAGGGATCTCCAATTCGAAAAAAGGACAATTTTCTCGAAATACCAGCCTAAGTGAAATTTGTTTTTTGGCTCATTTAACTAAATTTTCATTGATAATCATACATTTTCGTGTAGTTCAGAAAAATCATTTATCTATGGCTTGTTCACTGTGTTACTTCAATTAATAGTTAAACATTGGCTAAAATTCTATTTTCTCACATAGAGAAACTAGTTTTTGAAAATGTTTCGACGATTTCTTTGCAAGTTTTTTAAAATCACTTAATTTTGACCTTTCAAAGGACAAAAGACAAATTCTAACACTAAGACATTTTTTTCCGACACTTTCCTGAAAACTGATTTTTTCTGTAAGTAAACTAAGTTTAATCAAAATCGTTACAGTCGTTTTCGGGAAAAAATGGATTTACTAGTATTTTTCTATCAGTTCGGATTTTCAATTCAAAAAATCACACACAAAATTATTATTTACACTCAATTTAAAAAATCAGTTTAACTACAGAGTTTCCCAATAAGAGGGTTGATTTTGATATTTCAAAAAAAGGTTGGGTACGAAATCAAAAATATAGATCACAAAATCAAAAATCACAGAATAACAAAATCTTGAATCACAGAATACCCAAACACAAATACCACCGTTTCAATACTAAATCAATAGCACTGTATAGATTTCAACTATGTATGTGTTGTTTATTATAAACTCAAAGTTAATTTTGGTTATTTTGTACAATTTGGAGAATGGAGCTATGACATTGATATTAATTTGCCAGCACAGAAGGGGCTCTAATTAGATATTTTTTGTTTAATTTTAAAGTATATTTTTGAATATTCTATCTGAGACTAACATTGGAAGTTTAATTAATTTTTAATGATGATTAGTAGCGGATGGACTGTATAAATTTTGTCCATATTAATGGTGACACCAATTAATGAGAATCAACAAGAACGAAGGTTACTATTAAATTACATGAATATTCCGACACTTTCCTGAAAACTGATTTTTTCTGTAAGTAAACTAAGTTTAATCAAAATCGTTACAGTCGTTTTCGGGAAAAAATGGATTTACTAGTATTTTTCTATCAGTTCGGATTTTCAATTCAAAAAATCACACACAAAATTATTATTTACACTCAATTTAAAAAATCAGTTTAACTACAGAGTTTCCCAATAAGAGGGTTGATTTTGATATTTCAAAAAAAGGTTGGGTACGAAATCAAAAATATAGATCACAAAATCAAAAATCACAGAATAACAAAATCTTGAATCACAGAATACCCAAACACAAATACCACCGTTTCAATACTAAATCAATAGCACTGTATAGATTTCAACTATGTATGTGTTGTTTATTATAAACTCAAAGTTAATTTTGGTTATTTTGTACAATTTGGAGAATGGAGCTATGACATTGATATTAATTTGCCAGCACAGAAGGGGCTCTAATTAGATATTTTTTGTTTAATTTTAAAGTATATTTTTGAATATTCTATCTGAGACTAACATTGGAAGTTTAATTAATTTTTAATGATGATTAGTAGCGGATGGACTGTATAAATTTTGTCCATATTAATGGTGACACCAATTAATGAGAATCAACAAGAACGAAGGTTACTATTAAATTACATGAATATTCAATAAAGGGAAGACCGCTCTGATTCCTTTAATTTTTAACGAGTTCTTAATATATAGGGAGGGGGCGTTTATTTGGGGAGGGGCGTTTTTTCGGGGGAGGGGTCGTTGTGTATTATAGATGTAATTATGTAATTAATATTTGTAATTGAATAAAATAAAAAAAAAGCGAGTGTTTAATAAAAAAAATCGTTGTTAGGAAGTCATACCATGCAATACGACCACTCAAAAGTGTGACTGCAACATTTTCACCATTTTTGAATGTGAATGTCATTTCAATTAATGGCTTTTGTCAAATGTCAAAAGCTAACGCCTTCAAAAGTTACAGCTGCTGAAATAATTGGCTATTTAAAATGACTTCTTATTTAATGTGTATAGCTCGATGAAAGAATAGAGGTGCACAAATAGACGCATGGGCTTAACAATCCTTAGGGCGACAAGAGAAATATTGAAAGAAATAGTTATTACACATTTGTTGATGGATTCGAGTGATTATTTTTACTTTTACTACTTGCTTCTATTTGTCAACTATAAGAAAAATAAACCAAAGACCGAAGGATTTAAACTTTATCTAAATAGGTTTCTAAGATAAGACAAAGTGAAGTTTTCTTAGATAACAACTAATCAAAAACAACAAGTTAAAAAAGGTAAATGTACTTAAAGTAGTAACTGATATACTCTGAAGCAGATATTAAATCAGTTACGTTAATCAACATTTTGTTTTGTAATTTTCACTTTATTTTTTAACTTTATTGTTCTTAAATGGAAAGAAATTTCGTATGTTTTTCGAATTCCACTTTGTCCGAAGAAAGCATTCTTATTTAACCAAAGTACAAATAACATTTTATATGACTCATGAATGCCATTCAGCTTGTTTTTAATATGGGTATATAATATCACAATGACCTCTTAATCACTTCCCTTCTCTTTGGTGTATATTTTTATACGAGTATGTCGTTTTATTTTGTTGGTCGTTACAGTCATATTGTCACAATTAATGTTGGGTCCCCTTGATAAATAATATGACAAAAACAAAAAAGTAAAATAAAATTCAAAGAAAAAACAAAAACAAAAACAAGAACTAAAAAACACCAAAGCCTAACAACAAAGATATGATGTAGCAATTAAGTTTTGAGAATACAAGAAAACAAGACCACTATTAATATGAGATGATCAAGAACTGTCAGAAAAAGAAAAGGAATAAGAAGCATATACGAACTACTAAGTACTTAGCGAATAAAAATTAAAAGACAGCAAAACATAAAAAAAAGAAACCCTCATCACCCTGTTGTGAAGATCAGATAACATCCATCACTGGATGATCCACATATTTAAAATAAAATCCATGAAGTGAAGTGAGCCTCATTCATAATAATTCTTTATTTTTTTTTGTTCTCTTTGTACGTGAGGATGGATGATGCTATGGCAAACGGAATTCTATGTTACTGAATCCTTTCTTAAGTACCGCAGGAATGCGTTATGCGCTGAGCATTTGTGGTTAAAAAAAGATGATAACTTTTGAGAAGTCACTGCGAGGAACGAGTAGTAACTTCAAGAAGTAGTAGTTATTCTTGAAAGAAGAAAAACCAAAGAAACAAGAACGTTTTCTATTTCAGATGTAAAATAGATAAAACTTCTTTACAAGATACGGTTGAAAGGGTACTGACTGCTGAGGTTACCTAGAGCGAAGATTGTTCTAAAGACGTCCTAATCAAGGTCAAGTTCCGGTCAACTAAGTTGATATTTACAAATCCCGACAGCATTTTATTTTTGTTTGTGGTCACATATGGTTTGATATAAAATTAAATAAGGTTGAAACATTTCATTAAAAAGTAGAGTACCTAAGTCTTTTCGAACCCAGAGGGCGAGAAATATTTTTATCACATTGCACAAGAAACCACTAAAAATTTCCAAATGCATACAAATTGAAAAAAAATACATACATACATACATACGTCCGTTTTCACAAGAAATAAATACAAATTTCTGGTGAGGGATATTGGGGAAATAAAACGACTGAGCTTTAAATATAGAAATGGAGTTACGTGACAGTAATTCTTTTTTAGCAGATCTTTCAGTGTGCCATTTCACGTCTTTAGAGATATGTGTTTCTCTTCCTTCTTCGAACAAAAATCCAGTACAATGACAGTCAAATTTCACCGGAAATTTGATTCCGATGATACATCTGATTTTTATAATTCACGTACCAATAGTTCGAGATATTGAAACATTCTAAGGGAAAATTGTATCCACAATAACTTATAACTTGGAAGCGGTCTTCCTGTGAGTAGAAGAAAATATTCGGTACCACAAGAAGAGGACAGAACAATTTTCCAATAACGTTACTTCAAAAATTTGGTCCAATCAAATCATAATTTTAAAATAACTTTAAAAGTATCTGGAATCTTTAGTCATCCAATAAATCTGACTAAAGTGACTTCTGAATTTCTGACGTTTCATAAGCCAGTTCCCTTGATTCAGTTTTGTTTGCTTCATTATTTTATTTTGTAGGCATATTCAGATGCAACATTTTTAATAAAAAATAGTATTTTTGAAATTAGCTAAAATTTTGGAAGAGCAAGTAAATTGTTTGATAAGTTAATCTCCAAAAAGAGGTTTCATTTTCAATCGCCCGCTATTTTAGCAAATATTATTTTTGAAGCTTTTATTTTTTAACTTTAACAAGTAAAAACCCACCATTACTAAAAAAACGCATCGGAATTGTTAAAATTCCATTACAGACTTTAGCCCGTAGTGTTAACAAAAATCCAGTTTTGTCTATTCCTCGTCGATCTTTAGACATTGCACATACAGAATTAGTCATTAATGCTTTTAAAATTCAGTTTACAAGTGAACTAAAGCCGTTCACTAATGGTTTTTCGATTTCGCTACCATGCTATGATTAACGATTTTATATGATTGGACTTTGAAGATATTGATGGGGACGACTAGTATTTTAAACAAGACGGCAAATTCATAAGTTTGTTATTTCCAGAAGAAATTACAACACTTTTAGATTTTTGTTGGGGGGGGGGGCTACGCGAAAGATAAGGTCTAAACCAGTGCTTTAAAATTGATTTAAAAGTTTGGATTCGAAAAATTATTGTAGACATACTGAAGCTATTGAGGGAATTGGTTATGTAAAATTTCATGAACAGGATATGGCGCTGCTACTGATATCTTTTCTTCTGTTTATGACATACTTTCGTCTTAGCAATGAAATAAACATCCAATGATTTCTCTCAAAAATACTAATTTTTTCTTAAAAATAAAATGGAAAACTGTGTTTTTAGAAAATCGCTAGGTAAGGAGTAAAATCCTTAACTCTTACATTATGTAGGTTACTTAAAATTTTGCACTAAAAGTCGTTATAGAACTCATTTCCTCATTTTTATAAAACATTTTCAGCTTACAAATCAAAATATGGAAATGTAAGCACTTCAAACAAAATTGCATCAATCATTTTTGTATTAACATAAAATACTCAATCACTTTCATCTTGTCATCTGCTTTTCAAAAGTCGGCTATATCATCTTTCTTCTAGATTGACTTCAAAAAAGTCAAATGAAAAAGAATCCATTGATATCCAAACATATCACGTATAATGCCAATCATGTCAATCAAGGTCATAATAAACAAATAAAAAGTAGTAAAAAGGAAAACAAAATATTCCATCAATCTTTTATTATTCAAAAAAACATTCCACGCCCAATATGGTTGTCATCATCATTAAACAACATTCTAATCAAATATTCATTATCATATGTCTCAAAGTAAAAAACAGAAAATCTAAATTGACATCCATGTCACTTTGAAACAAATAAAAATACAAATAAATAAAGTTTGGCATACCACAGGAGTATGCGCCAAGACCTATAATGTTTTCTTTTTTGTTTTTTTTTTTTTCACTGTTAATGCTGACCAATTATGGCAAACCGTTCGTTCCTGTGATGGCTGCTGTTTATAGATTTATGCTGTATACGAAATTAAAATAGAAATTCCAATTGATGATCGCATTACATTTATTTTCTAGGTACATACGAGTACACTGTACATACGTTGTTTTGTATAGTTGCGATTTATCTTTATCTTGTGTCTATTTTTTTTCTCTTTAGTTACGTCTTAGCACATTATGATGGAGACTCAAGGCAAGTCTTCTGTAATAATAATTCGATAACCTTTATTGGCAATGAGTTGGAAGTTTTGTATCTTTTTTTTGATCAGAATGATATCTTTGAACCCCATATTGGGTTCGGTATGAAGATGATGATGGTGATCACTACACTACACGAAAACGTCCGAATCTATTGTATCTGGTATCTGAAGGAAGACGACTTCGACAACGTTCAACGATATCGATCGTCTGCTCAGAAAAAAAAAATTAAGTCGAGTTTTTCAGTAGTTGCAAAACATCAAAAGAGGTTATATAAAAAATATGAAAACAAAGCAAACAAAAATAAGAAAAAGGTTGCAGAACCAGATCCATCCTCCACCTCTGGGAATACTCATATATGGGGCTGGTATAGCTGAAGTTGCTGTTGTTACTGCTTCTGCTGCTGGATATGGTGCAGACTTATAGACCTAGCTCACCTTGTATGCTGAAGCTGAAGCTGTGGAAAAAGCCGATTGGAAAACATAGCAATAGGGAAAATTGCCCAAGTTAAGGCTTGAGAGTATCTACGGGTAGGTCGTAGATACTCGTATCTGAGAGATACGATGTTTGGCGTCTTTGTGATTGTGAGTCTTTCCATGGAGTTTGAATATTCGATCGGCTTCAGTCGATAGTCGAGCCCGGTTGCACTCGGTTAGAGATTAAAATTGCAAAATTGATTGAGTAGTCTCGTAAGTGTATCTTGCAGCTACAAAGATGGATGGATGATGGTTGTTATAGGAATTTTTCTCAGTTGATTGTTTGCTAATTTTTCTAGTTTTGTTTTCATCTTTTTGGGGGATGAGAGATCAATACTCGTATGTGAGATGTGGAGGAAAAAGTTGAGATTCGTTATATGAATATGAATTCTCGTTGAACTTGTTTTGAGTCTCTTATAGAAGCATCGATCGTCTCGTCTTCGTTGTGGGGCTATATAATACCTAATTTGCACTAAGTCATCGAAGAAGGGGTGACATATGATTGAAGATCCAGTAAAAACTTAAAGATAGCTTAAGAGCTTCCCATAAGATGATGATGACCATCAGTTTGAGCTACTTTCTGAAGCCATGGCTTGGCTACATATCGCCATCAGATCAGAGTCAGAAGCAGATAGTTATGAAAGCGAAAAAAGTATGTCAGTTGTTGTTGTTGATCCGCATCAATGTAGAAAGATATTTTCGGATGCAAGGTGGAATGTTGCTTAGAATGTTGTTGTTGTTTTTTTCTAGATACCTGAATTGTACTCGTTTACAAGACAAGAAAGAGAAGTTTGTGTTTTTATGGCATAGCTGACGCGTTTTGTTTTTCAAGGTTGACGTGTGTATCTATACGCTACATTGTAAAACATACAATTTTCAAAAGATAAGAATGAGGTTAGGTGAATAATTGAAATATATATTTTACTCGACTCGTATACGTGTTATTTTAATCATTATTAATTATCAAGAATTAAATATATATAATTGAGTTTGAGTATAGGGGAAATTGCTAAGAATTTTATTCTGCTCTGGAACTCAAACTGGTTAACCTTTAAGTGTAGTTTTTTTTTGTATCAAATATTTCAACGCATTTTATTTGAAATTCTTGGAAGAGCGAAGAAGTAGCAATGTTAAAGTAACATTTGCTTTCTTTAGCCTTGATGTTTCAAGGTAAATTGTAAAACAACATAGAGAAACAAAAGATGAGGGAATTTGTTCATATGACAAAGAATTTGTGTTTTCGATGAGGAATTGGTTGATGTTAAATCGAAAATTCTGAAATGCACTGAATTGCACGTTTTTTAAAAATAATGACAAGTAACAAAAGCATTTGCTTCACAAAAGCACTTACAACTTACTAATTGAATAAATCAATATTAAAATTGGTTTGAAAATAAAGATTAAAGGACTTTAAACCTCGCAAAAAATCAAAGAACATTTTTCTATTATTTCTAATTTAAGAACATTTTAAAAAATAAGTAAACAAATTTTATCAAAAACCAATTTCAAAAGTTAGATAGATAACACTATTTTATTTTCTTCGTTTGTTTAAGTCGTAATAATAACGAATAACAACTTAGACTTAAGCTTTTCATATAAAGAAACATTTAAAGCTGGAGATCTTGATGAGATATGAGATGGCGATGGGTACTAAAATTTCAAGGAAAATGCTTCTAAGAATAAAATAAAACATTTTTTTTAATGGCGATATTTTGTTTGTGAGTTTCCTTAAAAAACTACTTTTCTAGGCTCATAGAAATTGCGCCAGAAAAAAATGATGTCAAATAAGAATTTTGTACAGAAAATAATAAATGTTGACAGAAAATGAGATATTTTGTCATAAAATAATGAATTTTGCCAGAAAATAAGAAATTTTGACAGAAAATAAGAAATTTTGACAGAAAATAAGAAATTTTGACAGAAAATAAGAAATTTTGACAGAAAATAAGAAATTTTGACAGAAAATAAGAAATTTTGACGAAAACAAAAGAAATGTCAGAAAGTATGAAATTTTGCTAGAAAATAAGAAATTTTGCTAGAGAATAAGACATTTTGCTAGAAAATGAAAAAAATAGCTAGAAAGTTAGAAATTTTAGCAGAAAATAAGAATTGTAACAAAAAAAAATTAAAAAAATTTTATGGAAAATAAGAAATGTTGACTACAAAAAAGAAATTTTGCCAGAAAATAAGAATTGTTACTAGAAAGTACAAAATTTTACCAGAAAAACTTTGACAAAAACTGAGAAATTTTGGGTAAAAATAAGAAATTTTGGGTAAAAATAAGAAATTTTGGGTAAAAATAAGAAATGTTGGGTAAAAATAAGAAATTTTGTCAAAAAATGGAAAATTTTAACTGAAAATAAGAAATATTGACGGAAAATAAAAAATAAAAAATTTGATAGAAATTAAGACATTTTGTCATAAAATAAGAAATGTTTTCAATTTGTTTTTCATTTTTTAAGTAAAATAAAAAAAATGACACAAAATAAAAATTCTTGCCAGAAAAGAAGAATTTTTGACAGAAAATACGAATTTTTGCAAGAAAATAGAAAATTTTGCTGGAAAATAAGAAATTTTTGACGACGGAAAATAATAAATTTCGCCAGAACTATCAAAATTTTCCAGAAAACAAGAAATGTTGACAGAAACTGAGGATAGTTTTAAAAAAATAAGAAATTTTTCCAGAAAATAAAATGCCAGAAAATAAGAAATTTTGCCAGAAAATAAGAACTTTTGCCAACAAATGAAAAAAATTGCTAAAAAGTGAGAAAATTTGACAAAAAATAAGAATTGTTACCAAAAAAAAAAAAAGAATTTTTACCAAAAAATAAGAATTTTTACCAAAAAAAATACTTATTGTTACCAAAAAATAAGTAATTTTACCAGAAAATAAATAATTTCGACAGAAAATAAATAATTTCGACAGAAAATAAATAATTTCGACAGAAAATAAAAAATTTCGACAGAAAATAATAATTGTTTACAAAAAATAACAAATTTTGATGGAAATAAGAAATGTTGACTACAAATAAGAAATTTTGACTACAAACAAGAAATTTTGACTACAAACAAGAAATTTTGCAAGAAAATAAGAATTGTTACTAGAAAATACGAAATTTTACCACAAAAACATTTTGCAGAAAATAAAGAAATTAGGCAACTTTTCCAGACATTAAGAAATTTTGTCAGAAAATAAGAATTGTCAAAAAATAAATAAAATGACACAAAATAAAAATTCTTGTCAGAAAATAAGAAATTTTTCCAGAAAATAGAAAATTTTGCTGAAAAATAAGAAATTTTTGACGGAAAATAATAAATTTCGCCCGAAACTACAATAATTTGCAAAAAAAACAAGAAATGTTGACAGAAACTGTGGTTTGTTGTAAGAAAATAAGAAATTTTGCAAGAAAATAAGAAATTTTGCAAGAAAATAAGAAATTTTGCAAGAAAATAAGAAATTTTGCCAAGAAAATAAGAAATTTTGCCAGAAAATAAGAATTGTTGTCAGTTAATAAGAAATTTTGCCAGGAAGTAAGAAATTTTGACAGAAAATAAGAATTGTTACCAGAAAACAAGAAATTTTTTATGGAAAATAAGAAATTTTTGATGGAAAATGATAAATTTCGCCAGAAACTATGAAATTTTCAAAGGAAATAAGAAATCTTGCTAGAAAAATTTGGCCTTTCTTACATTTTCTGACGTGCAAACAGTGTTGAAGAAATCACGCCAGAATTTTTTTTGAGGAAAAACAGAGAGTTATTGATATGCATATTCTAACTTTTTCCAATTTTTTTTTTTTAAAAAAAATCTTATTTTCAGGAATATATAATATGTATGTATATGCATTGAAGAGATTTGGACTGTGCGGGATATATTTATGTTATTTGATTTTCTAGCAATTCCTTTTTTGCTTTCTGGCTATATTTTAATTCCTGTCTGGCACAATTTCCAACATTCCTCGCTTAATTTAAAAATTAAAAAAAAAAATGGTTCCTTTTTTAAAACTAGAAAATAATTCTGTGATTTTAACCAAAAAAAGTCATGACACTTTAATTTTTAACTTCCCAAGTTGCTGTAATTGATCGGTTTTGCAAAATCGAAATCCATCGTTTTTAGATAGGTGTTTGTACGTTTCTTCAGGATACTTTCTTTCTCAGACGAAATCTCAATAAAGATTGGGGATATCGACTTTAAATAAATGTTAGTTTAAAGATAATACCATCAAGATGTGTTAGAAGACTTTCAAAAAAAAAAAATTAAATCAAATTTAAAAAGTTAAAATGTCGGTTGGTCTCAAATATCTCAAAAACAAATAATGCTATTGCCTTAAATTAAAATTTATTATTTATTTATAAATAACTCAAAAAATTAGTACACATTTTTTTCGATGTAGAGAAAATATTGGAATAATGGCTTCATAGTTTGTTTGTTTTCAACATTAAAAAAGAAATGATTGCACTCCCAGAAATGTTTCATTCTGTTTAAAAACAAAATTAAGTTAAAAACGAAATTCAAAATCCATGTAGACGCTCACGTTCAAAATGTGTTAACATTTTTTTTCCTTATTGACATGAAATTCAATCCTTATGTCATGACTTCATTGGCCTATTTGGTTCCAATTCAATTAAATGCAGGTAATCAGAACAAAATTGTGATAAAAGCAAAAATAAAATAAAATCAATCAACATGTTCTACAATCAATTTGAACTCATTTCATCAACTAAGTACTATTTTTTGTTCTAAATACTTATATACGGACTCATGAAGTCAAATTTAACTGCTGTCCAATTAAAATAAACAATAGAAAAGCCAATATCCGATTACCTACCTGAACATACTCCTCCTCTTCCAGTGCTTCTTTCACTATTTCTTCAACCTATAACCTAAAAGTTTCCATGTATAGCAAAAAAAAAAACAAAACGTAACCCAATAAATATCTTGAAGCTCATTTGTCCGATGGTAAACGAAACCCTCAATTTCTATTTATTCGATTTAGAGAGATTCATGTGTCCAAAGAAAAACTAGGAAGCCCATGAGGCACAAAGTCGAACACACGACCTAATCAAGGTATACCCCTTTCTTCTTCTTCTTCAACAGTCGGACATGAAAGTCATGATTCGACATAGCAACAACAACAACAACAACAACAACAAAGTGCTGTCCGGAACACAATTACAGCACAACCATGGCATCAACATTAGTTTTGGAAGACTCAATCTATAGGTCTGCAGAAGTAAGCATAGCTACAAGTCTATGCTCTGTTTAGCTCATATGCGAAAATACATCTATTTTGTTTGATACCGGCGAACTCAAGTCGAGACCATACACACGCCCTCAAAATTTAGCTGATGATGGAGCCAGCCACGAGGAGAACTGAAGTCTCGGATTAACATGGTAATCGGCATCACGCAGCTGGAATTACAAAACAATGCACCCACAGTGCCATCAGAATCGAATGATACACCATGCAGTCAGCTATCGTACCGTACGTACGTTTTATAGGATCAGCCATTTTCGAGATGGGTCTTCGAATTCGTGAAACAACTGACCCTCACTTCACTCATAGTCATAGTCATAGTTGCAGGCGTCGCGTCGTCGTCGTCGGTCTGGCCATTTGGCACGTGTTTTATTTTATTTCACATGGAATGGGATGGGCATCAGCTATAGTTGTGATGCCTATAGAAAGACAGAAAAAGTTAACAAATGGGGTGCCACAGGGAACTACATTGAACTATATTTTGTTTATAAATGCTTCATTTCGATTTATGTTCATTTACTATAAATGCATATCCATAGGTAAAGTAGAAGGAAAAAAGTTGTTGTTTAGTTCATTAACATCTGGTGCCCCTGTCTGATGTCTATCTGCACACAACTCGGGACTCAGGAGGAAGTTGCTTATTCAATATTTCATTAAATTTCGACTTCTTTCTTCTACTTGTTTTGAAAAATGTAAACAAAAATTTAATTTATTTTTATTTTTTCGTTCCAGGCACGGAAGCCGCATACTGTGAGGAGAAAATTGATATGAAGAAGAAAATAACCTAAAGTTTCCAAATGAATGTTTTATGATCAAGAAATAATTCCACGCATTTTATTTTTCGAGGTGAATTGTAAATTAAAAAAAATGTGTACATATATTTCTTGATACGCCCGCTCGCCCTTAGGTGAAAAACTATAATGACTCAGTGATGAAAAAATATGAACAAATCTCAAACAAAGGAAAGAAAATTCAAAAATGTTTATATTAATCGTTTTTGAAATGAACAAGAAAAGTGAAACTTGTTTGTTTTATATATATTTTTATATTCGCATCATCAGTAGGTCAAATTTGATCCGATGACTTATGGGGATTTATAAAGATTTTTTGAATGTTTTTTTTTAATCGATGATATGTTTTGAAAGTGAAATTAATTCGAAAAATTTGAATTACAATGGAACGAAAGGCGAAACGCGACGACCATGAATTCGGATTGGTGAATGTGTATTGTTCTTTTTTTAATGAAAACAAAATTATTTAAAATATGTTAAAATTTTTATTTGAAACTAGTTTGGTTTGGTTTTAAACAAAAGATAGCAATTTATAAGCTTTCAATAGTCTGCTGTTTCCAAATGAGATTAGAAATAACTTTTCAAAAAGATATACAAATGTTTAAATTATTCGTCTCGAAATCGAAGAAAAGACCTCAAGGTAGCAAAATTTTTGAATTTATTAAAGTGAAAACGAAAGTTTATCAAGATTTTTTTTGCATAATTTTAAATAAATTCTTAAAGGAGTCGTTTTATGGGGATTGGTTAAAATGTTTGCAATTTTTTGGAGAATGTAAGTGTTATTGTTCCAAACAATATTTTCGGAACACATTTTTTACAACAATGTTCAATTTTTTCATCATGGACTTTGTTAAAAAAAAAACTGTCTCTAGATATAATTTGAACATTTAACACAAAATTTATATTTTGGAAATAAATTCCATTTCGAAAATTGTTGAAAAACTCATTATAAAATATAGTTTAATTAGATTTTCTTAAACAAGCTACTTTTAGGTAGTCTTTTATTAGAGTAGAAAATCTTTGGAAAAACAGTTCGTTACAAAATTGGTACAAGAATTTAGTTTTTAATTTCGAATCTTTCGAATCGTTCAATACATGTTGTATTGGATGGATTCAAGTCTGAAAATGCTGGTGTGCCCCAGGGCTCTGTATTATCTCCAACACTCTTTCTTATTTTTATTAATGATCTCCTCTTTGCAACTTCTAATCCAACATTGTTTCGCTGACGATAGTACTCTTAGCTTTTCATATTCGTTTTCAGATTCACATCCCTCTTCTTCGGATGTGGAACTGCAACGACATAATATGATAAGCTCATTAAATTGCGCCCTAAACAGCATTGTACATTGTACAATGGGGATTAAAAAACCGCGTGGGATTTAATGCTTCGAAAACCTAATTCTGTCTTGTATCGTTAAAGCGAGACATACCCCCTTGCCATTATCCATAGATGGCACTTGCATCGAGGAGACTGAACATCTCGATATTCTCGGTATGTGTATCACCAACCACCTTTTCAGGAACGATCACATACGCGATGTCGCGAAAAATGCAGAAAGATGTTTGGGTTTTCTAACGTGATGCAAGAAGTTTTTCTCCACCTCTGATCTGGCTGTTATCTACAAATCTTATATACGTCCAAAGCTTGAGTATAACTCCCATATCTGGGCTGGTCCTCCTGCAACTTACTTAAGACTCTTCGACAGTATTGAACGAAGAGCATTTAGATTGATAATACCATCATAAGATCATTTACGTCGCTTGAAAAACGAAGAAATGTTTCTTGTCTCACCCTCTTTTATCGTTATTTTAACGGTTTATGCTCTACATTCCTCCCTTTAAACAGTTCAACCGTAATACTCGTGCTTCTAGGAATGCTCATCAATATACCCCCGAGCCCAACTTCGATCGTACTGTCAAGTACGGATATTCGTTCTTTAGCCGTACTACGCGAATGTGAAATTCCTTGCCACACTCTGTCTTTCCCAGCCATTGCAATATTCAGGAATTCAAAACCAATGTACACCTACACCTCCTTTCAACCCCTCTCTCCCTTTCCTAGTGCTCACACTATGTCTACATAATAAGGGTAGTATTATCCCCTTGAGTGTGCGCTTATTATTAAAAAAAATTGCGGCGGTTAGTCCTCGATAACTTAACGAATTCCACCTTTTATATATTAAATCCGTATCAAACACCTTACCTCCTATGTGGTTCCAAGGATCTAATGGTATTTCAATCACAAGAATTCGGTGGAAAATTGTGACCAATCTTTCGAGAAAAAACACAGTTAGGAAAATTTTCTTGTAAAAAGTTGTGATTTTGTATATGTTTCTGTTGACTTGTTAAAACAAACGACGATATCAATTTCTTCTAATTTCTGCTATACACATCAACATCATTAATCATAGCCAAATAAAGCAATTCATTCACCATATCAGTTGCACAAGCCTCATTTTTGAATAAGTAAGGTCCAATCACACCACCTAAAACCTCAAAACCGCATTAAACAGTGACTTATTGAAAATGAAGAGGCTATTTAACAATCAGTGATTGGATTTTTCGAGCCCTCAATTCGAATTTTGGTTATAACAGTAGCCTTCGAAGCGAAAATGGGTCTAATCATTGAAGATGATTTTCCGAAGTGAACTAAACTAAAACACTGTTAATGGGTTCGGTTTTGCTGTTTGCCAGTAGCTCCAATTTGTCCAACAGTTTCACTATTGACAGCCGAGAAGATGCTATAGAATGACCTAACAAACTGCTAAATTTTACCATTTCCTTAGTTAGTATTAACAACGTCAATACTTTGTTAAGTCGTGTATGTTTCCATTTTTAGTAATGGCTTAGTTTTTACTTGTCAAATGTCAAAAAATGTCAACTTCAAAAATGACACCTGCCAAATTAGCAGTCTATTCAAAATGAAACCACTTATTGAAGAACCTTTTACAATTGATTGGGGTCGATTTTTTACACGTTTTTTATCTGTATATCGCTTCCAACTTAGTTCTGTCTCTTACTCGTAGATGGCTATTGTATGACTTGTTCCAATATTGATCGTTCAAAAAAAAAAAAAACAACAATTTCTAATCTAGATTTGATCCGGATCAAATCTAAAGTAGACAACATTATAAAACAGGCCCTAAATGCTATTTATTTTAAATAAAAAATCAATTACGTAATTCCCGTGGTCTTAATTGATTTTTATTTATTTGTTTCAGCAGCATATTTTTAACAAATACCTGTTAGGACATTAAAAAAAATACTGCATAACACTCACATTCAATATTCTAGTTTGTTATGCATTTGATCTAAATATATTAAACAAAACAAAAATGCATAATAAAACTCACGATCTAATGCATCCTAAAAAGTTCATCGTTATCCGGTTTCAGGTTTAATTACAAAAACAACACAAAATTTAAAACCTGTCAACGTTGTCAATTTAATTTTGTTTTTTTAATTGTTCACCTTTGATTATACGTTAAGTTGTTTGCATTTGTATCAAAAACTCTCAAATAAACAACAAAAACAAAAAACTCATGCATGTGACACAAGTTTAAAAAATTAAAAAAAATCTTATAAATTTTCAAATCAAAATCGAATTCTATTGCTTATTGCAACAAGTTAAACCAGTCTCTTCACTTCTCATCTTTTCATTTATTAGTTTGTTGTTTGGTATTTTTTTTTTTAATTTTTTATCATTACTTCAATCGAGTTGAATTAATTTATATTCTGTGTGTCGTTAAATAGTTTTATTCATTACACATTGGCTCTTGTCTTCAATATACATACATATAAAATCATACAAACACACAAAATTCTTTTTTAAAATGAAGTAAATATACTTTTTCAACAGTGCAATGCACTTTTTATAAGACCAATATGTAGTTAGACAGTGAGGGGCCAATAAATAGGACTACTTTTTTTGTGATAATATTCAAAGTGTTACATATCTCTAATCAATTTGCATGCCTTAAATGTAAGAAAGATAAGAAGAAATAATGCATTCTCAAAAATTAAGACATTAGATCTAATAATATGACCACTTTAACAAGTGTTGAAAATTTATTTAAAAAAATACTTTATTTATAGCAGCAACATATTGTATAATGTTGACATTGTACATTTTGTGCTATTTGAAAAAATTTTAACATTCATTGACCAACATAGTCATAGCCAAAAGCTTGTCATATTTATTTTTTGTAAAAATATTGTCTTATTTGATTCAGTTTTTTTGGATTATTCTTGGAGACTCCTCAGTAAAACACTTATTATCATTTTATATAAATTAAAACAGATAATTCGGCAAGTCACGGTGCTAGATTAACCTCATGAGTTATCAGATGTTCTCAATTTTTCTAGCCTTAAGCTTTGCGACATTTAATACAGTTTTTGTTAAGCATATTCCCTTAAACAATATTTCGTTTTAAAAGTGATCCTATTATTCTGTCCATCACTGTATAATGTATATATTATTGCATCTCTATATAAACATTTTTAAGTATGTGTTATTGCGAGCATTGGTGTATACAAATATATATGCTGACTTTAATCGCCTACCAAGCTCCATTGCTCACAAAAACACAAAACAAAAACAACCAGAAAACTAGCACTGTGGAACATGGTAGCCACTTATTAAAAAATAAATAAAAAACAATGTACATTAAAAAGCTAATATAAATTGATAATAAACTGGATGAAAATCTAAGCACTGAAGACAATTTCTAGAATAAATTGCATGTTCTCGAAAATTGTCAGATTTAATAAATTAATAAAACGGTTAAAGTTGTCACATTTATTTGAAATTTAAAAAAGAAATCTTTGACCTTTGAGTTTTATTCTTTTGGTCTCCCTGCAGACGAAAGGGGTGTTATTTTTTAGCTGCAAGAAAAGTTTCGATGGTTGTTGTTCTCTATGGCTTGACAGTTGAAAACGTCAACTGTTTTGACATTTCTGTCAATTAAATAAAAGATAAAAGTGATTTAAAAGTAATTTTTATGAATATGACTTGAAGTCAGTTTAAAAATCAATTGACTCACAGTCAATTCGACTGCAGTCTCTTTAACTCTTAGTCTTTAAAGTCATTCTAAATGCAAGTTAATTTTTAAAGTCAGTAAGTCATTTGAATGCAGTCTTTTTAATTTTTAAAGTCAGTAAATCAATTTAAATTTGAATGCAGTCTTTTGACTTAAATCAATTGCTTTGACGTAAGGATGGTGACCATTATATAAATTTGTGCATTTTGTAGACAAATTTATTAAGAACTTCAATTCAAATACAAATATCACCATTTGACATTGGGTTACCTATTTTATGTAGGAATTGGAAAAAAATATCAGCTTTAGCACTGTATTGAAATGACTTACTGACTTCAAAAATTCAAAAGACTGCATTCAAATGACTTACTTACTTTCAAAGTTGACTTTAAAGAACTTTTTAAGTCAAAGCGACTGCAGTCTAATTGACTTTGAGTCAATTGACTTTTTAAATTGACTTCAAGTCATAACTTTAAAAAATGACTTGACTCTTATGTCAAAAGCCAAAGTTATTTTTGAAACCGAAATCGACTTAAAAAAAAGTCAAAGTCATGACTTAACTGCAGTCACTAAAAGACTTTTGTTTTTACAACTCTGACGTTTTACATCAGAACAACGCTTCCGAATTGTGGAAATTTACTTTGAGCACTTTGTCCATTTACGGTGTTTAGTGGATAAAGCTCATTTCAGGTTAATATTTCAATCTTATTACTATTTAAAGTTATATTATTATTTACAGTTCTTAATCTCTTAAAAAAACGACCTAAATAAATGCGGATTGAAATCCTAATAATTCAATAATGAAACACGGAAATAGTCTCTGATTTTTTCCCACTTCAACCCAATAAAGTTATGAACAATTAGATATTTACTTTATCTATACGTCCTTAACACTTTTCAAAAAGTCATTAGACTTTTAAGATATAAGATATTTAGGGGGATGAAATGGGGTTAGTCAAACTTTTTAATCTTACACAAAAAACATTATGAAATTTATTAATAAATAAATAAATTGGGTGGCGCAACAGTCCGTTGAGAACTAGGGCCTATTGACTTACAACTCTCAACCATTCCTGTGTGCGTGTATTGTTGTCAGGGATGGAGGAGACCTACAGTTTTAATCCGAACCCGAAAGGCTAATTTGAGAAAGCACTTTTCATGACAGGAATTACTCTTGGAGAATTTGTCCATTCCTCGCAAGAGTTAGTACCCGTGAAAAAAAACTTTAGATGACATAGGCAGGGATCGAACCCAAGACCTCTGGCATGACAGTCCAACGCACTAACCATCATGACACGGGTGCTGCTATGAAATTTTATGTTTATCTTAAATCTTACTGACTTGACAGATCTTATTCTGTAATTTCAATTATTGTTTATTCTGGAGTTCCCCAGGGCAGCCATTTAGGTCCAGTTCTTTTTGTATTATTTATAAATAATATTCCATCAGTTTTGATGTATTCAAAATGCTTTGTCTATGCTGAAGATGTTTATATGTTTAACACCAGTTATAATAATCTTGAATATGAAAAGCTTCAAATTGATTTAAATGCTTCAAAAATTGGTGTGTTGTTAAATATCGACAAGTTTAAAATTATACATTTTACAAGGAAGTTATTTGTTTTTTCTGTTGGGTATAGTTTCAATGGCGTAAATCTGTTAAATGTACATAAGTGAGGTATCCATTCTTGGTGCAACATATTAATTTAGGCTAATTCAATATAAGGCTGGATTAATAGGGAATTTCTGACCCTTATGTTATCAAACAATTATTAACCTCATTCGTCAGAGCAAATATTGAGTTTACTTGTCAAATATGGATCTCTTCAATTAGATCCGAACAAAATCAAAAAAGGTTCTTAAAATTTGTACTAAGAAGCCTAGGCTGGCATAGCCCATTAAATTTTCCTTCGTATAGCAGACGTCTAAAATTCATAGATATATCAAGCCTAGAAAGAAGACGTTCTTATTTATGTTTTGTTTTTATCGTTAATCTAATAATGGAAATATTGATGTTTGAACCTCTTGTCTCGCGTCAATTTCAATGCTCAAAAACGTAATCTAAGAGGTTTATCGTACCAACTAAGAAAAAAATGCACCTTTTAATAATATGCTCAATTCATATAATGTTAAAAATAGTTTATAAGTTAATTTTTCTAATGTAACAAACACTGGTTCTAAACGAATATTTTATAATTTATAAATAAGATGGAACTATTGTACGCTAGGTATTAAGCTTGATTCACATAAATGTATTATAAAGCTTTTTTTCGTACAATTGATTTGGAGAAAACGATCGAAAAATATCGAGGTGCAGGACATTTTGTCAAAACTTCAATGAATTGTTTCAGTAGGAAAACATTTTGTATTACGTTATGTCTGGACAAATTTTTTAATTAGAAAACCAAGTTTCAGAATGGTCCCGCTAGGGAAACACCGTCATCTTGAAATAAACATGTGTTTTTCGTCAAGACTTTTTTTTTTGTTATATCTCGAATACATTTCAATTTTTCTGATATGCTATAGTGGTTTTAAAAACCTTTAAAATTAGTCTTATATCATGAATATCAAAAAAAGAATCAAGACGTTTAGAAGATAGAAATTTGTACAACAAGCTCATTTACCCCTGTTTACCCTATTGAAAAAAAAAGAAAATCAAAAACTCTGTTTATTCTGACATTCGAATTTAAGAAATTTATTGAAATATTGAAGAATAAGCTACAAAACTGATACTTGAATATATGAGTCAATCAGTGAGTGAGTTTTTCTTTAAAAAAGAAAATGTTTAAAAATTAAAGAAAATATACTAAATTGGTAACCATGCTACTCGTATATAAAATCAGGCTTCACACATAATCGTATGCACAAATGTACATATAAAGACGAAGAGAGACCAGAACCAGATGCATTCGCATAAATTTTGCAGTGAATATAATGACAGAGGAAACTTAGACGCTGCTGGCTGGCTAGGCTGCTCCAATGTTGGCTTCGTTGGCTAACTAGAGCGAACAATGACATCGTGTCGCTGAGTGTGTTTGGGGTCGGTTCATGAGTACATCATCATACTTCTAGCATGTGCGAAGTTTCATACCGCAGGCTAGCTACATACGAGTATGTAAACTTTATTTCTTTCTTTTTAATACCTACCAGGCCTATGTAAGGATTGAGCGAAAAAAAAGAACGATTTTTTCATGACAACAAAAAACAACAACAATAACACAAAAGAAATACACTAAACATATAGAATAAACAAAACAACAAATAATAAAAATAAAAGAAACAAATTGTGGTAACAAGTTGAAAAGTATCTTATAGTTTATATTTTGTATTTTTATTTTGATTTCTATGCTGCTGCTACTGACTGAACGATGATGTAAAGTTTTTGTTTACCTTCTTATATGGTCTTTTTTTAGAGTCTTGAAGTTAGAACCATAAGAAAAACAGTCTCAAAGTAGAAAAAAAAAGAAGGAAACATGAAATTAATATCTATCTTTTAGTCTTTTTTTAATGTTTCTTTTTCTTTGTATATATGTAGATTTATGTACAAGTACAGTTCATAGGGAGTCATAAGGTAATTAGTTTTAGTGAAGCTTCTTCAAGACGACTACATTAAAGGGGATGCATTTTTTGTTGTCTAACCCAGATTTTATAGTTCAGGAGTTCATGGGGAATAAGCTTATTAAAAATGTTATGTGCAGACCATTTTTTTTTCGGTTTAAGTTGTTATGCTTTGAGTTTGGAAAATCATTTCTTAAAATTTGTGATTTTGATATTCTTTAGTGCGTGAAGGCTAAACTTTGCAATGTTTTCATTTTCAAAATTGCTGATGGCAACGTAGATCAAAATCTTGAATGCCGTTTTTTAGTTCAATGCTAAAATAATGCTGACTTAATATAATTATAATAAGTATCATTATTTATGCTAACTGAGATTCTTATATTTAGTGTGATTAAATTAATTATGGTAGTTTCAGTGGGTTGTACAATTATTGAATTATCATGATTTTAACTCTCAGTTCTTTCAAGCATTAACTTAATTTAAAATCTAAAACAAACGTATTTTTAAAAATTCAAATTTAAAGTATCTGAAAATAAATTGTATCAATTGTTATTCTTAGCACTGACAATTTTTTGAGAGTTTTTATGGTTGAGCTAATAGCTCCGGAAAGTTACAACGTCGTCCTCATAAAAATACAGAAAATATCTAGAATTTACCATTGTTTGAACAATTCCATCAAGGCAATGAATCTATATTGGTTCTTGATCACTCGATTGAAATTGTTAAACCCTAAAATTCAAAAGGTACACTTGGGCGTATACGCGCTTTTTATACTATTTTGTTATTAAATACAAATTTAAGCAATATTTATTTAATTTGTTGGTGTGATTTTACATAATTTGTTTTATATTTCACACTCACTTTCTGAAAGCTTTGAATATTAAATTTTGGAAATAAAGTTTGGTAATGTATCCAACATTCTTGATGTGCGGCTGAAAAAAGAATCTTTCTGCTTATTTAGTACGTCCGCGTTTGCAAACAAGGGTAAAATGAAGTTAAGGACATTCTATTAAGTTGGAGTATTAAGGGAGAATTGTTTGTGAGAGGGGGGGGGGGGGTATTTCGATAGAACTTAAAGCTGTACTCCACTACCGACATGTAAAATCTATAAGCACCGTCTGCCAAGCCAACTATTTAAATATACAAAAATAGAGGAAATTAGTTTTCGTATGAAAATAAAACCAAATTTAAAAAAAAAACATGTAACACCGTTAATAGATTGCTGACTTGAATTTTATATTTGTTGTTCGAAACTTTAAACAAACAAAAATTGATAAAAAAACAAAAAGTAAACATCTGTACGCATGTAGCTTTTTAAAGAGCTAATTTTGTCAGTTGACTTATTATTTTCAAGTTCAAAAGATGCGTTCTTCTTCTTTATGCTGAAAATTGAAAAACAAACTACTTTGGTAGACAATTTTATAACCTTCAAGATAAGTTAACATATTTTTTTTTTTCATACATTTAACCAAAACAAGTTGAACCAAAAAAAACAAACTGAAAAAAAAAAACAACCTTGTTATACATCACCCAAAGAGATACTCACATTGTATCTTTTATATATGAGAAACTTAATGCAGAGATACGTAATCTTCAAATACCATCAGTTGTCGTCTTCTTCGGTCGTCGTCTTCGTCGTCATCATGTCTCATTCCAGGTGTCTGCGCAACTTTTCAAACTCCCATCAATATTGAAAATTGATGCTTCTTTATAATAGCATTTTCCACTTAAGTCCAACTCCCCAACACGACATCTAGCCGAGGCGGTGAAGTCGGACGGGCGCGACGCGACGAGTCGGTGGTATAGTTTAAACTCTAACTCTTAGCATTACCGTTAATTATGTCTTGGAAATTTTGTCTCTCGTTTTGAATATACCGCAGGAGACGGTCTAATGCGGCAGTGGCAACTCCAGCAGCGTCGGTCGTTGGCGATAGTAATTGACACGCTGGAATTCATATAAAGGAATTCAAGATTGTATTATAAATGTTTCTTTTTTCATGACCACTCCCTTGGAAATAGTGTCTGATATGTTTATGTTTTCATGGTTTAGCCATTAGCTTTTTACCTAGAAAACGAGTTCAAACCGAAGTCAATGGACAAGAATTGGACATGGCGAACACGTGAATTGGAGGGTGTAGCATAGTTTGGCAAATACTTAAAACTCAAGACTCTCAAATTGCTTGCATTGTGAAATTACTGTGGTTAGATATACTTTTAGTAGTTTATGACACCATTTTTCTACCATGCCATGGTTAGAAGTGTTGACTTTGGTAAAGAGAGATACAAGACTCACAAAAAAATGTTTCCCACATGCCACAGTTCGTGCTTACTACGTAACAGTTGTAGAAATAGTTACCAACATTTTTCACTTCTTTTTGTTTTCCTTTTGAAATATCAAACATTTTTTGGGTCTTATGTTGGAATAGCAACTGCAGCGTGATGGGAAAACCTCATCATCCATTCCTATCTCCAAGCCAATGTGAGAAGACAGAAAAAAGCCCTAAAAGACTCGAAAAGTTAGGTGAGATTCACGACCGCCATTTGTTGAGGTGGAGGGACTTTTCAACTATGAGGAAAAATTTACAAACAATCAAACATTTCTCGTGTTGTAAACGACGATGATGATGATGATGCGAGGTTGAGGAAGACTGTTCTTTTTTTCTTTCGGTCTGTCTTTCTTTTATCTCACTGAACTATTTATGTTTTGCGGAATTGAAGAAGGAGTTAAAAAAAAGTACCTATTTGGCGCATTTTTCACTATGCAGCTAAGGAAGACATCATTTTTATTTATTTGTTTAACTTAAGTGGAATTTGTAACAATCGTTAAAACGATGCAGTAACTTGCAATGAAATGAAGGAAATAAATTAATTGAAATTCCCAGAAATTCTAAATTTTATTTTATAAGAAATAAATGGTAAAAGACACAAATAAATTATTATCGGAAGTGAACAAAAATTGGATTCCGAAAGAACCTCAAATGTATGCAAACTTTTTATCAATACAAAATTTTCAATGGCCGCTAAAAATGTCCGCTATTTCGACAACTGTCACTTTTGTAGTTGTCATCTTTGGAAATTTCAAAAGTAAAAACTACACAACTAGTAAAAAGGGAACGACATTTTTAAACTTCACTACATCAATGGTGAACATTTTGCAGTCACAGTTCGAAAACTAAAGAACTGTTGAGCCATTGTGAAACCGGTGATAATGAAACTGGTGGAAAAGTTTGAGCTGTTGGGAGAAGTTAGAGATCTGGAGGATCGAAACTTTATGAGTCGGTAAACAACAGTTAAGGATATTGCTGCTGTAGTTCGTAGTGTTGACAAAAAACCCAGTTTTGTCGAATATTCATCAATCTTTGGAATAAGGCATTCCATAAAGGATATTCAAGAGTATTTTCCATAAAGACTTGGGTCCTAAGACTTTTCATCTAACAAAAGATCTCAAGCTGGTCGATTACTAGCAACGTCGTACTCCGTTCATTAAGTCGTTGAAATTTATCAAAATGATCAGGATTTTTACCTCGAAGGGTGCTTTAATAATCAGAATTTTAGCCTTTAGGGCTCGGAAAATCAAAGAATGTAATCTTTTTCTAAACTTGTCACGGTTTTTGGAGTGGCGATTTGATTGGTCCTTACTTATTCGAAAATGAAACTGGTGAACCTGTTACGAAGAATAGATTGCTCTAAGATCAATGATTTCTTCCGGCCGGGATTGGAAAATATTGATGTAGACGATGTTTATTTTCAAGAACACGACAACGAAACAATTGACATTTTTCAAGAAAAGCATTAACGCAGAAATGTTGCAAGTAGTATTAGAAGACCTAATGAAGTGTTTGGGTTTTGCCTGCAGTCGCGAAAATAGTAACGAAGATTATCTTAAATCGTTTTAGAACCCCAGGAGACAACCTCGAAGTAACACTTGACGCTGAACAAGAAGGATTACGCACTGATTCCTCCTACATTGATCTTATCAACACCTTGCGGATCGTCATAGAACATTGCGTTTAATATCGATCACCACTTTTCATTAATTTTGAGAAGGCTTTTGACAGCGTCAATAGGGAGTTTATTTGGCTTGCTTTGTGGAGGAGGGGTTTCCCGGATAAGCTCATCTCTATTTTCAAGACGACTTATGATGAGTCTAAATGTTAAGTCTAACACAGAGAGAGGTTTTCAGAGGAGTTTGAAGTCCAAAGTGGAATCACACAGAGCTGTATACTATCACCAATTCTTTTTTATTGCTGATCAGAGATGTGCTGCGGGCGGCATTGTCAGAAAACGGAGGAACAAGATGGGCTCTGACAACATACCTTCAACATCTAGATTACGCTAACGATTTATGCTTGATATCTCATAGGATAATGGATCTTCGTCAAATGGCAACAAGGGTGATGAGAGAAATAGAAATCGTGGGGCGAAACACAGGAAAAACTTAAAATTAGTAAACATTGCTCAACAAACTGTAGAAAAAGTAGAGTTTTCAGTATTTTGGAAGTATGCGTCTCTACTAAAGGCGGAACCGAACAAGATATCGGTAGACGTAAGGGGAAATCTAAGGCTTCGGGGATGTTATCCAGTATTTCTAGGTACAAACTTTCCCAGCTTGAAGACCAAGCTACGACGTCAAATCAGTACTGTTTTATGATTTCAACACCTGCAAAATAACAGCAACGATTATCAGAAAACTGCAAAGCTTCATTTATAAGATTCTACGCAACATCTTACGGATTTTTTAGCCAAATCGCAAAAGAATGCAATCTTTTGGGAATGCAATCTTTTATGACTTCAAAATAAGGATTGCATTTATTGAATACATCTTAAGATAGAGACTTCAAATTTTGCAATCAAAAATCATTTGACCTTAAAATGACTGCTATCACTTGAAGTCTTTGACTTCTCTTGAAGTCTTTGCATTCTTAAGTAAAATTTCACTACAAACTTTGATTTTAATCTCAAATCGAAAATCGGTGTCTGACACCGAAAATTGGTGTGTGTGGTGTATGGGCCACTTTAAAATGTATTGTTTAGTGAAATTTTACCTAAGATTGCAAAGGAATGGAACGACTTCAAGTGAATGCAACGACTTCAAAAAAAAAATGAAAAAAATTCAAGTGAATTCAAAGAATACATGAAGTCTCAAATGATTGCAATCAATTGATTCGGTCAAATGATTGAAGAAAATGATTGCAGTCTTTTTAAGGTCAAATAATTGGTGATTGCAAAATTTGAAGTCTTAATCTTATAAGGTGAAATCAATTAATGCAATCTTTAAGTTGAACTCAATAAACTCTTTATAATGATTGAATTTCCAAACGATTGCATTCTTTTACAAGCATGTCGTAGCGGGCCATTTGGATGACGGTACCTTTCTTTTTTCCAGTAAAATACATTATCATTTATTTATCTTACTGTTTTTTTTTTTGTTATATCAAAATGAAAACCTCTTACTCGAAAACACTGTTTATAGGTTTAGTCTTTTATATATTTTCTACCATTTTACCTACCCAAAACAATTTTGCATAAATTTCAACATTTTGAATTATTTTAAATATTGAGGTCAGTCCTTCTTTGTGTCTCTTACAACTTTATAAGTACATAAATTCCTATGTTCACAAAACAAAAATAAACAACTATTTATGTCTGACCAAAAACAAACCCACACCACATACCTCACAACTCATCTTTATCCTTATTTTCTACAGTCAAAGTCATAATTCCTTCCATAGATATGAGACCATGACAACAACGTATAGACTTAAAAATACCACTAAAATATTTCTCATGTTTTCACAGAAGACTAGATATGTTACGTATATTATATACCATAGGTAGTCCTTCGCAGTGAACCCAAGTGTAAAAATTCAACCCTAGGAACACGCCCTTTTCGTTGTGACTACAAATTGCTAATTATAGAAAGTGCTTCCTTCTATGAACGAGTAAAATTTTCTATTCTTCAGCAAAATTTTGGTTTGGTTTTTGTTTATTTTTATTAAATGAAAATTCATTTGAAACTCATAAACGAAAAATGAAACCCACATCACTGAATATTAAAGGGGTTCAAGTCTTTAAAGCTCCATCCAAATCTTCAACTCCATCTAACAGTCAAATGCTTCTCTTTCTGATTATTTAATGATTCGATTTGAAACAACCTTCAAGGAAATCGTTGTTGGTGGGTGGAAATATGCAACAAGGGTTTTCCCCATCACAGTTGTGAACAATTTTGTTTTGTTTGTTTTTTGTGTTTTATTAGTCACGACTCACAACCCTCAACCCTTTATATGACGAAGCGAACATCAAACAAACCATCAAAAGCTCAAATTCGGGCAAGGACAACTTTAAAGAGGGTGTTTTTCTCAAACCCCTCTTTTTTGATGTTTGTGTGTTCAAAAATAAATGCACGTATACCTTTTTCTCTATATGTATACATATTTCTATGTACTACCTATTTATGTAGATAAACATAACTTGGCTTGTGAGTCATCTACAAGGACACCCGGCAGACGGGCTTTAATCATCGTCTCATACTTTAGCCGAAGAAAAAAGAAAATAACATAAACCAAACAACCAAAACGTAAAGATGTATAGATACAATATGAAAAAGGAAACATCCCCCCTTAACATCAACAGGGGTTAAAAGATTTTTGTATATGCGCATAAATGCGGGGGTGAACCTAAACACATTTCCTTCTATATACATACATATTTTCATATAAATTGCATTTTCCTTGAAATAATCCTTATAGCTATATATATTTTTTCTTTTGGAAAATTGTTGCTCATCAAATATTCTTTGCAGTTTGCATGAATAATTCATAATATGACTCATATCCTGTCCGTGCATTATTTATTGATCGAATATAGTAGAATTTGTCCCCCAGGAGAGCACAATTTTATGTCAAAATGTGGAACTGCTGCAAACTTATATCCTTATGACTAAAAGGAACAAGATACACAGCAACAAAACAAAAAATAATGCACATTATGAAATTTCATAAAATAATCAAATGCAATTTTGTTCAAGGATATTTTAGCAATTTCCTTACCATAAATAAATGTCGTTATTATATGCTGGAGTGCGTTATGCAATCGATGTTATAGAGCAAACCATGTACGGTATGGTGTGCGTTGTGACCCTTATATAACCTTAGGGGTGGGTTGGTTGTAAACTCACTAAGCTCTATTGTGAAAAATCTATAAAACACTGAAATAACTCAATGGTTTTTTTTTTCATTCTCTTAAATCGATTCAAGGATGATGAGGATTTGCGTTAAGAGGAATGCACTTGAGCTTGATTCGATTGAAAAAATATATTAATGCGCATTAGTGGTTAAATTAAAAATGCACTTTCATCTATATGGGCGCCTTCTGGAAAAAAAATCAATAATTCATTAAAAAAAACAAAGACAAAAAAAACTGAGTTCAAGAATGCCAAGGGTCGTGGTGCTTTATATAAGCTCAACAGTGTGTTACCTTTAAAGCCACTACTTGTCATAGGTCAGTCTCTCGTAAAATATAAAGGATTTTTCCAAAAGAGGTTTCATTTTGAAACTGTCTATTTGGGCAGCTGTCACTTTAAAAAACTGTCATTTTTTTGACATTTAAGAAATAAAAACTACGCCATTAGGCGTTCTTCTGTTTAAACTTAGAACAGAGCATTGAGCACTTCAAATACGCTCTGAGCAGAGTTTGATCAGAGCATTCCGATTCATTTATGAAGCAAACTGGAGAACTAACCTGTCAAAAGTTTTAGAATTAGCTATCTGTTTTTTTGCTACCACATACGAAACAAACATGAAGTCAGTTAAGCTTAGCTTTTCAAATAAAGACAAACCTAGCGCTTTAATTGAACCCGTATGATGGTTAGTGCGTTGGACTGTCATGCTATAGGTCTTGGGTTCGATCCCTGCTTGTGCCATCTTAAGTTTTTTTCACGGGTACTGCCTCTTGCGTGGAATTGACAAATCCTCTAATTCTTGTCATGAAAAGTGCTTTCTCAAATTAGCAGTTCGGATTGGGCTTTAAAAAAAAAAAAAACTGTAGGTCCCCTCCATTACTTCCAACAGTACTCGCAGACAGGAATGGTTAAGAGTCGTAAGTCACTAGGCCCTAGTTCTCAACGGACTGTTGGTAGTTTATTTATATATTTGGCGCTTTGATATGTCTGGAGCAGTTCTCTGCTCTGAACTTAAAATAAAATGAATAACGCCCATTACTTAATACGGAAACAAGCTTACAAAGGTGCAGAGAAATGCATGCGTAGGGATATCAGGGGCAATCAGGTCCTGTCCAACGGAGGCACTCAACGTCATCCTGGACCTTCTTCCGATTGACCTCTTTATCAAATATCAGGTGTCCTGCAGTATCTTGAAACTCAAGGAAATAGGCTGTTGGAAACCTAGATCTTACGGGCACTGCAACCAAACAAGCCTGATATCATCAGACATCCTATCCACAACCACCGATTACTGCATTCCTATCCTAGACACCTCAAAGAAGTTTAGAGTCTTGCTCCCGTCAAGAACCGACTGGGAGGATGGCGTTGTGACGGAAGACTTCGACACAACTATCTTCACGGATGGCTCGAAGATGGAATGCGGTGTTGGTGCAGGTGTCTTCTGTGAATCTCTTGAGATTTCAAAAACCTATAGACTTCCCGATTTTGCCAGCGTGTTCCAGGCAGAATTGTTGGCGATAAGGGAAGCTTGTACAGCCCTTAAAAATATCCGTCAGAACCAAAATGTAGCTATACTAACAGACAGTCAGGCAGCTATTAAAGCCATTGATTCAGCCTTATCATCCTCTAAACTGGTCCAGCAATGTAAAGAGGCCCTAAAGGAACTGGATATGAGCGTCACTCTTATCTGGATACCGGGCCATAGGGGCTATGAGGGTAATGAGAAGGCAGATGAGCTAGTTAGGCAAGGATCAGCCCTTCACAACTCTCTGGCAGTGAGAGTATATGCTCCTCTTGGAGTTGTGAAGGGCAATATCCTGACCAAATACACATCAGAAGCAAATCATAGGTGGAGTAGTTTAACGAGTTGCGTTATATCCAGGAAAATCTGGCCCGCCTATAACAAACCAAAATCAATCAATTTAATTTCCAAACCAAGGCATGACATATAGCCAGGATTGTCGCTACCTGCACAGGGCATTGGCCTGTAGGGGAGCATGCGGCAAAATTGGGTATACCACATAACTCTTTCTGCCGCAGCTGTGAGAACCGGGATGAAAAAGAAACAGTCCCACACTTTCTATGCCATTGTCCGGCCCTGGCCAGGAAAAGAGCACTCCACTTGGGTAAGGAATTCTTCAACGGTATTGAGGAACTCTTAGAATTCAAGATCAAAGATTTGATCTCATACCTAAATAGCACAAAGTGGCTCTAATCCCCTCCCCCCTTATTTCTCCATCACTAAATGGTACTATGAGATAATAGGCCGTAGGGTAGGAGAATAAAATTACATTTTATATTTTACATAGAACTGCACGTGCGGAACGTGCACCATCAATAGCCCATTTTCAAATCCATTCAGAATCTCACGAGGTATGGTATCAAAACGGCGCACTCAGCGCTATTTGTGTCCTGCGCGAAGCAGGACAGCCATTTCTACCTACCTACCTAATACGGAAATGGAACGCTACACGCACGAAGTAAAAGAAGATAGCAAACAAATCTAGAGAACGAATCTATTTATTTGAAATGTCAGAAATAAGGACTTCATATGGATCTAGCAGCTAACTAAAAGCTTAACTTTAGGAGACAGTAAGATGTTAAAGCCGTTTAAAATTAGAAAAATCATCTTTTCAATTAAGAACGTTACTATAAAATGGGGTGGCGCAACAGTCGGTAGAGAACAACTCTCAACCATTCCTGTGTGCGAGTACTATTGTCAGGGATGGAGGGGACCTACAGTATTAAGCCGAATCCGAACAGCTAATTTGAGAAAGCACTTTTCGTGACAAGAATTACCTTTGGAGAATTTGACAATTCCTCGCAAGAGCCAGCACCCGTGAAAAAAAACTTTAGATGGCATAGGCAGGGATCGAACCCATGACAGTCCAACGCACTTACGATCATGCCACGGGAACGTTACTAAAATGTGTTAAAATTTTAATAAAATATTTAAAAAATGTGTGCCAATATTTTTTAATCAACTCTTGTCCTGTAAGTAAGAAAATCTTTATTTAACGCTCCCTAAATTAAAAAAAACTGTAGTTGAAAACGTTAAGGGGGTTGCTAAAAATCGTCCTTTTCTTTAAATAATCGATAAGGCAACTATTTAAGATTATGTGTGTAAAGTTTTAGCTCGAAATTTGAAGTATTTCGGGAGAGAAACGGAAATTCAGTTGGTTACGTACGGCAAGTTGCACCTTCTTCATTCTTCTTGTATACGAAGGTCTATCGGATAGGAGCTTGGGCGGCTACACTCAAAATCCCAACGCAACGGGTTGAAGTTGCTGAAAATGTCAATCGTTCAGCAATGTAAAATGTTCGTCGATTAAATGGAATGGACGCGACTTCATGAAGCTGACAAACGCCGCCGGATAAACAATACGAAAAAGTCCTGTATAGCTCGTAATTCTGGAGATAAGGAAGAAAACGAGTTTTTTGAAGAATTTGAGGGAATTTTTATAAGGACTAGAATTAGCTAATTAGCATTACACAGCTGTGAGTTGCTCAATTTCCATATTTTACATTACGAAATCTAAACCTCATCAAATATTCAAAACCATGTTTTTACACTTTGCGGGAAAGATAACTAAAAAAGTTCTTAACCTATTTTCTTAAGAAAAGTTTTATTTTATTCAGTATGAAATGCTACTCTTTGTGAAGTACGGATTTATTTATTTATTTATTTATTTATTTATTCATTCATTTAACGAGTTTTCTCTTACAGATTGCTTAAAACTAATATAAACTTAATTCATATTTACATTTTCACTTAATTGTAATTTAAATACATTTCTTTCAAGACTTATATCTAAATTAAATTTAAGTTCATTAAATAATTTCATACATCTTGTGAATGGTTCATTACAACCGTAATTATATCTATGCAAGGGGATATAAAACAATTGTCTTGATCGTATATTTCTTCCTGGAACATAGATATTTAAGAGATTTAACAAAACAGGGCATTTTAAATGGTAAGACAATATACCATAAACAAACATCACACAATTTACAATGCGCCGATTTTTCAGCCTTTGCCACTATAAAATCTACATGAAGGGAAAAATTTAGCTTTTCATCAAAAACAACACCAAGATCTTTTACTTCAGATCGTCTTTCCAATGCAGTGTTTGAAATATCATAGTCATATAAAATAGAGGTTCTTGACCTAGAAAATGAAAAAATAGTACATTTTTTAGTATTAAGTACAAGAAAATTTTGTTTGCACCAATCTACTATTTTATTTAGATCGCTTTGGATATTTAGGCAATCATTTTTGGATTTTACTGTAGAAAAAAGTTTGAAATCATCAGCAAATAACAAACCCGTTGCATTTTGCAACAATAACGGTAAATCATTCACATAAACTAAAAACAACAAAGGTCCAAGATGGCTTCCTTGAGGAACACCCGATGAAAACTTTATTATTTTCGATGAATAGTTTGAAATTTTCACTATTTGTCTCCTATTGACTAAGTAACTGGAGATCCACTGCAGAAGGTTTGTATGAAAAATACGAATTTTATTACTCTTTTTATCAATTTAAAAAAAAAAATACTTTTTTTAAACCATAATTTTTGTCTTAATTTTCGAAATTTTGAAAGTTTCATTGTTTGTATAAATCAAAAATGATTAACAATAAAAAAACAATTAAAACAAATTGTTTGCTTTTAGTTGAAAATTAACAGCTGTTATAGTTCCCAAAATTCGACTCCGAACGTGCCGAGACGCTTCCGAAAAACATGGATTACTATGCCATTTGAAGTTTTTCGGATGTTGTTTTCAATAAAGTTTAAAATAAGTCTATAACATGTCTCCGATGTTTCTTTTTGTATAAGAAAAACAAACAGTTCTTGTTTTAAACCAAGTAATACGCAGTTGTAAAAATAATCGATATTTTATTAAAGAGGGAACCCTAAAGTAAGATATTTCAAAAATATTTTTTACAAGTTTTATATCGATTTGTTTAAAATTGAAGGAGTTACAGTAATTTTTATTGTTTACGTTCTGCTATACTTCATACCTTAACCATGTTTTTTCTCAAAAACGATTTTAAATTGAAATGTTGCATTCTTTGGATCCAACGATTGTTTTTCGATGCATACTTTTGATTGAATTAAGGGAAATGAAGCTATTTTTCGACAGGAATCTTAACCCTCACTTTCTATCGAGCACTTTTCCAAAAATAAGAAAAACACTCATTTTATTTCCGCTGCTAAATAGACTCTTTAAAAGTTTTGATATTTTTTGAAAGTTTTCAAAATAAGCGAATTTTAAAGAAATCATACAAATTTTGAAAACTTCTCTAAAGGACAAGTCAATACAAAAGAGACAACTTTTATTTTATTATTTATTTGTTTGAATTAAAACGTTAATATGAATTAAAATCTAAAACCATCGACTGTCTATATCCTGGTTATAAATAAATAATGTATCTAACTGTTCATTGTGTAGATAGGTAGGTTAGGTATGTAAATATTTCTAATTAAAACTTCTCGCTTATGCTGAAACTGAATTTGAAGCTAATGCGGATCAAAACCAGTTTATCATTAATAAATTTTAGAATTTTAAATTAATTGAGAAAACAACCAAAACACACTTTCACTATATGCTTATGCTTATGCTTGTTGATGATAAAGTGAAAAAAAATCATATGTAGATAAATAAATAAAATTTGCATAATTCCACCGGCAATGAAAACAGACACAAGTTTTACTCTTTCCTTCTGTCTGATCTCTCCTCCTCCCCTTAACAACACAAAACTAATTATGATGAATCTATGAATAACATTTATTGAACAAAAAAAAAATTAACTTATACAAACGAAATCAATTTTATGCCTTAAATACATAATTTCACTGACAACCCGCGCATGAAAAAGATTTATTTTTTAAATTGATTGATCGAACGAAACATTTAAAAAACAAAAACTATCTACCTTTAAACCTAACTCAGTCTTAAATACTATGATATGATATGGTAAACTATTTACGAGTATATTGCAATTTTTATTAATTCACCATGCTATAGATTGATTGTTATGATTATTTTTATTATTTTGAAACTAAAGTGTTAAACAAAAATTTGTTTTAAATAAAATTCAGTTTGAATATAGTGAAAAATCTACTGACCTAGATTTCACTTCACAGAGATACTTTATCCATATAAAGATATCGTCTCGATCTCGAACACAAAGTGAGAGGGATTCCTAACATAAATATATAAAATATTTAAAAATGTATTTATTCATCAATATAATTAGCTTTTGTTTTCTAATATTCAAAACAAGACCGAAGTCCAAAATGTGGAATATTAAAAACATAACCATACCACATGTGGCGTAGCTTAGTTAAGCTAGCAACAACATATTTGAAAATTGCATAGAGCTTAGAGTATTAAGTGAAGATCGATACGCCGCGTGTCATAACGTCATGATCATGATCAGTGATTAGTGATCAGTGATCATTATAATCAGTCAAGGTGAAAAATCATGTAAGAAAAATATGATAAGTGAGCATGCAATGTTAATTGAGTTTTTTGTTCCTTTTTGGGCTGTGAAATGGTGAATGGTGATGCCTTTGTCTTGGATAGTTAGATTTTGTTGAGTGTTTAATCAATTAAAAGAAAATTAGAAATTGAAGATGCATTTATTGATGTTGTGGTGGTGGATAAAATTAAGTGGTAAAATTATTTACTTTTTGGGGATAATTTTTTTTTTTTTTTAAATACTTACAATAGTTATTAACATCGTTTAAGGTGTGAAGGGTTAAAGTGAAAAGTTTTAAATCTGAACTTAGTTTCATAAGAAAAGACAACAAAATAATTCTAAAAATAGAAGTTTCAAGTCATAGCAACTTCATTGATTGAAAAATTAGTAAAATTTATCAATAAAATTCACGTAACCACTTCCAACTCTAAATGTGTCATTATACTCTTATGCCAGTGTTGTTTGTTTTTTACTTTAAAAAACTTTTGAAGATCCTTCCAATAAGAGGTAACATTTTGAATAGCCCGCTATTTGAGTAGCTACCATTTATAAAGCTGTCATCTTTTGGCATTTGACAAGTAAAAAGTACGTCATTACAAATAATGGAACATTTAATTCTTCAACAACGTATTGCGATTGTTAAAAATGGATAAAATCGATGGTACAAATTTTGAAGTCGCACAATGTTAATTTTTTAAGAAACTTTTCCTGGGTGTAATTTCTCGAAAAGCTGATCACAATTAACCACCGAGATATGAAAGTTAAGGTCTATGCCAATAATCCCAAAAGATTCAACACCTTAAGGAGCCAGTTATAGTTTGATGTTCATTTTCATTATTAAAACATTTTCAATTGATTTTTGAGTTTATAATTCGGAACAAAATCGGTTATTGAAGGGGTTCCATTCTTTTGTTTACACACCTGATAGAAATTCTTAATTTCAATCAGGAATATTTGTATAATTGACAGACATTTTTAATGATTGCTATAACTGACCTCTCCAAAAAAATTAAATGATTAGTTTCAATGATAAAAACCAATGATGGATGTAACTAGACCTTGCATATGGAATTTGTGAAGTTATGGAGGACTTACTGATGCAAATGTGCGAATTGCTTATGGTTCTGAATTTGGTACTTTATTCGTAGACTTGGCTGGCGGCCTTTTGGCTGATATCATTCTTCTTCTTTAATGACATCATTAAACATCCTTTGATTTCTCTAATAAAATACCTTTATCAAAATGAAACCAAACCATAAAGTTAGAAAAGTTTTACAATTTTGGAATAACTAGTACCTTCTTAGATATTTCAGAAACTTCTTTATCGACTTGAAGAACAATCAAAACATTTTTTTTATAGAACTCAACTTTGTTCACTATGGTTACCGCGAGAACGATTGCAGTGCTCTATTCGTTGGAGCCAATTTTCAATGATTCGGCCAGACATTTGGGCCGAAACTTTCGCTATTTCGTGTTCAATTTTGGAAAAGCCATCTAAAGTCGTGCGTCGGCTTGTTAGCATAAGGCAATGACTTAACGTAGCCCCCAAAGAAAATGGTCTAAAGACGTTAAATCGCAAAAAACGAGGCGGCCAATCGACTGGCCCATTTCTTGAGGTAAAACGCACATCAAACGCACATTAAACCCTAGAAAGATAATCATATTTCATACACTATTAGAGAAACATTTATCTGAGGTTAATAAGTTGATTGTAAGGTTTGCTGTTCGGCTTTTGGTACCATCCTGTTGGAACTACATATGTCGTCCAAGTCTATATCTTCCAATTTAAGGAAAAAACAATCATGGCCCGGTAACAGTGGCTATTTACAGTAACGTGACTATCTTTATCGTCGAATAAAAACAATAGGGCCATGATTTAATTTTTATTAAAAACGCGAAACCTTATTTTGGTATATAAGTAAAATGCCAAACTCAATTCAAACAAAAGAAAATACGCACATGAAGCAATTTTTTAAATCTCTTAAGAACTTTGAGAAACATTTTTTTTTGCGTTTCTAAACTTCGTACACATGCACCTAAATATTTGAATCTATAAAGTTGTAAATTTAACAGCAAACATTTTTGACAAAGTGCTCCAAGAAAGACAAAAAAATATTTTTAAATCAAAATATTTTTAAATCAAAATATTTAGAACATACTCAAAATAATTGAGTTTACGATATTTCAGTTTTGTTTTTATTTGTTTCAAAAGTTTTTGTTTCGATGAGCAATTTCCTGTACTGAACGACGAAATAGTCGATAGCATGATTCTGAATCAGTTTTTTTCCTTCTGCTCTGTTACCCGAAGGAAATCAGAGAAAATTGCATGAAACTCTCGTAGTTCTATCGTTTTCCTTTAATGTTTGATTCTGTAAAAATGCCTCCCATCTTCCGTGTTTTCTAAAAACTAACACATTATTCACATTCATTTGCTCATCAATCAACCCAATTTATTTCTTTTCATTTATTAGTAACGAACAAATAAAAGCCAAAGGGCAAAGGGCACAACCTTGAGGCACTCCAGATTGCGAGTATCATGCATCATGCAAAGTTTATCTTTCTGTTTCTGAACACCTAATCAAATTGGTATGTTGGGATGGGAGTATGATTTAAAATACATTAAATATGTGATATGTATGTATCTTAACGGATATGACGATTATTTCCGGTTAGCATCATTATTGTTGTTATCAAAAATTAAAGAAATAACAAATAACTTAATATAGGTAAAGAAACAAAGAAACACGCAAGAGAAAATTTGTTTGTATTCATTACAAAGAGTAAAAAATTGTACAGTATTCTCACAAGCGGCGCGGTCGTCATTTGGAATCGCTGCCCACTCATCATCGTGATGAATGAAAAACGCTTTGTACGCTACGCTTGAGAATTTAAATATTTGCAAATTTATTCCAATTCCAAGCAGCAGTAAGCTCCGGAAAAAAAAAGAAAAAACAAAACTACAAAAACAAAGTGTAAAGTGTAAAGTGCAATAAATCCCCTATATCTTCAATTTAAACAATTTAGCATTAACTAAACTAAATTAATTTGTTTAGACAAAGAATTGATTTTCCTTTCTTTCCGTTTTTCTTTTTTTTTTGTTGATTTTTGTTTTGAACAATCAACGTAAAATAATGAACGATGATGTTTTATAAATTTTTACACCGGAAATATATATTTCGCAACAAAAAATTAAGATACGAGAATTGTTTTTATATTTATAAAAATAAACAAACAAATGAAAACAAGAATACTTATTATCGGCACGTACATATATGCAGCGTATCTTTATATATTTTATACGGCTTACTGCAACAGTAGCTCCCCAGGGTAGGATAGAATAGAGTTTGCTTGATGATTTTAAATCAAATTCACAGCATGAATGCAGATAAAGTAGTTTAATATTGTGCTTTTTTTTTAAACTTACGACACATAGGAACTATGGGGCAAGTATTGCATTCGTAAACAAATTTTGGACTCGAGATTTTAATAAAACATGACACTAACGATGGTACGGAAGTCGGATTGATTTAAAGCTTGAAAATTAAGATTTTAAGCAGATTTGCGTTTTTTTTTTATTTTTTAAGACCAAAACTAACAGTTTTTTGTTCAAAAATTGAAAATTTAAATTTTCTCAAAAACGACCCAATGGATTTTTATGAAATGTCCTCTACATTTCTTTCTTAACTTTTGTGGCCGTATATCTGCAATAACGCGGTAAATTTTGCCCTCCAAGTAGTAAATTGTTTTGGAATTATTGGCTTAGACCAGCGACTCCACATATCCCCACTGATAATAGTCAGGCGGCGGCGTTAAGTCACACGATTTGGGGACCACGGATCTGTAACATGAAACTGTGGGGCTACCAAATATTTCCTTCAATGACACACGCTGTGTGAAAAGTTATGGAAACTGTTTGAAACCAAAGCTCCTGAACACTATAAGTGTTCAATTGATGAACGAACAAGTCAAAAATCAAAAGTGACTGTAACGTTCGGGACCAATAATTTCACCAACAAATAAAGCCCATCAAACAATCAGTTTTTGTTGATGTAACGGTGGCTCAAAATATACTTGGGGATTATCATCACTTCAAATACGGCAATTTTATTTATTGAACCTACAATGTTGGCTGTATTATGTTCACCGTAAAATGGACGAAGTGCGTGATACGTATTTCGAATAGAGCCAAGATTTTCAAAACAAACTTGTACAAATTGGAAGGGTTGTTGTTCAGGTGTCAATACAATATTCATGTTGAAATGTGAAACCAACCTTAAAATCAATCACTTGACAGCTGACTAAATGGCCGCCATTTAAAATAGTATGTTGCCAACTTAAAGACCTCTAAAAAAAAACACCAGTTATTTTCTTAATAATAAAGGGTGGTCAAATTTTAAGGGCCAATGTTGAATGTGAAACACACCTAAACGTCAAGTTTTTTTCTGTATTTTATTTGACATTTATCAATTTCAAAAAAATCGATTTGAACCATGGAAAGATAAGTAATCGAACAACGAGTTTATGTGCTGGCGGCATTATCGGACCGTATTTTTTCCAAAATGATGCAGTTACTGTGAATGGTACTGGTAGACGGCATAATGCCAAACCAATTAGACTTTAAGCTAATTTATTTATTGAATGTATCATGTATGAATATTAATTTGGTCAATAAAAACTAAAACTAACTAACTGTGAATGGTGTTCGCTATCGTGGTTAGGTTAGGTTAGGTTTGAACGGGCTGACAGTTGATGTTGTTACCATCACACTTAGATCAATGTAGATCCATTGTGATACCCCGAAGTGTTGTAACTTCCTGAAAAGATATAATAACCTATGAATCATGTGGTTCGTTTAACCATTTAGAGGTCTTGACAAAGTTTAGTAAGCTTTTGCCTGGCAGTTCTGATAGTTCCTCTAGTTCATTAAAGAAGAAGTTGCCTAGAGTTTTCTTCCTAGCAAGACAGAGTGAAGGACAGTGGCAGAGAAAGTGAGTGGTGTCTTCATGCTCGTCTTCATCAACACAGCCTCTACAAAGGTCATCAGTACTGAGCCCCATCTTCTTCTTATGGTAGCCGAGTAGGTTGTGACCTGTAATAATGCCGATAAGGGATCTTAGGGAGGGTTTGTTAAGAGTTAAGATCCAGTCGGATCTTTTCTTATCGTATCTAGGCCATATCTTCCTGGTGTTAACACAGGTTTCTAGGAGATTCCATCTGTCATTGGATTTGTGAATTATGGTTTTACTGACGTTATGTTTCAGTTCACATAACGGTATCCCTATATGATGGTCTATCAGGGAGGGTTCCAGTGTGGAGCCCTCCCTAGCAAGTTCATCCGCCTTTTCGTTGCCTGGTACATCACTGTGGCCAGGAACCCAGCAGAGTCTTACGTTATGCTGTGTGCCAAGAACCTTTAGCTCTTCGCGACAGCAGATAGTTTTTATTGCTGCTTGGCTATCAATGAAAAAAGTGATGTCCGCGTTCGCTATCGTGAGATGAAAATGAAGTTTTTATGGCCGGAATTGGAAGCTATGGATGTGGACAATATTTGATTTCAACAGGATGGTGACACTTATGAAACAATAGTTCTTTTGCGCTACAAATTCAATGGTCGTGTGGCGGCGATGTCAATTAGCTAAAAAGATCATGTGATTTGACACACCGTTAGACTTCTACTGCACTTTGGGGTTATTGGAAAAAAAATTGTACGTCAATAAACCAGCAACAATTCGAAGGCTTAAGGATGAGATAATTTGGCACATTAACGGCATATTCAGCGTCATCGAAAATTTGGACCATCTGACGGATATATTTGAACCATACTAATGTTATCATAAAAAAAGAAATGACAATAATTTCCTAAATAATTTGTGTTTTATTCAAAATGAACTTCGGCCCTTAAAATTTAACCACCCTTTGTTTGCTGCTCAAAAACGTCAGTTTTTTTGTTTCATTTTTTTTCAAAATGCGATTTTTCAAAGAGGGCTCAACCTTTTTTTTAACGAAATTCAATGTTTAATATTTCTTAAAATCTTGAAAAATTTAAAAAGAAAAAACGATTTTCGAAATCAAAATTTAATGAATTAAGTTTTTTTAAGAAATTAAGTGGCATTTAAATTTTTAAATATAAACTTGTTTTGCAGGTATACATGTGTAGGTACTATTTTTAAACACCCTCTTTTTGGATACAGAAGCAAGTTTGTGCGATCCAATTGTGACTTTATATTCCTTTGGTTTTATTAAATGGGACGCCTTCGTATAGCGTTTTAAAATCGACTCGTGTGGTTTTGTGACTAAGGAACGTATATTTTTTAGTATCGGACTTGAGAATTTTTGCATCGCGTCGTCGTCGTATTCGTTATGACTTGTGACATCTATATGCGAATATAGATGATTCAAATGGAAGTATACATTTATGAAAGTGAAAACAGAAACCATTCCAACCGTTTGTCATAAGGTCGCACCCATTTTTGGTTTTTGAACTTCAGATAAAAATGCAAAAAATATATATTTTACTGCAGCAGCAGCAGTTGTTTAATAAATTCTTATCGAATTCATATGCGGTCTTGGTGGTGGTGGTTGTTGCAACATAATGGCTTCTTCCTATTCCTACGCAAATGTCGTTTTTTAAGGATCAACCATAGATACAACACGTTTTGTGGCCAAAGTCATCTTCAAAACAGGAAATTTGATTTTTTTTTCTTCAACTCATGGTAATGGGAATCATCTGCGGCAAGGCAAAACCAAATCTATAGCTCTGCGGCAAAGCAAAGAATAAAAAGCACAAATATTTGATAAATAGGAAGGAGATTATAAAATGTCTACCGACGATGACTGCAACGTCGACGTCGACGTCGACGACGACGACAACGACAACGGATCCGGATGTAATCGATTAGGGTAACTTAATGACTGCGTTCTGTTATAACGTTGTGGATGTCCGCCACCAGAGTATGTTCAGGATCATGGGATTTTCATTTTAATGACATTCCTAGCTTTGATCCAAGGGCTATTTGTGAAAGTTATTTATTGGTCTGTGGACGGACCATATAACTCATTTAAGTAAAATGCTCTTTTCAATTTCCTTCAATTAACTTTTTTTGTAACCAGTTTTTCTAACATGATACAAATAAGTTATTTTATGTTGGGTCTGTCAATACTGATAAATTTATTATCAGTTAATAAACAAGTCATGAGACGACGACGACGCGACGCGACGATAAGAACAAAAGTACTAACTTACTTACCGACTGACTCATGTTTTTTATATTTCTTCAATTTTACATTAGTCAATTTGTCAAAGTTTCGATAAATTGCAAAAGAAATTCCACTTACCTGAAAAGAAATAGAAAAGATAAAATTAAAATTAAAACAAATATTTATACTTAAATTTTTGTAATTTATTTTTAAACATTTATCATTAATCATAATATTTTTAAATTTCTTTGAAATTCTCTTTTCTTTTTATTGTAAATCTATTTTTATTCGTATCATTTATAGTTGGCAATAGAATCATTGGGTCAAGTTTTTAGAGAAAATATTTGGCATCTATTTTGATGGTCGATGAAAGATTTGTTTGTTTGTTCTTCATTGTTATTCAACTTGAACTAGATGTACACTAAGTACACCACAAAGTGCCGTTGACACTATTCTTTAATTGCAAATTTTTTACCATAGGTTTTCAATTAAATGCTCGAAATAAAAAATATCTAAAAATAATCTTTTGATTTGACTTTTCGACATATATGTGTGCACGGTACGTGGATGTCTAGGAATGTTAGAAGGCGCCTTTTGATGTTGGATTTAAATTTGTTTGTTATTTAAGCTGGCCTATTACTAATATTATTTTAGAAGTTTTAACACAATCGAACTTAATGGCCTATCAGGACATCAAAGTGTTTTCATAACGCATATTTAATTATAGTAGATGGGAACTCAAAATGTAAAGACGCCTTTGCATTCAAATCTCGTTTAATATTGAAAATGTATTTCTGAAATGTACGCCTCTTTAAATTAGTGTTTAAGTGCCTACTTTCTATTTGTAGGCAAATATGTAAAAATTCTGTTAATTACTCCAAAAGTGTCCAATTAATATTTATTTAAAATTCTATTTAAATAAACATTATCATTAAAAACATATTATTAAATATCTCAGCATTTTATTAATTTTTTTCCAATAAGAGGTTTTATTTTGAATAGGCCACTATTTGGACAGCTGTCACTTTTGATGCTGTCATTTTTTGACATTTTACATGTGAAAAATACTGCATCACTAAAAATGGAACGATAAACGTTTCAACAACGCATTGAAATTGTTAAATATTCACTACAAAACTGGTGAATTTTTTGCAGTTACTGTTTGCAAAATAAAAGGACTATTGAGTCCTCGTGAACTAGCTTCTCCGACGGCAATAGTAAAACTAAAAGACAAATTTGAAGTGTTGCAACATGGGACAAGTTTATAATGTAAAAAATCGATACCGCTCAAAACAAAAATATATAGAATATTGCTGTGGTATTGAAGAAAACTCAGGTTTGTCAATTTCTCATCGCTTTTTGGAATTAGCCATTCCACGAATGACAACATATCGCATTTGCATACAAACTCAGGTCTTGAGGCTTTTCAAGTTCAATAACTGAAGCAATGTCGTATCTTGTACCATTCGGTCCTTGGCCAATTTTCACTTCGGAACCAACGTTAATAAGCAATGTTTTCACATTTCCTGAAAAGCGCCTGCATCCACTGCGTGTCACTATTTCCACCGGTTTTGGGGCTTTCATTCGTCTCAAAATGGCTGAAAATTACGTTTCTGAAGAATATTGTCACACAAAAGCACTATAAGTTATTTGGGTATATACATTTTTGTATTGTCAGATTTTACAATGTTGTTAGATCTGACAATCATCTGTATTGTAAGTTAAAGTCAACCTGTGCATCAAAAACCTGGATTTGAAGTCCTGAATTATTTTTTTCGAACTAAGAATTTCGAAAAATTAATCAGCCTAAGAGTTTAATTTCAAAAAAGAAATGCCTCGAATTGGATTTATGAACTGACGTGAACTTATACAATTTTTAGACAAAAAACTTAAGAAAAGAAGTTAATCGTTTAACATTTTTAATTAAAATTTTAAATTTCAAGCGGCAACATCCAAGACTTACAAAAGTTAATATTTCATAAATAAATTTAATTATAAAAGAATTAAATTTTAATTTGAGCGAAAACCGTGAAGCTTATATTATAGTGAATAAAATTGACTGATTCGTTATTATTTTCTTAAACAAAGAAGTTTCATATCAAATTCGCGTGCCAAGAGTTTAAAAACAAAAAAACATCAAAGTATTTTATTTCTAGGTACAATTTGGTTCATTTAATTAGGAACACCTTGAAAATTTCATTTAATTACAAATTCATTATTTAAATAATAAATAACACCACAGAGCCTCAGTGTATTTTGAATTCAACATAATATTGCTAAGGTCCCCTTAATGTAACCAAAAAGTAAAAATTCAAGCTTTAACGTCTTGGAATGAATTTTTCTTTTTTTGACAGCAGCAGTACTTTGAAATTTTACATCATATAATAATGTTTGTCAGAGAGATTTTAAATTAACAGCCATATTATGGTTATCAAATATCAACACGATATTTGATAATAGTTGATAATTATCAACAAAATTAATGAATCGGTATTATGGTGATCAATTATCAATGTTTTTGATAAATAGTGAATTAAAAGATCTATTGTGAATAGCTTTATTGATAAACTCGGTATTACGGCTATCAAACATATTGATACCCATCAAATATTCTATCAGCTACAAAATCTTTGTTGACAAATGTATCAAATATTCGTAAATGGTAAAGAATTGTAATTTTAATACGATTTATAAAAGTTTTTTTGTATTTTTTATTGAATATACGAATTGAAGAACGAAATGCCTTCACTAGAATTGTTGTTTGAAGGCAATTGTACTGAGGAACGAAGGTTTATCGTGCAAGCTAAAATAAACAGTATTACGAGATGCTTCAAACCCACTGCACAAATTATAAATTCATGAATTAAAATAAGCAAATTAAACTTGGTATTACGGCTGTCAAAAATTATGATATCCATCAAATTTTATATCAGCCACAAATTCTTCGTTGATAAATAGACATGTACCTCAGAGATTTATGCACAAATGCCTTTTGCAACCTCAGAATTTTCCTCCATTAGTACCACAAGCCTTTCTATTTGTTTTCTGTTGCTAACTATTCTACTCCTAAATAAACACAATATTATTAAGAAAAAAGAGAAATTTATTTAATGAAAACAACTTACATTATTCCGCCGAAATTATTTATAGACCAAAACACAAGAACAAACGTCAAACACCAAACAAAACCTATTCACAATCGTGTATTGATTAGTATTCACAATGGGTGAAAAATTATCATTTGATACTCATAATACCAAATTATCAATAAATTGATAGAAGTTATCAGTTATCAAATAATTGATAGTTGATAGCCATAATAGGGCTGTAAGTTTCGCGACACGAAACTGGTTTGGCGATGTGTCCCGCAAATGGTAATATTTTCAGAGCTTATAGCGATTTTTATTTTTCTAATCGAAATACTATAATATTTTTTATTTTAAAGCACAAATTTAGAAAAATCACTAAAAGTATGTCATATAACAGTGTTTCCAGACCTAAGAAACATTTTTTGAAACATTTAAAAATCATTTCAGAAACAAAGAAACATTTTCGAAATGTGTCTGAAATGTTTTCTTTTGTCTGGACGCTTGTAAACATATTTTAACAATGTTTTTGAAACGTTTTTTAAACAAATAGGAAACATTTCAGAAACGTTTTTTAAACACACCTTAAAGCAAAAATAATGAGTTTTTAAGTACAAAGAGTAGTGTTGGCAACCTAGCATGTTTAAATTATTGATTTAAAAATTACAAGTTACAGTTGTGTTATGTTATTTTATTTTAGTTTTAGGTCATTTTAAAATAAGTTTCTTGTTTAATTTGGCAATTTAAATTTCATTTTTATGTACTTGGCTTTTCAAATTCCGACAACTCCTGTTATGAGTAAATGAGTTGTTTTTGAGTGATTGAAACGAGACAAAAAGAGAACTATAGCAGATCAACATTTTAGAAATTGCTAACAATTAGAGTTTTTATAAACCCTGCATAAATGACGCGCAAAATTATAATCCCTCTTAACACCAAAAAGTTATTCATAAAAGTAATATTACGTTAAATAGAGTAATTTTAAGCTAAACGCATTTAGGGGTCGCTTAAGGATTTTCTTTTAAATATATTTACCCACAGAAAAGTGTCTTAGCGATTTTCAACTCTTAAAGTCCAGAGATTTATTCTCTATTTTATGGTTTCTGAACCTAGAAAGGAAGTTTTTAGATACCTGACTGCATCTAATTAAATAAACTTCAGTGTAAATTTGCTAATAGTTTTATTACAAGTTTCATCGTTTCTCATTCCAATTCTAATTAAAAACTGGAAATACAATAAAAAGAAAATACCTACATATTTACATTAACGATGATTTGATTATGACCTGTTTATAAAAACTAAAGATTTCTTGATAAAATCTCTGGACAAGATTCAGGAAAAATATATATGTACGTATAAACAAGTTGGTATATCTGATACGCATACCTATTCGTACTCGTATGTACTTTGCTCTGAATGTTTTTAAATGATTCAATCTATCTGAGTTCTGAGTTCTAAGTAATTAAAATGAAAAATATATGTATATCAAAATAGGTGTGGTTTGAGGGTTCTTATAATTCCATAAATGTGGGCCCAGAGTTTCTCTTCTCTCCATTTTTCAATTCGTATGTTTTATTTCATCATTTTTGAATCATGATTATGTACCCACATAAAAATAAATAAATTCATACTGAATTATTTTGAACAATGAAAACAAAAATTATGAAACGTATGAGAATTGAGAAAGTAAAAATTAAAATATGTGAACGGGTTAGGTACCCCCTTGCTTCCAAGTAAGTGAATGACTCTTCAGTTGTTTAAAAACAAATAAATAATAAAAAACATGCCAACTTCTTCTTCAACCCCCTCCCTTGTATGACTAAAAAAAAAGAACAAAATTCAAAATATATACAAACTGTGGGAGGTTTTTTCTTTATTTCTCGTGTTGCAAATAATGTATTCTCCAACTCTCCATATGCAACAAGCTGTAATGAACCCTTTTTAGCAATTGTTTTTTTAATTTTTGTTTTCTCCTACTTGCCACACTGCCATTGTTCGTCGTCAACCGGCGACGGCGAGCGGCGGGAGGGGGGTGTTGGCTGCGGCAGCGGCGGCCACTCACGCTTCTCCCCAAAAGCAAAACTGATGACTTTGTTGCCACAACAAAACATTAGTGAGCCCAACATAACCACAAAATGCGGCAGGGATCGAGGATAGGCTGAGGAGCTGGTTGGGTTGATGTTGATGATTAACATGAAACATGGAACCAGAAACATAAAAGAAGGAAGAAAAACTTTGTGCTAAAAAAGAAAAGTATAGGAATAACTTTAAACCGGGGTTAGTGTATCCCCTTCGGGATACGTACTAAACACACACATTTTTACTTTATTGTCCTTTTTTTTATTTTTAAAGGATTTTATTTTGTGTTTTTTTCTTTTACTGAGACGTGTGGCATGAGTGTTGAGTGTCACATTATTAATAGTGGCGACGATTTTCTTTTTCTTCCTGCCGATGCAATGTTTAGGTTCAGGGTTGTACGGCGGCGGCGCGACGCACGGTGGTGCCGGGCGGCTGGCTTATTTGATTGTTTCTGTCAGTTTGTGAACATACTTTTATTATGGGGAAAAGGGGTTTATTGCAGAAGAATGACGTAGTCAGAGAATAAATGTCTGCACCACATTCTACATACTTAAAGTACATGTGGTATTAATTTTCAGGAAATCCAAAAAAGAAAATAAAAATAAAAATGGCAGGATGTGGTAAGGTGATTATTTTTATTTCTCTTTTTAGTCTTTCTTTTTTCAACAAAATACAAAACAAAATGTATGGGGATTAAGAGATCTTGCGAATCAAGTGGAGACATTAAACATAAATTATGTAGAAGATGATTTTTCTACTAAATACGTTGTTGCAAAAGAAAACTCACTACGAAAATATACACCCTTTTTTGAGTAAATTTAATTAAAACAAAAAATTAACATTTAAAAAAACAACCTATTTTTAGGCACTTAGTATAGATAGCAATTTTTTAAATATTTATCAAATTTTTAAATATTTAGCAATTTTTTAAATATTTATCAATTTTTTGAATATTTAGCAATTCTAATATTTTTTCTAGTAACAAGTAAAATACTGAACACGTCCAAACAGTGATAGTTCTATTTTAAAGAACTGAAATACCAATTTATTTTAAACTAGCGGCCCGTCCCGGCTTCGCACGGGTAGACATAAATAGATACAGATAATGTAGCTTTCTAATGAAAAAAGAATTATTAAAATCGGTCCAGTACTTTTTGAGTTTATTCATTACATACAAAAATACAATAATTCCCCTTTATAATATAAGTGTAGATATCAGTAACTTAGAATTAAAAGTTGTCTGAATTTTTGAAGTAACCATTTTATTATTTTAACTTCAGTAAAATTTTAAGAGATAGAAGGATGCTAAAATCGTTCAAAACTAGGAACACCATTTTACTAAATTGTAAAAAAAAAATGTTAAACAAAATAGTTGAAAACTAAAAAGTTGTATTTTGACGTTTAGAAAACCTTGAGGCATATTTTTAAAGACAATGGCTCAAAATTTTAAACAACCCATAGTTAAGGGCTTAACAATTTACAAGTTAGCAATTTACTAAGGAAGTCAACAATTTTAAACCTTTGCTAACTAGAAAATTTATAATTACAAGCATCTAAACATGTCTAAAAAGTGACAATAGACAAAGCAGCAACTACGCTTAAACGGACCTATTAATTGGAATTCCCAACTGTTGACTGGTCCATTCCAACGACTGCTCTTATAAGAATAACTGTACAGATGTCATATGGATTTACCAAATTGCTAAAAGTTAAAGTATCAATTCCGTGATTTTATCATTAGCAAATTTTTAAGAGATAGTTAGTTGTTAAAACCGTTTGAAATTGGCTAAATCACATTTTTAAATTGATAAAAATGGATTTAACAACATAATAAATCGTGTAAAATTTTGCGCCAATCTGTCCCAGATTTTTAAACGATTTAAAAATAAATAAATTAGGTGGCGCAACAGTCCGTAGAGAAACCAGGGCCTAGTGACTTACAACTCTCAACCATTCCTGTGTGCGAGTACTGTTGTCAGGGATGCCGAATCCGAACGGCTAATTTGAGAAAGCACTTTTTCATGACAAGAATTACTTTTGGAGAATTTGTCAATTCCTCGCAAGAGGCAGTACCGTGAAAAAAAACTTTAGGTGGCTCAGGCACGTTTAGTCCAACGGACTAACCATCATGCCACGGGTACTACGAATTTAGTAAATAAAAAAAGTCGTTATATTAAGTTACTTACCTAAAAACATGACTTTGTGAATTTTGAACGATTTGAAATATTTAATTTAAGTTGAAACCACAAAAGCAATTCTTTAATGTATAACAATTTGCTAAATCCAATACTTTTGAGTTTTTGACATTTCAAATTAATATTTCTGTGCCAAATTTGGGTTTGCTTTATTTTATTTTTACGAACTGTAACTAATTAGACGTGTTAAGATTAATGAGAGTGACCTATTCAAACCTATTTAGTTTGTTGTTCCTTGATAACTTCTCTAATTATATGTTGAAGGTATTCAAACGATTGTGAACACTCAAAAAAAAAAACATTGTTGTCCGAAGAATTTTCCATTCTTGTAACATTGTAATTTAAAAATTGTTGGCTCAACAAATAGTTGTTGAAGCAAGAACACATTTTTGATTTTTCTAGAATCAAAAAGTCAATTTAAAAATAAAATTCTTGAAAAAACTATTTAAACATTTTTAAGCATTTTCAAAAATGGAAAATTGTTAGTCTAAGAATAAAATTTTTGTTTTAAATATTTTTTCATGCAAAATGTCCTATTAAGAATCAAATTTTTGAGCCAACAATTTGTTCTTCAGCTTACAATTATTATCAAGAATGAAAAAAGTTGGAATAACAATAAAAGTTGTTGGCACAAGAACTGCATACTTGAATCGTTTTTTGTGTGTTATAATTACAACTGTTTATTTAACAATCAATTCTTGCGATTTAAGTATAAATTGTTAATTTTCCAACAACTGGTTCTTGGCACAAGAATTTGTTCTTGGAACAACAATTAGTTCTTGGAACAACAATTTATTCTTAAACTCTTGCAAACCTAACTGTAAAATTGTCTCGTAGAAGAAATGCAAAAAGCAATGGAAATCATTGTCTTGTGAAATGCGATCGGTACAGCATTAAATAAATTAAAGGAAACGAATTAAACAAATAAAAGTGCGAGAATTTCTGTTTTATAACTCTCCTGAAAACGCAAAATCTTTGTGGGAAGAAACATCTAAAATGAGAATGAAGGAAGAAAAATATCCAATTTCTTCATTTTTAACTGCATGGCCACGGTATAAGGACATAAATGCCGAACAGCTAATTAATGTTGACTTCAACACATTACACATGGGAAAATCTAATAAACTCTTCGAAAAGTTCTACGAGTTAGAAAAAAGGGCAAACAAGTTTTTTTTCCCATCATCAATCAAGGAGAAACTCTTTCTTGAAATGTATAAGAAAATGGTTTCGCCCGAGCATTGTGCCGGTAATTATAGTCATAAATACATTTTTATAATTTGACTGATAAAATTCTTTTTCAGATTCGAAAAACTTTTTCTTTTTTAATTTGTTGCACACCATCTTAATTCCGCCAAGGATTAGCAAAACTTGCAAACCATCAATTTCTGATGCACAAAAAGATATGTTTGTTCACTTGGTAAGCTTAAATAACTTTAAACATAAGGAGAATGAGCTGCAACTCCAAGCTGTTTTGGAAAAACTTAAGTTGCAGCCAAAAATGTTTGTCATTGGGGAGTCTTTGGAAAGCTTGAAAGAATTTTATGTTTATTTGGAAGGTGTACGCTATAAAGTTTCAACGCTGCTCAATGCTATAGATTTAGTTGTTAAGATTTGTTTCGTTTTTAATTTAGATTATACTCAAAAAAGCAAATATGTGTGGTTATTTTTGCAAGAATATATATACGAAATTGTCCCTGACCAAAAAATTTCAAAAATAAAAAACATTATTTCAAAATTAGAAAATGTCAACATTGAATAAAGATAATTATAAAAACACACATATTTGCTTTATCTGTACGAAAACTTTTCAAAACTCAAATAAATTTCTCATTCATTTAAAAGATGATCATAGGACTCCAACACACTATGAATTTTCTTGTAAATATAATTCATGTAACAAATTCTTTCAAACTATTTATAAATTTAAGCATCATATTTTAAAACACGATAACAAACCAGACAGTTGTAATTTTGAAATCAGTCCTAAAAGAGTAAAGACCATAGCACCTACTATTTCAACCAATGAAATTCATCCGAATACCCAACCACGTAATGATTCTGAAGAATGTAATGTTTTGCTACAAGCCCAAAGTTCTTCTTGTCAAAAACCACCTCAAATTGATCTTAATAAAATAAAAACTAACTTAACTAAAGCAGTAATTTCCTTTGCACTCCAACTTCATACAAAAGCCAATGTAACCAGAAAAAGTATTCCAGAAATTCAAAATGCTATAGAAGGTGATATCTTAAAGCCGTTTGTAGATACATTAAGTGAATTTATGCCATTTATGGAGCCCAAACTTCAATCTATATACCAAACCATTCTTAACTTTGTAAATAACCCGTTTGAGGACATAGCATCCGAATACAAATTTTTTCAAAAAATTGAATCTCTACAAATTTTTAAACCACCCAAATTGTTTACAATAAGCAGACAGTTAGATGAAGTTTTCGTACGAGGTGAGCCAACTTTAAAAGAAAACACTATTGAAGGATGTCTCAACGACATACATTTTCAATTAAAAAAGTATTTTGAGTCACCATTAGTTTTAAGTAAAACCCTAAAGAATATCGAAAATATTAAAACCCAAAACTTATTGAATCACTTTATAATGGGAAATATGTGGAAAACTAAAACGGACACAATACGTGATAAAATAATTTTTCCTCTGTTTTTATATTTCGATTCATTTCAAACAAATGATGCAAATGGGCCTCATAATGACTCGATTTGTGGAATTTATTTTACTGTCCCTGTTATTCCTCAACACCAATTATCCCACTTAAGTAACATTTTTGTGGCAGGATTTGTTAAATCAAAAGATATAAATCACTTTGGAAACTGTGCTTCTTTGGCTAAGTTAGTTCAAACCCTTGAAGATCTTGCTTTAAATGGCATTGATTTGAATATCGATGGGAAAACTTCTAAAGTATATTTTTATCTAGGACAAATACTTGGTGATAATCTTGGACTCAACGAAGTCTTAGGATTTGTTCCAAGTTTCAATGCTAGACACTATTGTAGAATTTGTACGAGGGACAAAAAAAATTGTCAAAATGATTGTGTAGAAGTTAAAGAAAGTATTCGAAATTTATCTGGTTACGTTCGTGAATCAACTTTGGGATTCAACCAACCGGAATTTTCTTCTATAAAAGAAAATTCCATATGGAATACTTTGACCCATTTTCATGTTGTTGATAATAAGGCATGCGATATCATGCACGATATTTTTCTAGGTGTTGCGAAATACAACTTGTCAAAAATCTTAAATTACTTAATTTTTGAAAAAAAATATTTTTCTTTAGAAGCATTCAATTATAGGAAGCAGATGTTTCCCTATGATTCCCATTTTATTAATAATATAAGTCGTCCAATTGACGGAAACCAAATTAAAAATTGCAATATAAAAATGAACGCAGCTGAAATGAAAACATTTTTACATTTTGTTTTGCTCATCATTGGAGACTTAATTCCAAATACAGATACAGTTTACCAATTTCTAATAACTTTTATAAAAATAATTGATATTGTAACTCTTCATGACGAATTCAATTCAGCTGTTTTAACAAAACTTGATAATTTAATTGAAGAACACAACAAATTCTATGTTGATTTTTTTAAAGAAAAATTAAAGCCCAAATTTCATTTTATGTTACACTACAGCACTGTTATAAAAGAAATTGGTCCTTTAAAAAATGTTTGGTGCTTCAGATTTGAAGCAAAACATCAATTTTTTAAGCAGTATTGTCACGTTATAAATTCAAGAAAAAATGTTCCATACACTTTATGCATAAAAAGCTCGCTTCAATTCTCACATACGACTCTACAAAATTTATTTTTTCAGGACGATTTTTCCAAATTTTGCAACTGTTTGCCTATTGATTTAACGAAACTACCGTATTACCTTAATCTTTGCACACATTTTTCTTTCGGTAGCCAAGTTGAAAGTTTGATTTTCAAAGGAAACCTTTTTAAAATTAATTGCTTTGTGAAATTTGAAAGTTCAGTATTAAAAATATTAAACATCTTTTTGGATTCAGAAAAAAATATTTTTTTAATATGTCAATTATACAAATGTTTGTATCTAGAACAATTTCAGGCATATAAAATAGAGCAAAATGTAAATTGCTTTTATATGAAACATATTGTTAATTTTTCGACGTGTGTAAAGAGTGTCACTTTAAATAACTCGGAAGAAGTTGTCCGTTTTTATTAACACTATATTTTGCATTAAATTTAATATTTTTGTACATTATTTTTAAGTATGGCTAATATAAAAAAAAATAAAATATGAAATTCGTTGCATTCGAAAACTTTTTGCGTTTTTTCTTTTTTGTTGAAGAAAAAAATCTCCATTTACTGAAACCAAGGGGTGTTTTAAAGGTAAGTTTAAGTTTAAACCTACAAATTTTTATATAGAAATCAACTTTATTCTTAAAGTAATTTGATGAGCAATTTTCAACGCAAATTTCCGGAAATCTCATATTTTTAGTATTTGACCCAACAATTTCATTTTCATTTTTTATTAACAATTTGTTCTTGGGTCAACAATCTATAGTTTTAAAAGTCTGACATGTTTTGTTCTTGATCCAACTATTAAATTGTCAATTTTTATTAACAATACATTTTTCTCGCAACAATTTTCGCTCTTGATATTTTAAGTATTTTAGTATTTGGCCATACAATTTTAATTGTTGAGCTTTTTCAACAATTCTTTCTTGACGCAACAATGTAAATTTTTGAAGTTTTTACATTTTTTATTTTTAAATCAAGAATAAAAGTTCTTGTTGCACGTTCAACACTTGCATTCTTAAGTTAAGAACTTATAGTACTTGGGTTCATTTTAAAGTACGAAAATTGTTGGGCCAAAATATAAAATTCTTGATACTACAATTTTTTTTTCTGAGTGAAACATTGGCCTTAAAGAAAAATGTTGAAAGGTGTTCAATCAAAAGATTTTGGTGGAAAATTGTGATCAGCAAAATTATTTAAACTGATGGCACGCGAATTGGTATAGAATTTCTTTGTTTTTAATTTTTTGTTAGGTTTTCAAAAGTTTTTAGTGCTTATAAGCTTTACGGTTTTCGCTCAATTAAACATTCTTTTTGCAATTAAAATTATTTATGAAATAATATTTTTTGAACTCTTGGATGTTGCCGCTCGAAATTTAAATTTTAATAAAATTCTAAATACAAAAGATTATCAAATCTTAAAATATATAATATTTCAATAAAGTTATCTTAATTGGAAAGAAATATTTTGACAGCTGGCCAATCAGATACTAGAAAGTTGTATTTGGTCTGTACTTTTTCTTACTATCGTAAAGTATTGTTTTTCTATTAAAAACAAAGTTAAAGTTTCATTTTTACAAACTCTTCGAATTGTATAGAATCACTTTAAAAATGTCAAACTACCAGTTTCAAAAATTAAGTTGTTTTTATAACTTCGAATTGCAAAATGAAAAATAAAGGAAAAACTTTCGCTGCTTTTAGTTTCTTTCAGAAACTTAATAAAAATTGCTGATTATGTATTAAAAAACAATCAATCAAATGTTTAAGTTTTTTTTTTCAAGAACAAAATAAAAAGCTGAGATGAATCACCGAAAAAAATATTTGTTTATTGTGTAACGAAAATTCGTCATCCAATTAAGATGACAAATTGGTTTTTAGTTAGCTTTTTTCTTCTAAGCAAGTCATCCACTTTGATAATTCAACACTTTCAACCAATCTTTTAGCTGAATTGTGAATTGATACAAATTACAACTTTTGATACTTTAACAATGAGTTTAGAAACAATGTGATGACGTTATATATTTTCAAACTAAGTTAAATATTGTTAACAATAGTTAGCTAAAATTTGTCCATTATTTTCAGCTTCGTCAGACAAGGCTCGAAATTGTCATTTGTCGTTTTATAAAACACTTGTAAATTGCTTATAATTTTGAAATTGTCCTCAATAATAAATAAATCTTCTGCGCAGACGCAAAATCGAAGCAGCTTACTATTTGGAAATAAAATTGTATGATTTTTGGACGAAATTTGTCAAGACAATTTTTCATTGAAAGGTTTTCTAATATGGACTTGGCAACTTTGAGTGGAGTAATTTGTGAACGCACCTTTCACTAATCATCGAATTGTGATTGTCAATTTATTCAGTGATCTCAACATTTTCATCATTTCTCCAAAAAATTTTCTACAGAAATTCAGAGTTGGTGACCGCAACTTCAAGGGCGTAAACTCCAATTTTCGGTCATAATTCTCTCCTAGTAGACTGGCAACAAGCTTAGTGCAAAATTTTGAGTCTACATATTCGATGCGTGTTGTTGCCGTGTCAGTGAGACAACGGGTGGTTTGTCGAAAGTATAGGCGTCCCTAGCAAACTTTCCAAATCAGTCAATTTCACGCCGGCCGCCGTGGCGTTCTCAAGAATTAGGCATCGCTCAGACCACATTATGAAACATTTTACGTAAGGACCTTAGTTACTACCTTTTCTAAGTTCAAGTTGACTTAAGAATGGAAGCCAATATACCATTTGAAGCGATGCAGTTTATAATTCCTTAACACTGACAATAAATGTGTCCAAAATCTCTTTTCGGACCTCTAGTTATGTAATATAATAAATAAATACCCTTAGAGAAATTAGATACGACCTAAATTTATTGATGTTCTTTATAAAGTAAATACAACAAAAAATCAAATACTCGTCTTGTCCCAATCAAAGCTCAATTTATTCTCTTTCAAGCTTCTTAATCGTCTTATTACCTACTTTTAAAAAGTGTGTCTACAATTTTTTTTTTAAAGCTTCGACATTAATCGAAGCCATGAGACAAACAAATTAGTTTCGAACCCCATTCAAGGCAGCAAAACAATCAGTTGTCAGATTGAAGTTATGTGTCATATGTATCTATTTACATCCAAGCTCATTATGAATAGATCACAAAATTGCGCATAACATCTTCTATTGTCCGTCATATCGATTCATGTTCCTCATCACGATTTAAATATGCGGATTTTGAGTTGTGTCATTCAGCCCTATCGAGGTAACCGTCGGAGCGGAACTTTCTCCGCAACGCATCCTTTTTCGGAGATTGAATTCCGGTTTGAGGTAGCTGTCATCGGAAGAAATTTTACAAACATGAGAGAACGCAATGCGATGGATATAAATTTCAGGCAGAGATGTGCAAATTAACCGATATATCGAAAATGCGATATATTTTCGATAATATTTTATAAAATAAAGACAATAAGCGTTTTAAACCATGAAAAATTGGTGGCAGAACGTAATTTATTGCTTATAAAAAGTAATTTTTTCAATTATAATGCGGTAGCATTTTTAAGACATGTAATTGGATGCAACGATTTTTAAATAAAAACTATCGAATAAAGTCCCCTCCCTATTTTAAACATGTTTTTGTTTCCATTTGAAGTATCAAAGAAAAAGAATAAATTGAAAAAAAAACTGTTGAAACATAAGTTTTATTTATTTATTTGACTTTATACAAGCAACAATAATAAGAAATGGATAGTGTTGGTTTATTTTTGGACGCTGAATCCAATGAGCTAAGGTCGCAAAATAAAGAAAATAGGAGAACATTGCGAAATGAAAGCAATATACGTGAACTAGGTATCTGACGCGGCGTAAGTAAACTTATCTTCGAATCTAATTCTTATCTTCTAATAATTCTACGATTCTCTTCCAGATTCAAGAAAAACTTTCGCCTGAATAAAAATACGTTTGCTTTTGTTTTGGAGCAGATTCAAGACAAATACAAAACAAATCATCGGTCTGATTGTGTCACTCCGGAACATAAATTAGCAGCTTGCCTCAGATTTTTTCCGAGGGAAACTACCAACATGGTGTTGGAAAAGATTTTCAATGTCCAGTTGGCCAGTCGACTTTTTCCAGTATTTTATTTGCCTAAAAACAAATAGTCCATTATTAATAACACAAGATAACGAAAATAAAGTTAGTTTTTGTATTACTTACATTTTATTTAACTATTTTTTTAAAAAAAGAAAGCACTTTCCGCAACAAGAACTTGTCGGAGGACTTCGGAAAATTTGTGTTTGTATCTGTCAAGAATAAAACCAAATAAAGTACTTCATCGCAAAGCATCGCATGCAAATTACATGCGTTGAATTTTGTCGGAGAGAATGTCCGATCAGCTGATCGGACAACTACCTTGAAGCAAAATGTCTCCGATTCGGAGGAAATCGGAGAGAATTCCTCTCCGACGGTTACCTCGATAGGGCCGATTAATTCTTTATATACGAATTCCCCTATGGTTTCCTATGCCCCGAAGTCCCAAAGGCAAACTTTCACATCCAGCCAGTCAGCCAGCCAGACACAATTTCCGTCTCTCTAGGGAGGTACCTAACCTATCTACCTATGAGATATTATAAAATGAACAAAAATTATGACTATGACAGTATATGAATAAAAAGGAACCTGTGCACATTTTGTATAGAATGTGCACCACTGTATGGTGTATACCTGTCACTAGGTACGAGTAGTACAGTACATAGGCACCTATAGCACCTATCTTTAGACTTGCTTCAGTTGCATTGAATTTTGCAAATTCCATGACTGACAAAACAATTCAACAATAGCACTTCATTGAGTTGCATAAACAAAAGGTATATTCATTAAAACGCTTGACACATAAAACAAAAACAAAAAAACACCGAGACACCCGCTTAGAAAACAAAAAACAACTAAAACAAAACAAAAACTCACTTCGTATTCAAGTCAACTTGACGCGAGTCAATTGTGGTGTCGATTATGGAATTTTATAGCTATCTTACCTTACCTATATAACAGCTCATAGGACGGAGACGGACACAGAGATGGCCGGAGACAGGAGACGGTAAAGGTAAACCAACCTAGCTATCTAGATTCATAAATTTATTCAGCTTGAAATAATGTGACGGTGACTGTGGAAAAAATGAATCATTTTTGTTTGTGTGTTCCTAGATATTTTATGTTTTATCTGATTCATAGATGAGAATATTCAAAATTAAAATTGGTATGTTAGGAATTCCATCCTGGATCTCAAATTTGTATTGTTTTCAATTCTCAAATCAACAACAATTTAAACCTTAAATTTTGATTTGAAAAAGTTGAAAAAATGTTGCGAAGAAAACAACGAAACGAAACGAAACGAAACAAAAAAAGAAAGAAATCATAAATAAAATTCTTTTGGAAACATTCCAAGCCTTGACATAGCATAGAAGTCAGAGGGTAAGTATTCAGCAATGAACAATGCTTCTTTTTTTCTTCTTAAAACACTTCCACTCTTCCAAGGACAAAAAGATTATATTTCAAGGAAAAGTGAAAAGTGAATACAAAAAAATCCCACCAAGACTTAGTGGCGACAATTTTCTATCGATTTCGAATTAACTTTTGTAAAATATTATATGAGGGTTGCAAATTCATAGGTTTGTATGTAAAATTGTGTTTTTTGATATTTATTAATAAAAATAGGGGACGACAACAAAACGACCGACGACTTGATGTCGCTTAAAGGAATTTGTGAAAGCTTAAAAAACATTCTATTGCTGAGATGAAACAAAGATGCTGTGAGGAACAATGTTCCAAGGGTTTCTTATATAATAATGTGGTATAATGTGAGGTTAGTTGTGACATCATATATTTTCAAGGAACTTGTGAAGATTTCTTCAAATATTAAGTAAGAAAAACGAACAATAAAATAAATAATTCCAAGGGTAAAACATCAAAAAACAGCCAAGAGGAGTAACTTTTTGGTGAGGAACTTGCCTATCTTTATTTATTTAATATATGACTACTTCAAGAAATTCTTTGATACCGATATAGTCTGATTTTTCGTCGCCGACTTGTCGCTACAAGGCTTATAATTCAAGGTCGGAGAATGAATAATCAAATCAATCTTTTATCTTATCTCTTTGTGAAGGATTTAAGAAGAATTAGGGGCTGGGCGGGCATCAATTGTATACTTCTCTTGATACAGAGGAAGAAGTTGAACTTTGAACATCTTTAAGGCGACATTAAGTAGCTGCTGGCTGGAAAGCCAACACTCTTAGACTCTTAGAAGTTGGTAAGTTGTGGAATAACATGGATCACAAGGAACTTAAGAATGTGTTATTTAGATCTCTGGTATTTTAAAAGCTTTCCAATAAGAGGTTTCATTTTTATATTAAGAAAAATCAAGTATATTTAAAGAGAAGTCAATAGATGTCTATTTCATTGTAAAGAGTAATGTGTATGTTATTAACAATGTTAATAGATATTAATCAAATATACACCACAACGGATAAAGTTGCAGCACCATAAATTTTTTAAGAGATTGTAAACGCACATTTGCTGCTGGATGTCATCGATAACTTCACAAATCCCATCTTTAAGGAAGCCAATCTTCAGGAAATAACACGGTCAGCAAACATTTCTTACAAAAGTGTGGCTGTGTTGTTGCTTGTGTAACAGGTAGCACTCCCGCCGTCTTATTGAAAATAAACGTTTTTGAAATTATAATCTTTCAATTCCGGACTTTCAAAATGAATAATTACGTTTTCAGCAGCCTCATTTTCGAATAAGTAAGCTTCAACCACTTCGCCAACCCCAAAACCGCAACAAACAGTGAGGATGAGAAAAACTTTTAGGATGCAGATGCTTTTCAACAATCATTCTATGATTTTGCGAAACCCAATACGCTTCATTACTGAAGATGATTTTCGATGAAAACCTTGATCATTGATGCATTTCAAGAACCCAAGATGCGACGTTGCTGGTTATTGACCGACTGGGGTTCTTGTACTTTTTGAGCTTTAAAAGTTTGATTGATACAGTGTAATCTTTTTTGTGGAATTTCCAATTCTATGGATCGGCGAAAAATCAAGAAAAGTGAGTTTTCGTTTCAATATTGTCAGTTTTTCTAAAGTGATGTACACAGTTCCGATTTTTCACATCACATATTTTGGTCTTTTTTTGGAAAACCCTAAAGACATCTTCTTCTTTGTAATAGAGCTGATAAAGTGCAAAAATGGTGAGAAATTATCTCTTTCACTTCTTCATCGATGCAGTTTCTGCTAATATCATTTGAAAGAAATCCAATTGCAAAAACATGACTGCCCTTAACCGGTAGCATTAATATTTGGCTTTTCCTTATAAAGAAGGTGTTGTTGATATATCTGTTGTTTGTTTTATCAATAATGTCTTGATTTAGTAAAGTTTAAGGACTCATCTGGTAAAAAACCTTGCGAAAAACATTCATTCTACTCAAATTCTAAAACTCTCCACGATACGATAGAAGGACATCACTTACTAATACTAGTTGCTAGCTTTTGTTAACCAGCGACCTTATCAGCTGAATTATCGAACTAAACATTAAACAAACTTGACCAAAATAACCCACCTTTGCTGATGGGAAATCTTTATACATAAGATCGAATAAACTTTTCTTATAAATTTCAATATTCATCGAAATCCAATGTAGAAGCACGCCTTTATATAATTTCTATCCCGTTAGAAGTTAGCGCCTTGGGGTATTCAGTCACGCAAATACCTATAAGCTATACGTATAACCCTCACAACTCCAGATACATATCTTTCCATTCATTCTTTTTATTTATTTGCGACTTTATAGAAGACAATCAAACGAAAAAAAAATTCCATTCGAGACACGTGCAAAATTCTTCTCATTAGGCACAACAGCACTCCTTACTTAGAAACACCTTCACAGTTCATTCGATTTTGCCAATGTTATTCCCAATGCTCCTTGCAGCTTGCAGCTTGAAGCACCCGACCCAAAACAACCAAAATAACAATGCACACAGGCTGCAAAGAAAACATTCCGCTGTTGGAGACTGCGACTTTAAGGCAGTGGCTTTTTTCAGCTTCAGCTTCATGCCCCCTCATTTCAAAATACGTGCGACATTTTTTTTTTTTTTTGATTCTTTAATAAAAATGCATTCGCCATGCGATGGGTGCGTGCGAGTATTTTCAATTTTATATTTTTCTTCAAGACTTCAAGACTTCAAGACTGAAACAGACAAAAAAAAAGAAGAGGAATCACCCGACCCAAACAACACAACGCAAAGCAACACATCAGGGAGCTACAACAACTTTGCTGCTTCTGTCGTTGTTGTTGTATTTGTTGCTGAAGTTGTAGCTCCCCGACAAAAATGTTGAGGTTGGTTAAAAAGTATAATTGGGGGCGCTGAGGAATTCATTTGGAATCCCCTCATCTTTAGAATCGAGTGCGTGTGTTGTCAGAGGAGGGAGAAAGAGTCATGAAATTTTCCATATTTTATTTATTTGTCGCGTCGACAAAGAAGACGACGAAAAAAACGAAGACATCGTCGTTTATTTCGGTCTATCGATAGCTTTCAGCTGAGTCTTTAAATAGACGCAAATAGCCACAGATAAGGCGCGATAAAAACCGGAGTTTTGAGTGCTTTGATGTGTTCCTTTTTCAGAGTTTGTTTATACGCATATTCACTTTCTCCAAATAGGTTAGGTAAGGTAGGTATAGGTAAATACTATTGATTCTTCTCAAAATATACTCCTTTAAAAAATGCCTAACCAAATCAAAAAAAAAAAAAGACAGTGTTAATTTTAAGAAAATCGATGGTATAAGGAAGGAAAACGGGAAATTAATATCTAAACACCCCGAAAGACGCTCATGACGACAGAGATGGGTTCGATTCGATAAGTAACTCTTTGAGGTGTGTTTACTTGAAGAAAACAAAAAAACCTAAAACCTAAGCAAAGGCGGAATCAGCTATTTTCATCATCGACAAATGACAAATGACAAAGTTCCCTTTGCTCTGATGACAAAGACTTCTACGAAGACGACGACAACTCCTCCGATGATGATGGCTCCTTTAAATGTGTTAAGAGGTTGTTTGGAATCCACTAAGCTACCGCACGACCGACAGTCTGTGCACAGCTTGAAAGATGGAAGGAAAAATATGGTTATTTTCTAATGGTTTCTTGTGTTTTGTAAACAACGACACACGATTATGTAACGATTACAACCAAGAGAGAGCTATGAGGGTTTACTTTGATGAAATCAATGTGTTCAGTTTTCAGTCTTCGAAAAGTGGAAGGTAGGAGGAACCTACTTGTGACTTGAATTAAGAGTGCATGTGTTTGATGTGGTCTGATGGAAAATAGGATTTAATGGACAAAATATCTTGTTCTCAAAAAGAAAAGAGCACAAAACACTCACTGAAAATTGAAGAACTTTCTTACTTTTAAAAACCAACAATTTTCACAATGCAGATGCAATTTACATTTCAGACCCATATCCCATTAAAATCCTTGTTACGAATTTGGTGCAAGTTCAATAGAATCTCTTTTTAATCACATCTCCAACTCAAAATATCAGGGCGTGTGTTATAAAAACAACAACAAAAAATAAAGAATAAAGGTAGGTACTCTCCTGTCTAGACAATAACTCACTCAAATAATAAACCAGGATACACCAACATTCATTCAAACACAGGAAGAAGCATTTTCAATCCTCTCTCTCTCTTAGGAGGAATAGGAAATCGATATCGGCAGGTAAATCGAGTTCGAGTCTCCCTCAGCTGCCTGAATCCAACAATAATTGACTACTTCAAAACAGCCAGCACCAGAAAAAGAGAAAAGAAAAACAAACAGAAAAAAAAGTTATAGGGGTCGGTTGTCAGAAAAACTCATCCCTCTACAAAACCAACAACAACAACGTAGTAGGTATATTTGCAAACATTCACATTGTTTAGTCGAGATATATGTTTGTATTTTGATCCTTTTTTTATCAGGATATTCTGCCATTTCTTTGGTTTTTGCTTTTTTCCTTTAAGAGGAAATAATATTTTGATTGAAAAATGCGTTCAAGACGACAAACCGTTTGCTTTAGGCGTTCGTTGAATAAATATTGGCACCCTCTTGGATAAATCTTATTCTGCTTCTTCTTCTTGTTTTTGATTGCATCATTTGCTGCCGCTTGTCCTTGCCTTATGTGTGTTGTCCTTTTACTACCCTTAAAGTTCAAAACCATGTACAATGTAAACTGTTGTACACATCATAACACCCCCATCAAGTGTAAAAAAGTGTACTGACGTAAGCAAAGTCTTCCCCCATACATATGTATATTTATTATATTGTCAACCAGACCATATTGGACAACACCCCATATCACGATGATCTAATCTTGATGGGGGAGCTTTATATTGTATACCATCAGAAACAAAAAAAATTGGGTGTAATAATCACCCTAGGAAATCATTTTCAAGATTAAGGATGTGCGTCGAATTGGAAAAGAAAATCTAAAATAGAAGAGTGCATTTCTTTTCGATTTTGGAAAATCACGTCACACCGGATACGGATATAAAATTTCCACTTGAAGTAAACAGAAACATCATCATCAGGAAGCTGAGTAAAGTTGAGTCTACGGATGAGAATAGCTAGAGAGGAGAGTTAATAGTAATTTGATTATACAAGCAGTAAAGTGCCTCTTGCATAGAAGTTATAGTAATTTGTGAAAAGCTTTGCGCCGCCGGAACTTTTATACTAAAAGGCATGGTACCGTATGTATACTTGCACATAGGAATAATATGGGACTACTTTATGCCTATGCAGGACTTGCCAAATGGATTTCAAATTGAGTTAGCGCATCCATTTTAGATGCAAGAAAAAGGTCCTTAAAAAGCTAGGATGTAGGATGTTCGTCTAATTTAATTTAAGGAGGCATTCAAGGGAATATCGATTGAAGGTAAGAGTTGACTTAGGTTTTTGTGTTTGAATATCAGTATAAGCTTCTAGTTCTCAGTCTAGCAGATTTGGTCTTAAAAATGAACCTATTTAACATAACTACAGCCTGATACTTTTGTGGAAAAATCACTTGATGATACCGATTTGAGTTCTAACCATAAGAAGTACTTAAAAGGTTTTCAATAAGAGATTTCATTTAAATAGCCAGCTATCACTTTTAAAGTTGTCATCTTTTGAAACTACGCAGTTTTTAAAAGTGGAACGATACCATCTTCAAAAATGAATCACAACTAATCTGAATTCAAAAATGGTGAAGATAAAAGTCATATTTCGCAAAACTTAGAAACTTTTCGGTCGCCAAAAACGGTCGGAAAAATTGAAACTAGTGTAAAAATTTACACAGGACTATTTTCAATTTGAAGACAACGTTTGTAAGCATAATTGTCGTATATGGTGTTTGAAAGATTGTTGAAAAGCTTCAAGATCCTCAAAGTCTTACTGTTTGTTGTGTTTTTGAGCAACAAACAATGGGAAACTTGCCACCAAAGTTTTTGATCGTGTTATTTCTCAAAGTCTACCGAGATCTTTTGACTTTATTCCTTAGGGCGATGTGAAACATAAGGTCTATGATAATGCCTCACAATCGATTGAAGACTTTAAAGTTGAAATTCGTGAAGTTATCATGTACATTAAACCATAAATGTGTGCATTGGCCATTGAAAATTTAATTTCAAAACTATATGGTGTTGCAACCGACTTATATCGTTTTAGGTTGCTAATGGCATACAATATTCTCTAGAATGAAATAAACATTCATTGACATTGCTTTTAAGAAACTCGATTTTTTCTTCATATAAAAATTAAACCTCTTATTGGAAAACCTTGTAAGCTTGTTTTGAGGAGTTCCAAACTAATAATATGTACTCGGTTTCAAATGTACATAACTTGGGCCTAGAACTGTTCTTACGTTAATACTCTGTTAACAAACTGTAAATAACTTTTTCCTCTTGTTTACAATCCTTGCCTGGAGCCTAAAAATTGTCGATAGTTTGTTGGAGATATGATTCATTCCAAGTATCTATTAGACTTTGTCATAATGATACTAAATGAAACGAACTTGTACAATTTTAGACTTCGTTTTGATTTTATGATTATTTTCAGTTCTTATATCCTCGAACGCTCTTCTAAACCTAAATTTGTATATTTCATTTAAAAAAATCTAAACTTTGGACGATAGAAAAAGTCCTGTCCTGACTTAAAGAAAACGTGATATCAACACTTGATATCCTGATTTTCTCAGACAATAAGGCTGGCATAAAATCTTTAGGCTCTGTCTCTACAAATTCTATAACAGTTCAGAACTTTCGATCATCTCGAATGAAGATGGAACATCAGTTTAACACTTACTTTTGTTGGGTACCGAGCCATAGACATTTCCGGGAAATTGTACGGCAGACGAACTCACCAAAAATGGTACAGTACTACCCAATCTAACAGTCGCTAAGTGTAAGCTTTTGCTAAGACAAAAGTTATAAAGAAAACCAACATCATATGGAATAACATCACCACCTTTTGAGTCACAAAAAATATCCAGATTAAAAGCGCTCAAGGTGCTTGATATCTCTGAGTAGTTTGCATATACGCTCGATAATCGGTGTCATAACCGGACACTGTCTAACATCACGCTGCTAGGCGTATTCTCAAATGACTTTTGCAGAAGTTATATTGACGAGGAAGAGGAAGAAACAGTTCTTCACCTCCTCTGTACATAAGCTACCTAGGAGATCTCAAACACTTTAATAAAATTAGCCTTTCACGTTTCATAAGGAACTCAAATTAGTTTCATTGAGCTCAGAAGAAGGACTCTAGATTCATGTGGTATCACAACCTAACCTAACCTAACCTAAATTTGGAACTGAACCAATCAACTCCATTGAATCAGAACCTCTAAATCCTCTTGTTAAAAGCTCAAACCACTGTGAACAAATTAGACTTAAATGGGATACCCAAAAACTTTCCTTATTAATCAGTTGTTAAAAAAAAAACTTATAAGAATTCTGAATTCAATTCTAACTTCCACAAAATAAAACGTCATAGATTTCAGACTAAATCAACCTACGACCATCATCAAGCTTCCTACTTAAATTCCAAGTAAAAAAAAAATGCGTCAACATACATAAATGCGTCATAATTGATTTGGACATGAATACAATACCATATTCATATCATTCATTGAAATGACAACATCATATCAATATCATTGTTAAAAATCAGGTTGACTAATAAAAAATGTTTTCATTTTGCCACGCAAACTTAACCAAAAAAAAAAACAATACATACATATTTAAATTAGTGACCGTTAAAAAAGTTAAAATTTAAAAAGCTTCCTATCTACTACACCCGCCATAAAAACGCGTCATTCACTTTCTCACCACCATTTATTCAAGACTTACTGAGCTGAGCTGAGTTTGGGGACGAATATGAAAAGAAATCAATGAGTAAACACACAACACAACTCACTCACAAAAAAAAATACTACTCAGCTGATATGTTTATAATTTAAACAAAACAGAAAACAAGTGAAATCGTGAGAAATCTTTTGTTTCGTAATAAAATTTGCAAATTTATTAAACTACTACGCTTAAAATTTGCATCTAAATCGAATCCGAGATTTTGTTTTTTAATGCTTGAATAAAATCTGTGCTATCGGTCAGTTTATGGTTGTTTTGTTTTTCGAACCTATTAAACATTTAAAAAATAAAACAAAAACTGGTTCAAGAAATCGAAATTAAATAAGATTTCTAAAATTAACACAGGTACCTAAACACACGAGAATATCAGAATAGATTTGAAATAAATTCTGAAATCTAACAAAGAAACATGATTCGTAATCAGATAAATGACCTTAGAAAATTCACAATCATAGTGATTACTTATTTTTTGTTGTTGTATTCCAATACATTTCAAAAAACAGCTGCATCAACTTAACTGAGAGATAAATCTTGAGAAAATATAAATTCATCGTCGTTGATGTTGTCAACGAGTTTGTCGTCGTCAACAGAACCATAAATGTAAACAAAGAAACAACAACAACAATAACTAGAAATAGCTCCTCGGTTAGCGATAACTTTAAGAGTACGTTAAAGTACAAAAGTACAAAACTACGATAGCTATATACCTACCTAAGTACTTAAATTTATCTGCGAACTGCGACATAAACTGGTTTTTTGCTATTTCAACGCGCCGCCCGCCGCCAACTCTTCAAAACTATACCTTACCTAGCCTTATAGCCTTTAGGCTAGGTGTATAGTGTGTCGTGTGGACTGTTTTGCGGTGGACAACCCGCAAAAGTCGAGCCGAATGAGGTGTATCCAGTCGGGTCAGGTTTTCTCACTATATAGAGGTACAATTCGAATCCGACTGGTACTGGTGCTGGTGCTGAAGCTTGAAGCTGATGTTGCTACTTCTGACTGCTGGTGTGGAATTTTAATTCATTTTGAATGAAACGAGAAGAAAAAACAACAAAAACTCACGCTTAACTGAACATATTACAATTTTATTGCTCTATGCCCATAGCTAAATTATTATTATTGATTAATAAGAGAACCTCATTTTTGATTTGACGGTTGTTCTTCTTGCTGCGCTACTATAACCAAAAAAGTATTTGCTCGAAAACGTTCACCAAACCAAACCAAAGAAGTCAAAAATTGGTAAACAAAATAAAAAATGGCAATAGGTCGGCCGTTGCTGTTCTGCGTTTTGTGTTTTGAGATGATGGAACGAACAAATATCCAGGAATTTGTTTATTTATACTCGTCGTCGTCGGTCGTTTGTAGAATATGCTAATGAATGTGTACATATCTTCTCTCTCTGTTGGTGATAATAAGACTTCTTTGTAAACCGGGCGAATCAATATAAACAAGACGCTGTTTTCATATTCTCAGGCCTCAGCTATAGCTAAGTGCTATAAATGTTTCTAGAATGGCGCGCAACGAGCGACGACGCGACGTTACCAATACCCACTTATACATACCTAGGTAGATGTTATGTGTTTGAATTAATTAAGGTTTTTGAAGTGATGATGAATAATTGCTTGTTAAAAAATTTGTTTGCGTGAAAGTTTAAAATGAATGAATATATATTTTTTTAATGTTTTGAAAGTTGCTGCCAAAAATGTATATATACCTAGAAGCTTTTATTGTTCCTATTGATATTTGATCAAAAGTTCAAATTTGTATATACCAAACCTTTGAGGCGCCAAATGGACTTGTCATATTGATACGATGTAGTTTACCTAATACTTATTACTAGCTTCCAAGAAGCACATGATTACGGCACACAACAAGGAGCTGTAGTTGATCTTCCTAGAGCTGAAAATCTTTGTTCGGTTTAAGCTCAATCGAGTGTTCTCAAGTCAAGAAACATCAACGCGAAGAGAATCTGCCCAACTCGGTGTGTTCCGCAGTTTTTTAACGAAGAGTTCCAAGAATCAATCAATATCAATAACATTAGTTTTGGCAAGAAGTAAGGCCAGGAGATCCTTAGAAACGTGTTTGTAATGAAAAAGAAATTAATGCAGCCTCGTGTGATGTATAAAGTAATCGGGCCATTCTGTTTTCAAGACGATATGCCGCCAATAATGTAATCATGAATTGTGAAAGGTATTGGGAAATGGTCTAATATTTTATTTGATATTCTTGAGTCGCTCAAAAATAATCGAACAATTTCTAAAAATACAGGATTTTAATTGGCATCCAATTTCTCCGAATATGACTGGATCAGTTTTTTTTTGTGGTGTTATTTCATCATACCTCAGCCTACTCTCAAGAGTACTACTTTTTAGAGTAGGCTGAAGTATTGCATCAGGATTTAATTAAAGAAGGTACAGAAAACTTTAGTATAAGTCTTTTTTTTTAATGTGACTCTGATTCCAATTTTATTTCCCAAAACCACAAATACGAGGTGTGTTCAAAAAGTTCCCGGAATTTTCGTTTTTTCAAAAAAATATTTATTTATTCGTTTACATCAATGTGGTTCCCTTCAAAGTAGTCCCCCCCAGATATAATACACTTATGCCAGCATTTTTTCCAATCTTGGAAGGACTCTTGATATTCACTTTTTGATATGTCCTTAAGCATTCTCAGCGATTCGGCCTTTATTTCTTCAATCGAGGAAAAATGCAGTCCTTTCATGGGTCTCTTCAACTTTGGAAACAGGAAAAAGTCACACGGAGCCATATCTGGTGAATATGGAGGTTGGGACATAACTACGGTATTGTTTTTGGCCAAAAAATTACGAACAAGCAACGACGAGTGAGCAGGTGCGTTATCGTGGTCCAAAAGCCATGAATTGTTTTTCCATAAATCTGAGCGTTTTTTCGGATTGCTTCACGCAAACGTCGCATAACTTCAAGGTAATACTCCTTATTAACAGTACGACCTTGTGGTAAGAACTCTAGATGCACTATTCCATTATAATCGAAGAAAACAGTAAGCAAAACCTTCACTTTTGATCGAACTTGACGTGCTTTTTTCGCTCTTGACGTTGGATGCTTCCAGGTGGACGATTGTGCTTTGGTTTCAACATCATAACCGTACACCCATATTTCATAACCAGTTATGACCCTTTCAAGCAAACTTAGATCGTCGTTGACGTCATTTAACAGCTCTTGAGCGATGTTCATGCGGTTGTTTTTTTGGTCAAAATTCAGCAGTTTCAGCAAAAATCGCCGAGCTTATAAAAACACGCGACGCGAACCTTAGCAACTACCACAGACAAAGTAAACAGTGAATGTACTTTAGGGACAAGTATATCAACACAATACAAACAAAAATTTGACCTTCGGACTCTCCAGACCCGCGAAATTTAAAAATTCCGGGTACTTTTTGGACACACCTCGTATCATTGTAAATAAATTTCCTTGATATGGCATCGATAGTCTGCCAAAGTACTTGGCAAAAGTGCGATCTTCAGATTACTTGTTTCGTTTGTAGGGTTATTTACTTGCTGGGTCTTCGCTTCTGGTTAGGCCTCCTAAGTTGGCTGTCGCAATGATTATCAACGGTTCTTAACCGGCTTCTCAACAGCCTTTAGCCGTTTTATCAACCGTCTGTGATCGTGATCATGAAGCTGGTGCTCATGTAAGGGGCTAAAATTTCATACTTATCCCAAAAAAATATCCATAAATCATACTTTGGGATTCTTAACCCCTTGTTCTCGGTAGGTGTAAATTTTAGTTCATAAAAATACACTTGCATGAAATTTTTAACAAAATATTAAACAAGTATTAATTTTTTGGTTTAACTGAGAAACCTCTAGGAAGCAAAGGTTCAAATAAATAATTAATCTCTTTTAAACCACCCAGTAGAAGTCGAGAAATTGCCTCCTCCCTTCCTTTTTATTTATATAGCTTCATCAAAATTATTTGCAGTAAAATAGATAAGTCAAAATGTCTTTCTGCTTATTCGACAGTGTCCAATAAAAATAAGTTTTGTGAACTCTTATTATCAAGCTTTAACAAGATTTGATATTACGACAGGCAGGTGGTGGTGTTGGACCGTCTGGGGCTGCTTGTGAGTTGGTCAATACAATAGTCCAGTGAATTTGTTTTAGTTTGAATATCTCAGAAAATAGATAGAAATTTAGCATGGCAAAGTATACGTCTCAATCAACCCTGTAGTCCAAAAAATTTAGTTGACTGCAAATGATATCGAGTGTGTTGTCTGAACCGAAATTTTGAAGAAAATTGAAGTGTATTGATATTGTTAAGCCTTTGCATCATCGTAATCTTTAGTATTTTTGTATTTAGTATTTTTATTTATCTATGAAAAGCTTACACTGTAAGATACAATATCTTATAAAAAAAGTGAAGCTAGCGATGTGTTAAATGCTACAGGTTTGATTGAAATTCAAGTGTTACATATTTTTATTTTTATACATTGATTATAATAGAATAAACTAAAAATTACAATAATATAGTTTAAGTTCTTTTCCTAATTGCTTCGTTCAAATCCAAATCAAAAATATTGATACGGCAAGTGTAAAAGTGCAAATTTAAAGTTCCGCACCGATTTTTTCTCTTTCGGTTAATTGAAGAAAAATCAAATATTCACATTACTGCAGATCCTGGAAAAAACCCAAGAACATCAAATCGACACCTGCCACCTTTTCATCGATTTCAAGGCCGCATATGACAGCACTTACAATCTATGTCTAGTTTTGGCATCCCTGCCAAACTCGTCCGTTTGTGCAGGATGACCATGAAAAATTCGCGCTGCTCCATAAAGGTTGGAAACAACTTAACAGAATCTTTCGATGTCAAAAAAGGCTTTAGAAAAGGTGATACGCTGTCATGCGATTTTTTTAATATCGTACTTGAAAGAATAGTGCAGAGCTCCCACATCAACACTAGAGGCACTATCTATCAAAAGTCTGTCCAAATACTAGAATATGCTGATGACATTGACATAATCGGAAGAACTCAGCGTGATGTTAATGGGGCTTTTGTGAGTATTCATGCAGGAGTTGGCAAAAATGGATTTAACGGTTAATGAGGCAAAACAAAGTACATGCTGTCATCAAGAAAGGACCTACAACACCGACGTCTCGGTCAAAACATCACCATCGACAGACGTAACTTTGAAGTAGTCAAGGACTTTGTCTACCTAGGCTCCGCTATTAACGCAGAAAACAACACCAGCGCTGAGATCAAACGAAGAATAACTCTTGCTAACCGCTTTTTTTTGGGCTAAAAAAGCAATTGAGTAGCAAAGCCCTCTCTCGAAGGACCAAAGTGTCGCTATATAAGACCCTCATCATCCCCGTCCTGCTATGCGGTGCAGAAGGATGGACTATGACAGAAACGGATGAAAGCACCTTGGGTCGTTTCGAGAGAAAAGTTCTTCGTGTGATCTACGGTCCCATTTGCATAGAAGGGGAGTGGAAGAGAACGAGACTTAGCCAGAAGGGTAAAAGTCCAACGACTAAGATAGCTGGGTCACATAGAGCGCATGGAAACCAATGCTTCGGCATTGACGAAAAGTCTTTGAATCCACACCCATAGGACAACCAAGAAGAGGAAGACCGCGGATCAGGTGGCGCCCACAAGTGAAAAGTGACCTCACCCAACTTGGAGCGGGAAACTGGAAACATCTTGCTAGGAACCGAGCTAGATGGAGAAGTTTGTTGGGTAAGGCCCTAGTTCAGACAGGACTGTAGCGCCACCTTAAGTTGGATTTTGAAAAACAGCGTGAGAAGTTTCCTGGATCGTGTAATTTCACTTCCTGACGCCAATTGGCTGCCAAGAACATGCAATTTAACACCCTTAGGGCCCTTTCACACCAAACGAATCCGAATCAATCAGAATCACTCCGAATCAAGTTGAATCTGATTGGCCAAGATTCGGCTTCGAGCGCTCCGTTTAAATGTGAAGGGATTCTTTTCCCGCTTTCAGACCGGACGAATCTAGTTCAATCAGGTTTGATTCGAGGTCGCACTTGATTCAACCTGTCAGATTCCTCGTCCGGTCAGTCTTGAATCAACAACCATACGAGAGAGAGAGCAACTAAAAGAAGGAAAACAAAAAGAAGATGAAAGGATTTTTATAGATTCAGGTTAATTCAGCTGGTGTGAAAGAGTGGAGTGGAGATTCAACTTGATTCGGAATGATTCTGATTGATTCGGATTCGTTTGGTGTGAAAGGGGCCTTAGATTTTTTACTGCGGTTTTACAAGAGTACTCATGTTATGGCCAAGATATAGCTTGAAATGTTCGAAAAATCAGAATTGGGAAATAATGATTACTATTCGTTATTTATTTCAACTCTCATTCCAATAACAAGTAATTAGCAATTGTTTTTTATTCCATTACAGTAATTGTAATTGAAAAAAATGCACTTATTAATTACATGTACCTACCTAATTGAAAATTGTAATGGGTTTATTCAAGTTCAAGAGGGAAAGCAGTTTAATTTGCAAATTAGGTAATTGATTGCCTAATTTATTTAGTAATTCAAAGCAACTCATTCACTTACCTATAAACGAAATAAAAAGATAATGTATTGACCAATGAATATATACTTATGTGTATTGGAAAAATAAGGTTTTTCCTTCGGCTTTTTTGGAGCCGAAGGAAAAACCTTATTTTTCCAATACACATAAGTATAAACGAAATAAGCATTTCAGAAAATCATATTGTAATATCGCGTAAAATGTAAAAAATTGGCTAAAATAATAATTAATTACATTTTTTTGTAAAGAATACTGGCAAATTACATTTGTGTATAACAGGTACCTAATTACTAATTAAAATCCTTCAATTGCACTTTAAAGTAATTAAAAGAGTGTATGAAGAATTCAATTACATGTATAATTATTTTTTTATTACATATTGTAATTGAGTTGTTTTCTTATCATTTTTCGAAAAAGTGGTTAAAAATTTCCTCTAAACAATTGCAAGCTAAGAATTTTCTCAGAGCAGTAAAGTTCCAAACTTTGTTATAAAATGAAATTTCAATCAAAAATGTAACACTGTGTTTACATATGTACATACATATGTAAATATGTTTACTTTAAAATATACTATTGAAAATGTACATAAGAATAAAACAATAAGAATTGAACTGTCTTAGAAACCAAAACCGAAGCATAAAATGACTTCGAAACCAAGGCAAGTAGGCATAACTTCCTTTTTAATCTACTTATCTGTCGAAACATATGGTAATGATTCTCTTAATTCTACCTTCTCTTTGCTTAAGTAGGATTTCCTAGGAACGCAGGTATTACAATAAGTAGGTATGAAAATCATTTAAAACAAAAACAAAATATTTAAATATTTCACCTGCCGCGCAATCAATCTTTCAAAAGTAAGATTCATATGAAACAATAACAACAACAAAATACATACATATAAAAATCCCAGATGACTCATCCAGTTCCTGAGTATCTTGTCAAATAACCAGAAACAGAGATACCTACTTATTTCTCTGGGATCTCGTCTGCGACACGCAAACCAAAAGTTCCAACAAAGAATTCATCGATATTAAACTTTTTAAGAAAATATTTAAAATGTATAAAAATCCACAATATAAGGTGAAAATCCGAGAAAAATAATTCAAGTGCTCCCATTTTTGTCTGTCCCCTCCCCCTCCTGCCTCCCAACCCCTTGTCGTCATAGTCATACGCTCTTTTTAGCTGACTCTGAAAGTCTGAATCTGAGAGTGGACAAGGCGAAGGCAAAAGTCAGAAATATAAATAAAATGAGTCAATTGCAGGTGTGTCGCAGTAAGCGCACTCAAGTGTAGGTACATTTTATTATTTTCGAGTTCCGAAATACGAAAACCGAATCCGAGTGAAAAATCTGGCAGACCAGAACTCGAACTCTGATTCGGACTTGACTTCAGATTCAGATTTAACTAGATATTCGGTTTGGGTGTGCAATGTGCATCCAACCATGCACTGGAAAAAGTGTTCAAAAAAGAAACTTATAGTTCTGAGCTCTCCACTACTTCACTTTTAACTTACCCAAAGTTCAGTACCCCAACTCATTTTGAATGCACGTTCTCTGCTGTTGTGGCTGTGCCGCAAAATCCCAGAATATGCTGCTACTCCTGCTGCTGCTCTTGACGAGGAGAATAATCACAAAGAGGAAGACCAACTTGCAGGAAAATCCTTCTTCCTCGTCCTCGTTCTCGTCGTTTAACGTTGACGAAGAGAACTTCGTCGGTTTCTGTGGAACAGGAACTTGAAGTCTACGTAGACTTCGTCGTCGTGGTTCCAGAAGATAAAAAAAAATATATCCACACACGTAACCTAACCAACGAACTGAGTGAACAGGAAAAAGGAACGAAGAACCAACTACGAACACGAAGTCGAAGTCGACGAAGTCTCGAGGATGAGGGATAATATGGCGCAGGTGATTCTTTTTTTATTTTATTATTATTTTTATTTACTCGTTACTTGCTCTTTATTTTTATATTCTTGTTTTGTCGTTCTCGCGTTTTCTCGTCGTTTTCGTAAGTAGTAAGAATTCAAGATTCAAAAAATGATGGAAAATAATTGAAAAGCAACAACAAAAAAAAAACACAAAGATCCGAATCCGAATGTGATGTGCAGAAAGACGAAGAAGAATAGAAGAGAAATAAAAACACAAAAGACAACGAGACGTTGTTGGTTTTTGGTGCAGGAAAAAAGAAAAACCAGAATCAGACTTTTTATTTTATTTTTAATTCACTTTTTGAAAAATTATGAACGATATTTTATTCACTTGGAAAATACGCACATATTTTAATTAGATTTTTCTTGATACTATTTTCCGAATCAATTCGACTCACTGAAAATTTTTTCACTTTATTTTTGTGTTGCTGATTTTCCTTCCGTGAATTTTTCTAAATTTTCGGGCTTCTATTTTGTAAGTTAATTGCTGAGCTCACTACGAGTGTCGAGACTTTTTACTTTGTTGTTGTGTTGTGTTAACCCTTTTTGACCATCAATGATGGGAGGGGCAGAGGTTGGGCTTTAGGTTTTAGGCTTTGGGCAAAAAAGGGAAATAGCAGGAGAAAAACCCGGGTTTTCAGCCCGAGGATCGGATGACAATGACGTTGACGACGACAACGGCAAAGGATAAAGAAAATAGACGAAAAATGCACTCATTTAATAATCATTGATCGTTGTCATGTTCCATCGCACCCCCATTTATTTTTTATATTTCTTTTTAAACTTTTTCACTCAGGTGGATGGTTGTTTAAACAAAAATTGAAGGATTCTCCTAAAACTATGTAAATTTATTAATTTGTTATGTTATTCCTTAATTTGTTTCACAAGTTTGATTGCAGTTTTCTTTTCGTTTTTGTTGTTTGATTGAGGGAAAATTCCTTTGATCCGCGACGGATAAATAAATAAATTATTAGAAGTCGATTGGAGACGACGAATTGCAACCACCACTGTGCCTCGATTCGATTCACTCAGTAAACTGACGACTGAACGCGAGCGGTTGGAATTTGATTGGAAGTATTTTTTTGTTGTTGCTGTTTTTGGAATGATTTGGTTTGCGAAACGGGGCTGGGATTGAGTGGAACTTATTGGAAAAGAGTGGAAAAATTCGAAAATGGCTGCTTTCGCTGGGAATAGTTGATGCAAGAGAAAGTGAGAGAGTATGAGTTTTAAGTGAAACAAAATTTTGGGAAGTTGTTTCAATTCATTGGAATTGTTGGAGTTCAGGTGTTCAGGTGGTTTTTTAGTTGCATAAGTTTCAATTGTAGATGGCATAATGTGGTTGGGAGTTATATTTTAAAATATTAAATTATTGAAAAGCAAGAGTTTTGGTGTTTGAAATGTGAAACTATTTGTGATATTGATAATACAATCAAATTGTTTTTTTTCCTATTGCATATATATGCCCACTAAGCGCTCTTTTGTTCTCTTAATTTATAAATGATGTTGCGGATGAACTTCCTGGGGGAATAAGAATAGCTAGCTGCAACGTGAATGTGTTATTATATGCCGATGACCTAGTTATACTTTCAGAATCACCCAAAGGTTTACAATTGATGATCAATCGGTTATCTGCATAAAGTTACAGATGGGGACTAACTATCAACGCAACAAAATCCAAAATAATGGTATTTAGTTATGCCATATATTTAGAAACAGGACTTCCAAATCTTCTAACAAGCACCTTGAAGTCTCAAGCTGAATACATCATCAAAGTCTGCAGCAACCACCAGAGCACAAGACGTTCGAAAAAACTTCTTTTATATGAGTTGAGAAACAAGGACTGGTGGTTTGCAAGATGGCAATCTGTTGGAAATGATAGTGTGGAGTGAGATTGGATGATGATTTAAGCAATGTAAACCATGTGAAAGAACAAATGTACAGCATCATAGAGAAAAATGAGGACCTAATGAGGTATTCACTGATAAAAGAAGCTCAAGACTCATTCAGTAGAATAATCTACAGTCAGCTCAACTATAATCTTGGTTCCAGAAATTATTTCAAGGATTCACTGAGTTATGAAGAGATATCCCTAATCTTTAAAGCAAGATGTGAAGTTCTCAACTTAAATGGAAGTCCTTAATGGTAGTTTTAACCAATTCTGTACGCTGTGCAACTTAAAATCAAAAGAAGATTGTCTACACTTCATTGGTATTTGTCCAATATTCAAAACTGAAGTTGTTAAAATTCACACAAAATGGTGCTATGTGCCACACAAGCGACGAAACAATCGTAGTTTTGCAACAAAAAAAATTCTTCTTTGCAATAAAATAATCGGCCATTAATTTCTCTTCAAAAATACTCTTTTTTAAATATCAAAATGAAGCCTCTTTTTAAAAACCTGTATCAACAGAAGTAATAAATGATTGTTAAAACAACATAAGTGACATTTTTTTTGTTTTACAGGAGAGACAAAAAAAACCTTATATTTTTAACAACGCGGCCGCATTGACAATTTTAACTTCAAAATCTGATTAGGGGTTCTGCGAGTTGTAAACAGTTAAAAGTTTTAAAAAAATCTTTTAAGCAAAGGAGATTTTAAAAAAACTAACTTTATTTTATATGTTGTTTTAACACCTAACGTTTTGTTGAGAGCCAAAACAACTCAAATACTTTAAGTTATGTTGTTTTAACACTCAATTTGCTACGTAAGTAATAGAAAAATCTACTGAAAATGAATAAAATAACACATTAGGCTTATTTTATTGGTAAATTATTAGCTAGTGCAGTAATGGAAAGTAAGTGCAGTAATGGAAAGTGTGAATAAAACATATGTTCACTATTATATGCACTTTTATTTTAAATCTTCAAGTTGGTATCTGTGCAATCATACTTATGTCAAGATCAGTTGTTGAAAATACGTACTCAAGGGATGTGTTGAAAAACTATTATTGTTTTTATGTAAAGTTGAATAAGAGTTCAAGTTAATGTGTACATGCAGGTCCAGTCAGAATAGATTGAAATGACATAAGACTGCCTGTCCACATTTAATTTTTAATGTTAGGTGCAAGCAGTGAGACAGGTAGATTATGTGAGTGAAAAAGAGAAAGATGGGTAGATTACAGCCCAAATGCAAACAATATTCTTGGATTCAACATGAAAGATTTTGTATTGTATGAGTGAAAGATAAATAGATTTCAAGGGTATGCGATAGGGATGTGCAGATTGATTTTCTCTTCATCGTATGTACACAACGAACATAATAAAACCCAGCATTAAAAATCCAATGTAGACAGGCACTAAAAGCCAAAAGAAGGGTGTGAGGGGAGATTTTGTCCTTCCCCGTAAGCCCGTCTTGCCTACAAGCTCCCAGTTGCTGGCAACTCAGTTTTCCTGGGTGAAAGGGGACAAATCAACGCGAAACATTGAGCGCCACAATTAAACTTTCTCTTCTCAAAATAAACTTACACTGCGATAACTGACGCGAAGCGAATCCGGGCGAATCATTCACAATGATAACAAAAATGACAAATAAACAATGCCGCGCCGGCGAATGTGCCACTTTCGCGTTGGTTTGGGAGAGCCTTTAAACCCGACCAATGACGAAAGTTTTGTTTTCGCATCAAATGTTTCGCTTTGGTTTTGGGCGAGTCCTAACACACATCACACGTCAATAAATTTAGAGCTAGCACTGTGATTATTGATGATTTTTGGGTGATGTCAAGTAGTCAACGCATTGAATATTTACATACGTTGACAGTCTAATCGTAGATTAATATTTCAAACCAATTTATTTTCATTCTAGTGAAAACAGAGCACAAGAAAAATACGAACGCATCCCCAAAAAATAAAATCCTGCCAACCTTTAAGTAAAAAATATTTCTGGAACTGGATGAAGTGTCATTCTATTCCAACATTCCAAAACTTTATCTGAACTATTTATATGCACTATTTTTGCTGCCTTATTTATCCGCACTATTTCTTTGTTGTTGTTTAGTGTGTAAGATTTTGCTGCGCTGCGTATAAATTTACCAATAAAAAACGGCTATTATTAAGAGTTCAGTATTTTATTAAAAAAAAAAAACAAGTACAAAAAACAAATAAAACACAGCTTAGAGCCAGAAATTCATTAAAATACAAAATAAGAATAAATATAAAGTCTATTCTTACTATTACAAATCAAACTATATCAGTCAAAAGTAATAGTTTTATCATCACTTTCTATTCCAGTACATGTGGGCCAATTTTTAATACCCTCATAAAATATTTGGTTCTCTTCAGGCACATAAGGGAAAAGTCTTAAGATATCAGCTATCTTTTTTTCGTTTATCGGTCTCTTGCTCGTGTAAGCCTTTTCTATTGGAAATTGTAGGAGTTCTTGGTCACAGATTTTTAGCCTTAAAAAAAAAACAGAACGTTGACAATCCATCAACGAATTCCTTGCATGTCACGTTTCCAGCATTATCACTTTTATGTATGAAATGGGTATACTTTGAAACCTGGACAAATACCTTTTTGTCCTTAGGGACAGACCTTCCATATGAGCAAGTTGATAAGCAGGTACTTTTATATTATTCATGCCACCAATTCTTGAATTGCAGTACATTATTTTGTTGACTGACAATAATATTATTATGACAGAAACTGCAAAAAACAACTGTTAGCCTACTACGTTTTTCCAGCGTTGGGTGTAAAAAGAAATTAAATGCATGCACTAAATTTGTTTTAGCACTCATTTGTCAAAATGGCAGAACATATATGTTGTTTTAACACTAAATGCGGATTTCGCGATCGAATTTTTGTGTGCTTCAGGTATCAATTTATGTTTTTTATGTTCTCAACCTAAAGCTCTACCCCTAAGCAGTGCAAAACCATAATAAAAGTGATTTCGAAAATTCTGTTACTTATGTTGTTTTAACAATCACCGATTCAAATACAGAAACCACCAGTTCTGTGCGAATACAGAACTTCTTATAATTGTTAAATGAAACACACTCGTTTTGTCAAATTAGCTGTCACAACATAGGATTGGAAAAAAAACATCGCACTACCCAACTGTCAAAATCAAACATACCTATTTGAAATTTGTAAACATGTGCGACGAAGCTCCTGAAACCAATGAAAAAGTTTCCTCCGAATCTGATTCTCGTCCACAATTTGGAAATAGACTTTTAACTAAAGAAGATGATGTTTTTACGCACAATGCATGGTAATTTATTATTTCTTAAACAATTGCAAATTCTTCAGAAAGTTCTCTTTTGCTATGAACACACGCGTCACCGAAAGAAACCGCCTGGAGGTGACCGAGTTCTCAAAACTAAATCTGATATTTTCCAGTTTAATGCTTGGTATTTTATCATAAGTCCCGATTCCACTAATTGGTGTTTAATGTTCTTCTATTTGTTTAGGGATAACGTTGAATGGGATGTCGAACAAGAAGCCCAAGCACTTGCTGCGGTCCAAAAGAATTCCACACAAAAGATGACAACAGAAGATCAAAACAAATTCGAGAACGAAGCTGATAAATTCTGGGATTCATTCTATGACATCCACCAGAATCGATTCTTCAAAGATCGACACTGGTTATTCACTGAATTTCCTGAACTTGCTCCAAAAGAAGGCTGCACCGAAGCTCGACAAATATTCGAGCTGGGTTGTGGTGTAGGCAATACCATTCTCCCCATTCTCAAGTACAGCCAAGAGCCAAACCTGAAAGTCTATGGATGTGATTTCTCAGCTAAGGCCATCGATATATTCCGAGAGAATCCGGAATTCGATGAGAAGCGTTGTCAAGTGTTTGTCATGGATGCCACTGCCTCTGATTGGGAAGTTCCGTTCGAAAAGGAAAGTCTCGACATTATTGTTCTGATTTTTGTCCTCTCGGCTATAAACCCAGAGAAAATGACGATAGTCGCGGAGAATTGTTTTAAATACTTGAAACCTGGAGGATTGGTACTCTTTCGGGATTATGGTCGATATGACTTAGCACAGCTTAGATTCAAAGCTGGAAAATGTCTGCAGGAGAATTTCTATGTTCGTGGAGATGGAACGAGAGTTTACTTTTTCGAACAGGAGGAACTCAAAGATCTATTTTGTAAAGCCGGATTTGTAGAGGAGCAGAATGTTGTTGATAGACGATTGCAAGTTAATCGTGGAAGAATGCTAAAAATGTATCGTGTTTGGATACAGAAAAAGTTTAGAAAACCGATGAATTAGGATCTATTGTAAAATCTATTTATGTTCATAACTGCCTATTGCAATTATTTAGAAGATGACTTAAGTAAACAAATATATTTTATTTAAAATCGTTAAATGTCATTTGTGTTCTATATTACATAGCTAAATGTCTAATTTTTATTAAATAATTGGAGGCTACAAATGTAAAACGGAATGTTTCGCATCTTCGAATATTTTAATTTAGTTACAATGTAGAGTTGGAAAAAGAATGAATACTTTTCGTAATTAATTGAACTTTTTTCCATTAAAATTACAAGTAATTGAAAAAATATTAACCTATTTTAATTGTAATTCAAAAAATATACTTTTCACTTAATTGAAATCGTAATAAAAAGATGAACTTCAACGGGTCTGTTCAAGTTCTTGAGGAAAAAGTACTTTTAAATTATTAAGGAACTAAGCATTTTGTAATATCACATTAAATGTATAATAGACGAAAATAATATTTAATCACATTTTTGTGAAATGATTACGGGAAGTAATTCCTCTTTCTTTATCATTCCTTTTGTTTTTAATTATATTTATGTAATTGAATTTGGAAGTAATTGATATGACCTAATTACTAATTGAAATTTTTCAATTACATTATAAAGTAATTGAAAAAGTGTTTGAAGAATTCAAGTATAATTCAGCCCTATCATGAATTCCATCGTAATCGGAAATTTGTACGAATCCCGAAAAACTGCATCATGAAATCTGTTCGTAGTGGAAAATCTCATACAATTTTGCATTACGAACGGATTTCATGATACAGTTTTTCGGGATTCGTACAAATTTCCTATTACGATGGAATTCATGATAGGGCTGATTGTAATAGAATTTTGTTTGCAATAATTTTTCACTAACTCTGCTGTTCTCCTAATAGAACAACAAAAACTTAGACGCTGTTACAGACTCTGTAATTGTCTTGACATTGGGCGTTTTTCTTTTTTAGTTCAGAGCAGAGCTCGAACTGTCAAAAAAATAATTGTGTTTCTTTTTGAGCTCTGAACGTTCAGATCTTCAAATTCGTGTTTCTTTTTTAGTTCTGAACATGTTCAGAGCGCGCTCTGTGAGCTCAGAATAAAATAACAGAGTAAACGGAGTAAAATGCTGAGCACAAACAATTTGATATCTGAAAGCCGGGAAATTAAAAACAATCATCATCAAAACAATAAAAAAGGCGGAAGAGGCTGGTTGCTCTGGTGTAGAAGGAAAGATAATTTAGAAAAAACTAATTGCAGATAGCATTTTTGTGAATCAAATTTATTTCAGGCTTCAAATGGACCAACGCTATGACTGTTTTTTTAATTCATTTGATTAAAGAAAATTTTGAACGCCTTCAAACAGACGACATTTCAAATCATGACAGTTTAGTGCTCAAGTTGTTTGATAATTAAATCAGAGAGCTCTGAACATACTCTGCTCAGAACTCTACTCTACTCTACTCTGTTCGCTCAGAGTCTGCTCAGAGCTCAGCTCTGAACTAAAAAAGAAAAACGCCCATTGATCTTACCAATATTTCAGTGAACTTAGATGTTGTTTCCACTCAAGGAGAATTTTGTCTTTTAGATCATTTTTATTCTTAATGGGGTAATGGAGTCAGTAGTCGGCTACTTTACTTTTTATATTGAGGATCGTTTATACTTTTTAATGCTGAACTTTCATGTTTTTTCATGCTTGGAGTCTCTATTGAATTAGTTTGAGTTTTTGATGCAGTTGTGGAATTAGGAGTTGGTTGTTGGTATTATCCGAGTCAGATAAAAGGGTTTTTATTTCTTTATCTAAATCTAAAAATGTTCAAAAGAAATATACATAAATGACTATTTTATTTAAACTAAAACTAACTTACATTCGTCTTTACCACCAGCTGGAAACACCACTTCACTTATCCCCGCCATTGCTGCCTCAATCCCACAAACTTATACAATAGTTTTTTTATAATTTGTGTCCAATGGTAACTCCATAAACGGGCCTCCTTCCGGTTTGTTTTAAGGAATTTTGGTTCTGTATGAGTTTTTTTTACGGAATAGGAAGGATTTGGCCAAGTCCGTATGCTGCTCTATGAAAGCCGTCAAAATGTTAATTTGTGCCTTATACTTGCGTGCGCCGTGTGTATTAATTAATGTATTAAAATTCTTGGATTTAGGATTTTAAACAATGTTTACTTACATCTTTACCGACTTTTTTGTACATAAGTCTGATCAAAGTATGATTCAGACTTATCGGGAATTCCTTGGGAAATATTTTTCCCTAGGAATTTTTCCCTTCCCGGGAACAAGTTCCTATTTCTACTATCGGGAATTCCCCACGGAATTCTCTTTCTTTGAGAACAAATTTTGTCAATATGAAAATAATAAATTAATTTTCGAACATAGTTTTGGAATGATTTGACAGTCGGTTCTTAGTGAAAAAAAATTGTAATTTTGTCAATGGACCTGTACATTTTCTTGAAATGGTATTTCATTTCTTTTTGGTGTCGCTTTATAGCCTCAACTGCCTCTTCAACCTAATTGCAGAGTTCTTTTTCGATTTCAATTTTTCGTTCCAAAGCGAAAGTTATGCCTTTTTGTGGCTTTTTTGTAGGACGAGGAGTTGAAGTTCTGTTTTCAATGTTCATCTGGGAATCATTCGTTTCAACGTTCTACTCCTCCGGTTCAGTTGCATTCATGATCATAGCAAACAAAACATTCTCGTCGATGGATTTGTGCTTTAACACTTCAATAGAACGGCTGGCTGATGATGACTTTGGACAATTATCACTATGGACGATTTGATTTCGATTACCGTTTGTCTTTCTCATTTTGCTACATGAAGGGAGACAAAAAGTTAAAGTATCTGGGCATCCTTCCACCGATTCTTCTAAGGCACAAATTCGTATTATCGTTTCCTCTTCCTCACGTATTTTTTTTTATCATCCATACCTTAAATTATTTTTTTTTAAAGAAAAAAATCATGTTTATCAACTTTTCACCTACTGTTAAGTTCTTTTTCTATTTCTTTCCAATATTTTGATTTTTGATCTTCCTTAGACCGCTTTGTTGTGAAACCATTAGCATATCTCGTTTTTTCCATAAAACTGATTAAAACTTGAACTTGGTGAGTATTTGTTGAATTCGACCTTAAAAAGATACATTTTTATTAATATTTTCATTATTATTTTGTTGAAAATTGCTTACATTGTTTGCTCCGCTTTAAATTCCGACAACTAAATAACGGGGAAATATTCAGACAGAAAAAACACAAGATTTCCCATGAAAAAAGAGTTGCCGATAGGTATTTTTCCATAGGAATTTTGTTCCCATTTTCGAAAAGTTCCCGATACCAATTTTTCGAATATGGGAACAAATCCATGAAAAGAAGTTCCCGATAACCCCAAATATTCAAATTCTTCCGTTGTTTATTTTTAAATAAATAAGAATTTGACACAAGATTCAAGATTGAAGTAGGTATATATTTTTTTAAAGTGGTATACCAAGTTTTGAGAACAAAAAAAAATATGATTTCAAAACAATCATCTTTCTCAAACGGAAAAGTATAAACGATCAAATTTGATAGTCAAAAAAATAATAGTCAACTCTCAGTTTAGCCGATTTCACCCTCAGGTGCTGTGAGTCTGTTTCGAAAACTTTCCCACAATTATAAAGAAGCCAAATTCGAGTTAGCAAAGCCTTAGGCATACTTTAGGTTGTTATCCTGATAAAAAATAAAATTGGTAGGTACCTACCTACCCAGGCCCATTTGTAAAGTTTTAGGTATCTTTAAAAGTTTTCTTTAGGATCTCAGAACTTATGATGTACCTATAGTTCCTTCAATTATGTGCAGTTTTCCAGCTTCAGCTACTCCAAAATACTGCTGGAACACAATGGTGTCGGAGTCCCAACTGGAATAGCTGTCAAAGTATTCAATGTACGCAAATGCAAATGTACGAACACGACGCGACGCAACTGGAATCGGAGCCGCAGCCAGAGTCGGAAGAGTTGATCAACTTTTAACTTTGACGTAGTATACGACACATGTGACGTTTCCATTTTTGAAGTGAATAACTTGGTGATTATATTTTGTTTTAATAGTTTTTCAATAAAAAAGTGGACAAATAGGTACCTATTTAAATAAGAAATAAAAGCAAAAGGTAACAAACAAATATTTTCTGAGAAATTTGATGTGGTTGTAAACTGCAAATATACCAAATAACATCAAAAAGCCGTACGACACATTGTGTGCATACTTTTTGTGAAACGTACGACAACTTGTGACAGATTTTCCGACTCCAGTTACGACTCCGGTTCCGATTTTGCATTGTGCTCCAGTAGAATGCAGATAGGCCCATTCCATCACCGACCCATCTCCATGTTGATTGACTATCCGTCGATTGTATTATTATATCCACAGCTAAAAAAAAAACACAAGTTCAATATTTCTAAATTTTGATTATGTCTATGTTGCTATGAGCTAGGTACATAAATTTATTATGTTTCAAAATTCAAATAATAATATAAAAGTAACAGACAAAATTTCAAACACTGCTATTAATTTATGTTGAATTTGTTCAGTCTTGCGCAAAGAGAATAAAATATTTTCTTTGGTGTTTGCGTTTGGTCTTCGATTCGATGTCTATGGAAAATTCACATTCACAGGGTAGAAAACATCGAATAGAGATTTACAACAACAAATATTGAGGTTTTTCTTTGGATTTCATATGTACAGTTCACATTTTGTTTTAACTGTAAAGTTGTCAAGAGATAGTGGAAAATCAGAGGAAAGCATACTTACCTGGCGTAGGGGTTACCGTGATCATGAAGGCGGTTCCCCCGGGGCGAGGCTTGGCCATTGCACTTCGGCTGAGTTGACCTCCGCGATTATTCCTAATGCGAATAACTCGTGCGTGTAATTTTTGGTAGCCGGGGATGGCGTTCGCGCCGCCCCGACATAATAAAGATCATAATAAAAATCTATAAAAGTGCAACTTAAAGAAAATAATAGCATAATAAAACACACAGGGGTGTTTAGGGAAATTGTGTGAAGAGTTATTAATTTGTATTTTATATGTACATAGGTACCAGCGATGCCACTTTGCTGCAAAAGCAGTAAATCTACTGCACATTTCGCAAAATCTAAATCTACGCCACTAAATTCAATCTACTGCACTTTTTATGTTTAATAAACCTTCTCTTGGACAGCTGTCTAAAAACATGTATACAAATAACCGAAATTAGTTGGACGTTTTTATTCATGAAACAAATCTCTGTCTCTGTTTCTAAAGTGTTCCCGTTTTCTGCGAAACTACAGGATTTTGAGAGCTTATTTAAATTTGTATATTTATTGTGTGACACTGACAATTCCTCATTTTACAAGAATCTATATGGGTTGGGTAACTCGATGTCATCAACTAATATACAAAGTCTTATTATATTTTATTGAGATTACAATTTATTTTAAAACAATGAAAAGACCTTTATTTAGTCACCCAATTTCAGTTTTTCATTTTGAATTTAAGTTATTAAAACATAAAACGTTAGTCATCATAAAACGTGGTATAACAAAAAAGAATCAGACTTGGAATAACAAAACGCAAATGACAGCTATTTAATGGGCGTATGATATTGACGTATGAAACTGCATCTGACAACAAACATGAGAGTTGCATTGCTTAATGATACATCTGCTGAAGATTTCTCTGAGCAATTGCTGATTATCGGTAATAGTCAAGTACCTGTCGATGAATCGAGCGGATTGATATCATTTCCAAATAATTTCTGTAATTTTGTTTCATCAAAAGTCAAACTTATGAACAATGTATTTCCAAACATTATTTCTGAGCGAGCAATTTTAGCGGCTAAGAATAAAGATTTAGATGACCTGAACTACATAATTCAAAATAAGATCATTGGAACATTGCATTCATTCAAATTTATTGATTGCGTCACAAATGAAGATGAAGCCACCAACTATAAAATTGAATTTTAAACTCCTTGGATGTGCCTGGCTTATCACCGAACAATTTACGCCTAAAGGTTGGCTCTGTAGTAATCATGCTTCGAAACATAAACCAACCAAAACTGTGCATCGGTACTTGTTTGGTGGTTAAAAAATTGATGAAGAATGTAATTTACACGACGATACTGAAAGGAAAATTCAATGCTGAGGAAGTTCTCATTCCGAGGATCCCGATGATCCCAACCGACCGACCGACATGCTGTTTGAATTTAAAAGACTTCAATTTTCGATCCGTCTTGCATTTGTTATGACCATCAACAAATCATAAGGCTAATCCTTAAAAGTTTGTGGTTTGAATCTAGAATATCCATGTTTTTCCCATGGTCAATTATATGTGGCATCTTCACGGTTCGGAAGACCATTTGCGTTGTTTGTTTTCGCGTATTTTAGAATAGAATTTCAAGAATAAATAAAGTAAATTCCCTGAACTAGGAACTGATAAAATAAAAAGTGATGTTTTACATTTTTATGTAGAAATTTTTAACCAAATAAACAACGTTTTGATTTTAATAATACAGAACTTAAACTGCTGAAATACATAGATGCTACATTAGCTATCGATGGTGATATGCCATCAATATATCCTCTTTCCCTATAGCGAATGCTGCGCGGGGCTAATGTTTTCGAATGAAACAAATATAGGTAAACACTCTTGCAAATTTAATTTTTTGTAAAGAAATGAATGATGTCAGTAAATGTCAGACTGTCCTGAGTTCTTAGTGTATTTCCAAAAATTTAACTTTTACTAATAGTAAGTCTGTGAAAAAAAAGTTTAGTAAGTATTCCAATATAAGGTTTTAATACCTATCCGTTTAAAAATACATATATAAATATGGTTTTAAAATGAATTATTTGTACGTTTTTTGTTCGATAAAAATCTACTGCGGAAAGATCTAATCTACTGCTTTTTTTCTAATGATCTACTGCGCTCTTCTCTTCTTGAAGTGGCAACGCTGGTAGGTACCATGAAATTGAAAGTAGCTAGTTGCTGAGCTGATTCCATTTGCGGCAATTTCCCTCCAAATCCAGTGCGGCGAGATTAAAAAATAAAATATTTGAAAAATTCCAAAATTGGAGTCTGGAGGACTGGAGACGAACCTTTTCTCTTTTTTTCCAAACCCGACTTTGATCTGTGACGGCCGTGTCGCCAAAATAATATTTAATTACCTAAAAGATTGGGAAAAAGTTTCCTTCATCTATGTATTTTCATGGTTCAAGGCATATACCTACCTACCTACCTGAAAAAATAGTAAAAAAAGAATAGTTATGAAAAAGGCAAGGAGTTTTTTTTATTACAATCAAACAATAAAACAAAAAAAGATCTAATTAAAAACTTCACCACCTTCAAGTCTTAAAAATCAAATAAAACACTTCAAAAAATAGGTAGAGACCAGATTATTAAAAAAACATAACTACAAATACAAATAGGTAGGTAGGTATAAATTTAAATTTCACAAGGTTGACTTGTTTCAGATTCAACATCAATATTTTCGTCGATGTGTCTGGCCATATACCCATACACAGATCATTTATTCTAATATAAGACCTTTTTTTCCAGCATAACCCATAAATGCCATCAAACTAACAAAAATTTATTTGAATTAGGTACCTACCTTTTGATTTGCATAGGAAAGGAAGATTTTGGTTCATCGTTGGGTTTGGAAATGTAGGAAATAGGTACGTATGTAGGTATATATAATAAGATTTAAGAAATCTGAGCTAAATGCTTAAATTATTACCTTTTAAGAACATTTCCACAGACTTAAAATCATTTTTAAAAAAGAGTGGAAGAGACGATTGTTTAAAATTTACCTACCTAATTAATCAAACGCAATAAACTGAGACTAAGAAAATACAAAATATATAAAGGTTTCTTGTTTTCAAATTGATTATCTTATTGTCAGGTAGGTTAGGTGTACCTTCTCAAATATTAAAAAAAAATCAACTCTGGTTCCATCCAGGATCGAACTGGAGACCTTCTGCGTGTAAAGCAGACGTGATAACCGCTACACTATGGAACCACATAAAATTCACAGGTACAAAATAAAAATAGGTACTACCTTATCGACCCCACGTTAGACAGTTGAAATAAGCAGGTAGGTAGGTTCTGGTACTTCTTGTTAGCTTGTAGGTAATTGAGATTATGTTATTTGGTATACCTTACCTTTGCATCTATATACAAATAATATTTTAGCTGATTTTTGCTACAATTCCACTTTAAGCATGAGAAAATTCTCTAATTGTTTAGGCGTTGTAAGTAACTGCTTATGTATGTTTTCATCGTAGTTTTATTCGGGGATATGTTTTTAGGTTTGTAACTTGGTTACTTGCTCATAGGCCAAATAAACATAAAAGCTCGTTACTGGTAAGTGTAAGCATCTAAAATAACTATATGTATTAAAGATTGATTGGTTCAACCTGGCGTATACGTACTTTTTTTGATGCTATTGTTTATATATCAAATTTTGTGAAGCCAATAGCTAAATACATTATATTCAGAATTAACTAATATTTCTTACATTAATTGTTAATTGTGATACCTACTTGCATGAAGACAACATTTTAATTGGGTAAAACAATTACATTACTTTGGCCATTCCTCAGGGAATTCAATTTTCGGACCAAAAGAATAAGCCAAAATACAAAAATTTTAGCATTTCTGGCTGGAATCTATTTAATAAAACTATTTGTATCAAAATTTAACATCGCAGACACTTTTGTGCGTAAATATTAGACTTTATAAAATGTATGCTTATTAATTGAGTCAATAGGGACATGGTCTGGTCTGAAACCGGAGTATCTTAGAAGGACTATGAAACAGGACCAGTACAAGGGTAAAACAATGCTATAACTAAAGATTAGACAACAGGGTACAGTATATGCTTTTTTAAATCCAAAAAATTGTTAAAAATTTTCTATAGATATTTTCCAAACATATTGTATTAACAAACTTTTAATTCATCAATTTTTAACTTAAATATAAAAACAAATATGTACCTACAATTTCAAGCCAAAAAAAATTATATAAACTATATTGCAAGGTGAAATGGCCATAGAATTAGCATAAGTATTAAATTCCATCGTTTTGGACTTTCTTGATGGTCTCGATGAATTCAATATGCTACCTTACATCGTTCCAAATATTACTTTTTGGAATTAAGTCCGGAAACTGCTAACGCCAAGTCAAAAAATTAATACAGAAATCACCAATCTTTAATACATATAGTCATTCATTGTTCGGTTTAAAAAGTTAAGCTTTATAAAACACTCATAGCCATAAATGCACATGTTTGATGCACAATTTTTTCCTAAAATTTTTACACATTTCCCTTGAGTATCAAAAATGAAATTGGGGAAGGTTCGCAGCATGCGATTCGCACATTTTAGACTTTATCTCAGCGATACATTTTGTAATATCGGTTCTTAACGCTTTTAGCTTTAGAAGATTATTCGTGTATTAGCGATCTTTTGTGTAGCCCACTAACAAAAATAAAAGTGCCATATCCCTTGATCTTCTTACACATATAAAGCCGTAACTGGTCATATCGTGTCGTGTCACGTGTGGCTTGCTGCCTCGGCTAGTTGGAACTACATATATATCGTCTAAGTCATGATTTTCAATTGCAGCTTAAAAAAAGAGGTGTACACACGTTGAATTGCTGCGAACTCTTGAAAATCAATAAATTCGAAAAATCAGCAACACTTGCGCCATATTTTCGACTGAGTGCGCATTACGATGATCCACAGGCCTTACAACATCAGTACGCTTCCACTCACTTAAAACTTCTTTATACAATTCAATGATTACTACAACCATCAATAATAATCATAAAGTAAATATGTAGCTACATTTGAATTGCTCCTTTGTATTAAGTTTTAATTAATTTTAACGCGTTGTTTGATTGTTAAGCGATTCATTATCGTAAATGGTAAACATTTCATTAATATAATGATACTTCGAATGATAGCTGATTTTGACAAGTGTCAAATGCCATCGCTACCAACTTGAAACCAGGAAATTACCCTACACACCAATAGCGCTTTTAGGCTCACTATAATGCATTTGTTTGTCTACTTAAAATTATTGTCTACAAAGGAAGTCACAACAATTTGTGAAAGAAAGTACTCTATACAATGTTTTGAAGTTTTTCGGATATAATAAGGTATATTTTTAGCTATATTTCAAGGTTTTTTTTATACTGAGAAATGACGGAGTTATGCGCTGTTCCCCAAAAAAATAACTTCCCGAAAAAATAGCTAAAACAAAAAATCAAAAAAGTAATTAAATTTTAATTAATTATAGTATGAAAAATAAAGAAAATGGTGTGTTTCCGAAAAAAGTAAAATTTCTTGGGGTAAACAAATTGTCGTTTTTCAATGCAAAATTTACAATTTTCAGTTTCAATTTAAAATCGATCGGTCAATTTCTCATTGAGTAATGATGTCAGCAATTTAAAAAAAATGTCATTTTGAGAAAAACGCCTTTAACTACGATAGAACTATATTAATTGTAAAAATTGCTAATCTGCTATGCCTGGCCCAAACACAACAACTTTCTCTTCCTCGAAAAATGCTTGCTGAGAGGTTAATGCTTGTCTCTGGGCTGTTCGTCCCTCTTTTGAGGATGCCACGCGACGTACCTCGCTCTACTTGTGTCGGCTGTCATCTCATTGAAATGCATACGATACCTATTCTTTCGCAAAAGGGCAAATAACCACGCCCATTACTTCCATCATTTTCAAAATACCATAAAAACCGCCATTAAATATTGAAACTGCTTGAAAGTAAGCAAGCTAAATCGTTTTCATTCGGCTGTGAAAGTGCTTTGGAGCTCTTCCTGATGGAGCTATCATTCAAAAACTATTGAAGATACGAAAGAATAAACTATTAAATAAGCAAAAAAATCGATTTTTTGAAAGTGTCACTCTGGTATAGCCCATTAAAGTGTTAGTGGAATAAATGCAATAACCTAAATTGCGATACCTAAGTAAAATATATTTGTATTTAAAAACAGAATGAAATAAAAACTTTTCATGTCCGAGAATAATTTCCCAAAAAATTGAAATTTAAGTTGAAGAGAAAATACAATTTTACGAAATCCATACCAACCCACTTAGTTTAAAAATTAACACTATCCAACAAATTACACAAGATCACATTACCTACAATAAATTATGAATCATCCTGTAAATAAACCGATATTCCAAAGAACCATCATCCTTATCAGAAAACAAACTAGTACTCAAAAAATCCAATATAGTCACTCAGATACTCACTCAAAAGTCTATACCATTCTTATCATAATGTTATCGTATTTAAATTAATCCCTACTTCATATCATTTCGATTTCGAGGCACAATCAAAAACGTAAAACACTTTTTGTTATCTCTCAGAGCAGAGAGCGTGTATTATACTTCGAATTACATTTTTATTTCAATAAAAACTCATTCATAACAACAATAATAATAATTGAGTTCAGTTTCAACGTTCCCCCCACCATTGCCATTACTTTTATTTTTAATCAATAAAAATAAAACAACATTTTTACAACTCTCTCTCTCAGTCTCAATCTCAAGCCTCCTCAACTTTAAAAACGAAATTCACACTCGAAGATTGTCAGCTAAAAATTATACTGAACAGTTTGAGTTTTGTCGTCGATCGTTGTCGTTGATCGTCTAAAAATAAAAATTAAAAATCCATCACACATTGTGTTCTCATACAAAAAATTTAATTGAAAGTTTTAATTGAATTTTTGTTTTTAATTCCAACAAGTTCAACAAAAGAATCTAGTGAAGTGGTTTAAAGTTAAACAAGTGCAACTTTAAGAAAAAACAACTCAATTTTAATTGTTACCAATGTAGCCTAATCGAGTTTTTAAACACGAACATTTTAAGTTGTTTCGTGTTAAAAATTAAATTTTATTTATTTCTCTACTTTATACTTTTTCTTTATGTGAAAATTGTTTCATTGTCAAAAAAATCGAAATCAAAATTATTTCTTCTTTCAAAGCAACAAAAATAAAGTAAATTAAAAATATCAATTGTTTTGTGACACAAAAACAGGTCACGAGTTTTGAGTAAATTTCCGGTAAGTTATTTCTACTTCTATCTATTCTATTCTATTCTATTTATTTATCCAAAAATAAACCATCTTCTTTTGTTTCTAAAATAAATACATTTTTTTTGAATGGAATATAGAAAAATCTGTACCATCTTTTTTGGTTTTATTTTTTTTATTTTAATGCCACCTTTTTTTGATGGATTTGGAGTAAAAACCTTGCAAATGATGCGCAACCAGACCAGAGAGTAGGATTGAAAGTACGAATTTTGAGTGAAAACAAGTATCTAACCTATGGATAGATATTATGACAAAAAAGTATCTATGACTGTACCTTCTACCTTCTGTTTAGTAGATTGCCAGCGCGCTGCCTCAGTCTGTTGTTGGCAACTCGAATTTTCTAGGATGATTCATGTGAAATTACATGACTGATGATTTTTATTACATGACTGGGTGTAATCTATAGATACTTTTGTATCTATAAGATATTTTTGTATCTACACGCGTGTATAGCAACTCTCGAAACATAATTTCAATTGATTGATTGCTTCAAATTGATCTTGTTGACACTTTTTAATCGAAAGTAATTAGTTTTGGAGGCACATCCAAACCAACATCATATGGCTTTAGGAATTTGTTACCAGACCCATTATCAAGAATCACAATAATAAAAACCAAGATACTTTATGTTATATGTTCTATATTTATAATTGGTAGCATGATTTTTATTGTTAGCCATAAAATATTCATATAATCAATTGATTAATGTCATGAGAGTTGATTAGAAAAATAAGATAAGATGATTACTTAGTTTGAGCACGTTTTTATGAAGTGCAAAATTTTGTTGGATGACACTCATAAAGGAAATTGTATAAGTTGGCAATATCAATGGCGCTGTCGGTTCGTTAAGAGTTCAATGACTATGGTTTTAACCATTTTTGTGTGGCAATAAAATTACGGGATTTTGGAAAGAATTTTATCTATTTTTTGTTTTATCTTTTTTATTGATTACAGTAAAAGTATATTAAAATATGTAAATTGGTGCACAAAGAAGAAAAATGTTTAATTTTGAATATTTTGACAGCTGTCACTTTTAAAGTTGTCATCTTTTGACATTTGACAAGTAAAAACTACGCCAATACAAATAGGGTTTTGTATAGGTAAAATAATTCAATTTGTTCTTGATCTAGATCTGTCACACCAATTTCCCCTGTTTCCATGAGGCAAAATAAATTGATTTATTTTTGATTTAACATCAAATCTATACAGATCCGGATTTTTTGGCAGATTTACCCCTCTATGCACCAGTACTAATACAATTAGTAAAAATTGTTTAGTTCGGAATTCGACAATTCTACCGCACTAGTTAACACGTAAACAAAGTTACACTTATATATTGACAAAAAAAAAAAAACATTTTCAATCGTGTTCCATGTGCCACTAAAAAAATCAATTTGTGAAGGAAATCTGAATTTACCCATTTAAAACCCCTGAAACTAGAAAGATAATTGCTCCAACGACACATTGAAATGTTAAAAATTCAATTCAAAAATGGTGAAATGGTTGCAATCACAATTCGCAGTTTTGCAAAAAATGTTTTATCCGGATTTTCATCAAAAAATAATCTTCAGTGATGATGTCCATTTTTACTTCATAGTCTATGTTACTTAGAATAACATGTTGGCTCGAAAAATCCAAGACATGTTCCTGTTGGAAAATCACTCCATTCTCAACGTACCACTGTTTCATGTTGTTTTTCTGCTGCATTTCAGTTTGACTGCGCCTTAATTATTCGAAAATGGGTCTTTTGTAACTGTTACGGTGAATAGATTGCGCTACTGAGATTTATCGTGCCACATAAGCAACGAAACAATCGTAATTTTGCAAGCTACGTTTCCCAACCGTGTTATTTTTCGATGAGGTGATCACAATTGGCCATCTATATCTTGACATTTAACCAGTCTAGTGAAATACAAGGTCTATGCCAATGTTCCACAATTGATTCAAGACCTTAGAGATCTTATGGACTGCTGGTCGATTTTAATTCTCATTCAAAACCCCAATTAAAAGTGATTCCACCTCTTTAGATACATATGTTTAGATATGCTTGCCCATGTGTAGGTTTTGCGGAAAAAATTATAGTTAATCTTCAAACAGCAAATATTATTTCTTGCTTTAAGGAAACAAGGGACATCTATTATTATAAAGTTTCACAAAATAAACATAATATAAAAACTTCAATTTCAAAAGTTTCTCCATATTTCCGTTGAATATACAGAAGGGCTAGTGGCGTTAAGGAACAGATGACACCAACGCGAAGTTGCCTACTAGCAGTTCATTTCTTTCTGAGAATTTTTTATTTTCTTTATTCATTCTCAACTAGCAATCAAATTAACTTTGTATTTCTATTCATCTCTTTTGAATTGTGGGATAGGGAATTCTTGAAAAATCAAATTTCGAAGCATACAAATTCTGTTCTCTGATTTCTTACAGCAAAAGTTCGAAATTTGTATGAGAAATTTTGTTCATATTTCTGAAAATACGGAAACCTTGGAGATCTTAGAAATATAAACTGCCCAAATGAACCCATGTTTTTCTAAAAGAAAGAACCATCAAATTTAATAAAGTACTTGCCCAGGCTAGCTCGAAATTTCTTCCATTTTTCGAGTAATTTGTGGATACGATGCAAACAAATTTTTTTCTTTTAGTGGGAAACCACTCATCAAGCGATTTTCGGAGGTCTTTGTAAGAATCAAAGTGCTGCTCGACGAACGCGTGGCACATTGACGAGGCTGGTGTTAGTCGGAAGGGGCAAGGTCTGGAGAATAAGCGGCTCGTGGGTAGCACTTACCAGTTGAGTAGGTGCAAGTAGTTTTTGATTATTTTTATTAAGGCTTTTTTTTCCCATAGGTGTGCAATTTGAGCGTTGACAGTTTCACTAGATTTCAACATTCTCAAACTTCATGGGCCGGTAGGTCAAAATTGTCATCTTTAGACCTATGACATTAATACCTACACGTCGTTTCTGATAAGGCTTGGTGGCCATAGGCCTGAACAAACATTTGATGCTACTCGACAACCAAACTCGAATCGACAACAAAATTGACTTTTTGTTCTGAAGTTGCTGACAATGTTCACTGGTTGTTGTTGACATACGTCAAACTTATGAAAAGACAATATGGCTTCTTCATGGTATACATAGCTCATTACGCTCAATATTGCCATCAATGAGCAAACAGCCGTTTACCTTGTCGAGCTTAGATTCTGTGAAAAGCCTATTTGATATTGTCTTCTTAGTATTGTAATAGATTGTTCTTTTCGCTACTTTGTCTGACACAAAATAATAACATGGAAAACTATTTTTAAATACAGATTTTCGCAAGGTTCAATAGACCCTCAAGAAACTCTTATACATTGCTTAACTATTGACCTCTTGAGTTGCGAAAATGTGTTTAAGATTATTCTTATAAATACGACTGTAAATGTAAACTTGCTAGCATTTTACTGAAGCAAATAAATTTTAAATTAGCCACAGAACATGTCTTAAACATTTTACAAACAAACCTTTTCCGCCAATTAGAAATGTCAAAGTGTCGCATGTAGTGCTGGTACTTAAATGAAAGTAGCCATTTTGTGATTTTAACTTTAGCACAATGTTTAGATATATTTAGTAAGATTTAAAGTTATTAAGAACTTCTTTTTTACATAGAATCATTCTGAAATGATTGCTTTAGTATCGTACTAAAGAGGCTAAATTTTGGGCCATTAACATATTCCTGTTGTACTTAGTGTTCAATTGTTCCTTATTTTAAAAAGATTACAACTGGTAAACAGTTCTTTAATAAGGGTTACCAACAACTTACTCTATAAATGGCAACAATATAAAATCTTGCATAAGTTTCAATACAAATCTCTTATAAAAATAAATAGTAACAACTTCCAAAAGACTATCCAAAATGATTACTGTACCAAAAAAAAACACCTTTAGCAATAAAAACTGCTAGAAAAGCAGTTATCAGATGAGGTTATTATTTCTAACATCATACATACTGGTGTAATATAGATGAACTAGTTGTCCATAAATACGTTTTAAAGACTTAGTTTAAGGTTTGGATTGGACTTTTAAACTACTTTTAACGTTGTTTAGTTGTGAAATGTATTATAAAACAAATTCAATGAGGTTACACGACAAAAACAGTGTTTCACTATTAAGCTTGATTTTTTATTAGAGATTGGACTTTTAGTGATTGTAGTTTATCCGTTTGTGCAGACATTAGTGCCATACATAGAATTTAAAGATATTTAGTGGACCTAGATCATTTTAACAAGCTTTGAAGTGATATGTCCTAATTGATCTGGATGAAGTTATATGGCTAATAAAGTTGTACCAGCATAAGTATCGATAGTGTATTACTTAATATATTAAAATACAAAGAAAATTGTAAACCCGGTTTCTTAATACCACAAAAATAAAGGTATTTGATTTTTAAATAAGTTCAAAACCTTAGTTGGCTTTACATTCTTCTTATATTCTATTTTAAAATTACAATAAAATTCAAACCGATTCTTTGTTTCAAAAACTTTTTCATAGTGCACTAATTTAAAATGCATAATGTTCTAGAAACTGTCCTCTCTCTTCCTTATGCATCATCTATAATTTATTATGTACGCCTTATTAAATGCATTGCATGATCACTGATCACGCATAGAAATTTAAAAAAAATATATAAATTAGTATGTTATGCGCATAACCATCAACAATAAGTTGAAAGGCAGGCATCAAGGCACCAGGCACCTAATAACACACATAGAAGCTATAACAGAATTTTAATTAATAATTATTAACTCTCCATCATCAGAGGATTGAACTAAATTAAGACTTGTATTCGGAGAAGTCTTTATTTTTCATTATTGTTGTTTTGTTAAGAGAAGTTAGGGCATTACTCTCTCTTTCCACATTCAATCAAGCCTTCAAGGTTTTCCTTTTGTTTTGTTCTTCGAAACTACTCATTGAAGCATGAAAACATAATTGTAAAGAGGAGACTTTGAATAGCACCGACATCGTCAGCCGCAATCCATACCACCATCCGAGATCCATGCCACAATGCAGTACATCCATCTTTTAAGGACGATCATTGGCCTTAGGTCAGTGTACGCGCCGATAAAAGACTCAGACAATACAAAAAAAGAAGGAATATGGACCTTTCTACTTTGTATTCCCTTCCCACAGCTTAGATTTCGTTTCGTGGCTTCATTCGAGATTCGACTATATAGGTCTTGAGAATTGAGTAGAAATTCAGTCTGGCGAGGGGTGAATAAATTGCAAAAGGAATAAAAAAAAAACAACTATCAAGGATGTTGACCTCATTTTTTAATAAATCGCAGACGATCAAGCAAGACATGAGGCTCTTATGTTTATACACAAAAATAAAAAGGTTCACTATTCGCAGACGGGAATAAAACAACAGGTCGATTCTTTCTAGAAGTCCTCGTCCCTACAGTTTTGTTGGCCTCCTTTGTCAATTTGGTTCTTCGTTTACGTTGAGGTATCTTCTTCTTTCTACTTGTTATGGAATAAAGTTGATATATGTACATAGGTATAGAAAATGACAAGAATCCATGAAATAATTCCTGGAATTTTAGATTTAGAATTTCGAGATATTATATAGAAGAAATCAATGATCATGTCTCGAAAACAGGTTTTATTCTATCTTCTTGGAAAAAAAAAATTTGGAAAGACCATGAGGATCATTGAAACCTACAGACAATAAAGCATTTGGGACTCAATTTAAGGCTACAGAGGTAGGTTGACTTTGGAGTGGAGTGATATGGTCTTAGAAGTTAGAAAACATAATACTATTGTGATCGGGCCAATTTGTGAAATGGAGAATCTTGACGTATTGACATTTCTCCACGATTCAATTCAATGATCATTTAAAATGTAAGCACGTCGTTTAAGAAAAAAAACATTTTTGACTTACATATCTTGAAAACACACAACTGACATTCGGGGCAAAATTTTAGTCGATGTATGAAACTTTAAGGATTTTGTTAATTTAAAACGTTTTAAGAATAAATATTTGTATCTTAATCTTCCACTCGGGTTTTAATATCTCAAAATGCTACTTTAATTTGGTTAATACATAATAACTTCGGAGTTTTTGACATTTTAAATGAATGGATCCGTTTTCCAGATTTGGGTTTGTTCGTTTTGTTTATTTTTCACAAACTGTCATTGTTAGACTTGTTCGGATGCGCTGTTTTTAATCAAAGGAAATTACTACTGTAGGAAAGACTAATACATATTTTGGAATTGAAATCACATACAAACATTGTGAAATATTTAGAAAAATTCAAACTTTATAAAAAGTTGAGCCTTTAGCAATAAGTAGTTTAAAATTTTGAACTATCTTACAAAAAAACTTATTGAAAACTGTTATTAATAATGTTTTTAATTATGGAATATCTTTAAACGAATTATATTATCTTGGAGCAAATTAAGGTTTTTGAACAGTAACGCTTAAATAATAAAGTTTTTTTCAATATAAGTTTTACGGTGAAGCTAGATTTAAAGGTTCTTGGAGTTTTAAGTTAATCAAAAATTTGATTCAAACGTAAATCATATTAAAATAGTGCTTGAAAAATCAAATTTCTTAAAACTTGAAACGTTTTCAAAGCTAGTTTTGTCATTAAACTAGTTTTAAAGAAACTCAATTAGAGTTGCATGAAAATTGATACATTTTAAAAAAATTAATTCACATATTTTTAAATAAACAGTAAAAAACTTAAATAATACTACAAAATTGAAAAAACATTGTCATATCATCTTGATATTTGTTTTTATTATTTCTTCGAACTTCGAAATAACAATGGAATTTTTACTTTCAATTAGAAGTTATTGTAATTAAGGTTTTTGAACAGCAACGCTTAAATAATAAAGTTTTTTTCAATATAAGTTTTACGGTGAAGCTAGATTTAAAGGTTCTTGGAGTTTTAAGTTAATCAAAAATTTGATTCAAACGTAAATCATATTAAAATAGTGCTTGAAAAATCAAATTTCTTAAAACTTGAAACGTTTTCAAAGCTAGTTTTGTCATTAAACTAGTTTTAAAGAAACTCAATTAGAGTTGCATGAAAATTGATACATTTAAAAAAAATAAATTCACATATTTTTAAATAAACAGTAAAAAACTTAAATAATACTACAAAATTGAAAAAACATTGTCATATCATCTTGATATTTGTTTTTATTATTTCTTCGAACTTCGAAATAACAATGGAATTTTTACTTTCAATTATTATTATTGTATTTCATCCGATTTTTCAAATTGAAAATGTTTACATTTCTCGAAGTTTTAAGGTCTCTGGAATCTAAATTCATGATATTTAGAGAGATGCCCGTTGGTGCGTATTCACATACCCAATATCTCAAGAAGCAGCAGAGCTATCGATATTAAATCAATTATATTTTAAAGAATACTAGCTACACCCCTTGGCGTTACTCGGATATTTTATGTTAGACAAAATTTTGGTTAGATAGACACATGCTGTAGCGGATTTTTTTTAGAACTATTAACGGGTAATCATTCTGTTCTACATTGTTTTAACAAAAATTAAACCATTCTTCTGTTGAAAGAGTTCTCAAAGGGGAAAAAATACCCGATTTTGAAATATTCTTTATTAATGTTCCGCTTGCACTAGTCTTAGCATGATGTTACACAACCTAAAGTCTTCCTCATAAAATGGGCTATTTAACACTGAACTAATTTTCAAATCGGACAGTAGTTCTTGAGATTAGAGCGTTCAAACAAACAAACAAGCAAGAAAACAGACCCTCCAGCTTAATAATACTTGTAAAAACGTTCAATGCATTTTCTTTATTTCAATCTCCTGTCACCAGGGTTTCTTAAAAAAAAAATACTAGTAAGAGTTCCTACAAGTCCTACTCTTAAACATTTTACTCAGACGAACTATCAACAACACAAATTTCGAGTACCTTCATCATGGTCATTTTTATCTTCAGCTTGTTTATAAATCTCATATTTTTTCCATGTCAGTTTACTTGGATAAACATTATCATTATGTTATAATCAAGATGCAAACAATGACGCAACATATCCAATTTACCATTCTGACTCCACATCTGAACTGAACACGATCAATGGCCCCACATCAATGCCGGAAAATTGTCTGACCCCATTAATCAAATTTTGTAGATATAAGGCTTCTTTTTTCTCCTTTATGTATTTTATTTATCTTTAAAAAAAGCCATTGGACTCTTGATAAATATTAATTGAAATTGTTTCAATTTCAATTTATTGAGTGACAACATCATCAAGTGATATCATCCTTGAAAGCTGATGTCTGCGCAAAAAGAAAAAAACCCACAATTCTTAACCTTGACCCAGTTCTAGGCAAATCAATTAGAAGACTTCACACCATATTTATATTTAAAAAAAATCAATATTTTGCGATGTTATTATTGTATTTTGAATAAGTAATAAGTTCTAGAATCGACACGACGACGCGACGCACGTACTATTCCAATAGCATAGCACTTGAAATGGACATCTACATCATTTTCTAAGAATTGAACTATTTATAATTTTAAATTGGCCTCTTAACGATCCACTAGATGATCAATCAGCGGAAAATTTGCATTTTTTCTTAATAAAAATTAAAAACGTAAGATCATAAAATATACATAATAAAAATTGTATATTTCTGAAACGTTTCCAAGTGAACCCGTACAACGCATCGCATTGAAATGGTTTTCCATTTCCTGTATTAAAAATTCATCGAAATCACTTGAAAATTTATTTATTTACAAGTACAATACTTTTTCTTTTTTCAATTTACACACGTGTTGCGTGAGATACAAAAACAATACAAAATACAAAAAGAATTGAAAAAAGCTTCATAAATAAATTTATGATCTTTCGGAAATATCGCAACCGGCCGGCCGGCCGGCGTGGCGTTGAAGATCAATTTATCATCCACTCAGGTGTATTTAAATTTCAATTGGATCAGAATATAATGACTCAAGTAAGAATTTTGAACATGCGCCCCCAACACAGCTGATAGCTCAATTTTTGAGCTTTATCCCAATATTCATGGCAGATTTTATAGAGCACTTGAAAAGATCACTCAAAGTCACAAGCACAGGAGCAGTGACTTTATTCTTTGATGGTTTTTCTTTTATTATAACCTCTATCTGTAGCCCGCGTTCACCCTCCCGCAGACGCGACGCTGCTGTGCCGGACGGTCTCGTATTCGTACCGTACCTGCAAAATCACTTCGACTTCGGTCTTCCTTTCTTTTGTTTTTTTTTTTCTTCTTGTTGGATCTTTTTCGGTGAGAATTTTACTTTAAAATGTCTGGCATTTTCGAAGAGCGATCAGATTTGTGCTAAACCGTGAATAGATTGTTTGATGAGAAAACATAATTTATATAAATTGATGTTTTAAAAAAATATTATAAAATTACGATTTTCAAAAATAGTGCGATAAAAATAATAACGAGAAATTTAGTTGTGGTGTTTTGTGATAATAATTTATCGATACTAAAAAATAGTTTATTTTATTTTTTTGGGACTTTGAAAAAATATTCTTCAGTGATAATTTATTTTCTTTTTCTGTCCGAATGGAGATCTTTGGATCAATAAGATGTAAGATTTATTAAAAGTTTCAATTTTGATCTTATAACTTAATAAAATAAGTTGAAATGATTATGATGCTGTTTCAGTGACATATTCGACCGCCTCTCACTTGATAACTGATTAATTTTTTATATTTTGTGACAATCGTACTTATTTTCTTTTTCATGTTTCTTTTTGTGTTTTGAAAACACTTGTGATATTTTAAAAATTGAAAATATGCCAAATTGAAGACATTCATATTTTAACAAAAATTACAAAAAGTGGTTTTTTGTCTATTTTATGGCATAAACTAAAATTTAAAGTGTGACTGATAAATGCACCCAAATTTATAGTTTTATAATTCTGTTAAATAAAAAACGTTATTTCAAAATCAGTTAAACATTTCTTGAAATGCATTTTTGAATCGAAATACATTTGAGAAAAGTTTTACCCGTTGCCCTAAGTCAGAAACGTGCGCAAAATTGACAATGTTTGAAAGACTAAATTATGTTTTAAATCGAAAGACCACTTATTAAGTTTCTTCAAAACAAACATTAAAGCAAATCTAGGGGTTTCGAGTTTAAAAAATTTATCATAAAATTTGAATCAATTGTCAATAAAATGAAAACTATGTACATATAATAATAAATTATTTTATTGACATTTCAATTGATTTTGTGATAAACTTGAAATTCGAAAATTTCATACAACTATATTGAGTTGAGTTTTTTAAAAACTAGTTTACAACAAAACATAATTTAAAGATGTTTCGAGTTTTAGGTTTCTCAGAAATTCTATTAAAATGTCAATAAATGTTAAACACTATTTTGATTTGATTGTGATCTAAATTTAATTTTTGATAAACTTCAAACTCGAAACCTCTTTATATATAGTTTTACCCTAAATTAGTTTTGGAGAAACTTAATAATATAATAAGACTAGAAAACTCTTTTAAACTGGATTGCCATATTTTTGAGACGCCTTTTTCTGTATTATTTTTAACTTCCCATGAAAAGTTATTATAAGAGGTCCAATTTGTAGAATTCAAAACAACACATTTCTTTCAAACAAATTTTAAAAACTACAAAATGTGGTTTGTCCCAAAAAACTTGGATGAAAACAAGTTCCCCCACCCGAAAAAACGTCTATCCTATTCTCTTTTTGTTTGGTCTTACGATTTCGGTTTCTTTCTTCCCACTTTGTCCGAGTAGTCCAAGATGTTTGAGGTGAGTTAACAGAGTCAATCAAATTCCACAATTTTCATTCGATAATGCAGTTTGGGGAAAATTGTGTTAAATAGAAATGGAAAGCCAAACAAAAATGAATGGCATAGGTTCCAAACTTTTAAGTAAAATTTGAAAATAAGTTCCAAATTTTTCTTAAACCATTTTTGTCTGACCTGTTTGTTATATCTATAAATTTAAAAATTGGCTAAAACGTTACATCTTTTCGGCCGTTTTTTCAAACAAAAGTTTAGGAAATTTCTTTTGATGCAATTTCCTTAAGTCATTATGACTTTATATATATTTTTAAAAACTTGGAAATAAATGAATTTACTTTTCTTTTTAAATCAAATAAAATATACAAACTACCAATTTGTGGCTTCAATATGTGTAGGAACGAATAATGAAATTGACACCAGAATTATTTGAAGCTTCTTTTGGAAACAGACGTTTTTAATAAGTGTTACGATCAAAAATAAAAATTAATTTCCGCCTTTTTTTCTTACAAACAAATTCAATCCCATATTGGTGAAATTTGTTTTTAAATTCGTATATTGACATGGAGCTAATTTATGAAGTTCAAAAAACAATCAATTGACAAATTTTTGTATACAAAATCAAATTTAACTTAATTTGTCTAGAATATCTATTTATTTTTCGTTCCTTAGCCGTACTACGCGAATGTGGAATGCCTTACCACACTCTGTTTTCCAAGCCAGTTCAATATTCAGGAATTCAAAACCAATGTGCACCGACACCTCCTTTCAACCACTCTCTCTCCTCTTTCTAGTGCTCACACTGTGTCCTTAAGCATCTTGCACATGAGCAACGAACTGCGAACTGCGAACTGTGGATGTTCGCATATTTTGACTTTTCTTTCACATGAGCTTTTATTTCTATTCGCAGGTAGCGACGAATTGTCAACCCTTTTCTCCATATTTTCCTCAGCCATCATCTTTCACACAAAAACAAAACAAGAGTGGTATAATTTTGAGGTTAAGTTGAGCGCGAACAATTTATTCGTTGCAGTGTGGATGGTATGTGGAACGCGAATAGAGTTTGACAGTTCGCAGCAACCACACTGCGATTCGTTACTACCAAATTGTTTTTACAAAATTCTCTTGTTTTAGAGAACAAAATGCAAATTTTATTATCCTAATATTAGTGTCAATTGGTTTCTTATAATTTAAATGTGTTTTTGTGTGGAATTGACTTTTTGAAATGTGTAAAATCACGTTTGTTCGTCCATTCGCAGTTCGCAGTTCGTTGCTCATGTGCAAGGCACTTTACATAAAAATGGTAGTAATATCCCCTTGAGTGTGCGCAAATTCAAGCTTTAAAATCATTAATTGCATACTTTTCCTTAAATAAATTAATGAATGAAATGAAAAAAGATGTAGTCTTTTTTGAATGCAATCATTATAAATTATTCGTTCTGAATTTAACTTAAAAATTAAATTCATTGACTTCACCTAGAGAATGGGACTCAAAATTATGTAAGCACCAATTATTTGATCTTGAAAATATTGCAATCTATTGTTTAAACTTACTCAAATTGTGATTTTATGAATTCTTTTGCAGTCATTCGAATTCTTGGCATTCTTTTGCAAACTTTTTATTCATTTGAAGTTAATTATTAGCCATCTAAAGAATACAAAAGACTACAAATGACTAAAGATTACAAAAGAATAAAAATATTTCAAAAGAATGTAATAAAGTGGAAATAATTGAATTAAATTTATTGTGGGAAAAATTGTTGCAATCTCTTTAATTTAAAATAACTGGTTATTTAAAAATTGTAAGTCCCAGTCTCTATGTGCATTCAAAGAATGCGATCTTTAAATTTTAGTCATAAATGATTGCACTCGCAAAAGATTGCATTCTTCGATTTGACGTCTCTGGGTTTTTTCCAAGCTCTGTGGTTTGTCCAAATTAATCCCATCATTGTAAAGGATTGTTTAAAACTCGTACTTAACACGAAACAAGTAACAATTATTATAAACTTGTCTAAAAAAAAGATGATTTTAATTTTTGTAATTACAGACCTGTTTTTAAAAAAACCAGCAGCGAAACTCAAGCCCTTTTTATTACCACTAATTAAAACACTTAATTTACCTAAAAAAAAAAAAACAGATTCTTATCAAAATAAAAATATTTTTCCACGTTAAGTAATTTTTTTTTACGATACTGCGACACAGCTTAACAATATATTGTTCAATAACCATAAACAAATTTCGATAAGTGTGAAAAATATTGATTTATTTATTCTTCTCAAACAATCAGACACGTACTGGAGAAATTCCTGATATGAGGTAAAAATATTTTAAATAAATCAATTCACCACTAGTCAACACCAATTATGTGCTTCAATTTTTATTCACTATAAAACTCTGATTCGTGGCGTGCTCATTGTTATGACGCACGTGCTATAAAATTATATCAAAATAACAATACAAAACAAAAAAAAAAAACTTTTGTTTATGGCGGCGCAATGCAATGTAAAAATTCACAATCAAATCACCACAACGCAATCAGAATTGAAAAAGCGAAAATACATTTTTATTCTCTCAGTACTCAAGTCACAAATGATTGGCGTTTCTAATCTCTCTTAGAGCTTTTAGTGTCAGATCGCGTCTATACGAATGCATTATACTGACCTCCCCAAAATGTCAAAGTCAATGTTACTATACTATCAGTTATTTTAGGAGAAGTTTCTAAATTTCGGACTAAAGCGTGCTGTAGACACTTGAACATGGTGCGAGTAAATTTGGTTCGAGTAAACTACGCTGACAGTGACAATTCCATACATCATCATAATTGTTTCCCGTAAATGTCAAAATAATGTTGCTTAGTTCTTTTTTAGAAGGTAGGGGTTAATCTTCATCTGTTCTACACCCTACACAAAGGTTGAAATAATTCAGCATTGAAAAATATCAAAATACTTTTAACATTCTTTGGTGAAATCAATTTGAAGTTTAGTTAACACGTAACCTTGCCCTTGAACATTGAAAAACATCAAACTACTTTTGACATTAGTGAAATCAATTTGACGTTTAGGTTAACTATCCACACACGATTAAAGTCAACTCGAACCGTCTTCTAGTGTCTACGGCCCTCCTTAAGGTTCGAAATAAATTATTTCAAACTCGTGCACTGACGGTATTATTATATTAAGTTATCGGTAGTTGAATGATCTTTAATTTTAAATCAGAATCATTTTTATGTGATTAGCTATAAATTTTGATGTTAAAATCTATAATAAATTATTGTTGTTGAGGTTTTGCTTTTGAAGATTTTTACATATAAAAATGTTTATTAGAAATCAATAGATTTTTCTTTTTGTTTGATATTTTTATTACACTAAAATAAAAATTTTACAGTTTGTTGGCACGTTTCCGAGATTCGTGAAAATAGATATAGAATAATTAGCAATAAAAATAAAAATTACAATAGAGCGGGAAAAACATGGTACCTATAATTATTATTACATATGGATTTGGGTATTTGCAAGCTGTTTAAAAATAGATATTCTTTTCTTCAAAAAAGGCGGAACATTTTGTTTATTACATATTTTGAAAGTATGGTCTAAAATAGGATCGATAATAATCTGTAATCGATTTGTAAATTTCAACAACAAAATAGCGATTCATAATGTTACTAAAAATAGTGAATTGACGAACTGTCAATAATAAAACGTTGCAGTCTTACTGTATATTAAGAAAAAGTATTTATAAATGCAGATTGAGAAGGGTATTTTTTAAGTAATAGTGAATTGACGAACTGTCAATAATAAAACGTTGAAGTCTTACTGTACATTAAGAAAAAGTATTTATAAATGCAGATTGAGAAGGGTATTTTTTTAGCTGCATTAGAAGTTTCGATGATTGTTTTATATGGTTTGACAGATGTAAATGTCAAACTGTGTTGACATTTCTATTCACTAAGGTTTGGCAATTCATTATTGATTATTAAAACGGGTCTTTTTTAGAGATTTAGAACTTTAAGTTGGCAACACTATTTTAACTGGCAGCGATTTTGACAGCTATCAAGTGATTTATTTTAAGTTTGGTTTGTTTGACATTTCAACATCAATAGACTGACACCTTAATAACGCTCAGAAATGGTGACTGCTATAGAGCTATAATTACTGACTTTTTACGTTTATTAACTAAACAACTATGAAATAAAGGAGATATGATCTTCAACAAGACGGCGTTAGCGAAAAATGTAACACAGCTTACTCCAAAATTGATTTATTGAAGGAAACATTTAGTAATCACATAGTTTAAATTTAAGGACCCGTAAATCGGTCTCCAAGATCGTTCGATTTTCTGTTTAAAAATTAATCAGTACCTAAACATTTTCAAAATTAGACACCGAGCGCAACTTGTCATACAGTCGGCTTAAGCTATTAATTGCAATCTTTTTAAGGTCAAATGATTGCAAACTTACCCACTTTAGGTTGCTGTTCACTATTAAAGCATACAAAAGATAATAATTTTTAATTGCTATGCGCCCGACTTAATTGAAATCCAAAACCTGACACTTGCTTCGATTTGAGACTTATAAAGGTCTGCCACGAGTTACTGCAATTGGAGCTTCCCAGACATAATTATGAGTATTTCCTTATTCTCGTGTCAATTTTTTTTTTTTTTCAAAATGACTCAAGTGTTTAAGAAACGAGCAAGGAACTTAATTCATTTTATTATTGGTGTATATCTTCTCAAGTGGATTGATACAAATTATAAATGCATGCGAAACAGGTTAATGTCATCCATAAGAGACTTTTCCACAGACGTTTTATCTACATATATCTTTACGACCTATATAATATGTATATCTGACTTCTGTCTGTCAGTCTTGTCTGATTGAATGGTTGGTTATATCTTGTCACATAGACACCATTCTCCACGTGCCTTGAAAAAAACGTTGACTTTGAAATAAGATCCGCGTAGAACAGTGTACACGCGCGTTGCAATAAAATATCTATAATTCGCCACTAACAACTTTTACTTCTAAGAATTGCAATATTATTTTTGTAAAGAGGTCGGAATAAGAATTTTGCTAAGGAACAAATGAATAAAAATTGATACTTAATGAGGTCGTCTTAAGTTGCTAAATAAATAAATATAAGAAATTATTGATAAACTTCGCAAACAGCTCTTTTTTCCAAAGTAAATTTCCATAATTCCTAAGTGTAGCACTGAGAATTGTCAAACTTTATCTAACAGAAATGTCAACACAATTTGACGTTAACCGATTCATTATGAATTGTCAAACCATACTGAACAGAAATGTCAACACAATATGACATTTTCAACTGTCAAACCATAAACAACAACCATGGAAACTTCTCATGCAGTTAAACAAAAAATACCCTATACTTAAAGTTGACATCACTATCGAGTATGATAATTTTATAAATATAAAATATTAGATTCTTTCAATTTTATGACTGAGAGTAATTAATTTTTTTCGTTTGGCAACGTGAATTCCATGAAAAAATGCATTTTTATCTACAAAATGCAAGTTTTTTTTTTTTAATTATTCTTACGTCAACAATAGAGTTGTTTGCTTTCAAAATTAATTATGAAGTTAAAATTAGTCATGACTCTATTAATGCAATTATAAATCTTATGAAATTAAATGCATGCCGGTAGTAAGTGACTTTACGCATTACGACAAAACGGATTTATTATTTAAATAAACTAGTCTTATTTCTACAACCAGATAAAATTAAATATCAAAAGACCTTAAAAAAGTCGAACATTGTATTAAGATGAACTTTGTGAACGACAAAAATATATAAAAATAGATAAAAACCTTTTATGAATCACCCTTGATTTGTGACATACGTTTGAATATGGTGCTAACAAGCGAATAAATTCGCTTATCTTGTTATCACCATTATCATAATGATTAATGACAAACAACATGTCACCAGTCGGCGGGCTTTAAATTTACACAAGACTTATTGCAATATTTATTCTTACTTCATTTAATTCTAATGTTTGTTTTTGTATTGGGATCTTGAATATTGCCTAATGGTGACATTTTAATTAAAACTCTTCATTTTTTTTTAAAACCTTAACCTTAAAAAATTCAACATACAAATATAATTGCAATCTTTTGTCAAAAAGTGAGACAATAGTTCTTGGTTACTGAAAACGCTTTTTTTGAACATGTCTAAAAAGTCACAAAGTCAAATCAAACAAACCTAAAGCTAGAAAACTAACATAAATTTCAATTTTTAATTTACTAGTAATTCCCTCTCATTAAAAAAGATGAATCTGAACACGGCTAAAAAGTGAAATTTCATGAAGAAAAGCTAAATCAAACAAACCTAAAATTAAAAAACACATAGGTTTATTAATTTCAACAATTAAAATTTAATCTTATTTAAAACTATATATCTGAACACGTCTGAAAACTGAAGGGCTTATAATTTGACTAAATTGAATTTTTATAAATTTTTGACTAAATTCTTTCGAACAATAATGTTCAGTAAAAGCCTTACGGGGGAAACTTATTTAGAGAAGTGGCGCTTGATGCATAGAATTGCTAAATAAAAAACAGAACACATCGCACAAGTCGTGCATAATAAATTTCATCATGAAAATAGTTAAATAATAATTCCCTTTTATTATAATCGCTGGATATGAACACGTCTTAAAAATGACTGTTCGTAGAAAAAAGCAAACAAACCTAAATTCAGAAATTATGGCTGCCTAAAACTGACAGTTTATGAAAAATAAAAAATCAAACAAGCCTAAAGTTAGGAAACAAACATATTAATTTGAACAAGTTATTTATTCTCTTTTATTGAAAACGATGCATCTGAACAAGTCTAATGAAACAAATAAATAAAACAAACCTTAATTAAGGAAACAGACATATTAGTTTGAACTATTAAAAACTAATTCTCTTTGACTAAAAATAGTACACTTGAACAAGATTAAAAATTGGAGTGCTGATTACAGGTCAAACAAACCTACGCTCAGGAAACAAAAAATATTGTTTCCCTTTTATTAAAAAACGTATCACCTGAACACATTGAAAATGTCAAAGTTTATAATTTTACTAGTAATTTAATATTTTTTTTTTTTAATTTGAATTGGTTTAAAATGGTTGTTTAAAATTGACAGCTCATGTCATGGAAAACAAACAAATCAAACAAACCTAAAGTTCTAAGCAGACATATTAAGAAAGAAAACTAATTCTGTGGTAACAGTTCGTGGAAAAAGTAAACAAACACAAATTTAGGGAATGGACCCATGAATTTGAAATGTCAGAAACTCAAGAGTCAAGTATGGTTTAGATAAATTACTAAAAGTTAAAATTACCATTTTTTAATTTGTACTTAAGTAAAATGTTAAGAGATAATAAGTAAAATCATCTTTTTAACTAAATAACTTATTAAATCATTAAGAATTTTGCGCCAATAAATTTCAAAGTACTGTACAAAGCGTAAAATAAAAAAACAAACACGAAAACCACCTTTTTCGAACATCACATTGTTTTTTGTTTATATAAATTAGTTACGTAGGAATAAGTTAAAAAGTGTTTTGCGCACGTTTAAACATTAAAAATTCAGCTGTTTTTCAACAACAACTGTTTGTTTTTTTGTTTAGATATAGTTTCTTTTTAATTTATCGCTAATGTAAAAGCACTTACGTCGAAAGAACCTTGAATTCTGTCACACAAAGTCAACAATAAATTTTCTACAGCTGGTAGGTAAGGTAAAAAAAGCTTTATTTCTTACATCAGCATGCAAATATAATGCAAGCAAAAATAAAAAGAAGGTGTGTGCATTTTGAGACCTTCAAATGACCAACATAGAAAAATTGAACTTAACACAAATTCTGTTTTATTTAAAAAAGCTTTATTTTTTAATTCACATCTTGTGTGATGATCATTCATTCAAACTGTCATTTTGTTCTCTATGCAAATCGAACCGGATCCGGAACTGGTCTCTCCATTGTAATCAAACAAATTCAGAATTTCTCGATCGATCGGGAAGTTCGATAAAAGTCACAAAAACAAACTCAATTTTGAGTGATATTTTGTGTGTTATCACTCAATAAAGAAAAATATAGGTGACTTGACAGACAGAGAACAGGTGATCTTTGATTTGTCAATTTTGTCTATAAAAACAGAGCATAGACAGATATGTAGATCTGTTTGATTTGAGAATATAGCAAACATTTTATGGTTCCTCTTCCTACATCTCGATCTTTTTGTTTGAGTGGAATCAAAGATGATGGCAAGGCAAGGCAATTATAAAATCATTGGGTCTCTCAGTTGTCTCTGAACCGGCAAGACGTTAGAACGCCCAATTTCCAACGAGTGAATAAATTGATCGTGTTGAAAAAACGCGCGATCACAGTGGTTGACTTAAGAATTTTCTTTGTAAGTTTCTTTTTTCTGTTTTAAATGAATTATTATTAATTAAAGTGTCTTTTTGTATCGTTGTGACATATTTTGGTTTGCGCAAACAACATGTAAAAAAAAAAATTAATGACGTAAAATTAAGCTCCCACGTGGTATTTGCGTGTGGAAAAGTTTTTACTTGCGTGTCGTGTCGGGGAATTTAAAATTCTAAAATAAATTTTTAAAATGTTTCTACACATTTATGTAGGAGATATTGCAAAATAAATATCTAATAATGTACCTACGGATGTGATATAGTAGTCTGAATCACCTGTTTAAATATTATTAAATTATAACTGTATTTTACTTATGAAATTAGTGTTCATTGAACTGGAATTTTCGTATTTATATTTAGATTTTTTAAATATTTGCTTCTAATTGAGTGATTTTATTTTTATTCTTTTGTTGTTTTAATAATAATTCATAAATTATATGGTGTTCAAAATCTATGTACATTCAATCGCTATGGTTATGTCACAATGTAGTACCTATACTTATATACATAGTTTGGATGATTTTGTTTAAATTAAAGCGAAATTTGCAATTTATATAAAAGTTCAAGGCTTCTTTTATAGAAGATTGACAGTATATTTATTATTGTTGATTATTATTGTTACACTTAGTTGAAAAAAAAACAAAATTGATATATTTACCCAATTTGTAGATATGTATGTATGTCTATTTGAATCAATTTAAATTTATAGGTGGATACAAATTAAAAATGAATTAATCTTTTTGTTGTTTGATGTAAACAATGTAATTAATACTTTAATTTAGTTAAGGATTCTACGTTTATATTTGATATATGTATGTACATACATTTATCAATGCATAATGAAAAGTGTATGTCCTTTTTAGGGGTCAATGTGAAGTTATTTATTTTTTTTTAAATGAATATCCCAAAATAAGGTACTTTTTGAAGTGGTGTGTGATAATTTAAGAAATAAAGATCGTTATCATTTCAATTTATTTTTTGTTTTTAAATATTAGTATGTATAATATTTATCAGTGATTGAATTAACGGTATGATGTACATTATGATGCAACATTTTTTGAATTATCCCAGGCATTTTGCGTCATCAAGATGATGGTTTTTAAACAGGAAGTTTTTAGTAAAAGACGGGTTTGATAAACATCAAATTTATTTTTACTTTCATTTACATAGGGTCTTTGGAATTAAAAAGAAAAAGATAAAACTTATACTTGGATATTTAAGTCCAAGCTAGGTTATCTGTGATTTTAATTAAGCTTTAGCTAGAAACTTAAAGATGTGTTCTAGTAGTAACTATTTTATAAAAGCTTAAGTTGCATTCATATGACTTTAGCTTATTTTTCCAGATTAAGATCGGAATTGTGTGATTAATAATAGCTTATGCTAGAGTATTATAGTTAAAGCTACAAAAATATCAAGATTCCTGGACCCATGATTAGAAAGCTTTGACTATTTCTTTTTTTTTAAGGTTTCTCTTTAGTTGAAGTACGAATATGACGGAGTTTATACTCTTGTGACTGTCAAAGTTTTATAGAAAATTGTCAAAATTTAGTGATGAAGACTTACATATATAGTTCAATTTGATTTTCAAAAGAAAATGTGCACTGACTTGCTGATTACTTTTTGGGGGAAACAAACAGAGCTTAGAGAAGGTATACTGACCTCTAAGCAGATGATGAGGATATTTTAAAAAGATGTTGGAGTTGAACTCACTACAGTATGTAGAACGTATGAAAAAGGCTCATATTGAAATAGGATTTCCGTCAAGTCGAAGGCAAATCGAAGCAGAACTGGTAGAAATGGGTAGAAAAATACATGTTTTTATGTAAATGCCACGCAACTTTTAAGACCTCACAAGGGTGTTAGATCAGTGGCTAGGCTCAGTTTATGACACTCGGGTCGTGAAAAGATCAACAATATATTCATTAATAAATAAAAATATGTATTAAAATGCTAACATTCTTTGAGATTCTGGATACGTTATTATACCTTGGCTTTAAACGCCTTATTGAAATCCTCAAACAGATGGAGACAAAAAATTCAATGAACAAATCTGCCAAGATTGCGTCATTATATATAGTTGTTTAAGCCCATTAAAGTAGAGGTTTATGTTTCTGCAATACAAAATTAATGTTGCAACAAGTATGTATATGGTTCCCACTCGAGTCGTTTATCCCTTTGTCCTTCAACATTTGGAAAAATATTGAAATAACATATTATCGGACGATCTTCAGGTAAAGCTCTATTTCCATTTTGATTTATTTGACAAAAACTCCTAGAAGAAGTCTATTTGGAATTGCTCTACAGAACCGAAGATCAATCGAATTAAATTGCTCTGAACTCGTACCAAATTTGAAGCTCTACGGAACGTCTCCATCAATCATTAGTTACTTACTTAAGGTGGCGCTACAGTCCTGTGTGAACTAAGGCCGAGTTTTTAATCTAACTTAACAATCATTAGTTAAGTTAGATTAAAAACTCGAAATGTACTTTTCACATGAAAGCAATACTTACTTTGTCCAGTAAGTAAACAGATTTAGTAAACCAAAATCAAATATGTGCTTTAAGTTTTTAAGCCAACACATGTGAATCAACAAACAAATGCTAGAAATATTAACCTTAAGCTAGAATTTTATAGTTAAAAAATTTAGCGTTATTTTTGTATCTATTCACATAAAACTAAGATTAAGCTGGAAATGTGTAGCTTTAGCTACAAGCATAGCTACGACTTTGTTTTGGTCCCAAAAATAGCTCTAACTTTTTTTTTATTCAAGGCCATTTAGTCAGGAAGTCTCGTGTTTCAGATTTCAATATTCAAAATAAAGCTCTAGTTAATGAAAATATTTTTACTACATTGTTAAGTACAATTGTTTGGACTTGTGGTGTTTTCAATAAGACAAATTGTCATTCAAAGGACTAATGAAAGCTTAAGCTGTTTTTCGTTAAGATATTCGGACGTTAAACAAATTCAATGTCGCATTTTACCCAAAGTAAACAATTGTATTTTCTATTATTTAAAATAAGTTTAGATTAAATATGTTTTCCAGAAATTCGAGTCGAAAATATTATTTTCACTAATTTGTTAAATAAGAGTCAATTGCGGACTTTTCTAAAAATTTTACCAAATATTAACAACAATGTTTATTTGTAGATGAAATACATTTAGTGTTAATGTCATTCTTCCTTTTCGAGATATTTGAGTCAAAAATTATATGTTACCAACTTTTTGTAGTATTTTTATTGAACATAGATTTTATATCTTAGAAAACTGTCAATTGGATTTTTTAAGTTGAACAAATATTCGAATATTACAGTCACATCTAAACAATCAATTTTTACTAATTTTTAATATTATTTTGTTTTTACTTGTTTAATAAAAAGTGACATTACGACGAAAGAGAAGCCTTTTCTGTTCCTTACAGCTGATACAATCGGGTCGATTGAGTTCAAACTATCACCAAACATAACAGAAGTCCCCATTCAAACTTGTTGGTCAAAAAATTAAAAATATAAATTTTCTTAAAATCTAAATTTCCACAAAAGTATTGTTTACTTGTATTTTTCTATTGTTCAATGCAACTGTTAATAACTTCCCATAGTAAGTTATTGCAATGGGTCCGATTTGTCGAATTGAAAATTTTGACATTTCTCGACGTTTCAAGGTCCTTAGAGTCGAAATAAAAGATGTCTGTGCGTGCGTGTGTACGTATGTTCGTACGTCCGTACGTTCGCGACGTTTTTTCGTCGTCCATAGCTTAAGAACCAGTAAAAATATCGACTTCAAATAAATTTTGTTATACAGATAATAATGCAGAAAGATGCAGAAAGGACTCTCAAAAAAATTGCGTATGTGTATTTTTTACAATAGCAATTTAAAAAAAGGTGAACATTTTTGTTAACCCAAAATATCTCACGAACCAATAACGCTAGAGACTTGAATTAAATTTTACATTATATGTATATTGTAACGCGATACCAAACAAATATATTTTTGGAAAAAAAATCAATTAACTGTTTTTTATAAATCGAAAATTTTATGAACAAAAAATGATTTTATCTCCAAAACAGTTTTGTGCAACGTGAAATAACGTTTTTAACATCTGGTAAAATTTTGAGAAAAATCAAACTGACAGTTTTTTTATAAAAAATAAAACTAAAAAACATTACTCAAAGTTGGTAAAAATTGACCTTCGACTCAACTATCTTTTCAAAAAGTTTAGATTATGGCTTGCAATTAATTTTATCTTATAAGAAATAGTGTTATCAACATTCGGAAAAATTATAAGAAAAATCGAATTGACTGTTTTTTTTACAAAAAATAAAAACCTAACAAAAAAAATTAATAAAAGTTGTTAAAAATTGATTTTCGACTCAAATATCTTTTCAAAACTTTAAAATATTGTCTTCAAACTTATTTTAGCTCACAGAAAATATTGTTTTCGACATTTAATAAATACATTTTTTGTAAAAATCAAACAGTCCGTTTTTTCATAAAAAATAATTTTTTTTTAAATATTTAAGAATAATTCAACTGTCAACTTAAAAAAAAAAAACACGAAACCCCACATACTTTTAAACAAAACAAATCGACAGAAGGGATGGGAAGTTATCAGTATGGGTCGCATCCCAGCCTCTTAATTTGTTTTTAAATTTCCTAATGAGACAATAAACCGATTTAAATTATTATTTTCTGAATAAGCTCTAATATATTGGCTAAAAAATATTTGATGATCAAAAATGTCTAATTTTTTGTTTATGATTTTTAAAAGAATTTTTTTCAAAAATGCAAAATATATCAAAAACAGGGCACCATTTTTTAACGAAATTCATATTTAAAACTTAATTTATAATCACTTAATAATTGCATACCAAATAAAATTTTAAAATAAAATAAAAAAAAGTATTTTTAAAAACCCGCTCTAAAGATTTTCGAAATAAAAATTAATAAGTTAAGGTTTTTGTTTGAGAAATTAAATGGTATTTAAACTTTTGAAGATTAACTTTTACTTAGTGCATTTTCAAATCTTAAAATATATAGCCATTATTTTCAACAGACTCTTTTTGAGCAGGATTGTGTTGCCTAGTCTTGGATGTTTTTTTTTAGATCCTGAGGAGTGTTATACAAGTCAATAACCATATCTATAACTAACTAGGTACCTACATATCTAGGCTTGACAACCTTAAAAAATATGTATAACGGGGCCCTGATATCTACCCTATTGTTGTAGGAGTAGGTACTTTGTTGATTAAACTCACTTTGTTTAAACAATGGTATACTTCACCGATAAATAAGTGCGTGTCCAAATAAAAAGTTATACAGTATTTCTAATACCTATCTAATTTTATATAATTTCAAATGTATTCATTTCATATGCCTACCAAATGTTCAAAAAATCAAACAGTTGGTTTCTATTTGTATTGTTGTTTGGTTAATAATAATTTCTATTTTTAGTTACATTTTTGTTTGTTTAACTGAAACTGTACTTTTACATTGATATATATATTTTGACGAATATATTTTTCATCCCTTATTTATACTTATAGCTCATGTAGAGAGTAGATTTTTGTGTGACTTAGGCAGTTATATTGAAATTGCATCCCTTTGCATTTTCATCCCTTAATCCTTGATGCATTTAATTTATGAATGATTTCACTCTAGTTTTCGATGGGGGTTGTAATTTTTCAGTTTTCCTTTTTTGTAATTCACAGTTAGTTTTTGTTAGAAAATTTATATAGTTTAAAATAATAACGGTTAAAAGCATACTTACCTGGCGTAGGGGTTACCGTGATCATGAAGGCGGTTCCCCCGGGGCGAGGCTTGGCCATTGCACTTCGGCTGAGTTGACCTCCGCGATTATTCCTAATGCGAATAACTCGTTCGTGTAATTTTTGGTAGCCGGGGATGGCGTTCGCGCCGCCCCGACATAAATAATATTCACTTATAGTTATAGGTATCAAACAAAACATTTCGTATGACGAAATGGAAGAATCCTACATCCATATTCTCATCATATTTTATAAAAAAAATATTTTCAATTTTGATCCATGGGGCGTATACGTAACTTTTTTGTGTTAAAGAATTCAAAGTACTATATCAATGATTGCAATCAAAACTGAATGGTTTTTTTCGCGTTTTGGATAACATAATTTCTTTTTATAATTATTTATTTATTTTGGTACCTTGGTTAATACATTTTTTAATTCCAAAATCTGATGTCTTCAACAAAACTGAGTAATAAAAATAACACGAATTGAAAATGAAACGATTATTGTTCTTTTTAAAAAATATGTATACATAATATACTAGCGGCCCGTCCCGGCTTCGCACGGGTAGACATAAATAGGTACAGATAATGCAGCTTTCTAATGAAAAAAGAATTATTAAATTCGGTCCAGTACTTTTTGAGTTTATTCGTTACATACAAAAATATAAAAGTACAAATCTTTCCTCTCCTTTATAATATTAGTGTAGATGTAGAAATATATCGTTTAAAAATGTGTCATGTTAAATGTTATGATGTTTAAAAACATTGTTTAAAAATGCTGGAAAACTGTTCAGGGTGTCTATTTTATGGATTATTTTTAAACAAAACAAAGAATATTATCTTTGTTTAGACTAGTTTAAAACTACCTATTGCAAAACATTCCCAAAGTAAATCATCTTTCAACTTTGTTGACTCTTAACTGTCAATGTCCGAAAATTAATCAAAGTGAGACATAAACATAAAATGCTCAGCGCCTTTAGCCGTCGTAAAAAAAAATATAAAATAATAACAATAACAGTCTCGTCTGGAACTGAGACCCTTCATTAATATCCGAATGTTTTTTTTCTTTGGATTTCATTTTCATCCGCGTCGCCACAAACAACCTTGTTTTTGACTCCACCATCACTGATCACGACGAGTGACGAACATGATCATCATAAATGTCTGGATAAAAGATTTGTTTAATAAAAAATTGAGACAATCAAATGACAACGACATCGCACTTGTGCCATTTGAACAAACAAACAAACAACAAAAACTCGATGGGTGTTCGGTGATGTTTATTTGTTTTTTAAGTTTTATTATGAAACTGGTGGCGTTTTTAAGTTTGATTAAGTTCTTATATTTCAATTTAGTTTATTTTACTGATATTACATATTTTTGGTAAATTGAGATTTTTTTTTAAAAGAAATTGAAGAAATGATTGCGATTGCTTAAAAAAATGATTTTCTTGAGAAAAACGCTGTTATTAGAATGTAAACTAAACCAAAAATATTGATGGAGGCCTTTTTAAAATAGACAATTAATACATTTTTACTTTTATTTCAGAATTTCAATGGGGTGACTTGTGCAACTATCTTTCCTGAGCCCGGGATCAAAAGGTTAGTTAAAAGCAAAAGTATTCTTTTTCTCAATAGTTTGTATATTGTTGTCACAGTTAATATTTGAAATTACTGAAAAATTGGTACAGCTACATGTAGTTATCTCTATATTTAACAAATGTTACTTAAAAAACACTGCAGTATCGAAGTCGAAACTATCTGAAAACTATGAATGTTGTTTTATAATAATCAAAATAATTAAAGGGTCTTCATGAAACAATGATAAAAATTTTCTTCTTAATTATTCTGTATCATTGCATCATTTTGTTTCTTTGAATTCATAAATAATTGTTCTCGAAATATCCAGTTTTAATGAGGCACAAAGTATAAGAAAAGAAAAATATACAATGAGTTAGATCTTGAGAAGACTAGTTTTAATTAAGCCCTTATAGAACCATATAAAGAGAAGACTAACTTTCAATAGAGTTATAAAGTAGGTACCTACTGGTACATGCATTCTTTATAATTATCTTGAATTAAAGTCGCAGTAGAATTTAATTTATATTTGTGATGTGAAATTTATTTGTTTTTACTATTTGACTATAATTTATATGTCGTCATGGAAATAACTTTAATATTTAATGTATTTCAATGACTCGTTGTACAAATTTTCATTGATATATTCAATGTTACGTTGATAAACAAAAATTTAAAAAAGTGCGTATACGCCCGAGTGCTCAAAAAACGAATGATGTTTTTTAAGCTATTAAAACATGACATAAATTTATGATTTAAAGAAAATATTAATTTGATCATTAATAGATATTATTTTTTGACACACAATTTTGTGAAGCGTTCACATTTCTACTCCATGTTCTTTTGAAAACTTAGTTGGATATCATAGTGCCACTTAGTTCGTCAAGAAAATGTTAATTAACTTCCCATAGGAAGTTATTGTAATGGGTCCAATTTGTCAAACTGAAAATTTTGAAATTTCTCGACGTTTCAAGGTCCCTAGAGTCGAAATAAAAGATTTTTAGAAAGATGTCTGTGCGTGCGTGTGTACGTACGTCCGTACGTTCGTACGTCCGTATGTCCGTGTGTCCGTACGTTCGCGACGTTTTTTTCGTCGTCAATAGCTCAAGAACCAGTAGAGATATCGACTTCAAATAAATTTTGTTATACAGATAATAAGGCAGAAAGATGCAGAAAGGGCTCTCAAGAAAATTGCGTGGGTGGCTTTTTTTAACATAGCAGTTTAAAAAAAAGGTGAAAATTTTGGTAAAACCTTAATATCTCATGAACCAATGACGCTAGAGACTTGAATTAAATTTTATATTGTATATTGTGACGTAATACAAAACAATTATATTTTTGGAAAAAATTCCAATTAACAGTTTTTTTTATAAATCAAAAAAACTGAAAATAAAAATTTGTCATCTCGAATATTTTACGACTTAAATATGATTTCATCTCCGAAACAATTTTGTGCAACGAAGAATAATGTTTTTGACATCTGATAAAATTTTAAGAAAAATCTAATTGACAGTTTTTTTTTATAAGAAATAAAACCTAAAAAAACATTACTCAAAGTTGGTAAAAACTGAATTTCGACTCAAATATCTTTTCAATAACTTAAGATTAATGCTTTAAACTTATTTTATCTTATAAGAAATATTGTTTTCAACATTCTGAAATATTTTGAGAAAAATCGAAGTGACATTTTTTTTACGAAAAATAAAAACTTAAAAAAAAACAATACTAAAACTTGGTAAAAATTTAATTTCGAATCAAAAAGCTTTTCAAAAATTAAAAATATTGTCTTCAAACTTTTTTTATTTAATAGAAAATATTGTTTTCTATATTCAGTACCTTTTTTTTATAAAAATCCAACAGTCCGGTTTTTCATAAAAAAATAAAATCTACAAGAAATAGTACGCAAATTTGTTAAAAATTGATGATCGGTTCTTGATATCTCTCAAATTAATTGCATTCATCCAATTTGTAAAAATTTAAGAAATGCTACTAAAATTGGTAAAAATTTGTTTTCGACTAAAAATCTATTTAAAAAAACTAGATTTTCAAACTAAACTATTTCTTTATATGAAAAATATTGTTGGTAATTTTAAAATTTTTAAGAATAATTCAACTGACAACTTTCTACAAACTACAAAACCTACAAACTTTTAAGCAAGATAAATTGACAGACGGGATGGGAAGTTATCAGTGTGGGTCGCATCACAGCCTCTTTTTTAGTTTATTGATTTTAGAAAAAGAAAGTCATTCTAAGGATATCATTTTGTTCTAAAGAAAAATAGCATTATCTGTCGATTAAAAGGTTTTCCTTCTTTTAACGCCGCCGCGACTACAAGTTACATAGCCTATTGGACCCTTTCAATTGTTGACTATTGAAGCCGTATGGCATTAAGTCGCATGAAGAAAGGGACCAGTTAGCAAGTTTTGATATGAAACAATTCATGATGAATTGCCAAATCTAACTGAAAAGAAATGTAAACAGAGTTTGACATTCTCATCTGTCAAACCATTCACAACAACCATTTATTGTATTCTAAGAATTTGGAAAACAATTCTTATCAGAACCAAATTCATACAGAAATCCACTCGTCACTAAAATTTACTTTCTACACACTTTTAAAGTTTTTTATAGCCTTATAAACAAATTAAGCACAAGTAAATAAATAAAAAAGGTACATTACTCTATTTATACCTTGAAATTGTTCAAGTACAATTGTTATTAAGTTGTTTTTCACTTTTACACTGTTTTGAAGTTTGATTAATAACATTTCAAATATCCCAGGTAAATACATACAACAATTAAAATTAAGAAAACAAATATAATGTATATCTTTGAAGATTTACTGCAATCGTCATAAACATTTTTCAAGGCAGTACGAATATGCTCAATATAATTGTAGATCAATCAGCACCATCATCGTTAATTTAAAAAAAGTATACAAACACCAAAAATTATAAATTATTATTTACATTTCCATCAGTCGAGAATAAAAAGATGCCTTGATCTCCATCATTATCAGATATTATTGAATGAACTCAATCGGAAGTTATTAAATTTTAAATTATATGATTTTTCGATCTTTTAAAAAGTCAGGGAAAAATTTCCTTTTTAAGTTCAAACATTTGAAGAACACCCACCATTTTATCATAAACTTTTTTTCTAATATCTTCTAACCGGAAATATTGATTACTAAACAATTTTTTTATAACAAAAAGTAAAGAACCTTACTCATTGTTTAATTCAATTTCAAATTACTTTTGAATTTTTTTTGTGAATTATTTCTAAAAAAAATTAAACAATAATGAACAACAGTTTCCTAAATCAATTAAAATGCTTAATATTTCTTATAGTTCAATATTTAAAAAACACAAGAAGATATGCATAAACAAAAAAGAGAACCACACCAATTTCAGTTCAATTTAATATTCTAAAAAAATATTGTTTAATGGTTCAAAACAAATAACCATAAATATAATTTTATTAAACCAAATAATCTTTTTAAAATCAATTAAAAATTATTAAGAGATTTGGTATAAAATATTGATATACAAAAAAACGTTTAAATAAAAACTTATGACCGGAATTAAAACATACATCGAGTTCGATACAAGAACTTTTTTATTATTACGTATCTATAAGATTGATGACGGGATGCAGTGACGTGCGATACAGTTATTGATTATCGAAAGATACAAGTTGAATTGAATTTTAATATTCTTAAATAAATGTACGTAGTTTTATTCTCATGTGATGTGTACTTATGGACTATGTATCCGAATGTGTTTTTCTTTAATATATTTTTTTCCAATAAGAGGTTTCATTTTGATATTTTAAAAAAGTTGTATTTTTGGAAAAGAAATCAATAGGTGTTCATTTTATTGTAAAAAAATAAACATGTCTTTAACAATGAAAAACGATATCAGAAAAATAGATGCTACGGATAAGGTAGCAACGTTACATTCTTCTCTTGAAATTTTCCACGACCATTTCGTACATTTGTGGCTGTATGTCCTCGATAACTTCACGAATTCCATATTAAGGGTCTTGAGTCGATTATGAAGCATTGACATTGACGTTTTCTTTCATATGGCCTTAAAGGAAAAACAATCTGAAGGTCTTAGATCACAAGACCTCGGTTTCCAATTGTGATAATCTTTTCGACAAATTATACACCTTTTTATATTGAATTTAAAAAATTGCAATGTAATGTCGAATCATGCACTCTCCTCTTTTTAGTAATATTTTTGTTTTAATAAATGTCAAAAGATGACAGCTTCAAGAGTGACAACTGCCCAAGTAGCAGCCTATTCAAAATGTAACCTCTTATTGGAAAACCCTATATATAGAAACAACATTTTCTTTAAACGACTTGATTAATTTCTTTTTGTCTTGAAAAATTTCTTGCATTTTAATTTCTTTGGTTACAACTTTTAAAAAATAAATTTTAATGACTTTTCTTAAAATAATGGCATTTGAATTATACTGCATTTGTTTTCCAAATGTTTAGGAAGAAATGTAAGCTTGTTAAATTTTTGACAAGGGAAAAAAGGGCACATTTAGAAAATTCTCCTGCATATGTACATTTTTATAATGTTGTAAATAAATAATAATTTGTTATTCAATAATTGTTAGAATCAAATTTCAATTAAAAGATAAATATATTCAAATTGTAAAAGAAAATATTTGCAAATTTATTTACATGACTATGACTATTCTGGGAAGCAAAATAGCAAAATATTTGCCTAGAAACAATAGTGAGAGAAATTATTTCCGTCCGTTGATTTAAAAAAAACACAACGGGATATCACTTATAAAAAGATAAAGATAAAATTGTTTTGCAAATTTTTTGTTTATGGTTTATCTTAAGCTTTTTGTTTATATTAATTAATCTTATTATTTACTTACTAAATAATGCATCAAAAAGAATGAGAATTGATGTGATTGGTATTTGGGGAATTTCCGTTTAAGATGAAGCATAAACTAAAACAACAAGATAAATACCATTTGTAAATTTAAATTAATTAAAATATTTCCAAAAAAAATATAATGCAGATATTCAAATATTTTGTTATGAGTTTTAATAAGACATTTCGTCACTCGTCAATTTCTTTTTTAAAGTTGGGTTAGGATTTAAGCAGCTCTAGGTTTGGGAATACAAAAATGTATTTAGGAGTTTTTTTTAAAATTATTTTCTTAGGAAAAGATTATTTACTTTATTAAAAATGAAATTTGCGTCAGAAACAGAAAAGGCCAGACATTTTCTTTCAAAAAGACTTGAATCATGACAAAGTTGTCATTTTATTGATTAAACAGTACATATGCAAATATTTTTATTGATTAAGTTTTCACTTCTAATAGATGATTTCATTAAGTCTAAGCTCACATAAATTGTGATAAGGAAGTAAAAACCAGATTAAATTAATCGTAATAATAACGCTCATCCTAAAACAACAATTCATTTGAGTAAAAACTAAGAATAAATTAAAATAACATTTGAAATAACTCAATGTTTTTTTGACAGTTGACATTTTGCCTGATACTTCAATTTTGTTTCTAAAAACTGAAACAAGTTTATTTCATTGGTCTTTCCATAAGGTATTTATTATTTATTAATTATTGCCTATGGTTTGACAGTTAAGAATGTCTAACTAAGTTGTCGTTTCTGTTTGGTTATGTTTTATGGATCGTTTACTGACAGAACAGCGCCACAAAATTGTACGGTGTTTGGTAGGAAACTCATTTTTCGTTAAATGGCTTCGTCAATAACCACAACTGACAATTATAGAGTGACGACAAAATTGATATCATTAACAAATTACCTTTATATCCAGTAAAATTGACTATTTGGGTTTACACGCTGGCATCATCAATCCTTATTTCTTTCGAAATGTAAAAGCAAAATCTGGAGTTTGAAATTTTTAACGAATTTAAAGCTTGCCATATTGGTTCCAATATGTCGCAAGTAAAAATTAATTCAAACAATATTTCTTTCTTGTGTTATTATTTGAAGTTCTCGAGTTTTTAATAAATGTATTCATAATGAATAAGAACTGTTTATGAAAATAATAAAGCTCGTTTAATGTAAAGTAAAGAATTATTACTATTTCCATTAACATACAAAATCTCTTTAACTTTTCTTAAGTTATTTTTTGTTTTTGAATTAAAACAAAATATTCCACCTGTTGATTTTTTTTTCAAACCTGCTGTTCAGCAATAAAAACTTATTTTATTTACAAAAATTCCATATTTACTTATATACTCTGCATAGAAACACTTAATGATGGGAAAGTGCAAACAAAATCTTTGTTGATAACAATTTGAAATTTAAAGAATTTTCAACACAAATTTTCTTTTCTTTTGTTTATCAAATGTTTTGTTTTCTTTTTGCATTTTTGGTGTTTTTTTTTCTTCTAAAAAATGTTAAAAGAATTTTTGAAGAGAAATCTCTAAATAAAAAAATTGAATTAGTAAAGAAAAAAAAACAGAATTTTTGATCTTGAATTACTCAAGATTTGCACTTGAAGCAATAAACATAAAAAGAAGCCACTTATTTTCTTCTTCTCGGTGAATGAAATATAATTGTGGGAATAAAAATTTCTTAGCTTTTATTTAAACAATTACTTTAAAAAGATTCGATAAGTGATACTGGAACGTGTGTTGAATAAAAATATATAAACTACCAATCAGCGGATAAGGAAAGCAAACAAATTATTACTTTACACCTACTAGGGGGTCTGACAGACGTTCTTTGAATTATTGCTTTTAAAAAATTGTCAGAATTTAAATTGAAATACATCAATTTTGTAATTAGTGTTAATACTTTTAATGCGTTGTTTGATTGTTAAATGATCCATTATCCTAAATAATATTATGACATTTTAAATGACAGAAGAGTTTGACAGATGTCAAATGCCAGTGCTACCAAACTAACAAACCACGAAATGAACACTACTAGGAGTCTCTTTGTCCTATGTAATGGGCAAGTTCAGACAACATAACGCACTTCAACTGCATTCCTTGGACGTACATTTTGACCGAGGCAATTAGTTAGTTTTTCAAGTGTCATATACATGCTTAAACTACCAGAACAAATAATTATTTATTTTGTATTTCTTGTATAATTTGTATTTATTTATTAATATTGAATGGAACTGTGCAGAAAATCAAAAAATCATAGAGTAATAAAGTTCAGCTTTCATTTGAATTTAAAAAAAAAAACATGATCAGCTGTCATTTTGACATAAGTGCAATTGACTTCATAGTTAGGGAGATTCTTCTTGACTAACTTTCCAATAAAGTTGCATTAATTGGAAGGCAATTTTTTGACAGCTGACCAATGAAATACTAGAAACTTTCCTTACCTTCAAGTCTACTATGTCGTCGAACCTGCCCAATGATGATATATTTTAGGCCAGTCAGGAAATAAACTGTTGTAAAATTTGCTTAAGGATTTATTAAAACATTTAAGCTTTGTAGCATTTCTTAACATTTAATTTGAGTTAAAATCCTTATTTAATTATAAAAAAAATTGCTAGATCCATTATGACTTTTGAGTTTCTGACATTTGCAATTTATAGGCCCGTTTCACAGATTTAGGTTTGTTTCCTTTGTTTTTTTTTTCTTTTCACGATCTGTCAGAGTCACTCTTTAGGCGTGTTCAAATACATCGTGTAACGGAAATATGTTATATTTTACTTCTAAGGAAATGTTTCGAATTTTGTTAAATATTTTGAAAATTGCTAACTATTTAAACAATCCGTTCTTAGTAATAGATTGTTTAAATTTTGTTTGTTAGTGTCTTACTCAATAATTTGAATTGTGTACTTTTAGTTGGAAACCTTTTTTTTTCTTAAACATTTGAAAAATTAACAACGTTAGAATTTTAACATTACTTTAAAAACCTTATTTTAACCATGGATTACACTTCTTATCTTCACAGGGAAATCTTGACAGATAACCAGCTAAAAAGCATCAAAAACTCTAAGGAAAAGTTTCAAAAACCAAAATTTGCATCATACATAAATTCTTGAATCTCTATCAAAAATCATCAACATCTGGAAAAGTTTTTCTCTATTTAAAAAGCAACACCAACAAAGTTTCATCGTACTTTTACCTAAAACATTCTCAAACATTGTAATCCCACTTCTGAAACTCACACCGAAAAAAGTATCTACCAAAAACATATCTGTCATTGAAAGATATTTCATTTATACGGGCTTTAGGATTAATCCTTTAACCTGATCACACTCTAAACAAAAAATTAACCCTCCTCCGATGACCAACAAGGTCGTTTTGCCAAACAAATTGGCATTGGTTACACCAACGGTCAGATCAGATATCCACCTAAAACATCACCTAATTACATTGGCAGCAACATCAAGCCTACAGCTTAAACACCAAGGACATTCGTACGCTGTCCGAGCTGATCTCAATTATCCGTGAAGAGGATAGCCCATTTTTGAAGAAAATAGATCACACCGAAAAAACGACAAAAAAGGGCTTTAAAAACAAAAGCCCTCAAAATCTTTAGTGCCTTCGTTACCGTAACACATTTAAAACGACCGAGACAATGTTAAAAGTAGTGGGTGCATCGTGGCAGAAAACACGGATAGGGACTTACATCCTTATCGGTGCTGGTCTGTTGGTAGTTGCTGCTTTTTTTGTTGCCGGAATGGAACGTCCCGAGTATGATGGTACTTATTGTGCGACGGCGTTTTGGACGGAGAAAGTAGGCCTCCAAATCGAATACTGGAAGCAGCAAAATGATCTCGTAAACATTCCAAAAGGTGCAGCTAGAATATGCTATAAGGATTCGATTTATCAAAATGGGTAAGGTTTTTGAAAATTTACACTCTCATAAAACCTTTTCTAACTAACGGGCGTTTTAAATTTTTTAGATGGGCTCAGCTTGAAATTGAGACACAACGTTCGTATCCTGATTGGGTGCAGGCCCTTGGTGCAGGGATGCTTGAAGGATCCCTAACGTGGAATAACATCTACAATCAATGGCTAAAGTAAGTCTTTTACAAAAGATTTTCCATATTCATAATGTTCATAAAATTCTTAACCTCTTCCAGCACCATTGGCTCAGCTTGTGATAAAGATGAAAATGCTCAGAACTTTTGTACCTGGCTAAGAGATACAATCTCGGCAAATTATTTCGCTACTAAGCAACGAGCCCTTGCTCGGGCAGATCATGATCAGTATTGGCATCAAATAGCTTTGTATTTCTTCCAACTCGAAGGTTTGGAAGCCGGTTTTAAGCGCGGTGCAAGTCGATCCCGTTCCGATGTTGAGGAAGAGATTCCTTTTGTGGACTTTCTGCTGATGAATTCTGCTGCAGATATTCAAGATCTCAAGATCTACTATGAAAACTACGTGCTGAAAGAAGGTAATGGCGGACAGTCGGAGAAGAATTTCTTCCTTCCAAGTGCCACAATGTTCACGAAAATATTCCAAAGCGAGGCCAATTCAGGATGGCAGTTGCTCTTCGGGCATAGTTCGGCAGGAAGTTATTCATCGATGCTGAGGATTCAGAAACGTTACAAGTTCCGTTACCACTTTTCGCCAGATCAACGCTCTAACACCGTTCCAGGGGTGGACATCAGTTTTACTGGATATCCAGGAATTTTGGGCTCTACAGACGACTTTTACATCGTTAAGGGACGCCAGGTGCAATCAATTGTCGCCGGGGTAGCAATCAAAAACGAGAATCTTGACTTGTGGAAGAATGTTCCTGTGACTGAAGCAATTCCATTGACAGCACGTGTAATGGCGGCCAATAGAATATCTCAAAGTCGCCGAACATGGGCCAGGGCTATGTCAAGACATCCTTTCACTGGCAACAAGCAGTGGGTTTCGGTGGATCTTAAGAAGCTTAACGCTCTCGAGGGTTCACAACATTCCAACGGTGGCGAGGAGGAAAATGAAATTGATATCTCCCCTAAGTCTGAGGTCTCAGCTGATGGCCTTATTTGGGTTGTCGAGCAACTTCCAGGACTCCTCCATGTCAAAGATGTTAGCAACAGCTTTTTAAATGGTAATACCACTTGGGTTGCAAATGGAGTTCCGTACTTCGAGGAAATTCTTGAGGCTAGTCGAGTTCCTGCAGAAAATTTCAGCATGGACTTGCCCGATGGTGATGAGCTTAAGACCCTTGAGTCTGTAGAAAAATACCTTCGGCTCAACGGATTCCGAGGAGATCTCCTGGGTGATGAGTCGGTACCCTATGGCAACATTGACATCAAACTTTTCTCTTTTAACGCTAAGAGGGGATTGAGCGACTATCATGCATTTGCTGGACCAATATTCATGAGATTCCATCACAACCAGAACGAAGACACTCTGACTTCTGAGTCTCATGTAGTTGTTGATTTGGCTACGGAACTTGAAGTAATCACCGAAAGGCGTCCAGTGCGAAATGATATGAGGGCGATTGCAATGCGTCGAGGTAGTGGACCGTTTAAATGGTCAACTGTAGTCGAAAGAATTCCAGGAGCCGAGCACGAAGGACATCCCGATGAGTGGGACTTCGATCATGTGTCACCTAAGTGGGCGTGGTAGTTCAAAATAACTAATGAAAGTTCATATTTTTAACAAGCGTGAATGGGATCTATACATAAATGTTGTGTTCTTAGATAATTTTCGAATAGAAAACCGTTGATATAGTGAAACCGATGTTGTAGTAAATTTTATTTTTCTAATTTTAAAAACTAAAACAATTTTGAATTTTGTTTGCATTTGTTTGTAGAAAGCTTTTTTTATTGTGGCAATTATTATTAAAAAAATTGTACAGCACTGATGTTAGAAAAAATTGTAATAGAAAATAATGAAAAGAAAAATTAAAAATCTTTGTCTTCCAAAAAAAGTGCTTTGTAGTTTAGAAAAAAGAGAGCAGTGTTGAAAAAAATAGAATAAATATTTTTGATACTAAACAATTTTTTTTATAAAAATCTGCAGAGAAATAAACAAATGCTATATGAAGAAGAATATTTTGTTGGTGTTTTATTTATTTAATTTTCAAATATTAATCAATTGAATTTCAGTCACGATCGTTACTAAATTAAATCATGTTTTGTTCATCGTTTTTGCAACTAAAGGCGTATTTTTTAAACATGGAAGAGGAATCGTCCTTAAAAATCTCAGGTTAAGTTCCCGTCCTTATTTAAAAACTTTGAAATTGTTACTGAATAACAAACAAATTTAAATCAAAGATTTAAAGTAAAATAGGTTTAAAAGTAAGACTCAGAAATTTCGAAATAAACCTCTAAAGTCATGTTTTGACAATACCGAAACACAATCTTTTTACGTACCTCTCAATACTTGCATAGATATCTTTCAAAATGCAACTTTAGATCTTAAAATTAATAAGCTTTTCCTCCTCAAAAATCGTTATAAACTTAAGGTAAGTTCACACTCTTATCTAGTTTTGAAGAATGTAATCTAACGTTAAATCATTTATTAAAACAAAATACTTGCATTCACCTTTTATTTTAATTAAAAAACGAACTACCTAATGGCCATCTGTTGGGTGATAGGAAACAGACCCTATCACTGACTGAAACCATGGGAAGAACCAAAATTATGTCTAACAAAAATCTACCACACCTGCATTTATTCTGTGTGAAAATTGATGACTTGGTAGATTTTAAATTGAATGTGATATAATATTCCCTTTATTATAGAATATAAAAAGTAGACTGTGAAAGGAATCAAATGTCACTTTTGACATTTACTTTACTAAAAATGCCAAAAACCACTCCACATCTATAAACCACTAAACTTTTTGGCATAGTTTCTAGATATTCAATAATTTTTGCGAAAAAAAATCGACTCGAAAATAATTGAATAAATTTCGCAACATTTATAAAAATTTTGACACCCTGTATAAGTTCTTTGTCAAATAGAATATGTCAAAATTTATAATGTAAGCCTTGCAAAAAATGTCACTTAACTTTTTTCTTACTCTTTATAATATTTATATTTACGTTTATATTTATATTTATATTTATATAGATCTTAGGGCCGAAAGGCATTAGCATTAAGTATTATTGTTTAACTTAGAGTGTCCGTATGGGACCAGTAAGTTAGTTGTAAGTTATGGTTAATTAGGCTAGTTTTATGAATTTTTGTCTAGCTTTAAGATAGGTTTAAGATTGAATTAATAAAAATGAATTTACAAAAAAAATATTTATATTTATATGTATATTTATATTTATATTTATATTTATATTTATATTTATATTTATATTTATATTTATATTTATATTAATATTTATATTTATATTTATATTTATATTTATATTTATATTTATATTTATATTTATATTTATATTCATATTTATATTTATACTTATATTTATATTTATATTTATATTTATATTTTTATTTATATTTATATTTATATTTATATTTATATTTATATTTATATTTATATTTATGTTTATATTAAAGTAGACGTTAGTGACAAAAAATAACCGTTATATTTCTAACAAATCAATTAAGCATTATGTTTGAATGGACCAAAAATTAATTTTAAAAACAGTTTTTGTTTAGTTTGAAGCCAAAGGAATATAAATTCTTTTAAAATGTCAGAAGTTATGATTATATGCTCTTATTACTTGTAGAAATCAAAAGAAATAATAGCTAAAGTAATTAAACGTAAGAAAATGTTATTATTTAACACCTTATGTCAACAGAAGCTATTTAAAAATAAAGTATTTTCGAACCAAAATCAGTTTATTAAGCAACTTTATGTCTAAATAAGTTGTTTTATCACGTAAGACTGTAACAAAACAAAACACAAGTCTTAAATTTAAAAAAAACATGTTTTCGTTAGTTGCTTAATTTTTCTTCAACAAAAAAGAAATAATCAATTTAAGGGTTTTATATACAAAAGTAGGGTTAAAAGAATATGGCTCATCAAAAAGTTTTAAAAAACAAATTCGAAAAACTTTATTTAAAAAAAATGGTAAAGGTAAAAAAAAATTGTACAATGATTTTAATGTCTCTTTACAACTAAATAAATTAATACAATTTCGAAATAAAACCAACTTCACGAAGTTATTAATAAAATTTAGTTTGTGGTGCTAGAAAATAACTTAAATGTAGACACTTCGAGCTTATTAAATGTGTTATCTCGCTCTCCAGTTCATTTTTTCACTTAAAAAAAAACAATTTTAAATACAATCTTCTCTCCATCTTAAGAAAAGTCAAAATTTAGCCACTAGTGTCAAAATTTGGCCAGCTTCGAATAACTCCAAAGCAGGATTAAATTTCAATCCATTTTATTTACACATTAGTGTCAAAACTCAACCAATATTTTAAAGATTTTAAAAGAATTCAGACTTAAAATTAAACGGTTTCTTATAACATCAATTATTACCCTCAAAGCAAATCAAAAATTTGCATTTATTTCCTAAACTCTCGGCAACACTTATCAAAAACTTTACCATATCTCCCCAAAAAAAAGCTTTCATGGTATTCTATTGTGAACTTTCAGCCCTAATTCGCCCTTCCTATTCTCAACTCTCCCAAATCGCAATCGCAAAATCCACTTTCATTCTTTTTCCACACACAATTTAAAATCTCATCAAATTTTCGCTATCCATATACGAATTTCGCTGAGATTTACTATGAATGTGTACGATTGAATATATCTCAAACTCACCACTTTCCAAATTCGCCTCATTTCGATTTGCCATTCATTCTTTTCTTCCTTCATAATAATAACTTTACCTCTATAACAAACTTTATGTGGTCTTCGTCGTTGTCGTCGTCGTTGCCGACTTTTTACAATTAAAATAAACTTTGTTTTTTCTTTCATCCCAACTTAAAAAACAACACAAAAATAAATCGAAAAAGAAATAATTAAATAATTGTATAATTCAGCTCTTATTAATTGTTTGTTATCCACCGTTTGCCGCAACAATATCCACCAAAGTGCAACACATAACAATAAAAGTGAAATTAATCAATTTTTATTCAATTTGCGTAAAAAAATTAGGTCCTAGTTTTTTGCAAAAACAAAAAAGAATCCCTGAAAAAAAAACCCTCCCCCAGTGAGAAAAGGTGAAAATCCTAGTTTGTTATTAATCTCACCTTAACCTCACCGTCATCACTCACCTCACCACTCGACTCTCACTCACACGGTAGTCGGTTCTCTAAGTTCTTAAGCGACTAATAATTAAATTATTCTGTGAATGAATTCGAATTGGAATTCCAATTTTTGACACAACTCAGGAAAATTATCTAAAAGTTTTGTTATATCAAGTGAAGTGTGAGAAGTGAATCTAAAAAAGCTCTGTTTGTTTTTCTTAATTTAAAAATTCCCCAAAAAGAAGAACCTTCATAATTTCTTTTTCCTTCAAATTGCATATTAAATATTTGCATTGACAAAGTTCCGTTTTTTTTTTTTAAGTGAATCGAACTGTATATAGTGCATGTTTATAGCGGGTTTTCGCCGTGTTTGATATTTGCAGCAGCCGCCTTTGCTATCGTTGTCGCTACCGCTGTCACTTGACTGACATTTGCGCCGTGTGTGGTGAATTTTCTCTTGCAAATTTGTTGTTTTTTTCGTTTTACTGTTACTATTGTAGTTGTATCTTTCACTGAATAATTGCGAATTGCGTAAAGTCTGTGCAAAAAGTTTTCTCGTTGCCGTTCTTGTGTGTCATTTCGTGTAATTTCTACGAGAAATTCTTAACAAAACAATTTACAAATCGTTGATTTAATCAATTTCCTTTAATTACAACTCAAAAGTTAATCAATGCATCTTCCGGAATCAAGTGAATTTTTGAAAAGAAAATAATAAATTGGTGAAAATAGACTGATTCAAGTGCCTTCACTGAATGCATTTTCTGTGCTCTCTCACTCTCTCTGTCTCTCTCTCTTAGCTCGTAAACTTTTTTCTTCGTCTGCACTTGCTCTTTAAACAAACAAAACAACAACAACATAAAAGTACCTACAACCTATTGCTAACTGTCACCACCCACACTGCATCTGCAAAATCTACTTAACTCCTCTGAAAAATTGTGCTATAATTAAATTTGTGTGTTTTAAAATTTCAAACAAAATTAAATCTTTTGAAAAATATCAAAATTAAAATTGTGGTGAATTCAAAAAATTCCAATTGGAATCAGAAAAGTTAAATACAAAAATAATAAAACTCGCCGCAAATTTGTGTTGTGTTGTTGTCTTTCTCTATCTCATTCATAACTCGGTAAGAAGACATTTTGATTTTTGTAAAGAAAAAGAAACAGAATTTCAGCGAACATCTGTCAAATTGAAGTTTGTTGTTTTTATTTTTCGCTGCTCTTAAAATTTTGCCCGGCATTTCGTCGGTTTCGGTGTAAAAACGAAAACAAGAGAAGAAAGATTTTTTTCGATATAAACTTTTTGTAATAATTTATTTAGTGGTAAGTATTTGTTTTTGTATATCTTTTAAACAAATTACAATTATTTAAGAGTAAACAATGTACGTAGATTAATTTATTTACATATATTTGATTTGTTGTTATATTTTGTTTTGGTTCGCTAAGAATACAGTTTTGCAAAATTCGATGGTCATCGTCGCTGCCGTGCGTCGTCGTTCTCGTCGCCCTCGCTCAGTCGCCTTCGTCGTCGTTGCTTATTGGATTTGGATTCTCACTTTCAATTTTGTTTTGTTTTTTATTTTGGTTTCTTTCTTTTTTTTTTTTTCCCCCTTCATAGCTCCCACTGCTAAAATAAACAGTATTTTTTTATTTTTATTTTGATTTTTGTTTTGTTTTGGGCTGAAAATTGCGATAGCGGTTTCGATCTTCTTATAGAACTTAGGTAATTTTGAAATAATATAAATAAATAAGTAAAATGTATTTCAATTGTTAGGCTGCATTCTGCAAGATTATACATTTGTACACCATTTACGTATACCTACCACCCTAACCTGCCTTCGAACTTTTGCATGAAGGAATAACGAAGTAGGTACCTAGCTATCACTCTGTTGATAGAACCTACATATAAGTTCTTTTGCAATCAGTCACGCGCATTTAATAAAATCACAAATTAGGTGGGTAGGTAGGTAGATTTGTATATATTCTTACTTATCAAATACCTAATTGAGAGTAATTTTTCTTATTGGAAAATCATGAAAGTAATTAAGGCAGATATAAAAAATAAATAAATAAATAGGTTCTAATGACTTACAACTCTCAAACAATCTTGTTGCTAATAATGTCCGGGAAATGGTGGAGACCAATAGTTTCTATACCGAATTAGGACGGCTAATTTGAGAAAGCACTTCTCATGACAAGAATTATTCTTGGATGATTTGTCAATTCGTCGAAAGAGTCAGTATTTGTAAAAAATAAAACTTAAGAGGCAAATGTTAAACCCAAGACTCTGGTATAAATTGTCCTTAATAATTTTTTAATTTCATTTTTATTTATTAATTAATATAACTATCTTAAAGCTAAACAAAAATTCAAGTCTACTTGAGCATAACTTGAAATTAATTTACTGGCTCCTTGCAGGTTCTTTAAGGTACGTCCCACGCACTTACATGTTCTTCTATTAAGGTAAATAGCCTTATTATTTATCTCTTCCTATTTCTATTCAATGATTCAAGAAGATAAAAACGTTGAATTTTAATTTTAAAATTGTAACTCTTCCTATTAGTAGTTTCATTTTTGTTTTCTTCCGATATACCTACTTGCATATTATAACTAGGTAGTTAAATAAAAGTTGAAGATTGAAACCTGATAGACATGAAACCGGGATGCCTACCTATTTTATTGCGTAATCTGAAATGGGACAATATTCGGCTTTTAGTAAGCAAAGTATTTCCAGTTTCAATTTTGTTGTCTTAACTTTTTGATCACTTGAAATTCTCTTGGTCTCGGTATTTAAAGATTTTATGTATAGCGCTTGTTGTCTATTTTAAAGGATTTTCAATTATTGTGGGTAGACTAATATTTGAATAAAAAGAAAGAAAGCATTGAAAAGATCCTCGGATCCGAATGGTCCAATTTTCAATGATTTTCGCATAGATTCAGCTGAATTTTAGCGATTGAAACTTAACTTAAAAGCATTAAAACATTGTGGTTAATTTTCACATTTCAAGGACTTTAAGAAACCCCACATTCACATCTCCTGTGCGAGAGAAATCCTTACTTTCAAATTAGCCATGTACAATTACAATCGTTGCGTCCGCTGTAGAGTACTTAGCAGCATTCCATTGTATCCAATTTTTGTCTAGCTATGCAGGACCTTTAGACCCAGGCAATTTAGTCCCTATTTAAAAAAAAATGACGGTCTTTAACTCTCCTGAGGATTTGGGGTAGGTGCAATGTTGGCTTATGCAAAGCCTGACTGACTACTTTATTTAATGGCACCTTTTCATGTACTGGCCCAAAAGCCCTAAAATAAGTTGATGACAGCTCATTTTCTGATAGAGTTTTGAAATAATTTTAAATTGTTATTTTGATCTATCGGTTTATCAGGAAGTAAACTAGGAAAAAAAACGCGTAATCCAAGTCTTGAGGCTAGGATTTTTTCAGGAAAAGTGGCTTAAGAATTTTTTAAAGAGTTTTTAATGAAAACTTATGCACGACGTAATTTTTATTGGTTACGAAGCCATACAATTTGACTGTTAGAGGCTTTTTAAAAGAGATTGGCTTTTGGATCGAGACTTTTTCTCTGTTTTCGATTTGAGGGTCTTTACGCGTTTATTCGTCAATACACATGTGGTTCTTCCTTAGAGCATTGAAAGCAGCTACCCAAAGCTTGAAACGTTCGAAGTCATTCATCCGAGTGCGCTTGTAAATTCTATAGACCATGGAGGCGACATCTATTTTGGCATTTTAGTCATTGTCCACTCTTGGTTGATATTGTGAACACGAAGTTGATACAGTATTTGAGGAAGTAAAGGTTGTTAAGCATGTATATTTCTGGCGAGATAAACCAGTCAATTGGCCATTAATAAGTATGTTGTTTCGGCCAATTTCATTGACAATCCTTTTAAGGCACCCGCTAACAGCTTGGCAATGCGAACAAGCTGTACGAATATTTGTAACGGCATGACTTCGAATACATCCGCTAAAGTAAATTTTGTATGTAAAATTGAAGAAAATATTTTCGTTCTAAAAATTCCACTTTTAACAAAGTCAAAGTCAAGAAATGTCTTATTTCAAAGTGAAAGCTCGTTCTACTTGATCTTCAAAGGTATTTACATGAATCCCTCTCCTGGTTAAACGATTATACATTTACAGTGGAGAAATGCCGTGTTATTGTTGAAATTGTACCTTAATTCAGAAACAAATCCACTAATGAACTTTATGATAAAAATCAAAAACTTTGTATCCTTCCGCTGAACGAATATGGTTGTGTATGCGCTTGAACAACGCTGGGAACAACGCTTAAAGAAGATGCCGATTTTGCCAAAAAAGTCATCTTTTCAGATGAAGCTCATTTTGATGGCGGGTATGTAAACAAGCAAAATTGTCGCATTTGGGCTACAGAAAACCCGCACGCACACATTGAAAAGCCGATACACCCAAAACGAGTCACTGTTTGGTGCAGATTTTGGTCCAGAGGCATAATTTTGCCATTTTTCTTCGAAAATGAGCAAGGAGTGGCCGTTACAGTTAATGGCGATCGTTATCGGGCCATGTTAAACGAATTTTTGTTCACAAAAGGAGAAGGAGGGTATTGACAACATTTGGTTTCAACAGGACGGCGGCGCTACGTGCCACACAGCCGAAGCTACACTCCATGTTTGTATAGCATTTTCAAAAAACCAAAAGTTATTTGGCGGACTCTTTATTAAAGGTATTGCAAAATTATTGCTGATTTGGTACTGCTCAAAACTTCAAATTCATTTATCTCAGTACTTAACTTTTATAGTTGGGTTTATGAACAACTCAAGTAATTTTCAACCGATTTACTTGAAATTTTGAATATATTTTGGAAAATACAGTCTCTGTGAAAGTACGCAGGATTTTTGTTTTATTGCGTAGTTCAACTGTTATTGAAAACTTTCTGATAATTTTGTAGGTACATTTTTAACTTTTAAAGTGCTCCAATTGGCCTCAAATTAATACATCATAAAAATCTGAATCTGGCAGATATTTAATTCTAACGTCGTTTTCAATTGGCAATCTGGAATTGTTCTTCGATTCGGAATCCCAATTGAACAGTTTTTTTTTATTCCGAAGAATCTGAAGTTTGGTGAGAATGTATTGGTTGAGTATGACATGTGTCACATATATGTGTATTCGCGCTAAATTTCATTTTGTTTTTGTGCTGCAAACATGGACGAAGTGACATTTAAAATTTATGAATGTGTGAGTGATTCTGCTTCTGATTCTGTTTTTAAAACCAGAAGGGAAATTCTCTTCTTTTTAGAATCAGAACTGTCACTTTTGCCCAATTGAACGCATTCAGAATGCCAATTGAAAACGACGTAAAATAAAGACAAAATTATAGCAACTAAACCTTCTCTTTACCAAATATGGTCAAGGAGATGAGAATGCAGAGACTTGGTACCTTAAAGATTATCATAAAAATTCAAAAACTTTTTAGTCTTGGTGTTTGCAAACCTTTTAAATATCCACAAAGTGCCCAAAAAGCCTTTCAATAATCATTTTTATTTTTTTTTTCATTGCAAGGAGCAAATTTCCAATTAGATTTTGTTTACACGTTTAATTTGAAGGTTTTTGTGTGGTGGGGGGAAGGGTAATGTTTACATACTAGCTACCTAAGCGATGGTGGGCACATAATCTACCACAATTTAATTATTTTGGTTAGAAATTCATTCAACATTGACGATGAGTCTCTTCGGTTGTGTTTTGCTGTCAAAGTTGAAATACAAAATCACTCAAGCTTAATGGAATCGAACATGGAAATCCGTTGACGAAGGTGACGCGACGCTATCGCCAATTCGATGAGGTTTAGAAATATTTTAATTATCCACATCATCGATTCGGTAAATGTTCCTCACCCTTCAGTAAAATTTAAGACTTAAATCAAATCAACCCTTTGGAGACTTTGGGAATAGTTATGTGACGCTTCCTTAAAACAATTAAAAATAAGTTTGCCGGTTTTTGATTCTTAATCGTATGTGTTACGTCTTTGAGTAAATTAATTCAATTCTTTTTGCTATAAAAAATAAATCCACTTCAACAAGTGTTTTTCTATACCAATACAATTAAAAACTTAAACCTTTTTTTCTTCTAATCCTATTTCAGATTGAATAGAAAAGTTAGAAACAGCAGAAGAAGAATGCATCAACCACGCTATAGCCCAGCCCCACAACCGCAAGTTGGAGGTCTAGCAGGTATGCGGCCACCTGCTCAACTTCCGCGGCCACAAACTTTTACAAACGTAAGTAAAATAAAAAATAGAATAAGAACAGATAAAAAAATAGACACGAACGAATGAATGATAAAAAAATTTGTTATTTAACAATTTCAATTATGCACCTAGAAGGACAAAAGGGAGACGGGGTATCTCTTTAAGTTTTATTTTTATTGATTTATTCTTATTTTCTAATTGAACTCGCATTCGCATTTGTATTCGCACCCACAATCACACATCGCATCGCAGTCACAATAGCTAAAGAACTAAAGAGTAGAAAAGTGTGCCAAAAGTTTGGGAACGGAATCAACAATGTGCGACGAACTTTTTAATTAAAATCGAAGTTCGATGCCCTCCCAAGCATGCAATACTTTTATGTCTATCTTGTCTTCCCTTTGCTCATTCTGTGTCTCGAGAAAGAAGATTTTTCTTGTTTTTGTTTTGTTGAAATATACGAGTATCTTAACTTGTTGCATGAAGAATGTACATAAGAGTATTTTTGGCACGCACGCATGCTGGTGATCTATTGCGAACTCACGATCACGAGACTCAACATAGGTATACGAGTTTCCCATTTTCATCTCCCGGAAGTTTCAAAACTGTATACCTAGTCTCTTCTCTGCTGTTAGTGTAGTGTAGAGCCTTAACTACCTCTTTACCTCTCTCTGTGGTAGCAAGCAGCAACAACTTAAGCTATGTACCGCCCGCCTACAGAACGATACAGGTTTTTCTTTTTCATATCTATTGCGCGTTCTCTCAACTACAGTTGTACCTTGTGTGCAATGCTGCGGTGCAAGATTCTATTTTTAGCAACAGCATGGCATGGTATGCTGCTGCAGCCTGCATTATAAGCTCTGTTGTGTACCCCCAGGAGCACGAATCTTTCGTTGATTAGGTGCACGGAAAAAAAGTATAAAAAACCATAAAACTCTCGCGTCCGTTAGATTTTACGACGACGACCGACGGTTTTTCGCGGAGCTGATCCGCCAAACTGATGTATTGATGGCGATGGCTATGGCTACGGCGGCGGCAGCATGCAGAGCGAAATCACGAAGTCATTGTGGTGCATCAGTAGAGATAGAGGAATGGTGCTCTTTTCTGATAATGGCCAAGCAAGACCATACCAGACCAGACCAGGCCAGGCCAGACGAAGCCACATCAGTGTGACTGTTCCGCTTGTGTTACCTTTACTGGTAGAGCGAGATGGATGTTGTAGTTGACTGCTGGCTGAGCCTGAGCATGCCTACAGCGTTGGGTCATGATGCCAGACCATGCTTGCTATGCTCGCCATGTTTGCCATGCTTGCTATGCCGGCCGGCTCACCGGTGTAGATAGTATTTTTGATGGTTGTCTGTTTAATTCGATGGCAATAGAGGTGATAGCTGGTAGTAGAGAAGTGGGTGGTGGTTGTTGGAATTGCAAATTGTCGTTTGTGGTGCTAGTGCTGGTGTTGGAAATGCCTTTACGCTCATTTTTACATTGAGCAGAACTCGTCGTTGTCGTCGCCATAGCCAGAAACACCGCCATTGCCATCGCTAACGTTGTCGTCGTAGTCGACGTCGACGTAGTCGTCACTGTCGTTATTTGGATGTTGTAATACTAATCCACTTAGCTGCAGCACCAGCACCAGCAACAGCAGCAGCAGCAGTAGAAACCAACCATTCACAGAGGCAAGTGGATTGAAGTGGTGGGTAAAGGTGGCTACAGCAATTCCGATGGAACGAGCTTTGATTTTTCCTTCTTTTTTTTTATGCATTCCCATTGCATTTACCTTTGGATTGCACATTGCACACTGCACCTGAACTGCACCCTATAACCAGATGAAATTTATTTAACTTGTGGCCATTTGGATGGAAATTTGAGAGAGATACAGGTTGAGATATGTACTCGTAAGAGCAGCAGGTATTTCGTTTATTTTTTTTTTTATATTTCGGTAACTTGGCTAATTAAGGAGTTTTTTGTGTGTATACCTTTTTATCGATTGCTGCACGACTATGAGTATGAATACGACTATGACTACGACTTTACGATGATGACGACTATGAGGATTGAATTGCAGAGGTGTTATGATGACAAGGGCTAATTATTAAGTGAATTCAAATGACTAGAAACTGGTGGTGGATAGATAGAAGGACCTGCTATTCAAGCTCTGAGTTGAGCTGAGCTGCGCTACCGCACAGACAAGTTTTGTTTTTTTTTTTTGATTTGAGAATGCAAACAAGCTTGATATTATATAAGCTGCTGTTCAACTTGTTATAATAAATATAACGAACTGTCTGAAGTGTTACAACTTCTAAATGCATTCTATTTACTTTTTTTTTTTTAATAATATGAAAAGATATTTTAAAAAATGTATTAATTTACTAATTGGATAGATTTTTCTAATTTCAAGATGTTGTATTTTTGTGTTGCTTTGTTTTTGTGAATTCTCTTTAAGGACACCATAGCCTTTTGTTGATAGAAAAAGGTATGATGGGATGAGATGGTCTTCAAAGTGAAGATTCTGAAACTTGCTTTTTAAGAACATTTGATCATGAACTGACGTTTGGAGGTTGTTGGATTGACTTGGGTTTGTAGCAGTTAACTATTGGTAAGGCAGAACGTATATAGGGTGTTTTTTAGAGGTATAGAACTTTGAATCGGATTAAAACAAAGACGATTTTTTTAAATTGATATGAAATTAAGTTTATACGAAAGATATCCTACTGGCATTATAGTTTAAATATGATTTTTTGGTATATAAACGCCACGGCTGGCTCGTACGTAGTCTAATATAGATGTCCCTTGAAATCAATGAAAAGATGGTGGGTGTCAATTTGATGTTCTATGGTTTTTCTTCCAGCATATGTCGTAATGTGAATATTTGATCGACTGTGGACTTTTCTGGTCCAAAGCCGCACTGATAAGGACCTATTAGGTTGTTTACGATGGGATTAAGACATTCACATATTACGGCAGAGAAGATTTTGCTTGCGATATTAAGGACACTGATTCCTCTATAGTTGGTGCAGTTTTGAGGATCTCCTTTTTTAAGGATAGGGCAAACAATACTGAGGTTCTATTCATCGCGCATGCTCTCTTCTGACCATATTTTACAGATAATTTGGTGCATGCTCCTAATGAAATTGTCCAATTGCTAAAGGTCGACATTTAAGCTATTTGTTCCAGCCGGCTTGTTAGACTTCAGCATGGATATAGATTTACTTTGTCTAAGTCGGGAAGACGGTATTATTGGATCTAGTCGTCTATGTTGAATGGATCATCCTGTCTGACAGGGGAATTCTGGTCGTCCTCGCTGTTGCAAAGTCTGCAGAAGTGGTCCTTCCATATCCTCAGCATTGACTTCGGTTCTACTATTATGTTTCCACTTTCGTCTTTGCAGCTTTCTTCGGTTCGGAGGTTTATTTACTTGTGATTGTCGTTTCACCTGCTAACAGAATTATCGGAACTCTCAACATCTTCGACCGCCCGCTTTTCATGCTCTCTCTTATTTCCTTCTAAGATGTCGCAGTTCCTGTCTCTTCTTCTGCTGTTAGAGCTCATGAGCAGCTTTCGTCCTTCTATGCAGCATCACTTTGAATGCAGTTGGTTGCCGATATTCCCATCAAACCAGGACTTTCTTGTTGGTTGCTGTTTGAAACCCAGCACTTCAGAGGCGACTTCTCTAATTGTTGTATCTTGGCGATGTTGCCACTAGTTCTCGATACATTGAGATGTCGGCCGAGAAATTCGTGACTTGGTCGGAGAAGGATTTGGCGATCTCTTGCGATTGTAGCTTTTCGACGTTTTAGCTTCTCCTAGCATGTCCCTGTTTATCTTTGGGTCTGGAAACCAGAAGTGTTACATGGGCTACAACGAGGTTGGTATTCGAGTCGATTCTTATAAAAACACCTTTCAGAAGCTAACATCGGGTTAGACAAATTTCTAGGTAGAAATGCCTAGTTGAGACTTTGATATTCGAACTGTATTTGTACGACTCTTTCAATCCAATAAGGGTAGGGGTAACATTTTAAGCCCAGTTACCTATGAATTGTCCTTATGATTTACACATAAATGAGTACCTGCGTTTTTTCATGGAAAAAAGTCACAAAGGAGTGAGGAACGAAATTAAATGCGTCACCTTAATTCATTTTTGCGTTCTTGAATCATGCCAATCAACACCCAAGAAGAATACATTCTCCGCACAAGGAAAGGAATATATCAGCATGGTCAATAATTGGAAGGCGAGAAAAAAAAAAACAACAACGATGACTCTGAATCTGCTTCTGCTTCTGCTTCTGACTCTGATAAATTTCGCGTTAAATGTAAACACAAAAGGGCTGATTCCGCTTAAAGGAAGTAACCTATTCCTCTTCGTCGAGCACAAGTTCACGTTGGATGGCATGGATGGCGGTGTGTCGCGTCGTAGTATCGAGATAGAGTCCATCTGTTGATTTAATTTGTGGGAAACTCTCATCATTACAAAAGAACGAATATGTGCTTGTCATTGGAAATCATTAAAATTACAACAAAAACAAGAAAATATACAAAAATTCAAAAAATTGGAAAAAATATTGAAAATTGAATCACATCGTCGTCGTCGTCATCGTCGCGTGTCTCATGTGAATCCTTGTTTTGTTTTTTAAACATACATATTTTGTGTGGACTGTGCGTGTCCTTGTAGTATCCTTGTGTAATGTACAGATTCTTATTAAGTGGACGGAAGAGTTTTTCTCTCGTCGCGTCGTTGGTCGATTGGTTTATTTTTTGTCCAAAAGCAATTAATTTAATTAAAATTAAATAAAATTAAAGTTATTGCAATTGGAACGGTCCAAAATAGTATTTTCTTCCAAAATATAAATCGAATGTGTTGTGCATTTATAGAGTTAGTATAGTTATAGGTATACTTTCGTGTACTATAACTATAAAAGTTTTCACTACAATTAGGAGATATTATTACTCTGGTCACGTTGCTATAAAGTTGCACATTAAAATGACACAACTGCCACGTTTGCATCTGCTGACTGGAATCTGGGTTCTGGGTTTGTTGCTGGTTGCTATTGCTATTGCATTGCTACTGGTGTTGAAGCTGGTGCTGTCGCTGGTCCTGGTCCTGGTGCTCTTGCTTCTGTTGTGTTGTTGGAAAACATAAGGACCAAAGTGTGCACCGATGTGGAAACGAAGCGCCCATTGGTCAATAATTTTAAACATTTTTTTTTTTCTCATTTTAATTTAACTTTTTTTGAGTTCTTTTTTTGGAACAGAAACGTGATGTTACTGAATTTTGTTTTGTTGTTGTTGTTATTGTTATTATTTTCCATACACTACTGGTTCAGTTTACAAAATTCAAAATTTAATGTGCAATAGATTGAGAATACTTGAATACAATTTGAATACGAAATAAAATGAAAATGGCAACCAGGAAAAGGTGCGAAAGAAAGAGAGTCAAGGATTTTTGAGTGCAACTCCTGTACATATAGGGTTGGTTCTTTTTTTGTTAATTTACATATTTTAATTAACCTTTTTATTTTCTAAGATTAATGGAATCATTTTTGCTCATTATATTGAAAAAACAAAAAGGAATATACATTAACAAAGATTTCTATAAACTTATATTAGGTTTACCCTATAAGGATTTTCAAAATCATAGATAAATGGAAATTCAAAATTTTAGTTTTTTTTTCTATCCGATGGAAATCTTCAAAGATACTCGGCTTACAATTGGTACCGAGTAGAATGGGAATCTTATCGCACTTAAACCAACGATTAATCAAGATCAATCTATGAAAGATCGACAAATGATTTTTTTTAATACAATTCACATTAGGGGAAAATTTGTACTTGCAATTTCCATTGCTTTTAGACACTTCACTCTTAATCTGCTAAAATTTTCTTGTACATTGGTCTCCACTTCGGAGTTTGTATGACTTTTCAGTGGCTGAGTATGTGTAACAAAGTGTTTTGTAACAACTTCTGTAACAATTTTAATATGAAGGCCACGATATAGATCGCTACTTCTTTTATAACAAGGGGAATTTATTCCACGAAAAACTTTGTTTTGGATGAGTTAAACATTTTTTTTGTTTGAACAGCCCCATTACTGGATACCATTATGTCCATACGAGTTTCAGAACTTGCTTATATAACATTAGTTTTTTCTGGAAAAATAGCAAAGAGTTCTTTCCTATTAACTACTACATTCTTCTGTACTTCAAGTTTAGCACTTCCATTTTTAATTTGCTCTTGAAGTCATTCCTTGGCATTGCATCCGAAGTCATTCCTTGGCATTGGGAGTAAGGTTCTTCTATACTGTTTATAGAAATTGGAATATTACTTATTTATATATACGTCGATTTTGTTTCATTTAGTTTGATACAACATTTTTTAGTCCAAACATTAAATTTATTGACTGCAATTTGCACATTTTGTGTAGCTTTTGTAACGGATCTATCTGGCACCAATATTGCTGTATCATCAACAAAGGTGGTCTTGCTAGCGTTGATATCCAGTGGAGTATACTTTGCATATAAAAGGTACAAGATTGGCCCTAGGATACTTCCTTGCGGTACAACGACTTCAATTTTCTTTTTAGTAATTTTTGTCGTACAATACGCTTAAGAGACTGTTCGTAACATAATTAATTTAGTATTTCGTAGTACTGCAAGATCCAATTGCTGAAGTCATTCAAATTGTAGTTAATCAATTTTTTAGAAGATAGGTTACCCTTTCTCAGCAAAATGCGGCTATCCTATATAAATTGTTCTTCATGATTCTTAACATTTTCGAATTCTGTTTTTGTATCGTTCACTTGCTGAAAATGTTGATGCAAATTCCAAAAGAATAATTCTTTTAAACTGCGATTTATATTTTTTTACATATTAGCCTATAAAATTTAGGCAGCATTGAATATCCATAAATTGTAGAATCGAATTTAAAAAAAATATACAATTCAAAGACTTATGTATGTCTCGACAAATACCTATCCTAGCGGTTTTTATTTTCGATTCATTATATTCCAAATTGAACAATACTTATATATATATATGCTTAAAAACTAATCGGGTCCGGAACTCTTAATAAAGCCAAAGGCTCGTTTTGTTTTTTTTTTTTTAACAACAAAACAAATATGTTTAGTAAACATAAGCTTCGAGTCTAAAACTACTCCCAAGTAAGTAAAAATAAATACTGTACTTAAAGAGAAGGAATCAAACATATAATATAAAATAATTGGAACTTTTCACGATATTTATTACACCATTCCCCAAATAATATTAAGTCTTATTGCAAAAGTAGGCAGTTAGATGTAGATAAAGTTCTTTGGAAAAGTATAATGTCATCAACAAGTATGTAAAAAAACAGACGATGTTTTATGATCAAAACCAAATCATTTCTAAATAACATTTCTAAATAAAATGGAATCGTCTACATATTATGTACATTACGAAAAATTACACTTTGTTGTCTATTTTCTAAGTATGATAAAATCTAATTAAAGAAATTGTCGTTAAAGCCTTGACATTGTTCACGTTTCTTAAAAACATCAAAACAAAAGGACGTACAATTTTAGGAATTAGTAATAGTAGAACGTTTTTTGAAAAAAGAATATGCTGGTTATTAGAAATCATTGAACTACAAAAGAAAGAAAAGGACACTACATATCATTGACTCGAATAGTTAACTTATCACAGATAGCTTAGAAAATAAAATTTTTTTTTTACAAGATACAAGATGAAAATAGCATCAAATGTCTATCCTAGCCCCCACAGCCTAAGCCATTAGGGCGATTGGATTCAAACTTGAAATTTAAGGTTTAATGCAAATTCACGTTGTCGTTTATTTAATATTTATTTTTTCAACAACAATAATAACAGTAGTCCCTATAAAAATTTTTTTTGGATACAAAATCGAATTTTCTCAAAAAACGGTCCAATAGATTTTTATGAAATATTCTCTCAATATGTTTTTTCGTTACTCAGCTTTTTTCAATATAAAAAATATGTTTTTGTATTGTTCCAGAAGGAAACCGCATAGAACCGTTATTTTGTTTTGAAATTCGCTCCAAAGATCAAAAATGGGAGCGGGTCGAAATGCTGTATTTTAAAATACTGTATGGTCAAAATTCTGTATGATACTGTACGATACTGTATATTCATAATACTGTATGGTTAATATTCTGTATTTCAAAATACTGTACATTTAAAATACTGGGTCTCAAAATGCTGTATTGTCAAAATACTGTATCTCATAATACTGTATAATACTGGAAGTTTTGACAGATCAATTAGTTTGGTGCAATTGTTTATGCAATTGTTGATTATGATAGGAACAATTCATGTAAAAATGTGAGAGAGATACAAATAACTAAGAAGAAGAAAATGAAAAAGAGAACATAAGAAGAAGTTACCCTTTATGTTGTTTTCGTTTTTATTATTTTAGAGACTTATGAATTATCATAGGTACACATGTTATTGTTCAAGGGAAGTATATTTGAACATTATGCTAATGAAAAATCATTATGATGTTTTCTTAAAAAAAGTATTCTGTTTTCAAAATTCTGTATTTCAAAATGCTGGAAATAAGGCTAACAAATAAAAATCGTTTTGACAATGTAAAAAAGTGCGCACTATTAACAGCATTTTGAAATACAGAATTTTGAAATACAGAATTTTGAGATACAGTATTTTGATCATATAGTATTTTGTACATACAGTATTTTGAAATACAGTATTTTGATATACAGTATTTTAAATACAGTATTTTGAGATACAGTATTTTAAATACAGTATTTTGATCCATACAGTATTTCGACCCCAACCCATTAAAAATGTCTATTTGCTTGCGATGTTTAAAATTCAATATCTTAAAAACAGGTCGACATTTTTTAATGAAATGCATTTGTAAATCATAAATTTATAAGCACTTAATAACTGCATAGAAAAAGTCTTTGTAAAAAAATTGAAAAATGTTATACATAACAAAATTAGTTCAAAAAAATCTGTTTTAACGATTTTCAAAAAAAATATTAAGTTAAATTATTTTTTGAAAATAATGTAGCTTTTTAATTTTTTAAGATACACTTTTATTGCAAGTTTATTTTTGAATCTTAAAACAAAGGTACTATTTTAAACACACTCTTTCAAAACGGCCCCTTCTTTAAATTGTCTATGGCTACGTTCAATTGAGTTAGAGAACTATTGATTTTTACATTCTGAAAGGGCTCTGTTAAGTAACAAATTGTATATTGTGTATTTATTTTGTGCCGTGCTTTAAGAAAATAGATATTGAAGAGTATTTTAGAGCCGAAATAAATAGACCGCAGAATTAGAAAAATTAAATTTAAAATCTGAAAAAAAGTTGAAAGAATTTATTTAGAGGTTGGAGGAACTATCCCATGAGTTCAATTACATTTTCTACACAATTTTCTTCTGTCAAAATTTAGCTCAGGTTTTAGCTGAAGTTTGAAGAAAAAGCATGAAACAAATTTTGGCTCAAGCTGCGTACTACCCTTAAACAAAAAACCAGATATGCAAACAAAAGAATTAATTTTTCGACAAAAATTTCTAAAATCGTGTTAATTTATGTTTCTACCGTATTTTCCAAAAGACCTCTTTGGGACAGCGGTCACTTTGACGAGGAATTTTTTTGTTTTAAATGTCAAAAATTTTGCAGTCACAGTTAAAAGTTTTTCTAAAAGTTTTATTTCTCGAAGATTTGATCACAATTGGCCACTAAGATCTTTTGATTTAAGGTCTTTTTACTTTTTTCTTTGGTGCCTCCTGAAAGATAATGTCAATGGTAATCTTAACAAAAACTAAAGGTCTTAGGATATCTTAGAATTTACGAAAACCGAATTTTCTTAAAATTTTAAATGGGACCGTAGGACCTGAAAAATGAAGTTCCAAAATAATATTATGGTCGTGAAAAACCTCTCAGTACTCTGTTTTTTTTAGAATTTTAGTGTTAAGTGTATTGCATTAGGCGTGTTTTTTTTTGTAAAAGTTATTCGTTGTAAAGTATGATTTTAAATGCATTATCAATACAACATAAAATGTAAAGTAGAATCATACTGTGAATGGATTTTTGTCATTTATTCAATTCTCGAATTCAATTTTGTTACTTTTGTTCTTAGATGTTGATTCGCTTTATAAATGAATTGTATCCCAATGAATGTGTTCATAAAAAAGTTAAAATTGCAATTTTCCATTGGACAAACAAATCAATCTTTTTGATCTTGTTTGGTCAGTTTTTATTTCTTAGATCACAGAGAACTACAATCCCAATATTTGATTTTTTAAGTTGGATTACTGAAGTTTTGAATAAAATCATTGAAAATAAATTTTCTTTGGAAGTAAATAGGAGTTGCTTTTTTAGGGCATATTTTTTACTTTTCACTCAGAAGTACTTACTTCTATTATTAAACATAAAATCAAAAAAAAATCATAGGCTGAATATGATAAAACAATTACAGGAAGTATTAGTTTGACTTAAGACCTTGAAAAATAGAGACTTCTTCGCAAAAACGCTGCACGAGAACCTTATTAATCTCCAGCCAACTCGGGTCAAGCTAGCTGTCTCCAGTTTCGCACGCCAAGTTGGTTGATGTCTTCACCCACCTACGTTCGCCACCTGAGTCGCAGTCTTCCTCTACTGCGCCGTCCCTCGGGATTGGATTCGAAGACCTTCCAGGCTGGAGCGTTGATGTCTATTCGCTCTAAGTCGTTGGACTTTAATTCTGTTAACCAGGTCAGTGTCGCTGTATAGCCCGTACAGTTCGTCGTTATATCTTCTCCTCCATTCTACATCTATGCATACGGGACCAAAAATCACCCGAACAATTTTTCTCTCGAAGCATCCTAAGACGCTCTCATCTTTCTTTGACAGGGTTCAGGCCTTAGCGCCATAAACGAGAACCGGGATGGTGAGTGTCTTATAGATGGTGATTTTAGATGCTCGAGAGAGGATTTTACTATTCAATCGCCTTTTAAATCCAAACAAGCAGCGATTTGCAAGAGTTATTCTTCGTTTGATTTCAACGCTGCGCTGGTGTCGTTGCCTGAGTTTATAGCGGTGCCTAGGTGGACAAAGTCCTCAACTACCTCAAAGTTATAGCTGTCCATGGTGACGTTTTGTCCAAGACGTTGTTGTTCAATGTCCTTTTTTGATGAAAGCATATACTTGGTCTTGCCCTTATTGACTACTAAACCCATCTTCTCCGCTTCCGTCGCAATGCTCAAAAACTCTCCACTAACATCACAGTTTGATCTTCCAATTATGTCAATATCATCTGCATATTCGAGTAATTGTATGGACCTTTGGAAGATTGTGCCTCTAAAGTTGACGGTTGAGTTTTGCACAATTCTTTCCAGAATGATGTTGAAGAAGTCGCATGACAGTAAATCGCTTTGTCTAAAACCTTTTTTGACATCAAATGCATCGGTGAGATCTTTTCCGACCTCGTTTGTCCTTTATATTTGAGCGATTATCATTTTAAAAGACCATCTTTCTCAGTTGAAACTATGGTATCACCATAAACAAGAATTGATGTTATTGATTCTTTGTCACCAGAAAATGAATATTTAAGTTCCAAATGAGGTTGCATTTCTTTCTCTTCTTTTTCTTCAACAATGAATGAATTCAAACAACTGAATTGGAATTTGTCCAAATTCTGATATTTGCACTTCCAAAGCGTGACGGTGTATAGGATATAAAAACAATTTTTGTGATCTCGATTAATTTTGTAATTTTTCTGAAATAAATAAATCCCCAAAAAGCTTATTTTTCGGTCTCTATTTGGTGGCCAAACCTATTAAAAGTTTAAGTAGAAAATATCTAATTCTCATACCATTAATATATACATTAAAAGTAGCTTGAAGTTCAAAATCCTTCGGTTATACACAAATCCATTTGTATTCAAAATTATTTATTTATACTTTGTTCATACTTTAAAAAATTCTCATAGCTCTGGCATCACTATTAATTGCCATTTTTTTTATTCTCAAAGAGAAGAGAAATTCCTACTTAACATTTTCTTTCTCTTCAAACTAAAATGTTGCCATTTTCTTAAATTATACACCTGCTGCTCTTTTGCATCATTTTACGCGCATGTCTCTATTTTATATATTCACCATACTCTCCTGAATTGTTGTTTTTTGTGTTTTTTTTTTATTAAAATCAGCCGACAATCAAAACATCTGGTATTTGTTTAAAGTAAGATACAAAACTTCAACAAAACTAACAACACTACAGAGTAGGTTTATAGATAAGTCTACAATTTAAAAGGTTATAATGTGTTCTTCCTCTACCGGATTAGCCGCTCCTCAGCTCGTAAACTTGTAAAACAAGAAAAATTGTTGAAAGTCGGAAAATATAGACATTCGCATTTTCTTTGTAGGTTTTCTCTTAAGTAGAATCAAGTAGAAAAGAAAAATAACAAGAAAATCGTGGCACAAAGCTAAAAGCAAGACCTATACTATCTATATTTATTAAGACCTTGAGAGCGCGCAGAAATTTCAATTTCCACCAACAAACTGTGAGAGTAAAATAGAAGCAACAGAAAACTCCACCACGAGTTAAACTCTATATACCAAACAGCTTCAACATCATCAGCAGCAGCAGCAGCCAAGAGCCAACATCAACCAACAGCTCCATCGGAATCATCAGGAGCACCCAAACAGATTGAATCTTGCTGTTAACAGGGAGTGGCATAAAAGCACCATAACGTGAAGACATCTAACACGGTGATGACACTCTAGAGTCTCGCTTCTTCTCTATTAAAACAAAAATTATAATATATTTAATAAAAAAAAAACCCAAGACCATTGTTAAACAACGAAATTTAATTTTAAAAAAATAATAAAAACCTCATAAAAACCGGAAGCGTTTTTTTTTAGAGAAGCGAGAAGTCTCTATTCGATTCCTAATTCTTCGAAAACAGTGTGTTAACAGTTAAATCTCAAAACAATACGTTTCCGTTTATGACAAGCGAAATATTCTTGTCCGTGGTCGGAGATTTAAATTGATTATTCTCCAAAATATTTGTTTAATTTATGCAAAATTAAATTTCCAAAAAATAAAAAATACTCCTTGTGCTGTAGAAAAATAAAAATAGCCTGCTTCTTGCTTTTGAAATACAAAAAAATCTTAATGGTGCTTAGTATAAAATTTTCAAAATAAATAATAAAAATACACAATTTAGATAAAATATAAATTTTCTTTTTTGCTTGATTTTTATGGTGTTTATAAACGAATAATTGTTCGAAAGAGATATACAACAAAAATAGGTAATAACAATTTTTAAACGTCGTGCTTTTTTCTCCATAAAATAATATATAAACAAATAAAATAAACAATTCAAATTATAGAAACTGTTGTTTACGTGCTTCTAAATAATATAGAAAAATAAAGATAGATATAACATAAAATTGTTTATAAACTTTTCTGTGTCAAACAAAAACTTAATTTGACACATAATTGAATTGAATTGTATTGAATTGAATTGAATTGAATTGTATTGTATTGAATTGAATTGAATGTAAATTCCACCGGCAGTGATTTGAAAAATTCTACAAAACAAAATATAAAAAATTGTCCTTAAACTATCGTTCCTTCAGTAAATAATAATATTCATTATAAAATACTGTCAAATAAAATAAAACTATCTTCGAATCCTTCTTTAAACATAAAATTAATCATTTTTCTTACTAAATGCTTTAAAATCTCTTCGTCATTAATTGCCCTCCCAAAAAATTTCAAAATTTATCAAAATAAGTGAATCTTGTAAAAAAGTGATTTCGAATTTTATACTCTATACACAAATTTGTATTGTTAAAAAATTAAAAGTACTAAAAATTCGTCCTCTTGACCTTAACATTGAATTAAGTCCTTGTTGAATTCCTTAAACTGTCAATATTCAAACGTAAATCCATTACTCTGAAAGCCTAATTTGGTGCCCCCCTGAAAAAAAAACAAATACAAAGAAGAATCTGATTGTCCTAAAATTAAAATTTTGACTAAAATTCTGAAAAATTAGAAACAAAAATTTTCAGCTGATAAATTAGTCAACCCTCCAATATCTAATTTCCACAAGTTTCTCAAAGTAAAAATCATATAAAATAAAAGTCTCTACTAACTAACATTAAAGTAAAACTTTAAATTAAATTAAGCTAAAAGTAAAAACTAGTAAAAATTAGTAGTTGCTAAAAATAAATTAGTTAATTAGTTAAATCAAAACTAGATCTTGACGGCTTCGCACAACAATAATACAAAATAATAACCACATCTCTCTAAAAACAAAAAGTCGAAAAAGTAATTAACTTCAAAACCTCGTTTGGATTAAAAACTTACAAAAATAACTCACAACCGGTACTTAAAAAAAATTTATATAAAAAACAAAATCAAGGAAAAAAAAAGCTCCCTTAAACATTTTCCTAAGCCAGTTTATCGGAATACCTTTAAAACGGAATCTTTAAACTTCAACGGCTACAGCCTGATTGCAACACCGAATACAACTCCCTGTGTTTATTGCATTGTGCCTGTTTTGGTAATAAAAACAACAAAATTAAATGATTTACACTTAAAATGTTATTTTATTATTATTATTATTTTTTCTGTTTTACAAGATTTATAACAGAATTGTTTTTATAGTCTTAGTAAATTGAAAAGTATCTATAAGATACATACTTAAACTTTTGATAATTTAAATATAGAATTACATGACGATGAATCGTCTTTTTTTTTTTTTTTTTGATTTTTGTTCGATGTGACCTTTTGCCTTTTCTCTTTTTGAGCTCTGTTTGAGTGAATGTTTATTATTCTTTAGATTTTATGTATTTTATTTATATAGAAGTACATAGATACACAATGATCAAATAGATGTTTTTGTGCAAAGTAAGAAAAGCCTTTGGGGATTTTTGGTTATTATTATTTGTAAGAAGTATAAGTATCTATAGAGGTTTCTTCTATATTCGACTTCAATTAGACGGGTAATTTTAATTTATTATCGTATTTGATATTTTGTCTTGGAGGAGATTTTCTTTAGAATTTATATTTAAATTTTGTAATTGTATTTGAGATATATTTTAATTTGAAATATTTCACGAAATGAGAGTTTTTGAATTAAACAAATAAATTTTAATTTAAATTTGTGACATTTTCGGTTCTACCGGCGAAATGTCAATATATGAACTTTAGCCTTTATTTTTTTATCAGGGAATGAGAACCACCCCTTTTCTACAAAAATAAATGTATTGTCCGAGAATTCTGTATTGTAATATTTTAGTTTTGAATTTTTACAATTTTTTTTTATAGGATTTTGGAAACAAATTAAGTGTCTCTACTTAACCAATTTCAATAAAAAAAATTGAAAATATATTTGACTGAATTCAAAAGTATTTTTTCTGAATATCTAGTTGTTAAATAGTTTCGAGTTTTAATTTTGATTGTCTGAAATTTGATTTAAATTAAAAATACACTATAATAATAACTAAAATTATTAAAATAGTTTTCAATGAACAGCTGATTTTTGATTTTTGATTAAGGAACAAAATCGTTCCATTTGCTTTCTATTCCCATCAATATTATCAACTGTAATCTCAAATGCTTGATTTCAATCAAGAAATTTTTATTTCCATCATAGAAATTTAAAGATGTAATCGTTATAACCGAATTGTCAAAAAAGTTCCAATTATTGTTTTCAATGATAAAAAACCAATGGTAGCTATAATTAGCTTTCCTTTAGAACTACTTTTGCAATAAAGTCAATAATATGGCTGTTAGAATAGGTTTAGTGGGCTTACAGGTATTTCTTGCTAAATAGATGCAATATACAAGTAAGTTGTTGTGCATAAACCGATTTGGCATCAAATTTGCCCCAAAATTAAGAGAACATTTTTTCAATTTAATAAAATGAAAAAAAGTGCGTATACGCCATAGTGTATCCTTGTTAGTTTACATACGTTTTATTAGACAATATTCCTGTAGTATATGTAATGACGGCATAGTTCCTTATATATTTTTTAACATCATTGTGATGCAAATTAAAATGAACTCTAACTGCATACTTAGCAGTGTCATAAGTCGAGTTCAAGTGAAATAATGAATATGAGCATTTAGCTTCAATTGTTTCAGGGGAAGAATACATATGCAATGCAGTTTGTATTATTTTCTCTTAAAACAATTTAAACGTATAAATTTGAAAACCTTTCAAATTTCGCACTTCCGAATTACCGAATTACGCTTTTAAAAGCAAACTTATAACCTTTTAATTTGTGTAAAGTTTCCATTAAAATACAAAATTGAAATGTTTTATGTACAGGAAATTCGTGGATATGCAATTTTAAAATACAAGTTAAAATTAGGAAGGAAGCTAAGAGTTGTTAGTGAATTGCTATTTATTTGGCAACTTTATCACGTTTGAGAAGGTTCAATATTTTTGAAACGATGTCAATATTTTTTTCATAGACTTTTGATCCTTTTTCATACAAAAAATTTAACACATATTCAAATTTCATTAATTTGAAATTATATTAAAAGTTCTTTTGATACTATTTTACCTGATCCACTCAAAGAGAATACAATGCTTCAATGTTGGCTTTCAGTTAGTCAATCGAGGTTAACATAGTCATACAAAAAACCAGTATCGAGGCTTTAAATCGCATGATCTAGGCGGCCAATTGAAAAGAAATCAACTGTTCACCGAACTCGCCTCTTAAGTGCTTCATTGTAACGCGTGCTATGTGGCATGTGGCACTGTCTTATTGAAACGACTAGTGAAGCTCTTTTATTTTGCACAAAAATTGTTCGTTACCATCGCATGATAGAGCTCAACGATCCGTTTGCGATCCGTTTCGATTTGTATCATCTTTGAAGAATTAGGGCCCAATGATTCCTCAAACCCATAATACCCACCAAACAGTTATTTTTCTGGATGCATTGGTAGCTATTGCAATGCTTCAGAGTGTTTTTCACTTCAAATACGGCAGTTTTGCTGAATACGTATCCTTTCTTACTGAATACAAATTTTCAATATAAAAGTGATTCTCCGGAGAAGTTTTGAAGAGTTGTGGTAGGTCGTTCGGATTTAATTCTTGCCTGTATTTTGAAAGGCTTTAAACCTAAATTATTCCGCAAAATATTCCTCGTAGTGAAGTAGCAGCCCAACTGTTGCAAACGGCGGCACCGAATCGATAATCCACGGTCATCACTAACAATGGCCGATACAGCCGCAATATTTTCCTCAGTTTGCGCTCTACGTAAGTGTGTTGTACATTTAATATCCAAGAATGTAAGTTTGATGTGAAATTTATACACAATTGCCCGAATAGACGCTTCAGTTGGTCGATTAAATTGACCACAAAATGGAAAAAATTCACGATGAACTTCAATCATTTGCTAGCGTTGATCCTTTGTAAAATAATTCAAGGTTAAATTATTAACTAAACTGAAGATTTTTGACAGTGACTGTTGCCAAAAAGAAAAGAGCAAAATATTTATCCATTCAATCAATTTTACTTGTGCCAAAATTAAGAGAAGATCTGTTCAATTCAATCAAATAAAAAAAGTGCGTATACGCCTTAGTGTACCCCATATCATTTTATTGTCGTTTTGTATGACAACATAAATGTAGTTTTCAAATTAAATGTATAGTAACTACCCCCTTGCGTATTTTTTTAAGTTATATATTTTGTGAATTTTTTAACATTCTATATATTAATCCAATTCAACGTGAAATCTATTTACTTAGTCGAAAGTTGGTCTCAGTCTAAGTAATGATCGAGAGTATTAGGTTGAATTGCTTGAGGTAAAGTGTGCATCTGTGTATTTCTCTTGATTTGTAGTATTTTCAATTGCAAACAAAATATTTATTTTAAATTGTCGAAATGTTACTTCCCATGAATTTACAGTTTGAATTTATGAGTTTGAAGACCCTTTTAATTTCGTACTTAATTCAAGTTTAAATATGCATAAGTTGTTTTATTGTGTAAATCGTGGTTTATTATAACCTTTAACTTTTTCAAAGTTGCCATACATAACTTAAATTAAAAATGCTTTATGCACCGAAGTTCAATAAACTTTTCAAATTTATGTGCCAATTTAAAATTAAGACAAGAATGTTTGCACTTGACCTAAGAATTGTTTTTGAATTGCTTGTTTTTTGGCAACCTTATAACGATGGAGACAGTTCAATATTTTTGAAACGATGTCAATAATTTGATAGACTCTAAACAAAGTAGGTCTCTAAGAATAAGAGAGATAAAATTAACTTCGGATACACTATTCAGGTTAACTGATATACAGCTGTGACTAATTAGAAACAAAAATTGAATTCACTTTTAAAGCAGTATCTGTATTTATTTTTTTTTTTGTGAAAAAATAATTTTTTTTTTTCAAAATATATTTTTTAAACTTAAAACAATGTTTCCCAAACATAACAATTATTTCATATGGAGTTTTTGCGAAAAAAACAGCTTTTATTGGTGTACAGCTAATTAGAAACAAAGAGAGAAATAGTAACTTATTATAAAATTTATAACTTTATAATATCATTTACCTTACATTTATCTTTAATACCTTGTTGCGAAGCCTTTTTGCTTCAAAACTTCCCGACATCTTCGTTCTATTGATGAAATAAGCCGTCTGCACCGCTCTACGGGTATAGCCTTCCAAGCAGCTTCGATATTCGTAAAAAGAACATCATTGTTGGTGTTATTTTTGAGAGCAACAGCTTTTTTAACATCGGCCCAAAAATGCTCTATCGGATTTAGGTCTGCACTTGATGATGCCCATTCCAGAACTGTTATCGATTGGTCCCTAAAGAACTGTTTCGTAATTCCAGCAGTGTGCTTGGGGTCGTTGTCTTGCTGAAACTTCCATATCACTTTCATGTTTTCATCGGCCAAATCCAATAATCGTTCCTTAAGAATGTCAATGTATTTAACGGCTGTCAGCGTTCCATCGATTCGATGGATTGTGCCAACTCTACACCACGAGAAACAACCCCAAACGTTAAGCGAGCTGGCAAAACATATTTAGGGTATAACGCTGTTCCTTTTGGCCTTCGGACATATCGTGCACCATCTTGGCCCATCCTATTTTTTTTAGTTTCGTCACTCCACACTATGTACTTCCATTCGTTTGTTGCCCAGTTGGCGTGTGATCTTGCGAACTCTATTCTTTGTCTACGTTGCCTTGCGGTTACTAATGGTTCCTTTCGAGAAACACGACCATGTAACCCAACTTCCACCAATCTTCTTCTGATTGTGCGTGGGTCTATCGGGACATCGAATGCAACCAAAGTTGGTGTTGTATCTCTGTCGAGCTTATTTTTGGGTCTTTTTTGGCCAGCCTACTAATTGCTCGATCCATTTGGCAGCTTGTCTTACGGGCCCGTTTTTTACGAGGTACATTTACAGCAGTCCCGAAGTTTTGAAAATGCTTAATTGCATTGAAAACTTTCTTTACAGAACAGTTTATTTGAGATGCAATTGCTTTATAGGATATTTTAAGCTTCCAAAGCTCAAAAATCGCTTTCCTTAGGATCACAACTCTTTAATTTTCCCATTACAATTACCCGCAAAATTTAAAAATTATTCTTTCAAAACGTTTGCAGACAGTTCAGAATTTTCTACTTACCAATGCAAAATAAAAAGATTATTTTTATTTCACCCTAATAAAATCTAATTAAACTGTTTCTAATCAGTTGACCAGTTGAAACGAACACTTTTTTCACTCCACCTTGATTTTGTTGTGTACTGTGCAAAGACTTATGCACAAATGATGCTTTTTCAAACAATTATCTAATAACGCTTGCATTACACCGTTTAGGATACCGCTATTCTAGTCACACATGACAAAGTGAATGTGGAAATGAGAAGCAAGTATAATGTTTCTAATTAGTTGTCCACAGCTGTATATGACAAAATTTCAAGAATTTGAATCTTAAATTTATATTATCTTTCCAGCTTAATATAATTTAAAAAATTGATATTATTAATACGAAGAAACGAACGTTTCACACTTTTGAAATCACTCATTTCGCAGTTGGCATTTTAAAAGGTATTTTAAGGTGGAAGTTCATCTCTTAAAATTTAATGTCTGGATTTGTTTTTAATGTTTGCTTGTAGTCGAATGATCGATTTGCTATGCAGGATCAATTTAAACCTTCATGTCTTTGACCTTAAATCATATTTCTTTTAAACTTCACCAATTCTATTTTCTTTACCAGAATTGTCAAAATAATGAAGTATAAAGTCATTTACGTAAAACTTAAGTACAATAGGAGTTGCAACTTTTAGTAAAAAATGTCATAAGCACTAAACTACCAAGATTGATATTTTTCGAAATATTAGTCGGTAAAGTCTACAATTTTTTTTTTTTTAAATTTGATTCGAAATTTATGCAAATATCTCAAAAAATATCAATGTTGGTGCTTATGAATTTTTTGTAAACTAAGTTTCCTATAAAATTGTTCCTGACTTTGCCTTTTTTTTTGAATCTTGTCATTTAGGCGATATTACTAGAACAAAAGCAAACATATTATAAAAAACTGGATTTAGTGACCCGTACTACTTTGTTGGCAAGAGTTAGGGATAAACCGCAGTGAACACATTTCTAGAGCCTTAAATGGTACTTTAAAATGGCACTAATACACATTTAAAGACAAAAGTTCCAAGTTTACGTGTATTTCTGTTGAACATTTTAAAATACTGTGGCGAGTACTAAATATTTACATTACGAGGCGAATACTCAGGGAATTGTTTTTTTTTGGACAATTCCAACAAATTTTCAGCTTAAACTTAAATTTGAACTCTTTAAATCCTAAGTACTTCGCTTCGTATTTAATTACATAAGTTCTTCAAATCCTCAAGTACTTGAAACTCTTTTTTGAGATAATTATTAAAGCACAAAATTTAAGTACTGTAAGATATTGTACCTTTTTAAGTACAAGTCCAATAAACAGCAATAGTAGTTCATAAATTCAAGTTCCAAAGATTTGTTCAGGTACTTGTACTCAAGTATTAACTCTACACTCTGAAAAAAGAATCAACCTCTGTGAGTAAGAATACTACAAAATTGCAGTATTTTCCTATCATTTTCCTGTTCCTCCTACAATCCGCACAATATATTAAAACTCAAAAAGTAATTAAAAACGCAGAAAACATAACATTAGCATAGTTTCATACTTACTCCTTTTTTACTTGCGACATATAGGAACTATATGGCAAGTTTTGCATTCGTGCAGAATTTTGTCTGTCTGTCCACGCTCCTACAGCCTAAACCATTGGGTCGATTGAGTTCAAACTTGGAAGTTAAGGTTTTGAGCAGATTCGCGTTAGGCGTTTTTTTCATTTTTTTTTTAAGATCAAAACTAACAGTGGCCCCCATACAATTTTTTTGGTCAAAAAACGATAATTCGAATTTTCTCAAAAACAAACCGATAGATTTTTTTTTTATTTTCTCTAAAATTTTATTTTTTAACTTGGCTTCTTTTAATAAGAAAAAAATATTTTTGTATTGCTCAGGAAAGGTACCGCTCATAGAACCGTTTTTTTGTTTTTTAATTTTCTCAGCAACTTATGAACCGATTTCAACAATTTTTTTTTTGAATGAGCTCTTATATTGCCTTAACAATATTTGATTATCAAAAGTGCAATTTTTTATTGTTTGGATTTTTAAAAAAATATTGAATTTTTTTTTTTCAAAATTCTATATCTCAAAAACGGGCCAACATTTTTTTACAAAATTCAAATGAAGAGCGTATATTTACAATCACTAAACAACTGCATACCAAAAATATTTTTAGAACAAAATTGAAAAATTTTATATATAAAAAATTAATTTAAAAAAAAACCGCTCTAACGATTTTCGAAAAAAAAATTTGAAAAATCAAGGACTTTTTTATTTATAAAATGGCATTTAAATTTTTGAAGACAAACTTATTTTTCAGGTAAAATTTTGAATCTTAAATTAATTTTTTTTTAAATTATTTTAACTGTATTGAATGTAACCCCCTCCCAAAAAAATTGAAAAATGGAGGTTTTTTCGACAAATCAAATGGCATTTATATCTTTGAAGACAAACTTATTTTACAGGTATATTTTTAAATCTTATACATAGATACTTTTTTAAACAGACTCTTTGAATACAGGAGCAAGTTCGTGCGACCCAGTCGTGCATTTTATTTTTTGTAACAACCATCTGTCTTTCAAAAAAGAACGAAATACAAAAAAAGGAACAATAATTAAGAACCCCTGAAATAACATTTCAACTCTATTCCGCAATAATTATTTTTAAGTTTCCCCCGAAATACCTTCCAAAAGTCTCAAAAAAAAAAAACAACAAAAAAAAAACAACAACACAACAGAAATCTCCAAAAAACAGGCAGTCACATTGCAAGTAATTAATTTTAATTTCCGCCTTACAAGGATAACAATTAGAAAATCAAAAATGAAAAAAAAAGAAATTAAAATGAAAATACTCAAAAATGTTTGTCGTAGTCGTCGTCGTAGTCGTAGTCGTAGTGGTAGTCATCGTTGTTGTTCTTCCTTCTTCTGCTCTCTAATTACTTCTTAGACATCTTTCCAAAGAAGTGCGAAAAAAACGTGTTCATTCCTCATGGCCCAACTTTGGATTCTTCCGTACCAATCTACCAAAAGAACGAACGAAAGAACGATGGGACGGAGTTGGTACCATCATCAACCCAACCTGCCATGATTTCAAGTTCCAAGTCTCCCATATCCCAACAACAAACCAACTAACCCAACCAACCCAACAAACCAACCGACCGACCGAACGTTTTAGCCATCACCGTCAAGAAAAAGCAAATGAAATTATTATGGTAGTAATTCTGAGATCCTAGAAAAGCAAGTTCCACAATAATGGCATAAATACTTACTCTGCTCTATACAGAAACGTAACAACAAATTTTGTAGCAGAACCAGCAACATTTTTCTTTGGAAGTCACAGTTTAAAAACAGCAACAGAAACAAAATAAAAAGAAATATATCTACTACTCGTATCTCTCGAATTCGTAGAGAATTTTAACCGTTATATAACGTTATTATTACGTTTTGTGTTTTTGTATCACCTTATAGCATACATACTGTTATTTATACGAATATACATGCGTTTGGTTGTCTTATAGTGTTTTTTTTTTTGTTGGCTTCTTGTGTTATTATATTCGTTTCTCATATTCTTCTTGTTCTTCTTTATCTTCGCAGTTTGAAATTCGTAGTCCTCTTGCCTGTCCTGCCTGACAGACAGACAGACAGACAGAAAGATATTTCTCGGTTTTCGTTAATTGCTCGTTGAAACCGTTTATTGCATTTTTAATTTATACCCTTTTTAATATTTCTTTTTTGGTAGGTTTAATAACTTAATTTCATGGCTTATGAGTTGCTGGCAACATTTAAAAATTTTTAATTGATTTGTTTATTTCTTATTGTTGTAAGTTTTGTACTTTTCATACAACATATGAGAAGGGGGAGAGGGGGAAATGAAAGGTTTAAAATATTAAACATCTTGAGTAAATAGGTTATTCTGGATATTCATCTTCATATTCATATTAATATGAGATTCTTTCATTAAGAGGATTAAATTAAAATAACAAAAAAAAAACACCCTTTACTATGTTCATGTGGTTTTTTTAAGTACGCTGGATTAAAATTAAAACATGAGTTCATATTTAAAGGTTCAGTGGAGATGTTTAACTCAGAAACTATCGAAGCCAGATAATTGGAAGTGGGAATTAAGGTTAAGGACTGAAAAGCAAAATTTTTGTAAAAATGTAACAATAGCTGAGATTTGTTCGTTAATAAATTATTAAATTAACTAGCTGTTACCTTCGGCCTTCAATATATCACATAGAGACATTCCAGGGGCAAGTACATATACATGAGTTACTTGATAAGCTTTCCACAACCAAAAGAAACAAACAGGAACCAAAACTAAAGCTGTCTATTGTTAAAGTAATGAAGCACAACTTTTCTAGGTTCATACTGGGGGCACTTTTAGTGTTTGCCCTTGCGACTTAGTAACTGTCGAAAAGAAACTAGCTTATTGGTGAATTGAAGCCTTTCGAATTGGAGTGGTAAATCTGTAGGAATATTTGAGATTTAGCTCAAGTTGTGTGAAACGAAGTCCCTTACATAATCGAGGGACATCTTAATTTAGTATAAGCATTTCTCGAACGTCAAATTTCAATTGCAGCTTATGTGAGTGTACACCGGATAGCTTAAGTGAGTTACAAAACTCTACAGGGTATATGAAGGGCTCTGTTCTGAGTCCATGATAGTGCCTATTTACAAATACTTCCTCATATCCTTTGCTACTTTATCCAATATGTTCGAATTTATTTTCGAAACAGCATTGTTTCTTGGTGCTAGAATCGCTATTTGACAGAGAAATTGATGGTCATGTATGTTATTTTGTAAATCAATATAAAAACTTGCAATAAGTTCAGAATTACTATGACTTAATTACAAAATTCTTCCGTTAGTATCGCAAAGCCATCGGCATCGGCTTTTAATCGCCCATCACCTATTTTTAATAGTGTTTCAGCATAGTTTCGTGCGTTGATATCATTATGAGAAACTCCCAATGGCAGGCAACGATGATACGTACAAAAGCATTCAGCACCTTACGACATGCTAGTGTTCTAAAAAAAAGAATATATTGAATATATAATTATAAGTGTTAACGGCGGATCTGCTGAAAGATGCTGGGAATGAGATATTTGACCGTGGTAAAAATTAGTTTAAAACACTCTTCAGCCTCGTAACTACCTCCACAGAAAAAATCACTACATAATATAGCTCCGTTGCGAAATAAAGGGCGGATAAACAAACAACCAAACAAACAACCAAACAAACAACCAAACAAACACACAAACAAACAAACAGACAAACAGACAAACAGACAAACAGACAAACAAACAAACAAACAAACAAACAACCAAACAAGCACACAAACCTGTGTTGGGCAAAATTTAATTGCAAAGTACAATTAAAAATAACAATTAATCAATTGTTAATTGTTCTTGCAAATAAATTTGATTATAATATAAGAAGGAGGAGTAGCTACAGTCTGCGAGGTGATACCAGAAAGACAAGGACAGAAGAAACGTACGTGGCCTTAAGTTTGAACGAGAGCGTGGCAAGTGGCAACAAAAGGGTCATTATTTGAGAGTGTACAGTGAAATATGATAATTAATTGTTAGTTTTAATTGCTTCTTACAACAATTAAAAATATTAATTGCAATATTTTAATTGTGTCTCGCAATTAACATGCGTTAATTTAAATAAATTAATTGTAATATGCAATTAACAGATTAATTGCAATTAAAATTAATTGCAATTAAATTAATTGCAATTAATTTTTCAATCAATTACTAAGACAAACAAACAAACAGACAAACAGACAAACAGACAAACAAACAAACAAACAAACAAACAAACAAACAAACAAACAAACAAACAAACAAACAAACAAACAAACAAACAAACTGACTTTCCATTTATAAAATTACTATACGAGATACGTAGATATTCAATACGAGAAATTATGACAGAGATAAAATTAGAGTTACTTTAATCCTGTTTTTGGAATTGCTGTGACTCTTTGATTTTTTGACCCAATTTATGTCAACTAGACATAAAATCACAGAAAAGTAAAAGAACATTACTAATTTGTTGATTAAAAACATGTCGTAAAATAAAAATATTTTGACAACTCTGTCAAGGAAATTCAAGGGATATTGTCATAAAATGCGAATCGAATTTTCCAAATGTTTGAAATCACCTTTTTTCTCAGGTCACATTTTATTATTTGGGAAAAGAGATGTTACTTTATTTCAATGTTCAAGTTCAACTTTCTAAATATTATCACATCTTGGGTTTCTGAAACGTTCGCTTTAGTCTAAATTTAATGAGTGTTAAAAACGTAAGTGAAAGTTTCACGTTCAATTTTAGTACAGTTTCTTTGTAATTGAAATTGAACATTTTAAAAACCAGTAACGTAAATTTCACTTCTACTTGAATTCCACCTTCTTAATTACTAAAGGACATCGTTTCCTTTTAAATAGTTAAGTACTTTAATTCCTCAAGAAGTGTATAAGGAGCAAGGAATAAATTGATTGATGTAGTTTGGGACTTTAAAGAGTGGGAATTTAATTTTAATTTAAGTGTCACGGTGGAATAGCAAGGAATGAAATGTGTAGATATTTTATTTGACAGTGAATAAGTTCTGTTTGTTAATCAATTTATTAAAGAAATATTCCATACGATCTTTAGATTTGCTTTAATATTTTGAATTTCTATTAGTTTCTTTGGTTTTTGGCCTCAAGTTTTGTCAATTTGATTTATTTTTATATGAACTTCAGAGTACTTTGGACAGAAAGCACAGAAATTCACAGTAAAGAAACAGGCCTAGTTTATTGATTACACACCTGATAACAAACTTAAAGTTTCTGTCGAAAATAATTTGACAACTTTGTAAAGGAAATTTAGAGGCAAGTGTCGAGTTCACAATTGTTCCAAGAACTGAAGGGTATTTTGGGTAAATTTTACGATTACTTATAATTTTGGGACGCTTGAACCATTCCACTATAATTTTTTTGTCACAAACATACCTAAATCATGTGTGTATTTGATTGATTATGTTGACAGGCAATAAAGTTAAGGTCAATTGTTAAAAATACTTTTTCTTTTTCTTTTTTGAATTAAAAGTGATGTCGGGTGACAAGTTTAAAAAGTGTTTCCATTAATCATTCAGAAAATGGTGTGTTAACATTTTCATTATAAAAAATTTCATTAAAATAAGGGTACAAAAGTGTTGTTTTAGAAAAAGGAAATATAGGAATGTACTTGGAACAGGTGTAAACAAAGACCATAAGTTCCAAGAATTAATAAGAATGCCTTTAAAAATAAGATACAAAACAGGACCGAAGTGTATAATTTTAGACTGTATGTTTTATGTGAGTTGATTTATTGACCAATTTGTGTACTTATTTTGATTATTGGAATTATAGTTTTCCGTCGGCTTTTTGGTCACTATAGTTTTAGCAATGAAACAATTACGTTACATTAACTTTCCCAACGTTTCGGCAGCAACCCCTGCCGAAACGTTGGGAAAGTTAATGTAACGTAATTGTTTCATTGCTAAAACTATAGTGACCAAAAAGCCGACGGAAAACTATAATTCCAATAATCAAAATATGTATGTTTTATGGTTATTTTGGCAATGGAAGAAATCCAACTCCACACGTATGACATGCTTAAGACAAACAAGTGACGTGTTTCATAGTTTACACTTTTGCCAATAAGTGACATATGGCGTTGAAAGAGCTTTAATTACATGTAGTTTTTCATTTCCTCACGTTAAGGCATACAAAATGGGGAATATACCGGTCCACTTAGAAAACTTAGTGTGTTTTATAAAAATCAAGTCATTAGTTTTATAAAAATCGGGCGTCAATATCGCCCTCACTTAAAGGAAGAACAACTGTCCAAAATACTTTAAAGTTCAAAAGAAATGTAGGCGTGTTTTATTGGTAACCTATAGCTAGCTCAGTAACCCTATAATCACTCATATAACTGACTTCTAATTTAATTTTTAAAGCTAATATCAGTTACAATTTTTACAATACCTGTATTGCTTCAAATGTCACTTATCGAAATTATTTTCAGGGATGTGTTCAGAAGTTTTGTTTATTTCTCGAATCGAACTTTTTATGGAAATATAGGTCGAAAGGTTCAGAGTTATACTCATTTTCCAATACGAGGTTTCAATTGTCCTAGACCGCTATTTAAGCAGCTGTAATGTTTTGACATTTGACAAGTAAAATATACGCCATTTAAAAAATGGAAAGATATAGCCTTTAAACATGTTTTAAAATTGTTTAAATTCACTGTAAAGGTGATAATTATGGAGCCACAGTTCTCTAAATTAAAGCACCTTCAAGTCGTCTTGAAGCAGTGAAAGTGGTAAACAAAATTGAGCTGTTGGAATAAGTTAGCGATGTGGAGAACCCAAACTGATTGCATTGCTTAAAAATAACTAAGAAAGCAGCTCCTTAGTTTTGACGAAAACACAGGTTTGTCATTTCCTCGGTGATTTTTTAATAAAGTTTATTAAAAAAGAGATATTTCACTGAAAGTTGCATAACGACATAGATCTAAAGGCTCAAGCCGGAAGAATACCAGTAACCTCGCATTTTTGCTGATTGGATTGTTGAAATCCTTAAAAATTTTACGAAATTTTCATCGAGAAATCATCTTCAGAAATAAGGCCAAAATTTAAAAAGCAGAATGTCGCATTTGAGTTTTAAAAAATTTCAAAATTATTGTTGAAAGCACTTAATCCGACTCAACGTGTAAACTTTCACATGTGGCAAAATGGCATTTGAATAAAACTTTGCATTTCTTATGTTTGTAAGAAGTGCTTAAAAATATGTATTTTGAAATGTATTTGTTTTTATTTATTTCTTAAAAATTGGTATTAAAATAACAAAAAAAGAATTTAAGGAACAGCGAAGCATAACAAGAAGCAAGTATCAACGAACACACTCTCAAGTCTGTTATCAGTTTATTTGTTCATCATCTATCTTTCTCCATCATTTCAAAGCTCTAGCTTAAATTAAATGATTTTAATGGCTACGAACTTATTTTCGTATGTTGTTGTTGCTTTCCGTCTTAAATTTTGAGGTACTGTGTATACACTTACCAAAAAAACACGCTTGAAAATTAATCAAATTAATATAAAAACAATTTAAGCAAATGTCATCCGAGTATCTACTAATATTTTTAGATCATTCTCTTAGAATTTCAACTATTTATCATTTATCCTACGCCTTGAAAAAGTTTTGAAGGAACTTTAGTAAAATCGGCTTCTTTTTTAAAAAAAGCTATTACCAAACGTTGTAGGTTCACATATCCTTTTATATTTGAAAGAAAGTCAAGTCATTGAACGATAAATAAATTCCAAAATTTACGATCCTTTAGATATATATTCTTCCTCAGTTAAGTTATAAACGATATATATTCCCAAAATAACAACACCAATCGCAAAATGATTTTCTTTTAAGAATACAACAATAATATATAATATTTCCTATGCAAGTCATGTACTCTTCAAAGACATATCAAAAATCGTTACAAAGTTTATAGCCACCTCAAAAAGTCGTCATCTCCTTAAGAAAGTATATACCTTTTACAATACGAGTTTTATAGGTACCTATATGCGCTTCCAAATGTCTCGAAGAAGCTCCCAAAACAATAGACCATCATAACAATAATAATCATCAAATGCAGAAGTGCCAAGATTATGAATCGTACATATTATTAGTATCCTTGGCCATCATTCACTCTTGTAAATGGATCAACTCAAACACTCTTTGCCTCCTCAGCTTTGCTCTGCAATGATTCTACTAGTATATCCATCCACGTCGTCGTTTTCGATGATGGAGGTACTACGAGACGACGACTGCCTCCTACCTATCTTTTGAGTATAATCCCGCATGTGGCACCATCCAGCGAACCATATCTCAAAATTTATTTGCTTGCGACATACATGGCATACAAAGTAGATGATTAAATGCGTTCTCTTCGTCCTTATATAGTCCTTATACTGTTGTACTCGTAGGTAGGTAAGGTATAGTCGTTCTCATCAGCCTGCCGCAAGCTGTGAGAAATCGAATAATAAATCCAAAGGACTGCAATGTCGAAAGAAAGTAAGACAAAAAATAAAAAAAAAAAACAGAAGAAGAACTGAAATAGTATTAAAGGAATGAGTCGTCGTCAGCTTTGGATTTGGATTCAACTTTGGATTTGGATTCAACTTTGGTTTCGGTTTCGGTTTCATCCTGCGGCCCGCTGTATGGTGTGGGGATGGTAGGTTTGGGGAAAAGGAATGACACCATCAGATCTACAAGGATCTTTTTTTCTGAGTTTCTGAGTTCTGAAACAAACAGACAGACATAGGCACGCAAAATGACAAGGCATGAATAAAATAATGGCTCGAGTCATTCATTTTCTACCTTGGATATCCTTCACACATCCATCCGCCATGTTTTATTTTTGTTAGAAAGCTGAAATGGGACACATGACATTCGGGGATAAGTAAAATCCTTTTTATTTTATTTTTTCTTGTTTTTGTTTTTCTGAAATAGAATGAATACGTGTATGAAAATAAAAAAATAAAAACAAACCCAAACTCACTAAACAATTTTAATTTAGTTGGACGACTACGACGACAGTCACCGACTCCAAAAAAGTACACAAACAACAAAAAAAAATGGTAAAGGTGCCAGAGAAGAACATGCATTAAGAGTATTCATGCATTTGAGAGGGTTATGTAGCGCTTGAATTGTTAGAGCACCCAGGTACATGGTATCGAGCAAAGAATATCATCTCTCTAAATCTAAACCTTCCTCCAGCGGATTCTTTCTAGCTCAGCCAGCGCCACCGCCATCCACCATCCACTATTACCATTACGACCATCATCGCCTTCACTATTCGCGTCATAGTCATCAACGTTACCTAATGGCGTTTCATTGTACCTATTCTTTCTTTCTCCTTTTTCGTTTTTTTTTTTCTTCTATTTTTTGTGCTTTGCTTTCTTCTAGTTCTGTTGAAGTTTTGTGTGTTTGCTTAAAGAGTATGTTATAGGTACAGTTATATTAATATAATGCCGGTGTATGGTATGGTGTTGGCTTTAACATCATTTCCATGATGAAATTCATATAAGTAAAAAAGAAAGGAAAGGGTGCCTTGAAAGTTGAAACTTGAAACACCATGCAATGTGTTTGGAAAATAATTTTAGGGTTGAACACTTTGTCTAAATGGTTTCATAGAAATTTTATAATGAGTTTAATATTTGCGTAGAAGCTTAGTTTTTCGAAAATTTTGTGTGTTGTTTGCTGTATGAAAAGAGATTTGAGTTTCTATTGCTAAGACTTTTGTGGGTACTATAGCTACATAATTCTTATGTTTTGAAATGAAAAGGCTCGGGAACATAATGGAATAGATTTGACATTGAAATTTACATTTTTGATAAGAATTTAAAATATTAGTTTGTTGATAATTGTCTTAATGGTTTGGGGATGGAAGTTTGTCTTGTCTCAAATTCTCAATCGTTTTCGATAGTGAGCCTAACCCTTAAGGGTGTTTATTATAGGTCTATACATTATTCCGTTTATCACTCATACATTCTCTTCTAAGTGCGACATAATTTTGCTTAGTCTCCACTGAAATATGAAATTTCAAGAGAAATTTCTCTATTTTGCCTTTTTCTTCTAGAATTGAAAAGGAATACATTTTTCTACAAATTTTGGTTTTAAGCCAAAAAATTATTAAAAAATGTTCTTCCTCAAGAACATTTTTGATAGATTAGAACAAATTATGTATCACTTCTGAAAAAAAAAGTGAATTTGACAGCTCAAGGGATATTGCCTTATTTTGCTTTTCAGAAGTGAATTCGCTTGTTTTTAAAGCTGCTCTAAAATTTGGTTATTGTTTATGGTTTGAAAATTGAGAAGTTGTGTGTTGCAAATTCTGCTGAGTAAGTTTTGACAATTCATCATGAATCTTTAAACGAAAAAATAGTTCTTCTAAATTGACGTACTTTTGAAAAAATAAATCTGTTTGCTTAGTTAACAAAGCACTTCTTCGGTTTTACGATGTTAAGTGATGAGGCTCATTTCTGTTTAAATACTCCGTCAGCAAAATTGTCGTAAATGAAAAGAAGACAATCTTCAAGCTATTAACGAATCACCAGTATATGAATTAATATTAAGAGTTTGGCTTACACGATGGTGGCATCATTGGTCTCCTTATTTATTTCTTCATGAGAAAGAAGATAACTGATAAATTAATCAGCTAAGCTTATACATCATCAAGTTCCAACAAGATTAACGATTAATTTATTGTAAATTTCAAAATTAATCCAACAAGATTAACGATTAATTTATTGTAAATTAATTCGGTGACAATTTTACTTTCAGAAGTGGTCTTGAAATTACCTACCAGATTTTTAAAATCTGCACGAGTCAACAAAAAAAATGAAAAACAAATGTCTTGGTTTGTAGTACGATTTTTCTATTTAGTATAATCTAAAATGTTCGAAAAATTTCAAAAATCCTTTGCTTGCTTTTGTTGTATTAATAGCAATCAGTAATACCTTTTTTCGAAGGCTAAGTAGAAAAATTTAATTATTTTGTAAGTGCCGTAGAGCAAGGACCAAAATTTACAGAAAAAAAAAAAAACTGTCAAGACAAAACGTTTGAGAAATTTAAACCTCTTTCCAAATTGTTCTTCAGGAAAAACGATATAAAGACACAAACAAATCTTTTTAAACAAAATATATCTACTTCAATTTTAAAACGAAATCGACCAATGAAACATTTCAAAAGTAGTATTTTGCAGTACCCGTGGCGTAATGGTTAGTGCGTTGGACTGTCAAGCCAGAGGTCTTGGGTTCGATCCCTGCCTGTGCCATCTAATGTATTTTTGACGGGTACTGCCTCTTGCGAGGAATTGACAAATTCTCCAAGAGTAATTCTTGTCATGAAAAGTGCTTTCTCAAATTAGCCGTTCGGATTCGGCTTAAAATTGTAGAGTGTAGGTCCCCTCCATTCCTGACAACATTATTCGCACACAGGAATGGTTGAGAGTTGTAAGTCACTAGGCCCTAGTTCTCAACAAACTGTTGCGCCACATAACTTATTTATTTTTTATTTTGCAGGGAATTAAATTTGCTTAAATATTTTTCCTCAAATTTTCCTCAGCATTTCGAAATCAATTCTGCTATTGACCTGTGTTATTTAAAGTTATCAAGCTTATCAATACAAATTTGTCTGAATCAAGTATTATGATGTGGAATTTTATTTCTTAAATATTTTGCCTTTATTTCATCACAGAAATAAAATATAAATGTCAAAATCTAGTTTTTGACAAGAATCTTTTCGAAGAGTTTGAAAATGACACTACAAAATGTAAGAACAAATTATTTTTTACTTCTAACAAACTGAACTGTTCATCTTCTTTGGCGCCTCAATACAAAATTGTTTATATCGCTTTTGGGAAGTGAATTAGTGCTTAAAACATAAATTGGTTTAAGGGATATAAAAAAAACGTCCATATTTAGCTTTATTCCATGATCTGTAAAATAAGTCAACTTAATGACGTTTTTTCACATAAGCAATGAAATATTTGGATACCGACTAGGCCAGCGGCGTTACTCTAATGCTTTATTTTCGAACAAATCTGGTTAACATAAAAAAAGTTTATAGTAAGCAAACTTTTAAAAGATATATACTATTGCCGATTATTTTTTTTAGAACTATTAAAGGCGAAAATTATTTTAGAAATTTTTTTACCGTTTTCCCAGTGTATGCAATGGAAGCTCTTAAAAGGGTGCTCCGCTTGTATTAGTCTTAGCGTGATGTTATATAGCCTATATCCTATAGCCACAATACATAGGCTATCTAAAACTAAAAGAATTTTTCAAATCGGACTTGTAGTTCGTGAGATTAGAGCGTTCAAACAAACAAACAAACAAAACAAACGAACAAGCAACTTTATAATATTAATAAAGATAAGAAATTGCATTGTTAATTTTTTTAAAAACAAATTTTGATATCACATCTAAGAAGCTTCTTGACGTCTCAATAAAAATTGTCTTATTTTCCACTTTAGAAGTGAATTATTGTCAAAAACAAGAAATTAGACCAAGGGAAATAACACTAACTTACCATTTTGGATTTTTTAATTCACCTGTAAAATGAGTACGTTTATTTTTTTAATTGTTTGTGCTTTCTTTTTCATCGGAAAAAAAAATGTATAAAATATATTTTTCACATGTGAAAAGTGAAATGAAGTTATCAATCTTTTTCGACAGCTCAAGAAAAATTGTCTCATTTTGCTTTGCTAAGCGAAATAAAACTAACTTTCCATATTTGGCTTTCGTCTGTGAAAAGACCGAAAGTTAAACCGTAGTTTTTTCATTTATTTCACATAAGTAATAAAATACTTTAGTCAAAATATTATTCTTACTGAAACAACAACATCACATAATTTTAGAAAAAAAAAATATATTTTGCTTGTTACAAAAACGAATTTCATAACCACTTTGACAACTAAAAGAAAATTACCTAATTTTGAATTCTGATCAAAACAAAATCACACCATCTTTCCATAGTTTGCTTTATTTCACGGACCATAAAATAAGAAAATTTGTTTGCCTTTATTTCACATCAGAAATAAAATATTTAATAGAAAATATTCTTTCCCGACGAAAATCTTTATGAAAAGGTGGAAAATAACATCATACAATCTTAAGAAAAGTGAACGTTATTAATTTTCTCTTACAGCTAAAGAAATTGACCTATTCGTATTTAAAAAAGTGTATTATTGTCAAAATTTGGTCACGTAAAATAATATCAACCGTAAATTGAGGCAATTTGTGACGTTTTTTATTGTTTTTTATAATGTTGTTTCTCAAAAGCTCTTTACCAAAATTACGCCACACAATTTTTAAAATAGAATATTATTTTTCACTTTTCGCAGTGAAGTTTAATTTCTAAATCACTTCACTTTTTGTAAAATTAGAAGAATTAGTAAAATTCAACTTTTATCGTCATTCCTGTATCCCTTTGTCAAATGGCTATTTCTAAATCAATCAAGTATAAAGTATTGACTCCTTTTTCTATAACAATAATTTGTGTTCAATATTTCCTTTTTAATTATTGTACTGGAAAAAAGGGAAGCAGACAAACCAAAAAAAAAAAAAATACATTTTTAAGTTCTAAAATGTCAACATTTCCGTTCCAGATGCAATACTACCTATTCCTTTTGAAATAAAATCCTAATTTTACGTCTCGGTATCCTTGTTTCCTTTTTTTTTTGACATACAAATATACATATAATATATATTTTTGTTGTATTTCTGGAGCAAGCACATTCTATATCCATTCCATGCAATCACTGACAGTTGAACTGTTTTCAATTCACCTTTCTGGCCTATTGCCAAATTAATTATTCTAGACACTATCTCTTTTGCTCCAATACCCGCCCCCCCTAAGAAATGTCAATATTAATTAAAGGACGATTGTATTCCATTTACAATTATTGTTCAACATGAAGAATAAAAATATCAACAACAACAACCAAAAAGAAGAAAAGGACATGAAAAACTTTATTTGTTTGGTTGTGACATTTGCAGGTTCACTACATTAGGCCAACATTATTTTTAAAAAACAAAAACAAAACAAAAATATATTAAAAAATGATTTTAAAAATAATTTTCGAAAAACAACAAGAAATGGTTGACAATTTTTTAAGAAAACGGCCAACATTGTATAGGTGTATCTTTTTCGAGTGTTTCCTCGTCCTTAATGTGAACCAGCGTTATTTCGAAAAGGATCCTGTATAGAAAACTACGAGGACGAAGACGAACTATATACCTATGGTGTTAGATATGTTTTAATATTCTTTTTTCATTTATATATTTTTGTTGCCTATTTCAATAACAATATGAACAGCGCGATATATACTTTTTTCACGTTCCACAAGAGTAGGACTATACTAATAGCGTTGCAAAAAAAGGACGACCCAACCAGAAGCAGGAACAGGATGAGTAGGAGCAACATCAGTAGTTGAGGAAGAAGGTGCATTTGGATACCAAAACTTTAAAGGACAAATAGATTTCTGGTGCTGGGTTTGAGTATTTCATTCATGGTATTCATCGACCATAAGTATCGCCTCTTTCTCGCTATGCTGGCCGGGCTTATAAGGAATAAGGAGGAGAAAAAAAAAGTAATAATATTGTATATTGTTTTGTTTGAAGTAGGTAGATAGGTAGGTAACACGAGATATTCATTTTGTATCTATAGGATCGTTCGTTGTTGCCTTTTTCGCTGTCGACCGACACGATGAGGACAACAACGACGAGGACGACTCTGACTTCGAATACGACTACGATGTCGTCGTGTTTAAGGATACTTTTGGAAAACCACCAAATTGTCGTAGTTTTTTCCTATAAACAGAAAAAAAATATATCTACATATAATAGAAGACTTGAATATCCAAAAATAAAAATAAGATACGGATACAATATACAATATACATGAGTAGTGAAAAAAAAGAGAAACAAGTGGATGCAATATCTAGGCTACAACAACCAACTATACGTTCTGTATAGTGATAATGATAATGACGGTGATGACGGCGGCTTTGGTTTTGGCCAAAAAATATACATATATATATATATATTTTATGTTGCCCTGTATTTTTTACATCTTTGTGGGTTTTTAACGAATATATATATATAAAAGAACTGAAAAAAAGAAAACGACTTTTTTGTGGAAAACAAACCTTCTTGCCGAAAGGGAGTAATCAATAACTTTTATCACATGACAAAAGACACAAATTTGTATAGAAAAACAAGGAATATATACTATAAAGATGTATAGATACATTTTATAGATACATGAAAAACAAAGAATAAAAAAAGAAGAATTTGCTTGGAAACCTAAGGAGGGTCGATGCCGATAGTAGCAACTATTTTCATATTGAGTGCAGCAGCAAAACTTTTTCACTGATTACTCTATTACTCGTAGGTATATATTTTTGCAGCACAAGATTGGGATACCTACTTAAGTTTCGTTCTCCTTTTAAATGAAAATTAACAGTCTTGCTTTAAAATTATAGGTAAGGCAGAGAAATCTCTTATAAGATGAGTACATCTTACTTTACCAAGAAATGCAAACCAAATAGGTGATTCTTCTAACCGAAGGAAGTCGATTAGAGAGTATTTTGAAAGTTTAGAAAGATGCTGTCTGTTGGCATCCTCTCTGCTTTTCAGAAATCCAAACTTCATATCAGCTATAGTCTTTCCTCAAGACTTGGAATATTCAATTGAATATTAAAGTAAACATTCGTACTGGATATATTTCGTCTATTTAGAGGCCTCCTTTTTTTTTAGCACGTTTACTATATTTAGACCTTTTGTTTTTTGATCAACGATTCAAAAGTGAAGATATGTATATTCAAAACAAAAACAAAGTTTGACCATGTCAAGTGTCATCGAACATGAACTTTGACAATTGATAGAGGCCATATTGTTGAAGGTACGTCTGTCAAATTTATTCAGCCTGTTTTTCTAAATAGAAAAATAAAGATTTTAAAACACGTACAAATGATATATTTTACATTCGCTATAGTTTTCCTATAGAGAGGCAGTGTGGTGAGTTCGTTAGTAAATGATCGAGCATTTATCCTCGGTCTCTGAGAAAGTGAAGAATTCTCGGAACAATTTTGAGTCTCTTAAAAAAAAACTCAATTTTTAGAAGGCCACCACTTGACGAAATTAGCGTCGTAACTTGAGCGCCCTTCTTTAAAAATGCCCACCACTTTAGTTCACCATTGAGTCCAACTTCGGTCGTACTGTAAATATACAGAGATTCGTTCTATAGCCGTACTACGCGAATGTGGAATAACTTACCGCAATATTTTTTTTCCTATCAGTGCAATGTTCAATAACTCAAAACAAATGTACACCGACACACCGACATAAAACCCTTTTGAGAGTTCGTCTGAAAATAAACGACCATAGACAACGATGTGTGTTTCCTTAATGAACTCTGGAGCAGTTCGAAACTGACTACAATTCTTATTGAAAAAAGCATCTCTAACTATGAGGCTCATTTATAAAAAAAGGGAAATAAAAATAAACACAATTGTAGATTTTGGGACAATATCAATGCCCAAAAGTTCCAAGGGCGGCAATTTATGTCTGCAAAAGTCAAGGTTATGTGTTTGTAGCATAATCGGTCCCTATAGCAGCCCATAACTATAAACGGTGCCATAGGTCGAGGAATATCAACATATTTTGGCCTTAATTCATATGGACACCAAAGACAGGTTGTTTTAAAAGAGTGACCATATGTGCCTCACAGATTACGCTCCATTAAAAAAATCTGCAGAAGGGATTTAACATCATGGTCATTTTTTTTTAGACTTTTTCTTGTTAGGTTTTCTGAAGTTGCAGGTCTATACAAACAAGTTACAAACTACAATGGCTTTCAAAGCCAACATAATCCATGCCATTGGTAAAATTCATCCTGATTTATGTCCTGGCTTATGGAAAATTGGATAGAGAAACTCCAGTAGACATTTGAATAATGGTCATATCTGACTTGCTCTATTCTTATTAACTTCCAATTGAAAGTTATTCGAATTTGTCGGATTTTTCATATTGAAAATTTTAACATTTCTGAAAAAAAAAATCCAACTAACGATTTTTTATAAATCAAAAAAACTAAAAAAAAAATTTGTCACCTCAAAAATTTTACGAAAAAAAAAATGATTTCATGTTCAAAACAATTTTGTGCAACGAAAAATGATGTTTTTAACATCTGGCAAAATTTTATGAAAAATCAAATTGACAGTTTTTTTTTGACCTAAAAAAATATTACTCAAAGTTGGTAAAAATTGAATTTCGGATCAAATATCTTTTCAAAACTTTGAGATATTTGCTTCAAACTAATTTTAACTTATAAGAAATATTGTTTTCAACATTCTGAAAAATTTTGAGAAAAATCGAATTGACAGTTTTCTTACAAAAAATTAAAAACCTAAAAAAAATTTAACAAAAGTTGGTAAAAATTGATTTTCGACGCAAATATCTTTTCAAGAATTTGAGATATTGGCTTCAAACTAATTTTATCTTTTAAAAAATATTGTTGTCAACATTCAGTAAAATTGTGAGAAAAATCGAATTGACAGTTTTTTTTTACAAAAAATTAAAAACCTAAAAAAAATTTAATAAAAGTTGGTAAAAATTGATTTTCGACTCAAATATCCTTGCAAAAATTTGAGATATTGGCTTAAAACTACTTTCATCTTTTAAAAAATATTGTTATCAACATTCAGTAAAATTTTGAGAAAAATCAAATTGACAGTTTTGTTCCAAAAATTGAAAACCTAAAACAAATTTAACAAAAGTTGGTAAAAATTGAATTTCGACTCAAATATCTTTTCAAAAATTTTAGATTATGACTTCCAAATAATTCTAACTTATAAGAAATATTGTTTTCAACATTCGGAAAAATTTTGAGAAAAATCGAATTGACAGTTTTTTACAAAAAATAAAAAACCTAAACAAACATTACTAAAACTTGGTAAAAATTTACTTTCGACTCAAATATCTTTTCAAAACTTTGAGATATTGGCTTCAAACTTATTTTATTTCACAGAAAATATTGTTTTCGATATTCAGTAATTTTTTTTTATAAAAATCCAACAGTCCGTTTTTTTCATAAAAAAAATAAAATCTACAAAAAATAGTACGCAAATTTGATAAAAATTGATGTTCGGTTCTCGATATATCTCGATATATCTCAAATTATTTTCATTCATCCAATTCGTACCTATTTGTTTATATAAGAAATACAAAAATTTGAGAAATGGTAAAAATTTGTTTTCGACTAAAAATCTATTTAACAAAGCTAGATTTTGAAATAAAACTATTTCATTATATGAAAAATATTGTTGGTAATTTTGAAATTTTTAAGAATAATTCAACTGACAATTTTTTAACACAACACGAAAACCTACAAACTTTAATGCAAGACAAATCGACAGACGGGATGGGAAGTTATCAGTGTGGATCGCATCCCATCCTCTTTTTGTTGTATAAGTTTAAGGACAGATGGCGTCCTTATTTTTGTACAAAAACTTTTTTCGGAAATGTCAACTATTTAAACGCCACAGCTTCCGAAAGTGAGTCTTCCTGTTCTTCTAAGTCTATTGTGTATGTTTTTTGGTACCCCTGTTGTATTGTACATTGATTGTAACACCTTCACAAGGACTAACTCTTCGACAATCAAGCACTTCCTGAATGATCAGAACTTAAACCTGTCATTAAAGTTTTTTTCTCTAAAGTTCTCCCTTTCTAAAAATATATCCCCTTGCTTTAAAATATTTGCCTTCAAATTTTAAGTATGCTAAAACTAATTCTACGCCATCTGTTTTCTAGCATACGAATTGAATTAATAGAATATCCTTCCTTCTCTAACTGAAGTTATACCTGCTTCTAGAATGTTTTAGGTTTTATTTTCTTCAAAAATTCTTACAATCTCTATGCGTATAAAGGCCTATAGACATATGATTAATGTATTATAGTGCCTTTTGCATGTGAAATATTATAAAAGTAAGACAAAATCCTTCCTTTCTTCCAGAAAAGAGAAAAAAAAACCCATTAAATTAAGGATAATGGCATATGCCAAACAAATCATTTCACCACACACGTTAAAAATAAGACACGACAGCATATCAAATGTATATATAATAAACTTCCTCGTTTCGTATCCTTTTTTATACGCAGCACGAAGTAATCACGCTCCTTTGTCGTTAATCACAATTTAATTCAGTAATTGAAGATTGGCTTCCTGCATGTGTTACCATGCGTTACAGAAAAGCCCTTCCGCGTCCTTTCTTACCCGCAACGTTATATGCGTCTGTAAAATGAACATATTACTTCGCACTTATACAATAAATAGTTAATGTATGTATGTGATGATGTGCATATGTAATGTATAGAAGAAAAGTTCATTTAGCATAATTTTTAATTGCATCAATTTTCTTGCACTTATTTGGTTTACAATTCATATCCTTGTTAACTTTTATATAAAATACCTTCTTCTTTCTTCTGCTTCAGACGAGACTCTTCGACTTACTGAGGGGGAATTCCTACTCGACTCGACTTGAGTTGAAAAACATAAACATAAATTTCAATTTGGTTATAATTTGAAAAATCATGCACCGAAAAGTCTGATGTGCTGATGGTTTTGTTTTTTTTTGTTCTGCCAGGATATCCTCGTATAAACACCAAAACAACTTCTGATGATGGTGTACATCCAACACCAGCACCAGTTTCAACTTCAAAAATATTCCCGGGGAAAATCCACCACGATCCGGGAATATTTTACATCCCTTTTAAATAATGTGATATCCTTGCGCTTCTTATAATAGTCGCTGTCGTCGTTATACGTGCGCTATTGTTATCGTCGTCGTACATTTCCTAAGCAGACACGGCCAAAAATTTAGCGTTCTAAAATATAATGTACAATACTCCGATACTACGTTACTCGCGTATATAGACGTGGAAAGCTTGAATATTATGGTTTTGAATAAAGCTAAAGCCTTCATGAATATACCAATATAAAATTATCCTAATTTCCAAAGGAGGGGTGGAACGAGGGAATTTGTATAGCGAACCCATTACCGTACCGCCTAGCACGCTGGTTCGACTAATTAAACTTTATAACGTTTTTGCGACTAAAAGCAAATGAATATAACACGCACATAAAATTATTTGTTGTTTTTTTTTTTTCTTTTTAAGGGATGTTAAGTTTATGTTTTGGAATTGTTGCTTTTAAAACCCTGAAAGTATCTAGGTACCTATCGGAATTAGGAAGAAAGCTGAGCCGGTTAAATTATGAGTGTATCCATAAAATTCTCACTCACTCTATTTTAAGGGAAGAAAATGTTTCTATGAAAACTGAAGTCTAAATTTTGTAATAAAATTTTATCCTTCGGAGGATGTTAATTCTTAATACACGAGTTATACCTATCCCCCCCGTCCCCGTTAAATACTTGTATGATTGTCTGATGAGGGAAAGGGGAGGTGGGTGCTCGATTTGAAAGCCACCTGCGCTCTCTATTTACTCTGATTTTAGCTTTAGTTTTCTATAATGTTGTCGTTTTGCTAAAAATAACTTAGCCTTTTGTTATGAGAGTCACAGTATGTTCCATAGAGACACCACAGAAACTTAAGTAAAACTAAGGGTGAGTGCACACTGATTTTTGAGATAAGATTCGCGATAAGATTTCCCAAATTTCGCTGCCTTCGGCGAAAGAAAAACATTATTTAACTGCAAAAACCATAACGACGATATTGTACACTTGTAAAGGGTCTCTCATTAAGCACTACCAATCTTTGATTTTAAATAAAAGTGTGAGTGAGGTATCATCGAAATTTTGTTAGTCATTTAATGAACAATCGATGTTATCGGGTATAGAATGGAACATCGTTTAAATTTGCTTCGCAACTTTTTTTGTGGCGTGAATCCGAAATCTAAAATTTTCCATGACACTAAATTGATGGCTTATTCACATAGAACTGCGACTTTAGAAAACTGCACAAGAAACAATTTAAAAGGAGTCAAATCGAACAATTTCGGTAGCTAATGACCATTTCTTTGCTCGTGGAGCATTTTCAATGTGAAGTAAGCTGTGTTTTCGTTGTACCGTACTTTTGAAACAATTTGTCGTTAATGTCAATATTGTTTTATTCAGGGAAAAATAAGTCTCAAGGTATCAGCTTAAAAGTTTAACCGAGAACGCTGAAGTCCCGGCCAATGTCGTTCTCTCAAAGAAATAGGGACTGATAATACCTCAAACCTAATAATACTCACCGAACAGAGACTGTTTTCGAAATTTCGAAATTCGAATCGAACTTAAAACTTTGCGAATTCGCTAATTTCGTATTAGGAATAGCGATTCGCTCAAATTAAGTTCGCTTTAAATATCAAAACTTTAGCGAATTAAGTTATCGACGAATTACAAATAGCGAGAGTTCGCTAATTTAACCGTTCAAATTGTCAAATCCTATCGAATCAAAATATTTAGTGATAACGTTAGCGAATTACAAATTGGCGTGTCTGGAAAAATTTCTATCGATAATTTGTTATTATTTTTTTTGTTTGTTTTAATTAAAAATGTGTGATAAAAGAAAAAGGTAGTTTGTGAATTATTATAAAAAACGAAAATAATAATGTTTATTTCAAGAACAAATACAAATCCCGATATTAGTTAATTTTCAGAGCAATAATTTGTCTACACACCCAAGTACATTGACCTCTCTCCATTTCGCCACCACCTTCTATAAAAGTAGTTTCTCGCGCCTTGTTTTTCCCTTTGTGACATTTCTATCTGTATCCAAGCTGGACAAAGTTTGGTTTCTAGCACTTGAAGAACTTCGTTCAAAACGATTGACACCGTTGGTTGGGATAGCCCGAGATCGAAATCATTACCAACACAGTTTTGGTAGCTACCACTTCCAAGAAATCGCAGCGTACAAGCTAGTTTTATTAGAGGTGGAATGGAACGTGTTTTGGTTGATGTGAATGTATCACTTATTTCGTTGAGCACATAGTTAAATGCATCCTTATTCAGGCGAAAATATAAAACAAACCTAACAAAACAAAGAACATTAATCTTTTTGTAGAAATAGATATTTTTTGAAAACTTACAAATGATCTGGGAGTTCTAAGGGATTGGATCTATCTCGAATGTTTCTCCTAATTCTACCCATCGTAATATTTTCTTCCCTCGTACTTTCAGAATCAGTTTCTTCAAAAAACAAATCGACGTTGCTTTACATTATAATTAATTTTTAATAAACAAATGACAATTTATTGAAGAACGCAAATCACAATATGAGAAAACAAATTTGACAATAATTAAAGCAATTGACATTATTTGACATTTAACATATGTTATTTCAATGCAATTATTTTTGGCAGCACTGATTTTGAAGCGAATGCGGAAGCTCGCTAACTATAATACCGATATTACCGAAGTTCGCTAAAACATTCGCTTTTAGTCGAACGTTCGATTCGCTATTCATAATGGGGGCCTATAATTCATACGAAAACGGTCCTCCTCAATTTTGCTATCACATCAGGTTTTTAAAATACGAGGCTTTGAAAATTTTAGGGGCAAAACTCTGCTTTTAAGGCTGAGGCAAAATGCAACATAGTTCTGAACAACACATTGTTAATGATGATATTGCATAGTGACAATTTTTGTCTCCTAAATACAGTTTAAATCATTTTTGTGCTTTACTTAGTTTCCAGAAATTCCCATTAGTTTAGAGTCTTCATTTGATTCTATATGAAGTTTTGAGAAAACTTGAATTTATTGTTTTCATAAAAAAAATAAATAAATTGAGAACTAGGGCCTAGTGACTTACAACTCTCAACCATTCCTGTGTGCGAGTACTATTGTTTTCATGGTTTTGAAAAATACCTTTCGGTGTTAATGTTTGTGTATTTTTCGAATCCGAACTTTGATTTAAGCTCGAAATTCACTAAAATTTTAAGAACACCCGTTTTCAACATTATTATTTCAATATATTTTACAAACTTGGGGCTTCGATGACGAATACTTTACAAAAATTACATTCAAACCGTTTTGCGTTTTTCTGTTTAACAACTTTTTAGCATAAATGGTTGAACGTTTCTTTAAGATTCATGTACGAGACAGAAAAAATCAAACAATTTTGTAAGAGTTTTCGAAAATTGTATGTAATGCTATAATATTTAAATTGAATATTGAAGATAAGGATTTAATATTTTGAAAACTAGAATTACGTGGAAAAAAGCCTATATTTTTTCTCGAATTTTAAAATGTAATACCTCAAAAACCTTACGTGATAGACAAATTTTGAAGTCGGATTTGAATTGAAGCAGTCAAAACCCATTGGTAAAGTGCAATTTAATTGTAAGGAGACAAACTGATTGTAAGGAGACAGCCGAACTGTTTGGATGAAAATTGTAGCTACTGTCCAACTGCTCCAGAGCCCATGCCGTGATTTCACATTTAGTCACGACGCAAAATGTAAAATCTTCTAAGTTATGATCAGCAAAACCGTGTTTTTTTTTCAGCAACAAGAAGTAGAATTCATCGGAGTCTTCTATATTTTCTCATTAACAGCTTCAATATTTTTTTCAAAAGAAGGGGTTGGTGGAGGTGAGTACTATGAACGACTGAAATTAAGTCTCTCATTTCGCATTCCCAATTCTTGTAGTGTGTTCCAGGCGGAACTTTTGGCGATAAAAGAAGTCTTTTCCTGGCTTAAAGAAAACGTGATATCAACATCTGATATCCGTATCTTCTCAGATAGTCAGGCCGCTATTAAATCTCTGGACTCTGTCTCTACAAATTCTATAACAGTCCATAACTGTCGATCATCTCTAATGTAGATGGCACAACAGTTTAATATTCACCTTTGCTGGGTGCTGGGCCATAGAGACATTCCAGGTAACTATAAGGCAGATGAACTCGCCAGGAACGGTACAGTGCAGCCCATCCTATCACGTTTGGCACATACTGGCATACCAATCGCTACTTGTAAACTGTTGCTAATGCAAGACGCTATGAAGAAGGCAAACACCAGGTGGAACAACATCACCACGTGTCAGGTCACAAAAAACATCTGGCCTACACTAGATTTAAAGCGCTCAAGGTGCCTGCTATCTCTAAGCAGATTGCATATAAGCTCGATAATCGGTGTCATAACCGCGCACTGTCTAATAGGAAAGCACGCCACGCGGCAAGGCGTATTCTCAAATGACTTTTGCAGAAACTGTATGGACGAGGAAGAGGAGGAAACAGTTCTTCATTTTCTCTGTATATGCCCTGCTCTAGCTCAAAAACGCAAGAATTAACTAGGAGAATTCTTCTATAACGATCTAAACAATCTAAATCATATTAGCATAATCAGCCTCTCACGTTTCGTAAGGGACTTAAACTGGTTTCATTGAGCTTAGGAGGAAGCCTCAAGATTCATGTGGTATACCAATGGGCCATTAAACTGGCCTAAGTGGGTCCTATTCCATCATGGACAGCCACTTTAACCTAACCTTCAATATTTTCTACAATTTGATGATCGTTCCCTGAACAAGTGAGCTAAAAATGTAACCACCTCGCAACGTGAAGTCTCCCTGACAGAACTGTTATTAGTACTAGAACTGCATTTTCTTTACTTGCTCTTATTGCTGAACACTGTACCCGTGCGTCGTCCATAAAGACATCAACTGTAAAAATTCGGAAGTCCCTATTGAAAGACCCTTTGTTAGATTTTGCAATCAATGAAGTCCTTTAAAATCCCAAACTTGTTTCTCACAGACAATACTTTTTATAAAAAAAATTACCAATTCTTTTTAAACTTATTATGTCAAGAAAATGTTCATGTTACACTCACAAGTCTTTAACTAACCCCCAATTTCGCTAAAGCAAAACTTTAAGACTATTAAGTCACTGATACGATACATCATCAATTTGTATTGAAAATCGATATTAAACCTACAGCACTGTTCTTAGAAGCAGTACACATTCGACAGCTCTGGCAAAAAAATTGAAATCAATCGCTCTTTATGTGGGTTGTAGTTACGTTTGCTTCAAGCTTAATATCATTCTTCAATAAAAAACAATATTAAGACCATTTACATTGTTTTAATGTCTTCCCCCTTAATTTAATGTTAACAACAGCATTTAAGGATTTCTCCTGAAAATAAAATGGTGCGCTTTATTACTCGCACAGCAAATTGTTCTTTTACACTTTTTCTCAATTACTCCTTAAAATTGGGTTTACCTTTAGTCGATTTAAAGTATCAAAGAACATAGAAAAAGGATATTCACAATACAGCCACCCAACCTCTGCTGCTTCCCACAAAAACACAAAAGATATAATATCTCAAATGTCAAATGAGTTTTTCACTCTATGCTGCTGATGATCCTGCAGATATACAATATAGAAACTGGACTCCTCTGTGTTAAAATTACATTTTTGTTCTTTGGTCTCGTTTACAAGTAGCTGAAGCTGTTAGCATCAGTTCAGTTCAGTTTAGTTCGGTTCGTTCAGTGAGTAGTCAGTATAGGAGTTAAATCCTGTGGACAGGACATTGGGTTATTTGTCAAAACGAAAGAAGTGAAACATCAAATCTTGCACTCTGCTTTTTTGAAATGTCCTCCAATCCAATACTTGCGGTTCAAAAATCAAACAAAAAGGACATTTTGTTGACTTGAAAACTCGAAATACAATAGCAAATCCTTTTGAATGTAGGTATAAGGTTTAGTATAGTTTTCCGAATGGGTTATGTGTTTTGTGTTCTGGTGTGTTTCAATGCTCACAGCCAGTAGCAAGCATGTGTTCCTTGCCAGTCTTTTGGATAAATAATATAACCTCCCTTTTCCTATACCCCCATATGCCCCATCATAGGTTATATCTAGAGTTGAGCGCCGGAATTTATTTGTGGCCAAGCAGGATACCGCACACGAACGGACAATATAAGGATCTCATTCGTTTCGTTTCGTTTCGTATGGTTTGGTTGTTGGAAAGGACGAAAGGAAATGTATAAAGCCATCCCACGCTGTAGCGGAAAAACTCAATTGCTCCGAATAAAAATGAATAACAACTTTGTTGGTGGGTGGGGAAGAGGAGGACTGAATTGTTGTCGTTGTTAGTATAACATAACGTGGTCGTTAAATTTACCCGCATCAGGTGGAAGGATTTTATATGTACATACATATATCTACGAGTTGCTATACGAGTGCGGTGTGTTTTTGAATGTGCGAGAAACAAAAGGAACACCAGGACCGCCGCACACAAAAGCGCACAGGAAATGGTTAGTAAAGCGACTTCAGGTAGTTCGTTCGTTTTGGCATATTCTCTTACTTTTGCCTGACTGTGGAAAAGTACCTATACCTACATCCAAAAGTATATAGCAAGCAGAGGAGCAGAGCAGAGGTATTGCTGCTTCTGCTGCTGCTATTTTATGGCGCGTTCTTTATAGTCGGGAGTATAGGTGGGAGTGGGAGTGCTCACTCCGTGAGTATTCCGGAAATTCAGGAGCTTGGCACATCAAAAAGCCAAATTTAAGTGCACTTAAAAGGATTTTCCTTCTCTCTGACGTATGTATGAAAGGTGTAGGTACAAATGAATAATAATGCGTGCACACTGAATTTTAGTCACGGAGTCGAATTAAAAAGTAATTTGCTTTTGCGAAATTATTCACCGCTATACGCTATATTTTCCAGCGTACCTACTACCTTAACTTTACTTCTATCTGGAAGGACTTGAGATAGAGAGAGAGAAAGAGAGCGAGTTTACTTTGGAACTAAGTTTGTCTGATTTAATTAGAGATTGGGGCAAGAACCTTATATAGAAGGCTGGAGCGACTAAGGCTGCAAAAAGATTTCGTTTTTCCTTTTTTGGAATCTGTAGGAAGGAAGGTATATTTGGTAGTAATTATGATAAGTGAGTGCTATATAGACTTCATGCTGAAAAAAGGTTTATGGTTCTCGGTTTGGTTAGGTTAGGTATGGTACAGGGTTTGAGATTGGTTGTTATCTGAATTTTGTGCGTTTGCCGGGTACTAATTAGTGAAATACTTGTTGTCCTTTGGGGTTTTTCCTCGAAACAGAGAGAGGACTTTAGTTTGGGATGATGATGGTGATGGAAAAATAAGTTTAGTTAGTTGATGATGAGAAAAAAAAGTTTAGTTGATGGGAAAAATATAAATGGTTTGTTATTTTTTCTTGTTACATAAATTAACTTATTTTGAAATTAAAATATGAGTTGCGAGCTCAAAGGCTTTGATACATAAGGAAATGTAATAATATTAAATTAAGATGGCATTTGATACCAAACCCATATCGAGTTTGATTACGTGAGTTTGTTTCTTTTTTTGTCACTTGTTTTAATCATAATTTTCAGATGAAATTCAATGAATAACAATTAGTTACTCATACGCCACAGTGTAGTTTTTTTTATTTAACCATTTGTAGTTTGTTTTGAAGGGAAATTAGGGGATTTTTGTTGGGTAAAATGTTCAAATACTAAGTTCTTTGATTTGTTAATTATATTTTGAATCAAGATTGCAATATTAAATGAAAATTGGAAGGTTTTCGGAACTTGATAATTCAGAAGTTCTATATACAACGGTCTGTCCCCTGCAATTTAAAACCCAATGTTTTACATTTTTGAAAACCAACTCATTTTTAAGATATGTTAATAAATCTTAAAATGTAGGATATTCAAATATCAATTTCCTTCCGAGTCATCTTAAAACTAAAAGTTTTCAAAGATTTTGAGGTGTGAAAGAATTACGAAACTATTTTTTCCGCGTATTTGTAGGTGTTGTTGAAGTTTGGAGATTTTTAAAAATTCCTTTACCCTTAACCTCAAAATACTTGTATCGAAAGTTGATTGCAATTGAAGGTTTGCTGAAAATAGTCCTCTGCCTAAAAGCTTATGTTTACAATTCATTAAAATTGTCAAAAAAAAGAAGACAAATTCTTCAAAAAAAACGACAAATTACGCAAAGAATTTGTACCAAATATAAAAGGAAACCCACCCTTTCGGTTAATTCCGCATTATAGCTCAAAGGAATATACCTTCATATACTCGTATCTCTAGAAGAATAGGTATTTATATCCTTTAAAAACAAAGAATACAGCAATCTGCAGCGCAGTGCTCTACCCGTTAACTCCAGACTTTCATTATTTGTAAGTCCATCTCCAAAATCCTCCTTTTCCCCCTCCTTTCACCTCCCTCTTTGATGCTGAAAGGAAGACAAAAAAGAAATCTAGAACGCTTGGTCCTAACCCCATCCATCTTAACTGTGCCATCCCAATTCATTTTTATTGCCCTTCTTTAACACGTGCGACACAAAGAGCCAAACACAAGAAAAATTGCATAGAAACAAAAAATGCGGGACCCATCAGTCGACGACAAAGATGGCCAAAACCCAAAAAGCAACTATATCGTTGTAAAGATATAGCTGCATGCAGTACATCAAACAGGCGCGTTCTAGTCCTCCTGCTGTAGTGAAGGTAAAGATGGTGGAAATGGTGGCGCTGCAATAGCAAAGGGGCAATTAAAATTAAGGAACTTGAAAAATAAAAATTAAACTTCTTAAATGTCCCGTTTCGGAAACGTTTTTAGGTTTTACGTTTCATCTAGATCCTTTGCAGAAGAGGAAGAGTAGGTTAGGTAGATACCTGCATACATACGAGCGAGCGTTCTTAAAGTTGCTTGTATATAGCAAGAAACTATCATAGAGATAGGAATTGTCCATGTCCTAAAGAGAATCTTTGGTAGAGGTCCTTCTGCATCCTTTGCCTGAGATTTATAGTCATTTGTTTTCAGTGAATCTCTGTGTGTGGGTTGTTTGGGGCAGGGGGAAATGTTGGCCAGCAGAGGGAAGATAGTTATGTGTCTCCGTAAATTCTGAAAGCGGGATTGCCATTCTTTTTTGGTCAAAGTGCACATATAAATTTCTGCATAACCAAGTTGATTCCTTTTTTCCTTCTAGGAACTAAAAAAAAAAAAATAAAATAAATAAATTTTCTTCTTTTTTGTGCTCTAGTCCCTTTTAAATAATGCAGATGAAAATGAAAATGAAGTTGTTTTCCCTGACTAAATTACTCCGGGGTATGTTTGCGTGTGCTTCTTCTTCTACTGCTGCTACAAGTTTTGCGTTTATATCTGATGAGTAAACTCTTCAGCGGCAGAGCAGCAGCAGCAGCAGCAGCAGCAACAGAAAAATAAAACCCTAAAAACTAACAAGGATGAACATTTATCCACAGAACTTACTCATAAAGAACAGAAAGCAGGAGCAGTAGCAGTAGCAGTAGCAGTAGCATTAGTGGCAGTAGACATCAGTAGAGTTCCTATTAATATACCTTTCCCCGCACTGACTGACTGCAGACTTCTAAAGCAATACCAGAAATGAAAGTTACAGAATAAAAACAAAAATTACATCTATATCCTTAAACATATATAAAAGCTCCTTTTGTCTCCTCAACAATATTCTCTAAAACCATTCCCATTGTCCTGACAATGCGTTTGTTCTGCCAAAGTAGATGAAAGCAACACAAAACCCTGAATAGAAAAAAAAACAAAAACAACAACAACAACGATAAGAAAACAAGGAATCAACTTGGGTTTTGTTTACGTTCAGCTTGAAATAAATATCTGTCATGTCCTTCCGTGTGCTTCCTTAGAGTGCAGTAGGTTGAGTTTTGTTTTTATTTACAACAATCCCAGGGGAAATAAAAAGAAGAGAACTCATTGTTAAGGAGCGGTAAAGGTGTGTAACTTTTTGAACATGATATTGAGTTCACAAGAAGAAACAACGATGACAAAAATAAAAAAATAAAAAAAAAAAAACAAAACAGATTCAAAAATGATTTTTACTTAATTTAGTCATGAAATTTAGATTTGTTGTTGATTTCTTTCTTTGTTCGTATTTTTAGAATCATAAAAAAATCAAAAACTTTTTCTTATTTTTTTTTTCTGTGATGTTATTTCAAATGAAAGGAAGTAGAAAATGGAAATGATTTGATTTGTTTATCTTTTTTGAATAACTTAAGCGAATGATGGGTTTTTATCTTCATTTGATGAACTTTGAACTTAAAAGTCAAACAAATATTTTAATATATGGATGAATTTTTGTTGGTACGAGTGAAAAGTGAATTTAAAAGTCGTACTCCAGAAATCGGGAAAATTGTTGATAATTGATAAATAATAATGTTTCCGAAAAACACAAAATACATAATAATTGAAGTGTCAGCTACTATCAAAGTTTGTGCTAACATAGAAGGAAATAGTATGGGGTGCAAATTTTGAAGAAAACGCTTTAAAATATTTAGTCTCCATTTCTACACAGATTCTGTAAGAGTTAGCAGACTTCGTGAACAAGTGATTTTTTTTTTTTTGAAACAAAGACCCAGTTTGGCAGTCACAGGAGAAAGATTTAAATTCTCATGAATGACTTTTAAAAAGACTAATTTAGCTATAGTTAAGCCATAGGCTTTCTTGAAAAAGGAAATTTAGGACTTCCATGTGGGGCCGTAAGGACTTTCCGTCCTAGTAAATGGGCCTTAGAGAATTAAAAGTGTTATTCATTCAAGCGCACTATAAAACTGGCATTGTTTCGGCTACATGAGAAGTTTCGTCAGACTATGTCAACTTTTCTGCTCAGTAAGATCTGGCAACAAACTAAATAAAGTCCAACGTTCATTTTGTATAAGCGGATCGCTTGGCACGAGCTTATCTGTGGCACTGGGCACCCTATGCTACCTAACACCTCTTGATAAATTTAGAAAACAAATGGGTGCAAGATCTGTTATTCGCCTAAAAACTTCGTCGCAGTACTTAAAATTAATTCCAAAGCACACAGACTTCATCATCCTCCAACTACAATTCGACAGAAACTTTAAGAATTCTATGCCTTTCAGATCTTTCTGGGAGGATAGGGCATTCCTGGAAGACGATGGATCAAAAACAAATAAAGGGTTCGATACAGGTGTGTACTCTGAACAACTGAAATTAATTCGCTCATTCCTCCTTCCCAATCATTGAAGCGTGTTGCAGGCACAACTTTTTGCGATTAAAGAAATCTTGTCCTGGCTTAAAGAAAACGTGATATCAACATTTGATATCCGTATTTTTTCTCAGATAGTCAGGCGCTATCAAATCTCTGGACTCTGTCTCTACAAACTCTATAACATTCATATGGTATCACTGGCCTAAGTTTGGCCTACTCTATCACGGACAGCCACTTTAACCTAACCTAATATTTGGCAATTCTTTCCAATTGTGGAAATGTACTTTGAAAAAAAATATACCAGTTAAATCTTCATAAAGCACTTCATTCATTCGACAATCAAAACATTGGTTTATGCCAATTTTTGAAACATTGCAATATTCAAGTCAATATTGACGCCATACTTCCAGATTTATTGGAAAAAGTAGTGCAAAATTTCAGTGATTGACAAGACTATGTAACTCATAGGCTTGGCAGACTTATGAATACAAATTTGCTTAAAGTAGTGCTTGTATTTTAAGATTGAAAAATATACCTGCAAAATAAGTTTATCTTTTTTAGAAATATTTATGCTTATTTAATTCTTATAAATAACGTGTTATGTTTGAATATCATTTAAAATTTTGACCCGTTTTTAAGATGTCGAATTTTTTTTGTTGACAAAGTTTTATTAAAGTATCAGTTGTTTGATACAAAATTTTTATAATATTGAATTTTTCCATAACTGATTTTTTTTTTTTTGTCTCAAACATGTTAACAAAAATGATAATATAATATGAAAAACATATTAACAAAATAAAATTACTTAACCAAATTTTTTAGCAATAGATTTTTGTTATTGAAACTTTTTATATAGCTATTCCTGTCAGTCTTAAAAATAGATGAAGATATTACCTTTTATGACCATTTCCCTTCACATTTCAATTAAGTTTGATTAAATTTAAAATAAATCCATACAAATTCATTTATTCGTCACTAACTTGTGTTTATTGCAACTTCAATCCGTTTACAAAATAAAAGCAACTAGCTATATTATTTTTTATATTACAACTTTCATGATAAAGTCGTTTCAAAAAATTAAATCCTCTCTTTTTATATATGTATAAAAAAATGTAGCTCTAAATCCATTTAATCTTATAACAACTACTAACGATTTACACTTTCTGATGCATCAAGAAGGGTCCAATCGACTATGACTACAAAGACGACGCTGACGACGACGCAAAGGTGACCCTTTTCGTCTGATCCTTTTCGAAACTTTAGAACTCAACTAAACTGAACTGAAACATTATTATCACAAAATCACTTAAACCAACCTTGACTAGACTATTGAACATAAACGTTAGCTTTTTATACTCTCTCCGTTTTTCTTTTTTTGTATTTTGTATATTGTCGTGTCGTATAGTAAAATGTCCTTTTGGAGAGGAGTCCAAACTCCAAAAGCTATTTCCGTTTCCTAAACAGCTCTGTTTTAAGTGCTTTAAAAAGTCCCCTTTTCGAACGAAGAATTTTCAACCATAAAACTATACTTCTTCCCATCATCATCTTCATCTTGATTTTCATCTTCATAGTTGTGTCTCTAAAGATATATTTTTTAAAGAATAATCGGAAAAAGTAAAATGAACAAGAAAAAGAAAAAATAGTAAAAATAAAATGGAGAAAAAAAGAAAAAAACTTGTAACTTGAGTGTAAAATAGTTTTGGTTACTTTTTATTGTTATGTACGATGGAGAATGGTATAGTTTTGTAAAAACACTAAACTCTTTAGATTTGAAAATGTAGTAGATTGTGTTTTTCAAGTCTCACGCATTTGTAGCCCTTTTCCGTACATCCTCCTCCTTTACGCTCAACCATTGCTACTTTTGACAAGTTTTATATAAAAGTGTACCGAGATGTTTGTACATGGAAAACAACTTAAGATTTTTCTTTTCTTTCTTTTATTTTGTTTTTTGTTGTTTTCATCTTAACGTCTTTAGTGTCCCAACATTTGGAACTTTTCAACACAAATAGTGTAATTGTTGAAAGTTTTTTTTTTTGTTTTTCTAAGTTTGAGTTCAATTTTTATGGGAAACATTCTTTTCTTGTTCGAAAGTTCGAAAGTGTGTGTGTGTGTGGATTGGAGTGATTTATCCTTTTTATTTTTTGGATTAGTCGTATATTGGAAATAGCTTGACTTTTTGTTTTAAAAATACATTTATAAATCATTGTGTTTGACATAATATAGTAAAACTTCTCATTATGATCCAGTTTTTCTTTCCAAGAGGTCTAACTGATTGAATAGGCAATTTGACTCTTGAATCCTTTGTTGATTTTGCAAATTTTAAGGACACAGTTTTTAGGAAATGAGAAAAAATTGCATATTTGAACCTTTTTTGAAAGAATAAAATAATATCAAGGGGACTGCTAACTCCGCAAAATTTAGATTTAACTTTAAAAATGCTAAATCAGTTTTTTTTTTGTCTTTTTACATCACAAAAGTTTATCAAAACACGTTAAAATTTTTTCATACAAATAATTATAAGACATACCCGTACTTCTAGGAATTCCCAGCAGTTTACCCTTGAGCCCAATTTCGTACGTACTGTTAAGTACAGGAATCCTTTCCTTAGCCGCACTACACGAATGTGAAATGCTGTACTAGGCTCAATATATCCCACTCATTTCAATGTGCAGACATTTGAAACCAATGTGCATCGGTATATCCTTTCTAATCTTATCCTCGTTTCCTAATAAAACAAAATTGAATTTGAAATATTTTTTAAATTTTTGTCTTCAAAAGTTCAAATTTTTCAAAAAGAAACTTAAGTTTTTTCGACAGTGAGATCTAACACCGCGTAAAAATTGAGTTTATAGAGGCTTTTCCACCAATTTTGACAGCTGTCATTTTTGAAGTTGTCATCTTTTGACATTTGACAAGGTTAAACTACGCCGTTGAAATTGTTTAAATTCAGTACAAAAATGTTGAACATTGGTAAGAAATAATGAAAATGGTGGACAAATTTGAACTGTTGGGTCAAGTAAGTCATGCAAAGAATCCAAACCATGTGCGTCGCTCAAGAACAACTCGGAACATTGTTCCTATGTGTATTCTATGCAATCGTCAGACAAAGGCGAAGAGCCAAAAACCTACAAACCCTTACAAAGGTACAAGGGAATAGCATGTTCAAGAATTATTAGAACAATGAGGACCATTCCTACTGCAGGAATGGAAGCAATGTTCAATCTTTTAACTCCAGACCTATATGCAAAAGAAACTGCTGCAAACAGCGATTTACGGCTGATACGCCAGACCAGTTGCTGTAAAACCAGCTCCACGCCTAGATTCTACAGAAATACATAGGGAACAATGTATCACCAATCACCTTCTGTGGAACGATCACATACGCGATGTTGCCAAAAATGCCGCAAGATGTTTGGGTTTTCTAATGCGATGCAAGAAGTTTTTCTCCCCCTCTGATCTGGCTGTTATCTACAAGACTTATATACGTCGAAAGCTTGAGTATAACTCCCATATCTGGGCTGGTGCTCCTGCAACTTATTTAAGCTTCTTGAACAGTATTGAATGTAAAGCATTTAGATTGATTGGTGATACTACCATCATAAGATCATTTACGTCGCTTGAACATCGTCGAAATGTTTCTTGTCTCATCCTCTTTTACCGTTATTTTAACGGTTTATGCTCAAGAGAAATAGCCAGTTGCATTCCTCCCCTTAAACAGTTTAACCGTAATACTCGCGCTTCTAGGAATGCTCAGCAATATACCCTCGAGCCCAACTTCGGTCATACTGTCAAGTACAGAGATTCGTTCTTTAGCCGTACTAAGCGAATGTGGAATGCCTTAACACACTCTGTCTTTCCCAGCCATTGCAATATTCAGGAATTCAAAACCAATGTGCACCGACACCTCCTTTCAAGCCCTCCTTTCAAGCCCTCCTTTCAACCCCTCTCTCCCTTTCCTAGTTCCTATGTAGACACAGTATACATAGACACAGTATACTTATATACAGTATATATATAATAAGGGTAGTATTATTCCCTTGAGTGTGATCTTATTATAAAAGAAAGACACTTTTTTTAGAACACATTTCAGGAAGCAGGCTTCATCAAAGCCTCTTAATGGCTAGAAAAAAAATAACCCATAAATAGCTAAGCTTTAATCACTTTTTTAGGGAAGTTCAATACTTTAAGATATTACAATGGATCTACATTGATCTAAGTGTGGCCTAACTAACATAGGTCTTCAGTTTTTAAAAGTTTAATTAATACAAGAACTTAAAAAAAAATCCACACACATTTAAAAAATGTATGTTTTTGAAAATCACAAACATTTTTATCTGCAAGATGTTCTAAAATCGGAGAAAAAAACAAAAACAAACATCTTTGAACCATAAAATAGTAAACTAAAATTGTTTTAAAATAATAAGTTGAAATTTTCCAGGTCTACAATTTCTACTAATGTCACTTAAAAAGTAATTTTTATTTTTGTTTTTCAAACAGAGTATTTTTGTCTTCCAATTCCCAAAAAGTTGATATAAGCTGTGCTTCTATTTACAGCTTAGTAAGACGTGTAACATATATTTAAATAAATTAGCACAAACAGAAATATTTATTTTTATCTCAAATTTTGTCTATTCAAAAACTGAAAATTATTTATATCTTTTTTTTTTTTAATTTTGCCCACATACGAAATTACCCTCAAACACTTTGTATCCAAAAACAAAAATTTTAATTAAAATTTTAATGCAAACTTTGAGAATAAGGATTTAAGTGCATTTTCAGTTTTATAAATTTAATGTTAGGTAGGTACCCCAAACCTATTATGACCTTTAAATTTTATATGAGTGTATCTCTCTATTAGTCCTCGGTCCTTTTGTAAATAATTTATATAGAATACAATAATTGCGATACAAGAACAGTCCAAGAGAATGAGTTGTGAAAGTTAATTTAGAAAAGAAGCCCAAGGATGTTTTTAATTAATTTTTGCTTTTGAATCTATTTTAAATGACAATCAAACAAATATTGTAATTAAGTCACAATTCAAAGCCTAGGACGACATAAGTTGACAATTACATAGCTAAGAAGAAAAAGACATACAACATTTATTTAAATAACCAAGAATTTATGTCCTTTTTATTTTACCTTCTGAACTATTCCCTATATGACTTTTAACTTATTGCATACCACCTAGCAAATTTATCTCAACAAAACGGCAACAGGACTCCTATTTAAAAATGAACAATACACAACATAAAAATAAAACACAAAACAAAAAACATTTCAAAACATTTTAGAAAACTTCCTTCCTTGAAAGAGATTATTTAAACAAAATCCTCATGGTCCTTATGTCGAGTGTTTTGTTGTGTATTGAAAAATGCAAATTGCACATAAAATCGCCACAAAACAACAATTCATCCTACGCATAGAATAAAGAAAAGGAAATGGCTTGAATCAACTTTCATAGTATACAAAACAGGATATAGGAATAGAATTCCAGTCCAGGAACAAAACCAGGACAGCATCAAACTCAGATGTGTAGGATGAAGCAACAGTTTCTACCAAACTATCAAGGCCAAATGCTTAAAGGTGGGAGTAACTGGAAGTAGGTGCGGGTTCGGTGCACACATAAAGCAAGAAAGTAAATTCGTTTAAGTGTATTATCTAAATTGCAAATGGCGACCAGGGAGCACGAGAAACATTTTTGCTTTTATACATATAACGGAATATAAACTATACACCAGACGTGAGAATACAGAGAGCATTTTGTTTCGTTTCGTTATCGTAGTTAAGGATAGATGTTTGGGCTGTGGTGTAGAGGATGTATGAGAATTGGGGATACTACTTCATCATGAATTCTCTTGAGGGTTGTTTAAGGATGAAGAGAATAATGTTGGACTCTACCTTACCTCTTTGTCCATCCACACACTTCTGATCCAACTAATTTTAATAAGGTAACTACATACACGTTTGGAACCACCTACAATCTACAATACATGTCATGAAACATAAATTCAACGGTAATAGGGATTTTTATACATAATCAAGAGATGGTCGCGAACATGGTGTCACGAACCTGTAAATCCCGCTTGTTGCTCCCTAAACGCAACACCAACAGTCTTGGATAGAAATATTCTAACTATTTTAAAAATCAATCATTTTCCACTTTGGGATCTTTATAAGGAATGAATCGTTGAAAACAAAAATAAAAAACACGGTACCTTAATGGCTACCCTGTGGTACTCCATAATCATTACTGTGGAGTTAATTTATTTGTGTTGTAGCCCCTTGAAAAGAATATTTATTAAATAAGTAACGATGAATGTTTTCTAGGATCTTTACATGGTCTCAGGAACCTTAAATTTGAGAGTCGTTGACATTTCTGAAAAAAAAAACACACGATGAGTTCTTTTAAATTTTTAAGGCCCATTTCTTCAAGGCAAATATTTAAACAAAAATTTGGAGCAACAGCTCTTGAAGAACTGGAGCCTAGTGTCTTATAATTTTTTATCATTTCTGTATGTGAGTAATTTCAAGGATAGAAAAGATCTACAGGTCTTATGTCGAATCTGAACGGCTAATTTGAGAAAGCTTTTTTAATGACAATAATTGATCTTGAAGGATTTATTAAATAATCACAAAAGGCGATAACCGTAGAAATCAAAACTGTTTTGACAGTCTTACATCAAATCTTTCAAACTGCGGGTACTGCACAAACAAATTAAAGTCAAACCTGATTTAAAACATTTCAATCTCAAGTAACTTAATTAATTGTTTTATTGTTTTATTGTCCTATTTTTTTAAGGCCGTTCAGCATGAATTTTCTTTTAACAAAACTTTTTCTTGACTAGGTCAGAGTTTACTAAAATACTCAAAACTAGGCCTTAAATGTCATTGATTTAACGGTGGATTAAAATTAAGCTCAGTATTAAAATCAAAAAGATAAAAATAGTACCTTTTGGTAATTCATAATTGCAGGGCCTGCAATGTAAAGCCTCAATTTGTATATATTCATTTCTAGATTGTACAAGATTAAAACTTAACTTTAGTTTCAGTCCACCTTTATTTTATTTTATTTATTATTTTATTGTACACAAAGTTTGAATCTTTAAAAATAAAAAGGAAAATTGAATATCAGGAAGTTAATGACTGACCTAAGGTATTTCATTTATGTTGACTTAACTCCAGATTAACTTTTTTAAATGTTTGGTTGCTTTCTAAACTCTGCTACCATTTCCGTAAGAATTTTTTCTTCTTAAACGTCTTCTTAAAATTGATTGTAAAATCAATTGTACGTTCTACATAAGTAATTAAACGTTAAAGAACAAATTAAAAACGATAGGACCTAAGAGACTACCCTGTGGTACTTCATAATAATATTTTTTATGACAGTTATTCAACGCGATTACCGTGTGTTACTTCATAGTTGTAGTGCAAATTTATGTATGCTTAAACCCATCCAAAATAATAATTAAATAAGATTGAAAGCACCTTACAGAATCTTCACTTAAAATTGGCCTTATTTACCATAAGAACGTTCCCATATTTCTATAAGAAAAGAAGAACTGTTATTGAAATGAGAGTTCTATCATTTTCCGAAGACAGTGTGAGGTAGAAGTTAAGAATGAATTAAGTAACACAATTTTTTGAGCTGAACGTTGATTAACTTAATGGATTGATTTTCTGCTTTCAAAACTTTGTAACCTCTTCTGCATTTATTACCCTTCCTGCTATCAGTTTAATGCGGGATTTAAATAAAAATCCGGTTTAAAATCAATTGATTTTTATTCTACGTTCCACACAAGTGATAAATTGCTAAAGAAAACTAAATAAAAATAGCAGGCCTTAAATGACAGTCTTGTGGTACTCCATTAATTGTGAAGAATTTTTAAAACTCGAATTCGACGTTGTTTCTTTTCACCCACTGTTAGTTCTGCTCATTAATTCCCAAAAAAATAAACCATTTGGTTTTATACATTTCTCAAAAACTTCTTCTACAGATGCGCTGAAGCTGATGTCTGTAATACCATTTGGCCTTTGGCTACATATATGTATGTAATATGGATCCTTAAATTACGAACTAAACACTCTTTTTGTGTATAGATACTTTTAAGAACAATAGATATAAAGCAACGGTATTCGAATTATCTAATTGCAGGTGTGTTCAGTTCGTGTGCAAAGTTAGGAAAAGTTTTTTGGATTCTCAATCCTTGCTGGAAAGAAGTCCTTTTCTCTTCATTCCACAATCCTCGTCTCCTATACAGCTGCAGCTCATTTCGCTGATTTAACTTTTCCCTCAAAAATAAAAAGCAAAGTGAATATACCTATTCGTACGATACGATGGTGCTTTTGTCCTTTTAATTTTTCTAAAAATAAATGTAAAGGATGTCCCGATCCCGACCCATTAAATTTTGCATTTTTGTTTGTCTCTTAAAAGTGGCTTGTCATGGTTTTAGTATGCTTCTGCAGATATTCTCGTACATATTTTTATCATCAATTTTTTGTTTTCAGCGCTTTTAGTTTAGCAAAGTTGTTTCGTTTGGAATTTGTTGGTATTTTCGTCCTTTTTTTTCAATTTTTTTTTTTAATAAATGTAAAGGATTATTTTGTTACATGCGAAACACGAGTAACAACTGTGTATGCTGCATTGTTCCATCAGCAGTAGCAAAACTGGCGTAATATCTTATATGGAGTGGATCAGAATATGTTACCACCACTCCCATTGTTAACAGGATGTTGCTGCTGAAATGGAATACAGCATCATCATCTCTCTCGCAACACAAACACAAATAATAAAAAATAAAAAACATGTTATTTTATTTTATATTAAGTCCTTTTTTGTTGACGTTGTTGTTGTTGTTGCTGTCGGTGATGTTGTCTAACTCTATTTTTTGACCTTTTTTATGTCAAAATATGTTTAAAAATAGAAGCAAACGAAAAAAAGATCCTTAAAAAAGGATATGTGAGCATATATGTATGTATTTACCTAGATATGTGTGGTGCGCGTTCGTCAGAAAAGAAGCATAAGGATGAGGATACATTGCACTGATGTTGATGCATTGTATATTTTATACCCATTTTTCCTGTGGGACCATAAGTATAAAGCTATAGGATAGGTTAGGAGAGGTACAAGGATACAATACCTACTGTGCTTCGTGAATAGAAAAAAAAGAAGAGCACACGGGGTAACACTTACGGACTAACTGACTGGGTTAAGTACTTTTGAATGTGCTTGATGTATTACACAAAAGCTATTTGGTATTAGGTATATATGTACTGAGTACTCTACATATTTATATAAGAACATATGTGATACGGTATACAGGATACGAGAGACGTATAGAGTAAGGACAAGGAAGTGGGCGTTGTGTCACGGCTAAGTGGTGCTCATTTTTGTTACTTAGGAGAGTTTGAGTGGAAAAGATATCCTTTTTTTGCCTTTATTTTCGTTTTGCTTTTTCATTATTTTGTTTTTGAACTCAAAAAATCAAGCAACACAAAAAATGAAGAGCTTTTTTCTTCTTCTTCTTGTTTGAAATTTAAACTGCTTAGTGTCATATTGGCTTCACCATCAGAAAAGAGGTTTTCATGTTTTTCTTGTATATATTTTTCTAAGCGGATATACAAGTTGATATACAATATAAAAACAAATTTAAAAAAAGTATGTGCTCATTAATGGTGGAAAACACTAAAAGATGTAAAAGAGGGATACCTTCCTTTCTTTTAGTAAAGAAATCCTGTGCAAGCATATCGTTTGAAACTTTAAATTTAATACCTTTTGGAACAGATGTTAGATTTATGTCAAAAAAATAGTCAATCCGAAATTTAATTTACTTCACATATATAAATACTTTATAAAAATAGACAAAAAGCTTCTTTTGATGATATTTAAAAATAACATTTCAAGGAATTTGAGCTACGAGTAGAAAACCTCACTTTTCAATTAGTTGAATACAAAATTCTGTCCAGTAAAAATGAAAACTTTTTTAAGACATGGATTTTTATACGAAAAGCTGTTATCATTGGGATGGTCGTGAACATATTTCTTTGAAGTTACAGTCTAAGCTTAAGACATTAATATCAAAAAAAAAAAAAAATGTAATTTTTCTATCTTATCGTTTAAAGACTAAATTAACACGATATTTAGCAGTTCTTCTAGACTCCAGTTCTTAGCATTAAGTGCAAGCAAAAAAAAGCTGTTACATCAAATCAAAAACCTAAAATGCAATTTTTCGACTCAAGAAAATCCTTGACGTTCGGTCTTATCTAATCCTAATCTTCCGGAATTTCGCCTATTTTTTAAAAATATGATCAAAAACTTAGAACTTTGAATACTTCATTCAACAAGACATATACGAGCTAAAGAGCAAGAAGAAAAAAATATTCAAAAAGCAAAATCAAATTTTGTAGCCTTACAGCTTGTAAAGAATCAGAGGTTTATAATTCTCAACCGTTTTCTGTGTGCGAGAAATGTCAGGAATAGAGGGGACCTACAGTCTCTATGACGAATTCGAACGATTAGTCTAAGATGTACTTTTTTTTATGACAAAAACTACTCTTGGACTTCTTTGTCAATTCCTCGCAAGAGGCAGACAAATATTAAAGTTTTCAAATTTCGAAGATCTGAAAACTTTAGACGAGAAATTAATTCACGACAATATAAAGCCATTACACTGGTTAAGAAATTCTACATCAACTAATACTTTAAAAAAAAAATCTTGTTGTCCTGAACTAAAATTGACTTTATAATTTCTGCACGAGGGCTCCGTTTTGTCTCCGACGCTCTTCCTTATTTTTATAAATTATCTTTTGTCTGAAACTTCTAACCCACTAAATTGTTTCGCTGATGAGAGTTACCTCAGCTTTTCATATTCGTTTTTAGATTCTCATCCTTGTTCTTCGGATGTGGACTACCAACGCAACGGCAGCGTATGATAAGCTCATTAAATTCTGATCTTGACAGCATTGTTCAATGGGGAATTAAAAACCGTGTAGAATTTAATGCTTCGAAAACTTAATACTGTCTACTATCGCAAAAGCGAAACCCTCCCCCAATGCCACTTTCCATGAGTGGTACTTGCATCGAGGAGACTGAACAACTATCAGTCCTAGGTATGTGCATCACGAACCACTTGTTGTGAAGTGATCACATATTTGACATCGCCAAAAATGCTCCTAAGTGTTAAGGTTTTCTCCGACGATGCAAGAAGTTTTTTACCCCTTCTGATCTGGCTATAATTTACAAAGCTCATATTTGGGGTGGTGCTTCAATAACGTACTTGAGTCTTCTGAATAGAATTGAAAAAAGAGCTCTTAAAATCATTGGAGATCGTTCTCTTTCCGAGACATTTGCTTCCCTTGAACACCGCCGCAAGGCCTTATGTCTGTCATTGTTTTATCGTTATTTTTATAAACAATGCTCTATTGCAATAGCCAGTTGCATTCCTCCCCTTAAACAATTCAACCGTAATACCCGTACTGCTAAGAATGCCTATCAGTTTACCCTTGAGCCCAATTTCGGACGTACTGTTAATTACAGAGATTTTTTCTTTAGCCGCACTACACGAATGTGGAATGCTTTACCAGGCTCAATATTTCCCACTCATTACAATGTGCAGACATTCAAAACCAATGTTTCTCCTTTATAATGTTTAATCATTATAAGGGTATTCATAACTCCTTTAGTGCGTGCACAATATAAAAAAAAACAGGTTACATTTTTGAAACATAGCTTCTTAGGAAATCCATAATACGGTGTTTTTTAAGGCTTATGTTAGACACGACATAGTTATTAACAACTTATTTTATGATCATTTTGAAAAGCAGAAATGCCTATCTTCGAAATAAATTTTTAATTTGTTTAGTATCGCACTTAGTTTCGGGCAATTCTGACTCTACATGAGGTTTTCAAAACAAATACAATTTAGTGTTAATTTTTGGTGCTTATTTCGAATTTGAACTTCAATTTTACCTAAATTCTCAAAATTAAAAAATATCCATTTTTAACGTTATTTTTTATAGTTTTCAATATATTTAAAAAAATTGATGTCATAGGATCGTTCGGTAAATTGATTTGTTATCAGAACAAAAATTAGTTTTGAGCCAATTTTGCCTTTTTTGTCAAAAACATTGTTTTCTTTGCAGCATTGTGTTAAAAATGTGAAGACAAGCTAATAAGGATTTTTTCAAAAATTGTATGAAATACTGAAAATTGTATAACGTTCAAGATTTTATTATAAATTTAGGCTTAGGTCACCAAAATTTTTCGGAAAAGTTAATAAAGTTAAAAATACAATTCAGAAAAATGCACCAATCTTTATTTGAATCGATACGGTCGATGTAATTTAATGTTTGAAGATTATTTCATGCAAATGTTGACCTTGACTGCGCCTCAAATGGTCCATCCGCTTAGTCCAATTTTGGCATACTCTTTCCAACATTTCGGCCCGTATCTCACGAATAAATGCTTCATTGTTGTCTTCCAATGCGTCAATTTAAGAGGGCTTGTCTGTATAAACATGAGCTTGAACATAGACCCACAAAAAATAGTCTAAAGGCGTTAAATCGCACGATCTAGGCGGCCAATTGACATGTGGCATCGTCTTGTTGAAATCACATGTCATTCAAGTCAAGCTCTTGCATATTGGGTAAAAAAAGTTGTATATCATCTCACGGTAGCGCTTACCATTCACAGTTACGTTACGATTCGCATCATCTTTGAAGAAGTACGGTCCAATGATGCCACCAGCCCATAAACTGCACCAAACTCTTTTTCTGGATGCATTGGTAGCTCTTGCAATGCTTCTGGCTGATATTCACTCCAAAATCGACAATTCTGCTTGTTTACGTACCCATTGAGCCAAAAATAAGCTTCATCGCTCGCTGGAAGAAGCGCGCGAAGAGAGAACAGAAATTTATGAACAAATAAGATAAATAATAAAGACCCTAAATGTCAACCTTGCAGTACACCGATTAAAAATATCCACTTCATAACAAAATTAATTCTTTTTTTTGTCAAACATTTGTGGCACCGATTCTCAAAATCTCTTCTTAAGCTATCAAAAACACATTTATGTAGTATTTTTAATAGTAACGTTAAATTTCGACACTTTAGATTCTATAATTTAAAAATTACTTAACTTAATCTCTTAACATTTTAATCTATTTAGGACACAATTTTGTTTAAATTCTCTAAATCCATGTTAATTCTGAGTTTCTGATATTTCAAATTAAAAAGTCTGTTTCCCAAATGTGGGTAAGTTTTTGCAGACAAGACTTTCGAAAAAGTCCAGCTAAAGTTTTTCGACCCGAAATATGTCACTATTGAATAACCCTTTTGACTTAAATTAAATTTTGTCTAATAAAGTGCGGCGTAATACCAACAAAGTATGAACCTAAATGTATAATTTTGTACCTAAAATATTCTATGAACGAAAGTTGATTCACCTTCAGAATAATTGTATAGAAACATTTATTTTTTCGACTCTAATATCCTGAAAAAAATTCAAACTTATTTTATGTTATGCAAAATATTGTTATTAACTTAGAAAAAATGTTGCAACAACATTGTTTAAACTGCAATTATTGATTACATTCTTTTCAAAGTTTTTTTTTTAAACAACAACATGGCTTATTGCAAGAAAAATTTATATTTTGGAAGGACACCAATGGAAAGCTATCAACGTGAATCGCGTCCCAGTCTTTATATTTTATTAACAAATTTGGTGTGCCTCAGGGCTTCCATATGTCTCCAATATTTTTTACTATTTTCATACAAAAAGCTTTAAAATACAATTCATAAGCCCAATAGCTGAGAAACCTATTTATAAACTTATTCAGTTTAATCCAAAATTATGCTCCAATACTAAAGTTTGAAAAATGTCTTCTTTTTTCATATTATGTAAAGTGTTTTTGATACATTATCGTTACAAAAAATTGGCAAAAAGTCTTTAGATTTATACAATACTATACAAATACAATAAGATTAGTATATAAAAGAATTGTCTGCATTCATAATACTTACTGCTTCTTTCAAACTTCGAGTTTTTCGCTTTCCTTAGATTTACGAATATTAACATGACATTTAACAGAACTCTGTTTACTTTGAAAATAATTGGTTGGAACTTGATAATATAAGCATAGTTACTAAATACATTTCAACTTAAAGTCAGTATAAGTTAAAACCAGAAAATTGAAAATTTCAAAACTTTGCTTGGTACGTTGAAAAAAAAACTGCTAAAGTTATTTCCACATGTAATCGTCTCTAACCAACCACATCGATTAAAACTTTCTATATCTCAACCTTGAAAGCACCTACCCTACATACCTCTCATTTCCTTATAAAGGTTTTGTTAGTTCAGCCGGGTTCTTATTAATAACAATACCATAACCTTTAGATATAACTTAAATCATCATAATTTAATGAGTTCTGAAAATTAGACGAACAAATCACGTCTTTTCTCTCTCTCTCTCTCTCTCTCTTCAGCTGTCTGATTTACATTGTTTTACTTCATACCATACCTTACCTTACTGCCTAGTCTATACCTACCAGAAAACGTGTACCTTCTCATTATGTAACTCAATCAAAGTTTTAATTTACTTAATTTTAAATATCAAATTACTAGCGGCAAATTCCCCTTAAAAGAAAACCCAGTCATTCTCAAAACGCACGCCCTTTTTAATTAACCACAATTAAAGCCATATTCTACTTACAAAAAAAAAAACACAAACAAAATATAAATAATACAAACCAAAAATCTTCCTCTCTGCGTTGCGGTTGCATATTGTCTGGATGCTTCTTTTAAGCTTCAAATTCCAAATAAGACCCGCTCCGACATAAAAAAAAGAAAATTTCCAAAAACTACAACAAAAATCTCAAAAAACATCGTGTTGCTCTCTTTCTCCTCTAAGCTTTAGGTGAACTGCTGCTGAAAGAACTGCGTGCATTTGTTAATTAGTGGCAAGCAAGCGCTGGCAAGTATAAAAACCTTTTAACGCTACCGCCCTTATACACCTATGTACACAAGTCTGACTATGACTATGACTATGTTTAATGTGCAAAAGGGGTTTATACATTTGTTGCCACTTTTTGTTGCAATTTTGTGGCTTATCATGTGTAACAAAGTTTGAATAGGTGGTTGCGTCCCTATATCTTCTCGTACCAACAAAACACCCACCCAACCCCCTGCGATAGCAAAAACTGCCACCAGTCCCGTCTCCCCGCCACGTCACGCCACCAACCAAAGACGGCAACAGCAGCAGCAGGTGCGTCTTTGTATTCTGTGGTATTCAGCATGCCTATAAATATGTGTCTTTTGGAAATTGTCACCTGCATACAAAATAAGTTGAAGGTAAAATTGTTTACTTTAGCCCCGAAGTTGTATATAGTCTACATCATTCCTCATGCAACCTCTTTCTACCGACCGCAGCGCCACCACCACCGCCGCCGCCACCATTGCTCGATTCTGCATAAAAAACTTTCAACTTAACCAAACCATGTGTGTGGATGTGTATCCATGTATACTTTGTAGAGCCCTTCTTTAAGTAAGGGCGGTGAGGCAAGCCTGATTATGAAGGAAGAAACTTGGGCGAGAATGATGTGCGAGAGGACGTGGATTAACGACAACAGGGAGAACTAAGACAACGGAGACGAAGACGATTGGTAAAACGAGGTGAGAATGTTTACCTTTGCCAATTTAAGGAATTAAAATGAAGCTTTTCACGTACGCTTGCTCGCTCGGGTTATTTCCAGAATAGGACAATTTCTTGAAGCCTTTCTTTGTAAGGATACCAACATCTTATACCATCATCATCATCATCAAGAACTCTCACGTAGATTTATATGTGTTAACTGAAATATTATGAAGATTAAAACAGATTAACACTTAAGTAGGCTGATGGCATCTTAACGTGCGCCATCATCATTTCCACCATCACCACCACTTCCACCACCGACCGCCATCTACCACCGTTTTTACTGTTGTATACCTTCAGCTGTCCTTTAATCGTATGTATGTGTTCTGCCCATTATCGCAGCACGTTTTGGTTTGCTTTGGTTTGTGTTAATTTTAAGTGGCGCCCAACGTGAAACTCTCTTTATTCAACATTCCACGTACCGTACCTGCCTATCTACCTTCCTAAATAATAAACACGAAGTATATTATTTTTAACCGTATCATAAATATGCATTAATTTGCTGCTGCTGCCGTTGCTGTTGCTGTTGCTGATCTAAAAATATAAGCGAAAGCTTTACCGTTATATTTTGAAATTAAAATGTATACGAAAATGTGTATTTAGCTGAGTGGTGCGGTACGGTAGTGTTGTGTAGGATTTTTATCGTTTAGAGTAAAAGTTTGTCAACCCAATCCCAATCTCAACGCCGCCGGGTAGAGTAGAGAAGATGAATGTTTATGACGAAAATATGCAAAATTCTCTGTATGATGGAATTTAGTGGTTGATGTTGACATTTCGTGACAAAAAAGGCCTAACAATATCTCATATTTTCCATGGTGTTTGTTTTTTGAGCTTAAAATAGTTTTGTGTTTTTTTTTCAACTTCATATTTTCACTTATTTTGTAGAGGAGAAAATGTTTATATTTTTGTTTTTATTAATGTGATCCATAAGGGGAAAGAGGGGTATAAAATAAATGTATGGATTTGACAAAAAAAAAAAAATTATGGATACTTCAAATGGAATTGGAGGATGAACTTTTTTTTTAATTGACATACAATTTACTTTATTTAAAATATAATGTTGTGGCATTATCATTTAAATATGATTCCTGAAATATGACCAGGACCGCCAATACATTCTCGGACTTAGTCTAATCTGGAAGTCCAATTTTCGATTACTTTTTCCAATGTTTCTGGCTCTAGAACGCGGTGAATGTTGTCCTTCAAGTGGTCAATAGCTTCGGGCTTGTCGGCGGCCGGCTGCTTGATATATCCCCACAATAAAAAGTAAAGTGGCGTTCAATCACACGACCTTGGAGGCTAAATCACTGGTCCGTTATGTCAAACTATGCGGTTTCCAAACCTTCCTTCAATTAATCAATTGTCACATGGGCTGTATGGCATCATCACATCATTGTTGTTCAATTGACAAACGAAAAAGTCAATAATAATGGCTCTATAGCGTTCTGGCCACCATCGTTTTTAAGGAGCCCCTCAAAAGCCCGGCGAAAAAAGTTTATTTCCTGATTTGTGTTTTCTAACAGAAAGAAATATTGGAGACATTAGAAATATGTTTCAGTTATATTTTAAACTTTATTGACAAACAAAATTTTATCCGAAAAATTTCAAATGGCCGAGAAATTCACGTTTTTTGGGGTAGTGTCTCGGCACAGTCGTCTCGAACTGTGGAAATTTAAAAATTTGTAAAACAATAAGTAAAAAAAAGTTACTTTTTTAAGATTATTTGTTGATAAAAAAGGTAGTAAAAATTGGAGTTTTTTAAAATCCGTAGTTCACATAGAATAATATTTTATTCCGAATACAAAATTGTGTTTGAAAAATAGGTTAAGAACTTTTGTAGTTAACTTTCCCGCAAAGTGTAAAAACTTAACTCACTAGTAAGCTCTGAAAGTTGAAACACTACAGGGGCCCTACTATGTAACTCGATTCTACAATGAAATTGCTCGAATTCGAAAAATTGGTACTATGTATCTATTTGACTACTTCCGAACCAAAGAGAATCGAATAATTCTAGTAGTGCCAACTATATTCTTATGAACTTTCGAATAAACGAGGAACTACGTAACTCGAAAGTAGAATTCAAAACAAATCCAAATCGAAAATATTCACTCTACATCAAATGTGTTTGCGAGCGAAGTTTTTTTTGTCAAAGTGCAAGTAAAATGTTGAATATGAGTTCAATCTACCACCCCAATTACACCGGGAGTTCGTGATTTATGCCAAAAATAGCGTTTGGACTTTCGTTTCTCTTCCTCATTCATTTCAAAATTCATCATCAGCGGGCACATGACTTTTTCGATTGAAGTCAAAACTTCGGCAAGTATTTTTGACATGGTTTGCTGTACAATTTCAGCGTTCTTGTCACCACTGATTTGGATTAGGTAACCTCCTGTTGCCAAAAACTTCAATGCTGCTGATAACTTAATGATAATCGGAACAGCATTTTGTCTTCTCAGCGAGTAGTTATGTCGAATGATATGGTGTTAAGAAGAATCCGTCTTTAGAAAGACGATAGCTCTTAACAAAACTAAAACAAAAGTATATATTTTTCAATAAGAATGCGTTCAAATATTCTACAGTATATATATGTACAAACCTTTTCTCTTTCAGCTCCATTATTTTGGAATTATCTCTTATTCGTCTGCGTTCAGTTTGCTCGTACCGTTTTTCATTTCCTTGCAAATTAAACCAAATTCCAACGGTGTCCATTTTTGTAATAATTATTCTTGTCCAAAAATTTGATGTTTTTTTTTGTTTTTTTTTTTGTTTTTTTTTGTTTTGTTTTTTTTTTGTTTTGTTTTTTTGTTTTTTTTTTTTTGTTTTTTTTTGTTTTTTTTTGTTTTTAAAACTGTCAAACAACTCGATACTCGTTCGGCCCGCCAAGGGCCGCAGTGTGTGACCGACTGAATATCCTTGTCTTTCCCGAAATAGATCAAATTTCGAGCTAAAACTTTAAACACATAATCTTGAATAGTTGCCTGATTGATAAAGCAATTTAAGAATGGTAGTCTTGTTTTGGGTCCATTCACCGAATCTACGCTTTGCTAAGTGAGCCTGTGGCATAAATTCTTGAAATGCCAAAAAAAAAAACTTTAAACAAATCAATCTACAGCTAACAAAATGGCCGCCAGTTAAAATAGTGGTGCCAACTTAAAGTTCTGTACCAATCAAAAAACACCCGATAAAACTAAAAATTGGAAAACATTGATTTTCAATTCAAATATTTTCAGAAAAAAAGTGTGGACTTATTAAGATGTAGTAAAATTTCTTAAAAAAATCTTATCCAATTGGAAATAGGAAAGAGCTTAAGCTTCAAGCTTAGATTGTTTATTTTTGAAGCTTTTAAATGAGAATTCCGCTTTCAAAAAGGCCGCCACTAGATAATTATTTGTGCAGGTAATTTCTTCGTTCAATATGACTTTTGTCATATGTCCACGGCGACTACGAAATACATAGTCCATTTGATCAGTCCAAATTTGTACTACTTTTTCCAATAAATCTGAACAGATGTCTTCAGTGATTATTGGCTTCCAGTGCTTTAAAAATGTCTGATAATCTCATAATAATCCAGAAGCAAAAGGTCTCACTATCGCAAAGAACCAGAAACAATTATGGAAATAAAATTGACCGCAAATAGGTTTTACAATAAATTGATGGTTAAGCACCCGAAATGACAAGTTCCATCGTTTAGTTGCAAACAAATGTCGTCGCCATCCACCATTCGCCCTAAAGGTAGCGCCTTACTCATTTCGAAAGAAATGCGGACCAATGATGCCGCCTGATGGTATGCCACACCAAACAGTCAATTTTAGTGGTGATTCTTTAATGGCTTGATGAGTGTTTTCATTTTACGGGAGTTTGTCTTTCTGACGAACATGATTTCGACATGTACATAGAAACATAAATCAGCTCTCTTAACTAAAGTTTAAGTTTTTTATATATTTAGATCGAATTTGTATAAATAATGAAATTTTAATTGAAGAGTTTTTGTACTTAGCTGAAATACCTCATTCAAATCTTTGACTCTCTCTCTCTCAAATGTATGAATTGGCAAGGATACGCCACTTGAGAATCACAAACGTGTCCTTCCACACTCCTTTTCCACGCTATTTCCTTTATTTTTATATTAGGTTATGCCGATTGCAGAACTCCCTGCAACAACAAAAAAGCACACACTAGAATCTCGAATCAAGCGTATAATCAAATGTTAATGGAAAAACTTTTTTCGCTCTGATTTCGTGAGTTCTTATATCCTCGCGCGTTTCTATGTGTGCATGTAGATACGTAGGGACCTCCAAGGAAGAAGATAGTATAGCCTCTTAATATGTTTTTTTTTCTTCTACTATTATTATTATTTCTGTTGAAGACGACAAATGTCACGCTTTGTGAACTGTGAATTGAACAGAATAAAAAAGAAGACCAACAAAATAATTTTAAGGAATACAAAAAAGAAATCAGTGCAAAGAAAAAAAAATATTAAGATATCCTTTTTTTTTTCTTCGAGGACATTCTGATTCTGAAGAAGATAACAAAAAAATAAAGAATAAGTTCAGTTCTCTTTCTTGCAATGTTCCAGCTGAGTAGAATTCAAAAGTTATTCTGTTTCTTAAGTTTCAGTTTTTTTGTATTTCTTGTTCTTTGAACTTTCTTTTTTGGCTCTGTCTACTTTTTGACATTTTTTCTGTTCTTCTTCGTTTTTTTTTCTTTTCTTTTTCTTCTTATTTTTCGGCAGGAAACATATGGTGCAATGAGACTTTGTTTCTGGCATTTTATTGGTTGTGCTGTATGCACCCTAGAGAGAGAAAAAGGGTTAAGAGTAGAATAGTACTTTGAACTTTTGCTGAAACGTTTTATGTATATTTGTTTGTTTTTGGTGCATTTTAGTTTTTTGTTTTTTAATTTTTTAAAAACAGAAATATTATTCTGAAATAATTTGATTCTTTATGTTTTGTGTTCCAAAAAGTTAAACATATTTTTGACGTATGATGTTTTTGCGTCTTATTGTCCTTTTTGATGATGGAGAAATTGAATTCAACTTGATTTTTGATATTGAATGATTGATGCAAGATTTCTTCATCATAATGTTAAATTATTTTTATGAATTTACTAAAATATATGTTTTCTTTTCTTTCCAGGTAAGCATCTTATTCTTATTTAAAATTGTACTAAAATAATATCAGAGTAAGTTTATATGAGAACTTCTAACATTCAACAGGGGTAGTTTAAAACAAATATTTTTTAACGTTAATTGTTCCATTTATCGTATAAGGTGAGGAATAAAAGAGTCTACACAAATATATAATGTGAAAGGGTGTTTTTTGAGCGGTACTCAACATTGTTAAACTTCTGCCAGAATACGCTGGGCCGGAAGGTACCCCGCTATTCTTCTGAAGATGTGTTCTTAAACGTTGGAAAAACCACTGCGTAAGCTTTTGTATCCATCCTACTCTTCAGGTTTCGTTCCGAGTAGATGGAAATCAGCATTTGTCCTGCTCATATCCAAAAATGACGAATCCTCCTCACCATCTAATAATCAACCGATTGCACTTGCATACATCCCTTCTTTCCAAGGTCATGGAAATGCTGATTAAGTATCAGGTCATTATTAGATCTCGAAGGTCGAAGGCTTCTAAATGAACGGCAGTACGGTTTTCGCAGCAATTAGTCCACTGGTGATCTGATGGTTCATGTCACTGAACAGTGGAACAAATCCTTACATCGTTTTGGAGAAAATAAGGTGATTGCGTTTGATGTTTCAAAAACATTTGATAGGATTTGGAATCAGTGCCTCTTATCGAAAATGCGTGTCTTCGGTTTAGATGAAACCCTCCTTCGTTAGATTAAAAATTAACTTTCTGACCATTTAATACAAGTAGTATTGAATGGTTGTTAGTGTGAAATCTACAAAATAAATGCTGGTGTGCCTCAGGGTTCTGTTCTAATTCCAACACTCTTTCTTATTTCTTATTGATGATCTGATGTCTGCAATTTTTGATTCAATACACTGTTTCGCTGACGATAATACGCTTAGCTTTTCATATTCGTTTTCAGACTCACATCTCTCTTCTTCAGAAGTGGAACTGCAACCACAAAATATGATAAGCTCATTAAATTCCGACCAACACAAAATTCTACAATGGGGAATAAGAAACGGAGTAGTTTTAAATGCTTCGAAAACTCAATGCTTGCTTGTAACGTTGAAGCGAGACACATCCCACTTGCCATTATCCATGGTTGACACATCTGAACATCTCGGTACTCTCTGTATGTGCATCACCAACCATATCTCGTGGAATCACATATGCGATGTCACCAAACATGCCGCAAGATGTTTGAGTTTTCTGGGACGATGCAAGAAATTTGCCTCTCCTTCTGATCCGTCTCACATCTATAATACCTACAGCTGTGTTCAAAAAAATAGTAGTGCTCATTGAACTATAGCATCCATAACATTAACGCCTAACTGGCCTTAAGAGAAATGGCGCAACGTATTGTGGATAGATGAGAGTAAAATTTTTCTCTTTGGTGGTACTGTATTCCGCAAATACGTCCGTCGTCCACCCAACACAGAATATGTACCCAAATTCACTACGAAGACGGTAAAAGATGGGGGATCTAAAATTTTAATTTGGGCCTGTTTTTCCTACTCTGGTGTGGGGCCCTTAAAATGTATTGAAGGCATTATGAATCAGCGGGTCTATGTCGAAACCATAAAAAAAACAATGCTGCCATTTGCTGATTTGATTTGATTATGATATTCCGCTAAAATGGGTCTTCCAAAAAGACAACGATCCGAAGCACACAAGTCGAGCGGCTAAAGAGTGCTTTCCGGTCAATAGAATTGAGCTAATGTCTTGGCCAGCGCAATCACCTGACTTAAACCCTTATACGTCCAGAGTTTGAGTATAACTTCCATCTCTGGGTTTTGCTTAGTGAGTTGTTAAAAAGACTGGCGATAATAACATCCTAAGCTTGATTACGTCACTGAAACATCGTCGGAATGTTTCTTGCTTTGCCCATTTTTATCTTTAATTTAACAGACTATGTTCTAGCGCAATAGCCAGTTACGTACCTCTCCTTAAACACATCAACCGAAATACTCACGCTTCTAGGAATTCCCATCAGTGTACCTTCGAGTCCACCCTAAGTCGTACTGTGAAGTAAAGCTTCGTTCGTTCTTTAGCCCAACTTCGTGAATGTTGCCACTTATAAAAAAATAAACCTCTTTCCAAAAATGGTTCATTTATGAAAGTTGGTTGAAATATTTTATTATCTAATTCAATCAAGAACAAAAAAAGTAAGGTGTTTTTTTTAAAGACTTTTCTCAGATGAAAGATAACTTTTTTTGAGGCACTTCTATCACCTCAATTTAAGAGCCTATTTATTATATACCTATAGTTAAGGATTTAACATTACTAAGGTACAGTAATCATCATCAAGAACCTGACTATATTTTTTTTTGTTGATTGTGTTTGACCAATTCTTTGAACTTGTTTTATTGATTATGTTAAAAATAGGCTCTTTTGGTCTTTTTTTTTTAAATACTTAAAAAGTGCACCTGCTATACGCATATTGAAATAAGTGACGATATTGTCGACAAACAATTAAGTCTACTTAAAGATGATTCCCTTCCTGCTCTGGATTGATGGATGGCTACAATATTTAAAAAAAAGTTTACTATCTCTCTATGTAAATCTCTTTCAGCACTGTTTTGTATTTTTATTTCTCAAGCCATCTTCCCAAAGTTTTGGAATGATTCCTTTATTTTACCTCTTCTTAAAAAAGGAGCAAAAACTGATGTTATGAACTACAGGCCCATAGCCATGATTTCGCCAATTTCCACACTTTTCGAAAGAATTGTATACGACTGTCAGACAGATCTGCTACACCCAATCTTACTGAATTCATGTCTAAAACTCTAAACGAATTAGAGAAAGGAAGTGTACATTATCGCCACAGCGTTTAGTCAATCCTTTGATAAAATCAGCCACCAAATTATTCATAATAAACTTAAAGCACTTGATTTTTTACCCGTTTATATTTCATGGCTCAGATAAATCCCAGAGATTTGTTTTCAGGTTCTCAATTTTCGATCCCATTTTTGCAAATTTAAGAGTTCCTCAAGGGAGCCACCTAGGCCCTTTAATATTTGTCTTAACTTTTAACAAAGTTATTGTTATGTCATTGATAATTCAACTGTTTGTATTAACGCTGATGACATGAAAATAATAAAGGTTATTTCTACTCCATCTGATTTTTTCTTAATACCAAATGATCTTGACTCATTTAAGACTTGATGCGAAAAATAAAATCTTTAAAACTGAATTCATAACATTCACCTGTAAGGGATCACAACTTTCGTCCTGAACTTTCGTCGATTGTACAATGTTACCATTAAATCTGTCTATTCTATTCTCGACTTAGGAACTCAGTTAAGTTTTCGACTTCATTTCGATCATATCATTAGCAAGGCCAACTCATCCCTTAGTTTCATCCAACGTTCTATCTTCGTTAAACATGTCCTTGAATACGCCATTAAGTTCTGGTCTCCTGATCGGAGCTCTCGGTCTCAAAGAATTGAATTTGTACAACGCAGATTTCTTCGATTTACATTCCAAAGTCTTCCTTGAAAATTCTTTAAAAACATATTATTCCCTTTCTACAGCGGCTATTAACAGGGACCATATCCTTACCATTTCTTCTAGAAAAGATTTCAATTTATGCTTATGCAGAACGTCAAAAACGCCCATCGCTTTCGATTGTTTTTGATCTTAAAATAAATGAAAAAAATGTCTAACGCGAATCTCCTTAAAACCTCAATTTCCAAGTTTTAACCCAATCGTCCCAATTGTTAAGGCTCTAGGAGCGAAGGTAAACATACAGACGGACGGAATCGCAATGTCATCTTTGACCAAAATCTAGATTTTGAATTTTATTACGAATGTGATACTTGACATATGTTTCAACTAAAAAAGAGCTGATACAGAAATTTTTTTGTAATTTTCCACATAAGCAAATTTAGAAGATATACTTTTTATTAATACTCAATTTCTAAAGCTTGTGTTCCTTCTTTTAAACAAGACCTAACTTAAGATTTATTCGCAAAAAATACTAATAATATAAAAGGTAGACAAATAACAAAATACTTTCAAAACCATAAAAAAAAACACAACTCGACCCAAAAACTTGATCCTTAATTAAAAATAGAACATAAAATAAGCATATAACATCATCATCAAAAAACCTTCTAAATTTAGCATAACACAATAAAAACAGAAAAAAATGTCCTTTTTTCCTTCCTACCTTGAAGGCATAATTTAATAACAACAAATCTGTGGAATTGTTGTTTTTATTTACTACAAAAATGTCCTAAAAAATCTTCTATGGTCAAAAAACCACTGATTCATTCATATCCTTATTTTCATAAATTTCTATACCTTCGTATATTTTTTTCTCCCACAAGTAACAAATATTTGTTTTTTATTTCATCTCATGAATTCTTTAAATATTCAAAAATATATACGTATAAACAAAAAATCAGGATCAAGGATTCCAACAAAATAAACATAAAAGAAATTCATCACATAAAATCCATGTTGATATAATAAATATACATAGTATATACATAACCTAATAATATATCCTTACCCACCTATCGTAAAAAATATAACAAAAATACAGGTCCTTCGAAAAACACTCCTCGTATACTCGTACTCGTATGTGATATGATATTTTTTTCCTGGAATTCCATTAAATTCAGTCCCACGTGCTTAGAATCTCCTTAGACAAATATGATGCCTAAATCTGTGTCATATATTGGTTTTTCAACCAAGAAAAAGAAAACATAACTCATTTTGATACGATTTTTTGTTTTTTAAATAAAAATCTTCTTCAAATATGCACACTACTCTCCTGAGCTCGCTTTTCTTCCTTGCAACTCACACCCATCAGGACGACCGACGACGACGAAATAAGGCTTTTTAAATTCTTTGCACAACTAACTGCCACTCGACCGTACTTTAAAAAATTGCTTAGGTAAATTCTCAATCTCCGCAGAAGGCATCAAGCATCAAGCAAGGATCAAGGATCAGCAGGGTTGTTTTTTACTTTTTCTTTTTTTTTTCTTGGTTTTATTGATATCGACTTAAATTAGATTCATTCGTTCCAGATTGTGCTAAGGTACACAAGTCGAGTCCTTTCTACAAACATTTTTTAAAGGTACGCACAATGTCCAAGTGGAGGGTTGGAAATTGTGAACTATCACCCGGCGAGGACTCTCGACTGTCAGTCGATTAGGCTGATGAAATAGGGGGAGTGCGAGTTCTCCCTGTTCCTAATCTATCCCCTGATTCATGCCCACGCCATATCGTAGGCAAAATTATGTTCTTATTTCAAAATCAGGAACATATAATTTACCAGAAATGAGCAAAAAATTGTAATGGCCCAAACCATGCCACATGAGCAGCAGCAGTCGAAGTAAGCAACCACCCCGACCGACACGGGGCAACAAGAACGAAGACGACGAACGATGACGAGGACGACAAGACGGCATGGTAGCCCAGCAGCAGCAGAAGTAGTTACAAGTTAGTCCTTAAAATGTGCGCCAGGGAATCGTTTAGGGTTCTCATTCCTTTTTTTATTCTCCGTTCGTCCTTCGTTGTTCCTCGTTTTGTTCCTGAATTTACTTCGGAATTTGTTTTGACTTTTTGTATTTCTAAATGTGTGTACCTATGTTCGTAAGAAGGATACATCATCAAGAATAAAAAAGGACTCCCTGCTGCTTGTATAGTGGCTTCTATTTGATTGGCGTGCGATAAGGTCATATGTATCATTGCTTGTGTTTAAGGGGTTGAAGGGTTTAGGGGCGACAAGTGTTCTTCATTACAACAAAAAAAAAAAAACAAGGACGAATAAAAAAATGGGTAAAATGGTTGGGGTCTTCTTCTTTGGGTCGTCGTCGTCGTCGGTGGGTTGTTGTTGGGTTTGAGTGCCCAATGCCGAAGGAAGTGCACACGAGTGTATCACAGTTTTAAATTGCTCAAGAATACCTTTTTGTGGATTTCTCATTTTGCAATTCATCGTATTTTTCGCCTTGCTCATCGAACGAACCAAACTTAGCTTTGGGGGGTTTTTGCTGTTTCCATTTGGTAGTTCATCGTCGTCGTGAGTTGAGGGTATAAATCGATTTATACACTTTTCATTCAAGTAATGTTCGCCCTGAGCCTTTTGGAAATATCCGAAACGAGAATCAAGGAATTTGCTCCTTCTTCTTGTTGGAAAGTGCAATAAAACGAAGTAATTTCACCTTTTTTTCCTTTTTGGGTGTTTTAGTTTGGTTGTTCTCTGGAATATATAAAGAACAGAATATAGAAGGGTTTGCTGTTTTATGGGTTGTATTTTTTCTTTGAATGCCATAAAATTTGCAATAGGGAAGCAAATTTAGATCGATGAGCAGATTATTTCTTTCCAAAAATCTACACATGTAGATATGTAAAAAAATTTGTAGTGAGGGAAACTTGAACAATAAAAAAAGAATAACAAATAAAATTGGATCTGGAATTTAAATTATTTATGTAAATGTGGTATTGGAGAAAATTTGACAACTGTGTTAACAACCGATCAGCGATCTTTAACACGCTGCTTCCAGTCATATTGTAAAGATTGCTCCTTTTTATTTGTTCTGGAAATAGGGGTTGATTTTTAAACTTTTTAAATTTTCGTTCTTCATTTTTAAACTCTACGCGTTTTATTTCAAATTCAACAAGTTTTGTATTTTTTTTATGGAGTAAAGTTCGAGACAACTCTTTTTCTGTGCGCTGGAGATGTTTTCTGATATTAAAGTAGTCTTCTGTTTTAAGAATTGGAGAGAATTCTCTGGGAGAGAGTACTTTTCGTTTGAAATTTCTTTGTCAGTTTATAAGATTGAAGAAATCAGACGTAGCTTACCTCATCGTGGGAACCGTTTATGTGCCGCATGAATAAAATTCTTTATGAAGATAGTTTTCTTTTAATTTCTTCTAAAATTGCATGCAACTTTCACATAAGGGAAATAGATTCCACACATCCACAGCTGATAGCTTAGAAAAGATATTTGCGAAGTTAATTCGATTTAAAATAGATCTTGAAGTCGATAAAATATAGAGTCGAAGTTCGAATTTTAGTAACTTCTGCAGCTATAACTAAAAGTGCTCAAATTCCTTTTTCTTCTTGATTACCTGCTGCTGTAGGAGCTCCAACTCCCGTTTCTGCTTTAGTTCCTTCAGTCTTTTGTCTTTTCCCTTATTTGATAGTCAAAAAGGTTATTTAATCAATGAGCGTTGTATTAGAAATATCGAACAAATTATTGTTCAATTACTAAAAATAAGTGAATTGCGAAGAAGTTTGATAAAAGTGGAAATTCAGGAAATTTGTTCATATTTCTATTATTAAAATTACTTCAAATAGTAATAGGACCAATATTCAAAAATTATTAGTGCCTTTTGAGATATCATATAAAAAGTCCAGGTCTCCCAAGTTCCATTTTGTCGACAAAAAAATGTTTGGACTTTAAGAATCAAATTGCAAACTCTCTCAATAAGGCATTTCAGTGGAAAATTGTTCTGTTTATATGTTCTTAAAGCAATTTGTGGAAAAATGAACTTCTGGGGAGTTGTGAAATAAAACGACAGGAAACCGTTTCTTCAAGGGTACGACATTTTAATTCTGGTACCCCTTTCAAACTCAACAACCAAAAAAACATTACCTCTCAAAAATGCAATTTCATCACATGTTTGACTACACACGAGTAAGTGTGAGAATGTTACAATATTCTTGACCTTTCTTTTCCAAAACCATCAATTTTTAAGATTTAGATATCTAACTGCAACCCCCTCTCACCACAATCTAAATCAAGATTACTAGAAAGTATTAAAGGCCTGCACATTATACACTCAAATCAAATTTTGCTTTGTTGCAATTGCTTAAAAGAAAAGCTAATTTCTTATATAATTTTCCTGGAATATAGGGTGCATCTCAAATACTTTTATGTACTTCATCCCCCTACCCTCCACTGACAAGGGTTATTCTTAAGTGCTGGTTTCTTTGGATACACCAATGACTTAACACAGCTTCATAAAATAACAAGACCAAATGTCGTCAATGTTTTTAGAAATGAAAAATCAGTAAGCATGGTTCGTCAGCGTTTCTTGTTTCTAAAGGAAGAAAAGAGGACTGATGATGCCGCTAGCGTATTTATACCGCACCACACAGTCAGTATTAATGGTGATTCTGTAATGGCTTCAGAATTGCCTTCGATCAATTAACTGCAATTTTGCTTACTAAAAACTGCAAAATGAGAGAAGTGGTCTATGAATTAATGCCGCTAGTGTGTTCATGCCGCACCAAACAGCCAGTCTTAATGGTTATTCAGTAATGGCTTGAGAATGGCCTACGATCTATTTACTGCAATTTTGCTTACTAAACACCACAAAAAGATAGAAGTCCTCTATGAACTTTAAAGTAAATTTTTACAAAGTAAAACCATTGTTCAGGTGTTAAACAATTCATGATAAATTGTCAAACCTCACTGTACAAAAATGTTAACAAAGTTTGACGTTGCTCATCGAACGAACCAAACTTAGCTTTGGGGGGTTTTTGCTGTTTCCATTTGGTAGTTCATCGTCGTCGTGAGTTGAGGGTATAAATCGATTTATACACTTTTCATTCAAGTAATGTTCGCCCTGAGCCTTTTGGAAATATCCGAAACGAGAATCAAGGAATTTGCTCCTTCTTCTTGTTGGAAAGTGCAATAAAACGAAGTAATTTCACCTTTTTTTCCTTTTTGGGTGTTTTAGTTTGGTTGTTCTCTGGAATATATAAAGAACAGAATATAGAAGGGTTTGCTGTTTTATGGGTTGTATTTTTTCTTTGAATGCCATAAAATTTGCAATAGGGAAGCAAATTTAGATCGATGAGCAGATTATTTCTTTCCAAAAATCTACACATGTAGATATGTAAAAAAATTTGTAGTGAGGGAAACTTGAACAATAAAAAAAGAATAACAAATAAAATTGGATCTGGAATTTAAATTATTTATGTAAATGTGGTATTGGAGAAAATTTGACAACTGTGTTAACAACCGATCAGCGATCTTTAACACGCTGCTTCCAGTCATATTGTAAAGATTGCTCCTTTTTATTTGTTCTGGAAATAGGGGTTGATTTTTAAACTTTTTAAATTTTCGTTCTTCATTTTTAAACTCTACGCGTTTTATTTCAAATTCAACAAGTTTTGTATTTTTTTTATGGAGTAAAGTTCGAGACAACTCTTTTTCTGTGCGCTGGAGATGTTTTCTGATATTAAAGTAGTCTTCTGTTTTAAGAATTGGAGAGAATTCTCTGGGAGAGAGTACTTTTCGTTTGAAATTTCTTTGTCAGTTTATAAGATTGAAGAAATCAGACGTAGCTTACCTCATCGTGGGAACCGTTTATGTGCCGCATGAATAAAATTCTTTATGAAGATAGTTTTCTTTTAATTTCTTCTAAAATTGCATGCAACTTTCACATAAGGGAAATAGATTCCACACATCCACAGCTGATAGCTTAGAAAAGATATTTGCGAAGTTAATTCGATTTAAAATAGATCTTGAAGTCGATAAAATATAGAGTCGAAGTTCGAATTTTAGTAACTTCTGCAGCTATAACTAAAAGTGCTCAAATTCCTTTTTCTTCTTGATTACCTGCTGCTGTAGGAGCTCCAACTCCCGTTTCTGCTTTAGTTCCTTCAGTCTTTTGTCTTTTCCCTTATTTGATAGTCAAAAAGGTTATTTAATCAATGAGCGTTGTATTAGAAATATCGAACAAATTATTGTTCAATTACTAAAAATAAGTGAATTGCGAAGAAGTTTGATAAAAGTGGAAATTCAGGAAATTTGTTCATATTTCTATTATTAAAATTACTTCAAATAGTAATAGGACCAATATTCAAAAATTATTAGTGCCTTTTGAGATATCATATAAAAAGTCCAGGTCTCCCAAGTTCCATTTTGTCGACAAAAAAATGTTTGGACTTTAAGAATCAAATTGCAAACTCTCTCAATAAGGCATTTCAGTGGAAAATTGTTCTGTTTATATGTTCTTAAAGCAATTTGTGGAAAAATGAACTTCTGGGGAGTTGTGAAATAAAACGACAGGAAACCGTTTCTTCAAGGGTACGACATTTTAATTCTGGTACCCCTTTCAAACTCAACAACCAAAAAAACATTACCTCTCAAAAATGCAATTTCATCACATGTTTGACTACACACGAGTAAGTGTGAGAATGTTACAATATTCTTGACCTTTCTTTTCCAAAACCATCAATTTTTAAGATTTAGATATCTAACTGCAACCCCCTCTCACCACAATCTAAATCAAGATTACTAGAAAGTATTAAAGGCCTGCACATTATACACTCAAATCAAATTTTGCTTTGTTGCAATTGCTTAAAAGAAAAGCTAATTTCTTATATAATTTTCCTGGAATATAGGGTGCATCTCAAATACTTTTATGTACTTCATCCCCCTACCCTCCACTGACAAGGGTTATTCTTAAGTGCTGGTTTCTTTGGATACACCAATGACTTAACACAGCTTCATAAAATAACAAGACCAAATGTCGTCAATGTTTTTAGAAATGAAAAATCAGTAAGCATGGTTCGTCAGCGTTTCTTGTTTCTAAAGGAAGAAAAGAGGACTGATGATGCCGCTAGCGTATTTATACCGCACCACACAGTCAGTATTAATGGTGATTCTGTAATGGCTTCAGAATTGCCTTCGATCAATTAACTGCAATTTTGCTTACTAAAAACTGCAAAATGAGAGAAGTGGTCTATGAATTAATGCCGCTAGTGTGTTCATGCCGCACCAAACAGCCAGTCTTAATGGTTATTCAGTAATGGCTTGAGAATGGCCTACGATCTATTTACTGCAATTTTGCTTACTAAACACCACAAAAAGATAGAAGTCCTCTATGAACTTTAAAGTAAATTTTTACAAAGTAAAACCATTGTTCAGGTGTTAAACAATTCATGATAAATTGTCAAACCTCACTGTACAAAAATGTTAACAAAGTTTGACGTTCTGAAGTTTATAGAAAATTGCCAATTTCATTCCCCTTCTCAATCAATTTTGCTGTAACTTTCAAACTTCCATGAATTGATTGAACAAATTGTCAAAATTATTGTCAAGCATAAACATTCTTTTTTCTGCTGTACATCAAGAATGTGGAATATTTTACCCAACTCTGTTTTTACCTCTCATTTTGATATCCAAAACTGTAAGACCAATACCTCCGGTATCTTCACTTTATTTCTTCCATATTTTTCTACGTTTTCATTGTGTTCATATTTTAACCCCTTTAAGTGGACCAAAAATATAACCAACAATTCTAAGCCGCTTTATGTGTTAAGGTCTTTCATTACCACTCTTTGCAAACGATTGCCTTCCTATGTCATCAAATTTTGTCAAACATTTTCCATAACAATTTACTTGAGTTTTTCCTTTCAAAACACCAAAAACACAGCATTGCCTTTTAAAATAACAACAACACAAAAAACTATTCTTAGAAATACTGTATATAACTTTCTTATTCACGTCCGTCGTAGGTAACATTTTCATATCCTGCATAGAAATAAATGTTACCTACCTAAAACCTTTACATTTCCAACGAACTAAATGCATTCCTCGGTGTTAATTTAGTGTAAAGATATGTCACGTAGATCGTGAAACACCACTTTAACAAACAATAATACCTACCTTCACTCCCCTTTTTTTTTCATGAATCTGATGTCCCTGCATATTCATCGAGCTATTACAATGCAACAGCACGCGAGAATATAAAAGAAACAACAACAAAAACACTTACGCCAAAACGAGCTGAACCAACCCAAGCCAAGCCAAGCCAAGCCAAGCCAACCGAACGTACCTATATAGAAGAGAGCCCCAGCAGCCCGTGTATAGTCTTCCTGCTTCCAAGCAGCTCAATAATAATAACATGGCAATAGAGTAGCACCGGGTGCTAGTGTTAGGCACCTAATTGTGGAGGCATTTATGGCTCAAGCAGCAACGTGACATACAAATGTACTTGATCCTAAAACCTAATAATTTCCATCAAGCCTTAGCTCTATAGCTCTAGCTCTAGCCTCAGTCCCAAGCACCAGCCTCAGCCCCAACTACAGCTACAGCCACAACCATAGCCCCAGCCCCAGCCTGTTTTACCTGCTTCTTTTCACTCACTCACTTACTTCACTTTTGTGTGTCCCGCTTTAGCTTTTCACCTGTGAGCTGTGATGTGAATACGTTTTATTTCTTTTCTTTTCTCTTCGTCTCGTTTTTGTTGTTATTTTCGTTGTTGCACTTGTCGTCGTTGTAGTCGGTCGTGACGCTGACGCTAACTCTAACGCTAACGCTGATGGTCCACCATCACATCATAGCCATAGATATCTTCCCTTTCCTTCCCTTCCTTCCTTTTTGGGTCCGCCCCCTTCATCGTGTTGTAAAACAATTTGTTTTGGGTTATTACTCTCGTAGTTGTCGTGTATCCTTCTGCAAGTGCAGTAGGACGACACAAAAGAGAAACAAACAAAAAAGAAACAAAACAAAAAGGAAGAGACAAACTTTTTAGAAGAATAAAAGCCGTTATAAAAAAAATTGTGGGTGGATCGGATGTGTGTCAAGCTTCGTATGGTTGGGACAGGTAAAGATTAACGGTGTATCGATTGACCAAGATGGATGCACTTGTAGGTACATAAGTATATAAAAGCGGCAGGCCGACACAGTCAGGACAAAAAAGCCATTAAAGTTGCTACCTGGTGTTTCAAGAATTGTGGTGTCCCTTTGCTTTTGCCATCATATAGGAGCATATAGCCAAAAGCACTGATATTCCATTGGGGGATGACGAGACAAGACGACAAGACGACAATCCTGTGCCATGCTAAGCTTATAGTCTGATGGGCATGGGCTGGGCATTGGGCATTAGGCTTACGGTCTGATCGTCTCCTCTGATGATGTTGGTTGAGGTTGATGGTGAGTTTGGAAGGTCATCATTAGGAATTGTCCTAATTTACTCAGGAGGATTGCTGCATATGCATTAATTAGCATGTCGAAGGATGTTTCTTATGCATATGGCCGGACTGAAAACACCGACGAACTATAAGGACGACGACGAAGAACGACCGGACCAATCGATGTAGAAAGGGTTAGGAATACACCATCATTGTAGAGCAGAGAGAGATGTACCTACCCCTATAATATGTCCTATGAACACAACATCATGGAACACATGTACTGTACACTACACCTAGTGTCTACCTTCCTACAATCCTTATATGTATATCCTTGTGGGAGTTAGGGCAGCACATTATTATGACCAAAAGGTTAAAGTTTATTCAGGGCTTTTCTGTGTGTACCATTTCAGGCAAACTTAATGTAGTTTGTGGGATTTATTATCCGATTGTGGATATATCGGGTGGTTGCATATATTTACCTCAAGCAATTGCACACAGAAGTTGTAATTTACAAAAAGAATATTTCATTTGCTTTGCAAAATGCAAATTCAATTGATCCTTCTTCTATACTTACATACATAAATATATACTCCCTTATGTATTTATGTACATAGTTTTATGCATATGTGCACATAACTAGTATCATATTTTATGTATCTATAGACAAGTTGTTGTACCTATATGTAGATATTTGTTGTATTCTCAACAAATGGAGGCGCCACACATATTGTAGTTGGCACTTTTTGGGGGGGTGAATTAAATTATGTGGGGGAGTTGTTTTATCCACAGATGCGTTAATTTTTGTATATGCTTCAATTGTTGTTGATTTTAGGATAACAAGTAAAAAGTCGAAATTTCGCATGGAGTAGGTGTAGCTAGGGTTTAGCTAAAGTTCGAGTGGGCGGGTGGATAAATTTTGTTAAAATATATGCATCATATTTATAGATGGTTTTATAGTTAATTTGTAAATTTAAATACATAAATCGGTTTTATGAAGCAAATATACCGGAAATTAGAAAAAGGTTAAGCTGATTGAAGGGTTTACTCCACGTGGTTTCTACTTTAACCTTTCTGATACTCTTAAGATGATGGTATGAGCAACTAAACCAAGGTTGAATCCACTTGAACTTTTGCTTTTCTAAGAAATTTCTAGTGAAATCAACAATTTAAAACTTAAAAATCGATGGTAAAACATAGTAACCGGGCAATTCTTTCAATAGCTGCAGAAATATCTTTCAAAAACGGGTTAAAAAAATGTTTTTTATACATTTTTCTGCACTTGGATAAGCTTTAACTTAAGGCCGATGATAAACCTCGGGTTTTCCAATAATGGCTTAAATTTTGATATTAATAAAAACGAGTACTTTTTTAAAAGAAATTAATGAATTTGTAATTTCTTGTAAAGTAGAAGATATGTCATTTATTTACAATGGAAAATTATATCAGGAAAATGGCCACGAAGACCCAAAAGCACCTAAGTTTTGTGGAAACGGGTCTGCAAATTGTTCAGCATTTTTGTAGTTGTAAATTTTAACAATTTTAATGCGTCATTGAAGCGTGTATCATTCAATTTTTAGTAATGATGTAATTTTTGTCAAATGTCAAAAATGACAGCTTCAAAAGTGACGTTTGCCTTGATAGCAGTTTATTCCTAAATGTAGTTTGTTTGGAGAAACAAAATATATAATACTAGCGGCCCGTCCCGGCTTCGCACGGGTAGACATAAATAGGTACAGATATTTAAGTTATAGGCATGCTAATTAAAACGACCATGAATCACTAAATTAGAAAACATTTTTTTGTCCTATCATTAATACTCTTCGCAGCGTTTGGGATGAAAGACATTTTATGGTTAATTTTTTTACACCTTCGGTTGGTTTTAATAGGAATTTCTAAAGATTTCTATAGCAATCTAGTACTAAATATAGCCTTTGTTACTCAGTGATAATGTAGCTTTCTAATGAAAAAAGAATTATTAAAATCGGTCCAGTACTTTTTGAGTTTATTCGTTACATACAAAAATACAAATCTTTCCTCTTTATAATATTAGTGTAGATTTATTTGTTGTTAACAGAATAAGAGCTTGACTATAGGATGGAAAAAAAATAAGCGAAAGCTTAACCTTGTTGTCAAAGTCAAAACTTTCAATTATTACGAAACCATAAAATAAATAACGAGTGTTTTGTAACTGCATTCAATATTTTCGATGGTTGTTGTCTATGGATTGACAGTTGAGAGTTTAAAATTGTGTTGACTTTTCTTTTCATCACGAATATTTAAACGCTAGAAAAATGCTTCCAAATCGCGCAAATTTAATTTAAAAAAGTAAAATTAAGGATATTCGTTCTTTAGCCGAACTACAAGAATGTAAAATGCTTGAACACATTCTGACTGCAACCTGTACCGTTTGTCCAAATGTTTGTATGGATTTTAAAATAAGATTCAAGCTTTTAAAGGTCTCCTTATCAAAATCACTATTAAATCAATCTGTGAGCTTTGTTTAATGAAGGAACATGCCTGCTTAAGGTTAAAGAATTACATCAAACATTTCTTTGACCATTAATTTACTTGAACGAGCTTAGAGAAAAAGAAAATTTCCTTTGTCTACTTTTTTGTTTTGAGGTCTATCTTTTCAAATATTTGTTTCTGTTTAAAAGCGATGATCAAGCCTCTATAAGCTGGGAGTCAAACTATCAACAATCCTAAAAAGAAAAATGTTTTCGGTCTATGCCTTTCTCAGTGGTCCTATTCATATGAAAAAAGCGGTTTAGACTTCATCCCAACTGATCCGATTTTTATGAAATGTTCAAGCATACAATGAATAGGGTTATAATTCACTTACACAATTTTATGTGAAATCAGTGTAAATTCTATGTTCAAATATTTTTACCTAAACATTTTGTTTTTTAAACTGTTGCAATATTATAAACATATTCAAGTTGAATGCCGTGTACCCGTGGCATGATGGTTAGTGCGTTGGACTGTCATACTAGAGGTCTTGGGTTAGATGCCTGTCTGCGCCATCTAAAGTTTTTTTTTCATGAAAAGTGCTTTCTCAAATTAGCCGTTCGGATTCGGCCTAAACCTGTTGGTCCCCTCCATTCTTGACAACATTACTCGCACAAAGGATTGGTTGAAAGTCGTAAGTCACTAGGCCCTAGTTCTCAACGGACTGTTGCGCCACCTAATTTATTTATTTTTAATTTGAATGCCAGAACCAATTTAGGAAATAAAGCATAAAAGTCTGACAAAACCTGATCCACACCGAAATCTTTTAAGGTTATTCTTTTACAATATTAAGAGTGAGATCGAGTTCTAGTACCTTCCAAGGATGCCGTGAAATAAGGCCAAGTGAAATAAAACCAACTTTAAAGAGTTTGCCTTATTTCACTTTAAAAAGTAAAATAAGGCCAATTTTCAGCAGTTGATCATATTGCAAGGCCAAACTATTTTTAAAAAATTACACCAACTTAATTTTACGGTGAAAAATTTGGTTTTATTTCACTTTGTTTAAGTGTTATAAGACCAACATTTAGAAATTGGCTTTATTACACCTTACAAAAGTCAAATAAGGCCAATTCTTGAAATTTGGCTAAATTTCACTTGGCTTTATTTCACGGCACCCCTTCCAAGTATTTTTTTCTCATTTGAAGAGTCATGAAAAATTTGTATCAGAAGAGACAAACAAAGTATACCCATGTTCCAAGAAACCACTTATGCCTTATAAAGTCATCGTAACTTATTTACTTAGGTCCTTAGACTCAGACTAAGTACTTGACTGTTCCTTAGCTGGATTTAGGACTTAAACTAATTATATGCGCTGAAGTATTCGATTTCCGGAAATGTGGTTCAGCTTCCTCCAGTTCTTCCCTAGTTCTTCTCTGTCTTCCGAAAGCAACGGATATTATTAATAGTGCCTTAGCTGCAACATGGCAATAGGTTAGATGACTTCAAGTGGTACGAAAATGTCGATAACGTTAAAATAGCAGTAAAGGGTCGACATAGTCATACAGGGAAGCTGGTTCAGACTTCATCAATATTCTAATCAGCTATTGCTGTTAAGAAATTGCCTCTAGAACATTTCATGAAGTTTGACCAACACTTCACTTTCTAGAAGACTTTTTTGATAACCTTTATAAAGTTTTTAGTAATCGGCATTTAACTTGAGAGTCTAATAATCTACATAATTTTCTTGTTATTGTTAAGGGATAATCTGAAACTCTACTCTATAATTTTTCTTTTACACACCTCTTGATTCAAGAAACGTTCAAACAATGCTCCTTAGCCGCATTTAGGGCTTTAACTAATTATATGCGCTGAATTATTCAATTTCCGGGAATGTTGTTCAGCTTCCTCCAGTTCTTCCCTTGTGCTTCTCTGTCTTCCGAAAGCAACGGATATTATTAAAAGTGCCTTAGCTGCAACATGGCAACAGGTAAGATGACTTTAAGTGATACGAAAATGTCGATAACGTTCAAAATAGCAGTAAAGGGTTGACATAGTAATACAGGGAAGCTGGTTCAGACTTCTTCAATGTTCTAATCAGCTATTGCTGCTAAGAAATTGCCTTTAGAACATTTCATGAAGTTTGACCAACGCTTCACTTTCTAGAAAACTTTTTGATAACCTTTTTAAAATTTTTAGTAATCGGTATTTAACTTGAGAGTCTAATAATCTACATAATTTTCTTCTTATTGTTAAGAGATAATCTGAAACTCTACTCTTATAATTTGTCTTAAGCACACCTCTTGATTCAAGAAATATTCAAACAAATTACAATGGACGAGTCTGCCCTTTACAGATTCCCCTGTTCATCTTTAAAATGAAAAATAGAAAAAATTCTCAAACCATCCAGCTGTGATTTCCGACTGAAAAGCTCCATTGTTGTTGTTGTTTTTTTGTGTTCGTTTGTTGCTTTGATTGAATAAAAAGATTTATATCTCAACAAAAGAAGTTCGAGTAAATGGCTACTTTATTTCAAGACCCAAATACAATGAGAAAAATGCGAAAACTATTCTATCCAATTATTCACCGGAATGTAACAAAAAACAAAATTATCCAAAAGGCTACTCTCTCTATACCTTCATCATCGAATGGAAATAAGAAGATTCTTTTCTCAAGTAACCCACGTCAATTTCTCACCAGATCTCCAAAGAATCACATTTGTTTGTCTGTTTGTTTGTCTGTTTGTTTGTTTGTTTGTGGAGATATTCTGGCTTCTGCTGCTGTAAAGCTGTAAAGCTGGATTCTGGATTCGATGCGTTGTTGAATTTATATTCACATTTATTTTCCGCCATAAATCCTTTTTTCTTTTTCTTATATTTTCCCTATACCTATAGCTAAATAAGTGCATTTTCAGCTCTCACTTCACTTCCATCTGAGAAAAGGATCAATCCCAAATGTCATTACTTATTCCTTGAATTTTTGAAAGAAGTCTTTCTCTTCGTTTTTTTTTTTTGTGTGTCTTGTTTCTTCTTAACTACAACTTCCTTGTTTTTTTTTCGTCTTTTTTGCCTTGTGTCTTGGGCCTTGCTATTGAACACTTTGATATCGGTAGATATGGGGTTGGTGGGCCAACTTATATTGTCTCACTCTTCCAGGTTACTAGCCTGCTCCAAGCTTCTCAGTATACTAACTCACAATCTTGCGGAAATGAAAAATATAAAAAAGTATATATTTCTTATGCTCAAATGCAATCCATCCATTTCGGAGCAAAAGTATCATGCATTTTCCATGTAAATCATGATAGGGTTTCCTCCTTTATCCTTTTTTTTTTTTTTTTGGATACATTTCTTCTTGCCTCCTGCAAAAAAAGAGAGAATTATTTTTCACATCAGAAACGCTGGCTGGCGCTTCTGGTGCTGGTGCTGGAGCTGGAGCTGGAGCTCTGTACTCGTTCGTATATGACGCAGAGGAAGGATCCTTTATCGATTTCCAACAGAATTTCCATCATCTGTGCTCGGCTCTGCAAGTTCGTATTAGGTATGTTTGTGCCTTTGAGTACTACTATGATGTCCTTTGCATAGCATAACAGGACGTTAACGTTACTACGTTACTGAACCAAAGACGTAAAGGGATTTTTTTTTATTTGTGTGTGTGTTTTTATTGATGTATTTTGCATCGTCGTTGTGTCGTTGGTCGGTGTGAGATTTTCTTGACTTTTCTTTCTCTTTAACATAATCCAAAAGGATGCTACGCCAGGACATACTTGAAATATGCCAATGATATTGTCATTTCATTTATTTACTTATTTCGCATTCTTTACTTCGACCGAAAAATAAGTGACAACCGAAAATTCAATGGGAAGGCGGTTGGTGGGGGTGTGGGTGGTGAATGGGGGTGGTTTGGGGGCAACAGTGAGGACAGTGGGGTGGGGGTGTTTTCACATTCTCTATTTATGGTTAAAGTCAATCGGAATCGACTGCTTGAATTCTGATTCAGCTTCTGATTCACCACCCACACAGTGTTGGTGCCGCTTTATATATGTATATCGGGCCAATAAAAGTGTCATTTATATCAAATTTTGTGAAGGGATGGAGAAATAAAGGACGAAATAAAAAAGGAGCCAAACAAGAAGAAAAAAAGGAAGAACGAATTGAAGTTTATGTACCATCTCATACTTGTATATAGAAGTGGCGCGGGGGTGTTTTGGGCGACTATTCGTCTGAGCTGCAATCATCGCTGGAACATGCACCAACTGTGTTCCTCTCACTGCTCGTTATAGGAATTTTTCTTTTTTTTGTCCAGAAAATTTTTGGGGGATGCAACAAGACGGGGATGATTGTGAGTAGTGAGAGTTTGTGTGTTATCAGTTTATTCAATGCACGTTCGGTGTACTTAAGCGTTTGTCAGTTGCTGAAAATGTCTGCTGACTTGTTGGCTATGAAAGCGGGGGTATCTAACTACCCTGTCATGTTACCACCTCCCTTAACACCCCCTTACCCCACACCCCCAATACTTCTTCAATTGTCTGTCTCTTTCGAATGCATTATGCGAAAGAGCCAGTTTGCAATTCGTTAGCAGTTTCTTAGAAGCATCGAGTCTTCTTTCTTAGATTGAAGCAGACAGAAACGAGCTAAGAGTTCGTGATAGGTCGGAAAAGGGCTACAACTACGTCCTTTACTATACTTTGGGTAAAGCTCAGATCAAAAAAGAACGAATTTAACTTTATTCGTAGACACTGACGATGAAAACGAAGACGACGATGCCGACGACGACGCTGACGACTACGAGCAGGGTCGATATAATGATGAAGAAATATTCGTCCGGAGAATCCAACGAATTTTGTAAGTCTAACTGAACCCGAAAGATGATAGTGCAACTTTGCCTGAAGGTTTGAGATAAAAAACGTTCTGTATATAAAGATACAATATAACGATTCCGTTCGTCCGTTCATCGCGTCTTTGGTACATTTTGGGGGAGGATTTAAGGAGGATGGTTTGGAGCGCATTTGCTTCTTATTTATCTTCTTTTTTGCGTTTTTCTATTGGAGACTTGAAGAAATTTTGAACCAGCGAAATATTCTTTTCTATGAAAAGCTAAAAAGCTGCTTCTGTAACGAAAAGCAATGTCTTATGATTAGATTTTTATAGAGAAGCTCATTTTTGGTGGCGTAAAACGGATATTCGGATAACATGTTGAGAATTGTTAAATTCGATTTATAATATGTTCAATGTTCGTATATAGTTTTTTTTTTTTTTTTTTTTTTTTTGAAGTTTAGTTTATTTTTGCTTTAGGAACTTTGTCCCTAGATAAAATGAAATTTAATATCAAATTGTGCGCTAAGAAAATCTAATAGCATCTTATTTGAAATTTTAAAGATTCTTGGAAAGAGAAACCCTTCTCTCGGAACTAGAATGAAAGGAAACATTGTTAAATGACTTAATTTCAAGCTTTAATATGGTGTCTTTGTTAAATTAGCAACCAGCTTCAATGAATTTATAAATATTGATCAAAGTCTTCTAAGTTTCAAACTTTTATGGTAATTTCTGTTCTTTAAAGAACTTTTAACATATTAGAAGATTTTCTTGATTTTCAAGAGTTTCAAGAGTTATTTTCACGCGAACTAGGGGGCAACTTAAAAGGATCACTTCGAGAAGTTTTGAATGAATTTTCAACATTTTGGCATATTAACGAAGCCATTGAATTATAAATGAGCTTTATCACTAAACACCGCAAAATGGAAGAAATGCTCGAAGAAGAAATGCTCGAAGAACAATTTTTGTTTAAAGTACAATTTGGAAGCTTTGTTCTACCATTAAACGATTGATGCTATTTTATTAAGCCTTGCTGAACAGCTTAATGTCTCATCTGTCAAACAAAAATTGCCCCAATATTTCAGGTGCTAAATAGCAAAATATACCATTAAAATGACAAATTCAATGAGAATCATACTCAGCAGCCATGCCTTCTTCCCCTTTCTTTCGAAACAGTAACAGTATTGTTGTCAAACTAAAATAAATATGACATATATGAAAATAACTACGTTGTTTCACATTCAACCAGATTATCAAACTTTGTGACAGAACAATGCTCGAAGTCTAATGTCAAATTTTTCATTAAAATTTCAAAATCATTAGAATTGGATGATGTTTATATGATGAATCCTTTATTCTTTAAAAAGATGCAAATGAAACAAAAAATAGTAAAACAAATAACAAAAAAAAAAATGATTCACTTTTGCGGCAGAAGTCCTTGACACAAAATTCCGTCAAACAAAGAAATTGAACGAAATTCTTTCCCTGGACACAAAACTTTTCAAAATTTCCACACTGGTATTTGCTACTATTTCACACAGTTAATCAAAATACCAAGGATAATTTTTTAAATTTCGTAATCGCTATGTCAATCAACAACAAATTTACTTGTAACTGTAAATACACACGATACGGTCACTATTTTCAAGTATAGAATTTACTTGAATAAAGCAATGTACATATGTATAGATATACCATACAAACGTGTATCATTAAGGAAATTCCAGAACACCACCGACATCGACCACAAAACTTAAATATCTGAAGTTGAAAATCCGGAGCACATAGTGTAAATGACATCTCAATAAATTTACCACTTCTTTTGTAAGAGCAAAGCGCGTGTGTATGTTTATAGTTAAGTATAAAAAGATTGTTGTTGTTTTTGACTTGGTTGCACCTTGAATTTCCTTGGATTTGATGTTCACCGGCAGCGGGTACATAATTGCGCACGCCAAGCCGCGCCATCGCCACACCAAAAAAAAAACCTCACATTCGCCATCATCATTCGTTATTTGCTTGAATTGATGATGGCAATGGTCTTTGCTCTGAAGCTTGATGCTTGATGGTGAACTTCTTTATACTCCAGATGGATGGATGGATAGAAGGATGGATGTATATAGATAGATGGATGGATGAATGTTGATGGAATGGCGATGTTGGTTTACAAAGAGTCCCCGCCCGGGCGCCAATTTATTGGTTAAAAGTTTTGTGTTTGCTTTTTATGTACCTAGTGATTTGGTAGATCGATTGCACTGCTTGTGCTTGTGCTTGCTGCAAGCTGTAAATGGTGGACGAGCAATGGATGACGCCGACGACGTCAACTGGGATATTAGCTGCAGTTGAAAAGTATTCAATAAGACTGAGACGTCAGTCAATCAAAACTTTTGAAAAAAGGAACAAGCACAAAATGCTGAAATACCTTAAAAGGGTGGTCTAAATGAAGTCAAATTGAACGATTACCGTTGGTTTTTTTTTCTGTTTCTCTCTTTTGGTGTAAGTTTTCTCAAACTTTTAAGTTAAATAAGATGCAATCAAGTTTATTGGTTGTTTAAAGATTTAACATGACACAGACATTTTGTTTACACACGCCATGTTTATCTTACTTTGTATAGATAATTTGGTGTTGGAATTTTTGAAGAATTGGTTTCTTTCCGAAATGAGGTTTTCTTTTGGATCTATAGGATCTTTTTTACTAGTTAAGCACCTAGGAACAATTAAGTCGTTTGTAATATAGGTTCCATGTTAGTTTGGGAAAGAAATTTTATCTTGAAATCGATGGTACTTCAAAGTAGCTGATATGACAAAATCTCAAGTCTGGAATTTTTGCATACCTAAGCGTGTGGAATTCTTAAGAACTATACCATTTAAGAAAGTCATGAAATCGATTACATACAATATAAGAGTATTGCAAAGAAGTCATTGTGTTAGGAATTTTTTAATTGAATCAAAGAATGTTTCGCTTTCATTGAGGACATCATTATGAACAAATGGGAATGATGCAAATTCCCAAAAAACAATGTTTGTACAAAATTGGTCAAGGTTTTATGTCAAAAACATTAGTTTTGGGGTTTTAGCTTGTAAATGGTTAAGGTTATTTTAAAGGTGTCCATGCGCAAACTTATAGAAGTTAAGGCGTTTTCAAAAATGACCAAATGTCTAAGAAACGGACTTTTAGTGTTTTTCGCTTAAACGGAATTTTGAACCTATCAAGAAATCTTGTAAAATTGGGTTCTTTTTGAATAAGAAGTTTCGATGGTTGTTGTCTATGATTTGACAGTTGCGAATGACAAAGTGCTTTAACTTTCTGTTCGGTTAAGTTTAAACGGCAGAATAAAGCTTTCAAACTGCGAAAATTTATGTTGAAAACAATAAATCAATTCACGAAGCGCACAGATCACTTCGTCCGAAGCATTCAGCCCTATGATTAATTCCATCGTAATCGGACATTTTTACGAATCCCGAAAAACTGTATCATGAAATCCGTTCGTAATGCAAAATTTTACGAGATTTTCCACTACGAACGGATTTCATGATACAATTTTTCGGGATTCGTAAAAATTTCCGATTACGATGGAATTCATGATAGGGCTGATTGTTTTTCGTGATGAAGCTCATTGCTAATAAATGGTTTCGTCAATAAACAAAAACTGATATGGTTGGAGGGAAGATTTTCAGCCATTAACGACTAACCAATACTTCCACTGCAATTTAACCCTTTGTTTGCTTACGCATCATTAGTCCTTAATTTCTTTGAAATGTGCAAGGAGTTATCGTTACCGTAAATGGCGAACGATATCGTGACATGCTGACTGATTTTATGTTTCCCAAAATTAAACAACTAAAGATCGACTACATTCTTTTTCTATGTATAGTCTATGTTAAGTTGTTGGTTTTTAGTGACGAACAACAATTAAGCAATTAAGTTTTCAAGCTTAAAAAAGACCAAAATTAGGCAATGAATGATCAGAATATGCGCTACAATCAGTTCTGAGTCAATAAGACCGAAATGTACCGTGTTTTATTAATATTTAAAGATCCTGTGTTGCCTTTTTATATCTGTATATGTAGATTTTTGTCTTGTACATCCTGATACAAATTTTGTTTTGAATCGTATGAAAACGGTTCACATAAACCCAAAATTTTCCTTTGTTCTCTATATATTTTTTTTTTTAAACTTACAGGTTTTTGAAATTTTCTAAAATGCTATCCTCATTTCTTCTTCCCAATTATAATCTTAACCTGTAACTATCGAACTTCATTTAAATTGCGCAATTGTGTTAAAAAACAACACAAAGCCGTTGCAACAAGTCAGCTGTCTTTATAAATCATCCCGAGTATAGTCAATTTTGTTCCTGATCTGCACAGGAAAACATAAACTACCCACGAAGAATACTGTCAACCTTTCTTAGCTAACTTACTTGCCACACAACCAATAAACGGCGGCGGCGACGTAACGCTCTTCGACGACGCACGACTAAAACGACGGACGTTATAAGAACCTGCTGCTGCTTCATAAAAAACTCTTCTCAATTGCTGCACAACAAATGCTATATATGTTACACAAACAGAAATTTTTGTTTTTGCTGCGCTACCTACCTGTCAACTAAAGAAAACAAATGCTCTTTAAATTTAAATGCCAAACCATTGCCATTGCATCGCTGATGCTGCTATCAAATCATTGAAGAAATAAAAACTTATATACAAATATTCTAACGGCATATTCCAGCTAATCCAGTTTTGATATATAATAAGACCAACTCTAAAAGACCTCTCTATAGACCTCAATTTCTATCTTGGTTTGGCATGGCACGCGAGTAGGTTCTGTGTTTGCAACGATCTTCGATGATCGTTACTAAATGTGTTCATCCTCATATCTGGGATCTAACATCTTTGAATTCCAATCAAGGCTGAGAGCGCATCAGTGGAGTTTACCTAAGCGTTCATCGGTCGGTCGTCGTAGTAGTTGTCGTTGGCTTGTGGACATGGAGTTTATCTAGTTCTTCTTTTTCTGATGCTTCCTTTATGTTGTACCAGTTTGTCTATGTTATGCACCCAACTCGCTTGGATTTTGAACTTCTTCTGCAAATTGGTGCAATCCAAGTTGGCGTGCTTGCAATTGGCATCCCCTCTTCTCTCTTTCACTATGTATTCCACAAAGACGTTATGTTTCTAACAAAATGCCACTTTTAGTTGCGGTTTTTGTGCACTGGTTTTCTTCTTCATGTGTAAACGAACCTTATTTTTGTCGAGATATACTTTGTTCGGAATGTGGTATTACTGCTGATGATGATATACCTAGACCTCTTACTCTAACTCTGATGATCATCTTGAGATTCTTGGTTTCATATAAGATTTAATCCTTGTAAAGTGATAGCAAATTAAAGAAGAAAATACACCGATAAGTGGTAGCTATACAGAAAGAAGATAAAACAAGATCGTTATTTGACTTAATAGTTCGATTGGGATTTTATAGAAGTAAATTCAAACTTACATAAGTTGTCCATTCCGTTGAAGTTGGGATTTGAAGTTGTTTTTTGTATGTTTGTCGAAGTTGAATGGAATCTTCATTCTGATGTTGAGGATAGTAGTTACATGACACCTGGTAGTGGATTATCTTCAATCTAGATTTTTAAAAAGAAGAAAATTGTTATTTCATTCCGAGTTAAAGTTTTTAAATATTGTTGCTTGCGATAGGAGATCGAAGAGAATTTAAATGTACAGTTTATTATTTGTAAAAATAGTCAAGTAGAAATTTGTATCAGGCTTAAAGTTCTTAATGAGTTTCTTCCAAGTTGGATATTCTTTAAACCATTGTTTCGCAGTGAAATAACAAAATAATTACTTTACTATGACAAGCGTCCACAGGTTTTTCTCCAATCCCTCTCACCTCCCCGCGGTGAACATCGGGCGCCTAGTACCTCAACTGAAGATTTGTTAAAACTCCAGTGGAAACTTGTTAGGAGTATCAAACTAAAGAGGGGGTGAGGGAGAGGTGTTTCCACTAAGACATCTCTCCTTTCATCCAGACGTCAGTGGAGTAATTCCCAAGATGGAATCAATAGTGGCGTCTACAGTTCCAGTTAAGTTGAACTACTTAGTGAACACCTTATAAGGCTACTACGACATATTCGAAGCCCATGCCTGTAAGGAGCGGTTTTCCGGCTCTTGCCCTTGGATTTAAATCAAGGACCTGGTCCTTCCGGTTGAAGGTAGTGCGTCTGGGTTACTTCCTGACCACATAAAGAAATCCCAGTTGCGAAGCACCAACAAGCCTCTGATACGGGCAAATTTACTGTTGACAACTCACGCAAACGAATTAAGGACAATTAACTTCGGATATGCACGTGGAATTTTAGGTCCCTTAATAGACCACGTGCAGTTGAAGAATTAGCGGAGGCGCTAGACATCACCGCCCTCCAGGAAATGCGGCAAAAAGAAAATGAACAGCTGCAATATTTACTATGGTGACTGCTACCGAGAAAACCAACAACGCTTATTTGGATGCGGCTTTGGCATTGGAGGCAACAAGTCTTGAGCTAAAGAAAAGAAAAAAAATTAAGCATGTCCGATGAATGGAAACTGCACCAACTATAGAGGCATCAGTCAATTGACATCGCCTACAAAATCTTCTCTCCCGTAATATGTGAACGTCTAAAGCCCATCGTCAACAACCTGATTGGTCCTTATCAGTGTGGTTTTAGACAAGGAAAGTCCACAGTCGATCAAATATTTACATGACGGCAGATCCTGGAAAAAACCCAAGAATATCAAATCGGCACCCACCGTCTCTTCATCGATTTCAAGGCCGCATATGACAGCATCTACAGGGACGAGCTGTATAGAGCCATGTCTAGTCTTGGCATTCCTGTCAAACTTGTCCGTTTTATGCAGAATGACCATGGAGAATTCGCGTGGCTCTATAAAGGTTGGAAACGACTTATCAGAACCTTTTGATGACATAAAAGGCTTTCGACATGGTGATGCACTGCCATGCGATTTCTTTAACAGAGTCCTTGAAAGAATAGAACAGAGCTCCCACGTCAACACTAGAGGAACTATCTTTCAAAAGTCTGTCCAAATACTAGAATATGCTGATGAAATTGACATAATCCAAAGAACTCAGCGTGATGTCAAGGGGGCTTTTGTAAGTATTGAGACAAAGGCGGCAAAAATGGGTGTAGCGGTTAATGAGGGCAAAACAAAGCTTATATGCATAGAAGGTGAATGGAGGAGAAGATGGAACGACGAGCTGTACGGGCTATACACCGACGACGTAGACTTAGCCAGAAGGGTAAAAGTCAAACGACTGAGATGGCTGGGTCACGTAGAGCGAATGGAAACCAATGCTGCGGCCCGGAAAGTCTTCGAATCCACACCCACAGGACAGCGCAGTAGAGGAAGACCGCGGATCAGGTGTCGCCAACAAGTGGAAAGTGACCTCACTCAACTTGGAGTGCGAAACTGGATACATCTAGCAACTGGGTTAGGCAAACTTGGAGTGCGAAACTGGATACATCTAGCAACTGGGTTAGGCCCTGTTTCACACAGGACTTTAGCGCCACCATAATTAACCTTGGTATTAAAATATGTCACAGAAATTATGAAACAAATGTCTTTATCTTATTTTCTTAAAAGAGAGAGAGAGACAGAGAGTAAAATATATTGGTCATTTGAAAATCAATTATTACAGATAAATAACTAAATCTCTTGAAACCTTATTCAAGCCTTCTTCATTAGGTTCGATTATACCTGGGATATCCTCCTACTTCAACACAACAAACATAACCATTCACAATAAGTAAAAAGTCGAAGTAGTAGAAGAAGAATAAGAACGAAAAAAAGATAAATTAATCCATTTCCTTTACGACTTTTAAAATAAAAATTGCTGATCCAAACCATTAAACAAAACAAAAAAACGAAACGAAACTTAACGCTTAAGTAAACTACTTAAAAACACCCCTCGAAACACAACCCTTTAATACTTTCTTAATCAATCACGCTCCCCTTTTTCACATCTCATTGAACGACTCCTTGGGAAAACGACAACGTTCAACTTAGCATCAACGTCATAGTCGTCGCTCGTCGTCGTCGTTGTTGTCCTCGTCCTTCTTGTCCTATTCGTCGTCCCCATCATCGTCTCGTAGTAGCTTATATATACCTAGAAAAAGATTCTATCTTTAGTTAAGCAGCATTTTCCTTACCTACATAAAACTGTTTATTGATTTATTGGCTAACTGAGACTTCACTGGCTGCCTTGGCTGGCTTGGCTGGTTGGTTGTTCCTCGTCGTCGTCTATTCCTGGCAAAGCTGGAAGCTCGTCTTTCTTTCTTTGAAGAAGTAGAGAAGAAAAAGGTTCATCTAACAACAGAAAAACCACTTAACAATCGATCGCGGTTATTTATTCCTCATTTTGTGTCTTTTTTACGCGATGCAGAAGAATAGATTGAGCAAAAATGTTGACTACTTATTTCGACGAGAAGAACTTTGCGGAACTCTATAAAGGTTATAGGGAAGCGGCTAAGTAAGGCAAGGCAAGGCAAGGCAGCAGCGGCAGTCAGCTAGCTAGTTGTCGCAGTGTATCTTGAGAGAGAGAGAGGAACTTCTATACTTCTAGGTTAGGTATACTGATGGTTCTATGGTACACCGTAGGTACATATTCGGAACATTAACTTTTGTGTCTCTAGATGTCTATTATGGATTTTATTACTGCTGCTGCAATAAATATACACATACCAAACCAACCCCTCTCGAACATAAGAATCGTCCCCCTGTAGTAGAGTGTACACACATTTTCCTATGTACAAATGTATTGTAGTACAGTAGAGTCGCATCATCATTATCATCATCCCTTGGCCCATTATTCATGTGGAATTGGAAAAAGCTTTTCCGTTTCAAGTCGTAAAAATGATAAATGAATGCCTTGTGATGTCAACTGTGACATTTCGGTACATGGGTCTATTGCATAGTTACCTCGTATATAGTTGTTATATAAATACACCTACTCACTAAAGGTACTCCTATATACATATATATACAACTCACGTCGCTCCTCGACGTCGTCGTCGCTTAGCTTCATCATAAAAACGAGGAAAAACATTTATATCTCATCGTATTATCAACTATAAATAATTATACTCTCAGGTACCTTACCTTACCTGCTTCCCATTTGTTACTATCTTGGGTTTTTTTATTTTGCAACTTGCTTGCGAGTAATTTTTGGAATCCGGATCTATGGAAAACCAGGTGAGACAATCTCAATGTACGAGAGACGAGCGACCGCACCACCCGCCTCCGCCGCTGCGCGCGCCGTGCTGTATTCATTCCAGGGTGATGATAATGATAATGATGAAGATGAGTAGGTACCTTTATGATGACGAAGAGCGACGGATTAAGCCCAAGTGAACGCTCACATTGCATGCTGCATGCTTCAATAAGATTTTCATATTTCAAATATTTACTTAATAAAGGGTGTTTTTTTTTCTCTTTTGTTTATAAGATAGTTTTTTTTTAAGAATTTGTAGATAGTTTGTCACCTATCAAGGTTTTGTTAATTTTTTAGAATCATACAACAACAAAAATCGAGAAAAAGATGAATTTACATTTGACTATTATGAATTTTACAACAAAATTCCAAAAAGTTTTCAATTTTATTACCTTGATGAAATTTTCATCCACATCACAGGGAAAAATGAAAACATTTAGTGTTTTTCTAAATCCTCAATAGCTCAGTGAAAAACGATGTTCGTTTTTGAAGTTTTGTAAAATTCATATTGGAGCCCCGAGTTTTTGGTATTGAGATATTGACAAAAATTTTAGAAGGGCGTGTTGCAGTGAATTTCAGAAAGAAGCGTGTCAAACAAATTATACTTCGTTCTGACTTTTCTTTTAACTCTATCGACTTGAAAAATTGTCCCAAATAATAATTGACCATGACCGAATTAAAGGAATAACAAATTCTTAGTTTTAAGTGCTTTTCAAAAAAAAACTTTACCTCAAAAAAGATTTTGAAGCTCTGAATTCTTAACTTTGAGATTTTGAAAAAATTATAAGGAGCGTAATCTTTTGACTTTTTAACATTTCTTTTAATTTTTCGAATTGAGAATCAATTAATTGATTCGGGTAAAATTATATGGTTTTCAAAAAATTTTAACCAATTAAGAAAAAATCCTTTTTAAGATTAAAAATACAAATTTTTAAAAGCTCAGAAGCCTTAACAAAATTCTTATGTGCCCTCTTTACAGTATTGTAGAAATAACTGAAATATTCTTAACAATGCATTGATCTGTCCGGAATATGTTGCTTATTCAGGTTTAACAGTCTTTTTTTTTCAAAACCTTATTATACCCACTTAAACATTTCCGTTATCTTTCTGTCAATATCCTAAAGCTTAAAAACTATGTATGTGTGAAAGAATTAAGGGAACCAGAGCAATTCTTAACCTTTGTTGGTCTTCAAAAAAAAAAATATTTTTAAGTTAAAAAAACGAGCATTTTAAAGCCCTGATATCTTGAAAAAAAAAACTAAGAAGGAAGTGCTCCACGCAATTTTTGGATTTTGCAAGGAGCGCAGATTATTTTAAAAAGTTTTTTGAGTTTTATTTCAATTCTCCGACTTAAAAACAATGTTCCTAATACAGCATTAACTTGGACCGAATTATAGGAAAGACAAATTCCGAATTTTGAGTGTGTTTTAAAAACAAATACGACCATTTTAAAGCTCTGGTTTTTAGTTTTGAGGTGTTAAATAAATAAGAAATGCGTACTCAGCGCAATTTCAGAACTAGCAGAAATGTTACCAATAAAGCGTTGATCCGGACGGAAGAGGTAGCCTATTTAGCTTTAATAATCTCGTTGTACCTAGTTTTGTTACTTTGGTTCTTATTTTTGTCATTTGACTTATGGTGTTGTAAATCTCCTATAGTTTAAAAACAAAAAGGTATACCTTAAAAATGATAAGATGAAACTAAAATTTAAAAATCTAATCTAATAATTTGCCCAAAATCCGTTATTATCTTCAATAACGGAAAAGATTAAAGCAATAAAAACAATTTTTAATTTTTAATGGTTAAAAAAGACAATACGCCAGTTTAAAGAAGGATTTTAAAGCCCTGAGATCTTGACAAAAATAAGAAAGAAATGGTCCAGACAGTTTTTGGAAGAAACGTAGATTTTTTAAAACGTTTTTTGAGTTTTATTTTAACTCCACGGCCTAAAACCAATGTTCCCAATACTTATACCGAATTATAGGAATACACAATTGTGAATTTTGAAGCTATTAGTTTCTAGTTTTGTGATCTTGAACGCTCTACGTTATTTTGGGAAAATCGTCATTTTGTTAAAAATTGTTATCTTACTTATCCAAGTAAGAATTTATCCATTTGAGTGTTAAAAACTCATTTTGAAGCCCTAAGTTTTGGGCTTGCTCCGAGTAATTTCAGAACATGGAAACATTTTCCTAATAAAGCATTAATCTGGACCAAATTGGTTGCCTTTTCAGCTTAAACAATCTTTTTTAAACCTCGATACGACTATTTTGTGCTGATTTTTGTGTGTAAAATATTTTTTGAAAATGCGTGAAACATGTCCTTCTGATTTTTTGTTCGAGATCCCATAACTTAAGACTCAGAGCTTCAAAAATCAAAATTAATTTTCGAAGTTTGGAGTTGAGAAAATTGATTTCTAAAGAGATTTCAAAAACAGAAACTCAGAATTTAAAAATGCCTATTTTAAACCTTGAAAGTGTAAATTTTGCCCAAAACTGAACGTTAAAAGAAGCATGTTATACAAATATATAACATTTTGGTGCTACCTTAGTTACGTTTTTTAGATAAGAGGTTTGAACACCTTCGAATTTTCGAAAAATCGCCATTTTTAAATTTTAAATCCTCCAGTTGTCCCAATAGACATCTGGCCTTGAAAAAATTCAAACGCTTACTCAAAACTGCAGGTTTTAAGTTCGCCTCACACATAATTCAGGCAATTATCAAAGGATTAACTCAAAATTTGAAATGCATCTTGCGAAATACATTGTCTGTGGAAGTCAGCGAAATTACAAGGGTAGAGAAGTCGAAAAAAAATGCGCCCGGCAATACCGGCCTGTCTTTAGCTCTAGCCCCTACGCAGCCTTAACTATTAGATGGGTTGAGTTCGTGCTTTTAATTTAAGGTTTTAATCAGATTCAACGTCGGCATTTTTTTTTTAATTTGTGTACAAGATCAAAACTAACAGTAGACCGTAAACAATTTTTTTTTTGGTTAAAAGTCAATGATTCGAATTTTCTTAAAAAATGACATTCAAATTTTTGAAGATAAATGTATTTTGCAGGTATCCTAGTTTTAGCTTACCCTATTTTTAAACAGCCTCTTTGGATACAGAAGCATATTCGTACCTCCACGACCCTTATTATATTTCATTTTTGGAAAATCACTTCCGAAAATGTTCCAAATTATATGTCAAAAAATTCACTTAGTAAAGTAGTTTTTATATCATTATCAAGGACTCCTTCATTGAAATAAAACATATCCCGGAACAAAACTCAATATCAAAGAAGTAGGCGTGGTCGTAGGCGGAGTTTTTCTAACAAACCCATTGTTTGGAATATAAAAGAATACTTGAAAGAGATGGTTTAGAGACTTTAATATCTCTGGATATTGAAATTTTATAAAACTAATCGTGGATCTGGAAGGTGAGAACTTTAAACTTTTTTTTTAAAAGCATACGAAATCTAAAATATTAATTCAAATTTTCCCGCTGTTAAGAGGAAATTTATAAATCTCACTAGTTCTGTTCAGTTCTGTTTGGATTTTTTCTCCTGAAAATCAGTGCCTACTCCAATTAAGCAATATGAAGTTTTCAAAACTTTAAAAATCATATATTTCACTAACTTCTCTCCTAAACACCCTTTAAATCACTTCTTACTATTATAAATTGCAATTCCGGTAATATTCTTGGTGGCACAATATTGAATGTGTTGGAGAAGGTGGAACGCAGATGGAAGTGAAGTTATTGTGGCTGAACAGCAGAACAGCTTGTCGTGTTGAGCCGATACGACAAGTTGTGGTACATAAGGGAACAACCAAAACGAAATCACCTGACTCTGTTTATTTAGGGGGAACACCATCATCATCATCATCCATAGTATAGAAACAGAAGGACGACGACCGACTATACCGACGACGTCATCGTCGTAGTCGTAAAATGTACATCATGCTAGCTAGACAAGGCACATTCTGGTGCACACCAAACAACTGCACCTTCCAACGTTCATATATGTAGGTATAGTAGACCAACAGAATCAGAGCTAGAGCCAGAGAACTCTGGCCCCCATCTCCAGAGTCAGCCAATTCAGGGAAGCAAGCAATACAACGGCAATAAGTTCTCGACTCGAGTAAATGCATTTATAATAAGTCAGTTAGAGGCAATAAACTTAAGTGGCTATAAGCCACTCTCCCAACTGTTTTTCGTTGTTCTCTGTTGTACATATGTAGGTAAGGTATACCTATACAATTTTGTACACACAAGCTTCGTTCGTTCCATCTTTCATACCATATCGCCATCGCTCGTGTTGCTGCTCCCAATTCACTTAGGGCTATATCGCATCAGGACTCAGGAAGGGAAGACTCACATCCTGGGACTAGTACTGGGACCATGACGACGATGACGACAACGAAGCTGTTGATTTAGTGTGATGGAATTGTTGTCTCCACTCATGAGTATAAGTTTATATCCTGCACCACATTAAGAAGGGTGGCAAATCTTTGGTTTGTTATGCTTCTATGTTGGAGTATATGTTTGTTGTATACGAATAGAAATCATTTATTATTGAAGCATTAAATCAAATCAATATAATGCCAAACAAAATAGTTTCGTAATATGTTTCAGGAGGCTAACTTATGAGAGATGAGATTCTACATCCATATACTAAAACGATAGCAATTTCATTTTCTTCCTTAATCATCATCATCATCATCTAGAAGATGATCATCATCATATAATGTAGTCTATGGGGGGAAAACATCATGGCACCAAAAACACATGTTTTATTGTTCGAAATCAATTGCTTCGAGAAATCATCAATAAATTACATTTTATGAGAAATGAGGAGAGAAATTTGATTGAAGCTTTAAAACCCACAAAAAGCCACACTAACTCTTAAAGGTTTCTAGAAATGGTGAAATTTCATCAACTTTATCGATACTTTTCGGATATATAGATTTCCATGAAACTTAAAGTAATCAATTAAATTGCCAAAGAGAAGTCATTACTAATTTAATTTGAGTTTTTCACTTTATTCTTTGAACATAATTTGCAACATGACTGACGTAAGCTCAAAAGTTTCTCTAGGAATTTAGAGGTATTGGAATATCTCACTTTTTTCAGAGAATTTGTGTTTCATTAATATTGCATTTCTGTTTTAAAGAGATTAATTTCGAGTGAATTTCAAGCACGCTATAGAAATATTTCGGAGAAAACGAAATTTAAAGCTTTACTTTACAAAAAATTGAAATGTTTCCTTCAATTTATTCGAACTGTACATTTTCGACAGGAACATGAAGTTATTCACCGAAAACTAATGAAGTTTTGAAAATACAAAAAGATTTCTTCAAAGTCTGCGCTTTCGAAAAAAAATTGCATTGCATCGTTCTTCATCTAGTTTGGTTTTCTTTGTTTTAACATTTTTCGTCAAAAGGCCATCGGAAGGAATAGCTCAGATCATTTTGTACTGTTCATTGTAACAGTGATTTGGTTGCTGAGGTAATTCTTGTTTTGTTAATGTTCTTCTTCCAAGAAAGACTTCTGGTCTTTCACAGTTGATGGCGGCCATATTTTTGAAGCTTCATAAGTCAACATTTTTATTTTTTAATTTTATGATGAACTTTCTTTTGTAAGTTTTTGTAATCGTACTGATTTCTCAAATTGAAATTTTTTGCATTTCTTGACATTACAAGGTACCTGGAATTTAATTTAATAGTTTTTAGAGATAAGTCTTGCATGCGTGTGTACTTTCGTTTGTAAATAAGTATGTTCGTACATTCTTCCGTTGTATTTTTGACGAGGACCCACAGAGATATTGACTTCAAATAAATTTAGAGGACAATTTGACAAAAATAACTGACAAATTTGGTCAAAAAATAAATGGTATATTGAGTTTCACTAAAAGGAGGGAAATCTTTTGGGAGAATGAGTTCGTGAATAGCTGCACGAATTGAAATTGTAGATTTTGAGCAGAAGGTTATCATCGGTTTGTACTGCTTTGATGCTGGCCAGGCCATCACCGTTAACTTCGATCGCTATAGCTCGATGATCACCAACTTTTTGTGGCCACATATGAGCTCAAGCCAATCGATATTCTCCGCATGTGGTATCTTATCATGGTTAGGTTATCTCGCGTCGAGGAGACCACCAAGATCGTGTGATTTGACATCTTTAGACTTTTGCTTGTTGGGCTTTCATAAGTCACATGTCTATGCGAAGGTTAGGTTACCAACTGTGACTCTCAAATATCTCAAAAATCTAGCCTAATTTATTCGCCAAAGTCATGGAAAAGTTGTCTCCCCTTTCCGGCTCACGCACTGAACCAATGTTAACAAATAAGCTGTTAGAAAAAGACGATTTTCTGCGAACTATGCAAATTGTATTTTTGTTCAATGCGCATTTTTAATTTGTTGAAAAATTTAACATTTTATATTATAATAAAATTATAAAATACTAGTGGCCCGTCCCAGCTTCGCACGGGTAGACATAAATAGGTACAGATATTTAAGTTATAAGCATGCTAATTAAAACGACCATGAATCACTAAATTAGAAAACATTTGTTTGTCCTATCATTAATACTCTTCGCAGCGTATGCGATGAAAGACATTTTATGGCTAATATTTTTACACCTTCGGTTGGTTTTAATAGGAATTTCAAAAGATTTCTGTAGTAATCTAGTACTAAATATAGCCTATGTTACTCAGTGATAATGTAGCTTTCTAATGAAAAAAGAATTATTAAAATCGGTCCAGTAATTTTTGAGTTTATTCGTTACATACACAAATACAAATCTTTCCTCTTTATAATATTAGTATAGACTGGGGAAATAATATATCAAAAGAAATGGTTTGTGAATTTGATAGAACCAATCGAATGCACAAACCATTTCTTTCGATCAGTTAGTTTCTCGATATTTTATTTTTTTTCGAATTGAGTTCTTTCTTATGTTCTGAGCCGGCTTAGAATGAGCCACGTCCATCAAGTGATAAACCATGAACAATGTTTTCGTGGGAGGTGTGAACGCAGCCCATTTCAGACCATACCTTAGGGACAACTCATACTGGAAACAATAACTCATCCCAAGACAAATGTAACACTGGTAATCGTAGATTCATGACTCTGCTAAGAAAAACTACAGTCAGATTGAGACTATCTATGTTGGGGGACTATCCACACGGGTACGCTAGTAAAAATAAAATCCTAAACCAATTTCACTTTAAATTTGTTTAACTTCTCGAATACCTCGACTATATACAACAAAGTTTCTTAATTTATATTAATTAAATTTATTGCTAAACAAACTATATTAAAAGACACTAATGAAATGTTATCAGCCAGGGTCACATCTCTCGTCCTAGCCTCTTTTAAAACTGCTATTTTGTACTGATGTAGCTATTTATGCCTTTTTTCAAAACAAAATCAAGAATATTGCCCCCTAATTTTAGAAATGCTGATCAGTTTACACTTGAGAGATCGTTCTTTAGCCGCACTTTACGAATGTAAATTGCTTTATTTAGCTCAATATAGGTTCCTTTCATTCCAGAAGCCAGTATTTAAAACAAACATGCATCGGTAGCCCTTCTTATATGATATCCCATTTTCCTAATTGCTTGTGTTGTGTTTAACATTATGAAGGTATTAATAATCCTTTTAGCCCCCATATCTGAAGGAAACACTTGATTTGCCAAAAATATCGACTTCGTCGGGTTCTGAAACAGTTGAAACTCTCTAAAGTGACGAAACACATTTTTTTGTAGTGAAAACCAAACAAAAGTCTAAAAATTAAACCATTCTGCGTATGCCTATAATTACAACTTTGTTTAAAAATATTTGTTTCAAAACTTTATTATTTTCCCACGAGTTCGAAAATACCAAAGAAAAGACACAATAACTACAACTGTTTCCCTATTACCCATTATAACTATTACGACTTGGAAATTTAATCTTAACTTTTAGAAAATATATAATATCCTTTCATAATATGCCCATATTCGAATTAAAGGCAAACAAAAAAACATTGTCTGCTGCAATTAATGTCCTTAATAATGGGTTTCCTTTATAATAGTTCCTCGTGTATAAGGGAAATGGCTTTTTATTAAAATACGAGGCCCTTTTGAATTAAGTAACTTTCTTTCAAAAAGACTTTTGTCGTTTACACTGTCACAGATGTGGAAATACTTCTCTTTACCCTCACTGACGAAAATGAGCGACAAGTGACGTGCGTTTCCACATGCCCAAACTTTTATTGTATCTTTTTGACGCTACTTCAAGAGGAAAAAAGGGAAAAATTAATAAAACCCAACGCAAGTTTCATCTTGCGATAACTTTTCGACGCCCTCCCGTTCATCGTGCCCCCTCCTCACGCGTCACGCCGCCGCCAACTATTATTACTTAAACTCAATAATGAGGTATTACAACCCAGATGTGCAATAAAGAGGCAATCAGGTCTTCTATAAACTTTCCTGCTCAATTTTATAGATGTATCTAGATACATATCTATCTATGTAGTACCCATTTCTTTGGCTTCGGGTTTGTCCTGCATGCAAACTACACCCAAAGAATCAGAACCCATAGCAAAAGAATAATAAAAAAAAAGCAAAGAAAAAATAAAAAATAAGAAGAATCAAGGAAATGAAAGGTATTCTCATCCTGTAAGGAAGTTTTTCTTCATCTTCTTCTGCCAACTTTTTCTTTCACTCGTCCTTTTTTTCAATTTCTTTTTTTAAGTCGAGCATAATTGGCATCTAATTTAAAATGAAGCTGAGTTTTCTTCTACCCCATGTAGTTGATACTTTTCAAGGAAAAACTTTGATCAGAAAGTTGATGTTGGCTTGGCTTGAATTGGTTTGGTTCAGATTGGAGTCTACCTATGTACGTATGGATGTCTTTAGCAGGACCTAAAATGAGAATCTAAAGTATTCGGATATCACTTCTTTCCAATTTCAAATTTGAGGCCGAAACCCAAAAAAAGGCCTTTAATATGTAAAAATCTCAATTCCAACAAAAGTGAAGAACAAAATAAGAAAAAGAAAACTTCAAATCTGAAAGGCTAGGTGAACACAATTTTCGGTGACATGAGTTTACCTTAATTTTCCTATCACCAACATTGATTTCATCAGAAAACCTTAAAAAATAAAAAATAAATTTTTCCACTCAACCAAAAGTTTTTTCTCTTTTCATTTTTCTTCCATCTCTCTTTCTCGTACGGTCTTTTACCCTGTTTAGGAAACGATAACTCCTTTCATTTCCATTCCATGTTAGAAAACAAAATTCAAAAAAAAAGTTTGGTTTCGAAGAAAAAGTTTTTCGGAATAATTGAAGGGAAGTTATCTCAAATTATTCACCACTTCTGAATGAATGTTAAACTGAATTAAGTTTGATTTGATTAAACCACAGTGAATGTTAAATGAGATTTAAAGATGACTTACAAATTTATTCGAACAAGTATAAGATACATATACTCGTAGATTATGTATAGGTACAAGTTGAGGAGGTATATTCTATAGATATAGTTTATTTGAAACAAGAAGGTGCATAGGCATAATTTAATTGAAAAGTATTGAAGTAGAATATGTTGAATTTATTTTTGAGATTTTACAATTTTAGTATCAGTTGCTTCTCTTCCACAGGACACAGGACTCTGGAGTTCTTCTGTCTACTTAAAAAGATACCAACAATTTAAGCTATTAAGAATAATGTGCTGAGTGCTTTTATAGTCTTTAATGGTTATGTTCCATTTTTTGAAGCATTAACACTTCAAAAACTTTAAGCATTTTATAGGTGGTTGTATTTTTGCTTTTTATTGGATATAATAAGAGAGTGTTACATGTTTTCCAAAGTTTGAAGCTATTGGGCTTTATGATTAAATAAAATTTGTCACGGCAGCTTTAAAAGTTGTGGTATATTGGATCAAGTTTAATAGTAGAAATTTCGAAAGATAGTGTTGAAAATCAGTACTGGGCATAAAGCCTCTACGTCATTAACTGGCTGGAACTTATCGTGATTTAGGCTAAAACTGTTGACTTTCAGTCTTCAATGACTTTACTGCAAGATTTCATAGAAAAAACAGAGCAGCTGGAAGAAATAGGAAATAAATCATCTAAACATAACATAATTGCATGATTTTGGGTATCAGTATTTCAGCAAATTAGGTGAAGTTTTTTGGTTATTGAACTCGAACAAAATTGTTAATTCCAAAAATTTGTGGAATATTTCGTTAAGTTTGTTGTTGAAACCTGAAGTCTGGCCTCTCAAAAAAAAAAAACTTGTTTGACCTCCAATTTGTCGATTTATCTTCTTCCTTCGAAACACTCTTTCCTCTGCTGTTCAAATGTTTAAAAAGTCTTCTCACATTATTGATTATTACTCTACAATAATCAAGAATATACTTCCCGAGCTGAAATTAAAATTGTTTACACTCGAAAACGATTGTTGAACATTTTATAATGTTATTAAATTCTGCTAGATTTTAAAAGAACTTAAATTATCAAGACTTCTTCTAGCAAACATTAGAATGACTTCTGTGCCAGAAGACAGGTTTTAATTAGATTTTACTTGTTGAGGCTTCGAAATATAAGAAAATATTGGTTTATTACAGTTTCTTTACCCAAAAACCCCGAAACGACATTTTTGTAACTTCTCATGCAGTTTAAAAACACAATTACCGGAATATCAGCTTTATATACTTTAAATTTACTCAAGGGTCCTGCTATGTTTTATTCATACGAAAACTTGTCTTCTTGCCAAACAAAGTACAATATTTAATCAAAATTTGTCAATCTAATAACCTCAAAACACTCTTCCCCTAAAACTTCAATTTTTGACATAAAATCAATAAGAAACAATAAATCTTGTTTACACTGAAATTTGTGCGGTTGATATGAATTCTCTGCCAGACAAAAATACTCAAAAACTTAACTGAACATCAAAATTAAAACAAACGAAAACACTTTGACTTTTGTGTGCATCAATGAAAGAATGAAATTTAAGGACTTTCTCTGCTTTTCTTTTATGTGCGTCGCGTCGTCGTCGTCGGCTGCATCAGCTTTGTCTTTTCCTCAAACAAAAACATTTCTCCAATTTCCGGATTTTATTCCTTGCCTGCATTCTTCTTCGCCGGGTTTTGAGTATAGACCTCAAACCCGACAAAACCCAACCATCCATCTATCCAAACCAAACCATCCAACTAAAGTCCACAAAAATACCAAACCACACACATAACTAAAGGAAAAACTTTTCTATCTTTTTTCAGTTTTTCAGTTTTTTGTTTTGAAAACACATTTTTCTGGCTATGCTGCTTGGTCTTGATTCTTTTCCCACAGATTTATCCTTATTTAGAGTTTTCCCTCTCAGAAAACACTTTTATTTCAAATGAAAGTTTAATGATGAAAACGATGACCAAAAGAATCTCTCCACTTTTACTCATCCTATAATTGGGGGAAGCGCTGGCCGTTCAGAGGCATAGCCCGCCACCGCCGCTGCCGCGTACCTCCGCCGTATTCCGTCGTCGTCGTTGTCCGTCCTCGTCGTCGTTCATCGTCATCATTATCCGTTTATACTCAGTGAACACAATTTCGAAAATAGAAAACAGCCATCTTGAACACAAAACTCTTTAGAAATCGAAAGAGGACATAACAGAAGGAACGCGCGATGTTCTTTAAATAAAAGATAAAATTCGACAGTTCAGATGGTCCGTTCGTCGCGTCTTCTGTCGTTCGGTGCAGAAGTGTGCAGTGGGGGTTTAGGAAGATACTAGAACGCTTGTTTTGTTCATATTGGAGAGCTTTTGTTTCATATGATACGGTGTTCTGTCTGCTTGCGGTTTTATAAAACCGCAAAAGATGAAACTTGAAAATATTAAATATTGCATCGCTCCCGGACATTCAACTTTTACCAGTGGGCTTAATGTTGTTTTATAAATACTAATATGTATATAAATATCTAGATGACAAGAGTAAGGAAGGAAGTATAAGCGGCTTATGGTGGTGAAAGAGCCAGTATACTTTTATTTATACCAAAGGACGGTACAACGATGACGATGACGACAACAACAAGCGCCCTACCAACCAACGATACCATTCCCTTGTGTAAGGGTCTTAAAGTTGTTTCTATGCAATATGTAAGCGTAAGGGTTTTAAGTTTTGCTTCTTTCTTAAAATCAAATCAAAGAAGTTTTAGTCTGAATTACATCGGAGTAGATTTTTCTAATTAGACGCAGAAATAAATATTTAATAAGCAATTGACAACGAAGTCAGACAAACCGAAGTCAAACAAAGACAATGTGTCCTTCAACAAAGTTACAAATTATATCAGAAATGTCTCCAAGGGGCTTTGCAGAGAAACAATTCCAATAAATTTCTATTTTATTTGTATTAATAAGAGATGACAAGTAAAATCTAACTAAAATGTGGCCTCTGATACAAAGAAGTCCTTCTAACATTTGCTACGAAAAGTCATAGAAGATTCCAACAAGTGATTTTAATTTTAGCAGACTTTACTAACATCATAAAATGTTAAACAAATGTTGCTGGTATGTCGCAATATTTAATTTCACCTCAAAAAATATGTTCTGAATAGTTGTGAATTATTTATCAATAGTGTTAGAAGACTTTACAAACATTTGAACAGCGGAGGAAAGGGTATTTCGAAGGAAGAAGATAAAAGGTTAATTTGGAGATCAAACATGTTTTATTGATCATCATTTGCAGATGTAAACTCTTTTGACTATTAGAGATTCTTAATACTAATTTGAAGAATTGGATATGACTTTAATAAACTTCTTCTACAGTTTTTCAGGAAAATATAGGGTGTTTTTCTTTTTTAGCTACATGAGAAGGTCTGATGGCAGTTCTATGTAATTTGATAGTAGAGAATGCCATACTGTGTTCACATTTCTATTCAATGAAGTTCGCCAATTCATCATGAACTGTTTAATGTCAGAAAAATATTTCTGTATTACGGAAATGTACTTTAGAAAAATGTATCTCTCCATAAAGTGCATAGACCACTTCGTCCTAAAATGTGTGTTTAGTGGTGAAGTTTATTTCTGGTTAAGTTTCTTCATTAATAAGCAAAATTTACGTTTATAGAGCCATAGTCAAATGATGCATCTGTAGACGTAGAGCTTCAATGTCTTATTCCAAGAAGGCAAAAGAATTAATATATTTCAATAATACCTTTTGCTCATTAAAGAAATCTCCTGAACAATAATTTCGGATTTGTTTTAAAGGTTCTTCTTCCAAGAATTTTTGATTGATGAATTTTCGTTTTATAAAAACAACCGCATGAGAAAGTTTACCTCTCAACCAAAAATCAAACATCCCTCTTCAAGAACTCTTACTTGTAACCCCTTTATACTTTAAAAACATTCAGCACTTAATTTGTTAAATCCCCCAGGGCTCTCAGCAACACCTCTTTTAAAGCTCTTAAAACAAAAAAAACTTATTGACTTCACCATAGAATCTCTACCCAAAGCCTTGTTGTATGTATTTGAGTTTAAAACATTACATCGACTTCCCTGCTACTAATTGTCAGATCTTCTAACATTTCAAAGGGTCTATAGTCGACTATACGGTATGCCATGACCTACCTATAAAAATATCTACGCTGGCTGCTGCGCTGTTCACAACCATGTATCGTACCTTGTGTGTGCTTCAAAGTTCTCCTCAAAATGCTAGGAAAACATCAGGATACCAAAAAGCCTGTAACCGTTAATGAAAACCTGCAAATCTCAGATAACAAGGAATCAATCCAACGAAATACGTTCGAAATCCTCTTCCCCGCCACCCTCTCCATCCTTTCATGAAGTCTAATGTGTGATGGGTATAGAATATCTTCGCATCGTCGTCGTCGTCATCGCCATTCAGCTATAAACGAGACTCTAGTCTAGCTGGATGCATATAGAATATGTGAGGGTTTTACAAATGATGCACGAGGAAAGGAACAAACAACCTAAACCTAGCATCCCCCCTTCGCCAATTTGGAAGCTTTCACCAATGTGATATGGGTCCTTTATTTTTGTAGTGCAACATTCTCGTTTCATCAAAATTCCACCTCGGCTACTGCTACGAGATAGATAAAAAGTAATTTCGTTTGCTGTTGCTGCTGTTTTGAAAAGTATTCAAAAATAAAAGAAGTCGGAAAAAAACGTGAAGCTCTCATACACAAAGGACTCTTCTCTAGTAATCTGAATATGAGCATTCTAACACACTATCCTCGTTTTTCGTCCTTTGGTTCTTTTTTCTTTCTTTCGTTCTTTTGCTTGCATTTTTGTTGATGTTTGTTTGATGGAGAATCTGTAAAGGAATCTCTTTTAACAAACAACCATAACCACAGAAAAACAAACAAAGAAAAAAGGATAAAATAAAAACAAAAAACAGAAGAAGAAAACATATCCCACAAAACGGAACACATCCGGTATCCTTTAACAACTTCACACAAAGCTGGGTGTAATCTAAAGCCACTCTCTTCTGAGCGCAATCAACCACATGCACCATACACAATTAGTCAGTCGCACAAATTGCCTGACACAAAATCGTCCTGACAAAACTCTTTTCTTATCTTAATTGGTTGTTAGGCCAGAGGAATTTAGCCGAGTGTGCTCTGCTGCATGTGTGACGACCGACGAGGACGGTACAGATATGGTAACGGACTGAGACGGAAAGGGGGGGGGGAGAGAGGTTAACATAATCCGGCCTAAGTTGCAGCCTTAAGGCCATTCAAACAACGGTGATGAGAATGACGACGAAGAAGCAAAGACGATGACGTGGACTATGACTATCACTACAAGGACGAAGAAGAGGAATAGAACGACGAACGACGGCACCGGAAGGATGAAATATGTGATCGCAATGTTCTTGTCTCTTTTTCTCGGTCTTGCTTCTCTTTCTATCTTTCACGACTTTCCTCCTTGACTTGACATGAAGTTTGTTATTCCTTTGAAATTTTCCAGGACACACTGGACCTCGTCAAGCTATACTGGTAATAATTTTTCCTTTTCCACTGAACTGGATGACTTGACTTTGGTTTTGTGTGTCTATGTCCTTGTTTCGGTAAAATTTGCGCACTGGTGAGCTTCTTGTCAATGTGGTTTTGGTTTTCTTTGCAGCTTTCACACTCGTCTCATCGTTACATCAGAAGGACAATAATATAATCGAGAAAAGTATTGAAAACTGGGTGAACAGAACAAGCTAGAACACTGTACAACCATCGCATAAAGAAGGCTTAAAGGAAAGAAAAGGATTCCATTGCTTGATGTATTTTTTTAATTTTCCTGAAAGAATTCTCCCGCACCATGACGCTCTTCTGATGGCCGGGTTCTGGGATATTTGTATAAAAATGGCATTTCGACATTTTGGAATTTTCTTTTCACTTTTTTTTTTCTTTTTCGTTCGTTGTTGGTTTGGCGACTTTAATTTCGCCACATATCCTTTTCTTGTCCTGGGTTGATGTACGAATTCCGTTTGCAAATGAACTGTGAATATTTTTCTCATCCTTGTTGTAATTTACAGCACGTTCTTCTTCTTCGTTGTTCTGTTCATGTGCTGATGTGCTGATGATGGAATGAAAAGTGTGGGTGCTGAACTGATTATTGTAGTGCGAGGTCCTTTGGCGTAAAAAATTCCTTTATCCTTCTCGCCTGCTGTCTTGCGTTGATGTATACGTGACACAAAACAGAAGTCGTACTTGGCTTGAATTGCAAACATACACATTATTCTTTTTTTGTTGTTGTTGTTGGTTTATTAAGTTTCTTTCGTCACTGGTTCTTCTCTAGTTCTCTTGTTGTCTCGTTGTCGCTGTCGCTGTTGACGTTGGCGTTTTCATTTCTTGGTCCTTGCCGCCGCCGCCGTTGTTCGTCGTCGCCGCCAATAGTGGTCGTGGTCCTTGTCCTTCTTCGTCGGCTATAAGTTTTGCAAATTTAATTGACGCCCAAATGCTGTTGGTTGGCTCTTGATCCCCCATAGCCATCAGAGTCCAGATATAGAACAGGACATCCATTTTATATTTTATTTTTGCCTTCAATCTGTCGTCGTCGTCGTCGTTGGGTCCTTTTTCTCATATCGTCCTCCCGTCCTATTCGATCATCCCACACATGAGTTTTTCTATAAACTATTTAACTTGCGACACATGAGTGGGTTGTTGTTAGGGCTGATACAGCTCCTCTTCTACGCCCGCAAAACATATATAATCTACTTAGTGATGTCCTTACACTCTGGCTCCCTGAAATATCTATCTATGCGGTCGATCACTGAAGGATTGGTGAGTTGGGAGAGTTTTTCGAAATGATGATTTCTAGAATGTGTCCCTTTCCCTATATTTCTATATTTCTACTATATTGGGTTGTTGATGATGACATTCTGCGGATATACATGCAAAAACGTACAAAACAGGACGAACAAATTTATATTTTCCATTCGCAAAAGCGAGACTAGATTCTGGGCGCCGTTTGAGCCATAAAAAATACATTGAGTTAAATAACCGCATTTAAGATGGGTTTTCACTTTAATATGTGTGTGTGTTTATAGTTAGTTCATTTTAGGATTGAGTTAACTATATTCATACAGGACATGGCAAGTGAGCTTTTGAACTTCTTCTGAACTTCAAAAATGTCATTGGCTTTGGCATGATGATTCCTATGATAGGTATTTGACACATGATATGCATTCAATTATAATTGTGCGGCTGGAGTTGATATGAACTAAATAAAAAAAGATTCAGATGGAGAGGAGACTATATACAAGGACGAACAAGACTGCAAAGGACTTTCTCTTGGTTTTATGAACTGAATATGAAATGAGAAGTGAGATGGTGCGTTTGTTATAACAACGAACAAAAAAATGTAGGATAATGTTTTTGTTGATTGCTTTGTCAGAGCAATCAAAGCTTTTTGTATGATCTCAGAACAGTTTTAACCCCCAGCAACACTGACGAAGAAAATTAAATACGAAAGTTATTTGACATAGTTTAGAAAAAGGAATGCTATGTGTACACAATTTTAATTAAATCGGTCGACGAGCTATTAGGAAAATATTCAAGACATCAATACCATATTTCCTTTATTTTATTCAAATTTTTTGACATTAAGCCGGCTGTTTGTGTTCATATAAAAGTCAAAGAAGATTGCCGCGACTTTGAACATTTTAAGTATTGTAATGTGCTTAAAATATTCTGATTTTTTGATTAGCAAATTAAATAGATTGTATGCATTTAGAAATATTTGAGTATTTTAAAATATAAGCAGAAAAAAAGTGGAAACATTATTTATTCAATTTCTTCCGAAATCGTTTTCATAGATTAAAATTTATAGAAGTTATTGCAATCGATGCGTTTTGTCATATAAAAAAAATTTATATTACTCTACGTTTAAAATTCCCGTAAATCTTTATCCGTACCCAAACCAAGAAACAAGTCTTAAGTACAAGATTTGGGTAAAAATTATTTGCAAAGAACTGAATACAAAGATTCCTTTGTATTTTTCTGGAGGGCTGGAACTGACAGAAAGCCAATAGGATGGTTTTACCAAAATACGTTTAATTTGGTAACAATAAAACATTTTCTATAAATGATGTGTCTTGTTATCCTTCATTTTTTTTTGAAGCTAAAAGCACTTTCACTATTGAGAATGGGAAATCCAGTTCCTAAATGTACATAAATGAAAGATATAAAATAACTTATATACATCATTTGCTTATAGGTTCATCTACGAAGAGTCTTTCAAAGTTAGAGGCCATCGCATCATAATTGACAGCAGAGAGATTTAAAGCTTTGATTTTTGCGGCTACATACATACGTTTTTGTTTGAGCTATTTGCCTGAAGATATAGTGATGTCTGTTTTTCTAAAAAGTTTTAGCAACATGAACGATTTATTTCTACTTTTCGTGCAGACTTCGTCATACCACATAGATTTAGAGTCTTTACCTCTATTAGAGCTGATGACAGCTACTAATTCTCTGATGGTGTTGAGAATCAGTTCCATTCAGTCATCGGCTGAATTTGAAAGTGAAGGTTTCTTCCAACGAAGTTTCTTACAACCCTATTATGGCTATCAACTTTGATAACTGATAACTTCTATCAATTTATTGATAATTTGGTATTATGAGTATCAAATGATAATTTTTCACCCATTGTGAATACTAATCAATTTACGATTGTGAATATGTTTTGTTTGGTGTTTGACGTTTGTCATTTGTGTTGAGTTCTTGTGTTTTGGTCTATAAATAATTTCGGCGGAATAATGTAAGTTGTTTTCGTTAAATAAATTTCTCTTTTTTCTTAATAATATTTTGTTTATAATACTGTTTGTAATACTGTTTATTTTAGTTTGCACGATAAACCTTCGTTCCTCAGTACAATTGCCTTCAAACAACAATTCTAGTTAAGGCATTTCGTTGTTTAGTTTGTATATTCAATAAAAACTACAAAAAAACTTTTATAAATCGTATTTAAAATATAATTCTTTACCATTTACGAATATTTGATACATTTGTCAACGAAGATTTTGTAGCTGATAGAATATTTGATGGGTATCAATATGTTTGATAGCCCTAATACCGAGTTTATCAATAAAGCTATTCACAATAGATCTTTTAATTTACTATTTATCAAAAATATTGATAATTGATTGATCACCATAATACCGATTCATTAATTTTGTTGATAGTTATTAAATATCGTGTTGATATTTGATAACCATAATAGGGCTGTTACAGTCATTATCTGTTATAGTATTCTAGGGTTTTGAACTTACACAAAACTGAGATTAGAAGATGCATTAGTGACTTCTAAATCCTTAACAATTTAAAGCCAGGCTAGAAACAAATCAATAACAGAACAACCCTGAATAGATCAATGTAAAATTGCCAGTTGGAACAGTTTTGAATATTCCGTTTTAAACCACGAACCTTAAGTCATCAATCATCTCAGCCAAAACATTTTTAAACGAAAATTGTTCTAAATTCAAATAAAGAGAGTTGGAAATGCCCTATTCGAATTTTTAAATTTCCAATAATTGAATTGGAATATTATTGTTATTTTGGCTTAGTAAAAAGTTTTGAAGACTTTTAAAATCAGTTCGTTGAAAGATTGTTTCTGACAGCGGAAATTCTTCGAAATATTTGATGTATCGCAACTTTAAACTCTTCTCTACAAAACTTTTAACTTATACAAATATATTGTAACGCTATACTTTGGTAATTGATGGGGTCTGATCGGTCTAATACCCGAACCATGGATGTTTAAATGCTGGCGATCAGAGGACTTCTGTGACGATTGGTTATTTATTTGTGATGTTAACGTCAAAAAATCACATTGAGTTCTCGCCCAATATATTTTTTTTTTTAATAAATGACATTTCGTCAATTGAATTAATTTTCAAACCACGAAAATCATCGTAACAGAAATTTTGACTTTCGCTGCTCTAATTTGGATTTTCGCGTTCGGATCGAAAATTAAATTGGGTGGCGCAGCATTCCGTTGAAAACTAGGGCCTATGGACTTACAACTCTCCTGTGTGCGAGTACTGTTGTCAGCGATGAAGAGGACCTACAGTTTTTAAGCCGAATCCGAACGGCTAATTTGAGAAAGCACTTTTAATGACAAGAATTACTCTTGGAGAATTTGTCAATTCCTCGCAAGAGGCAGTACCCGTGAAAAAAAACTTTAGATGGCATAGGCAGGGATCGAACCCAAGACGTCTGGCATGACAGGCCAACCATCTTGCCACGGGTACCAAGTGAACTTTTTCTCCTTCTGTATAGAAAAAGCTGTTCTCAATGTACCACTATTCCAGTGCCCTTAAGCTTCTGTACAGCTTTCAAAATTTTCTGTTTAGTGGTCTTGTCGTTGAAGTTCAATACGAAGGTGGTTTTGTTGCTGTGTCGATTTACTAATTCAACATTTTCGTCTAGATCGAGAAGGCTAAGACATTGTTGTTTTGCTTGGCGATCCTTGCCTGCTTTCTCGTCTGAAAGCAAAATGTAGAACAACATTTTTCATGAAAGAACTCTAATTGATTTTCCAGTGACTTGAAGTAGTTCTCATCAACAGCGATCAAGCGTTTCGTAAGGTTTTTGTTCTATAGATCAACTATCAATTATTTTTTAAATAAATCTGAAACAAACATTTCTCACCTCGAATATTTTACGAACTCAAACTGAGATTACCTCCAAAATAATTTTCTGATGTAGTTTTTAGAAAAATATAATCGATAGATTTTCTTTCAAAAAATAAAAACTTGAAAAGAATATACCTTAAAATTGGCAGCTTAAGCTTTAATTATTTTTGAACTTCTTTAAATTACAATCTAGCTTATTTGTAAAACCTATCATTTTGAATAAGTAGTACCAATGGCAAGTTTTCAGAGTGAGTCGAATCTCCGCCTCTTTATAAAAGGTATCTTTTTAAAGACTTGTAGTTTTCAAGAAGAGCATATAATTTAATTTTATGGTCAAGAGTTTTGCTTTATTGTAATATGAAGGTAAGGGTTTGACATTATTTTAGAAATGATTTCGGATTTGGCCGCCTTGGCTGACTCGATTAAATTCCGGCCAAGCCTATATTTTGTCGTATGGAGTCACTTTAGCGCCGCATGTAAGCAACTACGCACCGAATATTCTATTCCAAGACGTCTATCATCTCGAGCTTATCTGCAACTTCACATAACCTTAAAAAAAAAAAATGGAGGCCATGTCACACGCTCAAAACGCACTCACCAAAAGTTTCTATAAAGCGAAGCATCGCACGAACCGAACCTTTAATTTTTTTGTTAATAAATTTGCAAGATTTGCAAACATTGCTCAGAAAATAAGTCATTTTATTATGAAATGGTAAATCAGAATGAGCATGAATCAACTGACAGCTGTCAGAAAGATCAACTCCAAAAAAAGTATTGCCAGATGAAAACCCACACGTCTAAAAAAAAGGTGTACAAGTTTGAACTTTAAAATTTTCGTCGTTTCTTTAAATTAAGGAAAAATAAGAAAGTTTTAAAAATGTGTTCTTAAGAAGGTGCAAAGTTGTCAACATCAACAAAATTTGGTCTTACAGAAAATAACAGAAAAGATGTTCAACAAAAAAAAAAACGTTCCAACAATTTCAGTAAGTGTTATTCTTGCTTCAAAAATATAAAATTCTTTTTAGTTCACACATTTTAGGAACGTGCAATGATTTCACCTTCAGAATATGTTCACCTTACAGAGAATTACGTTTTTTTACAGTTTATATTGCAAAAAATAAAAACCTACACAAAATATTGAAGTATTGCTTAAAATTTGAAAGAAAACAATTTTTCAAATCCAAATATTTGAACAACCAATATCATTTTCAAATGTATTCCATTGTATACATAAATCATTTTTATTCAACAAAAAATGCTACCCAAGAGCATTCCACATTCGGGTAGTCTGGTAAAAGAACTAATATCTTCGTTTTACAAAGAGGCTATTGTAGTAAGCATTCACGCAGGTCCGAGTATTACCACTGTTGAATTCTTTGAGGGTTGGAATGTAACTGGCTATTTCGCTATAGCATAACCCGTTAAAATAACGATACAAAAATGGTGCTACAGTAAACTTTACGACGGTGTTAAAGACACGTAAACGATTCACCAATTAATTTGAATGCTATTCGTTCAATACTGTCCAAGAGACTATAGCACTTACCTAGAGATGGGCTTTAACATCTTCCTGTATTTTTGTCTTGTCGGGTATGTGATCATTCTGAAATAGGTTCTTAGTGATATAGTTAGTTTTAAGATGTTTAGCTTTCTTGATGCAAGTAAGGAGGATTGGCAGTTATAAATTACCCATTAAGGACACTAGGCATCAGCATCGAGTTTTTGAAGGTTTAATTTCTACTCGATTTCGTATTTCCTATACATATAATAATAATGTCAAGGTCAAAATTGAATGGATTTATCATACATTGCTGCTTAAAAGTTATAAATCAAGAAACGAATATAAAAAGCTTGATGTACTGCGAAGCAGGTAAGAGGATTAGAAGTTTCAGACAGGCGATCAATAATAAAAATGAGAAAAAGTGTCGGACACAGGACACATCCCTGAGGCACACCACCCTTTGTATATGCTTTCAAAAATACTTCTAAGTTGGTTATATACATTTCTCGAAGTTCTTTAATCGCTTATAACCAAATAAATATAAGGTGAAAGATGTGAAATCATAAGTTTTTGCTGCATCAAAGCCCAAGTTTTTGTTTTTGAATTTTTTTTGTTTTATCAGTGAGTAAGGTATCAGCAATTAACCATTCAAATATCTCTAGGGAGCTTGTCACTAATTCCTCTTTCAATATAACGGTAAAATACCCATCTTAATACATTTATTCAAATTCTTAAAAACAAAATTAAAAATTTACATTTCCTTTTAACATTAATTAAAATTCTTTAACAGTTTCTCTAAATATTTCCTTTTTTCTTCTATTTCTAGGTAAGTGTCACCCATCACACTATTTCTTTTCTTGTCATCCTCTTGTAAGTATTATTAAACATATTGCCCTCAAATGGGCCATATTGGATGTAGCCCTTTCCGAGAAAGTACAATTTTTCTTTTTTGATAAAGCCCAACATCCAAGCCTGGCTAATTTATCCCATTTGAATGTCTTAATTAGTCTTCAAAAAAAAAAAAAACGTATCCTTTTTGCTTTATGGAAATATCGTCAACCATATCCTTATAACAAATTCAAAGAAAAGAAAAATAAAAATAAATAAGTTTACGAAAATAATTAACAATAAATAATTCCAATTTTATTCCTTTGTGCATCCTTAACGTCCTGAACGACATCGGGTTCGGTTGGTGTCGAGTAGAAGTCGAATTGAGAGCAAAGTGACTCTGAAAATCATGTCGCGTCGAGGTCGCATGTTTTGCTTCTTTTTTTTTTTTAAATATATATTTTACATGAAACAATGGTAAAATTTACATTTTAACTCCAACAATTTTTTGCTGTTGCTATCTCCAGGGACATTTTTGAAAATTGTGCTTTTATTGGTCCATTTCCGTTTATTTATTTTTATTTTCTGTTCATCAGGATTTTTTATTCTTGTATATTTTGTAGGACATGGTAGGTAGGTCGATATATGTCAGACATTCTGGCCTCAAAGAACACAAATAACAGAACAAAAAAACACACAAAGAAGAAGAAGAAGAAGACGAAAAAGAAAAGATTATAGCAATAAAAGGAAATATTGTAAGAAATATGAACACGGCACAGTTGTTTTTGTCGTCTTTATGGAAAGGTCCTTGGAGAGCAATTTTGTGTGCTGTAATTCACAAGCCATAAGATTTCTTTTCATTCTTTTTTTTTTTTCTTATTCTGTTGTGTTTTCTGTTGCCCTTCATTCCGTTTTCCACGTTTTGAATTGTTATGTCCTTCGAAATAGACCTTAATGGATGATTTTGTTAAGTCGCGAAACTATCAACGAAATTGTTTATTAAAATTATTTACAAATAATTTCTTAAACATTAGATTTTATTTTTATGTGTAATTTCTTTCTTTCTTTCTTTTTTCCCCAAGCAAATTTAAGTTAAGTGAATAAATTTGTGTTTAATGGCAAAAATAATAAACTCTAGTCATTTAATATAGTTTTATAATGGTAAGGTAGGCTTTTGGTAAGTCTGTGTGTATTGGTTGACATCTATTTGGTATTATTAAGTTTTCGGCGTCAATCGATTTGATGTAGAAGCAATTGGGGTGAAATAATGAAAATTCTTGTCAGGGCAAATACTAATAAAAATGGATACACCTTTATGTTGGGAACTTTAAGCAGTTAATGAGTTTTTTGTGGTTAAATAAAAAAAAATTGCATACTTTTACGAGCTTCAACTCTGAAAGTAATACTTTTATAAGAAAAAGTTGTGTATAGGGAAAAAGTACAATGACTTTGTTATGCCACAGAAAAAGACTGTGAAATACAGTCTTTCTGATACTTCGGTGATATCGTTGTTAATATTTCAAGGTGTCGACCTTTAATTTGTACAAAAAACAAGCACAAACCGACTAAACTACAAACATCACTACTTTTTTAAGTTTTGGGGGATTTTGACCCTTATGGCATTGTTTTTAAGACTGTGTGCGAGTAATGTTGTCAGGGATGGAGGGGACCTACTGTTTTAAGCCAAATCCCAACGGCTAATTTGAGAAAGCACTTTTCATGACAAGAATTACTCATTGAGAATTTGTCAATTCCTCGCAGTACCCGTGGAAAAAAACTTAAGATGGTACAGGCAGGGATTGAACCCAAGACCTCTGGCATGACAGTCCTACACACAAATTTAATCCTAGAAATACAATTTAAACAAAATCGAATAAGTAACCAAAGTTGGCAATGTGACTGTAAAAGTTCCTTAATTCATTAGTAAATTTTATTCATTTAGAACTCATGACTTTCAGTGACTGTTGCGAGCTCAATTGAAGAAAATGTTGAATAAGCAGAAGAAAATGTTGAATTAGCAGAAGACAATTATGGTCAAAAAATAGTCCATCAAATTTAAAACGGGAATAATTTTCACGTTGTTCTTATGGTTGCTTAAAGTTGAAAATTATTATAAGCACAACATCTCTAACACTCCGGAAGAAAATTTGGATCTGTCTCTGACAGATTATTCTGATACAGTCAAATCCAAAGAACGCGTCAAATCCAGTGTGCGCAGTGGTAGCTCCATCCTGCTGAAAATATATCAGCAATTTCGGGCTTCAACAAATTTTTGATCATTCGCTGTACCAAACTTGTAAAAATGTGTTTTACCAGCTTTAAGAAGATTTTTAGAATGAAATTTAACAAGTTTGGTGATCCATAAAGCACTATAGTTAAATTTAATAAAATGCCAAAGTTTAAGATTTCTACAATCTCGTTTCCAACTTTCATACCATTTAGCTGAAGTAATTTAAACTATCATATAGACAAATCCCAAGAAGTTATAGTACAAGCCTTTTACTTGTATCAATCTAGAAATCAAATGGGACTTAAGTTTCCAGCCAAGCTCTTAGACAATACTTCTTTTTAACATGAACAGATTCGGCCGATTTTTGAACATATATAACTCCTAATTTTAGTTTAGTCAAATTGCTATAGAACTTAAAGATTGTAAAAATCAAACAAAAATTGAGGAAAAGGCCCAAAATTTCAAATTATTTTATTTTCAACAGGTTGTTACCTACTCCGAATAAAATTATCGTTTTTAAATCAATTGTAGCTAAATTTGTCCAGTTTTTCTTTTGAAATTTGATTTCAAGGCTCTTGCAAGAAATTTCATTTCCTTCATTTTGTCAGTTTTTTCAATTTTTATTTGATAGTTAATAAGTTCAAAAATAAAGCTCGCACGGTTAATAAAAGCATGGTTCCGGAAGTTGCAAAACATCTTTAAGACACTGACTATTTTTTGATTCATGAAAACATTTTTTTCGAAACGATAAGTTCGATTTTTTCAATTGAAAACAACATTTAAGGATATATGAATATCTTTTTGTAACTTTGGATATAATCGAAGAACAAAGGATATCGTGGTTAGGTTTTCAACCTTTTAATATAATATGTACTTAAAATCCCTGACATTTTCAAAGAGCTGTGATTTTTTTCTTAGTGCACCAAAGCTTCAAAAGTCCGCCAAAAATCACCAATACAATTTTTCACACACACACACACACATATATTTTGAAGCCTGTAGACGTTTGCAACGATCAGAAGCTAACATTTGGAAAGACTGTTCTCTATTGTTTTGACCTTCTTTCCGCTTCAATTTGGACTTTTTTAATTAAGACCATTTTCTTCGGAGTTACAGCCTGTTGAAAATAACCTACAAAACTAAATGTTTGCTCCTATTACTCCATTTTTTTTTTTACTAGTATTGCACCTTTTTCAAAAACCGAAAGTGGTGGACTTACTCCACTGACAAATCATCATAATTATTATCTTAAAAAGTGGTGTGTCTTATGGTTCAAATAAATAAAAAAAGAGAAAGGACTTTATACTCTTCACTCAGGGGGCGTGCCATCCACCCATTTTTCATTTGTTTGTTATCATTTAGGTATATAGAACACTTTTGATTCTTGTAGAATATTCCATTTTGTTTAATCAAAGAACTAATTGAAGTAATGGCTGTTGTTCTCATGTCATTTCGTGAAAAATACACTTCTTGGTTGTTTTATAAAAATATTTTTCGAAACTCAAAAAAAATACAAAAAAAACATAATTTTATTGATTCTCACCAAAAAAAAATAAATCTATAAAAATTGAGCAAAGTTCTCTTATGTACAAAAACGGGCAACAAGAATGTAGAATATGTTTTTAAACCAAAAATGTCTTCAATTGAAAACCAATAACTGCCTCTAGCTCTATTTAAATTAAAAAATCCTATTAAAACCAACGTTTTCTTAAAAGAATTTCAATTAAATGTTCGGTATTGAAAGGTTGAGTTCTATTCCGTCTTCCATCTTTTTCTTCTAAATCATCCAAACTGTTATTGATACTCGTGATATCGTCAAAGTTGTTTTCAAGATGCGATTAAGTCTACAAAAATACACATATTCCTTACTTACCTATATTGTTGTGCCATTTTCTTGTTCGTATTACGTACGTTATATATATTTATTTTGTTTATTGCAATATTCTTGGTTTTATCAAAAATATGTCAACCATCAATCATATTCAAACACAACAATCATTGCCAAGAGTTTCTTTTATTCGTCAAAAAATCTTTTATTCACTACACAACAAAAATATAGAAATATAAGTACCTACATACATTGCCATTCAACACAATATACTCCTACATATACCTATGTAAGTATGATGGAATACAAATATAAAAACGCACACTTCTTTTCGCACAAAAATTATGATCTGGCGCAGTCAGCTAAAAAATCCTTCATCACTTTCAGGATTCCATTAACTCTACGTATGTCGGTGTAGTACTCGTACGTTCGTATCGTACATATCCTTGCCACATTTATACATTTTATTATACGACAATTCGACCAACCAACCAACCGACCGACCCGACCGCCCGACGATACGCCCTACATTGATGATGATGATGCTATGCTATGCTAGGACTAACATACATAGTACCAGTGCTACATCCTTCTTCCACCATTCAAGTCAGTAGGAAATTGATTATAAACTGCAAAAATAAACCATATAAACAACCTATACGAGTTGTGAAAAAAAAACGAAAAACTCATATATCCATCTATCCTTCGGAATGTCCTTTTCAATATAATATAAATACCCCACTCTATCTCTTTTTCCTTCTCTCTCTCTTTATTGGTATCATCGTCGCTGTCTGTATCCTTTTTTTTATTCTATACGAGTATTCATGGACATAGGAAATGTGTTGGCTGATGTATTAATGCCAATAAAACGAACCGTTGCCAACAATAAAAATGGCTATAAACGCATCACTATACAAAACAATAAAAATATATATTATTTCATATATTGTACTCGAATATATTGCAGTTTTATAAGTTAGTAAGTGCGATACAAACTAATAGAGCCAAATTTAGATATAATGGCCAAAGAAATGATTTTGAGCTTTTTTCGATGCCAATTTTTGTTGCTAAATAACGATAGAAAGACCAAATTATTCAATTAAGTTGCATGCAACTTAAAAAAAACCTTGAAATTCGGCAGTAGTTTATGTTTTTGTTGGGGAAAAATCAGGACTAGAGGATATTGAGGGCTATTTTGACCAAATAATTTCCAAGGAATTTTTCCCATGTTCAAAAACAAGAAACATGAATAAATCTAAAATAAACTGCAAATTGCAACCCATTTCTGTCTTTCAAGAAACTGCTGAAAAATATCAGCGTTTCCAAATTTGTTCGGTGCAAACATTCCGATATTGATGATAGCCTCTTTTGTGTGTACTTTTTTTTAAACCTGACTTAAAATGTTAAACAAATCAATGGACAAGTCAAGAAGAGCTAAGTTGCACGAACTAGAATGGCAGTTAATGAGGCCAATTCTGAAAAACATAAAGTTGTCAATTAATGGATATAGCAATCAATTAGTGGTTAAGAACTCCACATCACAAATTGCGTCCGTCGTTTTTCTCGGAATCAAATGTCGCCGATGTTTTGATGAATAATTTCTTGAAATAAAAAATCAGTCAGCATATTTCAATAGCGCTCGTTATTCACCGTATCGGCAGTTTTTTCCTTAGTTAAAAAAAAAAAAAAGAAATAAGGACCAATGATGCCGCCAGATGGTACACCAAAACCCAAATAGTAATTTTTTATGAATTTAATAGTGATTCGTTACTAACTTGAGCTCCATATATAGAAATTTTGCTATTTGACGGAGCCATTCCACCAGAAATGAGCTTAATCACCTAAAATAAATAAATTGGGTGGCGCAACAGTCCGTTGAGAACTAGGACCCAGTGATTTACAACTCTCAACCATTCCTGTGTGCGAGTACTGTTGTCAGGGATGGAAGGGACCTACAGTTTTAAGCCGAATCATGACAAGAATTACTCTTGGAGAATTTTTCAATTCCTCGCAAGAGGCAGTACCCGTGAAATCACCTAAAACCCGTAAAATATACGAAGTGCTGTATGATTTATTTTTCTTAAAGTCAATTTCCACAGTTTAGAATCGTTCCTCTCATGTTTTCATGTACATTTCTAAACCTAACTGACCAGAAATGTCACGTCAACGCAGTTTGGTATTGTTTACTGTCAAACTATAGACATCCACATTTCCACAGTTAAGAATTGTTCCTCTGGTGTTTTCATGATGAATTGCTAAACTTAACTGACCAGAAATGTCAAGTCAACGCAGTTCGGTATTGTTTACTGTAAAACTATAGACATCAAAAATAGAAAGCACCCTTTATCAAAGATCTAAAATATTGCTTTGAAAAACAGTCTGAGTAAATATTTCTGCAAATCACAGCGTTATGAAAAATTACGGAAATATGAGTTTTTCAACTTTATTGAGTGGTATTTGCCCATATTCCCTCAATGTCTGTTAAATATCGGGTTTTCTAATAGAAACTTGACAACTTTGAATTGTGAACACACGCTTTCACTACTCATCGAACTGTCAATGTCAACTTATTCAGTAAACTCAACATTTTCATCTTGGCAAAGTACATGAACGAGCAAGATCCGCACACTATACAAATTTCTGTCGAATTTCAGAGTCGTTGACCGCAACTTAAAGAGCATTAACTCCAACTTTCGGTCGTAATTCTTGGCCTTATAGACTAGTAACAATTTTAGTGCAAAATTTGAGTTAACATATTCTATGTGTGATGTTGCCGTGTATGTAAGTAAAACAACAAGTTGGTCGAAGTGTCAAAAATTTCGCTGCGGTAGCTGCAAATCAGTCAATTCCATAGCGTTTTTAAGAACTGGTCATCTCTTGGCGTATTATGGTTAAGGATCTTGGTTTACATTCATACAAGATAAAGCACACTCAAGAATTGAATTGCATTTGAAGAGACGTACTTTCTCAAGTTGTCAATTCCTCATTGGAAGGGCTTGTGTCTTTCAAGCAAAAGGCGTGGTATCCACCCACTTTTACCAAATTGTTCTTTTCAATATCAAGCTCTTCTTCTGTTTCGATAATGACGAAAACTCGTGCTCCTAAAACACACCTAGTGATGGAAACGTTTTGGATATAATTAAAATCCTAAAAATGGTTTGTAACAGAATTTTGACCAAAACTTTTAGAGTCCTTCATGTTTTTCGTTCTTCTCTCGATAATCAAATACAGAAAATGTACTCTTCGAAATAGTGGATTGATTTGTCTTCTAATGCTTTAATTTTCTAACCATGAGCTCAATTTCAATCTAGTCAAGCATAGAGATTCTTTTTTCAGCCACACATCAAGAATCTGGAATGAATACGTATCTCTGTTTTTTGCTCCCGTTTTGATATTCAAAAGTTAAAAAACAATGTGCGTGGGTATATCTTCTTAAATCCTTCCCTTTTTTTTTTTTTAATTTGCAATATGCTTAAGTTCTTAACATATGATAAGGGCAGTCAAAACCCCTTTAACGTGCACCAAACATTAAAAAATAGAGCATCCTAAAATTTCTCAAAATTATTACCAATTATTATATTTAAAGGAGTTTTGAAAAAGCGTCAGGTAATGCCATTTAGTACCAACTTCAATTTGACACAGTTTAACGGTAAATTATCATTAAAGCTCTTAAATTGTAAGACCTCAGCCGGTTTCACTTTACACCTGTGAAACTGCTCTTTAAGGCTTTGCTTCTATTTTCCACTGACCTGTTACTTCCTTGACTTTGATTCTTAGCCTTAAATGTTTAGAAATATAATGAAATTTGTTATTAAAACAATGAACCTTTTCTTCACTCAATGAATTAATTTCATTAATTAATAAAAACTATCTAATTTTTCTATGATTTTTTAAAGCAACTCTCTGCAACGCCCACATCTAGTTTAGATTGAAATTTGTTTTATATAATAATATATATAAATTTGTATATACTATAGATTGCGGCGGAAATTAGAATGACGAAATATGCCTGCAATTATATGACAAAATCGTGATTTATTTGCATTGGAGTATAAATAAGGCTTCTGTCGTTACCGCGCCGCGCCGCCATTGCATCGCCATTGCCATAGTTGTTCTCTCAATAATTTGATATAGGCGCCGGTTGCCGCCATTGCCGCCATCTATAGCAATTTGAAATGAATGACCAAAGGGATGCTTTATCATTACCATCCCCGAATGTCGCCGCCGCCTCCATCCCACACAAAGAACATATACTGAACCAAAACAAAGTCCTCAGATCGTATCGAATTGGGTTGGGTTAAGTTTGGGTTGGGTAAGGTTGGGGTCAAATGCATCGCCAATAGCTGCGCTGGCTAGCTGGCTGGCTGGCTGCATCTCCATAGAGGGTAATAAAGCATACAATGATCTCTGGGGGTAGTGATGGCAGATAATTATCTGCAGACCCTTATGTGTGTTTGATAGCATCATCTCTTTGAGAACGATGTGGGTAATTTGTGAATGGCTTCCTATAGATGAGAAATGCATATAAATATCTTCGGTCTATACACTTTCCAACCCTAACCCATTACCATCATCGTCATGGACTATGTCCTGTCTCATGTCCCTGTTCTACCCCATTCCGTATCCGCATCCCTTATGAATAGAATCGATAAAAGTTTTTAAGTAGGTACATGAAAAAATCTGCATAACTCAATAATGGACTTTGGTCCCTTTGGTGCGGGGAAGACAGAGAGTCTTCTTGTAAAATTTAGCTTCTTCAATCTTTTTTTTCTTCCTCCTGTCTTGTGCCATGGAAAAGGAATAAAACTTTGAAAAATGAAAACTTAAAAAAATTAAAATGAAAACTTAAAAAAAACTGCGACTCTTTCACAAAACGACCTGTTCCTCTGTTGAACAGGACATACTCGTATTGCTCCAGGGAAAAAAGTTCCCTCTTAAAAGTCTGGACTTTTTGTTGCCATTTTGTATAGAGAATATTAATAGTTTTCTTCTTGTTCGTTTTGTGAGTTGGTTTCATATTTTTGAAGTTAAGGTGGTGAATTTAAAGTTCTAAAGCATCTCTCCAGGTCGTCCTTTTTCATCAAAGGACTAGACGAAACTTCATGAATCACGTGGAGTGAATTGAAACACCTGATATTGCGTTGAGCCAGCACCAGCGTAACCATCGTAGCCAGCGTATATAGTGTTAGCTGCTTTTGAAAACTTGAGACTTCAGACCGTAGACCATAGACTGGACGGAGAAGAAGTGTAGACCGTAAGAATTACTTTCAGATTTTCATACTTATGAAAACTTTTCAACCCTTAGTTTGCACCACTACCGTCATCCCTTAACCCTATGATGCTGATTTTGATTCAGATTCATGAAGGGTTATTGACCGTGGGGTGTTTGGGTTTAAAAATAAGGTGTGGTTGTTGTTTGATATTATACTCGTATATCGGAGTGTTTCTAGGATAGAAAATTATATTTAGGTTTTGAAAATACCATCAATAAAGCGTACATACCGTTATTTATGCATATAGAAGTTTTTTTTTATATGCATTTCTACACAGCGAACTCTAGAGAGAAAACTTAATTGATGTGCCAATCATTTTCAAACGAATGTGAATTTTTCTCTTGACATTTATTGTCACAAGTTGGGGTGTTTTTTTTTTTTATTAGTTTGCTGTCTCCTTTGTTCGAGGGGTGAATCAGTATACTGGGAGCATAATAGCAGTCCTCAACAAAAATGGGAAAAGATAGATTGAGGAAAAATATTTGTCACTTATAAGCATTTCCTATATGTCATTCTATGTGACAGGTTTTTTTTATTTTGAAATATAAAAAAATTTCGTCATCATAGGTTTTTGAGGGTTGTCAAAAGTTCGAAAGGATTGGTGTTAAAAGCGCGTTCATAATATCAAAACTTAAATTTCACTTTGGAACAAGTTTGATGTATGAAAAATAGTGGGAAATAAAAAAGTTGATAGTAGTACGGCATTGATATCTATATTTCTGAAAAGAAAAATCAATATTGTAGTGAAGAAATAAAAATTTGACATACATATCTCAGCGTTTTCTACTCAATTTATGTGGAAATTTTGAAAGACAAAATCGACTTTTTTTTTGATTTTTGAAACAATTCGCAAGAATATCATTCAAAATGACAAACAATAAAAATGTTAAAATTTGATCCTCAAAAATTGCAGTTTTTGATTTGTATTTCTTATCAAATTTTGGCTTCAAAACTTGGGTTCAAAATTTGCCTAGAAAAAAAGCTGGAATTGATCATTTTCCTAAGACGAACCGTTTTTATGTAATCAAGCTTTAAAACTTGATAGTTTTTCGATTTCCCTTTTTAACTGTAAAACAAGTTGCTTTTCAAAAACAGATGAATTTTTTTTAGAAGAAATTTAATGTTGTAAAAATACTCCAAAAGTTATTAATGATTTAAGCTGAACAATTTTTTTTCCCGCGTTTTGCACAATTTTTTTAACTGATGGACCAAATTTTCTTTAAAAGCTTTTGTCGAAACCAATGTTTCCAACGATATAGTGATATATATGTAAAGCTGGAAACAGCACAATCGAATATCGAAATTCTATTACTGCAGAAATATAGGGCTAATTAAGCTCTAATCCCGAATTGGCTCGACAATCCTTTCTCCTTTCCCCCCCATTTCGACGTTAAGCTGGACACATCTCAGCTGAAGGTTCAAAATTTTAAAAAATGATAACGAATTGAGTGCTATTTAAGTGTTCTTTAGTTCAAGGAAAAACTATTATATTCAAAAAATTCCGGACAAAGTATCGAAGATATATTTTTGTACTATTAAAGTGCTCTAAGTTTGAAGAATTTTTAAATTTGGCAATTCACAGTTCGAGCTCGAAGTTTTTAAGACGAAATTAAATTTGTGTGTAGAACTTCTTTTTTAGACGTTTTGAAAAATAAAAAAATACTTTTCGATGAAGGGTATGTTAGGATCCCCTTAGTGTGTTTTTTACAGGGCAAACATCAATTTTAGATTACGCTACTCCCAAGAAACTGAAACCGAAAGGTTGAACTCATTTATATTAACTCCATTATGTTTTTACTTTCCACATATTGGAACCGAATGGTGTTTTTTTGACATGTGTTATTCAAAAAGAAATAAAACGCGTATGATTTAATGTTATGACCAAGAATTTGGACCCCACAAAAGTAGTCCATCGGTGTTAAACCACACAACCTTGGAGGCCACGCCACAATCCCACGACGGCCACTAAAAGTTTCCTTCAATAAATTGATTGTTTCGTTGCGTCTTGAGAATCGAGTAAGTCGAACTCAACTGAACATAATTCAAGTGACTGCTGTCAAAAATACCAACTCCTAAAAAAGTATTGCCAGATTGAAAACTACACGTCTAAGAAAACACCTGTTACGTTTTTTTATTGATTAATTGCCAGCTCATGGCTCTTATTAAAATGCACCAAAACGTAGAGTTTAACAAGACTATAAGGATTTCAGTCTTTATAACTTTCCATAGACAATATACTCGTAACCTACACATAGTCCAAAAAGTCTCCGTACAGCAGCTTTCTTTTTGTTGATTCTGAGATAAGTATTTACTATTACAATATATTGAAAACAAGAATTTTGAAAATCACAATTACAATTTTTTTAAATTTGGTAAAAAGGTGAAGGTGGAAACTACATTTTTTTCAATATTACCACTTTGGTTTTTACATTTATTCCTAGTACTTATTTTTCAAAAAAACACTAAATTTAAGCTGCTGTACGGAGACTTTTTGGACTAAGCGTATTTCCTAAAACCACCCAAAAGGAAACGGAGCTGAAAACGATATTATTTTAAAAAGAAGTCGGAATGCAACCCACACTAATAACTTCTCATTGGTGCCCTTTAAAATAGTTATGCTTTTGCCATAAGCCAAATATTTATTTAAAAGGAACTTCTAAAAGTAAGTTTTAAACAATTGAAGTTCAAGCTGTTTTTGTGGGGATATTCGAAAAATTTAAACATTTTAGTGTTTTATTTTTGGTGGGATTTTATTTGTGGAAAAAGCGGCCAATTTAATTTTGTTTTGAAAAATTGATCAAATATTGTAAACAATATTTTACATATTAATTTATAAGTTGATAAAGATATTTCAGTCGAAAATCAATTTTTAACAGCTTTTTACAAAACCGTAAATGTTTGAAAATATTGAATACTCAACAATATTGTCAATAAAATACAATTATTTTTTTAAGAAATGCGTTTTTATTTTTTGTAAAATGGTTTTCTACAGTTTTTGATTTTTCTAAAAATTATACCAGATGTCAAAAACTTTATTCTTCGTTGCATAAAATTATTCTGGAGGTAATATCATTTATTGCTCAAAAAATGTTCGGAGTGTTAGATACGTTTATACCTGAAAATTCGGTTTGAATATTACCAGTATTTCATACAATTGTTTAAATCAATCCTCATTGGTTGCAAGTCTTCACTTGTTCTATATAACCCTGAAATGAACCCTGAACCGTTTTTACTAATACAGTTTTTGACAGAAAAAAAAAAAAACAAAAATAGCCTCAAAATATTTTTTTTTTTATATTGTACGCGCACTCAAGGGGATATGAATACCCTTATAATGATTATACACAGTGCGAGTAATTAGGAAGGGAGGATAGGATTTGAAAGGAGATACCGATGCACATTGGTTTTGAATGCCTGCACATTGTAATGAGTGGGAAATATTGAGTCTGGCAAAGCATTCCACATTTATGTAGTGCGACTAAAAAAAGAATCTCTGTACTCTGTTGTTCTTATAGGAAATCGATTTTCCAAATTAAGCTTTCGCAACAATTTTTTGAACATTTTTGAAAAAATATAAAAATAACGTCTAAACACATCAGAAATCAGCACCAACATTTTCAGCAAAAGAGCTCTAAAACGAGTTTTTGTTTTCTTAAACCACAAAATCATGATGACTAGAGAATTTTAGAAATTCCAGAAACTAAAAATATTAAAACATTGTTTAAAAAATTCACATTTTTACTTTTCAAAACCGTCATACAATTTTTGTTTAAGAACTATGCCCTGGTTACCTCTTTAATTTTTGCATCATACAACAAGCTGAATTTTATTGACCAATGTACTTGTAAAGTTTTCGTTATTCAAAACTTTTAAGATAAATTAAATTTCGATATTTTTTTATTCTAAATTCTTGCTTGATACAAAATTCACAGAAATTTTTTTTTTTTTTTTAATTTTCGGTTTTCAATCAAAAAGCTACCCACAAATCCATGACTTGGCTCGACCTCTAGCTAGAAGACCGAACAAATGTCCACACTTTTTGATCCCTAGACGATATTTAAAAAGTAATAATTTTAAGTGAACAGTTTTGGTCCTAGTTTGATGTGTCAAATTTTTAAGATCAAACCCAAATCTGCTGTTGGATCAATAAATCTAAAGTAATAATAGGTTAGTTTTTGGGAACTAAAGTTAAAGTTTAATTCCAAATAGTGTGCATATAAAATGTTCCTTAATAGCTTCACGATACTTTATTTTTCGTTTTAAACTATTTTTTGGTATCGAGTTCAAATACTTTTCATTATTTCTCAAAAGTTTAATAATTTCCATTGATCCACATCAATATTTTCCTATATATAAAGTCATTCAATATTAAGCACATATAAGAAGAACCTGATTCACTAAACAAAAAAAGAAAATTCATCGTCCTCAAGCTAAGCCGAAAAATTTCTATAAATGCTTAATTTTTGTTTGTAAAGCTTGTTCTGTGCTCTAATAAAACTTTTCAATTAGTTTATGAGAAAATTTAACTTTATCCATAATTCAATAAATAAATATGTATGTATGTATGTATATTTTCATTGTTTTCCTAGAAATTATTTCAATATCTCATAAAGAAGTCCTTATATTTATTTTTGTTTTCTTCTCGAAGACCGACGACGACGACGACGTTTGCGTTTATTCACACTTTACATAAACAAAAAAGGACGAACAAATCTCTCTCTCTCAATTACATAAAAATACATATTTTTTTAAAAATAAACTTCTCATTCCAAAATGGATGGTAACTTTGGATGTCAAAATACTTAGAAAACATTCAGAGCAAAAGTTTTCATCAACAATCATCAGTGTATAGATATAGTAAGAGGACTACGACAACAACAAGGATAACAACAAAACAAGTCAAAAACTTCTATAAATGGCCTTGGCTTGAAACAAAAAAGTTCATGCGCCACTGAGAAACTGTCACCAATAATCATGAAATCACCCGCCGAACATGACATTAATTCCCCCAAAGGATTATCCGTGTTGAGCGAAGGATATAAGTAATGTCCTTAAAATGTTGCTTTATATATGTTCATATCCATACAACAAGAATAACAACTACATACATACATACATACTACACGAAAAAGAAACCAAATTACGTTAACACGCATCAAAGAGGGAACTTTAAATCCTTTACGAAAAATAAAAAAATAAGAAATGAAAGTCGAAGGATTATAGCTCCTTTTTTGCCCATCCACCACCCATCCCCAATACCCATCTATATGAACGAAAATTGTAGCTCTAGAGGAAATGGATAGGTATGTATATACTCGTAGAAAGAAAGACACAAGTTTACTCTTTCAAGACATTACCGAAAATGTTTATCATTTTTCAATTCGTCCTGTTGTAGTATATCGTAGTTTTGAATCTTTTAACTTAAACCTATGCAACATATATAGGTACTACTTTGAAATGTATAGGAGATATTGGACCGGTATCTACACATTCGTTTAGCTAGAACAGGGTGTTATCTAGTTAAAAGATATTTTTTAAAGTCTTTATTAGTTTTTGAAATGGAAATCCATAAAAAGGTTTGATTTAAGACACGTGAAAATATTTGCTTTCAAAACTAACCTTAACTTAATTTCTATACGAAAATTATTACGTTAGAACTTTCAGTATTTTCTTAAAGCCAATCCTAATCACGATTGAAAAGTTGAAAAATATGCAGAGGGATTACACAAGCTGCCAAAATGAAAGCTGTTTCTATGAGTTAAAGGTATCCAAGCCTTTAATTTAACTGATAACCAAATTCTTTGGGTAAAAAGGTCTTAAGTCAAAAAATTGCATTTTAGGTTTTTGATTTGCTCTAAGGGCTTTTTTTTTTTTTTGTATAATAAGCAAACACTCAAGGAAATATTACTACCCTTATTATGCAGAGGCACAGTGTGAGCACTAGGAAGAGGAGAGAGGGTTTAAAAGGATGGGTCTTGAATCTACAACAACTGCTGTATATTTTATTTATTTAGTCCTTAGACAATATGACAGAAAAATTCATATTTGTTAAACTTTTAACGCCTTAAGTTCGATGTGACCAATTTCTGACTTAAGTTCTTTTTGCCTAACGTCAAAGAATTATAGGTTTTGGAAATTTTTTTAGTAACCTCAGTCCGAATTTGGCTCCAAAAATAATCTATCACCACAGTACCAAACTTTTGAAATATTGAATTTTAAAGCTACTAGTCTACAAAGTCTATAAACCTATCTTCAATATTCAGTTTAAATTGTTTTCATTATCCAACAAATTGTTTACAAAAATTTCTTAAGTTTCTTATGTTGTTGTTGTCTTAACCTATTCAGAAAAAAAAGCTGACCCATTTATGCTTAAACACATCATTTTTTTTAAATATGCTTAAACAAATATAAAAAAATGTTGAAATTATAACTCCAATTTGAATTCAGGACAACAAAATGCTTTTGAAAAATATCATTTGATTTTTTATATCAGAAAAGAAGCTTAGTTTTTTTGAATACAAATTTAGAAAAAGTAGTTCTAATACCGAAACAGACAAATAGATATTCAAAAATCTTCCACCTTTCAACTTTTTCCAATAGACGATTTGTTATTACTTCACAAGAAGCAATGATTGTTGAAAATTTGATTCAGTTATTACACAGGCCGTATTAAGTTTCCAGCATTGTGATGGCTTTAGAAGAAAATTTCAAAACAATAGGCTCCATGAAATTTCAGGATGTAGCACATTGATAATTATTTTAATGGGTTCGATCTGTCGAATTGGAAAGTTTAGCATTCCTCGACTTTTCAAGATTCCTAGAATCTTCGTGGTTTCGAAATACTCTCTTTTGTTATCCATAGTTTAAGAAATAGAAAAAATATTGACATTTTTCTTACAGATTATAAAAACAAAAACTACTTTGAAAAATAAGGTTTTAAAAAAAGTGACAAATTTGATTGATCCCAGCTCGAATGTTTTACGAACAAAAACTGATATAAAATAAAATAAATTGGGTGGCGCAACAGTCCGTTTGAGAACTAGGGCCTAGTGACTGACAACTCTCAACCATTCCTGTGTGCGAGTACTGTTGTCAGGAATGGAGGGGACCTACAGTTTTAAGCCAAATCCGAACGGCAAATTTTTGAGAAAGCACTTTCCATGACAAGAATTACTCTTGGAGAATTTGTCAATTCCTCGCAAGAGGCAGTACCCGTGAAAAAAACTTCAGGTGGCATAGGCAGGGATCGTACCCAAGACCTCTCGCATGACAGTCCAACGCACTAACCATCATGCCACGGGTACTAAAAAAACTGATATAACTTTCAAAATAATTTAACATCATAATCAATAATGTTTTTGATTTGTAATAAAATTTTTAGAAGAAATCAGTTGACCCTTATTTTTACAAAAATTGAGAAGCTACAAAACCAAGAGGCCAGCTATCATTGGTTTAGATCATTGAAACCAATCATTGGATTTTTTTTGGCAGGTTGGTTGTAGCTATCATTGAAAATTTCTGTTGAAGTAAAAGTTGATCATTGAAAGTAAAACTGGGACAAATGGGAATCCAAAAAAATTGGAACGCTTTCAGTAGAACGATTTTGGTTTTGAATTTTAAACTGAAGAATCAGCTGTTCATTGAAAACGATTGTATCATTGAATAATTTAAAATGAACTAATAGAAAAGTTTTGCGTTGAATAAAGAATTGTTCTAATTAGAAAACATCCACAACTCATTATCTTTATTTTGACACCAAACATATCAAATTTGGATGTCTTCATCGATTTTATCATCTCGAAACAAAATGTTCAATGGTGAAAACCAATGATAGCTATAATTGCCCCTAAACAATTTGTTAAACATTGATTTTCGACTAAAATATCTTGAGAACGAAGAAAGATATTGACTTCAAATTTGATTTCGTTTTTAAAAAAAATCAATTTTGCTTTTTTTTTTTTTTAAATTAAAAACTTTCAAAAATTTCTACTATTTTAGTTAAAATTTCAAATATTTCGTAAGAAAAAAAAGCTTTAAATTAAATGTTTGTACCTTACACTCTTTTCAAGTTCTTTAAATGACAATTTGGCTTAAAACAAAAAATATCAGGTCTAAGTTTTTAAGGGCACCCATAAGACGTTATCACTGTGCTTTGCTTGCCAGACTCTAGTTTTGATTTTTCTTTTAACTCCTTATGAGGCTATGACCAGAAGCGATTATCTTGTTTTTTTCAGCTTCAATTTTTTCGTGACATGAATTCCAAAAATTAAGAGAAATATAGTAATTTATGGTTTTTCAGAATATTAACGTTAAATTTAAAATCCTGATGAAATTATATATTTTGATACTACCCTTGTCACTTCTGAAAATTCCAAAAATGTTTTTTTGTTGCCCTCATTTTTTCGGAATTGTAAGCCTCACTTGACAAAGGAAATTTATAAAAATGTAGTTAACTTTGAATGAAAATTAAAGTTTAGAAAAAGTTTATTAATTTAAGACTATTTAAATTTTGGTTTTCTAAGGCAACGGTTAGATTTTGGTCAATGTGATGATTTTAGTTGTAACGTGTGGAAGCAGATACAAGGTTTTGACTCCAAACAAACGTTTCAAAAGAATGTAATCTTTTGAGTTATTGTTCAATGAATTAATCCAATACATTGACTTCATTTAGAAAATTTAATTTCAAAATATTCACTCATTTGAAATGAAGACAATGTTTTGAGAATTTTATTTTAGATTTTTGTTTATTGTTTTTTTAATTTCTATTGTTGCTGACTTTTAAGGCTTGAAAGGTTGTTTTAAGGTTAAAATAATATTGAGATGAAAATAAAACACTTAAAATTTCAATAGTCCAAATCAAAAGAACGACGTCTGGCTACAGAAAAGCTCAATTTTTAAAAGTGTCCTTTCAAAAGAACAGTCGATGGCCTTGCAGTGGAAGCCAATACTCAGTCCTGTTTAATATCTGAACGATTGTAAAGTCCAAGGGTCAACATTTTTTCTAGAAGTACTCCGGTCCCGTGAATTAATAAATTAAGGTTCTTTTTGCATCAGTATTTTCTAGATGAACTGATATTTCTGGGAATTTAGTTCTTTATATCAGTGGTTGTCTAAATTCTGGGACTTGGACTATTGGAATTTCTTCTAACTGATTTCTTAGTTCCAACAAAAATTAAAACCATTCAAGAAGTAGTTAAAATATTTTTGAGGATGTCTTATTCCTCTTAAGAAATTATTATCTTCAAGAAATACCCTGTTTCGGAACTAAAGTGCAAGGATATCACCAACACCATTCACCAGTACTTCCACTATCCTATCAAATGATAAGTTCTAAACTTTTCTACTTCCACACTTTTTTTTTTATTTTTTATATTTGCTGTGTTGCCCCAAACAAGACAAGAGTGAGATAATAACACCTCCTTGAGTTTTGTTTTAATTTAATACCGAAAGGATTTAAACGAAAAACGAAACGGAGGTCCTTATACGAAGACGGAGCTCCTTAAACAGATTCAGAGGCAGACAGACAGACAGGAAGTTGCATGAATTGCACGAATTGAAATGGAATAAACACTCGGTGATTTATAGAGCTTAGAAGCAAGTTGGTGGTTTAGAGCTATACCCATGTTAATGTTACGTACCTAACCTATACACAGTACACACCAAAGGCCTCTTATTTGGTGTTTTTAGTTTTGGTTTTCTTTCGTGGGTATAAAGTGAAGGAGTTTGTGTCGCTTTTCTATAAAAAGGATTATGCAAAAAGCTAAAAGTTTTTCACTACTTATTATCCTTGACCAGTGAAATAGTCGAGTTTCTTCTTAGAAAAAGAAAATATAATCAAAAATTTCTCCTCAACCTTTTTCCCAAAAACCTATAACTTACTGAATACGTCTGTTTTGGGGGTTGTTGTTGTTTTGGTTGTTTTTGTTACCCTAACCACCATTGACCAAAATACTCAGGTGCCGGTGGTGGCTTGGTCGCCTGTTGGTTTGGAAGCCTATACGAAGCACGAAAGGCTTGCGTTGCATGCTGCTTCTAAAATTCATGTCTTGTATTTTTAGAATGCATGTGCTTCTCCTGGTGCTTTAGTTGAAAGACACATAAGATTAATGACTTTGTTAGATGGATTCAGACACTTGGGAGTTGAGGATATTAATGAAGGATTTCCCTTTATGCAGATAGACGCATAGTAAAGACTTTAAGGCACCTAACCTAACCTACTCGTACCTTCCTAGTTCACTTTAGTTCAGACCTATAGCTGGAAGAAGCAAAAGAACCAAACCGAACCGAACCGAAGAACCAAGCCAACACTGAACTGAACTAGAGATTTGTTTTCAGTGATGTGGTTGGTCAAGGAAGGGATAACAATAAAATTTGTGTTTAGTTAAAATTTGTTAGTTCTTAAGGATTTAACCGAGTGGAAAATTAGGGTTGTTAGAAATTTTCTGTATCCCTATGCATAGCATAGGTAGATATATCGAAAGACTCTTATAGAATATAATACGAAGAAATTCAGCTAGAACATATTTTGAGGTTACATTCTTTGGGGTTTCCTTTGAAATGAGAACACATATTTTGTTTTGAACGTTTTCAAAGTTGGAATGAGTATAGGAAAATATGGCTATTTAGTAACAATATAACTTTTATTACCCTGTATAAGAACGTAGAGTTTGTAGGTTTCATATCTTCACTTAAGGTAAATTATTATTAAAATATAGGCATTTATGTATATGATGGTTTATCAGAAGGATGCCTTAAGAAATTTAACAGCTTGATGAATTAAATTTTGGTTTCTTCTTAAAGAAATATTAATACCAAAGAGAAATACCTACTTTAAATGTGAGTTATGAAATCAATTTTATCAATTAAAATGAAATGTATTGTGTCTTCTTTGAAATATTGGTGTACAAATAAACAATAATTGCTTGAAGCCACAGATAGAAGTTAAAGCTGATTCAGCTAAACAAATGGAAAACAAATTAATCTAAGGAAAGTCTGATAAACTATTTCCTCCTAATGAAGGATTTGAGTATACAAAGGCTTTTTAATGATTTAGTTTATCCAGATTTGTATTCATTTTCTGCACTTCGAATTTCTTCGGAAAATTTAATAGTACTGAATTAAACATTTAATTTCCAGAACTGATTTTTGAATCGAAATCACGTTTCTTCCATTCTTTTTCATAAAATTGTACCTTATTAAGTCTATAAATAATTTTGCGAAATGAATGAACACCGTTGGGTTCAAATATTAGGTTTTAATTTGATATTTTCATCCCATATAAGATTTAATTAAATAGGGCAAAGGATCTTTTTCACATTCATTTTTTGATCTTTATTATTTTGTTGAATTCTAGGAAAGTACATTGGTTCACTCTCACGTCTCGTTTTCCCTCCCCATTGTAAACCAGGATTAATTTGATAAAGGTAGGTTAGGTATGCAAGAAGAAAGATCAACAGTCATAAGCAGCTACCTATCTCATTTAATGTATTTTTCATTCATGAAGATCGTTTTTATTTAATTTTGTATAATTCACAGTTAGTATTTTCAAAAAAAATGACAAGTAGGGTAGAAAGATCATGTTTAAGCATACTTACCTGGCGTAGGGGTTACCGTGATCATTAAGGCGGTTCCCCCGGAGCGAGGCTTGGCCATTGCACTTACGGTTGAGTTGGACCTCTGCGATTATTCCTAATGCGAATAACTCGTGCGTGTAATTTTTGGTAGCCGGGGATGGCGTTCGCGCCGCCCCGACATTAATTAAATTCCGTTTTCTATTACTATCAAATCTGTCATCAAAAGGAAAAGAGGCTTATGTCGTTTTTATGATTTTCAGTAGAACCTAAAAATCTTTGAAAAAATATTTAAGAAAAAACTATAATGCATGTAGAAAGATGAAAGTTGAACCAAATAATGAAGTATTTTCCCCTCTTTAGTATGATATTCACATTTCTCAAATTAAATTCAAATACATGTTTTATGATCAAATTTTCTCAACGAAGCTCTTTTGTATTTTCGCAGTATTTGACATGAAATGGCTTATGCCAGTTTTTCAGAATTTGTCTGGTTCTAAATAATATAAACTTATTAAATAATAATAATTATAAACTTAAATAATTCGTAATCATAAGACTCTTTTATATTATTCAATATAATGATCTTTTATTTTTTATAATAAATTTGAAATGGAGCGTTTGATGAAAAACGAAGCCACCTTATATTTTTCCAGTTAATTTTATTGTTGTTTTTATTTCATTCAAGTTTTCGGAAAATGCATTTGTTTTTAACGAGTGACCCAAAATAAAAGAAATTTGACTGAGACATCTCAATAACTACAAATTTCCTTTATGTATTATCTATGTATTTGGTTATGGAAACTAGACTTGGTGTTATTCCAGTGTAAAGTTTATAAAGCTTTGATAATGTCAAGTTAGTGTCAAAATATTTTTGACTGGAGTGTTTGCGTGTATAGTGACTTTCATATGCCGGAATACTCATTATATGATTAAGAACTTCTGTCTTTTTCTCTTCTTAAATGTTGTTCTTTGGAACTGCTTTTCCACGCATATCTTTCATTACAACAGTTTCTGGAGATTCTATTTTTTTTAAATCAATGATCAAGAAGCGATTACTTTCATCTAAAACAGCTTTGAAACACTTCTGGCAGACTTGTGTTCTGATGCCTTCCAGATTCAGGAAATAGTTGTAAGTGAATTTGCGGTTTCTTGGTTACTTGCCTCTTTGCTTTTTACGAATAGTTTTTTTTTCTTCGATTGAAATCAGACCAGAAACAAACGCTTATTTCATATTATAGTTCCCAAGACTCCAATACTGAATGAAAATCTCTTCTTGATTAACTGGAGTAATCTTAGTTTTACAATTCCGCTTGCAATTTATCAAAGGTTGGATCGATCTTGCAGGGACAATCTTTCCAGTGCTGGAAATATATTTTTTTTCCTAAATTTCGTTTTTGGCATCTTACATTTTTAGATTCCTTAGTTCCCAAACTTATGTTGTCGACTTGTGGACTTCAGAAGCTAGATTTCTTTCTAGTTGCGAAGCCATGACTTGAATATCGTTTTCATAAAAAACTTCTGGCGATTTGGGAAGCTCGACGTCAGATTCGGGAACAGAAATTATTATCTTCTGATACACAAAAATCGGGATCCCCAATGCTGTCATCACTATCTTCTTCAAAAAACTTTTGTATGATATCATTTCGACTGTCGCAATATTTTTAAGATTTGAAATGGTTTCAAGAGACAAATCGGTGACATAGTTTGAAGCAGTTACATTGTAAACAACTGGATTGAAAACGTCATTTTCTGCATTTTATATAGAAGAAAGCTTCATTTAGTGGGAAAAACCTACCTAAAATATCTACAATTTCTTACCCTCAATGTTCCTAAGAACGACTAAAGATCGTAAATTACTCCCAGAGCAGCTTGGATTGGCATTGAACCCTTTACTCCTAAAAGAAAACAAACTTACATAAATAATAAAAGCCTTATATTGAAAATGAGTATAAACAATTACATAACAAATAGATTTTAGACCTTATTAATAATCAAATAAAATAGAAACTTAAAGTAGTCTGAGGTATTTGTATAGGTAGAACTTTATTTCGGTTTTCATTTTTTGAGTTACATATTACTTTTAAAATTTGAAATTCGAGAACGAAATTAAGTTATATCTATAATGTTAGGGCTAAAATTTCAATTTGGCTATTACATTATTTTAATAGGGAACATACCTGATTCATTTGATTTTAAACTTTTACATTCCAGGCTTACATTTTTAGAAGCCTTCAAAAGAGCGAGCCTAAGCATTTCCCGAGCTCTGTTCATTTCTGTATGTCACTTTACAAACACTTCATTTACAATAACAAAACACTTTTTCGGAAACAAAAATTGTTATATTAATAGAACTTTATTTTTCACAACCGTACTCAATGCTTTCACAACGAAAATAATAATGACTGACGTCTACATAAGCCGGTTATCCCTTTGAACTAAGCACACTATTAGATTACTTTGATCGGAGCAAAACGGTTTAATTGAATTTAAAAGTTAGTTTTTTTCAAATAACTACATTCGAAAAGCGGCTTATGTTAGTTAAGCCGTTGTTCAAAATGTAAAATTCACAAAAGAATTTCATTTTCAACTTGGAAAAATTGCTTATGTGCATTGTGCACATAAGAGACATTAATTGAAAATACGTTTTGGAAAACAGGCTCACGTCAGCAAAATTAAAAAACCTAAAATAGAAAAACGGCATAAGTACAAATAAGTTTTTCTTTCGGCATACATTTTGTTTTGGACAAGTGACTTAATTGAACTTAATAATGTTCTTCCTTTTCAAAAATACTAACATTTTAAATTTATTAAGATCAGCTTATGTCTACATAGGACAAAAGTTTTACCACTAACAAATTTTGTAGTAATTAAGACTGTATACCAAAACCAAAATTTCGTTTTGACAAAACTGAAAAGTAACTTCTCGGTGCTATTGAAACAAGCTGATAAAACAGAAATAAAACTAATTTTTCCTATTCCTTGAATATTTAAAAAACTCTTTTTTGACTTAAGTCGACTTTAGCCGTTCTGCATTTTGAACAGAGAAATAAAACTTAAATTTCTTAAAGATTAAGAGCTAAAAAAATGTTTATTGTAAACTAAAATACAATCTGATATGTAATAACTGAGGAAGGATCACTAATCGATCAGCGGTAGCACTTTAATGGCTAAATCACTTCACTACCGGTCGGTCCGGCGTTAATGAGCGTTTGATTGTATTAACGCTTTTGTGTGTCAAAAAACAAGGTTCTAGCATTTAGCTTCAAACCTGGAGTATTGACTAAAATCTTAGATAATCTTGTACCTACTTAATTAAATTATAATTTTGTATTAAAATTTGTTACTGAACAATAATTTACAAGTATGAATCAATATTGTGCATTTCAAATTTGAGCACAGTTGTTGTTGAAGAAACAAGAAGTGTCTGGAATTTTGGTCTTGAATTTTGAGATAAAGTCCTGGTTTTTTATAAAAAATTGATAAGACATTTGATTGAGTTGTTTGGTGGAAAGTGATTTTAGTGTTGTTGTTAGTTTAAAGACTTCAAAATTAATGTTTGAAAAATCAAAAATTAACAAAGATTGGACAAATGGGCTCGGATTCGACTATAGACTTCGTCGACCGAATACTTTGGCCTGCTGAAGTTTACAATATAAAGCTTAATTTAACGCTTGAGGTAACGTTTCAGACTGCTTTTTTCGAGTCCATTGTTTTTTTTTCGAATTGTCAAAGTCCGAAATTGGCTATAATAGACAAAAATATGTTCTGGTACACTCGGGCGTTTACCTAAAATGACACTGAATGACGTTTCAGGATTGTGTTTATTTGTCAAAATCGGCTAAAAGTTATCTGTTATTCAAAATGTTGAATAAATAAGCATAACCATGGCTGTCGAAGCAGCTATAGTTCCTCTTAAAGTAATGGTTCTAAAAAAAATAGAAAGTAATTGCTAAATAGATACAATTATTTATCTTTGGCAATGAAAGTATGAATATCTGGTCTGGTCCTAATAAAATTAAAAGTGAATCCTGCACTGCAACCCTTAAAAATTTCCCTTCTTCTACGTTTTGCACACTTACTGCTGCCGAGCATGCTACAAACAATTATGTATGTATTACTTTCCATTAAAAATAAATACTATGACCTTTTTGAAATCGAAGTTTCTCTATGTATAGTATACGTGCCAAGTCTTTCAAGCCTGTCCCAGCCAAAAATATATAAAAGCTGCCATTTTTTTTTGCAACAAAGCAAAAACCCTCCAATGACTAGACTGAAATTTAAATTATTTGAAATGCTTTCTAGTCTCTTTGTAAATAGATACCTACCTTTTTACCTGCTTTATTTTTCTATAATACTCAGTGGATTTAGGTATCGTCAACTCAGCTACTTTTTATACCTACATTAGAGACATATACCCATTAACTTTATCGCCATCTTTCTTCCAATAGATCTTTTTTCGTAAAAACCTATCTACGTTTTATAGCACGTGATTTCCGCAATCAAGTTTATAATTCTCTCTTCGAACACAAAGAGAAACCCATTTAGCTTGGTGGTTATCCTATCCTTTGAAGGTACCATCCAGCATCATCACATCTTTTATACGTTCAGAGGTTTTTTTTTTGCGTTTGATATGCCATGTGTCTGATGATGATTATTTACAAAACCCATCCAAAGTTACAAATAAAAATGCTTAAACGAACAAAAGTAATGAGCAAGTATTAAGCTTTTAAGAGAAAAATCCTAAACTAAAACTAACCAAGCCCAACATCATTGAAGAGAGAATCACAACACAAAAATATTTGTAAAAGAGATACAAACCTAAAACATGTCTGTCTGACTCTGAATTCCATAAAAGATGGCAACCCACCCAACCCACTGACAACTGACATCGACCGACCGACCTACCCCATCGTCATCCGAATAATTATAGTAAGTTTTGTCATCATCATCCCTGCATTAGTATCTTTTCTTTTTCTGTTTCTTTTTTCAGTTCTTTTGAAGGGCTCATTTCACCTAGCCTCCTTCTCAAACTGGGACGGACTAAACACAAAGCGTCTATGCACTGTTACTTTGCTTAAAGACTACCATTTGCCATATTATCTTGGTTTTCTTGGTCGTTGTAGCCGTAGTCATAGTCGTCGTCGTACTCGTTGTACTCGTCGTCGTCGATGGTGTCGACGTCGACTTCAAGCGTCTTGGTGAAGCATAAAATGCGATTGCAAGTGTAAAATGCCTTGCAGCGGCCTTCACTTACACATGCATGCATCCAGTGATGGTGTACTTGGGTGTAGGGTTGCCACCATGTCCCAACATAAATCGATAGTTCAATTTTAAAAAATTTTGCAGTCGGAGCTCTAAAAAGTTATCCAAATACATAATAGTCCAATTTCAGTAAAAAAAATCTTCTAGCTTGAATTAGCCCAAAATCGGAGCCAAAAAGTAGCCCAAATAATAAAACAATTTCAATCAAAAATCGTATAGCTTCAATTACTACTAAAACAATACTATTTATTGGTAGCTCGAATTACTCACAAAAGTAGCCCAAATCCAATACATAATATTGTAGTTTGAGCCAAAACCGAATCCAAAAATGTAGCTCAATTAATAGTCCAATTTAAATACAAGCAATATCTGATAGCTTTAATTGGAATTTATTTTCATTTAAGGCAACAAGGTTTTTGATTTGTAGCTCAAAATCCAAGGCGAAAAAATAGCCTAGTTAATAGCAAAATTTCAATCAAAAATTTGTTTCAACCAGAACTTATTACAATGTTTTCATTTGTAGCCAAAATTGATCCAAAAAAAATTAGCTGAATCGACCAAAAAAAGTAGCCAAAATGCAATAAATAGTATTGTAGCTTGAATTAGCCCAAAATCGGAACCAAATAGTAGCCCGAATAATAACCCAATTTTAATGAAAAATCTTATAGCTTCAACTGGTACTAGAACAATATTTTTCATTTGTAACTCAAATTAGCCCAAAAAAGTAGCCCAAATGCAATATATAATTGGCATACAATTTATTGGAAAATGTAGCCAAAATAATAGTCCAATTTTAATACAGAAAAAATCTGGTAGCTTCAATTGGATTTCATTTTAATTGGAAAAAAAGTCGTAGTCCAAAGTTGTTGCCAAAAAAGTAGCCCAATTTCAATCTACAAAGCTAATTAGAATTTATTTTTGTTTATAAACGTTATTTATTTGAAGCCCAAAATCGGAACAAATATTAGCTCAATTGCAGTAAAAATCTTAGGGCTACAATGAAAATTGTTTTGGTTAAGAATGTTTTTTATTTGCCTAATATCTGAGCTTAAAAAGTAGCCCAAATAATAGCCTTATTTCAATACAAAATCTAATAGCCCCAATATGATTTTTAAGAATTTATAATAAAAAATTATTATTTTTTTGTAGCCTAAAATTGGATGCAAAAAAGTAAACCAGTTATAGCCCGATAATAAACAATCTGGTAAAACTTGTTTTCGTTGAGAAAAAAAAAAAGAAGTTTTATATGTGTGCCCAATTTCAAATCTTATTGCTTCAACATTTCCATCCAAATGTTCGATCCAAAACACTAGACCAAATAATAGGTCAATATCAAAGAAAAGTCTTTTATCTTCAATTCAACTTTTGTATTTGTAGCCCAATATTTCAGACACCAAAAATAGCCCAAATAATATCAAAATTTCAATAAAAACTCCTTAAGCTTCAATTTTGTTTTAGTTTTGAAAAACAACGTTTTTTATTTGTAGCCCAAAATCACAGCAAAAAAATTGCCCAATTTAAAATCTTGTTGCTTCAACGTTTTTTATTTGTTGCCCAATATCCAAGCTAAAAACCTTGTAGCTTTAATTAGGATTTCTTTTTTTGAGCCCAAAATCAGGCCAAAACAGTAAGCCAAATAAAAGATCAATTTTAATTAAAAATCTTGTGGCTTCAATAAGAATTAATTTGATTTTTGAAGAACAACTTTTTTTATTTTTAGCCCAAAATGGCAGACATTAAAAATAGCCCAAATAATATCCCAATTTCAATAATAAAAAATCTTGTAGCTACTATACGAATTTGTTTTAATTCTTAAAAACAGCAATTTTGATGTGTAGCCCAAAATCTCCACAAAAAAGTAGCCCAATTTTAATAGCATCAATTAGCCCAAAATCGCTGCCAACAAAGTAGCCCAAATAATAGCTCAATTTCAATAAAAAATCTAATAACCCAATGATTTAGCTGTCATCCTAAATTTTCAGTTTTCTATTTTGGAAAAAAAAGTAGCCCAATTTCCGATAAAAACCTCAATCTGGCAATCTTATGTCTTGTGTGTAGAATGTTGATATTATTTCTATACCGAGAGAGAGCTATATACTTTATTCACAGGGATACGGATACCCGCCGCCGCCATCATGATGATGATGACGACGAACGACTACGACGACGATGGTGATGGCATGAAGTACTTGTTTCTATGAGGGGGTTTGAGGTAGTAGATAGGTGGGTAAGTTACCTACAACAATGTATTTCTCTGTGTAGAAGCCCATATTTGCCGCATGCGAATTTCAGTTGAAGTTCGATGTTCGGGCGAAACGGTTCTTTTTCAAAAATATAAATATTTATTTTATATTAAAAAAAAAAAAACTAAAATTAAAAAAAGTTTACGTTTCTCTCTCTTTCACCCACGAAGTGCAAATACAAAACAAACAACATAACCAAAGCTAACCCCAATTCTGTCTCGTTTGGGTTTTTGAAATAAATTTTGAATACTTTCGAGTATAAACTAAATTTAAAAAAAAATAAAGAACTAACTGAATTAACCGTGGTACGTGTTTTTAAATCTCGGAGGGTGCATCACACGCGACACAACCCCCAAAAACACCCCTTAAATCATATTCTCACTGTTTTGTTTCTCTCTCATTTTCTCTGTCTCTTTATCTTTGTCGGTCTTTCTCTGTTTTTGTCAAAAAATACGCAGCGCAATCTACCGGCAACAAACGTCGACGGATGCCAGAACTTGTTAGTAAATTTTAATATTTGCATTTTTCTTTTATCGTCAGAAATTCGCGAAAAATTTAAAAAATAAATCTGCAAAGAAACAGACAACAATAAAAACTAAAAAGAAAAGCAAACAAAAATTACACAAAGCAAACGTGATAAAGAAAAAAGTAATCACGTAAAACTCGTTTCGTTCGTCGTACTTTAGTTGAGTCTTCGTCGCTATATCAATACATTTTTTGATTCCTTTTTTTTTTAATTTTTATTGTAGTTTTGCCTTTGATTATAATTCTCATTGTTGTTGTTGTTCGAGTCGCGTCGCGTCGAGATACTTTGCGTCTTCTTTACTAAAAGTTGCAAATTTATTGTTGACGTTGTTTCTTTTGTCGCGTTGCAAATTTTTAACTTACGTATAGGTACGTTGTTGTCGTATAGTATTAATCTACCTACTTTCGTGCGGTTCGAAAATTCCTGTTTATGACCTTTTTGTTTTTTTATTTCTTCTCTTGATACAAGCTTTGAGATTAAATCGTGAGTTGTGTGTTTTTGTTGTGATTTTGCATTTCCCGTAAATGTTTGCATTTGCAGTTTTCCAATCAAATCATTTCGCCCGTCATCATTATCATCATCGTCATCGTCGTCATCATCATTAACATCATCATCAACTTCAGCTCTAGCATCATCATCATCAGTCATCTCTATTTTCATTTTTAACGGTATTTTTAGTGAAGCATCAGAAGCCGAGAAAAAAGAAGAACTTTCTCAATCTTTTTTTCGGTTGCTCTGTGTGTTTGAAAAATAATCGATCGAAATGCGTCTGAGATTCCTTAATTAGAATTGCAAGCTACAAAGGGGGGTTGTGGGGGGCGTCTGTACTGTCTTGCCAATAACGAACCACACCACACGGATACCAGCGCCATAACCAACCACCCACCCACCCCTTCTATAGTATATTGAACAACAAAGACTAAATTCCTAGAAAACAATACAAAAATGCAAACAAAAAGAATTGAAACTAAAACAAAACAAGAAAAATGAAAATGTGAAAATGAAAATGAAAATGAAAACACCCCAGACAACGAACGAACAAACGAAACGGAGACCTATGAATAATAAAAGCTTGTGTTTTGTGTTTGGAGCTTTCCCCACATCAATCTGTTTATTTTTTTAGTTGGGGTTGTTTTTGGTGTTGCTGTTGTTGGATTTCACCTCCCAAAAATCAAAAGTTGTTTTCTATCTTTCCTCCATTTTCAAGACACCTCCCCAACCCCTTCCTGAGTTTGAATTTTGAGTGCAAGTGTATGGGGATATTTTTTGGAAATAAATCATTGAAAAACCGATGACAAAATTTGTGTGTCCGTCTGTCCCGTCCCTCTGTCTGTTTTATTTTTAGGGGATGAAAAGTGCAGCCAAAATAAAATAAAATTTCCATTCTCAAGAGATTTGGAATTTATTTTCTGTTTTTCTTTTTTTTTAGAGTGGGTTCAATTAGGTGGTTTAGGATGTTTGTTTTTCACAGTTTTCTTTTCGTTTTTCTTATACATATATATTGGAACTTATCATGTGTGAAATATTAGAAATATAAAGTGTATGACTTGAAAATATTTCAATCATAAACCTTATGGTTTTTTAATTTTATTTTTATTATTTTTGTTTGGATTGGAATCTAAATTTCAAAAAACACAAAGGGCATTCTGGTGTTTTCTTTCGAAAATAAGGAGGATGAGAAGGATGACGACGACGACGACGACGACGACGACAGACGGTGCTTTGGTTGGGTGGTGGTGAGGTAGTCCAGAACCAGAGCCAGACAGACAGATAGATCCAACACAGAAAAGCCTGATGTTATGTGGTTAGCCGGGAATGTTTTGTAGAAGTTGAGTGTTTTTGCATCCAAATGAAACGAAACGAAGCGAAGCGAAATGAAGAGTATATTCATGTAAATGTCTGCGTAAAAGCTTACGTTTTGGGTTTTGGATGTTGTTTTTTTTTTTAAACATTATCCTGAATTTGAAAATTTTTCTTCTAACACATTTAACAATGATGTGAATTTGGGTAGGGTTGCCATCGGATATTCTTGTTTTAAATGTTTTTAAAAATGTAATACAGGGTGTTTGTGTGTTTTGTAGGCAAAATACCGTCGTTTTATGTCCGGCGATTTTTCTTTGGATAGTCCAAAGTGGCGAAATTTGTATGACCCTGGCATATAAATAAGCTGATGAATTTGACCAATATCATTGGCCTTAAAGACCACTCCGGACTTCAGAAAATCCCACAAGAAAAAATCTTTAAGGGTTCAAATCTCACAATAATTGATGGCCTGTTTGCCTGATGAGATGACGAAGTCCTCCAACCACTGGGGTAGAACCTAAAAATACTTCTACTCAAAATATTTAAAAACTGAGTTTTGATTCAAATATCTTGAGAATATTGTCGACTTTATTTTAAACTTACAAACATTTTTAAAAAAACTCCAATTAAATGAGTTTTTTTCGTGTAAAAAATATAAACCTTAAAAAAAACATGCCACAATAATTTTGTCCAACAAAACTTCAATTGTTAATTGCATACTTTTCGAAGTTAAGAGCGCATTTTAAGAGATTGTTGGTACCATTTTCATGCCACAGGAAAAGAGACTTACAAACAACATATTGGGCAATATTTATTTTGAATTCCTGAATATTGCAATGACGGGGAAAGGCAGAATATGGTTAGGGCAAAAGACCGAATCTCTATACTTTATTCTGCTAAGTACTGAGTTGAATCAAACATTAAAGGCCATTCCAAATTACTCAAATCATACTGTCAATGTTTTTTTCGTATTTCATTTTTGCAATTTAAATGCAACTGGAAGCAAAATATTTATTTAAAATTCAACGCAGACTTCGACAAGTCATTGATTTCTCAACCACACTTTGATCACTAACTAAACCACTTGTCAGCATATGTATATCCTTCCTTCATTCTACGGGCAGTAAATTTCTCTTAATTAATCTGATCAACATTCAAAGTGTGGTAAAACATTCCACATTCGTGTTGTACGGCTAAAAAACGAATATCTGTACTTAACAATACGAACGAAGTTTGGCTGAAGGTATTGATGAGAATTTTGCACTAATGACCATTTTGGGATGTTTTTCGAAGCTCATGTTAATTGGTACCCGGTCCAAAATTTTACATTTTTTGTTGGTTGAAATGGGCCTGATCCTTCACAATTGTCAACTGTTCCAGATACAATTAAGCAAACCTACGTCGTTGTCTATGGACGTTTAGCTTATAATTAAATTTTGTGACTGTTAAGACCCAAGTGACGACCAAAAACGCAAAATTCATCAAGTTGTGGCCATCAATACGCCGAGTTTTTGTAAATGAAGTAAAATCGACTGCCTCGGATTCTTTTTTTAGCGAAGATATTTTCGGTAGATCTTGTATTCCTTCGAAGTTGATCCCCCCGACAAGACCATTTTGACGACCGTAAAATAGGCAACTGCCAGGATCGTTGCCCGAACAGTGCTTCCATTTTGGTGAAATAATATCATCATTTGCACGTGATGTTCAACGTTATATCAGTCCATGGTGACTTGACTGAACACCCTGAATAGCGAGACAGCCAGTTTGGCAGGTGAAGTTTGAACAATGTGGCCGCTATCAGCTGTGAAAGTTGTGCTTTTACTATAAATAGAAGTTAAAATGCAATTCAAAACTATATGTAGAATTTCTGAAACTCTTCTTTAGAAGATGAATATTCCTTGTCATTCGAGCTCTACTACCAATTAATCAACTATTTCTAAGAACTGATTCCACCATTTTAAAGCTTGTAGGCTCCTTTCTTCTGGATGCATCTGTATACTTTTTTAGCTAATTTTTATTTCCTTACTGAATCAATTTTTCAACTAATTATATTTTTGTTGTCTGTGTCAAAAAGCCCTATAATAAACCTTAAATTATTATTAAACTTTATTCTCGACCCCATCTCCGATATTCAGTAACAGTATATTATTTATCAAGAAAGTTTTTCTTTACTTTTCACGATATACGAGCATAAAATATACACCGAACTAAACAAACTACTTCTTAGCTAGATGATATAAGGACCTACCATATAAGCTAGAAGCTCTTAAGGTTGTCTAAGAAGTTTCTCAAAAAACATCATTGTCTGATGGGGTGTGTATTATTATGTATCTCCTATGACTATATTTTTTAATTTACAATAAAGCAAAACAACACTATAAGGACGACGCAATATTCACATTCTACTATAAGTGTACTCATATCTCTATATAGCCTCCGGAACTAAGAAGGTTTCTGTTTATGCTTTTTCTTCCACTTCGGCTGCCATATAACGCGTCGCTCGTCGTCTTCGTTATCGTCGACGACTCACGGTAAGACCTAAAGACGGCAACGTCAAGTGCACGCAGTATAAGTTCTATGAATTGTTCCAAAGATAGACTCTATACCTTACCTAAGCACAAACCTCGAAACGAACTAACGAATATTATACGCCACGCTCGTTGCTGCTTCTTTAGAAATTGCGCAAAATTTAATATTCTTGAGAGCACACACCCTGTCTATGCCCATAAACACTTTATCTTCATTTTCGTATTCGTAGTCGTCGACGTCGTCGTTCTTCTTTCGTCCCAAATACGGCCAAAGCCAGCCTACATATGTTTCATATATGTAGAATTGTAGAACGGTTGAGTCAAGTGCAGCCAATACTTCAGGTGCGTGCCAATTCTCCTTCTCCAGGAAAAGCATACGAAAAAGTCCAAAGCAAAAGAAAAACAACAACAACAAGAACTCAAAAACTTAGCACGGTACGGTCGGTCGTTTTTTTTGTAAACCAAATTAAATGTGCATTCCTGCAGCTAACAACCTATCCGCTACGCGAAACGGAACATTGCCGCCACATGCTGCCTTTGGCTTGGCCTAGCTGTGCTAAAGCTACTGCTGCTGCTGCTGCTGCTGCTGCGGCACCATCTGCAGAGAGCAGCCAGAGATACACACAGAACACACGTTAGAAATACACAACAGTCATAAAAACCTCCTTTGTGTTGGGCTGTGTTGGAGCAGCGAATTGCTGTAAATGCCTTTTGGCCATTGTCGCCATTGGTACCGGTGAAATCGTGCGGAAAATTCGCATAGAAATATATAACAGGGGATACCCTTACCCCAGTCGGACCGACAGCCAGCCAGCCAGCCAGCCAGCCATCAACTATAAAAGGGGACAGACTACCGACCGACCGACGACGACACTTCGAGGACGATAGACCGATGTTGTACAAGAAATACCGCAAAAGAACAACCTTTCCAATTGTGTCCGTCCACGTTCACGTCCACCAGAAGTTGTCTGGTCTGGGTATCAATTTAGTTTTTGTTTCAAAGGGGGATTTATGTTTTTTTTTTCTTTTTCCTTTGAATGAGTGTGTGTGTGTGAGTATGTTTGAAGGTGTATGAGAGCATGTATTTGGTTTGGTAAGGTTGTGAAAATTAAATTGGTGACCAAATGTCTGTAAGATACTTTGAATTACTAACCAAAGAAATGGGGTGCCACAGGTTTGACTAACTAGGCCAGTACTTTTTTTGTGTGTGTTTAATTGCAATTAATTACAGACGCATTTCGATCGTTTATCTTGTTATCTAGGCGAGTATCAAGCGTGTTAAATAATTATCATTACATTTATTGTGTTTACAGTTTAAAAACAACTTAAGAAAGAATACAAAACAAGAATAAAGTAAAACAACAACACTCTACACCACTTTAACGTTAAAAAATATTAAGAAGTGCAGTGACTCGTCATCATTTATTAAACCCCAACCAAAAAGTATACAAAAATCAACACCATTAATTTGTATCGTTAACAAACCGTAACAAATTACTTTTTCTTTAAACAAAAAATAAAAAAATATACAATTTAATATATTTCCGGCTTCTGTGCGAAATTTATATAAATACCTTCATAATTGCAAATTGTGTGTGGTTATGGTTACACACTGTTGCGCGCATCTTTTTATAATACATCTCCATAAGATAAAGTTCTTGTGAGTTAAAGAATTAACAAAAAAAAGTGATTTATTGTTGTGTAGTTTATATATTTTTCACTCCTATTTAACTCATTATCAGATTGTGTTGTTGTTGTTAATTTAAAAACTTTATACAAACGGAAGTTGTCTTCATAAAATAAAAAGAAGAAATCTTTTTTAATTGGAGTAAGATACAGCAATTTTTGCAACGAAGGTGGGCTCATCGATCTCTGTGTGCAGACAGATTCTTTCTTCTTAAAAGGTATGTTATGTTGTTATTTAATTTTTTGTACGGTAGTGTACTTTTTGAGTACACTTATCAGATTTAATATCTTGGAATTTAGATTTTTAAATAAATGTCAAGGTTTTTGTAAGACTTTCAAACATTTTTTTTTTTTTCGAAAAACGACGAATTTTAGAAACTTTAAGGGGTTAGGGCTTTCTACAGTTTTCGAAAATGTAAAATGTTTAAGTAATGAGTTTTTGAATTTACAGAGTAGAGGTATTTCAAAATTATGCTACTTCAATAGCATATACATTATACATATCTCATTTTTTAAAAGGAGGGACTAACAACTCCGAAAATTTTCAACCGATTGACATGAAGTTTTGAACATTCCGTAGAAAATGTATTCTTTTTGGAAGAACATAGAATTTTTTACTTGCGACACATAGAAACTTTATTTCAAGTATTTTTTTTTTATTGGGTGGCGCAAGAGTCCGTAGAGAACCAGGGCCTAGTGACTTACAAATGTCAACCATTCCTGTGTGCGAGTACTGTTGTCAAGGATGGAGGGGACCTACAGTTTTAAGCCGAATCCGATTGGCTAATTTGAGAAAGCACTTTGCATGACAAGAATTACTCTTGGAGAATTTGTCTATTCCTCGCAAGAGGCAGTACCCGTGAAAAAAACTTTAAAACTCTGGATGTCATAGGAACCCAAGACCTCTGGCATGACAGTCCAACGCACCAACCATCATATGCCACGGGTACTACTTATTTCAAGTATTGCATTCGTAAAAAAAATTTGGGAAATAAGTTGAAAATTGGTCCGTCTGTCTGTCTGTCTTCGCACCTCAAACTAGGAAATTAAGTTTTTAAGTAGATTCGCGTAAGGTGCTTTTATTTGTATTTCTTAAGTTTAAAAATTACAGTATTTTCGATGTATTTGTTGTTCAAAAACCGAATTTCTTACAAACGGCCCGATAGATTTTTATGAAATTTTATCAAAAAAATTTTATTTCTTAAATGGCTTCTTTCAATATTAAAAATGTATTTTTGTATTGCTCCCGAAATGTACCTCCATTAGAACTGTTTTTTAGTTCTTTTAGGGAACTATGAACCAGTTTAAATAATGTTCTTTCTGAACAAGCTCTAATATTGTCTTAATAATATTTGATGATCAAAAATGTCTATTTTTGCTTTGAATTTTTAAAAATTATAATTTTCTTTTGTCAAAATTTGATATCTCAAAAAGGGTCAATATTTTTAATGAAATTTAAATGTGAAATGTTTATTTACACTCCAAAATAACTCCATCACGTCAGGGTTTTGAGATATTACTTTTTGAAATTTTGCAAAATTATATATCAGTCTTTTTGAGGGCATCTGAATTTATAAAGTAATTTATTTTTCAATAGAATTCTTGGTGATTTTCCAAATCCATAACCGCTTTTACGTACATACATATTCACTTAAAATGTTTTTAGTATTTCAGTATATTTCGAAAAATTCCTTACAAGTTATTAGATTTAACACCTGTGTTATACAAATCTGAAAGAAACGCTAAACTATGTAAAGAAAATTGTAAAACGGTTTAAAAAACACGTCTTTTTTTTACAAATCTGTCCTCTTAAACAAGGCTGAAATATCAAGTTTTTTTTTAAAATATTGTAAACATGAGAATAATGTTGAAACCGTGTATTGTTAAAATTTGACAGTTGAAATCGAAGTTTTACTTGAAATCAGCACTAAAAATTAATTCAAAAACATATTTTTTTGAATTAGTTAAGCGTTAAATTCAAGTTTTTTAATAACCACTCTGAATAAATGAAAATTTCCAGAAACTAAAGATGACACTTAAATGATTTAAACTGCACCTAGAAGTCAAGGGTGTGTACTTAGCAAAATCATCATACAATTTATTGTAACGGGATATGTTGTGTTTAATCTTAGCCTTAAAAACTTTGTTTTTTGGTTGCCTTTAACATTTTTAAAGGCTCATATTAAAAAAAAAAACTGATTAATTTTTAAGTGAGATTTGAATTTAGGACAACTTACCAAAAATATTTCTAAAAAAAAAAAAATATTTTTTACATATACAAAATTGATTTAAAAAAAGCGCTCTAATGATTTTCGAAACATAATATTAATACATTTTTTTAGTCGATCATTGTATATATTTTATTTTATTTTTGTTAGATTCAAACGTTTAAAAAACGCCAGTCGAATATTCTTCAAAGTAGCATTGAAAAGAGCAAATTTAACAAACTTTTAAGTGTTTGTTACATAAGAGCGTGGTCAGTGTTACATGTAGATACAAAATAAGAGAGTCCTGTTTCTTTTTCTATGACATAGAGGGCACCTCAGCCCTTCATGCTTTTTGTAAAAAGTCACCTGTCTGTCAAATTTAGTCTTCAATTGAGTGGTTTTTCGAAATGAGTGCTGTTTACGCTTTGATGAAATTTGTCTATGTTTGCATGAAAAAGGACCCAAATTAACGCAAACTGCAGCTGCTGCGAAATATATGGGAAAGTCGAAGCAGTTCGTTAGCAAGTGGATAAATCGCTATAAAAAGGTCGGTAACGTTGATGATTTTCCTGATCGCGGAAGTGCAAGCAAAGTCTCAAAAAAAGACGAAAAAAAGATTCTCGCATTGTTCTCGAAAGATCCAACTTTGACTTTACGTGAAGCAGCTGTGAAATTGAAAGCAAAAGGTGTTGACATATCTTACGGAACGATTCGCAGGCACTTGCTTGCCAATAAACTGAAATATCGCAGTACTTTGGAAAAACCAAGGTTGAGTGCAAAACACGTTGAAAAACGAGTGGAATGGCCGGAGGAAAACTTGAACTGCGATTGGAGCAACGTAATTTTTTCTGATGAATCCTCCTTCTGGGCATTTCCGAGCATCAAACACGACTGGACAACCTCCACCAGTAGGATGCTTCAACGGACTGTTAAACACCCCGTCAAGGTCCATGTTTGGGGGTGCTTCTCGAACAAAGGTTTCGGTACTTTGTTGTTATTTACCAAGAATTTAAATGCCGAAAAAATAAATAAAATAAATCAAAAGGCTTTTTTACCATCTGCTAAGCAATGGTACTCGTATATCAAGAAAAATGAAAGCTGTATCCTACAAGAGGACAACGATCCAAAACATCGGAGTCGAGCGTGTAGCGAGTGGAAGGCGCAAAATGGAGTTCTCACTTTAGATTGGCCATCTCAGTCCCCGGATGCAAATCCCATAGAAAATGTGTGGGCTCTGATGAAAATGCAGCTTCGCAGACGCAAGCCATGTAATTTAGATCAACTTTCTCGACAAATTCGGAATATTTGGAGGTCTTTTCCGGTAGAATATGCAGAAAATCTAGTGGAAAGTATGCCCCGACGACGCACGACGGTGCCAGGCCATAATTGACAATGCAGGAGATTGGACTTGCTACTGACGTATTTGCATTGAGTATTGACGACAAAATTATCAATAAATTTTCGAATTTTCGAAAAATCTATTGTTGTTATTATTTCACAGTGACCACGCTCTTATGCTTTAGTTTCTGAAATGATCGTATGTCAAAATAAAGTTTTCCAATAATAGTTTGGCATTTTTTTTTTTTAAATAAAACGCAAACTATTTATGATAATTTCATTTGAACTTTATTATCGGCTTAAAGTTCTATCAAAACATTTACGAATGTAATTCGACATTGACCAAGACCCGTTTGCTGTAGTTGATTCGTTGGACCCAATTTGGTATTACTTGGCAAACATATTTCGGGTGAAACGGCCGCCATCCATATTCATTGTTAGCGCTGAGCTCTTTCATTTCAACGACGTTGGCTTGCTGTCATACACCAATGACTTAACGTAGCCCCAAAAATGATCTTCGCCAATCAAGTAGTCTATTTCTTGAGATAATACTTTGTGGCATGTGGCACCATCCTGTTTTACCACATGTTGTGTGAGTCGATGTCTTCCGATTCGGGCTAATAATATCCGGTGATAATGACGTCATAACGTTGGTCGTTCACAGTAACGTGATGAGTGTTATCGTTGACGAAAAAATATGGCTCAATAATGCCGACAACGTCATGAATACAGCAGCAAACTGTAAGTTTTTGATGTAGTGGTGATCCAGGAAGCTAATGTGTTTCACTAAATAAATTAAGAATAACAATTCGATGTTATGTGAAAAGGATACATTCACAAATTAAGTCCAAATTTGTGAAGTCCCTATTGGAAAACCCAACGTTTGCTCTCAAATTATTCTATTCTGCTCAGTTCAGACTGAAATTCAAATATTTTCTTACTAGCTTTTAAATTTTTTAACAAAAAAAAAAAGAATACATTTACTTAACTAAAATTTAACTTGAAATTAAAAATTTTGAAGTTGTAAAATAATCCAATTTAAAAATTTCTCTTCGATTCTATTTTAAGGTTTATATTTCGGTTTCAGATGCTTTTTTGTTTGTATCATGAAGAAACAAAAAGCTTGCAAAATACAGGGATCATGATTGTCTTTAAATAATACAAAAACGTAATTTGAAAATCTCAATTATACTTGCTCATAAATGTATCTTTATATCTTTATATGTGTGTAAATAATACCAGACTACATATGATGTCAACGTCTCTTGAAAGTCCTTAACCCAGAAACATATGTACATACAATTGACATTTTTATTTAGTTTACTATATTATAAAACCTTCTCATCTCACAGCCCTTTTAATTTTTAATATATAATCCTCAAAGCTCAAAATAAAATGGCTGATGTCAATTCTGGTTTGAGGAACTCCCTCAATTCTGTCTCATATTTACAATCAAAATGAATGACGAAAAAAAAAAATATTAATAAATTTGAGAAAAATAAAGAAAATTAAAAAAAAGTATATGTATTTAGAAGAGTCTTATACGCGTTTCTTGGGTTCGAGTGACTGAACTCCAAGATTCCACACCACTCCCAATTCTCATACCTTCAAAAAAAGATAGATTAAATAGAAACCAACATAAACAAGGAGCTTTTTTTCTGCGATCTTTTTGTACGCGAGTATCTGTATCTTTTTCTCTAGAAGTTCATCAGTTTATGGGTTTACCCTGCCTCCAGTCTAGTAGAGATGAAAATTTCTTTTAGTAAGCACAACAATCTTTTTCTTGATGTCTTGTTCTATGTTAATGTTTTCTTATTTTTGGTTTTTTTTTTGGCACAGTGGAACTTTTGGCATGTTAATTTGTTCGTAAACAATGGAAAATTAAAAAAGCTAGGGCTAACTATGATTTCTGTATTTTTGTTACCTAAAACACATTTTCAAGACAATTTATTTATTGATATGAATTTTTATAATGAAAAGTGGGCGTTTTTGTGGGCGTTTTTTAACTTGAAACACACTATAACTCGTTTAAATTAATAATTTAAAAAAAAAAATACTGAACGAAATCACTTAAACTATGAATATTATCTTAAATGATATTTAAGGAATTATGTTTAAAAGCTACATTTTCCTTTTTTTGTGATATTTTGTCCAAGTTTTTTAGTAGTTTGCGCCACTGTAACTTCTCTTCAGTGAATTGTTATGAATCTGAACACGTTTTGCACATCTTTTGTCTTCTCATTCAGAACATTTTTTTGTTTTGTTATGTTCATATTGTTTGCATGCTCCAAACTATATACAGTATACACAGTTCTGAAACACCCCTTTCCGGCAAAATTTGTTTTTGTGTTTTTTTTTTCTTTTTCAAATTGTCTGTTGTGTATTTTTCAAACAAGAAAATGAAATGTGAAGTGAAAGAGAAGAACGTGTCCATTGAAAATTATTAATCTCTCGGGAGCCACCAGAACTGGCATTGAGTTCGTTTTGGTCATGATATTATAAGCACACATACATACATATGTAGGTATGAGAAGAACGACGCGACGGCGGCGCGGCGGCAATAGCGGCAACATCAGCGATTGTAGAATGAAGCAAAAACAAAAATTGAAATAAGGGTTAATATTTGGAATTCGAAGAACACGTTCACCTTCATTGGAATTGTAAAACCAACGATTGGACGTGAACGTCCTTAATTTTTATATATGTATGTTCTGAACCTATACATAAATGTGTGTTTGAAACATGTGATTTTTCGAAGGCTAAGAGAAAGTGAATAAAAAAAGACGAGAAAAAAAACCTAAGGTTGTGATGTGAGGGTCATTTTTTCTGTTTCTGTGTTTTTTCTGTCAAAGTTAATTTTTGGAATTTCTTCTTCATTTCAAGAAAATGAATGGACTTTGAACTCAATACGATTTTGTATGAAAATAAAAGGAATGAAGTAAAATGTATTTATTTTTATGACAAGCTTTTGTATTTTATCAATATTGGTTTAAGGTCTTTTCTCGTGTTTTTGTTTTTTTTGTTTAATAAATTGTTTTATTAGAATGCGAGGAATTAACCTGTCAGACAACTAAACATTTTATGTGTTTTGTTTTTATCCGCAGATCCATTTAAACAAAAAAAGGCTTGAGGAGCTGGTTTTGAGTCACTAGGGCTGAAGGTTACAAATGTACATATTACGACTGTTTATTTTGAAGCCTTTATTGACTTTTTTCTAACAAATTGACTAGAAATACAAAGAAATAAAATTTAGTTAAAAAATAGTACGTATACGCCTCAATGTTCCACAAATGTACTTTAGTGTTTTTATAGAGAATTAAACTAAGAGATTATATTTTTTGGGTCACTTAAAATTCATAAGCTTATTTTTCGTCTACATTTTGACACAATACAAATGAATACTGTAAAATTGCAGACGTTTTTTGCATCAGAAAGACACAACTTTAAATTTCAATTCCTTTTGAAAATCGATACAATGTGTATTATTTCTAACTCCTTGCATTACTTTCATTGACGACTTGTAGCTTAGCTTTTATTCCATTAAAGGACAGTGAAACATCTTATCTGAAGCCCCTATTCTATAAATAGCGTTTTTTTTCAGAACAGAAAGATCTAAAGCAACAGTTATGATTTTCGTTGACCTCATTTTTGAAAACTCCTAATCTTAATTTGGAGTAATTTCAAAAACATAGAACTGATATTATTATGTCAAAAAAGATTAATACCGATGTGGGTTGGTTTTGAAAGTCTGCACGCCCGTTGTAATGAGTGGGAAATATTGAGCCTGGTGAAGTATTCCACATTCGTAGAGTGCGGCTAGAAAGAAATTCTCTTTACTCGAAAGTAACTCCGAAGTGGAGGTAAGGGTCAAACTGATAACCATTTAGTAACGAAGTCTTATTTTTGGCGTGAAAAGGAAACCAGTTGATATAAAAGTTGCATACAAAATGTGGTTCAATTTTTAGGGCCCGTGTTGATTTTGAATGAAGCACGAATTGTGTAAGAAATTATTGCCATTTCTTTTTATTATGATAATATTGGTAGAGTTCAATTACATATGTATATATGGAACAAAATATCGGCCAAATGTCAGCCGCAACCTGTGCGACACGCCTCCATCCGATCGTACAAATTATCTTTTCTTTCAAATAATCTTAAACAGAGAAGTCCAACGGTGTCAAATCACATGGTCTTGGCGGCCAATTGACATCGTGAGATAACACGGCCATTGATTTTTTCCCGCAAAAGAGCCATTGTTTCGTTAGCTGTGAGGCAAGTGGCATCGTCCTGTTGAAACCACATACTGTCCACATCCATATCTTCCAATTCAGGCCATAAAAAGTTCGTTAAAATCTCACTATAGTGAACATCAATCATAGTAAGCTAGCAATCCCATAAACCATGCATTGGTTTTTCGACAATCACTCTTGGATTTTCATTCATCCAAATGCGGCAATTCTGCTTATTAACGAATCCACTGAGGTGAAAATATGCCTTATCACTGAAAATGATTTTCTTCGAAAATTGTTTATCCACAGTTGCAATTTCTGACCATTGACAATGCTTGAAATGGTCAAGAGGCTTTAGTTCTTAAGTCAATTGCACCTTGTAATCGTGTAAATGCAAGTCTTTATGCATAATGTTCATCAACGACGACCGTGAGAGTTGCAATTGTTGACAAGTTGAGGGTGACAGCTCTCCAGTTACACTATCGCAACCCGGTTTGCTCAAATTTTTCGGCACCATTTTAAATTAATCCAAAAAATAACAAAGTGCATTTCATAATAAGCCTAAATAACTTTAACGCGTTGTTCGATTGTGTATCTTTCCATGGATCAAATTGAGTTAGTCTGAAATTAAGAAATGTCATATGAAATTATCAAAAAACTTGACATTTAGGTGTAGTGTACATTAAACATCGGCCTTTTAAATTTAGCCACCCTTTATAACAGAAACACTTATGCATTTAAAGTTATTGAAACTGTTACAAATGCATTGGTCGTATTCGAGAGTCCTTAACTCGTTAAGCGCTACATTGTGATGGTACTTGAAAAGTAAAAATGTGTTAGTTAGACAACAGTCATCTATCATTTGTAAAGTATTTTTTCATGATTTTAGAATCTTAATATCTCCTAAAATGTTGCTAAAACAATCAAATCACAATACCCCTTCTTTAATTTTTAGCTATTTTCGAAACATATTTTTCTTCTGCGTTTTGCAAATTTCAAATTCAAAATTAGTTTCGTTTCAAACATTAAATGTGTAGACATGTTCAGGTGGTCATTTTTAATAAAAAGGAATTAGTACTTTTTTTAGAAAGCAAAGGATAACAACTTTGGAATAGCTCAGTATTAAAAAAAATTGCTAACTAATCAAAAAATAAGACCATACTATAGGTTTTTTAGAATTTTATTCCTAACTTTAATAAGAATATATAATTCAAAACTGGCATTTAAAACATTTAATGATAAGATTCCATTCCTTTTCTTGTCATTATTTCTTCCATTTTGTTTCGAACTATTAAAAACTTTAACAAAAATAAGTTTACCAACATAAAATTAGAAATTGTTCTGATATTTAATAGAAATTAAATTAACTCAGTGAAGCCTTAAAATTAACAATTAATAGTAAGCGTTTGTAATTTATTTGTTCTCCCTAAATTTTTTATTTTTAACGCTCATATATTTTCGTATATATCATCACGTTAATCGTTTAACAAAATTTTACTGTGGTAATGCTGACTTAAAAAAAAAAGAAATCCCCTCAATTTGTCTGCATATACAAAATTTTAAACATCATTCTGGATTTAATGTTAATTTTATTCTGACGAGGAAAAAAATAAATAATAATAATATCAAACATGTTGATCTGCTGGCACGCGATACAGCAGCGGTATTATCTCGTCATAAAAAAAGAATGGCATTAAAATGTCAACAACAGCGAAAAGGAGAACATACTAATGACTGAATAACCACCCACAAAAAGTTGAATAATTTGAAAAATATTAAGTGTTACTTTTTTAGCTGTTTTTCAATAATTTGTGTAGTACTTTTTCTGCATGCAACTCAATTTTTAAAACAAAAAATTTTATTGAAAAACTTCACAATTTAAGTGCACAACAATTTCAATACTTAATTATTGTTATTGTCATGATAAATGGAGTTGTTTAAATATTTTGAAAATATATTTTTTTGGTTTTAAAAGTTAAAGTTAATGAAGGAAAAACAACAATAATAAAAAGTGCGTATACGCCCCAGTAGCCTTTCTTTGGAGTTGGATGATTTATTGCTTCAGAGACACTTAATTTGATCATGCTGATTAGCTTTTAATGATTACAGAGTTGCTCGGTATAAGGCAATGATTAAAAATAGCTTCAAAAAGGTGAGCAAGAGGCCTTAAAGCTGAACTAACAGAGGGACCATTAAACAGGATCGTTTCTGACAAATGCTGTCATCAAATTAATATCGTTTGAAACCATTTGAACAAAAGTTATCTTTATCTGATGCTCTATAATTTTCCACAATTTCGAAGCGTCACTGCCAGCCAATAGAAAAGGTTCGCAGCTTTTACAAGGGAAATGCTTTTTTCTCCAGAATAGAGCTTTGCAAAAAGCTTTTTTTTTGTATTCTGAAATCATGTCTCATTATCGATCTATTTAAAAGAAAGAGACAAATTAAAATATGTCCTAACGGTAAATTGCAAGCACACTATGAAATGCAATTAAAAAAAGAGCATTTGCCATCGGTCAATAGAATAGGCTCATCTGCTTTATAGTTAGTTCTGGTTCAGAATTTGTAAAGATCAGTGCGTGAAATTTTTACAAAGTGAAGTTAAATTATTCAAAATACAATTTTAAGAAAAAATGGTGCCTTAATTCGGAAGAAAAAAAATAAAATCAAACTGTACGCAGAACAAAGTTTAAGTATGCGTTTAATTGCAAACAAAATTGGAAGATCGCAAAATGTTGTTAGCAATTTTTTTGAAAAATAAAGAAAACTATGAGAAGAATATGAAAGGACGCCCAAAAAGTTACGTCACCTGCTGAAAAGAGATTGATTGCTCGACTGGCGTCTAATTCTTGTCAGTCAGCTCCTCAAATAAAGAAATCATCTGGAATAACAGCAAGCATTTCCACGGTTAAGAGAGTGTTAAGGAGTGCCCCAAACATCAAGCGCATAAAACTGAAGAAGAAGCCTTCACTTAATCCACAAAGAAAGGCTTAAATTCTGCAGGCACATGTCATGGAAAAAGGAGTGACAGTTTTTTCGTTTTCACGAATGAAAAAAATTTAATCTCGATGGCCCGGACGGATTTAATTATTATTACCATGGTCTACGAAAAAAAAAATTATTTTTGCTGCGTCATCATAGCCGTGAAGGTGGTGTTATGGTTTGGGGTGCAATATCGTATTTTGGAACTATTGAGCTGGAATTTCCATCATCGCTTTTCTGAAATTCAGTGAAATGTTTGGACCCATTAAATGGACTTTTCATAAGGATAACGCCCCCATCCATACCGCCAGAGTTGTAAAAGCCTGGATAAACCAACAAAATGTTGGATTGTTGGAATGACCTCCCTACCCACCAGACCTAAATATTATTGAGAATGTTTGGGGATGGCTCGTCCGTGAAGTCTATAAGTCTGGGCAACAATTTGAAGACACAAAATCACTAACAACAGCAATAAAACAAGCTTGGACAAACATTTCTTTAAATTATTTAAGAAAAATGTATGATTCCATGCCAAATAGAATTTTTGAGGTAATTCTAAATAAAGGAGGGTCAACTCATTACTAAATGAATAAAAAAAATGGCGGCTAGCTTTAAAAGCTTTAAAAGCGATTAAGCACCACTAAAGGAGTCTGATGATCGGGTTGGCCCCCGTGAAATAGCTATAACTCCAGCCTATGAACTTGGTGGTAGCACACACAAGTTGTTGTTGTTTCATTCTAAATTTTCAATTTAAAAAGAATTGTTTTTGTTTTAATTGTTCCTTTATTTTCTCTATATTTTCCCAATGAATACATGTGAACCTATTCTATTGACCGATCAAAATGGCAATTTATTTGAATACATTGCAGGAAACGTTTCAAATTAAACGTATCTAATTATTGTTTTCGGTTTAACTTTTTCTTATAAATAGGTAAGTAGATATACATGCTTTGAAAATTCACCTACAAAAATATTCATGCAAAACTATTTTGAAGAAAAAATAGCTCCACTTTATTGAAATTGGTGTGAACCTATTGTATTGACGATTTCTAACGGAACAGAAATGTCATAAACCGTCGGCTAAAAACTACCTTTGTATTTTAATGAGCAATATTTACATAATTTTGGTTAAAAGATTACATCTGCAATTAAGCTTTGGAATAATTACCAGTTCTTTCATTATTCGATATCTTTTTTTGACACCTCTAGTCAAGAAGTGTACTTGAAAGAGATGTCACCATTAATTTGCACCTTCTGGCTATGAGATAAAGTTTTGCTCTTCATAAAAATATCCTTGAAATTTTCACCTGTCTACAAAGTTCATGCAATTCAAATTCTCTTTATTAACTCAAGCCCATTAAACAAAATAATATGTGCAAAATCTTCAAAGAATTTTTGTATCATAATCATTTTTAGAAGATAAGATAATGTGAAGGAAGATTAGGTAAAGTAAATGTAACCCTAAAGGTTGAAAATGCAATATTTCTTCAAGGACATTTTATATCCTCAAAGTTAATAATGCTTCTCATCAAAAAGTATGTAAATATTGCTACTTAAATATTTTTCTTTTGAAAATATTCAAATTTTGTCAAATATAAGTCAATTGACAAAAATTTACTATTTTTATGTCTGATAAAGAGAAAAATCGAAAAGGATAAGGTTTTTCTTATCCCTCGATTCCCTATTATTACTTGTTTTCATCAAAAAAAAGAAATGAATGAGATCAAAAATAAATAACAAACAAAAATTCAACTGGACCCAAAAACCCAAAAACTATAAAAATAATTGCAAAATCTAGATAAAATATATATTTATTTTTTTTCTTTAACCCTCCTTGAGTCTTGTCTCGTTTTTGTTTTGGTTTTCATTTCGTTTCGTTTGTTTCGTCGACAAGATGATGCATTATTATTTTTTTTTTTTTAAGAGAATCAGCAAAAATTGTTCTTTCGAAATTTAAGTAAAAGATCAAACTGCATAACTAATTCCTACAACAAACGAAAAACAAATCCTTGGTTGTTCGTTGCTAAAATGCAAAAGTAGCAGTGGACGTATAAAAATCTTTTAACAAACCAAACCAAATATCCCTCTAGTTGTCTCCCCCTCTTCTTCTTCTTCCATCTCAAGACTGCATCCCTTAACTCTATGTTTTATAGTGGCCAAAGTAAAACTACCCCTACTGCCTGCCTGCCTGGAACACAAAACTCTATTGTTTGCTAGTGCTGCTGTACTGATGCTCGTTGGTTTACTATTCCACTCAAGCAAAAGCCCTTTGGTCGGTTTTGTTTTGTTCATCTTCTACTCTCGGGAGTTCTACAAAGTCGGGAGTTGGGTCTGGCTCTGGACAGACCTATAGTTCGTTCGTTGGTCCATCGCCGTCGTCGTCGTCAAAGCCATCGTGTGCATCGTAGTCGTCTTCCTTCTCGTCTACCACGCCGAGCAACACACTGCCCACCCACCGCCTGCTAGAGTTCGCCTCGCTTGGGGCGCACTCTGTTCTGCATACAGAAAATTTAATTACATACAAATACCGTTAAGCATTAGCAGCTCGCCCAGATAGAGAGTGTATAGGTAGTGCACTGCTGCTTCTGCTGCTAGTTTCGGGTCATCCAACCAAGTGCACTCCATCTTTGCCGTTCATTTATTACTTATTCATCGGATGGATGGTAGGAAATAAAAAATGGAGAAAATAAACTAACGTACCAGCCCCTCCTCAGTCGTCCACCCACTTGCCCACCTAAGGGAGGCGCAATAATACACCAACAACATAGACGGAACACGACATATTAATGACGATGATGATGAAGATCATCACGTTGTATATTTGTCATGACCTTCGGCGGCAGGCGAGGCGCGCAGCACTGTATGCAATATGCAGTGCAGTATGAAAGTTATGCACGCAGCTTTTATATTTCTCTGTGATGTATGCAGATTCTTGGTGTTCCCATTCTCTTAGTCGTCGTTATACATTGTTTGTTCTTCTCTGTGTAGGGTTACCTTATTTACCCTTAATATCTCCGTATAACTCCTTCTCTTCACTTAACCCCCCTCTTCACCGACCCTCACTCTTCAACAATTAATTTCAATTCAACTCTGTCAAGGCGGAAGTTAATTTATTCATAATTAGATTTGTTTATCCGACAGATGGCAGCAGCGCGGTGTGGCGCGGAGCGGCACAGCGCAAGTTGCATTTAACCTTTTTTATTATTTTGTTTATTTTTTGAACTGCGTAATTTTTCCAAGATATCGGAAAAAAACCAAAGATACACCGGAACACAAATATGATGAAGTGTATGGTTTGGATATACGGAAACCCAATGAATAAAAATACTTCAATTATAGGTACCTACGTAAATGAAGATGGGAAAATAAAAACTCCGGCAGGAGAATAGAGAGTAAGTAACGATAACGGAGGAAAATAGAAAATTATGTTTTTATATATTTTCCTTTACTTCACGTATTTGCTTTCCTTTTTAGTCTGGGTGTGGTCGGTGAAGTTTGCACACAGTGGAACGTGAAGACTTAAGTATTGGCACTATTTATAAGTACTTTAAAATAGAAAATGAAAATATTCCTAATATCTCGTGTCCTAGGGAATTGGAAATATTGAAATATTAAAACCGAAGGGCACAACAAAATGCCCTCCAGAACGCCTACATTCTCTAGTTTAATACGACTCTTTTCTTTAAAATAGAAAATAAATGTTCCTCCGCATGCTCCTAATATCTCTTCTTCTATAGAACTGATTTTTTAACATACTACTGTGATTAAAAAAAGTCAAAACTTTGTCACGGGTGCCACATTTATCTAAACAGAAGACATGAACTCTTTTAAAAGAGGTGATAGCGATAACTAATGTAAATCTATTTATCTTACTTTTTGTAGTAAGACACTTATTAGTGAGGTTTTTCAGTTTACAGACTTTGGAAGTATTATTTTGTATTTTTAAGATATTGTCTTTTTTTTAGTGCTGAATACAGTTTTTCAGGTTAACAATGCATATTTAGGTTCAATGATATTTGCATAATTTTTTTTGAGTTAAGAGATATTGAAGATAAAACTAATTATTTCAGTGTTAACAGTGATCTGATAGAGAGGTATTGCATATTTTGTTAACTATTAATGTAAATTTTGGTGTTTTCAGGTATTTTTTTAAATATCTCTCTCGTTTTCATGACACAGAACTATTGTTTAAAATAAATTCAACACATTTAGCTTAAAATTAAATTAAAAGTAAGGTATTGCAATTTATAGTGGCTCATATGTAATTTACAGACTTTGGTGTTATTTTTCGGTGTTCTGAGATATATCAGGAAAGAAATATAGCATTTAAAAATAACGAGGCATATTAAGGACATTTCTATTAGGTTTGGAGATATTACATTTCCAATCTATTATAACCCAATAAATGAATTATAAAATAAAGGTTTTTCATATTTTCTTAGCTTTGAATGCAAACTTTGAAGTTTAAAGGTATTTTTGAATTATTTGGTTTATTTTCGAGATATCGACATGTTAAGTAAAGCTCAAGTTTTGCTATTCTTAAGCTTTGGTCTCAAAAGAAAATGTTGCCTATTTGGTTATTTTGGAGTTTTTTTTTAATCTAATTTTAAAAAGTTCAAAAGATTCATTACCTTAAAATTAAAGAGAAGGAATTTTTAATTTTTTGACTTAAATGCAATTAACAGGCATTGGAGCTATTTCTTAGATTTCTGAGGCACAGAATTTAATAGCAATTAGGGGATAACTATTTTGGAATTCGAGATCTTAGGAAAACATTTATTTCGTCATTTTTAGCTTGGAGTTTAAAAGAAGTAATTGTATTATTTGTCTAATATCTATGTACATTTCGTAGTTAAGAAGGATTTTTCTTGTTTTCGAAACAAAATTTATCTTAAGATTAAAATTAAATAGAAGTTATTGTACATTTTTTCCCTCGTAAGCAATTTACAGGCTTTAGGGGTATTCTAAGTTATTTCGAGATTTTTCAGGAATGAAATATAGCATTTTAATTTAACAATTCATATCAATGATAATTCTTTTTAAGATAGGAGATATATGTAACAAAAAACTTATTTTAAATCTAAAAAAATTAAAAGGAATGTAATACATATTTTGTCAGCTATTAATGTACATTTTGGAGTTCAAAGGTATTTTTGGTTAATTCGATATGGTTTTGACATATTGAGATATTGATGAAAACCAAAATTTTGCATATCTTAGCTGTTGTCTCAAAAGAAGTTATTGATTGTTTTTTTTGTTTATGGAAATTTTAGAGTTTTAAAGTATGTTTCAAATACATATTTTTCTTGTTTTGAAGATTCATCATCTTAAGCTTGATGTTAAAATTAAAAATAAAGGTATTGCAATTTTTCCTGGTTTATATTATGTTTTTGAGATATTGAAGAATTTTTTGTATATTTTGCTGTCTGTTAATTTTGAAGTTTTGAAATATTTTTCTCGTTTTTGAGATTCATTTTTTAAAAGAAGGTATTTGAATTTTTTTTTAAGACTGGAGATATTGAAGAAAATTTAACTTTTCAATCTTAAGTGTGGATTTATACTAAAGATATTACATATTTTGTGAGATACCAATGTACATTTTCGAGCTTAAAGGTATTTTTGGAATATTTCAATTATTGTCGAGATATGGAGATATTGATGAATACAACAATTTCGCAAATCTAAACTACAATTTTAAAAGAAGTTTTTTCTTACGTTGCGGGAAGTCGTATAGTTAATTTTAGATTAGTTTGAAGTTTTTTTTTAATATTTCTTGTTTTTCAGACATACAAATATTTTACTGAATAAATTCAAAACGTTTAGCTTGTGATTGAAATGTACAAACTTTAGAGACATTTTTTAGCTTTCCAAGATATTTCAGAAAAAAAAAATTTAATTTTAAGTCGATGTGTCATATAGAGTTTATATTTTTTAGAATTCGAGATATATGAGAAAAATCTTGCTTTATCGAAATTAGCTTTAATTTTCAAAAGAGTTATTACATATGTATTTTGATAGTTCTCCATCTACACATTGGAGTTTGATGATTCTTTGTTTGTATTTCTTATTTTAAAGTTTTCAAAGAATATATTTCTTTTTTTTTTGGCTCATAACAGACATTTTCCAAGTTCTTAATATTTGGAAAGATTGTGTAAGTCCTGGTTAGTGAGTAATTTAACTGGAGTTATGTGACTTTTTTTTTATTTTCGACCAGTTTTTCAACAAAAAGACCTACTGTACCAATTTTTCATTAAAAAAAAGATATTAGTGAATTCCTTTCAGCGTTCGTGTCGGTTGGGTGTACGGCAAATAAAAGAGGATGATAAATCCGAAAGTAGTGCACATTAAAAAGGCAAGTAATAAGCAAAATCCGATTATATTTATTTTAATCTGCTTTGTGTTCGCCTTAATTTTTTCAAGTATGTACTACAATAACAAAACAAAATGTAAAATTTTGCTATTTTCAAGATTGTTTTACAAAAATGTGGTTATTTTTATACAGAATTTTGGATTATCATTTCTTTTTTATTATTTAACTTCATCACTGAGATTTTGTACCTTTTCTCTGTTGCTGAGTGTTTTTGTGGCTATCTGAATTTCTATAAGACAGGGTTGTTGCTATTGATATAATGTATAACTTTACATATACACGGCTTTAAATGCCAATCAAACTGTGTTTATACTTAGGGTGGGCGAAGCGGTACGTTGAAAAGTCAATGGCGAGGCGTCGTCGTCGTTGTCGGCCGGCCAACGATGAGGCATGAGTTACGTATACCTATTATGTATTAAGCAGCTTATATGGCCATTGTACATATTATTTATGACCACGATTACAATTCAAAGGATTTCATATCTCGCTTTCTCTATAAATTGTACATAATGGAGTGTAAAGAGATTGACAGCTCAAAATGTAATAATGATAAATATATGTTTGTATGTAAGTTAGTATCTATCTATACTAAATGCTTTCAAACATACATATATTGGATAAGTTACAAAGTTAAAGCTTTGAGAGTGAGGTTTTGTTCAATCGACTGGAATAAATTGTAATTCTATATCAGTGGTCTATTTCACCAACTTACAAATTGTAAATTACAAGTGCTTTTTTAACAAATTTGTAGAAACATTGATTTTTTCTGTTTCACGAGATAATTGTTTTACAAAATTGTAGTTGTAGATTACAAAGGGAAATTTGTAGAAATTTCATTATTTGCGTTTCACCAAAACGTTTTTTTGTTGTAGTTTACAAATACAAATTTGTAAAATAAATTTTTTTTTGTAAGTTTGTGTTCCACCAAATCAAATATATTTACAATTTTGTTCAGTTTATGAAAATTTCTTACAATAGAACGATGATGTGTAGATTTCATTACAATTTGTAATTTGCAATAAGAATATTGTCTTCAGTTTAAGAATGTCGTTACGTCGTCGCAGGCATAGAAGCACCGATAGTGATTTAAGTGACCATTTCGTGCAACATATACGCAGACGAAGAAAAATTTATCGACCGCTTATAAATTATGAAATTTCTGATACTTTTACATTCAATGAAAAGTTTCCTTTGAAACGTGTAAAATTCCATGGGATCTTATATTTTCAAAAATTTTTTGCCACTCCATAGCCTTGGCATTGTGTGTTATAACATTTGAAAATTTACCGAATAACACATCTTTTTTCTCACGTATTAAGTTTGCAAGAAAAATTTTATGTTGTTTATTCATAGCTAACTTCTCTGTCCGCCGACCTACAAATTTGTGAAAACAAATTGTAGTTTACAAGTCTGGAAATCAAACGGTGAAATGGTTTTTTTTTTTTTTGTAATTAGAAATTACAATTTCCCCTATTTTGTGTCTCTTTTCTTACAAATTTGTTGGATTGAATTTTGTAGTTTGTGAAACAGAAAATCAGTTTACAAATTTGTAATTGTAGTTTACAATTACAAATTTGTGATTGTAATTGTAATTTGGTGAAATAGACCACAGGTGTAAATTTTTTAAATCAGATAAAGTTTAATTTGTTGTTAAGGAAGTTTGCAAATTATATGTAAAAATGACAACTTTAATGCTTTGGAAAATTTAGTTCGATAAAATATGGCAAAGAAAAGGATCGAACTCGGAATGAGAGATAGAAAATTAGAAACCGTTAATACCTTCCTTGTTTTAGCGTTTTTTAAAATTGCGTAAAATGTCTGTATCAAAAGTTTTGAAAGCTGAATTGTTGAGTTTTCGTGCTTATCTCAGTTTAAATAACTTTTATACAGAGTTATCCATTTTACGGTTTCAAAAGCAAACGTAAATAAGACACATAAAATATTTTTTTTTCATGATATTACTTTTTCATTATAAAGTTTGAACGTTGCCATTATGTGTGAAACACTACATCATTTAAATGACTACCACGCGAATTGTTGCAGGCATCGATTCTTTTGAGGTATTTTTTGACCATTTTTTGACACATATTGGCCGGTATCTCAGCCATAACTAGACAAATTTTTGTTTTTAAGTGCTCAAGAGTTAAAGGTTTATCTGCATAAACATGGTCTTTCGCGTAACCCCACAAAAAAAAGTCCAGTGGTGTCAAATCGCATGATCTTGGTGCCAGGAAATGTCTCTTGCAATAAATCCATATTCGCTTGAGTTGTGTGGCATGTGACACTATTTATTGAAACCATTTATTTTCCAAGTCATATTCTTCAATAGCAGGCAAAAAAAGTCGGTTATCATATGACCATAACGCTCCAAATTGACAGAGACAGTCGTTTGAAGAAGCAAGGTCCAATCACACCTCCAGACCATAGAGCGACCAACAAGTGACTTTTTGTGGTTGTAATAACCTCTCTTCAATTACTTGAGGATTCTCAGAAACCCGAATACGACAATTTTGTTTATTAACATACCCACCGAGTGAGAAATGTGCTTCGTCACTGAAGATAATTTTTTTCGAAAAATCGCCGTTCACCGCCTTTCACCTGAAAAATAAAATTGGTTTAACAGCTCAGTTTGACAGATGTCGAATTCCAGCCCTATACTTTTGAAACCGCAAAATGGATAACCCGTAATATATTTTACTCTTAATCGTTACAGTGGTACAGGGTAGAAAGTGCCTAGCACACAGCAATTTGTTGAGATCAAATTATTAGTAAGAAACATTACAATGACAGAGGAAAGAAAGAGTTTGGTTAGTCAATGCACATTCGCGTAGTACGGCTAAAGAACTAATATCTGTACTTCGCAGTACGAAAAAGTTAGAAAATAATTAAGAATGTTTGTAGTGAAATAATATGATAATCACAATTAATTATGCATTCGCTTCCTTTTTCACATTAAACCTACAAAAAGTTGATCTTTTAAGATCTTAAAACCCTCAAATCGAGTAAAAATTAAACATGATTACCAAAACATTAAATTTTGCCAATTTGATTTATTTTAATTCTAACCTAGAAACTAAGTGTCTATAGAAAAAACTACTCCTAGAATAGGAGATTAAAATAAGATTAATAATAATTTTGAACTTTCCACCAGCTGAACAAAAATAATTTTCCTGAAAAGTACGTGACAGCTTATCGTGGACTTTGAGAAAGTTGGTAAAATTTGTTGCATTTCCAAAAATCTGTCTTCTATATTTATTTCTGCATCTAAAATAAAATAAACTAAGATAAACTTTATCTCTGACTTAAATTGTTTCCAAGAAAACGTTTCCTAAATTCACAGCTTGCATTGTAATCTGTACTTCCACTTCTCTCTTACTAAAAACTTCTTTTCTGTGACTTTATTTTTGAAACCTTGAAAAATAAATGATTCTCATGATTTTAAAATATAAATTAGCATAGCATACACTTAGGTTTGTAGGAAGGTCTAAGATTTTCTAAAACAAAAAGCTTTAAAATAAATTTATAATAACATTTTTCTCTTCGCCTCTATTAATTGCCTTTCTTCTCTTTTCTTTTTTTTTCTTTACAGGTGAGTGCCAATTAGCTTTCAATTAAAGTTTCCATTATTATTTTGTGCTGTGTAACAAGTAAGTTTTGCAACAAAGAAAAATCCATACAACGCGATTTTTTCAAAAAAAAAAAAAAAAAAAAAAACTGAAAAATTGAAAAATTGACAAAGCCATTTAGTTACGAGTCACGAAACACTATTTGCTAACATCCTTTCTCTTTTCTATTATTGAATTACTACCTTGATTATCCTTTCATTTTATTTTATATGTACCTATATCGATAGGTAGAATAGAAGGTAAGGTAGCGTGGTACGTGGATGTCTTACTTTTTCGTTAAAAAGCTCACGAACTTTGGGTACATGTTCCTTTATTTTATCCATCGTTGTCGTTGAGAATGAACTGTTGTACATATACCAACAAATGTACACAAATAGTAATTTTTTAAAATGAAAAAAAAAAGGACTTCCAACAGGAGACAAACAACACCTGTGCCGAAAAGGAAACCTTTTTTATTTTTTGTTGGAAAAAAGAACCCAAAAAAGAAGAACATTTTCTTTTCCAAAGGACATGTTGCCATTCACCTAAAACCTCACCCAAAATTTCCCCCTTTCCCCCCTTCGAAAAAAATGTCCTTTCGATCTCGACAAAACTATATCCTGGTGGAAAGTGAAAAAAAAGAAGCAAACAGAAAATTGAAATGCGAAAATATTGGTGGATTTCCATCTTCCACCTAAAACCGCCACAACATTACGACTTAGAAGAAGCTCAGCAGAAAAAAGGTCGGTTGGTAGTGTAGTTCGGTAATGGTGATGGGGTGCCCTAGAGGGCGCTATCATCATCAGAGGGACCCAACAAAAAAAAAATGCATCCTTCGAATTGAGTGACAAGAATCATTAATGGTTGTTTTCTATGTGTCTTTTACCCCCATATCTCTTTGGTGGGTATGTTCTGTGCATTGCATTAGATGCACATGTGTATTTGTATCATCCCTTATTTCCATCCCCTATCCCCATTTCTTGCAGTCCTATAACGACGACAACTTCCTCATTTGTTATGTTATCCTTTAACTTCATTTTCTCGCTTTGTCTGACGCTGGCGTCTTCGTCTATATTTCTATTTTCTTCTTTTTTTCAAATAAAGTTGTACCACAGCAGTGAAGAACGAATGAACGGAACGAACACACAAAGAACAGTCTTTTGCTGCAAATAAAGTTTTCAAAAAAGGACCTTCTTGGTATATCTGTATATGGTATCTCAATGTTCTGCCAAGCATAATGGGTGTTGTCTTTAAGATATCCTGAAAAGTGTCAGCCAAATAGAATATCAATCCTTGTTAATTGTGAATTTTATGTGCACAAACAATAGCAACAGCGAGGATAAGGACGAGGAGTAGGACGAACAAGGACTACGAGTACGACAACGACGAGGAGCGATAACCAACAACGATGACGGTGGCGGCGACGCTGGCAGTATACGGCTATCCTCGTTTTAGGTTTTGTTTTGTGTTGTTTTGGGCTTTGTGTCGTTTTTAGTGTGAAGACGTCGTCGCTCGTCCTTTCTGTCGTTGTCGTCGATTTTAGTGGCAAGATACGAATAGCAATTCATTCGAATTTAAATGAGTTTTTTGAAGGTAGTGATCCGTTTTCTTCTTCTTCTTCTTTTTCTTTCTCCTTGGCTTAGTCAGAAGCGTTAAGGGATAACATAAAATTACACGCGCACTATGCTAAAATTCAAATCCAAAAGACACATTTTATGGGTTTTTATATCCTGGGCAGTTCCTTCTATTCTCGTAGGTAGATATGCATATCGAAGCATTAGCATTAGAAAATAGGGTGTATTTTCCCCCCCTTCTTCCTTCGCCCTCCTTCCTTTTACTTACCTACGTAAAGTCCTTATTTTGTATTTGTTTGAGTAGCTAAGGTAGGTAGGTAGAAAGGTATTTTTGTTGTCTGGTAGCTTGAGGCGTTCATTTCAAAACATTGGGATATACAATTTACGATTTATGGGCAAGTTTTTATGGTGTTTGCATTTAGGATAAGAAAATTCACTAAGGTATAAGTAAATAGGTTTAAGTTTTTGAGGGATTTGAGTTGTGTTCGTTGTTCGTTTCGGCATGAAACTTTTTTATCAGGATAAAAACGCAAAATAACTTTAATATACGAAAGAAAGACTGATTGGATCTTTTTGGAATGGCCTTTTTTTTCGCCTTAGAACGGAAACCAAAAAAAGAACTAAAATGGTAATTCCCTGCATATCAACACCCTTAGTTTTAGATTCTAGATGAAAAAGTATACAAGAGAACTTGATTTGTATTTTGTAACTTATTCCCTTTTGAGAAATGTTAGCGTTAAATGAATCAACTTTTAATTGCCTAAATATGCAATTGGAAGGCTATACAAAAAAATAAAAACAGATTTCTACTCGAATACCTTTTTATATCGGTTTTTTGAGATTGTTAAGCACGAATTAGGGAGGGGGTATCGAAACAATAAAAAAAGGGGATTTTGTACATTATAATTTTTTTTCAGTATCCGCTTCTTTGAGGGTTCATAGGTCTTACTTTGTATCGGAGCTTTAAGATAAGAAGTTTCACAATTTATCATCGAAATAAGAAGATACAAATGGTCTTTAAAAGTCAATATTTATCAATCATTTTAAAAATGGTTCTATGGCGTATGAGTGATTTGTTTTTAGCGAAAATTGCTTATTTTGATTAAGAACCAAATGTCAAGTAATACACAGGTTGAACTCTTGAATCATTGACATTTACTTTCAAAATGGTTCTGTGGCGTATGAGTGCTTTGTTTTTCTTATTAGAAGTTTTGACTACAAACCAAAAATCAAATGATAAATCTACTAAACAATTCAATAATTATCCTTCATTTTAAAGACGGTTGCATGGCGTATGAGTAATATTTTTTTCGCATGCAAAAATTGAAAATTTGATTACAAAGAGAAACAAAAATGATAACTTCAGTCAAAATACATAAATCAAATGATAAACCAGCTGGAAAATTCAATAGTTGACTTTAACTTTTAAAATGGTTCTGTGGCGTATGAGTAATATTTTTGCTCTTATTGAAAATTTTGACTTAAAACCAAAAACCAAATGACAAACCGACTGAAAATGTATTAATTTATCTTTCACTTTAAAAAATGTACGCTATGGCGTATGAGTGATATTTTTTTCTTCTACAGAAATTGATTGAAGACCAGACAGAAAATGATAAATCGACCGAAAAATTAAACAAAAAAACGCCACTTTAAAAATTGTTGTATATCGTATGAGTGATATTTGTGTTCTTTATTGATAAACCTCCTGAAAAAGTCAATAATTATCATATTATGAATAGGTGTATGGCGTATGAGTGATATTTTTTTTTGAAATTGTTGTTCTCAAAATGTTTGGAGAGTTTGTTTTTTCCAAAAGTCTTTTAGGTGACAAACCACATTAAAAAGCTGCTTTTTGTGCCTTTTTTTGAGATGTACATTAAATAAATGTCTGTGATACATGTTTTTTCCAACTTCAAACGATTTTTTACTTCACATATGTAGTTAGCGCTTTTTCACGTACCTTTTTCATGCTAAAGACGCAGTTTAAACATAATGGAAGGAAATGAGGTCTTCAAATGAGGTGTCAGTAATAATTATTAATTTGAAATTCCGGAATATTCCAACTCAGGAGAAAGACAGAGTATGGTAAACCATATTCGTGAAGTACGGCAAAAGAACTTATCTCTCTACTTAATTCTGATTAACTCTAAATTAAATCGAAATTGAATGACATTACAAATAGCTTCAATCAAAGTATCTATCTATTTTTTTAGATTATTTTTGCAATTTAAATGCAACTAGAAGCAAAATAATTATTTAACTTCAAAGCAGACACCGACAAATCATTGATTTCTCGACCACACTCTGATCACTAATTTAACCACTTGCCAGCATAAATCCTTCCTTCACACTTGGGGCACTAAATTGCACTTAATTAATCTGCTCAACAGACTGCGGGTTTTAGTTTACATCAATTCCATATATGTATGTAGCGTCGTCGTCGTCGTTGGTCGGCGGCTCAGCACAGAGCCAGCAGCGGTGGCATCGCGAATATCCCATTCTTGATATGTATGTACATATGGCAATAAAACCACAGAAATACTACCACCAAATAAATTGCGCTCTCTCACTTTCCTCGAGCGTGCCATATTATATGAATCGTTACAATTAACGCCTTCGAAAGCAATGAATCTCCTATTCGAACCGCCGCGCCGCCGCCTCTCGTTCTGCCGTTGCCTCTCGTTCTGCCGTTGCCTCTGGTTCAACTGTTACTGCTTCTGTTGCCGCTACTGCTGATGCACACAATCATCATCATCACCATCATTATCATTCTCACATCACTCTCTTTGGACTCATTAAATGTTTTCCGTTGAAAGGAATAAAAATGCTCGAAAAACCGCACACAAAAACGATGCAAGTTGTGTAAAAATAAAAGGATATAGGGCTTAACGCTGCCGCTGCGCCGCCGTCTCCTTACTCCTTTCAGAGTGAACGACGCCGACGACGACGACGGGCTCTTTATAACAAAGGCATACGAGTTTCTGGCTAAGAATAATTATTTGCCGGCAGTGTTTAAGTATATATTCGTATTCTGCTGCTCCTGTGCTCGTTCGTCAATGCCGCCGAACGACCCACCCAACCGCCCCCCGAACTCTATAAATAACACAATTTATGGGGAGAGAGTAATTACGATAATAATTCCCTCCGTCGTCGTCGTCCTGTGGTAACATATCCTGTTTTAAGCAACAACAATGAAATTATAGGAAAATGTTTTGCATTTACTTTATCGCCTCCCAACCAATCAACCCCATCTACCGCCCCTTGTCCAAACACAAACTAATCATAGACTTACCAGACCAAACCAGACCACACACTAATTTTATTCTCAACAGGATATTTGTAGGTTTATATCCTTAGAAACCGATTTCAGGTTTCGTGAATGTTCGTCAATCAATTCGTTTTGCCACAAGCAGCGAAATCATGCACAAAGTCCTCACACAAAAGAGTTAATGAAAATATAAGAATATAAAAGCGGTCCCAAGGATCAACGCCGCCGCCGCCGCTGCCGCCATCATCGTCATCATCATAGACTAGCGAAACAATAACAAAAACAACAACAGCAGGCGCATGAAAATCATTATCCTTGGAGTATTAAATATGCAAACCCAAGAAAATAACTAAAGCACGCCAACATCGAATACACACACACAAGAGATGGAACAATACAAAATGAGCTCGGGGAAATAGTATAGTTCCACCGACGACGATTCTCTTAGGAATACACCAAATGGGATACTTGGGGGGAATATCAATGTATAGTAGCCGTCTTTCGTCCTTTTTTTTTCCTCCAGGAGAGATTTTGCTTCTACTTTCTACTTTCTTTTTATTTTATTTTTGTAAATGCATTGTTGGCAAGAGTCCCTAATCGATGTGCTTTGCAGTTTGAATTGAATTCTAGTGTTTTGGCCTGAAGGCGCCAAACACAACCCAACTCTTAAGTAACTGCGTTTGCACAAGGAACTCTCTTTAAACAAGGACTAACATAAGATCACATAGAAAATGAAAAAAAAAAAAAACGAGTTAAAGAAGAAAGAACAAAAACCGCAGATAATGCCAATAGCATAACATAGAATATAAGTAAAGTAGTTATGTATAAGACAGCAGCCCACGAAATAGGAAAATACAGAATAAAAAAAAACAAAGAATTGAAAAGCAAATCCTTTTGTCTTTTAGCTCATTTCACTTCTCATTTGCGTAGTGTGCTTATATATCTACTCCTACTCCTACTCCTACTTTCTCATCCTTAAGGCAAATACACAAAACCCCAACCCAATCATCGGAAAAATCAGTAGAAAGGATATTTTTTTCTGCTTTTGAAACTTAACTTTCGAACAATGGCGCATAACCAAACCATACTACAAATACTTAGAATACCATTTTCGAAGCACAGCAGCAGAATCACAAGATCTTAAGATTTCCCCCCAGAGGAATTAATCGACTACGTCTTAGTCGTTGTCTCTTATTATCCTTTTTTTTCCACTAAAGCACAAAACTAATAAAAAAAAACTAAACTAAAAAAAAAGAAATTATTCGAATGAATATAAATTTTATCAGCTAGAGAATGTGGAAATTCTAGATTATATGGAAATATCTTCAGGAGGTTCATTTTCTTTTGCTTTTCTTAAGAAAAACTTCAAGATTTACAGAGGCACCATTAGGCTTTAAATCAAGCAAGGATTTGTGTTTCTGATACAAGGATACCTACGAAAGGGTTGTGTTTTTTGTTTTTATAGCTCTAATGTGCTACCAACATATCCCTTAATACCTCACCGTAGTGATATAAATTATGAGAAGGAAAATAATCAAAATTAATTCAATTTATTAAAAATAAAATAAAACCTCCCAAAAAGAGAAAACAAAAACTAAAAAGAAAAGGAAATTTCGCCAATTTATTTATTTTACCTATACCGAATAAAATTTATCACAAGGGTTTCATCTAGGACTTTTCTATAGGTAATACCTTCTCACATAGCTATAAAGGTGTAGGTACTAAAGATAGAAAGATACTGAGAGATCATAGGGATCATCAATCAGACTTTTATGAGCCGAAAAAAAAGAGTAGAATTTGTGTGTCTGCAGAAGTAGCAGCAGGAGCAGCAGCAGGACCATCATCATAGCAAAAGGATAAACTGAATGGTCTATAAATGCTATAATGTTAAAATTTTAATAGCCAAGGGAAAAGGTGAGCGAAAAAATAAAGAAACACGAAAGAAATTTTGCATAGTTCGAAGATAACAATTTTACCTTTTTAGAGTGAGGCGATACTACCAACGAACGTCCAACGATGATGATGAGGGGTTGAGAAAAAGATACGAACATTGCTATGAAAAGTTTAATGCAAATTGGAGTGCCTCGGGGTAACCCTTAGGGACCTATATTTGTTTTCTTCTTTCTTCTTTTTTTTTGATGTTTTTCAAACTTCTTTTGTTTTGTTTTTTAAATAATAGTACGAAGAGTTTTGTTGATGATGAATAAAAATGATAGAGTTGAAAATTTATTTTTTCATAGTTTAATGATGGTGAAGGCATTGAACTTTTATGGTTTTTATGGTCAATAATAATGATAATAATAATAATTTTTGTTGAACATCATAAACCTTTTTGTGTGAGTCAAAGTTTTGTTTGAAGTCTCAATTGGGGTATGTTTACGATTATATGGTCGTTCAACTGAGTGGTTGAGGTGTTTTTTAAGAGCTTTAAATTAAAAGAGATGTGAAAATGGTTTGAAATGGTGGTTTTTGTAGGTACTTAATTTGAAGGACAATATCTAACTTTAAAATTGTGTTTTATTGCTTGGCTTTCATTGGGTGATTCCTATCTTTAATTTTAAATAAAACCGATGGTGCCCTTCTTCTGATTAGTTGTCTCGGAAACGTCTAGTTTTCTGAGACTCCGAAAGCGTGAATCAAACTGAATTTGACCGAGAGCATGAGTTTTAATGGTTTTCAAAACTGCTGTTTCCTGTGGCTTTCTTTAATAAGCCTGAACCTTAAAAATGTCCCTTAAGAAAATTCCAAATCGTGTGATATTGGGAGACGGGGAATTTTCATTGTAGTGTGACCCGTGTGACTCGTAGCGTCATCCTGTTAAAAAAAAACTAGAAGTCATTGGTGTCCAAATCATTCAATTTGGGCCAAAAGCACTTGGTATAGTTATTGTATTAAAGTGGTTTTCGTTGATACTGTTTGGATTGTTTTCATAGAAATATAGACCGATAACGCTAGCAGGCCAACATCCATAACTAACAGCGACTTTTAATCTCATGCCTGTTGTTAGGGTCCTAAATTCGACAATTTCGTTTGTTTACATATTCACATAAAGTGTTGTTCAATAAGAGGTTTCATTTTGAAAAGAGCCCTATTTGGACGATTGTTGCTTTTAAAACTATAATTTCTTGACACTTGATAAGTACAAAATACTTCAATATTAAAAATGCAACAATACATTCTTCAGAACGCAATTTTTTGTTTGAATAATTTTCTTACAAAAAAGGTTTCCTGTCAGTGGTATTTATCACAATTTTGTTCATAGATATTTTGAGATTTAACACTTCAAATCTTCTTCTTTTTGCCAAGTGAAATAAAAAATATATTCCAATGTTCCACAATCGATTCAAGAACCTAAATATAGAATACATGAATTATTAAGGTCATAGAACCAAAAATGTACTAATTGGTCATCAGAAATCAGGTTAAAAGCATACCTTGATCTTCACAACGAAATAAGTAACTATTGATTTCTCTTACAAAATACTCAACTTTGCTCAATATTAAAATGAAACTCATAGATACCAAAAAGGTCAAATGGTGTAGTTCAATATTGTACTTGTAGATGCCCAAATCACAATGTCAAATTTTTCTAAGTTTCGTCCGAGTTCCTGTTATAGTTACGTGAAAACAATTGTTTCCGATTCTTCTCCAAAAAATACTGAAAAAATAAGACATATACAGTGATGGAAAAAATAATAGAAACAGGTTTCGTGTTCATTCTTTTAAACACATACAAATATATTTGTGAAGAGTAGAAAAATAAAAACTACACAGATAGATTTTTAATAATTTATTGCATAAATGCAACAATTTTTATTTAAATATAATAATGGGAAATTATGATAAAATTTGTGATAATTATGTTGTTTCATCCTGGAAAAAATAATAGAAACAAAATTAGAATGGTACTCTTTTTGTAGAGAGAAAGTAACTTACCGGTAAAAGTATTTGAAATTCTTTGAGTATTTTGCAGTGGAACCCTTATTTTTAATAACTGCATCTACTGCTTCCATCATCGAACTCAAAAATTTGGCACATGTCTCTACGGGTATGGTGTACCATTCCCTTTGCATTTTCGACCACAACTCGTCTTTCTTTTTCGGTTTTACAATCTCGTATCCTTCGCTTTAGGATACCCAATAAGTGCTCAATTGGGTTTAGTTTAAGGCATTGTGATGGCCATTCCATAACACTGATTTTGTTTCGTTGTAAGTATTTTTTAGCCAATTTGAAGGGGTGCTTGGGCTTATTATCTCGCATGAACTCCCATTTAATTGGCACCTCTTCTTCAGTTAATGGTAGCATTACTGAATTTAAGATGTGGACATAATCCACAGCGCACATCTTATCTTTGATCCGAAATATTGGACCTACAATAGATGCTGAAAAGTACCCTTAAGAGCCCCCGCAGACTGCAGACTTTTTATCGGCCGATAGTTTGGTCGGGTTGGGTTGAAAGTGCGCACACCGAGCCAACTAAACAGTTTGGTTGGTGAACAGGGCGCTGACTATCCAACAGTCGGCCGACTATTCTGGAATCAACAATTGTGATTTGGGCGACGCCATATTCAAAATACACTCACACGACGCCAAATCACAGAGCGAACTGAACTATCGGCAGACTAAACAATAGAAATTAAAATTAAAATATAGAAAGACTAACGACAAAAGACTTAATTACTATAACAAATATTGTGTATTGAAAATGATGAAGACACTTGTTTCTATAATTTTTTCCAACACTGTATATGTTGGCCAATATGAAGTTTCAAAGTTTGTAAGTAGTCTAGTTGCATTTTATAAGACTTAACAGATTTACAATCTTTTCCTTTACATCTTAAAGTATAAACGTACGTCTTACTTTTTATTTCAAATTTCCTGAAATAAAAAGTAAGACTGAAAAATATTTATTATGTTAAAGGATTGATTTGATTTTATACATGGTTTTTATTTTAACATTTTTAGGTTTGTCGCAAAACAGTAATAATTAATAAAAACCGCAAATTTCGACTATGATTTTTCTTTTGTCATTTTGAACAATAAATAGGTAGACAGGTAAAAAATTTGTATAAAGGTTTGAATTTTTAAATTAAATTAAGTGACAATAACTTTTAACGTTGTCTGTCAGGATCATTTGTTTGTTTGCTGTAATAATTTAATTTAAAACTCAGCGATTGGTTTAAACTATTTTTTAAGAAATATTAAATTTGTTTATACTTTTATCCGTAGATAATTTCGAGAAACTGGTTAAGGCTTTCACTTGAAGAATTGTCTTCTGTATTTCCGAAAACAAGGCTATACCCATACTAAGTGATATATTTTTTCAGTAACATCAAGGTTACAAATTGTACAAAAGCCTTTCACTGTCATCAAAGTAATTTGAGAGCCGGCATAGTCCCCGTTGCAATATTCGTTGTTCGTAGAATCGTGATTGAAGCTGCTCTGTTTGTGTGTTCCATCAGATGTCTTTCAATAAGTTCTGTTCAAGTTTTCATACGCAATGCTTTCCACTCAGACTTTTGTGAAAAATTAAACTCAATGTTTCCCTGAGTTCTGTCATCTTATTTTTCAAGTAAATCCGCTTTTTTATAGTGACATCAAAACATCTCTTGATAAAATACCTTTATAGTTTTTTAACTTCGTTATGTTCGGAATGGCCCCAAACTTGCGCACAGCAGTTCATCACTAAATTGGAAGCAGCTTCATATACATTAGTATAAAATACTAAGCCGAGTGCTTTATGTTTCTGTTTTTGATGAAGTTTCAAAAGGTAGCATTTATTCAATTTTTGACGTTAAAAAATATTTTTTTTTACCGAAAAATAAGTTCTTTCATTACGATTTACAACCATTTTGATTTGAATGCATTCAGTATAAACGTATATTTCTGTAAGCCATCAAAAAAAAAAAAAAAGAAATACACAAATTAAGTAGCGCAATAATCCGTAGAGAATAAAGTAATGTCAGGGATGGAGGGGACCTACAGTTTTTATGGCATTACTAGCCATTAAAAGCATACCTTCACCTTTACCATAAAATAAACATCCATTGATATCTCTTACAAAATAGTTTTTTTTTCCAATATCAAAATGAAACCTCTTATTAGAAAACTCATAGATTCCAAAGTAGACCGCATCATTGAAGATTTTTGGGTCAGTTGAATTTTATGCGGGTACATGCCAAAATTACGACGTAAAATTTTTCCAAATGTTGGTCGAAAGGCCGAGTTCTGCTGCTCTAAAATTACTGTTACGGCGGATAGTAGTGAACCAGTATACTTAAATATTTCCGGCAAAGTGCGATAGTCTTTTTAGAAGAATGAAAATGACGACCCTAAAATGGACGAAACGTTCGAATAATGTTCTGAACAGAAGACAAACAATTTTATCAATTGCACTTACTGTTGTCAAAGTAGACTGAATAAATAAACTTTACTTCGACACATTTAACTTCAATAATTTGACCGCTATCAACTCTCAAAGTTTTGAAGTCTTCATTGATATTGGCGACATTTTCAATCAATCCCGTCCTATACTATTCAAAGTGGAACACATATTTCTCTGTAAAACTAAACGGCTTCTGACGAAAAATTGATATATTCCTTAAAAATATCTGTTAAGAAAATTTAGAAGTTCTTATTTTGAAAAACCCTTCATAATTAAATGCTGTTAAAACAAAACTTGAAACTACTTAGAAATATTTCTGCTTCAATTCAGTTAAAATGGGTTTTTAAAATCACAACTTTTTTTGTTAGGAGCGAAACTTGTAACACTCTCGGAACCTTTCCGAAACAATATTTCTACTTTTTTTTTAAACCTTTTTTTCAAAAAATAAAACAATCTTTAATGCGAAATTTACGGGTTGTCCATATTCTGTAGTTCTCAAAAACTTGTCAGCAAATAAATTTTGTATTTCGATGTCTTAAAAAAAAAAAAAACATTAAATTGGACATTAAAATATGCGGACATCAAATTTTAATTACTTTCGTTTTTAATGGTCTGTTGACTTTAAATTCATTGGTATCTGAAACAAAAATCTTAAACTGTCTGTCTGTTTGATGTATGCATAATAATTGTTTTTATACAAATTATACAAAATAAAAATAAATGCAGTCTAGGTAAAAGTTGTCTGCATAGACTGTCTAGCAGTGACAGGGTTGAAGAGAAAAAAATGTGTTCTGTTTGTCAGTTTTGGTTAGTATGTGATTGAGGAACTAAAAGTCCTATTTTTTGAAATAAACAAGCGTGCTTGGAAAATAAGGTTGCCAACAAACTTTTTTAAAATAAGAATTTAATGGCTTCTCAAAACAGTTTTTTAAAATAAGGCAAGTTTGTTTAAGCCAGTAAATGAATACAAATTAAAGAATGTTTTGTAGTGTCTGTCTAAAAAACTGCTCGAAAACCACTTTATTTGAGTGTCAAGTCAGGTATTCAAATGTTATGGTTAAAATTTTACATTTTTTCATTAAAAAAAAAAACTGCGAGAAATTGCGTTTTTAGGGTGTATTGTACAGTAAAAATATAAAAATTCAGACCTAAAGTCTTTTTCATCCCTGTTAGCCTCAAGGAGCACAAAAATTCATATGATAACGATATTAAAATATTAAAATAAAATTAACAAAAACCCACTCTTGGCAACCCTTTTACTCCCAAAAACAGACACATTTTTAATTTGCGTTAATTTTGTTTTGTTTACATTTTTATACAATGTGTTCTTTTTATTTTTGCTGTACCGTGCCACCACCACCGATACCACTGACGACAATGTTTATAGCAAATTTTGTTGTCGTTGTTATATATAAAATATATTTTAAAATTAAATTTTAAAAATAGACAGTAAAACAGCAGATAGCAAAAATTCAGTCAGAGACACACGAAAAATAAAATATATTTGCAAATTTTCATATAAAAATAAAAATAGTATGGCTGCGGCGCGCAGGGGAATTCCGCCTTATTTTTGAATCTGAAATGTGTGTCGAAGTCGAAGTCGATGGTTGATGTTATTTTATTGTTTTATCTTTTTTTATTCGAATTGTTATTTCTGTGATGTGCAATTGTTCTGGCGTAAGTCGAATTTATTATTAGACATCAGAGACATTAAATTGTATATAATTTCTGAGAAAATGGTTCAACTTTTCTCGTAGCATTTGTTGTTCTTTAAAGAGGGTTTAAATAGGCTGTCATTTGAAAAATAAAATTGCTTTTAATAAATGACTCTATGTTTCTTGAAACTTTCACAAAAATTATACAGAAGTGCATAGAAATGTTCTTTTATATTGAAATAAAAATACATTTGAAATATAATTTACCATCATCGAGCATAACGCATTTTGCTGAATGTAGTGCTGCAGATAGATTACTTAGTCTGACCGCACACGTGCTACGTGCTACGCAGAAATATGCTATTTGATATCATATAATCAAGTGGATTGAATGGTATATACATAGTTAGTTTGTAAAGTGAATGTCAAATGCATAGTAATGAACAGTTCAATTTAATTGCACACACACAATCTGGTGTGGTGGCATCAATATGTATAGTTTAAGTTAAGTTTGAAGGCGCTACATACTCATTATGGGTCGACACATGTAATCTATATTAAAGTGGAGGCCATTGGTCTTAAGTTATGTATCTACATATGTGTTTAAGGACGTTAAGGACATACTATGGAATATAGAATATATATCATGTATAACCTCTACCGTCGTAGTCGTCGTCGTGGTGGCAGTTAAGTAAAGTAGACACTTGTGCATGTCAATATATACAGTCACACGTTTTGATTAATTGATGAAGATGTAATTCAACATAAGTAATTTACATCTGTTGGTTATAAAGAGGGGGGGGGTTGGTAGGGGAGAAAAGTTCGAAGGAAGGATGCATTTTGAATAAGTAGCATCTATTTTTATAAAAATCAATACAGAAAATATGAGGGTCCAGAGGATGAACAACTTAAGTCAAATTTGACTGATTCCGAGAAAAAAAGGAGGTGAGATGCGACTCACACTAAAATATTGACATTGCTTGCGATGAGGCGAATTATCATTTAAGGAACTTTGAATAAAGCTTAAACCCTTTTTTTTTTGTTATATTTGGAACGTTATACTAATTTCGTTTGCATATTTTTGAAAGAATTTAATTTTCTTCTGTAAGAAAACTCTCAATAATTTTGTTTTAATTTTACCGAAAGTAAGGGCCTCAACTATGTGGAAGATAAAATAAGTTTGAATTCAATACATTCATAAATTCTCAAGACATTCGAGTGGAAAATCGATTTTTAAGAATTTTAAGTAGTAGTATTTTCCTATAGTTAGTTAGGAAGTTATTGTAATCGGTCTGTTTTTTCGAATTAACAATTTTGACATTTTTCGACCTTTCAAAGTCCCTAGAATCAAAATAAAAAGCTCTAGCGAGAGATGTCTGCAAAGTGATATTGAAATGAAACTTATTTCTATCATATTTTGTTAACGCCCATATTCGAAGGACCAAATTTTTGCATGACCAAAAATTACGGCAAAAAATACTGCAGTAAGAATTTTTGGTCATTTGTAAAAAACATGAGGAATTCTTCCTCTTCCTCGTTTCCTACGCTTGTTGTCAATGACACTCCTTTAGTTAGCTCTATTGATAAAGCTAACTTGTTTGCATGGCAGTTCGCCAAAAATTCCACCTTACCAGATAGTGTCATGGCTCTCCCTGTTCTTGAACGCGTAAATGATTCTATGGGACCAATCGTACTGTGTCGAGAGTTCTTAAAGATCTCAACATTCATAAATCCGTTGGTCCGGATGGTATCCCCGCTATTATTCTGAAGAGGTGTTCTTCCACGCTAGTAAAACCACTGCGTAAGCTTTTCCATCTATCCTATTCTTCAGGGCTCGTTCCGAGTAGTTGGAAACTGCATTTGTTTAGTCAATCCCCAAAAAAAAGCGAATCTTCTTCCCCCGCAAATTATCGACCACTAGCACTTACGTCCCTTCTTTCTAAGGTCATGGAAACACTGATTAATTATCAGCTTAAGAAATATCTTGAAGAACGGAAGCTTCTTAATGACCGGCAATACGGCTGTCGTAGCAATAGGTCCACTGGTGATCTCATGGTTCATCTCACCGAACAGTGGAACAAACTTTTGGAGAAAGTAAGATTATTGCACTTGATATTTCAAAGGTATTTGATAGAGTTTGGCATCAAGCTCTCTTATCGAAAATGCGTGCTTTTGGTATTGATGAATCTCTTCTTCGTTGGGTTAGAAATTATCTTTCGGACCGTTCAATTCAAGTAATATTGGACGGGTTCAAAACTGATATCCACAAAATAAACGCTGGTGTGCCCCACGGCTCCGTTTTGTCTCCGACGCTCTTCCTTATTTTTATAAATGATCTCCTGTCTGCTACTTCTAATCCAATACGTTGTTTCGCTGACGAGAGCACTCTTAGCTTTTCATATTAGTTTCCAGACTCACAACCCTTCTCTTGGGATGTGGAACTGCAACGGCAAAATATGATAAGCTCATTAAATTCCAATCTACACAGCATTGTACAATGGGGAATGAAAAACCGTAAGGAATTTAATGCTTCGAAAACCCAATGCTGTCTTGTATCGTTAAAGCGTGATATACCCTCTTTGCCACTATCTATGAGTGGCACTTGCATCAAGTAAATTGAAAATCTTGACATCCTCGGAATGTGCATCAGCAACCACCTTTTGTGTAGCGATCACATACGCTATGTCGCCAAAAATGCATCAAGATGTCTAGGTTTTTTGAGAAGATGCAAGAAATTTTTCTCTCCGTCTGATCTATCTACAATCTACAAAACCTATATACGTCCGAAATTTGAATATAACTCTCATCTCTGGGCTGATGCTCCAGTAACTTATTTAAGCCTCTTGGACAGAATTCAAAGTAGAGCTTTTAAAATGATTGGTGACATTAACATCATCAACATGATTACGTCACTCAAACATCGTCGTAAAGTTTCTTGTCTTACCCTTTTTTACCGTTATTTTAACGAACTTTGCTCTAGTGAAATAGCCAGTTGCATTCCTTCCCCTAAACAATTTAACCATAATACCCGCGCTTCTAGGAATGCCCATCAGTTTACCCTTCAGCCCAACTTCGGCCGTACTATGAAGTACAGAGATTCATTTTTTAGCCGTACTACGCGAATGTGGAATGCCTTGCCACGCTCTATCTTTCTCTATTATTGCAATGTTCAGGAATTCAAAATCAATGTACACCGGCACCTCCTATCTAACCCTTCCCTCTTTTCCTAATGCTCAGCTCACACATATTCGGGGTGATAGAATGTTTTTGCAGTTGGTTTTAATATATAAATAAACTTTGTAATATAAAATTTATTTGAGGACGGTTTTTTAGTTTTTCGTTAATGAGATATTAGGTGGCACCAGTTTTTTGACTTTTCTTAAACTGCTATACCTACTGAATTTTGTTTCAAAACCCTTTCATTACATCAATGTTAATTTCTGTTGCTATTTTTGATGGTTCTTAAGATAGGACAGACAAAAAAAGGCATCCCGAATGTACAAACGTGCCTTAACACAGAGACTTATCTAAAACCATGGATTTATATTGTAGAAAGCTTGACACGTTGTCAAAATTTGCTTTAATATTCCGTTGGGAACTAGAGCCTAGTGACTTAACACTCTCAACCATTCCTGAGTGAAAGTAATGTTTTGAGAATCAAAAGATGACCAACAAAAAATTTCTCAAACATTTATTATTACTGTAGCTAAGCTAAAATTAAACAACAATATAAAAATATACAATGAAAAATCACAAGCAAGCTTTTTTATTATAAGTCAAATAAATATTTTTGTTTTCTATTTGAAGTTACTTTTGTTTGAATAGAAGAAATTTAGATTTTTTGATTTTTCTATTACAAACCCTCTAAAAATGTGATAAGTGCACTCGGGCGTATACGTGTTTTTTTGTTTTAAATGTTGTTAAAAATGTTTATCATCTTCCATTTTGCTTTTGTGCATATGGAAATTGTTTGAGTCAGAGATTTCAAATATTATGAAAATGGATTTCAAAGATTCTGAAGATGGATTTCCCATGAAATGAGGTAAATTGAATAATTAAATCCTTTTCAACAAAATGGTCTTGATTCTGGTGAAGAAAAGTGAAAGACTTTGTTTTTATATTTGGTAACGATTTTTTAAAAATAAGCTTATGACGTAATGTTTATAGTTTCACGATAATTATCATGTTCATAATGAATATTGAAACATACAAATATCAATGGCTGAAATGTTTTGACATGAATTTAATCCCTTTAGCAGAGCATCACTTTATCATCAGAGACTAACGTTTTCAATTTTTCGAATGTTGTGATTAGCCCCATATGATCTTATATCACAAACTATTATTGTTTTTATTTGTGACAATTAAATTTTGTTAAATCATCTGGAAGCGATTGTTTTCTAAACTCCTATTAAAATTTCTCATTTCCATGTCATTAATATTTCAATTTCAATTGACAATAAAAACAAAAATAAAACTATGCACATACATATCTATTCCTCCTAAAAATTTATATTATTCACATAATTTTAAACCATTCGTAAATATTTTTGCCCATAAATATTTTGACTTATTTTTATTTGTTGTATATTAAACCTTGTTTATTGAATTATAAGCTTTATAAAATTATTATTATTCCTAAATATTACCTGTTATAGAACTATTCATAGATTTAATGGACAGGACATTCTCTTTTCAAAAGCCAACACAAAACAATAACCTGTCTAAATAAATCTCATAATTGCCTCTACTTAATTACAAAAATTTATGAAACATTTTTAACACCCCCCACCTTCATTTATAAACAATGAATGACGGAGGACAAAACAACAACAAGAAAAACAAAAAAGTCAATTAATAGAAAACTCTGAATCATTTCAACTATTGCAGTTTTTTTTTTTTTTTTTTTTTTACAAAAACAATGAATTTAAATATCATACAAAATAGCAAAAAAAAAAATATGACAATTAGTTTAACTGTTTGTTAGAATCAAATTAAATTCATATCAAACATGTGTATGGTGGGTAGGTGCAGATTGGTAGGTGGGTAGTGATGGTGGATAGAGTTAAAGGGTATGAGTTGATGAGGTAAATTTGTCAAGCTCTGACAGCTTTGGTTCGGACTAATGGAATATTCAAAATGAATCACTCTATGCGTGACCGAAAATCCTAATTAACAATTCACACTTTCGATCGAATGTACTCTATATGAAGGTCTATACGAATAGTACGTGAGCGTGAAAGAGTGTATAGCGACAGTTGTATCTTTTTTTGTCGAGAATTGCACAGTGGGGCTAAAAAGTGGTTATGTTGCAATACTGATGATAAAATAGTGTCGTGTGTTTTTTTATAAGGACCTTGAGAACTTTGAAAAATAATACAAGATAGAAATAATGTGGAATTAAATTTTGTATCATTATTTGAGAGATCATTTCATGGCCTGACTCCAATGGTGGTTTAAATATTTACTTCAAATATTTCAAGAGTTGCTAGTCTGTCGGCATAAACCAATGACTAAACATAGTTCTATAATAAGTAATTGAGACACGTAAGGTCGCCCGAACGACGAGGAAGCCAATATGCAGCTCCAGTTCTGGAAATTAAGTAGTCACCAAAAATATTTTGCAATAAATTAATGGTTAAGGACGTTATATGACAAGTTTTTTTCGTCTTATTGCAACTAAATACCGTCGATGTTAAGCTTAATTATTTTTGGTAACAAACAAATCAGTCACCATAAGGCTATAGCCTTCGTGCTTTCAACTTAACGTCAGCTTCTTCATCATTTTTAAAGAATTGAGGACCAACGAGGCCACCAGGTGGTAAACCACAGGAAATAGCCAATTTAAATTGAAATAAGAGTGATTCGTTAATTAATTAAGGATTATCTGTCGTAGTTTTACTCATAAACGAAGTCATTAAACCAGAAATGAGCTTGATCACAAAAACCCCGTAAAATGGACGAAATGAACAGCGCGAACAAATTTATTTATTTTTAAGTAAATTCAAACAATTTGAAAGTGTTGTTTTGGCGCTAAATGATTCCTGATATACTGCACAACTCTAATAAACAGACATTTCAAAACAATTTGGTCTTTTAGAGTTTAGTTAAGACTTATATTTTTAGGGTTTTAAAAATACCTGCGCAATATTTTTAAAAGATTAAATTAAGTATAAGACCAATTTTTGTAATCTACTGAGTTAAAAAGATTGTAAATATTTTTACCAACGTTCAAATCAAAAAATGGCTATTCTAACTTTTAGTGATTTTCTCAATCCAGATCTGTTTGTTTTGTGTGACTTTAAGGACGTGTTTCACAAAAAGTATCGATAAAAGTTATTTTTTTTTAAATGTCTAGAACTTTGAAAGAGAATAAAACAAAGATGATTTTTTCTTAAATTGACATGAAAATTACTTTTTTCGAAAGATAATTTTGTGGCATTGTAATTTAAATGTGGGTTTTAAGATAGATACAAAAGTTGATGTAATGGTGCCTTAACATACACTTGAAAATTATCATCACTTACTGAACATAAAAGTTGAAAACGTTTTATGTGCACGTAGTGCGCGTTACGTATTTCGAACAAAATATATAGTTTGACAACTTTTCACTGGTCAGTCCTTATGTTGAAATGTCAAACCAAATTAAAAATAAATCACTTGACAGCTGACAAAATGCCTGCCACTTAAAATAGTGTTGCCAATTTAAACATTCGTTACAAATGTCAATATGGGTTAATTTTGTTTCATTCGAAATTATATTTTTAACAGAAGTTTTAAATTTCTTTGCACAGCCTCAACATCAACCTTCGTGTCACTTTTATTTGGGTTTCGGCTCATAGTGGAATTGATGGAAATGAACGGGCTGACAAGTTGGCCCGGAAAGGATCGAGCTTTCGTAGTTCACTTGCGAAAAGGGGAAAATTGCTCTTTTAGGAAGCTATGAAGGGCAAATTTTTCTCAATTTTTCTGAGAGAATCCAAGTGGAACCGCCTACCTATAACAAAAACCGTTCTATCGAACTTTTATGCCGACCTAGCCATGATATAGCCAAGGTTGCAATACACACTGCCGTAGCTGCGAGACCAACACAAAAGAGAAACTTTCTCTGTAAATGTTCAGGACTGGCCAGCTCTAATATGTTAAGCCTCGGAATGGCATTCCTTAAAGATCTTAATGAACTTTCCGAAATGGCTCTAGTGTCACTAATTTTGTCAATATTAATCCGTCATAAAATCATTTTTTTTTTAATACATAGGTCTAACGAGTTTATGGTATCAAAACGGAGCTTTCCAACCCAAATTGAGTCGTTCAGCAAGGGCTTCTTGCGACTGCCATCTCTACCTACCTACCTCCCTTTGCGCAAAATTTTAAAAGATTCACTTAGATATTAAATTATTTTTTGTTAGTTAGCAAGTTAAACGCCCTTATTGGGAGTGTCAACTTTCAATTGATACAAATTGAAATTAAGCATTTTAAACTATTGCTTTTCACAACTCACTGTAACTTTCCCAATTATTAAAATTCAATTGGTTCGTAAATATCAAATTTTGATATTTATCAAAATATCAACTATCAATTATCAAGGGATAAAAACACGATATTGATATGATATGAACTTAAAACGATTAATGTTTCTAATTATCTCTTAACATTTCACTAAAGTTCAAATCACAAAATGACTTACATAACCCTTAGTAGTTTTCTAACTTTTCTGACATTTCAATTTATTATGTCCGTTTCTCAGATTTAGATCTGTTTGTTTTGCTTTATTTTTTGAGCTATCACAATTTGGACATGTTCAGATGTTACGTTTTTATTAAAATTGTGCAAGTAAATATTTCATTATTTGGAAAAAATAAGAACATTTTTGAATAGAATTCACTTTCTTTTAGACCTGTAAGGTCGCACTGTCCTCATATTAAATTTCTCGGTGATTTAAATTGGCTAATGACATTTTTATCAGCACTAAACAATTGTATTGGAGTGAAGTGGAGTGGCATCACTGTTCTGCGCGCCCACTGAAAATGACCCCCCACGCCATCTATCTTATACCGGCATACTATGCATTACGGTACACAGGTGTATCTGCATATCTGTGCCGGTTGTCCTTTGACACCGTGTTTTTGTTATCAATTAATAATGTACACACGGGTTCCCGTTTCGCTTGAAAACAGAGAGCGAGCGAGCTTAATATCGAAAAATTAATTCACACCGGATGTACAGACATTTTTTTGTTTTTTTTGTGTCATTTTGTTTTGATTTTAATTTCTTTTGATATAAATTATGACAAACAAGGGGGCGTTCTTTCCTCTTTTCTCTCTATAAACTTTGTATTATATGAATTGTACATAGAGTTGAATTATAAATTGACTTTTTTTTTAAATATATTTTTCACTATTTTTCTACACCTCGTTGCTGATGTGTAATATGTACGTAGTATGATAATTTTTCAACAAAATGTTAAAGCGGACGGCATTATTAATCACATTTTCATAATTACCCTTGAAAGAAGAATGCATATATGAATGCAAAATTACAAAATAAAAATAAATACATCTATAAAAATGAACATTCATATACAATACACACATTGGCAGGATAAAACTCTTTATGGAATAAGCGGGCACAACCTGCTGCCAATACCGCACAACTTGTCGGTTAATTCGCGCATTCTATCCGTCTGACATTAAATAAATTGTTCCTGATTATTACATTTATTAATCCACAAACAGTGCTGTTGCATTTTAATAATATTAATTTAATATGTATTCAAAAAAGCAAAAAAAAAACCATCGTTGGAAAATATCATACATAAGAGAAATGTATTCATTTATGATAAATTATTGCCTTCGTTGTGGTCAGAGGGGTTTTTTTTTTTCGGTACAAAAAAATATTTATAATATTGTTTTTTAGCACCATGCCAAGTCAAGGCTTTTAATGCAGCTGATTATATGTTGTGAATATTTAAAATCCCTTTAAAAAAATATCATACCAATAAAAATGAGCATAGAAACATTTTGAACAAAAAGAATATTCAAAACTTAGTTCGTTATGTATAGATAAATTAATTTATGATAAAATTTTGAAATTTAATGGGATCATCCAAGCGGTTATAGAAAGTGATGGTCTCATAATGGAGCCATTTTGCGTTATCCCTCATTTGATCTTGATTCAGTTTTTAGTTATTTAAAGTTTTTTTTTTAAACATTCTTTTTTGACTATTAAATTGAGATAAAGTTTTGAATTTGAAATGACACTGCAATGATAGTTATTTTTTGATTTGAAAAATATGAATTTATTATGTTGTTTTACGATTACGATTAAAATTGTGAATACTATTTTTTTTTTTCGGTCCCATGGTGGGGTTAAAATTAAGCTTTTGATCAATTTTCTATAGCTCCGTTCCAATTACAGTATCATTTCGCTAAGGAAATGGTTTTTGCCCAGAAATGCACGCTCTAAAAAAAGTGTCAATTGCGGCTTAAAAACATAAAAGTTTTAATTTAAAATTTAAATTGTCATTACAAAATTAGCTGACTAATAAAGAGGTAGATTTATGAAGACATCAAACAAGTTATTACTTCTTTCTACATAAGAAGTATTGGGGACAATCATTACAGGGACATAAATGATATTTTGACCAAAGATGTGCCGAGTTATAAAAATGCATTTTTCTTGCATTAATTATTAAAAAAATAATATTATTTTCATTTAATTTATTAAAAATTAAATCCAAAATAATGATACTTAACATTTAAAGCATTTTATTAAAATTTAAGAATTTCTTGCATACAAAAATACAATCATTCAAATTTAAAAATTTTCTGCATTAACGAAAATTTGATTGAAAATAAATACGCATTAAAATTTTTTGCATTATAACAAAATTAAAAGAAACAAAACAAATAATAAAAACTGGTAAAAATTGAACAAAATTCGGCAACATATTTTTGAATTTCTATATTTTTAGTAATCCAAATTTTTTGTTGTTTCGTTTCATTTTACTTAATGCAAAAAGTGTCATTAAATTTTAATTTTGTGTAAATTTTGTATTATGTATATTTTTAAGTTTGAATTTATTATTTATATAAATTTTCATTGATTATTTGTTGAATGCAAGCAACTTTTATTTTTGTCAGATTTTTTTAAACAAACACATTTTTATTTTGCATTGATCTTTTTAAAAAAATAATATTTTATACGAGTATTGACAATTTTTGTATGCGAATAAATTGGATTAAAAAAATACTAAACATTTGATTTTAAACACTTGAAAAAAAAAAAGAACCAGCTGGGATGCAAAAGCTTCTCATTAAAATAAATTTAAATTAGATGGCGCAAAAGTCCGTTGAGAAATAGGGCGTAGTGACCTACAACTCTCAACCATTCCTGTGTGCCGGTAATGTTGTCAAGAATGGAGGGGACCTACAATTCAAAACCGAATCCGAACGGCTAATTTGAGAAAGTACCTTTTATGACAAGAATTACTCTTGAAGAATTTGGCAGTACCCGTGAAAAAAACTTTAGATGGCAGGGATTGAATCCAAGACCTCTGGCATGACAGTCCAACGCACTTTTTTTTTTTTAATTCATTTTTATCAATTCATTCTTAAAATATCTTAAAGCTAGACAAAAATTCATAAAACTACCTTAATTAACCATAACTTACAACTAACTTACTGGTGCCATACGGCCACTCTAAGTTAAACAATAATATTTAATTCTAATGCCTCCCGGCCCTAAGATCTATTTTACTGTAATTCCATTTTATTTATTTTTTTATTTATTAGAAAATTTAAAAACACTAATTTCAATATCTTTTTTCATTTTTACTTAAAAAATACTTAAAATAAGGTCCTTAAAATAAAACTTTAACTAACTTAAATTACCTATTCCACCTATAAACTACTTAAAACTAGAACAACTACAGCAACAAATCTAACTATCTAACATTTTTTGTTTTCCTTTTTTTTCTTTATTTCATGTTTTTTTTTTAATTTTTTTTTGTTATTTTTTTTTTAATTATAATTTTTTTTTTGTAATTATTATTTTTTTTTGCCACCATGCCTATTCTTCTTAAAACTAAACCCTAAAACTATAAAACAAGAATGTAAGCCGACCAAGGCTTAAAAACCCATCCCGACTTCCCACTATCAAGTGCCGATTGAAGCCACCAAAACTGGTTCTCCTGCTTCACCCTATCAGTTCGGTCCCGTTCGGACACAGCCCTACTGAACCGAAGGAGCTCTGCTCCTGAACGTTTCTGCAAAGCTGATCCATAATGTCATCAATTTTGTGGAAAAAGTGGAAACCAGAGGTCGAAAACGCAAATTTGAGGACGGGGACCATAGGCAAATAGTCAAAATGTTAAAGAAAGACCCCTTTAAATCAGCTGTGGAGATAAACAAAGAGCTCGAGCTCAATGTGAGCGATGAGACAGTGCGTCGCACTCTTCGCACAGCTAATTTGAAGGCATGCCACCCAAGAAGAAAGCCACTCCTCTCCAAACGTCATCTGGTTCAACGCCTTGCTTTTGCAAAAAAGTATGGTGGTTGGACACGAGAGAAGTGGCGGAACGTCTTGTTTTCAGACGAAAGCAAAATCGTTCTTTTTGGTGGCACTGGGTCTAGAAATTTTGTTTGGCGTCCACCGAACACAGAGTTCCAGCCAAAATACACCATGAAAACAGTCAAGCATGGATGCAGCAAAATAATGGCAAAAGCAAGGCGTTGAACCAGATGACGTTTGGAGAGGAGTGGCTTTCTTCTTGGGTGGCATGCCTTCAAATTAGCTGTGCGAAGAGTGCGACGCACTGTCTTATCGCTCACATTGAGCTCGAGCTCTTTGTTTATCTCCACAGCTGATTTAAAGGGGTCTTTCTTTAACATTTTGACTATTTGCCTATGGTCCCCGTCCTCAAATTTGCGTTTTCGACCTCTGGTTTCCACTTTTTCCACAAAATTGATGACATTATGGATCAGCTTTGCAGAAACGTTCAAATTTTTTTGGATTTGCCTGTACGATTGTCCGGCGCTCCTCATTTGGCGTATGATTTGGCGTAGCTCTTGAAGGCAATGTTTTCCTCGTCCCACTGTTTAATAAATTTAACAAAAAAACACGCAAAATAACAAAAAATGATATTTGCAGAAAATACTCACTGTTTGTTGGCTATTTTAGTTGAATTATACTTTATTTTATTGATTTTAACTGTTTTTTGCATTAACGCTGCTATTATTTTGTGTGTCCAAAATTTGCAATTTTTTAAACAAAGTGCCGTTATTTTATTGATATAATGCATATTGATATGATTGATGGTGATAATGAAAGCTTAGAATAAGAGCTTTCAGAAAAACCTTAAGTTAGAGAGAAAAAAGCAATAACAAAGAAGATATAATAAAAAGAAATGAGAAAAAAGTAGCGCTGCTATTATTTTGTTGACAGCTGTACATATATAATACTGACTTGACTATTCTCTGTAACATCTTTGTTTACTATTTAAGTTTTCCTATTGTTTTTAAAGTTTTGGGCAGTCCAGATCGAGCGTCGTCATTTGACACTTTTCGACTTGCAAGTGAAGCGATCTTAACAGTTTTTATACTCACCAACATGCAAAGTGATATCCTTTCATCATTTTATGTGTTTCGTGCACTTAGTTCCAATGATTTCCATAAAATTTGATGCATACTCCTTAGCGACTTTTTTCGACGATTTCAAATTGGAAAAGCACCCTCAAAACAATTTTGACCCTTATGCCTCATAAAAAGAAACAAACATGTGCAATATTGTTTAAGCTGGTGAATATATACTATCAAATGTTCAATTTTTTGAAAATACCTCGTACAAAGCCTTTTTCGTCAAATCGTGGTTAAAATATAAAAATTTGAGAAATATGTATGTTTAAAAAGTTGAAATTTTGATTTTACGTCTTCCATTAAAATTGTATTTAAATTATTTAATAAATATTCTTTAAGTGATTAAAAGAACGTGTTGCTAGATTTATAATTCTCTTTCTCTCTCTAAACTTAAATTAAGTTTAACAATCTTTACAAATCTTTGTCCCTCAAAGATAAGCACTACGAGCAAAACCAAATAAATACAAAGTAAATTTTCTTAAGTTTTATTTTAACTTCAAATATTCTACACACTCTTGCTGCCTTTTCTATTTATTCAAAAACATACTTCCCCCTAAAAACCCCATATAATATTAAAGCTTAAAATTATTTCCTGCAGTAAGTCGTCTTAAAACTTTCCACATCTCAAGGCCACCGTATAAAATTCAACTAAACATTTTCGTTTGCGTTTTTTAAGTCTTGTTGGTTTGAAGATATTTACAATCTGGTATAGTTTTAATGGCCAAAAAAAAAAACAAAAATTGTTAACGAAATTCTACTAATGTATATCTGGAGGCAACAATGAAAGTATCTTGATCCAAAACACAAACTATTTGTATATGCGGAGAAGAGGAAAGGCACAACTTGTATAACTGTTATGGAACACACAGTCAGTTCGTGTCCATCAACAAAATTTGTAACAGCTTTTGCTTTGCCTTTTCTATTGCCAGAAGCTATAGGACGTACAGCTACCAATTATAATGACTCTGATGCCATCATCATCATCAACATCATCACGACTAAAACGACCAAAAAGACTACACAACGACGAAGAAGATACTTTTTGGTCCTTTAAGATACTTTGCACATTTTGTTTGTAGTTTGTTGTTTACTTTAACATCATCGTCTCAATCCAGATTTCATTCGACAGCCTGATGACGACAACCAACGACCACGGCAAGGGGTCTCCATTTCGATATACAAAATATACACAACCTCCCCCCTCCAAAAAAAAAAAACAAAAACTAAAGTGTTTCAAAGAGAAAGGACAATGTTTGCATAAAGAAGGAAATCTAAAAGGACACACCTACGAAACGTGAATAAAATCTTTATTTTCTTAAGTTTGGCAGCGCGCAAGGATATCCATTAAATCAATTTCTCATCTCACGCAGTGAACCTTTTTTTCCCGTTTTTCTTCTGCTTTTTCGTCGCCGTACTTTCGACATCCTTGTGGATTTTTGTTTTTCTTGATGGTTTAGACAAGAGGCATATCCTATCCATGTTGATACAAATTTAATAAATTAAAGATACACCATCTTTTTCCTTAAAGTATGTTGGTATATCTACTTATTTCCTTTGCCTTAGTTTATCCAACAAATATTTGCATATACATTTTCTTTAACTTTTCCATTCTTTATATTATTCTTCTTCTTCTTTATCCCCTTAAGACCTCCCGTCCCATGCTTCTAGTTCTTCTTGGTTGCTGTTATCGCTGACCACATCCTTTTGTAGGTATATCATCTTTCTTCTTCTCCACAGACGTTTTCATTTTCTTATAACCAAGGATTGGATCATTGTTTGCAGAAGGTATATAATATAATACAAAGGATAACATTGCTGAAATAAAAAATTAAAAAAATAACATTCTGCTAGGACAACACAAATTTTGTATTTTCATTGGCGTAGCTTATACAGTAACGTTACGAACGTTACGACGACGACGTATCCTGCAGGCGGCATTCTCTATGTATAGTATACGTCGTCGGTTGGTCGTACTACAAAAATATAAAATAACTTCACAAGAAAAAGGATATGGAAATTCTCCATGACCAATACCCGAAGCTATAAAGCAATTTTACGAAGAGCACAAGGATGCATACAATGCGAATAAAAGATGCCCATCACCATAACTCCTATAAAGAAAAATATAGAAACAACAACAAACACAACAGCAACAAAAATGCACAAAAAATCATAAAAAACGCTTGTTTTGAAGCTATTTATCCTTAGGAAAATATTCATAAGGATAATGGTGACTTGGGCAGAATTTCATGGCATTGAACTAAAACAAAGAATGTAAAAAGCAAAGTTATGTGAAAGGACGAGAGTCACGACGACGAGTATGGAAATGAAAATATGGATGATGGGAAATTTGTGAAGAAGGGAGAGAGACCAACCGCAATCTCGTTGAAATTGGCAACGGTTTGTGGATCGTTCTTTTCTTCTAGCTTCCAAGCTTGCTAGCTTGAAGTGTATGCGCCGAAAAGGATATTTATGTACCTTTAGTATTTCCAAGGATATTTTCCTATATCCGATGGTTTATGTTCTATTTTCAAACAGCACATGAGATTCATATTCCTTATTTCTTTTTCTCAAAACCAAATCACCACCTTTATTTACATCCTTCCACAAACTCTCCTCCACTTTCCTTGTTGTGTTATGTTGTTTTGTGTTTTGAATAAAAGGATATTAGTTTGTTTGCTTTATGCTACCGCAGGGTCCTTTTCATATAAAAAAAAACGGACTAAAAAAGCAAAACATTGTGTTATCCAAAGTTAAATAGCGTGAGTGTGAGGTATATTTTTATTTTTTGACTTTTAGAAGCCGCCTGCGGGTGCGGACTGTTGCGGAACGAATTGGCCGCCGATATTGCTCTACATAAGATGGATGGAAAGTTTTTCCTTCTTTTTTCTCGTAGAATAACAAATTTTTAAGCGGATTATTGCCACAAGTTGACTACTTAAGAAGGATTTAGTTTCCGAGAACGATGATTTTCTTATAATCCCACTTCTGACTTCTGAAGAAAGGAATGAACATAGAATTCTTTAAAAAAGAAAAGAAAAGAGAACGAACAAAATCGCGTCGTAACTCAAAGCCAGATGAGCTTATACAAGGATATACCTGATGGCAATGTACAGGTACATGGAATTTATAAATTACACCCTCAAACCAACAATGTCCTTTCACCACGCACCGCTAAGAAGGTACAGCTACACCCCCACGTGCAATTTGATCTTAGTTACGGAACTAAATTAAGTATTGAAGGACTCTTAAGGATGTTGATGCCAGCCGCATATTAAGTTTGAACACAACAGAAAAGGCTTTTCTATATAATAATTCTCGTCCATACACAAGGATGAAAGGGATGATACGGGAGGTGTGATAGAATCTCAAAGCCACCCATCACTCTCTCAAGTGGAGTGCCAATATCTAGGTGTCCTTTTTGAAAGTGCAATTAACTGTGAGAAACATTCAATTACAGTACCTATCAAGAAAATGTACAAGTTTTTTCTTAACTTTGCTCTTAAAGTTCAGAACTTAATGAGTTATGAAAAATGAAAGGAGAGTGCAAAAAAAAAAAATTGTCCTTCCATCATCAACTTCTTATGGAGACCGCATTGCCTACGTCGTCATTGTTGAAAATAATATCCTTACGAGAGAGGAGACGAACAAGACGAAGTCTAGAATCCAACACAGATTTTCAATTATGGTAATTAGGGGCAGATAATTACTTTGAAAACTATCATTGACTCCAAGACTTGGATTTCAGGAAGTGTGTGAGAGAGAGAAACAAAAATAATTGAAGAATGAGGGATAGAAGTTGTTATAAGATACCCAGGCGGCGATAAAATGTAACGTAAACGTATAGGTACGAAAGGAAATTAACCAAAAACGTCCTATTTTCTTTTTGCTTTTATGGATCATGGCAGTGTGGTTCGAGGATGTATTTGTATGTATTATGCATACATACATACATATTATAGGAAGAAGAAAAAAAATATGTCATTAGTTAAATGAATTCACTTAAAATGAGTTCATTAGGCAGGACTTCCGGTAAGAGGATATAGTTCCTTCTTTTATCATCTTTTTGCATTTGGTTAATTTCTATTCGTTTTCATAGATATATACATACATCCATAGAAAAAAGAGGGGTTGTTAGGATTAAGAGAAACTTGTTGGATTTGAAATGTCTTTAATCTGTTGAGATTGTAAGTGCTAAGATATATAATTTGTCGCCAATTTAATCAGTATACAATCTGGGGAGCTAACGACTTAATTTATTTAATAGAAAACAAAAAAAAATAGAAAGAAAACAAGCAAAACCAAGAAAAATGTTGAAGTGCTTTTGGGGTCCTTAAAAGGACTCGGGTGGAATTTTGAAGGCATATAACAACAAATGAGATTGAAATTTTTTTATATATTTTTCAGGGAAATGGTAAAAATAACTATTTCATTAGCAATTTTGATTAATTAAAACAAATTAAGGAGAGTTGCTTTTCGGTTAGGCTTCCTTTAGGAGGTTGTAGACGGTCTAACGTTAATGTGAGAATAAAAACATTTTAGAATTCGGTTGGAATTAATATTTGAAAATTCGTGCAAACGTACATATGTATTTGTGTTTTGCTTCTTATTTTTGTATACGTCAAGATATCTATCCATGACTCAAGCAATTTGGTGGCGTCTTCATATTAATGTGACTTCTAATGAATAAAGCCATGTGCCATCGATTGGATAATGCTAAATTTTGATGGCACGGGATTTTGAATATAAGCTAAATGGAATCAATTCAAGATAGACTTTATAGGATGGGTTCAAGTCTGAAAACCACAAAATAAATGTTGGTGTGCCCCAGGGCTCCGTTTTATCTCCAACACTCTTTCTCATTTTAATTAACTGGAACTGCAACGACAAAATATGATAAGCTCATTAAATTCCGACCTAAACAGTATTGTACAATGGGGAATAAAAATGCTTCGAAAACTCAATGCTGTCTTGTATCGTTAAAGCGAGATATACCCCCCTTGCCATTATCCTTTAATGGCACTTGCATCAATGAGACTGAACATCTCGATATTCTCGGTATGTGTGTCACCAACCACCTCTTCTGGAACGATCACATACGCGATGTCGCCAAAAATGCCGCAAGATGTTTTGGTTTTCTAAGGCGATGCAAGAAGTTTTTCTTCCCCTCTGATCTGGCTGTTATCTACAAAACTTATATACGTCCAAAGCTTGAGTATAACTCCCATATCTGGGCTGGTGCTCCTGCAACTTACTTAAGCCTCTTGGACAGTATTGAACTTAGAGCTTTTAGATTGATTGGTGATAATACCATCATAGATTCATTTACGTGGCTTGAACATCGTCGTAAAGTTTCTTGTCTTACCCTCTTTTACCGTTATTTTAACGGTTTTTGCTCTAGAGAAATAGCCAGCTGCATTCCTCCCCTAAACAGTTCAACCGTAATACTCGCGCTTCTAGGAATGCTCATCAGTATACCCTCGAGCCAACTTCGGTCGTATTGTCGAGTACAGAGATTCGTTCTTTAGCCGTACTACGCGAATGTGCAATGCTTTACCACACACTGTCATTGCAATATTCAGGAATTCAAACCAATGTGCACCGACACCTCATTTCAAACCCTCTCCCCTTTTCCTAGTGCTCACACTGTGTCTTTACATAATAAGGGTAGTAATACCCCTTGAGTGCGCGCTTATTATATAAAAAAAAGTTTTGAGGACATGATGACGTGATGCCTTTCTTTGTCAGGCTGTAGAATGTCTGCATAATGCCTCCGATCGTATTGTGGGTGTTTTTCACACAGTTCTGGGCTAAATCGTATCATTTGGAGTAGGTATCGTTTCCTATCGTTATTTTGACTTGGTTTCAACAAATAATACCCACCTTGTACAATAAAGTAGAAAACCTTAAAATTGCAGCTGAAATATTTGGCTGGGCCGAACTCACCAATTAGAAACATGAGCAGACAATACCCAGTACTTTTTTCTCCTTGTGTTGCTGTAATAATTGTATGTTCTAAATGAACCGTTCAAGCAGTTGTTGACAGACGAAGACGTCCCTTATTTCAAAAAGAATGCAATCGATTGGAAATGATTTGTAAAGCATCTTCTGCATTTGCATGAATTCTCAATTAGCAATGTATGTGATTCGGCGTCTTCGAAGGTTTTATGCCTTATATCTTACAGTGACAGTCATCAACTTCAAAATCACCGCCTTTTAGACTTTATAGCGACATTATTTCATCTAAGTCACCATATCCGAAACTTTTTTGTCCGAAAATAAGGATTATTTGGCACAAATCAGACATTTTCACACTCACAAAAGTGTGTGACTCCCAAACAAAATCATTGATTTGTCAAAACGGTTCTAGGCTGGGATATTCCAAAATCAACCAGAACTTACTGCTCAAGCTCTTTATAACGCCAAACACCAACAACATCAAATTGATCTGTCTTAAAACAACGATGTAAAAAATAAATATGTACACTGGGGCGTAAACGCACTTTTTTTCTTGGTTGAATTTGAACATATATTTTTCTCTATTTTTGTTTGGTAACCTTAAATTGATTTATTTATTTATCAGTCTTCTTATCTAAAGGTAATAGCAGAACAATGGTGGAATAGAAAGGATTTTAAAAAAATCAAACTTAATTGAGCTTTTAAAACGAATTTTGCCGTGTTGAAAAGGTAAAAGAACCAATATGATGACGCCCCTGATTGTCTACACATTGACGCAAAAGTAGACCTTTGTTAACATAGCTATTGAAATGTTGTTGAATTGAAGTTTTCAGCTCTTACAAGTCCTGTGGTTTAGTTTCATATACACTTTGGACTTCAAATACCAGTTTAAAAAAGGGTCACACGGATAAATCAGGCGCGTAGAGATGGCACTGTAATTTTTTGTAAATTCTTTCCATTCGTCTGACTTGCTCTATATAAATAAGTTTTCGGGCTAGAAACACTTATAGAAAATATCAGGAACTAAAATACCGACATTTATCAACAAATAAAAACCCTTAAGCCAAATTTTTCTAATTCGACATAAATTATTGCATTCTTGTGTTTAATTGAAAAAAATTGCTCTTGACTTCATTTTCTTCTTGAGACAATAGAACAGGTTGCTTATCGCAAAAGTTAAACAGAACGAAGGTATAAGCTTTTTTCAACTGAATTATTTGTATCAAAAACACTGAACAAAAATATTTGTTCTTCTGAATATTTACCATAAAAAAGTATATTAACTCCAAAATAATTATATACAGGGTGTCCCGTAAGTAATGGATAACCCTGAAATGCCGCGTAGTAGACTTTATGACCGTCCTGAAAACTGATAAAAAAAAGTTCTATCCCAACCACAAGAAAAGTTATATGCATTTTTTTGTTCAGTGCACTATTTTTTTTTCTTACTTTACATTTTTGAATACCACGACTACAAGTGAATGAGTTCCATAATTTTTTTTTTGCAGGAATATTTTACATTACTTTTGCCAACACATAAGTAGAAGAAAATTATTATAACAGTTGGACTTCTTAGAGAAAAAATTATTTAACATTAAATTTCAATGCAAAATGTGAAAACAAATAATTTTTGAAAAAGTTAAATCATAGCTGGTATAAAAAAAATGCATGAATACCTGAGTGGCCAACTATTTTAAAAATATGCGCGTTAAATGTAGATTTCAAAATGGTATTACTTATTATTATATCTAGAGTCAATAGCAAGTTATTGGTAAAAATCTGCAATACTAGAGTAAATTTAGCAAAAACAAAAGTTTTCAAAATTAGCACAGTAAACGTGAAAATAATACCAAGCGTTGAACATAGCAGATTTTTGATTTATTGGCTGTTTTTACGATGTTGTCCTAATGATAAATCCAAGCTTTCAACTTCTTGGGCCGAATGCATTATTGATAAAAATGTCAAAAAAGTGCAAAAACGGTTACATTTTCGAACTTGTTTTGAATTTTACTTGTTCTATTGGGCTTTAACAAACCCATTAAATATTTTGTTGGTTGCTATTAGAGATACCGAAGACTTAGTGCTTGCGGAATTTGACCGAGATCCTACAGTATCAATCCGAGCAATAGCACGACGCACTGGGATCGGAAAGACGATTGCGCATAATGTGCTAAGTAAACATAAATATCATCCCTTTCACCTAACACGGGTGCAAACTCTCCAGCCGCAAGATAATGATAATGAAAATTGAAGAAGATCCGCAGTTTTTTGACAAAATTCTTTGGAGCGATGGCTCGACATTTAAAAGAGATGGCTACACTAATCTCCATAATCTCCACTTCTGGGCACTACAAAACCCAAACATCATGAGGGAAGACAGGTCCCAGTACCAATTCAAAATAAACTATTGGACTGGGATTCTCAATGGGAAAATAATTGGACCCTTTGAGTTGCCGGGGATTTTAACTGGCCAAGGTTATTTGGAATTCCTCCAAAATGATCTCCCAACCTTGCTGGAAGAAGTGCCTCAAGAACTAAAGGAATCCCATTGGCTTCAAAATGATGGTTGTCCAGCACACTATGCTGTGCCTGTGCGGGCATATTTAAATGCCAGATATCCAGGCAGATGGATAGGACGTCTGGGACCAATTTTATGGCCACCCCGTTCACCAGACCTAAATCCACTTGATTTTTTTTATTGGGGATGCATTAAGGAAATCGTATACAGCAAGCCGATCAGGTCTTTAGAGGAGCTAAGAAACCGTGTGGAGGCAGCTGCATTACAAATTTCTGAGCAAAACCTTGCACGTTCACTAAGACGTTAATTTATTCGGAGGTGCAGACCCTGTATAAGAGTGGGTGGAAAACAGTTTGAGCATTTGCATTAAATAAGAAAAAATTAAAAAATTATCTATTTTTGTTTTTGTTTTCTAACTAAGTGATCATGTGATTAAAAGCTGGCTCAAAAACTTTTTGTTTAGATAAAATAACAAATAAACTAATAACAACCAACAAAATATTTGATGGGTTTGTTAAAGCCCAATAGAACAAGTAAAATTCAAAACAAGTTCGAAAATGTAACCGTTTTTGCACTTTTTTGACATTTTTATCAATAATGCATTCGGCCCAAGAAGTTGAAAGCTTGGATTTATCATTAGGACAACATCGTAAAAACAGCCAATAAATCAAAAATCTGCTATGTTCAACGCTTGATATTATTTTCACGTTTACTGTGCTAATTTTGAAAACTTTTGTTTTTGCTAAATTTACTCTAGTATTGCAGATTTTTACCAATAACTTGCTATTGACTCTAGATATAATAATAAGTAATACCATTTTGAAATCTGCATTTAACGCGCATATTTTTAAAATAGTTGGCCACTCAGGTATTCATGCATTTTTTTTATACCAGCTATGATTTAACTTTTTCAAAAATTATTTGTTTTCACATTTTGCATTGAAATTTAATGTTAAATAATTTTTTCTCTAAGAAGTCCAACTGTTATAATAATTTTCTTCTACTTATGTGTTGGCAAAAGTAATGTAAAATATTCCTGCAAAAAAAAAATTATGGAACTCATTCACTTGTAGTCGTGGTATTCAAAAATGTAAAGTAAGAAAAAAAATAGTGCACTGAACAAAAAAATGCATATAACTTTTCTTGTGGTTGGGATAGAACTTTTTTTTATCAGTTTTCAGGACGGTCATAAAGTCTACTACGCGGCATTTCAGGGTTATCCATTACTTACGGGACACCCTGTATATATAAGACTTAAAATAAAGTTTTTGACATCTGGTGTACTTTTTAGAAAAATCAAAGTTATTTTAGATAAATTTAAATTTGTATGAAAAAAACGGACTGTTGGATTTTTATAAAAAAATTACTGAATATCGAAAACAATATTTTCTGTGAAATAAAATAGTTTGAACCCAATATTTTTAATTTTTGAAAAGCTATTTGAGTCGAAAGTAAATTTTTACCAAGCTTTAGTATTTTTTGTTATTTACGTTTTTATTTTTTGTAAAAAAACGGTCAATTCGATTTTTCTCAAAATTTTATCGAATGTTGAAAACAATATTTCTTATGAGATAAAATTAGTTTGAAGCCATAATCTCAAATTTTTGAAAAGATATTTCAGTCGAAAATCAATTTTTACCAACTTTTGTAAATTTTTTTTTCGGTTTTTAATTTTTTGTAAAAAAAAAACTATCAATTGGATTTTTTTTAAAATTGTACTGAGTGTTGACAACAATATTTTTTGAAAGATAAAAGGAGCCTAAAGCCCATATTTCAAAGTTTTGAAAGGATATTTCAGTCCAAAATCAGTTTTTACCAACTTTTATTAATTTTTTGTTTAGGTTTTTATTTTTTGTAAAAAAAACTGCTAGTTCGGTTTTTGTCAACATTTTACAGAATTATGAAAACAATATTTCTTATAAGATAAAATAAGTTTGAAGCCTTAATCTCAAGTTTTTGAAAAGATATATGTGGCGGTATAAACAACTACATCTTTCACATTAAATAATTTAGCTTATTACAGCACCTTTTAATATTTACTTTGCTTCTTATAATCAAGATCATATCGTAATTTGTTTTTATTGTTATTTGTTAACTTTGAGTATTGCTTTTTTTAGGTTTTTATTTTTTATAAAAAAAACTGTCAATTAAATTTTTCTCAAAATTTTATCAGATTCCAAAAACATTATTCTTCGTTGCACAAAATTGTTTTGGAGATGAAATCATATTTTATTCGTAAAATTTTCGAGGTGACACATTTTTTTCAGTTTTTTTGATTTATAAAAAAAACCGTTAATTGGATTTTTTTCCAAAAATATACTTGTTTTGTAACACGTTACAATACATAATATAAAATTTAATTCAAGCCTCTATTGTCATTGGGTCATGAGATATTTAGGGTTAACCAAAATTTGCACCTTTTGTTTAAACTGATATGGTACAAAAACCACCCACGCAATTTTCTTGAGAGCCCTTTCTGCATCTTTCTGCCTTATTATCTGTATAACAAAATTTATTTGAAGTCGATATCTCTTCTGGTTCTTGAGCTATGGACGACGAAAAAAACGTCGCTAACGTATGGACGTACGAACGTACGTACACACGCACGCACGCACAGACATCTTTCTAAAAATCTTTTATATCAACTCTAGGGACCTTGAAACGTCGAGAAATGTCAAAATTTTCAATTCGACAAATCGGACCCATTACAATAACTTCCTATGGGAAATAAAAAAATTGAGTGTTATATGGGGCGCATTTTTTTTCATTTTTATATTTATTTGCTTATATTTTCCTTTGAATAAGTTGCTTTGGTTTATTTATCATACAAACGCAGATTGGATCTTAGCATTCTCTAAACTCAAAATATCGATCGACGAAAAACACGTTTTAAGAACCACTTTTCTTGTGAATAATATTCTCTGGGTTTTTAGATCAATTCGACAAAAATGTGAAATGAATTATAAACTGGGGTTTAAAAGAAAACAGAACATGTTTCTTATGACAAAAGTTTAAATGGAAACTTTAAGCTTTGTTGGACATTTTTGGTATTTTTCGGAAGCAATACAAATTTTACAACATCCCACAACCATTTCATTTTTCAAAAACTCATTTTTGTTTTTAATAAATTATCAATGCGTACTTCAAGAAATCTTTAAACGTAATCCTCCTCCTAATTCTCTTGAATAAATTAATCACCATCTAACAAGTTCCCTAAAAATTCTTATTTATCTCAAATTAATATGCATCCCAAAAAAAACTTGTTAAAACCTTGAACGAAAAAACTTTGAAAATCCCTATTTTGAATTAAGAAATTATTCAAAAAGTTTTATTTTATTCTATTTTTTTTTGTTGGTCCTCTCTATTTCAAAAAAAAAAAAAAAAACATCTTGTGATTTCCAAACCACAAAAAAGTATCTATAAACTTATTGATGAAAGTGTCAACTTCAATTTAAAGCTAAACCCTCGCTCTTCTTTCAATATTAATAACCAAAGCCAATGAACTATGAAACAAAAGTAATTACGTAGGTATCAAGAAGGCAAAACCAATGAAAAACTTTCGCTTTACGATTGAATCGAAGGCGACAGGCTTGCTTTTCCGTTCTGCTAATTATCGTGTTGAAGATACTACATATAAACGAAGACTACACTTAAAGTAGGTAACCGGAAGTATTTCCATATTTTCCTGACTTCCTTATATTCGTAATTAAAAGCGAGAAAACTTTTGCCATAATCTCTGGTGCAAATCGAATAATTAAGAAATATACGAGTATAAGCCTCATTTCCATCCTTTTCCTTTCGACACACTACTGGCCGACCGAGTGATCATCCGTCCAAGCGGCACACCCTAAATGAGTTCATATTACATATAGTATGTTTATTATCTCTCAGGACAATCGCACTGCAGATAGCAGAACATATCTGGAACTTGTATCTTTAAATTTTTATTGCGCATAAGAGCTACGTAGGTACATATTCCCCACCTCCTTCACCCCTCATCCTGGAGCGAAACTAATTTTCAGAAAATTTTAATTTAAATTTTTATCACACGAACTCCGATTATTATTGTGGCCAAATTGCTGCATAGTGTTGTAGCTTGTATCTTATAGCCCTTCCGTTCGTCCGGTCGTCCGTCCGTCCGTCCTTCAGCTTCAGTATTAAGGGTGGCCTTGGTCAGATATATAAATTCAGCACTTACGTTTTCGCTCGCACACAACAAATGTTTATTTGTTCTTTGATCCAGGGAATGGGCAAACACACATCCTATTTGGATACGAATAGAAAAGCGGGAAATTATAGTTCCAAATGCTCCTTCTGTGGTGTGGAAGGATAAATATGTTAAGGGAGGTGTTTGCTTTTCAAGATTCCAAGTAGCAGAGATCCAGCAAACCGGAACGTGGTTGACGGGAGACGGTGGGAAGCGGTGACTAAGAAGGATTAAGAAACTAAAAAGCTTTTGAAGACCGGTTTTTTGGGAGGGACCATTATAAAATAGATATGTTGTAGCTTTAAGAAGATATAAGGACGTTGTCGTAGTCGTCATCGTCTCATCCTCGCTTACGAGACGACTTAGAAAAATAGGAAAGGATTTGTTCTCTATGTTCCTATTCTAGCAAATGGATAGATACAGATACAAGATACTTTCTCGTAGATATGGGGAATGGAAATTAGAAAGGAAAGATAGACTGCGGATTTCTTTATGACAAAATGAGGAAACAAACTATATCCACTCAGGTTTGTTTTATTTCTTCTCTTTTTTGACAAACAAATTTCTCGTAAATCTCACAAAAAGAAAATGGGATTCTTATGTTTTTCTCTGTGTTTTCTTGCAAAGATGATGATGATTTAAGGATACATCCGTTTTTCTTTCTTTTTTTTTGTATGTATATATCCTTTTTGCCGCTTTTTGAGATGCAAAGAGATAAGCATATGAAAGCGGATGGCAGTGATTTGAATTGCAGACATAATGTATGCGCATATATGTTTTGATTCCATCCCAAGACCGAGGACCGTTGCGAAGATGGACGGCAGCGGGAAGTGAAGAACGGCATCAGAAAACGGGACGTCGCTCGTCGTTGTATAAAGTAGGATTGGAATAAACCTAAATTCATTCTTAAGATGTGTCTTTCTTTCTGACGGTGAAGGACGACGACGAAGACGACGACGACAGCGAGAAGAATGTCGACAAAAGACGATTGGCACAATATATCCTTCATATGTATATGCATGTGTAGTGTCTTCCCTTTAGATGTTCATATAAATACATATGTATATGTATAGGTACCCATCTTCCATATGCATAAGATTTAGAATGAGAAAAGAAAATATTGAAGAAGAAAAATATAAAGAAAAAATAAAGGTTGAGAAAATCATCTAGAAGACAAGTGATTTTCTGTTCCGAGACTTTGTCCTGTGTTTTTTTTTTCTTCATATATCAATCCCGGTCGAAAAAGAAGCCTTTAAGGCGGTAATATGGAACGGAGATATGTATTTTTATACTATTTCCCTTGAGCTTTTCAGTCTTTGAATCTGGTGTATAGCTTTGTGTAGGTTGACTTGGTTTGGGTTATTTTTTTTTTTTTATCCTTCATGGTGCCTTTTCTTAAGAAAAAGAAATTCCAATGCATGTATGGTATGTGTGTATGTACATACGTATACGTATGTTAGAAAGTCAGTTTGAAGATATTCATCTTCTTAAGTTTTCAATCAAAACGGCTTTTGTGTAGGCGACAACATGAAATTGTTATAGAGCGTATAGAGGGAAAGGTTCACGGTTTCTTCTCTTCTCTTTTTTTTTCAAGTTAAAACTTTCCCCCTAAAGTATCTTTGATATCATATCAATGTCAGACTTGAGAGTCATTGTAAATTAGAAGTTCTTTCAGAAGAAAATGAAATAAAAATGAGGTAAGGAAAGTAATTTTGCACGGTTCTGTCACTTTTTAAAGAATACATTCAAAATTACAAGTTACCAGTCGCAGTTGATATGATAAAAAGTTTAATTTCAAAACTTAAAGAACTTAAGAATATAAACCTTACATTGCAAAGAACATTGTACTGGAAAATGTCCTAAAAGATTTGATAGCTATGGTTAAAATCCATGTATAGTTACTGTAACAGCTTGTATTAAGAATAAATGTACTCAGTACATATTTCGTTTACAATGTTTGTATTCCGCACATCGCAGTATTCAATTAATTACATTGTTTGTATTCCGCACATTGCAGTATTCAATAAATATAATTTTCCCTTAAAATGATACCTTTGAAGGGTTAAGTTCACATTTTATAGTCATATGCATTGGTATGTAATGTGTACATATTTTCTGTAACTATAACTATCAAGCATTTAATTCTTCTTTTAGTTTAAAATCAATAAAAAGCAAGGTATACTTTCCGAGAACTTAAGTATTTCTTAAAGTCAGGCATTAACGGAGTACATATTTCTAAAAAAATGTTTGCAACTTAGTGCATGCCTTTCAGTACTGAATAGACTTAATTTTCCTTTAGGCCCAGGTAACATTTAATAGTAATATTTATTTCTATGTATTTCTATGCCTGTGCCATCTAAAGTTTTTTTTACGGGTACTGCCTCTTGCGAGGAATTGACAAATTCTCCAAGAGTAATTCTTGTCATGAAAAGTGCTTTCTCAAATTAGCCGTTCGAATTCGGCTTTAAACTGTAAGTTCCCTCCATCCCTGACAATAGTACTCGCACACATGAATAGTTGAGAGTTGTAAGTCACAAGACCCTAGTTCTCAACGGACTGTTGAGCCACCTAATTTATTTATTTTTAGACATAATTTTCCTTTAGGCTCAGGTAACATTTAATTGTCATATTTATTTCTATGTACTGATTACATATTTTTTTTTAAAATACTTAATTAATTCTTAATCATCTAGAACCTCATAAATGTTGTTTTAAAATATAATGACTTAAAAGACCTTTGAAACCTCGTTTTTTTTTTAATTTATGTATTATTAAGTCATGTAAATTTATTCCTGATTTGATAATTCTTAAAACTTTAAACGCACTTTTATCAATACCGCTTTTTTAACGTTACGAATATACCTCATTTTTCACTATAGAAGTGCGCTATTCATACAAAAATCTAATATCTCAAATATTCGACATAGTTCTGTAACAGTAATTAAAAAGTATAATTAAAGAAATTAATTGGCTCATTGTGATTAAAAAATACAGAACCTTAAAGTCCGGCCGTTTACCCTGAAAAAAGAAACGTCTGCAAATATAGTATAAAAACGCCATTTTGAAATAAATGCTTTCAAAAACTTGTTGTAAAATAAAGACAAGTTTCTGTTATCTCATGTATTTTGTATTTCTAAAAAAAAAAATCGATACAAAAGCAATTTTTTCGACTTCTAAAATGGCCTAACCCTTTGAAAAAAAAGAAATGGATTTATTTAACATTTTGTTTACAATACTTGCGTTACTTAATGTTTCTTTAAAATGTCGGATCTTGAAGGTCCGAATTAGTTTTCATAGTTATTTACGAGTTTATGTAATGAGTACATATTTTCTATAATCGGGTTTTCTACATTTTAAAAGTTCAATTGACTGCCTTGCGTTACTTAATGTTTTTTTTTAAATGTCGGATCTTGAAGGTTCGGATTAGTTTTCATAGTTATTTACGAGTTTATGTAATGAGTACATATTTTCTATAGGTAATTGGTTTTTTACATGGTAAAAGTTCCATTGACTGCCTTAAAAAATATGTGTTTCTGTTAAGTGTTATGTTAATATTGTTGTTTTTGAGCCAACAAATTCAAATTGTAACCATTACAGATCTGTTTTTCTGGACTCTCATAACAAATATTACATACAAAAAGCACTAAATTCGCATTCAAAACGAACGCACACTTAAGTCTTTAAATTTGTGATCGTTGCTAATGAAAAACACTGACCTGACATCCGCTTCTCAGCTCTCCTGTAATCAAACACCGATTTCACTTTTCACATTATGTGCATACTAGTATTCCTACCTTCCTGATTCCCATTAGTATTTAGAGAAAACTTTTTTATCAAAGTTCTTTCTAACAACATTAATGAAAAATAAAAAGTGTGTTTATCTTTTTTTTGTTGAAATATCAGCAATAGTCAACTTTTCTCCATCATGCACTTCAAATTAAATCGTAATAAGAAATGATGTACTCTCTTATTTCTATTTCATGATATCATACCTTATATAGTCAATTGCTAAAAGTGCACTTAACTGATTAACAACAACCCAGCCGGAAACTTCAATCGAACTTAATGTTATTGCTGCACCACACCGCTTTGCTTTTTACTTACTTCAGTTATAGTCCTCTGCTCTGTCCTATGTGAAAGAAGCAAAAGTCATCCTTTGCCATAGTTACACCTTCCTACCGTTCTACGATAGAAACAAATAATAAAGTTAAATAAAAAAAAGAAAAATAAACTAAATATAAACAAATAAAAACATCAAAACCCGCAAGTAAACTCGTAATCAATGCATTGAAACAAATGATATTTTTCTGTTTCTTTGCCCAAGTTTCGAATCACCAAACACCCACCTTATTCTCTCTCTCTTCGACTTCCTCGAGTTGGCAAGAAAAAAGCAAAAATGGAAAGAACTTACAGAAGTAACCTTCTCCTCGTCAAAACCATTACTATACAACTACATCTTGAACAGAAAGCCATTCCCGCCAACTGCTACTGCCTCTGCCACCATTTTCTTTTTATATCTGTAAAACAAAAAATTGGCTCTGGACTAGTTTCTTCTGCTTCTTCTTATTCTTTTTCCTTCTATATTTCTTCATGTTCCACACCACATCACATTCACATTAGTGTAAGAAAAATCGATAAGAAATGTTTAGCGTCTACCTTCTAACGCCCCAAGCCCGCCAACGCTAACGTTAACCATCAACGAACCGAACGTATGTACCTTAAGTGGACCTCCTTCTTCACTTACACCTTTTTGGATATATAGATGACAGGCAACCTGTGCCAGAGCAATGTAGTTCCTCGTTTTGGTTGTCGTGCCCCCCCTTCATCTATACAGCAGCGCCAAACCTCCATTCAACATTTCCAATTCCAATCCTGATGTCATTGTCATAAATCATACGAAAACGTTCCACCTTTGTACACCGTTTACACACATCTTGAACAAGCCAATTTCTTGTGCGCAAAGAAAGCTCGCCACTCCTTGTTACCTAACCTAACCTACCTTCATACCTACCTTCTACCTATGACTGAACACAGGAACAGTGAATTGAGTCCTGGCAAGGCATTCCTTATGTTTGTTTTTATTTTTCTTCTTATTTCAATTCTCTTGCTTTTTGTGTTTACTTCACATTAATGTGGTTGAAACAAATGACGATACAAGCCAAGCGAGTGACGCACGATGTCAATGACAATGATGACAGTGCAAGACGAAGAAAATAGTGACATTGATGACAACAACAACAATAGAGGATAGATGTTTTTTGTGTCTTCGGCAAAAGGATGTCGATGGTGGCGGTGAAGTTAAACAAGACCAAGATATCTTTTCTGACACGCTAATGTGTACGTGTTGGGTTTTTTATGTCTTCAATCGAGACTTGACTTACATATACATATATCGGAGGATTGTTTTAAGCCTTACCAGAAAAAGGAGAGGAAATTTGAGTCTTTTTACTCTTGTTGATTTACAAACTTTTTCCATGTTTCTTTCTTGACGAACTGATTACTTATTTGAGTCGATTAAAGGTGAGCAGGAGGAAGTATAAAGTACCTAATTTTAATGACATTGCGTCAATATTTTTGTATGGACCTTCAATAAATTTAGACAATCGTTCTTTTTTTCATTTCCAGGTTTAAAATACATCCTTTTTAAACTTGACAAATTTTCAAATATGCCTCCAAAGCTTGAGTATAATTCTCATCTCTGTGAAGGTCCTCCTGTAACTTTAGTAAGACTATTGGACAGAATTGAAAGAAGATTATTCAAATGGTGTCAATATTATTTTTGATTAATTTCTGTCGCCTGAACACCTTTTCTTTTCTTAATTATTTTTACCGTTGTTTTAATAGATAACGGTCCAGCGAAATAGCCAGTTATATCCCCCCCCCCCCTTCCTCAAACAATTGAACTGTAATACTCGAACCTCTAGGGTTACTGATCAGTATACCGTCCAGTCCAACTTTGGTCGAACTGTCAAATACAGATTTGAGTTCTTTAGCCGTACTACATGAATGTTGAATGCATTATCACACTCTTTCCCATATAGTTACTGCAAAATTCAGGAAATTAAAACCAATTTGTGCAGACACCTTTCCAATTGTAATGCCTTTCCATAAAAAGAGTTTTAAAGCCCCTTGAGTGCTCATAAAATGACAAAATATTGTATGAAAACAAGGTCCAATTGCAAGTTTTTAACACTTCTGTTTTTTGAATAGTGGTAGAAGTATGACAACCTATAATAATATTCGAATCGGTATGACTAATTTTAGAGGCAGTTTTTCTGGATTATAGAATTCATCTTAAGACGCCAAAATGTTTTATGAAGGGATGAATCCAGACCTTTATAGTGATAGTGTTACCATCGCGCTGACAACACTATTAAAAAAAAAAAAACTTGAGTTAATAGCAAACTTTGGACTTTAAAATTACAAACTACTTTTGTCATTTTTATCAGCGACTTTAAACATTAGTTTTAGGAGTCACAACAATATCTAACTGACAATTAGCTCAATTGTTCAACTTTCAACCTTCTTTAAACGAACTTGGATTAAATATCTTCCAATATTTTCGAAGCTATGTAAAACATAAAAATGGTATCATTCCGCTTAATTTCATCAATAAACTTTTACCATACTTGAGTGCTTTTAGAGTATCTAGAAAAGTATCGGTATTGTCCCGGTCTGGTCTCACAAAACCGAAAATTCCCCACCGAAAATTCCCCGCCGAAAATGATTTTACTAGGGTAAATGCGGGAGAGATGTCGCACTTAACCAAATTAATACTTCTGGCCATCCAGATACAAACATTTGTTTTACCTTTTGTTTGTTAAGTATTGAACCTGAGCCTATTGCAACACCCCCCTCCCCTTAAAATGTTTTGCCTGGGTCCAAAATGAGATGACTTTTTCAGGAATTTAAATGACATATAAATAAAGATCTGGGCCAACATTCAGCTCTTTCGAAGTTAATATCATACTTTCCTGGACTTATTTGTTGAACCGTTAAAAAAATATGTTATTTCAAATTCTATTGTTGTAAAGGTTGTCCAAATGTAAAATGTATAAAATAACAATGCCTAAATGACACCGCCAAGACGGCTGAGAACTCGATTTGGAGATTGAGTGAGCAAAAGACGTGTAGCATGATGCGCCATCGATCCTGCCTATTCTAGAGGTCGTTCAATTCCTTGTTTTCTGTTTTATTTAAAAAGAAAAGTTGATTAAAAAATGGTCCGTAGGCTACCAATATTTTTTTCCTAACCGCATTTTCGAAGAAAATCGGTACAATCCTATAATCTTAAGTGTTTGTGTAGAATTCTTTTTGGGATAGTGCATGCAATGTTGAGCAGGAGAGATCTATAAGTTGTAATGTAATGTAGGGCGCTGTGAGTGCCAAAGCTTTTTGAAAAAACGCACTTTTTTGGAGAAAAGTTTTGAATGTTTCCCATGATTGTTCAATCTTAAGCGGTTCATTTAGTGCTGAGGAGGTAGAATAATGAGTTTTAACTGAAAACAGTTGTCAGTATCAAAATATCCTGACTCTAAAAAAAAACTCGCTAGATTGCCCACAAAGTATGGCGACATTCTTGTTGAGAAACTCCCAAAAATAAATTCAGTTTCTGGATGACGTTTGAAACGAACAATTCAAAAATGACTTACTATTCATTTGTATTTTGATACTTTTTCTATTTTACTCCTAATGTATTCCCTATTTGTCCAATAATTTAAAATAGTATCATTAGAATTAATTTAAATATTAAAACCTTTACTAGAATAGACTAAACTAAAAGTTAAACTATTCACAAGGAAAACCATGAGATCAATACCAAGATGAGACTTACATTTTTCGAGTATAATGAGACTTCTAACTCTAGCAATGTATTGTCTTTAAAGTGTAAGTCCATCCTAGAGGCAGACATAAAAGGCTTTTTGGGTTTAAGTTTGGAATACATTTCTTGTTGATAATTGTGATGATTACCCAATAAAGTCGATTCGTAATGGTTACATATTTCATTTTCCGTTCAAAAACACCAATATCGACATTATAGACATAATACTTAACACCCCTACATTGATATAGTGAGTCTATAGTACTTTTACCACGCAGAAATACTAATTAAATAAAAAATGTACGCATTACATAATTATTCATAAAACTATTGTAATTTGAACTGCCCTTTTAAATCCCGACATTTTAAATAAAAAATATGATTATTCAATACTGTAAATAATGTGCTGACTACAAAAACGAGATATGTATTGAGTACATTACTTAGTTTAGGGACCTATAAAATAGACGTTGAGAATTTTGTTTTTGTTTCAGAATTACTACTGAATAATTGCGAATTGCAGAAACGTGATTTTGTTATACATATCAGTGTTTGCTCTAATTGATATTTTTAAAGCTACCTATTTCAAACAGCCGACTTCAGAGTGGTTTTGTGATGGCGTTTCCTTTTTATAATTATGTTAGCATTTCCTTAAAATTTTATAAAATAACAGATATAGAAGTACGTAGAACTATATTGTCCTTATAGTAAAAAATTTACTGAAAAAGTCGCCAGATAATCGATAATAAAAGAACAAAAATACAGTATTCAAATACGTGCGTTTAAAGTTTTGAGTCGTAGAAAATCATGAAAGTTTTGGAATACCTTTAATAATAAAATTGGAAAATCGAGTGTTTAAAGGTTCTTCTACCGTAATCCTTTTTAAAAACATTTTTTGAAGCTCTAATGGACTATTTACAAGTTATTACCTATTCAAAAAGTTACAAATTAATGATTTTTCGATTAAATAAATGTTTGTGTCTGTTTTGTTTTCTAAACCTCATATTTCGACAGAAAGTCTTCTTTTCTACAAAAAAATCTCTTGAATTAAGTTCTCAAATTCATCTTAGTTTTCGAATTATACCAAAATCAATGAAATGAAAAGCAATGTTACCACTCTGTCAAAAATCTCATTGCGTGTTCTTGTATCACGCCTACATAAATATTCCATAAGAAAAAAAACCCCTTCAACCTCAACTAGAATCATAATCCATAAATCAATTATGTAACGTGACATTTAAACTTAGAGCCTCAAAATATGTTTCAAATATAAAAGGAGTCAAATTTGTGTATGAAATTGCAATTAACATTCTAATTAAATGCTTTTTCATAATTTTAATTACATTTTTAACAAGTCTTAAATTTCTATCCCACTTAACAAAATTAAAAGAAACAAAAGCCAAACATTGGTAATTTAAATTACGAGTTATTTTACACTCAAGTGCCATTCAATTCAACTAAAAAAAGAGTTACCAGGTACAAAAAAAAAAGAAAAAACACCAAAACCCACAATATATTTTTGTATCTTTTTTCTGTTTTAGTGTAACGTTTACAAACCATTTAAAGTGGAATTTAATAACAAAACTCACTGAAAAATTTAGTTCATTTTTGTTTCTAGTATTTCGATGTAGGCATGGTGGAAGGTAATAGGTAGTTATTTGTGGCATTAGCAATGCAGTTAATTGCGTGACGTTTAAAAACAAAACATAAAACACTTTAGGTTCATGTTTTTCCTGAATTTCAGGACTAAAACCTGTGTTTTTTTTTTATTGTGTGTTGCCTTTTTTATTTTATTTTGTATCACGTGTTTAATTAAGTCAAAATTCCAAATGGAATGTCACACGCTATAGCGATTTAATTTGTTGTACAAATGTTGTTTATAGTTTTGTTTAGTTTGTTGCTTGTTTAAAATAAATAAATTTTCTTTTTTTTTGTTTTTGTTTACTTTTGTATCCTTCGTTGGTATTTTATTTGATGGTATAGGGTACCATATCAACATATCAATAGAAAAGGGTGGTATCCAAATTCAAATTCAAAACACTAAATCCAAAAACCCAACAATACAAAAACACTATGTAATGATTTATTTGGCAATTAAAATAATAATAAATCATTCCATAAAGTGTTTTATGTGTGTTTTCGAAGTATATTATTTGTATAGTATAGTTTTAGTCCTTGTTTTGAGAATTTAGGTTAATGCATATGATGGTATCTATAAAGGTTGTGTGGGGGTGGATGTAAGGTACATATGTAGGTATATAAAATATAGTTTTTCTGTAGTGCAATTGGAATCGTATCCTCCTTCTTTACTCTGTTTGATGGTAATACCCTTGTGCATTGACATTGCTTTCAAATGTTGATGAAGTCGACAAAACTTCTGACAGTTGAAGCTAAATCTAAAGCTGACTTAAAGATACAGAGAGAGAAAGAGAGAGAGATGGAAAAAAGATGAAAATGCAATTTCATCGGATTGAATGGTTCAATTCCTTGAGGAAATAGTCCGAAAATCGATTTGGGAATTAAAAAAACATTTTGACAGAGGCAAATTTTCTTAAGAAGTTTTTTTGCTTGAAGTCATCATTTTATTTGTTTTTATATCTTATTTTACTACCATCAACTTTTAGGATTTTAATAGAATACAAACATTTCTGTATAGATAGATATATTTTTTTTTAAAGAAAAATGTAACAAATGAAATCTCAAGATGAATTAAGTTGCAAACTAAGTTAAGATGATGGATGTTCAATGGATTGATTGGGTTCTTGGAACAAGGTATTCAAAGAGCTGACAACAATTTTTGGGAGTGGTTATAAATATATTTGAAGTTGGTCCACTTAGAATTGTTGGGATAATAGCTTTGATATAGAAAACTGAAGTCTCGTTGCTTAAAATAAGTAAACTACGAGAACATAGTTCTTAGCGTCTCATTTAAACTTTGTTAGTCCCAAAAGTCCCCAAAATACGACGAAACACACAATGGGGAATGCGGTCGTTTTCGCTCTGATTTTTTTAAATTGAAAATTTTGACATTTCTCGCCGCTACAGAGTTCCTAAAATCTAAATCAATAGTTTTTAAAGATGTCTGTTGACGGGATACTTTTTTTACGTCGGCATTTTCTCAAGAAACCCCAGATATATCGGCTTCAAACAAATTTTGTTTACAAATACAAATTATAGATATGCAGTTATTTTTACTAAAGTAATTAAAAAAGTGACAAATTTGGTTTACTTCACATATCACACGAACTAAAAAAACCATCGATTCCAATTAAACTTAAGAGTATTTTTTAAGACGTTTGATTTTCAAAAAGAAATAAAGCGCATTGTTAAAATAAAGCCTTGCTATCTACGTCGACAAACGACATAACCATACAAAAAATAGCGGTGTTAAATTTCAAAATCTTAGAGGCCTCAGCGTCGAGACGCTTGATAAAGCGCTCACCAAAATGTGCCTTTAATAAATTGATTGCTTCGTTGGCTGGTGCGAATCGATCCATTATTTTTGTAATACATTTGAATGATTTGCAAATGTTGTTCAGGATTAAGTTTATTCATTATAAAATGACAACCCAAACTGAGCTTAAATCAAGTGACAGCTGTCAAAAAGACCAACTTCAAAAAAGGTATTGTCAAATTGAAATTTGAAAATGTCGAAAAAAAAAAATAGTTCAATCTTCAATGTTTGCATACCTATCGGTGACAATTTGACTTATTTCAAAAGTATATTCATTTTAAAGAACACCAGTCTTGTGTCTACTTTAATTTGGATTCAAGCATTTGTTACCGCAAAAGATGCTCGAATTCCACTTTGTCACCTTCTTCGTCGTGTTTTTCTAAGATAAAAGTTTTTAGTCCAGGAACAGAAGACGTAACAATAATTGAATATAAATATTTCGCAATTTATATAACTAACAGTATACAACTTACAGCTTACCAAAAGACTTCTAAATCCATCAAAGAACTAATTATTATAATTGTAAAACTGTATATAAAATTTTGTAGTTTCTCCATTTTATTGAAATATAAACAATTATCGCCGTATCTTTTTTGATGTCATGGTCACATAGAACTTTCCTAACTATATAAATACATACATATACTTTTAGGTATACAAACCTATAAAGTCATCAGTTTTATATGTAAAATCGTCAAATGCCAAGAAACTAAACTAAATTAAGTTCTCTTTTGCCATTCTACATAAAACTTTCAAAAAACAACCAAATGCAATTAAATAGGAATTTTCTTTCAAAACCGACAAACATCTCTCTAACCTCAAAATGTGTATTTTCTAGGTATATGTATATGTAAGTATGTATGGGTATGGATCTGAAACGCCCCACATTTAGAACCGGAAAAAATAAAAATAAAACAAAAATTGAAAAAAGATACAAGAATGGCAGCACAGCAAAATAATTAAAAAATAAAAAAGACAAAAACAAAAATAAGACAAAATGGTTTAGAAAACGCAAATTAAACCTCAGACCCTTGCTATGTTTTTCAACCCTTATAAGAGTATAGACGACTACGACTACGACAACGACAACGAGAACGATGACGACTGCCAGAGTTGTGTCATTAAGAGCACTAGACATAGTCGAACACTAATTGTCTACCAAGGTTATACGAGGAAACAACTGAGAACTGACTGTTGTGCGGCGGGTGCTTCCTAGAACCAAACCAAACCTAGCCCCATTATGCCATCTGCATCAACCCCCTTCCCCATTTCCATTCCCATTTCCATAACACGATGGAAGAAGAAGTAGAAGAATCGAATTGGTGAGGTGGAAGGTTTGACTTTTGCCATCGTTTCTTTGCTCCAACAACTTGGTGACGATGACACCAATGTCATTTATTGTGTATGGAACACACAGTTCTTTTGGTAGTACTCCAGATGACATGGTGTCGAGGATTCTGTTGCTTCAGCTTGTTTTTTTGTTTCCCTTACACCACCAACTACCAACCTACTTCTAGATTTTACTCCTATTTGCTTGGAATTTGTATTTAGTTTTCTATTTTCTGATTCTGATTCTGATTCTTTTTTGTATTTTGTTCTTCACCATTTTGAAAGAGCGCATCATGCCACTGATGCCAACGAGGTATGTATATGCTCCTTCCTGCCACTGCCACTGCCACTTGAAAGCACAACACAACTAATGGCTAACATCGTTAGATATCAAATGCAAAGCTCGTTTGTTCAAGTGCCGGAGTCGTTTGTTGTATTAATTGGCAAAGGGCATCGAGTGAAAATCGATATTCAATTTTTATTTTTATACCAAGAAGAACAAAAAAGAAGAAGATGATAAAAAAAAATATGAAAATGATAGGAAAATAAATTTGAAAGTATATCTCGAATAATTTTTTCTGCATCCGGGAGTATTCTGAGAAAAACAAATTAATACGAAAAAGATCGTTAGGAGTTATTCACACCACATCAACTTCTGAAACCCATAATTTTAAAACCATCTGTTGAAATAAAGTTTTTAAATTAGACGGTGGTGTTAATAGTAATAAAATAATAAATTGTTGAAAGTTCAAAAGATTTATTTCGATGTTTGAACCATTAACAACTTTTCAAATTTTCGTAGAAATCCTTATATTCCGGAATTCTTTAATTAATTTTCAGTCAAAGAAGTGGTTCAATAATTCTGTTACATACTCTGCGTCGATTTTTATTTATAAATAGATATGACCTCAGAAATAATGCCTCAAAATTTTATGGTTGGTAGACGGTATTTGAATTTTAGTATTAAAAGATATTGCACAATTCTTCACGAGTTTCTACTACTGTAAACTTTGTATGTGTTTATCTCAATAGGCACTTTTTAAGCTCACCGGACTTATAACTCTGTTTTCAACTGATTGATTTCAAATTAAAATATACATATTTTCAAAAATAATTATAAATAAATAATTGAATGTACTAAGGATTTCTTCTTATTGGACAGTTCATTTGTTGTTAACAATCAGCTGACTAATTTTCAGTCAAATATTTCACTTTCCACTTTAGAAGAGCGCCATTTGACCAAGTGTCAATATATCGGAAAAAATCTTACGTATTTTGTAGTAGTTATCATAAATAGTCGAAAACTATAGTTAGAAATATCAGAATTTCTTTGAAAAATCGCAGTGCAGCCCCCATTTTGAAAGAAATAAAATATTATTGTAAGCAGTATGTATAGTTATAGTATATCTAAGTGTTCCTTAAAAACTAATCCGAAAAAGTCTATTTTTTTTTACTTCAAAGGTGGTATCAGACCTTAAACGAAGTAAATTAAAATGGACAATGCGGCCTTAGTAACGGAAAAAGTAGTTCAAAAAGAAATTTGTATCCCCCCGCCGCCGCCGGCCGGTATAAATATTTACAACTTTATGTTGAAAACGTTAAATAAAAGAAAATCGGTGTGACCTGTACTGATAACTGCCTAAAGCCCTTAGGCAAAAAAAGTATAGAGTCAATAAATTAAAGTTTAAGCTGTTTTCGAGGATTAAACCGTTTTCTACATTTATTTTTTTTTTTTTGAAATATTCTGTCGAATGAATTTTGATAAAAAAGAACATTTCCGCGAAACTACGCATTTTGTTTATAAAAAGTAACTCAATTTTTTTTTCTCAAAATACTCGAATCAAAAGACAATTTTTCGTATTAATATTTTTTAAACTGTCAACTTGAATTTTCTCAAAAATTTTCAAATATGTACAACTATATTTGGTACAAGTAACTCGTAAATCTGAGCTTAATATATCTTTGTTTTTCTAGATATTCGGATTGAATTTTCGGTACAGATCTTAAGTATTATTTTAAATTGAGTTTTTTAAATCTGATGTTAAAAATGCCCTTTTTTATAATATATTATTTTTAAGGTAATTTCCTTTTTTGCCCTCAACATTTTTGAACTTGTATTTGTCAGTTTTTCGATCAATGGAAAAAACCCCATGATTTGTTTGTTCTTAAATTTTTGATTTTTGACTTTTTTTTGAATATTTTTCTGCACAGCTTGATGTAATTACTTGTTGGGCAAAATTTATTTGAAGTTGATATCTCGGCTCGTTTTTGAACAGGGATGTTAAAATTAAAAAAATAATTCTTTATATTAAACAAAAATTAAACGGAAGTTCGAATTTTTGGAAGTTAAAATGAACTTTTTTGAAAATTCGGGATATGTTTTTCTAAGTGTTTTAAAACAGTAAATACTTCCTTACCTGTCGTTAAGTTTTGTTAGCAATAAATTTTCGAATTTTCATAATCATTTTCAAATGGTGGCACAGTCGTGTTGAAATCACATATCGTCCACATCCATATCTTCCAATTCGGGCCATAAAAAGTTCCTTATCATATTACGATATTGAACACCATTCACAGTAACTGACCGGTCTCATTTTGGAAAAAAAGTAGCCCGTAAACCGCACCAAGCAGTCTCTTTTTGTGGGTACATAGGTTTTTCTACAATGCTTCTTGGACATTCTACAAATTTAATGAGGTGAAAATGTGCCTCATCAAATTGATCATCACCTCTCGATATTTCTTGCCACCATTCTGACCATTGACGACGCTTAAAATGGTCAGGAGGCTTTAGTTCTTGAGTCAATTGCACCTTTTAAGCGTGTAAATGCAAGTCTTTATGCATGACATGAGCGTGAGGGCTACAATTGTTGGGCACAACAATTGTCAAACTGTCAATGTCAAATGAAATGTAGAAAAAAACACATGTCATTTAGGTGTAGTTCACATTCAACATCGGCCCTTAAAATGTAACCACCCTTTATTAACCAATTCTTTTTTCGTGCAAAAAACTAAGTTAATAATTTAAATATTTTTTTAATTTTGTGTTAATACAAACAATATATATGTATGAATTTTTTGTGATATTAACTTTAATGCAAATTTGGTTAAAAAAATTAAACTCCTAGAGTTAATATAAGTAACACTTTTCGAAGAGATTTTAGTATCCTGAATTAGAATTAGAATTTACATATGACCCTAAGATAAAACAAGACAATTTTCTTAACACAAAATAATGTGATACTCTTCTTCTAGTTTCTACAGTTTAAATCTTTTCAGTATCTTACTTACATTCCGGAAATTCTAATTAGTTCTGAGTATTCAATTGACTCTATGTGACGTTTTTAGAAAAATCTAGAAACTTACATTATCACAGTTGAAAAAAAACACGTTTTAGAGTTTATACCTAATATATTTTAAAAATTGAAAGAGAATTTTTCTTTTTGAAAACTTATTCGGTATCAGAACAAAAATTACTCTAAACCGTTTTGTTCCTTTTCTGTCACCAAATACTTTTGAATACTACATATAGATGAGTGTTTGTTTTAGGACTGTGAAGTACAGGTTGAAACTAACAAATATCGCGAATTTCTCGAAAATTTTATTAAATGCCCAAAATATGTGAATATTAAAGATAGAATAATAGATTTTAAAAAACCATACCGAATTCATAAAATAACATTGCATTAAAAAGCCTAACATGATGTCCTTTAAGAATTGCACAAGTTGATATCTCAAAAAGTCGAAAACTTGACGTGATAGAGTGATTTTAAAACTGGATTTAAATTACCATAAATGTCAACATTTTCAATTCGCCAACTTTAACAGTTATTTTCAATTTAAATAAAAGAAAATAACAAATATTTAAATAAAAAACATAGTCACCCATATTTGTTTTATCCGTCAAAGCATCGCCGGTTTCAATTCTAATTGAAAAACAACTGCAGGGTGTCCTTTTGTTTCTTTTTGTATTCAATGAATACATTTTGACTTTCTTTATTCGCCCCAAATATTCTTCCATCCGTTTATTCTCTTAAAGACTTTCTTCAATGCCACAAATTATAAGTACCAAAAATACTGAAGACATTCATCTAACTTACATCCCACAAAGTTCAACTTACATTATACCCTTCCAAACTCAAAAAGAAAGAGAAAAAACGATAAAAAAGTGAGAGAAAACAAAATAAATAAATAAATAACTATAAATATATGTATTTTTTTATTCTTTATTTTTTAAAGCAAAAGTTCAACTTCATCTGCAGCACAGCGTTGACATTAAACATTATGCAATAAGTTGACGATAAGAATATAAGATAGATATATGAATAAAACATTTGAAGCTATGGATACATTTCGTTTGCATCTTATTTTTGGTTGCAATGTTGAAGTTGATGTTGATGTGGATGCGATGCGGTGTGGTGTGTGGTGTGCCGCCTTAACCTTTTTCTTTTTTCTTCTCTAAAGTTGACTTATTCTTCAGAGGATACAAAATATATACATATGTATAGTATATACAAACAAAAATAGAAAAATGCCTCAGATTAAGGAGTGTACCACGAACTACGCTGCATGCATACTCGTTACATTGCTGCATGCATATCTTTATATCTTTGTATACATTTTGTACTTCAAAAGTATCTAGACTTGAGCAGAAAAGCAATGCCGGTAAATTTATCATATTAATGTGACAGATTGTGTTACACCATAAACTTTATATATCACAATGTTGTTGCGGTTTTTTAAAGGTACGATGACGACTTTGTATGGCATAAAAGTCAAAACTGTTTTTTTTTTTTAGATTTTAGGATGAAAAATTCTTTTAGATTTCTAATTCTTTAGGTATGTATGTATGTATATGCAACATGTATAGATACATTCAAACATAAATATACATAACAAAGAATCTTAAGAATTTATTATTATTAAAATATTATGATAGAAAAAATAGCCTTGATTTCTTTTGCACCTTCCTCCATAAAAATATACAGGGTGTCCCGTAAGTAATGGATAACCCTGAAATGCCGCATAGTAGACTTTATGACCGTCCTGAAAACTGATAAAAAAAAGTTCTATCCCAACCACAAGAAAAGTTATATGCATTTTTTTGTTCAGTGCATTATTTTTTTTCTCACTTTACATTTTTGAATACCACGACTACAAGTGAATGAGTTCCATCATTTTTTTTTTGCAGAAATATTTTACATTACTTGTGCCAACACATAAGTAGAAGAAAATTATTATAACTGTTGGACTTCTTAGAGAAAAAAATTATTTAACATTGAATTTCAATGCAAAATGTGAAAACAAATAATTTTTGAAAAAGTTAAATCATAGCTGGTATAAAAAAAATGCATGAATACCTGAGTGGCCAACTATTTTAAAAATATGCGCGTTAAATGCAGATTTCAAAATGGTATTACTTATTATTATATCTAGAGTCAATAGCAAGTTATTGGTAAAAATCTGCAATACTAGAGTAAATTTAGCAAAAACAAAAGTTTTCAAAATTAGCACATTAAACGTGAAAATAATACCAAGCGTTGAACATAGCAGATTTTTGATTTATTGGCTGTTTCTACGATGTTGTCCTAATGATAAATCCAAGCTTTCAACTTCTAGGGCCGAATGCATTATTGATAAAAATGTCAAAAAAGTGCAAAAAACGGTTACATTTTCGAGCTTGTTTTGAATTTTACCAGTTCTATTGGGCTTTAACAAACCCATCAAATATTTTGTTGGTTGCAATTAGTTTACTTGTTATTTTATCTAAACAAAAAGTTTTTGAGCCAGCTTTTAATCACATTATCACTTAGTTAGAAAACAAAAACAAAAATAGATAATTTTTTAATTTTTTTTTATTTAAAGCAAATGCTTAAACTGTTTTCCACCCACTCTTATACAGGTTCTGCACCTCCGAATAAATGAACGTCTTAGTGAACGTGCAAGGTTTTGCTCAGAAATTTGTAATGCAGCTGCCTCCACACGATTTCTTAGCTCCTCTAAAGACCTGATCGGCTTGCTGTATACGATTTCCTTAATGCATCCCCAATAAAAAAAATCAAGTGGATTTAGGTCTGGTGAACGGGGTGGCCATAAAATTGGTCCCAGGCGTCCTATCCATCTGCCTGCACAGGCACAGCATAGTGTGCTGGTCAACCATCATTTTGAAGCCAATGGGATTCCTTTACTTCTTGAGGAACTTCTTCCAGCAAGGTTGGGAGATCATTTTGGAGGAATTCCAAATAACCTTAGCCAGTTAAAATCCCGGCAACTCAAAGGGTCCAATTATTTTCCCATTGAGAATCACAGTCCAATAGTTTATTTTGAATTGGTACTGAGACCTGTCTTCCCTCATGATGTTTGGGTTTTGTAGTGCCCAGAAGCAGATCCGCAGTTTTTTGACAAAATTCTTTGGAGCGATGAGTCTACATTTAAAAGAGATGGCTACACTAATCTCCATAATCTTCACTTCTGGGCACTACAAAACCCAAACATCATGAGGGAAGACAGGTCTCAGTACCAATTCAAAATAAACTATTGAACTGTGATTCTCAATGGGAAAATAATTGGACCCTTTGAGTTGCCGGGATTTTAACTGGCTAAGGTTATTTGGAATTCCTCCAAAATGATCTCCCAACCTTGCTGGAAGAAGTTCCTCAAGAAGTAAAGGAATCCCATTGGCTTCAAAATGATGGTTGACCAGCACACTATGCTGTGCCTGTGCAGGCAGATGGATAGGACGCCTGGGACCAATTTTATGGCCACCCCGTTCACCAGACCTAAATCCACTTGATTTTTTTTATTGGGGATGCATTAAGGAAATCGTATACAGCAAGCCGATCAGGTCTTTAGAGGAGCTAAGAAATCGTGTGGAGGCAGCTGCATTACAAATTTCTGAGCAAAACCTTGCACGTTCACTAAGACGTTCATTTATTCGGAGGTGCAGAACCTGTATAAGAGTGGGTGGAAAACAGTTTAAGCATTTGCTTTAAATAAAAAAAAATTAAAAAATTATCTATTTTTGTTTTTGTTTTCTAACTAAGTGATAATGTGATTAAAAGCTGGCTCAAAAACTTTTTGTTTAGATAAAATAACAAGTAAACTAATTGCAACCAACAAAATATTTGATGGGTTTGTTAAAGCCCAATAGAACTGGTAAAATTCAAAACAAGCTCGAAAATGTAACCGTTTTTTGCACTTTTTTGACATTTTTATCAATAATGCATTCGGCCCTAGAAGTTGAAAGCTTGGATTTATCATTAGGACAACATCGTAGAAACAGCCAATAAATCAAAAATCTGCTATGTTCAACGCTTGGTATTATTTTCACGTTTAATGTGCTAATTTTGAAAACTTTTGTTTTTGCTAAATTTACTCTAGTATTGCAGATTTTTACCAATAACTTGCTATTGACTCTAGATATAATAATAAGTAATACCATTTTGAAATCTGCATTTAACGCGCATATTTTTAAAATAGTTGGCCACTCAGGTATTCATGCATTTTTTTTATACCAGCTATGATTTAACTTTTTCAAAAATTATTTGTTTTCACATTTTGCATTGAAATTCAATGTTAAATAATTTTTTTCTCTAAGAAGTCCAACAGTTATAATAATTTTCTTCTACTTATGTGTTGGCACAAGTAATGTAAAATATTTCTGCAAAAAAAAAATGATGGAACTCATTCACTTGTAGTCGTGGTATTCAAAAATGTAAAGTGAGAAAAAAAATAATGCACTGAACAAAAAAATGCATATAACTTTTCTTGTGGTTGGGATAGAACTTTTTTTTATCAGTTTTCAGGACGGTCATAAAGTCTACTATGCGGCATTTCAGGGTTATCCATTACTTACGGGACACCCTGTATATGTAGATATATTTAAGTATATTATGAAAAATTTAGATATCCATACTTTTAAACACGTTTTATGAAGAAATACAAAAAATCCATTATTCATTATGAAATTTTGCTTTAGCATATTCTTTTGTGAATGATAATAATATTCATCTTATGAATATTGAAGGTGTGAATTCAAAGAATGCACAGCTATGGAGTGTTTTTTTTTTTGTTCATTCTCTTGAAAGAATTTTATATTTGAAGTTGACTTATAAAGGGTATTTTTTTCAGAGCTGGATAACTTTAAATATGAAATACAGGAGAGAACTATTGTTTTAATTTTATGGCATTTACTTATGTTTAAATTAATTTAAATTTGTGGATTTTAGAAGTTGACCCCAAGTTTCTCACGTACCAATGACTCTTTCGACTATATTAAAATTTTTAATATGCATTTTGACGTCATACAGAATTGATATGAACTTCATACAAATTTAATCAGAAGTCATTTTTATAAATACAAAATTGGAAAAAAAATTTTTTTCTCCTCCAATATTTTACAAAAAAAAATGATTTTTTAGATTGAAGTGCATTTTACTTCATTAAAAAATTGATCTTCTGAAATTTTAATTTTAGTTTGGTTTCTAGAATACGACCATCTTTAACATAGTCTTATCTAGAAATCCAATTTTCGATGACTTTTTGCACTATTTGTGCCCGTATATCGACAAAAGCGTGAATAATCTTGTACTTCAGTTGGTCAATCGTTTCGGGCTAATCGGCCTAAAGTAGCAACATCACATTATTACCTTCCCATAGGAAGTTATTGTAATGGGTCCGATTTGTCAAATTGAAAATTTTGACATTTCTCAACGTTTCAAGGTCCCTAGAGTTGAAATAAACGATTTGTTGAAAGATGTCTGTGCGTGCTTGTGTACGTACGTCCGTACGTCCATACGTCAAGAACCAGAAGAGACATCGACTTCAAATAACTTTTGTTATACAGATAATAAAGCAGAAAGATGCAGAAAATTGCGTGGGTGTTTTTTTTTAACAAAGCAGTTTAAACAAAAGGTTAAAATGTTGGTTTACCCTAAATATCTCATGAACCAATGACGCTAGAGACTTAAATTAAATTTTATATTATACGAGTATATTGTAACGTGATACAAAACAAGTATATTTTTTGAAAAACATCCAATTAACGGTTTCTTTTTTATAAATCCAAAAAACTGAAAAAAAAAATTTGTCACCTCGAAAATTTTACGACTCAAATATGATTTCATCTCCAAAACAATTTTGTGCAACGAAGAATAATGTTTTTGACATCTGATAAAATTTTGAGAAAAATCGAAGTAACAGTTTTTTTTATAAAAAATAAAAACCTAAAAAAAAATTAATAAAAGTTGGTAAAAATTGAATTTCGACTCAAATATCTTTTCAAAAGTTTGAGATGTTGGCTTTAATCTACTTCTGTCTTTCAAAAAATATTGTCGTCAACATTCAGTAAAATTTTGAAAAAAATCGAATTGACAGTTTTTTTACAAAAAATAAAAACCTAAAAAAAAAAATAATAAAAGTTTTTAAAAATAGAATTTCGACTCAAATATCTTTTCAAAAGTTTGAGATATTGGCTTTAAACTACTTTTGTCTTTCAAAAAATATTGTCGTCAACATTCAGTAAAATTTTGAAAAAAATCGAATTGACAGTTTTTTTTACAAAAAATAAAAACCTAAAAAAAAAATAATAAAAGTTTTTAAAAATTGAATTTCGACTCAAATATCTTTTCAAAAGTTTGAGATATTGGCTTTAAATTGCTTTTATCTTTCAAAAAATATTGTCGTCAACATTCAGTAAAATTTTGAAAAAAATCGAATTGACAGCTTTTGTACAAAAAATTAAAAACCTAAAAAAAAATTAACAAAAGTTGGTAAAAATTGATTTTGGACTCAAATATCTTTTCAAAAATTTGAGACATTGGCTTTAAACTAATTTTATCTTATAAGAAATATTGTTTTCAACATTCTAAAAAATTTTGAGAAAATTCAAATCGATAGTTATTTTTACAAAAAATAAAAACCTAAAAAAAAACAATACTAAAACTTGTAAAAATTTACTTTCGACTCAAATAGCTTTTCAAAACTTAAAAATATTGGCTTCAAACTTATTTTATTTCACAGAAAATATTGTTTTCGATATTTAGTAATTTTTTTAATAAAAATCCAACAGTCCGTTTTTTCATAAAAAATAAAATCAACAAAAAATAGTACTCAAATTTGGTAAAAATTGATACATATAGACAAACTTTTGAGCAAGATAAATCGACAGACGGGATAGGAAGTTATCAGTGTGGGTTGCATCCCAGCCTCTTTTTTATTATAGTGATGGGAATGATCCGCCCTTTAAAGCTCAATTGAAAGAATGGAAAGGGTAAATATTCCTCTTGGAACTATGAAGGACAAAGTTTTCTCAAATTTTCTGACAGAATCCAACCGTATGTGAAACAGTCTAAAGGAGTGTACTATATCCAGGAAGATATGGTCTGCCTATAACAAAAACCGTTCTATCGAACTTGTATGCAGACCCAGGCATGATATAGCCAGGGTCAGTTCAATATGAACTGGTCACTGGCCGATAGGTGAGCATGCAGCAAAGTTAATTATCCTTACAATACTCACTGCCGAAGCTGTAAAGAACAACATGAAAGGCAAACTGTGATTCACTTTCTCTGTAAATGTCCTGCCCTGGCCAGTTCTAAAATGTCAAGCTTAGGAAGGACATTCCTTAAAAATGTTGATGAACTTTACGAGATGAAAATCATCTCGACTTATTCATTCATTGAAGAATGATCTTCATTGCTTATCAAATATTCGTACAGAACTATAATTTTCAAAATAAATGTACTACACGATTTTAAAGTGTTTTTCATGCATTAGTTGAAATGCCAAACGAAACTAAAAAAATGAATCACTTTGTAGCTGACAAATTGGCTAAAATAGCGGGGCCAACTACAAGTTTAATGCTTCTTAAAAAAACATCCTTTACAACTAAAATTTTTACAAATTTATTTTCAAGGTTTTGGCTTCAAACTTATTTAAATTTGAAAAAGAAATAATTGACTGTTAACAGTCAAATAGTTTTTTCCATGATTTTAAATCATTTTTAGTATTTAAATTTATAGAAATTAGCGGCAATATTTTTACAAAAAAAAAGCAAATCTTCAGAAAAATTGTTACCAAAAGTTTTTAAAAATTATTTTTTTTTTATTCAAGAGCCTTAGGAACAAAGAAAGATATTGGCTTAAATTTTTTTTTTAATTTATACTAAATTTTATTGTTCACGTTTCACTTTAAAGAAAAATCCAACAAACAATTTGCTTAGAAAAAGTTAAAAGTTTTAACAAAACATTCTTTTTAAATTTAAACAGTCCTACCAAAAATATTACTAAATTGATCATACGTCTCCAATATTTCTAAGAAAACAGCTGAAATTTAAATGTTTGATTGCATAATTTTTAAAGCATCTTCGCCTCCTAGCCTCTTTTCTAAATATAATTTCCGCAACCGCCGTAGACATGCGATCAATTTTTCACTACTTTTCCAAATAAATTTATAAATTTTGTGTCTCGCGTCAATTGTGGCTTGAATGTTGCCTTCCAATGCTTAAAGAGTTTCCGGTTTTAGGTCCATGCAAAGTTATCAGGAAGCCTTAAGACACACGAATGAAGGAGTCACTTACATAGGCCACTTCTGTACAAAATCGTTGTCAGCAAATTGATTTTGCAATAAATTAATTGCCAAGCTCGCTGTACGACAAGTTCCGACGTCTTTTTTGAACCAAAAGTCGTCGATGTTAAGCTGATAAATGTTTGAAAAAAAAAAATAAGTTAGGATGGTTCAATAGCAGTCACTATTCACAGTAAAAGCAGCTCTTTCTTCATTTTAAAAAAGATGAGGACCAATTATGCAGCCAGATGGTACACCATATTAAACAGTCAATTTCAATGGATGTGGTGGTGATTGTTTTATGGCTTGATTATTGTCTTCACATCACTTACGAACATTTTGTTTATTGACGAATCCATTTAAACAGAAATGACCTTCATCACTAAGAAAAATGAAGGAGTGTTTTAAGAAATTTACAGATTTTCTTTTTTTTTCAAAAAGAATGTCAGCAATTACAAAGTGTTGTTCTGAAGTAAAACGATTCAATACGATATTCCAAAGCTTACCCCACAGAAATGTCTTAACAATTTTACATTTTCAACTTCCAAAACATAGACAATAACCATTGAAACTTCTCATACTTACTTACTTACTTAAGGTGGCGCTACAGTCCTGTGTGAACTAGGGCCTCACCCAACAAACTTCTCCATCTAGCTCGGTCCCTAGCTAGATGTCTCCAGTTTCGCGCTCCAAGTTGGGTGAGGTCACTTTCCACTTGTGCGCGCCACCTGATCCGCGGTCTTCCTCTACTGCGCTGCTCTGTGGGTGTGGATTCGAAGACTTTCGAAACTTCTCATACTGCTTAGAAAAACATCCTGTACACAAATAATAAAAAAAAATTGAAGAATGTGTTCTTCTCTTGTTTTCAATATCATTTTCTGATAAATTGAATTACTTCCAATTTTCTGTTATATTTCTGGATAAAATCTTCTTCAAATGACTCAACCAATTCTAACCTCCAAATGTCAAGTCCACAACAAAGCATATTATTACATCGTCACTCAGTGATTAGGTCAATTGATAATAATCTATACAATTTCTTAACAGTTTCAATTTCATTAAAAAAATCCCCCAGCCCTGAAGAAATCCCAACAAAAAAAAAATAATAATATTTATATTTACTTCACCAACATTTTTGTGACATGTAATTTTTGTGTCTGATTTTGTCATTTTATAATTTATCTTATCGAAAAAATAAAAAAGAAAAAGATTCGAATTTAGTGCAAACATTATTTTCGAAATGATATTATTTTTGTCGCAATTGTGTTACGGAAATACAATTTGCGATAAGAACTTTACAAAAAACTACACCCACGCTTAAAAAATGAAATTTCAAAAAAATCAACACAACAAACAAACAAACAAAAAAAAAAGAAATTGTAGGTTCAACATAATATACAGAAAAAGACGGCCTCATTTCGTTACACAACCCTATCTTCTCTTATGTTTTGCATTGTATTCTGTTCATATGCCATCTGCACTCCAAACCAAACAAAGTACTCGTATTCTAGTTGTGTGTTGTGTATTTCTGCAAATAACGGTATCTATAGAACATTTCTATACAGAATAGGAAGCGCCACAACTGCTGCAAAGTTAAGTACTACGAGTATGTAGGTATACAACCAAGAGATACAGAGATACATTTTATCTATAACAATTGTATCTACATTTGTGTATGTATCTAGAGGAATGTGTTTTCATTCGTTTTTCCTTTACCTCTCTTTCACTCTTCTCTACACGCAGAACGAACATTTATAGAAAAGAAGAAAAAAGAAAAAGGTTACTCATACGCCACAGTGCAGTTCACCGATGCTTCACATTGAACTATCGTAAATGATTTGACCATCGTTGTCCTCGGCGCTGTAGTCGCAATCCCAACTATTACAACATGAACTCCTTCTTGGAAAACTGTGTATTTGCCGTTGCAAATTGAAATTGTGTCCTGTTTTCAATGTTTTCCTTTCGAATCCTTTTTTTTTTTGAAATTTTTATTTTCTGCCTTCGTCGAACATTCACATGTTCTTGATAGGAGTGTCCTCTATTATAAAGGTACGAATTTATATGAGATAAAGAAAAAGTATCGAAGAAATTGGCTTTCGTTACAAACGACTAACGTCTGAATAAACATTTCGTCTTTATAGATATATAGACGACGATCCACAGGACAATAGACATATAGCTAGACAAGCCAGTACACCACCGCCGCGCCGCCGTTGCTGATACAAACCTTCTAGAGGCACGGCTACATCAACGGCAACAGATAAGAAAGTTAAAAGAAAATTGATAGAGTATCTAAGAATCCTTCGTGCAGAGAAAAAGAAAGAAAGAAAGACAGATAGAGATAGTAGAAGAGTATCGTCATCGAAGAAAAGGACTCAACTCACTTAGTTCGTGTGGGATAAAATAAGATTAAATCTTCCGTTTGTTCTTCTTCGTTCGTTCCTTTCGGATTGATTGATTACAGGATTAAATCAGGCAAAAGTCTGTTTAAACTTAGGTACTTCTTTCTCTTGTCCAAACGATATATGTATGTATGTATATCTAACTAAAATAACAACAACAAAAACATAAAACAACAACAAATGGTATATCACAAAACTATACAACAAAGTAGAATGAGAAGGGGGAAGGTGAGGGTTAAAGGGAACAAAAATAGAGAGAAAAAGAGAGATCAATTAATGTTGACACAATTCAATAAATAAAAGCAAGTATCTATATCTTATGGATAAGTTTTGTGATGGTGAAGACTTAAAAACAAGATGTATGGCAAGCCATAAAAGTAATATAGTTTTTACATTAAGTTTTGGGGGATATACAAGATAAAGCAGTTTTTAAACTTAGCCATGACCTAAACAAGACATATCCAGACCAGACCAGACCACCATCAGGCAAAGAGCTCCTGTAGTAGATAAATATTTTTTTTCCAAATAGATACAATTTGTTATGAAGCATAAAAGGAAAAGGAATTTAGGAAGTAAGTAAGGTATGGAAGTAGGTAGCTTAAGAGAGATCAAGTATTGATAATAATGTATTCCTCTGAATTTCATACGAGGAGAGTATAAAAACAGTAACTTTTTAGTGTTTCTAAAAATTAAAAAAAAAAACTAATTTTAGGAGTCTTTTAAAAAGAAACAATACAGTTTTTCTACTCTTTAAATATTATTTAAATGTTAAATGAATATTGGTTCAAAATGAAAATAAGAAGAGATAATCGTCTTTTTTTAATCTGAGAACTCTTATGAATTTGACCAAGCTTATGAAGAATTATTGGATTTAAGACGATTTGTATTTAATGAGTTTCGCTTAATATTTGCGCAACTAAGTTCAATCTGATTTTGAATAGATGGCTGCTGCTGTAAATATTAGTCGATTTCAATATGTCCAAAATGTCATATACCGAGCTTCGACATAAATCAACATGTTTTGAAATAATTGTTGTCAATCACTTTTGTTTGTATGAGAATGTCTGATTTTGTGCCAGATAACTTTCATTGGTAAAACAAAACAGTGGCTTCAAAAAGAAGTTGTTTCTTCCACTTCAAAAACTGTTTCGATTGTTTCGATGTTGACAACCGTCAGAGTGAAAGAAAGCAAACAACTTTTGAAGGCGACAAATTGGAGGCATTTCTCGATGAGAATTTATGCCACACTCTAGATGAATTTTTTTGAACACCGTGAGTTTCTCGTCAAACCAATTCAAAGCGATTGCACCCCCTTAGAAATGTTTCAGTAACTTGGAGCTTGATTTCTCAAAAAATTAAAACTAAGAGACTTCGTTTTTTCGCCTGTGAACAACTTAGTAAGGGGCAAATAACGAAAGATGTTCTTAGTCAAATCTTGAGGAGTGATGGAGTAATTCAAAGAAAGGAAAGTATTGAAGATTGCCCAGTCATGCTTTCACGTTCTTCAAATATTTGCCAAATATTCAATCTGCCGTGTTTTTGAAGGAACCAGGTTCGTTTTATTTATTTGAAATGTTGGAACTGAGTGAAATCGTCACTATAAACGTAATCGGCTTCAGTTGATGTGCTCATATAGTTTTATGAGCACACAATTTAAACGTTAAGTTATTACACTGTAGCAGACTTGTTGCCGTTTTATCCACTAGAAGGTTAAACTAACTTAAGCATTTTTTCTCTCCACTAACGCTTTTATTTTTCTTTACTCGAAGTTCTCATTCTGAACTTTAGAATTTTTTACTTTAGATTTGTTCAACATCTAAGAAAAGAGAGAGTTGACAATTGAACTTCGAATTTCTTACCAATTCTTGTTTAATAAAATTCTTTTTTAACCATGTTCCTGTTAAAAACTGTTTTGAGAGAATTTTGTATCATCATCAAAAATTGAAGACAGACATAATAAAGAAATTGGCAATTGTTCTGCCACAAAATGATTTCACTTATTGCACTCGAGATGTGGCACGACAGTGACTTTGTAATTAGATTTCTTCTGTCAAATTCTACCAAAAAAGGTGCTTGATATAATTAAAGGCTCTCTAACTTCGATGAAAATCAGTATTATTTGTTTATTATTATCGGCCACTCCACTATTCTGAACTTATTTAGAAATTTTAAAAAGAAACGTGATCCCCCATCTACATTTCTTTATTTTTTGAAGACTAAGCGATTCATTTCTATACAGATGGATCTTCAACAGATAACGGGATCGCTAGAAGCGTTTATTCCAACAGACTAAATCTTTTTCTCTCATTTTGTCTTCCCAATCACTGTAGCCTGGCAAAATTTTTCCCCATCATAAAAGCCCTCTCTTGACTCAAAAAAAACGGAAAATCAACTAATGATATATGCACTTCTTAGATAGTGAAGCTATCATAGAATGAATGGATTCTGTCGCCATATATTCAATAACTTTCCGAAACTTTCGATTATATCTTGTGGAGATGAAGGACCTTTCAACATTCGCCTCATTTTTGTGCTAGGTCATGGAGACATTCGAGGAAACCACACAGCTGACGAACTTGCAAAAGTTGGAACAATTTTACCTTTGGTGAACAATAACTTAAACATCGGTATACCTTTAGGTACTTCTAAGCTAATGCTTAAGTATGATACCATAAACAAAGAACCACAGATGGACTAATACTATACCACTTGTCTGTCAATTAAACTAAATTGGCCAATGTTTGACGATAAACGCTCAAAGCAAACTCATTCTTTCCAGGATACTTTCTAATAGTCTGGCATGTTTTTTTTTTTTTAATTAGAGCTCCTGCAAACGATTTTTGCGGAAGTTTCAAGGACGAAGAAGAAGAAGTGGTGAAAGTGTCTCACCTTTTATGTTCATGCCCTACTTAGAAAACTCCTACTACAATGATAGAAGTGATCTGGGCAATTCTTTCATTAATCATCTCAAACGGTTCATAGCTACCAATAATTGGTTTAAATGAGTAAAATATATCTGTAGATCCAAAACGGACCAACTATTGGTCTCAGTGTGTTGGCTTTTCTTGTCAGCAATCACCCTTTACCTAACTAACTCAACCTAACCTAACCTCGTTCATATAGGATAACGTACTATGCCCAATTCCCAAATCGTGTTATCAGTCAGTGGTCTTAGCGAAGCTGCGATTTGCTCTTTTGTATTATTTTTTGTATGAAATCGTGTAAACCCGATTTTGAAAACAATAAAAACACTAAATTCCAATATCATGTTTTTCAAAATTTATTTCTATTTAATTTTATTTGTAAGTGTTAATTACAAAGTAAAACACTTTTTGAATTATGAATACTAATAACTTCAAAGTTATAACAAAATTGTTCGAATTTGTCATACATTTCCGAGATAATATTTTTAAAACTTTAAGCAGATCAACTTTTAAATTCTATTTCGTGGAGAAAGTGAAGAAAGAGAATCCTTAACTTGACTTTCAACTTTAAGCTGGAGTTAATCAACTGCAGAACTTAGAACAAGTTGAAAAAGAGTGAAGAAATCAGAACTAACAATCATCTTTTGTGTCTTGTGAATATCTATTTATAGCACCAGAACTTAGTTGATTTAGGTTCAAAGTATTTATTCAACAATATCTTGACGCTTGCTGAAAGTTTTAATTTCTGTTTCAAATTTTTATAAAAAGGCGACTTGAGCTCATCAAATGCTTTTAGACGGTTATAGTGAAGCTGCTTAAATATGTAATGAGTGGTTTTAACATCTCAAGAGCAGCAGTGCTTTTGCGATTAATACAGAATAGAAGATTTAATGTTTTTGAATATGGAGAATCAGAAGAATTGCTTGATAAACTAAAAGTCAAAAGAAATTGGCAATATCACTGTAAGGGAGCCAGCAAGCATTTTTAAAACGCCTAAACAATTAATAATCAGTGCTGACGGATTTCTTTTACTTTTCATTTTTTTTTTTTTATCCAACACCTTTGAATCCCTGTGAATTCTTTTTTACAAAATTTATAATTTTTTCATTAAAATGTAAAAAAGATAGCTTTTCAATGATTTTTATATAAAATTTCCTGTATTTAAATTTTCAATATAACAAAAAAAAACAAAAAAACCGAATTAAAAAGAAAAGTAATTTGTCTTTCACAGACTTTTTTTTTTATATTTTTCTCACTCCAAAAGAATAAAACCCCCATTCTCGCACCCCATTCTCCAACCCAACCCCAACACCCACTGTGTGTGTGTATAGATATGTACTTTGAATACATAATTTTCTTCTTCAAGCATCGTACATAATATCTATCATTATAAATTTGCTCGTCATTTCATTATTCTTCGCGTGACCTGTTGAAGACATTCTCAAGCATTTCGTCCTTATTACAGGATTTCCTTTACTTCTCTCTCATCCATCCTCTCGAAATTCATATTATATCCTTTTTATACTTACAGTCGAGAAATCAGTATTTGTATTTCTCCCACTCTTCAACACCACCACACCCCCCCCTCCCCTTTCTTTTTTCAACGTATTTGAATCGAACAATTCCATTTAGTATAATACTCACCATTATCATTGAAGTCTTTTCGAATGAATACAGTGATTCCTTTATCCTTATTTTTCTTCTTCTTCTTCTTTTTATTTTTTTCTTCCTTTTTTCCTTTTTTTCTTCTTCTTTTGGATGAATGGTGTAATCCTTTCACTGACTTCATTTCCTCTCTCATCACGTCGTCCTTTGGACGTTTGCTTTGGAATTGAATTTTTCCTTAATTTTTCTTGTGTATGTTAATGATGGAGAAAGAAGGGTGTTTTTTTTCTGTCTTTTATTTTTCATTTGCAGACCACAGGGGAGGGATATTTATGGGGTTTTGGGGATGAATTTTTATATCTTGTCGTGTGTATCCAATTTTTAATCAGATGTGGGATAAAAAGTTCCTCTTTTCTAAACTCGCTCTCTTCATCCTCACACTTTCACCTTTAAAGAAGTTTTTTTTTCCTTTTGGAATTTCAAAAACAAGTCTAAAAGCATCTTGAGAAGTCCCAAAAAGAAAAACTTCAAACCACTAAGAGGACGACACTACAAGCATCAAAATGAGGAGGAACAAAAAAAAAATACACGGTGACAAAACTTTTGTGCCCCAAAATCTTGTTTCCTCTTTTGGGTCCTTACCACTCGCTGTTCACCGCTGACATCATTCTCAAGAGAGCGGCAGAGCAGCGGTGCGGAGCGGCGGCTCGGCGCGGTGCGGCTCGTCATCGTCGGTGGTAAAGGAAGACAACATAAGTGCAAGACATGTCTTTCTTTTGGGTTTGTTCTATATGCACTATGCAGGAGGAGCAGGGTCCTGGTGCCCTTAGCATTGCGTTCGACTTGGATGATGTTCTTGTTTTGTTCTTTTTTTATTTTTGGTTTGGATAGTTTAAGTAGCATCCTAGTTCCGTGTTTTGCGTTTGGCGATGCTCTTTTCCCAAAACCACCTTCTTCGGAGTATTTCTCGTCCTTGTTGTCGTCGCGTCTCATCTCCTTCGTCGCCGTCGTCCTGGTTCTACTTTAGCTCTCCAACCAAACTCCTTCAACATGAGAATTGAAAAGTTTTTCTTCCTGTTTTCGATATATGAATGTGTATATGAAGTTCTTTTCTTCATATATTTCATAACCCTACTCCTTAACGCCGGATCAGATCCTGCAAGCAAAATAGACAACGGGTCTGTGGGGTATAATTGAAATGGAATGAAAATATTAAAAAAGAGCATCACAAGAAGGGAGTGCAGTTTTTTTCTTCTCAAGAAAAAGAAGAAAATTAAATTTCTGCTTATGGGAGTTTGTTGTCAGTCTGTTTGTTAGAATCCTTTGGATGACAACAGCAGGACTTGGAATATACCTACCTACATTCGTACCTATAGATATATCCTTAAGAAGATCTTGTGGTACTAATGGTGATGTTTCTGGTGCACTTTAAAGAACGAAAGACACCCTCAATAATAAAGACGATGAGGTTGGAATTTCTTTAAATTTATAATCTTGAGGAAAATATAGAAGACACCAACCGATATACACCCCACCACAGCACCGTGATGGTGGTGTTTAAGCTTCCAGCTTCCAAAGAGATATCTCAGAATGTTCTGATGGTCGGGTGCAAAGGATAGGTTAAGATAGGATAGGTAAGATACCTATACCTACTATCTATACCTCCTCAAACTCAAAAGATGTTAGATTTCTGTATACTTATGGCTTGAAGTGTGAAACGGATGGTTAAGGATTTAACTGCTCATTTAATACTGAACAAGTGGATTTTCTTTTTAAAGAGAGTCTAAAAACTTTCTTTCGTTAGGTATACCTATGTATATCGAAAGTTTTTCTATTGAATAACTTTTTAATTCAAGTGGTTGGAAAAACAACTTGAAGCAATTATTGTTTATACAGTCACTGACAACTAAGAGACTTAAAATAGTTGTTTTTTGGCAAGTGGATATTAAAATGAGGTTTTGCAGAGGTCAACAAAAAGAACAAATTTTTGTTGTTTATATAGAATTTGTTTCGTTTGGTATTCTTAACCTTTTTGAGTAAAATTATTCAGTTTTAATTTTCAAATTAATTATAAATGTATGTTTGGATTAATTTTACGATTTTTCTATTCTATTTTGTCGCCCTCTTAAAATGAGAAGAAAATTATTTTCTTGTATTTATTAACGGTTTTTCGGTTTCGAAAAAAAAAATCAGGACAAACAATTTAAAAAAATTTAGACTTCTTCAACTTTTGTTACAAAACTTTTCCGATTTAAACGACAGAGAAAAATGTATAATCAATATTATAAATTAAAAATCCCCTGTCTATCAAAATGACTATAATTTTTAAATTATTACAATGAATTAAAAGGAAGTATTTTGTGAAAAAATTTAACTCTCTACAATTTTTTGATATTTTTTGTATTAGGACTTACATATGTCTAAACATGCAAAAAACAATCAATTGTTTCGTGGTTTTCCTTGGGATTTTCGGAGAAGTAAATTTTGTTAGGCTTGTTTTTTTTTGCTCAAAATGCTTTGAAAGTTCGATTGAATTTTACGATTAATATTTCCAGCAAATTTGTCGGATTTTTGTAGACACAAGAAATTACACAAAATTTTTTGTTCCTTGGAAAAAAAAACGAATATAATTTGTTCTGGATCCACATCGATAAAAATCTCATTGTTTTTTGAAAATAAGCCAAACATTTTGAAAGTTTTTCCAGACAGAAATAAAATTAAAGACAACAAACAAAATAAAAATTAGGCTTGAAAATCATGAAACAAAAAAATCTATATTTTTCGTGTGTCTTTTTGCAATATCTGTTAATATCGAATGTTTTTTTTAAGCAGTTCTAGAACTTTAAAAAAATTAATACAAGATAAATATAGATATTGTTGGAACATATTTTTACTTGCGACATTTACGCACGTCCTTACCCATACAGTCTAAACCATTGGACTGATCGAGTTCAAACTTCGAAATCAAGGTTTTTAGCAGACTCGTGTTTGGCGTTTTTGTCATCTTTTAAAGCCTAAAAAAAATGACAGTAGTCCTCATACAAACTTTTAGGTCAAAAATCGAAAAATTGTTTTTATCAAAAACAGTTCTATAGCTTTTTATGAAAATTTTGTTTCTAATTCAGTAACAAGTGGACCGTTTTAAAACCAAATAAAAGTCCGAACAAGTTCTTATAATTTCGAAATAATGTTTGGTGACCAAAAATTTCGAAACTTTTTTTTGGATTTTTGAGAAATATATAATTTTCTTTAATTTAACGACATTCAAACAAAAAACGTTAAATTGTAAGGTCCGTAAAGCTGGAAACACCACAATCGAATTTCGAAATTCTAATGATGGGGTGATTTAGGGCTCTTTTTGGGCTAATTTAGTGCCGCAATCCCGACTTGGTTCAAAAATCCCTTCCCCCTCAAAATTGTGGTGTTCCCAGCTTGACGTCAAGCTGGATACACCACACCTTTAGGTTCATAATTTCAAAAAACTGATGATGAGGGAATTTAGGGCTTTTTGTGGGCTCCTAAGTTAGCGAAACTCCAAATTAGTATCTCCACCCTTACCCTCTAAATTGAGTCGCAAAGTTGAAATTTTTGGACACTTTTTAAACCAAACAAAATTTAAAAAAACTAATGATGGGGTCATTAAGTGCTATTTTTGGGCTCCTTAGTTCGCGGAACTCCAAATTGTTTTTTTAAGCCCATATCCCCAAACTTAAGTCGTATAAAGCTTAAACTTTTTTAGACTTTCTCAACCAAACACAATTTTAAAAATCTAACGATGGGGTGATTTAGGGCTCTTTTTGGGCTAATTTAGTGCTCTAATCCCGACTTGGTTCAAAAATCCCTTCCCCCTCAAACTTGTGGTGTTCCCAGCGTGACGTCAAGCTAGAAACACCACACCTTTAATTCATAATTTCAAAAAACTGGTGATGATGGAATTAAGGGCTCTTTTTGGGCTCCTAAGTTAGTGAAACCCAGTTTGGTATCTCAAGCCCTTGCGCCCTTAATAACGTCGCAAAGTTGAAATTTTTGGAGACTTTCTAAACCAAACAAAATTTTAAAAATCTAACGATGGGGTAATTTAGGACTCATTTTATGCTAGTTAAGTGCTCTTATCCCGGTTTGGTTCAAAAATGCCTTCCCCCATTAATTTCAAACTAATTTCAAAAGTTCAAACATATTTTTTTTGCATTATCCTGACGAAATTTGAACAATTTTTAAATTTGAAACTCAAAATGAAATTTCTGTGGAGAAATTCTGTACCCGAAGTTTTGAAAAAACAAAATATAAAAAAATACCATTCCATTAAAAATAAGATAATTTGCAAACAAAAATACCAGTTTCGTGTTTTTATTCCCACTGTTGTGTTGTGTTTCCGTTATGGGTAGAATATATTCGTCCTTATCACGGTCCCATCGAAGAATTTTTTTTATTTCGAATCAACAAAAGAGCGTCATAGTTTTTAACCAAACCAAAATGTCTGTTCCAAAAATGAATGTTCGTTCGAAAGTGGCATCTCTAGTTTATTTTATTTATGAATGAAGCTATACCTTATTGCTTATCGTAATCAAATTTTCCAAGGAGCCTGTGATAAGACCGATTGACAAATTTTGTACATTCTACAAAAGTGAACTATTTTAGTGAAAAGAAATCAAAATTGTACTGTGAGGGACAAATTTGGTGTCTACCTGGGTAATTTAAAAAATTAAGAAGTCGGCGTTTTCAAACCGAGTGAAATATTAATCTTGAGACAAACTGGACAAAAAATTGGTCAATATTTGACTACAAACAAATTCAATTACAATTAATTGAAACTGAAATCTCTATTAATTTTTCCAACTATTTTTAAATGTAATTAAATTATTTCAATTACCAATTACATGTAATTGAAAGAGTCAATTACTTGCAATTTAATTCCATTAATGTGATTCTAAACAAAAGGTTAAGATTAAGAAATCAGGAATGAATACTTTTTCCAGTAATCATTTAACAAAAATGCAATCAATTATTTTCTTCAATTACATTTTACATAGTGATGTTACCGAATAATTTCCTGAAATTCTAAGTTCTTTTAAGTTTTATGCTTTGAATTAATAAATAAATAATTTTGATAGAGTTTGGCATCAAGCTCTCTTATCGAAAATGCGTGCTTTTGGTATTGATGAATATCTTCTTTGTTGGGTTAGAAATTACCTTTCGGACTGTTCAATTCAAGTAGTATTGGACGGGTTCAAATCCGATGTCCACAAAATAAACGCTGGTGCGCCCCAGGGCTCCGTTTTGTCTCCGACTCTCTTCCTTATATTCATAAATTATCTTTTGTCTGAAACTTCTAACTCACTACATTGTTTTGCTGATGACAGTACCCTCTGCTTGAAGTTGAAAATATTTATTTAAAGTTATCATTTTTTCTCAACTCTGATTTTAATTGCAATGGAAGAGATAAAACAAAGAAAATTCACTATTTTCTTTTTTTTTGAGACTGAATATTGAGTATCAAATCAAGTTACATGTGAAACCTCCCGAAGAATAATAATTAAAAATTCCAAGTAAAAATCATTATTATTTATCATCTTTTACGTTCTTACAACTTTTAGAGTGTCTTCTTTTCATCTTCATAAGCAAATGTTATAAGAGTTTTAATAGACCTCCAATGTTTCATCAACTTTTTCACCCTTAAATCTTGTTGGAAATAACAATAAACCGGATATTCAATAAAATTATTGAATTTCTTTTGATAAGCTTTCTTTAAAATTATAAATTATTTTCTAATATTCCTAAATATTTAATTATTGATACAAAAATCATAACTATATTGAATTAATTAATAATAATTTTTGTTTCTTTTTCTATCTATTTCCAGGTAAGTTCCATATTGAAATTAAATTCAAAATTTCAATCAGATAGATATGAATGTATCTATACTACTACATTCACGTAAGTAGCCATTATAATATCAAATTATACTAAAATCGGATTTCCCTTCTAGACAAACAAAATTCTCGACTCTATATTCTATGAGTATAGGGTGTATATGTATATATGCCTTAGGCACTTAGCAATTATCTCAAGTTATTTATTGCCTCAAATGCAAAGTAATTTTATATCGATTTATTTAGCCTATTAATTGCATAGGTGCTCTCCAGTCTCAACTCAACTAAACTCTCAAACTTCTTAGCTTAGCTCCTTAGTCTCAGTATACCTAGGAGTATATACGACGATATCGGCAGTCGGTACGACAAAGCGAAGCACCAACAACTTCATAGAACTGAACAGATCAAAGTACACAAACAACACACCCCCTATTTGCTATCGAGTTGGTTAATTAAAATAAATAATTCTCAATCATATGTCATAGAACACAAATGGGCGTTTTAAGTGTCAAAGCTTTGGACTATTTATCACGTCGTCGTCGTCGTCGTGTTGTCGTCGTTGTAGATACAAATATACATTCCATATAAACGTGGATATTCTACATAAGATTGGAATATCCAAACAACATACTTGATGGTTGTTGTTTGGAATTTTCTCACCCCTCACCACCTCCGGTACCGCACCGCCCACCCACTTTTTCAAAGATACATAGTTTACTTAAGCATGACATTTACCATAAGTCTGAAACTCCCCTTGCACTAATTCTTCTACCCCCGTCTCCTATATATCATCACCCCCTCTACCCTATCAAAAAGCTAGAGTGTTGGCTTAGAACATTAAAAAAAAAAAAAAAATGGGGGAGTGCAGACAGATCTTTGAAAAAAGATATTCTTTATAGTCTGTTAGATAGATATCTGCAATTATTTTTAACGATGATGTTTTGCCAGTGTGTCTGATGTACCTTTACCTTACCTATCTACCTAGATACCTACCTATCTTTATCTATCTACTGGAGAATAAAAGTGTATCTTATAGATGCAATGTAAAAAATAAAAACAGGGACGTCTTCTCTTCTCGGTTAGGTAGTAGGTAAGGTACCTACATACATATATATACCTACCTAAGTATGAAGGTAATTATTCAATGTTTGAGTTATTTTTCATATTTTTTCGTTTTTATGTAATGAAGGAAAATTATAGATTGGCAAATGAGAATTCGTGCTTATGGATTTAAAATACACATCAAAAATATATGAAGATAAATATGAGTTTTGATTAATAAGACATGAGTTTTGTGATGAATTTCTTATTAGCTCTTTGTTAAAAATATAATCCTCATATATTCGTAATTCGAGGTTTTTCCAGGGTTTTTATTTGAAATTCATTGAAATTATATGAATGCACGATATTGTATAGTTTATCGTTGTTAGAGCTAACAAGACAATTTAATTATAATTAAACAGAATTTATTAATCAAACTTACTAAAGTAGTAACAAGTCGGTCTAAACTAATTGTTAAGAATGTTTAAGTGTTTCTGTATGCAATGTGATTTATTATGTAACAATTTTTTTTTGTTGTGTAGCTCATTTCAAAAATGTCAAAAGTTCTTTTTAGATTTTTTCTGAAAAGCATAAGAACGGATTTCTTTCTGTGTGTTTTTGAGTGGAAGACTTAACTCCCATAGATAAAGAATTCTTCAATAAAAGGTTTCATTTTGAATAGCACGCTCTTTGAGTAGCTGTCAGTTTTGAAACTATCATATATTGTTATTTTCTAAGTAAAAACTACGCTATTTCTTTAAATGGATTGACACACGCGAAAAACGCTTTGAAATTTCTCAAATTCACTACAAAATTGATGAATATTTTGCAGTCACAGTTCGCAAAACTAAAGCAGTTTTGGGTCGTCTTTAAGTAAATGTGGCGATCAATTGGATGATGTTGTTTTCTGGTGTTAATAACAAACTTTTGTCTTTACAGTGAAATAAACGTGCATTGATTTTTCTTAAAAACACTACTTTTTGTTATATATCAAAATGAAACTTCTTATTGGAAAATCGATAATATAAGCTTCAAACTAATTTTTTCGTTCAAAATTTTACGTTTTTTCATGAAATTTGTGCAGAACATTTGATAAACAAATCTCATGGTTTTTTGAGTTTGAAAATTATATCATTTAAAGATAGGTATGCTTTCGTAGTTTGCCTTCCTCTCGGAAAAGAGGAACAGAACATCTTACACCCTGATTCTCCAACACACATTGGTTCCTTGTTCTTAAGACGATTTCTGTGAATTCAAAATGTTTTCCATCAAGAAAATGTCTTGATCGTCAAAATTTGGTGTGGTTTTTATATAATAACATCAATTTTATGGAATGGCTGGCTTGTAACCCTTTTGAAAACCTTTAGAGAAATCTTGCTTACAACCTGCATTTAATTTTAGTAAATAAAGAAATAATTGTTAGCTTTTTACATTTTCTTGTAGTCCCACAAGGATCCATACTCAGTTGGATGTTAAATAAGTTTCACTGTTTTTTGTAATGTCCTTTTTTTAATAACAATTAAAAATAACTTAGTTCTATTGACCATAGATGACTTTCAATAAATAAACATGCTTATTTCTTTATAAAAAAAGATACATACTAATAGACTTGAAAACAAATTTGTATAAAAATTGAGTGTAGAATTATTTGCTGGTTTTAACTTTAAATTACTTAACAAATATCGAAACCTTTTTTAAAAGTTTATTTAGTCCAAACATAATTTTTCCAAGTATTTTTTTAACTTTATTTTCAATTAAAAATAAAGTATTCTTAATTTGCCCTGGAGTCCCACAAAGTTCCCTTCTCGGTCCAATTTTGTTTTTAATTTATTTTTGTACAATAAGGAAATAAATAAAACAAATTCGGTGGCGCAACAGTTCGTAGAAAACTAAGGCCTAGTGTCTTACAACTATCAAGCATTTCTGTGTGCGAGTAATTTCAAAAGTGGAGGGGACCTACAATTTGTTTGCCAAATCTGAACAATTAACCTGAGAAATAACTTTTCATAATAAGGCAAGGATTAAACCCATTTAACATTAACAAAGATTAGAACTTATACTTTTAAATATTTTTTTGAAGACCAATTGTAATAACGAATTTTTACTCACATGTCAAATTAAAAAACGATTAGTCCTGAACGTTTACTTTTTCCCTGGAGTACCACAAGGATCCAGTCTTGCTCCGGTGCTGTTTTCAGTTTTCTTTTTACAATGCTAATTAAACCCCTGTTTATCTTTATGTTTTATCTTCCAGTCAAAATAATATTATAAGTTCTTCTTAACTCATATGTCAAATACAAAAATTTGTAGTTTATAACTAATGAAATTTTCCCTGGTATCCCTCAAGGTTCCACTCTTGATCCAGTTTTGTTCAATTTCTTTTTCTTCAATATGAATCGAAAACCGCTCGTTTAAATGAAAGTATAAATGCCTTCCAATGTTGTTTTAATTCTCCAATAAGCACACAGTGTTAGGGACTTGAACATTTGTTTAGTTGTGGTTCCGAGCATGTTGGTGGAATTTCTGCTAGTGCTAGAAAACAACAAAACCTCATACTACGAGTATATACATTTGTTCCAGTCTAAATGAAATAATATTCCAATTATGTTCAAAGTAACATGTCAAATATAAAATATTATGTAGTTCTAATGTTTTTAAATTTTCTCTGGAGTACCTCAAGGTTCCATTTTAGGACCAGTTTTGTTCAATTTGCTTTTTTTCAATGAAAATCGAAAACCGTTTATTTTCTATGAACGTATAAACAATAATTCATTAATTTTACTTTATTCGTTCAATAAAGACGTAGTTTTTAATAATTGTAAAACAATTTTAAGTTAATGTTGGGAGTTGGTTGATTGTTTGTTAGTTTTAGATCATTTTTAGATCCAGCTTTAGTTTAACCAGCTTTACTTAACCTAAGTAATTATGCATTACGGCTCTCAACTTAATTACAATTTCAAGCTAAATATTTCCAAAATGTTGGTTTCAAACTACCTACGTAACACCTTTTTATGTAATGAGATGCTGTGGCAAAATCCTAAACAAAATTTTTTCCTCTTTCTTCCCTTCCTTTCGTTCCATTCCTTCAGCTTATGGTATTTATTATTCAGATCTGACAGCTTATAACATCTTCTCCATAAATAACACAAATGTGTGCCTAAGTACACACACGTTATATTTATATGAATAAAACGTTGAGGTGGCATAAAATGATTTATTCTTCACTCTCCAGCATCCGCTTCTTTACTTCCACCTCAACCCTCTACACCCCCCCCCCCTCTCCACCAACCAATTAAATCCGATTATTGTGTCCCCTCCCCAAAAAAAAAGAAAAAAAAATAAGATATCAACGAAAGTCGACATATTTTCTTAAACTTAAATCGAATCCAACCCATAATTATTATTCTACAGATGTCGCCACCAGCCACACCATCACGCATAATATAATAGGATTCAGCTTTGCAGAGCTGCAGAGCAAATATGTGTATACTCCTCATACAAGGATACATACATATATCATAGAGCCTTCCTTTGTATGTATATTCGTATAGCTTCGTGTTAGAGCCAACAAAAATATATGAGTGGGTAGGCATTTTATTTTTGGTTTAGGCCTTTGCCTGTATAACGTTGAAGCTAAAGCTAAAGCTAACGCTAACGCTAACGGTATGCCATATATAAGATGATGATGAACTATAAGGGCAGAGGGATATAAATAAATTTCGAGCACGGCTCCTTTTGCAGTGTTCCATATCACTGCGCTTAGGGTTTTTCAAGTTTTTTGTTTTGTTTTTGTTTTCTACCCTAAAGCGAAGGACTTTTTTTTTTTTTTTTTTTCGTCCTATGTGCTCTCTCCACCTTCGTTCACATTAATTTGGTTCTGTTTTTTATGCTTCTGTCATCTTTTTGGTGCTTTTTTTAAGGCAGGGTATTTTTTTTTTGTGGTGACAGTTAAAACCCGTGATGGAGGCGAAACAGGCGAAAGAACATAAGTCAAAATAGGTGGAGAAAAATGACATGTGTGTATGACGATGCTGCGTTCGTCGTCGTTTCGTTGTGACGTTTTGTAACGTTGCACGTGGATGAGGGCAGATGCATGTGGGGTGGAACTGTTGAGTTGAGTTTCAGTGTGTCTCATAATGGCCTGGAGCCCGAGACCATCCTCATCCTCCCCACCCCTCCTCCTCCTCCTCTACTCATGTGATTTTGAAACTCGAGGAAAAATTCAAAAAAATAAAAATTAGAGGATTTTCCGACGACTTTTTGTTGTTGTATTTTTGGAGCAATTGGGTTAATGAAAATAAAAAACGGAACCAAAAAGAAAACTTTAAAAAATGTGTTTTCGTTGCTGTTTTCTTTTTTTGTACTCGTATACCCTTTGTTACTCTTACGATTGTGTTTTATTAGAGTGGACATGGTTTTTATGAGTTTTTAAGACTGTTGACATAGCGTAGGGGTTACTGGGTGGTTTTTAGTTGTTTTTTTAAACATACATATATGCAAGGGAAGGTATGAGAAGATTGAAAACTTTTAATGGGTTTATTCTTTATTTTTTTTTGTTTGTTAGACCAAGGTGCGGACAGCAGACTGACAGAATAATTATACTTACCTAACTGCTACCCATGGTATTTTCACTAACAGGGTTTTTAAATTTGTTGATTTTGTAGCTATTTATGGTTGGACATTTTTACAGCATGTTTATGGTGCGTTTCTGGGAATTTTGAACCACATTTGCTTAGAATAATAATTACAGAATAGCTTTTATCCAAAAAAATTCACCACTGTACTCTTGGGAGGAATCTCATTTTGACGTTTCAAAGTTGAAACTTTGAAATGAGTTGCCTCAAAAATGTCTAATGTGAAAACCCCCTAAGTGAAAAACTAATAAAACGAAAAAAAAGATTTTTCGCATCCTTTGATTATCTTCCTTTTAACTGTAAGATGAGGCAAAGTGGAAATGGTAATACGTCAAAATGAGTAGACTCAAAAGAGTTCAATAAGAACACAGTCTAAGTAGTAGACTCCATAGAGTTTAAAGAAGCCTTATATAGAGGCCAAATTTATTGCCGCCTTTCACTGTTTCGTTTAAACCTCAAAAGTCTCCAGTGTATAAGGACCATCAAAATTGTAAGAGTTATGGAAGCCTTATCGAAAGACGAAAATTACTGTCCCACTTCTCTATCGCTTCCTAACAATAAAGTAAGATGGAGATAAAACATTAAAATATCAAAATATGTAAGTCTTTTACAAAGAGCTTTACGTGAAAACCGTCAAAATTGTTCAGAACAAATTTACTGGTCAACTTTTGTCTCTTTTAAACTGTGCAATGAGGCAGAGAGAAAATCATAGAATGTTTAAGTAAGTCGTCTAAAAAGAGCCAAATTTGTACACCGAAAATGTGTACAGTAAACAGAGGTTATGAAAGCTTTAAAGAAAGACCAAATTTGGACTAATTTTCTTCTCTCCTTTTGACCGTGAAACGAGGCTGTAAGAAAAAGACAAAAAGTCAAATTCATAAGGTTTTGAATAAATTTAAATTTCAATCAAAACCTATTTAAAAAAAATAATTTTAATTGTCATTAGTAAGGTAGTTAATAACCATATCTATGTAAATTGTGCAATTCCGCCATATTTAATAATGTACCTATATTTTGCTACAATAAAAACAAAATAAACCTTAAAAAATTCCAATGTCATGTGTAAACAGTAAAGTTTTAAAAGTCTTATCGAAAGACTGTAACACTTTTCTATCTATTCTTAACTACATAGTAAAACGCAGAGAAAACGATGAAACGTTGAAATAGATTATTCCTATATCAAGTGAAGACTGCATAGTGCGATGGAAGCTTTATCGAAAGACCAAATTTACTCATGTAACAGCCAAATACCCAAAAATAGCCCAATGTGAAAACTGTCTCAAGATAAGAGTCAATAGTGTTACAGAAGCCTTATCGAAACATTCTATTTTCTGCCCCACTTATTAATCTCTTCTTAACCATGAAATGAGGGCCAATGTAAATGATTTATTTTCAAAATATATTTCCCCAAAAGAGTCTAATGTGTACACCGTCAAATTTTGAAGAGTATGCAGTGTTATAGAAGTCTTATCGAAATACCAAATTATTTACCTTACTTTTACCTCTCTTTTAAACTTTGAAAGGAGGGCAGGTAAATTTTATGTCAATGTCCCACTTTACTATTTTTTTAAGCCTTTTCAAAAGACTTTTTGGTAGTTTCTGATCGTTTGATATTATAGTTATAAGTCAGATTAACTACAAAACTGTAATTTTGAATTTTTTGAATGACTTCCTTAAACAAGCTATCTTAGCAACCACATATCATTTAAACATGCATCCTTTCGCTTTTTTCATTGATTTCAAACTCAAAGACTGATTAAATGTATTACAGTAATGGTTACAGAAAATATGTACAGATTACATATGTATAAATAAATATGACTTCATTGTGAACTGAAACTTTAAAATACATAATTTTGATGGAAAATTATGTTTATTCTTTACTGCAAGTCATGTGGTCTTCACAAACAATGTAAACAAAACATGTACTGAGTACATATCTTGCTTAAAAACTCCATTTCAGACACCATATGGAGCTGGAACCTTAGACTTCAATTCATGCAGGACTTCTTCCGAGTATTCATACCTATTTACTTTATATTTATTTATCAAATTTAAGTTCTTTTTTTGTTTTCATTTTGAACTGAAAAAAAATTCGTAGTCTAAAAATTTCCAATTTTATAAATTTTTCTTTTTTTGTGTTCTGATAACTAATAAAATGCTCTGTGGAGATAAACCCATTAGAATTTTTAGTAGCAGCAAATCTTTAGTATTTTTGAAAGACCTTCAAAACTAAAATTCAAAAACCAAGTATTGAAGTTGTAGGTCACCATATAAAATTGCCTTGAGTTTGACGCCAAAATAGTTCGTTAAAGTCCAACTTTTAAAGTCAATACAATTATAGAAGCCTTATCGAAAGTCTAAATTTCCTCAAACTTATCGAAATTCTAAATTTCCTGAAACTTAAATTCTCCTCAAACTTAAATTCAAACAATTTTCCTGAAACTAAAGTCACTCTTATTTTATATATTAACACTTTCAAAACTCGTTAATTTACTAAATTTACCAACATGCGTCTCCAGCCAGCTCGGTTTCTAGCTAGCTGTCCCCAGTTTCGGACGCCAAGTCGGTTGAGGTCTTCACCCACCTGCGTGCGCCACCTGAGTTGCGGTCTTCTTCTACTGCGCCGTCCCTTGGGATTGGATTCGAAGACCTTACCTAAACTCGTTAATTTAGTTATTCAAAAATGTATCACTTCTATAATGAACCTTCAAGAAACTTTAAAGAAGCTAATACTTTTGAAGTTAATTACTTAATTTTTAGGTTAGAAATAAACTAAAAAAAATGCTCTTAGCTAATTTTAATATTATTAATAACAGAAGTAAGATCGCAGAAAAGTCTTGACATTATTAAAGTTACCAGATTTTGACAGACATTTCATTGAAATAATGTATGAAGTTGCGGAACCATTGATACTCTCAGGTACTTTTCATCCTTTATAACTTTTTTATTTAAAGTCATTTGGGAATAAATTGTGTACCTCTTTTCAATTTTTATATTTGATTTCTTGGAAAACGAGTTTCTATTTATACTATTACTCCCTTTTTCCTAGTTAATAAGCTAAAAATAATGACATTTCCAAACATATCGTTTTTAATAAGAAAAGCCAAGATAACGAAGTCTCATTACGGTTCTTTATTTCATTCTTTCTCAAAGTGTGTATTTTGTGTTGTTTTATTTTTGCCTTCCTATAAAATGACAACGAACGGCAAAAAAGCATATAATAATATTAATAATTCTTCTTAATTGACATCGCAAAATACAACACACAGAAGCAAAAGCAGAAGCATCAGCATCAGCATCAGCATCACAGTAAAGTCGACAGTGGTGGCAGGGATATAGCAAGTCTGCAAAGTCAACAGGCTACACGACACATAGCGACAACAAACGGACTATGTCAGTACTAACTATATTCATATCTATACGATGATGCTGTTAAAGCGGGACTGGGACTGGGACCGGGCCACTTGGACGGTCATTAACTTTTACTCGGATGTCTCTGATAGTCTGATGATGATGATGATAGTTCTCCATCCCATTTTTATTTTCCCTCCCTCTCCTCCCCTCACCCCTTCCTCTTTTCATGAGTATTAAATATAAATTGCAGAAAAGAACTTCGTCGAGCAAAAATAAAGCTTCTCCGCTTTGCTATCAGCTTGAGTACATACACTCCACGCTGCCGACTGCCGTCCTCAAAGAACACCCTTTATCACAGAACAGCCATCACCTACCCCAATTACTAGATATGTAACTGGAACAGGAACGCAGCAGCACACGCTACTCCATACTGCAACTGCTGCTGCTACTGCAACTGCACCTTTACTGTGTGACAAACTAATCGGATTACTATTTCCAAGTGGACTCTCTTCGTGCAACTGCAACGTTCCAAACGCTCCTCCTCTTCGTCTTTGTTTATACACAACTCTCGAACCTCGCTCGATTCCAGGTTAATTTGTCATCATCTGGACATATGATGCACGCTGGCAACCTCCGTTCTAGAGCACACTTAATTACATCATTAAAAATCATATCACATTCAGACCACCACATCCCTTCCTTCTTTTTTTTCATGTTTTTGCATTATTACCGTTACGATCAACATCACCAACGCAGGCAGCCGCCACGCCATCCATCCACCGATACCATTGCCTCCATTGCTGTCGTTGCCATCATCATCTAGTGTGTAGCACAGAAGCAATGCCATCATTCATTTTTGCGTATGAGGACAGAGAGAGGGAGAGAGAACGCGAGTGTATGAAATAAATAAACTACACAAATAATGGGTCCCTCCGCCATTTGCAAAGTATTTCTGGGGCAAAGGCATTTAAACGCATTTAAAGTTGAGTTGTTCCTGCTCCCCCTTTATCACAATGCGTGTTACGTTACGGCTTATGCGTCTCTCTTGCTGTATGTCGTCTGTGCCTCCCTCTGTCGGACTGTCTGTTGGTCTTGTCTGCGAATGTTTGCATTTTGTGCGGGACAAATAAAAGTAAACATGCCTACAACAAAGTTGTCAAAGTTGTAGGATGCATAGGTGCATATATTTTAAAATCAACACCGTTATAACTCCTGCGGTTGCATAATGAATTATGTGTACACTGTACAGACGTCAGACATAAGCAGAGAGAAAGAGAGAAGTGGGGAGTTATACGTATAGAAGGTATAGAAAAACAGACATCATGGAAGATAGAACTTTGTAAATGATGCATCTTTTTCTCTGGAACGTTAAAAAGGCTTGATAAGGATACTCCACCTCTCGCCTAGCGGCTTTATAATACCTATACCGCTGGGACACTCTTTTACAATACAACAATAGAGAAACTTTTCTAAAAAAATAAAACAATGGTGCCCTGGGATCGGATCCTGCAGAGGTGAGGCGGGTAGAAGTTCCTAGATCTATTTCACATCCATTTCACATTCCACACTCAAAGGCAAAAGTTTTGTGGTGCAGAAATAATTATTGTTATTAGATATGCTTATTGCCCAACAGAGGGCGTTCGTAGTCGTCGTAGTCGTCCTCGTCGTGGGCCAGCTAGCATAGCCAACTTATATTATATATCCGTATAGTACTAGTTTTGCTCTGGTCTGTTTTTCTATACCTACACTAAAAAGATAACTAATAGGAGGTTCATTTTATATAATATTTGCGTCCATTTTAATTATCTGTTATGAAAATATTCTCTTTAAAGTGTAATTACCTTTTTGGATATGAGACTCTAGATCTAGATATAAAACTAACTACCTACGTAGTATATGAGTATGTACTACAAAAGAAGGAGTTTATGCTTTGGCATAGAAGAAAGTTTTTTTCTTTTTTCTTATCCAAGGAAACAAAGGAGCTAATATTTAGTATATGTAATGTGTACATATACTCGTATAAGTCAGGATAAAGAGGAGTAATATAGTAGAATAACGACAACGACGAAGACGCCGACGGACTCGACGCAACGCATGGGAAAATATCCTTACGGGACTATCACTGATACTGATGTTGTTTTGTGTTTTTTGTTGACTAAGTTCATAAAGGATTATATTCAAGAAGTTTCTTTCATATATGTATATAGAAGAACAAGAAGAAGAAGAATGATTAAAATAGTCTCATAATTTAAGATCTGCAGAGGAAATGTTTTCAAAGAAGTTTTCTTAAACGTATAAGGGATTAAAGAGAAACGCATATTAGATGTTTATAACTATTCTTTGGTGGAATTTTAAGCAGGATATTCTGAAGGACTGGTGCTTTGAGCTGTTTTTTTTTTTGTGAGCAACTGCTTTAGAAGCAAGTTGGTTTTTAAACAAGTATTCGATTTTTTATCTTCGAAATCAGAAAAGAGGCGGCATTTCTGTTACCAAATTTTAGGAAAAAGTTTGAAAATTGGACTTTTTTCTGTTATTTTCTTTTCAAATTATTAATTTTAAAGACTGAGCAGAATATAGGCTTTACTGGGTCGATAGTGTGCCTCGAAGTCTTATAGCCTTCCTGTATTATGTTCGAAAGTAAAATGTTGTAAAATATTTTTATTTTTTAAGTTGACTTTTTTTTTTATTGAAGACAAAAATAGGCAAGGCTACTTTATTAAAATTTTCTACGGACAATAAATTGTATTCAAACTTCAGATTGTCAAAAAGATAACGATTAATTAAACCAGTATAAAATAAAAACAGTAATCTATTCTTAAAACAAATTAAGCTGTTTTGGTACACTTGGGCGTATACGTACTTTTTTATTATAAATTCTTAATTGGAGGTCATTGTAATATTTCATATTCGTCAAAATGAATTTAGACAGATAGATGTGCATTTGTTCTTACTTTTGGGATATATTTTATATTTATCTCAAAAACAAAAAAAATAATAACATCAAGATGTGCCAAAAGAACTTTCGAAAAATGTTATGATGTTATTAACTTCTCATAGGAAGTTATTGTAATGGGTCCGATTTGTCAAATTGAAAATTTTGACATTTCTCGACGTTTTAAGGTACCTAGAGTCGAATTAAAAGATTTTTAGAAAGATGTCTGTGCGTGCGTGTGTACGTACGTTCGTACGTCCGTATGTACGTTCGTGACGTTTTTTTCGTCGTCCATAGCTTAAGAACCAGAAGAGATATCGACTTCAAATGAATTTTGTTATACAGATAATAAGACAGAAATATGCAGAAAGGGCTCTCAAGAAAATTGCGTGGTGATTTTTTTTTTTACCATAGCAGTTTAAAAAAAAGGTGAACATTTTGGTTAACCCTAAATATCTCATGAACCAATGACGCTAGAGACTTAAATTAAATTTTATATTATACTAGCTGACCCGGCAGACTTCGTACTGCCTCAATCGATAAATAAAAGACCTAAACTTTTGTATACATTCATTTCGAAACAAACAGAACGTATTGAATAAAAAACCATTTTTTTAATGAAGCATGAATTTTTATTATTATTTTTGACACATCATGTTGCTTACTTAAAAAAACAGAGTTTTCCTGAAATACTGGCTATTTATAAGGTTTAAATTTGTATTAATAGACACACACTGTTATGGTACAGTTTGTTAATCAATTTAAAGCTTTCTCATAAACTTTATTTTTTGTTTTGTTTTGTGGTGCGTAAATAAACAAAGACGCGCGAACACGCGACGTATATTTGTCCATGCAAGAAACAGGGACACTCCAAGTTGATTCCGCAAACTTCTAAAGACTGTCCTTGCGATTTATTTATTGTCATCGCAAAGCCAGACGTATTGGAAATTGTAACCGTTAAAAATCGAATGGTAAATCCGTTGGAATCATCGGTATTCGCGGGATCAAGACATCCTCTCCTTTGTATTTTCCTTTTATGATTGTTGCCTCAATGACGTTATTCATCAGTTTTTTCACAGCCAGTCTTGTTCCATTGAATAATTGAGGTTGATTAATGTTACGCAGCATGATGACAACTGATCCTACTTTTAACTGCAAATTGTGAGGTGGTAATCCAGACAATTCCAGTGAATTTAAAAACTCCGTGGGATAGTTGACTACGTCATCCTGGTTCATAGTGGTGTCGACTGATTTGAAGGAAAGCAACTGTCCTGGAAGAAAATTCTGAATGGTCGCATTGAGATCCTCGACATCTTTATTTTTCGCTGCCAATATTGCTCGTTCACCCAGCCAATTATGGTTATTGAACTTTTGCGCTATATCTGGGAAAACACGCTGAATAAGCTCCTCTTTTGAATCTGTGATGTGACAGAAATATGTGGGTAATGTGATGAATCCGGTCGAGGTGTCCATTGCAACTTTATTATTTTCAATATCTAACAACTGCTTCGCAAACACATTTGCAGTTTCATCATGTTGCAAAAATACTCGCATGTTAGTTGTTAATTGGAGTGTCTTTACGTACTGCCACAAATTCGATGATTTTAGGCATGCATTTAGTTCATCAGCAACAGTTGATCGGGGAATAACTGGAAGAGTCTGACGAAAATCACCTGACAACAGAATCATGGCCCCACCAAAAATATTTTGGTTGTCACGAAGATCTTTCAATGTTTTGTCCAGCGCCTCCAGTGACCTCTTATGGGCCATTGTGCATTCATCCCAAACAATCGTATCATCCCAGTGCAAATCGTTCTCAAATAAATGTAATAGTTGGCATGCCTCACGGTAAGTCGCACACAGCTGTCCATTAACTGTTCTCAGTTGTTTGAACGATGTCGGACCACGAACATTCACCAACAACAATCGCAAGACTATTTTCATAGAAATGATTGAATTTAAACTTTATGCAGCGGTAATAAATTGCAAATTGACTCTTTGACGTTAGGAACACACCTAAATTGCAAAGACAACAGTGAGTGATTATAATTTAATATCAACTTTATTGAATAGCAATAAAGTTCAAATTGACTCTAGAAAACGTTTGTATGGGAAATAGAAAAGGGCTGTTTTTAGGATTTTCTCGGAAATTATTCGATTTTTTCTCGCCTTTTAAACCTTCCCTAGACCTCCACGAACATTTCAAGACTAAGATAAGATAAATCCGTTCAGCCGTTCTCGAGTTTTAGTGAGACTAACGAACAGCAATTCATTTTTATATACATATATATAGATATTGGAACGTGATACAAGTATATTTTTGGAAAAAATCGAATTAACGGTTTTTTTATAAATCAAAAAACTGAAAAAAAAATTTGTCACCTCTAAAATTTTACGAATAAAATATGATTTCATCTCCAAAACAAATTTGTGCAACTAAGAATAATGTTTTCAACATTCTGAAAAATGTTGAGAAAAATCGAATTGGCAGTTTTTTTTACAAAAAATTAAAAACCGAAAAAAAATTTAATAACAGTTGGTAAAAATTGATTTTCGACTCAAATATCTTTTCAAAAATTTGAGATAATGGCTTCAAACTAATTTTATCTTATAAGAAATATTGTTTTCAACATTCTGAAAAATGTTGAGAAAAATCGAATTGACAGTTTTTTTTTACAAAAAATTAAAAACCTAAAAAAAAATGTATAAAAGTTGTTAAAAATTGATTTTCGATTCAAATATCTTTTCAAAAATTTGAGATAATGGCTTCTTACTAATTTTAACTTATAAGAAATATTGTTTTCAACATTCTATAAAATTTTGAGAAAAATCGAAACGACAGTTCTTTTTACAAAAAATAAAAACCTAAAAAAAAAGCAATACTAAAACTTGGTAAAAATTTACTTTCGACTCAAATAGCTTTTCAAAAATTACAAATATTGGCTTCAAACTTATTTTATTTCACAGAAAATATTGTTTTCGATATTTAGTAATTTTTTTTTATAAAAATCCAACAGTCCGTTTTTTCATAAAAAAATAAAATCTACAAAAAATAGTACGCAAATTTGGTAAAAATTGATACATATAGACAAACTTTTAAGCAAGACAAATAGACAGACGGGATGGGAAGTTATCAGTGTGGGTCGCATCCCAGCCTCTTTTTTTCAGTAGTTTTTAATGGGAGGAATTGACAAAACTTTCAAGAAAAGTGCTTTCTCAAATTCGGTGTTTTTCGTAAAAAAAAAAACTATAGGTCCCCTTTATCCCTGACATTAATCGCATTGGTTCTCTACGAGCTGTTGTGCCACCGATTTATTTTTTAATTTTTAGCTAAGCTATGCAAGCCAATATAAAACGGAAGGTTTGGGTGATGAGTTGACAAATTTTTCCTAAAAAAGATAGTTTCCAACCCAAACTTCTTAAAAACATAAAATTTGATTAATTCCTACTTTCTTTTACATGAATGGCTTCTGCTTAAGATATTGTGGTCTTTCATCGGTACCAGTCCCTCGCTTGGTCCATCCAGTCGTGCGTCGAGACGAAGAGCTATTCATTCTGTAACTGCCTGTTTTCTCTGGAGGAGATTCTGTCTTCTTGGTCATCTCGAACCTATTAGGCTGGAGCGTTATTTTCCATTCGTTCATTGTTTAGGTTTAGCTGTTTGAACTACATTAAAATCTTGGTACAACTCATACAGAACATATATTTTTCTAAGGTCGTTTTCTTCGCATTATAAGACCAGGTATCCACCTAAATGTTTTTCTATTGAAAGTGCCCAGTATCAATCATCCTTTTTACTTGCGACATATAGGCACTATATGGCAAGTTTTGCATTCGTTCAAAATTTCTGTTTTGTCGGTCTGTCCGCGCTCCTACAGCCTAAACCATTGGGTTGATTGAGTTCAAACTTGGAAGTTAAGGTTTTGAGCAGATTCGCGTTAGGCGTTTTTTAATTTTTTTTTAAGATCAAAACTGTTTAAATTGTTTGGATTTTTAAAAAAAATATTGAATTTTTTTTTTCAAAATTCTATATCTCAAAAACGGGTCAACATTTTTTTACGAAATTCAAATGTAGACCGTATATTTACAATCACTAAGCAACTGCATACCAAAAATATTTTTAGAACAAAATTGAAAAATTTTATATATAAAAAACTAATTAAAAAAAAAACGCCCTAACGATTTTCAAAAAAAAAAATTTTTTAAATCAAGGGTTTTTTGATTTATAAAATCGCATCTAAATTTTTGAATACAAACTTATTTTTCAGGTAAAATTTTGAATCTTAAAATAGTTTTTTTTTTAAGATTTTTAAGTACTTAGGTACTTTTTTAAACAGCCTCTTTGAATACAGGAGCAAGTTCGTGCGACCCAGTCGTGCATTTGATTTACTAATCTGTGCCGCGCCGTTGACTAGAAATTATAGTGCCTTCCAGCTCTTGTCTGAACTTAGTATATGTATGGATAAGCTGTTACCCATTTGCACTTCGCGTATGCTACATAGCTGATGAATCAGTTTTCTCGGGATCCTGAGTAAGGCTTGACCGTACGGCAAAAAAACCGGACGGCGACATTTTGTTAGAGGCGCGAAGAAGAGCATATACGCTTTCATATTATACAGTCACGGTCTCTAGCAAAATGTCGCCGTTCGGTTTTTTGCCGTACGGTGAAAACCGTATAGTGTGAAACAAGCCTTACGGCATCGCCAATACAAGCTCCATAGCTGCTTACGTTTATTAATATGTGGCTTTAAAGTCGACTAAAAGATGGTGGGCGTTTCTTCATACAAATCTTTTGATCTTTTCCAGGATTATTCTTTCAGAATAATTTTACACAAAAATGATTGATTAGTTTTTTTTGTAAACACCTTAGAAAAATAACTTAAAATCTTTTAAAATTGATTTTAGACCTGAATATCTTGAGAAAAAAAAAGTTAGTTCTATTAGTGCAGTAAAATAAGGGTTTCATTTCGGAATGAAAGATTATAAGCTAAGAATTTGCTAACTACTTCATTTTGGTGTTTTCTAAACGTTTTGTAAGAATGCTCAGAAAATCTCGTGTCCACTTCGTAATTTAAAGACCGTTAAAAGTCACGAAAACTTAATTTTCGTGATTATCTCCTTTTCTATAGGTTCAATGGCGTTAACACCTTCACCAAACTTGTCCAACGTACACTTTTCTAATGTGTTTATATAAACCACTTTTTCATACGCTCAACTTTTTCAGAGATAGAAAACAGGAAGTGCGCACCGCTAACACATTATTTTCATTATTAATTAAATTTCAAAAAACTTGGACTTTTAAAAATTAATCTAGTACAAAAAATTAATTTTTTCTCCAAGACCATTTCTGGGGTTCTAAATAATGTCCATTTAATTTGGTCTTTCTGTCTCTGAAGTGGTCGAGCGTAAAAAAAATTATTTAGAGAAACATTTTACCAGAGTGGAGATGATAAAAAGTCGCGTATTTTGGCAGTCCATAACTTACATGAGACTTTATGAGATTTTGTACTTACTTTCTAGCTTACCATCTCACTCCGAGGTTGGCTTCTTTTGTCGACTTATAATCCAATTTATGGTTTACTCCCTAAAGCTGGAAAACTAAAAAAAAACCACTTCAAATTTTGTAAAAATTAAGTATCGTACACTCCAGATTTTCTCTTCGATTATGTTTAAAATTAACAAACGCATTAATTTTAAACGCATTTGTTTTTAACAAAAAAGAATCATTAATACAAAATATTATAATAATATAAAAAGCAAAAATTCGTCAATTATGGGGAAATAGGATTCGGAATCGACTTATAAAACACTTTGCTATTCTTTACGAAATGTTTTGTAGTTTAAAAAAATGAGAATCAGCTGATCTTGGCAAAAATGTGTCTTTTAAGAAAAAGCTACTAATAAATTCTTTAATCAAAATCAAAATAATGTCTTGCGATAAAATTGCATACATAAAAGCAATACATTCCTCACTTAAGTGCTTCAATTGACAAAGATTTCAATTAAAATTTGTATTTTCAATTTGATAAGTTTCCCTCTGTAGATGGAAATTAACTCCTTTTGCATTAGTTTCCTCGGTCTTCGGTAGATGATTACCAAGAATCTCGCTTATCATAGATTTCTTATTTAATTAAAGCAAAGTTATAAAACTCGCATAACACTAATCCCAACTCAGCTTAAGCCATCGGCAGGGTAAAACTTTTCTAAATTTAAAGTTGTTTTTAATTTATATTTTTTTTAATCCTTAAATCCGCTTAACTAAATAAACTTTATACGAATAAATAATCCCTCATAATCGAATTGAAAAGAAATATAGTACATTTGATACACAAGAAAAGCTAACTGATTAACCATCAATTAAAATCTAGTAGGTACTGAAGCCAAAGGCGTTATACCTTAATATTTGTATGTAGGTACATATATTAAAGCTCCTGTAAAACCAAGTTTGATATCATTTATGTATGTACATATTTGTATATGCCTAAGGTTTGTTGTTTGTTGGCAGATGTCATTGCAGTCAAACCGATTATAAATGTGTCATGACATATAGAAAATCCCTAAAGGTAAAATATACATACATATATATGTATATATCTGATATGTATGTAAATATCAGAATATATACCATGTCATATATATATGTATAGAACTAATTCCATTGAAGGATAAAAGGCTTTTGAAGTTTATATAACCAAAACCATATCAAGTTGTATATTATATTTTGAAGAGGATCAAATTTCATCTTTAAGTATGGTATATTTCAAATTGCACAAAAGAAGTCTTTTTTTAAAGTCTACCTACAAAAACGACTAAATTAAAATTTTCTTCATCAAATGCAAACCTATATATCTTATGGTTAATGTCTTTTGGGAATAGGAACTTTTCCTATAACCTTCAAACGAAGCTACTAAGCTATCCCTTTTTCCTCCTACTTATGTAAGAAATCTACCTTTTCACATCAGTTCATCTTAAAGGTAAGTTGTGAGATATTATGACACTGGCAGGCAGGCATTGAGGCAAGTAGCAAAAAGGAAATGTCGAAAAGTAATTCCCTTTGGAAAAGACAAATTTCACACGACCTGTCGACCGCAAATATCTCGTCATCTGACAATACAAAAAAAAAGAAAATAACAAACCTAAACGTAGATATCTTTTTCTTCTTTTGTTGCTGCCACCTCGCTCTCTGACTTTAGTCAAACAACATCAACAAAGGTTTAAAGACCTAATGTGACTTTGAGTCTGTGTTTCTATGTTTTTCTTTTGCATTTTTTCTTTGTCCTTATTTTTATTCAATTCGTTGTGTTTTTTTTTTCATTTATTTTCGTTTTGGTTTGAAAATCTTTCTTTGTCTATTTGTAAAGGGTGTTTTTTTTTGCAGTGGTATAGAACTTTGAAATTAAATAAACTTATAATTCAAGTATGAATTCTGGCATATGACCAGAACAGCTTGTCTCGGACGTAGTCTTACATAAGTCGAGGTTAAATTTTCGATGACTTTTTCAAACCTTTTTTAAACTTTTCCTTCAATAAATTAATTAAGGCACGAGCTGTGTAACATGTTGCGTCGCCACCTTTTGTTGAAACTACAGCTTTTGGACATCAGGGCTGTTCAACTAATGAACGAAAAAGTCAGTAATCATGGCTCCATAGAGGTCACCATTGACTGTTACGTTCTGGCCAACATCACTCTTAAAGAAGTACGGACCAATTGTTCCCCAAACACATAAAGCACACTATTCCGTCGGTTAGCATACATTTGAGAATTATTACCACTCAAAATACGGCAGTTTTGGTTATTGACCGTAAAATATTGACCGTTAAATTGACGGTAGTCCTGAATACGTATTTAAAGCTAAATTTGCAGAATTTGAAAGCTTTGTTCAGGCATCCGTCGATTCATGTTGAAATGTCAAACCAAATTCAAAATAAATCATTTGACAGCTGTCAAAATGGATCCCATTTAAAATAGTGTTACCAGCTTAAAGTTCCATGTTTCTAAACAAAGAAACACCCTTTGATAATAAACGTTGCATGTTTACAAAACCAATCGAAGATACAAAAGTATCTATATACGAGTAATACGATTTACCTACTTGATTGAAGTCACACAATATCGTGTAAAATTATTCGAAGAGGTCACCCCCTTTATGGCAGAAGATGAGGCGCACTTTCTTTTTGACATGAGAAAGTTTACCTGGAGAATAAAAAGAAGACAAATAAAAGAAGCATCAGCAAAAGATTTAGGTACATATCTTTTTTTTATAATGATGATGATGATGATGATGATATTGTCGTTGAGTGATGATGGGTTTGATCCACCGACCCCCATTTTACCGCTGTCGGTGCTGCCTCCGACGATGTACCGTCTCACCATACCATGAACCTCTGTGATTTGCTGAGAATGAGAACATAAACACGGGATTAAGATATAAAACCACAAGTCGTCGACGTTTCACCTCTTCACAAAAATAACTCAGCACAAACAAATAACGAAATAAAAAGAAGATAAAGAAAAAGAAGAAGAAGAAAGAAAAAAATAACATAAAGCAGAGTTACGAAGCGGATCCGGATAGAATGAATATAAAAGAATAAGAAATCCCATGAGAGATTTAAGCCAAGTATCTTGTTGAGTCGAATTTCGATGAATTTATTTCGCATTTATTGGCAAAACGTGGAAGAATTTTAGAAATTGCATTTAAGGTATTTTTATATATTTTCTTTATCTCTCCTTTTCACTCTTTGGTTGCTGCATATACCTTTTGTTCGTCTATCAATGGCTTTGCTAGGTCAAAGCTAAATTTGTTTTCGACGCGACTTTATGGCCCAAATACATAAAGCAGCAAGGTGGCCATCAGTGACGGTTCGGTTCGGTTTGGTACGGCAGCGGTGACGGCACAGCGGTGTGGCGGCGACTGACGACGCCGTCAATTGATGGCAATAAAGTAAAGGTATAGGAAGAGTAAATTACCGGAGCCAAACGCTATCGCCGCCGCCGTGCCGTCCATAATGGTGATTCGTGTATTGCAGTTTTATGCAGAAAATGGAGTCGATTTTAAGGTGAACGACTCAATGATTGGAGTGTGTAATGATGCATGCAGATTCTTCTTTTTCTTACTGCTGCAAATTGTTTGTTGGATAAAGCAATATCGTATTTTTGTATCTTCACTTGGTTCATTGGAGTTGATAAAGTATAGGTAATAGGTTTTAAATATGTGTTAAATTTCATCAAAGGGTTATAATAAATGAGTACTTTTTTATTCTGATGCTTCAATTGCCTTTGAAGGTGATCTTTACGACCAAGATCATAAAATTCAACAAGGGGAAACTGATTGATTAAAAATTGAATACGGATCTCTGGAAGGTCTTTCATTGACCTTCCTATCATTAAATTAAAATTAAAAGAAAAGTAATGCCATATACTATCAAATTTTGTATTCGATTAAAAGGTTTTTTCGACGCTATTTTGAATCAAAAACAACGTCATTCAAATTTTTTAATCGTTTTTTTTTTTTTTAGGGTGAAAGGAATCCTAAATATCAAACCCTTAAAACTTAAAAAAAAAATCAAAGGGAAAGGGTTATGTTGTTCCTTGAATTTGTTGCCCAAATTTTGGCGTAGAAATTTTTTAAAGTGACCTCTTACGATTTCTTACTTCCTTAAATTTCAAACGCTTCAACCTCAATTTTGCATATCTTAATTTTGTAAAGAAAAACTTACAAAATTGATAAAATCATTATTTCGGTTCAAAAATAAAAAAAAAATAAACGATTAAAGAAAGTAGTCTCGAATTAATTAATGTCTAAGGTACTAGCTCCATGCTGTGTCTAAAATAGCTTATTAATGAGAGAAATGTACTCAATACATGTTTCGTTTACATTGTTTGTACCGAGCACATTACTTGCAGTACTGAATAAAAATAATTATTCTTATTAATTATGGGTTTTAAAGGTTAACTTCACACTTAATAGTCATATTTATTTATATGTAAAGTGTACATATTTTTATAATAAATAAATAAATTGGGTGGCGCAACAGTCCGTTGAGAACTATAGCCTAGTGACTTACAACTCTCAACCATTCCTGTGTGCGAGTACTATTGTCAGGGATGGAGGGGACCTACAGTTTTAAGCCGAATCCAAACGGGTAATTTGAGAAAGCACTTTTCATTAAAAGAATTACTTTTAGAGAATTTGTGAATTCCTCGCAAGAGGCAGTCCCCGTGAAAAAAAACTTTAGATGGCATAGGTAGGGATCGAACCCAAAACCTCTGGCATGACAGTCCAACGTCATATACATATGTATACAACCATAACCATATAAAGCGAAGGGACACATTCTGTGAGTTCAAACACCATTCAATTGCCAAAATGACTGATAAAATACGAAATGTACTGAGTACATATTTCGTTTGCATTTTTCACACTTAATAAAAGTATTTTTATTTTAATATATCGGGTTTGAAAAGGCTAAGTTTACATTTCATAGTGATATTCATTGGTATGTATTAAGTAAATATTTTCTGTAACCATTACTGATACACATTAAACTATTCTTTGAGTTCTAACTCTAACTATAAAGCGAAGGGACACATTCCGTTAGTTCAAACACCATTCAATTACCAAAATTACTGATAAAATACGAAATGTACTGAGTACATATTTCGTTTACATTGTTTACACTTAATACATGCCTCCCAGTACTGAATAAAAGTATTTTTATTTTAATATAGCGAGTTTGAAAAGGCTAAGTTTACATTTCATAGTCATATTCATTGGTATGTATTAAGTACATATTTTTTGTAACCATTACTGATACACATTAAACTATTCTTTGAGTTCTAGATCAATTTAAAAAACCGAATGGGCGCATACAGGAAGATTATGTTATGTTGGTCAGCCCGTCATAAAATTTTCGAAAAAATCTCAATACCTCATTTCTTTTTAATTAAAATATTTGTGGTCTGTTTTTTTTCTTCGATTCATATCAGTTCAAGATTTAAAAGAAAACACACATGGAGTTAGATTCTAGGGACCTTGAAACTCCTAGAAATTTAAATTTGTTTAATTTGGCAAATCTGACTGATAACAATAACTTTCTCATTTACTTAAAACGTAATGTTATTTCAGATAAAATATTATGGACGTTTCTTCCTTTGTCTTTCTTCCAAAATTGAATAATTGAGGATTACACAACTTCTTCTCTCAAAATAAATTTTAGAATAGAAAATATCAATTTTGTAAAATTTCCTTCTTGAGATTGTTCCAGCGACTTCAATAAGAAAAAACGAATTCGAAACTAAATTTCATCAAAAGACACAAACAAACTATAGGTAAACATCTAATTAAAACCTAGCTTACATCAGGCGCAAAATATTCGAAACAGTTAGCTACCTTACTTCTAAATTTCTACAACCTTTACTTTTGAAGAAGGCACACAAAACCATTTTAAGTGTCTAAGACGGCTTCGCCTCTAAAAAAAAAAAAAAATCCCATTAATTTTCATTGTAGGCAGATGTGCCACCTACATTAAAATTATATAAAAACAAACAATATCTAACATAAAATGGCCATAAAAAAACCATTCTATAGTCCTTTTTGTCCCTTAAAAAATTAGAAAATATAAAAACTCACTCTTTTTACCTTGATTTTCATTGATAAAATATCGCAAAGCGTCCGCGTCCCGTGTCGGTCGTTGTTGGTCGTTCATAAAACCTTTGTCAATATTTACACAAAACTTTTTTTTTCAATTGAACCTTGTGTTAGAGAAGCAACAAACAAAATAATTAGCCAAACCACCTCCAGGAGTGACCTTTTCTTTTGTAGCCTATTTTTATGGATGAAGGTACATAGTTAGGTATATAGGTTGGAAATGGTATTTGGAAAACATAAAACGTATTTAAGACTGCCCTCAAGTCTTTACATACAATTCTATATACTCGTATTGAGCCAAAACAACTGCAAATGATGAAGATGAATGAGCTGGAGTGTATGTATTGGAAATACGTCGCGTCCAAGACCAAGACTTTTCCATCCCAACAAAAGAAAAAGAAAAATTAACTAAAGCCCTATCAAGCCATAGCCAATACCTATTCGTCTTAATGAAGTATGAAGCGAATTTCTCGGTGCCGTTTTTTTGTTTCTTTTTCTTTCTCTCTCCTCGTTCTTGCCGGGCAATGTATTATAATGTTTTGTTTCTTTATTTATTTTCAAAACAAGAAAGAACGCCAGCCCTTGCAATATATTCAACGCGTGTTCGTAACATACACTCTGGGAGAAAATTATTGAAACAATTTATTTCTTATTCACATTAAAGGTTCTATTTACGAGAATATCGAAGGAGGCGGCATCGGATGTAGACAGGGTTGTGGGTTGAAGGGAAAAAACGAAGCCAAGCTCTGGATATAAATTATTATAGTTGTTGAAAATCGGGAAACTATCCCTACACATACTTGTACATCGTGTACACACAGCGAGAGGGTTTTGTTATTGGAAATTTAAGGACGAGGCAAAGCGAAAAAAAGTACCCAAAATGATGAGGGTAGCTTTTTCGTAACAACAAGTTCACAAACCGGATATTCGAGGGTGCAACGAAGGCGACACTACTACACAACACACCGACCCCAAACAAAAAAACAGGGCCAAAACAACATCAGTTGTTGAGTTCAGCAACAAAAACAGCTGCAATCACACCGAGCAACAGCAGTTTTTTGGGCTAAAAACTTGATGCAGTATAAAAGTACCTACCATACCGATATTTTCGAAACGACTATCAGAGAGTGGGTGGATGGTAAATGGTGGACGGTAGAGATGGAGTGGGTGGTGGTGATATAATGGTAAGGCAGGCTGATGAAGATTCGAATGGGGTTGAGGCTATAAAACTTTTCTAATAATCTCAAATTTATGGCTAGAATTTATATTCGAAAGCACAACACACTGTCAACCAAAACCGTCGTCGTTTTTCGTCGCCATTGCCATTGCCATCCCTATTACCATCGCCAGGAGTACCACTGCTGCCACCCGAGCGATAATGTTTGCCAAAATCAACGACGACGACTACGACCAAAATTATTGTGTTCCAAAACAACAAAACTGTGAATTGTTACCAAGTTTTTGATAAAGGAGATTCCAAATAAGCCAGCAACTGTATAGGAGTTTTGCGGAAAACACAACAAAAACATAACCAATATCGCCGAAAAAGTTTTGTATAAATATAATAATGAATCCTCTATATCCTTGTCGAAGAGAGAGAAAGATAGAGAGATAGGGAAAGAATGGGAAGAAGAGAGAGAGATATTAAAAGCATCGTACAAAAATTTGGAATAAGTCGATTAGGCCATAATCCATCATCTCACAATTAGCTTTTAGAAATAAAACGACCTAGGAGGGGTAAAGGGGGAGGGTTTTCATGGGGTGGGGTGAGAAGAAGAGTATTTGTTTGGTTATTGATGAATATCCCCAATTGGAGGACTATGGACAAAAAAGGACATAATAAAAGAGGAGATTTTGGGATCTCATTAATGCAATACAACATATGTCACAAAAAATATAAACTTTCATTCTCCTACTTCCCCCCTCACCCCTTGTAACCCCCCTCTGCCCAACCACTGAGCCGATTTTATCCTGTAGTTGTCCTTGAAAATGTATACATGTATTTTTGTTTAGTTATTAAATATTGTGATGGAAGCAGGAGTATAGAAAAGAGAGCGGTCGAAGTCGAGGAGATTTTTAATGGGACGTCATGTAGCGATAAATGTTTTGAATTGGTTTATTATTTATACATAAATACAACAAAAGCATATATGTACCTATATTGGCTAAACAATTTTTTGACATCAAATGAAGCAATAAATATGGTTTTAGTTAAATGGTCACCACACCACACCACACCACACGCGCATATTATAAGCCTTGTATGTATTTGTATATGAAATAGTAAGTTTTATGGGATTTTTAATGCGAATTAGTGGCAGAGAAAAGCGAATTTGAAATGAATGGTTTATTGTGTAGATTTGGGTTCATATACAATATCTAAAAAAGAAATAAATAATAAAAGAAATAAATCATATGATGTATCGAATTCACATTAAAAAGGCAAAGGACCAATAATTAATTTAACTAAAGAGTCTTTCCCAATAGGGACATTCAACATTTTGACAGGAGTCTTTCCCAATTGGGACATCCAAAATTTTGACAGTAAATGGCGGCCATGTTGTTTAGCTGTAAAATTAAATAGAAATTATATTAAAATCGTTTTACAAAGTCACCATGATCGGGAATAGGGTTAAAAAAAACACGTGTGCTAAAATTTGACTTATCAAAGTATATATAATTTAGTTCAATCAGTTGAAAATTGCCCGTGTTATGAGTTTGACTACTTGAAAAATAAAGCATTAAAATACTCGTGTTTGAAGTTAATATTACCTTTAATACTTAAATTTAAAAACCGAGTAAAGTTTTTCCCAGCTATGATATTTAAGTACCACATTTTTGGAGTCCAATGTTAAAAAAAAAAGTTTTTTCCAAAATTCTAAGGTGGTTTAACCTCTTAAGCTTCAGAAAAATCAAGATCATAGACTAAGAGGTGTGTTCAAAAAGTACCCGTAATTCTCGTTTTTTCAAAAAAATATTTATTTATTCGTTTACATCGATGTAATCCCCTTCAAAGTAGTCCACAGTTGAAGTAAAAGGTGGAAGTGCAAAAAAGTTTATTGAACGCATCTGTTTGAGTCGCAGTATCGCCTGAGCAACACAAATTCGCCCTGAGCAAATCAAAGATTTAGCCACAAAGTCTGATGTTGCAGCCTTATCCGCTGAACTAGACACACTAAAAAACACAAATGCACAATTAACTCAAAAGTTGAAAACAATGACCGACCGCTGTGACTTGCTGGAGTCTCAACTTGAAATAATTTGACGGAAACACAACGAAAACTGTTTGGTGGTACACCTTCCTATAAACAGAAAAACTAGTGCTGTTGATCTAACAAAACAAACATGCAACGAGCTTCTCAAGTTAAAAGAAGGTGAAGAAGTTAATTTTAATAAAACTCGAGAAATCATAAACTCGCAAACACAAAGAGGAACCGTTTTTATGGAACTTCACCCAGTATAAGTTGCGGATAACATTCTAGCTGCCGCTAGTCAGCTCAAAGGGAAAGGAATAAGCATCCATCGCGAACAATCTTTGATTTACCGAAAGAAAAGGCAAACACTAAATGACGTGAAAAACAAACTTCTACAAATTAATCCTCAAGCAAAAATCAACCTAAAAGGTGATAAACTACATTAAACAATCATCTCTTCGTTTATAAAATTTCACGAAGATTACTTGTCAAATCGGCGTTGGAAATGATGTTTGTAAACAATATGTTTGGTGACATATCTTCTCAGTTTTTTGACAGCAGCGAGGGAGTGAAGCTAGTTCCGGTTGATAGTGGGAATTTACCATCGATCTCTCACTCCACATCAGCGCCACCTAGGGTTGAGTTAATGAACTCTAAAAATGGCAGAAGCCAATAGGAAAAAACTGTCGTCTGCCAAAAAATTAATAAATCTCTTAATTTAACAATTTTAGCTTATAATATTACGCCTCTATAAAAAGTAAACTTTTGCAACCTGATTTTTTTTAATTATATTTTGAAATTTGATGTAATAATTCTATTGGAAACCATTTAAGAGGAAAGATTTGAAAATGATTTTATTAAATATTTTAGGGATTATAAATTAAAATTCATACCAGCAATTCGAACAAATGTACATGGGAGAGCGAGTGGGGGTATTTTATGTGACATAAAATGTAAAATTTCTTATTGTAGAATTTAAAAACATCGAAAGCACAATTGTAGTTCATATATTGTAGTTTTTGGCCAAAAAACAATACCGAGTGAGCAAGTGCGTTATCGTGGTGCAAAAGCCATGATTTTTTTTTTGCATAAATCTGAGCGTTTTTTTCGGATTGCTTCACGCAAACTTCGCCGTCGCATAACTTCAAGGTAATACTCATTATTAACCGTACGACCTTGTGGTAAGAACTCTTGATGCACTATGCCATTATAATCGAAGAAAACAGTAAGCAAAACCTTCACATTTGATCGAACTTGACTTGCTTTTTTCGCTCTTGACGTTGGATGCTTCCAGGTGGACGATTGTGCTTTCGTTTCGACATCATAACCGTACACCCATGTTTCATAACCAGTTATGACCCTTTCAAGCAAACTTGGATCGTCGTTGACGTCATTTAACAGCTCTTGAGCGATGTTCATGCGATTGTTTTTTTGGTAAAAATTCAGCAAAAATCGCCAAGCTCATAAAAACACGTCGAACCTTAGCAACTACCACAGACAAAGTAAACAGTGAATATAGCTGAAAATTGCATCATACTTTAGGGGCATGTATACCATCACCTCGTATTTATCAGTTAATGAAAACACTTAATGTCGAATTTAACGAAAATAGTCCATAAGTACAAAGTACAAAAATATAAAAAGGCTTAAAGGCCCCATATTCCCAAAAAACCGTAAATTTTTTTAAAAACCAGGTGTAGTAAAATGTACCAACATTTCAAGTTCTTTGAAAAATCTTGGTTCATTAAACCTGTAATTATTTCTTTTTAAATTGACCCTAAAATTTTTGGAAATTTTGAATTTTGAAAGCCTAGCAGCAACCTTTTAAAAAATTGGGAACCCGTTTCCAAGTTTCAAGTTTCTTTAAATTTGTATACTTATTCATTAAACGCTCGAAAATTCTTATTCTTAAGAAACTCTTACAATTTTTTTTGCAAAGACCTTCGAAATGTAAATAGAAAGTTCAAAGTGATAAAGCGTAGAATTTAATTTATTTTAATTTTGATTTTTTTTCTGTCAAAAAGTTTTAAAAGAAATCTGCGAAGTCAATAGTTAAAAATCGGTTCGTAGAATAAGGGATGGGTCCTAGTCAGTCTATTCAAACCATTAGAATCGTTTCGGACTGTAATTAAATTGTATAAACCCAAAAAAATCGTCCTTTCTAATATTTCAAATAAAAAGTAAAGTGAAACAAAATTAAATATTCCCTCATCCTTCAATCCTAAAGGCAGTAAACATTGAGCCAAACAATAACGAAATGCCTTTTATATTTTTAAAACTATCCAATTTAGTAGATAGCAGTATAAGTAAGTGCATTTTTAAAAATGAAACGAAACGATTACTTAAGTATTCACTTATGCATGAGAATGAACATAAAAGGACTCCTCATCATCTTCCGGTGGTGGTTGGGGGGGTTGAGCTGGGCCGCCAACGACGATGACGATGACGATGATGATGATGGCGCATCATATAACTGGCCTAAAATTTTTCTGCAACATTTGTTGACATATTTTTTTTCTTCATCTCCCTCCTCCCCCACATCCCCCCACTGTCATTGTCTTTTTGTTTACCTCCCTTCCATATTCTGCTCACGAAAAAACAAAAAAAAAATAAAATAAAAAAGGAAATAAAAACGGAATTAAAAAATGTCCTCGTTCAAAATTGTACAAAATGGAAACAATAAACCCCAATGGACTTGTCCGGTCGGTCGATATGATGGTGCGTATTCTATGACAAACCAGAAACAAAAAGAAATAAAATAAAAAAACAACAAAAACATTCCTTCGATCAAAAAGGTATCTAAAACCTCTTACAATTCAGGGTCTGCTTTTATGCTCAAGTAATTTATAGAATTTTGTGAAAAGAATGGGAACAAAATAAAAAAAGAAGAAAAAAAAAGGACGAACGTTCTAAAAAGGACTCAAGTTTCCATTTTTCATTCAAAGACGACTTCTCTAAAGCTGTCCCCTAGACGAGGACAACTAAACTATATACATACATACCTACGTATGACGAAGAAGTCGAGACTTTTATTAAGGACACACATCATATTAGTTTAAGCTTAAATACAGTGAGGCAAAAAAAAAAACTTATAGTTTTAACGAAAACAAATCCGTCGCTCGTCGTCTAAGTGCGGTGGAAAAAAAGATGGATGGAGGAAGGATAAAATAATTTGTTCCTTTTGTTTGCAATCATATCAGTATAGCCTAGCCTAGCCCAGCCTAAGCCTCCCTGCTTAGATTACATTTTTATGTTTAAAAAGAGCGAATTGCGTCAAAAGAAAAATCATTCTTCGCCTCCTCCGATGATGATGACAACCCATACCAGTTTCATATAAGTGGGTATGGTTAAGGGTAAAGTATAGAGTATTATGTATGACAAGGATCTGAGGAAATTTATGAGAGGAAAGTGAGAACATATGCTTTTATCCTTAACTAAAAGCAAAAGAAAAATATAATGAAGTCCATAAAAGACAAAAAACAAAAACAAAATAAAAACCACCTCCCATCTCAATCTCAAGCTATTTGTATACTTTGTTGAAAGATATGGTGTGATAGGTGGTGGGTGGGGGAAAAGGTGCGTTTGAACGGCGATTGATGGAGTGTCGTGTTCGCTTTCAAGCAACAAGGATAATTGCTTATCAATGAAACAAAAAAAAAATCTGTTCTTCTAAAGTGACTTGACGTTTTGTTTTTCTTATACTCAAAAAACAGTGATGCCACTTTACATTTTTTTTTACTAACTTTTCATCTACTTCTATAAAAAAAAAATGGATACATTAATTTAAGGATTTTTTAATACCTTTGCGAAAAACTTCCACAAAATTCACTGATTCTTCCTCTACTTTTACGCCGCTTTTTTCACCTAAACGAACTCCGTTTAATTGGAAAACAAACTGTCGCCTAAACGAATTTTTGATAAGTCAAAAAATTCCACTTAAGTGGATTTGAATATTCCATAAGTGGATTTAAAGTAACATAAAAATAATCGCATTTTTTGGAATTTCCTGAGCTTAGTCAAACCTTTAAATGCTATTTTCGTGACAAAAATACGGTGAAGGTAAAAAATAAAAAAGAAATAGTAGCTTTCAGCAAATTTTTATTGTGTTTGATTGATTTGGTTCACTTAAGTGATTTTTCAATTCTTCCTAATTATATTAAGCTTTGTTTGTTTGTTTGTTTGTTTGAGCGCACTAATCTCAGGAACAACTGGTCCGATTCAAAAATTCTTTCAGATTTAGATAGCTCATTTATTGAGTAAGGCTTTAGGCTATATAACATGTAAGACTAATACAATCAGAGTACAAATAAAGAATGTTTCAAAATTAATGTTTTTTTTCTTCACTTGTGAGAGCTACGACTGCTTTAAGGATTTTGCCGTATTAAATATTCCAGTGTGACAACTTCATCATACATTTATTTAAAAACGGAGTTTTTGAAGGCTGTTAAGAGATGCTTGAGCCGATACCCAAAAGTAGTCTCTATACAAAATTCAGGACTTTTGCAATTTTAGCTGAAGATTTATTTTTATGAGCTTAAGAAGTAATAATTATTAAACTTGAACCATTACAAAAATTTGTGTGTCTCTCTTTCCCAATCCTAATTATTAATAAAGGTGTTTCTTCTGAAGAGTTATTTTCAAGAAGATATAAAACCCATATAATTTAATGTTATGGTCAAAAATTCAACATTTTTATAAAGATAAGGTTTTGTCATTATGTTTTAAAAATGATTTTGGGAAGTGGCTATCGCAGCTGGCTCGAATTTTCAACCATTTTTTTGAGCAATTGGGCCGAATATTCACTTCAGAACTACTTCACATAACCCCATAAAAAATAGTCCAGCGGTCTTATATCGCACGATCTTAGAAGCCACGCCACAGGCTTACGACGACACGCAAGATAATGCGCTCTCTAAAAGTTTCCGTCAATAAATTGATTAATTGTTTGATTGATGAATCGAATCATTAAATCCAACATATGTAGATCAAATGACAGCTGTCAAAAAGGCCAACTCCGACAAAAGAATTGCCAGATTGAAAATCTGTAGTACCCGTGACATGATGGTTAGTGCGTTGGACTGTCATGCGAGAGGTCTTGGGTTCAATCCTTGCCTGTGCCACCTTACTTAAAAAAAAAAAAAAAAAAAAAAAAAAAAGTTTTCACGGGTACTGCCTCTTGCGAGGAATTGACAAATTCTCCAAGAGTAATGCTTGTCATAAAAAGTGCTTTCTCAAATTAGCCGTTCGGATTCGGCATAAAACTGTAGGTCTCCTCCATCCCTGCAATTACTCGCACACATGAATGGTTGAGAGATGTAAGTCACTAGGCCTTGGTTCTCTACGGACTGTTGCGCCACCTAATTTGTTAAGATTGAAAATCCCTCTTCTAAAAACAATTCGTTGCCTTGAGTGTTTTACGAACAGAAGTGCCATTAACTAAAAAATGATTTTATACATCAAAGAATCGCGTTTCAGACATCTGTTGTGATTTTTACAAAATGCGAAAAACTGGAAAAAACTGTTTCCCAAAAAATAGAACTTAAAAATCTTACAACTAAAAATTGGTAAAACTTATTTTTGACTCAAGTTTACATTTCTTTAAAAAAGATCCAATTGACAGTCTTACATCATCACTAAACGCCTTTAAATGGACAAATAGCCAACGGATTTAATTGTTTTCAAAGTAAATTTCCTCAATTTGGAAGCTTTGTTCTAGCATTTCACAATTCTTGAAAAATTGCCAAACCTCACTTAACAGAGATGTCAACACAGTTTGACATTCTTAACTGTCAAACCATAAATAAACTCTGATGCAGCTTAAAAAAAAAAACACTTTAGTTTACTCCGTGTCTTTAAAATTGTGTAAAAAAGACTTTTATTTTTGGTTAATACTTTTTAACTTCTTTCACTCGGATACCTACGCTCTGTCCATTTTGTAAACCAAGGTCTTGTAAAAATATCATCCAATCTGAAAGCTTGTGCTTTTTAAAAATGTAAAAAATAAAACTCCATAATTTATAGACTATGCTAAAAAATTCGACTATTTTCTTAAAGTTATATCGAAGATTTCAAAAACATCGTGAAGGCTTGAGTCGCTTCAAAAATTTGTATCTCTCCGTTTTTTCGAGTTTTATCTCAAATTTTTGATTCTAAAATTGAATTAAAAAAAAAATATTGGTACATATTTTTGTAGGAAATTGAATACCTTTCAAAAAAGGTCAAAATAGAAAATTCCCCCAAACCTATCATTTCCATGTTATCAAGCCTTAAAGTTGATAGTTTTCTCGATTTAACTATTTTTAGCTTTGAAAGTTTGTAATAAAAAAAGTCCATATCTAAAACAAAAAATTTCGAAAAATGTCAAAAGTTATTCGCGAAGTTTAAAAAAAAAAATTTTATCTTTAAACCTTTTTTCTCAAATTTACTGCACAAATTGACAGTTCCTAGTAAAGTAGGATCAATATTTTGTCAATATTTTACTGCTCACAATTTGTTTATTTTACCTTTGAATTATTTTATTAAAGTGGCAACACTATTTCGAATGAAGAATATGGTATCATCAGGACGAGATCTTACTTTTAAGTGCTTTTTTCTTAAGTGGATAATATTCACGACATCATCAGACCCAAAGACTTCCTTTCCCTTTTACATCACACCACAATATTTGTATAGATACATGCACTACATACCTATAGCCTTACATGCATATGTCTCTATAACGTTTATATTTTATAAGGATATGTTTCTGTGGAAAAGAGCATATGTGGTGGATGGAAAAAAGGGATATGAGTTGAGTGGAGCACTAAATAATGTTTGATTGACGTCATAGTTCTTCATCAATGTCCCTTTGTGGCTTTTAATATGCTAACAATGGGTAGGATAGGTGATGGTGTAATATATCAGCGTTAAAATGAATTGAAGTGTCGTCTCGCAGAAGGACCTTTTCTTCTCTACTTCTTCTTCTTCTTTTAAAACTTGATATTAAAACTTTTGAAAAAAGGCAAAAAGGAAATTCTATTTTTAGTATCCCTATCGCTATCGCTTGGTATAAGTATGTTTGATTTAATTAGATTCTAACAAGATAACGCGAACAAGGTTCGAAAAATAAAAAACAAAAAGGATATTCAAAGAATTCATATAAAAGCCTAAATTGATGAGAAACATGACAAAGTATCGTTTTTAGGGTTTTTTTTTTGAGAGTGAGAGTGAGAGGGTGAAGGTGTTCTTGTTTGAGGATAAATATTAGGGATGATAAAGCATCGAGCTTTCATGTTATTTTTTACTTTGACGAGTTGTTGACAGAAAGATACCTTTCCTACCTAAGTTTTAAACGTGACGCCGTCACGCACGAATCTTCTCCTTTTATTTCTTCTTTGTTGTTGTTGTTTGTTTGGTTAGGTTATACCTGCGTTATTTTCTTTTCAATTTCGGGAAGACGATAAATTATGAAACAAGTCACCAAAAGGCCCTAAAATATGCGAGTGATGAGACAAATATTTTGCGCCCTTTTCTTTTTTTTTCTTTTGGTTTTGATAATGGAAAGGAAAAACTATGAATTATTGAAAAACCAGGCAGACTATGCCAAGCCGTTGGCAATGGAGGGGGCGATGTGGTGTGTGTGGATTTGATGTCGCCCTTGGGTTATTTATGAGGTGTTAGACAAAAATGGAGAAAGGTATGGGGTCGTGGAAGTGATTTGTGTGTCGAATATCATGTTTACCTTCATACCTCTTCTTATAAAATATTTCGAAAACAGAATCATTTCAGTTTTCGAAAATCAAATAAGAAAGTTCAAAAAATATGAGACGAAAAGAAATCGAGAGAGTATGGATTATGAAAACATGAAATGTCACTTAGTCAAGTTCTACAATATATAGAATCCCAAACAGTTACAAGGAGCAATATCGATTTCAAATTTAATTTCAATTTCAAAAAATTGGCTCAGAATAATGCGATTAAATGATAAACCATGACGATTGAGCTGAATTTTTATTTGAAACATAAGGAAATTCCATTTGATAGTATAATTTTATATTTGATTTCTGAGAATTCTAGAAACGAAACAAAACAAAACGAAAACATATTTAGAGACATTTTTATTGAATATGAATGAAAAAGTTTAAGTGTCCTGCTTAAAAAATATACTCATTGTACGGAATTTGAAATCTTCGTTAAATTGGAATTATATGCTTTTAATGTTTTTTGGAAGCGATTTATTTGAAAATTTCAAAAAGCTATGAAGGGTTTTTGTAATGACGTTTCTTTTTTTTTTAGATATCACGATTGGGTTAATACCTCCTGTAATTTTTGAATCATGATAGGAAAATAAATTTTTGTTAAATTTGTCTGGTGTTTTTTTTTTTAAGACTTGTGGTTTTCAATCTGGTAATACTTTTTACGGATTTAGTCTTTTTGAAAGCTGTCACTCGATTTATGCTTAGTTTGGTTTGTTATTTCATAATTTATAGACTTACTCCTTTAAAACGTTTGCAAATCTTTCAATAGTTCGGTTCGCACGATGCGTTCAAAAAGAAACAATTTGTTTCAGGAAACTTTTTGAGCTCATTATCTCGTGTCGGGGACCTATGGCGTGTTTTCAGGATCCTGTGATTCAATACCGCTGGACTATTTCTTGTGGGGTTGTGAAGTGATGTGAAGTCGCTTGTCTACCCAGATAAGCCCGAGATGATTGACACCATAGAAGAGAATATTCGGGTCCTTATTGGTGACATACGGACCCATATGACAATAAGTGGTTTAAAGTTGGGATTCTGGGCAGAAATTTATTCTAGCCAGCTGCGCGGCCACTTGTCCCAAATCATTTGTAAGATATAAACAGCCATTAGATTAAATCACATGTGTCATATTTCTTCTTGAAGGCCGCATTTCTAAAAAAATACCGTTTATATAATAACTTTTATCAAAGTATATCAAAGATTTTTACGTTATATTGACTTTTGACGAAATGTCGCAAAAGAACCAACGTACTTCGAAAACGAAAATGTTTTCAAAATAAATTCAAAATTTTAAGTAAATGGGATGAAAATTGTCTGAGCTATGAGTCCGGTCAACTTGAAAAGTGTAGTAAGTTTTGAGAAGTTGGAAATGAGAAATAATTCTGAAATACCAAAAACAAAAACTAAATTTCGAAAACCGAGTAGTTGAAGGTTTTTCTCGGCCTCTTTTTTGAGATCCTAGTGGACTGTTTAAAGTGAAAAAATTGATATTCAAAACTTCTAGGGTTGTATAAGGCCTTTAAAGAAACTGGTTTAAGTGAAAACCCCTGTTATCTGAAAAATATTTTAAGTTAAGTTTTAAGAAAAATCTAGCTGAAAATTTATCGAAAGGAAAATTGTTTTCGTTTCTTCTATTTCATCTACATCTTTTGATTATGATAAGTCAAAGTTAAATGTAAAATGTTAAAATAGTTCTACCGTAAAACCCCCACTTGATGGATTTGTTAAATCAGCTAATGATTTTATTTTTGCTTATTCCAATTGACATTTTTTCACTTACTAAATTTATTTATGTGAAAAATCCGCCTGAGTGAAAAAATACCGTGTAATGTTCACAAGTTTTTTTTCTTGTGAAATTTTTAAACCCCTTAAATTTACAAATTTTCACTTATCCAGACTTCACTTAAGTGACATTTTTTCACTTGAGCGAATTGCGGATAAGTGAACAAGATTTATTAAGTGAAAAAAAAAAACACTTAAATGAAGGAAATGTCAAGAAATTTCTGTTTCTTTTTAGCAATAGGAATGCCCATCAGTTTACCCTCGAGCCTAACTTCGGCCGTACTATGAAGTACAGAGATTCATTTTTTATCCGTACTACGCGAATGTGGAACGCATTGCCACGCTCTATCTTTCCCTGTCATTGCAATGTTTAGGAATTCAAAATCAATGAACACCGACACCTCCTATCCAACCCTTCCCACTTTTCCTAATGCTCACACTGTGTCTTTGGCATATTAAAGGTATAAAAAAAAAACCTTTAAGTGTTTGCTAATTATAAAAAAAAGCGCTCCGTGAAATTGCGACAGAAGAGCACACATTTTTAATTTCTCACACTTTTTTAGAAATTGTTTGACATTTTTCCCATTTACAAAAATGGCACAAAGGCCGTAAAATAGTCTTTGAAAAAAAAATGCAGACAATCAGGATTTGGGAAAGGTCTAAGTTTGGGCGTATAGAAAGTCCCATAATTTTTAATCAAAGTTGTAAAATCAAATTTCTTAAATGCAAAAGAAAATTGTGAAAGGATGTTATTATTTTTAGCCCAGTTTCCATTTTTTTCTCTCTCTGTGGAAACAAATGTAATTCTTTTTCGAATTTAAACTGGAAAAAAATTGAACTTCGTTTTTTTATTCAAAACAAAAATGGCTTAATTCCCGGAAGACCTTTTAAGTGAGTTCTATTGTTTTAGTATATTGCAGAAATCCTTCCATTCATCATTTCGTAAAACAGCCGAGTAAAATATAGGTTCACCTTAACTGATAGATAATTAGCTCTGAAAACTGGAAGAGAGTCTCACATACTTCTGGTTTTTGAGTCATAAGTTATGAAAAGTCAAACATCACGCAACTCTTCCTAACACCCTCTTGATTAACTTAGCAAACAAATAGCTGAAAGCCTCAAAGCTTCATCACAGTGGGTTAATCACAACATTGTCCACTCCATAATTCAATCCCAAAGCACACAGGCTTCACCATCAGAAACAGAAACTTTTCGGTTTATTTACCTTCCAGATCTTTTTGGGAGAATATGGCATTTCTGAGAGACGAGTCAATCTATTTTTATACCGGTGATAGATCAAAAACAAATGACGGCAACGGTGGAAGTGTGCCTTCCCAATCATTATATATCATTATATGTTCCAGGCGGAAATTTTGGCAATAAACAAAGTCTTGTCCTGGCTTAAAGAAAACGTGATATCAACATCTAATATCAGTATTTTCTCAGATAGTCAGGCAGCTATCTTGACTCTGGCTCTACAAACTCTATAACAGTCCATAACTGTCGATCATCTCTAATGGAGAAGGCACATTAGTTATTATGCACCTGTGCTAGGTGCTGTACCATAGAGACATTCCAGGAAACTGTAAGGCAGATGAACTCGCCAGAAATGATAAAAAACAACCATTTACACCGTTTAGCTAATTCTGGCATGCTAATCGCTGCATGTAAACTATTGCTAACTAATTCAAGAAGCTATGAAGAAGGCAAACATCAGCTGAAATAACATCACCACTTGTCTGGTTTAGACAAACCATCTTGCCTTTACTAGATTTAAAGGGCTCAAGATGCTTGATATCTCTAAGTAGATCGCCTAAGAGCTCCATAATCAGAGTCATAACAGGACACTGTCTAATACGAAATCACGCCACGCAGCTAGGTGTATTCTCAAATAACCTTCAAATGCAGAAATTTTATGGATGAGGACGAGGAAGAACCGTTCTTGACCTCCTCTGTACATGTCGTGCTCTAGTTTAAAAAAGACGCAAGACTTCCCTAGGAAATTTCTTCTATAATCAATCTTTGACGTTTCGTAAAGGACTCTAATAGGTTTTATTGAGCTCAGAAAAAAGCTTCAAGATTCATGTGGTGTCATAATGAGGGCCGATAAACTGGCCTAACTGTGTCCTACGCCATCCCTTACAGCCACTTTAACCTAACCTAACCTATATGTAGCTCCAATGATGTTAACACCTAGCATTAAAATTGTCAATTATTTGATTTTCCACAGTTTTGGTCTAAAACATTTTTTCATACGCCCAATCGTTTCAGATATATGTATAGGTCAGACAATTGGCAGGGCTCATACATTTTTTGATAAAAAATTGTCAGTAAAGAAAAACAAACAAATTCCATTAAATATGTAAGCTTTAGATAACCAAATATCTAATCTTCCAACCACTTTATTAAACACAAAAATATATCCAGGACCCCATGAATGCGGCTTGGTGCTCCTAAACCGTTTCGTTCCAAGGTTGAACCCCTTTTTCGCCTTTTAAAAGGAACTAAAGACCTGTCAAAAGAGACTTGATTTCAATGTTTTTATTTCTGACTTTCGTTTCAAATGTTAAGTGATTACAATAATTGAATAAGAATTTAAAATTTCACTTTATTAAAACTACCCTGCGTTTATTTGTCTAGAAATTGCTTCATTATTTCAACACCGTCATCTAGGTAAATTCCTTCTCCTCGACAAAAAAAAAATTACAAAACTTTAACTTTGTCTGGTGGTAAATAGTATGCGGAGTTTTTAAAATGAAAAACACAAAAAGAATACAAAAAAAAAGTCACCTCTCAAATGACGGAATTGCAAATAACTCTTGACATAAGACACAAGCACGAATGCAATTACAAAAGTTAAACATGAACTAAAACTCTTAACCTCTGTGGTGTGGTGTGGTGTGTTGCCACTCCTGTTGGTTGTAGAAGGAATGGTTCGTAAAGGTCCTTAAAAAATGTTTTTCTGTTTGTCTGATGTATTTTCTAGTGTCAACGCATGGTGTTGGTAAATTGCAAAACATTCCAAAAAACGTTTTTCTATTTCATTTTCTCTTTGTACCTATAGATATATCTATCTCTATCTCTATTCATTCATTCATTCATTCATTTATACCGTTTCGCTTTTCCTTTTGAGTTAAAAATTTTCCATGGAATTAAGAAATGCAGCCATTAAAACCAAAGGAATTTCCCCTTGTGGCACACAAAAATATAATGAAACAGTCCTTCACTAAAAAACAAAATAAAACAAAACAACAACAAAAAGAAATACAATTTTCACTCGAACAAAGCAAAAATGGGAAAGAAACCTAAAGAAAGGATAAATTCTTTCCGCCTGAATTCAAAATTGTGCACCCATTGACGTAGTACAAAAGTCTAAGGGAGAGCTTTTATTTTGGTATATCGACCAACACCAGGATTAGGACGAGAACGAGAACGAGGACGAAAACGACCGACACGACGCACGAACACAGGACTAACACCAAGGCTCCTGAATCCTGCTGCATTGTGTACCTACCTACCTTCGTATCCTTTCCCGTTACCATCACCTTTTTAAACAGGAGCTAGTTTAGTGCCCACCACGTTCAGACAGAAAGACAGAAAGATAGATAGATAGATGGATACAAATGATACAAATTTTATCTCTTGGATAGCAACCGTAAAATTACCTGTTTCAAAGTGACATACCGAAACATACCACACACCGCATTCTCCGCATTTTGATGTTCGTTCCGTTCGTCCTGTGTGCGTTTCTCGTCCGACTCTCGACTTCCATTTTCTGAACATCACAAAACGATGCTGATGCTGATGTTGAAGTTTTTGATGCCCGTGTACAACGCCCTTAAAAAAAAGAGTATAGGTACTGCGCATAATTTTAGTATGCGCATTAATTCTCCAAACGACGAAGACCGACGACGCGACGACGGACGGGACAAACTATAGCAGACATTTTAATTAGTAACAAACTAAGTGCAGTTATGTTGTTCCTGGTTCCTTTGCCTTGTTGCTGTTCTTGTGCTTCCTTGCTTTAAAAATGTAACGAAAAGATATGGCAAAGTAAAAAGCCAAACCCTTGAGATGGTCTAATTTCGCCAAAGTGGCTGTTCAACACAACACCCCCACCCCCACCCCCAATTGAAAAGTCAAGTCTCTGACCAAGTTGAAGATTGTTTTTCAAGCGGAAATCATCATAATTTTTCAAGTTAAAAGATTTCATTTGCGGCAATGACGTCAAAGTTTTTATAGGCATCAAGTTCTTTGTCTCACGTCACCTTTTCTCTACTGATGCAGTTCTACGACACATTAAGTCTTCAAGCATTGAATTTAATAACCTCTGACATATTCGCCGCTGCTGTAATAATAATACTTGACAATTTGCGGGTTGGGACGAAAATTCTGAAACATATTTTGATATTTATATACCTTCCGAATAAAATGGTGGCAAATGGGGGAGGTTTCGGAAGCTGAAACCACTTTTTCAACCTAATATTTGCCATCTTCTAACGAATTATTGTGAAAATAAGCACAGCTGTTAGTCAGTTTAGGGCACATTCAGGAAGTCAAAGTCCTCCAGTGATGAAAATGATGATACCTACCTACAAGTTATAAATATAAGAGCGAAACAGGAGGTTGCAAAATTTGGTATATGCCTGGGATGTTGACGGAAAAGAAGTGAATTTGACGTCGATGTCGTTCTCGTTGACGTTCGTCGTCGTCGTCGCTCGCTATACCATTACTTTGGTTCTGGTGGTAGATACTGCTGCTGCTGCTGCTGATGATATGTGCTAATGACGTCATTAAGCCTAATTATTATTAATTACATTGTTCAGCTGTGATTATTAATGAGATGATAGAATATCAACAAGAAGAAACTGATGAGAGGTGACGTGTTTCCTGTTTAAATATTTTTTATTTTTTTGGGATTCCATAATGTTGACATTTTTGCGTCCAAAAATGACGTTTTTCATTAGTTTGTTGATTAAAAATATTTGAAATTTAAATTAGAAAGTAGGTGTAAGTATCTTATCTTTGCCTATTTCCACCGATTTAAAAAAGTGTCAAGGAATGGTTTTCTACTTGTTCTTAAAATTTCGTTTTTGCTGATTTACTTTACATATTTATAATAAAATAAAATCAAATTCTGACAATATTTCTGAGACTTTCAATAAATTCTTCAACCCACTTACCTATTGCATCTCCATGATCGTATCGTACCACTACCTTACATTTCGTCTCATGAGTCATGATACCTACCCTAACCATTAACGAGTATAACTCAAGTCTCTACACTTCTTTTCTTTTTATTGCCTTCCCAACGATCTTTTGTTGAATGTATCTGATGTGCATGTGCCTTGCCTACATGTTCTGTTGAGAACTGGAAAGATCGTTTTTCTACTTTTTTATAATTCACATTCACTTTATGCAGAAAAATTTATAAGACATCAAGCAAAATAACGGTTAAGCATACTTACCTGGCGTAGGGGCTACCGTGATCATTAAGGCGGTTCCCCCGGAGCGAGGCTTGGCCATTGCACTTACGGTTGAGTTGACCTCTGCGATTATTCCTAATGCGAATAACTCGTGCGTGTAATTTTTGGTAGCCGGGGATGGCGTTCGCGCCGCCCCGACATTAATAAATTTCATTTAATTAGTATTTAAGTTAATAATAACAAAGTATTTAAAATTAATACTGGTAAACAAGATTATGTTTCATGCCTGATCTCTGATGCTAAAATCAAATAAACTAATATTTGTTTTGTTGGCTTGAATTCAAATTTGATCTTATATTTCCTTCAACTCTCTGACTCTCAAGTATTTGTATTTTTAACTATATACCAAATTCATAATACAGTGTTTTTGAAGCTAGGTCAGGCACGGCTTAGTTTTTCAACAAATAATTAGGAATATGATTAAATCCATAATGGCTGAAACACAAACACGCTTCAGTTTCGCCTGACGTTTACGAGTTCAGCCATAGGAATTCAATGCATGCTATCACAATTCACAATGAAGCTTTGACCTCACGATCCGTTTGACAATCGTAAGGAAAAGAACGTAATGTTACGTAATGTGACTCAAAACCGAAGCTCTAGTTCAAATTTGCTTTGTCTGGCAGCTCTACAGCTATAAAAAAAGTCAACAAACAAAATACATTTGCTTTTGGAGGGATTCCCATTGGTTATTGCAGGCTGTGTAAGCTACTTCCGCGATAAATTTTTTTTTTTTTTATTTCAAAAATCATATTTTTTACTGCACGAAAAATCAAAACAAACTTTTAAGGAAAAATAACAGCTGTTGATGACAGAAGTGCCATTTTAGAAATGTCATATTGCAAATGTCATTCCAAGCAACCTCGAAGCAGGTAACGCAGACGAAGCCGAAGCTGAAGCGTGTTTGTGTTTCAGCCATAAGTATCTCACTTAGTTTTTGGAAATTCTCAAAACCTATGATTCTTGAATAGTTTTTTGACCTCGATTTTAAATAATTTTTAAGATAGAGGCTTTTTTGGTCATACTTTCGTTTTATGCAAATAAAAACCTTTATTGCATAATTTTCCCTACATTTCGTTAGATTTTCCAAACTTAAATATATGACAGAATTGTTTAATTTTAATATTGAGGTTTTTATGGCTGAATCACATACACGCTTCAGCTTCGGCTTCGTCTGCGTTACGTTGGGCATGCTTCGAGGTTGCTTTGAATGACATTTCTATTATTTCATCCCTCCAAAGAGCAAATATTTTGTTTGTTGACATTTTTTTACAGCCGTTGAGCTGTCAGACGAAGCAAATGTTCAGAAAATTGAACTAGAGCTTCCGTTTGGAGTCACATTACGTTACATTACGTTCCTTTCCTTACGATTGTCAAACGAAACGTGAGGTCGAAGCGCAATTGTGATAGCATGCATTGAATTCCTATGGCTGAACTCGTAAACGTCAGGCGAAGCCGAAGCTGAAGCGTGTATGTGATTCAGCCATTAAATTGTGAATATACATATAACTAAAAATAAAGTAAAAAAAGTCTATGAGTCTTTATTTGAATAGATACATACAAATGTACATATTATGTATCATAATTCATAAGTATGAAGTATTAAAATTTGTTTGATGTTATGCTGATCTTATTTTGAAAAATACATTTTAAAGTAATTTTTTTTTGGGATGGTTACGAATTTCGATTTTAGTCATATTCTTAAATTGAAAAATACCAATTTTCAACATTGTTTTCATATTTGTCTAAATGTATTTCAAAAACTTAATGTAGTAACCTTGTTTAGACAAAAAATTGGTTTAATGTCGTTTTGCGGTTTTATTTTTGGTAAAGACTAACAACTATGGAGGATTTTTCGCAAAGTGAATGAGATAATTTAAATATTTGAACGAAATATTGAAGATACGAATTATTTATTTGGAAAATGATCATGAATTTTGAAGAATAAAGTTTATGCCATAGATTTACTAGCCTTAAAAAAAGTCTAATATAAAGTTTTTTTTTTCGAACTTACATATATGTATCTCGTAACCTGAAGTAAAACATTGATTTTTAATTAGAAAATAGGGCACCAAAACCCTTAGGAAGAGTTTAAATGAATTGCGAGTTACGAAACCTTCTTGACCACTCTTTTCCATGTACAAAAATTAATCAGCGTTATCATTTAAAAAAATAGCTACTAACCATAAGGGAAATGTGGTGATTTGAAAATCAGTCTTGTAAAGTACCCCTCAAAAAGCCGATAGATTAAAAGTTTAGCTGTTTACAGTTTAGGTGCACAAATACTAAATTAGAATCAATAATTAAGTAATAAGTAAATAATAAGTAATAATTAGAAAAAAATAACAATTAAAGTTAAAAAATAAAAACATGGAAACTTGAAAGTATGTTAATTATTAATATTATGTTGTGTATTCCTTTTGTGGTATTACGGCAGTATATCACTGATCCAGAGAGTCTTCCACTTGGTTTAATAAGCAATGCCTTCCATAACTTTTAAAGTTTCAACCACGGCCCAAAGCTAGTTAACTTTTACGGTTAAGTCTCTCGAAGCTTCCTTTTGATAAACTCTCACAGATTCTCTATAAAATTTCGGTTGTGAGTCTGAGCTGGCCACTTTATAAGGTTAATTTTCTCATCTTGCAATCATTGGTCTGCTTTTCTACTTGTGTTTTTGGCATTTTCATGTTGGAATACCCATAGGTATTTAATTTGGGATCTCAACTTCCACTAATGGCAGAATGACGTTTTATAGTTTTTTTTTTAAATACATAATGAGGATCAGAACTAAAGCTTAATTTATTTCCAACTTCTTGATGGATTCATTCTATGTACAAACATTTTTGAGACATTTTTTTTTATCAAATTTCCTTTAAAAATCTGTATTTCTGTAAACAGCATTTTTGATTATTTACAAATTTCTTGAAATTAAAAGTAAAACTGAAAAATATTGACTATATTAAAGGATTGATTTGATTTTATACATGATTTTTATTTTCACCTTTTTAGAAGGTCATGCAATTACCTACACAAATATGCACGTAATATATGTAAAATGTTTTGTTTCAATGATATTTAAGTTGTGTTCGAAAATATTAATAACTAATAAAACGGCAAAAATTTCGACAATGATTTTTCTTTTGTCGTTAGGAACAATAGATAAATACATAAGCACAAAATTCGTAAGGGTTGGAATTTTTTCAAATTAAATTAAGTGACCATAACTTTTAACGTTGTCTGTAAGGGTCATATGTTTGTTTACTGTAATAATTTAATTAAAAACTCAGCGTTTGGTTTATACTGTTTTTTTTAAGAAATTTTAAATTTGTTTATACTTTTGTCCGTTGAGAATTTAGAGGAACTGGTGTCTTTTGTATGTCCGAAAACAAGGGTACACCCCTACAAAGTGATATGTTTTTGTCAATAACATCAAGGTTACAGATCGTACAAATGCCTATTACTGTCGTCAAAGTAATTTGAGTCCTCGGCATAGTCCAGGTTACAATACTCGTCGGTCGTAGAATCGTGATTGAAGCTGTACTGTTTGTGTGGTCCATCAGATGTCTTCCAATAAGTTCTGTACAAGTTTTCATTCGCAATGCTTTCTACTCAGACTTTGGTGACCAATTAAACTCAATGTTTGCCTGATTAAAGGGTTCAGTCATCTTATTTTCCCAGTAAATCAGCTTTTTTATAATGACATCTAAAAAATTTTTAAATTGACCTTTGCAATTTTTCAACTTCGTTATGTTCGGAGTAGCCCCAAACATGCGCACAGTAGTTCATCAATAAATGGGAAGCAGCTTAATTTTTTTCAACTAGTGCATATTTCGTGAAAGGTAACACTTAGCTGATGTCTGATTTGACAGATAATTAGTTATATCCTTCCGCTGAACGAATATGGTTGTGTATACGCTTGAAAAACGCTGGGAACAACGCTTAGAGAAGATGCCGATTTTTCCAAAAAAATCATCTTTTCAGATGAAGCTCATTTTGATCTTGGCGGGTATGTAAACAAGCAAAAGTGTCGTATTTGGGGCACAGAAAACCCGCACGCATACATTGAAAAGCCGGGTCACTGTTTGGTGCGGATTTTGGTCCAAAAGCATAATTGGGACATTTTTCTTCGAAAATAAACAAGGAGTGGACATGTTGAACGAATTTTTGTTCACAAAAATTGAAAAGGAGGATATTGGCAACATTTGGTTTCAACAGGACGGCGGCGGCGCTACGTGTCACACAGCCAAAGCTACACTCAATGTTTGTAAAGCATTTTCAGAAAAAAAAGTTATTTGGCGGACCCTAAGCCGAGTGCTTTATGTTTCTGTTTTTGATGAAGTTTCAGATGGTAGCATTTATTGAATTTTTGACGTTGAAAAATATTTTTTTGCCGCAAAATTAGTTCTTTCATTACGATTTAGAACCATTTTGATTTGAATGCACGATAAGATTTGAAATAATCTCAACCTTTAGAATGATATTTTAAAGACTAATGCTACTTGTTGTCATTTTCAATAAAGGTCACTCAATAACCTTTAGCTATTCTCCACAAACCAAAATGTCGGCCAAGGTCAATGAGGAACATTATCTCTTGGATGTTAAGGTTTATTAATAAGATTTATCGCTGAGAGACAAAAATAAATATTATCTTTAAAATAATCCAGGAAAATTACTCCAATGCAAGCAGAAATGCAGAATTAGAGGCCTGCTAGTTTTAGGTACTTAACCGGGCACTTTATATCCATTTAATTCATAAGGAAGGTAGGTAGGTTATACTTTATTTATAAACATTTCAACTTAAGTGGAAGTTTTTTTTTTCAAGTCTTGTTTTTATTTTGATAATTTTGCATTTCTGAGTAAATTTGAAATTTTACTTTGCATTTTTCATTTATGTTATTTATTCAAAATAAATTAAACTATTGATAGGTAAATGTTTTCTTAAAACTCAAATAAACCTCAACTCGATGTTTAATAAATCTCAAACCCACTGAAAATAAAAGTTGACAAATACCCACATCTCAGAAATTCAGATCCCTATTTAGGAATAATCTTCATGTGATCATCATCAGCACCAACAATGTAGAATCTCTTCCCTTCCCTTCTTTTATTTTACTTAATTTGTCTTCTTTTTCTTTTATTTTCGTCTTCTCTTTGCTAAAAACCACATACACACGCAACACGCATTAATCTCATTTTCTTCAAGTAAAACAAATTACAGCCACGATCAAACGATCATTTCATGATCACTCAACAAAATCAAAAATTCAATGTTATTTTATCTTTCGTTTTAAAATAATTCACATTCACTTTATGCAGACAAATTTATAAGACACCAAGCAAAATAACGGTTAAGCATACTTACCTGGCGTAGGGGTTACCGTGATCATTAAGGCGGTTCCCCCGGAGCGAGGCTTGGCCATTGCACTTACGGTTGAGTTGACCTCTGCGATTATTCCTAATGCGAATAACTCGTGCGTGTAATTTTTGGTAGCCGGGGATGGCGTTCGCGCCGCCCCGACATTAAAAATATTTCAATTGTAATTTTAAAAAAAAGATGGATTTGTGATAATAGTTTAATTTAAAAACCAATTTACTGCTGGAACACAATGCAAAATCGGAGCCGGAGTAGTAATCGTAACTGGAGTCGGAAAATCTGTCTCAATCACAAGTTGTCGTACGTTTCACAAAAAGTACGCACACAATGTGTCGTACGGATTTTTGTTGTTATTTGGAATATTTGCAGTTTACAACCACATCAAATTTCTCAAAAAATATTTTTTTGTTCACTTTTATTTGATTTAAATTAAATATTTTTCCACTTTTTTATTGAAAAACTATTAAAAAAAAATATAATCACCAAGTTATTCACTTCAAAAATGGAAACGTCACATGTGTCGTACGTCAAAGTTAAAAGTTGGTCAACTTTTCCGACTCCGGCTGCGGCTCCGATTCCAGTTGAGTCGCGTTGTGTTTGTACATTTGCATTTGCGTACATTAAATACTTTGACAGCTATTCCAGTAACGACTCCGACTCCGGCTCCGAAACCATTGTGTTCCAGCTCCAGCAGTTAATCACTTATTTCTTGTTATAAAGAATTTTGGTGATCTTAAGCGTGAAAGTGAATCAAACGTTTAAGTTATCAGCAGCTTGTTGTGTATGGGATCAATAAAATACCTAACCTTGTTTAAATACCAAACCTCAAGGTCCATTAGATAATAATTTGAATTTTACTAACTTAGCGTAAATCATCATTCAATAACCAAATTCAAATTTTATTTACACTACAAATATTTGTTTGGTCATTGATTTCGTCCTTGTCAAATTGTCAATAATATCCTACCAAGGGTTCGACTCGAATTCAACTAGGTCTGATATATATGTAAATACGTTATATCGATACTTTCTTCTTTTTCATTGGAACTCCATTTGGTTCATTGATGTAATTTCTCTTTACTCCCTGTTGTGCGGTGCCGGCCGTGAGCTGCGTTGCGTTGCGGTGCTCTGCGTTTAAATTGACACATTTCCCCGCACAAGGCTTCAACAACGAAATGATAAAATGGCTTTTAAAGCTATAAATTGTATGTCGAACATACCAATATACAACATGGCATCGATATGAAACTGTTGAACCAGATGTGATATTGGGGAGTTGGGACTCTGGCCTTACTCGGGAGCTTGGAATAAGAGGGTTGCTCTTCGTGCGCTATAACATGGTTCTCTGTGACTGTGGCGAATGTGTGATAAACGAAAATGAGTTCGAATGACAATGTTTTTGTATATCTTGCCACCATCGATTGTCAATAATTTGCGTTCGCGTCGAAAAAGAAAAACTCATTTAACCCCCTTGCAGGGGGTTGTTGTTGCAAGTAAGGTAGGGTTGGAAAAGTACTTTAACATACTCATCGAATTGCGATTTTTATTTTCTCGATATTCTGCTACAGTTCCGCTTCGAAAAACGAAGTAAACATAATTCGCCCTCTGTTTGTAGGTTCGTACCTTCTTCTTCTCCGAAGCCTGATGCATAACCTTACATAGATCCATTTGCATAGATACCTACAGCATATATAACATAGCAAATAACAACCAGGAACAGGAATCACCATTGCACCGGCATGCATCCCATCATCTGACACTGTAGCAAAAACACATTGCAGCAGGTCCTTTTCATCCTCCTCCTTCGATGATGATGGTGTCCTGTCCTAGAGCTTGAAGCTGGTCCTGGATATGATGAAAATGGGAATGGGAATAGGATAGTGCAGCAATGTGTAACTGCAGTTGAAATACATTTTAACTATCGCGATGTAAATTATTCCAGAGAAGAGATCCAGAAAAAGGAGGAAATATCATGGCGAAAGGATATGAAATACAAGAAGGCAACAAAAAAAAACCATTACACTCTCCTGACTGAAAAACAAAAATGGAATTTATGCAATAAAATTCCAGTGGTTCGTCGGAGTCGATGCTCAATTTTGTATTTTTTCACTATTTTGTTGTTCTTTTTGTGAGGTTCGTTGGGAGGTCGGTTTGACGTCCTCGTCCTTATTCCAGAATCCAGAATTCCTGAATATAACGACGACACGTGTATTCATTCAGAAAATTGTTCCTGGCTATGAGTTTTGAGTTGAGTATGAAAACCAGTAACAATTCGCATATATTCGCAGTAACTGCAGATACCAGAGGCAGCAGATGGTATTTTGATATCAGCACACTTCACTTCAAATTATTATCAATTCAAAATAGCTGAGAATAAATTTCGATTCGTTTCATTTCATTTTATCGATGATATTATTCTGTTTTTTGAGGGCGAATGTGAATGTGAATGCGAATAGATAGTTTGATTGAACGGTTTTTTTTTCAATTTTGTTGTAGTTGTTTGTGTTGCTGAACAGGGAAGGGAGAGGGGGGTGGTAGGGTAGTTATGTTAACAACCTTGTTGTTTTGACATTCGATTTTATGAAGTTGAAATCAATTTGAGTTTGGTAATTCATAGCTCTATTTACAAGCACAAGAAATTGGTTCAGTTCGGGCCATTATACCATTATATACCCACCGACGACGACTGACCAAATGAAATGACCAACGAGGATGTCGAGGACGATGAGGACGAGGACGAACCAACCGACCAACCAACCAAGTCGACAAGGTCAGTCATTCATAAAATATTATTGTGACTGCCTCTGATTATGATGGAATGATGATGATGATGGTTGGTTGGAAAATCGTAACAATGCTGAGGGTGGTTGAAAAATAAAATTTGTTGGTAGTAGAAAATGTCAGGGGTTGATAAAGTCATTTGTCGTAGTTCTAAAGATAGGTATAGTACATATATTTATGTAGGTACCTACTCATACCTTTTCTGCAAAAAAAAAGGTGATAGTGGAATTATAACTCGATTATAAAAACACCTGAAGGCTGTGAAAAAAAATCAAGGTAAAGTGGTGGTGGATTAATTATAAATAATAAAAAGGTTTATTCTATATCTCTTCACAAAAAAACAACATTCACCAAGTACCAAGTTTAGTTTTGATTTAAAATAAATAAAAATGTTCATGAAAAGTATAAAATAAATAAAAACAAATAAATATTATCCTTGAATAATTTATGTAAGTAAGCTCATGAAAATATAAAATTTCATGTAATTTCAAGGATCGAAAACTTAAAAGTTGATGTTTTGAGAGAATTCAGTCAGTTTCGGAATTTAATAATAATTTAGACAGATAATTTAAAATATTTTTTGAGTTTATTGGCTGTTATACGGTATTAAGTCTGATGGTTAATCATAATGAGTGATTCGTCCTCTAATTTTTCTCCGAAGTTAAGTAGCGCTTCTAGGTATAAATACTTCAAAATCAATAGCCTTGTTCCTTTTAAATAAATGCCTTCAAGGTGCTGCAATTTTTTGCTTTACTAAAAGTGGATAAAGCAATCTTACCTTTTTTTTCCATTTTCGCATGTTTGCCTCCACTATTGTGAAGAACTTTTCTGAATTTAATAATATCTTCACATTTTGTTCCTAACAGCAATTGTGTTTTCTTTGAAATTTTAAAACAAGTTTGACTGTGACTCGAAATAATTCGAATTTGTGGTAGAATTCCTTGAAAAAGAATTTCAGAAAAAGTTGAGAAGCAAAAATAAAAAAAAAAAGAAATTGAGTAAGTTCAATAGCGCGGATTTTAATTCCGAGAATAAAATACAAATTTCTATAACTTAAAAAAAAGCATTTAATAGAGTTTTGAATCAGGTTCACTTATCGAAAAACTCATGTCTTCGGTTTTGACGAATTATTTCTTCGTTGTATTAGCAATATGATTTCGGAATCTACACTAATATTATAAAGAGGAAAGATTTGTATTTTTGTATGTAACGAATAAACTCAAAAAGTACTGGACCGATTTTAATAATTCTTTTTTCATTAGAAAGCTACATTATCACTGAGTAACATAGGCTATATTTAGTACTAGATTACTATATAGATCTTTAGATATTCCTATTAAAACCAACCGAAGGTGTACAAAAAATAATCCATAAAATGTCTTTCACCGCATACGCTGCGAAGAGTATTAATGATAGGACAAAAAAATGTTTTCTAATTTAGTGATTCATGGTCGTTTTAATTAGCATGCTTAATTGCTTATAGCTTAAATATCTGTACCTATTTATGTCAACCCGTGCGAAGCCGGGACGGGCCGCTAGTGTTCAATACAAATGGTATTGGATGTTTTCAAGTCTGAAAACAAATAGCTAAATTCTGGTGTACCTCAGGGCTCTGACCTGTATCCAACACTCTTTCTTATTTTTATTAATGATTTTTTGTCTGAAACTTCACATCCATTAACCTGCTTAGCTGACGTTTTTACATTCACAACTCTGCTCTGCTTATGTTGATTTTCAAGCAATGTATAAAAAGCTCCTTAAGTCATGAATTAAAAAGCAAACAGATTGTGTTGCGTCGAAAATTTGATGCTGTCTTTTGTTGTTAAAGCATAATTTACCACCTTTGCTCCTACCCATGGATCAAAGAAATTCTGAGTGTAAGAAGGGTCGCATACCCATGTCGCCAAAAATGGCGCAGAGACATAAGGCCCAGGGACATAGCGCCCAAATTTTTTTTTTGGGGCTTATGTCCCACCCGAGTTGGACATAAAGCCGAAATTTAATTTGGGCCCTAAGTCCCACCCAAGTAAGACCTAAGTCCCAAATTTGTTTGTTAAAAATGGGACATTGTCCCCAAATTTTTGCAGAGACAAAAAAGAATATAAAGTTTTTGTATTTCAATACAATGAACAATAATATTTTGATACGGTGATAATACAAAAATTAGGAAAAACAAAAAAGTTTATTTTCAACATTATTTGCGGGTTCTAAGGATTTTAACTCCCTTTTTCGGGGTCCCACCCGCTCACGCAACTCCGTTGCTCCGCTTAGGATATGTAAAGTCACCAGGCAGGCGCCTATATCATCAACTTCTTTCAATAAAAGCACCTGAGGGTGGCCCCTCGCGGGATCTCAGGATTTAAACTCCCTTTTTCGGGGAGTCCACAAAGTCTTTTTATTTGGGGCTTCGGTCTTACTTGGGTGGGACTTAAGGCCCAAATTCAATTTCGGTTTTATGTCCCACCGAAGTGAGACATAAGCCCAAAAAAAAAAGTTGGCGTTATGTCCCTGGGCCCTATGTCCCTGCGTCGCCAAAAATACTGCTAGATGTTTGCATTTCCTGAGGCGTTTTTTCTCCATCTTTTACCTGGTCTATACGATTTTTATATGAACATACGTCCAGCGCTGGAATATAATTTCTTTTTCTGGACTGGACTGGTGCTCATGCTACTTATTTAAATCTTTTGGATAGTCTCCAACGAAAAGCATTAAAATTTATTATTAACAATATCATAGAATTATTTACGCCAATTCGTTAAGTTTTTGTCTTACCCTTTATACTGTTGTTTTAACGGAATTTGCTCTATCGGACGAACCAAGTGAATTCTTCCCCTCGAACTATTGAACAGTAGTACTTGCACGGCAAGAAATTCTCATAAGTATATCCCACAGCCTAACTTCGGTCGTACTGTCAAATACAGAGATTCGTTCTTTAACCGTACTATACGAATGTGGAATGCTCTATCACACATCACTGTCGTCTTTCTGAGTTATATCAAAATAAATGTGTCCGAAACTTTCTTCCAAACCCTCCCTGCACTTTCTAATGCTTACTTTTTTTTGACATGAAAATTCCCTTAATTGTGCGTTTACTATAAAGAAAGGTCCTTAAGTTTTGGTTTTTCTGAATCCTTAAATTTGGAAAAACATCAAAAGGTAAAGATCTAAAAAATTCAATCAGCTGTGAGAAGATACAAATTCCAAAAACAAAATTTTTTCATAATAAAATTGGTAAAAGATCTCTTCAATCTCACCAAAGTTTTCTGCCGCTCAGTAATTTTCAAGAATTTAGCAAAACTTTGTCGGATATTCACATTATGAGGCTCATTTATAACTTTGTTAAGAGTACTACAGGTACAGGTTTTGACCATTACTCAAAAAAATTCAATAATATTTGAAATACCATAGAGTAGTCTAAGTCTTCCAATCCCCATTTTGAAGATAAACTTAATAAACCTGCTTTTTTGGACAGAAATTTTCTGTGAAATATCTTTACTCTGCGAACCATCTTTGTTAACCTTCTAAAAAGTGAACGCTCGCAACATTATAAACGCAAACAAACCATCTTAGGTCATCGTGCAGAAAATACCTTATATTTTTTTTTATATTTATCTTTATTGAACTTTTTATATATTACAATTGTCTTAAATTATACTTATAATTAAATATTAAATGGTAACAAATTTTGTTGGCACTTAGGGGGCCTAACTCTATACATTGTTTGTTTTGATAAATTAAAGAATAAACTAAAATATTAATGTTGTCAGATAAAAAAAATCAATGAAAAATTTAAAAATCCTCGGGGTGTCAGGCCCAGTTGTCTGTTTGGTGGGCTGTTAGCCACGGTGGTAAGCTGACTCCGTGTCAGCGTAAAATTTAAGATCTCCTTCTTCGATGGTGGGCTCAAGTTCCTCGTTTAGTATATCCATAGCACACAGATATCTTGGTTCAGGGTGACGTTGTTGAGGGTTCATCCTTCTGTTAAGCTCGTTTTGGTGGTTGTTCAATCCTCCCGTGATCTTCCTGACTGTTCAGAAAATACCTTCTAGTTTAACATTTCGTGTCCGGAATCATGGCTGCAATGGAGAAGATTTTTGCAGGCCCCTTCGTTACAGCAGGTTAGTCGCCTTTTTCCTGGTATCTTGGTATTAAAAAACCTTTTGAAAACGAGTTGCCAAAAAATTTCAGAAAATCCCAAAAATGTCCAGCTTTTCCCTCCTAAAATTTATAGGAAAAGTTTTTTAGACTTTCAAATGAAACTCCACCGAAATTCAGATACGTCTTAATTTCTTCCAAATGGATATCTAATTTTTCCAAACTGTGAGTTCATACCAAAATTTTAAATTTTCTCAATTTCCAAATTGTAAGTATTTGGACATTTGTTCTAATATACAGAAACAAATAACTATCCATCAAGTTCTAAATTAAGTTGATCGATATAAAACATAAAGTACCTATACAATACAAGTGCTATACTATAAGTTACTAAATGTTTGAACATTTAACCAATAAAAGAAATACTTTTCTCTCTAATTTCGATTCGACCAATAATAAATTACACATTCTTTATTAAATGGCAATAACTTCCCCAAAGTAGTTACATATTTCTTTTTATCAAGTTCTTTTATAGTATATCCCTTAAAAGCCTTCTTCCTCTACATATATGCAATCATTTCAGTAAGTTGATGATAATAATACTTCCATTGGTAAATAACAAAAACAAAATAGAAATAAACATAAAAATGTATCATGAAGACCCATCAATAGAAATCACATCTGTTGTATTTTTATTTCCTATTCGAATTTATATATCTCTGTATTTATCTCTGCTTACTCGAGTCTCGAGTATCGCCTGCCCCTGTATAACCTTTATTTATCATTCATGAAAATACCGGCAGTAACAATATCTTTGTTGTTTCCTTTTTTCATCAATTTATTGTGATGCCTTCTATACTTACTCGCAAATCGAATCAATTATTAGTGTGCCTCTTTGATTCTTGAAATCCATAAAAATCTAAAAATGTAATAAAAATGCCTCGAATCAATTCAATTGATACTTTATCCTTCATACCGTTCTTTGTTTTAGATTCGGCTTTATTTTCACACCTACTACTAATTATGTATGTCCTTTTTTTTATATTTTTTCAATGAAAATAATTCCTTAACAAAAATCAACCCAATTTATTGAAGAATTGAAAAATAAATAAATAAAAAAGTACGTATACGCCGTGTATCACCTAATGAATGTTTCTTCTCTTCAATCGTTTTTAGCATTACTTTATTCGCATTTTTTATCACTCTCATAATTCAAGTACATTTTACATATTTATGAATGTACATAGACACTTCAAAATATATACAAAACTCACGCAATTGAAGACGACATACCGGGGGAAACGGCGGCGGCAATAAGGACGACGATGAAGTTGCACGTTTTACACCTTCTTCTTCTCCTGGTTGATGTACATAGATGCGGTTCCCCCATTAACCAAATCAATTGTTCCTCGAAAATTTGCCTTCTCTCCACTTCCTTTCCTGTTTTTCTCCAATCTCACGGTTGTGAAAAATGGCGAACCGACAACGACAGCAGCCGTTCGTTTATTCCTTGTTATATCGATAATGATTGATCTATTGGATTATAAAAATGGTATAGAAGCAGTGATACTCTTTGACACGGTATATATATAATTTATACTACCTTGCGTAGGGTGCAGGTTTAATATTATAAAGAATCTATGTTGTGTTTCTTGTTGAATGATAGAGAAACCCTCGCAGCTGGAGTTGAAGCACGTTTTACCGCCATCCACCATCCACCATCTATGATGGATTTGCTGAATTTGTTGTTATTATTCTTCCTTTTTTTTTGAAAATTATGGGAAATGATGTTGACTGTACTTATAAAGAGGGTGAATTGTTTAGACGGGGATCATTTTATATGGAGAAGGTGGAGAGAATTCTGAGGGATGCTCATTTTACTTCTACTTTTCAAGTTGAAGGGCTTTAAGGACATTTTGCCTTAAAAAACAAAACACAGAAGTAGTTGGTATCATCACTGAACTGAAATAAGTCACTATTTTCTATTTTTCACGGTTTTCAAAGCCCATCAGGTTCCTTTATAAAATTCCAAAACCAAAAGATTTGTATGTCCAAAAATGTGTGTTTCAAAAAGAAAGAAAAATCTCATTAAATTAAATTCAAATAGTTTTCAATAAAAAAGTCTATAACACATTTTTTTGTTTTTTTTAGGGAAGTACAACAGCGCCGCGTTCAGCATACCCGGGAGCTCCGCCCCCAGCCCCGGTATCATTAAAAGGGGCCCAGAGGCCAGCTATGACTAGTCCAGCTGCAGGTGGATTAGCTGGTGCTCCATACAGAGGTGCTAGTTGGACACCCCAGGGTTACGCACCAGCGGCCGCTGCTGCACAACAGGCCTACAGATATACAGCTCCATTGCCACAACCAGCTTATGCCGCATATACACCTCATACAACAACTACTACAACGGTAAGAATTTTCTAATATTTGTTTAAATTTTAAAAGCCCCTTTAGAAATAGGGTGAACCAATGAAAGGAGAAAGAAAAGTCCTTAATTAGTTTTTGACAAAATATGTATTAATATAGATAATGCTTCACTTAATATGACGAAAGTTTTAACTCGGGCCTAGCCTTAAGAATATATCAAAATAATAATGAAACGGCTCGGGAAGAGAATTTCACATTCTTGATGCACGGCTCCTTACGTGAAAGTACGTCCGAAATTGAGCTCAATGTAAACTCATGATAATTCCTTGGAGATCGAGAATTTCGGTAGACTAAAGCTACTAATGGGCTGCTATATTAAAATTTTACCACAGTCTACATTCTTATTGTGCAGCTGAGAAAAGAATTTCCATCCCTGACAGTTCCTCTAAATTTAATTTCAAATTTAAACTGATGGTTTATACCACGTTATAAATATAAACACAATGTTAGCTTGGAGAAAAACAGAGTTAAATAAAAAATTTCAAATTCTTAATGTGCTGCTAAAAAGAAAATATCTACACTTAGCAAAAAGTTCGTCCAAAATTCAACTCATGGGCATACTGATGTACATTCCTGGAAGTTCTACTACTACGGCAGACTTGAAGGTTCTAATATTTAAATTTTAGTACCGCCCACATTCTTGATGTACTGCTGAAAAATTAATTTTTACACATTCCTGAGGAAGTTCTAGTGTTGCGGCAGACTTTCCTCAATACATTTTATATTTTAACACACTACTATTGTAGAAAAAGCAGTGTTTGATAAAGCATTCCACATTCTTGATGTGCAGTAGAAAAATGAATATCTACACTTCACAGTTTCACAGTACGTCCAAAATTGAACTCAACGGCTAAATGATAGTCTTTTTTGGAAGTTCAAGTATTAATGCAAGTACGTTGAAAATTCAGCTCATAGGTAAACTGATAGACATTCCTGGAAGTTGCAAGTATTACGACAGAATTTTTTGTAGGGCGGGGAGATAATGCAACTATCGAAATTGAATTTCATGCTAAATCTACATATTACCCAATTTAGATTTATGTGTATTTTTGATCTTATTATGAAAAATTAAATTACATTCATAGCTAAGTAATTTCCTTGAATATCTATTTAGAAAATAATAACCACAAAACAAATCGATAACATTAGTGTGGCGGTGGTCATCGGACAACGCAGAAATAATTTCCCACAAAACACTCTTATACATATATTATATCAATTCCAATTTACCGATGTCAACAAAATTGAAGTACTTAAACCTCAAAACATTACCCATTACATCGTTCGTTGTCGTAGTCGTCGTCGCAGTCGTCGCTCATCTGATGGATTGTCACCCTTTTGCAATTCCGCCATCAGTTAACCACGATTTTGTTGTCTGTGTCTCTCTGTGTCGTATTTGTCGCTGTGGCGCCCCATTACCACCTTCGTGCATTGCCGCCGCCGCCGCTACCACCACCGCCACAGTCTGATATCCCAAAACCCCAAGAAAGCTTAATTAAAATTTAATTTGATGGATGACAATCTTTCTTCTCTGTTGGTATTACTAATTCCTATATTGCCCCAACTATGTACATCTAGATACTTTGAATAGACACATTTCAAGACCCACAAATCCGGCGAGCGTGGTTTTAGTCCAATCGTGATGTTTTGGTTCACACAATAATATTGCGGTGATGGGGTAAGAAATGATAAAATTAGGTGGCCACAGGGGCGTGTCGGTGGCAGTGGCGGTGGCGGCGACGACGACGACGGCGGTGGCAGGCGGTATCGGACAAGGTAAAATACCGTATAACTGATTTGATGATTTATTTAAATGACACAATCATAAATTTAAATATTAAATTAATGTTCTGAAGTTATATAGAAGCCCAAAAGGCATAGGTAGGTAAGGTATCTACGTGTCTATTATAAGGTAGCAAATAAGTAGCTTAGGATAGGACAGAAACAGGGCGGATATATTATATTAGAGAAGAATGTTATAATGTGCATTCCTTTGAGTGAGTCCGCATTATTTGATAAATGCCGCTAATGGCTTGCAAGGAGATATAACACATTCCTGTTGATATTATCACGACACACCCACAGTGGAACATTTGTTCTCTTTGGATTGCAAAATATCCACGTTCATATAGCCGCTCCAAATATTGGCACATTCAAAAAAGAAAGCTTTTTAAACAACGACTTTAATGAAACTCATCACTGAACAAACATTTCTGACCAAATCGGATCATTTTGATATATTTTAAGGACCATAAATTTGAAGTTTCTGTTAGTTGGCAACAGTTCTTGTTTCACTTCAAAAATTAAAGCGTAATTGAAGATTAAAAGATCCACAACGAATTAACAAACCTGGATTTTCGTCAACACTATGTGCTACAGGAGCAATATTCGCAGTTGTTCTTGAGCGATGCACATGTTTTTGAATGTTCACATTATTATTTTGTCTCAACAGCTGACATTTTTACACCAGTTTTACTATTTTCGATCGAGAAGGTGCTTTACGTCAACTCAGTTTTGTGATCTTCTACTGCAAATGATTCACCATTTTTGAAGTTAAATTTACCAATTTAAAAGCGTTGTTAAAGCGTCTTACGTCCCATTTCAAATAATACCTTATTTTTTACTTGCCAAAAGTTAAACAAATAATATCTTCAAAAGTGACAACTGTCCAAATAGGGGATCTTCAAATTGAAACCTCTTATTGGAAAACCTTAAAATTACTTGAAAAATATTCAAAATCCCATGAATTTTAAACTTTATTTGTTTTAAGGCTCAAATTAAAACCCCTATAGAACTTTATGTGCACATTTAAATTTTTTAATATTTGTATGAAATTTTATGATAAGCTCTGTTTTAATTACTAAAGGGTGAGCCATTTGAATGTGTCCTATTTCAACATTGAATAATATTACGATAACCATGAACATTTATGCCAATGCGAACGATATCGACTCATAGTTAAAATAGCACTGAATGACGTTTCAGGATTGTGTTTATCTGTCAAAATCGACGGAAAAATGGTTAAAACAGCCTACATCTAAATGAAGCACCCTGTACTTTAAGCGAAAGGGATTTAATGTTCCTTTAAAAAGCCAAAAACAATTTTTTTTTCTAGAAAATGTCAATTAGTTTTCCAAGCAGACTTAATTTCTGTCAAAATGATCCACTGTAGACCACACCACTCGCACTTCACTTGTACTGATGGACCGTGCCATTTGGAGTGTCTTCTAAAATATAGTGTGACAAAACACTAATTTTTGTTTGTATATTTGTCTGAGAGGGTATGTTAATCTCCTTAAATCAAATTACCATCAGGCATTATGCACAAAAGGTCGTCGGGTATAAGGATTCGGTGTGAAACCACTAAAACCGAGTGATGTAATCATCATAACCATCAACGCCATCTCTCTATTACTCTGTAAATGTCCCACCATCAGACCACCAAGCAACACCAACAACAGCGGCAGCAGCAGCAGCAGAAAAAGCAAAAGCAGCACCATCGGCGTTAACATCATGAAGATGTGACACATGGGTGAAGTTAGTTGCTGTTTGCAATTTCGCAAGTTTTCCCAACCAAAAGTTATGTTTCGCTTTTCAAATACATCAGCATTAAAAAAGAAAAAGAAAAACTAGGAAAATGAAGAAACAGCAACAAAGCCAAAAAAAACAACAACAACAAAAACAAAAACGAGAGAAAAAAAGTAAAATCGTGTCCAATGACAGCCGGCAGGCTGTCATATTTCCAATTTAGAAGTTGGTGCACATGTCAAAAGTTTGACGTTAATTGACAGTTTGATGGGTTGAGGAATATTTTCTTTTTTCTATAGTTTTTTTGATTTTTATTTTGATGTTGTTTTTGTTGTTGTGTATGTTTTGGTTTGTTTGTTGTCCATCGATGATGAGGTAGTGAATGAAGGGGAGGATTAAATTGAGGTTTTGTTTATATATTTCGAATTGCAGAGAGAGAGAGAGAGGTTAAGGACGTTTGATTGATTTCCTTTTTTTTGGAGATCTCTTGTCGACAAGAAATATTATAGGGTGCTGTGTGATGTTTGATGTGATGTGGAAGTGTTGCTGTAAAAATATTTAATGGTTGTTTGTTTTCAAAGATACATAAATAAAGATATCGTGTGGATTGTTTTTTTTTTTTTTTTTTGAGATATTTTGGGGGAATGATTGAAGTTATCGTTATCGAAAATCTCTTAAAGGTTGCATAAGAAGCATTTTGTGTCACGTGCAACTGAATTTATGAGCTATTTGCAAACCTTTGGCCTTTATGTCAAAAGATAGGAGGAGCAAAACAAAAAAGTAAATTTTGTGTTGAAAGTAAAAACCTTTATGAACTTACGAAAGCTAAGTTATGGCATCACCACTAGGTCTTTAAAATGAAATGTGTTTATGTGAATTTTAATGCATATAATTTATTTTGTATTGCCAAACCATTAAAATTTTTAAAAGCTTTCAATACGAAGTAGTACCCGTGTCATGCCAAAGATCTGAGTACACGGGTAATGCTTCTTGGGAGAAATTCACTATTCCTCCAAGATTAATTATTGTCTTGAAAAAGTGCTTCTCAAATTAGATGTTTGGATCCGGAATGAAAAATGTAAGTCCCCACCATCTTTGACATTACTCGTACACAGAAATCGTTGAAAGTTGCCAGCCACAAGGCATTGGTTTTTTACGTAAAAATCTTAGCTGTTATGAAAAGTTATTAAAAAGTCTGTATTTAAGGTTTTGTGTCCTTTAAAAAATATAAGATTACATATTTTTGTGGGAGAAAAGGTCAAACCTAAAATTGTAATCAAACACACCGTATTTATGTAACCAGGCCTTAAAATATTATATTTTTATCCGTTGGAATTTCCTTCGAATTTTTTAAATAACAAATAATTCAATACAGGAAAACAATAAATAAAGCTTTTGGTGGACATTTAACGCTCTAAAAAATGTAACCTTTTGCAATTTCCTTCGAATTTTTTAAATAACAAATAATTCAATACACGAAAAAAAAGAAAAAAAGTTTTGGTGGTCATTTAACGCTCTACAAAAATGTACAACTTTTGTACAAATTTAATCCTTGTTAAGTTATTCACGATTGAAGTTGCTAAAGTTCTATAGTTTTCAACAAAAAAAATGGTACAATTTGGCAGTTTAATGAACTATTAAAAAAATCAAGGCATCAACCAAACTTTTATAAACTTAAGTGATTTTCAAAATGCTCTCAAGTCAAAAATGTTCATAGTAATATTTAAAAATTAAAAATTATTGAAACCAATATTTAATTTTTTTTTCAAGTTGTAAGGCTTGCAAAAAAAATTCTTGTAAATCAGTGGCCATGTTCCAGTAGCTTGGATATTGAACTTTTTTTTACCAGTGACAGTGGTACAATTTATCAGCAATTAATGGTCACACAGAAAATCTGAGAGCACTTCTGAAAATTGGAAAAAATTAAAAATTTCATAATACAATTGGTCCCAATTAAAACATTAAATTTTTAATGACATGAATAAAAAAAATTTCATTTTTGGTTTTTCAGAACAAAAACGGTTAAGATTTAAAAATACACCTGCAAAATAAATGTATCTTCAAAAAATGTCTCAAAAAAAAACTTAACTTAGGTACTAAACTTTTTTCCTAAATCGTTGCAGTGTTTTTTTTTCCAAATTATTGTTTTTGAGATATCGAATTTAAAAAAAAAATACTATTTTTTAAAAATGCAAGAAAATGGAGACTTTTGATCATCAAATATTATTTTTCAAAAGCTTGTTCAGAAAAATAATTATTAAAATCGGTTCTTTAGTTCTTGAGACAATTAAAAAAAAAAATAAAGAACACCTTAAGCGAATTTGCTTGGAATTTTCCAATTTCTAACTCAATCGACCTGACGGTTTAGGCTAGGCTGTAGAGGTGAAGACAGACAGACAGAACCGCGGAACCCACTTTTTTTTTACTTCTTTACCATCGTCAAGTAATGCTTGATTAAAATATGGAACAGATCAATTTTTAACAAATGCATACATTTGAAATTAACAGAGCTCATACCTCTTTAAAACCTTCATAAATGGACTTAATCTTTGTGCTTCAAATCCCTCAAAGGAGTCCAAGTTTTTGATTCTAAACCTTCTTACCTACTTCTCACCTTTTTTCTGACGAGCTAATCATTCTCAATAAAAAAAAAAAAAAACAAACATTTCCCTTAAATGGGGCCTTTAATAACATTTGAAAAATGTTACCTTTATTAATCTTCCATAAATCAACCAAAAAACCAAACCAACAAAACTCAATGTGAACTTTAAGAATAATTCCAACCCCAAAGTTCCTTATTACAATAATAATCTTCGAATTTGTTAAAACAATCTTCTCCGACTTAAAGTTGTCAGGTAAAATTTGTTTCAATTTGCTTTTGCTACCTTCCAAAACAAAAAACCAAAAAGAAGAAGAAGAATTTTCAATGCCATCATATCCTCAACAAGGAAATTAATTTATGTTGGTAGTTTATCTAAGCAATTAGAAAAGGACCTCTTTTCAACACAAAACAACACAAGACTCGAGACTCATGACTAAAGACACAAACAAAAAGCTTTTCTAATAATTTCTTAAGCCTCCTGATTTATTACCGATTTCACTTTAACTTGGCAGGAGGTAGACTTTGGTACTATTGTTTGTGTTGCTTTTTGTTTTGTTGTTGTTTTAAAGATGAGCTGAGCTGAGCTGAATTGAACTGGTTAAAAATTGTCCCCCATTTCTTCATCATCAATCTAAATCATCTATTATATCTTCTTGCTGGTGCTGTTACTCAACTTTGAAATATTTAATTTGTTTTCTAAATTTTTGATTCGACATTAAAGGTGAGGTTATAGGTAACTTGGTAGGCTTCATTTTTAGAACGATGAAAATTCAATTATTATGAACTCTTTGGTTTTTGGATGAATTTCAACCCTTTCCTTCGATAGGTACATGGAAAGATGATTGTGTAACTTTTCAACATAAATAAAACAATGTCCCCTGAAGATACTCTTCGTTCTTGTTGTTCGCAAAGAGAGTTTGAACTTTTTTATTCCCTTACCATCATCATAGGTCTACTATACTATACCTATTCCTTTTAGTAGGAGTAAGTTATTTCAAAGTTTTATGGCATGATGATAGCCCCAGGCGGGAATACTTCTATAGGTACATACTTATATACCTATGAGTACTCTACTCTAAAGACTTTTTAGAAACTTACAATCTAAACACCTCTGCCTCAGCTCTATCTTATCTATACGATATCTGTTTGTCTTAAATGTATAAGTCTCCCTAGGTTCAGGAGTTTTGTTGGAATTTAAAGTTGCCTTCAATGTGCCGCCTATGCTTACGCCTACTCCTGCTGCCTGCCTTGCCTACCTATAATCTATATTTTGGCCCCAAAAGACCCCATAAAGGAAATATCCTAACTATATCTAATATAGAACTCTTAGAAATATTCAGTAACACACTAAAAATAAATCCCTTTCACTTTTTCGGATTAACATCTCTTTCTTTGCATATAATTTGCCTATATCTACAGCTATGGTCAAAATAATAGGAACAACACTTTATTGAAATTAAATAATTATTTTCTGTTAATGTTTCCAAATTTGTGATTTAACAAAATATTATATTAAATATCAAGATTCAAAAGATTCGTTGTGTTAGCTTATATCTACTTTTAATCATCCAAATAGGCTCTCCTAGTCTTTTATTTTTACCTCTGGCGTTCCCCAAGGGAGCCACTTAGATCCCCTACTTTTTATTTTTCTTCCATTTGTCCTTCGAGATCTATTTTTTTCCATATCAAGAATCCCTTCAATTATGTAATTTCCAGACTCTTGAAGAACGAAAACAGATATCTAAAATTATGTTTTTGAATCACCCTTCTTCGGGCTCTAGTAACAGTTCAAATCCTTACAAGTCCATGATATTTAATGCTAAACCTATCAATTTGAGCAATACTCATTTCTTTAAGGTGGTGTATCTGCAATTTGGTTTTGAACTCTTAAATATTGCAAGTACTGGAAAGAACAGAGTGTGGAAACTGATTTCACATTCGCGTAGTGCGGTGAAAGAATAAATCTCTGTTCTTGACAGAACGACCGAAGTTGGGGTTGAAAGTATACTGATGAGCATTAGATTGTTTGAGGGGTAGAATGCAAGTGAATATTTCGCTAGAGCATTAAAATGGCGGTAAAAAAGGGTGAGACAAGAAACTTTTCATTCAATACTTTAAAATACTTAAATTAGTTGAAGAAGCACCTGCTCGGAAATGAGAACTATATAAGACGAATAAAAAGTCTTATAGATAACAACCACTTCTGACAGGAAGAAAAACTTCTTGCATTACTTCAGGAAGGGTCTTGTATGCCAAACTTCCACGAAAGATGCTCGGAAATACAAATACTGAACATTTCGAGATCTTCAGTTTGCTTAAAATGCATTAACAACTTATAGATAGTGGCAAATTTATTAAAGTATGCTTTGACGACAAAAGGCAACATTGAGTTTTAAATGCATTAAATTCTACTCGGTTTTTTGAATCCCTATTTAACAATACTGTCTAGGTCAGATCCGTTGAAAGCCTTCATCCAAAAAACAGGTTTGCGAATTGAACAACAAATATAAAACGCTATCACCAGCGAAATAACTAAGTAAATTACGCTGTTCATACAGGAGATCATTAAGAAAAATGATAAAGAGTCTCGGATTTAGTTCAGAACCTTAGGGCATACCAGCATTTATTTTTTGTCCTATAGCTGCGCAACGTTACTCGCATACTTTAATTTAAAACAAATTTGGTTAGCATTAAAAAAGTTATAGTAATCCAACTATAAGAGATAGGCATATAGAATTATTATAGGAGAACAATTCTGTCATACATTATATAAGTAAAACTTTAACCGTTTCTACAGCGCACGCAGTGGAAGCTCTAAAAAAATAAAAAAATAACGATTTTGAAACATTCTTTACTGGTGCTCTGCTCGTATGGGTCTTAGCGTGATTTAATGTTACCTTAAGCCTTTAGCCTTCCTTAATAAATGGGCTATCTATCACTGAAAGAATTTTTCAAATCAGACCAGTAGTTCCTGAGATTAGCTCGTTCAAACAAACAAACAAACAAGCAAACAAAGAAACTCTTTAGCTTTATAATATTAGTATAGATAGGATTTTTCTCTGCAAGTGTTCTTATTATTTTGACCATAGCGTCATATGATATTTTGTGTATTCTGTGTACTCTATATATACTCGTATTCATTTTATTTGCTTTTATGAATTCCTTAAAGAAGCTTAATTTATTCCCAAAGGTCAAACGCAAATTTGATATCATCGACGTCATTATCATCATAGCCCCGTTGTATAATAAAAATGAACGAAACGTATCGTAACGTAAAAAAAGAAAAAAAAGAAATCCTAGTGTATTCAGATATCCGAATTTATTTTCGATTTTTTTTTTTCGTTCGTTCATTCTTGTGGGTTTGGCTCCAGATCCCGAGAAATAAGAAACAACAAGAAGAAAAAAAGAAAAGAGCGAAAAAGGAATTTACCGGCAAACGGCAACAGCCGAAGTAAACATGATTTATAGGAATTTGTCCATAAATTTACGCCAACTGTCGATAAGGAAAAGTAAACGAAATCTTCAACATGGCTGAGCATCAGGGGGAAAGTTTATTTTTGCCATTAAAGGGAAAACATGAAGTGAATGTTTATATTCAAACAGTGGGGGGGTGGTAGGTGGATGATTTTGGTTTTTTGGGTTAGCTTGGCATGGTTTTGGTGTTTATATACATAATTTTCTTGGTTTTTCTCGAGAAAATTATTAAGGGGTGGTGTTTCTTGTTGTTGGGTTTGGTTGATAACACATTTTTACGTACATATTCATAGGAACATGCAAGAAACACAGAGAGAGAGCGAGTTAAGCTTATTGCCCCAAAAACTGACTTTTGACACCTTATTTCTGGCCGACACTAATCGTGAATGTTTCCGTTCATTTTTACATCCGTTTTTGTTTCTCTTTTTGTTGTTGTTGGTGTTGGGTTTTTTATAGGCCACCATAAAAAAAGCTATCAGGAGTTTAATACTTGTTTATTTTAAGGGGATTTTGTATCCTGTTTATATTTATTTACAAGAATATAAACAAGATGTAAGACAATTTGTTCACAATCGGACATCTAAAGGATCTTTGTGTTTTTTTTTTCGCTCTAGTTTTGCGAACATGTTTATGACTATGGATGGAATGGAAAAAAAGAAAGTCGAAATGAAGGCTATAATAATTCTTTATTCATCTGTGTTTCCAAGATAATTTTTTTCTTTTTCTCTCTCTTTCCAGTCCTCTACCTTTCCTTGTATAAATGTAATTAAACTTCTGTTTTTAGTAAAAGGTTCATATTTAAGGAGCTTTATTGGACGTTACAGCTTATTTAAGCTTCTTAAAGATACAAAAAATATAAATTGAGCAATTCTGTTTCTATAGTTATAAAACTTATTTTATTACACTTTTATCTGGAGTCCTTGATGTAACTACATACCTACTCCCTCAACTTATTGCTTTGCTCTTTTTATGAATTTAGTTTAAGTGAATAATATTGTTATATGTACCTTTGGACCTATATAACGCATGATATGTTAGTAAAAATAAGACTTAAAAAATATTTTATTTTTTTGAATGTGTATGAAATACTTGAAGAAGCTTATACTTGAGTGTTTAAAGTCCTCCCTAGAAATATTAAAATTTGTTCTCCCATATATTTTAACACATTGCAAAGGAAGTAGAGGTTCTTTTTTTAAACTAGTCCTTTAAAAAACGCGAAGCGTGTTTGAGATAACACTGAAATTTTGTATATATTTGAAAACTCTATTGATTCTCTATTCTGCGGAATACAACATTGTTCAAATGTCGCTGCGACTTCTTGAGATAGCGCGTTTCTTCAATATCTAATTTTCCATGAGTCTTGGGCATAAATCAAGTTGAACTTATCCCTAGGCACCAATTATGTTAGCTTTAAGGGACGCTCTGGTTTCTGGCTGATTGGCATAGACCTTTGACTTCAAAAAACTCTATCAAAAGGAAAAGTAAGTAGCACGATTTCAGTGATCAGTTCACATCACATTAACCAAAACTTCAAAAATCATACGAAAATATTTCTTTTGAAAGGAAACTTCCTTCGGGCGAATATGTTGTTAATAGTTGTTTACCCACTGCTTTCTAGATCAGTTCAATTTTGTACAGATGAAAGCTCGAGCTACGAGGTAAATTTTGCTAAGTTTTGGGCTTCAAAAAGCTGAGTTCTTTTGCAAGTGGTGCGAAATCAATTTCCTCGAATTTTTCCATCTCCAGGAGACTCTCACGTTTAGTAGTGTTTTTACTGAACCTGTCAGAATGGTAATTTTGGGGACCGTTTGCACGTAGTTTTATTTATTTATATTTATTAAAAACATTTTTCTTATTTATATTGATAAAAGTTAATCAACCAAAAAAACTTCTATGATATCTTAAGCGATTTACTTGCAACTTACAGAGGACTTAAACGATTTCTTGCATAAAGTTTAGCTCATTTAGGAATTTGTTTTTATAAAAATCGCTTTAAAAACTAATATACCAGATGTTTTTTTCTGGAATCTATTTGCCTCGATCAGTGTAATTTTTTGCAAGTTTTTCTAATAAATTTGACCGTATGACTTCAAAGGTGGTTTGAATATTTGCTTACAGTACTTTAGAAGTTAGCAGTTAACCATAAACCCTAAAAAAATAAGTCAATAGACTTTAAGCTGCTTGGAAATTCATAAATAAAGTTATCACTTAATAGATTTTCCAATAAATTGTCAACAGCAAATCTTGTTAGAACAAAATGTCGTCAATTTAAGCTGATTAATTTTTGGTAACAAAAGATCAGTAAGCATGGTTCCATAGCGCTTGCCAATTACCTGAACTGCAAAGATCCTTCCTCATATCGAAAGAAATAAGGTCCAATAATGTTGCCAGATGTTAAACCACCACGAACAGTTAGTTTTAATGGATTTAATGTGGTTATTCGATTAAGGCTTGAGAATTGTCTTTACTCTATATTTTTGTCAATTTTTCTTACTGACGAATCTATTTTACCAAAAATAAGCTTATTCAATAAACACCATACAATTTACGAAATGCTCTATGAACTTCGCTGGGGGATTAACATGTTTGTTTTCAAAGTAAATTTCCACAATTTAGAAGAAATATTTTGGCAAACGAAATCTCAACACCGTTTGACATTCTCAACTGTTAAAGCATAAACAACTATTATCAAAACTTCCCATGCATTAAAAAAAAAACCCTTTACATATGAGAATGAAATGGTGTCAGAAACAAAAATTGTCCGCTGATTTGTATTGTCTGATGTCAGTATTGGATTTTATAAACATAGCAAGTTGTTAATAGTTAAAACATTTATTTTGTTTTTGAAATTATCGCTTACAAGAAAATAACGAAAAGGGTTTGATATTTTCAGCGAGTTACAAAAATGTTTAACTTGAAAATATTTATTCTAGTTTATTATGTTTTGTTATTATTTTATTTCCAAATTAAAAATGACACAAATATCTACATTTTCACACAAAATTATGAACTTTTTACACAAGTGATTTTTGTTTGCTAAAATTACTTATATTTATAATAATACCACTTAAACCTTCTCGCACCCTGTTTATTTTATTAACAACACTCTATGCGCTCTTTTATACATACCTACCCCCTTGTTATAGGTTAGGTACCTATATAAACATTTCCCAAAGTAATTTTCTTTCTTATTATAATTTCTTTTTGCATATTTTTCATCCCTTACCAACCTTCCCTTAACCTTACCTTCAATAAACGCGCCGCCGTCTTTCAATTCCTTATTTTTTGATGAAAAAATATAGGAAGGTATATGAACGTCCTCGAAGAGCAAAAAGAAAAATTTATGTAAAATGAGCAGAAACGCAAATGACGCTGATATGACTCCCCAAATGAAAATAAAAATTAATGAAACTTTTTTTTTTCAAGACTTCATAGAAAAAAAAAATAAAAAAAAAAAAAACGAACCAGAAAATGAGAACAATTCCGAGTTCAGAGTCAGAAGTACGAGTGGAGCAGAAAACAGGAGAGTTTTTAAATTGGAATACTTTTCCCAAAAACTTGATGGGTTGAATATTGTTCCGCGTCTTCTTCAAACTCAAAAGCTGGTTCCTGGCTCCACCAAATGAATTCATATGTCTGTAGAAATGTAGGTATAGTACCTAACCTACTCGTATATCCAACTGTGAGTATGGAGAAGTCTAAAGTTGAAGGTTCGAAACCCCTCTCAAATTTCGACGAGGAAGACAAATGAAGGAGAAGTCAAGCACTAAAACGTCTTCTTGTTCCTATATTCTTTATACAACCTAAAACCTACAACCTACAATCTACAACCTCCTACCTACAAACTTGTAGAAGCGAAGTGAAGAAAGAGTGTAGGTGGAATGTTTCTTTTTTAATTCTATGTTTTCTTCCGTTTAATTAAAGCGGTAAAGTTTTTTCGGAATATTGTTTGACTTTTGACATTTTTTCTTCGTTCGCCCAGGAAATATCCAAAAAACAAATCAAAACGGAAATTGCCGACAAAATAATCTTCAGTCTCAGACTTAACGAGTGTTTCGAGAACTCAAGGTTCCTTTTTTTTCCATGAGTAAGCAAAATTTTGTTAATAAATTCTTGAGATTGAGAAAGAAATCTTCAAAACATGCACAACATCAAATATCAAAAAACGACGGAGACACAATGAGAGCTGATATCCGTCGTATCCGTTGTCGCTATACACTTTAACGTGCGTCGCGTCTTCGTGTCGTTCGTCGTTATTGCTATCATTTAACTATTTGACATGACAGCGCCCGCCATCCATTGCTTATCGATTTGAATTGTATGTACATTTTTAGATTTCAAGGTTCTTTGTTTATTGATTTGTAATTTTATTCATCTCGAAAGCTTTCATTTTTATTTTGGCATAAAAATTGAATATGTATCTTTTTATCTATCTCCATCCATATCCGGCAATGTTTAGGAATTCTTTATTGCATCTTGATGTCAATGAACTCATAAATCTTAAAAAAATATGAAAACATAAAGGAAACGCTTTCTTGAGTGTTTGACAAGTAGGTAAGACATTTTTTTGCTGCTTTTTCAATCCTCGTAAGTTGAAGATGTATTCTTTTTTTGTGCTTTCCTATTTTATCAATTCAAAAAAGATATGAAAGAAGGCGGCTGCCCTCCTTGCTTGGGCCGGGCCGGGCAGGCCTGCGACAGCGACAGCGACAGCAAACATTAACTAAAGTGACTTGATTTATTTTGAAAAGAATTCATATGTGCGTGGAATTTATTATATCTTAATAAAAGCTGAGTAGAGTGGAGGATTGTAGAAGTGGATGAGTTAAAAAAGGGGTTTTTGTTGAAGTTGAATGGAAATCATCAAACTCATTTGAAAACAGAAATAGATTTAATTTAGTGTGATGTCACTGATTGATGCTAATTTTTAATAAAATATTTTATTATTTTTTTTGCTGTCAAGTACAACATGACAAAAAGCATACATATATATATACAAAATATTGTAGAAAATCGTGCTTTGGATTTGAGAATGACAGAAACATAAGTACGAAAGGCATGTAAAGAAAATATATTAAAGCTTTAGTGTAGTGGGTTTCTAAGGGTTGATTTTTAGGGTTGTCGAAAATTTTAGGTTAAGGGTGAACAATTTAAGCAGATTTCCTTGACATGTTCCTGTGACATTAGTTATATCGTCAGACGCTTTAACAAAGCACTTTATCTTGTGTGACATTATTAAACTCTTATCAGCTGACACACATCCAGCGTTGCTGATAAAAATATGTTAAAAATATTACAGTTTTTTGAAGAAATTGTTCAAGTTTCTACTAAAATTATGATAAATGATTTTTTTTTTAAGATTATTGCAAAGTATTGATTAGAAAATAAATAAAAAGGCGTTTCACTACCATTCACCTGAGTTGTGTAAAAATAAATATTTCTGCTAGTTTCTACACCATTGTGATTAATTTTTATTAATTCTTCTCAAAACCACTTCATTCTTCGTTAGAGTTACGGATAAATAAATCCATAAATTAAAAAGAGGAAGGAGGGGGAGTTGGTGCTCAATAAAAAGGACAATTTTAAAGTTTAACAAAAAAGTGTAAGAAAATGGAGGAATGCACGACTAAGTCGCGCGTATTGTTTCCATAGCCTCTACTTCTTACTAAAAGCTCAGCAAAATTAGTTTTAAATAATTTTTTGAAATTATTTTTGAAAATTTCTAATAAATAAATACATATTAGATCCATTCTATACAATTTTTAACAATGGTGTCTCAAACATTGATTAAGCATCAAAATTTTGTTCTGAATATCTCCGTTTTCAGATTACGTCGGGGAAAACTTAAGTTAACTAGAAAATGTTTTTTTTAAATACATTTAAAAATATTTGTTTTTATGTATTAGTCGATTATTAAAAAGGGACAGAGACTTTTATAAGGGATGACAAACTGCACTTTGTCATGAAAAATTTGGGCATCTACCTAAGCTGGAGTATTCATCTAAAACCTTAAAGAAAGAGAAAACATTCCTCCCAAAGGCATATTAATAGAGACATTGAAAACATAAATAGAGAGGCATTTTAAAAAATATATGAAAACCATCTCAAAAATATGTTTTCTATTGCTTTTCTCAATTGATTTCAAACTTTAGAAATGCAGGCAACAAATTCCCGCTAGCCGGTTTGCATAAGTTATCGTAAAACGGACAACAATATTTTTTCTGAAATATCGGTAAAAATTTTAGATTTGTAATTTATAATATTTTGTTCTTCTTATTTCCAAAACTTTGTCTGAATCAGTTCTGCCCAGACTTTTAAATGATTCTGCTTAAATTGCTCCTTCTTCACAAATCTCTTAAAAAGTTGGAAGTTAAAACCTAAGTAAATAATTGTCAAAGAGTAGTTTTCTAAAACAATACTAGAAGAAAATACTGTGGAGTTGTGGCTTCGAGTTTCAAAAAAACTAAACGAATGCCATTGACAAACCCACAGTTTTAGAGCTTAGTCAAATTATGCTCCAATAGTTCTTACCTTACCAGAAATTATTTTTACATAAACAATAAAAATAAATAAAAGCAATAAAAATCAAGAGACATTGAAAGCTTACAAATCAGTTTTCGAATCCCCTAATGCGGATTGGGTCAATGTCATGTCAAGAAAAATATTCCGCTATAACTTTCAGATTCTCCAAAATACATTCGAAGGCTTCAATTCTATTAAAATCATATGTTTCTATGAAAATGTATTGTTAAAAAATGGTTTATTTTTACCTTCCATTTAAATTTTATTTTTATTTGATTTGTGGTTTTCGCTATATTTCTTAATGTTGGGGTATTTTGTGTTAAAAAATATAATTTTTATATATCCTCACAGAACTCTAGCAAGCCTGCTAGCAACTCGCTGCAACTTATTTTGATACAAAAAAAAAAAAAAAATAATAATATAATAATACCGGTAGAAGCTTAAATTTGACCATTTTTAAGTTTCTTAGTATCAGACTTAAATTTATTAAATTTAAAAATGTTCTTTTTGAAACTGAAGATCGCCTTACCCATTCAATCAATTTATTTTTAATCAATAAATGGGTATATGTATTGTATAGTGGTCATGTATGTTGGGTACATCTCATCAAAAACCATCAATCTTGAATTTCTTCTAAAGACCTACTACTTTTTCATTTAATAACATTGAAAAAAGTATTGTCTCTGTTTGCGATTGTACTTATCAAATTTTGATTAAATCAGAACGACAAAGATCAATTAATAATTATAATAGGAAAAAGTTTTAGGTTCAAAATTTTGTTGGTTAAACGTTAGTAAATATTATTAAACATTAATTTATTTTTCACTTCTTATCCTCACTCACTTCAAATCAAAGTATCAATGACTCACTTGATCGCCACAACACATACATACATTTCACGATCAACTCACTACTTACTGCCAATCGCATTATCGCACAAGCACATTCTTCTTTCCTCTTATGTCTTTGTCTTTATCACCACAACAACAAAATTCTCACGAAATTCAAACAACAACAAAATATATGATTGTGTTTTTATGTTTCTTCTTTCATTTCACATTCAGTATCATTGGAAAAAAGTGATAAATAAGACCAATCGAAGAGTTTCTAGTTATCGCTTCTCGGCCTTATGGCTAAGATCAAAGTGTAGTATCTGTTCTTATCAGCTTAACATCTGATAGATCCCCCATCGGGGGACAACAAATGTTAAACTGATTTTTGGAACCAGACGGAGTGCTAGGGGCTTGCTCCACCTCTGTCGCGGGTTGGCCCGGTATTGCAGTACCGCCGGGATCGGCCCATTTTAATAATTCTTAATATTGTATTCATTATTCAAAATTAAGTAAACATTCTTTAAAATTGTATTCGTTGGTAGCAAATGAAACGTAAGAATGTTGACATAATTTTTAAAATGTTTTTTTTTTTTGTATTATTTAAAGAAAAGTTAATGTTTTATTGTTTATTTTAAGTGTTGTGTCTTGTGTACGTTTTCAAAATTGCTCTTTTTGAAAGTATCACTGCTTTTTTTGAATAAACTTCGGAGAACCGATTTTGTGATCAAATGTAATTTTCTTTAATTTGAACGCATAAGCATTTTGAGCAAAATATTGAATAGCGAGAAAAGTTCATGAAATTATATTATAACTTTGATCAAAATGCTCTAAGAAAAAGTAAATGTCTACTTTTCTCGTTTTTTGCGTCCTTCACTTCACTACTTTAAAATTCCTCTGTTCATAAATGAACATGATCTGTAGATGGGTGCAGCTGTGCATTTCCAAAAGACAGATAAAAACTAATCTTGTGATATTGCGTAGCGTCATAGGATAGGATGGTGATAGGATAGGAACATACATATGTGTACACACTAATACCCAAAGATAGCATGTGTATTTTGTTTTTATCAGTATCTTATCTCATAAGAATAAATAGTCGAATAAAAACGTGTCCTTCATTTCATTCCGGATTTATTTTCATCCTCTTTTACTTTTTTACAATTTTTTCAAAAACTATAGGTGTGCTCAATAAGGAAATGAAGGTTTCAATCAAATTATAGGTACTTTTTCTAAGGTTTTTGATGGCTTCAGATCGAATCCAACTTTTCTAAATCAATCTATCACGTGAGGTTTTTAAAATACAACCTTTTATAATTCAATATAGGTACCTATTATGATTTTAAGGACTATGCAAACTCATACAAAACTTTTTTTGAAATAAACTTCGTGGTGTTTTTTTTTTCAAATTTTTAATCCCGTAATTATTCCGTTTAAATATTTTCTCATAAATTGTAAGCCTTTACCTGTTATTTAAGAACCTTAAAAAAGCATTTATGATGCTAAAACGGTTCTTCAGAGAAAAACCCAAATCAGTATAAAATCAATTTGTGTTCTCATTATGAATTCTTAGTCTTAAGGTTCTAAGGATACATTCAAAAAAATAATGTTGAAAACAGGTATTTCTGAGTTTGAGCTCATGAACTTAAAATCGGAGTTTGGATTCTGAATAAGCACTAAAAAATTAATTATAAATCGAACTTTACAAAAACCTAAAAAAATTACATTGCAGTTTTTTTTCTAAGCTTCAGAAAGAGTCAAGTGAAGACTCATGAGTCATCTCATAACGAATGAGGTACCAAAATGATTTAAATTGTGTATAGAAGATAAAGATCACTACACACACACTACAAACCATAATTTAAAATGGCATATTTTAAAACGTGAGATTTGAAGTCAGGACATTTCAATCCTTTGAAAAGGTATTCTTGTGTTTCTTATAGTTGGAATAGCTTACTTCCTTATAACGACTGATTTTTTAAATTTTAAAAGTAACTTCAATTCAGAAAAATATACGAAATCTTTATTTGATTCTTTAGTACGGTCGATATAAATTCATGTTATAAAATTGTTTCATGCTAATGTTGGCCGCAGATGCGCCTGAAGTGATTCATCTGCTAAGTAAAATTTTAGCATACTCTTTCTAAAATTTCGGCAGGTATCTCATGAATAAATGTTTCATTGTTGGCTGTCCTGAGCGTCAATCGAAACAGGCTTGTCGCTTTAGGCATGAGCCTTAATATTGCCCTAGAGTCTAGTTGTGATCTATGTGACCGATTGACTAGTCCCAAACGTGAGATAAGCTATTCACTGAACTTACCATTAAATTGTTCAATTTTTACTCGTGCTGCGAGGCATATGACATTTTCTTGCTTAAACCAAAAAATTTGGTGATCATTACTCAGTGGCCCTCACCATTCACAGTAACTTTGCGATTCGCATCATCTTTGAAAAAAGTACTGCCCAATGATTCCTCCAGCCCATAATCAGCACCAAACAGTGGCTTTTACGTAACGTATTTATGGCATTTTCAATGCTTCTGGCTGCTTTTTACCTCAAATACTACAGTTCCGCTTCTTGACGTATTCAATCAACCAAAAATTAGAATCGTCAAAGTGAATCTTCGGCCAAATTTTCTAGATCCCATTCACCAAAAATGCGTTGTTGTGGGTCGTTCTTCTTTAATGTTTGGACCCGCTGTAAAAAGGCTGTTAAAAGGCTTTACTTCTAAATACTTCTGCAACATTTTCCACTCTGTCGAGTAAAAGAAGCCCAATTACTGTGAAAAGTGCTGAATCACGGTCATCACAAACACTGACCGATACTGGTGCGATATTTTCCTCAGTTGGAAGTCTATGTAAAGGTGTTGGTGATTTAATGTCCAACAATGTTAGTTTATACTGATGATAAACTTATTGTGTAGGTATTTTTTTTAAATCTTGAAATTAAGGTACTATTTTAAAAAAGACTTTTTTTAGTGCAGGAGCAAGTTCGTGTGACCAAGTCGTGTATTTTATTTAACTAATTTTCCTGAACTAACTTAGTAAAGAGAATTTTTAGTCTTATTTTAAAATTTAAATGATTATGAAATGTTGCATTTACATTGAACAAATTTCAAAGCAAGTCTTTTTTTTAAATTTCACAATATTTTACGACTTATTCAGTGACTTTTCAACTAAGCTCTGAGGAGGTTAAGACAGCATTTAGGGTTTTGCCAGTGAAGATTAAAATATATCACAGTTATGTTTTGTGTTGATTATCTAACAATTATCAATTGTCTTTTCGGTTTCGATAAGAATTCGTCTTTTTTTTAATATTTTCATTTTTCCACAATTAATCTTCCAAAATTTAATTAAAAAATTAGAACCCCCCTTATAATTAGATACACGTTTCCTACATACCTGCCTTCACCTATTTTACTTATTGATTTTATAATGGTAATCCTATACTAAATATAGCAATTTAATTGTCTGGAATATTATCTTTCAGTTTGCCAAATGTTTCGTAATGCATAATCGCATTGTCAAACCATCTACCTGCCTACCTATTCAATGTGTATAAAGTCCCTACAGTCCCTTTAATTCTTCTTAAATGATGCGTTAGTTTGATATACCTTTCTATCTACATATGTATATTTGAATCAATCCCTCAAAAACATTCTTAAACGGATTAATGCACAAATATCAGCTAATTATACGCACATAAAACCACCATCATCCAATTTAAATCGCTGCTTCTGTACCCCCCCCCCCTCTCGCCGTCTCCAGTCCCTAAAAACCTTATATAACTCATTCCCCTAAGACATAGTATACTAAATTTAATTGCCCACCATCACGCTACTAAACATTTGGATTTATGCACGCGCTTCCCAAGGCATTATCCTCTTAATACCGCCAAATGGAAATATGTATACTCAGTGATTTTATTCGTTCTGTCAACGAGAGACGTATGTACGAGTATGTATGTATGTGGCCTTTCCTCCCGCACCTTATAAATCCATATATAATATAAACCTACCTAACTATAGTGTGTCGTCGTGTCATGTTGCCCCCACCCAAAACCCCTAAGGGCTAAGCAAGCACATAGTACGAGTATAACATTGCACATCAGACCAAATCGTAACGAGTCCAATTAAATTAAAGCAGAAGGACACGATGAATCTCACTGATGCACTTGCACTGCACTCTCTCACTTCTCACACATAAGAGTTCGACACTTCAGTCCTTAAAGCATGTCGGTCCGTCGTCGGTCGGTCGGTCGGTAGGTCGGTCGGGTCGGTATGGTGGTGCGGTATAGTTCGGTGGTTCGTGGCCCGCATGAGACATGACTATAGGTCGTGGGCTGTGGGCTTTTGAATGGCGTGGGGCCCTCAAAAACACACACTCTCCTTAAATCTTTTAAAAACAGAGACAGACAATCACACGAAAAATTAAAAAAAAAAACACAGTGGAAACGGAAAACTTAATTCAATTATAATTGCTCTCCACAAAAATCCAATAAAAGTCATTATTTTCTTCATTCCAACGAGAGGCGATTAAAAATGTCAGTATGATGGCTTTGCTGCGAGATGGAAGTCAAGGCGGGACGGACTAGCGATGAACGACGACGACTGACGACCGAGAACGGGTTCAGGGATGGATACTTTATGTATACGATATGGTGGTTTATATCTATATTTATTTAAGTGGGTGCAACTGTATACAATGTTTCATTCATTTTGCAGCGAACTGTTGGAAAATTTTATTTCGAAACAAAATAAATAAAAATAAAAATAAAAATAAAAATAAAATAAAAACTCAAAAACAAAACAAACGCCCCTTTTTTGCCACCCTTTGCCATTGTTTAATTGCAATGACGCGCATCATATGAACAAATTAAATTGTATAAACGATTTGTGTATCCATCAGATAGGTTTTTATTTTTCTATATACTCATATGTATCTTCCACCCTTTTTTCATGAGATCCTGGTAATTTTGTTGCTGTTGATGTTGATGGGATTTAATTTGGGCAAAACATTGTATTTTGTATCTATTTTTATATTTTGTTGGTCATTTTATTTTTTCAAGCCTCAGACATCCAAAATCCGTCATTCTCGAAGCTTGTAGCGCGCGTTGGATTTCGATTTATTTGCTTCTGAATTTTTCATCATCCTTTAGCGTGAACGCGAAACTGGGTCTATAGTTGTTTTTGTTTTTGTTGTTTTTTTATTTTATTTATATTTGGGCAGAAAAAGAAAACAAATTACATACAAAAAATTCCGAATTTCAATTAAACGAGCTATTAATAAAAATCATCCATTGGACAGCAAACGAGCTCGAATAACAATTGAAAAGGATAACACGTGTACTTATACATATATCTATGTATGTATGGATGAATACACACTCGAGTGCATTTCATCATCATTTTTTGTTCTTCCGTGAAATGAAAATGTATCTATATACATTTTTGTATATGTAAAAGGATATTTTTCCAAAAAAAAAAAAAAGAAATTTGTTATAAATCGCACTTCACTGAACTAATATGTGAGTGCTGCTCCTGGCTATAAGGACTATGAGAGAGTTCGATGGGGGGGGTGAGGGGTGGTTTGGTGTATCAAGAAAACCATCAGGATTTTAGTTTACCCAATCAAATGGCCACAAGAGGGAAAAGCAAAAGGATACTTTGTTTAGAATAATAAATTGTTGCATTTAATTGTTCAATTTGTTTTCATTTTTGTATTTTTATTTTTACCAATGTGAGCGGAGGAGGGGTTGTTGCATCAGGAGATAACGTTATTGTTTTTTAGTATTTTTTATTATTTTTTGGTATTATGTATATTTATTTTTGGGAGAATGTGGTTTGAATGAAATAGTTGGGTTGTTTTATCATGAAGTTTAAAACCTAAAATGGAATGTTAAATTTTATTTCGCGTAAGAGGATTTTAATATTTTAAATATATTTTTATATTTTTTTATTCTTCATTTGTGTCAAAAAATTTCAGATGTGGGATATTCAAATTCCGAGCCGAGCATTTAAAGCCTTTATTTTGTGAGATTAGAATTTTAGTTGATGATATGTTTTTTTGGATTGGATTTTTGCTTAGCTTCTACAAATATTTCCTCTTTGATTTATTTATTTGTGATAATGTTTTTGAAGCGAGTGTCATAAAATGAAATGATGAATAAAATATGATGAATAATTTACCTAAAGCAATATGCAAAAAACTATATTAATAGAGAGTGCAGATTCATAATGAAATATGAATTTTAACCACACATGCTTCAGGACTGATGTATTTATAAAAGTATGACACAATATTTGTCCCTTTGTGACATTTAAAATGTTCACAAGTAATTTATTTAATCAAAAGAGTTCAATGAGGATTTGATCCATTTGATACATAGAATTTTAAACTACGAGTAGCAACTAAAAAATCATATTAAAACAAACAAAATAAAAAAAAGTACGTATACGCCTAAGTGAACAATTTTTGTTTTTGCATCGCGGATGATTCTAGATGAGGAAATTGTTGTCTGATATGACGTATACTACTAGTATTTTTAGTTTCTTGATTTATTTTTAGATTTTCGTCATAATTTTGTAGTTACACTTAATACAAATTCAAAGAATAGGAACCTTTAAATGTTCTTAAAAAGCTTCATATAACATAATGTGTGTGTGTATATCTATTTATTATCCAATGTGTCAAAGAAGTAATAATCAATGAAATTGTGGCGTTGCGTCGATATTGAAATAGTACTTAAGCCGAATATAAGATAACCCAATTACAAATTTTGTGGACTCCATAGGTCGCTGGTTCATATCCAGCTCGAAGGACCAAAGTAAGTCTAAATTGTTAAAAGCAAAAATGAGACACAGGCTTTGATAGTTGGATTATATGTAAGTCCGTATATTTTATCGTTGCCCTCCATCTAACCTTCATAGTTTATAAACATAAACACTTTCATATATGATTGCAAATTTACATCAAATATTTGACGAAGATGCGTTCAGTAACGATTATAGGCGGCAGCATCCAAAAAATTTTGTAGGTCTTTTAAAAGGCTACAAATACAAAATTTGATTTAATGGTCAACATTTCAGTATTAGTTTCAGTTTATTTATTTATAAAGCTTACACAGTAAGATATCAGATATCTTATAAATTTGTGAGAGACTATGACCTAACTTTATATTACAATTAAAAATTAAAAAGTTCAAAAGAATTTGTAAAAATTTTTTGTTTCAGACTAAAAATAAATAAAATTGTTTGTTTAGATATTGGAGTCTATTTTCTGTAGACTATAAAAAAATGCCTATCGAAACAGAAATTTAAATTTAAACTAAACATAAAAAACACAAAATATCAAATAATTTTATTTGATTATAAATTATATTCGATATTTTGTTGAAACATCAGTATCATAACTAAATTAAATTAACAAGTAGATAATTTAGGAGTTTAGTGTCACATTTCAGTGCTAATTTTTCAAAGATTTGATTTTTTAAGAAGACTTATGTTCACTCTGTTTAATCATGCACTCAAATAAATGGTTCTCAACAAGATTTAGGACTAGATATTGAAAATACAATAACTAAACAAAACAAAATTGTTTTTCTTTAAAATGAGAGCTTCGTTAATATAATAATACACTACACTTAAGGTCGTTAAAAGTATGTCAACTCTTTCCAAATTATTCTATCCTTCACAAAAATTGGACTCACAGGCACTTTAGAAAAGTAACCCTTAAGTATAATGTTTTCACCCCTCGACCACCTGAACCAAATGCTTACACGGGTCACTGTTGACCCCCAAGCATAAGCTTGTTGTCTGTTTCCAATATTAAAAATAAGTTCCAAAACCCACAGAGTGTCTATTTATTAAATTACAATGTTTGCTTCAGATGCACTCTCCTTTACGATTTTCTATCTACCTCTGGTGTACCTCAAGGTAGCCAATTAGCTCCTCTTCTTTTTATCATCAATATTAAGCGGTATGAAAAAGACCATTATGAACCCCTTCTGAAGGCGTACATACATATTTCAAAAATTGAAAGCGTTCATAGACAAGGCCTACCTTGGCGTAATTCCCAATCCGTTCCAATCAATAAATGTTTTTTTCTAACACTAAGTATATCCCGTCCGTCCTTAACGCCTTAAAAGCATCATGATTTTGTATAATATTTTTGAAAAATAAATCCACTTCCGGTTACGTCACTTTTTTTTCTTGCAATTGCACTTTCTATGTATTTTGTGATTTGAGGTTAACCTTCTTCAAGATGCGAAGAATAGTTCCAAAACTGACTTAGCATGTTAAGTAAAATGAAAAAAGTAAGAAATGTTCACTTCAGATTTGCTCTTTCTTATTACTACTGGCGTACCTCAAGGTAGCCACTTGGGTCCTCTACTTTTTATCTTCATCACAATCGTTATGTTTTTTTAAGTTTATTCTTAAAAATATTAATCTGCTCCGGGTACGTCTATTTTTTGCAACCGCACCTTCTATTGAGATTGTGAGTTAAGGTTAGCCTCCTGTTGAATACGAAGAGCTGTTCTAGATCTGTTTTTCGGGTCCTAATGTGGCTGCAGATTTTTTAGTAGCATGTACAAAAAAAGTTTAACTAAAAGTCAAGAATTTGTCTTATTATTTTGGCTATAGAACCAGTATTTACCTTAGATCATCCCAACCCTAAAAATGATGTCAAAAATTAAAGTTTCTGATATATATACGTTCAAGCCTACTTTTTTAACTTCCCATAGGAAGTTATTGTAATGGGTCCGATTTGTCGAATTGAAAATTTTGACATTTCTCGACGTTTCAAGGTCCCTAGAGTCGAAATAAAAGATTTTTAGAAAGATGTCTGTGCGTGCGTGTATGTCCGTATGTCCGTATGTCCGTATGTCCGTATGTCCGTACGTCCGTACGTTCGCGACGTTTTTTTCGTCGTCCATAGCTCAAGAACCAGAAGAGATATCTACTTCAAATAAATTTTGTTATACAGATAATAAAGCAGAAAGATGCAGAAAGGACTCTCAAGAAAATTGCGTGGGTGGTTTTTTTACCATAGCAGTTTAAAAAAAAGGTGAACATTTTGGTTAAACCTAAATATCTCATGAACCAATGACGCTAGAGACTTGAATTAAATTTTATATTATATATTGTAACGTAATACAAAACAATTATATTTTTGGAAAAAAATCAAATTAACGGTTTTTTTTATAAATCAAAAAACTGAAAAAAAAAATTTGTCACCTCGAAAATTTTACGACTAAAATATGATTTCATCTCCAAAACAATTTTTTGCAACGAAAAATAATGTTTTTGACATCTGATAAAATTTTGAGAAAAATCGAATTGACAGTTTTTTTATAAAAAATAAAAACCTAAAAAATGCATTACTCAAAGTTGATAAAAATTGAATTTCGACTCAAATATCTTTTCAAAAACTTGAGATTAAGGCTTCAAACTTATTTTATCGTATAAGAAATATTGTTTTCAATATTCAGTAAAATTTTGAAAAAAATCGATATGACAGTTTTTGTACAAAAAATTAAAAACCTAAAAAAAATTTAACAAAAGTTGGTAAAAATTGATTTTCGACTCAAATATCTTTTCAAAAATTTGAGATTATGGCTTCCAACTAATTTTAACGTATAAGAAATATTGTTTTCAATATTCAGTAAAATTTTGAAAAAAATCGAATTGACAGTTTTTTTACAAAAAATAAAAACCTAAAAAAACAATACTAAAACTTCGTAAAAATTTACTTTCGACACAAATAGCTTTTCAAAAATTACAAATAATGGCTTCAAACTTATTTTATTTCACAGAAAATATTGTTTTCGATATTCAGTAAATTTTTTATAAAAATCCAACAGTCCGTTTTTTCATAAAAAAATAAAATCTAAAAATTGATGCATATAGACAAACTTTTAAGCAAGACAAATCGACAGACGGGATGGGAAGTTATCAGTGTGGGTCGCATCCCAGCCTCCCTCTTTTTTTCTCAATGTTTTACCTCTAAAAATATAAATATTTTGTTCAAATCGACAGACACATCCTTAAATCTTACTTCACTAAATCCTTGAAAAAGAGTTATTATGTGACCCAATTATGATCCCTTTAATTTCGATCATCATTTATTCTAAGTGGGATTTATTATATTTTAAATAATTCCTATTAATTTTGCCATTTATTTCAAAAAGTCCTTAATTAATCTCTATATTCATCCTTCAACAATTGTAATACTCTTTTATATCGGTCAATATGTCAGTTCAACTTTGTCAACTCACCCGGACTCACTAAATAATGTCCTATTTTGTTTTATATTATTTTTAGTTCCAGTTTATTTTTGTATTTCCTTAACCCACTGTATAACTTTATCCTTCATCATTTATAGTTGGAAAAGAATCAACAAACAAGCAAAAATCAAAATTTCCTGTTCAAAATCATGAGCAGAGCATGACTATGCATAGTACACCCCCAACCAAACCCCCATCCCCCCTCAGAAGTAAAGACAAAATAATGTAATGTTCCACACGCGCGCTCTCTCTATATATCTCTTGATTTGTTTAAGTTGATTCAGGGCCATCACCACAAACTAAATGAATGACATTTCATTAAATACCCAACACTACCCATAACCAACAACAACACAATGCCCGCCCATTATCCTTATACCCTTGATGTATGTACTCTATATACTTTTTTGCCGGCAGAGTTACACGAACTTGGTATTTTCAATGACCCATTTTATATGGGTGAAGGTGGTAGGTGGGAGGGGAGAAAATGAGGAAGAGGTCGCATTCAAACAACATCAAACCAACCCACAACACTTGCATTCCAAAATGGCAGATAAATATCAAGTCCAAAAAAGGACATACTTTCGGTGATGGGAGCAGCTCTTCTATAGCACATAAATCGTCCCTCTAGTGTCATTCACAGAAATGAAAATAGTGTGAGTGGGTTGTGGGTTGAGGGAAGGAAAAAAATGAGCATGAAGGTGCCAGTTCAGCACTCAACCTCATACCTCAACTATATTCCGTACCCCGATGCGAACTTTCATCAAGTAAAAAGGATATTCGTAAATATAAAACTGCCTTCTACTCTGCCCGTGTGTGCAGCTATGTGCGAACCTCATTTTGTAACCACTTCAAATAAATTTTTAGTTTATTGCAAAAGCGGCAGCTCAACAACAACAACAACAACAAAAATAATAAAATTGCAAAAAAATAATACCTAGAAAATCATGACGGACGGATGCGTATGCAGAGAAGTGCATTCATCCTTTAAAACGGAACAAAATTCCAAGCACAAAAATATATTTACTTATATTTATTATTTTACGGGATGAGCGCAAAAGAGGATGCGGAGTTGAAAACAAAAAATATAAAATAAAAATATACCTACACAATAATAATCCAGACGAGAACAATAAATTTCTCCCACACTCTTATCGCCCAGGATATGAAATATCCTGATGATGATGATGCTGCTGATGCTGATGCAGCTCACGCCGAGAACAAAGCACTTTACAAAACACAACAAAATGAAAAAAGTTTTTTTTTTTTTGATAGCGTTGAGTTGGCGTTTTGAAACTACAACAACAAAAAATAAGTTGGCGTTGCAAGAGTAGGCTGTGGGTAGAAGGGTATGGGGGCATATATAGTTCGGGAGCAACAAAAGGACCAAAGTATTAAAACAAAAAAAAAAAGAAATAAGAAAGAAAAATCATTAAGGATAATTCACCACCATCAGCATCATCGCACATATGGAAAATAGAGTTTGTGCTTGGTTGTGCGAAGGGACATGGGTAAACTTTTCACCAACCATATCAGGGCAATCAACTTATACTACATTACTACAGCGCTAATAGCTAAGTCAAATATTGTCTTCCACATCCTGTTTCATCATCATCTTCCTCTTCTTCTTTCTAACCACTGTATGTATACATCACCCTATTCTTGTATACCTTTTGTATAAGATATTATATTAAACACATTAAACAACAACAAAAACAAAAACAACAACAAGAACTAGAAGTAATGTTTCATGCATATGCTACCTATTTTGTCCCATTATATGCTTTTTGTCCGGATCATTACCCGCATGAGTTGTCTTTTCGATATTCTAATAAAGGCTTTTGGATTCATGAATTATTCAAGTCCTACATAAGAAGCTCTATTCTTCTACATATATATTCTTTTTTGTATAAAAGGTGTGCACCATACCTGTTAATAAAAAATACCTCACTCACCTCACTCGTAAAGTCGACAATAAAAGTGTTAATGGAATAAGATAGACAAGTCGTTTTATATAATTTAGAAAAATTGATTGTAATTTAGGTGCATAGCAAGAAGTAAATTAAATGTTTGATTTGATTTGATTTGATTTTTGTGTGTCCTTAAATAAAGGAAGAAGCTTAAGTTTGATTTGTTTTCACACCTGTAGTTCATTGAATTTGACAAATTGTATATTTCGTCGATATTTGATGGGATCTTCCCACCACTAAACTTATCAAATGGATCAGATAGGTGGTACTAGATTAAAGAAAGAGATAAAGCCTACTTGCATATTTACCTTTTTTTGATGTTACAAAGTCGTTTGGTTCTCTTTAAAAACAAAAAATTAAAATGGTTCACTAGGGCGTATACGTACTTTTTTAGATTATTTTTATTCTTAAAATTCGATTCTACTATTTTTAATGAGACTTTTTCGGATAAGAAAATAAAGAGTGACAATACAAAAATCAGATTTGTATAAAATTCATAAAATTCACCTTGAAAAAACAAACAACAAAAGCGACCTTTTATCAATTATTCCTTAAAAAAGCCGTTTTTATTTTATCAATATTCGTTTTTTGGTAGAAATTTTGTCACTAAACCTGCATTCAGGCGACACTGGATTAATTCAAAAATAACACTCCTTGCATTTTCACCTTTTTTTGGTGTTGACAAAGTCGCTTGGTTCGCTTTTACATTAAAAAATTAAAATGGTTCACTAGGGCGTATACGCACTGTTTTAAAAAATTGTTTTTAAAATTCGATTTTACTATTTTTATGAGACCTTTTTGGATAAGAAAATAAAGAGTGAAAATGCAAAAATCTGATTTGTATTCAATTCTTGAAATTCACCTTTAAAAACAATCAACAGAAGCGAAGTTTTGTTTTCGGTTTTTGACAGAAATTTCACACATAATTTGAATGCAGCTGGTACTGTACTATTTTAAAAAATTACAATACTTGCATTTTTACCTTTTTTGATGTTGACATAGTCGCTTGATTCTTTTTTACATCAAAAAATGAAAATGGTTAATTGGGGCGTATACGTACTTTTTTTATTTTATTGATTTGTTTGTTCACAAATTTGATTCTTCCTCCAATTTGTGTACAACTTTTGGATAGGAAAATTTAGAGTGATAAGACGAAAATCTAATTTGTAACTTACTCTTAAAATTTACCTTTGAAAAAAAAACATCCATACACGATCTTTTGTTAATAATTATAATTTTTTCAGTTGCTCAAAATTCTTTTCTTGATGGTAGAAAAAGTCGATTTATTCTCTTTAAAAACGAAAATTAAAATGGTTCACTTGGGCGTATACGTACTTTTTAAATTTCAATGATTTTTTTATAGCATATTTAAATCTACTATTTTTTGTAAGACTTTTTTGGATTGGAGACTTCTTTATTTTATTGATTTATTTTTCTCATTTATTTGATTTTACTATTTTTTTGTATGAGACTTATTTGGGTTAGATATAAAATAAAGAATGACAAGACACAAATTGTGGCTAATTCTTAAAATGTACCTTGGAGAAGAAGGACGTCAGACCTTTTGTTAATGTTTCTTTTTAAACTTGTTTTTTTGCGTTTAATTTATCAAAATTCGTTTTCTATCGCATTTTTTCTTTTTCCGTTTTTTGGTGACTAAACATTTTTAATTCGGATGATGGAGCATTTTTAAAGAAAGTTTGATGTTCCTTTTTTTTCTAATGGGTAATTCCAAATAAAAACCTTAATTTTATTTGAGTTAACCACAGATGGGGGTTAAACTGTTAAAATGATTTAGAAAAGGTGTTTTAAGGGTTTGGAATGCTTAATTTAAAGGTTTTAGGTTTCAAATGGACATTGAACAAAAAAAGACTAGAAGCAAGTTGAAAGTTTAATTGAAAAATTAAAAATGAGAAAGCATTCTTGAAACAGAGTGAAAGTTAAAACTTTTTTAATTACACGAAATTCTTCGATGATTTTCAGTTATTTTCTTTTTAATCGTAGAGATATAATAATTTCTGAGTCATGTGTTTGAATTTTAAAGGATTAACTCCAATAAAGCTTGTTTTAGGCTAAACATGAATATAAACTTACTAGCGGCCCGTCCCGGCTTCGTACGGGTAGACATAAATATGTACAGATATTTTAGTTATAAGCATGCTAATTAAAACAACCATGAATCACTGAATTAGAAAACATTTTTTTGTCCTATCATTAATACTCTTTGCAGCGTATGCGATGAAAGACATTTTATGGCTAATTTTTTTACACCTTCGGTTGGTTTTAATAGGTATTTCTAAAGATTTCTATAGTAATCTAGTACTAAATATAGCCTATGTTACTTAGTGATAATGTAGCTTTCTAATGAAAAAAGAATTAATAAAATCGGTCCAGTACTTTTTGAGTTTATCCGTTACAAATCTTTCCTCTTTATAATATATACATATATAAGTGTAGATATAAAGCTTGTCTAGGGCTTAACACGAAAACGACTAAGGTTGATTATTGCAGGTCAATGACAAAAACTCCGATAAAGCTTGTTAAAAAAAAAACATTAAAATAAACTCCTATAATGCTTGCATAAACATTAACATAGAAATTTACTCTTTTGAAGCTTGTATAGGTCCTAACATGAAATTGACTAAGCTTATATCATTGATTTTAACATTCAAGTTTTAATATATAAAATAAAGGTTAATGAAAAAAAACTTCGATAAAGCTTGTGTAAGATAAAACACAAAGCTTACCGTTCAATAACGTTTGCATAAATCCTATTATCTTTCTGCATAGATCTTATCATCTTTCTGAAGCCAATGACTTAGCTTTCCTGCATGATTTCAATATTAAAGTTTGGTTCCTAAAAATGACTGAAAAACAATTCGATAAAGCTTGTGTAAGGCAAAAATAAACTCCGATAAAACTTTTATAGTACAAAACATGGGAAGTACTAAGCTTGTACTTTTGATTCCAATATTTAAGTTTGAATACTTAAGTTCCATTAAAATAAAACTCCTATAAAGCTTGTATAGTGTTCAACACATAGTGGAATTAGCTTCAATATTATAAGTCGATGGAAAAAACGTCTGTAAAGGTTGTATAAAAAATAAAAACACAAGAATGAACTCTGATAAAGATTGTATTTATAAAGGTTAACATTAAAATACAATCCGAAAAATCTATATATGAGCTAAACATAGAAATAATTTAGCTTGTGTTCCTGTTTTAAACATGTAAGTTTTAATATAATAGGTTACAGAAAAAAAACTCCGAAAAACTTGCATAAGGTAAAACATAAAGATTACTTCCGATAAAGCTTGTATAGAGCTTCCCATATTTCTTAAGCGAATGACTTTTGTGTTTTTGATTTCAATATACAAGTTTGGGTGCTAAATGTCGATGAAAAATAAACTTCGATAAAGCTTGTATAAGGCCTAACATAAAAATAAAATTCATCATAACTTTTATAAAGCAAAACGTGGGAAGCTTGCGTTTCTGATTTCAATGTTAAAGCTTAAATACTAAAAATCCACGAAAGTTTGACTTCTATAAAGCTTCAGATTATTGTTAATAACAAAAATCCCACGTACATAAAAAGAAAATGTGTTTTCCTAGATATATTAAATAACTCAAGTCAAGTGATGAAAATAATGAGTTATATGTCCGGCCAACTTTAAAAATGAAGTATTGATATAAACGCGTTTGAGTAGTAGAAAATAATTAAAAGTTTTGCAATGATTTAAATACCATAATTCTATAACCGAGTGCATAAAGGTTCTCGGCCCTAATTTTTTGGGAAATCATTTGTAGGATCTTCAAGTTTTGAGGTCTGATTCAGGGCTTCAATAAGGAAATAAACTTTGTTGATAAAGCTTGTTTAACGCTGAACACAAAAATAAATTCCTAAGCACAAAAATAGCTTAGCAAAGGTCATTAATATTAAAGTTTTTATAATCTGGGTTCCTGAAAAATAAACTTCGATAAAGCTTGTATTAAGAGCTAAGCATTTTTTTCATAGAAATGTCTAAGTAGAAGCATATTTTGAATTATTTTCTTGTTAAAACTTTTATTAATTGTTAATCCTAAAATTTTAATTTTCACCATTTTAATAACTGTTTTTTCTCTTTTTTTCAGGTAAGTACTATTGAAACTTTTACACAACAAAGACAGTAAGTTAACCTGTTTTAAAGGTCCCTAAAAATAAATTGAAAACCATTGTTTTAAGCCTTCATAACAAAATCTCTCTCAATCACGCTAACGCATATGCGTTACTATATAAATATGTACACAACATAGGTACATACACATAATATAGGTAAACGTAAAAACCTAAAACCTATGAAAGTCCTCATCATCAACATCATCCTGTTATTATATCTATTTCTGAACACTCAGTATTTTTAATTATCCTTGTTTGTATGCTTTTGTTGGTGTGTATTCATATATGTATTAAACTCATAACTTTATAGCCATACCTATACTATGCTTATCATATAGCCCGCTAATACACGCATCTATACCTACTATAAAGTCCACTAATTTCCGTCCTAACTAATTACGCACGCAGTTGTTTTCAAAACAACTTTTTGAAGACTCATCGTGTATAACACTTATACCTGCCTAGTTATAGAAAATTCAAAATGCATATTTCATGCTAATTTTCCTCAAAAACCCATTTCCTTTTAAAAGTTCGTATTTTTTGTGTGTGTCCTTTAAATCAGTGCTTTATCCAAATTGGTTACGATGAAAAGCTCATATATACCCTACCTCTTTACCTGTTTCGTTTACCTAAAGGGTATATCAACCAATTAAACCAAAATAATCATAAACAAAATTAGCTCACATATCAGACCCTCTCTTTACTCTACTTGCAATCACTGAAGTTAAAACAGAAAGGTGGTGGGGTGGGGTGGAGTAAAGTGCGGTGGTAAGGGTTGTTTTTTCTATGAAAAGGACAAAATTGACAAAAACATTGCGAACACAAAAAAAATAACCCCTTTTTGCGCACACAAAACAAAATAAGGATCATTAGACACGAATTTCTGGAAAATCTGTCCCTCAGGTAAACGATGTGGTGTGGCAACGTTGATTACAATTGACAATGATACCAATTGCAATATAAGGACATACACATATAGTAGGCAGTATTTCAAGCTCAACCAATCCGGCCAAATGAACAAACGAACGTTCGAAAGTTCCAATGTTCGATGGATGGCAACGCAACGGATGGCTGGCTAATGACAGGCATTTTGTAGTAGTTCAAATATTCAAAGAAATCGATGGGCAAATTTAGATTCACCAACGAAACAATTATCATCGTTGAGAATCTGAATTGAACTATTCATATTCCCTTCAATTGTTTTCCCCCAAATGAAATTGCATACCGCACCATTCTCTGAATTCAAAAAGCCGAACGGAATGCGCCTACCCACCTTCTATACACTCATGTGTGACTATGACTATGACTCTGACTGTGTTACGGATGAATGAATGCAGTTTTGCACTCCAGAGTCCTGAGTGTGGAGTACTGAGCCTTATGCCATACCCGGTAGAGAAACCATCTGTAAATACTGCATAGTACATATCAAGCAGGATATTATTTGCTCCTGTTCACATTTCTCTAATCAGTAGGTGGCTGGGCCAATCTGCAATTTCTTCCCTCCCGACGACTGCCAGGATATTTGAGAAATGACGTGTGTAGGAAGGTGGAGGTGTGTTTGGAGGTTCCAATGAGAAAAGGGCAATAAGTTGACGTCAAAGGGGGTACAAATAAAAATCCCCCCTTCGACCATTTCTGGTGGGGTGTATTTTCTAGTTCTGTTTTTGTTTTGTTTTTATTTTGTTTGTTTTCAATTCGTAAATAGTTATATACTTTATAGCGTATCTATATTCAATATGTCTGTAGGTAGAAGATAGATATGAAAAATATATTTTCCCAGTGAGATAGGTAAATAGAAAAACAACCAAGCAACGGTGGTGTTGCGGAAGGAAGGTATGTGTTTGGTTTAGTGGGTGCCTGAGCACAGCATGATATGAAAAATATTCGCTTCGATAAACTTTCATTTTGTTGAAATTAATTTTAATTTCTTCTTTTGTTTTATTTTTGTTCGCCATAGATATTCTTTATATATGCATTGGAATTTGTAATTATGTTGATTAGGCGCGATAAAAACAGTGCCGCGGCCGTCGCAGCAGTAACACTCAAAAATTAAGTATTTACTTACCTGACTACTCGGATAATAAATAAAACTGTAGGTACCTATTAAATTAATTTAAACCATGAGGTGGTAATAAAGAATCAATCGTTCAATTTTTTTATAATGCATTTTTACTTTGAAAAAATTGCGTCCACCTAATTTTAAAGGCTTTATGCTCGTTACAATTAAAGTAAATAAGTTTGTTAAGAAATAAGAAAAATAAAAACACATTTTTAAAACAACTTTTTCAAGAAAAATTCAAAATGTCAATGCGTTGTTAAGGCGTGTTTTGTACATATTTAGTAATTGCGTTATTTTTGCTTGTCAAATGCCAAAAGACCAAAGCTTTAAAAGTGACAGCTGTCAAATAGCGGTATATTCAAAATGAAACATGTAATTATAAAACACTTTATAGAGGAAAGTACCAAAATTCGGTTAAAACAATTTTTTCTTTCTTGAAATAAATTCCATTTTTTTCTCAAAAACCTTTTCGGTGCTTGAATTGGAATATCTTCCCAAAAATGAAAAAATGAGAGTGGACTCAAACTTTGCAATCAGCTGAAAATTTTGTGTTTGAATAGTTTCACAAGCTGGTTGGAGTCGGCTTTTTAATTAGTTATTTCGAATCACAACTTGGTATCTTAAGGTCTCTCAAATGTTTTCAGTGAAATTTAAATAGAGGTGTTCAGTTGGTCATGGCCAGTAGCTAACTTGAATTTTCTAGACAAGAAATCAGTATTTTTTTATAAGAATAACTTTAGTGTGTTTCGGATCATTATCTTGTTGAAAAAACCATTTAAGAGGAATTTTTTCTTCGGGTCCCTATCAGGAGTTTCACCCGAACTTCATTCCACCCGAAATAAATTCCTTTTTCTTTTCCCTTACTTTGTGTTGAATTCGAAAAATTTCCCTTATCATGAGCATTAAATTCGTGCGAAATGTCAAACATTTGACAGCTTAAAATTTTACTTAAATTTTTGAGGCGAAAAGGGCGACAACAACGCTATAACGTAAGTTTTTTGACGAAATGGTTTATTATTAACAATAATTTAATAATAGATGATTGGGCTAATCCAACTTTGGTCATTACTTTTTTGGTATCCACCCTCTGAAAACAAAAATGCAAACAAGCTCAAGGTTTAACGAAAAGTGGAATTCCGCAAGATTGTACGTAAGGGCACTGCGGTAATTAAGACCTCTATCAAACACATAAAAGCTGACCTGTTTACACTATAAGGCTGTTGAAATTTGAAAATTATTAACAATTATAGATCAACTGAAGTTGAAAATGTAATTTTATTCTTACAATAGTTCAGGTAACTTGAATGGATTAGAATGGTCTCTTAACTGCCTCCGAAGCAGTGTTGCCTCTTCTTCTTCAGCAAGCAATAGGAAATAAAAATTAATTTCAAATAAATCGATTAGGGAAGGATTAAAAGTCTTATCATGTCACTCAATGGCCATAATTTTAACAGAAAACTGCACCATTTCACTTATGATGCACTTTTTTTTACCTGTGTTCAATAAAAACCGTAGACTTCATTCTCTGTTTCCATCACAGAAATGATGGAAATTAATGAGAGCTATTTTCTGAACACACCTATTTTTCGAGCTGTCAACTCTAAATTCGAAGTGAAATCTTATTCGGGAGAAACTTCTGATGGCTTTTTAAATTTCGGGGGAGCAAAAATATTACGGTTAACGATTTTATGGGAGAAATTCCTGATAAAGCTGAATACGCTATACTCCAAAAAAAATTTGGTTAAAAATAGAATAGTTTTCTCGGACACTTTGTGGCGGAATCAAAAAATGTTGATCTCAAAAATTGCAGCTAATGAAATTCAAATATTTTGCGGAAATGGTTTCTGAGTAATCGAAATTTTCCGCTTGAACAAGATTGAATATGAAGACGACGAACATACGAAAATACTTAGTTTTATGCTTCCCAAAATTCTATCATTTTAACTGCCATTTACCACCTCCGAGATATTTTTTAAGTTTCAATTTTAAGCTTTAAAAGAGATTATTTAAAAAAAAATATGCTTTTTGAAATATTCTTTTGCCAGAAATTGCAGCTTTTGAAAATTAAAATGTGCTACCTGACCCCAATTTTGTAGCTTGATCGGTGTTGAAATTTTGTTGAAATGTCAAAATATTAACACAAAATTCTAGATCCTGCTTACATTTGCACGTATAAAGGGATGAATTCAATTTTTTGAAAACGACTCGAAAACTTAAATAACTTGTGGGACACATTGCGGCTCATATAAGTTTACCCAAAACAGTTGTAGCAACCCGTTTTTCTTAAAGTTGATATTTATATTCTTAGAAAAACCGTCTAAAATATTAGGATGCATTACAAATTGTAATAAAAAAATGTAATGAAACAATTATTTCTAGAATAGTTGTTATGAGAAAACTAATTTCTTCAAGTAGGTGTACCGCCTGACACGGTCATCTTGTATTACATTTTGTTCAATAACTCTTCAAAAAGTTAATTTTTTTTCAAAATAATGTAGAATAAATTGTATATTAACAAATCATATATTACTGACTCGTGTACTTCAATTATTTCCAAAGTTATATTGACCGAAAGTAATGACTTTTTGGGTGTATTTAAAACACCTTAGTTTATGTTTATAGCAAAATTCTCATTACTTTTTTATAGTACCAATAACAACTTTTAAAATCAGCCCTATATCATGAATGTCAGACAACTTCTTTTTTTTAAGAACTGTAAATAGATTTCGATTAGGTTGTACTCGACTCCCTTGCAACATGCCAACCAAAATAAAAAGGTTTTTTAGAAAGGAGTGTTAAGGACATTTAAATGGAGTTCTCCACCCAAAATTCGGCTTTATCGGAATTTGTTCGAAGTTGATAAATCCATTTTGTGTATAAATGTCTTGGGCTATCAGATGAATGGTAAAAATAAATTTCCTACAAAAATCTCTGTTTTTTTCGTGATCAACATTTTTGTATCGAGGAACTTACCTCAAGTTACCTAGTTATGTTGGTATGTTTCATCTACTTAACCTACTTTTTCAATGAAAAAATAATGCTAAATATTTTAATCTCCCACTAAAAACCACTATCGATCGCCGCAAGCCGTGCGTCGTAGCGGGCGGCGCGGCGCGGCCGGCTTCGCGTTGTTGACGCGGTTTCCATCGAACCGTTTGTCTTACGTCGTCGATCATTATTATAAACCAAATAATTCACAAAGTTAAATTGATCACAAAGTGTAAACAACTTCAACAACAAAAATACCTGCATAATTACCTGTTTACGAGCCTACCTAACCTATGCAAAAATCAATACCTAGGTGTAGCAGGTATGTTTCATTATTTTATTCTCACGAAAAAAAGAACAAAATTAACGATCGCCATATAACTGAACTCATGTGCTATGCTATGAGACATAACCAAACCATAGGCATACACGCAGACACACTCCCAAGAAAACATCATTATCCAACAACAACAACAAGTCTATCAGCTTTAGCCAGCTATACCTAAACGATACCTACCTACAACAAAACGAAAACGATCTTTCGTCGAACTACGTCACGATCACGACACACGATCATTGTGTTTTTATATTCATCATCATACAATTCACAGTGACTTCTTTCAAAATAATTTAGATATAATAGTGTGATGATCTGTGAAAAGTTACTCTGGCTTCTCTTCAATGTCGAATAAATCTTTCGCCTTTTACTAAAGATTTCCGTGGAGAGGGGCACTCTAATGAGTCTAAAATAAATTTTTGTCAAGGCCTGGCATTTGTCGGGCCGATAATAAACGATCAGTATAATCACTGTAAAGAATGGGATTTGGGAATTAATAGAAATTAAATCGAATTCTTCGAGTATAAGAAAAAAGAACAAGTAAAATTAATTTGATGATGTACTTTGAATGTTAGTTGGGTAGTTAAGTGAAGTGAGGTAGGTGTGTATGTGTAGTTCTTTGCGTTAAATTAAATTACTGCTTAGAGTTTGCTTGATATGGGAATGGTATGTTTTCTTTCTTTATGATAGATAGAGAGAAAGGTACGTAGATGACAATGATTAGTTTTCCACATCATTATTCATTGTTTAATAACTTCAATTAATTTAAAAAACTAATTTGTTTCAATATTTGGTATGGTTTGAGATTTTAAGAAAAGAATAAAAATAACAGCAACAAAAAAAAAACACTCGCGAAAGATAAGTCGTTTCAGTCCGTGATATGGTTAATTTATGTCAAGAAATATTTTTTACGAAAATAAGTTTATGTACATATGTTCTTGAATCGACGAAATAAAAAATAACTCTTGAGCAGTATGAATAGTAGCTGCAGTCTATAAGCCGTCATTTACCAATTTCACCTTTTATTTGACATTCAGCTTATAGCAACAACAAGAAGTTAAAGTTTGGTGAACTTTTGCTATACAGCAACTATTCGTACTACAGCTACAGCTTCACATTTAAGAGTCATATGTATGTATCGGGTGATTTTTTAAGAGCTTGAGAACTTTTTTTAAAAAAAAAACGCATACAATTTGCAAAATCTCATCGATTCTTTATTTGAAACGTTAGATTGGTCCATGACATTTACTTTTTGAAGTTAATTTCATTTAAATGTTGACCGCGGCTGCGTCTTAGGTGGTCCATTCGGAAAGTCCAATTTTGGGTAACTTTTTCGAGCATTTCGGCCGGAATAGCCCGAATTTCTTCGGAAATGTTGTCTTCCAAAGCTGGAATAGTTGCTGGCTTATTTGTGTAGACTTTAGACTTGACGTAGCCCCACAAAAAATAGTCTAAAGGCGTCAAATCGCATGATCTTGGTGGCCAACTTACCGGTCCATTCCTTGAGATGAATTGTTCTCCGAAGTTTTCCCTCAAAATGGCCATAGAATTGCGAGCTGTGTGGCATGTAGCGCCATCTTGTTGAAACCACATGTCAACCAAGTTCAGTTCTTCCATTTTTGGCAACAAAAAGTTTGTTAGCATTGAACGATAGCGATCGCCATTCACCGTAACGTTGCGTCCAACAGCATCTTTGAAAAAATGCGGTCCAATGATTCCACCAGCCAGCGTACAAACCACACCAAACAGTGCATTTTTCGGGATGCATGGGCAGTTCTTGAACGGCTTCTGGTTGCTCTTCACTCCAAATGCGGCAATTTTGCTTATTTACGTAGCCATTCAACCAGAAATGAGCCTCATCGCTGAACAAAATTTGTCGATAAAAACATTTCGAACCGAACACTGATTTGCAAGCGTTGCTCGTTAGTAAGTCTATTCATGATGAAATGTCAAAGCATACTGAGCATCTTTCTCTTTGACACCATGTCTGAAATCCCGCGTGATCTGTCAAATGCTAATGCATGAAAATCCTAACCTCAAAAAAATCACCCATTATAATATAGGGTTTTCCAATGAGAGGTTTCATATTGATGGCGTTGCATAGAGTCGTGAAGTCATTGGCATCGTTTTTAAGACATTTCCTTCTATTATTTTTTAATCACGACCCTTAGCTCATTGATATTTTCGATTTTGTCTTCTAAACCTTCCCTTTGATATCAACTCATTGATTCTCTATTAGATTTAGGTCGAGAGACTGACCCGGTCGCTCCATAAGGCCATTGTTCTAATCTCGATACTATTACTTTGGTTTTCTATTTGTGTGTTTTGAGTCCCTATTTTATTGGAATACCCATATTTGAGTGGCATCTCATCGTCTGCGTATCGACTAATAATGTTTTGTAGTTTTTTTACATTTGGGTGCTGGTCTATGATATTTTAGAGCCAAGAGAACCAACTCCATGGAAAAAAAACAGCTCTTTATCATAAGACTGCATCCGCCATATTTTAAGGTCTTAGTTGTGTAACAAGACTAAGGCTCTGTCTTTGATTGATTATTAACAAGAACCCTTTTTTCTAAATAAAATGAAGAAAATGTTAATGAAATGAAAATAATAAAAATTAAAATAAATCAAACACAACACATTTTATTCCAAAGTGAAAATACTTGAAAAATCACTAGAAACTGTATATTTTAGAAATTCATTCAATACATTAGTAGTTTTAGTAGGACTTTGAGTTATGTAAGAAAAACTGTCTTTAAATGTTACAAGTACATATTTACACCAATATTGCTGTAAAATGAAACAATTTGTAAATCAAGGTACATATTTCCTTTTTCTCAAGATATTTAAGCTTAAATTAAACTTTTTTGTTTAGTTTGGATATTTTAAAAGCTTTACAAAATATTAAAAAACACCTTTTTGTGTAAGATAAATAAAGTTTGAATGAACTCAACGTTTTTATTTATTCTCAAGATAATTAAGTCGAAAACAATTAATGTTTGCTAATTCTTATAAGTTTTTTTTAAGTATTAGTTAAATTAAAAAAAAAGATTGACCAAATTTTATCAACAATATTTTGTATTAAGTAAGTAAAGTTTTAAGTCAATATTTTCTTTTAAATATTAACAATAATATTTTGAACGAATTTGGTTTTAATAGAAATCATTTTCTAGTCTCGAGATATTTAAGTCAAAAACGAAGTTTAACTGATTTTTATTTATAAAAAGAGTAGGTAGGTTTTTGTTTTTAAAATAAACACGATCTATTGGAAATTGGAATGAACTTATTGTAAATTAAATACCTCAATTTTTTCTCGAACTATTCAAGTAGATTTCAAAAAGATTATTTTTCGTCACATAATATAGTTCTTGAGGTAATATTATTTAATTTTTGTAAATAATTCAAAGTAACAAATATTTGTTCAGTTGGATTCAAGTTCCAAAGTATTAGCTACGTACATACATAAAATTTACTTGAAGTCACTAGCATAATTGACATCAAGCTTATTTTTTGTTAAGTTGCTATAATACAAAATTTCAATAAATTATTTTTTTGAAAGTCCTACCTGATTTTTTTTATGTTATCATCTCAAAAACAACATTTATTTAAAGAAGATATCGCCTCTGATTCTTAAAATATTGCCGATAACACAAGCAGCTAAATCTGCAATACTATATCCTTTTGATAAATTCTTCATGACCAATTGCGCACTTCCTGAATTTCATATATGTATGTATGTATGTATAAGAGTTATTATATATTATCAATTATTAAACGTTGACATAAACCCTATCCTTAACTTGTTCCTTAAGAAATCATTTAAAGATTTAAAATCGCAAGATCTCTATGGATCAATTCTTCGAAAAATAAGACGTTAAAGAGCTCTTTCTCAGCAAATATTTGTTTAGTTAGAACTATTTTTGTAGTGAATTTTAACAATTTCGTAGCGTTGTAAAAGTGTCTTTCGTTCCATTTTTAATAATAGTATATTTTTGATTTGTCAAATTTTAAAATATGGCAGCTTAACAATGGCAGCTGACCAAATAGCAGTCTATTCAAAATGAAACTCTTTATTGGAAAGCTCACGTTTTTGCGCATTTTTAATTTGAAAGCTGCATCTACCAATGTGTTTAAACCAAATTTCTTGTGGGCTATTTGTTATAAGTTTGATGTCATCACAATGCCTATTTACCTATGTTTTATTATTAATTTTAAAATTTTTAACTTTTAGTTTAAAGATTGATATGTCACTGATGTTCTTGATGATATTTTTGTTATCCAAATCTACCTTGTTACATACGAGTACTTACTTCAAATCAGTAGGAGTCTAGGTACATATATCTTTAATATTTCAAACATTGAGCGTATTCTATACCTCCCTTTGTAACTTCGCCAACATGGATTGAATTTAACAATAAATTTCTCTGATAAAATAAAATTAAAACAAAACAAAAACAAACAAAAACTCTCAATAAAAATCCTCCACATAGGTCGTTATGTAAAGCTAAAAAAATGAAAAAAAATCTTCAAACTGACTAAACTAAACAAACTCGCTGGCCCCAAACTAATTTAAAGACAAACCTCAACTTCCTGCCACCTACAACGTCAGCCAGCATGTCAATCAACTGAGAATATTCCCATGATTGATCCACTTTGGAATGCCTTCTGTGTCCATATTTTCCCATCTCAAACAGACTAACAAAAAAAGAAAAATCCTTCCTACCTACGACCTACTCAACTCCATATCCTCCCTTGTCACCATAAAAAATTCATTTCCAACCACTCCGGGTCAATTTGTTCCCATAATTGCACCACCAAAAGCTATGCCTTCGAAGGGTTTATGTCGTTCTCCAAAAAAAAAAAAAAAAAAACAGAACTTGAAGTGTAAACAAAAAAAAAAAGAAGCCGGAAAATCCAAACAAAAAACGTTTTGAGAGTTGTAGGTAGGAAAAGACCGAACGAACATACGTGATTTCCCTCCCTCCTATCATCAATTAACTTGAACGCCGGCGCCGCCGCCGGCCGCCGGTCAACGTCCATCTCCATAGTCCAGTTCAGAGCTTCATAGATCGACTTGACATGGCAAAGCATCAAAACGCTTCCACAAAAGCTGACTGGCACCTTTATTCATCATTTTGGTGATGTGGCATCCCATACACAGGACCTGCCATTATAGAATTCAGGATTCTATGGTAGTTAGGTATGTCCTTGCTCATCTCCCTATACCATATGTGTGTTTGATGAGAACAAAGTGAAAAGTCATTACACCTAGACTAGGATCCATATCAAAAATTGGTGTCCATCGCACCAACACGTCAACGACGACGGGTTCTACGATGTGGAGCGTCAGATAGTTGATGGTCCTAGAGTAAGTCTACTCCATTGAGATCATCATCATCTCCTCTCCATCGTCGTTGTCGGGGTTGGTCGGTCTCGTCGTCCTCGTCACATCACACTTTCCAACGAATTGAATCAGCACCTCGCTCCATTCCAAAACCAAACCACCTTCCCTTTCAATGAGGCTAATGCTTGAAAATATTCAATTATGAGGATGAATGCATAAAGCAGTCCCAGCGCCATCGCCATCGCCAACCCCAGCGCCAGAGTCAGAGCCAGCGCCAGCGCCAGCATCAGAACAAAATCCAAACCCGCTTCTAGCAAGTTTTTCCTCAGAGAGTTGAAAGACCATATGTTTGCTTTTGTGTAGCAAAAAGGACGAACTTTTTGGCCATGGCGATGAATGTTAAATGAATGATATTGACAGTCCTTGTGATATTTGAATTTGTTGAGTATGGGCCATGTGGAATGGGGTGGGTTTTTCTGTGGGCACAACTAAAAGACCCACAAACAAAATCAAAAAGAAAAGGAAGTCTACTGTAGTGACATTTTTCTCCATAAATGTGTCAAATATTTACCCACATTTATCATATTAATTTGGGTGAGATTTGCTTTTGCGTTTCAGAGGCTTCACATTCACTAAAAGAGTAGATATGGGATGATCCTTGCCTTATTTGTTTTTGGGTTGTTTTTTTTTTATATTTTGCTTTTAATTTTTTTGGATAGGATTCAAAAAAATGTTTCCCATTGTGTGACATTTTTTAATGGAAACATTTCGATTTATTATTTTAAAATACTCAGGCCCCCCTCCCCAATCTCCGGTTGATTTTTTCGAACCATTATTTATTTTTGTATACCCTCCAGCGATGAGGGTAGGGGTTGATTTTATGTATCGATGGACTTTTGGCAGACCTTAAATGAAAAAAATGTCATATGATCGAAAAGAAATACGATTTTATTATTATTTTAAAAATTGATTTGGCATCACTTTTTTATCGGATGAAAATTGAATTCGATTTTTTTTTGGAACAAATCTCCAAAGAACATAAAAGTAAAAAACTATCTCATTTCGAACAAAGAAGTTAATCAATCTTGAAACGTCAAAAGTGACAGTAAAACGGATTGAATTTCATGGAAATATTTCCATCTGTCAAAAATTCTTTAAAAATTTAAAATACTTTAAGATTTTGTTGTTTTGGGGCTGTGAAAAATCAACCTGAAGGGTCTAAGTTGCGTTCAGAAATTAATTTTATATTCATGGTTTGTTTTTTTTTATTGCTTGATTCCAAATTCAGACGGAGGCAAAATTCTGCTCCTCAAAATGCTGGTTTTCAAAACTATGGAAATAATACCGAGTTTTACCAATAGAAGGTTTTATGTTGGTATTTAAAAACAAGAAAATTCCTGAACGTTTTAAGGACCAAATAAGCGAAGGTACGATGCGCGTTTCCAGTGTTCGAATGTGTTGTGTAAATTGAACTATTTAATAAGCTTTAAGACTTCAGTCTTTATAGTAAATACGGGGTAATGGTGATGGTAAAATGCGTGTTTCCAAAGATCCACTAGGAATCGATTAAACTGGTGTTTGTCAACTAAAAGGGGTACAGTAGCAGTAAGGTGTTCGGACAAGTAAGTGACGTGAAGAATCGAAACCTTGTGCATCGCTCAAGAACAACTGGGAATTCTTGAGCGATGCACAAGGTTTCGATTCTTCACGTCACTTACTTGTCCGAACACCTTAAATCTTTTGACCCGTTTTTTTTTTGTCTAGCCAGTTCTTGTTCTTGATAACCCAAAATGCTGTGTTTTTGTGGCATTTATCGTTCCAATTTGAAAATATGGCGTAGTTTTGAATTGTCGAATTCCAAAAGATGACAGCTTTAAAAGCGATAGCTACTCAATTAATGGTTCATTCAAAATGAAACATCTTATTGACAAATATTTTATAAACAAAATTTACACCTGTAAAAAAGTGCGTCAAAATCTTCAGTGACATTTCTAGTTCAAATATTTGTAAAGAATGTTTTTCTGAACTTTTAAACCTTTGAATTTCTACTAAAAACACTATTTTTTGAAGATTAAAAACTTTAAAGATCATTCATATCAAAATAAATGTTTCCTATGTGTCAAACTATTAAATAAAAATGAGACAAATAGTTTTTTTTTCAAAATCAAATAGGTATGTCGTAATTTGGTCTTCACATTTTGAAACCTTAAAATTCTGGTTGGAATTATTTTGAACAGTTTAGATATTTTTCAAATGCAAACAAATATCAAAACTTAACTTTTAAAGTTAAAAAGATTTTTTTAAAAGAAGGTCCTTTATTTAGAAGTTTCGATGGTTTTTTAAAATGGTTTGAGAATTTCAAACTTTGTTGACATTTTTGTTTAGTAAATTTAGGCAATTCTTCATGAATAACATAACTCCGGAACAACGCTTCCAAATTCGGAAATAAACTTAAAAAAATAAATAAATCTGTTCGCAACAATTCATACATTTAACGTTGTTAAGTGGATAAAGCTCATTTTTGGTCAGAAAAGTTAGTCAATGATCAAAATTTCCATATATGTATGTAGCTAAAACAAGCCTCAAGTAATTAACAAATCATTATGTCATCGATTGAATTGATTTTATTTGATGTGGTTTACCATTTTTTTTTTATAATAGGCACATACTCAAGGGGATATTACTACCCTTATTATGCAGAGGCACAGTGTGAGCACTAGGGAGAGGAGAGAGGGGTTAAAAGGAGATGTCGGTACACATTGGTTTTGAATTCCTGAATATTGCAATGACTAGGAAAGACAGAGTGTGGTAAGGCATTCCACATTCGCGTAGTACGGTTAAAGAACGAATCTCTGTATTTGACAGTACGGCCGAAGTTGGGCTCGAGGGTATACTGATGAGCATTCCTAGATGCGCGAGTATTACGGTTGAACTGTTTAAGGGGAGGAATGCAACTGGCTATTTCACTAGAGCATAAGCCGTTAAAATAACGGTAAAAAAGGGTCAGACAAGAGACCTTACGACGATGTTCAAGCGAAGTAAATGAACTTATGATGATATTATCATCTATCAACTTAAATGCTCTACGTTCAATACTATCCAAGAGGTTTAAGTAAGTTGCAGGAGCACCAGCCCAGAGATGGGAGTTATACTTAAGCTTTGGACGTATGTAAGTCTTGTAGATAACAGCCAGATCAGAAGGGGTGAAATATTTCTTGCATCGCCTGAGGAAACCCAAACACCTTTCGGCATTTTTGGCGACATCGCGTATGTGATCATTCCACAAGAGGTGACAACACACATACCGAGAATATCGAGGTGTTCAGTCTCATTGATGCAAGTGCCATCCATGCGGATACTGGCAATGGGGGTATATCTCGCTTTAACGATACAAGATATCATTGCGTTTTCGAAGCATTAAATTCCACGCGGTTTTTTAATCCCCATTGAACAATGCTGTTTAGGTCGGAATTTAATGAGCTTATCATATTTTGTCGTTGCAGTTCCACATCCGAAGAAGAGGGATGTGAGTCTGAAAACGAATATGAAAAGCTAAGAGTACTATCGTCAGCGAAACAATGAATTGGATTAGAAGTTGCAGACAGGAGATCATTAATAAAAATGAGAAAGAGTGTTGGAGATAGAACAGAGCCCTGGGGCACACCAGCATTTATTTTATGGTTTTCAGACTTGAATCCATCCAATACCACTTGTATTGAACGATCCGAAAGGTAATTACTAATCCAATGAAACAGGGATTCATGCATATGGCGGAAGTCTTTTGAAAATAGAAAGGAGTTTTAATTCTGGATAATGATCGCCATCGAGCCATGATTAACATCTACAATATTTAGTTCAAAAATTAAATGAAAACTTTATTTACAGAAGTGGTCCTGTTATTCCCGTCGTCGTTCGTGGGACTTAACGTCTATCATTAAGTTTTTATTAGGTTATGTTAAGTCATTTGTTTATGCTGAGAAACCAGCAACTCTTGACTACATTACACGTTACCGTGAATTGCTGAATTTTGTATGCCGGAAATCATCTAAAAAATTAAATGCCATAAAATTATTTACCAGATCAAAACAATACAAAATTCTTTACAACAATATTTCTGTCTTGTGTTATTATTTACATTTCTTAAGCTCTTTAAAAAAACACCGAATACAATATTTCCGCAAATTGAAACTTACATTTAAGGTTATGCAACAATTATGGATAAAAAAAACTAGAAGTACAAGGACTAAAGAGACCGGTTTAGTTTAGACATCAATTTTCCGCCTCAAAAGTCCTTCTCTATCCGACAAAAAGGATATCTCAATTCTCAATTCTAATCACCACCTAGGGTCATTTTAAGTAATCCTATCATCCCCATTCCAAATGTGGTCTTCAGAATGTCCTTCTAGCATTATGTTTATAGGTACATGAATGTAAAACCCAAATTGTTATGCTGTGCTCCATCATTGCTGCTTTAAGATCGACAAAAATGAGATATTCCTTTGCTTTTGAGAAATAATTAAATTTTCTTTGGATTTTGTAAGATATACAAACACCCCCCCCCCTCCTAAAAAAAACCACAAATAAACATCTTAAAGCTTCAAGACATTTATATTTTCATCCTTATATAAAATCCTTTTCCCCCCAATACACATCATCTCATCAATCAAGACAATCTTTTATACACAAAATGTAGATGTACATATTTGTATTTCTATTTGTCAGCAAAAAAGATAAATTACACAACTGGAAACCCAATTAAATATACAGTATAAGTATAAGATACTTTGTATCGGGTTACAAAACCTCAAAATCGATCATAACTATCTTTCCTCTGTGCTCCTTTTCTGAGTGTCCTTTGAAACGGTCAGTTGAGAATTGAGAGAGAGAGAGAGAGACGACTCAATGAAGACGTCCTTCAATTATCGAAGTGTTTTCTTGAGGTGAATTTAAAAAAAAAAAACAAAAACAAAAAATAATTTAATTTCAGAAGGATACAAAAACCGTAAACCACTAAAAAGGATCGAATCCTATCATATAGTTCTAGCTCTAGCTCTAGCTCTCTCTGTTCCTCTTTGTTGGTTTCTATGTGTGATTAAAACTCAAACAAAACACAGGAGTTCCATTTCCATCTATATTCAAAACCATAATAAATAGCGGTTAGATATTGAAATAGGTACAGATGCATAGAAAACATATGAGAGCATAGATACAAGTAACTCAGAGGGAATCTTTGATATCCTTTTTGGGTTTGGGGAATTTATATCAAAGTGAAGTTGTTTTCCTTAAAATTGAATGTTTGCAAAGTAATGCGAACCAAATGTATACCCTCTATACCCTATAACCTATACACACCAACATCAAACACAACGCAAAACAGGGTATAAAATCACATCAAGGCTCTCGCAACCCCAAACCCCAACCCCCTAAATAGTCTTGATGGTTTTCAAAACACATATCTTCTAATGCTCTGTACTTATACGATTGCACTATAGCTTCATTTACTTTGATTAATAACTACGCAAATAGAGTGTAAGGACTTCAATTCACAAAGTATCTATATATTCGTATCTTTATAGCTTCACTGTGAGTGTGAGATCGAGATGCATCCATCTAAACGGTAATGGGATGGAAATGTGCTGAACGAAAGATGAGTTTTGATTGAATTATCATTTGCAAAACTCGTCATCGTCATCGTTTAAATTTGAGTGGGTGTTGTCGTTTCGCCGTTTTGTCAGGGTCGGTCGCGGCAAGGGGGAACTTTTTGATTTAGTTTTGATGTCACACAATTGTATACCTCTTTGCAGCACTTCGAAGAAGGAAAGAATCTCTAAACTTGCAAGGATTCAAAGCACACCACAGCCACACCGCACCGCAGTTAGAAGATATGTACCTACGAAGGATAGCAGCAGTAGCAGGGCATCCATAAATATTTACAATTGAGTGCGCACCGCGACTTTGGCTTGATGTGTAGCTACAAACTGCAAACTATGCAGTTGCATATATATTTGGAAAACTTACTGCAACACCTTTTACCATTCGTCAGATATAAATGCATGATGCATATAAAAGTCCATAGATGAAAGAATTGCCATAACCATAACCATCTTTATGCCAATATCACACTCAAGACCAAACGCTTATAACTATTTTCCTCTTGCACCTCGCTCCTCGATGACGTTGCGTTGGATGGCTGATGACATAATAGCTCTTTGGTGTCAACGGTAATGATTTTAATGATGGAGGAAGAACAGTTAAGGCGCATATTATAGAGAGAGGCACTGCTTTGCCTACCTCTACTATATCTTCTGCACGGTAAAACCTATTTTCGTGATTATGTGATAATTGAGGGAATTTTCTGGTGCGCGTACTCAAGACTCGAAGATATATAATTTTATTCAATGATGACGACCGACGCGACATCGCGCGTTTTGGAGTGGTGCGCTAGAGTGCTTATGTTGGGAATTTACCTATACAAGATACTATATCTATGAACAGATATATTCAGATACAATATTATTAAACGAAAGGAATATTTATAATTTTAATGACAGAACTATTGTGATGCAACTTTGGTGGTGGCTCTGACACAAAAAAAAGTGAATTTTATTTATTCAAAGGATGGACTTAGTTTATAATGTTTGCAATTTAAGTTTGAGCAAAAGAGTTTACGTTGAATTAAAGAAAAACACGTAGGGCTTGATTTTGAAGTTACAATGTTCGTGGGTTCGTTTGGCAACAACTCTTAAATGATAAGATGGTGTTTATTGTTTAACGTAATTAATTAATTTTCAATTACCTATCAATAATCAGCATTATTAGAATATGACAAAGAATCGATATTTTTCAAGTATTTTTACCACATCATCAATCAACTGTCAAATGTACACATTCTGTCACCAAAACCATAGATTACAAATTTTTAAAAACATGTCCTTATTTTAATATTACTTAATTGATACGGTGGTGGTGGAATTACTGGGGTTTTCGAGTTCAACCTTACCCTTTTTCCCTTTCTCATAATTTGGTTGCTATTGATATAAATACATTAATATTTACATACACTGAGTTACAAAAAAAGTGGCGCACTTTGAAATTTCGCAATAATTTCAAATATGTAAAAAAGATTCGCATTGTCTTAAATCAGAAAAAAATTTTTGCCAATAAATGATACGAAAGGAACCTCATATTCTTCCAGAATGTTGGTGGTGTAATTATTGGAGTTCAACGATCATTCCACTATACACAGCCCAATTATTCCGTGCCCGGAAACTCCTGCCCACACAATGACGTAACCTCCCCAGAAATTTTCCCGCTGGGCAACTGTTGTCGGATTGTATCTCCCACCTGATCTTCTCCATACTCTTTTACGTCCGTCTGGTGAGCTTAGACAAAACCTTGACTTATCAGTGAAGAGTATATTCCATTCACTCGTGCTGTATAGTGAGTCTTGGTACACAACCAGACCCCCTCACAATTTAACGTCGCACACACTTTAAGCATTCAAAGTGATCTCCTCACCGATTAAAGCCTGTGAGACACTTCAACCCCTTTTTGGTGACGATCTCGAAGGCTTTGAGGCACCTAATATATCTGCAAAAATAAGGCTGTATATATTAAAGTATGACTGCGCCACTTTTTTTGTAACTCAGTGTATATTAAAAATAAAACACTTAATTTTAAGGAGTAAAGTTTTATATAAATTACTTAAAAGAAAAAGCAAGTATACGCCATACTGACCATTATTAGTCATATGAAAAGAATTAGTACAGTTTAGATGAGAGGAACTTTGTGAAGCCAAATTGAGGGAACATCTGTAATGAAGAAGATAATTTTGATTTGATGCTTAACTTGTATTTAAAAATCTTATCCAGCTTAAACATTGAAGGGTCTTTTTCTGCCTTTAAAAAATAAAAGCAAGAAGATATATTGTTTGAATTCATTTTGTATAATTATAATCTGGTTGTTAATTCCTTGGCATTTATTTTGGCATATATCAATGACTTAATAATTCCGAAATTCTAAATATCAAAATAGGAGAGAAAAACATAGTAGGGTAAGATGTTTCACATTCTTGACGTCCGGCTAAAAAGATAACATCTGAACTTGACACTGCTTTTGAATGTTATTTAAATTGTAAAGTAAGGTTTATTTGTGGGAAGTTGGAAGTATTTCTTTGGAATCATTTGGAAAGGGGGAGGGGGGGGGCGTGGAATGTGAGTATATTGCAACTTCTCTAGAAGTTTTTAACAGTATTAAACAGAAAAAATTATGTTGACATTATACTCTGTGATTCCACAAATAAATTTCTTTTAATTGCTTTCGAGCCCTTCTCCAGTCGGTTATCCTTTTTATTTGTATTTTAATTGCTTGCAATGTTTTGCAATAAATTTTGATCTCTACATTTTGTATAGCTTTCAAATCTTAAAAAGTCTTATTAACGAACTTGTTATTGAACTGATTTCCAATAAACTATGCTTAAAGATAAACCTGAAGACATCTTGGTTGAATCTTTTCCCCAACGAAAAATGTCTGCAATAAATAATCAGGATTAACTCAGTAAAATATCGATTGCACTTACATATCTTGAAATTTAATTCCTTTCGAAACTGAAATGTTTGCTTGGCTTGATGGAAGCTTAGATATTTCTTTCAGAAGCTCATAATTGGTGTTAAAATTCCAGCTTAGCAAAAATGTTTCTAGTGAAATATTTTTGGGATGAAATGTATATTGAGGATTAAATCTTTTTTCGTCGAAAGCAATTTCCAAGCTTAACATAACCTTTAACCAGACTCTTTTGAAAAACTTTAAAAATAGGAGGTTAGAAATCGTATTTAAGTTTTTAACAACTGTTAAAATTTAAATGAATACTTTAAATTCCTCGTTGATAGCACCTTTTGAAATTTGTCTTGAAGCGGTAAAAGAAGAAGCAGACGTATCTGTTTTAAAATTTGAATCACTTAAAGTCATACTAGAACACTAAAATGTGTTGGGAAGACTTCGTCCATTCTTTACTCGAACCCCAATACCTATCTCAATTGATAACGGAAAAAAAACCCTTACAAAGGTTTAGAGTAATAAATCTAAAACGTCGTCGTCGCCTCGCCTCTCCTCGCGTCGTCGCTATAACTCTTAACAAAATATATGATAATTTCAATATTTAAATATTCTAACGATTCAAACAGTAGAACATTGCTCACATATAATCTACCCAAAAATAAAACAGCTTATTGATAAGAACAAACGCGATAAGAATACTTCCGCATTTTCATGCAATATCCTTGTTTCTTTCGAGACAAAACTTACACAACAGAAAAAAAAAACATCTGTTTCCTACTTCACGATGACAAGAAGGACGAAGACGAGGACGTCGACGACAGGCGTGGTCGTCGAAGACAGCAGCACAGCAGCATCAGCATCAGCATCTGAAGCAGCATCAGTAGCAGCAACATCAACAATAGGAAAAAACGACTGCTTTTATATCCTTTTGTTATGTTTTAATTTCAGACGATTTCTCTAAGAGACACACACAACCCCCATCCGCCAACCCCAACCCCAATTCTAAACTCCTTTTATGCCTGCTCAACAAGCCATTCTACCGCACGTTTCATTTGATTTTTATCCTTGATGCTTTGCAATATATATCCCAAGCGAATATTGAGGATTCTTTTTTATTTTTGTTTGGTTCCGTTCCTTGTTCTTTTTCCTTGCTGTGCGGCTAAATCAAATGTTAGTACAGGATTTTGTGGAAGTACTATATGAGAATGCCACTGATAATAGGAAGAAAGCACTATACACAGTTATACTACACCCCCTAAGAGCATCGCAGAACATAAGGATATAAAGATATGTCTGTATAGAGAGAATAGGATTTAACGGATTTCAAAGTAAAGAAAAAAAAAAGTACATTTATTTTTTAATAAAACGATAATATTGTGAAAAGTTGGGAACAATCTATTTGGAGAGAAGATTAGCTTGTACGACAATGCTGGGCTTTATATATTTTTTTGCTGGCTGGAATCTTGTGTGTCGTCTTCTTGTGAATGCGAAACGCACACGCCAAATGACAAGACGATCCACCCACCCACCATGCAACTTCTTCCATTTCCTCACTTGGGATAGAATCGAAAGATTATATTGTGGTGGGCGGCGGCGGCGGTGGTGTAGGCAAGATGTGGGGTAAAAGGAGGCGTGGCGGATGAATGGTTTTGGTTTCAGCAGCATTTCAGAAACGAATAAAAGATGTGAGTCTTATACTACTGATGGATTTTTGTGAAATGCTATTAAAGAAGTCCTTAAAAAGGATCTTAAGATTTTGGGTTGGTTTTCTTATAGGTTTTTCTTCTTTTTTATTCTCAAGATGATGTCATTTGCAGAAGAAAAATATTTAGAGGGATAAAAATAAGAATTCAATTAGAATCTTGGTTGTGATTTTTGTATTTTTTTGACTACCTTAACCTACAGTTTTTTTTTTGGGGAACTGATGATTATAGATAATATTTTTATAGGTAGGCAAAGTTGTTGGAACAATGTTTGGGTAATCTTTTTTGGTCAATAGGACTTAGTCTTTTTCTGTCGTTTTCGGTTTTGATCTTTTGATTTTTATTTTTAAACATAGCAATCCTTTACAGCATCTGATATAAATACCCTATTCTAGATTACATCTAAGAAAAAGTTTTCTACATCTGGACAATACTGAGTGTTTTTGTCTTTAAAATTTTGCTATTTACCAAGAATTTTTTGTTTTCTTACCTTTTTTCTTTTGTATTTCATAACCTACCTCCAACCTCCCCTACACATAGTTTTAAATGACGTGCGGTTTCACTTTTATCATAATACTCCCAATTTAAGGATTGCCTATCAGTTTAACTTTGAACTTCTTTCTTCAGCCGCACATCAAGAACGTGAAATGCCTTAACAAACTGTGTTTATCCTTCCGATTTTAATATGCACAATTTTAAAAATAATGTGAATTTCTCTAAATACTGCATTCAGTCATTTTAAAAGTTATCACAATCTTTTTAGTGTATTCAAATTATAAACATACATTTTTGTTTAACAAAACCTTCCTCGAAAAAATGTCTGCAATACTCTTACTCTGATGCTTAGTTCGTAAACCTATTTTATGTGGTGTTCCACAGCAATCGACTCTGGGTCCAGTACTTTTTCAAGGCTACAATTAAACTTTTGTGTTGTTTGTAATGCATCAGTCAATTTTTTCTTGAAAAATATAACGACGTAAACGAAGTACCGCAAGAGTATATTTTCGGGCCAGTACTTTTATCAAGAATATAATTATTGGCTTTTGGGTGCTTAAACAACTTCATTCTATACGCATAGCCTTACAGGAGTCTATTTTCAGTGTAATTCTTTAAGAATATAATTTAACTGCTTTTGTGTTGTTTGAAATGCTGCAAGCAAACATTTTACTCTTTGAACGAAGTCACTCAGGAGTCTACTCTTGGACCAGTCCTTTTTTCAAGAGTACCTGCATTTGAATACTTTTGTATAGTCTTATGCCAAATCTTCTGCAAAAGTATTACACTGGGTGCGAAGTCACATAGGAGTCTGTTCTCCATCCAGTATTTTATTCAATCAATATACATAATTTACCTGGCCCGTGTGTGTCGCTTCGGGAAAGATTCCGTTAAAAACATAACGTTGTACACGAATTTCCAAAAAAGTGTATTCTTGCTCCAGTACTCTGTATTGTTTGGGCTGCTTCGGACCGAGTATCTTCAAAAGTATAACGCTGTACCCGCAGCATATTTTTTCAGTATTTTTTTTTTTTTTCAAGAATACAATTTAACTATTTCTGTGTTTCTTTTGGCTCTTCAGTTTCTTCAAAAATATAACTCTGTACACGAAGTTTCATAGAAGTCTATTCTCGGTCCAATACGTTTTTCTGAAGTAGCCGCTTTTATGTTGCTTTGATGCTTTGGCAGTACTTCTTCCAAGAATATAATTAAACTACTTTTGTGTTATTCGTGACGCTTGAGAATACATTTTTCCCAAAGTAAAACACTGTACCCGTAAATTCCATTCTCGGTACAGGACCTTTCTTAAAAATATATTTTAACTACCTCTGTGCCCTTTGTTATGTTTTGACAATTAATCTTCAAAATTATTACACTGTACATGAAGTCCAACAAGAGTCTGTTCTCGGATCAGTGCTTTTTTTTCAAGAACATAATCAAAATTCTTTTGTGTTATTTTTGACACTTCAGCGTCTTATTTCTTCAAAAATATCACGTGATGCACGATGTGCCACAGGATTCTATTCCCAGTCCAGTACTTTTTCTTGGTAGCTGCTTTTGCTTTGTTTGTGACGCTTTGATAGTACTTTTTATAACTAAACTACTTCTGTGTTGTTTGTGACGCTTTGGCAAAGGGTCTTCAAAATTATTACACTGTTCACGAAGTCCCAGAGGAGTCTTTTCTCGGCTCAGTGCAATTTTCAAGTTCAGAAATAAAGTTCTTTTGTGTTGTTTGCAATGCTTCGACTAAGATTTCTTTTAAAAAAATCATGCCTTGGACGGAGTCCCACAGGAGTCTATTGTAAGTCCATTACTCTTTTTCATTTTATTCACATAATTTAACTGTCTCTGTGTTGTTTCTTCAAAAATATAACGCACTTTCTTATATCAATTAGATTGTGCATCACATTCTTTCGAAATAAGGAATTCAAGATTGCCATTCCCATCCCTTCAACCTTGAAAACCCAATTTACCAACCTACACAAATTCCAATGCTTTTACAGGACTCCCAGTAGCTTTTCAAAACAAAGAAAATGCTGAAAAAAAAAGGTCCTAGAAAAATAATTCTTATTAAGTTACACCAACCCCTCCAACTATATACTATTTAATTTTTCTCATAATTTTTCGCACTTGAACTTTTTCAAAATAGGACACCTTCGTCCTTTTCAATTACTTCCACACAAATCCAATTACATTTAACCCCCTTAAGTCCTTCCAAATCATCTAGTAATCACATTAAGAGCTAAAATTACCCTCCAAAGATAATAAACTCAATTTGTGACAGCAATGCGGCAAAAAGCCTAATTCTTTACCAGAAAATCGCAAGTCTTACCCCCATCCATCTACTGTGCTTCGGTCGACCGGGCTGGGCTGGGACTTGGGTTGTCTTCTTGTCATAAAGAAAACTTAGCAACAGAACAGCGAGAACAAGTGGACAAGTGGTGATGTCTATAAATTTTCCACCATCCAATTTTGCCGCTCATTAAAAGTACGAATCTAACAATACCAACAGCTTCGTCTTCGTTTTCTTTTTCTTCTTCAGAAGCAGCAGCAAAGCGCCCACAACAAACGCCCTCATCTCATCTTTTTGTATTTTATATATATATATACCTACGTAAGCCTCTGTGTAGCTTGTTTCTGGTTCTGGTTCTGGTTCTGCTCCTGAATCAACTTCTAGTCTCTACTGGGATGTTTTTGGTGAGATGGTACTATGGATCGTAGATGTCTTCAACTAATTTAATTATGAAAATAAGTTTTCCCCTTATACTCTCGTACTCGTTTATATCTATGTATCTACGATTGAACAAGGAAAACTTGTAGCTCTCATTCTCAATCTCAATCTGAAGCACCAACCAACCAAGCCAAAGCAGCGAATGGAACATCTTCAAGTCCTTTGCCATTTGCGAACTGAACGAAAAAGCACCAGAAACTTCTTTTGTTCGTTTCCTTCCTTAACACAGATTGCGTCACTAATGAACCGCCGATAGGTTAAACAATAGTTTTAACCCACCCCCAAACATACTCAAACCCTCAACAGGAGCAGCAGCAGCAGCAAAAAGAACAACAAAAAGAAGGATATGATTGTCCTTTCGATACGAATTCGCATTCGCATTTGGATGCGGATTCAGATTCAGAATCAGATTTGGATGAGATGCTGAACGAACACACACTTCACACGAAGAACAGAAACGAATCCTTCCGAAAAGCAGCATGCATCCTTTTTTGTGATTCTTAATGAAGCAACCCTAAAAACTGTGATTTTAATTGAGGAGCTCATTAGAAGACACAAAATGCCAGAAAAGTGTCACTTGGCAATGTTAAATGAATTCCGCTGAGAGGTTTTTATTTTTTGAAGTTTATTCCCTTTTCGGAATTTTATTTTTTGTATTCATCCTGTGAACAAGGACTTCACACCCCATTCACATTGTGGACATTTTTTTGAGTGGCATTTTTGTTAGATTCGCTAGAAAGCTTCCATCAGCAGCGAGGGAGGGCGACAAGCGCCGCCCCCGGTCGGTCGTTGGTTGATGTGGGCTAGGGCAAGGCTCGAATTTTTATGTCATTTGATCCGAAAACTGAGTCTGGGTGTCAAATCGATTTCTTTTAATTGTATGGAGTTTGTTTTGTGTCAAATTTCTTTCTTTTTCGGTCAAAAAAAAAAATGGGAATGTTGGTTGACTTCCGTTATTTTTTTGGATGTTGATTCTTTTTGCCAAAAGTTTGTAGCTTGACCTTTGAAAATTGATCATTAATTTGGGAATTCTTCTTGCCTTTTATTTTCTCTCTTTTTTTTTTTGTACGGAAATGTCTTTTCGATTTATTTTATGCATCCTTTTCTATTTTTTGGGAAGGTATTTTATCCTTTAAAAGAAAAACTTTTGAAAAAGGCTTAGCTTAATTAGGATTAGGAATTGTTTTTAGTTTCTTCTTACCTTCCGGATTGGTTTCATAAATAATTGATTTTATCGAAAGGAATGTTTTTTGAGGTTATTTGGGGCTTTGCATTTAAGATTTTCCACCTAGATTATATTTGACCACCTTTGAATATTTTCATGTACTACCGAATTATTGATTAGTTTTTCCAGCTTTTCCATTAAAATATTTAATTATTTCAATCATTTATTAAATATGTTCAATTTTAACAATTTATTTTTCTTCTTTTTTTTCAGGTAAGTGAAATTTTGAATCTATTTAAAAACATTGATTGGTAAGCAAATTTAGTTTAAATGATATTAAATTTCAGTATTCATTTAACTGGTGAAATATTTACTGATTTTTGGAGTACATTGAGTTAAAATTCCTAGAACAGGCAATTTAAATGAATAAATTAATTATTTTTTTTGATTTTTACAATGACAATATTATGTTTTTAATACAAATAATGGATACACTAAGTGCTAATTGTTTAAGACTGTAAGACTTTTTAAGACTATTAAAAAAATTGGAAAAATTCAAATTACAGTTTTTTTAACTAAAAAATAAAAAAAAATAAATAAAATATTTAACAAAATTGGAAAAAATTAAGATATCAAATTTAAATTTCTTGATTAAGTTAAAAAAAATCCAATTTTTAAGAAAATCTAAAAAGTAAGAAGCACTTTTTGACAAATTGTTTTAAATATTGACTTTTTTCTTTAAAAAATTCCAAAAAAAAACATTCGAAAAAGGTGTATTTTGAAAATTATACATCTAAAATTTTCTTTCTAATGCATTCAATATCAATCTCTTTGAAAAGTTTTAGACACATTTTTAGTTTTTTTTTAAATCATTTGTAAAATGTGCATTTTTAATATTAATCACAACGATATTGATGAGTTTTTTTTAAAACTAAATTAAAAGCAAAACAAGATTTAAACGAGTCTCAAAAGTGTTTCAAAAATTTGGTTTACAAGTCAATCAAATTAAAAAATGTTGTTAATAATAATAATATTATTGACATTAAAATCAAATTTCTGATAAACTCAAAACTCGAAAATGAATTTTTAGAAACTCAATAATAATAATGTTTAAATTAAAAACATTGTTATTTACTTCTACTGCAAATTTTTCCTAGAAATTGAAAACAAAGTCCAAAGCAAAAATATGAATTCGAGGAAAAATATCAAAGATCAAGGTTCTGCCACACCTATTTTCGAAAATTATACGTCTAATATTTTCTGTCTAATGCATTCGATTTCCTACCAACATGTGTATGGAATTTTGTTTAACTTAATGGTTTGGCAGTTTTAAAGGAAAATTTTCTTCTAATTTTTTAAAAGAGTTAATACCTGTACAATATTTGTTTCTTTGTTAAAAAATATTTTACAAAAATTGGCCCTTTTCTCTAACCAAAAATTTACCTAGTTGTGTATCCAAGTTTTCGAAACAAACAGTTGCTTTTTTTTAGCGCTTTCAAGTTATTTCGTAGAAGGTTTCGTTATTTTAAAATTAACTAAAATTTCGCTTCAAAAACCATAAAATTAGTTTTAAAAAACAGTCAGTTTTTGAACTATTTATTACATTTGCGAATTTAAATATACAATTTCTGTTTAAAAAAGAGAGACAAAATAATTAATTTAAAACTTCAGTATTCTTAACTTCCTATAGGTATAATATTATAAAATACCCGGTTTTCATTGAAAATGTTGATATTTTTCGACGTTTCAACTCCCCTAGAATCTATAAATCCATCATTTTTAGACGGATTTCTATGTTTACGACGCGTCGTATGTACGTCTTTATGTTCGGGATACATTTTATCGTCATTGATATGGAACTCAATCAACGTTTCTTTAGCAGATAAAAACATCAAGATCAGCAGAAACGACATTCGAAATATGTTAGCAGTTAGTTTTTTTGTTTTTTAATATCAATTTCAAAAATATGTTAAATCATACTTAGTGCTACAAATAGTTAAGAAATATTTATTGTTTAACTTATATTGATACCAAATTTGAAACTTGAGATGACACTTGTCAGGCCCGATGAAAATTCGGATGCTTTTTTGTTGTCAATCATTGTACAAAGTTCCTACGACAAGAACTTTGATAAAGCCGAAAAAATAATGCCATAGTTAAATATTTTTCTACACATTATACCGTTATACAGAATTGATATAAATAAAACAAATTTACTCTCAGTGTTTTTAAGAAATGAAAAAATTAAAAACTAAATTAGCTCGAACATTTTACAAACAAGAAATTATTTTGAGATATTCAAAATAATTTTCTTCTTCGAAGAATGGCTTTTATAAACTTGGCCAGTTAAAATACTGAATTTATCTTTTAAACTTTTTTTTTTTGTAGGACATTAAAATTCCTAAAAAATATTTATTTTATAATATTTCATCGTTTTGATATGTTGACAAACAAATTTAACTAAGAATGTCAAATTAAAAACAGCGAACGTTTTATGACTCTTAAGGTTTTTAAAGATTTCAAATTCGTACAATTTTTGAAACCAAACTAAATTATACTCGTACAACTTCTTTGAAAAGTTTTCGGGACGAATAGACACGTTTTTATTTTTTTTGTTTTAAATCATTTGTAAAATGTGTAAATAAGAATATTAATCACACGGATATTGTTGAGTTTTTTTTAACTAAATTTAACGCAAACAAATTAAACGAGTCTCAAAAGTTTTCAAAAGTGTTTCAAAAATTCTGGTTACAAGTCAATGAAATTAAAAAAGGTTTTTTAATAATAATAATAATCAAATTTCTGAAAAATTTAAAACTCGAAACTGGATTTTTAGAAACTCAATAATATGGGCGTTAGATTTCTCTCCCAAAACCTTGGAAATAGTTTTAAAAAATTGCTAAAAACAACGTGACGAAAGCCTTACTACATTTAATTCAAAACATTGTTATTTACTTCTACTACAAATTTTTCCTATAAATTAAAAAAAAAATCCAAAGCAAAAATATGAATTCGAGGAAAAATATTAAAGTTCAAGGTTCTGCCACACCTTTTTTGCAACATGAAGGCATTTAATTTCCTAAACAAATATGTATGGATATTTTTCTTAACTCTAATTACACCATTTGTTTTGATGGGCTTAATTCCGACTTCAAAAATAATGTATCGCATCAGGTTTTTGATACTTACTTTTTAAATTTCGAAAAAACACGTACATACATATATAAGGGTTTTTGAAAATATCTAAATTATGAAGAAGGTTTTTTTTCAATAAAATTCGTGATGGTTTTCAAAATCTATAATCCTCTTCTTCAATATTCAATTGAAATATGTATGTATATTATTTCATATAATATTTGTAGAATCTTCATACATTGTTAACACTGGTGAAATATTAAAAAATCTAAATGAAACGCTCAACTGTTAATGATAAAACAGTTTTTAACAGAAAAAGGCAAAACGGTTTGAAAGTAAGTCTTGTACTTTAACGACTCTGTTGTAAGCAATTTTACTATATACATTTTTTGAATTTTATTACAATATAAAAATAATGTTGAAAACAGGTATTTTTAAAACTTCAGCAAATAGTTAAAATTACAGTTTGGATAAGAAATCAGCACTAAAAATTTAGTCCAAATCGTATTATCCAAAACCATGGAAGTCAAATTATATCAAGGTTTTCTCAAAACCTCATATAGAGTCAAATAAAGACTTATAACTAATGAGAATTTTCAGAAACAAAGTAAGATATTACAATGATTTAAGTTGTATTTAGAAAAAAAAAATATTTGTGCATTGCTTATCATCATTCAATTTATTTTTAAGAGATATTTTGAGTTTAAATGTAGCCTTCAAAAACCTCGTTTTTGGTTGTTTTTTTTTAGCATTTTTAAAGGAGCATATTTAATGGCGACATTTGAATTCGACATCTTAATCATTTCAAAAAGTTTTGTTTTGTTTGCGGGACAGAGACAATTTTGTCGACCAGAGTTATTTGGAAGTCTTGACTTTACGATTGATGAAATAGACTAAAATCAATACGTTCTCAAAGTTTTTCATATTTTTTCAGTGTTTAAAAATGTATTCTATTTTCTAGAACCAAGCCAGTGTACTTTATTTACTTTAGCGCCGTTTTTGAGAATCAGTGTCATTTTCGGAGTTTTTAAAAAAAATGAGTCGTCGCGTTTAATTTTAATTTATTTTCCTCTTAACATTTGAATTGAACATTTTGAATGAATTTTAAAATATATGTTTAACTTATCAAAAACTCCAGTTTAAAATATGATGAAAACTAAGGTTTTTTACTTGTTTATTAACTTACTTAGGTGCCGAGACCAATAAAGTCTTTGAGTGTTCCTTAACGGGACATTGGGCCCCAATTTATCATACGTGCCCAAAATCTCCACTGTTCTTCTCCACGTGCTTCTCGGTCTCCCGAACCTTCCGCCTTCTTGAGTGAGTGGATTCTACTGCTTTACCTATCCCACAATGCAGTCATTACCTTTTCGAATCGTATGTGTTCACATAGTGAGTAAGTCTTACTGTGAAATAGAAACAAAGCTTGCATTTGGATTAAAAGGAAAGTAATTTTAAAAACTATTTGTTGATTACTTTTAATAATAATACAATTAAGCGGAAACGCCCTCCTTTAAATTTTTTGAAGTTCAACCATAATGCGTTTATAAATAAAGTGCACGACTGGGTCGCACGAACTTGCTCCTGTATGCAAAGAGTCTGTTTAAAAAAGGATCTATATAATATTTAAAAATAAACTTGTAAAATAAGTTTGTCTTCAAAGATATATATGCCATTTGATTTGTCGAAAAAACCTCCATTTTTCAATTTTTTGGGAGGGGGTTACATTTAATACAGTTAAAATAATTTTAAAAAAACTAATTTAAGATTCAAAATTTTACCTGAAAAATAAGTTTGTCTTCAAAAATTTAAATGCCATTTTATTAATCAAAAAACCCTTGATTTTTCAAATTTTTTTTTTGAAAATCGTTAGAGCGGTTTTTTTTTAAATTAATTTTTTATATATAAAATTTTTCAATTTTGTTCTAAAAATATTTTTGGTATGCAGATGTTTAGTGATTGTAAATATACGCTCGATATTTCAATTTCGTAAAAAAATGTTCACCCGTTTTTGAGATATAGAATTTTGGAAAAAAAAATTTCAATATTTTTTTAAAAATCCAAACAATAAAAAATTGCACTTTTGATAATCAAATATTGTTAAGGCAATATAAGAGCTCGTTCAGAAAAAAAATTATTGAAATCGGTTCAAAAGTTGCTGAGAAAATTAAAAAACAAAAAAACGGTTCTATGAGCGGTACCTTTCCTGAGCAATACAAAAATATGTTTTTCTTATTAAAAGAAGCCAAGTTAAAAAAGAAAATTTTAGAGAAAATTTAAAAAAAATCTATCGGTTCGTTTTTGAGAAAATTCGAATTTTCGTTTTTTGACCAAAAAAATTGTATGAGGGCCACTGTTAGTTTTGATCTTAAAAAAAAAATGAAAAAAACGCCTAACGCGAATCTGCTTAAAACCTTAACTTCCAAGTTTGAACTCAATCGACCCAATGGTTTAGGCTGTAGGAGCGTGGACAGACAGACAAAATTGACCGGACGGAATCGCGGGACCCACTTTTTTCGACTTCTCTACCATCGTAATATCATGTTTGATTAAAATCTCGAGTTCGAAATTTTGCACGAATGCAAAACTTGCCATATTAGTTCCTATATGTCGCAAGTAAAAAGGGAAGATTTTAAGAGGACATACCGTTGAACTTTTGTCTTTAAGTTTTCAATATCATAATGGAAAGAAAAAACAGAATTAGGTAAACCATTCCACATTCTTAATGTGCGATTGGAAAACAAATCTCAATGCATCCGAAATTAAGCTCAAGGATGAAACCGAGCACTAAAGATGAATATTTTAAATTTAAAAAAGGGGGTTGGAATGGCTATTTGGCTAGATTATTGCATATACAAATGTCAATTAAAAAACATTGTGTTCAAACCATTTAAATGCTTCATAAATAGTGTTCTTTCGCCAATTCAAATTTAAAGTCATTTAAGTAATTTTTATCCAGCCGATATATTTTTCCCTTTTTTTGGTTGTGTTGCAACTTTAAAGTGTTTTAATCACATTCATACATTGGGATTAATACACCTGATCCTTAACCAAAACTAAAATCTCCACCTCCCCCCTCCCTCCATAAAAAAAAAAACTCTGAAGGTAATTAAGTATGTTTACTTTTTAAACATGTTATTTAAATACAATTTTCGGATATCCGTTGCAATTACAAAAAAAATGTCCTGGACATTATTTTACGCATTTCATTAAGTATAGCCTCTTCAGATACGTACCTACCTTCATCCAAATAAAAAAAAGGGTGTTCAGTGTGAGAGGTGTATTTTGGTCACTGCTGTTGTTGTTTCTGATACCTGCAACTGATGTCGCATTGCTGTTGTGCACTTGTGTTCATTAAAAATTTAATGTTCAATTGCACATGATAATTATGGTTTTACTTGAGAATTAATTAATAACAACAAAAAAGTTAAAAAAAAAACAACGAAAAAAAAACAAACAAATGTTGTAAATATATAAATTATTATGTTTATTTACGTATCAAATTGGTGTTTGACATTACGGTGAGTTTTTTTTTATTTAATTCTGTAGCTTTTAATCGATTTTTGATAAGGACTTAATCCGGGTGAAATTTAAAAAAGGGCGAAACTGCATTAAATCGAAAAATGACTTCATCTGCTATTTAAATAATTTAAATTTAAAATCTACACTCACTCCACATGTGAGGATTTAGTTCAAGCCTTTACGCGTATATCCTTCCTTTGTTTTTTTTTTTCGGGAAAATTGCGTCTTACTCTATAAGCCCCTTGAATTCTAATCGACTAAAAACATGCACTCAGAAATAATCCTTTTCTCTGATTTCATTTAAATTCTATTTGAAAAACGAACAGTAAGTGCATTTCGTAGAATTTAAAAAACCCACATTAGTCCTTGAAAAATAACACAGCTCTGTTTTGTTTTCCATAAAATTTGCATCAGATCATCAACGAAAAATAAAATGCCCTATCAACCAGGGAAAGCAACTAAAGCAAATGCAATTGGCCTCGGTGGCGTATACGTGACATTTTATTGTATTTTTTTTTTTTTTTTTGAAAACCAATTTCATCGCTTTGGTTACAGTTTTAGTGGCGCGTGCGGTGGTGTGGCGGGGCATGGTGGGTCATAGGACAGCACAAAACTGTACAACAAATCACAACCGCTACTAAAACTGATTTGTGGTCACGTGTAAGCGACAGTAAGAAACACAAATTTAAACCCTTATGTTATGCAAATTGTTACATTAACATTATACACTTGGTAAGGGTCGGCAAAGTAGAGTAGTAGAGTATGATGTTGACGAGAAACTAAAAGATTGGTCGATTGATAGGTAAATAACAGCTCACTCCCCTCGACTGCCCACGGCAAAACCTTTGGCTGTGGCAAAGCTTATTAGGAGTTTCAATTGCAATAATTTGTAACGTGACGCAAAAGTGTGCATATTGTGAATAAGTCCGTCCAATTCTGAGTTAATGGGGCAAAAGCGTCGAAAAGGAAAAAAAACAATTCTAATCACGCTTGAATGATGCCAAAACATAGCCGTTAGCTTGTTCTAATTTTGATATAAAGTCCTTCAAGCTATACTAATTGTGTTTATTAATATTCCGATAAAAATTAGCATAAAACTGTTGGCGTTGCGTTGCGTCGCGTTGCTCGTTGGGGTTGGGGTTGTGTGCGGTACAATAATGCTTCACTTTAGGCAACCATTTCGTTGGAATATGTGGATGGATTGAAGGAAGGAAGGACGACAAAATGGCTTTTAACTATTCGTGCGTCTAACGTATGTTTCTAGAAAATTACATACAGACCATATAAGTACACGTTTGCCAATGCAACGCACGACACTATTCCGTTGAAACACCCTGCCGTCGCGTCGCCTCGTCTCGTCGTCGCACTGCGCACCGTATACAAAGGAATGATGGTTCGATGGTTGTTGACGTAGACGACAAGCTCATATGGTAACACCATTCAAGGACCTAGACCTACTTGCTGCTCTCACTGATTCGATAACATCATTTAAGCTCGGCTGTGGTTAATTCTCGGCCTGTCCCTGTCCGTGTCTGTGTCCGCTTTTCCTGTATGCACGTTGCGTTGCACTTTTCCGTTCGAACAGAAAACAGGGCACTTTGCTTGCTTGCTTGCAATGCCGCATATCCTCGCGGTACACTCTGCAATGTGGTAAGTTTCGATTTTTAGAGCAGCATGAACAAAATGTATTCGATATTCGAGGTTTGCGAGGTTTGCTAGGTTCGCGAGGCTCCCGAGGTGCTTCGAGGTTGTGCGGTACAGTGGTGGCCAGATTGTACTCTCGTATCCATGATATTTCTTTTTTTTTTGTATCTGTCCAATAAAAACTTCAGCCAGAATGTGGTGATGATAATGAAAGTAGCGCGGTATAAACTGTACTACAGACGCGACGCAGCATTTTATATGGGTGAAGCGGCGCGGTGCGGCGGACGGCGGCGGCGGGGGGCTAAAGTGCTTTGCGCTATTATTTTGGTTTAATCGATTGCGAGTAATTATAATCGTTTTCGTGCAAAATTGATAATTGTTAGCTGGTATAGGGTTTGGTTTGGTTTTTGGTTAGGTATGTGTACTGTATCTACATTTTTGTGTACTCTTTTGCTCATATATTTGTTCTCGACTTGGTTGTATTTTGTTAGTAGTTATTTATATGTGATTTTAGTGTAACCGAGCTTTCAAGTATCCTGATGTGGAAAAAAGTATAGCTACACGCTAACGCTCCATTTAATTGAATAATTGCGGCAACCCATGGAAAGGGTAACTTATGCAAAAATAAAACTAACTCAATATTATAATGAATGAAGTTCTTTTATTTTTAAAACAGCAAGTTTTATGAGAATTATACACCGGCTCGTGGGGTTGGAAGGGGTAAAGGGGGGTGATTTTATAGGGTTAGGAATATGGAACGGATGATGATTGGGGTATTATACGAGTGAGTGTTTGAAAATGTTTGGTTTTTGAATTTATGTATATGTATGTTCGAGCATTTAATAGAATTTGCATTCTATTAAATTAAGGATGTTTTATGGTAAGGACGAAATTTATGTATATGTTGATTCGTATGTAAATGCCGACAATTTTAATAAAATGAAGTTTAATGGCTTTTGTGGTTGTAATATAAAAATTGAAATAGATTCATGTCTAAATACATAAACATATACATACATATGTGTGTCTGTATGTGTTCGATTGTAAAATTCTAAATTAAAATCATTAAATAAATGTCGAATCATAGTCAGTTTACATTAAAAAAAAGAAGTGATTCACTGAAAAATTAATTGGAAAGACAAAAATGTATTTTTTGGTTGTTTTTGGTTTTGTTAAAAAAGGCTTAGTACTTTTGTTTTAAGAGAGGAACTCTAACTGTGGACGTGGAAGTATTTCCAATAAATTTTAGTATTGAAAATACTTTAAAAAAATTCAAAATGGCCTAAGCTAAAACAAGTTAAACAGCTAGGTTCCCAAAATCGAGTAAAAGGAAATCGAAATCTAAATTGAAAATCGAGTAAAATTGTTTTTAGGGTTCTATCTATCATTCGATCGATTTTATAACTTCGAAAACTTTTCGAAATCACTTCAAGTGAAATTAAAAACTCTGATGTACATTTTTTACATCATCAGTTAATAAACATTAATAATAATTTTGTTCATTGTCATAATTTGTATAATTTCTTATGTTGTTATTTGTTTTGTGTTACCCGTGGCACTGTCATGCCAGAGGTCTTGGGTTTGATCCCCGCCTGTGCCATCTAAAGTTTTTTTTTTCACGAGTACTGTCTCTTGCGAGGAATTGACAAATTCTCCAAGAGTAACACTTGTCATGAAAATTGCTCTCTCAAATTAGCTGTTCGGATTCGGCATATAAACTGTAGGTCCCCTTCAATCTCCATCCCTGCAAATACTCGTTTACAGGAATGGTTGAGAGTTGTGAGTCACTAGGCCCTGGTTCTCTACGGACTGTTGCGCCACCTAATTTATTTATATTATTATATTTGTTTTGTGCTTTTTATAAAAAAAAAATATAAATATAAATTCTGCGTTGATGCAGATTTGCTGCAGACTTGCGGTTCTTTGCGATTTTCGAATTTCAAATATCGGTTTGAAAAGACTGGTAACAAAGTATACATACATAGTTTCTGAATGTGTCTTTAAAATTTTTGAAAAAACATTGTTTTTGCTCAAACATAAATTAAAAACTTCTCACGTATCAAGTGCTTACTTTACTTTAGTTGGCGCTACAGTGCATTGTGGTCCTGGGCCTCAAGTAATAACTTTCTCCAGCTTACTCTATCTCTACCTTGCTGCCTCCAGTTTCAAATACTAAGTCGACGTGCGTCGGCCTCAACTTGATCACTCCACCGGAGATGAGGGCTGGTTCTGCTTCTTGTTCCTTCAGGCTTGGCGTTGAATACCTTACGGGCTGGAGCTTCGATGTTCATTCGCTCGACATGCCCTAGCCATCTTAAGCGTTGAAGACGCAGTTTTTTGACCAGTGTCAAGTCGCTGTACAGCTCGTATAACTCATGATTATATCTTCTCCGCCAGATGTTACTTTGCCTGTCGACACAAACCGGACCATAGATCGTACGTAGAACCTTCCTCTGAAAGATACCAAGAGATCCTTTATCCGCCTGGGATAGGGTCCATGCTTCTGCACCATACAGCAAGACTGGGATGATTAAGGTTTTGTACAGTGTCCCTTTGGTACTTCGCGATAGGGCCTTATTCCTCAACTGCTTGCTAAGGCCAAATAAACAGCGATTAGCAAGGGTAATTCTACGTTTGATCTCCTCGCTGATGTCATTTGCAGAATTATAACAGCAGTGCCCAGATAAACAAATTCGCTTACCACCTCAAAGTTATACCTGTCAATTGTCACCTTTTGACCAAGTCAACGACGGTGTGAATCGACTCTATTTGACGACAGTAAATACTTCGTTTTGTCCTCGTTAATGTCAAGACCCATTTTCTTCGCCTCAGACTCGATATTAGAGAAGGCACCCGTCACTGCTCGTTTGGTTCTTAACATAATGTCGATTTTTTAAGATGGTGCCACTTGTATTGGCGTTGGTGTTGCGCACCACTCTTTCAAGAACAATATTGAAGCAGCTACATGACAGCGCATCGCCTTGTCGAAGTCCTCTGGTGGTTTCGAAGGTGCAATGTTTGAAAAAAATACAAAAGGTTTATTTCCTTTAAGTGGAAATATTTCTGTTTTTAAGCAATTTCCTCTTGTCGAATTCAAATCACTTAAAAATGTCAAATTTCGAAGTGTAGAACACGGAAATTCACTTCTTTTTCAGTTCGAAAAAAATATCGATAACAGTGAGTTTTAGAATTCCAATTTTTATTTTAAATCAATTTCAATTTCATTTCGAGTGTAGGTGAAATATAGAACCTAGCTGAAAGATTGAAGATTAACAGTCAAAAACATTAAAAAAATACGTATGATCCCTATTAGATTTTTTTTTCTGAGCATAAAAAGTATGTATAGTGAAGACAACCCCTGCAATTCTCTTTTTTTTTAGGTTTGTTTGATTCAATGTAAAAAACTTTTATGATAATTTTCAGCTGTTGAAATCAGCCTGAAAATCCCAAAAGAATTGTCTTAAAATTTATGACAGAAGTTTTATAATTGGACAAGCAAGCTTATTATTTTTGTGATAATAAGTAATTCTTATTTTAAAATGTTGCCTAAAAGTCTTGAAAAATCCAATATTCACTTCAAAATGAATTTCAACAAAGCTGAATTTTGGTCGAGAGCTTCATTTATAACTCCTCAGCGCTTTCTTAAATTGAAAATGAGTACAAATTTTAGGAGATGGTGAGAAGGGTAAAATTACTCGGGGTAGCTTTTTTCTTGGTATGTTTGGAAAAATTGTTTTAAAGTGGTGCTTAAAAAAAAGGCTCTATCTTTTAGGCTTTTATTTTGTTTAATTACGAAAAAGTTGATTTTTGCACAAAATGATCTTAAGAAATTTAGGATCGAATAAATATCAATACAATTAAATTTTTTGTAACGAATTCTGAAATTAGTCAATTAGTTTTGAAATTACATCTGTCCGAATTTCTTTTAAATTAAAATTAGAATAGTTGGACTCCTTATGCAGTATCTAAAATATTTTGTGTTGTTTTATTACTTGTCTTCTTTTTTCTAGCGCTCCTTAAAACTAAAAAAGGATCTCTGTTACATAAATGTAGGATAAACTATCGACAAATTGAGATCATTTTAAGAATCAAGCGATACTTGCTCTGATAATTGTGAATAGGAGCTTATCTTAAAGGTTGTTGAGAGCACACTAAACTTGGGTACTGTCTAAAAAAAAAAACATTTTTCAAAATACCAAGTTTAACAACATTCATGTTGACAAATATAACCGACGATGCGGCTACGAGTTTCATAGCCTATTTTATGAGTTCAAATGTTCACAACTTATTCCAATATTTTTATTTCATAAAAATTCAAACAATACAAAAAAAACTACCAAGGCTCATTTACCCTCGGTATTCACAGTAACGGCAGGTTCTTTTCGTTTTTAAGTAAATGAGGACCAACAATTCCGCCAGATTGTAAACCACACCCAACAGTCATTTTTAAAGAATGTAATAGTGGTTCGCTAATGGCTTGATCATTGTATCTGCTCCATATTTATTTATCAATTCATGATATATTGTCAAACCTTGCTAAATAGAAATGTTAATCCAGTTTGACATTCTCAACTGTCAATTCATTTACATCAACCATCAAAACTTCTCATGCTTTTAAAAAAAACACCCAATATTTTTCAAAACAAACTCCATGAATTTCTAACCATCCTAAAATATACCTTTATTGAATTTGTGTCAGCTAATTGTGTTGAACCTAAATGTTTCGAAAACTCTCCCCAAATCTATTTAGTGTAAAAAAATAGAGTTTAATTTTTTGTATAGAAGAAGAACATGAACTACAAAGTATATACCTAAAGTTTTTCCAAAAAAAATGTATAGTCTTCAAGTTATTTCGTAAGATCTGCCTTCAACCGCCCTTACCCTTTTAAAATTTGTTTGCTCAACTCTAAATCGGGGGTACTTTCAAGGAAGTGGTAAAAACATTCGCTTCAATCTCTGCACCAAGTTCAGAATTGTTGACATTTTTTCAAAGTAAAGACATCTTTTTTATTTCAAACATTTTTGTAAGAAAATGCCTTCTCCTAAAAACTTAGAAATGTTTTCCTTTAGACTGAAATTTATTAAGTTTAAAAAATTTCTTAATGCCACAAAAACTTTAGAAATCTATATTTTTTCCTTCAGGGAGAAAGTTGAATGTGAAGTTCAATAACAATGTTTTTGTTGGATCTGTATTTTTATTTCCTGGAAAGCACCATCTTTGCGTATACTCCTAAAAATTTTCAATTCTCTGAATTTATAGAAAAATCACTTTATTTTTCTCTTCTGTTTGTAAATTCAGAATTTCCCACACTTAGTCAGAGTTTGACTCATCTCTATACTCAAGTTATACATCACGTGCGCTTCAATAATCATTTTTTGACTCATTTTCCAACTTCCATTGAAGCTAAACTACTTTTTAACAAAACAAAAATATACAATGTTGTTGTTTATTGAAAAAAGTAATTTTTGATTTGATATCTTCATTAGCAGGCGTAAATACATACGTAACCGTAACCGTAACGTAGTCGCATATAAAAGGTACTTATCTCTTGATTTTACAGTGTGTCACACTTCATTGCATGCTATATCCTCAAAAAACTCATAACCATTAATATAACCACACAAATAATTGTACCAACACGCTATCCTTTTTCACCTAATAATAATAATAATAATAACTATAATGTTGAATGAAACTTACAACTAAAATTTAGTTTCTAAAACATGCAACAGTTTTCTATACCCCCAAACCCCGTAATGTCCGTATTATTTTGATTATTATGTTTCCCCGCAATTCTACCACCGAAAAACCACAATTTGTAACTTGTTACTATGTTACTCTAAATAGAAGCTAATAAATATTACTGTACTCAACTCATAGAGGCTCTTAGAATAATGAATTAACTATTAAATATTAACCATCATAATGACGTCATAGAGTCCAGTCCATTAAAGGTCATTGATGTGTATGATATTATGACTCAATATAAATTAATGGCGGTACTTTGTAATGCATATACCTTTGCCTACAAGACATAGGGTAGGTATAAATGTAATCTTTTGAAATGATCCCACAAAATAATTTATTTTAATATTAAATTTAATATTATTTAATATCTTTTCTACTCGTATAAAGCCACAACAAGTTTAGTCGTTTGGTGTAGTTGATTAGTGGCAAAGTGATAAAGGTCGAGAGAGTGCGGACTTCGAGAAAGGTTATTGTGTGATTGGTTAGGCTTAACCAATGGTTATGATTAGAAGTGGTAAAGGTGAACGATTAATGTCCAATTGAGGTGTAATTGATACAGTCTTACAACTTGTTGAATTTAGACTTTTAAACTTTTTATTGGAAGTTACTTTAGGAGGCTCGATTTGTCATATACTTTAACAATTCTCTAAGTTGTAGGGGGGTCACTAGAATCAATTCTATGGTTTTTATCTCAAGAACCAGCTACATTAGAGACAATAACATCATGAACTGTTAAAAAAATGCAGTTGGTGGCTTTTACTCGTAAACATTTGCAGAACAAGTGAACAATTTCGTTGACATAATAATAAAATTATTTTTGACAGGTTTTGACATCTAGTAAAATTTTTAGAAAAATCGAATCGACAGTTCTTTTTACTAGAAACAAAAAACCTACTAAAATTACTACTGAAAGTTGATTTTCAACTAGAAGGTCTTGAGAATGAATAATGATATCGACTGAAATCTAATTTCATTTAATAGAAAATATTGTAGTAAGTTTTTGCAAACATTTCTTTTAAGAAATCCAAGTAATAGTGCTTTTTACAAATGTAAAGTCTTATAAAAGGTTTTTCAATAAGGGCGGGTAGATGTTGAAATGGAATAAAACAAGCTGTTTGAGGTATTAACAAAATTATTTTTTTATTTAAAAGCCATTAAGTGTTATTCAAATGCCCGCCGCGGCTTCTTGCCCTCGCACGGATCCGAGTGGTCCAATTTTCAATAACTCTTCCGCATAGATCCGGCTGAATTTGAGCTATGGCCTGTGGTATGCTCACTTTTAGGGCATCGGTCGATTGTGGTTTATTTGCATAGACCTGCGACTTCAAGAAACCCCACAGGAAAAAGTCTAGCGGGTTTCATGACCTTGGTGGCCAATTCACATCACCTCTGCGAGAGATAACCTTACCCTCAAATCGTTCATGCAAAATGTCAATCGTGGCGTTTGCTGTGTGGCACGTAGCGCCGCCGCTGGTTCCTGCTGGAACCACATGTCGTCTAGGTCCATTATGGTTCAAAATGGGCTATAAGAAATTAGTTATCATCGTTAATGAGCGCTCGCTGTTGACGTTGACCGCCTCACTAACGTCGTTTTCAAAAATTATAGACCAATTACGCCGCCGCCGCCGGCCCAAAATCCACACCAAACGGTAACTTTTTGAAAATGCATTATCACCTGGTGAACCTCGCGTAAGTTGCTGTCGTCCCATATACGGCAATTTTGCTTGTTTACACAGCCATTCATCCAAAAATGTGCCTCGTCACTAAAGATGATTTTTTGGCCATAATTGGGGTCCTCTTCTAAACGATTTGAAGCCCAGTCAGCGAAAAAACAGAGTTCTCTATGGTCATGAACTTTTAGCTCCTGAGTCAGTTGGATCTTGTACGGGTGTTGGCCCAAGTCCCGAAGCAAAATTCGACAAGTTGAAGTCTGCAAAAGGCCGAGTTCTTATGCACGGCGAGGAATAGACTGCCTCGGGTTCTGCTGTACACTTTCACGGACCGCTGCGATGTTCTGGGTCGCTCTATTTGAACAAAAACAGACTAACTGCTCCCAGCAACGTCAAAGAAGCATATTGATGGTGATATTAATATAAATAAATGACGATTTCAGAAATAAATGTATTTTTTAAAAATTATTATTATTACACCAGTAAAAGCTGACCACAATTCTTCCGTATGGAGTTGACCTTACCTGATGTGAGCCGAGTGGCATGGTATTTCGTAGAGCTAACTTTATAGTTATATTGTATCTCCGCGCACCGGCAGACCGACGACGACCCGACGCCATTGATTTGAATCAGTATTTTCCTGCTATGCTATATTTTAAAACTGCTATATATTCTAAGCTACTCATTAAAACCAAATGACGTAAGGAACAAATTTCTTTAAAATCAAATACTTGTAATGAATAACGTTTTTATTTTGATAAGGAATAATATCATCTTTATAAAAATAACTTCACAAATCATAATTTATTTTGGTAAAAAAATTTTTAGCATAAAAAAAGGTTATAATGACCCAAATTTAAAAGCTACACATATATATTGGTGTTTCGCTCGTACTAGATTTAACATCATGTTACATATATAGCGTCTAGTCTTCCTCAATATATAGACTATCTAAAAATGAAAGAATTTTTAAAATCGGACCATTAGTTCCTGAGATTAGCGTGTTCAAACAAACAAACAAACGAACAAACAAACATGCTCTTCATTAGTATAGATTGCATACTTTTGGAAGTTCCTTAAATGAATTTAGGTTATTGCAAAAATAAAATAATTATTTCAAAAGCCACCAATGGAAAGTTATCAGTCTATATCCTTTTAATATTTTATTTTGAAGACCTTGTTAAGGATACCGACTTTCTGTATCATTTCTTTACGCTTTTCTATAGTCATTTCTCTATTCAGGAAATTGTCAGGGGGTAGATCAAATACTGATGCTTCATGTTAGGAACAAATCCGTCAAGAGCAAGGGTCTACCCAAAGTGTCAGTCATCCGGATTCAGAGTAAAACTGAAGATCCCACAGTATTTCTTTGGAGTTAATGGTTTGGAAAACCCTAGAAATGGTTTTTAAATTTGAGTATTAAAAATATTGTAAAGTAATTCCTGATTTACTCAATACTAAAAACTTCAAACGCGATAATCTCAATACTCCATTTTTTTAAATTGGTCAAACTCATAACCGATTGACTTGAATTTTGAACATCACAGGTGCATCACGTTATCGTTAAGACGCTGCATAGCCGACATTGTGAAATAAATTTTTAAACAAATTATTTGTAAACAGTCCCTGATATGTAGTATAAGAAAATATGATTATTTTAGACACGAATTATTTTGCAGTATTTCTGGAAAACAAATTCGCAAAAGCCTTTTTTTTGCCGCTTGGTTTCCAAAGAAATTATTTCGTCTAATGTCGACGAATATCCCAAAATTGAGCTTCTTAGCAAATCTCTGCTAAGCCGTTTTTTTGCTTCAAATTTCTTACTTTATTGAACTTATGCCTTAAAAAAAGTTGTTCCATTTTCCATCTTTCTTATATATTTTTTGTATAGGACATTTTATCTCCTCTTTACTCGTGTAACCATATTTAAAAACATTTTTTTTTTCGAAACATAAATCACTTCCTTATACAAATCCTTTTCATTTATTTTAATCTCTTGTACATTTCCTTGGTTACCTTTACTTTTTGCTTAATAGAATTTTTATTCTTATCCGCAGATTTTTGCCATTTAATCTCTTTTTACATAATTTTTATCTTTTTTTTTTAGATATATATAAAGTAGTTTTTTACTCACTGTATTATCTACTGTTAGATATTATATATAATATACTTTTATAAAGCTTACTTTTGTAGTTTGTCAGTTTGACTATGTTTGGAGAAGAGGTTCATTGAAAAAGAAAATTTAACATTTTCTCTTGTTTGTTCTCGCCACACAAAGAATATGAATAAAGGACGACAATGAATCTACGACGACGACAAGCGACGAGCGACGCACGGTGACTAGCGACGCCCGCCAACAACGACAACGAAGAAAAATGAAAATTCACAAAACGTTGAAACCTTAATCCTTTTGTGTGGGACCGTCCATGCAGACTTCTTGCAAATAGAAAATCAGAATAATAAAATATTATAGAAAATCGTATTTTTTTATTTTTTAAGAGAAAAGTTTTTCATTCTTAAACTAAAGATTCGTTTCCTTTTTTTTATGGTTTAATATATTTTTCTGGCGTGTTATCATCCATTGAATACTTGACATTTGCATTTAGTTTCTTTGACTTTTAGTATAAATACTTTTGGTTTATTTTTTTGGTGACAATCACAGTAAACAAAATATTTAAAATGTTTTGAATTGATTTTAACCCCGCATTACGCGTATTTTACTTTTTTTAAATGAAATGAAGCTATGAATTGGGGGTTTATATTCAAAGTTCTGAGAGAATTGCTAAAAATTTCAAGCTTTTAAAAAATTTGATTGACATCATCGAGGTCCTAACGTACTGATTTCCATGACTTAAGTGAGGTTCAACTAAGCTTCAACCTTGGGTAAAGCTTAGATAAATCATGGAAATCGGTAAATTTAAATTGCTGAAAGACGATTTAGGAAAGCAACCATTGACATTTTCCTGCAGCTTTAACATATCGAGAGTATGAGAATGTTAAGAAGTAGTAGGACTATAGTGCATCCTAGAAAAATGACAGGATATTTAGTTCTCTGATGAAATTGTACTAGACACACTGTTCAATGCATTTGTACTTTCAAGAAATTTCCGGCAGAGATGTATTGTAAAGTTCCCCAAGAACTTTCAAACAAAAAATTACACTGAGTGCTTTTTTTAAATTTCAAAGCTAAATATTGGCACTACTACCTATTTAAAGGAACAATCTTAGCCGCTTTATGACTCCTCTCTTAATAAAAAAGCAATTAAGCCAAGAACTTAACAGTTGCAACACTTATTAAAATAGTCGATGATATGCACCTTACCAAATTTCAGCTCTGAAGCCAAAAAAGTTTCTGAGATACATCACTTTAAAAATCACAACAAACATTGACTGATTGACTAACTGACCGATCATCAAAAGCATTAAGCATTTTCAGACATCGCGGAATTTTGAAATTTCGCAAAAAGGTGTGTCTTGTGATGAAAATATTGAAAAAAGTCAAAAATTTTAATTTTCGATTTAGGGGGCGTGGTATCCTCCCACATAAATATACAAGGCATTAGATAAAAATACTACTTCTAAGTGTTGAAGAATATTGAAATTTAGCAGAGTGGTAGGTGTGCATATGAAAACACTAAAAGCAATCTAAGAACAAAAATTATGTACTTGAGGGGAGGGGGTGCTATACTATGAGAATATACCCTCAAGAGGATTGGTATCCGCCCATTTTTCATGTCTATGTTATCATATACAAGATAAACTTCTGAAATTTAACAGAGTGGTTGGAATCGATGTGTAGAGAAAGACAAAAATTGATACTTGGCAAATTTTCAGTTACTTTATTATTATCATTATTTAAGTGTTCTAAAACTTGGTAAGTAATCCTTCCAATTTTAGTCATCAATCATTTAAAAGCAATTATCTTTCATTAATAGAAAGTTGCTTCGGTATAACTTTCGAAAAATAAAATCATATTAAATCTTAGAATTAAAATTTAGAACTTGGCGTAATTTTAGACCTCATTACTTTTCGTGCGTACACTTATCACCAGTTTTTTTTGTATACAGCTGAATTTGGCTCCTTTTACAACATTTATGTTTTTGTTGTAATAGAAATTAAGAAGTGAAATTGACAAATTTGGTTGACCCCAAATATTTTACGAATAAATACTTTTAATTAATTTTTATACACTCAATTGGTTTAAATCAAGCCACAGCTTGTTTTTAAATCTTGAGGTATGTTTAATTTTAATTAAAAACTACTAAAGGCAATGACACTTTTGACTTCCTACAGTTATCACTTCAAATTCTCATAGAAGTAACAATTGGTAAAAATTTAAAAAAACTATTAAAAAAGTACGTTTACGCCTAGGTGTACCTTTTTAAGCTGTCGAATTATAAACATACTTTTGCATTAAGTTTCTTAAATGCACACACAAATCTTAAAATATAGGCACTGTTTCTAAACAGACTCTTGAGATACAGGAGCAAATTCGTGCGACCAAGACGTGCATTTTCTTACATTAAGCTCATAGAAAACTACAAATTTATTTAATAAAAATGATGAGCGTGATGTAAAAAAAAAATCATCAATTTTGTTTTATATCAATTATCATTAAATTACAGTATAAAGATAAACTTAAAATGTTTTGAACTTTTAAGCTTACGTCTATACTCCCGTAATAATAATAATAAATATAAGTAATAAATATAAAGCTTATTATTTTCAGATGTAAATTAATGAACAAAACTCCAATAATGAAAACAATTATTAATAATAACACAAAACAAACTCAGTGTAATTATTATTATATTGTGTTACTGTTCATCATTTGATTTTATATTTAATTGAATGCTATTGCTGGGTCGCTATGGCTATAGGTTTGTTTTATGAAAATCTATTTATCTATTTAAATATCTTTTCATTAATAATTATTTATCTTTTTTTGGTTGTAAATGTTTTTGTTCATGTAATCAGTAAAGGTTATTGTTTATTTCTTTTGTAAATTTATTCGAGTATTATACAGTTTTCATTTTGGAAAAAAAAACACAGAACGTTCACATTATTCGGTCCCTATTAAATGTTAAACAATCTATTATAAAGGGTCTTACATTTAAAATGTCCAAGCAATTTTCGAATACTAATCAATTTATTGGGAATTCTAATTTAATACCTGAACTTATTACAAAGTCCCTTTTAAAGACGGATGTTCTGAACACGTCTGAAATTTTACAGTCTAAGAAAAAAAGGAGTAAATAAACCTTAGTATGAAAAGCGGACCCCCTTTATAATGTCAAAATATTCAGTAGTCATATAGATAAAACAAATTACAAAAAGTTAAAGCAGTCATTTTGTTAATGTAACTTTTGTAAATATTATGATATCGTAAGATGACGTTTAAAATAAGCAACATAATTTTGTTAGGCTAAATTGACGTAAATATTGTTCCTATTTTTAGGTCATTCTTTTTGGAATTGATTGGGAAACGAATATATTGAAATAGGAAATATCAATTGGTCTTGATTTTGCTTCAAAATATTACCCAAAACTCGATATGTTGTTGAGAGTTGTAAACATTTAAAATAAACACAGCTGCATTGTTGTTTTACTTTTCCCACAGCGAAAACTGATGACATAACATAAAATATTTAAGTTTCATGACAGCTAACAACATTCCCTCAACAACTTTTTAAAGTACCTGTTCGGCAACAAGAACAACAACAACAACAACAAAAATCAACAAAAAACCGGTAAAGCAATTACTTAAAAAATACGTGAAAACCCCAAAAACAAGGCAATCACTTGCATCAGTAAAAGTGTCAATACCCTATATTTCTATTATTTTGAATTTTGTGGCATCATATAAATATATGTAAATATAAAATTTAATAACAATAGAGAACACTTAACTTGAAGTATTAATAGGTTTGCACAAACCTACACAAAAGGTATTATTTCGAAACATGTTGTTAGGGTAGGTATTGTGGTACTATATGTAGGTTTATTTATAACTTTTTGTCCATACATTTACAGTTGTGTTCAATGAAATAAGGCTGAATTGTAGCTCGAAATATTTAAAAGATTTCAAAATTCCGAACTCAATCTCAAAAACAAATAAAAAATTAGCCGTGATTTATTTGGTAGACTTTTAGTAAAGAAAATTCGAAGAAAATGATTTTATAGTAACTCTTTTATTTTAATCTCAAACTAAGCTTGTTCGGGACCTCGTTTTTGTAACAAGTTTATGCTAAATAATGATTTATATAAATGCAAAAGTTTCACACAGTGACTCTCTGACTTGAAGTCATCTTCAATGTATTGACACTCGCTTTGACACGAATTTTGGAGTAATTTGACATTTATTTCGACGTTTTTTTAGAAGATATGTATCACACCAGATGCTTGCCAAAAGCCGTAAAATTGCAAATTTTCTAAAAAATAAATATGTAAATCCCAACAAAATCCATTTTCTGTGAAAAAACTCAGATTTTTTAATGATTTCCAGAATTTTTTTTAGAGCTTTCTTACTGCTACAAGATCAAGAAAATTTGATGGCTTTTTAAATTGACAAGTATTTAATAATAATAATCTGAAATTTTTTAAACCATCGATATTTAAGATTTTATGTATTAAATACTTTACAGAACAAAGTCGCCATTTACAACTAACTGATTGGACTGACGTCATAACGAAAGAGTCTCGATGCAAGTCAAGTAACGATAACGAAACTAAATCTATACTTAATATTATAAAGGAAAAGACAGTTTGCTTGTTTGTTTGTTTGTCCGTGTTTCACTTCGTAACGGAGCAATATTGTGACATGTTTTTTTGTGTGAAAGTTGTTAAAAAAGCTGTAGCGTGTTATAAGCTACTTTTTACAGCGGTAAAATATCTCATTCACAGCAGATCCGCCGGTAACACTTATAATTAGATATTCAATATATTATTTTTTGAAACACTAATTAATACCATATCCTTAGGTGCTGCTTGCTATCATCGTTGCCTATCATTAGGCGTTTCTTATTTTGATATTAACGTACACAACTATTCCAATACACTATTAAAAAAAGGGATTTGCGGAGGATAACGTCGCAGGAGATATTAGGGAGTCTGCGTGGACTCAAAACAGAGTCTCATATCGAGTAGAATTTCTTAATTCACCTGAGTTGTGCGATGTGCCTTCACATAAGCTGCCTTATTGAAATTAGGCGTGCCAATAATGCTTAACCGAAATGTAGACGCCCCTCCATTATGGTAATGGTGCAAGACTTCGTGTCACATAACTTAGGCGAAACCTTATTAGAGTTAATATCTTAACCGCGTAAAACTGTAAAATTCTTCGAATCCCAATAATTCCTATAAATTCTATTCCAATTCAAAAAGCTTCAATTTCCCATTAAAGTAAGTTTAACTTTGACAAACAATAAGGCGCAAGGGCAACGATAAAATTACGGGAGGGGGAGGTGAACCAAGAAAAGAAATGCTTCATGACTTTAATAAATAGACAGCGTTACATTTGGTTCCTCTTTGTTTCTTTAGTTGCAGAAAGCTTACCAACTAACTCATGAATGTACTTGCCCCTGGAATGTCTCTATGTGATATTTGATTTTTTTTTACCAAGCGGGCAAAACTGCGGGTAACAGCTAATACCCAATCTTTATTAAAAAAGGGAAATTTGCACTAATTTTAAGGTGTGTTTTGGATACTATGTTATTTTTTTGACATCCAAAATTAAAAAAAAATGTGTTGAAAATTGTACATATCTAAGGAATGGTCTAAATTTGAAATCAACTTTTTGCAATAATTATTTAAAGACTTTAAGTACTAAATAATGTTATAAGAGGCAACTGTATTCAGAAAACGAAATCAGTTCTTTCACTTTATAAAACCTTGATATTGTTGTTTTGTGCTATATTTTTTTGACCGCAGCTGTATTACGAATACAGTCAAGAACATATTATGTATTATTATTTTGAAATAAATTCAATAATGAAAAACCGCACACAGAAAATGGACTTCTTCATTTGTTACGTGTCATTGCACATTAAATGAAAACCCATTAAGCACTCCAAACCACAATTTTATATAATATCTATCTATTACTAAAACAACAACAACAACAAAATAGAACAACATTTTAAAAAGATACAATTGAATTGTATATATTCTCTGCCAAAATAATAATGTGGTGGCTGAACACCGGAAATACAATACTCTCTTGAGAGTATAAAGTGGAATAAAGGCAAAAACTAGATTGAAAAAAAAAAGATGCAAACAAAATAGAATGTATCTAGCGGATACACTTGTCGTATACATATTTATATTGTATAGCTATCTGTAATAATATATATTTTTCCACTCTAGCATTTTCAATTTATTACTGCAGTTCCAGTACCAGGAGAGTCTACCGAGTAAGAGTACGAGTACGTTACGTATAGTGTACTATAATTCTAGGAGGTATGATGATGGTTGCAACTTGCAGCAACTAATGTGGTTCGGTTCGCATTGGGAGTGTTTTCATGTAGATAGTACAAGTACTCATAGTTGTTGTTGTTGTCGTTGTCGTCATCGACGCTCATAGCACACACACAACATTTGTGGTGCTCTTGATTTAGCATCAGTTTTTTACCTACTAGCTATTTTTTAAAAATGTTTTTTTTTAGGGATGCAAGTTAGTTTATGATTTGAATTTTGTGTTTGTTTTTAATTTAACAAGGTGATGATAATGATCCTGGAATAAATTGGAAACGTTTACCTTAAAAAAAGAAAAACTAGAATCTATCTCAACTTATTCAGAATTTCCTTTAACTTTTTTAAATATCGTTTTGTTGTTTTCCTTTATGCCACTTTCTTTTAGCTGGTTTTGAAAAATGCATTTCAATTAATAATCATCAAAAAATCAGAAAATAGGAAGAATTAAGAATTGAATTAAAATGAAATCATTTTCATTTTTGAAAAACTGAAACAATTTTTTTTTTATCAAAAATGATGCTGATAACTCCATTGCATAAATAGCACTCTTATTTGAGCTTTTCAAGAAAACTAAGACTATAGACCCTCGTTTCAAGAAACTGCTTTTTGCATCTTCTTTATATATTTATAGTTAATTATTGTATAAAATGTTTCATTTTATTTGTGAAAATATCAAATAATATTTTTCGATAAAGGAAACACTTAATTTTTAAAGAAATCCCAACAAATTTTATTCAAAGTTTTTTTCCATCTTTCGGGATACCATTCCAAACAAAAAAAATATCCTTCGAAAAACCATTCGACGAGACATTTTTCGACTTCTTCAAGATTGTCGAATTACTGCGGACGCGACAATATTTCCCAATTCAACGATTTCAATAAGTTTTCACGACTTTAGCGGTATATGACGGTACGTTGTCATGTTTTAGGAGCATTTTTCCATGTTTCTATGCCCATTCCGCCCGTTTTTTTGATAAACGCATGGTTTAAGTGGATAATTTGTTGTCGGTAACGATCCATATTCACTGTCTCATCAGGTTTTAATAACTCGTAGTACACCACACCATACTGTTTTTTTCTGATGGGCAAAGTGATTTATTTTTGGAGTTGATGTTCCAGCTCGGCGACGCGACGTAACAATGCCTCACATGTTCTAACACTAAAGCATGTTCCCCATAAGTTTCAACCAGAAATCAATCAGCTTAAGCTGCTTTTTTCTTTTAATTCAATAAAACAAAAGCAACGAATTCTGCAAATACGATTTACTTGTGTATTTTTGAAGGCTTAATTCAATAGAAAATTATGACCTAGATGTAAAATCGTAGGATTGTATATGTATAATTATCACTAGAGGCATCTATTGACAAAACAACCAAATTTGAACTAACACACCTGGTAGTATCAAATTAAAACCGCTGATATCTCAAAAACCCGACTGAAGAGATTGTATTCCAACTACGGTCATCAAATAACTTTCGAAAAGTGTATGAAAAGAAACTTTAAAAAATTGACTTCAAATAACTACTTTAAAACTGAGTATGCCTTTTAATTTGTTGGTATTTTTCCTAAGGCCTTTGAAAGAGGTCTTAGTCATGATTTGACTGCAGTCATTTTTTCTACTTTTTTTCCTTACTACAAAAAATCATTCAAACAATTCTTTCTGAAGTTCAAAAAAGAAGTTATGTACATAAATTGACAATTTTGAATAAACATTCTCTTTCATTTGGATTTCAGATGCTTAAAATGCAGCATAAGAAATTATAAATATTATAAAAAACATCTTGCACACCATCAAAAAATATAATAAAAAGTATAGGTCCAATATGACTGCTCTGAGGAACTCTTCATTTGTTTCTCTTCTGATAGGGTAAACCTTTGTTTCGACGTATGATAATATCCATTACATTCTTCAGCATACAATATTTAGAATATTTAATAAATAACATTTAAAAATGTTAGTTAGAAGGCTTTTATCATTTTAAGTGATAAAATATAAAAATGTTTGTGTTTAACAAATAGCAGAAATTGATATAATGATGCATTCAAGTTCTGGTGAACTTGAACATTTCTTAAAATATTAGTGACATAGTTCGGCCTTAAATACTTGTGTCAATCCACTTTTTTCTATTTTTAATAAAATTTGTATATAAGTAATTTTTTCCTAATTTGTTTTTAAGAAGTTTAAATTAAAATTTTGACTTCTTCGTCAAGTCAAGTCAAGTCTTCATCAAGTCAAGTCTTCGTCATTAGTTAAACAGAAACCCACCATTAAATTCTTATTTCTTGTGATTTTTTTTTTACATCCTACGCAATTATTACGCCTTAAATTCAAAATACAATTTCTTCAAACATTAAATCTTATACAATTTCGAAATATATATTATTATAGTACCGAAAATAAACAAAAATAAATCGAGACACATCTAAATTTCCGCTCAATTAAAACAAAAACAAATGTGTAATTGAGCAGATAATTCAATTCACACTAAATAATTCCCAAACATACATTATTCTCAGAAAAACGAACACAAAATACAAAAACAAAAACAAATATTTTCAAAATCTTATATTCACTTATTTAGTAGGAATCTAAGTAAAGTACAATGTACACAACACAAATATTTCCAAAAGTAATTTTTCTTTCTTGGAAACATAGTAGGTTAGGTATATGTACAGTTGCGGTCAAAAAATTAGCATTGGGAAAAGTTCTTGAAATATTTTTTGGGAATTAGAATTTTTTTGAATAGATTAAAACACAGACATTAGGAAGACTCCAAATTCCAAGTTAAACCCCAAAACACTTCAAAAATTATTATTAAACATAAGGGATCTAGTATAATGATCTGGGGATGGTTTTTATAAAACGGTGTGAAGATGTCCTTTTATGATGTTTGGTTACTTTGAGATGAGATGTTGACTTATGTATGCATTGGGAAGATGTCGCTGAAGTGGATCTTTCAACTTCAAAACGACACTAAGTTACCAGAAAACCAGCCTTTCTGAATAACAAAGTTGATGTTATCCAAAGGCTGTAAAGTCGCCATACTTAAACCTGATTGAAATTCTTCGGACTGATGCAAAGACAGAAATACTCCTGCTGAAGTAACTAAAGGGTATTTTTTTCAAAAATATCGAACTTCGAAATTGACTTGAAATTTAATTCATTCTAAAGATAACTTTAGTCTTATCTGGACGTCCAATTTTCGGTGAATTTTTCCAACATTTGTGGCCTAATATAGGCAATAATGGAATGATTGTTGTCCTCCAAGTGGGTCATGTTTTTGGGCTCATCGGCAGCGCCGCGCCGTAGACTAGCTATTTTACATATCTCCATAGAAAATATTCAAGAGGTAGCATTAAATCGCACGATCTTGGACGTTCGTGTACGTAAGCCAATTGTATCACGAGCTGTGTGACATATTGCTCCGTCTGCGTCTTGTTGAATCCACAGCTCCTGCACATCAATAGATGAACGAAGAAGTCGGTATTCTTCATTCATTCATTCTGGCCAGCATCTTTCTTAAAGAAGTACGGAGCAATTATTCCACCAACTTATAAAGCACATCAAACACTCAGCTTTTGTGGATGTAACGGCGTCTCAACATCTACACTTGAGGATTATTATCATCCAAACCAAAGAGACCTTAAAATGGGCGTATTTCGAACAGAACCATGATTTGCACAATTTGAAAGCGTTTTTTTAAGCTTCAGTCTTTGCATTTTGAAATGCCGAACAAAACTTAAAATAATTCACTTAACAGATGACAAAAACAATGGCTAATTAAAATAGTGCTGCAAACTTCAAGCTCTATAACTTAAAACAAAAGAAAAACATCTGTTTCAGGAAACTCAGGTCTATTTTTAAGAGCTTGCTCTATGCAAAGACGCAGTCCAGCAGTTATAGAAAATAAAGGACATGCTAAATCCATACTAATATAATACATCTGAAGATTTTGTTCGTTTGTTTGCTTGTTTGTTTGTTTGTTTGTTTGCTTGTTTGTTTGGAGGCCCAAATCTCAGGAACTACTGATCTGATTTGAAAAATTGTTTCAGTGTTAAAAAGCCTATTTATTGAGAAAAAGGCTATGACTACTACGAACGAAGAACCAGTAATATTTGTTTCAAAATAAACGATTTTTGTCCCTTTTGAGAGCTTTTGAATTAAAGTTTTACTAAAATAATTTATGACAGAATTGTTCCCCTTGTTTAAAGGCTTAATATTTTATAAATCTAACAGAAATCCACTGTATTCGAAATACCAAATCAGTTCTTTTCCCTTCATAAAAGTTGTTAATATTTAACAGTGCTAAATTTTTGACCGTAACTGTAGGAATTGATATTTGTTTCTCTCTTGTTTTTCTTGTTATTGTCTATTATAACATTCAAGCAAATTCCTATATCAACTATAAAGGCTTTGCGGAGATTGCAATTTAATCTCGGTTAAGTTAACATAAATAAGCTGCTCGATTAATTCGACACAAGAAGAAGCGTAGGCGTAGGCGAACAACACACATAATCACAGATCTATACAATAAACAATATACACGATAAATACAATATTATTGGAACATTGAACCCTCCGTCATCAGCATCAGCTTCACCATCATATGTATAATAAAGATGGCATATGGTGGATAGGATGAACTTTTTCGCGCAACCCACATTAGATTGATGTTATTTATAGCCTTTAGCATGCACAATACATACAATTAATACGCAAACAATCGTTTTTGACACCCAAGCAAAACTATAGATAGTTTTTGTTGGCCAAAAATCCGACCTTTTATATTCATTCAATCCTCTGCATTTCGATTCTGGACCAAATGTTAGAATTCCCACACCAAAAGAATAGAAAAGCTAAAGACTGAAAAAAAACTACTTATCTGACAATGAAAATCTACATTAAATCCTGACATGGGATCCTATATAGAAGTCGATTTTGTATGAAAATGGAAAATGCCTAGCTCAGAGAGTATAAATCCCTAGTTCCTGGCACTTACCACCCCTCACTCTATAGCTTCAAATGGTAAAGGCTAAAGCAATGGCAAAAGGGCAAAGGGCCTGCTCCGCGTTTTTGTACAATGGAAAATATATGCTATGTGCCCATATAATATGTGGGTATACAGTAAATTCGTATCTCTGGCATGTGTGGTATAATTTTTCATTTGAAGTCATTCTATGCTGCCTTCACTTTTCTGCCCCCCCCCCCCCCCCCTCCTCAACTTACTTCTAAAGCTGAACCCTAAAGAGGTATACAAAAGCATCCGGAAAAATGCCAAGCGACATATTTGCGTACATACATTCATATAAAGATACATACATACGTACATATACGTGCAAAGTATGCAGTTCAAATAATTACACATCCTTCGCATGTGACATTCCTCTTTCTATTCATTTCTTTTTTGTTTTATTGTATTTGTTCTCCTCCTGTGTACCTAAGTTTTCAACATTTTGCCACGCCGCAATTTCCATTCATTGATTTCCAGGCTTAAAGCAAACCCAACAACGTCAACGTGAAAGGCCTTACAATACGAATTTACTCCTATAGGTATTAAAAGTAAGCAAGAACGAAAGACTTAAAAGAACGAAAGAACAAAAAGAAATACAATAAAAGGCTTAAAGAACGCGCATGCGATTTTGCGTAAAACGCCCTGAAAAGCTTTTTTCTGGTGAAAAATTTTTACGAGAGCGTGTGGGCGGCTTTTGACTGTATACGAATGTTGCAATAGAAAAACGCACTTGCAAATGTCATGCAAATGTCAAAGTTGACAAAATATTCTCTTTTATTTCGCACGCTCGGAAAGAGAAGAGAATGAGCGGGATGAAATTCCAGCTGTTCATGTTCATAATTTCCGCCTATAGGTTCCTTTTCGTGTCCTTTCCAACCCCCTTTCTCTTGGTTTTCCTCTTTTTCTCTCGATTTCGATGGGGCTATATGAACCGGTATTGTGGCATTTGGACTGACGAGGACGAGAACGAGAACGGAAATGAGAAATACAAAATGCCGGTAGAAATGTGTTTACTTTTACTTTTTCCGTTCTTTCTCTTTTTTTTTTTCTGTGCGTTGTTCCTTTGATCCGAATCCTGATCAAAATGATGTTGATGATGATGATGGCCAAACACACGCAAACGAACGAGATGACTACCACTTTAGCTTCCTTTATGCTCTCAAGGACTTTAAAGAGAAAACAAAAGAAAACTAAAGCCATGACGATGATGATGACGATAGAACGAAGGATAAAACAAAAAATTAGCAGTATCGCACTTGACTGAGATGAATGTAATTAATTGTCCTGTTTTAAGGATTTCGTTTAAAGAAAAAAAAAAGTCCTCCCTCTTTAAAGGTTAATATGCGCCCATGGAATATAAAACTGAAATAGCGTATTTTTGTATTTATGGCAGCAAGACAAGAAGTCGAATAAAAAAAACAAATTATAATGTAAGATTATATTTTATGTGGACCTTTTTTTCATACTTTGGATGTTGTTGCGCATTCCATCTCTCCCCCCCCCTCCCCTCTCTCTCCACTCTTGGTTAATGATGCGTTGTTGTTTGGAATGCCAAATAGCCTAAGTTGACAGATACATTAGCCCCAAAAAAAGTAGAAAAAAAAAGTATAAAAGAAAATTCTATCGCACTTTTCATTTTCATTCATTCAAGAGGGTGTTGTGGAATGAGGAAGGAATGTCTTACATTATTGAATTTAATTTATTTGACAGATGAAAAAAGACAACGGACATAGGACTTCTGTTCTGACTAAAGTTGTGACTTTGAAGAATTTAAATTAAATTTACGTTTTTGGGAGAAATTATGGAAACAAAAAAATAGATACTAGTACCTTTATAAAATTTCCATTTTTCAATTGATGTTTTTTTTTATTTTTAAATTGGTGATGAATTCAAAATTATTTAAATTTTATTTGATATTTTCAGTTTTGTTTAAATTTAAAAAATAAAAAGGAAATACTATTAAATTTCATTTGTATACGAAAATCCAAAAAAAAATATTACGTATACGCCACCGACTAATTTTCTGTTAATATGTCGAAAAATACTCTTTAAAATGAAAATTTTAATGAAAAGATTGTTTTTAAAGTGAAAGTATTGAAATATTTAAATAAATTATCTACAAAGAAAGAATTTTATGCATTTTTTAAGCTTGAAAAATAAGCTTCAAATAAACTTAAATTGCACTTTACTTTTTATATTTTTTCTTTCAATCATAAAAAGTTTATTTTAAAGGCACACAAATTATTTTTCCTTTGAAATTTAAGTAACCGAATTAAAGTTTTTAAATATTTTGACATTTGTTACGTTTGATGGTACTGAAGTTAGTCAAATTGAACATTTTAGCATTCCTTGAAGTCCATGAGCCAAGAATACTTTTTATCGTTAACCAAACTAAATTTGTCAATTTTTATAAGTCAAAACTAAACACAAAAATATGTATCACTTCGAATATGTTTCGAAAAAAAAGATATAACCTTAAAAGTTATTTCATGCAACGAGAGATCACGTTTTTGACATCTTGTGTAGTTGTTAGAAAAACAGATTTTCTTACAAAAAAAAAAGAACCTGAAAAAAACTACTAAAAATTTGTAGAGAAATGATTTAAGGATGGAATATCTTGTGATAAAATAAATGTATTTACTTTAAACTTTCATCACCTTAAATAAAGATTATTTTAAACATCTGTTATAATTTTAAAAAAACATCCAGTTCGGGGTCTTACAAAAATAAAAACTACTAAAAATTGGTAAAGATTTTTTTTTTTTGTAATTAGCATACACTAAAAGGGTTTTGTATACCTTTAATGCCAAAGACACGGTGTGAGCATTAGGAAAAAAGGGAAGGGTTAGATAGGAGGTGCCGGTTTTCATTGATTTTGAATTCCTAAACATTACAATGATAGGGAAAGATAGAGCGGGGCAAGGCATTCCTCATTCGCGAAGTACGGCTAAAAAATGAATCTCTGCCCTTCATAGTACGGCCGAAGTTAGGCTCAAGGGTAAACTGATGGGCATTCCTAAAAGCGCGGGTATTACGGTTAAATTTAAGGGGAGGAATGCAATTGGCTATTTCACTAGAGCAAAGTCCGTTAAAATAACGGTAAAAAAGGGTAAGACAAAAAACTTTACGACGATGTTCGAGCAACGTAATCGTGTTGATGATGTTAATGTCACCAATCATCTTAAAAGCTCTTCTTTGATTACTGTCCAAGAGGCTTAAATAAGTTACTGGAGCACCAGCTCATAGATTGATTTTGTCACCCCAAATATTTATATTACATTCAAAGTAACTTCACAGTAACTTGCCTACAAAGATAGAGTTTTTGACATCTGGTGTACATTTTGGAAAAATGTTATTAACAGTTATTTTTAACAATTAAAAAATCTTTAAAAAGGACTGAATTTGGTAAAAAAAAAAATGTATGAAAACTTGAATATCTTTTGACAAAACAAAAATATTGACCCCAAGCTTAATAAAAACGTTGTTTTTATTGACTTTGAACTTGAACTTGTTTCACTTATAAAAACATTGTTTTTTTAATTTTTGGTAATTATTTTTTGAAAAATCCAGTTTTAAACCTGATTTGCATCTTAAATATCTTGAAAAAAAATACTGACATTGTCTTCAAACTTTTTTTAAGCTTTACAAAATAATGTTGTTATCTTTTGATAAAATCTAAAGGAAGATAATTTGTTTTTAAAAAAATTAGATCATACCAAAAATGTCACAGTAAATTGGGTTAAAGCCCCGAGGATCTCAAAACTTAAAACTCATTTTTAACTTCAGTTAAAAAGCTTTAAAATTAGTTTCCAATTTTGGAAAAAAAACAGAAATATTTTATAACATCTAATTAAGGTATATATTATTTTTTTCAAAAAGAATTTCATACCAAGAACCCTCAAAAATGCCATCAAACGTCACTAACTTTTTTATTACAAACCCAAAAATTCTAACACGTTCGTATCTTTGGAAACGTGGTTGGTTGATATCAATCCATAAAAGACTTCCTTTTAAATACACAAAAATAAGTCCATGTCCTGTTCTATGCTATATACCTATGCATATTTACAATTCCATTTGTTGTCCACCTTTTTCAATTCTTTTCTTATTTTTTTAAATTTCAAATTGAGGACAATTCCTGGCTAGCCATTTTTGTTATCCTCGCTTTTCTTTTTGTCTGTTCCGAAGAATGAGCAAAATTAATGGTTCCAAATCCTCTTGGGTGGTAATGGAGTAGCTATAGCTCTTTGGTTGATGTTGGCGCCGATGACATCGCCTTAAAATATTTTAATCTACATTCTTGTGAATAAAATCAACAATTGGTAGCCCAAGACGAGGAAGAGTCGTACCAAGACGATAGTCCTTATTTTTTTTTATATAAAATCTATATATAGAATTTTCCATTGCTTCAGGATCAGGCAGGAGTCTGAAAATCCGTGTCTTGAATTCCAAAGTGGACAAGTGGAATTCCCTCACGTATTTTCACATTTAAATGAGGGTTTCCTTTTCATCATCATCATTTTCTGCTTCTTCTACTTCTTCTCGCCTTCCTTCATCATGGAAGAAAATAAGGTTCTCAAGATATTGTGGTGAAGAATGCGTGAAAAAAGTCACCCACAAAATGTCGTATAAGCTCAATTCTGCTGCCGTAATGGTTCCTTCCTGTGAAGAAAAGTGAGTGACGACCGTTTCCTCGTCTCCATCGTCCGTCGTCGTCACCTTCATCCTTTCGACAAAAGACTTAACAAAAAATAAAATAAAACTTGCTAAAGAAGGTGAGAAGAAATTCTCCGAAAAACTTATTTTGTTGTGAGTATATGGCAAAGGTATTTGTTCTTTTCTTCAAATTGAAAAATCGCACAGCAGACTTAATTAAGATATTCGTCTTGTTCAGTATTTTTATTCTTCGTCTTCGTCTTCATCTTATTCTTCTTCTTTTTCTTCATAAAATGAGTAAAACTACGGAAGAACTTTGAATAGAAAATTTATTTCTTTGTTGTTGGCTGTAAAAGGTTAAAAATATTTTAATAGGATAAAATGAACAAGGATGTATTCTTGAGCTGCTGCATAAAGAAATAAGGAAAGAAGAAAAAAAAGGACGAACAAGGCGATGCATTTTTTGTGTGTTTTGTGCCCGTGAAAAGCTTCGAATCCTTTCACGTTTCTCTGTCTGAGTCCTGTCGGTTGGTTGGATGCATTCTGTCTTCAACAGATTTTCTTCTCAAGAGTTAAAAATAAAAAAAAATACACACAAAAATGCACGTGCTATGATGACGAAAGGATCTAAATGATGAGGATGCACATCCTTTGTAGAAGGTAGGTCGTATAGAGGTATCTATGTATGGAGTGTCGTTGTCGTAGTTGTCATCGTTGTCGAAATAATGGATTCACGCTAGTGGGGCATATGCTTAGGCATACTTATGTATATAGACTCCTATATGGGTATACAAATTGTGCTCGTGGTAAAACCTGAACTGACTGATTGATGATGTATGGCTGAACGATCAGGTTGAGATTTTTTGGGTTGAAAAGCCCTTAAGTTGACTTAAGTGAATACGAGCAGTTTCAGGAAGAAGAAGAAATGAAATGATTGTCAAAGAAAACTCTTAATCAACCCAATCTTTGTAACAGACAGTTTTCGGTTAGACAATGACTGTATCCTAATGAAACAGCAAAAATAATACACTCGAAGTGTATGGGGTTGATTGCTTTCATTTCCAAGGGACCAATTTTAAAGAGATTTTAAAGGAAACGCAACGTTTTCAACGAAAAAGGTCCTTTTTGAATCAATAGTTCAACATTTCTAGATCTTCTTGTGAGTCTGATATTGAAATGTTGTTGAACAAGGCCGCAACGCTCAAAATAATTGCTTCCAGTGTTTTATTTTTTCCTAGGAATGGAAGCAAACAAATATTTTAATAAAATTTTTAAGTTTATGTTCATAATTTTTTACAAGAAATTTTATGAAATTTGACAAAAAAAGTGAACAAAATTATCGATAAGTTAAAATTCGCTATTAAAAAATACACACTAAAATGGAAGTAGATAAAGTGATAAGTCAAGTGTCATCCCCTTGCCTCCCCCCTTCCCCAGGGGAACTATGCCTTTTGGAAAATAATTTATAACTTGCCAATGACCAGTCATTAAAAGTTTTTGGAACCAAGCTGCTTTATGATAATAAAGGGTGATTTTTTAGCTATTAACCTTTTTGGCAACGCTCGTTTAAACAGCTGACGCACGTTTCGTGTTTTGTTTCACTGTCAAACATCTTCAGTTTGGTCTATAATTTAACCATGAATCGTCTTACAAACGAACAACGCTTGCAAATTATTGAATTTTATTATCAAAATGCGTGCTCTGTTAAGAAAGTTCATCTCGCGCTTCTTCCATTTTATGGTCAGTTACGTAAACATGGTCAGGGTACGTAAATAAGCAGAATTGACGGTTTTGGAGTGAATATCAGCCAGAAGCATTGCAAGAGCTACCAATGCATCACAATTTGGTGCGGTTTATGGGCTGGTGGCATCATTGGACCGGACTTCTTCAAAGATGATGCGAATCGTAACGTAACTGTGAATCGTGACCGCTACCAGTTGATATCCAACTTTTTTTTGCCCAAAATGCAAAAACTTGACTTGCATGACATGTGGTTTCAACATGACGGTGCCACATGCCACACAGCATGGACTTATTGAGAGGCGAGTACGGTGAACATTTTATTTCACGTTCAGGAACGGTCAATTGGCAGCCTATATCGTGCAATTTAACGCCTTTAGACTATTTTTTGTAGGGCTATGTTAAAACTCATGTCTATACCGACAAGCACACTTCAATTGGCGCATTGGAAGACAACATTGAAGCATTTATTCGTGAGATACCGGCCGAAATATTGGAAAGAGTATGCCAAAATTGGACTAAGCGGATGGACCATTTGAGGCGCAGTCAAAGTCAACATTTGCATGAAATAATCTTCAAACATTAAATTATATGGACCGTACTATAGATTCAAATAAAGATTTCATGCATTTTTCTGAATTGTATGTGTTTTTTTTTTTTAAAAAAAGCTTTCCTATAGCTTTTAAAAAATCGCCCTTTATTTGGCCTGCCAACAGAATTTTAAATTTTCACTAATGTTCTTCTTCAAACATTATTTCATATAATCAAAGTGAACTTATGAAGCTTTTGGGTCTGATCCTTCAAATTAAAATATTCAAAAAAGCCAAACTTTACCGAAGGACTTTACAATGAAAGTCAACAATAATATTTTCTCAAAGATGAAAAACCTTCGAAAACGTTCGTTTTCAGAAGATATTTGAGTCAAAAATAAATTTTAATTATTTTTAGCATTATGTGTATCTTTGTAAGGTTTTTATGTTTTGTGAGAAAAAACTTTACGTTAATTTTTACTACAAATTGTATCAAAAACTTTATTTTTCGTTGAATAAAATTGTCTGGATGTAATACCATTTTTTGATCTTAAAATATTCGAGGTGACGGAATCAGTTTTTACCACTTTTTAAAAATTTTTTGTTATTTTTTTTATTTTTTGTGAACAAAAAACTTCCAATACATTTTTTATAAAAATTGTTGTAGATTCAAAAAAACCTTATTCTTCGATAAAACAAATTATTTCGGAGGTAAGACACTTGAGGTTACAAATATTTAGGTTTTTGTTTTTGATTTACAATTATTTGTTGTCAATTAAATATTTCACCTTTTTTTTAAGTTGCTTTGGTAAACAAAAATCCACCCATCGAATATATTTTAAGGTCCTTTCTGCATATTTTGATGTTATTATTTTTTAAGTCGATATTTCTGCTGATTCTTGAGTTATGGCCTGCAAAATGTCAAAATTGTCAATTTGACAAATTAAACCTATTCAAATAACTTCCAAAATCAATTTTTTGGAAATACTGCTTAAAAAAAATAAAGTTGAGCTAAGAAACCAAATCACTCTTTTTCTAAAATAAATAGAAAAATCGTTCAAATATACTGCGTGTAGATTGTTTTTGTAAAATTAAGTCTTTCTTTTTTAAATTTTGGAACAAAAATTCCTCACTTTATTTTGTCATACAGTACGTGACTCGAATTAAATTAAATTTCAGAAAACTGTCAATATTAATAGATTTCTTTGAAAGCAGCTCTTTTCAAAAAACAAAAATAATAAAGACAATTGCAAATTTAAAAAATTGCTTTCCTTTATTTTCCAGCATTTACTTTGTTTGACATTTAGAAAGTTTATTCTTTCTTTAATTTGATATCTTAAATTAAGTTAAAATTGTATTATTTACCATATTTCCAAGTAATACCAATTGCAAAGTCAAAGTCAAAGGTTAAACCAAAAAAAAAGTTATTCTCCCACAGAATAACCTTTTAAAATTTAAAAATTATTTCCCACAAATGAATACATCGCAAATGTTAATTCTACTTCAATTCCATAATTTAAATTCCAGACTTTTGCAATTTTAAGTACAAAAATGTTCTTGTTTTGAATTTAACAAACTGTTTCGTTGTTAACATGAAAAGTATCATGCCAAAAATATATGCAATTCACATATGACACATAACTTTTGTTTCTAACATATTATAAAATGTTTCAAGACGATTGGCAGACAATAATATTAAGACAAGACAAATATTTTGAACAAGTTGAAAAATCATGTCTTTCTCTTTAACCTAAACTTCCCTACCCACACCTCCCCCCCCCCCCTCTTTATCCCCTACAAAAATTCCGTTTGGCTTTTAAGTCAAACATCAGAAACACAAAAACAAATTAATGTACTTTCAAAGTCAATGAGTTCATGGAATTTGCCGAAAAATATTTCCTCATGCAACACCATCCTATCATCTCCCATTTCTCCACCAACTACCCCATTCTCTGCACTCTCCTCTCTCACTGTAGACTGAAATATGCGAACAAAATTTTTGATCTTAAAAATAAACCCACAATAAATGGCATATACTCGTACGTAGCATAGCATAGCACAGCACAGCACAGCATAACACAGCACCCACATAAAATTTGTTTTCATTCAAGTACCCGAAACCAAAATGCCGGCGTTGCACGATTAAAGATGTACAAATGGCCAAAACCATAAAAAATAAAAGCTTTTCCAACAACATACTGTGTATCCTACCAACAAAACGCCAAACCGGATATAGTACACATACCAACATTGTACACGAGTACCTACAGTTGTACAGTGAACACCCTAACCTAAACCAACTCTTTAACTCTTGAAAAATTTTTGAAGAATGAAATAGTTGATTAAACTTGATCGCGTCGATTTTCCCAACGGACACGGAAACTGCGAAATGTGATGGTGATGGCAATGTCTCTCACTCTTTCTCTCTTCTCTCCAAGATTCCATCTTTTCCACCAAAAAACAACAAAAAGAAAAGAAAAACACGAAAAACTTTTCTCTGGAAACTTAAATATCTCTCTCAATCTCTCACTCTCTCAAATTTTCGAATTCTCAAAATTAAGGGATGGAAAAGTTTCCTGTTCTTTTGGATGGCGATATAGCAATGGCGATGGGATGGAATTGGAAAAGTTGAAGCTACATCTAAAGACAAAGATAAAGGCTTTTTTGGGGGTAGGTTTCTACTTTCTGCTTTCAATAGTTTCTGTGCTTTTTTTCCACTCTCATCCGTATCCGTGATGGAGTTTTGCTTTGCGTAGATGGAGCCGTTCTTGTTGTTGTTGTTGGGGTTTTCTTCACTTTGCTTTTGAGAATCTTCCGTTGCCGTCATCAGCAACAGCCGCACAATGCGAACACCAGAAATCAAGTGGCTACGGAACATAACGGGCGCGGTGTATCCTTAGACCTTTTTTCAAAAACATTGGTTTCTAAAAACTTAAACATTTTAACAAAATAGAAAACAGTCATTTCGTGTTTCTAAATATCCCCTTTTTCCCAAAAATACCTATAAACAGACTTTCGGTGTTAACAAAAAAAAAATAAAAAAATATTAACATTTTAAAATAAAAATAAAGGATACAACTCACTATCAAACGACTACGAACCATCGAACAACGAGCGACAGACGGACTAGAATTGAATTCGTGTTAAAGCATCCTGAAACTTAAAGGTTAGTGCTAAATCCATGTGCTTAATTCTCTCTGTGCGTTTGGTGTAATTTATAGATTTAAATAAATTAATTTAAAAAAAAAAGTCGAAGTATGTTTAAATGTGCTTGACAAGATATTCCAAATTTTATTTTTCCAAACAAGGACACAAAAATTAAAAATAAAATAAAATATATTTAAAACCAAAAAAAAAAAAACAAAAAACAACATCAAACCCAGAGCATGTCCTTTGGAGAGTAGGATAATGACATATAAATACAAAAATTGTTTTGTTTAATGTATAATGCATGTCTGGATGTGTGTATTTTTCTTTTAAACAAAAACATAAAATTTGAAACAAAAAAAGTTAACAAAGCAAATTAAAAAAAAAAAAAACTAAAACTAAAATAAACAAAAAGAGTCAAAAAAAGCACCGGGAAAGGACTCGTAAGGACTCACATATTTTGTTCTGCAAACGATGTGCTATTGTGGAAAACTCGTCTATTGCCATATGGTGAGTGTTTGGTGTTTAATCCTTTTTTTTTTCGTCCTGGTGATATTTTTCTTCTTTGTTTTTTTTTTTTTTTTTTGTATCTTGTTCTGCTTTTGACAATGATTAAATCTCATCCTTTTTCTGCATGGCTTTCATTTTGTTTTGGAAACCTGTAAACTCTATATAGGTACACCCACCCATCCTTACAACGACGCACGGTGGAAAATGAAGGAAAAAGGGTATATAAAGCATGATAAATCACTTTATTACAAAATAACCCACGGATAATGACACTTAGAATGACACACACACACACACAACAAAAAAGTGTGTAAAATGTCCTTTTTCCTGTGAAGAAAGTTCCTACCATATGGTAGCGTGGGCCATTTTTCATTTTCAAACAGAAAGAACGAAAAAAAAAATCAACCGCCCACCTTTTTTTTTTTTGTAGAGGAGACTTACAACGCAGGATAGGGTTGGCGTCATTTTTATGCCTTAAGAGACGTAAAGGGTGCGTTAAAATAAAAAAGTACATATATTTTGTTCCTTGCAAGGACATTACATTTTATATCGTTGTCACTCAATTAACTTCGCACCAGTATCTACTTTTTTTTTGTTGTTGTTTCTTTTCTTCGTATTCCTTCTTTTTTAACTCTGAGTGGGGTGAGAGTGATTTGGGGGGGGTTAGGGTGTAGTATAACAGAGGTAATATGGTGGCGGCGGCATCGAATGACGTCGACGCCGATGAACGTTCAACAGGTTGAGAATTCGTTTCGTTCCAATACAATATTGAGTTCCGTATTTCTTTTTGTTTTTAAATTCTCTGTGTCGCTTCGTTTATCCATTTTTTTGTATGTAACCCTTCGTTTGGGGTATGAACTTAATTAAAGCCTTATGGGGGTAATCATTTTTTTTTTTTCGATTTTTATTTTTACCCCAGATACACATCAATTTGTTGTTTTTTTGTTGTTGCTTTGTTTATTTTATTGATATGTGCGTGTGTCAACATTTTGATTGTGGAAATATTTGCTTTTGGTTTCTTTTTTCTTTATACAAAAATTCGATTTTAATTTAAAATTAATTTTATCAAATTGATGAGAATTGGATAGGATGAGAAATGGTAGTTTTTATTTCAGTATGGAAAACCTACTTTTGTGTGTGTATTTGTGTATCTTTTGATAGATATATAGATTGCATGGATGGATATAGGATAATGACGCATGGCATGATTCCATATGGAAGTATTTATTTTAACATATTTTTTGGCTAATGGTTTTAGTATTTCAATATATATATAGATTTTCTTTATTTTTTGAAAAGTTTCAAAATTGATAATTTAAATATGTCAGCTTTAAAGGAAGGATGTAAAAATATGTATTTTTAATTAAAATATTTGTATAAATAAATGACACAAAGAGAATAAAATTATATCAAAACTTTATCCTATGACCTTAAAATAGGAACATTTTAAAATTATATCACTCTCTGTGATTTCCGTTTGCATATAGTATTTTTGAAATGTGTATATGCTAAAAGAGGAAGAAGTACAAGTGAAGAAATATATCCTTTGGAATTTTTATGAACTTATGGTATTTATGGTTCACATGAAAAAATATAAAAACAAACGTTGATAGCGAATGTCATGAAAATACCATTCATTCAGAGGGTTTTTCGGTTATAGGTTACAACCTGTTGATTAAAAGTTATACTCACAGAAATGATCATATGGAAAGCTATGTTGAGTTTTTAAGACTTTTTGTATGACTTTGTGTGGGTTTTTTTCATTAAAAAATATCCATAAGAGGTTAAGAGATTTAAGGAAATTATGAGAATATGGTTATGTGGTTTGCAGTTTTTTGAAATAATTTCTGTCCCTGAAGCATAATACGCAGCTCTAGCTAAAATTTCATATTTAAGTTTCATGGTGGTACATTTTGGAACTGTGTTATTAGGGGACTGATAAATTGCTTGGTGCATTTATTATGAGCTAAATTTTGACAGATTATTGGAGGTCGGTTATAAAAGAGAAAATGGAAAATGGTAGGGGTTAAATATTCTCAGAAAATATATTTTCTAAAGATAAAAATGACATCAAAAAAACATATTTCAGGTCGTATTTTCTAACAACAAAAGTCTCAATGTTTGATTTTTCTCAGGCTACGTTCAATTGAATTAGAGAAAAACTGTATTTTTATTTCTATCTCATACAATAAGTTGTATTTCGTTTGTTTATTTTGTGCCGTGATATTAAAGAGATATTTTTGAAGAAAGCCTTACGGAGTCGAACAGAAGTGAAAACGTATTTGGCGATGCTTGGGAGGAAACATTCCTCTATTTGGAACTTGAGAGATAGTTTCCACAAAATCAGTTGAATTTTCTGCACAACATTCCTTAGCACAGGTTTTAACGGAAGTTTGAAGAAAAAACGTGAGCTTAATTTTAGTTTGATCTTCGTCTAAATTGTCTGAGTAAAACTGAAAATTGAATAGAATAAAAAGATATATTCACCGTCTTTAAATTATGTTGTGTAGCTTTTTTTTCAAATTAGCAACCAGTGAAATTTGTAGAAATGCAGGTAAAGGGTGTTTTTTTACCAGGGAAAGAACTTTAAAATTAAATTAAACAAAGATGATTTTTAAATTGACCTAAAATGTACTTTATTTGAAAGATATATTTATTTCATTATCATTTAAATATTTTTTATTACATACATACAGGTCCGCCAAATAACTGTTTTTTTTTTTAATGCTATAAAAACATAGAGTGTAGCTTCGGCTGTGTGGCACGTAGCGCCACCGTCCTGTTGAAACCAAATGTTGTCAATATCCTCCTCCTCCTTTTGTGAACAAAAATTCGTTCAACATGGCCCGAGAACGATCGCCATTGACTGTAACGGACACTCCTTGCTCATTTTCGAATAAAAATGGCCCAATTATGCCTCTTGACCAAAATCCACACCAAACAGTGACTCGTTTTGAGTGTATCCGCTTTTCAATGCATTTGTGCGGATTTTATGTGACACAAATTCGACAATTCTGCTTGTTCACATACCTGCCAAGATCAAAATGAGCTTCATCTGAAAAGATGATTTTTTTTGGCAAAATTGGCGTTGGTCCCAGCGTTGGTCAAGCGTATACACAACCATATTCATTCAGCGGAAGGATCAAACTAATTATCTGTCATATCAGACATGAGCTAAGTGTTACCATTCACGAAATAAGCTCTAGTTGAAAAAAAAAACGTTAGATTGGGGACCCTATATAAACGCTTGGACGAAGTCTTATCTGGACACCCAATTTCCGAACACTCTTTCCTTCCAAAATTGTTAGCAGCCATATTTTGGCAATTATGTACCGAATGTTGCCCTTCAAGTGATCAATCGTTTCGGGACTATCGGCGTAGACTAGAGAATCACATTTGTTCTCAGAAAACAGTCAGGCAGCGTTCAACGTCAAATCACACGATCTTAGAGACCATTTCACGAGTCCGTAACGTGAAACTAATGATTAAATCACAAACACGCTTCAGCTTAGGCTTCACCTGACGTTTACGAGTTCAGCCATAGGAATTTAATGCCTGCTATCACAATGGAGCTTCGACCTCACGTTTCGTTTGACAATTGTAAGGAAAAGAACGTAATGTAACGTAATGTGACTCCAAACGGAAGCTCTAGTTCCATTATCTGAACATTTTCCTTGTCTGACAGCTTAACAGCTGTAAAAAAAAATGTCAACAAACAAAATATTTGCTCTTTGGAGGGATGAAATAATAGAAATGTCATTCAAAGCAACCTCGACGCAGGCCCACCGTAACGCAGACGAAGCCGAAGCGTCCTTCTGATTCAGACATAAGGGTTTCCTTTACTTAAAATCAATTGTGAAAAAGCTGTGTGTCAACTTGCGCCGCTGTGCACACCAAAATAGTCAGTTTTTTTTTATGTAACGGTGTCTCAACCCTCACTCCAAACATATTGACCTATCTATTCCAGTAAATCAAAAGTGACCGTAAAATATTGCAGATTTTGAAAGCTTTGTTCAGGTGTCAGTCGATTCATGTTGAAATGTCAAAGCAAACTTAAAATAAATCACTTAACAGCTGATAAAATTTGCTCCAGTTGAAAATAGAGTTGCGAACTCAGAGTTATATACCTCTAAAAGAACACCCTTTGCTTTTGTATTTATAAAAATTTGCTGTAATGGCGTATCTTTTCTCAATTTTTGTTGAAAAATATTGGTTCTATTGCATCAAAATTGGTCATTTTCTAAATGTAATAAATAAACATGCACTTTAATTTGGAAGAGATTTGGATCTATGTTGACTTAAAAAACTGGATTTCAAATCGATTTGCAGATAATTGTTGGGTTTTTCAAGATTTTTTTTTTTAAATGTCATCAGCAATGTTTTGTAAAAACGAACATTTTCTATGTCCTCAAGATATCTAAGTCTAAAATAAATTCTTACCAATTTTTATCAGTGTTTTCTTTTTAAATTTTTGTTTATTTAAAAACTGTCAATTCGATTCTTCTAATATAAAATTACTAAATGACAAAAACGTTATTTTGAATGTAACATAATTGTGTTGTTCGTAAAATACTCAATTGAGATTACAGAAACGGTATTTGATTATATTCAATATTTTTATATTTTTTTTAATTTAATTTTTGAACGCACCCCTAATTCCAATTCAAACTAGCATACTGTCAATTTATTAATTAAACTGAACAATTTCATTATGGTAAAATATACGGACGCTTACAATTAAACACGATCGAATTGACTCAAGAATTAAAGCCGATGTAACATATGAAGTTACGTAAATTCTACGATCATGCAAGTTTCCAAGTCCTTATAGGAAAACCCTTTACATATCAGTGACTACTTACAATTTTCGTAAGTCATTAATTTCAAAATTGCTCTACAGCGTTTTTTCGATCTTTTTTCAAATCATAACGAACCATTGATATTTGTATCTTATAATAACTGCTTTTGGAAGTACGTAGAATCTTTGAGATTAATTAATTTTTGGTGGTCAAATGGTGCACTTCTCAAGAAAAAAGTTAAGAGTTACCTAGAAAATCATCTGAAATTCGTTAAAAATAAATGAACTTTATGTTATATAAAACAAATCCTTTGTACTTCAGAGGAAAAAACATATTTTCCAAGATAAATTTTAAATTTCAAAAATCGAGTCCCTAAAGATTTTTCCCTGTCAAAATCTTGTTTTTTAATTCATTCTGAAAGACTTAGGGGATTTTTTTTAATTTTCTAAAAATCGATTCTTCTAAAATTCTTTACCGTTTTTTACACAATTTTCGAAAACAATCTGCTAAAATTATGAACGAAAATACATTACAAAATGACAGTTTAAATTTCATAAAAATTCATCTTTCAGTTTTCTTGTATTTTTATATAAGGGTCTATGAAATAACTCCCACGAAATAAGTCCCTTTTAAAAACGAAATAAGTCCCACCAAAAGTTGCTATTTTGAAAGTGGGAGTTATTTCGTTTTTAAAAGTGGGACTTATTTCGTCAATTGGTGGGACTTATTTCGTTACGCGTTTTTATTTTAAGTGGGACTTATTTCGTTTTGAGTGGGAATAAATTCGTTTTGTAAAGTGGGAGTTATTTCATACCCCTAAATTTATATTTTGGTGGGATTTATTTCGTTTTAAGTGGGACTTATTTCATTTTCATAATTTTGCATTTTAAGTGAATGCTTAATAATTTTTGCCGTTATTTGTTGTTCTTCACGTTGTTTCTCATTGAATTTCATAATGTTCTTTTTGTTGCTTTTTAAAAAAAATGTATTGTATTGTAGAATATGCTTTCGAAAAGTTCCGTTATTTCTTGCTCTTTACGAAGTGAATGGTATTGTTTCAAATTTGTTGTTAAGTGTGCTAGTTTACAAGACCTTATCATTATATTGATTAGTTAAGTTTGTGAATTTCAATAGTGAACATGAGTGTGACATACGAAATAATTGCAGGGAAGAGGAATAACAGCAAGCTTCTTTATACTTTTTTTGAGAAACAATTACATATATATAGGGTGTGTAAAGTCGCCAGGCAGGCACCTATATCAACAACTTCTTTCAATAAAAGCACCTGTGGGTGGCCCGCTCCGCGGGTTCTCAGGATTTTAACTCCCTTTTTCGGGGTCACACCCGCTCACGCAACTCCGTTGCTCCGCTTAGGGTATGTAAAGTCGCCAGGCAGGCGCCAATATCAACAGCTTTTTTGAATAAAAGGCCATTATGGCTAAATTTCTCATTTTTTTCTTATGCAAAAAGTTATATATTGGACATTTCGTAAAAGGGACAACTATAATTTTTTGTCCTTATCTCTCATGGCTCTCCTTTTTTTGTTATTAATTACTTTATACTTACTATAATAAAAAAACTTTAAAGAAATGTGTACAAATAGGTACCGAACTTAACTACTATAAAAACAATATTTAAAAAAATTGTTGACGTAATTACGTATGTACATAAGTGTTTTATTATATTTTTAGTAGGAAATTGGAATTCGTGTTCCATGTTTTCTAATATCACCATTACAAAATACAACTAATCCCAATGCCACGTTAAAACTACAATACCGTCTACCATGCACTGGATCTTCAAGCCATTTATAAAGGTCGATAATTTTAATCTGATGGTCCTTCCGAAACGGTTTCCATCTTAATATTAAGAACAATTGATCTGTACTTAATCCATTTACGAAACGATGTTGTTACTAGTGGGACTTACTTCGTTTATGAAAGTGGGACTTAATTCATTTAAGAAATATATTATTCAAGGGGGAGTTATTTCATTTTGAGTGGGAGTTACTTCATTTCAAGTAAATTTTTAAATCATTTCATTTTGGTGGGACTTATTTCGTTTTCAAAAGTGGGACTTATTTCGTGGGAATTATTTCATTTTTTTAAGCAATTTTTGGTGGGACTTATTTCGTTTTTAAAAGTGGGACTTATTTCGTGGGAGTTATTTCATAGACCCTTATATAAAACACAATTTTTTTAAATGCTCTTCATAAAACAAAATTCCAGTAATGAAATATAATAAAATAAAAGAATAAGTACGTGTTTCGTTATATATTTTTTTTTCATATACGAGTTACTAGTTTTCAAAAACGTCTTTATAAGTTTTGAGTTTATGCTTAAATTGTACCGAAAAAGTCAGTACGAGTTTTGATCGAAAACATTTACCCAGAAGTAAACACGTTCTCTTAGAATTGATTCAACTATTACTGACTGTGTTTATCATTTTATGGTACCTGGAAACGTTTATAGACCTCGAAAATCTCAAAATATTAAAAAAAAACTGATGATTTTTACTGTCACGATTCGTCAATATTTTTTCTGAAGAAGAATTGCTCTTTTTTTTTGAAAATATGTATTTTAGGATCAATCTTGGAAACCAATTCATGCTAGGTAATATTTTAATTTTAAACAATGATCTTTGATGCTGAATTATTTGGGTTATAAATCCAACAGAATTTGTATTAGATACCATTTTTTTGTAATACTTTCGAGAGTGAATTCAGTTCATAAACATCATACATTTTTATATGGATACGACTTTTTGTAGTTTTTTTTTAAATTTGGCTTCAGGACATCTTGTACACCAAATTACGAAACATAGAGTGCATACAAAATTCCTCAAGTTAATATTATAAAATTCATTAAAGCCAAAAACTTCATTTTCTTCACTTACTGTTTTAAAACTCTTCATAAGGTAACAGTTAACATCAACTTGGTCAAAGACATGTTTAACTTATAAAAAGTTATAAAATATTTTAATAGCTTTAAAAAATCATTTTAGAAGAAAAATATATAAATTTTACATACTTTTAACTTCTATTTCATGTTTTCATTTTTATGGCACTAAAATATCAACCATCATAATTTTTCCACAGTTGTTTTGAAAGACAAGACAGTGATAAAATAAAAATAAATGAAAGACTGTTGCTTCAGATAATCTTAAAGCAATAAAAAAGTTGAATTATGTTTTTTTTTTGTTTCGTCTACATTGAGTATAATATAATTTATATTTTCCATAAAACAAAATTTTCAAAAAACGATTATTTACATAAAATTATAAAATTAGCTTCATACCAACCATCACAAAAAGGTATATAAAAGACTCTTTTCTTTTTGTTGGTACTTAGATAAGAAAGTTTTTTTTTTAAATCATAATGACCACAATATTTCTTGCCATCAGTTAATTTTTTAAGTATTATGGGTGGGCTGTTGATAAGACTTCAATGTTTTTGCTTGCAAAATGATGTTTTCATTAAAATATCATAATAAAATCCATAATAATTGTATACTATACGTCACACGATGACAGACGGCCTCTAAAACTTTTGTTGTTTAGTGTACTTTTGAAGATTGAAGGTACACATACCAAGAACCACCCTTAAGCAACAAGTCATTAAATATGTATGTATGTATATGTACGAGTATGTAGGTTAGGTACATATTTTATGCGAAGATGTTTTATTTATTTCATCAAGAAATTAAGTTACAGTAGAATGATAATAATAATTATTCAACTCACATCCTGTTTTCGTAATTAGTAGTGGGTTATTTTGTATCCTTACAAAATAGACCCTAAAAGTCCTTGTCAATCCGACTTTAGTTGATAAAAATATTTAAAAAAAACAAAAAATACAGTAAAATCTCGAAAAGATGAACAAATATGAAACAGACTCCGTTCGTATTTCAAAATATCTCACATTTAAAAAAAAAAAAAATATTGAAGACAAAATTGCCTTATTTAAACATTTTAATAAATAAAAATTGACCTCGTTACAGCTTTTTGTCGGAATTCTTTTAAGATTAAGAAGTAGTGTTCCGTAAATTTAAAGCATGATCGATACTTAAAATGACTTCTTTTGGTTTCTTGATTTTTCAATCCAGAAATCAACGTTTTGAGTACTCGAATTTCCAATGGTTGCATTTACAGAAATTCCAAATTTGTTTTATGTTTTTTAACTTTCAAATACTCCAATTTACTTTCTTAGCGTCAGCTTTTGTATTCAAAAACTCACATTATACTGAAGAATTTAGAGGAGACCCCAAAGTTTGTTTAGACAAATTTTTTAAAAGAAACAAACGTCTTTCGTAGAAAAAAAACGAAAAATTCAATAGAAACTAAACTCTTAACATTTTGTAGTAAATAAGTTTGATAGCTTTTATTTTTAGTAACAATACTTCATGAACATTATGATTAAGAAATAGCCTACAAAATTCGGTCAAAGTCTAACTTTAGTCGAGAGCTTCATTTATGCGTATTCAACACTTCCTAAAAAATCTTCTTAATTTGTAGTGGAGCCAAATATTTGTTGTAAGAGGGAGGGAGGGGGTGAAAGGGATTGGAGTGCAGCTCGACAACTATAGTTTTATTTTTTTTTCGAAAAAAGTGATGGGAGTACCTCATTTAATTTTACACCAACAAGATTATTAATTTTTACTTTCGTACAGTTAAAAGATTTAAAGGAAAACATTAAGATAGTCAGACATTATTTATTTGATTATAAAAGCTTGATTCAGTGGTTATGGTTGGAAAAACATTTTCTTTAAAAACAATTTTTAAAGTGGTGCCAAGTTTTTTTAAACATTTTTTTTAATAACTCCTAAAAAATTAATCCTTATTAGAATGTAAAAGTCCAAAATCAATTTTTCGTCGAAATATTCTTTTCCTATGGCATTTCAAATACTTTAGCTTTTTTTCAAACAATATTCAGAATTTTGTTTTTTTCAGTATTGACAATTTGTATTAGTAATTTGTAAGAAATAAATCCACGAACTTTGTTGGAATTTTTTCGAAATGAGTGTCAAATTTTTCGAAAAGAAAAAGGCGTTTATCACGTTTCAGCATTTAATCTTTCCTTCAAGTCAAAGAACCGTTCGCCCTTTTGATACATTAAAGTTATATGCGTCAAAATTTTTGGTGAAAAACATTAACTCATTGATAAAATTGGTTGGCAATGTTTTTTTTTCTCCTGGCAATCAAATCAAATCAGACTCCAAAATCACTGTGCCAGTTTTTTGAGATATAACTTTTTAAAACACATATTTGAGGCTTTTTGGGGCTATCTAAATTCAAGAAGTAGTTTTTCCTCACCTACGTTCGTGATGGTTTTCCAAATCTTTGAGCCCTATTTTCAATATTCAGTATTCACATAATTTCATTAAATTTTCAAAAAAATCCTCATGCTAAAATGGTTATTAACAGAAAAAGGTAAAACAGTGAAAATAATGTTGGTTATTTTAATGAACCCGTCGCCTTAACAACGCTATTATATTAGATTCTTGAAATATATAGAAAAAATTAAGAAATAATGTTCGAAAACGGGTGTTTTTAAAATTTGAGGAGATAGTTAGAATCGAAGATTGAATTAGCTCCAAAAACATGTTTTCGAAATCCATGGAAGTATTGAATTCAAAGTTTCTCAAAACTTCATTAAAAGTCAAATGAAAACAATGAAAATTTCCAGAAAATAAGTAAGATTCCTAAATGGTATCTTTTCGAAGACACAATTCAAAATCACCATCAAGTGTCAAGAAATTGTGTGTTTTACGTTGAGCTTAAAAACACAGTTTTCGGTTGTCTTTAACATTTTCAAAGAGGCATATTTAACGAAGCTTATTTGATAAAAAAAATCGTAAGGCTAAATTCAAATTCAGGACAACTTAATCCTTAAAAATTATATCAGAAAATAGTTTAATTTTGCTGACCAGTGTTGTAAAAGCTTTCAATTCTTTCAAATTCTAATGTATTTTAAAAATTTAAAAATAGCCAAAAACGTTTTGTTTTGATTAAATACTTTTTTATTGAACACATCACGTTATTTTTTTTATTTTATTTAGAAACAAAATTCTTTTATGTTTTACCAAAATTCTAAAAAATCATGATTGAGCATTTTTCAGGTCTAAGACGCAAATTCCTTCAAAATTTTCATTTTTATATATCCTAATTAATGTCTTCTTGGTTTAAAAGAGTAAACACAATTCCAAAGAAATCTTTTTCAACTTATCCTCTTCTATAAGTTGGTTGAACTGCACCTACTTAAAGGTGAAACGAACAATTGACAGTTCACCTGGACTCAAAAGTCCCTTTTAAAAAAACGATTTTTGTTCGTAGGTAAGTTTGGTGAGGTAAGCAATTTTCCCATCCTGCATTTAGCCTTCGGATAGGCGAAATCTACGACCCTTCTTATTTTAAACTTGGGTATTTGTACTGTAAGTCTTTGTTCAAGAAGGGGGGACAATCCAAAAGAGACGTCAATGACTTCACGAATTTTGGAAGCAGACAAATTTATTGTACATGTTCCACAGTTTATTGACATCAATTACTTAAAAAAAGATAAAGTTTGAAATATGCTGAAATATTCAGCTCAACTGAATTTAAAATATTTATAAACTTACTTTTTTCATAGAAAAAAACCTATTATTGGATTTTATTTCCTCCTCTTCCTTGAATTTTAAGCCAGAAATAATTCCATTTATTTGACTTTAAAAAAAGAATTGACATATTTTCCCACTCGAATTTTTCTATCTCCACCTGACAAAAACTATATAATCCCTGACCTTTGACATAGAGTCATAGTGGAAAAATTAATTTGCAATTTTTCTCGACCATATCGCCACCGTCATCGTTGTCGTCTTCGTCCTTGTCGTGGGCTGTGCGTCGTCATTCTTCATCCTCCAAAAACCTGTCAAGCAATTTATTTCACATTCCTTTCATTCCTTCTTCGTTTCTATCTTCCTATTCTAAAAAATTAAAGCATGATTTCGATTTATTTTTACCGCATTTTTAAGAATTTTAGTTTTAAGCGGTTGAAAATTCTTTGAATATTTAAAAAAAGAAAATTCAAGTAAAAATGAAAGAAAGACAAAAAATAGTTCCCACTTCAAATGAAATAACTTGGATACTTTGGCTCTTCTAAAGTGGTCTAAAAATATTAAAATAGAAAAAGAAGAAGAAAAACAAAAACAAAAAAGTTTAAGAAGAAGAAATTATAAGCCCTTCTTTATTTCTCGTCCATCTTTCTGTGACCGCACCAACTAAGAGTACGAGTACGGGGGTACACACATTCCCCAACACCTTCCTTCTTATACCTATCTTATAACTATATATTAAGGTACATCTATTTAACCCCTATACCACATCCTCATCCTCCAAAAAAATATCCTTCAAGCAAAAGAAGCGAGAGCGTTCTTGAAGATAAGTTTTATTTTTATAAGCATTTTCTGTAAAAGTGGCTGTTTCTTCGTTTGGTTCCTCTCACTTCCGCTTTATGGTGCCGGAGCCGGATATTCCCATTTTTTTCTATATATCTTCTCGCCAAAAGAAATACAATAATTTTATATACATATATATATGCATATGTATATTTATAAAAAGAAGCACGACATAACGAAGAACAAGAAGAAGAAGATGAAGACCAAGACTATTCGACTAAGAAGAAGCATCACAAAAAAATTGTCTTCTTTTTCTACTTTTCTGAGAGGAAACCCTCATAAACTTTCAAGAGACACACGCAGAATAAGAGACAGAAGAAGAAAAAAAAAGAAGAAGAAGAATTCTCTGCTTCTCAACCATAAGCACTTAGAAAAAAAATGAAGAAGCAAAAAGAAAGGACCAAAAAATAAAAAACAAAAATACAAGACACAAGTAAGAAGAATATGAATTTGTTTTCAAGGGGTTTTAGAATATATGGAAGAAGGGGTAGTTTTTGAATTGTTTTATAAAAGGGTGTTTTTTATCTAGGGGTATAGTACTTTAAGTTGGCAACACTATTTTAAATTGCCGCCATTTTTAATCAGCTGTTAAGTGACATTTCAACGTCAATAGACTGACGTTTGAGCAACGCTTCAAAATTTTGCAAAATTTATTTTGAAATTCATGGTTCTTTTCAAAATACGTATCGCACACTACGTACATTTTACGGTCAACGTAATACTGTCAAAGTTTTACTGTCAATAAACAAAACTGCCGAATTTGAAATGATAATAATCCTCAAGTGTTGAGGGACCGTTTGATCCACAAAAACGGACTGTTTGTTGGAATAATTGGTTCGTACTTCTCTAAAAAACGAAGCTAGCCAGAACTTTACAATCAATGAAGACCATTATAGAGCCTAGATTACTAACTTTTTCGTTTATCAGTTGAAAAACTTTGAGCTGTTTTTTCAACAAGTCAAACTCGTTCCTCAATTGATTTGGTAACCACATAGTTTTACGTTAGGAACTCGGACCCGTGAATTGTCCTCCAAGATAGTTCGATTTAAAGCTCGATTATTTTCTGTGAAGATATAAGAGGTCGTCGCTAGTCTTCGCCGATAAGCCCGAAACGATTGAGCTCTTGGAAGACGAAAATTCTCCGTGTTTTTGCCGATATACGGCCATAAATGTTGGAAAAAGTGGTCAAAAACTGGATCACCCGATTGGACTACGACCGAGACATCTGTGACACTCATATCCTTGAAATCACATTTGAATTATAATTCCAGAAAATTGTCTTTCGAATTGTTTCGAATATTTTATTTTAAAGTTCTATACCTCTTAAAAAAAACACCCTTTAGTATTGCATCCCTAACACACCATCCGAATATCAACCCCCTACCCATTTCACTATCATTTAATAAAAATCGTTTTGCACGTATCTACGAAAAGTGGACCTAGAGGGCAACACACATGTTTCATGTGTAAATTTACTCATCGTCTATCCCAAAGGCCAAATGGGGATGTTGTTGATGAGAGGGTTGGGGGTGAATGAACAATTTAATTTTTTTTTTTTTTTTTTTTTTTGTTAGATTTTGGAGTAACTCAGGTCGAGCAAGTTGTGTAAGGGTGAAGAAAGGGGTGCGGGGGTGAGAGGGTGGACGAAGCTAAGGGTAGTAAAGATATGAAGAGTTTTAATGATTCGCCCCAAGCCCTCTATGTTTTTCACAAAACACATTTGAAATTCAAACTACGTAACGGACACATACAAATATTCTGCTTCATATGTTTGGGCTGATGGTTGGTTGGATGGTTGGTTGAATTGAGTTGAGTTGAGTTGAGTTGAGTTAAGTTGGTTCGTTGCAAACATGTTCAGTTCATGTGCCGGAAAAGTTTTTCCTTTCTCTAACCCTAGACATCAACCCTTGTGTAGTGTGTTGTAGATACTGTAACTATAGCATGCGGCAATTTCCTCTCTATTTGTACCTCCATTTTCACAATATTTAGTCGAAGGCGATGGTAGAGGAACGGTGGAGCGGGGCAGCAAGTACAAGTGCGAGGATTTTGTGCATAGTACTTTGGTCTCGGTGTGATACACACAACACACTCTATCCTCTATCGATCCAATTTGGGTAGAAGAACGGTCTTCGTCGTCAGTCTATACGATTCAACCCCTTCTCGTTCTTCTGCCATCTCAAACCCTTTCCTCCCAAAAATAGTTTTAACCAGAAAATTATTCAGCAAAACTTCAAGTTTTGCAATGTTTTTCTTTTTTTGTTTTTTGTCGACGCAAAACTTAGTTCGAAGAATCATTCTTATTATTCACTCTTTTCCAAAACTCCTGAAGAACTCGAACTCCCCCTCACGTCCCATGTCCCATTGCTTAGTTGAAAAATTCCTTCCTTCAACCCTGTTTAAACCTTTACTTTCTCTCTCTCTCTGTCTGTCTTCTCAAGGTGCTGGCTGTGTTTTAGGTATGATGATGCTCTGAGTAGAGGGGTGGTGGATGGATGGAGGTTAAAAGTTGGAAAGGTGTTTTTCAGGCAAACGTCATTTTGAGTGTTAAGTGGAATTTCATTAGGTGACGCGGTCGCACTCAGAATGGATTAAAACGCAGAGGGTTTTAAAAGGTGTTGGAGGTTTTTCTATTGAATTAACCTGGCACTAACGCGGGGGCTGTGTGAGGGATGGGTTGGGTATATAAGTACTATAAGGTTAAATGAGATAGAGATGAAGTGGTGGGGGTAGGTATGTATGTATATACATAGTGTGTGTTTTAACATTCATTTAAATTAAAGTTTCCTCATTTTTATTTTATTCTGCAAGTCTAAGTTATTCATTATTGTTTAAGTCGTGCGATGGAGATTAGAAGGAATATAGTTATTTCTTGTTTTTCTTTTTTTTTTTTAATTCTTCTTTTTGTGAAATAATTATGGAAGAAGGTTTCACTAAAGAGATGAAAGAGAGAATAGAATGAAATATATGGATGAGTATCTATTTTGGGGATGATACGATTTTTGTAAAACTTTGAAACTTTGAAGATAAATTTAAATTTTATTCTTTTACAAAGAAGACATTCCAGGTGTTGGTGGCAATGGTGCAACTTTTAAAAAGAAATATTTTCGGAAGATTTTATTCACTAAGAGTTTGATAGTTTCTTTAAATACATTTAATTTTAATTTTGATATTATTTTTCTAGTGGTTTCTTTGTTTTTCATATTTGCCTCCATAAAAGGAATTTGGATACCCTTTAAATGTTTGAAGTTTAAATTACTAGAGTTAGGAAAATAGTGAAGAATTGGAGTCTAAATACAAATGCAAATTGATTTTTAAGTTTTGAATATCAAAACAGGCTGTGCAAATAATTACACATTCGTGATGTGGGGCTTAAAAAGGAGTCTCTCTACTACTATAAGATTCTCCGAAATTTAATCCATAGGCTCTTCCTGGAAAAACTAGTATTACATCTCAATTTTTTAGCGAAAAGGGGGGGGGGGGAGTTTGGGGTTTGTGTTGGTAAGAAACTTATTGATGACTGTGTTTTTTTTTTAAATGAGTTAAAAGATCCAAGTGAATTATAGAAGAACAGACTAACTTCGAGATTGGGTGAATTTTAAATATCTTTTTTTTTAACTTGTATAGACTTCTGCTGATTTTAAAACTTTTAAACTGATATAAGCAAAAATTTCAGGTTGTTTCCGGAGTCTTACTTAGAAATGCTTATTAACTCATCTCACAAAAATTCCCCAAGAGTTGAATTGTGAAGAAAAGCCTAATTCACACCACTTTTTCTTTGAAGCAAAATAAGGATATTGGGCGCTACTTATTATTTTTCAAAATTTCGTATATTAGTAAAACTTCGGAACAAGCAAAAAAATTTAATTTGTCAATGCAAACATGAAATGAGCTCCCTGTGGCGTATACGTTTTTTTTTTTTATTTTATGATAGTCATACAAATAGTGCAGTAAAATAAGATATTACGCCAAAAACTCGTTTAAACATTCGTTCTGACGTTCTAAACATTTATATAGCAAGTCTCAAAAATCTCATAAAGTAAGTCTTAAAGGGTGTTTTTTTAGTTGGATCAGAAGTTACAATGGATGTTTTTTATGGTTTGACAGTTGAGAATGTCGAACTCTTTTCACATTTTACGGTTTTTAGTGATGAAGTTAATTTCTTCTCAAATGGTTTCGTCAATAAGTTGAATTTCCATATATGGAGCGAAGGCATTCCTAAAGCCATTCACAATCTAAATGATATCCATTAAAATTGATTGATTGGTTTGGTCTACTATCTTGCGGTCTTTTCGGTCCTTATTTATTTCGGAAAGATTAAGAAGCTACCGGTTGGGTTACACGTAGCCGTGACGGACATATGCCAAAAATCGTATTTATATATTTTAAATACATTTTAACTGAATCCCTTCTTCATTGGATTAGTAACTACCTTTCGAATCGTTCAATACAAGTTGTATTGGATGGATTCAAGTCTGAAAACCACAAAATAAATGCTGGTGTGCCCCAGGGCTCTGTTCTATCTCCAACACTCTTTCTCTTTTTTATTAATGATCTCCTGTCGACAAACTTCTAATAAAATACATTGTTTCGCTGACAATAGTACTCATAGCTTTTCATATTCGTTTTCAGATTCACATCCCTCTTCTTCGGATGTGGAACTGCAACGACAAAATATGATAAGCTTATTAAATTCCGACCTAAACAGCATTGTAAAATGGGGAATAAAAAACCGCGTGGAATTAATTAAATGCTTCGAAAATCCAATGCTGTCTTGCATCGTTAAAGCGAGATATACCCCCATTGCCATTATCCATAGATGGCACTTGCATCGAGGAGACTGAACATCTCGATATTCTCGGTATGTGTATCACCAAACACCTTTTGTGGAACGATCACATACGCGATGTCGCCAAAAATGACGCAAGATGTTTTTGTTATCTAAGGCGATGTAAGAAGTTTTCTCCCCCTCTGATCTAACTTTTATCTACAAGACTTATATACGTCCAAAGCCTGAGTATAACTCCCATATTTGGACTGGTGCTCCTTCAACTTACTTAAGCCTCTTGGACAGTATTGAACGTAGAGCATTTAGATTGATTGGTGATAAAAACATCAAAGAATCATTTACGTCGCTTGAACATCGTGGAAATGTTTCTTGTCTCACCCTCTTTTACCGTTATTTTAACTGTTTATGCTATAGAAAAATAGCCAGCTGCATTCCTCCCCTTAAACAGTTCAACCGTAATACTCGCTCTTCTAGGAATTCTCATCAATATACCCCCGAGCCCAAGTTCGGTCGTAATATCAAGTACAGAGATTCGTTCTTTAGCCGTACTATGCGAATGTGGAATGCCTTGCCACACTATGTCTTTCCCAGCCATTCCAATATTCAGGAATTCAAATCCAATGTGCACCGACATTTCCTTTCAACCCCTCTCTCCCTTTCCTAGTGCTCACACTGTGTCTACATAATAAGGATAGTATTATCCCTTTGAGTGTGTGCTTATTATAAAAAAAAATGAAATTATCTTCCAGATTATAATAATACAAAATTAATTCCAACAATATTCAAGTCTATTATTATTATTTTCAAAGACTAAGAAAAAAACCTTAAACAAACTAACATCGAAAAATGTAATCCTCCACAAAAGGTTCCATAACATTTTTAAACAAAAATTTTTAGTCCTTCAAAACTCTCCACAATTTATTTATAATATTTCGCGCACACTTATGAGTTGTCCCTAAAATGTTTATAGTTTAAACACAATGCAAATGTTAGCAAAATAAAAAAAACGATTTAAGACGAAATACTGTTTGCTCATTACTGTTTTGAATATTCGCATTCGAAACATTCTTGATGTGCTGCTGAAAAAAGTTAAAATATATTTTTGAACCAATTTTTCCTACTCGATGAATAAATCGGCATTAAGCTTTATTTTTTGAATTCTTTCTGGTGTTTTGAATCCTTTCTAATCTTTTTTTCAAATTTTTAAGTCAAAATGAAATTTAAATAGAAATATCCATTTAGGGTATGATAAGTTCATTCAACATCGAGTTCCAAAGAAATGCAAATTACAACACTCATAACACAGTCAATAAGACAAAGATTTTCCACTGCATATTTTTCATAATTTTCCCCATAAAATCTTCATCTTAAGATCTTAAGCATGGACAAGCCGTCAAACACAAATAAACGGATGAGGATATCCTTTTGAAAAAGAAAACAAAAACAAAAAACGCATTCAAATGCATTAACACTTCATATGGGTTTTTCCTTTGTCCATGGATTTTCTTTATGAATTAATTATTGACATTATTCTTTCATCCACAATATTCATTCGAATGGGCATACATCCAAATATACAGATACATCCATTTCCGAACTAATAACTGAAAGATACTGAGAAATAAAATAATGCACACAAAAAAAGATACATTTATTGTCCTTTGTGCGGCTCCATAACAAATTCATATTCAAAAGTTTAACTCAATTATTATTTTCTGTCCACTATATAAATTTTAGGACGTGAAGATGCGGTTGAGGAAAGAATAATCCATCCCATTTAATATATATGAACAACATATATGTATGTGGAGCCAACCTATAGACAGTAGAAGATACTCATGCTCAGCTCAGCTCAGATATGGATTCTAGGTAGGTAGATACATACATATATCAGAGCATCAGAGAGTATATCTAGGCTTTGAATCCGAATCCGAATCCAGCTTCAGCAATAGTGTCGGACGTGACCAACATTTTGAACAGAAGGCGCTGAAACTATAAAAGTACTCATATACATACATGATAAAGTACTACAATGTATTTATATACAAAAGTATATAATATTCATTTGAGATGAGATTTATTAATGCTAAAGAGAAGAGGAGTCTAGAATATGGCATTATGCATTGTACCAAGCGAGTATTTAAGATATACAAGGGACATGGGCATGGGCATGGGCCGATGGGCCGATGGGCCGATGGGGAGTGGAGCATTATTGTGCTTTATGGATGAACATATAACGTTAACGTTAGTATATATGAACAATAGCTAATTGGGGGGGGATAGGAGTCAATAATTGACATATTGCGGATATCATTTTCTGTGCATCATCGACAAGACAAGAAAGGGGGAGCGAAAATATCCATATACACCCCATATCAGCACCCCAATGGAGGTATAACCTATCGAAGAGACCAACTTGAAAGCCTTTTGAGGCTGACCCAAAAGACGACATGGAAAGAAGACTACAAGCAGCAGTAGCAGCAGCAGCAAGCTGCCATATAGCCTAAGTTCTATCAGTTCTATCTAGAGTATAGTCTTTAGAGCCTCACATCACCATCAGCCATTGCAAGGATGCTGCTGTTATGGTGGTGGCGATGGATGACGACGACGGACGATGACGGCGCTACGCGACGGTAGAATGAGAGATATCTATTTTTAAAATTTTATAATGCAGGATGTGGAGAGATAATGGAAAAATTACGGAGACAATTTTTCAAAGAGAAACACAATTTGAAGAGTAATGATTTTCTCATTTATCTTGATGGGTGTCAGATCGATAAGTTCATGAGAAATATACGTACATACAAATATTCAAAGAGGCATCGTGGAAAGAAGTCGGGAGGGAGTTGGGGGCAGGCATATAAAGGATGTACATGCAAATTGGTAGAAAAAAGCAAAGACGAAAAAAAATAGAACTTAACTACATTGAGTTGTTGGAGATTAGGGAAGACTTGACTTGGATAGTAATTTCCTGTATAGAAGTTAATTTTCCCCCTTCTACTTCTTATTTTTTCCTCTTAGAAAAGAAAAAAAGATCCCTTAAATTAAGGACGAACAAGTTGTTGTATTCTGTATGTTGTATACAATTCATCTTAATTTATATAATCTTTTCACACTACTTGTTGAATTTTTTGCCAAAATCTTTGTGTTACCAAATTATTTCCGTAGAATGTAGATGGCGAATAAATTAATATGAATTCACAGAATAACAATATATTTGTTTGAAATAATTAGTAATGCATAAAGCAACTGTCCAAATGAAGATACTTTTACATAGAAAAGAGTTGCCATCTACGAATTTGTACGTCAGATTTATGACAGCTAAACTTAAATCAAATTCAAGGTTTCTTACTAATAATATGTTATATTTTTAGAATTCTTAAGACTTTTAGGAAAACAAAAAGGCACAAGTTTACCAGTCAAATTTTGGAACACTTAGGGTTAAGTTACCAAGATTATAAATCATATTAAAACCATTTTTGAATTGAATGATAGAAACGAACTTGTTTTTGGAGGATTAGATATTAAGTAATAAGTTTACAGATTTAAAAAAAAGAATACTTTGTCGCAAACGATTTATTCTCAAAAAATTTTGAGCACTGTCCACTTTTTGGCCTCCAACTGTGAAACGGTTGAAGAAAATGTTTAAGACAAAAATTGTTGCAAATTGTATGCTTGACAACTTTGATCTTAGGTGTTAACATGGTTGGAGTTATAGAAAAGGAAATAATGGTGAAAAACTGATTCGCATAACCTTTGACCTTCTATCGATTGTCTTTTTTTTTAAAGCTTGTGAACTTTGAGTAATAATACAAAACCGAAATATTGTTACAATGAATTTGAATTGTTATATGTTAGTAGTTAATAACATGACATTTATATTTTTAATTATGATTTCCGCAACAACTACAAGTTACCTAGTCCATTCGATAAGTCCAATTTTTGACTAGTTTTTCCAGTAAATGTAGTGTAACGTCAATGCTGGCTTGTAGGGCATGTATAGCGTTGAAACAAGTTGAAACCGAATGTTGTCGATGTTTAGATGATTCATTTCTGAAAACAAATATCAGTTAGCATGGCTTGACATTTTTCTGAATATTCGCTATAATGGTAGTTCCTTTTTCAACTAAAAAGAAACAAGGACCAATGACGCAGCCAGATGGTAAACCACACCAAACAGTCAATTTTAACGAATGTAATGATGATTCTTTAATGGCTTGATGATTTCCCTTGCTGCATTTTTAGGATTTTTTGTATTGACGAAACCATTTAACTAGAAATGAGCTTCATTATACTAAACACTTTAAAATGGACAAAGTACAGGGTTATCCATTTTGCGGTTTCAAAAGTAAACGTAAAAAAAAAACATTAAATATTTTTTTTCATGATATTTCTTTTTTATTATAAAGTTTAAAAAATTCCACTAGGTATGTGTGAAACACTACATCATTTAAATGACCACCACTTTTGAGTAAATTTTCGACCACTTTTTGATACATATTGGGTGGTATCTCAGCCATATCTTGACGAATGTTGGTTTTTAAGTGCTAAAGAGTTAAAGGTTTATCTGCTTAAGCACGTTCTTTCGCGTAGCCCCACAAAAAACAGTCCAGCGGTGTCAAATGGCATGATACTGGTGGTCTGTTGATATCGCCACGATGAGAAATTACGCGGACAGGAAATGTCTCTTGCAATAAAGCCATATTCGCCCGAGTTGGGTAGCATGTGGCACCGTCTTGTTGAAACCATTTATTCTCCAAGTCGTATTCTTCAATAACAGGCAAAAAAAAAGTAGGTTATCATATGACCATAACACTGACGAATTGACGGTAACAGTCGTTCCATCGTCGTCCAATCACACCTCCAGACCAAAGAGCGCACCAAATATTGGCTTTTTGTGGGTGTAATGGCCTCTCTTCAATTACTTGAGGATTCTCAAATACGACAATTTTATTTATTAACATACCCACAGAGTGAGAAATGTGCTTCGTCGCTCAAGAAAATGTTGTTCGAAAAATCGCCGTTCACCGCAATGCAGAGACATAGGGCCCAGGGACATAACGCCCAACTTTTTTTTTGGGGCTTATGTCTCACTTCGGTGGGAAATAAAACCGAAATTGAATTTAGGCCTTAAGTCCTACTCAAATATGACCTAAGTCCCAAATTTGTTTGTTAAAAATGGGACATTATCCCCAAATTTTTGTAGAGCCAAAAAAGAATAAAAAGTTTTTGTATTTCAATACAATGAACAATAATTGTTTGATACGGTGATAATACAAAAATATCAACAACTTCTTTCAATAAAAGCACCTGTGGGTGGCCCGCTTCGCGGGATCTCAGGATTTAAACTCCACAAAACAAAGTCTTGTGGTATTGAAGTGCTCCAAGTTTTGTCATTTGGTGATTCTTATTAAGTGGGACATTAGCCCCAACATTTTTATTTGGGGCTTCGGTCTTACTTGGGTGGGACTTAGGGCCCAAATTCAATTTGGGTTTTATGTCCCACCGAAGTGAGACATAAGCCCCAAAAAAAAAAGTTGGGCGTTATGTCCCTATGTCTCTGCGCCGTTCACCGCCTGTTGTTCGAGCACCCATTTGACGTTTCTACAAGGTTTTGAATGGTCAACTTTCTTCGGTTATTTTGTGAGTGGGATTTTATATAGATGTAGGTAGATGTGTAGATCCAAATGCAAAATACGCCATAATATGCCGTAAGACAGTCCTAATTCCTGAGAACGAAGAGGAATCAACACATTCGGGTCTTCGCCAACACTTTTACTTACAGCAGCGATATTTTCAGTGGTACGAGCGAAACGATGATCCACAGGCCTTACAATATCTGTAACCAATCCAGTCTCTTCAAATTTCTTCACAATTTTTCCAATAGCTTGCGTAGTTGGACAATTATGTAAACCGCAATCTCCTCTTAAAGCACGATATGTGGATATGGCAGAATCCCCATTTTTAGTAGGTTTTTAATAATTTGTATGCGTTGTGCTATAGTTAAGCGATCCATTTTCATAAATGTCCGACTTTCAACTGAAAAAAAAAATTGGTTTAATACCTAACTTAGTTCGACAGATGTCGAATTCCAGCCCTATACTTTTGAAACCCCAAAATGGATAACCCGTTATCTTATAAACTTTACGACCAGATTTTTTTTTCAAAGAAAATATCCACAATTTGGAAGCGTTGTTGTACGATTCAAGATAAATTGAACAGCATTACTTCACAGAAACGTTAACAGCGTTTTCAAAACCATAACATTTTAAACTGTCAAACCAAAGACAATCACCATCAAAAACTTATCATGCAGCTAAAAAAACACCCTATATTATATTATTATTAATTTTGTCTTACGAGTCTTTTTTCTTGTCAAAAGTCGATATTAATACAAGTGACTTACTTATAAGCATAATTTGTGGCAAGTTGCAAAATGGCTTATTTACTCCCAAAAATTTGTTTCAAAGTCAAGGTCTAAATAAAAGCAGCATAAAAACTCTTAGAAACTTAGAGTTTAACCAGTTTCAAGACGCAGACATTCCCTCATTAAAAATTAAGCTTTTTAAAGTCAATCATGTACTTCATGCACTCGTATAATGTCTCCTCATAATGAATTGAATATTCCTGAAATCACTCTCCGAAAATATTAATAATATTTTATTTTTATTTGTATATGTTTTCAATTCTTCCGCATAAATTTCGTACATTTGCGGAATCAGTTGTGTTTCAAGATTTTTAACTTTTATATACTATAGAGGTTTTCCATCTCCATTGGGGTATATCATTAACAACTTAGTCACGTATAAAAAACGTGTGATACTTGTCAACTTGCTATTCAAGATGACATACTAAAAAAAAAATACTAGAAGCAGATGAAGATGAAGATGAAGAAAAATATGAGTAAGAAAGACATCTAGGCCAGCAGAAATTATTATTTATCCGCCTAGGAATGAAATCACCATTATTTATGAAAAGAAGCATCAGAAGAAGATTGGAATGACATGGACCACCCTTTTATATATGGTACCATATTCATTGTTAAGATAAAAAGCTGATCAGCGAACATTATCCAGTTGAGTGAATTGTTTTTTTTTTTTACTTCGTCCTTTCGCCCGTTTTCTTCTTCACTTCTAGAAATATCCTTGTGAAGGAAATTCTTTTGCTTTTTTTATACGTTTTTCATCACATAATAACAAATAGGATGAAATAGGAAAACAAGAAAAATTAGGAAAATCAATCTGTCCTCGAACGTTGTCGTCGTCGTTGTCGTCGTCGACGTCTTCGATGTCGTATAGACGTCATTTCTAAAAATAAAGAAAACGGACTGAAAAACAATAACATAAGATGACTTTGCACAGTCTGAGAATGTCATCTTGATGTGATGAAGTATGTGGGTAAATTAATTTTAAAAACAGAGACGTATACTACATCAAAGAGCGGGTATTCTCGTATTCGTAGTATAACAATATTTTATGATATCAATGTCGTAAAATTGTTAGTTATGATGAGATGACTTTCAATGCGAGAGCCTTGAGGCTTGTAATACGTACATACATTAATAAAGTTTACGATACGAGTACAGAAATGGATCATAGTACCTAATTTAAAAATATAGAAAAAGATACTATTTATAAAGATAAACAAGGATATGAAAAGAATTTCAATACCTATGAATAAGTATTTAAATATTTTTTGTTAAGTTCTTAAATCGAAAAAGAAAGCATTCATAGTTTTTTGCATTCAGAAATTGCTTTTTTTATGTTTTAAAAATTCGTTCTTAGTGCCTTTGGCTCCAGAACTTTTATTTATTTATTTATTTATTAATTTATTCGTCTTTGGACAATTAAGTTTTACAGACTACTAACAATATTTACAAATTAATTTATTAGGACTTAACACTCAACAAATAAAGGATTTTAGATTTATAATCCATTCTATTAATTGATAAATCAAGAGTATCAATATTCCATCGTAATTGTCTTACAACGAACCTTGTAAAAGCTTTCTGAACTCTCAATTCGATTAATGCCAACAGAAGTAGATGGACTCCAAATAATTGAACAGTACTCTAGAAAAGGACGGACTAAAGACATATAAATAGTTTTCAAAGCATAAGGATTTGTAAATTCATTACAGTTTCATTTAAGAAAACCAGGCATAGAGTTTGCTTTCGCGACAACATAACCTAAATATAAAGAAAATGTCAATTTTGGATCAAAAATGACACCAATCATGAATCTCAGACTTACGCTCAAGTTCTTGATCATAAATACTATAGCTTTGAAAAATTGGCATTAGAACACGATAAGAAGTAAAAACGAAACATTTTTTTATATTAAGGCGCCCGTTATAGCTTTCATTGGTTTTCATCATTGAAAACAAACATTGGAATTTTTTTGGCAGGTCGTTCACAGCTTTCATTAAACATTTTTGTCATTGAAAAAAATTTCCTGATTGAAAGCCACCGAAAAACTTTTACTGACAGAAATCTGTCATTGGAATTGTGTGAAATTGGATCACAAATCAGTGGAACGATTCGTTTCACTTTTGAACATAAAAGTATCAGCTGTTCAGGAAAATGAATTTCCGTCCGGAAAATAGAAAAATACATTTTTAGAGAAAAATAAATGCGAAATTACACTTTTTTCTCTCAACAAAAATTCTTTGTGTGATTTCCGATCGATCAGTATATAATTTTCATTTCTAATCAAAGGAAAACACCGTCAAATATCGATTAAAAAAATTTTCGGATCGATTTCAATGATAGCTATAACTGGCCCCTAAGTGGAAATATATTAGTTTGACACCAGTTAACTAAAACATTTAAATCATTTAGAAGATTGAAACAATCAGATGAACTTTTTATTCGCATGAATAATTTTATATCGTCAGCATAAATAAGACAAGATGCATTTTTTAATAAAAGAGGAATTTCATTTATAAAAATATTAAACAAAACTGGCCCAAGATGACTTCCTTGTGGCACACGAGAAAGAACTCTTATATTCCTATAACAATTGCTTCCGAGCTTATCGCATTGTGTTCTATCTTTTAGAACACGGAAAACTTTTTTTAGGAAAAGAAAAGTCTTCTAAGATCTAAGGAATTTCTATTGCTAATGATTAACATTTTAGTGAAAACAACATTTTGTATTTGCATTTCGTAAAAATTTAAGCCTATGGTTTGGCACATGAGAATGTCACACTGTGTTGCTAAAAATGTATCAAGTTTTGATAAAGTTTAAATGTGTTATTAACTATAAATTTTATTATTTTTATAAATAAAACATACATACGTTTAAAATTACTTTTAAACTATCTGCTTATACATTAAAATATTATTAAATAAACATTTTTTAAATTGTACTTTAACACTTATCTTCTTTTCTTTTATTTTTCAGGTAAGACCAATTGAGTTTAATGGTAATCTGCTTATGGTGAGTGTCAGGATATAACATAAATCTTAAATCATTCAAAATATTCCTTGCACATGTTTTTGCAATAATTGTTTATAAATCTAACTTAAATTATTATAAAAAAAATGTCTGTAGGTGCTTTTGACAATCGCCAGAATTTTTTAACAAAACTGTTTCAGCATTCTATTTAAAAAAAAAAAAACGAAAAGACACTGTATGTGGTCCTTATCCTAGCTGTATGAGCATTGTCGTACTTAAGGGCGAAAAGATAAAATATCGGAACAGTTAATTTCTCATCCAATCATAGACTTCATTCAATTCAAAAACAAGCAATCTGAATTGCAGTCCAGTTTTCTCAAGAAATATATGGCTCAAAATCACCAAGGTGCAGAATTGGCTTCGCTAGCAATTTAATGTCTTAAATCTTGACTTAATTAAGAAAAAAAAATTAATAAAATACTAAAACTAACCTGTTTTGTGTGTCTATCAAACAATATAATTTATTAATAAACTAAATTTTAAAGGAAATCAATATACACGCATAGAAAATCATTTCGGGAACGCGTCCTAATCTACAATCTTCAACAACAAGTCCAAAATATAATTGAAAAATGTAAGGTATTTCATTGGCACTCAGTCTTATAGGACTTCATTTGAAATGACCGTGAACCCATCCGGTTAAAGTTCTTTTCATAACACCTAAAGAATTATTGTGATGAAAAAAAAAATCACAAACATTTTAAACATACCTAGGTCTATGAGATGAAGTGCATCTCCAACTGGAAAGTCTTCAACTATGTCAACAGGAAGTTCTTCAAGCGGAGAAGTTATTTTATGATGAAGACCATACAATCGTGTCCTAAAGCCTTCATTTGTTCTTTTTGGAAAATTTGTTCCCAAGAACACAGTGCAATGATCAATGTACTGTTTTGAAGTATTTATTAAAAAACAAAAAAGGTGCTGAGTGGCTCTAAAGAGCATTTGTCTTTCTGAAATAATGCTTTTTTAAAGCATATGAATTCGAAATTAAGTAAGGCTCGTTAAAGGTTGTGTTTTAAATTATATTAGATCATATTAATAGAGCAGCAAGCATTATAAGGCTATAGAGCTTGAAGTTGTTATGAAACTTACATATAGAGCATATTTTGAATAAGAAAATGTCAGAAGCTGCAACTGCGTACAAAATAGAGCAGTAGTCTCAGAGTTCACTCCTTCAAAGCTTAAATCGAACTACTATAACAACTGGGCTCAGAAAATGTTACTTGGGAAGCAATCTAAATTGCAGTCCAGTTTTCCCAAAGAAATATAGTTGTTACTCTGCTGTTCCAAAAGCAACAAATTCATTTCAAACAGCTTTTGACAAAGACTTGTTGCATACTATAGTTCCTTTTGATTTTTCAAAACCTTTCAACTGTATTCACCATCAAATCCTGTTTTTTTAAATTAAGCAACGAGTTCAATTTTTCAAAAACATCCTTAAGACTTCTTAGCGTTTCCCTCAAAAAGTAGCCACGAAGTGTGCCGCAAGAGTCAGTACTAGGACCACTTCTTTTCGCAATTTATAACGATCATCCAGATTTTGTTAATTTCTGTGCCTCTCACATGGTCTATATTTGTCTAAGAGAATTAGACTTCTTGGAAGATTGCATTGTCCGTTTAAATGAAGATCTTAAGAATGTTTGAAAGTGGTCACTTAAAAATTAGATTACAACTAAGTTCTCAAAAACTCACTCCATTTGAAATTAATAGGTCCGCTCCTGATTTTCGTAGCTTTCACTGTTTTGACGTGTTCCAAAGCAACGCTTTTAATGAAAGCTAATTAGCATTGTAAAGGGTGTCTTTTTTTTAAATTAGAATTCAACAAAGTTGATATTCTTCAATTTACATAAAATTCCCTATTCAAAAGAAAATCCTCTGGCATTGTAATTAAAATAAATGACCGCCATGGATAGCTAGGACGTAGACTTATCTGGAGGTCCAAGTTTTTGATGACTTCTTCCAATAACACGGCGAATATTGTCCTCTAAGTAGACAATCGTTTCGAGCTTATTGGTGCAACGGAGATAGGCAAGCGGCAGCGTAAAATTGCACGAATTCGGAGGCCAATTTACCGTTCCGTATTGTAAAACTGTGCGGTTACCAAACGTTTCCTTAAACAAATCAAGTAGTAGCAGTAGGTGGGTGACATGTAGCTCTTACTTGTTGGAATTGCATGATTATTTTATTAATGATCAAAAAAGTCAGTAATCAAATAGTCCGTTTTCGACGTATCATCAAAATTCAGCTTTATCGCTAAACGAAATTCGCTCGAAACATAATTGGAACAAATGATTTTCGAAATATGTTTGAACAATTTAGAAGCGTTATTCAAAAGTTAGTTTAGTTCTGTTTAAATGCATAACCAAACTATAAATAAATCACTTGACAGCTGATAAAATGAGGCCCAGTTTAAATAGTGTTACCAACTTAATGTTCCATACCTCTAAAAAAGACACCTGTTAGTAGTCAGCTAAGAATAAGAATTTGAGAACTAAACAGAAACTTACTAAAAAATTAGAATAGGGTGTTCAAAGTTTTGCGCTCTTATCTTTTAGTTTTACTTCAATAAAAGTTGAAAGAATTGAGTTTAACTCAAACAAACCTCAGTTAGGGAATAAGATTTCTTTTAACTCCTTCCAAGCTAATTCTAAGACTCCCAAAATCTTAAGGAGCAAACTTTTCTTAGTAGAACAATGCAAATCTATATTATAAACATATGCTTCTCTTGTCACACTTTCAATTAAACATAATTATATTAGTTATTTGTCTTTATATATGTACATATCTTCATATCTATTAACCTCATGCAAAAAACCTATACAACACACAGCACGCGCGTTATAATTAATTCAATTTTTAAAACGGAAGAAGAATCCTGCCATTTTCTATAGCATCTAATTTCATTACCTTTTTCATTATACTCAACTCGTTGTATATGTATGTGTGTCATCATTATTCCTTGTGTGTGTTTTCTTTTTGAAACAATGAAATGAATAATGATTTAGAGTTATATACGCTACGCATCCTCGAGTCCTTGGGAATATTATGTATATATGTACATATGTTATGTACACATGTATGAAAAAAAAAAAGTAGAGAGAATAACACTCAAGCCCTTTGCAGCACGTAACGTAACTATATGTTGATCCAATTTTAGAACAATCCTTTGTCCGATCTTTGTGTAGGCGTTTCATTTTAATTGGTGAACCCACTACCGGGTGATGCTATATGCTCCTCTCCTTTGCTTCGACTATTAAATATAAAAAATAAAAAAGAAAAGGACACCCAGTTCTATCAGAACCAACATCCAGCTTCCAGCTCTCAGTTCCCATCAAAACTTAGCAGAAGCAGCAGCAGCAATAAAATATAGAAACAAAAAGAGAAGAAGAAAGAAAAAACTAAGCGTAAAGAATCCTTGTGACTATGATGATGATGACGGCGCGAAGCCTTTTTAGCCATCAAGCATCACTCAACGCATCCGTTTAAAGCCCAGAAACGAATGGAATATAGAGAGAACATGGAACCAACCCCAAAAGAGGCTTCCCATCAGAGTTAAAAGGAACAAAACGTATATAAAACTGATGAAAAATCCTTTTTAAGTGGCATCATGTTCATCAGGCAGTGCAGGCTACGGCAACGGTGGTAAGGCAGTGGCCTGAAAAACGTCATCGTCATTCACCATAAACGAAAATCAACCAAAAAAGAAATAATAGCGCTGTGATGGCGTCGTCGTCGCTCGGGTGGGTAACTGCGGGTGGTGCCGTGGTTAGAAAGGACTCTATGACTAGAGAACCTGTTAAAAATGGAAAAGACTGAGGATTAGCGTCGGTTTTCTGCCTGAATCTATTTTCGCACACAAATTGCCAATTTAAAACGGATATGGGTAAAAGAACTTTCTCCGATTTATTATTTTTCCTGCTTCGTTCTCGCGTCATCGTCGATGTCGTTTAGCGTTGTCGTTATATGTCGGTGAGGGCGCGACGCGGTTTATGGGTTATGTTATGTCGTAACGCGTTGTTATCAATGCCCCCGGAACAAAATCTTACGAGTGGCCCCATTTTTTTTTTTGCTCTTAGGGTTTTGGGCTTGGAGCTCTGTTTCGACAAATGATATGCCATGTGGGAATTTATTTTGTTATACCTTACCTTCACATGATTGCAAAGAAAGTAGACCTTAGAATAATAGATGTTCGAGAGGGCATGGCATGTCCTTGTGGAATTATGGGGATTTTTTTTTTCTAGGATTTGATTGAATTTTGTTTCTTCTTCTTTTTCTTCATATTGTTTCTGGTTTTTCCCTTTTTGGATTTACCGCTATGATGACAAGTATTGGTTTTAGAATAATATTCTTATAGCTTTCTCTTGGAATTCCATCATCAATCTTAATGTCTTTGGAAATTGGATGCTGTCACAGATGTTTGAGTGGAAAATTATAATTCCAATATACATTGGTACTAACGTCTGTAATGGCTGAATAAAATATTGGAGAATATTATTTGAATGTTGTGAAATGAAATCTGATTTTTTTCACATCAACCTTAACATGTTTTGTCTAACCTAAAGTGAAAGAAATACATTTTCACCTGGCAATACTTTTTTTTCACTTTTCATTTCAAATCAGGAGGAAAAACTAACAAGATCAACATTTCACAGTTTTGAAGTCTGTATTCACAGTCCGTGAAATCTGCAGCTCAAGGGAAAAAAATGTAATACAAATTTTCAAACGAAGTGAAATTCAAAGTTTTCAAAAGAAATAAGAAATACATTTCACCTGGCAATACTTTTTTCACTCTTCATTTCAAATCAGTAAGAAAAACCATCAAGATCAACATTTCACAGTTCTGAAGTCTGCATTCACAGTTCGTGAAATCTGCAGCTCAAGTGAAAAAAAATGTAATGCAACAATTTCAAACGAAGTGAAATTCAAAGTTTTCAAAAGAAAAATGTTTAGATTGGTCTACAAATTTAATCGATTTTAAGTTGTTAACAGTTAAAAATCACTCGAATCATCATTTCTAATAAAAATTGAATATTTATTTTAAATGATTGAAGTGAAAAATTTATGTTTTCACTTTTTTACTTATGATTTGAAGTTTGGGTGAAAAAGAAGTTCATGAGAAAATTTTAAAGTGAAATTGTAATTTTTTATTTTAAAGTCTTATGAAAAACTTACTAAATATTTCACGATTCGTAGAATTTCCTGTTCAAATGCAATTAAACACACAATTGAAATTATCGAAAAATGTGAAATTCAAACTTTTCATTCCACAGTCTTAAGAAGATAAAATATATTTATCTTTAAGACTGGTCTAGCTTTTTTAAGATTTATTTACGGTCTGCTAATTTAAAGTTTCGGAGTGAAATATTAACATATTATTTCACAAAAATAATTCACTTGAAAACATCACTTTTTTCCCACATTACTTTAGAATTTAAAGCATTTTAACTTACTTTCAGTTCGGATGAAAAAAAAGTTTATGGTCAAATTTTGTGGTGAAATTTAACTTTTCTATTTAGTCTTAAAAAAAAAAATCAAAATTAAATTTGGTCTTTTACCTACCACTACGTCCACTTTCCACAGTTCATAAGGTTTGCAGTTCAAGAAGAATTTTTGGATGAAGTGAAATTTAAACTTTTCATTCCGGAACTGTTAGATTTCTCTTCGTATTTCATTATTTTTTTAAAGACATCTATAGCTGTTTACGTTTAAAATTCTATCAAGCCCTCAGTTCTAGCAATAAACTAATTTATATTGTAATTTTTAAAATTTGTCATTCCTCAAAAAATAATTCACCTTTCAAAATCAATTTTTCACTTACCATTTCGAAATCATATGAAAAAAAAAGTTCATTGGTTATTTCTCGTGTGAAATTTTTACTTTTTATTTCAAATTCTCATCAAAAACGTACAAAGTATTTCGCCACTCTACCACTTTATCATTTTTTTAAAGTTTCTAGAGTATTATGTACAAATTACTGCAACATGAATTTTTTAATTGAAATTAATTTAAAATTTTGAAATCTTTATTTATTCTGCAAATTTAAAATCTTTGAATGAAATTTTAACTTTTCATTTCACATATAATAATTTACCTGAAAAAATCAAGGCTTTCTCATATTACGATAGACTTGTATGCATTTTAACTAATCTTGAGTATTGGTGAAAAAGAAGTTAATTATTCATTTCTGAGGTGAAATTTTAATTTTTCACTTCAAACAAAGTGAAATTTTATTTTTTTTACTTTAAACAATATTTCATAAGAAATCTACCAATCATTCCTGGCCGCTTGTCCTAGTAGATATACATTTAAAAGTTTTTAAAATCCTAAGCTCAAGTGAAAATAAAACCATTTCACTTGCATTTCATTTCACTCGTTTTTAAATCTTTACATTTTCCAGAGGTATGAAATTTGTATCTACAGGTCAAATTTACCTATTTCACGTCTGCTTAGATTCATATGAAATAACTAAATTTCTGGAGTGAAACTTTCCAAGTTTGTATTTCTCATTCAATTCTTTTTCACACGTGTTTTGTCTAAAATTCATGTGAAAAAAATGTAAATTTTTGGAGTGAAATTTTAATTTTCTATGTCACAGATCTTAGAAATTAGAACATTTTGCTTCTAAATAAACAATTCTTGTCTTTTTAACACAAAGCAAAGTACATATCATTTAGGCATGAAATTTCACCACATATCGATATAATATTCTTTTGGGAACTGGAGTAAAATTTTCACTTATAGTTTGTGTTTTATTTTTCACGCATGCTTAATTTCATGTGGAAATCATTGTTCCTAAGATTACCATAGATTTTCACTTGCTTCACTTGAATTTAATTTTCACTTAAGAATTGGGTTAAATATCTTAAGCTGTATAATGCTAAGATTTTTGGTCGAACTTTAATTCAAAATGACCATCAAAGTCCCATAAAGCCTTTTTCACTCTCAGTTTTGATTAAGTTCTTTCTACATATTTTGTGTTCTTTGTTTTATTGACAAGGAAAAAGCAAACAAAAACAAAAATAAAACTTCCCTTCGAGACAATGGAATATATCTTGTATATAAATAAAGACTTAATTGAACCACCTAGAGTCTTATTTTGTCTATAAAACAGAAGGATACCTTTTCACCATCCCTCGCAGCATCCTTCATCATCATCATCATCAACAACATCGTCTTGTTCGTCTATACATCAATTAAACCAACATTCGAACTGTGTTTTGTTTGTATTTAATATAAAAGTAAAAGACGAAAAACTTGCAATGCATTATAAATAGTTGGTCTTCCCCCAACTCCCTCGCAATCAACACCAACCCCCCCCCTCCATCCCTTTCAAAATGTTCAATTCCTAGCCTCAAGTAAAGAAATAAAAAAAAAAACAAAATATAAGAACAAAAGTAAAATAGAAAAATCAAATCTCAGACCAGGATTCACAGTTGAATCCTATTAAAAGTATACAGATCCTTTTCGTCCTTTTTGTTTTACAATTTTGTTTGTGTTTATTTTGTAGGAGTTAGTTTTTTTTAATTTGTTATAGTCCTGTTCCGAATTGTACCTGATGGAGAAAATCCTAATAAATATAAAGAAAAACTTTCAATTAGTTTATTTCACAAGGATACAAAGTACTAAGTCTTGATATAGAGATAAATGTGTTCTCGTCTTCGTCCTCGGCGTACAGTTAGTTGGGTTGGATAAAATAGAGTTGTACTATAGTTCGAGTCAGGTGAAAACGAATCCAAAGGAAAACTGTGTAGAAGAAAGAAATTGGAGTTGTAGCTTGTAAGGACCCCGCCTTGAGGCTAACCACTTCTCAATTTTTAATTTAATGTCGTTTTCTTGTGTGTGTGTTCGTTGTTAAACTCCTTTTTTGGGTTCTTATTTTTTGGCTGTACAATAAATTTTATGTGCAGCGCTCTCCTCTAACACAGACATCAGCAGTGAGGAATCTTATGTCTAAGAAAGTTATTTGCAAAAAGTTGCACAGCACAGCACAGCACCAACTATAACTCACGATACCTTCAGTGTGAGACGGTCTTGATAACATCCTGGTGAAGAACTATACGAGCATAGGGTTTCGTATTCTTCTTCGTCCTTACCGTCGCCGTCGTCGTCGTCGGGTCGTTCGGCAGTGAAAAACCTCCTAAATTAACCAGCTTTTGAAAAGTGAAGTGCAAATTATAATGTTGAGACAAGTGCGGAGTGAGGTGTGGGACAGGCGCTGTTGTGCCTGTTATCTTTTTAAAGCTGAATTCAAGGCGTGTCGATGATGGGGGTAACTTCTCCTGGTTGGTTTGATTTTTTTTCTTTTCCTCGTCCTTTACATAAGTCTGGTGAATTGTGATTACAGGGAATTAAAAGTATCTCCACCTTTAAAAATCTATACTTTTATAACTCTGCTGGTGATGTGCATTCCTCCGGAAGATGAGAATGTAAAAGTTCCTTAAGGTATTTTCCTTCTTTCCCACAGGAGGTGTATATTTGATGATCATAAAATTTGTGTCCTTTTTGGAATTTAATTCGAAAGGATTTTCAATTTTCCTAATTTCCATTTTTTGTGTGTCTTTTTCTTTTACTATAATTTTGTGTGCCAGAAGATAGAAAATAGGTTTTATGGTTTCCGGGTTATAGGTCGGCAAGGATATAATTCAGAAGAAGAAGAAGAAGAATATTGTTAGGCTTTGACAGGAATAATTGAATGTTTTTCCGGCCAGGCAAGGCACACACAAGGTTTTAAATTTAACCAAACATCCTTTTTGCTTTATACGAAGAAATAAATCAGCGACTCTACAGAAAATCTCAAATTGCTTATAAAAGGATTTAGAGGTAGGTAACGAAAAAGTTTGCACAAACTAAACTTTTTTCTAAATTTTATATAGATAGGTCTGTGTACCTTTATAAGGTACAGAGCAAAGATATGTGGAAAAGGATGAGAAAGATGTTGAAAGATGAAAAAAGTGTTTAGAAGTTTAAAAGAATGAAGGTAAAATGTTAACATAAGAAACAGGATTTATCTGGGGAGTAATCTGATGTCTGTTTAAAGGAGTTTCTGATGAAATGTTTGTAGAAGCAAAGAATCAAATTGAAGAGGGGTTGCTTCTTATATCCTGTTGAATATATTTTATATTGCAAAAGAGTTAAGAATCAGCCACACACTCGGTCGGCGCGGCGCGGCGGGTGTTGGTTTAATTAGATAAAAAGTGTTAAGATACGCGTGTTGTATATGTTTATGTTGTTTTTGTTTATTTATTTATTTATAACTGATTTACTTCATGACATGTGTGGATTTTGTGGGATGAAGGAAATATTCAAAAACATGAGATTAAAGTCCTTAAAAAGTGGGTTTTTCTTATCTGCAAGGAAAATAATTGTGTTAGAAATAAAATACCTTAGCTTAGGATGTTAACAAATTTGAAATTAACTCCTTGATAAAATGATATACATTTAACTCTCATTAATATGCGTTATTATATAGACCTTTCTGCTTGTAACAAGATAATTATCGGGTAGGTTAATACGATGTATGAATTTTTTAACAGTGATTGAAATTAATATTCTGGACCTTAGTTCTGAAAGGAAATTACATTTTTTAAGGGAAGAAACACAAGTTGTAGGTAGGAATTTCGAAAAAGATGTGTGCAAAGACCTTAATGGCTAATTTTTTGTTATCTGTAGATGTATTTTATCTTTATTTATAATTAGATGTTAAATTATATTACAAATTGCTTGTTGGATGTTTAATTGAGCAATGTTTTGTATTTAAAAAACGTGGTAAAATTTTTAACTTAAGTTGTTTCAATATTAGCAGCTGTATTTGAAAAACGTGTTAAAGTTTTTAACTTAAGTTGTTTCAATATTAGCAGCAGGATTATCACTGTATACGTTTATTATTTTTGTTTGTCACTGTATACGTTTATTATTTTTGTTTGTGGGACATGACATACAAACAAAATAATACTTTTTCAAAAGAATTAAGTTTTCTTGAATTCTAATCTCGCCTTAAATTTTTGCTATCACATAAGATTTAAAAAATATGCCTTTTGAAAGTATTTGTATTTTTATTAATTTAATAATTTAATTTAACAATAAATAGTACTATTATTTTTCAAAGTACAAGTCTTGATCTTCTAGTATCCTAACTTAATTTGTGGAAATTTTCATTAGTTATGACACGAGTCTTCATTTGAGTCTAAAAATGAAGTTGTAGGAAATTTTGAATTTAATGCTTTCATTATTGATTATTAGTGCTGAATTTAAATTCAATTTTCGATTTAACTATATGCCCAAAAGTTTGAAATACCCGTTCTCAACTTTATTTTTTTCAATAAATCTCAAAAACTTGACGTGATAGGCTTGTTGAGAGTAGCGATTCGTTACAAAAACAAAAATAACTTAAATATTTTTGCCCTTTTCTGTTGCAGTAGTAGAGGTGGTATCCAGTTGATACACAGGGTGTGCAAATCCTCTGAGAATCAAAACCATCTCATCTACCATCTACCCCTCTATATTGATAACTATCCTCATTTTGACAGTTCGGGACCCCATTGTTTTTTTATTTTGTATTAATTCTAAGTTATGGCATGATGTCGTGCTGCGGCTACGAAAACCTAACACCTGCACCCCCCCCCCCTCGGTGAGCTAGTTCGAGATCCTGCAAACAACCTAAGCTACCGTGCGTTGCCTAGTCACCATCACATTCCTGTTTCCAGGACCAGCTTCTATATCCTATAGCTAGGGGTTTTAATAGTGGTAAGGGAAGAAGAGGTTTAACACCATATAGTGGTTCCGTTACACTGTTAAAAATCGTGTTCACTTAAATGTTCAGCATTTCTTCAAGATTTATTCAAGACAGGTGAAATCTAACAACCTATGAAGATTTTTCGAAAGTATTGGGAAATAATTTAAATATTTTAATAAATTGATTTAGAAAACCATCAAGAATTTCATTGAAAAAAAAATACTCAATGAATTCAGCTCTATATATTTGTTTTTGTTTTCGAAAAAATAATATCGCACAAACCTTACGTGAGAATATTACAACCCATCAGAAAAGTTCAATTTAATTGCCTGGAACAATACTTTTTCGGCCATTGTTGAATGTTATTTTAAGCAAGACAGAAGAATTGAAAATTTTACAAAATTTATTTTTTTTGTTACCAAAGAAAATGGGGGAAAATATCAAAATATTGTGCATTGCAAAGAAATTTAAAATAATTTAAATAATTTAAATCTAATAAATCATTGGTACATCTCACTTACAATTTTTTTGTGTTATATTCTCAAAAACAATCGATGTGTTTCAAACAATTTTATAAAATTTTTACCTCTCTCCACATGAGAAACCTGAAAACCATGATTTAAACTTCTTCTGGCATAGAAATTGTTGTCCACGAAATTTATGAAACAAGAAAAAGTCGTTAAATATCAAGAGAATGCTTGAGTCTTTAAAAATTCAGTAAAGTGACAAAGGATTTGTGGCATTAATGTTTCGACTTCTTTTATTTGTCACATCGTTCCGCTTTAACAACTTCAGAACATCTTTTGTCTCACCATTTCTTACCGTGAAAAAAATGTTTGCTCTAGCAAAATAACCAGTAACATTCTTACCCTGAACGTCCTCTCATTATTAAACTCTCGAGTCCAACTCTGATCGTACTGTCAAGTATAGAGATTCGTTCTTTTGCCGCACTACGCGAATGTGGAATGCTATACTACACTCTGTCTTTGTCATTGCAATATCAAGAGTTCAAAACTAACGTGCATCGACATTCGACAGCTCCTTTTAGATCTTCTCTTCCTTTCCTAATGGTCACACTGTGTTTTTAGAATAAAATTAGTACTAAAAAAAAAACTTATCCTAAATTCCGAAATGGTGAAAGGTTTTAAGTTTCTCACATGTCGGGTTGCAGCACAAAAACAGAAAAGATTTTTAACAACTTTTGTTGGATTTCATCCAGAAACAAATATTGGCTAATAAGATTTATAAAGTTCCTTTATAAGCAAAACAACATCTTCTAGGTAACGATATTTTATTCAGACAGAAAAACTAAAAGAAAATTTTCTGATTTTCAATAAACTGATCAAGTGATTATAATTTAATATTTTATATAGAGTGATAATAACAAAGTGTTGTCACTTAACGAATGTAATATTTAACAATAAATTCGTTCAACCAAAATTTAGCACTGCTCTGGTACTCGTATGAGGCTTTAACACCAAACGTGGTTTTCAGCTGATCAAAACATTCTCTCGTTGGTCCCAATCAACGTCGAAAACCGTAAAAATCACTTAAAAAACAAATTTGCCCTACTGAATTCTTTTTATCTAGGCAGACAAAATGTTCAACTTGCTGTTAGAAACATAAGCTGAGCTTCAATGCCAAAACCATGTGAACTTATCTACGGCAATTTCATAAGGTACCTCAAATTCTAGCCGCTACTCTGTCCCAAAATTACCAAAACACTAGTTTTAATTTTTTAAATGTGTGTTTCAGTTTAATTTTTTTTGTTTTAATAATTTGTACCAGAACTTTAAATCAAAACATCATCGTTGGGTTATTTTTTAAGGTCCCTTAAATTTTTGCCATAGGTCTATAAAATTATCTCTAAAGCTATTAGTTTTATTATTGGCTTTTCCAATAAGAGGTTTTATTTTGTATTGTTCGCTTTTGGACAGCTGTCACCTTTGAAGCTGTTATCTTTTGACATTTGGAAAGAAAAAATTACGCCATTATTTAAAATGGAAAGCTTTTAACATTTTTTGATAATGCATTGAAATTTTTGAAATTCACAACAAAAATGTTACAAATTTTGTAGTCTCAGTTATCAAGCTTCTCTAGGCACAATCAATTAAAGACCTTACGAAAGAAATCCGTAAAATTTTCGAGGACAAACAGTCAAAATAAATAATCTTAGATCTTCCTTTTATTGAAAATCTCTTTAATTATATCACATTCGAAAAGTTCCTTTTTTTGGAATTTCTTTAACTCAATACCTCAGAGTTTTTATTGTAAACTTGTTTACCTACTTTATCTTCCTTAAGTTCATTGCTCATTGGAGAGTTTTATAGAACTTCGTGCCTGGTAAAGCTTGGTCCAAAATATCCCCAAAAATAAATTCCAACAATCCAAAAAGTGAATTTTGTTTTCTCTTTAAATACTCTAACGATTACTGTTCCGAGAAAGAAATCACAACAAAACTCATGTCAGCTAATAACCTCTTTTGACCTCGATGTTTTCGTCTATTAGCCCCTCTTTAAATTTCTCCCATATATGTACTTCTCCATCTCTACTGTCAATTTATGACAGCTCTGATGGGATGGCTGATGGCATTTTAAAAATTCCACTCAATTATCAATTGAAATGAATCGAAAACTACTTGACTCCCAATATTCAATAGAAATAAAATTCAAAAAAAAAAAAGAAAAACTATTAATACCTCTAACTCCCATGGCTGACACTATAGTAGATACTTCATACTTCACTTGAATGACAACAACAATTCCCAGAACAATACGCACATTTCACTTGATGCTCTTAACAAATTTCATTCCACTACAATATTTTATATATACATTTATAGTCAAAATAAATTTACAATGATACGTATGTACGTATAAAATAGATATTAATTGGCTTCTTCAACTATACGCCACTACCGTATTGAAGCGTTCAGTTTCGTTTACGCTTGAAATCCCTTAAATTGGTTTTCGTTGGAAAATTGATGTCATCTGGGATGATGGGTGTTGGGTTGGGTGGCTCCTCTTTTATCATCATACAATCCCGCCACCCTCCCTCCCTCCCTGCAATCATCCTTCCCAACATCATCATCATCGTCATCAACAGTTCATAGAAACAGAGTCAGTTAAATCCATTTTACTTTCCACGTTTCGTGGTACATCCAATTGAAATTCTGTTTTCCCTTCAATCGCACTTTGACTGTCATTCATTTACTTCGTTGAACAACAATATTCAACGCATCATGTAGATATATTTGTATGTAGGTGTAGATCTAGAGGAGAGATAGAGTCTTCCGCATCATCATGTAAATGGGATAAATGGGGATGTAGGGTGGGGGATGAAAATAGGGGTTTAGTTCTGATGGTTGTGTAAAGGGGGGGGCCCATAAAAGATGTAGATATCTGATGTTAATCTCCCCAAGCTCGATACTAGACGATGTCGTTCTTCGTTGAGCGTTGAGCGGTATTCTGTCGCCAACAGTTCGTTTCGAATGGTAATTATCGTTTCGTAATCGATTCCGATAATTTTCCGTCCAGTCACACACTTGGCGACAACCAGACAGAGTAAACTACACACAACTTCTTCTTCATCACTCTCTTCGCTCAAACCCTCCTCAACCCTATACTCGTATAACACTGATTTCCAGTCAACACCACCATTTTCTACGATGATGTCGAAACTCAAACGTATATGTACATAGATACGTGAAAGTCCTTTTTGGTCTTATAGTATGTACATATGTAAGTCGTCCTGAATTCGATTCGATATCTGACTGCAGTTCTTACTTCCTACTTCCAGTCAGTGTGATGTCTTCCTTCATTTTCATTAAACCACTTTACACGATGTAAGCTTCAATTTCACAACGAAACCGCATAGAATGGACTTGCCCAAGCCCAAGCCCAATCCCAAAGCCCAACCAACAAAGACGAACTGGATTATTGTAAACATCCTTTCCAGAGTAGATTGTTCTATCTTTATAGGCATATAGGTATAGAGAGTGTCCTTTTCCAATAGAAATAGAAGAAACTCTAACCCGATCACGATGATGATGATGATGATGTTGATGTCGATGATGATGATGATGATGAAAAGATAAGGCAACCGCAATCGATATCTTATTTTGTGTTTTAATCCTATCCAGGTTTTAGGTTTTACTCGTTGTAGAAGGTATCATTTACGTTTTTGGTGCATCCTTTTATAAAAATATATATATATAGAGACATGTCAATTTATTCACAAAAGAAAGGAAAGTTAATATATTTGACAGAAAATAAATTAAATTAAATCAACCCTGAAGTTTGGATATCACTTTTTAGAAGTCAGAAGAAAACTTCAAAGCTTGGGTAGCCTTATTTTCAAAACAAAATAGTTCATGTGTAGTACTTGATACTAAAGCGAGTTGTAGACACTCGAACATGGCGCGTGTAAAATTGGTGCGCGAACCATGTATGCAAGTTTTTTTGAGTACCAACTTTGGGACTCAAGCAGTGCAATTATTTGATATCACCACAATTTGGGTGTTTTCTTAAAAGCCTTAAAACTCGAATTAATTATTCAAGACCGAAATGTTGTTGAAATGAGTTTTTCATTTTTATAATCCAGTCGAAAATTTCATTAATTTTTTTTTTTAATGGTTTCACTGGTTTCTTGAATATTGACTTCTAATGTTTCAAGAGTTGGTGGTTTGTCAGCATAAGCCAAAGACTTAACTTAGCTTCATAAAAAGTAATCAAAAGTCGTGTGAATTCAGAGGCCAGTTAAACTGTTCAATTCTGAAAAATGATTTTGCAAGAAATTTATGGCTAAGTGCGCAGTATGAAAGGCCGCGCCCTCTTGTTGGAAACAAATATTGTTGGTTTTTGTTTTTTAGCTCAAACAATCAGTGAGCATGTCAGTTACTTACTCATTTCGTAAAGAAATAGGGACCAATGTTGCGCCAGATGGTAAACCGCAACAAACAGTCAATTTTAATGGATTTAATAGTAGTCCGTGAATGGTCATTAAACTAGAAATGAGCTTCATTGCTAGAGACTGAAAAATGGAAGAAGTGCTTTTATTTATAGTTTTCAAAGTAAATTTCCACTAAACGTTATTCTGGCGTAGGCCATGGTGAATTTCAAACTGATAAGAACCATCTAAACTTCTCATGCAGCTTAATTAAATGCAATCCTTAATTTGATATTTTGCAATGTTCGAGGGCGGTGGAAAGTGTTTGTCGAACCATGTTCTAGTTTGGAGTGTCTGCGAAAGTGCGATTTAGTTAACTCGTTTATTTATTCTAACGCTTCCTTAGTGTGACATACTATTCTCCCCCTCTCCCCGCAAACAAAAATACATAATATGTTTTTGACTTTTCCCAAACTGCTTGTGCTTATAACATATTTTAAGGAATTTTCCAATAAGAGGTTTCATTTCGAATATCCCGTTATTTAAGCAACTTTCACTTTTAAAACTGTCATTTTTTGAAATTAAACGAAGTACGCTTCAACGATGCATTTAAATTGTTAAAATTCATTTCAAGAATTTAAAATATTTTGCAATTCACATTTAGCAAAACTAAAGCTTGGCGTCGCGTCGGAGTGAAACACTCGCCTCTCCAGCAATAGTCAAACTGATTTAAAGTTTCGAACTGTTCGGGCAAGAAAGTGATGTTAAGAATCGAAACCGTGTTAATCGCTCAAAATCAACTTTGAGAATTTTGTTGCTGCAGCCTGTTTTCTTGATATTTTTTTATTTATCCTCGTCAATATTTGGAATTAGAAATTCCTAAAACGATTTAACGCCGTATTTTGCATACAAACTTAGGTTTTAAGGCTTTTTTAAAGTTCAGTATGCACAAGAACTCAAGAACTGGTCGATCACAAGCAACATTGTATCTTCCTTCCATGCATTAAAATGATAATAACAATTTTCGGAAGCTGCGTTAATAAGCAGAATTGTTGAATTTGTTGCTAGAAAATGATTGATGATGCCGAGAATGATTGTTGAAAAGCCGTTTCACAATTCGGTGCAGTTTTTGAGTTGGCAGTGTGATTAGAACTTACATATTCGAAAATGAATCTGGTGCAATTTTAACGGAGAATGGATATTGCTACCGAAATATGCTTAATGCTATTTAATGGCCAGGATTAGATGATTTCATAACTAGACTGTGTGGCCTTGTGACACAAGAACAACGAAACAGTCTCAAATTAGCACGAAATTTTTCCTGGTCGTGTTGTTTTTCGAAGAAGAATTTATTGCCGAATTTGTGTGATATTACACATTAAGACATTTATCTTTTCGGCTACGTAAAAGATAAAATCTATACTAATGCTTCTTAATCGTTTCAAGGCCTTTAAGATGCAATTCGTGCAGTTTTCGAAGATATGCAGTCGCAAATGTTCGAATGGGTCATGTAAAATGTCATGAAAACCATATTGTGCTGCAACCGTTAGTTTTGGAGGCCATTTTACTGATAGTGTTTTCCATGATGTCCTCTTTACAATTAAGTAAACATTCAGTGATTTTTCTTTAAAAAATACTCAGTTTTATTGAATATCAAAATCGAAAATTCTGAAAAACGTAATAAATTTCAATCTTAAATTCAATATCATTTATGGGTGTTAAAAATTTAATTTGGAATATTATAATTCAAACCAATAATAATTTGTTTTCTTCAAAATTCACCTGTTCCCATACTCAAATGTGTCAAAAACCGTATTGCCAAACCTTTGTTTTCAAGTAAAATTGTGTAAGTCTCTAATTTTTTTTTAACTAAAACGTTTTCGATGCTATAAAAATATAGAAACACCCTTTCAAGTGTTTTTTTCTTATTATGTATTAACATTACTTCGACTAATCATCGATATGGTTCGATTGGTGTTATCATTTTCACCAAACAAGGACAAAATGATCGATGTGCCACTTTGCCATTTTCCAATTACAGACACCGAGTATGTATTTGTGTGTGAACAAGTTGCCTTGTTTGTTTTTGTTGTTGTTGTTGTTGTTGCTTGCAACAAACCTCACTACCGAATCGAAAAATTTACTATCACCCCCGAACTCGAACCCAAAATCCAAACCCAAACCAACCGAATCAACGAGCAACGAACACTCAAATAATAAGATACCAATCATTAAATTAACGGAACACAAAACCCTGAAATAATAATAAAAACCCCAAAATGAAATATTGCCGAATCATTCACTTCATCCTTGAGCCCCCTCCTGACCTCCCAAAAAAAAAAAAAAACCAAACACAAAATCACCCGCCCACGGGGATGTAAGTTCGTTCTGTAAAGAGAGTTACAATCAAACACCCACTCGCAGGATCACAAAAAAAAGAAAAGGACGAAGAAGAAAAATATAAATGTTTTATGTCTTATCGCTGTGTAAGGACGCAGACGACGCGCAAGAGAAAGCAAAGCTATGCGTAAAAAATGATGTGCTCGTATGTTTCTACCTCCCGCCATCCCTCGACCACCTCCTTACTCCTTACTTTTCAGCCTCCGCATTGCTGTTAAAGGAATCAATGTTATGCTTAATGCAAGGATATGATGTGGAATGTCGTCCTTTTTTGTTTTGCTTTGGTAACGTGTCTTGATGTCCATATAGTACACACCATGCTCTGGATGTCGTGTTCGAAATAGCTTGAGGATGACTTTTTTGTGGGTTAAATATTGAGTTCAAAAAGTATGACTTATCCTGGCTAGGCTCAGATATGTTCCTCTTCGTTTCGTTTCGTTTCAGGGTGAAAAACAGTAAATTTCTGTTGTTTTATTATTTTGTGTTGTGTTATTTTGTGTTCAACCAACTTCTTGATTTTGTTTTTGATGTTTTTCAAGCTTTAAGGTAGTTAAACGATATTTATTGAGATTGGATAAAGATTTATTGAGCTTGGAAAGTGTGGTTTTGGATTGTGTTGTGTCGGTGGTTCGGTTCTTCGGATGGTGGATGAGGATTATACTGAATGAGAGACGCCTTGAATTTTTGCTTTGGCTCGTCTGTAGATTTGATTGGTAATTAATTTTTTGACAGTCACAATCGAGGTGATCAATATTCATTTCAGTTAAGCCTCTATACCCAATGGTATTATATTTTGTATGTATAGCTGAAGCTCGAAATAAATGATGATTGTTATGGGTTTTTTGTTTTACTTAATTGATTATAATTTAGATTAGGTTGAGTTGGTAAGGGTATTAATAAAATATTTGGTTGTTAAATTATGTAATAAGAATTAATCAAATGTTTCCCTTAGACGATTTTATTAATTCTGAAGACAAATTAATGATTGATTTTGTTCTTCAGGAAAGAGTTCCAAAAAAATAAAAATTATGTGGAAGAAGTCGATTTAGTCATAAAAGAATCTGGTTAAATGTTTTAACAACTATTAGTTCTTAATCATAAACATTTAGTAACTTTACAAAAACAAACAAAAATCAACAAAAACAATGTGAAAAAGTGCAGTGGAATTATTAAAAGCTTAATTATTTCAGAAAAGAGAAAAAAAACTAAAATTCTGTGAAGAAGTTAATTAAGTCATAGAAGAAACCGTTAAATGATTTAACAACTATTATATTAGAATCACAAATATTTGATAAATTTAGTGTAATAAACTCCTCTTAGTCGATTTTATTAATAAATAGAAAAATTAAGTATTAGTTGTTTCAGAAGAAAGCAAAAAATCAACAATATTTGTGTGAAGAAGTCAATTAAGTCTGAAAGGAACTTGAAAGCGCTTCAACAACTGTTAAGTTTGAATCATAAATATTTAATATATTTAAATAACCAAAAAAAAAAAACAAAGTATCAATTTTATTAATTCTGAAAACAAAGTATTGGTTGTTTCTTAGTCATATAAGAAACTTTTTAAACGTTTCAACAACTCTTAAGTTTGTCTCTTAAATATTAAATTATTTCAAAAACCTCAAAAACCAGCGTGACAAAGTGTCAATTTTAATAATTCTGAAGAAAAATTAAAGATTGGTTATTTCAAAAAATTCCAAAACAAATCTAAATATTTGCGAAGAAGTAAATTTGGTCAAACAAGAATGATTTTAAACGTTTCAACAACTCTTAGGTTTCCCTCTTGAATATTTAATAGATTCAAAAACTACAGAAACCAGTGTGACAAAGTGTAAATGTCACTGATTTTGAAGGCAAATTGTTTTTTTTAGAAAAGAGCAACACAAAATCTTAATTATTGTGAAGAAGTCAATTTAGTCAAGCCAAAAACATTGGTTGTTTTAGTAAAGAGCAAAAAAAAGTAATTTTTTCCGTAAAATCAATTTATTCTTTGAATATTTAATTAATTCAAAAAACCTCAAAAAATTAAGTGACAAAGTGTCAATTTTTATTGATTCTGAAGACAAATTAAAGATGAATTATTTCAAAAATTGCAAGAAAGTATATTTTTCTGTGAAAAAGTCAAATTAGTCATAGAATCAACTTGTCAAACTTCTCAATAACTGTTAGATTTTAGTAATAAATATTTAATTAATATGAACAACCAAAAAAATACGTAATAAAGTGTCAATTTTATTAATTCTGAAGAAAAATTAAAAATAAGTTATTTCAAAAAAGAGCACAAAATATATATTTTTGTGAAGAAGTCAATTTAGTCAAAGAGTAAACTTATCAAACGTTTCAACAATTATTGGATTGAAATCTTAAATATTCAGTAACTCCTACAAAAACAAAAATAACAACGTGACAAAGTCCAGTGTAAGTTTATTTATAGATTCAATATTGGTTCTTTGAAAAAAAGAGCAAGAAAACTGATAAATTTTTGTGAAGAAGTAAACCGAGTTAAGGAAAAATCTCTTTAAACGTTTCAACAACTGTTAGGTTTGAATCATAAATATTTTATAAATTTAAAAACAAAAACAAAAACAAAAGGACTTGAAACAGTTCAGCAGTACTTCTTTATAAGTTTAACCGAGTATAAAAGAAAACATTTCAGTGTACGTGTTGGGGATTTATTCATTTTTATGTCTTGTATCTTTCTTTTAATCTTCCTTAAAGCTTAAACCTTTTAGTTTCATTTTAAATAACCTACGAGTTATATGAAAACAGAAATGAAAAAACAACAACAACAATGAAATATGTACAAAGAAAACTAGCAAATTACTACGAAGATCAGAAGTTGGCTAAAACAACAACAACAACGATGATGACGACGCCACTAGAAACGGCAGAAGATTCCTTAACATTTTTTCCGTTTTTCATTTTGTTTTATTTTTAGTGCATCAAGAAAAAGGCTAAATGCACACAAAAGGAGTGTTCTGGGAAAAGTTGTTTTTTAAGCTCCAAGAGTATTTCAACTTAGTGTCTCACCTATATATGAATATTTTATTCTTATTCACTGTTAGAATAATTTCTTTATTTTTCTTTTTTTCGTCCTTTGGGATTTGTTTTCAATTTAAGTTTCATGAAAAAAACGAGAATATTTTATGTGTAAAGCATTTTCGCTTTGATTTTTAAGTTTTTGAAGGCAATTTTATGTAGAGAGGTATTTTTTAGTTTTGATAAATTTAATCTTAAGAAGTTTTTGATAAACGATTTAGTTTTCGAAAAAAATTACACTTAATGAACTTTGACCTTATGAATCAAAGATTTCTTGGATATTTTCTTTAAAGAAACTCTCCCAAAAATGTATTCTAACCCTTGACTAATTATGCCTATCGTATCAGGAAACAAAATGGCGGTACAAAAACATTATGTCTTTTGTCAGAAAAAAGTTAATATGTTGTCAAGGAGGTTAATGATGAGACTCAAGTCTTATAGTGGTTGTGAATCTCCTAACATCATCTCATCTATTAACATTTCCTCCATTATTTCCATCCCACCCCACCATTTACCACATATTTATAAGTGATATCTTAACCGAAGAAGATATTAATTGACTTGAAAAGAGTTTTTACTGACATAAAATCTTTTCATCACTACCAACCATCAAACCCACATAAGGAAGTAGGTTAGACGAAAGAAAAAAAAATGTCCTGATGTTCCTTACAAAGAAAGCTCTTTCATTTATGAAATATCATAAGGAACAATGAGAAAAATTAAGTGATGGCATAAGAACGTGTGGAACAGCTCTATATCGTTGTTGGTACTGTGCTTAGTTACTATAGATATGTACAATGTACCAATGTACATAGGTACTTCCTGTCAAAGGAATATGTAGGAAAAAAGGTAAGCTCTTCTTTCGTAATCACTTAAATTTTGTTATATAGGTACTATGGTATTCCGTAATAAAAACCCAAAAGAATTTTGTACGGGGGATGTGGTGACAGGAGTGACACGATATTAGAATTGAGATGTTATCATTAAGTAGGTATATAGAGGATGGCCAAGGAGTACATAAATATATCGTGTAAAAACTTATTGCTTCCTTGATGTGACTACACACGTTAATATCTATTTATGTATTGTACACTTATCATCGCTTAATAGTTATATCAATTTTATTAAAAACATGCTTTTCCATTGAGACGTTTCATTTTCATATTAAACTAAACGGATTATTTTTTAAGAAAAATCAATAAATGTTTATTTCGTTACAAAGAAAAGATATATCTATATGAAAAACGATATCTTTATGTCTTCACCATAACTTCCCGAATTACTTCTGTAAGTTCTTGAATCGATTGGGGAAAATAGGCATAGACCTTGTCTTTCACGTGGCCTCAACAAAAAAGTCTACTGGTGTTAAAGAAGATCTCGGTGGCACGGACTTGTTCGAAATTAACGTCTTTCACATCCAGACCGAAAACCGCACCAAAAAGTTACACTTTGGGGATAAAAAGGCTTTTCAACAATCCTTGGATTTTCCGAATCCCAAATGCGACAATTCGGCTTGTTTACGTTGGCTCCGAGATGTTCCTTATGACTGCAGATCTGAAGTTCTGATAAAAATCCAGATCTTTTTTAAGCATTTCAAGAACCACAAATCAGCGAACATACAAAGTTGTTGATGATCAAATGCCTTGAGTTTTTATGTTAACTAAAGGTTAAAAAAAGGTTTTAGGACCTTAGTCTCTATTTTTTTTTTGCAGGGACTCAAAAAGTAATTCATACATCTTATATATTTATATTTGAACACACTGCGATCGTTTGGAAAATAAAAGGGAAAAACAGCGTTGGCCAAAGCATTTCACATTCTCGATGTGCGGTGTAAAAAAGAATCTCTATCCTTGATAGTACTTCCGAAATTCAGCTCAAGGGTAAAAAACTGATGAGCATTCCTGAAAGTGCGAGTATTACGGCTCAATTGTTTAAGTGGTGGAATGCACCTGGCTAATTCTATTAAAAAAAATATGTCGTTTGTTGAATGGGTCGACAAACCTGGGATTTCGTCAACACTACGGTGTGGTGTAACAATATTCTCAGTTCTTCACATCATTAACTTGGCCCAACAGCTCATATTTTTCTTCCAGTTCTACTGCTACATTGTTTAATTTTTAGTAAAGGCGTACTTTCTACTTGACAAATGTCAGAAGATGACAGCTTCAAAAGTGAAAGCTGTCAAAATAGCGGGCTATTTATAATAAAAGCTTATTTTAGAAAACGCTTCACTTGAATCTCGTTTAAAGAATTGTTCTTCCATAAAATCAATTCTACGAAAGAAACTAAGAATTTGTACTTGAGTAATAGAAAACATTTTAAAGTACAAAAAGAATTAAAACTTTGAAGTCACAGGAAATTGTTATTGAGTTCCAAAATACCTAATTACTTTTCAGCTTAACTTTAGATGGCTAAGTTTACTCGTGTTTTTTTGTGACGGAACAATTTTGTCGCATTAAAAAAATGCTGACCACAATCAACCGACATGCAGTGTAAACATAGCAGAAAAATGCTCTTAGTATTCTAGGAAACACTGGAAGTCTCCAAAAAAAATGCCTTCGGAATATTAGGGTCCTTCATAAATATTTGTGATTTCCTGCCACAAGGCTTTTACTTAATTCTTTTTCTTTTCTTCTTCATTCTTCTCATTCTCGTTGCGAAGTTCTTCGTTATTTTTTTTTTTTTTAGAACGTTCTTATGATTGTTAGATGTTGGGAAAGGAGGAGGAAGAGTGAGGTTGTTGGTTGCGATGGCGGTAGATAGGTTAGATAGGTATAGCCATAGGGTGGTATTACTACAACTGTTATGTGAACGTAAAGTATGTGGTTATGCTAAGCCTTGACGTTGTCATGATTTTATCTCCGAGGTTTTTTCTACTTCTTAATTTCTTTCTTCCCACAAAGAAGTATGTAAGTAGTAGCGATGAAGGCTTATTTTATTTATTTTTGCTGCTTCCTTTTTCTACCACCGACAGCCTCCCCGCCCCAAGTAAGTACCTTTCTTTTAGAGAAAAAATAAATATACTTACTTCTGGTTCATTTAACGTGGTTATTCCAAGAAAAATCATTAGCAACAAAACAGACTTCAGACTTTGGTAATTTTACTCTCTTATTAAGAATGACAATGGAGACACAACAAATATACAAACAGACAAAAATTAAACTGAGAAAGAATAAAAGAAAGACTAATTAATTTAATTAGATACTTTCTTACAATGAAATGAAAATTAAATCCAAAGACTAAAAAGAAAATATTTACGAATAGATATAAAAATCGTTTTGTTTTCGAAATCTAGGGTATGTACTCGTATTGTGAAAGCAGGCAACAGGTTTTCTAGCTTATAGGTAGTCGATATATATTTTTCGAATTTGTTGGCGTAGGCATTCGGATTTAACAATAATGAGAACATCTACTGAAATAATAATAAAGAAATGAAAATATAACAACATTTGATAGCAATAGTCTGAGGTAAAGAGTTCCATTTTTATCGACGTAAAATAGATACCTGTAAGATTGGATTTTCTGTTAACCAATAGTCACTGACAATTAAACGATTTACTCTATTGTCTTTCAACTTTTCTGACAATGAGTTTGGCAGATGCTTGTTTTTTTATTCTAAATTTCTCCAAATTTCCAAATACTTTTAAAATTTCACTTTGACACATGACAGCAATAACTTTCTTAATAGTTTAAAAATAGTTTTTTCCATTAATTCCATTTGGAGACATTTATAGAAGCATTTTAAAATCAACTTGTGAATAAGATCATCAAAAGTTAGCTCTTGAAATAAGATTTCTTGAAAATTTCGGTATATTGGTAGTTTTATATATTTTGATGATAATTCTAAAACTATGTTTAAAGTAAAAACTATTTTATTATTGTTTAAAACTTTACTCGTTAGACTATTAAAGTTATATACTTTTAGTTGAGTTAGTCACGTATTAGAAAATGTGGTTTATAGTTTGATAATATATTGTGTGAGATTTGCATGTGCAATGATGATTCATCAAATGATGAAATGATTTTAGTATGATAACATCAAACTAAATATTTGACGATTCATATTTTTAATGTTTAAAATAGAAGAGTTTTGAATTTTATGCTTTTAAACATTAAGATGTTTTTTCACTCAATTCATGACATTTCAATGTTTATTTAAATAAAATCGATGTTATTCAATTCATACATTTTTAAGTTTCATCATAACTAAAGTTGTTTTAATATTCTTGAATATATTCTTGATTATGAGGAAGTGATCAAAAATTGCACATAAAAATTGAATTATTTTTAAGGAGTATAAATACTATATTATTTAGGTTTATGAATATTTCTTATTTTAAGAAACTCAAATTGTTATTATTATTGAATATTGTTGCAGAGTTTATTCGAAAAAATTGGGCTAAATGTCCAAATTTAAAGAATTTTAAAGAAAAGACACTAAGCAAATTTAATATTTAGTGGTTTTCTAGATTTTAAATTTTCGGAAAAATCAGTCATACATTGGATTTTCATACAAATGTTGAAAAAGCCAATTATTTGTCCAAAAACAATTCGCCCCTGATAAATGTTTTTTTTTTAAGATTTGAATATTCGAAAAAAAAAATTCTTTCTTCGACCTTTTTATAAAGAATTCAATTTCATGCAAAAATATTTACATTTTTTGGTTCAATGATTTCGAACTTCTGAAGCAAAAACGGCTCCTAAAAAATCAGTTGTCGGTTAAAATTGTTACGGTGATTTTTTGTATCATTCTGAACAATATTTTTGTTTTTATTTTCAAAACTACAAATACTTTTATTTTAACGCCCGTCTAAAAGGCCCTAAAATGAGAGATTCAGATTCTTAAGGCCTTGAAACTTAGAAAAATAATAATTAATATTTCAATTCGAAGAATCTGGTCACCTACAATTGATACAAGATTTAAGTTTTCTACAAAGGTTTTGAAACGATAATTATTGATTTTTCTTACTGTTTTCAAAGTATAAGTTATTATTTTTTTTAAATAAAAGGTTATTTCTCTGTAAAATTAAATGTACAACTTTTCTTTCAACACTTAAAGCCATATTATTGACTTCCTTCAAAAAAAGTTCTTATGTCAAACGGTTTTTAAATTTTCAAATATTTGAATCAAATGTCAATAGAATCTTCTTTTTTTTTTTAAATTTAAAATGCCTTATGAGACGAAATCTCATAACATAAAGTTTTTTTTACAGAAATTGTAATTTTTATTATGATTAAAAAACGGGGGACTACTTAAGAGGCCCAAAACTAGGCTTTTGAAAGAATTTTTAAAACAAATACTACAAAATAAATCGAAATAACAGAAACGTTTCTTACTATGCTGCTAAACTGATTGCTAAAAATTCAATATTTTAATCGATTTTTCTTAAAAATGGTACTGTGCAGGGTTTTTGACATGACTTTTCCTTCTTTCAGTGTCCGGGGCCAAACTTACAGCACCTGTAATTTTGTTAATATGAAAAGTCGAAAACTTGCTAAAAAATCGTCACATCAGTAAATATTTTCAAAATTTCAAGTCAATCGGTTGAAAATTGCAGTATTAAGATAAACTTGTTGGTAGTTTTGAGTAGCATAAAATTCGAAAATCGAGTACTTAAAGAATTTATCTGACTATAATATTTTAGAGAAACATTTTTGAGGCTCTAGGGAACATTTAATATACAAATTTAACAATTATTCGAAAATTCTATGTTCTATGTTCAATCCCTTAAAAATTTGAATAAGTGAATCTGACGTATAAACAACTTCAAAAAAAGTTTACAATTATTAATAACTGGATTTAAAATGTTTTCTGTTGAAATTTTCGAAAGGTCTAACAAATTTAGGGGCATTTCTATTTCTTGGAAAAATGTGATTTTTAAAAAATATGTATTCGAAACTTTTTATGAAATTAAATTCTTCCTTGGTCAATATAATTTTATTTACTTAAGATATTCGAGTCGAAAACAATTTTTACCAGTTTTGTATTTCTTTTTGTACAAAAAACTGTCGATCTTTCTAAAAATGTAGCAAAATATCAAAAACCGCTTCTTTGTTGCACTAAACTATTTTGAGAGTAACATCATTTCTTTGTTCTTAAAATTGTTTAGCCCAAAAAATACTTCATTTTATTCTGAAAACAAGCTGGTTTTTCATTCTTTTTTAAGTTTATATCAATTTTGCATAACATTTGAAATCTGAAGAATAAAACTTAAGGTGAAAGCATTCAGTGTTTTCGGGAGATTTTTCATTTCAACCAAATGTTTCCCCTTTTTTTTTAATTTTTAAAAACTAACTACTGAGATTTTTAGAAATTTGATTAAGATATTACAGGTACGCATTTAAAATGATGCTTAAAGATTGAAGGGACCTCTAAAAGTTGATAAATGTTAGAATTTCTAGTTCTACAAATTGGAGAAATTACAATAACTTCAAATTTAAACTTCGAAACCAATTATTGAATATTTTATTTTCCAAAAAAAGATTTTAGAGTTTTCACTACATATTTACCAAATTTTGTACTTTTTCCAAAGTGAATGTCATTATATTATACTATTATATTCTAGAACTAAACATTCGGTGAATATGATTTTAAGAAATATGAATGCCTTAATATTTATTAAATTTCAAATTTTCTTTCAATATTATTTTTTAAAATGATTTTAAAAATTAACTGATAAACCAACTGGAGTCGGCTTCCAAAAAGTGAGTTTAAAAACAAAAACACAGTAACCAAAGTACTAAATACATATATTAAAAGTTATATTTGATGACATTAAATAATTGTTTAGAGTTTAAAGTCTGCACGAAAAAGTCTACTACGTTACTTCTTCAACTGCAAAGTTTTTTGAATCAACCTATTTTATATTTCAAAAAAAAAAGTTTCAGAACAATATATTACTTTGTTGTCACTTTTTGATAATTTAATCAATGATTCACTCTAAAGATTATACATTCGTTTTGTATACAACACTTACTCCCATATTATTAAATTTTTTTCAAACTAGTATTAAAATAGTTTAGGGTTTTAAGATTTTCCAGAAAATTGATTTAAATTTTAACAATTTATTAATATTTAGAGACAATTTTCATTTAATTGATGTCTTAATCAAATTTTATAAAAAAAAAACTTGAAACACAAAACCTTTTCGAAGCTATTGTTGCAGTAAAACTAGTTTTAAAGAAACTCAATAATATCTTCTTATGATCCGTCTGAATTTCTCCAAAACTAGTTCTATCTCATAACTTATGTAAATGGGTTTCAGTTTTAATTGTTTTAATTTTTCATTTTATTATTTTTCACAAGTTTCGACTTAAATCCTTAATAGTTCTTCAAACTTTGAAATTTAAATTCCCGATTCTAAACTACACCCCATAAAACCATCAAAAAAAGTATTTTCCGTCTTGGGCAAACCTATTAATACATTTTTCTAAAAAAATACCCTTCAAGCTTCCAAACATGTGTAAATTCTTTGGTTCTCTTAAATAATCAAACATTTTAACCAACATATACTCATATACTCTTTCCATTTTTGTGAGGAAATTTCTTCTAGAATTTTAACAGCTTTTGCTCAAAAAAACATCCTATCACATCAGATATTTTTATAATTCATATTTTATTCGACATATTTCAAGGTTTATGAATTTAACAATGTTGTAAATGGTTTTTTCGAAAGAATTAATAATGCACTAAAAAGAAAAAATCATTATTTCATTAAAAAGACTTTAAATTTTCTAAAAATTCGTCTATTCTTACTTAATGCACCAAGATAAATATTCAAATATGTTCGCTTCCCTTCCTAAAATGTATGTGGACCAAAGAGTCTAGTTCGCTACTAGATCTGTATCTTGCCAGTGATGTTGGTAAGGTTATGCTTTACAGCCAGCTTTTAGCACCTGGTTTTTCCAAGCACGATTTACTTTTTGTATGTTTGGATTTAGTTTTTCAGGTTGATCCACAATTTTTTCAATACCGAGACTTCAAAAACTTAAACACATCCTGACTTAGTGCGTGATTTTGACTGCGTAGAATGGAACTCACTGTACCATATGTAAATGATCAAGTCAGGTTTTTACGGCAAAACGTCAATCAGCTTTTTGAGAGGCATGTTCCTATTAAAACCCTTCTCGTTAGGCATACCACCTTGACTGAATAGCGACATCTCTGCTCTGATGTCACGAGGAGATGCCGCCGCCTACAGTGAGACGTTACAAACTGGAGCACTTCCACAAATTGTATTGCAGACAGCGTAATCAAGTTGTCGTAATGGTCAGAACAGCAAAAAGGCTTTATTATGAAAATAAACTTGGTTCTTTAACCTCTGGCAAAAAATTATAGAACAACCTGCGTGAAATCGGTATTGGCAAACAATTTAAAAAGCCTGTAGGTGACGTCGATTGTGATGCACTCAACAAAAAGTTTACGTCCATGCCCTTAACGTTGATTCACCCGTTCATTCCCTTACTGAGGAGGAACCAACTGCTATCAACAGCTCTCTGAGTTGTATAAGAATACAAGACAAAGACATTGTAGAGGCAATAATATCGATAAATCTAATGCTACTGGCTGGGACCAAATGGACCCTAAGTCATGAGACTACTGCTTCCATATATACTGCGCTATATAACCTACATATTTAACAGCATATTGACTACTTCCGAGTTTCCTTTAGAATGGAAGAAGGCTAACATTATTCCCATACCCAAAAAGCAAACAAGTACTGCTACAGAATTTCGGCCGATTGCAATTCTTCCGTTTCTTTCAAAAAAACTATTCTGGGGCAGATCCAAAAATATCTTACAATCAACAACCTGTTAAGTACCTGTCAGTCTGGTTTTCGACCAAAGCGCAGCTGCAAATCCGCCTTACTTTTTGCAACTGATGAAATAAGAATGGCAATGGACAGTGATCATGTTACATTGCTAACACTGTTAGATTATTCAAAGGCTTTTGATACTGTTAACCACTCAATTCCTCTTTAGAGTCCTGTAAGCTTGTTCTTTCGTATCTCAGCGGAAGGCAACAATGCGTGGTGGCCAATGGATACTTGTCCACATTTCTCAATGTTTTGAGTGGAGTGCCACAGGGATCTATCCTTGGACCAATACTGTTGAAACTTGACGACGAAACCATTGAATATGTAAGCACTGCTAGAAACCTAGGAGTAGTATTCAATCGTACTCTCACTTGGGATGACCACCTTAATAGTGCCATTGGTAAAGTCTATGGAATCCCCACCTTCTTCAAGTCATTCGAAATTTTATCCCGATCAAAACTAAACTGCTACTTACTAAGGCCCTTATACCACCAATTGCACTGTATGGGTGTGAAATTACCTGCATGAAATCATCCAAACACAACAACCTGATTATCTATACGGTAAGCTAAATTTCCCTCATTCAACAAGGTCCCTTGCTTTAATATTACCCCTATACAATTTTCTACATACTGAGCGTCTATTTTTTATTCATATTGTACGCCTTTAGAACTCTCTGCCCATCGCTATGAGAAGAATGAGAAGCATAAGTAGATTTAAATTTTAATTTTCAACTATTTGGCAAATAATTGATGTTAAATTTCCTTTTCTTTATATAAATATGTAAATAGAAGTCTTAGGTATATAATTTTTATTCAAATTCTTAAATTCATGTAAAGGCTTACAACATTTTATAATTTTTTTAAAATATTTTTTGAAAATATTTGATTTTTGAAATAAATAAAATACAAAATAGAAATACGAAAAACCCAATAGATTTCTTTTGGCAAACTACTCATGATTTAGCGCTTAAATCATAAAGTTTCAGGAATTAATTATTTGAACCTTTTAGTTGTACTCCCGAAGTTTGAGTGACAATTCAAATATTTGTCAACAAACAACCAATTGATTCAAAATTGTCACAGATGAAAAAAAAATTTTCACAAATTTGTGAGTCATGTAAACAAGTCGCTTAAATGTCACAAAAAAAGTCCTCCAGCCAATTTGATTTCAGTTACAAAAAAAAATTTGACCAAAAACGTATTTTTCCATGTAAAAGTACTTTTATTTCGTACACAAAACAATAACAATTATTTCATTTGAAAAACTCTCCTGCATTTGATTTCTTCGAAAAAAAATGTATCATTAAAAAATCAGGATTCTTTTTTTAAGCATATACGAGTTGCGGTTTTAAATGTTGACATCAATGTTGAAATTATTGTCTTCTCGTCCTTTTTTGTGTTTAAATGAGTAACAACGAATGTTTTGTGGTGGGAAAAGTTTTCAAATACATATTCTAACTTCTTAATTTAAATGTTCTTATCCATCATACAAAAAAGTCCATAATGTACATTTTATGTGACATATTCTTCATTTTAATTTCAAAAACCTTATAATACCACAAAAACCACACTGATGTATGTATGATGGAAATTGTTCTATACATCTAGGAGTAAAATAATATAAAATACTCAACATGTCATAATGATGTCCTCTGTCATCATATACAAAAAGATCAACAGTTTGATATTCCACCATCATATAGGAAGTGCGGAGTTTTCAGCCTGATGCGAGCTTGAGCAATGTAGACAAGAACTACTGCTCTTATACTGTTGACAATACCTTCTGTCAATAAATTGACAAACAACAACTTTTTTACTTTATTTTGTCTCCATTTAACATATTTACCATATTCCATAGTAGTTAATGTCACATCATATGCTTTGTTGCCAAAAAGGACGTCGACGACTACGATGACGATAACATTGCAAACATACAAAACAAAACGGAATAACAACACAAAGACAAATATACATACATATATTACTATCAAACGAAACGAAATGAAACTCCTACTCCTACTCCAACCCTTAACTCTTTGCATATTTCTATTTACAGCTACGATTAACATATGGATGGGTAGACAACAACTAAAATGTCAAACGACACTAGTTGCTAACCCAAAAATATAAACTCATCATTCGCGATAAGCATGCATATACAATACACACACCCCCATCCCTCGGTTTATCTAACAGTACCCTGTACATTGTGATTCTCTTTCTCTTGTAACATCCATATACCGTTAAAGCAACAAATAAACACACACAAAAAGGAAGAAGAAAATAATCGTAAAACTCGTGTGAAACAAAAGGAACAAACGCTATAAAAATAAAAAGGACACAAAGCCGAGCCGATTCGTCGTCCTGTAGCGTAGCGTAACGTAGCGTTCTCGTAGGTAGTTAATAGCTGCTAGCTGATAGTAGCTTGTAGCATGAATAAATGTGGTGTAGGTAATGTAAACTTAGGAAAAAAAAATACAACTATTTCGAAAAATTGGGACAATGAACAGTTACAGCACAATATGGCCGACTTGTCGTTCATTAATTCTTCTTCTTTTTTCTGTGACTGTTTCTCCTTTTGTTTGTTGTTGTAATAATTGTGTCAACTCATTTCACCCGTTTGTCTTTGAAATTGATTAGGGCGCTGCGCTACCATTGCCGCTGCTGAGTGATAAGGGTTGATGTGATAGCTGAGCTGATGCTGATGCTGAAGCTGAAGCTGTAACAGATGACGACGAGTCAGATTCGAAGAGGCTGTCTGGGTCTCTGGTAATGGTTGGGAATATGGAATATAGCGTGTGCCCCATCAACTGTCACAGCGTGTATTACCACAGAAATTGAATATCCGCTTGGTTTAGTCTCAGTCTCGGTTTCGGTTACGGTTTTGGTGTCGCTCTCAGCTCTCGATAGCATATGATGATCAACACCGCACCAAATAGCTTGATATCGTTTATGAGCAATGTCCGATGGAAACGCCTCCGGTTTTGTTTCGTTTCGTTTCGGTTTTTCTCGCAGAAAAGTAGTTCCGCTTTTCAACTAGCTATGTAGGTACTCCCCCTTTTTACCCTCATGTTGTTTGTTATCGTTGGGTTTTTGTTTTTTGTTTGTGTTTGTTTTTGCAACAAACGTATAACGGCTGTTGGGACTATTTTTACAACTCGTTGATAGATAGACACTTTTATCGGGTACTTGAGGTTCCTTTGGATATATAATAATGTTAGTACTTTCTTCTGTCCGGAAATTCAATGATTTTGACTTTGGACTATTGTACTTCTATTTTCTCTTGTTTACTGTTCTATTCTTACCCCCGCAGGATAATATGAAGATAGTGTTGTAGGTAGGTATAAAGAAAATTAGGAATACAAAGATTGAGATTTTTCTTCTCTTCGTCCTTCGTCCTTCATGCGTCTGACTTCAAAAATACTCTACTATTTATATAGGGGATGGTTACAGGAAGGTAGGTAGGTATGTACATAGAATAAAAGTAAATGTGGTTTTTATGTACGGTTAGATAGAGGTATACTTCTACTACCTAACCTAAAACGGAAAAACACACAAGTGTCAATTATCTCTGGCTTTTTGAGTCATCCTAACTAAATTACACCATAGTTATCTGTGCGTCAACATCTGGGGGGTTGTTTTAGAAATTGCTTTTGCGATGTTAATGCAATAAATGTATAACGGTACGTAGCTATCTATGAGTATGTACTGTATACCTATCTAACCTATGGTGATAATGTGTTTCTTCTTCCGTGGGATGTAGGTATACTTAAAGATATTGTAAAGCTAAATTATGAGTATACCCAACCCAACCCAATCCACCCGCACCACAAACAGTCATGTTATATTTATAAAATAAAACTGAAAACAAAAATATATTCAAACATACATATAATGGGAAATATAGGGGATTATATGAATGAGATAACACATAATAGCCTCTATAGGATGCTTTTTTCTTTAGGCTCTTTAAGGGAAAACTAATTTTCTTATTACCTAGTTTATTTTTCTTTTTTATAATACTGAGATTAGTTTAATTCTAGTGACGAAAAACATCTAAACATCAAATGGAATGGGACCACATAATATTTTAACGGAAGCAGGTAGAATAAGTTTAACATACAGGTTAACTAAGGAATTAAGGCTTTTATAACCGCTTACTTTGGGTTTTTAGTGTAATAATAATCGTAAAAAAAGATCGTTTTTATGTCTCTAGACCATAATAATGACCAGAACATAACAATTGACACTTGTTGGACTTTGGATTGTTAACATCCCAAAACGGGCAATTTTGAGTTCTTGTAGTTAATTTTTTCTCCTGAAATCAGGATTTGCTACAGCTCAAACCATCTGAGGAAATATAACCATGTTTGTTTCTTAAGTATTTGTGGCAATTTGTGCATAAAACACTATTAAATTCCTTTTCTTTCTAAGCTAACAATCCATGAAACCATTTTCGGAAATTTTCCCAAGCCCTATTTCATAAAAATTGGCAGGTGACAATTCTGAATATTTGTCATATTTTTCTGACAAATCTATATTTTATAAAATGTTGACAAGTGTTAGAAAAATACAATGGCAAATTGTTCTTGACAATTTTGTCATTGTCATATGCTGACACATTTTTCGTGACAATTTCATTGCATTATTTTTAAATGTGTTATGATCGAAAAACGATGAAAGATTGAACAAAACCTTTGCATTTTGTTTGAATTTTCATCGTTTCTCGACCAAGTTTTTTGATGTTAGAAGTAACAGAACGCTGACGCTCATTCAATTTTAAAATATCACAATTTACAAAATCGTCTTTTATTATTATAACGTGATCGTTAGCTTTAAAATGAATAACATTCCCAAAATAAATTTACTAATGATTCTTTTCGAAAACAAAGATATTTTATTCGAAAAATTTAGTGAAACCTTAAGGTTAATAAATGGAAGGAAATAGTAGGACAACAAGAGGTCTAAACGCAGTGGATTCAAGCAAGGACTAGTAGCGCCTTTGAGATATTATTTAACGATTCAAAGTGTTAATTAATTCTTTGTTTAAAATTCCGAAGGAGCCGCCGACGTATTACACGGAGATCAAACTGGGAATCGTCATCACTTTCACTTTCGCTTGAAAATATATCGTTCATCATTTTAGGTCTTTCCACTGTTAACACTTGACCGTGACCGAGTTTGCTGTCGCTATTGTCAATTTAATGCTGACAAATATGTAAATTGTATTTCTTTTTTCATTTTATAAAAGAATTGTCTGTACAAATCTGTCGGAAAATTCATGACAATTTCCTTATGAAATGAAAAAATGACAATGGTCGGTTATTTTCCTACAATTCTACAAAATTTTCAAATTGTTTATGAAACAGATTTTGACAATTTGTAAAATGTCAAGTTGTAATCGCAATCCTCAATGGTTATAAAATAGGCCCCAGGTATAGAGAATAATCGGATGGAGTAGCACCCCCTATTTGAGTGCCTCCAAGTAGTTTTGGGTCATTTTTCATAAGTGCGACGCACGTAGGAACGACTTCCTTTTCTTTGCCTGGAATGCAAGATTTCGAATGTGATTTGGCGTTGCTTTATTTGCCTATCGTTTTATTTATGCGGCACCCTTTCTCCGGTCTCTTAAACCTTTTCTCATGGCACTGTGAGGCATAAAGTAACACCCAATACGTCGGTAAGTGTTTTCTGCGGTTGAGAATGGTCTTGTCTAAAATAACCAGTAGTTGATGGAACTCAACCTTCTTGGGCGGATTTTTAAACTTCTTGTCCCACAGGTCGAAAATGCCGGTTTTGAACCGACGAAAAAACTTTCAGAACGTGTGTCGTGTCTGATAAATCACTGTCGCTATAGGCCTGTTTAATCATTTGCCAGCTGATTTATTCAAATTGAGGCCGAAAAGTAAAGCTCCTTTGCTCTTTTTCTGGCACAAAACTGAGACACGAGTACCCAAGAAGAAGATGGACTTTTGAAAAAAAATATTAAGGCGTGTCCAATGGCTCACTAACGCCATCTATACATTCAATTTTTTTTAAGAACGCTAAAAATTAATAATTTATGTTTAATAATTGTAAATTCAGCAAGCAGCTGCCTTAAACTGCGAGTATAAAAATTTCATACAAAACCCCTTAGAATTGTTTAAACTGTTTAACTGATTTATAATTAATACAATTTTTTTTTCTTTCAGGTAAGTGACGTGACATATCGCTAACATATCGCTTGAGTATTTTTGGTGAGTCGTAAAATTTAAAACTTATTTTTCTATGATATAGTTTTTCTAACAAAACGAAAAACTTTGGCATGAGTATCCATCATTTCTGGTGAATTCAAGACGTTTTTGAATAATGTTCAATTAATAATGAGTAATAACGTTTTAAACGGATTTTTGAATTTCGAAGTAGTTATCAAGCTTTCTCTGTATCGTTGATTCCTTTTCGAATTTTCGTCTCTACTGACTTCTTGGTGTGTCATTTTGCGTGAGTGTATTCCAATGCATTTCCTGACTTGCAATAAAGCTATTATTAATGCACTTCTGTCTTAACATAAAAGATTCTATTGGTTTCTGACCATTTCCTTAAAATGTTTTCGTTTAAAATATACTTGAGCTAGATAGCCCTGAAGAAGTATCAAAAAGTCATCCATTAATGAATATTTACAGCCTTCTAGTGATAGTTGATGTGATTTTACAGGTGCTGCATCCAAATAAATCGAAGAAGATATTCTTGCAAACATTTGATAACATTCCTACTATAAAGCATTCTACTTGATTGAAAATTCTTTATTTTCTCTACCGCTTTTTGAACAATGTTTATTTCAAAATAAGAAAATATTTGATTTCTAAAAATCGGAACTAGAGAAGAAATTGATCTATTTCCCTTTTTTTGCAAATGAGTTAATATTGCTGTTCCTTTTGAATTTTTAAACCATTTTAACCAACTGTATTAACTTAGCAGATATTAAATAACAATTTTGTTTTAAAAGCCAACATTTTTTGAAGAGTGATTTTTGTATGAAACAAAAAATACATATAAAAGTCCAAATCCAGTTTCTCATGTTCTTTCTTAAATGGAAACACTATGAAAATTGTTAACAGTTTCCTCGTTGACAAAAATAATCTAATATTACGAGCATGTATAAAATGTTTAAAACTTTATAAATGCCTTACTGAAAAACTTACGAAATCCGCTAACAGTGAAAAACTAGGAAATTGTCAAAGTTTTCGGCACATTTTTTTCAGAAAACTTGTTTTGGAGCACTAAAAGTGTCTGTTTCTGAATTTAGCCAGTTTTAAGCTTGCGAAAATCTATTTTTGTTATAAAATTAAGACACATAGAATTTGAGCCTACAAAGATTCAGTGATTTTCAGACCAAAAACACCGTTTCCACCAAAACTACCTTAATAAAAGAAAATATATGTGTATGCATATGTTCCAGACAAGTTTCAGACCTCCATTTAAATATTTCGTTTATAAAACAAACAAGTCCTTGAGAAACCTTACAATCTTGATAATTTGCAACAAATTCAACACTTTATAATACATCTACATATTATATTCAGATTGCTCATTAATACATAATTTTTCGACTTCATCCGAGAAAATTCTTCCATTTATTCCAGTACTATCAAATTTGTGTTCATACATTTGCTGATTAATTTTTATAACAGTAACAGCTCCATAAATAAAACAATTTTTGATATTTTGAGTATCGAAAAAATACTGCCGTAATACTAAAAAAAAGCATTTCCATGAATACCGAAGAATTCACCCTTGACCACGATTTCAGACACACTTTCAAGTATAGAGATTCTTTTTTAAGCCGCACATAAAGAATGCATAATACTTCACTCATGTACTTCCCCCTATTCATGTTTCGAACTCCATATTTCCTCATTCTCGCACTGCGTTTAGTCTTATGTTTGTGCCAATTACAAAAAAAAACCTTTTTTGATTCGATACTGATAGAAGTTTTGGGAAATTAGTTACTCTTAGTACTTGACGAATGTCGTAATGTAAAAATGTGTTCTGTTTTTATCATGACATTGAGTAACTTATCAGTTTCTTGTCTCTCTCGAAACTCATCACTCATAACATTGAACCTACATATATAAAAATCGTCACTTTCTTCTTTCCGAAAACATGTTTTTTGTTTTTGTTTCTTTGATTTTTGATTTTCAAAAACAAGGTGATAACAGAGACTCATTAAATTTTAAGTTCTTATTTGTTTTTGTTTGTCTTTTTTTTAATATCGCCTTTAATATTCATTAGGCTTTGCAAGTTTTTACATTATTTTTTTTTCCAGGACAAAAAAGAAATATTAAACAATAACAAAATGAAAGATAACGTTAAAGATGAATCAGGGTAGGTTGTGAGTATAATTAAGTATATACGAGTAGTGTTTGGAACCTTAGTCAGCAAATTATTAACACTCCATTGAAAATGTGTATTGTGTGTTTCATATCAGTAAATGTTTATTATATACAATTTTCATCGTCATTCGATCTTTACATATACATATAATAATACAAGAAACTAATTTTCGCTTTCAACTCTGTGTATAGCTATGAGCTCCGAGTATTATATTTTAACACCCCTTAAACGCATGCAAGCACAATCTTTATACCCTCTAACATAGAACTGCTGCTTCTCTGCTGCCTCTGCTGACCAAATAATTGCGGCTTTCATTGGTATCATTTTCTAATAAATTAATGGGCGTCTGTTACTGGTTCTTATCGCTTTTTATCTAATAAATTAAAATACACAAAACAAAACAAATTTAACATTTACATTATTTTATCATTAAAACAATTTAGCTTGAATAAAAGTATAGGAACGTATAGAAAACATACCTAATATGAATTAAGAACAAACAGATGGACGCTTGTTTGTCTAGATACGCACATAGAAAATTCCATTCTGCGAAAAAATGTATTGTCAAATCACTGACTTGCTGATAATTTCATTATCAAAATTTATTCCTTTATGAAGAAGAAGAAAAACAACACCAAGAATGTGTACTATTTTAAGACTACCGGTGACAACATCCCTTAATTAAATTTTGGGAATGGGAATGTCAGCCATGCACTACTGATTAATGTTTTTTTTTATCAGTGCTGGATTAAGATTATAAGTCTCATAAGGGCGCATTGATTAGGTGTGTCCTGTCCAGTATAATGATAAGAACCCATAATGGTTGGATCAACGACGATAGAAAGTTACAGCCATCAAAAAGAGGCGTTAAGGGTCGAAAAAAGAGCTAAAGAAATATAATGGACAATATTTGTACACAAGCATTGAATACACAGCTAAGGTCAAAAAAATAGGAACAAAACTTAATTTTTGGTAATTATTTCTTTAGCACATGTGAAAGGGAATAATTCTTAAATGTTATCATTTTATTTTAAAAGTTAATTTTTGTTAATGTTTCGAAATTAATAATTTTAAAAATGTAATTTTTTAAGTCAAGATTTCCGACTTCATAAAAGTCTGGACAGAAAAATTGATATTGATTGAAATCAATTGAATGATTCACAATGAAATTCAGAATTCTAGATATTTAAAATTGCACTCGAAAATATTCATTTTGTTCTTCTTAAATCAGAGCTTCGTTAACATTACAGCATACTTTGATTCCTATTATGACAAAAAGCGCCATTTAAAAGGCATATTTTTGTAGCCAACAATCTATAATATGACTTTTTTCCAACAAAAATTAAAAACAGTAACAGTTAAATGTTATGCTGTCACTTCATGAACTCTCAACCTTGACCCAATCTTTACATGGCCCAACATGGAAAGCGTGCTCCAAGGACCACACAGTAATAATTAAATTATAATATTCAACGTGGTCACTCCTACCTTTTTCTTGCTACTTTTGGTGAACCCCAAGGTAGCCTTTTAGGTCCTCTACTTTTGTTTACTCAACATTAACGATATGGAATTGATTACTAAATATTCTCATTCTGAATTTTCACTGACCACAAAAAGACCATTATGGTTCCCTCTTTTTTTTTTAGTATTGAGAGCCTTGAAAGACGTTTTCTTCGATTTGCCCTTCGAGGACTATTTTGGCGTGATTGACTGATCCTTTTTCCATATTAAAACTGATTTTAGTTAATTAATCTTAAGACTCTGGAAGAACAGATATTGGACATTTTGTTTATGTCTATTATGCTGCCTGAATATCAACGACTCCTTATTCTTTAAATTTAGGTTAAGTTAAGTAAATGGACTGGCGTTTGATTTAGTAACCTCCACACTTAGATGAATTTAGATGCCTTGTGGTACCTTGAAAGTTTTATAACTTCCTTAAAAATTGAGTGCTTAACCTATGAATTTAGCTTTTGCCAGTTTCCAGCCAATTAGTGGCTATAACAAAACCTAAAAGACTGTTTTCTGCAAAGTCTTCGATTTCTTCAAAAATACGGAAAAAGCACTCCAAGAATATGTACCTTTTGTGTGGCACAATGCTGTGCAGTGGCACAGGACTTAGCATCCTTGTATTCTTCCTCATCGTTACATATTTTGCATATATGTCGTCGTCAACAATTCGCCTTTTTTATCAAGCGTTATTCCAACAGGTTGTGGCCGGTTATTATGCTCGTAAGTAATCGTAAAATTTCTTGTCCAGGTGCATAATCGAACGAGATCTTATTTTGTCAAATTTCGGCCAAAATTTTCTGGCTATGGCGCAAGTTTAAAGGCTATTTCATTGGTTTCCTAGAGTATTTTATTATCAATGATCTGTTCTAATGCACATCATGAATTGCTTTTGGTAGAGTCATTATTGGATTAGTTCATAGTGGTACATTTCTTCGTAAGTTATCAGTTCATTCATTCCAGCACAACAATGTTATGATCTGTCCCAAAAACTACTAGTTCATGACTACAGTAATTTACAAGCTTAGATTTTATTGTTGTAGCAGAAATTGGTTTTATTGCTGCGTGGCTATCAATGTAAATTGTCATATCCACCCGTGTTAGCGCCATTATTGAGACCTGTTTTGCAGCATCTATTACTGCAAATACCTCAGCTCAGATCTAAGTCTTGAGTTAAAGTAACTTTAACTACGCAATTTGTATACTCATCCCAAAATGAATCCGCTTACGTGTGCGTATGGTTTTTCTTCCAATTGCACCGTCTATATGGAAATTTTGATTTAAAGTTATCCCCTTGCAAAATAAGAAGAACCGTTCTAGAACTGATTTGCGTGTCAAAATCAGGCTACAGACTTTTCCATGTCATAAACAGCACACGTTTAAATTTTTCCTTTTGAAATTTCTCTGTCTCTGAAAGTCATTTTAAGAGGATATAATCTGATTTCTTATGATATTTTTCGTTTGTATGACAAAAAGTAAAAACCTTCCAGAACGGTTTTCGCTATCTCACTTTTAGGTATGTTTCAGTTATGCAGTGCTATAATAACTCTAAGACGAGTTTAAGATTCAGTGTTTTACTGTACCTAATTTTAATTTAAGAAATGTTCCTATTATTTTGGCCATAGTATGTGAACAAAAAACAGGAATCATTGATAACTCGAATTCGCTGTTTTATTTCTTTACGAATTACTGTACTACCGAAATATTGAAAATTGCTGAAATTCCCTTCAAGGCCGAAGAAGTGTCGTTTAAAAATCTCTGTTTAATATAATCGTTCTTTGACTATTAGATCATTAAATACACATAACGTCAAATAATTTCCAATAAAGAAACAAACAAAATTTCCAAAATTTCATTTAAAAACCAAGGTTTTTGTGATTATTAGTTTCTTTATTTTATAGCCATAGGTCATCGAAACATTCCCAAATAAATGCATTTTCCCAAAACCATCTGTGACAAAAACTACTGCATTCTGTTTCTAAAATTGATCACCCTTTATAAAACCGATTCAAAACTAAATCATTCTGATGTGAGGTTGTCCTTTGCCAAGAAAAAAAAATCTACAATTCTCAAACCCAAACCCAAACCCAAACCGCACCACACCACAACAATAATTGTTTCATCCTGCGCTTCAGAAAAATACATTAAGTTGTTTCCATATGGAAGAAGCGACTCATAGTCTACGACCTTTCCACCAAAGAAAAACATATCCCTTTATGAAAATACAACAACAAAAACCATAACACAGAAAAACACTTAACATTAAAATATATATCTTTTAGATATATTTTATGGTATATGGCACTGGGGCTTGAATGGCTGAATGGCTGAATATAACTGAATAGCTCTATGATGGGATGTTTGGCTAGGTTAGCCATCGGATATAGAACCAGAACCAAAACTAAACCATAAAATTCCTTATTAACTTCGATAGGTTAGGACGTATAGACAATTTTCCATTATAGTTTTGAGTTTTGCTTCCCACTTTCTCTGCATTGTATTATGGTATATGGACGGAAGAGATATGGGTTCAAGTTGCTTGGGCTTGGTTTGGTTTGGCTTGACTTGACTTAGCTATGAAAAATATAAAAAACATCTGCGATAAATATGTCGGATGACTATAAATAAAATTCCTCCCTCGATTGATCTAAGTTCTAATTATGTGCGCATCTTTTGTTGTAGTATAGGAATATTATGAGCTCAAGGGTTTGTCTTTTTCCCATTTCGTCTTTTTTTCTCTTTTCTCTTAAAGCCATCATTGAATTGCCTTTACTAGTTTCATTCTTTTTTTTCATTCTCCAGCAGGTCCAGAAGACTGTAGTAAGCAGCGGAGAAAAAAAAATCCAATTGATATAAAAATTTATTTATACAATAAGTATAAATTTTTATTAATAATAAAATAAAAGCAATCAACCCCCTACAGCCGCCATCATCATCAGCTCCAGCAGACAAGCGACACGACGAAGACGGACGGAGGAACGAAAAGCAAACAACACACTATACTCAGACACACAGGAAACAAACTCTCTATCTCTATCAATATGGGGGTGGAAGTGGCGTATAGAGTAGAGGCCGCCATTGCCATCGCCATAAAGTGATGGAGAGTTGCTGTATGGTGTATGGTAGGGTTGCCATTTCCTGAGAGTAGCTCGATAGCTCAATTTAGAAATATTTGTAGCCTAAGTTCGGAGACGAAAAAGTAGCCCAAAATAGCTCAAATTTCTTTTTTTGAAGCATTTCTGACGTATTGGCGCATTTCCTAAAAACGAATTCATTCGAAGGAATTTTTACGTCAACTTTTTATTAAAATGGATGATTTATTAGTGCGAGTGAAAAAATTGCTCAAAATGAGATTTGGGCTAATTAGAGCTATTGTTAAGCTCAGTTCTGATTGGACTGTCATACTGAAATTTCTGTCGGGTATTTTGAGAAAAAATGGCTCACTTTCTTAATATGGCAAGCCTGTTTGATGTATGGTGGCGCTGCTGACGATATAGTGTTCCGTCGCTCGTCGCCGTCGTCGTCGTCATTACCGGTGTCAATGTGTGATAGGATGTGATTGCTCTTTTTATAACCAAGACCAACACAAAACTACTGCCCTCTCGCGCATCTTTCTATTTTGTTTATCGCAAAAAAAGAAAGAATATTATGTTTAAAGAAAAAACAAGCGGAAGATAGAAGAACATGGGTAAAGTTCTTAAACAAAAGAGAATTGAATTAAAAACAAACTCTGTCTGAGCTAAAAAATATACAAGAAGAAGAAAGTTCTTGTTTTTCTCGTTCTTATGTTAGAGAATTGAATAGAAAACTATTTAGAAAAAGGTGGTTGCAAAAATGTTGAAGGCTTTGAGATTGGTAGTTTAGATTGAGGAGCGAGCGTAGAGAGAAATTGCAAAATGGGAGAATTTAGAAGAGAGGAAAAACAAAGCACAAGTGTATCGTTAGTATAATGTAGCTATAAGCTAAAAGTTGTGTAAGGTGGAGACGGCTAGATTTATTTATTTCATATACGAGTATAGTATCTGTAAGAATGGTAGCTATGTGGAAAATGTAAAGATAATACGAAACCAGGGTTGACGTAGAGGGAATACTTTTGTATTTTCATAGAAAATTTAGCAGATAAGTAGCATAAGTTAATGTGATATTAGGAAACACTATTTCCTTTCTTGCGATTTTTTCAAGACGCAGAATACAGTGAAAAAGGCTCAAATTTATAACTTCCCATAACTTACTAATTTGTTTCAATGTTTGCCAAATTTTCATTTAAAAAACTTTGAAATTCTGGAAATAATTAGTGACATTTTTGTGAAATATTCCGGACGGACAATTTGGTGCAATATTTAAGGCAACATTTTATATTTAAAAAAAATGTCAACTTATTTCTATTCTACCTCAAGTTAAAAATTACAAGATAAAATAAGTCACAAAACCAAACGTTTCCTTCAGTAAATTGATTAATGTAAGTATATTCATTATGAGCATCAATCAAGTGCCAACTGTCATAAAAGCAACTCCGATAAAAGTATTGCCAGATTGAAACCAATACTTCTGGAAAACACCTGTTCTATGATAAAAAAGTGAGAAGTCAATGTCTGCATAAGTTCTTTAGATATTCGAGTCCATAAAACAATTTTCACAAATTTTTAGTATTAAGTTTAGAAAATGTAAATTCGAATAAAATTATGTTGATTTTAACTTTCGAGTTTAACATTTTTTAATTGATGGAGTAAAAAAAACACCCATTGAATTTTTTTGAAGTAATTTATTCGTATCTTGATGTTTTGCTCTATGAATTAAAACTTATTTGAAGTAGATTTCTCTGCTGGTTTTTAACAAACTGTAATTTTTCAAAAAACCATAGATTCAGATAGATTCAGATTCTAAAGACCTACAAACGTCGAGGAAACATTTTGAATGAATGTAAATGAATATAATGGTGTACTCGTATGAATATAAATATAATTACAAATATAAATATAAATATAAATATAAATATAAATATAAATATAAATATAAATATAAATATAAATATAAATATAAATATAAATATAAATATAAATATAAATATAAATATAAATATAAATATAAATATAAATATAAATATAAATATAAATATAAATATAAAAATAAATATTAATATAAATATAAATATAAATATAAATATAAATATAAATATAAATATAAATTTAAACATAAATATAAACATAAATATAAATATAAATATAAATATAAATATAAATGTTAATATAAATATAAATATAAATATAAATATAAATATAAATATAAATATAAATATAAATATAAATATAAATATAAATATAAATATAAATATAAATATAAATATAAATATAAATAAATAAATATAAAATAAAATAAAATAAATTAAGATAAAATAAAATAAAATAAAATAAAACAAAATAATATAAAATAAAATAAAACAAAATGAAATCAAATAAAATAAAATAAAATAAATTGAGGTAAAATAAAATAAAATAATATAAAATAAAATAAAACAAAATGAAATAAAATAAAATAAAATAAAATAAAATAAAATAAAATAAAATAACATAAAATAAAATGAAATGAAATGAAATAAAATAAAATGAAATAAAATAAAATAAAAATGTAACATGCATTAAAATGAAATAAAATGAAACAAATTTTAATAAATTAAAATACATACAAATTAATTTTAGAATATATTAAACTAAAATAAAAATAAAAAAGTGTCTGGGATGTGACTCACACTGATAACTTTCCACCTATGCCTGTCTCTCGATTCTTTTAAAACTGTAACATAATATGAATAACAAAATTAAGTCTTAGATACAAACATTTTAAGTCAATATTTTTCTTTGTTTTCATAATACTTGAGTCCAAAACCATTTCTTAACAGTTTTTGTTGTTTTTTAGAGGTTTTCATGTTTTGTAAAAAGAAAGTTGTCAATTGATTTTCTCTAAAAAAAAATTAACTAAAAATGACCGACAACATTTTGCATATAATCAAATAATTTTGATTTCATAATCTGTTTTTGGTTAACGGATTTTTATTCGAAAACTAATTTTTACGTATCTTAGTAACATTTTTTGAAAGTTTTTATTTCTTATATAAAAAAATACAGATTGGATTTTTCTAATACCATTATCTTACGTTAATACCAACATTTAGCATAGAATGAAATCATTTTGATGACAATACCTTCCTTTATTCTCGAGATATTCGAGTCGAACTTCAGTTTTCCCATTTTTTGTACATTTGTATTTTTTATGAAAAACCTAAATGTTGTTTATAAGATAAAATTAGTTTAAAGAGAATATCTTTAATTTTTTCCAAGATTTTCGTGTAGAAATCAATTTTTACTAAATTTTAGTACATATTTTAAACGTCAAGAACGTTATCCTTCGTTGCATAAAATTAACCTGAAGGTTATATCATTTTTCGTAAAATATTTGACAAAATTATACTTATTTTGTATCACGTCACATCATATAATATACAATTTAATTGAAGATGCTAGGCATCCCTCTAAAAATCTTTGACTAAGATTCTACATTCTAGGGACCTTGAATTGTCGAGAAATATGAAAATATTCAATTTGACAAACCAGACCGAGTGCAATAACTTCCTTAAATGCTTAATTTGCTGAAATATTTCACATATGTAAATAATGTCAACTATTTGATATTTTAAAGAAACCTAATTTTCTTGGTGATATTTTAATCCTTTCGGGACGGGAGTGGTACGTTTACATATAAATATTCTTTGTTCTGTCCCACTCTCGTACCGAAAGGGTTAAAACACCATAAAAATTAAAATTCAAAATGTATGTATTGAAAGAAATTGTTGTCATCCCTGTCGCAAAAAATGGCAAAACATTTCCTCTACTAAACAACCAGCAAAAATACACCCTCCCTAAAAACAAATTCTATCATAGATACACTCACTAGTCACTATACACTAACATAAAACACTCTCCCGTTAGATACTCCACATAGTCAATATAGTATAGCTATAGTACCGCTATATCGCCACCGCCCTCATCATCATCAAACCGGCATCCATTCTATACAACACTACATTTTATCTCTTCTCTCTCTCTCTCTTGAATTTCTGTTTTATCTTTTTCATTCTCGTTCTCTGCTTTCTCAATTTCTCAGTTTCGGTGTAGTCGGTCTAAGTATCGGCAAAAACCGTTCATTCGATTTCGGCGAATGGCAGTCTGCTTTTAGAATCAGCTGCGGTGGGGTCGTGTGTTGTTTTTTCACTGCGCTCTATACATATAATTATTTTTATTGTACAGTTACAGTTATTCTATATCAGTTTATTTTACTGTCGGTCGTTGTACGGTTAGTTAACTTTTTTTTTTACTGTGATACTCTTGTGGATTTTGTTTTATTTCGGTTTTGGAATAAAACAGCTGAGAAAGGGAGAAAGTTCTCTCGTTTTTCACGATAAAGTCTGAAAAGTTACACTGGTTCTCTCGCTTTGTCTCTCTCTATTTTGGTGCGATTTATGACGGTGAACGGGGACGTCGACGACGAAAACGGACTACGGGAACGGAGATGACAACGACGACAACGTCGACTTCCTTTTTGTCGTGTTTCGAGGATTGTAACTGTAGTCGTTGTTGCGAATTCATTTTCATTTTCACTTTTTACCGGCTTTGCCACTGTCTGGTATTTTATTTGTGGGGGTGGAGGGTAGGGGTGGTAGTGTTTTTGTGAATTCTGTCTTTCTTTCTTTCATTCTTTTTTTCTTCATCCCAATCGGTTTCCCTTTAATTTTTGCTGCTGTGTTTCACTGTTTTGTTGCTACTGCTGCTGCACCCTTGTGTGGTGGTTGCATGGGCGAAATAAAAACGCACCCCTATTGTGTGCTTCTCTACCTTTTTTGCTTTTTGTTATGTTGCCACCCTCACCGTTGTTTTTATGTTATTAATGTTGCTGAACTCGCTGCATCTCGCCCGTTATGAGACACAGATATGATGTTGGTAAATGGCGTTATATGGCGGCCAGGCCAGGCCAGGCTAGCCTGCGGTGGTGGTGGTGTGATATCCTCCGAAATACAAAAATCACTGCCGGCTATCGATTACTATACGTGCGCTGTTAGAAGTTTTATGGATTTATTTCCACTTTCCACTCACTATAATGTGTCTGTGTATTGTGTAGATAAATAGATACAAAATAAACAAAACTAATTAAAAAGATAGAAAAGTAATAAAAGGTGGAATATTTTGGCTATCATTTCAAATTCGTATCCAGCTGTTTTCTGGATATTTTTTTTCTCTCTATTATCACCGCACCCTCTCTCAAGACCCGCATATTCTCTATAAAAAGAAACTACATAGGTACTACTGAAACTAAACTGATATGCGTGTCACATCCGTTTCCTATCGGTTAAGTGACACATAATTGCAAATTATCATCTATATAGACTCCCTGCTACGTACCATTTACATATACTATATCTTTATAGAGATTCAAACCAGCAGCAGTAGCAGTGGAAGTATTAGCAGGGCTCCAGACTGAACAAAACACCCCTGCCCCCATATCTTTCCTTTCTTCATAAAAATATCTGCAGCTAGTGGTGGAAAAATGAAAAAGAGTGAAACAGTGAAACAAAAAGAAATTATAGATACTTATCCATATTCTTGTCACACATCCGGTAAAAGTCACGTTATTTATTAATTTTTGCTTCTCTTCGTTCGTTTGTTCGTTGGTCGTTTGTTCATTCGTCGTCGTCGTCGTCTAATTTGGTGGTGACTTTTTTTTTTCTTTTTAGATGCGATAAACCCGGCTACACGAAAATCGATATAAAATTTTTATGGATTTAGTGCGGTGGTGCTATATGTTAACTATCTTTATCGTTTTTATGACTTAGTCATCTTCTTATTCTCCATATTGCTTTGTCGTCTGTCACTATAACCATATATCGAATCACTTAGCCTTATTTTGCTCTGTCAGCGACGTCGACAGCGACAACGACGACGACAACGCCCACCCACCCCTCTCTTCTTATTTAACGTAGATATTTTTGCAAACTAAAAAAACCGACTTCAATCAAAATCACAAAGAAATACTTGAAATATATTTTAAAAAAGAAATAAACGAAAAAGAGAAAAATTTATTCAATTTAAATTGTGTAGACATGTTAAAATTGCAATAAGATATTATTCTCTACCCTTCAGATACTTTATCGGTGAAGTCATCCCGACAAGTTTTATTTTTTTATTTTATTTTGTTGGTGTTTCTCTGTTTTGTGTAGATTTGTATTTCTTGCCATTTTTATCACCACATTTTTCGGATTTTCTTCGCTTATTTTTCGCACTCGCTAACTACTGCTGTTCTGCTGCTGCTGCTGGTACCACAATCATCATAGAGAAATAGTTAACCTTCATTTCTATCTCCAAGTATCCAACAGATAGATAGATACACAGTAAAATTGGTTGCGACTTGCGACTTTTTGTGTGACTTGCCCAAGAAAACACGCAGTTTCAACGATAAATAAAACTTCAATCTAAAATCCCACCAGTGTTGTATTCGTACTGTGTACTATCTATAGTACTATCTACTCTATAATAAATATTGCAGATATATACTCTCTCGCTCTCTTTGTCTCTGTGGCTTTTTTGTGTATCTTTTTTGTTGAATTATATTTGATTGCATTTGTTGTTGTAGTTGATTTTGCATTCTTAATAAAAGAAATTTTGTATTTTTTGTATTTGTTTAATTTAATTGTTTAAACAACAATTGATCGTGATAGAGAATGGCCAATGTACATTTTTGTTTTGTTTGCTTAATTTAATTTAATCGTGTATAGGTACTCGTTCGTAGGTCTTTTTTATTGTCGCGATTTCGGACGTCATTTCTGTCAACAACAGTAACTTGTTGATATCTCGAGGCGATTAAAATCGGCTACCTTTAAAAACAAACAAAAAAAAAGAAGTTATTTGTTACCTGTAGTCTTTTGTTTATAACAAAAGATAGATTGCAACTTTTTAAATAAAGAAAAAAGATATAATAAAAGAGTCTTAATTCGTTCGTCTAATACCCAAGACCCACCTAACCCATTAATATTTAATCTCAAAAATAGAAATATAATTAATTAATTTGTTGCTAATGTGGATATAAAAATTTATTTAAATTAGAAAATAATAAAAAAAAGAAGAAAAATCAATAAAACAAAAGAAAATAGAAAGTGTTCGTGCGAAATAATAATTGTGATTCTCTCCTTTTTTCTTGTTTTTTCAGAAAATTTTATGTTGAAAATTTCAAACAAAAATTATAATCTTTGTAAAATTTGAATATTAAATACGTATTCAAAAAGTGAATTTTTATTAAAATTGTCCATTGTGAAAATAAAAAAAAGTTTTAATCTGCTGAAATTTATAATAATAAAAATTTAATTTTTTTAACTGGTCACGAATAATTTGTTGGTGCTGATTTGTGGATTACTTCATTATTTTTGTTTGCATAATTTCATGTCATACGGCTGTGTGTTTTTGGTGAGTAATATTTAATTGTTTATAAAATTAAATTTAAAAAAAAGACCCCCTTGTCCCTTCTCTCTCTCTCTCTCTCTCTCTTTGGGAGAATTTAGTGTAGTTTAATTATTTAGGTTCGTATTGGAGTTTTGCAAGTTGGAAAAATAAAATAAATGACAACTTATGGCCTTTTATATTTTTAATCGATTTCGTTAAAATTTATGTGCTCAAAGTACCTATAAATAATTGGTTTTATTTAAATTAAATTAAAAAAAACGTTTGGTTTTTTACCATAATTTATGAACTTAGATACAACCAAACGTTTAAACAGCCATGGTTTCTGAAATATCAAGTTTTTCAAAGAAAAAAAAAGGCCACAATATATTCACGACGAGTTTTGGATTTGCTTAATGTAAAATTTTAACTTAAGATGATTTATTTCAAATTGAGTTTTGAATCATTTGCAAACAAAAATGTTGACAATTTAAAAAATTTATAAATTTCAGAAATGATGTTTGATTCAAAAAATGCCAAAAATTTGTTTCACAATTTTCAAAAATTTCCAGTTTCGGCTTACAATTTTAAATAATTTGAACATTTTTCAAAATATATTTTTCGAACAACTTCTCAAGTTTTTGTTTCAAGATGAGTGCTCAAGAATTTATTAACTTCAGAAATGACGTTCGATTCGAAAAATGCCAAAAATTTGGTTCACATTTTCCAAAAATAATGTTCCAGTTTCGGCTTAAAATTTTCAATCATTTCAACATTTTTCAAACTATATTTTTCGAACAAATTCTTAAGATTTTGTTTCAAGATGAGCTCTCGAGAATTTATAAATTTCAGAAATGATGTTTGATTCGAAAAATGCCAAAAATTAGTTTAACACTTTTCAACAATAATGTTCTAATTTTGGCTTAAAATTTTAAATCATTTCAGCACTCTTCAAAATATTTTTTTAGAACAACTTCGTAAGTTTTTTTTTCAAGAACAATTTTCGATTGCAAAATTTGTGTTCCTTACTCTGAATTAAAATTTCGAACAACTTCTACACTTTTCAGAAATATTTTTATATATTAATAAAAACTTGATTCTAATCGAAAATATTCTACACTTTTGAGAAATAATTTTTGATCCTAACTGTGTGTTCCTTATTTTGCTAAAAATCAAATGAGTTCCACATTTTTCAAAAATAATGTTTTCATTCTAAAATTGTTCATCCTATTTTTAGGATAAAATTTCAAAAAAATGTCTATGCAGAAATAATTTTTTGATTGTACCAACTTTTGATTTTTTGAAAGTTTCGAAAAATGTGTACATTTTTCAGAAATAATTATTTATTCTAACCTTGGACGGAAATTTTAAAGAGTTTCTACACTTTAAAGAAATATTGTTTCATTTTAATATGTTTCTGTCCAACCTTGGCCCAAAATTTCGAGCAAAATACACACTTTCTAAAAATAGTTTTTGATTCTGAAGTTGTTTGATACAAATTTTGTTTATAATTTGGAACAATTTTTAAATTGTTAATTGTAGAATTTATTTTCCTAAAATGTATTCATTACTTTAGATGAAAATTTTGAATAATTTCTGCACTGTTCAGAAGTATTTTTCCAAATTTGTATTAAAATTTGGAACACATTTTTGCACTTTTTACATTTACTTTGTTACACTTTACGTAAATATTTTTTATTGCAAAATTTGTTTAAAATATTTCAAATCTATTCAAAAAATTTCAGAAACAACTTGGGATTGCTAAATTGTTCACCCAAACTTTGGCTTTAAATTTTAGACAATTTCTACACTTTTCAATATTAATTTTTGATACAAAAATTTCTCATCCTGGTTTTGGATGAAACACTTTCTTCACTCATCAAAAAAAGGTTTTGATTTGAATTTGGAACCCTTTTTAAAATAACTTTTTATTCTTGAATTGTTTATCCAAACTTTGGCTTAAAATTTAAAAAAAAATTCTGTTTAGTAGTTTTGATTGAAAAATTTGTCTTCTTAACTTTGGATGAACTTTTTGAACAATTTCTACACTGTTCAGAAGTACTTGTTTGCTCTTCAAATAACTCTTTTCCAAACGGACAATTTCTACCCTTTTCAGAAAATAAGTTTTTGTTCCTAAATTTTACTAACAATTACGAAGAATTTCTACAGATTTGTGTGTTTTATTATTGTAAAATTTGTCTTGCTTACTTTGAATAAAGATTTTGAACAATTTCTACGTTTTTTTTCAGGAAAAAAGTTTGTATTATAACAACAACTTTACCCTAAACGAACAATTTCTATACTTCAAAAATTATTGTTAGTTCTTGAATGTTTCACCTCAAAGTTGGCTAAAAATTTCAAACAATTTCTACGCTTTTTTTAAATAAAATGTCTATGCTTTTCCGAAAAAGTTACTGACTCACTTCAAAAATGTGTTTTAATTTTGAAATTCTTCATTCAAACTTGTGCTTAATATTTCAATCAATTTGTGAAATTTTCAAAAATATTATCTGATTGCAAAATGTTGTCTTCACTTAAAAATATCATTTAATTCTATCAGTAACTTTGTTGCAAAAGAATAATTTCTACATATTTCAGAAATATTTTGTATTGCAAAAGTTTCAACACAATTTTAATTGTAAAACTTGTCTTCCTTACTTTTGTTAAAAAATTCGAACAACTTCTTTAATTTAAAAAAAAAAAGTTTTTGGTTTCAAATTTTGTCTTCATATAGAAATATTTTTGTATTCCGAACGAAAAATTTCTAAACGTTTCAGAAATAATATTAAATGACTTGTAACAATTTCTACTCTTTTCAAGTATAATTTTTAACTGCGAAATTTAGCCTCCTAATTTTGGTTGAAAATTTCGAACAATTTCCAAGAATTTCTATACTTTCCAGACATCATTTTTTATCACAAAATGTGTTTTAAATTTTGTATAAACTTCTTAACTTTTGCAAATATTTTTTATTTAAAATTGTTTCTTCCTTTCTTTGATGAAATTTCGAGCAATTTCTACAATTTTCAAAAATACTTTTTTATTCTTAAATTAATTTTATTCAGAAAGAACAATTCTAACAATATCGAACAATTTCTACACTTTGAATTTTAACTTTGGACTGAAATTTCGAAAAATTGGGTTCTAAAATTGTTCATCCAAACTTGTGCAAAAATATGTTTATATTCCAAAATTTAGAATCATTTCTATTCTTTTCCATAATAATAAATTTTGTATTGATTGAATTTATCTTCCTAACTTTGGTGAAAATTTCGAACAATTTTTAGACTTTTCAGAAATAATTTTGGATTCTTAAATTGTACATTAAATGTTAGATAAATATTTCAAACAATTTTTACACTATTAAAAAAACATTTTTTAATTCTAAAATTGTGCGTCCCATTTTTGAACTGTTTATATTTGTTGTACATTAAAACTGAGCAAGTAAGAAGAACTTATTCATAATTTTTGCCAAACTTCGAAATAAGTAAAAATAATTTAAAGCTCTTCCAGGAATTAATAATAAAGTTGAATTCTTGCAAATATCGACTTAAAATTAAGGAGTCAAAAGTATATGTCAAAAGTTACCTAATTTTCATTTAAAATGCTGCCCAAATTTTAAACACCTTTAAAATTTAAAAATTCTTTTAAAAGTTTGAATATTCAGAATTTTATTTTATCAGTTTCCTTTTATGCTGGAGGATGACAAAACTTTAAAAAAAAATAATAATTAACATCGAGCTGAATAACAACAATTCTGAATTTATTACAAATAATTTTGAATAACTATTTTTCAGAATAAAATAATATTATTACGAGTATGTATATCAACAAATAGAATTTTTAAAATTGAAAAACGATTATCCGGATTTTAAAAAAACTCCAATTTCTCAATTTTTGTATTCGTTAATTTTCTGACATTATTTTCCAATATAAATTTATATTGATGGAATATGAAATGAATTTGAATGGAATGAAAATTTAAAGAGGATGGATATGGATTAATGTTGTACGGTTCGATGAACAAGAATTGGAAAATCATTCATTCCATTTTATTGAGTGAGACGCCCGACAACGCCGCCGCCGCCCGCTGCTGCTGCTGCCGTCAATAATGGGTGATTGTCTGACGATGATGATTGTATTTCTCATTCAAAAAGGAAATTACAATTTCACAGATTTTACCCACTTTCTTTTTCTTTTATTTCTACACAAATTTTCTTAATGGTGTCGTTTGTGTCTGATGGTGAGTCAATAAGTGGTTGGTGTTTTTAAATTCTTGTTTTTTTATTTCGGAAATGCAGGCATGTTGAATTGTTGAATAGATTTGGCACATCTGAAAAATAACCTCATTCATTTAAAATACTATAGAAAATGATAATGAGATATGGGACAGTCATTATATTGTTTTTGAAAATGCGGGTAGATTTTAGAATTGGTGCATCAACATTAGTAAAATTTATGATGGTCAATTGTTTGATAAGGTGAATTTTATTTTTTCCATTTCTTTTCGGATGTGCATAAGTACTTCCGGATAGTCCACTTAATAGCTCTGTTTGAATGCACCGTTCAATAATCTTATTCGTACTGGTTTCAAATAGGTAAATGCTCAAAAAAAAATCGATTCTGGCCTTGAATTTCAAGCCTTATATATTTTCGGTATGAATTGAATTTAGATTTAAATAATAAATAATTTAATTTTTCGACTTTTCATAATTTTGATGTGCGAGATTTTAGGTAATTTAAACAACAATTCCCAGCAAGTGAAATATGAACTTGTTTAGCAAAAATGATAACTTCCAAAACTAATAAAATTTTATTATTTGTATGAAAAAAATATGAAGAAGATAATGTTTCCAAACTGATATAATCATAATCAACCTATCTTTTTATCGAAGCAAAAGTAAACAAACAAAAAATATCATTATGACAAAGTGAACTTAACACAACATTCTCCTATCTTCATATAATTACCTCTAATAAGTTAGCTCGAAAGTAATTTTGTTTAATTAAAATACAATGTAATAAGATAAAATAAAAAAAAGAATATAATAATTATTTTATCAGAAAAGTGTTAATGTTTCATTATCAAAATGTTAGAACATGAAAGTGACTTCATTATTAAAAACATTAACGTTGAACTGCAATATGGTAGAAGTTGCTCCTAAAAAAGTAGAATCTAGTTAACCTGAATAAGACAGTGATAAGTTTTGAAAAATTTTTCTTATTAACACTAAAGTATTTAAAGTAGGGCAGAATTTTTGCGAAGACTGTTAAAAAGATAGATACTATCGAATAGAATTAAATAGAGAAGTTGTGTTTAATGTCACTCATGAATTTGTTGACAATAAATCCAGAAATGAGCTTTCTTAAGTCAAAAAATCAAATGATTTTCATCAAATTGAAGAAAATGTGTGATTTAAAGGTTTAGATCAATTCAAAAACATGAAAGCTTTCCAAACAATTTATAACCGTCCTCGTTTTGTACGGTATTTTGCATATTCATAAATAAAATTTCTACATTTTTTGTCTCTAACACTAAACCAGATAATTGAACTTTAGAGGTAATAAAAATTGTGTATGAATTTTTGTAAGCTTGTAATTTATTAAAATAAAATAAAGTTATTTTTATGGTTGAAGTTATTTATCACAGGCATTTCTTATTTCGGAATTTTGTTAAAAACCTCTTTGAAAGCCGGAAACAGTTTATCAAAAAAATCGAATTATATTGAAGTGTTTTCTATTACTTTGTTGCACTTTTTTTTATGTACAAGCTTTCAATAATAAACTAAAACAATGTGATAGTTTTGTTAAGAATAATGGCCCACAATTTAAAATTATTAAATAAAATGTTAAAACCATTTTTAGTAATTAAAAATACAAGATTTACCAAATTTTTAGAAATTTTAGCATCCTTTATGTCTTTAAACTATTCTTAGGTTAAAATCCTAAAATGGCTTTTTCGACTTTAAATTATTTGCTAAATCCTTATGAATTTCTGACATTTCAAATTATTGTGTCAGTTTCTCAGATATGGGTATGTTTGATTTGTGTTTTTTTTTTTTGTTCACTATCTGTCACTGTTTAGACGTTAACAGATGAACCTATTTTAATAAATGGAAATTTGTATTTTACTAGTTAACAAAACGATTAAAACTTGTAAGTTGCTTAATATTTAGAAAACTGCTAACTAGTAAAATCCTTAGCTCTCAACAGTAGATTTTAAAGTGACTGTATGATATGAGGTGTAGAACCTACAAAATTTTGAAATAAAACATGCTTTTTAAAATTATTCACTTCAATTTTAATACTGAAATAGTTTTTTTTTAAGATGAAGGGTCAATTCATATCAAAGGTACCGCCCAAAGAATTATTTAACATTAATGTTTCATTTTAAATAGTTTCATTGATTTTTAACATACTCTCAAGACCTTCAAAACATTTTGAGATGCGTTCCCACTGTTTTTGAAAACATTTGTGACACTTCTTGTGACAGGCCTTTTAAACATGATTTAAGCTTGTACTGGCTTAGAAAATCGTTGTCTACGAAAGGTTTTTATTGATGTTTTTGAACAAGGAAAAGTCGTTAGATATATTAAATCAATTGAATGAATTGATGGGTTTAGTTGTTTCAACAGGGTTGTGTTTTTATGATGAAAAATGATTCGATTTCTTTTATTGATTTTTCGCATGTAACCCCAAAGACTTTCAGCAAACTATCGGAAATTCTTGTATAGTATTCCGAACTTTCTTTTAAAGACAAAGAAACAGGTGTGTTTAGAATTGCTTCGAGCCCAAAACACTCTTGGTAGATTTGGTTCATCTTGAAACACCGAAAGCTATAATTTCAGGCTCATTTTCATAAATTCACTATTGAACACCAGTGATGATATTGTACAAGGTTTTTGAACCAGCAAATGAGCATATTACCTTTATGACTTTACTAGATTGAATTTATTTTATCAGGATGCACATCCAAGTTTAGATTCGTAAAAAATCACTTAAAACATAAAATAAATGCTGGTGTTCCTCAAGGCTCCATTTTGGCTCTTACTCTCTTTCTTGAATTCACTAACGATTTCTTGTCTGCAACTTCTAATGTATTGAATTGTTTGGCTTATGATAGTACCCCTAGCTTTTAAAAGTGGTTTCTAGATTTACACCCTTGTCCTTCGGATATAGAACTTCAACGTAATACTGTCTCCTGTCGTGAAACCGTAACATACCTGAACAAATGTTTGACCTCCCCAAATGTGTAACCTACTAAGCCTTGAATGCAAAATTCACATATTTGGTCAAGTGCCTCAAAAACATGTCTTTTGAACAGAATCCCAAAAATAGAATTGAAAATTATGAACGATAGAACACTATAACAGCAACTTTTACAGCGCTCGAACACCGTTGTAGTATTTCATATCTCTTGTTGTTTTTCGTTGCCCCTCGATATTTTTACAACCAATATTCTCTCGAATTATACAGTTGAATCCCCCCTCTCCCCTCCCCTCAAACGATTCATTTAACCCATGATTTTAATTTCGGAGCATTGTTAAGTATAGGAGATTGTTTTTAAGGCGTACATCAAGAATGTTAAATGCTTTATTCAGCCATGTTTTTCCCACCCATTTTAATAATTAAACTTTAAGAATCCTTCCTCATTTTCCTAACACTCGTTCTGTCTTTTTAAAGGGATACAAAAGCGACAAAGTTAAAAAAAAAACAGCTAAAATTCTTATTTGTCTTAGGTCAAAAATTCTCCATTTTCAAAGCTTAATTTGGTAATGAAAATTAGAAAAATATATTGAAGTCATACACAAAATAATCTCTAGTTTAGTGTTTGTTTTTATTACTTGTCATTAACAAAACAAAATCTCAAATTTATCTCTTAAACCTTGAGAAATAATAAAAAATAAAATATTTTTTGCAAATATTCAAACAAAAAGAAAAAAGTACACATTTCAGAAAAGTTTGTTTTTAACTTCAAAAGCAAATATGTGTGTTCAAACTTTATCTATTAATTGCCTAAAGAATTATTTCATTACCTATTTTTTAAAATTGTAAATCACATTAGCAAATTGTTTGTTTACCTCATTTTCGCACTTAAAACTCAAAAATACCACACAAAAGTCTTATCGTTCATTCAAGCAGGTTCAAAATGACCATGACATTTATGACAACCGCTAACAAGCTATAGCAAAGTCAGCAATTCAGCAATCCAGTCATGCATGTGCTGCAACAATGAAAATGAATCACCTTCAATTTCGATGAACTTTCGAGTGGCACGTACATATATCTTCGTTTTCTTCTTCTTCTTCTATAAAATCAAAGATTTAAACGTTGCAATTTTGCTTTTGACAGTTCACTCTACTCAAATGATTATCATCAATTTGGTTCTTTGTTCTGTCAAAAAAAAAACAAATAAAAATAATTCAAATTTATTTCTTTTGTTTGATCTATCGGTCATTTGACGACATTCCAAAGACCGAAAATTTATAAGAACCTTATCAATTCGATTACATATTTATAAGTGCACCAAATAAAAGGCAAATTGTAAATTAAATAGAATGAAATAAAATAATTAAAGTGTCTAAATGTTGCACTTTACGTCATTCTGGTTTCTTTTTATAGCAAATTAATCTAATCTGTATCTGTCTCTCTCTTTCTTTGTCAGTGAGTCGTTGAATTATTGTTCTGGAATTATTGTAACCTTGTAAGCCGTGAACTGTCATCTGATTATGTGTGACCTGCTGTTTAATTTGTATTTATTTTGATTTTGGTATTTTTAACGCGAAACAAATGTTTGTCAGTCATAATAAAAAAAATGTCCAAGGTCGAATTGCAAATAAGTATATTTTTTCAGTTTTAAAATTATAAAATAAAATGATTGTTTAGATAATTACGAGTATATTATAGGAACCTACTATAATATGTGTTATATGAGATGACTGTTTCTGATGATGATCATTTTTATGACTCATTCAAAATATAGAAAACATTAAAATGAAAATCTCTTATTTTCTAGATATTATATGAAAATTTTGTATTTCTTTTTCATTCTTTTTAATCAAAATTAAGTCAATAAAGTCACTGATTTCTTTTTATTTCAATATTCTGTTTGATTTCGGTGGAAATTGTGCGCTGTGAAATTTTATAGCAAATGTATATTTTTGTATGTTATTACATATTTGTGTATATTGAAAACGAGATGTAGCCTTGGTTTTAATTTTTGTGTTTATTTAGCAAATGGAAAAGCAAACACAAGTAGGAAGCGTTAAATAAATTTGACCAAATTGTCCGAATCATTACGCATTAATCGTTTCTTGTTTTTCGTTTTCTTTGTTTTTCTTCTTTCGTTTTTTTTTTTGAGGGTAAGTAACGATAGTGGGCAGCAGAGGGATGTCATAATTTTTCTATAAAATAATAGATTTTTGTTTTGTTTGACAAAAACAAATATTACTTTTATGATTTCATTAGAAGAAGTTGTTGTTTGGTTTTTAGGAAAATATGAACATGAGAAGTTATTTAAGTTGAATTTTGGCAACTTAGTATTACAGAGGTTGGGTGCCAATATTTAAGCTTATCTAATAAGCCATTAAGATTAAATACATGGGAAGAATTTGTTTAAATAATTTTTTTTTTTAAATTAATTTAACATTTCTTTCAAAATTATAATACATAATTAATAACAAAAATGTCAAAGTTTTATTAATTTTATTTAAGCATTTATTATTTTTTTAAATTAGGTTAAAAATGATTTACTATTTTTTTTAATGTTTTAAAATAAAACACATATTTTTAAAGATTATTTCAAATCTTCAAAATGCCAACTCAAAAAAAAAATCAAAATTGAGGGAAATTAAACCAAAAAAGAAATATGTACTTTACAAATTTTTAACGATTGTTCAATATTTGAAAGGAATGCTCAAAAGGCATTTTTTAAAAAGGAAAAATATATGTAACTTATTGTTACGGAAAAGTTATTTTTTTATAGTAGTAGTTTTTTTTAATATATATCAATTTACCAGCTATCTTTAAATTTTAATAGATTTGGTAAATAGTAAAATATCAATGCCTTTTTACTTCAAACAGAACATCTGATCACGTAAAAAAAGTGAAAGTTCGTGAAAAGTAAACAAAGCAAAGAAGGGGAAACACTTATTGATTTGAAATGTCAAAAATTCACTTGTTATAGGAATTTACCAAATTACTAAAAGTTAAGTGAAAATACCAGTGTTAAGTCAAAAAAAATAATTATTTTTGTATTGCGTGTTTTTGTAAAGGGTTTTCCAATAACAACTTGACTTGACAACTTGCCAAATCAAAGAACGTTCGTCGCGTCGAATAGTCCATCGATTACAATTCTTGAGTCAACTTAATGTCGTTTGAGTGAAAACCAACATCTTAACGCAAAATACGCCATAAAGTGGTGTGAGCGATGCTCAATTCTTGAGAACGGCGTGAAATTGACTGATTTGGATAGTTTGTACTAAAGATGGAGTTGTACTCTAAAAGTTTCTTTCACCGATTCCAAACGTTGCTCGTTCGTGTTCTGAACTATGAAGAAAATATTGAGTTTACTGAAAAAATTGACAATGACAGTTCGTTGATAAGTGCAGGTACGTTCACTTATAATTCAAGTCGCTAATAGAAAAACCCAATACTTTCAAGAATATTTCTTGAACATTTCAAGGCCGTGTCTCTAATATTCTTTGAATGGCAGTCCTCTAAAAAACGACTAATTCGCAGGCATGAAGTGCTCTGTTTGTTCTTCAAACTCGTTTAAGATTTTTCAGTTTCAAAGAGGAATTTTCCAAAAGACTTGAAATTTTAAGTGAGTACTTTTGAATATACATATTTACTCTACACTTCCTAAGGATATTTTTAATTCTAATAGATTTTTAGAAAATCTTAAGTCATGTTAAATTTTCTTTAGTCTAAGCTGTTTTAACATCCAGAATTTTGGCCGCAGGGGAGAAGACGTTTGTTTCCCTCCTAACCTCCCAAGGCCGCGGCCACGCAGTAAGCGGCTGAGCGGAAAAAAAATATAAAACATATGAAATCACATAGAAGCGGCCACGCTATGAGCGAGCGGCGAAACAAAATTCTGAGCGGCTAAGCGGCGCCGCTCAGCAACCAAACCTGTTTTAATTTTAAGTAATGTTCTGAGCGGCAAGAGGTAAAGATGGCCAAAGTAAACATTGAGTTGTAAATTTCGTGTGTGCATTTGTGCAATCTCGACCAGATTTATGGCAATCGCTCAAAAGCAGTCGCTCAGTGCCTGGCCATACGTCGCTTAGAGTTGCCACTCAGCCGCTAGCCGCTCAGCTGCTTATCCGCTTACTGCGTGGCCGAGGCCTAAGACAGCACATACATCCAGTTTCTTACTTTAAAAATGTATGCAATATTTTCATTAATAAGCCATATACTCTTATTTTTCCTTCAATAAAGTTTAAGAGATTGTAAAATGTTTAAAACTGGAAAAATTGTCTTTTAAGTTTTGTAACATTTTAAAGTGGCTCTTGAATTTTACTAAAACGTTTTACCAATATTTTTAAATCCCACAAATATAAAAGCAATTCTTTTATGAAAATGATTTACGAAATTTGTTTAAATTTAATTAAGTGCCTTAAAGAATGTTTTTCTGCATCAACAGTTCCTTTTTGGAATGTATAAAACTATTAGAATAATTAATCATTCTGTTTTATTTTTGAAAAAGTATATGACAGACGGAAATTAAACGTTCTATATAAAATATTTTAAAAACTTCCTTAAGTTTGCTCAAAACCCAAGGTTCAATTTTTCTTTCGTCCTTAAAAACGTTTGACATTGACAGAAACACTAAATTTTCGTAAATCTCCTGATTTTTGTAAAGCTTTATTTTTTGTTTATTTTTTGAAAATCCCAAAAAACGAATAAACTATAAAAAGAAATTTAAAAACTGTTCTTGTTTTATTAAAAAAAAACTTAATGTTGGAATAATTTTAATCTTGTTTTTTTCTTTATTAACTTCATATTAGAAGTTATTGTTATCAGTCCGATTAGTAAGTTTGAAAATTTTGACATTTCTTGACAGTTTAAGGTCCCTAGATTCTTTAGTCATGAGTTTAAGAGAAATGTCTGTTGACGTACGTTCGGTATACATTTTTTCGTAAATCTCAAGACCAGCAAAGATATCGATCTAACAAAAATATTTTGAGAATTATAACAACAAGATATTCAGAAGATATTTATTAGATGCAGTCTCATATAGAAACATGTACATTAATATATACTAGAGTAATAATTCTATTACAATTTTGTTTTAGCTAAACTAAAAGCCTAATTCGCATTTGAAAAATTGCTAATCATTTTCTTTTTTTTTCGTTTTCGCCAAACTAAAAGCCCAAGCCGCATTTGGAATTGCAAATTCTTTAAGATCTATGTATCCTTTTTTTTGTTTTAGCCAAACTAAAAGCCCTTAGAACATTTGAATCAATTGTTTAACACATATTGCCATAATTAAATCATTGCTGTTTTTATAAACTTAATTATTTTGTTTTAGCTAAACTAAAAGCCCGATTCAGATTTTGTTTATATTTTTTTTTTTTTTTTTTTTTTTTTTATAAATTTATTTATCTATTGATTTACCTACACCATTAAAACGAATATTTTTTTTCCCCTCTGGCATTATTCCTTTTCTTTTTTCAATTGCTATTTTCTTTATATAACCAAATTTTTGTACTTTCTCTCACTAAATGTTTAGTTCAGAAAAATATACCGGCAGACGGCCCATGAGCCATGCTTGTAATCTTTAGTTTTAAGTTTGTAAACTTTTGAAATGAAAAAATAAAGATGATAATAATAATAATAATAATAATAATATTCAGAAAATAAATTCAGAAAAATCCAGTGTGTGTTTTTTACAACTAATATCAATTAAAAAAAATAGAAAATTTGACCCCAAATATCTCAAGAACCAATAACGCTGTCAATTAAATTTTGTACTTTATAGTATGATGCCAAATTGGTATAAATTTAAACAAAATTCAACCGTTTTCTTCTTATAAATTGAAGAAAAAAACTGAAACAAATATTTGTCTCCTCTAATATTTTGCCTCCAAAGTAATTTTATGGAACGAAGAGTAAAGTTTTTGATATCATGTGTAATTTTTTAAAAAATTAATCGACTGATTTTTGTACAAAAATGATAATGTAAAAATGTATTCTAAAAAATTGCTACAATGTTTTTTTCGGCTCGAATATTTTGAAAAAAAAAATTAAGGTTTCTGGAGTCATCTTATACAAAATATTTTTGTTAAATTTCGGTAACATTAAACAAAGTTTGTTGGAATTTTTGTTTACAAGTAAAGTGATTTATAAATATGACACACTAAATAAGTTGAACGTCTCAAATATTTCAACAAATAAATACCATTTAATTTTTCAAAAAACATGTATACATACAAATTTTGTTTCAAATATCTTTATATCAGTTCAGTTGTTCAACTTTGTAATAAGTGCTTACAAACAAATGCTTTGAATTTTAATTTCATTTAAAAATATTGATCCGTGTTTGAGGTATCGAATTGTGTCGATAATTTAAAAAATTGGGTTTCTTATATTAGAAAATTAAGTTAAGAAAACAAATTTCATACAAATTTTGGGGCGTTTTTGAGGAAATTTGAATTCTTGATTTACCAATACATTGGTTATTTTTCATGCTAAACAAATTTTTAAAAAATACGCCTAACGCAAATCTACTTAAAACCTTAATTTAGGTTTATGCTAAGACAGACGGACGGATGAAATCGCCGGAGCCACTTTTTTTTGACTTCTCTATCATCGTATTATTTGATTGAAATCTCGAGTTTAAAAATGTTTACGTATGCACTACCTGCCATATACATAGTTACAATATATAAAATGTAAAAATTGATTTTCTATTAGGAATATCTTGAAAACAAATAAAGGTATTGCCTCTAATCTTTTTCATCTTATACAAAATAATTTCATTAAAGTTTACTACATTGGTTTTCTAAATTCAATTGACACTGCTTTTTAACATACATATGTATATCAAATTTTTTGATTTTACGCCTCAAATATCCCAACTGAAAACAGCTTTAACTTCAATGCATTGATTGCATATTTTTAGAAAATCCTTAAAGGACAATGCGGCTTCCAAAAAATGTCATTTGTCAGTCAATGTATGTCGGTCGCATCCATTTTTAGAATTTTTGTTTTGTAATTCAGTGGATTTAATCCATTCTTTTTGAAGTTTTTAAATATAATTGTATCTCTGTGGGGACATAATCTCTGTTTCTTTTAAAATGAAATATTTATACAGTAGGACAAAACAGATAAAAAAAAACACTTTTGAAGAAAAACAACTAAAAATAATTTGTTCTAAACACTGTGTATCAGCTCAAATATTTGTCCTGGAATTTTTAGAATTTTAATGTACATTTGTGTTGCCTTTTACCATAGAAAAACTATTTTCGAGAAGAGCTATAATTCCACATGTCAAAGGTATTAATTTGTCCATTAATATTTTGTATGTTTTTGTCAAAATAAAAAAGCCACCTGTCTATGATTTCTCCATGTGCGGTGTATTTCTATATGCTTCTTGAAATAGAAATAAAAATAAAAATAAAATTATAATAAATCTAAACCCCACTGCTCTAGTGATTTAGAATCATAACATGTTTTTTATTTTCTAACTTCAAAGCAACAAAAACAAAAACAATTTGTAGTGAGTTTATTTCCATAGCTATATGAGATTATTTTTGTTTTTATGTTTAGCGATATTTTTCTAACATCCATCACTTGTTATTCTAAAGCTTTAAAAATACATCAAAAATACAAATATATACAAAAAATTCACCTACACACATATTTATTTTTTCCCTAAAGTTAAGCCATCTATCAACATTTTTTCTTTTTAACTTCCACGATAAAGAAAATAATCCAACCAAAATATCAAATAAAAATAAAATTCAAACTTTTAAACTCTCTCGTCATTTATCAAAGCTGATACTTGCACCGCGTAGAGTGTTTTACCGAAACCGACAAAGCTATTTCTAACAAATTTTTCAAAAATCATTTTGTGTGTATTTTTGTCGTTTCTGATTAAAGTATCTCGTAATATGCATATATTTTTTTTATTTTGTTGAAAAATATCCTAAAATGATTTTTCTCTTTTATTACAATGACTATGCGGAAAAAATGCCTATTCAAATGTCCCTTTCACATTTACCTATAGCACTTAGTGTGTTTTTTTGAAAACCATTATGCCAATTGTACTTTCGAAGGAGGACGTAAATGTAACGTCACATTTGAAAAAAAAATAAAAATAAAATGCGAATAATAAATAAAAAGAGACTCGAACATTAAAATGCTAATAAGTTTTTAGAATTTTTAAATTTTTGCTCTCGTTTTTCGTGACATCTTTTCCTAAACACAAAATTCCAGTTAGATTTGGTATTGGAATGGTATCCTTCGGAATAAATCGAATTTTCGTGTCTTATTTTATTTCTGATGTGTCCGCCACCTCATCCTCGTCCTTCTCATCAACCTCTTCTTTGTATCTAAGATTTTAGAGATGAATAGTAATACAAAATCAATACCACATACATTTGTCAAAAATTTTGTTCAAGTCATTGAAGGTTTGTGTCTGGGTTTTGTACTAAATACAGTGCTGTTAAAAAATATCCACGTTTTCATTACGAACACAAAAAAAATGTCAAAATACCGAACAACAAAATATTTCTCACCTTGAACTATTTATAAACAAAAATGATATTAGCAGCAACATATTTTTGTATTCAACGAAAAACTACTTTTTAAAATTATTACTTTTTGACTCGAATATGTTGAAAATAAATTAAAGTATTCACTTCAATCTTATATGATTTTAAAGAAACTAGTGTTTGTAATATTAGATATAAATTTAAAAAAAAATTCAACTGACAGTTTTCTTATAAAAATCTTAAAACTAAAAAAGTACTAAAAATTAGTAAAACTTGACTTTTGACTCAGATATCTTGAGAACGAAAAAACATAATAACTTCAAACTTGTTTAATTTTACACAGAATATTATTGTGCACATTCAATGTCAATTTAAGAAAAAACTAATGCCCAGTTTCTTTTTGTTAAACCCTTTAAGAAAGTACTAAAATTTGCTAAGAATTGATTTTTACCTCAAATATCTTGAGAACAATTGTGGACATTGTCTATGAAAAACATTATTGTTCACATTAGTTGAAATATTTAGAGAATTCCATTTGACACTGTTTTTACCAAAAATTAACCAAAAATAGGTAAAAATATACTTTCCACACAAATATCGTGAAAATAAAAAACGGTATTAATTTCAAACTTATTTTTATTTATATAAAATATTGTTGTTTACTTTAAGTTCTTTTAAAATTTGTAAAAATAAACAAAAATCTCATTAATTGGTACACAAATGCTTTTCAATTCCAATATCTTCAGAACAGTTGAAATTATTAACTTCAAACTTCTTTTTTCGTAAGAAAAACATTGTATTAAATATACTGTAGTTTTTTAAGAATAATCTAATTGACAGTTTAAAAGAACAAAAGCCTATAATGAAGTACTAAAAAAGTACTAAACATTAATGAAAATTGATTTTTGATTCAAAAATAAATTCAAAAATTCAGAAATAATAGAGGTATTGACTTTATGCTTATTTAATCTCATAAAAAATATTGTTTTATGTATTTGGTATATTTTTTTTTTTTAGAAAAAATCCAATTGACAGTTTGAGACAAATATAAAACATACCAAAAAAGTACTAAAAATTGTTGAAAATTGTTTTATAACTCAAATATCTTAAGAATGAATGAAGCATTGACTTCATACTTATTTTATCTCATAGAAAACATTGTTTTAAATGTTTTATATAATTTGTATAAAGAAATATAAAACCTTTAAAAAAAAGTACTAAAAATTAGTACAAATTCACTTTCGACTTAAAAATCTTGATAACGAAGAAATATAAAGACTTTGAGCTTATCTCATACAAAATTTTGTTGTTTACTTTTAGCAATATTTTTAGATTAAGAAACATTCCATCAACGGTTCTCTAAAGAAATATATAAATCATCAAAAATGTTCAAGTTCCCGAATATCTCGACAAAAATCAGCTTAAACTTCAATTATTGATTGCAAACTTTTTTAAAATTATGTTTGACACTGCGTGTAGTGGAATTTTTTAAAAAGTCAATATTTCTTTTCTAAATATTAAAAAAAAACATACATTTAGGAAAAAATCCGAAATATTGTTAACAGCACTGTATTTAAGAATGAGTGTGTTCGAAAGGGAATAGCTTCCTTTAAAAACTCTCCCTTCCACCTTTCCCTACTCTACCTACTCTACATTATTTTCGCCTTGCATTGTCCTTGGTCACATAAAAAGTACCTACATATTCCTTTTTATTCAAATAAACAAATTGAGACGTGACTGTCGTTAATTTAAATTACAAATATGTACAATTGTTCTTTTGTTGTTTTGAATATATTTTCAGTGTTGCAAAACAGAATAGAGACGGTATAGGTACGAGTATAGAGATATGAGGGTGTGAGAGGGTTGCAATATTTTACATTCAAATATATGGACAACAACACAAACAAAAAAAAACACCCTCAACCTCTCTTACTTTATATATAAGTAAAATAAGTCTCGGAAAGGTATTCAAAGAAAGGAGAGAGTGTTCAGTGTTTTGCATTCGCACTAACAATTTTGAAATTTCCAGTCACGATTTTTCTTGATCCCATTACGATTACAATGGATTTGACACATGAACAATAGGGTGGCAAGTAGAAAAACGCACACCTAAACGTCAAACCGACATTCGACCGACCAACCAAACGAAGACGACTACCGACACAAGTGACACAAGAATATCATTAAGGTTTATTTTTCGAGCTATAAGCTGATGAACGAAGAACGACGCACGGCGGCATTATTATTATTATTGTAGGTTTGTCCATTTTTCAGGGTGTTTTGAGATTACTCCCTTTAGAAAATAAATGTCAGGTAATGTTCATTATCAATGATTTTTTGTACTTATTTTGTATAGTTTAATGTCAGCAGCTACTCACTTTAAGCAATTTCTTGCTCCAGATTTCTGGTCTTAGTTTTTCAAGGCGACGAAAAAGTGTCTTATCTTTAGCCACTGTCAAAATTTTAGAGCGGAACTGAGCGATCAATAGTCATGTACTGGTATTTGTAAAAATTCGTTTCGATTGAAAAGAGAAAAATTCGCACAATTTTTTTAAAGCATAAAGCATGTGAAAGTTTTCACGTGGCTTTTTAAAACTACTAACGATTTCTGTCAAATCTAGTACAATTTTGGAATATTTTTTGACATATTTTGTCTTTTTGTGAAGTGAAGGATCAATTATTGGTTTCAAGAATTTTTTAAAATAATATTAATACAGTTTATTTTCTTTTAAATAACGAAAAACGAGTGGTGCACTGAGGCGTATACGTAACCTTTTTACAATTAACAATGTTTCTTTCTGCGAATAGTTCCGTCTTAAAGTAACTAGTGAAGTTTAAGTACGTTTTTGAATTCCTTTGAAGGTATTCAAAACTTTCTTTAGGGTTGTTCATTTTTCAGAAATTTAAATCAGAACTGACGAATCAATGATCATCTACTAGCAGTTGTCAAAATTCCTGTTGATTGTGAAATAGGAACATTGGCACAATTCTTTAAGGCATAAACACTTTCACTTGACTTTGGAAAAATATTACCGATTTCTGTCAAGTCTAGTACAATTTTAGGCTATTTTATAACATATTTTTTATATTAATTCTTTAACAACGAAAACAGAGCGGTGCACTGGGGCGTATACGCAACTTTGTATATTTAAAAAGTTTTCTTGCATATTTATTTCGCCATATCGTTTCGTCTTCAAAGTGGATACTGAAGAATAAGTAGATTTTTGAGCTTTGCTAAAGATAATTTTAAATTCTTTATAGGGTCATTCATTTTTCGGTTTCGAAAGTCAAGCTAAATAAAATTCATAGTGATAATTTTTTAATTGTAAAATTGTGTTTTTTATGGTTATCAATAAATAAATTGGGTGGCGCAACAGTCCGTTCAGAACTAAAACCTAGTGACTTACAACTCTCAACCATTCCTGTGTGCGAGTATTGTTGTCAGAAATGGAGGGGACCTACACTATTAAGCCGAATCCGAACGGCTAATTTGAGAAAGCACTTTTCATGACAAGAATTACTCTTGGAGAATTTGTCAATTCCTCGCAAGAAGCAGTACCCGTGAAAAAAAACCTTTAGATGGCATAGGCAGGGATCGAACCCAAGACCTCTGGCATAACAGTCCAACGCACAAACCATCATGCCACGGGTACTACTGCTTCTGGTTACCAGTCTTATTTTTGCAGGATGTCGAACAAGTTTATTTTTTGATGAAAATTTTGAAATTATACATTAGGACTGAGTGATCAAAGATCATCATTCATATTTGAACAAAAATTTGGAAACTTATTTCTTGAGGTCATCAGAAACAATCCCTATCAATTCTTTTCCGAAAAAAAAACAAATTTTTACTAATTTTATTTGTTGTATTATCTCTTAAGAAATTGACAGTGAAAAATAAAACAGTAATTTCAAAATTTCTGTTTACAATTTTAAAAAAGTTTTTTTCTCTTTTTTAAGACAAACATTTAGGAGTTGTGTCCCGGGGCGTATACGTAATTTTTTGTTTATAAAATTTACAAGTTTGTATTGTATTTTTTTTTTTGTATGCATGGTTCCTACTTCAGGTAGATAACAAAATATTAGTTAGTTTTTGAGTTTTGTTAAAGGTATTCCAACTTTATACAGGGTCATTCATTTTTCAATTCTTTTTGGAATATTTATTTCATTATAAATTGGGTGTCATTTAAATTGCCGAATTGGAAATATTCTAAAATTGAATTCTATGAGTTCCATCATTTAAGTGTTGCCAGGAAATACTTTTTAATTGATGGTCGATTGAATGAAATAGAAAAGATGAAAACCTACATTTTATAAATCTTATTTCTAACTGAAAAAAGTGCTAAAAGTTTCTAGAGTTCTTTCTAGAATCGATTAAAAAACTTATGCATTAGGAAATTCAATGATATAACATTCACGAAAATCAATTTAAATTCTTCAAGTTTTTCAAGAATTTCACAACAACACACATTTTTCCAGAACTCGAAAATTTTACACTTATTACTTAAAATTAGTTTAACATATTTAAATGAAAGTATAGATTCAATTATTTTTTCTGATCAGACATGCAGCAAGGTTCGTTATTTTTGTTTAAATAAATTTGATTATTTTAAAACAAATTTTATTGGTAAGGTACCTTCCGCACTTGATTCAGGTTAGGGTCAATCTCTTTCGAACATATGCATGCATACTTCGAAAAGAACTTAATAATATTAAATGACAACCCACACAGAAACTTTTTTTACAGGACTTTAAGTGTATATTCGTTTTTTATTCAACTTAACATTTTATTTTTGCGAGATATCCCAACAAAACCCTTAACCGATTTTATTTTTATGATCACACAGATATGATTGGATTCGTAGACTTAATCTACCGTGCAATGCCTTAAAGAAGGGTGAAAAAAATATACATACATACTATATGTACAAATGTGTGTCCAACATATAGTGTGACCAGAGCGAAACGCGGGGAAACAATCAAATCAATATAATATGTACACCAAGTCTGAGGGTGTAGTTTACAATAAAATAAATAAAAAGAAAAATACGATATAATAACGAGGAGGGGTCAAGTGGATTTGCACACGACTAGCGACCGACGATGATATGATGGGAACACCATATGGGTACTGTATATGTTTATTACGTTCCATTTGTTCATATGAACACATCGTCCACGAAACCAAGTTTATTCGCTTCAATGGTGCGCCATTGAGATATTTCACTTAAAGTACATGGTTTTGAGGTATGAAGGAGGCAAAAGCAACTTGAACTTTTTACCAGACATACTCGTATAAAAGCTATATTTGAAGTTGAAGGTGTTGGGGACGTATGTACAAAGAATTAATGCGGTCAATTTTATTTCAACGTAATCAATGATTTTTTTTATAAAATTGACTTAAGTTTTGAATTCTAAAAAAAAAATATTCGAAAATCTAACAAATTAATACTAAAATCACTACTGCTAGTGTCAATTATCAATTGATAGTTGATAAATATCTAATTTAATTTATTGACAAATTAAGCAATTTTTAATTGATAATCATACATTTACTTGTTATTCACAACAATCTAAAACATTGTCAATCATCAAAACACTAATTGATTGTTTGGTAAAACATTAAAATTTGATGTTCATCAACTAACAATAATTGATAGTTGACACTCGCAATAGAGGCGTAAAATTAGTAACCACTTTAATAGCTAAAATCAACTACCAACCAATTGACAATTGATGATATTTATCAGTTGGTACAAAAATCGGCATTGTGAAAGTTAATTGATAAAATATTATGCCATTGTGAATAATTGGATTGTTCTTATATTGTGAATGTGCGTCTCACAAATGTTTGTTTCATTTTCCATGAACAAGAGATTAATTCAAAACTCTCATTTTTTAATTATTTCGTAGCTATTACCAATTCATCGACTGCACAAATTACGATTAAAAGACAAATGTACAGCTAATCAGAATATTGATGATAATTGTTATTCAAAATAGTGATATTTATATTCAAAATATATTCGCAATGTGTCAAAAATATTGGCAATCGACAATCACAATTCCATTTCATAAAATTGATTGAAAAAAATATCAATTGTTGATGGATTTGGGATGTAACGTACGGATGGCTTCGATAATGTTGGCTTTGAGTGCTTTAATCACTTCCGGATTGTTGGCATAACATTGGTCTTCGCAGTCCCGCAGGTGTCTTATTACACCTCCAAAGTGGCCAATTGACATCATAAAGACTGTTATAATAACAGTTTGGGGATTTTTGTGCTCAAAAGTTCGGCTATTTTATTAGCTGTGTGGTGCATCAACCTGCATAAATTAGAGGCCGACAAAATCAATATCATTTTCAGTAAAAAAAAAGTTGGTTAACTTTGCCTTGTGTTTCCTCACCGTTGACAGAAATATTGGTTCCAACTAGAACCACTGTGGATGCTTTGGCGTCTAGACAGTAACGTACGGTTTTTCCAAGCCCCAAGTACGATAATTTTGTTTTCTAACGTAGTTGTTTCGCCTAAAATTGTTGTGTAATTCAAGCTGCCTTTAAGCCCAAAGTGTGAAGTGATATAGCTGTGGATGGTCGCACTCTCAAGCGTTTCTAGGTCAGTTAAACTTTTTAAGGAAAATCTTTGTTTAGAATTCTTCCCAGGTTATATTAAGTTCGTGAAATGTTGAGCTATTGAAATTTTTGGCAAGATGGTGTTCGAAACTTGAGTCTCATCATCTCATGATCATAAGTGTTGTCCAATAGCGTACCAGTCTCATTCATTTCTTGCACGAACTTTTGTACGGCTTTTTGGGTACTTCCAAAACATCTTTTTAAAAAAAACTCGAGGCTTTGGAAATAAATTTTCATTATTTCGTAACGTTGTTAAAGCTTAAGTGAAACAACTTTTAGTGTCAAAATAACCTATGATTAAAAAAAAAACAACTAGATGGCTCAGCTTGTATATTACTGACACAAAAGTATGGCATGCATTTCCGTTAACTCTATCAATAACGATATCTCTTCCGTAAAACATAATTTCTCAAATTAAAATTCTTTTGAAAAGATGAAAAGACAGACAAATCGTTTAACATCAGAAAAATTCCAACATAAAAACCAATGACCACTGACCGTGTTAAAAACAAAAATGTGAACAAAAATTACACAAATATTAAATTGATGCGGTCACAATTGCGTGAAAATTGAGTGAGTAAAGTTATTCATTAAAATTCATACATAATGATTATTATCTTTCAAATACTTCAAGTCTAAGTAAGTAAGAATATTATAGGAATGTAGGTAAAGTACAAGTCGTTCGTCGTATAAGTTCAAGTCAAGCCAGCCAAAAGAATAAGAAAATATAAATAAATTATCCAAGATTATCTCTGTGTCTCTTCTTTTGTTTTCTTTTTGCAATACTTTTCTATACCTACATACATTTATATTTTTGTTTGCTAAATTCTCCCTCTTTTTCTATATGTTTTATGTTTATCATCATTTCTTATGACTAAAAGACTAAAACCAATTTAAATAAGAATTTCTACAAAAACGAGAATATGATTGGCATACTTTTGTTTCTTTGACTACGCTTCTGGTTTTATGTACATATTTGAAGGTTGTTTGAAGCCGGTTAATAGGGTGCCCCATAATTATCAATCAATACCAAGTCCTCTAAAAAAAAAATAAAGTGTTTCTTACGAAGAAGTTCAATACTTCAAAAGCTATTAATAAACATTAGTCAGTGATTGATTTAATTTTATTTTCGACTTGAGGAAATAAATTAAGCTATCTTTTTTGTTAAATTTTAGTTCAATTCGTGTCTGAGTAAAATTTTTTAGGTCTGTATTAAAATATGAACGTTTTTTATACTCAATTTCTGCTCAAAAAAAAACTTAAAAAATTATACTCAATAAATAAATTTTCTTAAAAGGATAGTTTATTGATAAATTCTGGGACACCCTGTAGGTAGTTTTATCAAGTAATTTTTATTTATTTTCTTGTGCAAAAATTCCTTAATAATGATAATCGTCTCGATTTAAGTAATTTATTCACTTAAACTCGGCTATCAGCAAATATGTAGCTTACAAGTTAAGTTAAATGCTTATAAAAATTATAATCTTACTTTACGTGCGTCGGTCGCTCGCGGACTGGTCGTTCGTCGTCGACGTTAACTTTGGGGTCAGTTCTTCTCTCAACAAATTCGATTAATTCTTTTATAAGAATTTCTGTTTTTTTCTTATCAAAAAATTTATACAGATATGTCATCGTCATTAGGTGACTTCGTCACTTTTCTTCGACTCTCTCTCTCTCTCTGTCTTGTTTCATAGAGAATGGAAAAAAGAGATGCCAAAGATGAAGTCGATGGAAAGAAAATAATAATACTGGAATTTGTGTGCAAAATAATTTAGATCAAGAGAATATTTTATGTACATAAATAAAAGGCAAATAAAGAATATTTGTTGTGTACATTATGTGACATAGAAGCCACAATTTAGTCTCTCTCTCTAGGGTTGCCAAGTCTTAAAATAACTCCAGAGCCCAATTTTAAAATATTTGTAGCCCAGAGTGAGAACCTGAAAAGTAGCCCAAAATAGCCCAATTTTAAATTAAAAGTATGGTAGTTTCAATTGGAATTCATTTTTATTTAAAAAAAATGAAATATAAATTTTGTGTTGATTTGAAATAGATGAGGTGTAAATATTAACACAGTTAACATGTTTTGCTGTTAAAAAAAATATTCTATGAATTAATTTTGATTTCAAATGAAGGCGAAAACTTTCTTATAGATAATTATTTACACACTAAAGCGTTGCATAAAGTCAAATTCTCTATTTATATCATTTATTTAAACATAGACATCGCTTAAGATAAAATTTGAGCTACTTATAGCTTAATCATAATTAAACTGTCATACTAAATTGCTTGCAGTAAGTTTTATGAAAAAATAGCTCATTTAGCCCAATTTGGCAAGCCTGTCTCTCTCTCTCTCTCTCTCTCTCTTGTGGTTTCTTTTTCTAGAATTTATTGTTATTAGTTTGTGTGTTCTGTTTTTTCATTTTTCTTTTTTATTCAAAAGTTAATTTATCATCTTCTGTCTGACGTACGACTGTAGTTATTGTTGTTGTTGTTGTTGTTATGTTATAAATATTTTTAACTTTGCGTTAAATGATTTTGTCCAACTGAAGAATAAAGTTTTTTTTTTTCTTTCTATAAAATGATTGAAGTCTCTGCAAACATACGCATCGGGTTCATTGAGCTATGATAATATAATGGATTTTTTCGCACATCAATTTTTTTTTTGGAATATTTCCCAAGAATTGAGAATTAATTTTGAAGAAATAAGAAAATTTTACTTATTATACATAAATTAGGTCAATGTCGTCAAAATGTCTGTTTTCAGTTTATTTTATTTTTGAATAAAAAACATAAATTCAATGTGTAAATGTTTAACGTTTTTATGTGTCAAACATTTCCATGAAAACCTGTAAAACTTTGAAATTTGTATAAAACTGGAAGATTTCATGGATTCTTCAATTCTGGCGTTAATTCTGACAGTTCAACTTTTTCAAACAGACTTGATTATATTTTTTAAATTCGAAAAAATGGAATTTACCCAATGTTTTATTTAAATAAAATTTCATTCGTCCCAATTATCGTACTAAATTATTTGAAAGTATTTTCAGTATTTTTTCCTTACAATTTTGAAACTTTTTTGATTGATCTATAGAAGCTTGATAGTAGGTCTTGATAGTATGCCAGATTGTTTTGTATAAACAATTTTGTTACCAGATGGAATAAGAAACAAGAAAGGCAGGGTTGGCCATCTAGTATTGGATAGTTTTTTTTCCGCTCAAATTTTTGACAGAAAATTAGTATCATACCTTCGCAGAAGAAAAAGATTCGCTTTCCACTTGAACAACGTTGGAAAATATTGAAAACCTATTTCCTAAGTAAGTGCTGTGTAGCCTAAATAGTGCGTTATTAATAAATAAAATACATGTTCGCCAAAATGGAACACCAATTACGTCTACAGTACGCAATTTTTGCAAGAAATTTATAAAACTGGCCTCTGGACAACTTTCATGGTCCATGTCCACCTGGTCGCACAGTAAGCATAGACGAGAAAGTGGCTACTATAGCCGAAAACATCAACATCAACTGGACATATCAATATTTCGAGCATTTGAAGATAAGTCTTACAAAATGCCGGATTATTCGTTGACAATGTTCAATTGACGGAGAAATTCAGAACCTTGGAGCAGCTTGAATTGGACAAAGATTTCAAGCGAAAATAATTTTTTCTTTCGAGGCACATTTTCAACTCGGCGGGTTCGTTAATAAAAAATAGACTCACCTTAGGCCTCTTTCACACGAGACGGTTTCGTCCGTACGGTTAAAATCCGTACGATTTTTTTCCGTACGGACGAAACCGTCTCGTGTGAAAGAGGCCTTAGGCTCAGAAACCCCACACATTGTTACCGAGAGACCAATGCATCCACAGAAACAGTTTTGTGTGGTTTGTGGAGTTATGCAATCAATTGACCATTTTCCTTTGAAAAATGAGTCTAAAAACCAAGTTTCTGTCAGTTGAAAATATGTATATTTGAGTAACCTTTGATACATGCAGGATAGAACGCTCTTTGTCACTACCCGATCCACAACCGATATTTTGCGAACAAAATTCCCAAACAGAATTATAAGCTCTCTTAACGGTTTCAGTAAGCCACATCGGAGATGTAATTTGACTTACTTTTTTGTGGGGAACCGTGGTTTATGGCATAAAATGCTTTCATCATTTCTGGATTTTTGGCATATTTACGGTCCAGAATCTAGAAAAGATGCAAGCATTTTACACCAATATCATCCAAGCAATTCATAAGCTACAGGTCGCAACCATTAACTAGGTCTTTTAAAATTTATCTAACAAAATCTCGTACTGCCAACCCACCAGATTTACCAGATTTATAGTCGGTTTATATTCTATGGCTTTTTATTCCATGGGAATGATTTATTTTACTCTTAAGGCCATGATACTTGAAAATAAATAAAAAAATAAATTGGGTGGCGCAACAGTCCGTTGAGAACTAGGGCCTAGTGACTTACAACTCTCAACCATTCCTGTGTGCGCGTACTGTTGTCAGGAATGGAGGGGACCTACAGTTTTAAGCCGAATCCGAACGGCCAATTTGAGAAAGCACTTTTCATGACAAGAATTACTCTTGGAGAATTTGTCAATTCCTTGCAAGAGGCACTACCCGTGAAACAAACTTTAGATGGCATAGGCAGGGATCGAACCCAAGACCTCTGGCATGACAGTCCAACGCACTTTTTTTTTTTTTTTTTTTTTTATTTTTTTTTAAATTCATTTTTATTAATTCATTCTTAAGACTATCTTAAAGCTAGACAAAAATTCATAAAACTAGCCTAAATAACCATAACTTACAACTAACTTACTGGTCCCATACACACGCTCTAAGTTAAACTATAACACTTAATACTATTGCCTTTCGGCCCTAAGATCTATTTTACTTCAGTTAAATTTTATTTATTTTTGTACTTATTAGAAAATTTGAAAAAAAAACTAATATCAATATCCTTTTTTTTATTTTTTACTTAAAAACTACTTAAAATATAGTCCTTAATATAAAACTTAAAGCTAACTTAAACTACCTATTCTACCTACAAACTACTTAAAACTAGAACAACCACAGCAGCAAATCTAACTATCTAACATTTTTTGTTTTTCATATTTTGTTGTCTTTTTTTTTATTTTTTTTTTTATTCCACGTTTTTTTTTCGTGTTTTTTTTTGTTTTTTTGTGTTTTTTTTTTTTTTTTTTTGTATTTTTTTTTGTTTGTATTTTTTTTTTTTGTTTATTTTTTTTGTGCCACCATGTCTATTCTACTTAAAACTAAACCCTAAAACTATAAAACAAGTATGTAAGCCGGCCAAGGCTTAAAACCCCGTCCCGACTACCCACTATCAAGTGCCGATTGCAGCCACCAAAACTGGTTCTCCTGCTTCACCCTATCAGTTCGGTCCCGTTCGGACACAGCCCTACTGAACCGAAGGAGCTCTGCTCCGTTTTGTGCCATGACGTCCCGATTATACAGGAGTCGCCTATCCACGGTTCGTCGTCTGACGTGGTAGATTAGCGGAACTGCCAATCTATCCTGTATCAGACCGCATCTGTCTAAAAAGAGGAATGCCTCTGGTGGAATGAAGCCGCTCAAGCGTGCACTTTCAAAATACTCGTCGTTCGGATAGAACGCCCCCAAAATTAAATTGTTGGTCGAAGACATAGCTCTTGCAATGTGACCTCGAACGAGTTTTATCACGAAATTGTCAATTCTGTTGATTCGAGCCCCGTTGTATAGGACTTCGTTGGAATAGTAATGCACGTAAGAAGATTCTGCTGTTCGATATAAGCCGGTACAGCGTCGTAAACACTGCCGCTCGAACACCCGAAACCTCTCCATGTGGGAAGGGGCAACGTTGAACCACACAGGACAGCCATAAACGATCATCGGCCGTATGAGGGCCATGTAGCAAATTACCTTCACTCTGGGGTCAAGCCGACTGCTGTAAAAAAGCCGTTTCGTCAGAGCGAAGGCTCCTCTGGCCCTGGTCAGAGCAGCATTTATATGTCTGTCGAAATATAAATACTGATCTAACCAGATACCGAGGTACTTCACTACACTTTTGCTCGCTAATCGCTGCCCATGAAGATCAACGATGACCATTTTGCGCAAATTCTTGCACGTATCCCTCGTGGCCCCAGCCAACGGAGTCCGGAACAGAATTGTCTCCGACTTTTGGAAATTTATTTTCAGTTTCCAGTCGTCGCAATATCGCTGAATCTTGTCGAAATCACGCTGCAAGAGAATTCTAATAACCTAGTCCAACGCACTAACCATCATGCCACGGGTACGCGCATGATACTTGAAGCAAATATAATATTGTTCATTTTATGGCATTTTTAAAAATAAACTTGTATTTGGCCCACCCTCTAAAAGCCTGACATATGTAATCTACCAATACCTGCCTAAGTTTCTTTTGTTTAAAAAAATGCATTTAAATCTCATTTTGTTGAATTTGAACCAATAATATTTTAAATGCGTTAATTTTCAATATTTTACTCTTTTAAAAATATATCTTCTCATTAAAATATGAAAAAAGTGAAAAATATAAGAAAAAAGTTTACTCCTCTACAAAACAATTAAAATTAATCTGCCCCCATTATTAAACTACACAAAACTATGTCTCCTAATTATTTGCCAAAAACCCTATATTTTTTTCGAATCAGAGGGGGATGACAAAAAAACCCTACATCCTTACCTGGAGCTAGAAGGAAAATCACATTGAATTGAATCTACCTACAAAACCTAGAGATAAATGTGATTGCTATCTTCAAACTCTTTTTTTTCTCTCCTATATCGCTCTATCGAGGACATTAATTTCGATCTGAATCGATTTTTCCTCAGCGAACATTTTATAGTGCCAGGAGCAAAGCAATCCTTCCAACCAACCAACCAGACACAATTAAAGCAAAGCAGAGTAAAATAAAAAATCCAAATCGAAATCAAAATCAAAACATAAAAAAAGTTTTGTGCCGAACTTGAATGAGTCCGCCATTGCAGTATACTTTATCCTTATACATATTTTTATACACTGTGTTCGTATGAATCCTGGACACAAATTATTAGTCCAGACTCTATAAGTACCTCCATCAATGAGGCGGCAGGAGGGAGGTATGTAGGTACCTATGTATTCCAATAAAAGGTGCTGCATCGCATCGCATAGCATCGTCTAGAAGGTGTCACCGTATAGATAAATTTTGTAGGTTCTTCTCTCCAAAAATTACCAGCAACATTCTTCTCATTTATTTTTTAAGGATTTATTCTAGAAAACATTTTAAAAACTCTTACCATCTCTAAAGGTGTCCTCGAAAAGTGTGTAGGTTTTTCGAGGATATATAGGGTGCTCTGGAACGAGGTAGGTTTATTCAAAAAAAAAAACAACAACAAAAAATATAAATTTACAAAAAAATCATGTTGATAATAGAAGAACTTCCGTTGGAGATTAAAACTTTTAAGATATACATTAAATATATTGTTAGTATCTATATATCTATAAAAATGTATCTTTCTATGTATAGCCTCCTATACCTCTTATCCCATTTGCTTTAATATAAAAATAAAAAAAATATTTGCTGGCAGTTATCCAAATGCGCTAAAGAGTGCGCTTCCATCCAACAAACAGAGCTCGCTCTTCGAGAAGCATCCAAGCAAAAAAGGACTCGGAGCCAGCAGCGCGCAAAAGGATATCAAAGGTGTCTGTTTTTTTTTTTTTTTTTTAGTTTTCCTTTTTTTGTGAACAGTGAAAAGGAAACTATTTTCTTTTGTAATTCAATTAGTTTTATTTTTAATAGTTTATTTTTTTTTTTTAGTTTCTTCATTTTTGCTCATTTTCATTCTTTGCCGGGCGTTATCATTTTAATGAACGATTAAACGACGTGAAAAGGATTTTTCTCTGATAATTTCCCAATTATGAAACTTGCGTCCGGGATTTTTTTAAAATTTTATATAAATTTGTTGTTTTTTCTTTCTTTTTATTTTTTAATTTTTAGTTTGAACGAATTAAAAATTCACCCTTTGGTGCATGAAAGTAGCGCATTATTAAAGCAATGTGCATTTTAAATTTTAATGTTTCTATATGATATACAAAAAAGCTTTGTTAAAGCAAATTAAGAATTAAACTAACTCATTTTAAAAGAAGATTCTGATAATGGAAATTAATTTCGAAATTAAATAAATAATGAAAAGTTAGTACAAGGTCTTTTTAAGCTTCATTTATTTCCATCGCACTTATTTTGTTTTTAAATTTTAAAACTGAAAATAACGAAGCATAATGAAAACTATCACCATTTTTAAGTCGTTATTGATCTTTGTTTGTATAAAAGGTGGGGCAAAATTTGTCATTGTCATCAAAGAATTATTCTTCATACAAATCAGCATTGCGAGAAAAATGATTCATGTCTAGTTGAAGTGTTGAAATTTGATACTCTTAATTCACAAATGTCAAAGTAAAATTGACATTTGCTGTCAGTTGCAAAAATTATGACATTTGTGGTGATTGACAACAATTGTTGTTCTCTTTTCTATGAAACTTTAAACCAAATAATAAATAATAAAAGAAAAAAGAAAAAAGAAAAAAATTGAGGACAAGTACAAATTCATTAATAAAAGAAAAATTAAAAGCACTGATTCATTTAGGGTTTTGAAAAAGACAGACGATATTAAACATTTTTTCCTTCAAGAATCGTGAATCTATTAATAAATACTGGGTTTTCGTTAAGAGGTTTCATTTTAATACTTGCAAAGAAAGATTTTTTTAAAGAATTTGTAATTTTAATTTTGATTTTAATGTAAAGAAAAAAGTATGAAATTAAAAATGGAAAACAATATCAGTCAGAATCGCAGCCATGACTACGATTGTAGTACTATTTCCGTGCATAAAATTTTCCAATATGTATACCAATATGGACATTTGCGAATGTATGTCCTCAATAACTTCACGAATTCTATCATTGCCGTTTTCAATCGACTTTGAAACATTGGCATAGACCTCTAATGAAAATAGCCTTACGGTTTTAAATCACAAGATATTTTGGTATTGTGACTATCTCTTCTAGAAAAAAACCACGGTCCGGAAGATTTTCCTGCGAAATTGCAATTGTGTCGTTGTTCGTGTAGAACGTAGCGCCATCGTGCTGAAAATAATAGTCTAGTCGTCAACATGCATTTCTTCTAATTCCTGTACACAAAAATTAGTAAGCATAGCTCGGAAGCGACAATTCTGGCTTTTGTCCTAGCCTTCGAGATGAAAGTAGTCCTCATCAGTGAAGACAATTTTTCGACGAAAATGCGGATCATTTTGATGCATTTCAACGAGTCAACTAGCGAAGGTACGGCGGCGGCAACGTTGCAGTTCATTGAGCTGTTTGAGTTCTTGCTTAAACTGAACTTAAGAAACCTTAATACTTGAGTCTGTAAAAAACACATTGTAATATCGTTTGCGTAATGCCTTATTCGAAAGATCGAAAAAGAATTGACAAACCTGTGTTTTCTTCAAAACTACGGGCTACTAAAGCAATATTCTCATGTTTTTCTTTTCATCACTAACTTGACTCAACAGCTCAAATCTTTAAACCAGTTTCATTAATTTGCCAGTCAAAAAGGTGTTTCGCTACGACCCAAAAGTGATTTAGTTTTGGGAATTGTTACTAAAAAAAAAAGTTATCTCTAAATGAATGTTCGAAACCATTTCTTGTGAATTCTGGGGTTCCCCAGAGTAGCCATTTAGGACCTATTTTATTTATGAATGATTCGGTTTTGATCATGCAAAATTCGTCTGTCCTTATGCTGATGATACTAAACTTTTCGAAAGGATTTACCTCTACATCTGGCTGCCTACTTAAAACTTAATATTATTTAGGGAATTAATGTTGATTCTTGTTTTTAATTAAAGTATTTCTTTTATCTGACTTGGGGTTAGTCTTGGACTCGAAACTTAAAATTTTAGGGCATATTAGTTTTGTTGTTAAGAAAGTAAATTCAGTTCATGGTATTAAGAGATTTAAGCGCGATTTCCGTGAGCCGTATGTTCTGAAAGTACTCTTTGTTTTGTTCGTGCGACTAATTTTTAAATATGCCTGTGTAGTGTAGACAGCTTAGTATTCAATACATACAATCAAAATTGAAGAGATTTAAAAAAGTTTCTAGCGTTTTTATCTCCGTTTTCTTCCTTGCTTTTCTGGGAACGTTCTGTCCCTCAAAGGCTTACTTTTATTAACCTTTCATCCTTGACAAACCGTCGACAAATATTTACAATTTACATTTACATGAAGTGGATTTAAACAGTTTCAATGTGTTTTAAATGTATTGTTGTACTTATAGTAATGGTGTAATACTTACTTGTCAAATGTCAAAAAATTACACTTTAAAGGTGACAGCTATCCAAATAGCGGGCTATTTAAAATGAAACCCTTTATAGGAAAAATGTATACATTCATGAATTTAAGATTGAATTTTATCTTTTTTGGTCTGAAGGTCCCTATTTTTTTTTTTTTTGTGCAGGCCACACAGGACTTAAGATTGAGGGATCAGTAATAATTATGAATTTAAAATTTATGACAAAACTTCACGCTCTAGACCCTTTTAATACTTTTAAAAACATCTGCTGGAAGTTTCTAGAACACACTATTGGTGTATTTATTTATCGAAAGTCTCCAAAAAAGCAAATATTTGTAGTCCTTCGATATTAACATATTTTGAAACTCTTTAACCAAAAATATAAAAATCATCATAAAATTAACTATAAGTATTTTATACTGTTTAATTAATAAAATAAGCAATTTTTAAAACTAAGAATTTCGCATTAAAATTAACTTTTATTTTTAAATTTCAGTACGGACAAAGAGTCCCAACAGCCGCTTCACCTAGCAATACAAACTCAAGCAGTTCATCAAACACCGGCTCACAGAGCGGTACAATAAGTACTAGTCTTAGTAATACCAATACTAATACAACAATGGGTCCTAATAATACACAACAACAGGGCGAGCAGCTATCGAAAACAAATTTGTACATCCGGGGCCTGCAACAAGGCACAACTGATAAGGACTTAGTTAGCATGTGCGCCCAGTAAGTATTTTTTTTATTTTATTTAATTTCTTTTTGGTGTTGTTTGCCATTTTTTTTATCTATCATGATACTACATACAGCTGCAGTCAAAAAAATAGGAACATTTCTTAGTTTTGAGGTGAAACTGTTTTATTTTTCAACCCAGTAAAGCTAAAAAATCATGAAAAAACTATAAATTATATTAAATACTAGCAACCCGTCCCGGCTTCGCACGGGTAGACATAAATAGGTACAGATATTTAAGTTATAACCATGCTAAATATAACGACCATGAATAACTAAATTAGAAAACATTTTTTTGTCCTATCATTAATACTCTTCGCAGCGTATGCGGTGAAAGACATTTTATGGCTATATTTTACACCTTCGGTTGGTTTTAATAGGAATTTCTAAAGATTTCTATAGTAATCTATAGTACTAAATATAGCATATGTTACTCAGTGGTAATGTAGCTTTCTAATGAAAAAAGAATTATTAAAATCGGTCCAGTACTTTTTGAGTTTATTCGTTACATACAAAAATACAAATCTTTATAATATTAGTATAGATTAATATGTTGTCGAATAATTCAATAAAGATTTGTATGAGTTCACAAAGAATATGTTCCATACAGCGCACTTGTTTATAGAGAATTGCAATTTAACTGGTCATCTCATGCGATAGCCTTATTTGGTTTAAAAAGTCAAATTTATGGTAGGATTTTGAACCCGGGATTGATTTCAGAATTATGTCTAAGTTTTCTTTAAATATGCCACAATGGAAACGCCTTTGAACTCTCACAGTTCTTGAGATATGTATGCCTTGATAAGGGAGCCATAATGCTCTTCTTTTTGTCGTTAATGTAAAGTGAAATATATTAATATTTAGTAACCAATTCCATATCTTTAATGGTGAACATAAAAAATAAAGGACCTAGTTGGCTACCTTGAGGTACACCAGAGATAGCAAGAAAAGAACAAGAAAAAGGGCGTCTGAAGCGAACATTGTAAATTGTTGTTGTGTGGTATTTTGAGCATATCTCCCATGTTAGGCGTTGGAAACATTCGGATCAGGATTGCGAGTTTTATGAGGTTATGGATGGGATTATTTTAAAAATGTCGTGCATGTTGATGTACTATAAAATGTTGCCTATAAAAATATACCTTTAGATGGCGGTTTTAACGGTGTCTCAGGGAGCCAAACTGTGTTAATTGGTATACTCAATACCTAAACCTTAATCTCGTTGAAAATCATTAAATGCAAGGTTAAAGAAAGTAGGCATAATCCTTCTAAAACTCGGATCGTCAGAGACCTGAAAAACCTACTTGGCGTTATGTAAAACAGAATCCAATCGTTTCGGGCTTAACAGCATAGACTTTCGATTTTACATATCACCACCGAAAACAGTGAAGTGGCGTTAAATCGCATGATTTTGGAAGCCGATGAATGGGTCCGTACTCTGTAACGTCAAACTATGCCGATAACAAACGTTTTTTATTCAATAAATCAAAAATGGCACAAATTACAGTTTAAATAGTTTTACCAACTTAAAGTTCTATACCTCTTTAAAAAAAGCACTGGTTATAATCTATCAGCAAATGAAATTCATTGAAATTGTGTATCCAAATGTCTTGTTTTTTTTTTAAGTTTAAAGCAAGTGTTCCTAATTTTTTGGCTAGCCTTTTATGAACTTCAAAATCTTGACAAACAATATTGATCTTCCAAAATCAAAATTAAGAAACATTAACAAAATATTTGCCACTAAAGTTAAATGATTAACTTTTAGATTTGTTGCCTTGCCCAGGTATCTAAAGACGTTTTTACCAAAAATTAGCTTGTGTTACTGTTTTTTTGACCTCAACTGTAAAGTTTGTTTTTGTTGTATAGTTCCTTTGTCTTCTTCTTATTATTATTCTCTTTATGTAGAATAAATTCAATATAAATAGCTCTTTCGTTTAGTAGTTATATACAGTATCTTTTATCGTAGTCTATAATCAGGATTGTTAGCTTTGGTAATGCCTGTTTGAGGCTCCTAAAACCCCACCACAGGAGGTTTATCATTCTAGACACCCCCCCCCACACTCCCTTCTACCACTTTCGCACATCACAGTCACACCCAATGTTTGAGCCCCATTAAATTCAGTCATTAATTAAATGAACAAAAGAAAATCAAAGTTAATACTCATTCCAAATAATTTTCAATTATCCGGGACAGGAGGCCATAAAAAAAAAAGAAAGTAGAGGAAAGAAAAAGGGGGGGGGGTATCAAATTCTTCTGGAAGTGGGGTTAGAGCAGGCGAAAATGACCCCGACTCTTGATTTATTGTCTCATTGGTTGGATATGTTTTTTTTTGTTGTCTCTTTCTCATGTTTAAGCTGCTGTCTTTTGGCTCTTTGCCAGAATTTGTAGAATTTGTAGAACATCCTGCAGCACTAGCAGCAGCAGCAGTAGCAATATAGCAGGAGAACATCCTGTGAACCTATGCACTTGTGTATGTACTATGTACGTACCGTACGTGTATGCATACCTCTATAGATGCGACAATCCTTTCATTCCTCCACATCGATATATTCAATGATTTGTTCGATGATGAAAAACGATAGCCAAAGGCTAGGCTCTCTCTGGCAAAACGAATGATAGAAAGTGGAGAAAGGATATAGGCAGGCAAGGCAAACAGCCAGAGTTTGAGCAGGCTAGGAGTGGGTTGAGGGTTGAGGGTGGCTTTTGGGATCATCAGGGGACTGATATCCCGGGGGGTATATATGATGATATGATGGTATTTGGAGCACGGTGTACAATACTTTGGCTGGCGTTCGTACATCGCTTCGATTCAATTTAAATTCAATTGGAAACGGTAAAGGATGAGGACGAGAACGAGAACGAGGGAAAAGAAAAGAGAAGAAGAACGAGAGAGATAGAGAGAGAGAGACAAATACCGAAAAGGAAATTGATTTAAAACGATGGTTCCGAGGTATTTTTTAATTAAAGTCAAACACGAATGGAACTTCACTTCTCGCGCGTGGGTTTATTGATATTTAAATATATAAACTGTGATGCGTGTTTAACTACGACGACGATGATGATGGTCCTGGAAATGGAAGTCCTTTTTTTTGTTTTGTTTTGTATATTTAATATACACATGCCATGGAGTTAAAGCCTTCTCTCTTCTGAATACCTTCATGTACACTTTTGAAATACTCGTATCTAGTGGAATCCGGCTTGAAAAATGAGACAAAGCTTCAGAAAATGAAAACACAAAAAAAAAAAGAATTCCATGTTCATTGACATTTTGTTGATTGAAAGGTTATATTGTTGGTTTTTCAACGGTTTATTTGGTTTATTTGTACGGTTTTCTGGTCTCTCTACGCCAGTAATTGTTGTATTGAGTTCGTCTCAGTTCAATATGATGTTGATGTGACGTTAGTCCTTAGGTGGTCGAACTTATGTAAACAACACTTTCTATAGAGTATGATGAATGACTTTTGAAATAAAACACGTCAGGGATTTAAAAATTTGTATTTGCATTAATTTAATACTAAGAACCCAGATTTAAATAAAAAAAACACAATAAATAAGCCTCCATTAAATTCGTGGAAGAAACTCTTCATTTCTTCAATTAACTCAATATTTAACGTAGAGAAACAGTGACTGAATAATTTAATTTTATCAAAAATGAAACATTTCTTTCTAAAACCATAATTTGATGCCTGATTCCTATAAACCTACACTCTTGTTGGGAGTTTCAACTATCAATTGATAAATGAAAAAGTATAAAATTCAAAGTACCCAATTGATAAAATAATTGATAATTGTTTTAATGCTTAACTTTTCATAAAAAGTCTCAATTTTAATGTAAATCAATTGATATTTGATAACTATCAATTGATATTTATTAACTGTCAAATGTCATGTAATAAAAGAATTTAGAGAACTTCTTCAGGCAGTTTAAGCATTTTTAATGTTTGTGTGGAAGAAAGATTAAGATATAGGGTGATTTTTTTGAGGTTAGGATTTTCATGCATTAGTATTTGACAGATCACGCGGGATTTCAGACATGGTGTCAAAGAGAAAGATGCTCAGTATGCTTTGACATTTCATCATGAATAGACTTACTAACGAGCAACGCTTGCAAATCATTGAATTTTATTACCAAAATCAGTGTTCGGTTCGAAATGTGTTTTTATCGACAAATTTTGTTCAGCGATGAGGCTCATTTCTGGTTGAATGGCTACGTAAATAAGCAAAATTGCCGCATTTGGAGTGAAGAGCAACCAGAAGCCGTTCAAGAACTGCCCATGCATCCCGAAAAATGCACTGTTTGGTGTGGTTTGTACGCTGGTGGAATCATTGGACCGTATTTTTTCAAAGATGCTGTTGGACGCAACGTTACGGTGAATGGCGATCGCTATCGTTCAATGCTAACAAACTTTTTGTTGCCAAAAATGGAAGAACTGAACTTGGTTGACATGTGGTTTCAACAAGATGGCGCTACATGCCACACAGCTCGCGATTCTATGGCCATTTTGAGGGAAAACTTCGGAGAACAATTCATCTCAAGGAATGGACCGGTAAGTTGGCCACCAAGATCATGCGATTTGACGCCTTTAGACTATTTTTTGTGGGGCTACGTCAAGTCTAAAGTCCACACAAATAAGCCAGCAACTATTCCAGCTTTGGAAGACAACATTTCCGAAGAAATTCGGGCTATTCCGCCCGAAATGCTCAAAAAAGTTACCCAAAATTGGACTTTCCGAATGGACCACCTAAGACGCAGCCGCGGTCAACATTTAAATGAAATTATCTTCAAAAAGTAAATGTCATGGACCAATCTAACGTTTCAAATAAAGAATCGATGAGATTTTGCAAATTTTATGCGTTTTTCTCAAGCTCTTAAAAAATCACCCGATACAAATAACAAACGATGTCAGTTCCTCAAACAGAAGATGTTTTTTTTATGAGCTTATGAATATTAAAAGAAGACAGAATGGTCGAAACTAAATTCGAAGAAATATCTTTCCACTTTTTCAGTAAGTAAAAATATATCGTAGAAAAAAAGTAACGATCATTTTTTATTGACAAAAAATTGCTTTTTTAAAACCATAATTTGATGTCTGATTCATATATGCCTACACATTTTTTGGAAGTATCAACTGTCAACTGATAGAATTGAGATAAAATAATTGATAATTGAAATTCTGCTTTATTAATTTTTAATTGATATTTGACAATTGATCAATTTATTCCAAAATAAGACTATGAAATTTAAAGAAAAAGCTCTCCACTTATTCAATTAGTTTAATATTTAGCGCAGAAACATAGTGGCTGATAATTCTATTTTGTTAAAAATGCAAAATTGCCTTTAAAATCCATCACTTGATGACTGATTGATAAAGAAGTACACATTTCTTAGAAGTATCAACTATCAATTGATAAAATTATTGATAACTAAAAGTTATCCAAGCTTTTATTTTAATATTTATCAACTATCAATAATTGATACTTGATGAACATCAAAGTTTAAAATTTAATGAGCCAGTTGATAAGATAATTTATAGTTAAAAATGGTCCAATCTGTTATGTCAAATTTTAATGTTTCTCAACTATCAATTGATATTTGATAACTGTCAATTGAATAATTCATATAATAAACGAATTCGCAGTTCACTCGCAGGAACTTTGGGAATTTTTTAATTTTTGTGTGGGAGAAATATAGATAAAAATTATACACGATGTCGGTTTTTTTTTTTTAATAAAACTTAAGGGCTTTAAAAATTTGTATTCTTATTTTCATTCAACTATTGACAAAACATTCAAAATAAGTCTCCATGGACCGAGGAAAAAAGCTCAATATTTACCTTAGGAAAATGACTGATATTTGACAACTGTCAATTAAACAATTCATCTAAAACTCTCACAGGAACTTTGAGAATTCTTTCATGTTTTTGCGAGACAAATTTAGATACAAATCACACACGATGTCAGTTTTTTAAAATATAGGATGTTTTTTTAGGATCTCGAAAACTTTAAATATTAATAAAAGACTGAAATATTATTGGAACTAATTTTTAGGAATTTTAATCTTATAGAAAATTGTATGGCATTCATTTCTTCAATATGATTTTTGACATATGGCTGCCACAGATACCTACCTACCTAGTCTATTCGATCAGTGTAATTTTACACTTTTTTCCAATAAACTTAAAAGTATTTTTTGTTTATAATCAGTACTCACTCAAAGGGTTTTGAATATCTTAAATTCCAGAGGCACAGAGTGAGAATCATGAAAAAAGAAAGGGGTTGAAAAGAAGTTGTTGATGTACATTCATTTTTATTTCTTGAACATTGCAATGACACACATTCGTAGAGTACGGCTAAAGAACAGTATCTCCACTTTACATTATATCCGAGATTGGACTCTACGGAATATTGATGAGCATTCCTGAAACACAAGTGTTCGGTTAAGTCGTTTAGCATTACACCATAGTAGGTTAAAATGACGGTAAAAAAGGGTTAAGCAAGAAACGTTACGTTTCACTCAGCATGATTTGACAGTACTTGCCATGTACCATAACGTCAGCTCCTTTTTCATTTCTAAAGAAAAAAGGACCAAGGATGCCGCCAGATGGTAAACCACACTAATTTGAATGGATGATTTATTTAATGACTTGAGGGTTATCTCCGTTCATATACAATAATTTTATTCATTGACAAAACTAGAAAAAAGCATTACCAGCAATTAGGCGTAAAATGGACGAATTGCTCTATGAACTTCGAGAACAGATTTATTTGTTTAAGTGAATTTCCACAATTTGGTAGCGTTGTTCTGTTTTAGATGATTCATAATAAATTGTTAAACCTTACTGAACAGAAATGTCATTCGAACTGTCAAACCATAGACAACAACAATGGAAGCTTCGCATGGATCTAAAAAAAACACCCTTTAAATGTAGTTTCTTTAATATAGAAAATTTATATTTTTTATGTTTCCACTTTTTTCTAATTTATTGATGAAACAATTTTTCTCCATTTTTCCACAGGTATGGAACTATAATATCAACAAAAGCGATCCTAGATAAAACAACAAACAAATGTAAAGGTATTTTTTTCTTCACCTTTTTGTCATTTATTTATTTTAAGTTTATTTATTTTTATTTCAACAAAGAAAAAAATTGAAATTATTTCAAATTAATTAATTTAAATTTTTACTAAGTTCAATAATTTTATTTTTGTTTTTTAAATTTTTGTTATTTTATTTTCATTCAAAAACAATTTTAATTTTCAAAAAAAAAGTTATTTATAATTTTTTTAAAAAAACCTTGGTTACCTTAAAACTTTTAGTTAATTTTAAAGCACATAAACCTAAGTAGATTTAGTAATGTTGATGTTGATATTTCTCTTATATTGAAAACAAACCAGTAAAATTTCCAAACGAAAAAATAATACATTTTATAATAAATAAATAAATCAAGTAAGAACCTTGGATCTTGAAGGATTGTTCATGTTATGTTCTCTATATTTTATAACCTTTATACATCCGAAAATTATTGCAATTTGTTTCTTTTTTTCTTTCTTCCTTTTGTTCCCAATTTCAAAAATTTTGTGTGGTTTGTTTTCCATTTAACGTGGATTTCCAAAAACGAAAAATTGTTTGTTCTTTTTTTATTTTTGTATTTGTCGTGGAAACAACACAAACTTATCTATTTACAGGCTATGGATTTGTAGATTTCGAGCTGCCAACATATGCAGAGGGCGCTGTTAAAGGTCTCCAAGCGAAGGGCATTCAAGCTCAGATGGCCAAAGTGGGTATCTGGGTGCTTCATAGGCCGGCCATTGTACGTTTGTTTGCATGCAAGTAATACTCACCCCTGTCTGTTCTATCTGTCTATCTCTCTCTATATCTTTTTTCTATAAACAATCTATTTATTTTTTTTTATTTAAATTTTATTTATATTAAAAAAAATAAAGTTTTTTATTTTATTTTTATCTACGAGAGATAAAAGTTTAATATTTTTACTTTTGGATTTATTTTGTACAAAATTAAAGTTAATTTAATTAATATTAATTTTGTTGTCTAAGTTCAATTACTTTTTGTATATTTTTATGTATTTTAGTTTTTTTTTATTAACATTTTTGATATTTAACTTATATAAATATATATATACAAAGTAATTTGATGTCGAGAAATAAAAAATATGTATTCCGGTTAGCAACAAAAAAAAATAAATATGCTTGACCAGTAAAATTATTGGAAACATAACTTTGCATTCTTAGATTTCATCCTTTTTTTGTTAATAAAAAAAAAAGGATGCTAACATAAATTACTTAACAAAAAAATCTATAAAAAGAAAAAAAACAATATATTTTTAATTTAAAGTAATAAAAGTCGTTGGATGTCAGGTAAAATAAATATATAATCATTATTGAGATTTTTAATTAATTAAAATTTATTTTATTTTCTTTTTACAATTTTTATTCTTCTTATTTTTAAATATTTAATTTATTGTTGTTTATTTTTTTCTTAGTACTTCTTAAAAGTATACTTCCTTTCCGTCCCATTCCTATGACCCTTAGATATTAGAAACATTACATTTACATACTCTAGACAAGATTTAATTTCCAACTTAGATTAGAATCATTAAATTTAGTAAATTAATGATTATATATTATATATACATTTTTTAATATTATAATATTTTTATAGTTTATTTTTGTTGGTAGACCCAATCGAATATTTTAGATAGCTTAACCGTTTATCAATGTAATTTTGTAAGAGAAGTTTCTTTTTAAATAATTTTGTTAATACTATATAATCTGTATACATAGGTAGTTAATAAAATTTTAAAATATATATATATATTTTATTCAGTCGACCCCCCAAAAAACATGTAAAAATATTTTAAAAAAAAAAGTAGAACGTTCCATTTTAACCAAATATTAAGCTGTTGAAAAGTTATATCCAGTGTAAATAAAAACCAAGCTGATTAAATAAATAATAATTTATGTTGAGAAACACAAAATCAGGAACAACTTTTTTTCGCAAAACAGATTATTTTTTTGTTTTACTTATATTTTTTTTTTTTTTAATTTTTACATTTTGTCCACACATTTTTTTACCAATTCGTAGAAAAAAATTAAGTTTTGAGAAAAACTTCTTTAACGGTGCTTAATTTAACTTCAAAACTTTACTTTCAAAACGATTCAAAGTTAAATACAGTAATTCGTCCGTCTGTTAAGTAGGCTTGTAAAAGAATGCAATCTTTTGAGAACGCAATCTTTTATGATTGCATTCACTGAATTCACCTAAAGATTGGGACTTCAAATTTTTCAATCACCAATAAATTTTACCTTAAAAAAGACTGCAATCACTTTTTCCAATCATTGGACTGCAATCAATTGATTGCAATCATTTGAGCCTTCATAAATTCCTTGCATTCACTTGAAGTCTTTGCATTCATTAGAAGTCTCCGCATTCTTTTTAAGTATTTGCATTCCTTGATTGGAGAAAAATGATTGCAATCTTTTTAAGATAAAATTATTGGTGATTGCAAAATTTTTGATTGGGAATCTTTAGGTGGATTCAATGAATGTAATCTTTATATTGAAGTCATAAAATATTGCATTCTTTTACAAGCCTGCTGGAAAGCTTCAACTCTCGTGCTGGATCTTCCTTACCTTACAATTCTTAAAATTCTGTGCAAAATATATGACCTAGATTTCTGTCAAGACATAGTCAATTTTTTTCGAAATGCTCCGTGAATTATAAAAACTAAAAAATTCTTAAATAATTTTAAATTTCTTCCAAAAGTGCAATTAACGACTTGTAAGCACAAAAATAACACATAATTAAACAATAATTAAATAAACGTATCACATATTAACATCGTTTTATTAATTTTCCAATTTTCTGTAATTAAAATTACTTTTAAAAAAAAAAAACAATTTAAATAATTTTTAACTTAAATAAAACTTACAGTTTTTTTTTAAACTCGTTAACCCCGTATAGTAAAATATTTAAATTTAATCCCGTTTACATAATATATTTACATACATATATATAGCTCATTGTATACGCTGTTTTTATAAAAATTTGTTTGTAAAATTTAACTCATCTAGAAAAGTAAATGTTATATTTTTTTGTACAAAAAGTAATTGAATTATATATTTTTTCGGTATCATAAATACAAAACCTGTTTGTATTTTGTTTAAATTATTACAAAAAAAAATAATAATAATAAACATCTTAGATTACTACTATTTTTTCCAATTTTTCATTTAAATCTTTTTTTTTACATTAATTTTTAAATTCCTTATAATATTTACTTATATAAATAATAATAATAATGTTTTTTAATTATATATAAATATATATTTTACACAAAAAATAGTGAGCCGGCCATAAATATACTATTGAACTTTTATTCATAAATAATCTATATTAAAAACAAAACTGTTTTTATTCAATTAGTTGAAAACTATTTTTTAGAATTTTTTAGTAGAAAAAAAAATAATTCCTTAGGATGCGTTTTTTTTTTTAAATAAAAACAATTTAGATGTGTTTCTCAAAAGAGTGCAGGGAATTGCTTTATGTGTTGTTGTTGTTGTAAATTGAGATTTACCTAACTCGTAAATAGTTTAACAATACAAAAAATATAACAAATAATATCTTACAGCTTTTCCTTGGTAGGACTACTATATAAATATTTTTGTAGGCTTATAATCTTTTGAGACAACAAAATTACACACATTTGTTAACACTAGATGAGTTATTTTTACATTTTATAAATTTTATATTTTTTTGTTGTTGATGTTTTAAATTTTGATAAATCGAATTTCATGAAGTTATATTTAAATAAGTTCTATTAAATATAAAATGCATATTGATAAAGATTTCATAATATGTTCTCCATCGAATAACATTTTATTTTTCCTTCTTCGTAGAAATCATGGATTTGAATTATTTATTATAATAAATACAACTATTTATAATAATTGTTTGTTATGATAATCAATTTGCTACTCCAAAATTTTTCATTTATACCCGAAAAATGGAGAAAATACAAATTCATACAAAAATTACGTATACGCCTGGGTGTACCGTACCATTTTCTTACTGTCCGACGCCTCGGTGATTGGTTATACTGGTAATTTCTGATCCTTGTTACTGTTCTGACCTGAGCCATTCAACTCTTTTACCGAGCTAGTTTCAAAATACTGTTTACACTACTCGTAAAGTGTGCATCAGAAAGTCGAATATTTTAAACAGACTTTAAATGATGAAAAGGATATGATCACAAACTTTATTCTCTGTGTTATGAGAAATTTTTTTCTGAATATTATAGATTCAGTCAGACCCAAAAAAAGTCATATTTTGATTCGATAAGGTTATTAAGATCAAATCTAAAACTTTTAAGGTTTCCGCGGTTGTTTTTATGATACATTTTTGAATATTAACGTTTTAAATTTCAAATAATAAGCGAGTTTAATTTAGTACTCACCCCGAACCGGGAATCTCCTTATGACCACGCTCAATGGAAGGAACGATCGCAAAATCCCTGCGTAAGCTTTTTCATCCATCTTACTCTACAGGTCTCTTTCCGACAGAATGAAAAACTGCATTTAAAATGCCGAATCCTCTTTCCTCTCTAGCTATTGTCCGATTGCACTTACGTCCCTCCTTTCCAAAAAATCGTCGATTATCAGCTTAAGAAAAATCTTGATCCTCTTATTATTTCAAAGGTATTGTTCAAATCTAATATTCACAAAATAAACGCTGGTGTGCCTCAGGGCTGCGTTTTGTGTCCGATACTCTATTATTTGTATAAATGATAATCTTTGATCTTTTGGCTGAAACTTCTAATCCACTTAATTGTTTTGCTGACGACAGTAACCTCATCTTTTCATATTCAGCCCTTTGTCATTCAGATACAACTACGTATGCTTAGTTCATTAAATTTTGATCTTAGCAGCAGTCAAAAAATTAGAAGCTTTTATTCGTCCGAAACTCCCATAACTGGAAAGGTCTCCAATAACTTATTTCAGTTCAATGAAGAGCTCTAAAAATGATAGGTGATATCTAACTGAAACATTTGCATTTCTTAAACGCCGCCTTCGTGGGGTTTATACATAAAATTATTTTATGACTATTTTAATAAATAACGGTCTAGTGAAATAGCCAGTTGAATTATCCCCTTTAAAAATGTATTAATACTCGCAGTCACAGGAATACTCATCAATTTTCCCTTGATTCATAATGTGAAGTACAGATACTCGTTCCATTGCCGTACTCCACGAATGTGGAATGCCTTACTATACTCTGTCTTTCCCTATCATTGCAATGTTCTAGAATTCAAAACCAATGTTTTCCGACAGCTTCCTACCACTCCTTTTGTTTCTGATGGTCAAATTGTTTCGTTGGCATATTAAAGCTTTTCAAATCCCAGATTGATTGCAAACAACTATTGAAAAATCGGACTAAATGAATGGACTATATAAGCCGTAGCCTCGAATGGTTTGGATAATCAAAAATTCATTCTTACAACATTTTTTTTCTTCTATCATTATTTAAAGTTCTCAAGCTCTTGAAAAAAAACACCAGATTCCTAATTTCAGACATCGATTTGTCATCCGAAAAAAGTTTACTTTTTCGGTTACATGCAAATTCAATTCCATTGCATATTCAGTTCCATGATGTATCTAAGTTCAGACTTTTCTAAAAATGTTAAAATAGACTGTTGTGTTCAATGCAGATTAAGGACTATTTTATTCAACTGTCAAAATATAATCCTTATAGTCCTTTTGTATACAAACCAACTCGGAGTATAAAATAAAAACAATGCAAAATTTTACAAAATTTACAATGACATCAGCTAAAAAATAAAAACAAAAAATTTACAACAAATGTAAAAAAGAAAAATCATCAAAAAATATAAAATATAAAATAAAAACAACACGAACATTAATACTCACATTAAAACGTAGGATTAGTATCTATTGTCGTAGGGATATAGGCTTAGCTTAAAAAACACGCTACAACTCACAACTACTCACACATACAGTACAGAATACAGAATACAGTACACCACACCACACATAAGACCACAATTGTTTTTTTTAAATAAAAACCTAAAACTAATATAAAATTTTTCTCTCCTTCTCTATGTTTCTCTATTCATATATGAAAAACCACAAAATAAAAACCGATAACAAAATATAATCTCTCTACTGCCTTCTCTACGTGTCCTTTTTGTATGGAAATGCAAAATGGCACAAATTGATGATGATTAAAATAAACACATTTATTTATCAACAACAAAATGAACGGAACGCAGCAACAAGAACAGGATCCTACAAATTTGTACATTGCAAATTTGCCACCACACTTCAAGGAGACAGATTTAGAAAATATGCTTTCGAAATACGGTCAAGTGGTGTCCACACGTATCCTTCGTGATCAGCAGTGTAATTCTAAAGGTAATATTTTTTAAAGATGTCCTTTAAATAGCAGTAATCATTATTTTTTCTATTTTAAGGCGTTGGCTTTGCACGTATGGAAAGTCGTGAAAAATGTGAACAAATTATTCAAATGTTCAACGGAAATCAAATACCGGGTGCCAAAGATCCACTACTCGTTAAATTCGCCGATGGTGGACCCAAAAAGAAGAACCCCTTCAAGAGTCCCGATCAAAATGCCAGGACGTGGCGTGATGTTGCTGCTGAGGGCATACCAGTTGCATATGATCCAACAATGCAACAAAATGGTGTTAGCGTTAATGTTGGTACACCAATTGGGGTGCCATATACACGTTTTGGTGCACCACAAGTTGGTGCTTATCCAATGGCTGGTTCACAATGGATTCCAAGTTATATGATGACACAACCGATTACTCAGGTAGAGGATCAGGTATGAGTTGTAATTTTTTTTCTATTCTTAAAATTCTTATTTCAATCTTTTGATTAATTTAAATTAATGTTGTTCTTAATTTTGTTTAAATTTTAGTACATGCAAATGGCACCACAATTAGGTGTTACTCCATATAAGACAGATGGTGTTAACCAGGTTCAACCACGTGGCATTTCAATGATGGTTAGCGGTGATACAGTGCCATATGGAACAATGATGCCACAATTGGCCACATTACAAATTGGCAATTCGGTTAGTTTATTTAGTTTTATTTAAATAAGTATAGACAGATATTTAAGGCAAGAAGTGGACTTAACTGATTTTTCAATCAATCTTATTTTCTTTGGAAATATTCATTCTTTTAAGGTACGGTTCTTGCATAAGCTGTTTAAATAAAGGACTGATTTAATTATATTTTTTTTGAAAATATTACAAAAATCATATTTATATAGAAGATCCTTTTTTTTCAAATAAAATTAATTTTAACTAATTTATAATTTTAAATTTTAACAAGGCTTTAATATTTTCTTTGAAAAATTATTTTTTCTTAAACAGAAATGTTAGTTTTTTTTTAAGCTTAGATAGAAAACTTCGTTTTCGAGTTGGATCAATAAATTTTGCTCAATGAAAAAATTGAAAGACTTTAGATAGATACATTTCTATTTATTTAAGCTTTTTGAACTTAAGTTTCTAAACCTAAGTTTGACACTTTTTATTGAACTTTTATTTAATCATTTTTGAAAAGAATTAAATTGACAGAATTAGAAAAACACTTTTTCAAATTATTTAGTTTTCCTAAGTTCGAATCTACTGTTATATTTTTTCACAGCTTCTGTAGTGTGGAGGTTCTCATTTCTTACGTTGCTCTCTATCAGCTAGCTACTTGCATTATACTTTCAGTAGACGCATTTGCGGCACCCGTGGCGTGATTGTTAGTGCAGTGCATTGGCCTGTCATGCCAGAGGTCTTGGGTTCAATGCCATATAAAGTTTTTTCACGGGTACTGCCTCTTGCGAGGAACTGATAGATCCTTTAAGAGCAATTCTTGTGATGGAAAATGCTTTCGGATTCGTCTTAAAACTGTAGGTCCCCTCCATCCCTGAAAACATTACTCGCACACAGGAATGGTTGAGAGTTGTAAGTCACTAGGCCCTAGTTCTCAACGGACTGTTGCGCCACCCGATTTATTTATTTAGACACATTTAACTAGGCCTGATTGAACTATCATCCTTTAAAAGTGAAGTTTGAGAAAGCTTTTAAAATTAATTGAAATATGGAATTCTGAAACCAAATTTACGCGTTTTTCAAAATCGAGTTTACTTTTCACGGATTTTGATTACCTAGCTCTATCCTTACAAAGATTTGATAAACCTTTAATCTTATGCTCTAATGGTTTTCAAAACTAAGTTTAAAAAATAATAATTTTTAGAATGCAAATTTCGATTTTAGATATCTCTTACCTAAGGTGGCGCTAAACTGTAGGACTGATGTGGACCTCAACCAACATTCGTCTCCAGCCAGCTCAGTCTCTTGCAAACTGTCTTTAGCTTCGCACGGCTAAGTTTGTTGAGGTCCTCTCCCATCTGCGTGTGCCACCTGAGTCGCAGTCTTAGTTCAAAAAAAGATGATTTGATTATAAAATCAAAAATATTTCTCTATACAAACATTGAGCACTATATTCAAAAAATTGTTTAATGTTCACTTAAAAGTGTTTCATTCATATAGAAAAACAAAGTCTATGATTTAAAAATATACCGTTATATTTCGAGAGAAGAGATAGGCAAAATCCCAAAAAAATGTATCGTTTCATATAATTTTTCGGCCAATCAATTTCTGGATTTTAGGTTTAACGGGTTCTAGAGTTTTGATATTTAGTGTTTTTAGCATTTAAGGTTTTTGTGTTTTCTAGATTTTGGGGTTTTCGGGATTCCCATTTTCAGTATTCTAACCGCAATTTCTGTTATCGATTCCAAATTTCAATGCGAATCAATTCGAACAATATTTTACTTATAATGAAAATCCAATCGAATACTTTGTTTTTAGAAAAGGTAACTTCGAAAGTCAAATATCTTTTTCCAAACGTTCACCTTTTGGAGTAAACACAAAAACCGGATTCTCAAAATTACTGCTTTTGTTAATTTAATTTAGGATTTAAATAAATTAGGATCTCATTACGAATAGCGATTCGATTACATGCCTTAAAGGACGTTTGGGAATTCCAAAATGTACATGTTTTTAAAAACGATGAACTTCGAAGTTATAATACGCTAAAATGTCCTTTTCTAGAGTTTTGCCTTTTAAAGTGATCGTACAAATTTAAGTCTCGGATTATTATGAATGAAGATTAGAATACATGACTCAAGTTATTTTTAAAAAAGATGAACTTCTAAGTTCAAATAGAGCTTGTTAAAGTGAGCGTAGAAATGTGATTCTGAAAACGACTGATTTAAGAAAATGGTCGTTTTAGATGAAAAACTATATTTATTATTTACTATAAGGGACCTAGTTCCCACAATGGAAATTGAATTTTTAATTTGAAAAGAGAAGATATGTTAAAAAGAGAAGATATGTTAAAAAGAGAAGATATGTTTCTGCTATTTCAAAGATTAGTGACTTCGAAAAGACCAACATTGTACAAATACCTGCACAAGATTCAAAGCCTTGTTAAAATTTATTTGGTATTTTATTCTTTAAAATAATTTTACTAAGATCAAAAAGGCTTAGAATAAAATTTTGTCAAGCTTATTAAGAATTCACTAGCAATTAAAAATTCTCATTAACTTAAAAATTCATAAATGAAACAAAAATGCAATTTGAAACATGTTTTTGATTTTTTTTTTTTAATTTTGCCTTGAACTTAATCTAATTTTGTGAACAAAAATCAACGCTGAACTTTTTTCATTTATGAAATTGTCCAACTTTTTGTAAGATTTTTGATCCGTAGTCTTTTTGATCTTCTTTTCTTTAAGTAATTTTAGGTTTTTTTTTAATAATAATTCATTATTTAAGTATTTATCATCTCTTTACATTTTGTAATTTGTTCATAACAATACTAAGGTTTACATTTTTTTTTCTCTTCTCTTTTTCTCTCTTCCCAAAAACAAACAAAAACTCTAAATTTGTTTAAATCCGCATAAAATACACTCCTTGCTCCTTGAAAATTGGTGCTTGCGTGTTGTACCACTACTACGTGTGTGATTTTGTTTATAGAATTTCTCTCCATCATTACAGTATATTAGTCCATCGTATCCTTACTATCCACCACCAACGATAATTCCAACAATGCCAATGGCTGATTCGGAACAAGCTAGCACGGCTGCATCCCCCGACGAGGCATATACACAATATGCGCATCAAGCTGGACCGAAATAGGTCATCGAGAGGTAAGTTTTATTTTTTTTTGAAAAACAAAATAAAAATAAACTTTAAAAAATAGAAAATCTATTGCAATCTTACTTTTCTACGAAAAAAAAGGATACTATCCTAGAATATTGTTTTTATTATTGTTAGCTCAAGGTGATGCCATAGATGGGTCCTCGATTCGCCTAACTCGCATCACAACTCCTGCATATGGACATTTTCGCTTTTTTCTTGTTTTGTCTGTTTTCAAAACCCTGAATCCTTTTCATTTCCTTGACTTCTTGTTGCAACACACACAAAAAAAGGACGAAAAAGGACGTTATATTGGAAAAGAATTCTATTCTCATTTCTATCGGATTGGTGAGGAGGAATCTTCATCGTCCTTTTTTACTCTTCTATATCTTTCCGGTATGTGACTGATGGCAAAGTTCAATGTTTTTAGCAGCTCTGGAGTTGGATTTTTTCTTATTCTTCTTCCCGCAATGGAATTCAAATTTCAAATTTCAATCTTTGAATTTTTTCAAATGAACGAAAAAAGTGTGTGAACGATAAAAGAATTTTTTTTAAATTTAAATTCAGTGAAAATTTATTTCTTCTATTTTATTCTTGGGCGGGAATTGATGAATAATGTGAACAGACGTAACTTAGAATAGAAAAACAAAAACGAAAAAAGCAAAGGGAAAATCTCATATAGAATAGCAAATGGCATTTGAATGGAAATTCTGTTAAGTTATGGCATTTGCACATTCTTATGGAAACATTTGGCAACAGAAAATAAGAAATCGTAAGGGCGGAATGGGATGAGATGAGACGAGACGGGACGGGTACGTGTACGGGTGGTTTTCTTGGACGCAAGAGTTATTAATGCTTTCACAAAGGCTTGGTTAGTTTATGTGCTATTATTATTATTATTATGATTATGAAAATGGTAGCAATGTTTGATCATATCAAAAGCATACAACATTCTACATCTACTTCTACTTCTACATACCCCAAAAACCTCAAGACTGTGGGAATAATGTTTTAGGATAATGTAGTATTTTGATTCTTGGTAAAATTTATGAGAGTATGGAAAGATGAATGCTTTTGGTGTTATGGAAAATTGAATGGGAAAGCAAGAAGAAATCTGGAATGTTTGTTGTGTTTTAGTTAACTCGAGAACTATGTATGTACGGAAACACAAAATTGAGATTTATTTTTACAATGGAGATTTATGTTATGACGCTTTAAAATGTCTGTTTTCTTTAAAAGATATGTTCGTTTTTTGAAATGGATATGACTTAGAGTTTGAACTGGATTGATAAATAGACTTGTTTTTCATAGATTTGTTTAGTGACATGCTAAGTATGACACATGTTTCCCCAATTTCACCCCCTTAAAACTTCCTTTTTAAAAAGAAGCTTATTCTCAGAGTTTTGTTATTCTCAAAATTAATTTTTAAATTCGAATATTCAGGTTGGTTCTCCATTTCACTTTCACTCCAATTGAAATTGAAAAATACCGATCTTTCCAATAAGAAGTTTCATTTTGTTATTTAAAAAAAAGCGATTATTTTTTTAGGAAAAATTAATAAATGTTTGTTTTTTTTTGTAAACAAAAAAGTATTCAATTATCAATACAAAAAACGATATCAAGCAAATAGCTGACATGGCTACGATTCTAGTACCCTATTCTTTACATACAATTTTCCAGAACCAATTTTAACATTTGCTACTATTTACCCTTGACACCTTCATTAATTCCATCTTTGAAGCGTTTAATCGATTGTGGAGCATTGGCATTGATTTGATCTTTCACAATCAAGATCAAAAAAAAATCTTAAGGTGTTAAATCAAAATTTAAGTGATTGAGAAATAAAACCATCAAGAAACTTTTTTGCAGTTTTGTTGAACATAAGCGTCGTCCATGTCAATTTCTTCCAATTCCAGTTAAAAGAAGCTATTAATTATATTTCAGACCTGAAGTGAAATCCATTCACCATAAATGTCGTACTAGATTCGTTTTCAAAAAAGTAAAGTCAAAACATGTACCGCCAGCACAATAATAGCACGGACCCAATCAGCGAAAATACGACGTTGCTGGTGATTGTGTTATTCATGTGAATGCCTAGTTCCAACGATCGAGAAACCTGGGTTTTTGTCAACACTACGAGCTACTGGCTAAAGAAACAATATTCTTTGTTATTTTTGAGTAACGCATACGTTTACGCATCCCTTACCTGCCCCAAAAGGTCAAACTTTTAAACCAGTTTCACTATTACCGACTGAAAAGGTGCTTCAGGACGACCAAAATATGTTTTAGTTTTGCGAACTATGTATGTGACTGCAAAATTTTCACAATTTTTGAAGTGAATTTTAAAAATTTCATTACGTTATTGAAGCGTTTACCGTTATATTTTAAATAATGACGTAGTTTTTACTTTTCAAATGTGAAAAGATGAAAGTGTCAAAAGTGACAACTGCCTAAATAGCGGGATATTCAAAATGAAACTTCTTATTGGAAAAAGTTTTTGTTTTTTTAGGCTGTACAGCGTTTTTGCGAAAACGTGTACTTATTTTAAGGATCAACGATCGGACTCACAGCTCATGCAATTTACTTACAAAATTTATACTAACTATATTTTAATTTATGCATTTGGAAAAACATTCGAACTCTAGATTTTAATCAAATAATATATTTCGATTGTAAAGAAGTCGAAAAAAGTGGGTCCGCGAACCCGTCCGTCAGTCTGTTCAACTGTCCTCTCCCCTATAGCCTAAACCATTATGGGTAGAATGAGTTCAAACTTGGAAATTCAGGTCTTAGTTATATTCGTGTAAGGCGTTTTTCATTTGTTTTTCTTTAGGACCAGAAGTAATAGCTATTCCCATTCAATGTTTTATTAAAAAACCGAAAATTTGAGTTTTCAGAAACGGCCAGATACATTTTTATCAAATTACTCTAAAATTTGTTTCCTCAACTTAGTTTCTTACAATATTCAAAACATATTTTCGAATTCTTTTAGAAAGTTACCCCCTCCCCTCCCCTTGAACCTTTATTTTGTGTTTTAATTTTCTCAGGAACAAATAAACCGATTAAAAAACAGGTTCTGGACAAGTTCTTGTCTTAATTACATTTGATGATCAAAAATGTCTTGTTTTGCTTTTGGATTTCCAATTTTTGTTTATTTTATTTGAAAATTGAATATCTCAAAACGCGGGTCACCGAAACTCAATTTTTTTTTATTTTATTTCAAAATTGGATATCGCAAAAACCAGATCTCCGAAACTCAATTTTAAAAATTCACATTTTTAAAAAATGTATACAATTTTTAATTTAAAAAAAAACTGCCTCAACGATTTTCGAAAAAAAAAAATACATTTCTCTTTGAGGAATTAAAATGCATTTACAATTTTTAAGGTGGCCAAATGGTGCACTTCTTAAGTGAGAAGTGAAAAACTTTCCTAAAGAGTAGTTAGATAATTGTTAATAACAAATTAACTTTGAAATATAAAAGAAAATATACTCAAAATTTTTAGTCGATCGATTAAAAATTGTCTGAGTTTGAAGTCCTAGCAAATTTAAAAATGCGATATTGAGATAAACGCATTTGAAGTTTGTAGAAATATAAAATCATAAGTAATTATGCATCTTTACTATTAAAATTTAAAAAGCCGAGTAATTAAATGTTTTTCACTGTCATATTCTTTACCCATTCAAAATTTTAAAAAATTGGTGTTTCAAAAATTCTAGAGTGGTTAAGAGCCCCTTTTCTTTGATCTAAAAAATATTTTTAAAATTAATCGGATTTCGAAACACTAAAAACAAATTTACTCATTTTTAAATGTGATTTTACTTGATTTCTAAAACCTAGTTGATTTACTTTTGTTTTTGTTTTTGATCTTATTTTACTCTTTCAAAATTGAAGTTTTGAATAACGAAGGTGGTTACATTCACTTCTTCAAGAAAAATGAATGCATGTATATCCTGACTATGTTCCTTTAGCTTTAACCCTGTTTTATGTTAAAAATATCAGAATTTTCAAAACAGTCACATTTTTTAAACTAACTTTTAAAATACGAAAAGGAATTTTGAAATTAAGCATTATTTTGTCCCCATCACACCTTTATTGCCGCATTTAATTATGGACACAAACCGATTTTTAAAATATCTTTTTTCCAATTTTTTTTAAAAATGCAGAGTTTTTTTTTACTAACAATGTTTTGATGGATTAAATTTAAAAAAATTGTTAACAAAAAAATACTAATATTTTCGCACAAAACTATTGACACATTTTTATAAAAGTTAAAAACGATTGCCAAATTATAAGCTTGGACATGGACATCCTTCTGTTCAATTACAGCGTTAAATCTATTTGGCATAGACTATCTGAATTTTTTGGTCACTTCACATTCAATATTTTGACATTCTTCCTTTAAAGCCAGTTTAAGTTCAGATTTATTGGCAATCGCCCGCTTTTTCACGCGTCTATCCAGTTCTGTATTTAGGCCCTTAAATTCTTCTTGTAAAACTTCTTTTAAAATGTCCCTATAAATTTGTCTGTTTATAATGCCGTCGATAAAATCTAACTCATGTAGCCCCACACCATAGCTTCTTCGACATCATGTAGCTCTGTAGATGCAAGGTTTAGTTTTTGTAGTTCTTGCTAGACTTTCTTCACAAGGTTATTAGGTCATCAGTCTAAAAAACATTTGATCTACCTTCGATAGAAAAGACAACGCAACGTCATCCAAGAAAATCCTTGATTCGCTTTTGTATCACGGATCTGAATTGCCTTTTTTTGGTTTACATTCGACACCATAGGCTTTCGTCTTATAACTGTTGTCCCACTTAAGGAGCAAATTACGTTAATGTAATTTTTTTATTTGTTTTGACTATTCGGACAATCTTATTACATTCACGATCATCTTAGATCCAATTACGAACTATAGGCATAGCAGTTTCAAAGCTAGGCACATTCTAGCTAGATTCAATATGCTCTGAATGGTGTATCGACTTCTATCCATTATTTTACCAATCTTTCCATAAGGTTTGCCATAGTTACGCAGGTTAAGAATTTCATTTTGAATAGATTCAGTGGTCTCTTTTGTTAAAGGTTATTTTTAAACATTTTTATTTTTAAACAATATAAAAGTAAGTTTAATGTTTGAATATAGTGGTGTGCCAATAATTAAGTACCGCACTGTCTTAAATCCGAATTTATTGTTTATACCTTCAAAGGACTCCTTTCCTATTGATTTGTTGTGTTAAGAGTAAAAATGAAATAATATAGGGTGCATCTTACTGAGAGGCTTTTTAAAAATCTAAAATTCTTCTAAAAATATTCAAAAGTTTGCTAATTTGTTGTTCTCTCTTTTTCAGATCTAATCACCAAATACCTCATAAACTACATCCAATAAAGGTGATTGTGTAAACGGACTTCTTAAAAATAAAACAACAACAACAACAAAACATAATAAAAGCGATTTTTTCCATTGAAAAATAATTTATATGAAGATTTAAACAAAAAAAACAAAACAAATGAAAGACTCAACCAAAACACACACTAAAAACTATTTCAAAAATATATAAAAACAAAAATCATAAGAAAAATTAAAACCGAAAGAAGATAAAAAGTAAGGCAACAAAAAATATTAGTTAAACAAATGGAAATCAGAGCAAACTTAATTATGAAAATAATTATTAAAATGAAAAATGTTTGTTTTATGAATGCACATTAATTTGATATAAAATAAAAAGAAGAAGAAGACTTTTTTCAACAAGAAAAAAACCACAACTTAAAGATGAAAAAGAAAATAAGATTAATCGAACGAAGACAACAAAAATCTAAAAATCTATTTATTGTTATTTATCAACAAAAAAAACTTGTTATGTTAAAAAAAGTTAATATTTTTTTTTTTCTAAATTTATTTAATTTTTCTTTTGTGTTTGTTGTATAAGAATTATTTTTTTTTACTTTAAAATAAAGTAAAACATTTGTGTGAACAAAAAAATCTTTGTTACCAAAAAATCATAAAAAAAAAACATTAAACTATTACAAAAAATTGTATTAAAATCTTTGTAATTTTACTAAAAGAAAAACAATTTGTTGCAGTTGAGTGCGATTAATGTTTTTAATCTTAAATTTATTTCGCTGCCTTTACAAATTTAATTCCAAAAAGAAAAAAAACAAAAATTGAAAGAGACAAAAATGCAAAATGAAGTAAATATATTTTTTTAAACATTAACAAATGCTAAAAAGAAGAAATCGTTTATGTTTTCTTTTCTTCGAATTCATAAAAGAATTTTTGAAGAAAATTAAAATAAAAAAAGAGAGTTATGAGGAATTTAGTTTAAATAAAAATAAAAAAAAAATTGTTTTTAAGTTTTGTTAAAAATTAAGATTTGATTTCTTTTTTAAATTCAGAAGAATTTCTTAGAATAAATTTTTATTTAAGAATTGAAACAAAAATATTTCAAAAATAAAAAACAAATGGTTTTGAGGAGAGTTTAAGGGGGGATATAAAAATGAAAAACAGAAACAGAAAAAATAAAAAAGAAATACAAGAATGTAGAAAGTAGTTCGTAGTAGGAAAGACTTGAAAATTGAAAATAGAATGTAGAATGCAGATTTAGTGTTAGTTGATTAAAAATGTACATGCTTGAGGAAGATGTTTTTTGTTTTTGTTTTTTAAATATTATTTTTAATTTTTCAAAGTCTTTGATGAGACATTAATTTAAAAAATTGTATTTATTTGTTGTCCTTTTATTTTGTTCTTCTATTTTCAAAAAATGCTTACAATTTAGTAAATTCTAGAACTAATAATTTAAAGGGGTTGGGTTTTATAATGGTATAGAATAGGTTCTACAATTTTTGTGATGGAGTAAAGCTCCAAAAAACTATAACATCACATAATTTAAATACAATAAAATTAAAAAGAATCTCATTGTAAGCCGTAGAAAAAATGACATTTTTGTCTTAAATGTATCATCCCCAAACACTCAGGGCTGTGAAAGTGAAGATTTTTCTTCACATTAAATTTCATAAAATTCATAAATAATGAGAATCCAAAAAACCGCCTGAGATGAGTTTTATTTGATAATTTTTTTAAATTTTGACCTAACCCTTCATTTTTTTTTGTATACCTAAGGAAGGTCGTTTTCCAAAAAAAAAACTAAAAATCACAAAACCCTAGTCACATGATATGATAGTTAATATTTTTTCTTATTCCAACATTCCTTAATTTTACCCCTGTTTACCCCATCAACTAAAAATTCAACCCTCTTTTTTTTTCTAAAAAGTATTCTATTCTATTTTTTCAAGAACGGCAAACAATTTTGTTGTTCAACTTTTATGTTCCTCAAACTTTTTTGTTTATATTTTTATTTTATATTTTTGTTTGTTTTTTTTTAATTTTGTTTAATTTAAAAAATTTGTTTTTAATGTGTTGTTGATTTTAGTGTTTAAGAAAACTATGATGTAGGTATGAAGTAATTTTTAAAAAAAGAAGTGAAATGAAAAGAAAGTAGTTGATAGAAAAGAAAAATTAACTAATAAAAGAAAAGAAACTAACGAAAGAAGTTGGAGATGAAGAAAAAATAAAAGTAGCTTAGAATTAAATATTTGTAGTGTTGGTAATATTTTGAAAAAAAAAAGATGATGGGAAGCTATGAAAAAGATTTCAAAAAATGAAAACCCATAAGAATAGGATAGAAATGGAGTTGCAAAATAAAATGAGAAAATAAAAACAACTTAGTTTATAAGAATCTTTTATAGCTTTTAAGTAATTTGAAAAATAAAAAAAAGAACAGCAAACAACAAAAATTTTAGAATAGTTGCTAATTTTTCTATATGTCTTTTATTTTTCTCTGTAATTCTAAGTAGTTAATTTATTTTGTTTTTATCATTTTTAGAATGTGTGTGGAAAACAGAAACATAAACAGAAACAGAAAACACAAAGTGAAAATGGTTTTCTTTAAATTTCCTTTAAATTTAAGACTTACTGTTAGTTATTATTATTATGTATTTTTTGCTATTTAATTGCGAGAAATAGTTTTTAATAAAACATTAAATGAAAATGAAAAAGAAAACATTGAATCAGACTGTAAATAAGATTTGTCTTCTCCATAAAGGATTTTTAGTAAAAAGAAACAAGAAACAACCTTTATGAGAATGATACGAGAAGAAGAAGAAATAGTTTTAATGTTAATAAATAATAAAATTAAAATAAAAAATGCTTTCAAGAAATAAATTTAAAAAATAAAAAAAAGTGAAACTAGTTTATAAGACTTAGTGGTTTTTTGTTTAAAAATAAAAAGAAAAATGAAAAAAACGTAGTACATAGTATATTTGATTTCGTTTCGTTTTATTTTTTAATTAATTTGTTTTCTTTATATATATTTTTTAATTTAAGATTGTTTTCTTTTTTTTAATTTTATGTTATATTTTTATAGATTCTAAGATAAGGTTTTATTCTTTGTAGTCAAAAGAAGAAACAAAACAAATTTTTTTTTATATTATAAGTAAAAACAAAACTTGAAGATTGAAGAAGAGAATATATTTTTTTGAAGAATTTTTTAAGAGTAAAAATGATGATAACAAAAATTAAAAACATAAACAAAATAAAAAAAAAATTATAAATTGATTTAAATCAAAGCTTAAATGTTGTGAACAAAAAAAACAAAAAAAAAAACAAAACTATATTGAAAGCTCATTGTGTAATTTAAAAAAAAATAAAAACAATATAAATATTACAAAACAAAAAAGCAGAAAAAGAACTAAATTGAAATGAAATGAGAAACAATAATATTGTACATTTGCGCTTGTTGCTATTTAAACAAAAACAAAAAACATGATGAAAATTTTAAAAATGAAACCATATTTTTTGCAGCAAAAAAAAAACAAACAAAATAATTTATAAAAATCAATTTATATAGAAACAAAAACAAAAGAAAAACTTAAAGCAAATTTAATGTTTTTTTTGTAGAAACAAAATAAAACAACTTGCTTTTGGATGAAACAAAACAAAAACGATGATATGACAGAGAGAGACAAGAAAATTATATTCTTTTCTTAAAATTTAGTTGTTAAATATTGAAAATTCTTTTTTTTTCAAAGAAAAAAATAGAAACATAAATTTAAAAAATTAAAAATTGTTTAATAGGTAGAGTGACACACACCATACAAAAATTGCAAAGATTTTTTGAAGAAATATTTAAAAAAGAAAATTAAAAAGCCTTTTGTTGTGCTTTTGTTTTTCTCTCTTCTCTAAGACTATGATGAAATGTGAAAGAAAATTTCATAAATCTTTTTTCTCTGTGTCCTTTAAGATCCTAAAAAAAAAAATTCTAGTGTTGTAGTGGATAGGAATTAAAAAAATAATAATAAAAAAAAAACATAAAAAAATTTTAAAAAAATCAAAACAATTTTTTTCTGAATCAATAAAAATTGATTTTCTTTAAGAAAACAAAAGAAAAATTTACTACACTTTTATTTATTATTTGCTTTTTTTAACAAACTTGATGTCGTAGTTCTTGATGAGTTTGAAAGAAAGTTATGGAGGAGACAAAGTCTACTGTTACAGTTTCAAGAAGTTTCAAAAAATGTTCTTGTAGTCTTAAAGCAAGTTGCGATAATTTTATCAAGTTTGCAGGAAGATTCCATACGTTTTATAAAAGATGGAATTCGATGAATAAAATATTTGATTCTGCGTTTATTATCACTTGTCGATAAAACTACGTTTTTTCAGTCACATAAACGACAAAATACCTTTTGAAAGGATTAAGTTGCCCTGAATTCGAATCGCGCCTAGAAATTTTTTTATCACCAGGTTTCTAAAATATGCAACTTTTAAAATGCTTAAGATAACCAAAAACGGTGTTTTTAAGGCTAACCATTACATATCCATTAAGAATAAATTGTATGATGATTTTGCAAAGTACTTCTCTTGTACACTGCCGCAAAGGTCTCATGCCTATCATTGTTTTAAAGCTATTTTCAAAAACAATGCTCTAGCGAAATAGTCAATTGCATTCCTCCCTTCAAAAAATTCAACCCTAATAGCCGTACTTATGTGAATGCTTATCAGTTTACTCTTGAGCCCAATTTCGGACGTACTCTTAAGTACTGAGATTCTTTCATTAGCTGCACTACACGAATGTGCAAAGCTTTAACTGGTACAATATTTCCCATTTATTGCAATGTGCAGACATTACACAGTATTGTGCATCGGTATCTCCTTTCTAATACTGTCCTCCTAACTGCTTGCTCTGTGTTTAATCATTGTATTCATAACCCATTGAGTACGCGTACTTTATAAAAATAAAAGATTCAAATATTTGTCTTCAATATACATTTTAAATTATTTTAGTATCTTAATTAGTTTCTTGAAATTCTCATATTATGAAGATCCACGCAAAACCTTGAATTGAATGCTTTCACAGTTTTGAATGTTGCTGATTGCAAATCCGAAATTTTATTTTAAGTATCAACTTAAATTTTTAAAATACCCGTTTTCAAAATTATTTTTATACTTTTTGTTAAGATGACTTTCAAACTGTTTTTCCTTTTTCTGTTGAACACCGTTTAAGCACAAATGGTTTAAAGTTTCTTTCATATTTTTGTGAGACAGGTGAAGTCTAACAACTTTGGAAGATTCTTTGAACATTTTATGAATTCTTATAAATATTTCAACTGAATATCGAAGAAAGGGATTATAGGTTTGGAAAACCATCACGAATTAAACCGAATAAATGCTACTTCATGAATTATGATAGCCTCAAAAAGCCTTGCATATGTATTTTTATTAAACATTTAAAAAGTAACATCTCAAAAACCTTACGTGATAGAGTAATTTTGTAGTCGGATTTGAATTAAGGCCATCAAAACACATTGGAAAAGTGCAATTCGATTGCCAATAACAAGACCTTGTCCACCAGTGTTATTTTAAAATTTAAAAACACATTTAGTGTTATCCCAACTGTTTAAAATGTCGAATACGCTTATGTTAATCTTTTTAAAAATGTATTGAATATTCATGTGACAATTTTCCAAAACAATTGGAAAAAATATCTATTGACTATCTTTATTCTAAGTAAGGACCTACATCCCACAAAGGACTAAATTTATATTCCAAATACTTCCTTTTAAAGACTTTTCGAAGCGTTTTAAGACCCTTTTAAAACTGTTGAATTATTGAGAAAGTTATTTTATCTAGAAACAAAATAACTATAAAGTCAATGAATTTTAAATCCAAAAGCAATTTCTTAGGCCAAAATTTTCTCATACAAGTTTTAAAAAGTTGCTAAAAAATGCAAACAGAAATATAAATCATTTAAGTACAACTAGCAAATTAAAGTGGAATGATGAAGGTTCTTTAGGATTGAGGCGGTGATTAACTTCTCCAATTTCTAATTAAAATTTTGGTCCAATTGACTGTCTGACGTCTCAACAAGGACCTACCCACAGACGACTAAATTGTACATCCATTTAAAGACTTCGAAGCTTTTTAAGAATTTTTCAAGCCCGTTGCGTTGGTGAGAAGAAGAAAAATATCAATTGTAATCGTGTGATCCAATTGACTTTCTATAGACTAAACAAGGACCTATTCACAAAGGGCTAAATACTTCTAGTTAAAGACTTTTTGAAGTTTTTAAAAAATCTTTCAAAACCGTTGCGTTGGTAAGAAAAAAATAATAACGTATTCAAACATAATTTCCTAGAGAGTATTTTCCAAAAAAACATCTTAAAGTTGAAGAAGGAATTTAAATGGGAGGAAAATTTTGACTGATTAGGCAATAAGAACTTCAACCAAGGAAACCAAAAGAAAAATGCGGAAACACAAATTGTTGTGTTTCAAACTTTTCAAAAATCAAATAAAGTTATATAAATATAATTTTCCACGGAACTGGGATCTGAACAGCATTATTATTGAAAACCTATAATTTTGCGATTAAAAAAAAATAAAACATAATAAATTGGCAATGTAAGTTGAATTAAAAAAGAAAATAAAAAAAAAGCTTTTTTTTAAATTTTGAATTTTGTTACATTTGATTTTATGATTTATTTTTTGTTTTATTTTAGACATCCGTTCTTCTACTACAACACTGGAAACAATGGAAACCCATGGAATACGATTGTTTTTGCGCGTTCAACTTTACCAAGTTATTTATTACATATACATACATAAAACCTATAAATAATTAAAAATAAACAGTATTTTTTTCTTTAAAGTATTTAAATTCAGCACAAATTATTTTTGCAATAGATAAATATTTCCGATTTAAAAAACAAACAAAAAATAAACACATGTGCCAAAGAAAAAAGGTATAGGTACCCATCTGATCCATCTTGTCTAAAGTTACAAAATAAAAAACTTAACTTTTTAATACAAAACAAAAATTACTCCGAAACAATCAGAAACACAGAGAGAGACAGAAATAAGTAACACAAAACCACAGTTTAAAAAATAGAAACAATACAATGAATATACGAGTAGTTAAAAAATTAAAAAAAAACAATTTTTGTATATAATATGTTCAAAAATGTATTATTCTCCAAAAAAGAAAATATCGAATATAAAATGGAAGAGACCAGTAAAATTTAACCAAAAACCAAACGAGTTATAAAACAAAAGTTTAAAAACAAATATATCATTGAATGAATTCATATTTTTCCATTAAAAATGAAATTGTGACAAAAATGAAATATTTAACAATACCGACAGAGAAAAAGAAAGAAAGAAATAAATAAAAACAAATTATAAGACAATGAAGACAAATTTTATTTTCATATGCGAATAAAAATAAATAAAATTATGTAGTTAAAAATAAAAAGTTTTATTTAATAAAAAAAAAGAAAAACATTGTCAAAAAATAAAGAAAGAAATTAATGACAAAAGCTTACTTAATGTAAAAACAAATAAAATTTATTTTTACAAATCTACGCAAAAGCTGTAATTTCATATTTTTGTTACGTTAATTTAAAAAGTAAAGAAAAAGCTAAAAAAGTAAAATATTTATTTAGTCAAATTGATGATTGCTAATTAAATGTCGTGAAAGCATATAATTTTTAGTTTAACTATTTAGCATGTAAGATAAATTTAAAAGAAAAACGTAGACTTAAGTAAAACAAGTAGAACAAAAAATAAAAACAAGGAGATTAGATTTCAATATAGTAACTAAGTTTATAGGTTAAGAAAAGAAAATATTTGTTTTAAATTTAAAAAAAAAAAAAAAAATGTATTTCACTATAAAACAAACATTAAGTTTTTATTATTTATATATATATTTTTTTTAAAGAATTTTCAAAGAAAAACAAAGAAAACCTTGAACCATAATTTCTAAGTGTGGAAATTATGTTAGAAAAACAAAACAAAACAAAAAACATTTAAAAAAAACGTAGACGAATGACTAAGATTGAAAAAAAAAAAATAAAAACAAATAAAATTTACATAGTGTGCTATAAGTTATAGTTCGCTTAGTTTTTAAGTTTAGCTCAAAGAGATATTTTTCTCTCTCTCTATCTTTCTTCTCTTTTAGATGTTAGGAGAATATTTATTATTAAGAAAATTTTCAAAATATAAAAAACAAAAAGAATCTTTTACCAGGACAATTTACAAAAACAAAAAGTGTAAGAATGTGTTCGTTTAGTTTACAAAACAGAAAACAAAAAAAAAAGAGAAACTTTTTTCTGTGTGCGAACGGTTTTTAAAAAAAATTTAAATAAAAAAACAAAAATTTTAAAACATCTTCCAGATTTTACTTAAAAATAAAATACTTTAAACTAAATTTAAAAAAAAGAACTGTTGTTACATGAAAAACAAAACAAAACAAAAACTTAATGGAAAATATAATTTCGAAAGTGTAAATTCTCAGGAATATTGTATTCCATTTATTCCAAAAACCAAAAACAAAAAACAAAACATAACATACATAAATTAAATTGTTAAACTAAAAACAAAAAATATTTATATTTTAACCATGAAATTTATTTTATTTTTCTGTTTTGTTCCTTATATAAATATATATTTTTTAATTTTTGAAACAGTGCCTTTGGTGATTTCCATGGCATCATTTAAAATGTAATGAATGGACTTTTTGTTTAAATTTTAGTGTTTATTTTTATCAGGATGTGACATTTTATAGGATATTTTTTATTTCAAACACAGTTTTGTTGAAATTTTAGTTTTAAAGATCTTATGGTTTCAATACTTTTCTCTTTTAATTCATTAACGAATTTCAAAAACTACTTTTTTTTTCTAAATCAAAACAAGTAGTGAAGACATTTTTGAAATTCTTATCCAATTCCTTTGAATTAATTATACATTTTAGGAAAATTGAGTTCGGAATAAGATTTGAATTATATTGTTAGTCAGACAGCTCTCCAAGGTCTTCGCTATCGCGAATAAAATTTCCATCTAAATTTTGCCCAGCGATAGTTTTGAAATACCCATAATTTTGAACTTTTCCTTTTAACCTCAAATTTTACACAATGAATTGAGAGCTTAGGTCCTTAGAAACCAAATTATCAACATAAATAAATTTTATGTGATATTATCGGCATAATTCACGTTCCCAAATTTTCTAAGATGGAAAAAGTCCGGGAGAAATTTTGTTCAGGTTTTTTTCTTAATAATGACACACTTATGCCAGTTTAATGGCCCATTGTGATACCACATGAATCTTGAGGCTTTCTTCTAAGCTCCATTGGCGTCCCTTACGAAACGTGGTAGAATGGGTTGTACTGTACCATACCTGGCGAGTTCATCTGAATTACAATGGAATGAATTTCTCTATAGCCAGGCACCCAGCAAAAGTGAATATTAAATTGTTGTGTCATCTCCATTAGAGATGATCGACAGTTATGCATATGTTAAAGAGTTCGTATAGACCAGAGATTTCGTCCTGACTATCTTGGAAAATACGGATATCAAATGTATTGATATCAATTTTTCTTTAAGCCGGGACAAGACTTCTTTTATTGTTCCCCTTAGATAATATTAAACACTTTTTTAGACTTCAAAATCAACAATACTCCTAATATAATAAGGGATGACTTCAAACTATTTGTCGTTGCATTTTTCAAATGTTAAAAAATTCTTTGTTTCCTACGATTACTGTTAGCTTATTAATTGAGTCACGTTCACTCGATTATCGTGGAAAAGTATATTTTTATCTGGATTCGTTACTTGAATCTTTAATTGCGGAGCATTTAAGAAGCTCTATTTTACTTATGTAGGGGATTTACAAAAAGTAATCTTTTGAGGTCTTGATGAGCTAACTCATGTCATAAAGTTTTCATAGATATGCGTCTATGAGATCAGGATTTTTGTTAGTCCCTACCCAGCTGAACTATGACTTCTGTGATAGTTACATATATTCAAAGCTGTAGCATAAAGATTTATGTAAAGACTGTTTTTGAAATTTAAAATCGTTGTACGAAGTCACTAAGATATTTGTGGAGCAAGTTATTAATAATAAATAAATTCAATATCAACTTTTTATTTGTATTTAAATATTTATCATCAATATTGGAAAACATTTCTTAAAATTTCTTTCTCACTTTTCATTGCAATTTCAATTGATTTATTTTTCGTTTTCTTAAAATTTTGCATTAAAAAAAAACAAAAACAAAAAGTATTTTCATAAATGTAATTGACACTGAATACTTCCAAAAATAAAACAAAAAATAAAAACAAAACAACAAATATATATTTATATATTTTATTGCGACAAAATACGAATAAAAAAGAAAACGCACGTTTAATACGAAAATAAATATAAAACAAAACAAACTTATATACATTTTGCAAGAAGCAACAAAACAACATTCATATACGACAAAAATTGCACGTACAGAAAAGAATATTTATATTTTTTTATAAATGAAAACAAAAACAAATAAATTAAAAATAAAAATAAAAATAAAACACTGTGTGAGATTTTTTGTATATAATCTTATTAAAATTAATAAAAAAAAAAAAAAAAAAATCTGGAAGAGTCAAACTCAAGGCGTATAAACATTTAAAAAAAATTTTAAAAAATGTGTGCATCTACAACAAAATAAAATTTTAAAAAATAAACAAATAATTTTCTATACATTTTTTTTAGGAAAATTAACTATTAGAATTTTTTTTGAGAAGATTATACTTATATAGATAAGCTAGATTCTTAATGTAGGTGAACAAAACAAAAAATAAAAATAAATATATTAAAAAATTCAAACCAAGAAAAATAAAAACTAAAAATGTAGTTTTTTACATTAGCAAGGAGAATAAACAAAATGCAGATACTTTAGACGTAGAAGTTTCCATGGATTTTAGAGAAACTTACATAGAAAGACTTTTTGTGTTTTCAAGTTGGGATATTTTCTTAAACTAAATAAAACCAAACAAAATAAAAACATTTCTTTTTAAAGAAAAACATTACCACGAAGTGAATATATATTCATAAAAATATATATATATTTGAAAAAAGTAGCAAAACGTAAGATAACATTTAAAACAAAAACAAAAACAAAACCGTAGATTTTGAGTAGTGCTTTTTGAATTGATTGATTGAAGTTTTTGAGTTGAACAAAACAAAAAACATATATCAGTAGGACTGTTTGGTGTGTTAAGCTGAAGCTAAATTCTTAAAGACTAGCAAGGAAAATATATCTGAAAATAAGTAAAATAAAAGACGCAGACCCAAAAAAAAATGATCATCGAAAAGGCATTTAGAAAGGTAGAATTCAAAAAACAGCTACAAGCTGAATAGAAAAGTAAAAGTATTGAAAAAAAGAACATAATTTTAAAGTAAAAATTAAAATTGAAAACAAAAAATAAAAAATAAAACACACACAGTAGAACTAAGTAGTTAGGTTTAAAAATTTAAGTGAAATTTCAATGAAATTCTAAGAAAGACACATGAAGAGACGACATTTAAATAATTATTAAGTAAAAAACAAAACTTAAAAATATGAAATGAAATGAAACCAAAGTATATATAGATATATATATATTAAAAAATAAAAACAAGAGATTTTTGTGCTTTTATCAAAAATAAAAAATGCTATTTCCTTAAATAATAAAACAAAAACAAAAGCAAAATGAAAATGAAACAAAAAAAAAACAGTGGAATTCCCTTTTTTACAAATTAATTTGCTTAATTTTTGTGAAGAGCTTTTAATTTGTTCCCACTATTTTCCCTATAAAGAATGAAAAAAAAAAAAACAAAATAAGAAGTGAATAAGAACAACAACAAAAATTAAGATATAGGTGCAAAAAAGCAGATGAAAAATAAATGTTAATTTTTTAAACCAAAAAAAAATACGTTTTTTTAATAATCAAGTTGGCAACACTTGTTCACAGAAAAGAAAGGTGAGTAAGGTTGGATCCTAGGAGTGACTGGAAAAGCAATACAATTGTGTGGCATGATTTAAGGACGAAATGTTTGATCATGTTTTAAGACGCAGTTAAGAAACATTTGGGCCATAAACAGGATTGGTATCACGGAAAAGTACATGTAAAGTTTCTTCTTTATGAAAAGTCGAATAAGTTGAACAAACTAGTCTAAAATATAGGTAAGAATTATCTCCTAAAGAAATCTTAAAATTTTAACCAAACTAATACAATAAGGACAGAATTTAAGGCTAAATATTAGTTAATTTTTTAAATACTTGCTCCAATGATCGCTCGAAAAAAAAGAGTTAGAAATAATTCAACTAAATAAAAATTGCTTAAACTTTAAATGATAAACGTGCGAAAAGTGCCAAAAAACAGTCTTTTACCCTTGCTAAAGAAATTTCGACATAAGGATTTTTAGCACTTTCAAACATTTCACAAGATTGTTTTACCCGTGCTGTGCAAATTTCAACAAGCATTTTCAGCACTTTCAAAAGTTTCACAAAAATTATAGAAGGTGCAATTTTATGGCACTATTTGAAGAACAACATTTCAAAGTAGAAATTCTGGAAATCTATGTAGGTGCAATTTTATGCCACTCATCGAACAGCTAATGTGGCCTATAATGAAACTCCCTGGAATCTTTATTTTCCTCGTTCGAACAGAATCCCCAATCTTGAATCGCCCTGGAAAATTTAATCTCCCTCTGACAAAAATTCAAAGCAATGACAGCTCAATAAATTCCCTGCAAATTATTTTTTTACCGATAACAAATAGTTCCGAGAGAAACTTTTGAGCAGGATTTACTTTACCAATTTTCGAGGGATTGAAACATTCCGAGAAAAATGTATGTATATTGAAAATAGTCCCCAATATATGAAGCAGTTTTCATTGTTAAGAAATACTCTTGGATGATTTTTAAAAAATTAAATAAGTGACATTGGGCAGGTTCAGCCAACATAAGGGACTTCATTTGCAGTCAACTTCATTCTTTGAACGTAAATTTTGACCAAGGCAACTAGTTAGTTTTTCAAGTCTCACGCATTTCAAATTCAGAACTTTACTTCACAAACCTCTACTCTAAGTTCACAGTACAAAAATTACCAAAAACATTGTCTACAAAACACTCCTCAGGCAAGCTACAAGTCCGTCACGATCTGTATTTTGTATTGTAAGGAAATATTACTTATTTCTTTTACAAATTGACAACGAACCTTTGTGTAGAAAGCATTGAATGAAGTTATTCAGAAAATAAATTAATCATAGAGTTATAAAGTTCAGCTTTCAGTTGACCGTACGAAAAAAAACCGTCTCCGTCCAGTGTGAAAGCTTTAGTTAATTTTATTAGTTTACTATCCATGGCTCACGGATAAAAATCGTACGAATTTTAATCGTACGGACGAAACCTTCTCGTGTAAAAGAGGCCTTAGGGAGATTTTTCTTGACTAACTTTCCGGTCAACTTCCCATTAAAGTTGCCTTAATTGGAAGGTAATTTTTTGGCAGCTGGCCAATCAGATAATAGAAACTTCCCTAACTTTTAAGTCCCTTATGTCGGCTGAACCTACCCATTGCCTGTTCAATAAAGCGGTGGCTGTCAAATCCTCATTTTGTTTTCAAATGTTCTATAATAATACCCGTTGCGTAATAGTTAATGCTTAAGACTCTAATGCCAAAGGTCTTGGATTCAATCCTTACCTGTGCCACCTAAAGTTTTTTTTTTGCATGGGTAGTTCGTCTTGCGAGGAATTGGCAAATCCTCCCAGAGTAATACTTTTTAGAAAACGTACTTTAGCCGTTCGGATTCGGTGTCCTCCATCCCTGACATAACTCACACACAGGAATGGTTGAAAATTGTAAGTCACTAGACCCTGGTTTCTTATGAGCAGTTGTGCCACCTTTTTTATGTTTTTTAATAATAAATACACGTTACACAGCTGTCAAATGGCGGCAATTTAAACACTCATCTATCACTCGGAATATAAGCCTCGCTGTATTGTTATATGTCCTTTCTGCAGCCAGAAGTTAAAAGAAAAATATCACAAAGTCAACAAAAAGTGTTTTAAAAGACTAAGCTGAAAGTACTTGATGTAACATTTGTATGTTTTCTATGAACTTCAAACTCTCAAGTTCCTTATAATTAAGTAGATAGGCATTAGAAGTTTTACTTTCAAAAATCGATAGTTACATTCTGTAAAGGAAAATCGAATGAATCTGTCTCAGAACTCAGTCTAAAAATAAGAACATTCTTATTTTGTTCTTCAGATTTTATTACTGGTAACACTTTAATATAAAAATCAATAAATCCATTTTTCGAATCTAAGAGAAACAGGCAAACAAATTTAGCATCAGAAACAAATCTTCAAAAATTGTCTACCCTTGAATCTTCTTTTCCACTGCAGCACAAAGCCCACGCAGAGAATACCCATATCCATTTTTGGAAACAAAATAACAATCACCCTAGATGTAGGCAAAAGAACAAGTGTCACTCAAACTTCTCTTTATCTTCTTAAATCATCAATAATAATAAACAATTACAAGTTTCTACTAGGCGAGCAGAAAAATCAGAAAGAAATTCTTGTTTGTCGTTTTCTCCTTCCACAATTCCACACCAACAACATCAACACAACATAATATATCAAATCGTTTAAGGGGGAGAATATGTGTGTAGAAATTGTATGTGTTTGTTGCCCCTGCCCCCGTCCCCCGCAGAATTATGTTTGAGTTTGATTATTATGATTGAACGAAAAAGAGACAAACAAAAATACTTTTACACCAACACCAACACCGACCGCAAGCAGAACAGCAGCACACATTTGACATAAGAAATATGATTCGCCTTGAATTTTTTTCAACCAGGCGACCAGAAATAAAAAAGGTATATCACTTTCAAAGAAAGAAGAGAAAAAGAAAGTTTCATCAAAGGCCCAAACCATGTAAAGAGATTTTACCACAAAGAGTTCCATTTCTAATTGCTGTTCATTTTCATATTATTACAATTAGGGTGACCAGGCTAGGTTATTTTTAAATATGAGAACTTTCTTAATTCTTTTATTGTTAAATTTGTTCATTTAAGTAATTTTTTTCTTGAAGAAATGAAAGTAAGTGGCAATAAAAAAGACTTCAAGTAAAAATAGATATTATTGAATTAAAATTAATTTGAGTTTTCTTTTTCTGTGTGGAATATCTTTGGCATGATGGGTAATGCGTAAGTCTTGGTGTAATCCCTGCATATGCCACCTACTCTCAACCATTGTTTTGTCACTAGGCCCTGATTCTCTACTAATTGTTGCGTCACCCAATGTTTGTTCTATTTTTTAATATAACATCCAGTTGTGGCCCATTGTGAAATTAAGGTAAGATCTAAGGATGGTCACACTATACTTTTTTCTCTCTATGTTGAGTTGGCACACGACAACCAAAAGCGAAAGCGATTAATATAATAAAAATGATAATAAGCCCGTAACTAGGGAAAAAGTAGAGGAGTGATGGCAACGCTCATTGTTTGTATTGTCATTTCATCATCGAGTGTAAAGTAAATACTCTTATGGGATCGTTTTACAGTTTAACGGCGCTATTAAACTGTCGACATAAATGCACTCGTAAACCCATCAAAAGAGCAAAATTACCAGGGGACCAGGTAGAAATGTAGGGATCAGAATTGGAATCATTCACAACAAAGTAAGAAGTCGGACATTGAAAATAGGTAGGTAGTCTTAAAAATAAGTTGGGTAAGGTCATAGAGGAAATATATTATCTAGAGTCCCGACTTAATGGGTTTGCTCTCTTTCGGCCTACAAACTAAATTGAGCGAATTTTGCCCATTAGCATAAGCATGTGTTAGTTGTCCCGTGCATTTCTTATGGGAAAATGCAGATTCTATGTAGTTGTTACGGGCTTTTAAGAGAGTTACCTCAAATAAAATTTGAGGGTGTTTCAGGCAAGACGGGTACCAGTCGGGACTCTAGATAATATAATTCCTCTATGGGTAAGGTTGAGATCAATTGTTAAGAAACTTACCTTACTTAATTATACTTACATTATACTTACGAATTACGACCATTATGTGAGTAAGTACTTTCATTCGAAGTTTACCTACTCAATTATTTATATTCCTGTGAGATTTCTGGGGTGAAAATACAGTTTAGTTCTTCTGGGGTGGTTTTTATGTATTGCTGCATGGATTTGGTTAATGGAATTTTGGAACAGGGAATTTCAATAGATGCATTTATATTTTTCTGAGATCCTATTTAAAAACGGTTCATTAAATACACAGCTTGTCAGATTGGTTATTTTTTATTTAGGGTTAGGTTATTTTTTAAATAGGGGGATGACTTCCCATTTGTTGGAAATTATAGGTTTTATTTTATAGGTATTCAATAATACACATACAAATAATTTAGAGGGTGGAAACATTATTTTTTCCTGTAGGTAAATAATATAACATAATTTTATGTAAATAAATGCTGCAAGTAGAAATGTCGTTGAGTTATGGAAATGGCTTCACTCAAGTTTCGATAGTTTCACATAATTTTCTCAACCAATTTCTTGACCGAAAAAAATATGAATATAAATTATTAGATTTAGATTAGTTCGGGAAAATTTGATTGAAAATGGTGGGATCTGGAACTTGGTGATACTTTGTGCTATATTTATTATTATAGGTTTTCTGTTCGTGGTTTCACTGGAGCTAGAATTCGACATCTGCCAAACTCTTATCTCATTACAAGTGTCACAATATATAGTTGAATGACTTAATACAAGTAAGGTGATTCAAACGAAGCTACTTTTTGGACATTAATTGATAAAAGTGCAAACAATCGGTAAAATTAAAAAGTCCACTCTTGATACCGATGATGTAAGGGCTGTATATCATCGTAATGCACACTTGTCAAAAATAATGTTAATCGAAGGGCAAGTGTTACTGATATACCGTATTTATCGATTTCTTGTCGTTTGTAGAAATGTATAGTGCCGTACACCTCAATCTTGGCCGGCGTGGTTGAGGATCGTGACTTAGACGATATGTGGCTTCAAAAAGGCGGTTTAATAAACTACAGAAGACAATTTCATTGCGTGATCAAGAGATCACGTTTGGCGACGAAAATTGGCAATCAATGTTATGCATTGACATCGTTAGTTTTTTTTCTGTTTGTCTACTCCTAAACCGCTTTTATGGTAAGAATTCTCAAACTTCAGAAGCATTAAAAATAATGTTTTGTGCAGGATACCGCACAAAAAAAAACGATCGAATGTTGCAAATATTACCGCTGCTGCAAATATTTCCGAGTTTAACATTTAATAATCCAATCTAATATGGTTTTGATCATTGAGAATGATGTAGATTAAGAACGAAATTTTAATTGGACAGGTTCAGACGAACCTGCCTAGCATCTGCCTTCCATTCAAAGCAACTTCATTGGAAAAATTTTACTAGAAAGTTAGTCAAGAAAAATCACCCTAACTATTAAGTAAATTCTACATTATGTCATAATGGAAGCTAACCATAATTTTTCGTTCAACTTAAAGCTGAATTTTATTATTCAGTGATTTATTTATTTTTGGCTCAATTCTATTTGATGTTTTATTTCAAAAGGGTTCCTTGCAAAATTAGAAAATAATTAAGTAATATTTCCTTAAAATACAAAATTGTAGCTTTCCTGAGGAATGTTTTGAAGACAATTATGTTTTTGGTAGTTTTTGCACGATCAACAGGAGGTAGAAGTTAGTGAAGTAAAGTTTAAGACACTTTAAAAACTAACTAGTTGCCTGGTCAAAATTAGAGTTCAAAGAATGCATTTGACTGCAAATGAAGTCGCTTGTGTTGTCTGAACCTGCCCAATATATAGTTGAATGACTTATTACAAAAAAGGTGGATCATACGTAGCTACTTTTGTGGTCGTTTTTGTAATATTTTGAAGTAATTGGAAGAATCGTCGTTATGTATGCTTAGTCGAAAATATTGCTGATGTAAGTGCAAGTTTTTCTGACGATCCGAATTTTTCGATTTCCTGGCGTTTGCAGCAAATTAAACGTATTGTACACATCCATCTTGGACAGCGTGATCAACTTGCAGGATATACAATTCTGACAAGACGGGACAACAAGCCACACAAGACGGTAAGTTTTAGCTTTTTTGTTAGCTGATAGCGTAATATAAAGTAAAGATCAAGCAAATTTACACCAGTTGATTTTTGTCAGTGCCGCTACTCCAAAACCACGTTTTTTCAAGTTATAGTCGAGCTATCACCCAAAAAAAGTAAAAAAAAAAGTAGTAAAAATAACCTCAAAAAGATCACATGCCGCAAATTTTCCGATTTAATTCATTTATCAATTGATATTTGATAAATAAAAGAGTTTAACATTTAATACGGTTTTAATTAATGGCAACAATCTAGATTGTTTTGATTATCAAAAAAATTGTAATTGTCAAAAAAAATCTTAATCTATAAAAAAAATTGAGTACATAATTATTATCAATCAATTGATATTGGACACTTGTAATAAGAGCTATACTATTATTACAATACTATTAAAAACAATAATAAAAATACAAAAATTGTATTACATTATGTTTTACTTAATGTTTCACTTTACATACATTATTTTTAAGAAATGTGTTCGCAGAAAATTTTAAAATTATAAATTTTGTTATACATTTTGAGGTAGTACAATTTAAGAAGTTCTTTTATTTTATGCATTGAGTGACGTTTTGATTAATTTCTTATGACGTTTCTTTATTGGTTTTTAAATCTGTCAAATTTGATGTTTGATTTTAATATAACTTACTTACCTAATACAATGATTTATTTTAACAAATAGTTTCAAAGGACATTTTTTTAACGAGAATTTTATCATATCAAAAATATTATGACAAAAGTAAATAATTTATAAAGTAATAGTTTTTAGTAGTATTCAATACAGTTGTACTGTTAAAATAAAAATAAATGCCTAACTGGATTTTTATTATATCACATATATCGTGATTTTTATGATGTTCTTTTTGTTTTAAAATACAAAATGAGATTTTTATATACATTCAAAACTTATGTTTATTTAAATACAAAAATATAATGCAAGTCCTTTGTGTAAGTTTGTTTTTGTGATACTTAAAAGCTAATTTTATTTTAATTGAGTGTGTTAATGTTTTTAAATCTTTTCTTTTGAATTTTTAATGAATTAAAAACTTTGCTTTAAAAATAAAAAAAAATATATATCCATCTTCTTTGAAGTAACATAGTAACTTTTTTGTAGACCTTGAAAATATCAGTTATACTCAACACAAATTCAAAATTCAAAGCATTGTCCCTTAAAGTTCCAAAAAATAATACTTTCTTATTCCTATAGTAATTGATCAAATTATTAAAAAAATATAAAAACGTTAAATTTAAAAAAAAAAGTTTTTTGAGAATAAATTAAGATTTTTGAGGTCTACAAAAGTTTTTAAGTATAGAGTTTTCCAATCAGAAGTTTTAATTTAAATATCCCGCGATTAAGGCAGCTGTCACTTTTAAAGCTGTCATATTTCATGAATTGTCAAATAAAAACTACGTCATAACTAAAAATAAAGCAATATTATCTTTAAAAATGCATTGATATTGTCAAAATTGGACGTTTTGGAAGAAAAGTTTCCTGACCGTATTATTTATCGAAATTTTCGAATTGGTTATGAGAAATTGAATAAAAAGTATATCTTGTATTTATATTAATTTGTATTAATGGTGGCCATTTGGCTGATATCATTTTTAATGGAAAAAATTCTTCTTCTCAATAAAATGAGCATCAATTATTATTTCTCAACAAATTTGTTTGTTTTAATAATAAAAGGTTACTTCTTATTGGAAGCCTTTACATATAACATAAAATAGTCTACACAGTCATAGCTAGCAAATTCTGCTAGGTCACAATAAAATTAATACTTGCTAAAAGTAGGCCCTAGTTTTAGCTTTTTCGTTCATGCTAAGCAAATCTAAAAAAATATCTTTAGAGAATTTGTATATTCAACATTTTCGAGATACTGAAACACAGGTCAATCTATCTGATATTCTTAGAGGCATTGAGTCATTTCCTGAGATATGTCACAAGGTATTTCATCACGATTTCCAAATCTGTCATGATAATTTGTTTTTAAATAAAGGTTTCTAAATATTTTTAAAATAACATTTGCGAAATACTTCGATACTTACTTATTAAAGATTTGATCTTTAACTGACTTCCTCCAAACAAAAAGTACAAAGATTATAACTCCTTGCATTCCATTTAATAAATCTGTGATCCTGAAGATAAAATGCAACCAAGTATTACCTAATGGCATAGCATAACCTATTATCTCCGATAACCAAGTTATTCCCATTAAAATGAACAAACGAACAAAAGTCATGCATCTTTAAAAAATCAAATAAAAGAAAACATTAAAATAAAATCAAAACTTAAAAAATAAAAGATAACTTACACATCTTTATGTTCATAATGAGACTTATGTGTTCCACTGTAAGATCGTATATTCTTTCTGATTTGAATAAATGTCAATATAAACATAACGCTATTGAAACTAAGAATTAGCAATATCGGTCCGTAAAAATAAATAAACGCACTCCATCCGTGTGTTGCTACAAAATTATCATAAAAGTTTTAAATTTTTAGAATGAACGTGGGTGGAATTGTGGTTGTCAACCATCAATTGATTATTGATCATTTATCATTTAACCAGCCAATTATGAAGAGTTTTGAAAATTAGAATGATGTAGATTTTAAAGCGAAATAATATCAATTAAAAGCCCTTAAAGACTCTAAAGAGGTTTTAAGAGGCTAGATTTTGATATTTATCAAATATCAATTGATAAATTGACACTCACAGTCACAATAAGAGTCAGAAAGTAGTATTTTGATTTGGTTTTTTCGATTCTTACAATTTAAAAAGCAATATTCTGCCCCGCCAATTCCTGACTTCCAGGCTTTCGGTATGGATGAATTTTCAGCAACGTATGTCGATATTAGACATATCAGGGACAACCCCCAGGCGTAGAGACAATATAAACGGAATTGTTTCATACTTTGATTTGTTTTAGATCCATGAAAATTTGTATACAATTCATAGCTTATCACGCTAAGCCAAAAGAAAGCCGACATAAATCCAAAATATGCTGTGTATCCTTTAAAATAAGTAAAACCCTTTTTTTAGGATCATGTTGGAATTTTACATCAAATGTTACTAACCCAAAATTGAGCAGTTCAATTGTGAAATATTAGGTTCAAAAATCAAATATGCCAGTGTCAAATATCCAATGGAAAGTCCAACCAAATAGCAACAGAGGGACAAACCATGAATGGTTCTGAGATTTGGCAGATATAGATACACAATGATTGTCAATATCATGAATGGTACCGAAATCAGCAGCGCTGGAAAAAAAGATTAACAAACACACAACTGCTACTTACTTTAAAGTCCTACTTACCAACACCATTCAATTTGACAACATCAGGGTCTACAGGATTAGGCATATAGCACTGCAAAGGAGTGTAAACGAATTCACCATCCAGAATCCTTGGACTCAAACAATATGTTACTTTTCCGTAAAGGTAATTTTCAACAGGTTTAAAAATCGAACCATTCTATAATAACCCATCAAATTCCGTCAAGAATTGATCTTGTCTAAAAGTTTCTTCCTACTTACCTCCATTATTAAATATTTGTCATAATCATAGATTTCCGGTTGAAAATAGAAGAGTCCCTCACAAGGTCTTGTGTATTGGATAGCAAATTGCCGTGATATATTGACTTCGATAGTTTTTCCTTCCTTGTTGGTGATGTCAATTATTGGATCAATTTCAAATGGAGATTCTATACAGGTGCCATTGTGGAATTCATATTCAGGTGGACAACAAACGGATATGCATGTTCGAAGTTCACAAATGCATCCTCGAACGTGTACGTCTGCGGGTGTCCTTATGTTTCCAATGGCTATTTCGTAATCATAGAATCCGATCTTTTCAGCTGGAACTATGATATTATCATAAAGATATGATCCATTTTCAAGTCTTTCAGAGTACTCCAAAGAGACTGTTTCATTGTAGGCACAGGGGGCTTCTTTAAGTGGAGGCGTTTGGGTTGGTGATGCAGTCAATGATAATTGTAAAAATGTGACGAACACTCCTCCGATTGTTAAGGAGTTTCGTGAAATTGCCATTTTCGTTAGTTCAAAGCTTTGGTGGTTTTCTAATTTAAGTGGTCATGGATAAAGTACTAAGGAACCTTTAGAAATGGTAAAAAATTTACAATATTAGAACAAAATATCATAGAAAATATTTCATAAGTTTTTAAATTGTTTATTATTTCAAGGTTTTGAGTTCTTTTAAGGCGGCGCGCGTTCACATTGAAATATTTTGAGCTTACTCATTTTGACATTTCATCATTTTATCTTGATCCCTCCAATTTTTCTTTCGTTAGAAACTTCCCATCTTATTTTCGTATCTGACAACAGTACTCGCACACAGGAATGGTTGAGAGTTGTAAGTCACTAGGCCCTAGTTCTCAACGGACTGTTGCGCCACCCAATTTATTTATTTTTAATTTTAAAACGTCAACAATAGTCACCTAAGAAGTATAAATGTTATCGCTATCAAAAGTTAAACAAATGAATTTTTTAATTCATTTAAAACAAACACACAAAAATTTTCAACTAATGAGGAGGACCTACTGTTATGAAAAACTATTAAAACTAAATTATGTTAATCTAATTCAATTTATTAAATTATAACAGTGGTGAAAAATATATTTAACAAAAATAAAGAAAAAATCGGGCCTACCGCAACAATCAAGAAGTCGAAAAACTCATTATTCCATCCTGATATGAATTATAAAACTGATAAAGAGTTTTCTAATAAAGGTGACCATCGGCCTTGTATTTCTTGACACCAACATTTTTATCGTTTAGAAGATACTATTTTTTGTATTTAATTCTTTCATAAATTACAACAAGCAACTGTTAACTTGAATTGGAACAAAAATACAAAACTTATGGCTCCGCAGTTTTTACATTAAACTTCTATTTTCAAAGAAAAAATCGGTTGAAAAATTTAATCAAACATAAATTAAACTTTGTAAAAGAAGAGAACTGTTCGTTTTTTTAAGTTGGCAACGCTGGCATTTGAGACCTGTCAAACTTAAATGCCATTTGAAGTGTCATAATATTAGTTGAATGGCTTACTACAAAACTGATTTAAATGAAGAGTTTTTCAAAAAATACGCGATAACTATAGTTGCCGCCAATAAACGACCGTCAATTGGTAAAATTGTCTGAAATTTGAAAAGAGGTCTGTGAATTATCGAAAAGTATACTGGGTCAAAAATAAAGGGGATTTGTTTTTGTAAGTGGTGTTTTCAAGAAGAAATAAAACTCATATGATTAATTTTTATGGCCAAAAGTTCAGGTTTATTAAGATAAGGGTTTTAAAAATGAAATTTAGGCAAGTGGTCATCAAGACTGATTCGATTCAATTTTCATTTTCGACGCAACAACGCGCCGAATTCTCTTCCAAAGCTTCAATCGTCTCGGATTGACAAACATTGTTCAGGAGTAAATATTCTATTTATTATAAAATGGCAAACTAAACTGAGCATAAATTAAGTGACAGCTGTCAAAAAGACCAACTCTTTTGTGATATCATAGTTTCACGTTTTGGTAGAGTCAATTGGTAACCTGATATTTGACACCGTTAGATATTTTTCTGTCTACTTCAAAGACCGTGTTTATGTGAATAATTTCCAAGACTCCAAATGCATTAAAAACTAACATAACTTAAATTATGGCCGGAAAACAGCCCAAAATGTGCGGAAAGTGGTTAAAAATGACCTAAAAGAAATCGCATGTGGCGGATCTTCCCCAGGCATTATTATATATTATTATTATTTGTTCTAAATGTGTTAATAATTAAGTTTTTAGTAATTTATTCCTGTTTTTTTTTTTGTTTAAAAAATTCTAAAAAAAAATTTGAATATTAGGTATATACTTTTGTTTTCCTTTTAATTTTGTGCCTTGTTTTTTTTTTTCTTAACAATATGGTAACCATAAATATGCTTTGCATAATTAGAAAAATTATTTATTTATTTTTGGTCGGTTTTATTGTTTTTATCAATCATGTGGTAATTATATTATTGAATCATTAAATTAGTTGGTAAAGATTGGGTCTAAGGTCTAAGAAATCAAGAAATTGTATCTAAAAGTTCCCCAAAATCGCAAATCCAAAAATGTACAGTCTAATGCAAATTACATTACATTATTAAAATATAAGAAAAATTACAAAAAAATGTCTAATTTATTGGACTTCAAAATTGTTCTACACTGGAGGTATATGCAACGCACTTCTATGATATCGTTTATATTTAATAAATGTCATTCAACTTTTTGTGGAAGTTTCGTAATTTTGTTTGAGACGCATCGACATTTACAAACAAGAACAGAACAACGTCTTTCGAGTCAGCTAGTATTTATACAAAAACCCTTTTTTCAATGCTTATATTGCAAACTCGTTATGTATTTAATAAATTTGAATCAATTTCAGTTGAATAAACATTAATCATCAATTTACACAAATTAACTGCAAAGTTTTCATATCGTTTTTAGAATATCAGTACACTTACCTTGCAAGATGAATAAGTGCGAACAAATCTTCTCAAAACAAATATAAAGATAAGATAAAGATTTTTGCAATGTTAAGTTTTAAATTCAATTAATTCTATCCTTGTGATTTTATTTCTTCTCTTTAAATTTATAAATATATACATATGTACATATGTAACTTTAAAGTGAGACAAGATCGAAAACATATGGGATCTAGATTTTATTTATTTTCTTCAGTTTTTTTTATTTTATAAACATAAAACTAAATTCCAAAAACGATGATATCATCCAAAAAACACGACTGTTTAATTACTTACATAAATTTGTCTATATGATTGTTTGGTGAAAGGAACAAAATAAATAAACACAGATGGAGTAAGGAAGTAAAGGGTGTTTCGTAGATGCATGAGAAGTGTTGAATGTTGTTTTCTATGTTTAGGCAGTTGGGAATATCAAATTTTGCTGAAATTTCTGTTCAGTAAAATTTGAAAATTCATCATTTAACATTAAGAGACTGAATCAAATTGTTGAAATTTACTTTTAAAACTAATCTGTTCGTGAAGTTCATTAAGCTCTTCATCCATTTTAAGTAGTTTAGTGATGAAGTTTATTTCTAGTTCTACCACATTATAATAATACCAAATCAATTCTAACAATATTTTTGTTTTGTATTTTTTGAGTAATAGCAAGCTATTGAACAAACACCCGGTATGTGATGCATATTGCTGTTTTAAAATTGGCATACTGTGAGTTGAAATTATTTGAGTAAATAAAACGTTGGAGGGTGCTGCATTTTCAGCGTCTTGGTTACCATTTTGTTTTAGGTTCACCCTGCAACTCAAAGAATATTAAAATTAATAAATCAATTAATAAAAGCCGGGAAAATTTGTGTGAAAAAATGTTCATTTTGTGGTACATATGGTTTTTCAATACCTATTAAAAATATGTTTCAAAAAAATAATAATAGAAATAACTGGTTTTTCAATTTCAATTTAAAAGAATATTTTGCATTTAATATGCGCACTATAAAAGAACAGTAATAATAAATAAATAAAATAATCAAAGTGTTCAAAATTAAAATATTCAAACAATAACGAATTATATAAACAAACTCGTGCAAAAATCACAATCCCCACTTGAGAAATAAGAAACACACTTAAGAAAAATAAACAAACAAAAATCCTTCAATGTGTTGTTCATATCAAAAATGATTTCATTCAAATAAAAGCTTCCAGATAGAATCCAAATAAAAAGAAAATTGAAATATAAAACATAATTTTTGGGTACCTGCTATTAAATTTTTTTCGGACGTGATTCTTTGATCGTTTGATGATCTAAGTCTGAAGTTATTTTCCTATATACAGATGCATATTATTATTCAGATTTTAGTGATATATGTATCTTATACATATACTATTTGACCCGCCATATGTTATTCTGTCCTTATATTTCATAAATTATCTACACTAATATTATAAAGAGGAAAGATTTGTATTTTTGTATGTAACGAATAAACTCAATAAGTACTGGACCGATTTTAATAATTCTTTTTTCATTAGAAAGCTACATTATCTGTACCTATTTATGTCTACCCGTGCGAAGCCGGGACGGGTCGCTAGTATCTCATAAAGCTTAAAAGGGTTTTGTTAAGATACGTAAAATATAATTGCAAGCTTCTACCAATATTAATAAACTAAAAAAAAATAAAAATAGGAGTTGAAAATTTTCATTAAACTAACATACGAATGAAGTAGAGAAAATAGGGTTGCCAGGTTTTAAAGAGCAGAATTGCCAAAAGTAAAATACAAAACATAGAATACAAAATTCAAAAATCCAATAAAATCACGCTACTTTTAATGATTACACAAATTTAAACAATGCGGAATTGCTTTGCTCAAACTCTCATTTAAACCTTAAACAATTGTCATTTTCCGGGCACGATTTTTGTGTCGCCAAACTTTTACTCTTCAGCAATTTTTTTTTTTTGAAATAAATGTAGCAAAAATGTAAACAATCTACTTTTAAATAATTATCAATTTTTTAAGTATTTAGCATTTTACCAAATTAAATTTTAATCCTCTACTAAATATTAATATAATGGCCCCCATTTATTAAGAAGGTATCTGAATATATCCAAACATTGACAGTTCGTGAAAAAAAAAATTAAGCAAACTTAAAAATGTCACTCAGAAGGCGTATGGATTCAGTAAATTATTTAAAGGTAAGGCTGTCATTTTGTGAGATTAACTTTTTTTAAATAGTAAGATAGGTCATGAAAAGTGCTTTCTCAAATTTGCCTTTCGGATTCGGCTTAAAACTGTAGGTCCCCTCCATTCCTGACAACAATACTCGCACACATGAATGGTTGAGAGTTGTAAGTCACTAGGCCCTAGTTCTCAACGGACTGTTGCGCCACCCAGTTTTTTTTAGATAGGTATAAAGCCAAAGTATTCAAAATCATCTTTTTGGCTTAGAGGCTTGCTACGTTGACTTTAAGGCTCCATATTCATAAAGGAAGTAAAAAAGCTATAAAATCATTGTTTTTGGACTAATCAATATTTTAATTTTTAAACTTCACTAAAAACTTATTTGTACATACAGCTTTGGCCGTAATAATAGGAATATTTATTAATTTTTAGTAGGTACAACTGTAGACAAAATAGAACATTTTTGTATGGAATTGGACTTTCTTGAGTTCTTACGATGTTTACGAACGGTTATTGATTTTTTTCAAAATTACAGATGCAATCTTTTTTAGAAAAAAATATTTTTCCTCAAATGAGTATTAATAAATCTATCGAAATGGAATACTAAAATCTCAGACACAAATGTAATGTTGACCTTTGTAATTTAAAAACAAATACAATTTTTGTACATATGTTGAAACATATTGTTTTTTGAAGTTTCTAAATAAATTGTTCCAGTATTTTGGCCAGCCTTTTTTTAAGCCACTGCAAATGGACGCCAAAATCTTCACATCCAATATTACCTACTTTTTAAAAGTCACAAATAAAGATACATTGACACAATATTAAATGAAAAAAAGAGACTGAGATTCGACCCACACTGAAAACTTCCCATCCCGTCTTTCGATTTGCTTTGCTTAAAACTTTAATAAAATGTTCATAACAATATTTTGTGTGAGATAAATAATTTGAAGTCAATATTTTCTTTGTTCTTTTAATACTTGAGTCGAAAACTATTTCTTATAAGTTTTTTGTTGTTTTTGTAAGTTTTCGTGTTTTGTTAAAAAAGTTGTCAATTGAATTTTTCTAAGAAATTAATTAAAAGATATCAAACAATATTTTGCATATGATAAAAAAGTTTGATTTTAAAATCGAAAACCAATTTCTACCAATTTTAGTAGCATTTCTTGAAAGTTTTTATTTTTCGTATGTAAACAGTTTGGATTTGCTAAGAAAATTTAGAACATTTGAACAAATTATTTTGAAGTCAAAACCTTCATTTATTCACGAGATATCGAGAATCGAACATCAATTTTTACTAATTTTGTGTACTATTTTTTTTTTGTAGATCTTAATTTTTATGGAAAAAAAACTAATTGTCGGATTTTTATAAAAAAATTTTACTGAATGTCGAACACAATATTTTCTTAAAGATGAAATCAGTTTGAAGCCAATATCTCAAATTTTTTAAAAGATATTTGAGTTGAAAATCATTTTTTACCAAATTCTAGTAATTTTTTTAAAGGTTTTTATTTTTTGCAAAAACAATGTCAATTCGATTTTTCTCAAAATTTTACTAAATGTTGAAAACAATATTTTTCAAAATTGTATTAGTTTGGTATCACGTCATAATATATAACAAAAAATTTAATTCAAGCCGCTAGTGCTACTGGTTCGTGAAATACTTTGGATTAAATACCCACTCAATTTTTTTAAAAGTCCTTTCTGCATTATTATAACAACATTTATTTAAAGTTGATATCTCCACTCACGCACAGACATCTCTCTAAAAATCTTTTATTTAGACTCTAGAAACCTTGAAACGTAGAGAAATGTCAAAATTTTCAATTTGGCAAATCGGATCGATTACAATAACTTCCTATGTGAAGTTTAATTTTGTATTATTGTTGCCTTAAACAAGTGCCAAAGATAGTAATCATTACAAAAATTACGCTTTGTTCCTTTTATTTTGGTCATAGCTGTATGTATTTATATGAGTGAAGTTGGAGAGTATCTAAAATTTATTTATAATCTTGAACTTATTGATATTTTATTTGTTTACACTTGTTCTTTTTAAATTAATAAAATAATATTTAATGTTTTAACGAACAACTTTCCAAAAAATATACACAAAATATTTTTAATTTGTACGTGTTTTGGAATTTATAGGTCTGTTGCTATGTTTTAAATTGCCAACCCTGTTCATAAATCATACCTCATATGAGATCAAAAGTAGATACTTTTATACATGCAAACAAATGTGCAAACCATTATTTTCGAAAATTTTTAGATACTCCCATGCATTTTTATTTTTGTTTTGTTGTCTGTTGAACCTATGTAAAAGCAGCAATGGAATAAATTCTGATCTTTTGGGAGCTTAATTTTGACACGTTTTTTTAGCACAAAATTTGTTTATTATTTATTTATTGCATTCTATAAGCATTTTTAAAATGTAAAACATGATGAACTTATAAACTTGATTGTCAAGGCATTTCAAGTAACAGTGAGACCAGGAGTTCATCAAAGCAATATCAATATTGTTTTCTTATGTTTGTATGTACAAAATTCACTTTCTCTTTCACCAAAAACACAGCTTCTGAATATGTTACCATTTAATTTTATAGGAAATAAAATATAGTTTTAAACGTCAAAATGTGTGAAACACGCCAAAGAACTTATAGCAACTAAATATGTACATAAAGCATTTTGTTATTTCGTTTTACCTAAATTCTAAATGCACTGTGAGTCGAACATAAAACCAACCTGAAAGCTACCGACGACGACGGAAGATTCTCAAACAAACCACACGGCGAAGATTCGGAAAGAGACTGAATATAAGACTTCTAATTTGCGATCTCCTACTCTCTTATTTTCAATGTTAATGTCAATTAGCTGGCTGGCCGCTTGGACTTTAGCATGGTTGCCAGGGTGACTGTGTATATAAGTTTAATAATCCATTAAAAACTTAAAAACTAAAACAATGTTTTTTAATAAACTATGAAAAAATGTACATACATATGTATTTGTATTATTTGTATAAATTTAGCTGAGAAGAAGGTTAATAGAAGTGTCAAATATCTCCTCAAACGGTTGCTAATGGAAATAATGTTGTGTAATACTCCCAAATTTGTGTTTCGTTAAAATTTGTGAATGTTTAAAATATATTGTCTAAAAGTGATATTCAACTTCTTAATTGTTTATAGTTCAATTTCAAAACTGAGATTCTTAAATAAATCTCTGAAACTATCTTTTATTGTTTGAATTTAATAGAATGTCTGTCCTCTCTTCTTTAAAAAAAAATGTGAGAACTAGCTGACTCCATAAACGTTCTTCGGTTTTTTTTAAATAATTTATTTTAAGATTCAAAAAGGATGAAATTAATTTATTAAATATTAGTTAAATAATAAAATAACGTATACGCCCAGTGTACCATTCTTAAAATGAATTTGCTATTGTCATAATTTATTTAAATCAAACAATGAGTTCTTGCAATCAAATTCGATCGAACTTTTTTTATACCTACACAAACTCATACAAAATAAACAAATCGACCGTTTTACGTTTTCTTTTCTCAAAGATCTCAAAACAACACGAAACAAAATAAAATAACTTCTTACTAACTTACTTAAGGTGGCGCTACAGTCCGAGGTCTTCACCCACCTGCGTGAGCCACCTGAGTCGCGGTCTTCCTCTACTGCTGCGCTGATGCTTGAAATGGTCAAGAGGTTTTAGTTTCTGTGTCAATTGCACCTTGTAAGCGTGTTAATTCAAGTTTTTATGCATATTGTTCATCAACGAAGAGCGTGAAAGGTGCAATTGTTGGGCACTACTACGAGTTGAGGTGGACTGCTCTTCGGCCACACTATCGCGAAAAGCAGCAATATTTTTGGCAGTACGAGCTGTACGACCATTGCCTGGTGTTTTCACATCTCCTACAAACCCAGTTTGCTCCAATTTTTACACTATTTTTCCGATTTGACGAATGAAAGGTTATGCATAACTTTTAATTTCTTTAACCATTTTTGGCTTTGTTATTTGTTAAAAACTATGCATATGAACACGTCTAAGAAATGACAGTTCATGGAAAGAAAACAAAGCAAACAAACCTAAATCTGGGGGACCTGACCTATTTATTTAAAATGTCAGAAACTCATATGTCATATACTTGAATTAAGAAAATTACTAAAACTCATAAATTTAGTAACATATTTACTAAAATAACTTTAATATTTTACTTAATTGTTCAAATATTTTTTTCCAATATAAATTTGCTATTATTTTATTCTTATGTATCCCCGAATTTGAAAATTGAAACACCTATAAGTATGCCTTTTCAGTGTTTGAACAAGAAATCAATACGTAATAATTTTACCTAAATATCAATAAAATTTCATACTTTTTGGCTATTGTTTAAATTTAAAAGCATAATACACAAAACTTAAAATTCCGTTGTTCTGGCGTATTTATGAAACGGTTTAAATGGTTGACATAATAGAAACGTCAACAGAGTTTGACATTCCCAACTGTCAAACCAAAGACAATAACCATTGGAACTTTTCATGCAGTCCGATTAGATGCGGAAAATGCATTCCTGAAAAATATTTGTAACTTTCTATTGGCAGTGCGATTTGTCAAATTGAAAACTTTTTTTGACTGTTCAGAAGTATTTGTGTGTACGTTCGTTTGGGATAATTTTAAGTTTAACAAAATGATTATTTATCTTGTAAAAGTATTCTTCTAAATTAGGAAAATAGGATTATTGAACTGATATTGAGACTTTTTTTCGTTTTTCATCGGTCGAACTTATGTATTCATTTGTTCAACTTTAATTTTCTAATTTTTCATAAGTTTAGAAATTATGATGGCAGTAAAATGGTATACATTTTTAATCACTTATTTACTTACCAAAAATATGACACCTACCAAAATGTTGGTTTGAAGTGACATTAATTCTTGCATTGACATTAATTCTAGCTATGTATGTATATTTTTTTTAAAATATGCTTAAATAAATAAGGCGTTTTTTTTAGCTCTGATCATTTTATTTATGAAACACACTGGAGACTGGAGAACTGAACTGACATCTGTCTCGTTTTATTCAAAGCACATAGAGCTTTAGCTCTGATGGAATAAAAGAAATACAACTCGAGGGCTCTGATATGTAAAATAAACACAAATCTTTTTTTGACAGCTAAATTCTTGGCTCTGAATATTAATAGAAAAACCTTATTTATGTCAAAAATATGGAGTGTTCCATGGGTAAAATTAATCTATTCATTTTTGATCTATATGTGTCAAAGCAGAAATTTCTCCTGTTTTCACATTCCATGGGCCAAAATCAATTGATTTGTTTTTGATTTAAGATCAAACCTGCAGATCTGGATTTCCGCCAGATTTACCCTTTTTTTCACTAATACTAATATAATTATAAGAACATTTTTAGGTGGAAATTTGACAGCTCTACCGCACTCGTTAACACGTTCACCAAGTTGCACTAATACAATGACATAAAAAAAGTTTCAATCGTGTTCTATGCGTCACGAAAAAAATCAATTTTTGACGGACCCCAAATGTCCGGGAACATTTTTGTTCATTGAGTACTCTGTTTTTGAATTTTAGTAATAAAGGTATTGCAAAATTATTTATTTATTTCTATTACTCAAAACTTCAAACACTTCAAACTCAATATACTATTTTTAAAGTTAGTAGGAATCATAACGCAACAATTTTCAACTGAATTTATCTTGGAAAATACATTTTCCTTGGAAGTAGGTACGTGAGATTTTTTAAAGATGGCCAAGTTTTCATTTTAAAATTGCACCATTCATTCAAAAATCAATATATCGCAAAAATCATAAAGCCTATATCCTAATGATCCTAAAGTCATTCAAATTTTTAAAAAAAAATTAAAGGAGCTGTTAGCAGAGAGAAAAAACTAATTAATTAATTAATTAATGTAATGCTTAATTTAATTCAAAAAAACAGCATGCAAAATCAAAAACTTTAAATAATTTGAACGTGCAATATTTTAGCAAGCAAAAAAAAGACATTAAAAAAAACATATGTTATTCGTTTGACTTATTTATTCAGACTGTACTTCTTAAGATTAAGACAATAATTTTAAAAGAAAGCTTTCTTAAAACAAAGAAACAAAAGATTATAAGTCTTGTACATAAAAACAGTTTAAATATTATTTGATCTATCATTGAGTGATAATTGTATACATAAAATAGTTTATGTTTCGAACGAAACATATGTTTTAAGCTTTTTCTATAAATCAGAGTAATTGAACATAATATCGTAAATCAGCGTTGCCGTGATATTATATTATTTGTATTATCAAGAAAACAATACAATATAATAAATTCTAATTGTAAGAGATGAAGTCCCTTACATTAACTAACTAATTAGTTCTTTTCTCTCTGCTGTTAGTACGGCCGTAGACCCTGAAAAAAGAAGACGTCATCGCAAAACTCAGTACATTCACCATTTTGAAATAAATTGCTTTGCAAAAAAATTTAGGCAGCCTCTAAAATGAATAATAAAACACCGTTTCTGTAAATTCGACTTATTTTATAATAGATATTTCTGGAAAAAAAGCCAAAAAGACCTTAAAATTAAACTATAATAAAAATCTATATAAGTTGTTTTTTCTTATTGTTGTTTATTTTTATAAAGGCACATAAACTAAACACTGTAGAAATATTTATACTACATAAGTACAACTCATTTCAACTTTAACCATATTATTGAGTTTCTTTAAACTAGTTTCACAGAAAAAAAAGTTTTAAAATGGTTTCGAGTTTCAAGCTTTTCAGTAATTCAAAAACTATTTCTCATCTGATTGACACCTTAATCAAATGTTTAATAAACTTAAAACTCAAAATTCTTTTTAATTCTAGTTTGCCTTAAAACTAGTTTGGAAGAAACTTAATAGTAAAGTCGTTAATGTTTCGTGATTTTTCTTACATCATAGTCTTTGGTTCCTCCTTGAGATAAGTTAACAAAAATGTTCACACTCTTAAACATGCATTCTTCCATAACTAATTCAATTTTATGCATCTCTTAAAATTTATATAATTTTGTTGAATTTTTGTAATTTAAAAATTTAAATCAAATACAAAAAGAATACTTTTTTAATTAAAGCTACAGATCATTTCTTTTTTTTTTTATTAAAGCTAAAAAATTATATTAAGTAAATAATTTACAAAAATGTGTACAAATAAAAATTGTATGGTCTTTTAAATTCCTGAATGTTTGTTTGTTTTTTGTTCAAACTTAATGATCCTTAATTTCAAAAAAAAAACAAAAAATTAAATCCTAAAAAATAAGGTACTTATTCGATACATTTAATTTTTGTTTCCTTATGTGCAAATTAGTTTAATATTTTAACGCTTTTTTCCATTAGAGGTTTATCAACTCCGATGCCATTCATTGGTAGATTGATACTGCTGGTTGTCGTCTTATTTGAAGACTGGCTCTGACGTTCCGTGCGACTAGTTGACATGTATCTAAATAAAAATTACAAAAAAATATGAATAAATTAATTAGTAAAACATTTATAACATTTCATTTTTAATTTTAAGAGTTTAAAATATTGAAGCACATTTCAGAAGTTAATGCAGCTGTTAGTCTTGTTTTTTATCAGCTTTTACATAGAGGTATTTTAGAAAATAAGATCCATAGCCAATTTTTCATTAGATGTCTCCAAACCTACATATGCATAAAATAGTTTCATTTTAAATTTTATTCCCATATCAAGTTAAGATGTTGTGCAAAATTTCCAATTTTTTTTTCAAATACTTTGTTTAAAAACCCAAAACCTTTTTGTTTTTTGTGATTTGTTAGTTAAACGTTTAAGCTTAAGATTCTTATCCATTGACTTTTATTTCTTGGGTTTACCTTTGGAGAACCATGTTGTGTCCTTTTTAAAGACGTTCCGAAATTTCTTCAGATATCGTTGAACTTGACCTTTTTGTTGGATCTTTTTCCTTTTGGAGCCTATTTTGTGTTCGATTCAGTTTTACGAAAACGAGTAGGAAAACTAAGATTATTTTTTAAGGGATTTTCGAGGGAAAATGAACTTAAGCTAAATTAAAATGTGAAAATACAATGAAATTATAAAATGAATGTTTCTTAAGTTCTTAAATAGTTTTTTTTTTTATAATTAGGTTGCAACTTGTCATAAAAAAGTGCATAATTCCCTGAATTTTTCTGATTAGCCAGAAAATTCAATAACTTAATTTTGTTTTTGAAATTCTTAAAATATGCTTCTTTTATCAATTGATTATTTTGAAAACCCTCCTTATCGAAACTAGATGTTTCCTTATTTTGTTCCAACTTTAAATTAAGTTTCACGCAACTGACATTTTCTAGAATATCAAAATTCTCATTGGTTTCAGTATTGAGGACATCCCTAAAAGCTAGTCTCCTGCTTGGAAATTTGCATTCACAACTTTTTGTTCCTCTCGGTTTGAGTAGATTTATAAACATTTTTATTTATAGGATTGCAACCAACTGGCAACTTGTTGCATCAACTTTTTGTTCTTTCGAATCAATTTGTATTCTTTGTTCAAATGAAACGAAAATAGATTCAGATTGATTTTTAACATTTTATTATGACAGAAATGTCAAAATTGACATTCGCAACATATTCATCAATATTCTACTCCAAACTGGGAGCAACAAAAAGTTGCTGCAATAAATTGCAAGTTGGCTAGCCAGGGGGGCATTAAAATTAGTTCATATTACAACATCGACCATGCAAAACTATATGTAGTTCCAAACGAACCTAATTCATCGATTGTATATATAGTTTCATCAGACTTTTTCCCATTGACAGTTTACTAAACAGTGCTATTTCGAATTTCAACAAAATTTCTAAAATGCGTTGAAACAGTTTGAAATTGACGTTTCACCGATGTTGAATCGAAAAAATTTGTATTTGTATCAGCTCGTCGATCCTTTTTAAGCTTACGGTGGGCTCTGTTTATAAAGATGCAGCACAGTTTAAAGTTTTTTTTTTTTTAATTAATCAAAATTTTAAAAGACAAAAATCAAAAATAAAAGTTCCCCAAGTTAAAATTCATTTAGTTGCTTCTGTAAAAAACTGTTTCCGAAATAGGTATACTTGTTTTTATGAAACTCAGGAAAACAGAACAAAACTTATGTTTCTTTTCCATTTTATATAAATTTAACTTGAACTTAATTATATTAATCAAAAGATTTGTATTTTCAAAGGTATACCTTACCTATTTGTAATTTGTTGTTTGACTTTCTTTTTCAGAACAAACAAACAGAAAATTAGGAATCCTTGAATACCATTACCGATATCAGTGACATAGAATAATTTGCTCCAAGAGGAATTATCTCCAATCAAATATGAGATGATTTCCATGGACCAAGTGACACCCATGACAATAAAGAGACGAAGGAATATTCCAAATCTATAAAGAAAAATTTGACGTTTATTTTTGACATATAGAAAAAGGAAAAATGTGACAATTACCTATCTCTTTCATTTCGAAGATTTTTCTGACTATCGTGACGTTCCATCATTCGACTCATTTCCTTTTGAACGCCATGGATTTGTAGAGCTGTCAAAACGAACATCACAATATTAAAGGCAATGATGATTACGATAGGTCCAAAGAAGTAAATCATTGCTGACCATCCAGTTTTCACTAGAAAAATACAATAATAAAAATCATTTAGGTTTTTATTTCCAATATTTAAACAATTAGTAGTAACAAACTTTGTAACCAGCACAGTTCTTCACTTCCAATTGCTGGCTTCCATTCATTAGAAATAAAGGACGATTGTTGTGCGGAGTAAGTTAGACAGAGAGAGATAAAAGCTAGACCCCAAGCGTAAATGGAATACAATATGAATCGTTTCTTCTCATTATATCGTCCACGCGGTGCCCGTATGTTATAGAAGAGATCAAAGCTTATAACGCTGAGCCAGAAGAAACTGGCCATAAATGAAAAGTAAGCAAAGAATCCTGAAATCAAAATAAACAAGATCAAAATTATTTATGTATTTGAAAAGGCGAATTTGTGTCATTAATCTATAAATGTAAAATTACGAAAAAGCCAAGATCTGTACTATAAAATTCCATTACTCTACAATTTCATGCTTCGAAATGTACTTTAAAATCCCGTTTATCCCGCTAAAAAAGATACAGTTTTGATAAGTTCATCATTTGCTAAATGATTGTCAAAATGGTCTACCCAAATTGGATAAAATTATACAAGGATTTTGCGACGGTAAACGTCATTGTGGCATTAAGAAATAGGCGTGTTCAATAATATCCGTATGCTATTTCAGAAAAATAAAGAAAATTCTGACAGTCTTTTTTTGCGTTGGTTCTCTATTTATCAATAACTCAGAAATCTGAACAAGTAATCTGTCCACTACCTAAACTGTCACAAGTCTGTCAAACTATTTATTTTTAAAGACCATTTAAACACAATCCGTTTAACGAACAGCATAGCATTTTTACATATGTATCATTTATGATTTGGTTAGTTTATAATTCTGAGATTTCTGAGAATTTTCTAAAATAGATTGAAAGTTCAGGAGAATAAAGTATAAACACTATTCACTATTCTTTCTCAATTAGCAATCAAATTAACTTTGCATTTCTCTTCTTCTTTTTTAAATTGTGCTATAGAGAATACTTGAGAAATCAAATCAAACAAATTAAATTCTCAGAGAGTGACCAATTTATTTTTAGAAACGTCATTGTGACATTTAGAACTGGGCGTGTTTAGAATTATAACATCTTAATAAAAAAAATGTAACTATAATACAGTTTAAAAATATGAAAAAGAATTAAAAAGTTAGCTTTTTTTTTACACTTCAGAATTTTTTAATATTTTGGCGATTATTGTCAAGTATAAAACATTTTTCTATCGTTCTGAGACATTGGAATCTTATTTCGCGTCGTTACGGTAGTGATCTCTTTTAGAAAATAATTCGCAAATCTGAACACATCTAATCTGTCACACACCTAATCTGACACAAGTGTCATCTGTCAAGTTAAAACCTTTTGAAACGAAAACAATTATCGAATAGCTATTTCAATTACATTGCATTTATAATTTATCCAATTGAATACAAATGTAGTTCTTTCAAAACTTTTCGTAAACTTATTTTGATTGGTTAACTTATGACTTTTCATAAACTGTCTTAAAATATCTTACCAAATGTTTTACACTGAAAATGTGAAATATTTTCCATTGGTATTAAAATAAATGCACTCAATACTGAATATCCACAGCATAGACCAAGTAAATAGCAACAAAGAGATTTTCCATGCAATGTCCTCAGTTCTGGTATTGCCATGTAAACAACAATTGTCAAAACCATAAATGGCACCGAAAACAGCATCGCTAAAAATATCAAAAAGTATTATAAAATTGTAGACAAAATCGTGTTTGTAAAATTTTAATACTCACTGCATCCATAAACTAAAGTCTTTGCATTGCTTGAAGGATCTTCATAACAATTCATAGGATATATGACGTCTGTTATGTTATCATCACTATACGAAGTTAAACAGAATTCGTCTTTTGAAAATAAACGACTGTCTTCCCATCTCAATAACGTGCCATTCTATAAAACAAACAAAAAAAATCAATCTGTCAGACGTGATGGTTTGAAATCATATGAACTTTCAATTTTGACATTTCTACCACGGCAAGTGTCAAAAGAAGTTTCATTTATCGAATTCTGTTATTTTCATAATTATCTTACCTCAAACAAGCTAAAATTATCATAAACATTAACATGTGGCATCAAATGATACATCAGTCCACATGTCCGGCCATACTGAATCGAGAACCTTTTGGCCAAATCGACTTCCTTCAATTGACCTTCACTGGATGTAATATTCATAACAGTCGTCGACTTATTATTTCCTTCAAATTCATCGCAAAACGTTCCATTAAATCTTGCTGTGATGGGGCAGCAAAATTTGACACAAGGTCTCAGTTTACAAACACACCCTCTGACATGAGGTTCGGCTGGAACTCGTACCGAAAGTTCATCGGACGTGAACTCGAAAACTCCGACAAGATGTGGTGGAATTATAAGTCCGTCATATAAATAAGACCCGTTGGGAAACTTTTCATAGCCAGTTAAGTCGACGGTGTCGATAAATGGACATGGAAGGTGCATGCTGTCTTGGTGATTCCCACTGGATAAGTTGAATAGGCTAAGTATTAGCAGAGTCCCTGCTAACAATTGTGCTATTTTTAATTCATTCATATTGAAGAAGATTTTCTTTTTTAAGTTGTTCTCTTTTAAATTGTTTTATAAGTTTTCTTTAAAATTGTAGTCTTCAAGATGATTTGCTAATCGGTATTGATATCTCTGACAATTGACGAAAATTCAAACCCAAATATCCATTCATAGGTTGAAAATGACCTGAAAGAAATAAAAACTGATGAGATTAGAAAAAATGTTATGTTTTTCTATTAAAAAATAAATTTTGTTTTTAAATTGCACCTTTCTTATAGAATACGTAGTTAACTTTCTTATCAAAATGCATTTATCTTTTTTCTGATAAAATTCTTGAGTAATAGAAATAAAAATCTGAATACTAAGATCATGGACATTTCAAACTATGTAAAGAAAAATAAAATAATAAAGTCGTGATAAATGTCTCTTGAATTTTTTATCAAAAGACGAGCATGAAGTCTTGAAACAGTAAATAACATAATCGATAGTTTAAATAATGGAAATAAAATACTTTAAAATAATAATAATCATCATATTCATCTGTCTGACATTAGGGGCAAGATATTGGGCAGGTTCAGATGACAAAAGGGACATGAAAGTAAGGCAAGTTTCTAGCATCTGATTGATCAGCTGCCAAAAACTTGCCTTCCAATTAAGGCAACTTTATTGGAAAGTTGACTGGAAAGTTAGTCAAGAAAAAACTCCCTAACTATCAAGTCAAGTCAACTTATGTCAAAATGACAATTGATCATGTTTCTTCATTCAACGGAAAGCTGAACTTTATAACTCTATGATTTATTTAGTTTGAAAAAGAAATAAGTAATATTTCTTTACAATACAAAATACAAATCGTGATGGACTTGTAGCTTGCCTGAGGAGTGTTCTGTAGACAATAATGATTTTGGTAGTTTTTGCACTAATAACTTGAAGTAGAGGTTTGTGAAGTAAAGTTTTGAATTTGAAACTTATGACACTTAAAAAACTAACTAGTTGCCTTGGTCAAAATTTACGTTCAAAGAATGAAGTTGACTGCAAATGCAGTCCCTTATGTTGTCTGAACCTGCCCATTGAAAGCTGCCTTCTTAAAAAAACAACAGAGTGGGACAAAATTTTCTAATTTGAGAAAACCATAACTCTCCGCTTACTTACTTACTAAACAGACGTAGGAAATTAACTTAAATTGAATTTTAATTTTAAAAATATAATCACTCGATTGTTTTAACCCAAAGAACTTATCAACGTCATTTTATTGTGCAAGATGCACCCTCTCCGCTTGTGACTTGATTTCGTCAACAAGGAGCTGTAGTTGATGTACAAGACCTCACAATTCCCGAACTGAAGCGAACCTGGAACGAATTCTTTTAAGTATTGTGGAGGGGCCAGAAACTAGGCTTATAAGAATATGCAATCTTTTGGGAATGCAATCCTTTATGATTTATGATAAAGATTAGGACTTAAAATTTTGCAATCTCTAATCAATTGACCTTAAAAAGACTGCAATCATTTTTTTTTTCAATCATTTGACATTTGAGAGCTTTTGAGCAGTTTTTGCAATTGCTTGAAATCTTTGCATTTAGTTGAAGTCTGTAGTTGAAATCAATGAATGCAATCTTTAAGTTAATTTCAATTCAATCAATGATTTACCATGATTGCATTCTTTTATAAGCCTGCCAGAAACATAGAGCCATAGATATAAGTTCATATCAACTCGAAGTTCATTGCGAAGAGTTCTAAGAACGTCAAGTACGTGTTGTTTACGAGCTTTTATAAGAATATTCGGTTGGAATGAATAGTTTCCGAAAATTCAGGATTTAATTGGATTTCACGCTCTCCGGATTAGACTGCACTAGACTTTTTCTGTTGGGTTGTTTGAGGGATAAAAGGTACGTAAATAAACCCAATAGTATACCGCAGTTGAAGGAGAACATTTGAGTTGAAATACATGCCTTGAGCCCAGATGTCCGACGGAATGTTATTGAAAACGCTCTCAAAAGGACCCGTCTCTGTGGAGGACATTATATTTCATACTAAGGCCAAAAAGATCTCCATATCATACACTTTTTGGTTTTAAAATAAATTAATTTTAAAAAAGTGAATCAATAAAAGTAATTATTATTTTAAATTAGGAAGTCACTTTTGACACACCCGGTATAATTTCAACAAATTGAGTTACGACTAAAATTACAATCGGAACTTGTTACATATTAAAAAATAAGTGAAAGTAGAGTGGTAATAAGTAAATATATACGTTAAAAAAAGATAACTTCAGTTAATTTAAAGTTTAACTCAAAATTTTGTTTGTTATTTAAATATAATTTTAATTGCTTCGATATTTAAGTCAAAATTATAAAATAATTATTTATTAATCTCTGTATTTATTTGTTCACATGTTCATTTATTTATTAAAATTGTTCATTCGTGTTTAATTATTTGTTATTTATTTATTTATTTATTAATTAATTTATTATTTATTTGTCCATTTTGTCATTAATTTATTTACTTTCTCGTTTATATTTAATTAATTGTTATTCACTTGTTGATTTATTTATTTATTTATTTTTATTTATTAATATACTTTTTTTTCTGTGATACATAAATGTAAACAACATCTTAAGACAGTTTTCTGCTCCCCACTTCTCTCTTCCTATAAAAAAATGTCTAATATCTAATGAAGGTTTTTTTAGTAACTTTTCCTTCAAAATGTAATAAATCTGTGATATAAATTAAATGCTTGTAATAATATTTTCAGTAGTAAGGTAGAATGTAAGACACCATATCTCTGTAAATTGTGCAATCTAGATTTAAATTTAAAAAAAATGATTATACGAATTTCAGTTACAATAAAGATCTATCTTAAAATTAAAACTCCCTTAAAATTATATTTTAAGAAATGGAAAAGTAAGGGCAGTATTTAAATAAAAAAATAAAACCTAAAAACAATGACTAAAAATTAATTTTTTACTTAAATACCTTGAGACGAAATAAATGTATTGACTTCAAATTTTTTTCATCTTATAAAAATTTGAAAATAAAAATCAATAATCAAACAATTAAATCTTGTTAAAAATTAAAAAATTAAAAAAATTAAAAATACTTGCATATTTTTTAAAGTTCTTTAAATGATAATTTATCTATTTGCAAAAAATGTATTTATTTATTTATTATCTCTTAACAATTAGATAAAGTTAAAATCATGGAATGACGACTTTAACTTTTAACAAGGGCAGTGGATGGAATGGTCCAGTTTACAGTTGGGAATTCTAATTAATAGGTCTGTTTAAGCTGTTTGCTTTGTTTATTTTCAAGAACTATCACTTTTTAGGCATGTTCGGATGCCAATTATTTTTTAATAAAAGGGAATTTACTAGATAGAAAATGAACAAGAAGGGTTTACATTTTTGGAGTCACTTATTAAACTTCTAAATATTTAGAAAATTACTACTCAGTGAAATGTTAAGCCTTTAAAGAACCTATAAAATTATGCGCCAATATTTCTTTCAAAAAGCACCAATGAAAAGTTATAAGAATCGGATTTTTAATCATTGTACAACAAAATAAATTTAAATTTAATTAAAGGGGAAACGATTTTTAATTTGAAGTCAAAACAAAAACTGATTGTTACTGTCTTGTTATTTGTTTATTGTTTTTATTTATAATCACAAGCATTTAACACTCCACTTTACTTGCATACTTTCGAACCAAATTTATTTATTTCCTTATTTTCAAATTAATGGTAGATAATCTGTATTTTTAACTTTTTTTCAGGACGTACAAATGATAAACATCCTCAAAAATTCAGAGTTAAAATATGTATGAATAAGAACAAAACTATCAAGACCTTGAAGAAAAATCTTCATGAAGCAAGAATGTAAATATTTTTAGAAGAATTTCCTCATTTTCACTGAACACCTCTTAATTTGCAGATTGACTTCACCACGGGTGAATTTATATCTAACATATCTAACATTTATTAAAATTCTAGCCCCCGAGGCTTTCTTTGATGTAAATGTATATACATACATTATACCCTCAGCAAATATTTTCCAGCAATTATGCTAAAGTTGACTGAGTAAACTATTAAATATTAATGATTCTTATGAAACAGGTTATCAATATACATATTTTTCTCTTCTTTTTGTTTTGTGTTTACAAAATGTCTAATTAACTTAAGAAGCTAATAAAATATCATCATAAATACCAAGAATACATATATGATTTATGATCAACGAAATAAAAGAAAATAATGGTTTCATAATCATACACAGGGTTAATTACAATAAAACCTTTATTAGACTTTTATCCTTTTGTAGAGTGGGTATGCAACATTAATTAATTTGCTGTTATTTTTATTATGTCCCTTGAGGTAATTTTTATATTTTGACTTTTATAGAATTATATTTACGAGTATGTGGGCTTATTTTGTATTTATTTATAATATGGTTTTTATTTAATCATCTGTTAGTTTAACACACTTTTACACTCCTTCCCAAAAGAAACTTCTTATTATATGCTATCAATCAAAATAATTTTTTTTTTTGCCATTGAGGCTATATCAAATTAATATACAATTCAGAATTAGGAGAACTAGAAAATATCTACCTACTTCAACCGATTTTTTTGAGCTTGAGGTAACAATTAAATTAGGTAAGTTCCACTTTTAGGTTTGGCTTTACCAAAGTCACTGTATTATTACGAAGAAATTGATAAAGCTCAATGACTTGATATTGACAGTAATAACTTCAATAAACCTATTATTTTAACGAAATTAGTACCAGCCAAGGAAAATTATTAAATGACAAACATTTTTAACAATCGATTTATGTATATGCGATGCTAAAGGTGAGCCTTTTCCATCCGACTTTCAATAAGAACTGGATTTCCAATAGAGTTAAACTGCACTCAATTGCCTCATCATCCATACAGATTTTGAAAAACCTTTAAGAACTGGTTTTCCTTTCATTGGATGTTTAGGTGGTGAAGTGTCATGTAGAGAACTAAAAGGATTTTAAAGGCACTAAGATCTCAAAAATATATATGTACCTGGATATTTTTGAGCAATATTATTTAATGGGTGTTTTATTGTAAGGACTTGAGAATTTTATATAATATAAACAAAACAAAAATATTTTTGGAAGGAAATTTGCAGATGATTTCATGGGATTTATTTTTGAGCATGATTTCTAACATAATCCAAAAGATCAGTCATATTTTTTTTACTATTTAAAATGGTTTCTTGAATATTTGTTTTTAATGCTGGCTTATCGGCATAAAACAAATAACTTAACTCCATAAAAAGTATGTAATCGAAAGACTTTCAGTCGCACGAAAGAGAAGGCCTGTTTCAGTTAGCAGAACAACTTCTGGAAATAAAGTTGTAACCAAACTGATTTTGCAATAAATTGATTGTTAAGCGCACTGCAAGCTGCGTTATCTTATTTGAACCAAATACCCATTAAAAAGCTGATTTATTCCTGGAAAGAAAAAATCAGTCAGAATGTCTCGATATCGTTCACCATTAATCGTAACAGCAGCTCCTTCCTTACTTCAAAAGGAAGAAAGACTGATGATCTCACACCAAACAGTCAATTTTAATGGATGTGACTGTGATCGGCTGATGGCTTCGTGAACAGATTTATTTGTCTCAAAGTAAGTTTCCACAACTTGGAAGCGTTATGCTGCTTTAATGATTCATGCTGAATTGACTGAACGGGAATGTTAACAGAGTTTGACATTCTTAACTGTCAAACAACAGAAAACAACTATTGAAACCTCGTATGTAACTAAAAAAAACACCCTGTATAAGAAATTGTATTTTTTACCATTATCATGAAATCAAATTAACTTCGTTTCACACACAAAAAAAACATATTCTTCCATAAATGTTTCAAATTTGTTCTCTTAATTTTGATTACGTATACCTACCTACAGGCTTCAGGTAGCAGCATCTCTAATTCCTCTTCTCAAAAAAATCATAAAGATCCACAAAATGAAACAAAATCATAAGCCAATTTTAACTGTTGCTGCTTATTGACCTTTTTTAAGTAGATACAAAATAAAGGACTCAACAGAAACATGAATAAAAAAGCAACAACACAACTCTAGGTTAAAAAAGAAAGAAATAAGTCTGGTAATATTACAATTAAAGCAGAAACAAATTTGTTGTCAAAAATATAAAATATTAGCTGCCCGTCCTGACTTCGCACGGGTAGACATAAATAGGTACAGATATTTAAGTTATAAGCATACTAATTAAAATGACAATGAATCACTAAATTAGAAAATATTTGTTTGTCCTATCATTAATACTCTTTGCAGCGTATGCGATGAAGGACATTTTATGGCTAATTTTGTTACACCTTCGGTTGGTTTTAATAGGAATTTCTAAAGACTTCTATAGTAATCTAGAAAATATAGCCTATGTTACTCAGTGATACTGTAGCTTTCTCATGAAAAAAGAATTATTAAAATCGGTCCAGTACTTTTTGAGTTTATTCGTTACATACAAAAATACAAATCTTCCCTCTTTATAATATTATTATTAGTGTAGATAGTGTAGATAACCAAATTTCGTTAAAGGTGGATACTCCTATATAAAGGTACGTAAAGCTGGAAGCACCACACAGAAATTCGAAATTCCAATGACGCAAACTTTAAGTGTTACCAGGTTGACATCAATCTGGAGTTCCGCCAAGTAAGGAGAACAAAAATTCGTTATATTCAGCATTCGTTATTTTAAATTTTGTTGGTTTCAAAAAGTCTCCAAAACTTTGAGTTTTTCGACTTAACTTTCAAGGTTAAATCGTTAGTTACATTTTTACTTGCGAAATATAGGCAAGTATTGCATTCGTAAAACATTCCGAATTCTAGATTGTCATTACGATGAGAGTGTACAAAAAACTGGGTCCCCCGATTCCGTCCGTCTGTCTTTCTATCCACGCCCCTACATCCCAAGCCATTGGGTCGATTGAGTTCGACCTAGGAAATTAAGGTTTTAAGTTGATTCGCGTTAGGGTTTTTTTTTAAATTTATTTTTAAGATCAAAAATAACAATAGTCCCCATACAAATTTGTTGGTCAAAAATGGAAACTTCAAATTTCCTCAAAACAAACCGATATACTTACTTACTTACTTACTTACTTTACTTACTTAAGGTGGCGCTACAGTCCGGGGCGGACCTGGGCCTCAACCAACATGCGTCTCCAGCCAGCTCGGTCCCTAGCTAGCTGTCTCCAGTTTCGCACGCCAAGTTGGTTGAGGTCCTCACCCACCTGAGTGCGCCACCTGAGTCGCGGTCTTCCTCTACTGCGCCGTCCCTCGGGATTGGATTCGAAGACCTTCCGGGCTGGAGCGTTGATGTCCATTCGCTCTACATGACCCAGCCATCTAAGCCGTTGGACTTTTATTCTGCTAACTAGGTCAGTGTCGCTGTACAGCCCGTACAGTTCGTCGTTAAATCTTCTCCTCCATTCTCCATCTATACGTACGGGACCAAAAATCACCGATATATTTTTATTAAATTATCTCTTAATTTTTTTTTCTTAATACGGCTTCTTTAAATAAAAGAACCATCATTTTAAACTAATGAATTTATTTTTCTTCAGGATCTACTAAATAAATAAATAAACAGTCCGTTGAGAACTAATGGCTGAATCACAAACACGCTTCAGCTTCGGCTTCGTCTGCTTTACGGTGGGTCTGCTTCGAGGTTGCTTTGAATGACATTTCTATTATTTCATCCCTCCAAAGAACAAATATTTTGTTTGTTGACATTTTTTTACAGCTGTTGAGCCGTCAGACAAAGCAAATGTTCAGATAATTGAACTAGAGCTTCCGTTTGGAGTCACATTACGTTACATTACGTTCTTTTCCTCGCGATTGTCAAACGAAACGTGAGGTCGAAGCTCCATTGTGATAGAATGCATTGAATTCCTATGGCTGAACTCGTAAACGTCAGGCGAAGCCGAAGCTGAAGCGTGTTTGTGATTCAGCCATAAAGCCTAGTGACTTACAACTCTCAACCATTCCTGTGTGCGAGTACTGTTGTCAGGGATGGAGGGGACCTAGAGTTTTAAGCCGAATCCGAACAGATAATTTGAGAAAGCACTTTTCATAACAAGAATTACTCTTGGAGAATTTTTCAATTCCTCGCAAGAAATTTTTCTGTGAACAAAACTTTAGATGGCATAGGCAGGGATCGAACCCAAGACCTCTGACATGACAGTCCAACGACAGTCCAACAACCTAACCATCATGCCAGAAGCTACTGCCTAAATAATTTTGGATGATCAAAAAAGTCAAATTTTCCTTTTTGTATTTTTAAAAAATATTAAGTTTTATTTTCAAAATTCAATATCTCGAAAACGGGTTAATATTTTTTTACGAAATTGGAATGACTGCATCCTAAAAATATTTTTAAACTAAAATTTAAAAAAAAATGTATGTATAAAATGTTCATTTGAAAAAAAAAAGTGCTCTAACGATTTTCGAGAAACAAAAATTAATAATTTCATTTAATTTTTGAAGACAAATTCATTTTATTGGTAATTTTTAAAATTTTAAAATATTAATTCTACTCGTAAACAGAGTCTTTAAATACAGGAGAAAGTTACAGCGAACCAGTCGTGGACTTTATTTTTAAACTAAATTCTGAGGAATAGCACTAAGATTTTCCTGTAACGCAAGGACGAAACAGCCAGTTATAGCTATCATTAGGTTAGGTTAGGTTTGAACGGGCTGACAGTTGATGTTGTTACCATCACACTTAGATCAATGTAGATCCATTGTGATACCCCGAAGTGTTGTAACTTCCTGAAAAGATATAATAAACATAGCTATCATTGGTTTTCATCATTGAAAACAAACATTGGAATTTTTTTGACAGGTCGTTTATAGCTATCATTAAACATTTCTGTCATTGAAAAAAATATCCTGATGGAAATCCACCGAAAAATGTTTACTGACAGAAATCTGTCATTGGAATTGTGTGAAATTGGAACACAAATCATTGGAATGATTTCTTTCACTTTTGAACATAAAAGTATCAGCTGTTCAGGAAAATGAATTTCCGTCCGGAAAATGGAAAAATACATTTTTAGCGAAAAATAAAAGCTCAATTACACTTTTTTTTCTCAAAAAAAAATTCTTTGTGTGATTTCCGATGGATCAGTACATAATTTTCATTTTTAATTAAATGGAAATACTATCAAATATCTATTCAAACATTTTTCCGGATCGATTTCAATGATTGCTATAACTGGCCCCTTAGAGGGGAAGGGGTTTTGTGCTGATCATTGAAATTTTGAGTTTAATATTTCGCTTGTGGGTTTTCCAGCTTTAAGTATCTCCTTTATTTACTGAAAAAGAGAAAACTTAGTCTAGAATTTTGAATTGTTATTATTTTAACAAATTTTACTTTTTTTTAGAATAAGTTATCGAAGTCCTAGTTCAAAATTTTGTTTACTTTCCGTAACAGTAAAGACTTAGTTTTGTAGACTTTTGTTATTAATTATAGGATATACAATACGAGGTTTCATTTTGTTAAAATAGCAAGGTTTTCCATTAATAATGGAAAAACAAAATCAGTCTAATGACCAACATGGCTACGGTTGCTAGCATCATATACCTATACTTTCATGATGATCAATTTGGACATTCGAGGCTGTATGTACTCGATAACTTACAAAAATCCATCATTAATGTCTTGAATCTATTGTGACAATTAAAAACATGGGTCTTATTTTTTACGTGGACAGAAAGAAAAAAGGCTGAAGGTGTTAAATCACAATATCTCGATGGCTAATTGTGTTCAACTCTTCGAGATATAACATCCTTAAGAAACTTTTCTAACAAAACTGCAAATGTTTCAATGATTTATTTTCACCAATTTTGTAGTGAATTTAAATAGTTGCAATACTTTGTTTAAGAAAATACAGCTCCATTCTTATAAATGGGGTAGTTTTAACTTATCAAATGTCAAAAGATGATATCTTAAAAATTGACAGCTTCTCAAATAGCAACTTATACAAAATAAAACCTCTTTACAGAACAATCACGACCCAAGTGGCTCAAATACTAAAATATAATTTTCCAAAAAACAACAAAACAATTTCTTTATAATCACTCAATATTTTTGTAGATCCATATTCTATAATTAGCCGATAAACCATAACTCTAACTAAATTTGTAGGCATACTCGTATTTTATCAATTTACCAAATGTATACGAGTATACGACTCTATAAATATTCGTTCGTATAAATATTTTTCAATTCAAAATCACACAGCACCACCTTCCATATGTTAAATAGCAGGTAATTATTTTTTTGGCGGCTATTTAGATTTTTAGAAAACATACAAAACACCATCAGAGCTTACAAAATATCTCTTCAATTCTTTTAGATACTATTGTGAATGAAATTTATAATATAGATACCGTAAGAAGTTAAGGTATTTTCTAGGTTAGGGATATTTAGGGGCATTCTCTGGCAATGGCCTGGCCGTGTTTGAGCAATAACAATAATTACTCAACTGAAAAAGAAAGAACAAAATAGTTTTGAAGTACAAACAAACTATCTTAAGTTTTTGAAAATTTTTCATTTTTTTTTGTAAGCATTTATACTCGCGTGGTTTTTGATTCAGTGGTTGCGTGGATTCTATTTTTGTGGTCTTCTCTGGAGACTTCTTAAATAAATAAACAATGATAATTTTAATTATAAGCAACCTTACCTCTTTTTGGCACTTATTTTCTTCTTCAGTATTCAATTGTTTTTGAGTTATAGAATTATCAGTTCGAAATAAGAAGACTACAGGTTCGAGATGAATGGAGGTTTAATCGATGTTAAATGAACCCTTAAGTAGCAAAAAGACCCAATATACAGCCATCAATTCCACTAAAATATCTGTCATTAATATGTTTATCAGCTTTCATTATTATTTGTATCGTTATTAGAAATATACAAAAATGTTGATACTTAAAGCACAATACAAATTATTATATCGTCATTATGTCGCCAAAACTACAATTCCCTGTTGTGGGCGAGATATTCGATGTGTATTAAGTTGTTTGTTTAACTTCATGAAGACCCATTACAGTTAAAGTGTCTTGCATGCTCAAGGCCAATATAAGTAAAATTATAGTAAAAGTCTAGAAAGCAACAAGTTCAAGTTGTTGGCTTTTGTTTCCTGACGTAATTAATTTATCATTATGAGAAGGAAAAAATATTATAATACCTAACCTATACAAATTTAAGGGTAGGGTCGACATTTAATTCACTAGAAATACGGGTGCACATGAATATATTTTTAATGTAGGTTTACTTTTCACATAAGAACTTGAACAAACACTTAAGGTTATTAAATTTTTTAAAATTTTGTATCAAAGCAGAATCAATTTGACACGAAAACAAGTGGGAATATTGACCTTTCTTGTTTTTAACATTTAGGTTTTGAAACAAACATTATATTTATTTTTCAACTATGGTTAAGTGAGGTAAACTTTTTGTTTTTTTCAATTACTTCAAGACGTTGTGGTAGGCTGAAGAATAAAGGATTTTGTACAGAAAAACTACAAAATAATTTGAGATTACAAAAATGAGATTTTATTCACATATGAGTGACCGCTTACAATAATTTTTTAAGGGATTTATTCATGTTTGTCCTCGCCCCTATTGATCGATCGAGCTCAAACTTAGAAATTAAGAAATAGAGCAAATTAGCCTCAGACGATTTTTAAGTTTTTTTTTAAGACCAAAAGTGGTCAAAAATCGAAAAATCGAATTTTCTCAAAAACGGTCCGATAGATTTCAATTTGATTTTCTCTATACTTTTGTTTTCTTGACTTCGGTTTCTTCGATATAAAACGTACATTTTTGTATTGCTCTAGAAGGGTACCCCTATAAAACCATTATGTGGTTTTTTAAAATTTGACAAGAATCGATTTAAAAATTTTATTTGTTTATGAATAAATTCTTTGTCAAAGCAATATTTGATAATCAAAAATGTCTAATTTCTTTCTTGGATTTTAAAAAAATATTTTAAATTTGTGTTCAAAATTTTAAACATCTCTCAACATTTTTTTTTAAATAAATTCAAATGCAAAACGTTAATGGCTGAAACACAAACACGCTTCAGCTTCGGCTTCGTCTGCGTTACGATGATGGACCCGCTTCGAGGTTGCTTTGAATGACATTTCTAATATGACATTTCTAAAACGGCACTTCTGTCATTATCAGCTGTTATTTTTTCTCAAAAGTTTGTTTTGATTTTTCGTGCATAAAAAAAATGAATCTTAAAATCGAAAAAATTAAATTTATCGCGGAAGTACATAGCTTACACAGCCTATAATAACCAATGGGAATCCCTCCAAAAGTAAATGTATTTTTTTTTTGTTGACTTTTTTACAGCTGTTGAGCTGTCAGACAAAGCAAATGTTAGGCAAATTTGAACTAGAGCTTCCGTTTGGAGTCACATTACGTAACATTACGTTCTTTTCCTTACGATTGTCAAACGAAACGTGAGGTCAAAGCTTCATTGTGATAGCATGCATTGAATTCCTATGGCTGAACTCGTAAACGTCAGGCGAAGCCGAAGCTGAAGCATGTTTGTGTTTCAGCCATAATTCATATAAAGTCAACAACTGCAAATATATTTCTAAGAAAATATTGAAAGATTTTATAACTGGTGCTTTTTAGCCGTTTGGTTTTCAATCTGACAATTCTTTTTTCGGATTTGTTTTTTGACAGCTGTCACTTGATTATGCTCATTATCGTTACGAATAGACTTAATGGTTCGGTTAGCGTAATGCATCAATTTATTGAAGGAAACTTTTGGAGAGCTCATGGTCGTGGGTCTGGGCGTGTCATACAAGATCGTGCGATTTTACACAGCTGGACTATTTTTTGTGAGGTTATGTGAAGTCACTTGTCTACTCAGATTTGCCCGCGACGATTGACGCCTTGGAAGAAAATATTCGGCGTCTTATTAATGACATACGGCCCAAATTGCTGCAAAAAGTGGTCGAAAATTTTGTCTCTCAGCTAGAATTTATTCGAGCCAGACGCGGCGGCCACTTGCCCAAGCCCTTATCTTTATAACAAAACTAAATTCTTGGCTATAACATTAATTTATATGCGTTTTATTTCTTTTTTTGAAACACATGTCTAAAAAATACACCCTTTTTACACAAAATTAGTTTTAAAAAACTGTTGGAATTATTTCCGAAACAAAGAATATATAGAGGATTTTTTGAGAAATGAAATGTAAATTACATTAAGGGTATTCATGTAACGATATAATTTTCTACTTTGTAGAAAAATATAAATTTCCACAAAGGGTTTACATGAACACCCCATTAGAAATATTTGCGGAAACGTTAGAAACAAACACAAAATTTATTTGTTTTTTTTCTACGATTTCTGCTTCAAATTTGAGAGATAAAAGTCTATATTTTGCAGAATATTTTTCCCATACAAATTTTGACAGTTGATTTCTACCGATAGAAAATTCTACAGTTTTTAAGGTTTCTATGGGTTTTCTGTGTTCGCATGAATACCCTTATTATTTAAGATAGACTTATTTATAATGCTTTATCTATTTTATATGTACTTTTTTTCAAAATTGTTTGACCAGCCATGAAAACAGTTAAGACATAGGAGCAAGTAGGTGCGACCCAGTCGTGCGTTTGGTTTTTGAATCTTATTGACAATTAAAAAACAATAAAACCGTACTAAAAATATTACTTAATTGATTCATTGTCACAATCATCTCAACAACAATTAGCTTAAACTCAAATAATTGATTGTATACTTTTATAATATTTTTAAATAAAAATTTGATTTATTGAAAAAAAAATAATAATTTTTAGAAAGCCTCAATTAAAAGTTATTAGCGTGGGTCACATTCCCGTTTTTTTTTCAGGGAAAAGCCTACGACGGTCGATACAGTTCAAAAGCTAGTGTTTATTTTATAACAAACGTCGGGGTTTTGAACTGACTACTTGTCACATTCTCTTTCTTGACACATCAATTTTTACAAAAATAGTTTTGTAAAGAATAAAATTGCGTTAACACATCACGCTTCAAGTTGCAAAGAACGTTTCGACTAGGTTTAATTAGTAGTTGTAATTTTTCCTCAACTTTCTTCGTGTTTGCTGTGTTCTACTGAATTCTTAAAAATTGATAGTTAAGTAATGAAGGCGTTCATATTGAAAGCTCTAAATGCAGTCCCAATTGGAAAAACCCTTTGAAAGAGATTAGTCGGAGAAACATTTAAGTGACCGTTTCTATGCAGATGAAATCATTTCTGAAGTTCTGTGCTTTTAGCTGATCAACAACACCTATATAAATAAAATGTTTCAGTTTCAAAACTTGCAAAATTGTTTGAAGGTGATAAGCCTATCCTGCATATTTCTAGCCGGAAGTTAGTGAAGTTATTAACTCAAAACACACGTTGACAATATTATGATGGCATAATAATTAACACTTAACAATACGTCAAATGTAACGATTGTCTTAATCGATTCCTGGAATGGGTGCAATATGTGCATTTCGTATATACGTCTGTCACTTCATTTCATAGATTCTTTATACCAAACTCCAAGCCGAAACCCAACCCATTATTTAATTCTATGTAAATTCATTCATATTACGAGTACTTCGCGTTGTTCTTTAAAAACGAATCTTATCTTCTTTTTTTTTATTTTTTTGAGTTGCTTGGAAATGCCCATATCAACTTTAAACATGAACATAGTGCATTTCCTAATATCAATTATATATTAAATGGTGTAGAAAGAGTAAATGAAGTGGTTGTGACGTGACGGGGGGATTCCTTATGTTGTGCAATTATTGAAATGCAAACATTCATTGTTCAGAACTTTGCAAAACTTAGCGTGACTGAAAAAGAACTCACAATTATTGATGTATCATTTACAAGTAAGTTAGGAAAATATCATATATACTCGTGTATGCACCTAAAGTGTTATTAACTTTAATTCAAGTTAAAAAATATAATATTTGTGTTATGTATTATCATCAGAAAATATATACATATATATGTAATGTATGTTTACATTTTCTCTACTTATAGACATCTACTAACTTAGAAGTAGCTTAAGATACTAATTAAGTGTCTACTGATTAATTCAACACGTGACGTTTAGAGTTATATTATGGTAATGTTTATTTTAAAAGTAAATACCACAAAACACGCTGTTAACAATTTATTTCAAAACTTGTTATAGGATTCTTATAAAAAAATTAAGAATTTATTAATCAAACATGATGGAAATCAAACGTTAGCAATGGAAAAGTAGAAAGCTTAGAGCTGGTTCGTTCAGAGAAGAATGAACGTGGACTGCTTCTTCCACTCAAAATTTGATGGCACAGCAGTTCATGAAGAACTGATGGGGGACCTAAAATGTATTGTCAAATCCGTATGCGTTAAATAAACGGTGATTCTTGTCAGAAGAAACTTTTAGAAGAATTGTTAATTCCTCGAAATAGTCAACTAGAACTGAATACAGGCCGTCGGCAGAGGCTGTGATTTTAACCTAGGCCTCTGGAGGGACCTCTCGTAGTACCTGTGGCATGATGGTCAGTGCGTTGGACGGTCATGCAAGAGGTCTTGGGTACGATCCCTGCCTGTGCCACCTAAAGTTTTTTTCACGGGTACTGCCTCTTGCGAGGAATTGACAAATTCTCCAAGAGTAATTCTTGTCATGAAAAAGTGCTTTCTCAAATTAGCCGTTCGGATTCGGCATATAAATTGTAGGTCCCCTCCATCCCTGCAATTACTCGCACACAGGAATGGTTGAGAGTTGTAGTTCACTAGGCCCTGGTTCTCTGCGGACTGTTGCGCCACCTAATTTATTTATTTTTACTCTGGAGGGACAGCTCAACGCTCTAGTTTTATTCAACTGATTAGCTTCATTCATGATTATGATTTGTTTATTTAAATTGTTTGTTTACAATAATTGCATTCTTATCAACAAAAAAAAACAAGTTTATTAGTCATAGTTTAAGGATAGCCAACTACGAAAAACTGAAACTGACTCTAAAGTTCTCTGACACGGAATATTAAAATACATAAAGGTAGCAGGTTAAATATAAAAGGTTAATGAATTAGGTAAACAGTAACACAAAATTGAGCAACTTTTAATTGAAGCAAAGTACTCGACTGCATCAATGCATCGTTGCTGAATCGATGCACAGCAAAATAAACGTCTAATATAAGAATAACGCTAGGGAGCAAATTTATTTTTGTTTTGTTTTTGGGAAATTGTTAACACTTTCGATTCTTTTTTATTTTGTTCATATTTTATAAAACGAATTCTTAAAACAATTTAGAAAGGCACTAAAATAAGGTTTTTTAATTTTGTTTTTCCCAAATATTGGGACTAGAATTTGCCAACGTTAAGTTTTTTGTTTTGTTTCCTTAAAATTTTCATTTTTACATAATTTTGTATCAATCAGTGAAACGATTCGATTTTGAAATTAATTTTTGTTTTGGAAAAATCGGTTCTGTAGGAAATCTTATTTAAATGACGACGATTCAATTATTAATCAGTTTTTTTTTTAAAGATAAGATTTGTCGAGACTTATTTGCTTAAATAATACAGCTTTATGTGGCTTTTACTTTTTCTAGAAGAAAATCTATGGAGAAATAAATTGATTTACTTGTTCCCTAAATTGCTTTTACTTTTTTGAACAAATTTGTTCATGATATTTATATTTATTTGATTTCTAACTAACTAAGGAGATAACCCACTTTTCTATGGAGCTTGGAGCCGAGGGCCTAAAGTTTTATATTTGTCTAAAAAAGTGTAGGTATATCGTCTCTGAAAACCAGTTCCTTAAAAGCCTTAGCTATTTATTCCAGAAGATAATGGTTGTATAAAAAATATAGAAGTGCTGCCTGAAAGATATATTTATAGCCTTTCAGTTTTATATCGACAAATTTTACGTCGAAAGGTATGAAATTTTAATTCCAAAAACAAAGATTTTTCAGATATTTTTGTTCAACTCCTAATTTACATATCTCAAAATCTACACAATCTATTTTCAAACAATTTTTCAGTCATATTCCGCTCAGTCAAAGCTTTGATTTTTTATGTACATATGTATACGCTTTAGGCCCGAATATGGGTACTTTTGGATTTTCGTCACATGGAAATTTTGAATGAAATTATACCAATATCTTGTCAAATATAAATTTCATGAGTTTTTTAGAACGATGAATAGAACACTCTTAACAATCCAAACAAAGAATTCAAAAGAAGGCGCAAGAATTTGTTTCAAAGTTTTGAGTTGTTTCAAAATCGTTTTTTTAAAAATCGATAAACAAAACTATAGAAACAATGAAAAAAACCAAGACCTTCCCGAAGCAAGTACTGCATATGGTGTAATGATTAGTGATAGATAAGGAATGTCATGCCAGAATTCTAAGCTTAATATCTGAGCCACCTAAAATTGATAAAGGATATAATTTTTACTTCAAATATTTAGTATATTCAAAGACCGGAAAAAACCTGGTGTACTCGATTTTATGGACATTAGCCTTTTATTGCTCATATTTTTAGAAGGCATTTGGGCGTGGCATGAATTAGAGATTAAAATGTATACTTAAAATAAAGTAAACAGTTTTAAAAATATTTCTTGTGGAAAATTTAAAAACTTCAATATGTTTCTTAGTTCAGTTGGACACAATATTTGTATTGCACATTTGTTTATTTGTCTTTTTTAAAGTTTGAGGTTTACAAAAAATACGAGGCTCATATTTTAAACTCAGGATTTTGTATAGCCTCATTATCTCAGAGCTTAAGTTATTTTTTAACCCCGTTTATTTTATAAGCCGGTATAGTTTTTAACCCAGGTTATTTTTTAACCCACGTTATTTTATAACCCAGCAATTATTTTCCAAACGCAATTTACAAAAATAAAACTTTTTCTAATCCTCTAACAAGATGTAACCCTTTAAAGGCTCTTTTATTTCAGTAATGTAAGACATAACAAAAATTAGGTAAAATCAAAATCCTTTCAATAGTTGTCAAAAAAAAATTGAAAAATTTTAGAAAACGAATTTTCCCAAGTAAAATTTCAAAAAAATACTCTATACCAAATGTCAACCTAATAAAATTTCAGACTCTCACTCAAATTACAAAAAACGAATAGACCATCAGATGGTTTGAAGATCATCAATTGCTTTAACCATACCCAAACCCAAAACTTATTCTTGTTCATGTTTTCACTTAAAAACAAATAACATATTAAAAAAACATCTTAAAAGCGTGTCGACAGTCCGTTAATCATTTATAGATACTTTTTAATAAAAGAAAAAGAAAAGACTTTACTCATCTATGCCTCCACAGACTCTGACCCACGCATTTCTTCATGACAAACATATTCGAGTCGACCATGAACATTGAACACTTTGATTTTATGTCTGGATAATTTGATAATTTTTTTTAAATTTGTTTCTCCTCAACAAAAGAACATATTGTTGTCTGTATATTCAAAACAAAATATTTTTAATTTAAATTGTTTGTATATCGAAACATGTGCAATACACTCATGGATGAATGAATATGCTATAGTGTACAGTGATATAGCTTAGTAAGAAATTTTAATGAAAAATAACTTTCTTCATTATTTGTTTCTTAATAGATTTTATGATAATCTTTTAAAAAATTAAACTACGCAATTAAAAATATGATTATTGCTTAAACAATTTATTACTCCACTATGACTGATGATGGCAAGTGTGATGCAATGTAATTATCATAGGATATCGAGGTCATGTGTCGCATAATATTATTCTGCATGGACGATTTCCTGACAACCCTTAATCAGAAACCATCAACTTTTATTTATTTTTTACTTTTGTATTCCTGGAACAATTATTTTATTATCAAATTGACTCAGAAAATTCTGAATCTTGTCCAATAATTAATATTCATTTTTAATTATAGAAAATAGGCTACATTCTTAGAGAACCACATTGAACAAATGGAAAAAGGCCTATTGTCAAAAATGTTTAAAAATAAGTTTCAGATTTTAGTATTTATTTGATGTAATAAGTTTCTCGGAACATATTACAATAAATTTGTTATAAAGTCTGAATAGTTTTGTTTATTGCGTTAGCACAAGAAAAAAAGATTGCGTGATTGGTGATTTATCCGCAATCTTCTTCGTGACGTAAGTATTTGGTAATATAAAACAGCTGGATCTTAGAACTTTTCCGAACAATCCTCCAATAGTGTTTCGATGTTTTTGTGGTTTTTGAAAAATGTTGTTTATTTAATGATTCGATTCTCCATCGTCGTTGTTCGATCAACGACGAACGAAGTGGCATTGTTGGAATATAAATGATTCCACATACAAATTTGAAATTGGAAAGACGGTGGAGGCAGACTTTTAACTCAAATAAAAATAATAATAATGAGTGTGTTTAGATGAATTCTATGAAAATAATTTTACCAAAAGTATTTTTGGGGAACAATTCGGTGAAAGTATCAAGAAGAAGCAAAAGAAAAAAAAGACATGAAAATAAAGTATTTTCAAATATTTAGCTTAAAAACTTAAGATTATTGACAGCTAAGAGTTATAGTTAGTAAATTTTTGATACGTATTTTGTATGAAATATTTAAAATGTTACAAATTTCACAATATTTTAAAATCTCATACTTTATTAGCAGAAACAAAAATCTAAGGAATAAAAACTGTTCCAAAATAATGATTTTAGAAATTGGTTTGCACGAAAATTAATATTTTAAGTAAGGGAACTATTTAAATTAACATTGTTTATACACTTCGCTTTGGTTTGATTAAAACAAAACACAGAGGGTTGGAAATATTCATTGTCATTTTAAGCCCATTAGTTTCCATAATAGTGTCAGTTTCTTATATAATAACATCTACAATTTTGCTTTATTCGAGTGCGATTAAGTTTAAACAGTTCATAATACTTATAATGTTTAGTTAGTATTTCAAAAACTGGTCACGTTATGTCGAAGCCTAAGAAAGCTTACTGAATATCCAATAAAGTATTAGTAAGTTTGTTGTGTTGCATTTCATTCAACCAAGTGTTAAATACTGTACAACTTTTGCATAAATTACTTCAGAATAAAGATTCCACGAACTTGTTCTTGTATTTCAAGGCTAAAACACGTTGCACTCCACATTTGATTATGGATAAAGTTTAAAAACTTCATACAAGCTTAAGTACACGATTATAAATGAAAATTTTAAAAACAAAAAAACAATTAAAATTATTGATTGAATGATGAATGTTCATTTTTGACAATAATGTTTTTGGTCTAACAAAATAAACTTATGAACAAAATTGAAAAATACAAATGTCTGAAGATGTTCAAAAAAAACAATTCAACTGAAATCTTTTGAAATCGGTTTGTTCTAGAAAAATATCTAAAGTACATGATGAAATCGACGAAACAATTTAATTTGATTAGCAAAGTTCTTGAAAATCCCAACATTGGGGTTTTGTCCAGACGTATTAAACGAAGTTTACAGTAAAGTTAAAAGCTTTTTCTTTAGCGCTAAAAACCATCAAAAATGGTTGATTTATGAAAGTTAGTTAAAATGTTTGCCTTTTTATAGGAAACAGCAATTAAAAGAAGTCACAAAGACATTGAAAATTAAAAGGTGTTTTTTTTTAGGAACATTGATTAACACTTTCAGTGCTGTGAATGAAGTGTTTGGGGTTCATTTGTCACCTCATTTATGATCTAAAGGCAATGTATTTTTTCTTTATGAAATCCAAGTTAAGATGATAAAAGCACTATTATAAATTATATCGTCAATCTTTAATGAAAAATATTTTATTCTTAGCATTGAACAGGTAAATTAATTTTCCTAAAAAAACACCTTTTAACCTTCAATGTGTGATTTCTTCTCGTGCTAAATCAAACATTTCAACTTAATTTCATAAACTTACTATTTTTTGGACAGTGTTTCTGTTAGAAGTTTAAACATTTTGACTACACTCAATAATGACTTCTTGACACGTATTCCAAGTATCATTAAGTTAAATTATCTTAAGGGTCTTTTGATAGTGTTTTTTTTTTTAATAATTTACAGGCACTCAAGGGGTTATTAGTACCCTTTATATGTTTATATTTAAACACAGTGCGAGCATTAGGAAAATAGGGAAAGATTTTAGAGGAGATACCGGTGCACATTGGTCTTAAAGTTCTGAACATCAAAATGGGAGGGAAAAACAGAGTTGGCCAAAGCATTCCACATTCTCGATGTGCGATTTAAGAAAGAATCTCTTCAAAAGAGCTCAATTTCTTGACAGTGCGCCCGAAATTGAGCTCTGCTGTACTCAAAGGAAACATTTATTATTAATTTCTAAAAAATGCTGCAACTTTTAAAATGGTTGTTTTATTGGACGTAAATTAAAAACAACACTAAATGTGTCATATAATAATATTGAAAATATTTGAGTGAGATCATACTTGCGTGAAGACAAAAACCAAATGAGTGAATTTTAGGGAACTTTGCACACGTTACTTAAATATAACCACTGTTATGATTTAAACGTAAGGCCCTATATTTCCAAGCCTGTTTTCAAAATCTTAAGATTGTTGATTTCCTAGGCCTTTATTAATAAAATATATAGAATATTTCAGATTTAAAAAAATTGAAAAATGTTCACCTTAAAAAATTAAAATTTGACACTTTTTGAGGTCTATTATAATCATATCACCATTTTTTGTTTACAGTTGAATAAGATAATTTTGTAAAACTTAGAAGAACTTACTTACTTAAAAAATAATCAAGGACTGTTTGAGGTAACGACGCAATAAAAAAAGAGCAAGCAAGTGTTGTAATAAAATAGTTATAATTGATATTCATTAACCAAGCTAATAAGTTGGGTTTTTTAATCAAAATTTTGGTAACTTTTCATACTTAAAAAAATCATAAATAGGAAATAAGACCTATTTAACAAACAGTCTAGCTTAACAAACAAAATCTCTTTTCTATTTCAAACATTTCTAGTGGTCTGGTCTTTCCAAAAGCCTAGTAATCAAGAACCACACATAAAAAATGGGAGGTTTTTAAGACTATGTTGTTTAATTTTGTTTAAATAAAAAAAAAAAACAAGATTCCGTCATTATTAAATTTTTAAAATATTTTGTAATGTTGAAGCCATCTTGTTAAAGACGACCTGACCAAATTTAATTTCACATCAATTTCTTATTAAAATAATAATGGAAGGATGAGTTTTGAACATTTTTTGAATACGTTTTTCTCAAGAAGTACTCACTTTTATCGTTTAAAACGGAAATATGGGATATTTACATTAAAAACCACAAGGAATCTTACAAGTCGTCATAAGTTTTATTTTAATACCACAAATCAAGAATTAACTATAATTGTTTATTTTGCGGTTAAAAGCATAATCTGGTGAGATTACTCTCAGAAAGAAAAAAATAAACATATCGTTTCTTTATTAATAAGACTTTTGTACTTTAAGCTGGAAGTTCAATAAAACAGCAACAATAGTACAACTTTATAAAAGCTATTATCAATTATTTTCCATTGAAAAAAAAAACTTTTATTAACAATACATTATAAGATAAAACTTGAACATTGGGCTTCATTGTCAAATGTTGTACTTAAGACTTTAGTATCTATCGACTTACTCGTATTACAAGAATTGAAAAGAATTGTAATTTTTTATAAAGGCAAGTTGACAAATTGTCTAACAAACAAAGTGTTTTTGTTTTGTATTTAAAGTTTTTTGTAATGCCCTATTGACATTCAAAATTCAATTAGGTGTTTGGAATTAATGATCAGTATATCAATAAAAACCTATTCCACATTTATATCATGTCTAAGTTTACAATAGTTAAAATCCAATCAAATAAATTGTACTTTTTAACAACACCGAGAAAAAAAATACTATAGGTATTTATTTATCAAGACTTGTTATGAATATCAAATAAAAGTTAAAGAATTTTATTGTCTAAACGTCTAACAATGAAGTAATTCCTATAGTTCTACTTGCTGAGATTTTTAATTAGTCATATAATTATCTAAAACTAAGGATAACATTAATTGACACAATTTTATTATTGAAGTGTTTTGCTTATCATTGTTATGGTTTGTCATTGATCCTTTTCTAAAATAAATATCATGAGTCATAATTCATGGCGTTAAGTTTTCTATTTTCGAGTTCCATGATTAATCATTTATTGTAATGATTATATAATTTATGTTGATTAGAGACCACACAAATAATTTCATTAGAAAATAATGCTCTGATAGTGAAATTATTCATATTCTGTACAACAAGGGGGAAATCTCATAATATATGTACATACGTATGTTTATCTAGCATTGGGTTCTTATTTGAAAAATAAATGAACATTCATTCATATCCTATTATTTACACGCACTAAAGGGGTTATAACTACTCTTAAAATGTTTAAAGTTGAAAAATAATGCGAACGTTAGGAAAATATGGAAGGATTTAGGAAGAGATACCGATGCACCGATGATTTTTTGAATATCAAAATGGGAGACAAAAACAGAGTTGGTAAAGCATTTCACATTCTTGATGTGCGATTTAAAATAAAATCTCTTGACTTCACAGTTGTTCCAAAATTGAGATCAAGTAATCTGGGGTTATTAAATCTTCGAAGCTCGAATCAAAGAAAAAAATTGTTATAACTTTTCTAACAGAAATCGTCAGAACACCGTGTTTTAAAATAAAGTTATTTTTAATTTTTGCGACTGATTGTTCTTCAAATGTAATACGCCGATAGTTAAACTAAAACTAAACTCAGGAAGTAAACGAGGAAGTAAGTTCAAAGTAGTTATGTATTTTAGTAATATAGTTTGTCCCTTGACGAATAATAATGTTCGTACATGGCAAATGATATTTCTCCAATATCATTTTTATGACCGCTGATAACATAAACACAAATAAATGGTCACGAACATAGTTTTATGATAGTGATATACCAAAAACCCAAAACGTACATATAGAACTAATGTAGCTATTACATACAAAATATGTAAGTTATAAATATTGATTATAATTATATTACCGTAACGCAATTTCTTATATGCAAATAATTATACTAAATAGTTATGAGCAACATCATGGCCCGTCCCAAAATTTTTATTTCATTTGGATAAATTTTATTAGTGAATGGTTTTTGAAATTTGATTGGTGGTTTCATGATGTAATTAATAATAATGTAAGAATGCAGTAATCTAAAAGAAGTTTTACTGATACTTTTAAAAGTTACCAAAATCATATGTTCGTCCCATAGGCAAGCTTTGAAGTTGTTAAGGGGTTAGGTTTACGACAAATTATTTTAGTTGTTTTAAATGGTTCTCTAGAGTCTCCAAAATTATTCCTCAAAAAGTTATGGCCAGGAACAACCTTTAAGCACTCGGTTTTCGAATTTCAGAATTGCAAAATTATACATTAATTTCTACTAACAAAAACTTCAAATAGAAAATTTTTCAAGCTAGCTGACCTTATAACTCAGTGAATTTTCAACCGAATGACTTGAAATTTTGAATACACCTAGGGAAATCTGCACTAACTAACACTTTTTGGAAGTACGTAGATATTTAACTTGCGACTTATAGGAGTTATATAGTAAGTATTGCATCCGCATAAAATTTCGAACTGCAGATTTTAATCAGGCATGACGTTACGATAGCAGAGAAGTCAAAAATTGAGATTCCCTTACAGCTTAAATCATTAGGTCGATTGAGTTCAAACTTCGAAACTAAGTTTTTTAGCAGATTCGCTTAACAGAAGTTTTCATACAATTTTTTGCTGAAAAATTGAAAATCGAAATTTTCTCAAAAACGGACCTACATCATTCCCTAACAAAATTCAAATACAAAACGTATATTTATAAACACTGAGTAACTGCATACCAAAATGTTTCTAAACAGAAATTGAAAAACTTTATGTAGGTACAATTAGAAAACAAAATTAATGAATACATTTTTTTTGAGCAATTGAATGGTATTTAAAATTTTGAAGGTAAACTTACATATTTTGCAGGTAGATATTAAGATCTTTTATTTATTATTTTTATATTTTTTCAGGTAAAAGAATTCAATCTTTTGAAAATGCAGTCTTTAATTGGCTTCAATGTAAAGATTCCATTGATTGAATTCATCTACTTCAAACTTTGAAATAACCAATAATTTGAATTCGAAGAGATTGCAATAATTTTTTCCAATCATTTGACTGCAATCAATTAATTGCAATTATTTTAGACTTCATGCATTCTTTTGAAGTGATTGCACTCTTTTTGATGTCACATTCCATTAGTCATGTTTCATTTTAATTAAATATTATTGCTACAAGGTATGAGAAATGAAAACTTGTGTTTTAATTATTACTGAATTGCAAACATATAAATGATTAAAAAGATTCAGATTTGCAAATCATTGCGAAATTTGCACTTATTTTATGATTTAAAATAAAGCAAAATAATATAAAATTAAATAATACTCAAAAAATTTAATATCATAAAATAAATTCTTTATTCATTTATGTGCAAGGACTTCAAAAGAATGCAAAGTCTCAAATGATTTCAATCAATTGATTGCATTGAAATGATTCGAAAAGAAATGATTGCAATCTTAAGGTCAAATAATTGGTGATTGCAAAATTTTAAGTTCCATTCTTCAGATGAACTCAATGAATACAATTTTGGAGTTGAACTGAATAAATGATTAATAATGATTGCATTCCCAAAAGATTGCACTCATTTACAAGCCTGCTACTTTTAAACAGACTCTTTGGATACAGCAGTAAGTTCGTGAGAAACATTCTTTCATTTTATTTACATAGTAATTTTTTTTTGTATTATCTGATGAAATTTAACACTTATCAATTTTGAAGTACACCGTTTCTCCAAAAATCAATGTGTTGCAAACTGAACTCTGCAGAGAAAAGAGACTTAACCATATTAAAATACAAACAAAAAGTGTTTGTAAGCCGTCACGGATCTCGATTTATTTTGTAGTTTTTGCCTATTTTGTTCACCTTTTTTTCTCGAGGACCCTATACAAATATTTAAATATAAAAGCACTTAATTAACTTTCACTCAAAATTTACAAGAATGAATTTATATTTTTGTCGGAAAATAAAAACAAAATGACAGAGGATCGAAAAACGTCAAAATGCTTATTTAATTTTTCACAAGATCTGACATCATAATTATAATTTAAGTAAGTATGCATCTGACATCATATCAAAAACGAATAAAATATTTAACGCACCAAATTTGATTAATTTTATGTGTCTAAGTAATTGTCAAATACTATATTAAAATATTATCTTCATTTAAGAGCTAGGTATATCTTCTAAATGTCATTATTATTATCAACATATGTACATAAATAGTAATTGAAAATTATTCTTTTAATGTTATAAAACTGCTAAAACGTTCCATGCATTTAAAATGTATTGTTTATTGCAAATAAGTTTTTCAATAACTAATGAAAGAATCCATAAGCACCCAGCAGTGACATTTAAAATAGTTCTTTGGGACCAAGTTTCAAACTTACATATTTAAGCTTTACAATAATTAATTTATATTGCAACAAATAACTTTGTATCACCCGCATAATTTCAAAAAGTTTATAATGATTCAGTTGATTATTATTCAAGCATTAACCTCAATATAAGGATTGATATTTAAGAATTCAATTTTTAAATGCAAATAATAGCGAATAGCTTTAATGGAATGTATGAATAAACTAGCGCTGAAAATTTAGAGATACAAAAATGTATCATTAGTATCTAATATACATTTTGCTATAAACAGTCATCACTCAATTGGTCATAAAATATTGAATTTAATATATTTATGTATACGTATGAGTTGAACATAAATCTTGAAATATGGACTTCAGCTGTTTTCGAAAACCAGCCAAATATATGTACCTATGTTAGACATTTTTAAATTATTTAAATAATAAAACTAACATTTCAGACTTTGTTTGGCCTAGAATTTTTTTTGTTTTATTTACATATTGACGCATGGTCCAATAAAGATGGTTTTTTGTTGACAAAACCAGTCAAATAAGTCGAAAATAGGGGTCAATCTCAGAATGAAAGATTGTAAACTTGTTTATTCACTCTCTTCGGCTTTCAGTTTTGTTTTTTTGAGTTTCTCCATTTCTACTGCTTTTAAAAAGTCAACAAGTTCAATTCAATTTTAGACCATTTTTGTCTCAAACATTTTTCCACACTCTACCATTTCGGAGATCAAGGGAAGAAAATGCTCAACGCTCAGGAATTTTTTTAAAATGTATTGTTAGTGCACAAAATAAAGTTAGTGACAAAAATTATTCCTTTAAAATGTGTAAGCGTTTAAATAGTAAATCAAGCTCCAACCTATAAGTTTAGCACTCCATAAACATATTGAGCTGTATATTTAACAAAATACAAAAAGATAAAGATCAAGCTTTGTGCTTCAAAACGAGTTTCAAAATAACTGAAGTGCGCGAGTTTGAACAACAAATGTGATCCAACCTTTTTAAGCAATTTATCTGGATCTCGTGATACGATATCATTATTGTAATTGTCTCCTCTCTCTCGATTCATTTTGAAGCTTATCCGGTCTATTCTCGGAGGATCTAAATCATTTTCTTACTTTTTATTAATAATAAGCGTACTCTTAAGTTGATACCCTCATTATGCCAAGACGCAGTGTAAATACTAGAAAAGTGAGAGAAGGTTCAAAAGTAAACGTCAGGCACAGAGTGTGGTAAAGTGTTTCACATTCGCGTAGTACGGCTTAAGAACGAATCTCTGGGTATACAAATGAGCATTCGCTTAGATTTTCTAATAGATGCAAATTAAAACCTTTAACAATTTAAAGGTCTATTAGCGCTGAGTACTTTTTGCTCTTTATTTTGAAAGAATTAAGTATGTGACAAAAATTTGTGGGACGAAATTTCTTGACAGGGGTCTTGAAATCACATTGTACAAGTCTAAAACTAGTTTCATTGAACAATAGTAAATTTGATTGAGTTCTTACTAATTTCTTCATAAAGTTTTTAAGCGTTCCGTGAGAGTTACTAAATCGAGTTTTAAATTGGTTTAAGAACTTTGTCAAGAAATTAACGGTTAGATTGTTATTTTTAGCTTTCGGTTTATACAAAAATTAAATTGAATACATCGAGTTTTAATTGTTCCCTAATATGAGATTCAGGGTTTCAAGAAATTAAACTTTGTATGTTTTTTTTTTCTGTTATAATTTTTTCAATTTCATTTATATACTCTCTTTAAAAATTACGTTAGACACAATTTCCTTATGGAATGTATTTGCATGCACCTTTAACAGAACATACGTTTAAGGAGCAAAGTGTGTCATATACACAAATGTTCTTATTATTGACGCTGTTACATAAAACAAAAAAGAGGAAACTAATGAACCGATTAACCCATTTATTTTTTCCAAGCACAATTGTCACGCTAACTTCATTTAAAGTAAGTTAAGAACTATAGAAGTTAGGTAAGCATTTTTGGTGGATAACACTAAAACTAATGTGGTGCATTGGAGCGTATACGCAATTTGTTTAAATAAATTAAAATAAAAAAGAACAGTCGTTCTCCAATTTTCCTACAGTTGGCTTATGTGTGTCTAGCATCATAAATATGTACATGAACGGACCCAAATTCTGATTCACAAATATTAACTTCCTATTTAGAGTTATTGATTAGATTAGATTAATTCTTTATTATACAAAAAATGGTTTACAAATATCATCTAATCTAATCTTAGAGTTATTGCTATGAGTCCGATTTGTCAAATTGTAAATTTTGACAATTTTCGACTTCTCCAGGTCTCTAGAATCAGTTTTTGCAAAAACAAAAAATGTAGTTGTTTACATATAAAACATAAAAATATGCAGCGAGCACTTTCATAAAAAATAAAGTGTTTCTTTTTAAAATAAAGTGAACGATTTGGATGACCCTAAATATCTCAGGAACCAATAAGTTAAGCGATTTGAAATAAATTTTATGTTGTACATTATGGCGTCATACAAACTTAAAAAATAATTCAATAATTCTACTGATTATTTAAACAAAAACATGAGAAAATTTGTGTGAACTCAAAAATTGTATGAAAAAAAAACTGAAATGACCTGGAAAATAATTTACGAGTCGAATTTGATATCTGGTACAATTTTTAGAAAAATCAAACAGATAGTTTTTAACACAAAATTATAACATTAACAAAATTGTATTAAAAATTAGTAAAAATTGATTTTGCACTCAAATATCTTGAGAACAAATAAAAACATTAAATTCAAACTTATTTCATAATAAAAAAATATTCTTGTTAACATTTGATAGAATTATATAGAGAAAATCCAATTAACAATTTTTTTTCAAAAAATAAAAACATAAAAACCAACGAAAAATATTACTAAAAAATTTAAAAAATCGTTTTTGTTTCAAAATGTCTTGAGAACAATAAAAGTTATAAGGTTTACACTTATTTAAACACATAACAAATATTGGTGCAAACTTTTAAACATTTTTAAACTTACTCTAAATCATGTTTAAATTGGAAGTCGACTCTTAAAATGAGTTTTAGAATTATGGTTGACTCTTTGATAATTTGAAAAGTGTACTTTAACGCTAAAGCACTCGTCTAACTATAATAGCAGCAAAATGCTTCTTTATCTTTTTTAAAATATACTTTTTACATTTGACGTTTGTCAAATGGATTTTGAGCTATTTAGAAAGCTAAAAGTGTTTAAACCTTGAGCCTCTTCATATTTTATTTCTGTCCTCATCATTTTTTAACAAACAGCCTTACTTGAAATAAACTCACATAAAAGAAACTAGGATCAGTTAAAAGTAAAAGAGAAAGGAAATGAAATGAGAAATTTTGATCTTTTTCGATCACTTTCAAAGATGAACACAGAAAATAACTTTTAATGTGAATTCAAACTAATACTACGTTTCCACCGGGCACTAAACCAAGATTAAGCTAGATTTGTCACAAATCTCCTTGAAATCTCGAAGATTTACCATAAAAATTTTAATCTCCTCAAATGAAGATTTCAAATAAAACTCATTGAAATCTACTTGGAAACATTAGTTTGTCAAATCAAACAAACTTTTTTTTCGGAGAATAATTGTTGAACCGACCCATTTAAACGCCAATTTCGTTTATTGACCGATGGAAATGTCAACAAAAACTATCTGTCTCACTTCCATATCACTCAAATTCAAAACAATAAACAACTTTCAAGAAATCACAGACGAAATAAAATGTAAGTATACAAAAATAATAAATATGTACAAGAATATAATAAAACTAATTACTTACAGATGATGAGTGAACAAATACATATTTTTTTTCTTTTCGAAAGGAGAATAATTTGAAGTTTGGTTGTTATGACATAAACCAAACGTCAAATTAATCTCCTTTTCTTTGGTGGAAACACCTCATGATTTATTTTAAATCACTTGCCTTAAATCTCGGATTATTTCTTGGTGGAAACGTACTATAAGTAGGTATATTTAAATTTTTCGTTCTGTTTGATTTAAGTATAGCAGTCAAAAATAGACGTGTTCCACAAAAGTTTCTTCTCATTTTGTTAAACAGGTTCTTTAGTTAAAAGAGTGGTTTAAAGTGTTTAAAATTAAGAAAACATTTTAATAAGAGTTTTTTTAATAAAAAACTGCTTTAACTATAGTCGTCTTTATTTATCAATTAAGAACTGTCAAAAATTTTGTGCCATTATGTTTAAATTTTGGTAAAATTTGTATGTAAACAAGTAAATCCTTCAGAAAACTAAACGTCCTAAATATTTTAAATAAAACACCTTAAACTTGATTACATAGTTTTTGAAGTCCAATTCGGATCATTTCAAACAAATTATAAAGTTCATCAACGGAATTTTGCCTCTTTTTTGTATTTACAATGTAAGAAACAATAAGTGCAGTAATAAAGCTGTTAAGTCTGTCAAATCTGTCAAAATTGTTTGAGTTTATTTTTGTATTATTTTGTGATTAGCCATAAACTTAACTGACTTGTTAAATGATGCAAAATTTGAATCGTTCCTTTTGATATGTTATTCTATTTGTAAACCTCTAAAAACAGACAAATTAATTGGCAATAAAACCCCCATTAAGTTGTCATATTCTAGTCTCTCACGTTTATTTGTAAAACATACTTAAAACAAAGGGTGATTTTCTTAGAAGAATAAAACTGTATTTGAATTTATTTAAAACACCTTATGTTTTTTTTTTTTAAATTAAAATAGCAAATTAATTTTCTGTCTTTAGTATTTAAAAGTGATTTTAGAACAATTTCCACAGAAATTAGGGCAATTTTTCAAAGCAGCCTGAAAGTTCAATTTTTGACAAGAGATGTGAATCGGAAAGTAAAATTGGTGTAAAGTTTCACTAGGAAATATAAAACAAAGATGATTTCAAAAACATTTTATGACAATAGTCGATTAACGTTAAATCGCACGATCTTGGAGGCCAATTCACGGGTCTATGCGGTTACCTAACTTTTCCACTAATAAATCAATTGTGGAACGAGTTGTGTGATATTGTTGTGTTGTCTTGTTGAAACCCCAGCTCCAAGTTGTTCATTTAATGAACGAAAAAGTCTGTAATCATGGCCTTATAGCGGTCACTATTGACTGTAAACTTTTGGCCAACGTCGTTCTTAAAAAAAAACGTACCAATTATTCCAAAAGAATTATAATCACTCCATTTACTTTAGTTTTATTTATTGACGTATCAATTTAATCAAAAGTGAGCTTCATCGCTAAACAAAATTCGCGTATGTCGTATTTCGAAGAAAACCATGGTTCTCAAAATTAAATTGTTAAATTTGCACAATTTGGAAGTGTAGTTTAGGCTTCAGTCTTTTCATATTGAAAAGTCAAACTAACCTACAAAAAAATAACTTGACAGCTGTCAAAATCATTGCCACGCCGGTTAAAATTGAGTTTCTTTCTTTAAGTTCTAAAGAAACTTCATTTATTTTGCCTATAAAACGTAGACATTGTCATTTAAGAAACTTTAAGGAATGTGTAAGAGAACAAAAACCATAATAAATCCAAAGTTATACATTTTTTGCGTGAACAAAATTCTGAAATCAAACAAACCTAAGTTGTAAAATTAAAAAAACCCTTATGTCTTTCTAAATAAGATATTTTCTAAAACAAAAACTAAGTATGAAGGTTCTTCAATACTAAATTTTCACCATTGATTTAAGAATATACGGTTCCATTTTTAATATGAAAGCTCAAATGTCAATACACATTTTGATATCTTTTATCTACAAATTTGTCAAAATGTTTATTATCTTATCAAAATATGTATATAATTCACACTTCATCCAATAAATGAAATCCATAGGTACGAGTATATATTATTCATTAAGCATTTAATAGATAAATTTATTATCAATTTATGAAATTATAGAACTTTGACATTGACAAGAGGGTAAGAGGTTTATAAGCAAACAGAAAAAAAAAAAGGTTTTTATTTTTTAATTTAGTTTAACAAATCTTTGTTTATTTTGTTTATTTTAAAATCTGTTTTGTTCAAAGGGTTTCATGTTCAAGGCAAACAATTCTCAAGTTCGCAAATGATTTGAGTTAGGTAGTATAGGTTGGTATTTCTAACGTAAATAATCTTAACGCAGGAAATAAGTCATCAAAACCAAATACAAACAAATATTAAACAACATAATATTTCCATTGTTTCTTATCCAATCTAAGAATTGTATTTTCGCAACATACTACGTATGATGATTGTAATAAAGTTAAATGGAATTATGTGGTTTATAATAATCTTATTTTTACATTACTCACCACAAATAAAATAAGACGCCCTCAAAATTTTACTTCAAAGCTCGATCATGTAACAATCCACAGCTACTGTACAGTGAATCAATGCTTGTTATTGTTTTAAAGATATTAAATATAATTAAGTATCTACGAATTTAATTGCAAAAACAAATTATGGGAATAACCAGTAGAAAACATTGAACATCGCGTGTGATATATCAATCATTATAATGTATCTACAAATCTGACAGAAGAAATTTAACTACGATCGAGGAGTGAGGAAAAAACCCGTTTCATCTTCTGAATTTAAAAAATCGCAAAAAAAGCCGGTATATTTTTAGTCGATCGAGTTAAGTTAATGAGAATTCCCGCGTCAGCACAAACAACAACTATGAATGCATGAATATTTTTTAAATATAAATAAGTATCTTTAAGATATTCACGTCAAGTATCTTCAAGATATTCACACCACAAGCCCAAGTTAATTATTATTCTTTAAGCCACGAGACAACTTTTTGAAGATGCGATCGAAATCATTCAAAACCGGAAATTCCCAGTCGAGACGTAGGCTTGTAATTCGGTTGACACTTAACAAAAACAAAACACACAAAATTTTGTCAGCCTACAACAATTGATGCCAGACAATCAATTTTACATATATACCTATATATACTTTTGTTTACACAAAAATTCAAATAGATTCTTTTTTATTAGTCACTTCATAAACCCAACTAAAAACCAACAATTATTATCGTAATCGCACCTATAAAATATTTGTTTAAAAAATTGACGGTTATGATTTCAATATACAATTCAAAAACCCTTAGAAGAACTCTTCGAAAAGATACGATACAAAATAATATATTCCCGCCAACACTTCTATTTCATTGACCGTCTCCGAACCAACTGAATACTGAAACTTACACAGTCTCTGGAAAACCATTTGGTAGCTACGAGTACGAAGTTTTTACACATAACTTAAATTCACTTAAGTTAAGTGGACTGCGGAGGACTGAGTGTGGCAGATAAAGCTTCAAGACATCACTCGATTTTTAATACCATACCGATGCCTCTTGCTTGGCATTTTAGTTAAGATTAATCGAAAGCTTTATTACGAGTTGAAGGAGATTAATTTTGTACACCTTGTAACTTGTAAACTGGATGAAGCATAAAAAGCTTTATAGATATTTCTTATCATAAAATTGAAATGAGCCAATTTAATATGAAAATAATTATTTGATATGATTGAAATGAGTGTTTTTTGAGTGGTTCTTGATGTTGATGATGTTTCGAGCTTCTGAGGGATTCCGTTGGATCATTTTATTATGTTATAAGATTGGGTAACAATGAGCAGGTAATCTAAAGATAGTTCAAGGCAAAGAAGACAACTTTCGTTTCTGGTTTTACTACCCTGTTGTTTTTTTGTTTTCAATTAAAAAGGTAAACAATATTATTGTGGTTTTGAGGGAACATTTTTTAAGCTAATATAAGCTGACCCGGCAGACGTTGTTCAGACCTTTTCTAAGAGATTGATTCAATTGAACATATCATGTAATAAGTTTCATGATAAGAAATTATACACGATTTTTTATAGAAGAAAGACCACAAAGCTTTTTAAGTTATAAAGTTTTTCAGATTTTTCCTAAATTGGCTTAAATTTTTGTAAGAAATTCTGCTCAAAAACAAATTTAGTAAACAAAAAGTCGAGAAACAAAAGTAAAATTTTGGGCTGCATTAGAAGTTTCGGTGGTTGTTGTCTATGGTTTGACAGTTGAAAATGTCAAACTGTGTTGACATTTTTGTTCAGTAAGGTTTGACAGTTCATCGTGAATCGCTTAACGTCAGCAAAACGCTTTCAGATTTGTAAAAATTTACCTTTTGGACATAAAATAATCAGCTTTTCGGGAATGAATTTCTGCCCGAAAAATAGAAAAAAGTAATTTGTTCTCAAAAGAAATTCTTTGAATGATTTCCGATCGATCAGATTCAACAGAACCATAGTCAAATATCTATTCAAAAACTTTTTCGACTTGATTTTAATGATATCTATAACTGGCTCCTCTTAAATTTTGTATTTTTCATTTTTTGTTACTGAATTGTTCGTTATTCATTGAATTTAAAACTCTCAAAGTGACATAATATGTACAAAAAATATCGACATTCAAGGCCTTATTACATGAAAGCCGTTCTTTTGACGAAAATTTTCATTCAGACCTTTCTGTAGGATATTCAATGTATGTGTGTACACCTACATTTTTGTAACCTCAAAAATTTTGGAGTTTTGAAGTTTATTTAAAAATTGTATAAGAAATAAAAATAAAATAAACACGATTGGGTCGCACGAACTTGATCCTGTATCCAAAGAAGCTGTTCAAAAATAGTAATATTATGATTTAAAAATATATCTGCAAATAAATATTTCTCAAAAAAAACTTATTTATTAAATTTACTTTTTGGAAATCTTTATAGCATATTTTTTAAATTAATTTTTGTTAAACAAATGTTTCGTTTTAGAAATATTTTTAGTATGCAGTTATTTAATGCTTATAAATAAATATACGTTTTACATTTAAATTTTGTTAAAAATGTTGACCCGTTTTTGAGATATTAAATTTTGAATAAGAAAAATTTAGTAGATACATATTTTATAAAAATTGCAAACAAAATTTTCATTTTCGATCATCAAATATTATTTACACAAGAGTAAGAGCTTGTTCGTGGCACCCGTGGCATGATGGTTAGTGCGTTGGTCTGTCATGCCAGAGGTCTTGGGTTCGATCCCTGTCTATGTCATCTAAAGTTTTTTCACGAATAGACAAATTCTCCAAGAGTAATTCTTGTCATGAAAAGTGCTTTCTCAAATTAGCCGTTTGGATTCGGCTTAAAACTGTAGGTCCCATCCATCCCTGACAACAGTACTCGCACACAGGAATGGTTCAGAGTTGTAAGTCACTAGGCCCTAGTTCTCAACGAACGATTTATTTATTTTAAGAGCTTGTTCAGGAAAAAAATATTAAAATCGGTTCAATAGTTCCTGAGATAATTTTAAAACAAAATAACAGTTCTATGGGGATTTTCATTCTGAAGAAATACAAAAACATTCTCTTATAATAAAAGAAGCCAAGTTAAGAAAAATCATTTTATATAAAACTGTATAAAAATCAATCGTGTGGTTTTGAGAACATTTAACTTTTCGATGTTTGCCCAACAAAATTGCATGGAGAATTCTATTTGTACTAGTCCTAAAAAAAAGTTTAATGCGAATGTGCTTCATACCTTAATTTCCAAGTATGAACTCAATCAAGCCAGACAGACAGACGGACGGAAAGCTGGACCCACGTTTTTTGATTTCTCTACCATCGTAATGTTATGTTTGATTTAAATCTCTATGTCGCAAGTAAAAATAAATGCCATGAATTTATCTGACAATAATTCCCTCTAACAGTAATTCTGTCTTGTTTTATTATTTAAATTTCTCAAGCTCTATAAATACATAAGTTTTCAATGTATGCAGTCGCCAAAAAATATGATGTTTTATTGGCATTTAGCTGGAATAATTGCATATTGCCTGGATCTTAACTCTTGGTAAAAGCTGAAAAGACATACTTTTAGGTGTTTCAAATTCGGAAGTTATAAAACCTATCAAAAAAACAGTAATAATTTAAATAGAAAATAATGACGAACAAATTTTAAAAATTTAATAAAATTTCAAATCTATTTTAGTAGATACATACATACGTCACTAAATGTATGACTTTTATAAATTTTCTTTATCCATGAATATGACTTCTGAGTTTCTGACATTTCAAATTAATAGTCCCGTTCCCCAAATTAAGGTTTGTTTGCTTTGTTTTTTTTTTCTATTATTATATCTATTTTTCTAACTATCATTGATTAGATGTGTTCATTTTTTAATAAATACGAAGCGAAACAAAAATGTTAAAAGTTTCATACTTGATGTTTATCGTATGCACAGTTTAACAAATCTTTTTTCCTGAATAATTCATTTTGGTTTACTCATTTTTTTATAGTTCTGTGGTATGAGAAGCCGTGAAAAATCTAAGTCTGTTTAAAAGGTTTTTTGTGTTAATATTAAACGACATTTTAAGAGCTTCATAACTACTGGTAATTAGTATTTTTAATTTTTAAATTTTTAATTTGTACTTTAAAAAAAAAAAACAATATATATTTTCAAAACCAAAGTGGAAAAACAAATTTGGGATCAAGGTAACATTTTGAATATCAGCCCTATGCTTTCTCAATACAATCCCATGTGATCGAAAATCTTAATTCACGTAAATTTTTTCATTCAATTGTCTTGTTTTCTAAATAACATGAATAGAAAACAAGACACACAAGATATCTCATCAATATATTGCTATCTCATTTCCTCTAAACCCTAACACACAAATTTTGTATTTTCAAATTAAGACAAATCTTCATACGAAGTTGCTACAGTTTTTATAATTGTAATTATATCCTATTTAGATTTAATGACATAACTTCAAACTTGAAAGTAAGTTTAATATACTGTTTGTTATAATTGTTGTGCATACTTATAAGTTTATCTATTTCTGTTTTCATAAAATAAAGTTCCCCTGAAGAAGGCAACAATCCTTGCCGAAACGTCGGGACAAGTTAAAGAATTTGTTTTCTTTACCAAAATAAAGTGACCAAATAGCCGACGGAAAACTAAATTTTCCACCCTCAATATAACACTAAAATTGGTCAATACAACAAATCATAATATACACTGTATCAGCAACACCCGGCGTAAAAGAAGTCCCATATAATAAGAGAGATACAGTGCTCTTAAATTCCTCGGCGCATTTCGAGAACGGATTATACCTTTATAATGACTGGAACTTATACTAACGAAATTGATGTTGGAGACATAAAAATCCCCGTAGCAGATGAAGATGAACTCGTTGGAACTACTACAAGTTCCTTCGAAATTGTTTAAACAACTGACAAAATAAACATTCAATTCAAAAAAGGCTGGAGTAAGTACCTACATTAGTATTACATCATAGTCAATCCCGTTTGCTATAGAAACAAGTATCAATAAGTTGATAACGATAACGCCTTAAAACTTAATTTAAATTTATTTAGAAATTAAGATACTTTTTAATAAAAAGTATTTATAACAAAGTGCAACATTCTCAACTATCCAAACTCTTATCAATTGGCTCGTTGAAAGTTAAACTTTGATATTTATCAACTATTAATTGATTGTTGACATAGAGACGATCGATGATTCTAAAAATAAGATTATTATTTTGGCGAAAAAGGACTGTTTTTTAGTTAGAAAGTATTACAAACACTTACAAATTATAAATATTGATTTATTAAGGGGTCAGAAAAAGCTATTATTGGTTTCCAGCATTGAACATTTTTTTTTAAGATTTAAAAGCGTTGAAGGAAATTAGAACTGTAATGTGTAGTATCAAAATGAACGTAAAGAGTTAAGGAACTATTGTGTTAGTTTATTTTCATTTTTTCCATGATCTTTTTAAATCAAAAGCTAATTTTTTGATTATTATTCGGAACAAAATCGTTCTTTGTGTACCCATCTGTCAGTTTTGATTTCAATGATCACGGGCAACTTAAAATGCTTGATTGCATGAAGGAAGTTTTTTTCAATAATACAAAATTTTCAATGATCGGTTTAAATGATAGCTACATTTTGCTCCTAATTATGTATTTTCTTTACAGTTACTCTCGGATCAGTTTCCTTTCTGATGTTTACAATATTTAAGTACTGCTGCTTAACAATACACACAAATTTGATAATCAAATCGGTTTGTTTTTATCTTTTTACTTTATATGTTGCCTCTACTACCACAGGGATGATAAATTTGGGAATATTCCTACCTATTTGTTCTAGTTTAGGTAAAGATTCAATTTTCCCTATATATAACAAACATTTTAAAATGTGTGTTTTTCTTCTTTCGCAGGATACATCACATATTTTTCAAATATTTCAACTTGGCTTGTTGTTGTTAATTATTATGCTATTTATATGAGACTTACTAAAGTTTGCAACCTTTACCTGGAATGTACGACCTTTGCATGTTACTCATTATTTGCCTGGCCAGTGCCAACTTTGCCAATTCAAAGTTCTATACCTTTAAAAAACTCCCTCTATATCAAGATGCTTCAGTATGCAGATTAGTTGTTTTGGAAAAAATAAATGTTATCCATATAAAAGAATATTTTTAAATGTTTGTTTAACTACCAACATTTCTTGAATGAAATGTTATTGCAAAGTCTTCCCCTCGAAGAATTATCCTGCCTTCACATTTATATGTGAAACCAAACACATCGAACTCCATAACAAAACTCTAAACAGTATCGATATCCTTTTTAATGAAATTTCCCTCTTTTTGGTTTTTCAAGTCATTAAAAAACCGCAAACAAAACCAATCTTTTACCAGGCATTCAGAATTTTCAGTACGGATACAAAGGCAACCCAGGAAACGACTAAAATATCTTCTTTCTTCTAAAATAACTTCTATTTCTGCAAGCAAACAAAATTTCATATTGGGGTTGAAAACGAAAACAAAATAAACAAGTGAATGTTTCTCAGCAACCCCTATATTTTTATTTCTCTTTATTTTCCAATCCAAAAGAATAAAAATAAAACATAATCCACAAACTCGATGGCAGATTGAATTTGTTTTGAATTTTTTGTAACTAAGAGCTCATGATTTGGAGGAGGCATTCGAACATTCCTCGACTCAAGTCAAGCCAAACAATGTCATACAACTTGAGTTCAGGAATTCCATCTTTTATATCTACAACACCAAACAATTTTCGCGCCATCATTCCCGACATTGTGTGGGTTAAAAAAGAAAACATAAACAACTTTCAAAAAGAGTCATGAAAATTGTCGATAAAATAACAATGATAATAAATTAATGTATATGTTGGCTGGAGGGATGTCGCTCCCGGTCGTCTGATGATACGTGCCTCAAGTTTAACAAGCTATAAAACTGTCGGAGTTAATGCGCTCATAAACCCATCAAAACATTGAATCCACCAGGAAAGCAGAGAATTTAGCAAAGGACTTGAAATTCGACGATATTTTTTGTGTATGACGGTGTTTTTTGAACCAGAAGTTTTTCATTCATCAGGTTGAACCTGTGTTTAAACATAGGAACATAAAAACGATGGGGTTGATTTAACTTTCAAAACAGCTAGGGATGAAAGATCTAAATAGAGTCTGATGTCACGGAAACCGGGGGTATACATACTCGTGGAAAAGAGTGCTTTAAATTAACCCAATTGTCTTATTATGCCAGCAGTCATTTGGTCAAGCACCGCGTGTCCATTAACGAGGTCAAGTGTCTTTAATCATGAAGTTCCAAAAGCAAGCAACAAGTGTGTCATTAATAAAATTTTGGCGGCGCCAACCATTTGTGAGGAGGTTGTAAATTTGCAAATTAATTGAAGCGATGTTGAAAAAGAAAAAGTAAGTGTCATTTCATTTAGAAAACTAAAAGAAAATTCATAATATGACATAAATGTCTTATAAATTAATATTAATTTCGCTTTTTAGTATTAAAATGTATTGACAAAGTTCTAGTCTCTAAAACTAGATTTGTCAAAGAATAAGAAATTGTTTTTCCTAATTCGTCAGAACTCTGGTTTAGGTCTCAGTCGCTTAAAATGGATTGTATAGAAAATTATAACTCGTTTAAGTAATGTTTTTAATATTTCAAAAGCATTTTATAGAGTTTGGCTTGAGACTATCTTATCTAAAGAAACATTTTTTCATTGGACTAGAAATGATAACCTTTCGAAAATGTTTGAAGGGTTTAAGTCTGGCATTTTAAAAACAAACACACTGATATGCCCCCAAGGCTCGGTTCTGTCTCCAACACTCTTTCTAATTTGTCGTAATCATTTCTTTTCGCAAACTTCTGATCCATTTATCTGCTTCGCTGATAACAGTATCCTTAGCTTTTTATATTCGTTTCTAGACTCCCAACCCTGCTCTTCAGATAATAATTTCTGACATTGATGAATTTATTAAATCGAGTAGAATTTAATGCGTCGAAATCTCAATGTAGCCTAGTGTCATAAAAGCTTCATTTATTACATTTGCCTCTATCAATGAGAGGCACTTGCATCAAGGAAACGGAATATTTTGAAATTCTTGGTATATGTATCTTTAGCTCTATCAAAATATCTAGTTAAATTCCTCCCCTCAAACAAATTTTAACCGTATTACTCGCACTTCTAGAAATGCTCATGAGTATTTCCCAACTTCAGTCGTACTGTTTATTATAAAGGTTCGTTCTTTAACCGTACTTCACGAATATAAAATAACTTACCACCTTAGCCATTGCAAAATTCAAACCCAATTTACACTTACGCCTTCTTTCAAACCCTCTTTCCCTTTCCTAATGCTTGCTCAATGTTGTTTTTGGCTTAAAAATTGTTGTAAAAAACCCTTGAGTGAGAACCTATTATGAAGCAAACGACCAAATTTTTAGATTTAGGTTTAACCTAAAATTGAGAATAAAATAAAATAAAGAGTTTGTATAAAAGTTGTTGCTTAACTTAGGTCCAAAACTTAAACTAGAGTTCAAGTTTCAAGTTTATACATAATGCGACAATATTAATTAAATTAGTTTTGAACTTGAGTGAATTCATATAAATTGGTCAAAAACTTGGACTATGAAGATTGACAATATTTGACGAATTAAAATTTATGAAATCTCAAAGATTTCTGTACATTCAGAAATATAAAAGAAATTTCTTAAAAAAGAAACAATTTGATTATCAAAACCCTAAGAATACAATTTTTTGGATTACATTTTGTTTATATATCATTTTCCTGCTCCGTCTATCTTACTAAAAAAATTCTCAGACATCTAAGAAATATAAACTGTCCTTTTGACAGATTTCAATCAAATTAAATTGATTTACTAATTCTTAGGTATATGAAGAACAATTTTGACAGCTGACAATTAAGCCCTAGTCCACACTTGCGTCATTTTAACGCTCTGCGGTGACGCAGTAGTTCAATGCGCTTATGAAAGTTTTTTTCGAAGAAATTAAGCTGCAGTTTACGTTTATATTGCAGCAATGGAGGTTAATAAGAACAAACGAGTCATTTTAGTGTACCTTGTACATAAAAGTTATGAACTTTAAAAGAAACGACGCACGGGTGTTTCACAATTAGCCAAAAGTTATTTTTTTGTACGAACAGTGTCTGCAAAATGTTAACTATTTTTAAAATGAATTTCAACAATTTGAATATGTTGTTGTAGCGTGTATCGTACCTTTTTTAGTAGTGGCGTAGTTTTAATTGTCAAATGTCAACATTTTGACAACTTTAAAAGTGACAGCTGTCAAAATAGAGGTCTATTTGAATGAAAACTCTAATTGCAAAACTTTTACGATTTTTTTTTTTCAAAAGTAACGAGTGTTTGGTAAACAAATTCAACCTTTTTTTATTTTGAGACACTACTTAAAAAGTTTAACACTTTGATGAGGGTTCCAAAAATTAAACAGAATAATAATAAGCTATGAACATTTACTTAAAATAAAATACTTGTTCATTAAATTTAAGAACAACAATTTAAGTTCGTTCATTATCTACGCTTTTTTATAATAATTAGAGGAAAACAAAAATAATTGACATTTTCTTTTAATATTTATGTTATCGATGTTTGCGGCTTGTGTATGTCTACTTGCCTTAACCACTGTATTGTTGACGAAGTAGGGCCACAACAGAATATGATTTACTTAGAATCTAAAAAGATATAAAAACTTGTAAGAAATTTAAAGACATCATAAAGAAATTAAACTTATAAAATATCATACCTGACCAAATGTTGATAGATTCAGTTCTAAGAAACTTCCGGCAGTAAAACAAAATGGTCGTTGGGCATTCATTAAAAATATAACCAATGACTTCCGATATTTCATATCAAAACTATACCACGAACTTTCATAACCTCTCAAAGCTAAAGTTTTGTTCTAAAAAAAAGCAAATTTCTAAGTAATGACTTTTAAAAATACTTTTGTGTTATATTTACCTGCTCAGAAACTTGAGTACCAAACCAACAATATACTAAGAGTTCCATCAAAATACAACCAACATACAAGTAGATCATAACAAGACCTGAAGCATCTGATTGAACTAAGACTTGAAATCCTGTCAACGCAATAATCAATAAGGAGACCATGAATTGGACAAGCATTGGATATTTAAAGATGCTTTCGATTTTTTGGCGAATTCTAAAAAGAAATGAACATTTTTAAAGATGATTTCACATGATTTCCAAAGGTTCAACAAAAATTTAGAGTTCATGTAAACAAAGAAACAAGGTTGAAAGTTGAACCGCTGATAAAATTGACAATGGCGTTAATCCCTTTTTGTTTTTGAAATACTAACTCAAGAATATATGTATGATGTTTTACAAGGCCGTTCAGATGCTTCACAGGGTCCACAGTAATTCGACCCACTTTCGATTCATTTAGTTCATCAAAAGATATATTCAACATCTGAAGTTGAGACCTTGTTAAGTTGATGAAAGCGACATTTAAATAATCAATTGCAACCATTTGCAATCCAATGACTATTATATTCAAAGGCACGTAAAACAATTGTATGTCCATCGATATGAAGTCTGGAATTTTGGCTCGATATGGAAAGATATTTCCAACTAAGTTATCGGGACCTGAACAAATAAAATTGAAAATGGCTGACATTTGTATAAAGTTTTCAAAACAAATGCTTACCCAACAATACCATAAGCATTCCAAAACACGACGAAAGCTCAACAATCAAAGCATAAACTGACAGCGTTAGTTTATTTTCAAATTCCATTTTGAAAAAGACTTCCTGCTGTTCCTTACTTTTGCAATATTCAATTGACATTATTCTTAATTGTTTAACAATGTCATAGAAGTCTCCAAGTCGGCTAAATATCATGATTGTCTGAAAAATAATTCATTGATTTCATTCATCAAACTTAAACATAAATCAATTTATTGTTTTTTCTTACTTTTATACTTGCCCCAAAATGCAACAATGACATGCACAAATTTTGAGTTAAATCTCCCATATTTCCATAGATAGCAACAATATCGAAGATTTCGAAAACTTGATAAGGTATTCGCATCAATGTCCAGACAATTATCCCATAGAATATAATTGACAATTTGATTTCGCGTTTGGCGCCAAACAAGGGCATTCCAGACCATTGCAAGAGGCTTAGATTGTAGTCAATACAACCAAGTTGACCAGTTTTGGGATTTGAGGGGAAGATGTTATTTTTGAAAAATGCAATCAGTTTTGACATATTCTATCGGAGTTTTTCAATAAATACAACACTGATGGAGAAACGGTAGTAAAAATATTTCATTAAAAATAGCTTGTCACATAAAAAAGATAATGATAAACTTTTGATACTCACTTGGCAAGACGTAATATGAAATTGACTTACTTCTAATAGCTGATTCCATAATATATCCACTTTGAATTGAAAAAGATGTCATCAATTTATTAGAAATAAATTATTCAAATGATAAAAAGGATAAATGATTTATACTTACAAAGTTTGTGGGCGTGTTCAATTAGGCACTTATTCATTATCAGAAGTATTAGAATATCAAATGTGTGTTACTCCTTTATAATGTAACTACTCGTAGAATGAAGAATTAAGGGTTAACTTTCACGAGATAATATAATAACTGGACTTTTCCCATTGATAGAGATACCTAATTACATACATGCATTTTCTGAAAATATGAAGGTTCTCGTGTTTCCAAGACAAGAAAGTCTGAAGCGCATTGATAGCTTTTTAAGTGCTTTTCGATTCGGGCTTATTAAAGGACCAATTTACTTACAGCATTTAAATTTGGTTTACACTTTTTCCCTATGTGTATAGTTGCATTAATATTCCTGAGAAGCTTGAGGATGAGTGGGGAACAGTTAGGACGTGTGTCAATGTGTGTTCAAAAGCGTCAGAATTCATAAGGACGTGTTATGATGCGTGGAATTGTATGAGAATACGTGTAGTTGAATGAGGATAAGTGAGGATTAGTGAGGATGTTTTAGGATCAGTGGGGATGATTGAGGATAAGTGAGGATGAGTGAGGATGAGTGAGGATGAGTGGGGATGAGTGAGGATGAGTGAGGATGAGTGAGGATGATTGGGGATGAGTAAGGTTGAGTGAGGATGAGTGAGGATGAGTGAGGATGAGTGAGGATGAGTAAGGATGAGTTAGGATGAGTAAGGATGAGTGAGGATGAGTGAGGATGAGTGAGGATGAGTGAGGATGAGTGAGGATGAATGAGGATGAGTGAGGATGAGTGAGGATGAGTGAGGATGAGTGAGGATGAGTGAGGATGAGTGATGATGAGTGAGGATGAGTGAGGATGAGTGAGGATGAGTGAGGATGATTAGGGATGAGTGAGGATGAGTGAGGATGAGTGAGGATGAGTGAGGATGAGTGGGGATGAATAAGGATGAGTGAGGATGAGTGAGGATGAGTTAGGATGAGTGAGAATGGCTTAGGATGACTGGCTGAGGATGACTCAAGATCTGTCAGTATGGCTGAGGAAGTGAAGGTTGTTTTTATGTGATACAGAACTTTAAAATGGAATAAAACAAAGATTGACACGAATTTTAATTCATTCGAAAGATAATATTCTTACATTTGTATTTAAATATAATTTTTGGCTTTATGAGCCCCTTGTCTGGCTCGGACGTAGTCTAATCGAAAGGTCCAGTTTTCGATAACATTTTTTCAACATTTGTTGCCGTATAACGGTAATATACCAAGTACATATATCAAGTTATCAATCGTTCCAGGCTTATCGGCGTAGACTGGCAACTTAGAATTTTCCCACAGAAAAAGTTCAAGCGCCTTTAAATCGCAGATCTTGGAGGCCAGGTCCGTTACGTTAAACTAAGTGCTTACCAAATGTTTCCTTCAATATTCAATTGTGGCACAAGCTGTGTCTCACCCCAGCTCCTCCACATCATATTTATTCAATTGATGAAAGAAAAAGTCAGTATTCATGGGTCTATAGCAGTCACCATTCACTGTAACGTTCTAGATAACATCGATTTTAAAAAAAAGTGCGGACCAATTACTCCACCAAACTATAAAGCACGACAAACAGTCAATTTCTGTGGATGTATTCGTTGCTAAACAACATTCGATGATTTTCAAAATAAATTTTTACAATTTGGAAGCGTTGTTCAGGCGTCAGTTTATTAATATTCAAATGTCAAAACAAACTTAAAATGAAAAACTTGACAGCTGGTAAAATGGCCGCCGGTTAAAATTGTGTTGCCAGCGTAAAGTTCTATACCTTTAACAAAACACTTTTTTTAAGTATGCGTTGAGATATTTAATGATATTTGACGTCTAATTCTAATTTCATGGAGGATTAAAATCATGAAAGTCTTAATAAACTTCTGTTACTCCGAAATTTAATACATACATAGGTAAGATCCATTCAATGAGCGATTTCAGACACATAAAAATGTCAAAAACATATTTTATTTAAATCTGTCGAACCCTTTTTTCTTTATTTCTTGTGTGTAAATAAACTTTTTGAACTATTTTCTAAGTGTATAAGAACATTTCCTATATTTAAATATTTCACTTAATTTATTTTAAAATTGGTGCTAGTTTTCATTCAACCATCGCTATACTCTTGCAGAAGAACAGCCATTATTGAGAATGCCTTGCTTATAACCTTAAATCGAAGAAAACACGTTAAATAATATCTATTCGTTATTAGAAATCATTCAAAACCTCTTACCCTGCTGAAAGTCATCAAGCTCAAATCTAGATATCCGCCGGCTGTAAAACAAAATGGCCTCTGGGCATTCATCAAAAGAATTACCAAAGACTTTCTAAATTTCACATCAAAGTTATACCACGCAGTTGCATAAGCCCTCAAGGCTAGTGTTTCATTCTGAAATAAATATAAAAAAACATAAGTACTTGCACCAAAAACATTTCTGACACAAAACCAAACCTGTTCTGATATCTGAGTTCCAAACCAGCAATAAACTAAAAGCTCAGCTAAAATACATCCAGTGTACAAATAGACCATAACCAATCCTGAAGTTTCTTTCTGAATCAGAGCTTGAGAACCTGTCAGAGCGATAATCAGCAAAGAACCAATAAACTGAACGAGCATTGGAAATTTAAATATACTTTCTATTTGATTTCGAATGCTACAATAAAGTCCACTTTAAAATATGTGTACGATTTCAAAATCTCTCAAACTCACTCTAAAATAATTGTGTGATGTTCAATGATTCCCTTGAGATGATTATATGGATCCACAGTCACTCGACCCTTCGACTCATTTAATTGATCAAACGAAATATTCAAAACACGCAATTGACAGCGTATCAAATTGATAAATGCCACATTGAGATAATCAATTCCGACAATTTGAAATCCAATGATTGCATTCGAGAGGGGAATGTAAAAATATTGTAGAGTCAATGGAGTGAATTCTGGCATTTTAGCTCTGTAGGGCAAATTATGGCCAACAACTCCTGATGGATCTGTCAAAATTGAAATTGACATAAAAGAAAATAAAAAACGGGGAAAATTGTAAACTTACTTCTCATGACCAAACAAAATCCATATGACGAAGCAATTGTAGGAATAATGCCATAAATTGTCAGCGAAATTTTACTCTCAAACTCCATCCAGGAAAAGACTTCTTTTTGCTTGTCAGATTTGACGTATTTTTTAGCCAATTTTCGAAATGTGTCGATGATTTTGTAGAAATCCTGAAGTCTCCCGAAAATCATAATCATCTGAAAAAAGGGTAAACCGATAGTTAGTGTTGGAGAAGAAGGTTTTCAAGTCCTCATACTTTAAGAGTCATTCCCAGATGTAGAAATGACATGCAAACATTTTGAATCATGTCGTTGAAATTCCTCCAGCATGTGATCAAATCGTAAATCTCAAAAATATGATAAGGTAGCCTGACGAAGACCAAAAATATTAAACCGCATATGAAGAGGGGACGGTTGAATTCACCGGGGGATCCAAACAATGGCAGTCCGAACCACTGTAAGAGTTTGAGATTATAGTCGATCGAACCAAGCCTGCCAAGTGATGGGTCAGAGGGGAATACGTATTTTGAAAAACTTTTAGAGAATTTTTCCATTTTTTAAGTAATCCTTTTTTAATCTTCCTTGGATTTAAATTCAAAAGGTTTAAATCCTTTGAGAAGTTTTTGAGATTATCTTTTTATTCAAAATTGAAATTTTGTTTCATAGGGTCAATATTAATTTTTGAAAACCCATTGACTTTTAAGATCAATGTTTGTAGAAAAATATCAGTCCTAAGAACTGTTTTCCCATTTTCAAAAACTTTAGACTCATAGAAATGTTCCTGGTGTTTTCTTTTTATAGCAAGACCTAACTTAAATCATCTATCAAGAAGTCTATTATTAAATCCTCGTTAGCACATTAACACCTGCTTTTGTTGGTCAACAAAGTCAACCATGTCAAAAGTCAAAACATGTAATTAAATCAATACAGCTTTTGAAAATGACATTTTAATTGAAAACCTTATAAAATAATGATTTTAAATTGTTACACACTTTGAGCACCCTTTTATTCCACCAGCAAAGTGTTAAGTCAATTTTAATACTACCATTTTACAACCATTCAAGTGCAAAATATTGCACACTATAGACTTTTGAATCCTTGCAAAAACATGACCTAAGCTGGATGACTCTCTAAGGGATGTGGATGGAAAACAACTAGTAAATAATTACCTTGTTAAATGGGAATTAATAAATCAATTTTCTTATTTATTCTTCACTTTATTTAATTAGCTAACCTTTTTAAACTATGAAGTTAAATGATTTATATGACTCTGGAGGATTTCGGAATTTTTCTAAAAGTACAATAGAAAAATATATTCATAAGTATTCAATGGAAATGAAATTGATAGTAAATGTTCATGTTTTTTTATAGCGAAACGAAAGCATTCGTGTCGTTTTAAATGTTGGTGATTCTGAGAAATGTTTATGACATAAAACAGCTAGTTTTTTTTAGAGAAAAACATAAGGTATTTGATATGATTTACAGCTCATATTGTTCGTAATATTAAAAATTCATTTAAGAAATGTTCTAGTATAACAGGGGCTTTATGAGTAAACGTCAGTACTGAATTTTCAGGTATAATCAAACGTCAAACATGACGTGTAGGCCCAGGCAAAAGGGGTTTTCACATTTTGGTCTATTGATGCGACATTTTCTCACTTATCATAATTGTTTCCGCATGATTGTTAAGCATCGATTTTTTAAGATAGATTTTGAAAATGGTTCTGAATGGGAAAACCCTATAATCACTATACTTTTATTCTCGATTAAATGAAGCATACAAAAGTGAGTTAACATGTATCTGTATAATGTAGAAAAGGAGAGGGAGGCAGATATATGTCAAAATCCGAAAGTAGGAGAGGGTAATTCCATTTGTGCATCAGTGGTAACTTTTTTGTACTTCCTATAAAATACTATAACTTTTTGACACTGCACTTCAGTGTTGCCGCAAGAAAAGTGCCTCACTAATGTCAAAAAAGATTATTATTATTATTAATTATTGAACTATACATAAATGTACAAAACGATACTTAAAAGCTAATAGCTACCAGGGCTTCTAGCTTGCTTGAAAAGATATTGCAATTAGTTGTATGAAACTCACAATTAAAAGGAAAGTTAAATGAAATTCTTTAAAAAAAAGTTGTAACAAACCGTGCAAAATTAAACATAGTAACAACATTTTAAAATAAAAGAAATGTAAAGCTTTTTGTTACACTTTTACCACTGTAGTATCATTAATGCAGATGAAGATACTATAATAAAGATGAACATGTTCGTCTTCCCTATAATCTTCATCCGATTTCCTATAATCTGCATTTTTGAAGACGTCGGTATTTTTGATCTGCTCTCTCTATCCACCATGAACCTCACAATTAAAAGAACATTTATATGAAAACGTAAAAATGTAACATATTAACAAAAATTAAAAATAATAAAGTAATGTAAGGCTTTTGTTAAACTTGTTTCATTATGACAACACTGATGAATATGCTATAATAAAGATGAACATTTTTGTTTTGTTTTTTTGTCGGTCCGGCTCGGCGGGACGGTCAAAATGCGCCGCTGCCCTCCCGAGATACATCGCAGAACACAGTTCTAAAAGTCAAAGCCAACTTTTCAAGTCCAAAAAATTCCAATGTCTTAAAACTTATTAGTTTTTCGTGAACAGCGTTTCACATTCCAAAAATAATTTTGTTTGTTTTTTTCGCTGTTTTGACGTTTCACCGTCGCGTTCTTTGTAAAAATCAGAACTTCAATTTCAACAATGCGTTCTGTTAGCCTTAAGAGATAAATATGATTTATGACAGCTGACCAACCATACATTTAAAAATTTACTGCCTAGTTTTCATGTGTGGAAAACACGCATGAAATATCATAATAATATTAAATTCTATTGAAATTGTCTCGGTTCTACTGCAATCATATCTACGCTTAGATTATGGTTACCATTTAAAATGCAATAAGCGTACATTTATTCAATAATTCCTGATAAGTAAATAATACTGTTAAATTTTGTCAACCACTTCAAAGAAGCAACTCAAATTAGCCTAACTGCATACGATGTCTCATACTTGTCACCAATAAGGTTGCATTTATGTAGTGTGATTACACGATTAGCTTAAAAATTCAGAAATCTCTTACAATTAATTGTCAGTAGTTAGCTGAGACTCTAAATTAAATTACAATTAAATGCTAAGCTAAGAGATTACGTACTTATTTGTATAATTCTTAATTTGGTAAATTTCAAAATGATATTGTTAGAAGTCCGTAAAATGTATAATTAAATATTGTTTCGGTAATCTCGATTAATTTTGCAATATTTATTACCAAAAATCCATGTTCTTCGGTCTCTAACCCCTTAATAATATTTCATCGTATTTAAAAGCACCCTGTTAATTCAATTCAACTCCAAATTTCCACTCCCTACTAGATGTCTCTGTGCAAACTTAAAAATTACCACCAGATGCCGTCTCGATTACAGCTGTCAAATTTTCAAAACAAACATATAGCGTTGTCTCTTTTTCACAACCTCATTCAAAAACAAAACCAAACGAGATAAAAAATTATCTTATTCAATTTGAATTCAATCTCATTCAACTATGTAAGCCATTCAGCTTTATTTTTTCCATCATTTTCGTCTTTCCATCAAAATTTTCAATGAATTGAATTTTAGTTTAATTATGGCGGCGTGCAGATTGTAGACAAAGAAAACGACCAATCGCTTTCGGTTTTTTCTCTCTATTTTATCCAATTTATATATATGTAAACTTTTTCCAATCACTTTAAAAAACAACCACAAAGTTAAAAACAACAACTTCCTTTCACAAAACTTTTTGATTTGCTTTTTTCTGTATAAAACCTTCTATCGTCGGTATTTTTCGAGTGAAAAAAGAAAAAGTAAAATTGATGATCCTTTTTTAAAACCAAAACTTCAAAACTTGTATTTCAACAAATTTTTCTCTCCCCTCCGTGAGTGTGTTTTTTTTTCGTTTTTATTTTCTTATTTTAAAGTCTGATTGTTTAAAAAAGTGAATAAAATAAAACATTGTCCTTCTTTTTATCCAAAGTGTAGTCCCACCAAAAGAAAATAAAATTATTCTTATACAAAATTATAGTGAAAAATAATTAAAAAAGAATCAAGTCTGTGCTGAAAAAGAAAAACAAAATCAACCAAATCCATATCAAGAGGTGAGAAGAATAAAATTTTACTTTCTTCGTATTTTTTTGTTTTTTTTTGTTTCTTCTCCATTTTTCAGCGAGAAAAATTAGTGATTTTTGGCCTATGCCCCCATCCCCCTTTCGTTTCTAGGGTAATTCCATTTGTAAAGACTTCGACAGCAGCGGCGACGACTACGAAAACGACGACAACTCTAGAGAGATTTGTGTGAAGGATATAATTCACTCAACTCAATTTGTTTCATTTTGGGTTTCTGCCTGTCGTCTGTTTTTATGTCTGCCTGCCTCGTTGTCGTCGTTGCCTTTTTTTTTCTTTGTAAAAATCGCGAAGGGTAAAAGTAGCATGAACAACGCCGAGCCGGCGATGACTACGACGACCGACCCTGCTCCCCATATTATAATATGAATCAATAAATAAAAAATCCCCAAACAATCGCATGAAAAAGTCTCGTTCTTCATTCCATTTACATGCTTACCAGTCATAGTCATAGTCACTCATCCAATCTCCCTCCAAACCCCCTTTCTCATGTCCCTCCAAAACGATGTGAATAGTGAATGAATTGGGGTTGAAAATATTATATTCACAAAAACACAGAAGGGCTGGAACTAGAACTAGGAGTGTGGAGGACACTGGGACTTGGGGATGCTTTGCTTATGGCTCTACAAACAAATAGCTTTCTATGAAATCCGCGATAGGAACGGAACGTAGCTGCGGTGTGGCGGTGGTGGACACGCAACTTTCAGGCTTTGGGGGGCAAAACATTCGAAGAGGAAGTGTATATAACAGCAACAGCAAAAACAAACAGTTCAGCTCAGCAGCGGGCGGAAAAACCTACCCACGCACATTTTTTGCCTACTTTCGTTTTTATTTTTCCATTTTTATTAAAAGAAAAGCAAAAATATACATACCTACCTACCTCTTGCTTTTGCTTTGCTACTTGCTAGTCGTAGTCGAACGTCGTCGTCGTCGTCATCATCGTCAACGCCTCCTCATTTACGCACTGCTAGTTACGGCATGGTCAATGGATTGATATATACTTTACGTGTAGCCTCTTAAATTGGATATGCACGAGGGTATATTATAACCTACCTATTTATTGGTATATTTACTTATACATATTTTGTAAGTTCTAGTTAACTTTCGAGTTTTTTGCGAGTAATTCCATTTACGAAAATAGACTAAAGTGGTTCAGCCAGTTGAAGTTACTATTCCTATAGGTACCAACCTTCTTTATTAGCTACATACATATGTATGTATATATTTTGTTGACTTAGCATTTTTCGCAAGATAATGTTTTGAATGATAAGTTGGAAAATTTCTAATGATGTTTTTTATTGGTTCTTTAAAATGAGTAGGTTAAACGTTGAAATCATAAAGAGTCAACAACTTTAACTTGGACTTATATTAAGCTACTAGCTAACTTTGGATTTATTTCTCCCAATAAGGACTCTTTTTGGAATTCAGATTCGTGATTTTGATCCCAAACCATTTGGATTTAAAATTTTTTGGTTTCAGCGAAAAATTATAGTGATAGCTAGTTCAATGTAAATTTTTGTTTGTGATTGGTCTTGGAAACGTAATTCCCTATAGACGAGATAGAGTCACTTTAACTTTGTTAAACGCTTGTTTTTGTCGTACGACCAAATTCAATATTCAAATTTTTGGCAATATTTTGCAGTTGGAAAAACTACATTTATAAAGAGACATAAAAATAACACTTAACAAAGTAAAACATTTTATTTTGTGCTTTTTATGTAGTTGCCTCCTATTAAATAAGTAAGCTTTTAAACCTTTACAAAAATTATGGAAACAAAAATTTCCAAATATGGTCAATTTCTTAAAATATGTCAAATTTCTAAGGCATTTTCATAATTTTGACAGCTCCAAAAAGAGCCAAGTTTCCAAATCACATCTAAATGAAAACTACATCTTTCTTAATTATTTTTGGTTATTTATGTATTCTTCAATTTTTTAAATCTTTCGCAGCATGAACTTTATTTTCTAAAACAGCTGCACAGCGTCTTTGTATAGAGGTTACAAGCCGTTGAGATCTTTCAACAAATCTTTTTCTGCTTTCAGCAGATCTTAACAATAGAGCAGAGTTCTTTATTGTTACTAAGCTTTCTTTGCGACACTTACATCCTTTCATCAGTTCAATAATGTTCAAGTCAGTTAACTTTGCAAGCAGTTTCCTGACATCAACTTTGTTACCTAGAAATCATTTTTGGCTATATCGCCTGAAATCTTAACCAAAACTCTCATTGATAAATGTTTTAAAACAAGAAAGTTATGACCTTTTGTACAATAGCTAAAGTTTAATTCGTAGGGTTTTGCAAAAGGTAAAACAACTTACTAAGTAGATGATGATTCGTAAATTCATATCCTTCCTAATTTCTTTAAACAAAGTTTGCAAGTTAAAAAATCACTTTCTGAAAAATTGTAAAAAATAGACTTAAGAGCTTTTACCTTTTGAACACAGCATTATACACGATGAAAATTGTAAATAAAAAGTTTTTAGGGAACTGTGCTGTTTTTTTTTATTATGATAGAAAGATTTGCGACAATTATGTATAAAACAAAATACCTATTGGTTTCGGTGACATTATTTTCTCCGATGGTCCATATTTAAATGACTGAATTATAATTGAGGTCCAATGTCAAAAATGCACTGAATTATCTGATCTCTTAGCTCTTAAATTGTTTTTGGATTTTTGAGAAAAAAAGATTGCTTCGTAGGCTGTGTAGCAAGTTGCGTTGTCCCATCGGATTCACATATCGTCCAGCTGCATATTTTGTTTTGCCTTAAAAATGTCCATTATCATCTCGCGATAGTGAATACCATTCATGGTTACTGCTTGGCTTGGATCTCATTTTCAAACAAAAGTTAGGCCCAACTCGCTCTATGGTTATCATCCTCATCAAAAGGAGTTATAGTTATTTATACAATTTTTGTATGTTATTGGGCGAATTTCGTGTTTCGATTTTTGTTGACAATTAATCAATAATTTGTTTGGCATGATACAAACATGGCAACAACCCAAACCATCGACGAGCAAAGCTAAGAAAAAATGCAAGAATGCCGGGCCATCATAGATTGAACTGTGACAGCTTACTATAGCCCATAAACATAGGGGGGGTTATTCTACTGGTAGTAAAAAGTATAAAGGTGTGGGGGCCTTATATGCGAGGTCTTATTTCGAGCTCCGTATACGAAATTTATAGAAGAGAATGGCCCCTCCTCTTAGAGAGGTATGAAGTTTTCTGGAGAATCCTCGATATACCTTCCTAAGTTCAACAATTATTCAAAAATATTCATTTGCTCAAATGCGGCAATTCTGCATGTTATCGAATTTAAATATCACCAAGTTTTAATATCCTCCCTATTTCAGAAACATTAGTCAAGCCACAATCTCATGTCGAGATGGTCCAACTTTTAAATATAAATAGTTCAAGATTAATAGCTAAAATATAGTCCAAATATCAAAATAATTAATGTAAGAGAATCAATTATTTTATTTTATTTTTGAAATGTGCTTTAGTTTTCTTATATGTATTATCAAATGAACACTGAACTATATGCACTAAACTATATTCATTATGTACAATAAGTATGTAAATAGTAAATAATAACGTTACGCTATAATGCTGTAAACCATATCATCCTACTGTCGTATGATTTGACCGTTGTCTTTTTCACTATGTATATTAGTGTTTAAGTATATTAGATTATTGAAATTGTTAGTTGGTACAGTTCAAATAAAGCGATCGTATAAGAAACATGTCTTTACTTTGAGCTACGTTTTGTTTTAAAATCTTGCACCTTATATTAATTCATAAAATTTTAATCGACGCACGCAAGGGTTTATCCTGAGTAGCTGGTCCAAATCCCCTCAAAATCTCCATATTCTATTTTTGTTTAGAAGCATTTCAAGAGGATGAGAGTAAGAGAAGGTGCAAGTATGATCAGATTATATTGGAATATTTATTTTGGCAAAATATTGTGTCTATTCCAATCATAAAATTTCATGAATTAATTATAAGAATCTTAAACTCTGTGTTTACCAGTCCCTAAAAGAATTTTAAAGTTCTTATCAATTAAAAATCAAAATGAAACGTACCTAAAACGATACGTTCACTTAATATCGTGTAAATTTATTTATCGTTAATTGGTTAAGACCGAAGAAGACTTGCATGATCTAGGAGTGTTGCGTGACTTAAATGTATTAATACTAATAACAAACTTTTAGGTACCCATACACAAAATCTGGTTGGTCTGGAATTAGTTGTGTACCCATAAATATGCAAAACAAGAAAGAGGCAACTATTGAATAGAAAAAAAAACATCAACATATGACATCAAAAAGGAGTGTAAGCTTGTTTTCACTATTTCAAGTAACAGAGGTAAAGCAGTTAATAAAATTAAATTATTGATTTTTGTTTTTAATCTTTTGTAAGCAAATTCTTTCTACGTGTACATCTTTTTTTTGGTCCAAAATTAGCCCTCATAAAGTATCTATGTAATTGCGATGGCAAAATGACAATATGCCGTTAGGGTGAATCATTAGTATTAGAATCAAAAACATTCTTAGAATATTAACACTAAGGGCTATATTTTTTCCACTAAGTTATCCATTGCATGATGGTAAGCGCGTTGGACAGTCAAAGGTCTTGGGTTCGATCGCTGCCTATGCCATCTAGTTTTTTTTTCACGGGTACTGCCTCTTGCGAGAAATTGACAAATTCTCCAAGAGTAATTCTTGTCATGAAAAGTTCGGATTCGGCTTAAAACTGTTGATCCCCTCCATCCCCGACAACAGTACTCGCACACAGGAATGGTTGAGAGTTGTAAGTCACTAGGCCCTAGTTCTCAACGGACTGTTGCGCCACCCGATTTATTTTTATAAGTTATCCATGACTATTCCAGTTCAAATTTTTTCAAAAGCTTAATAAACCTCTTTACATAGGAATAGTTTGAGAAGGTAATTATGAATAAAGCTAATAAGAATGTTTCTATAGATTGACTCTGTTGAAGGGAGAAAAAGTTTTGTTTAAAACGTAACTCGCTGCTAACAAACTAGCCATTAGTGACATACTGGAGATAAACGACCGAGTCGTCAACTGTTTTATGAAGCCATTTTCAAATCGGTTTAGTTAGTTAGCTCAGTTTAGAGCTATTTCGATTTTCGAATTTTTAAAAATGCAACCAATTAATCCCAATCCAATCATAATCAATGGATCTTTTAAGATTTTAAGAAAGTAGTGAATTTCTGTACAAACTTTAAAAATGAAAGCCAAAAACTTTTAGACAGGCCTGCTTTTCAGACTCGCCTAATAAATATTGTATTCAAATTAAAACTAACTTCAGCTAGAACGTGTGTCTATTTAATTTTTATCTTAAGCAATCTTTCCACGTTATCAATAAAAAATAAATCTTAATTGAGTATAATATACACACGAACAGAATATATGGAAATGGCGGTACTATTGAAAATATGTAGGTAAATATTCTTAAATCCACTGAACAATTATTTACCTACCACTACCATTGAATATCTTCTTCATGATAACATTATATAAATAAACCATTGTTATTCTTAGAACCTCTTTTTTAAACTTTTAAATAAATTAAAGCCAAAAACATATTTTCATATAAATATGATCTGAGATAAAGAAAAAACAAAATAGGTCGTTTCAAAAACTTAGAAAAGAGAAATCTAATTTTAAAATTGGCATTAAATAGAGACTATATTTTATAACTTATTTATATGAGACATTCTTGTCTCCATTTAAAGTCTTCTTAAAACTTCTTCTCAACTTAGATCCAAAATCAACACCCTTCAACTTGGAATTCCAAGAACGCAAATTGTCTTATCCCAAGATTTCAAATATTACGAAATTCAATTCGCACATGTTTCTTATTCTCTTGTTTACTTCCTTTTCTATGCTTTTGGTTTTGTTTTCCTAAAAACATAACAAAATATCTTTAATTTTTTTTGGAATTCATCACCTCACCTCATTTTATTATCAAATAGAAAACAAAACCAAAACATTTCTCTTCGTGCAAATGCGTATTTTATTTAAGAGGTAAACAACGCCAAATTGCGTCTTGTTTTTGTATTTCTATTTTCATTGATAAACTCTACAATCGCTATCACAAAGATCATGTTGACATAATAAGGAGCAGCACATGGCGTCAAACATTCTATTCAAATATCGTATTTTAATTTAAAACATTGATCGTTTGTTGATTGGAATTATATGAATAGTTTTATCTCACATTCCATTCATAAACCAAATTAGTTAATTCAATCGAATGGTCGTATGTATATTTTTATCATGTTGTTATTTTATCAAATTTTTTGAATAAAACAATCACATCCGTTTAATCGTTCTCATTTTTATTGAGGATGTTTGAATACCTAAAAACGCTTAATCTTTAAACGGTGGCGTAAATCCTTAAAAACGAATGCTAACTGTCCCATGGGTACATCAAGCCATGAAAGGTTATTTATTGTATGCTCAAAGCTTTAGTCCCACGTTTGGATATTTTTGTACATTTTCTTTCAAGTTGAAAAAACCAAGGAGCTTAAAAACACCAGAAAACATTTATCTTTCTTTAATGTATCTTTATCTAGGAATCGTATAGGTATAGGATCTTTAAAATAAGTAGTCCTATAAATTTGTGTGTGTCTTACCAATTTAAGACTTGTTTATGGTCTTCTTTAAATCTCTGTACCAAATCACATTAAAGCGAGAGACATCTCTTTTTTTGAAATGGAGGTGGAAAGAAAAATGGCATTTGAATGAGTGTAAAATACATGTGGGCGTTAAAATGAAAATAAAAAAAGAAAGACCGTGAATCTTTTTTTGCTGATGGTTTTGGTTGTGTATTTTTGTTAAAATAATTATAAGGTCAATGACTTTCTTTCTTTTTAAGATCGATAGTGAATTATCGGGTGTTTTTTTTAAGAGCTAGAGAACTTTCAACAATAATCATAAAAGACAAAAATGTTTTGTTGGCATTAATTTCTTACGAGTTACTTTTTCCAATAAATCTGCATGTATAGCATCAATGGTGGCTTGAATATTCACCCATAACACGATAGTCTTTTCACTCCAACTCCAATCTTTGTTTTTCAGTGGTGTCATAGATTCAAAAACCGAACTACTAAAACATCTGACATTTTGACAAATAAATTGGTTGCAATTTTTTTTGTTAGTTTTACCTTAAAGAAACTTGTTACAATTTTAATCGTCAAAATTTGGAGTTTTTTTAAATATGTTTTTGTTTTCGAAAAGGCTAACGCAATACTGAAAAGCTGTCGCTGAAGGAAAACATTCTTTTGTGTGTTTCGTTCAACGACTGTCACAAAAATGCGATCAGGAGTTTAAAATAGGGCAACGTTTTTCGGAATTAAATTTCGTCGATGTAAAGCTGGATCGGTAGCTCGCGCCATTCACCGTCACGGTAGCCCCTTCCTTATTTCAAAAGAAAAAAGTATGGACCAATGATGCAGCCAGATGGTAACCCACACCAAACATTCAGCTTTAAACGACAATTTTGCTAATTGACAAACCAAACATTTAACCAGAAATTTGTTCACAGTTGGGAAGCGTTGTTCTGGCGTTAAGCGACTGAATTACTAAACCTTACTGAGCATAAATGTGTAGATTCAGACTAAACATAAGGGACTTGAAGGTAGGGCAAGTTTTTAGAATCTAATTGGCCAGCTGTCAAAAAAATGCCTACCAGTTAATGAGAAAGTTATTCAAGAAAAATCTCTTACATTTAATACAAGTTTTCTTGTGTCAATATATCAGCTGATCACATTTTATAATTTAAATAAAAGCTGAACTTCTTTATTATGGGATTTATTCATTTTTGCATAATTAAATTTTAATTTTAGTGAAGCCTTGTTCCTTTTCAAATTCGAAAAGAAATAAACATTATTTCACTACCATATAAAATAATGGATTTCTATCTAGTGTGAAGATTTTTTTTGTAGTAAATAATGTTTTGGTATTTTCTATACGAACTGCTGAACCTGCCTAATGTCAACACAGTTTGATGTTTTCAACTGTCAAACCATTAACAACAATAATCGAAACTTCTCATACAGCGAAAAAAAACACCCTTTACCTTTTCCTATGTTGAATTTGGGATCTTGGAATCTTTCTTTCTTGTTTTTTTGGCAATGATTAAGCATTCAGTTATGTGAAGTGTTGAATAATTAGCACTATACTATATTGGAAGTGTCAAAAGGTTATTTTTTAGGTCCCAATAAATTAAGCAATAGAAAAGAGAATCTATTTTGATTTCTTTAAAATGTAGAATTTTTGCAAGCTTAAATCCCAAAAAAGCTTTTGGAATAGACGTGGACACATTTATTATGTGTACAAGTGAACAAGTCACGAAAAAAAAAGAATGTTAACTACACTCTTGACTTCAACAAAAACAACAACAACAACAACAACAAAATTGACAACTTGACTATGAGTAGGTACCTAAATGTAGTGTAAGATGAAATTAAATCATTCTGTTTTTTTTTTGCGAGTTTGTGTTTTCGTGCGTGGATAAAATTAAACTCTTAACATAGTGATTAAATGCTTAAGCGACTTAATTGCTTTTAATAGCTTCAAAATTCTCAGCTTGTCAGCTCAATGAACGTATGTTGGCATTAAATTCAAAAACAACATAAAAACGATTTAAAGATGAAGAAAAAAAAGAAGAAAAGTAGACATAAAATCATAAAAATTAGTAGGAAACAAATATTTATAAAGTTAGTCTTATCCATAGGTTCAAACAATGTGAAATCGCCCAAAAAAAATGATCAATTAGGCATTTGTAAAATTTTGGCCTTGTGGCGTTCATAAACCGAAGGCGTAACAATACTAATTTTATCATTAATTTCTTTTCGCAGAAGATGCAAAAAATGATGAAAGGAAGCGCGAACATCTTAAAACAAAACGCTATAAATCGTGGAGAACAAGGGCCTACTGACTTCTCAAACATTCCTGTGAGAGATTAATGTAAAGTATGGTGGGGACCCACAGTTTTTTTAAGCTGAATTTTAATGACTAATTTGAGAAAGCTTATTTCATGACAAGACTTACTCTTGGAGGACTTTTCAATTCCTCAGAAAAGGCAGCACTCGTGACAAAACTTTGATTGAACCATCACGCCACTGATACTACATCTTCTAAAGCAATTTTAAAATTTAATCATTTTGGGCATGAATAATTTTCATATTTTATTAATATTCTCATTATGAAAGCCATCAAAGGTCTATCCTAGGAATATTAATGCAGAATCTCTTAACCCTCTAAAAGATACATTTTTAATTAATCTTTATTCAAAGCAGTTTTTAGGCTTTCCTCAAAAGATTTAGATTTTATCGTTTAGCACACCTTCTTCTATATATTATTACATCACAGTAAAAACTGCAAATTTGTTTTAAGGTGTAAAAAAGTGATTAACACCAAAGGCTTCAATTAATTTGTATATACTCGTACTATAAGATGCAATCAATTTTAAAATGTCCCAAGAAATGAGGCATATGTGATGATGTGAGACGAGAGATTTGAATTGTCTTACCTCTGTTAGATGGTAGGTAGGTAAGGTAGGTATAGCTAAGCCAGCAAGGTTGTCTAATCAACCGCATAGTTTTTTTTTCTTCATGTTTTCATTTTTAAGTAGCTGTGGCAAGTTGTTCTTAATTAGATTATGACATTCTGGTGTGATGTTCTAACTTTCATTAAATCGACTTTACTATCTAACTCTAGGTACATATGTACCCCTTCAAAAACATGAAAAACTAATTGCACACAGTGTATGCAAAAGGGCTGAGGCTGAGACTGAGGCTAAGGGAGGTTAATGGCATTATCGACCAACCACCGCGCGGTTCCACCACCGGCGGCACCGGTGTGGTTTGTTTCATTCAGTGCTAGTGGTGGCATTTTGGTGTATGTACGAGTATAATAATACCAGCATGAACGCAATTCTATTTCAATACTCGCATCACGTAAATGGGTTATCCGTGCCAGGGCCGCATCATCAATTTGGCTTACACATTTTACAAACAAACAGATATAGTTTGCTATATATTCAGCGACCACAAATTAATCCGTTTGTGGTAATTAGTTATGCCATACGTTGTGGGTTCTTTTAGATACCAGTTATTGGTGTTCTCTGTTAGTGACAAACCTAAAATTAGGCACAATTTAAATTTATTGCTGCCATCTTATTTTATGGATAAATATAATGAGACTTAATTTTTTGGGTGGTTCATTGAAATCTATTCATTTAGTTACAATTATTGATCTTTGTCAATATGTTTGAGCATTTAAAATTAATAAATTAGGTGGAGAAACAGTTTGTAGAGAACCAGGGTCTAGTGACTTACAACTCTCTACCATTCCTGGGTGTGAGTTTTCTTGTTGATGCCTAATCCGAACGGTTAAATTAAGAAAGCCTTTTTCATGATATGAATTACTCTTGCAGAATTTGTCAATTCCTCGCAAGGAGAAGTACCCGTGACAAAAAACTTAAGAGATTGAACCCAATACCTCTGGCATGACAGTCCTAACTACGCACTAAACATCACGTCACGGGTATACTGCCGACGAAAGTTTAACAAACGGTTTCTTTCTTAAAAGAGTGTTCCAGTCCAGAGCGCCATTCAAACTTCCATTGAATCCAAAACTATTCATATTTCATTTTTCACTTGAATTAAATCTCAGCTGTTCAAAGTTCAGATACAATACTCCAGTTATATTTATCATTTTGAAGTATGTACACGTACAGTAGTTGTCAAAAAATAGCACTCATGTGTAACTTTTAACGATTGAAATGTTTGTTTGGTAAATGTTTTTGAACGGATTTTTATTTCCATCAGATGAAAATCTTAAAAAGACAATCGGTAAAAATCGGTATCGAGTAGTGTGGGAATCTTAACGGACCAATTTATAAAACTTTCCCATAAGCTTTTAGACTATTAGCTCATGATGCTTGGTTCTACTTAATCTCCGAAACTTTTATCGTAAATTTTAGACTGTCTGCATTTGGGAATATTTATGACTCTTCACGCTTCTTTAACTATTTCATTTTGAAAGCCAAAATGTAGATCCCTATTTCTTATATACCAAGGGGCATATTTATTTTCCACGAAGGACTTCGCTTTGGAATTTATGGATGGGTTCAAGATTTGTTTTCTTTGCACAGCCTCATTGTTAGATGCCATATGTGTAAACGGATTTCAGTAGTTGCTTATATAAAATAAGCTTGTTCTGGATTGATGGGTCAGAGTTCTTTCCTTGTAACCAGTACATGCTTCTGTACTTCAAGATCAGCTGTTCTGTTTTTTTTTTTGTATGTTCTCTTTCCATAAAAACTTTGCATCCAAGGCCATTTTTGCGTTTAATCACTAACTTTATTATTATTAACGGATTCATCTGGCACCAACAATATTTCAGTATCATCAAAAAAAAAAAGGAATATCAATTGTATGTAAAAGGTACAATGTCGGTCCTAAAACACTTCCTTGTGGTACATCGGCTTCAAATTTCTTTAGCCGCAAGTAATTATGGTCGTACTGTAATCTAAACAGTCGTTTCGTAACACATGATTTCAGTTTCTCATAGTATACTCACTGAAAAGGTTCCTATGTAGTTATTGCTCAAGTCCCAAGTGTACAAAACTTATTAAGGGCTTGAGCAACACCTAAGAATATAGCCGAGCAAACTTGTTTGTTTTCAAGTGCTTTTTTCAACACATCCCGAATTTCGGATGTGCTTGATCTTTTGTAGAATTTTTATTTCTGAATTCAAACTGATAGTTCGGAATCTGTCTTCATTCTTCTATTATTTAGCTGAGCCTTTTCGATGATAGTTTTGCCATCATTAATTGGTTTAAACGATTAGTCTGTAGGATGACATTTCTGTTTTGGTGGCTAGGTAAAAGAATGTCTTTTGACATGCGTTTTTGTGACTGGGGTCCTTTTGGAAGTTTTTCTGCTTTCACTAAGAAGCATTCGTTAGTTTGTTTGTAAGACGTTAAAAACTGCCTCAGGAAGGAATCGAGCCCTTCTTTTTTCCCTTGTTGACAGATGAAAAAAAATCTTATTTTTGGTGAAAGAGCTTTATCTTATAACACCTCTAAATTCCGTACTCAATCTTAAATACACATCAAAAATTATCAAACCTGCGTATGTAAATTCCGTACTCAATCTTAAATACACATCAAAAATTATCAAACCTGCGTATGTAATTATCGGGAGAAGTTTTTCATATTAATGTAGAGTACATCTTTTCTTTTCTATCAACAGGAAAACGACATGAAATATACCACAAAAATAAACCAAGATTTAAACCCGATTGAAAATCTTTGGGCTGACGTAAAGACGGAAGTGTTTCGGTGTAGGCCAAGTAACGATAAAAAACTGAAGTCTATCGTTAAGAGCTGTTCAGAATCACGAAAAGTTGTTTAGAAAATAAAGGACATGCTACCAAATATTGATTCGAACCAAAAATTTTACAAGTTGAAAAACAAATTCCCAAAAATAATTTTAAAAAAGTGTAATTTTCTTTTTTTTTAAATATGATTTGGGTACGGTGCTATTTTTTAAGTGGGCAGATTTTTAAAACACCTTAGAAAATAGACATATCTTTAGGAATGAATTGAATGTGAAATCTATTTTTAAATAAATATGCAGGAGGTATTTTTTTTTTCGAAGAACACCAAATGATGATGTTCTGTGGTGTTATTTTTTTGACCACAGCTGTATTTACAAAACCGACAGAAATGTACAAAGACATGTCATTTGTCTCGAACTTTGTTATCAATCAAAACGGAACTTGCCAATGAATCATTGTTAAATAAACTATAGGAATCTGAAATATCCATCTTCCCTTTTCATCCCTCTCTAAATTCATAAACCTTTACGTAGAAGGCTACTAAAACCCTAGAGAAAAGAAAAATGATAAAAAACAACATACCGCGATCGTGCGGGTATTTCTCCGAATTATGAACACTCGTGATGGGCACATACCTCTTTAAGAGGCATATTATTGTTGTACTACCTAACCTACCTTGATGGAACTTTTCCCCTTCAGGTGTTAAATTACCATAGTTAAGCCACCGCCCGCCGCCGCCGCCGTAGCACCACCATCACCATCACCGCCATCATCGTCATCACTTGAATAATTCAAAACACGAAGGTAATTTCTTCAAAAAAAAAAAAAAGTTGAAGAAACAAAAATTGATAAACAAATAAAATAAGAAGAAATACAAGAATAAATAAAATATATTAGTAATCCTGTTATTGCGATGAGTTGTTGGATCGTTTATATTTTATTTGCCTTTTATTTCAAGTATCGAAATTTTGACGATGACAAACAAAAGGAGAGGAAATACTATACAAAAGAAAATATGTCGTCTTTTTTTTGGAATTAAATCGAAGGACGTCGTCAGTTGGTGTCGCTTCGACGACAGCAAGTGTAGAATTTTTCGGTCTTTGTTGAAGCAGATGGATTACATAACTTTGATTATGATTTTTTCTTTTTGTTTTGGAAAGTGATTGACCTGTTGATATGTTTATGGTGTCTTGTGATGGATTTTAAGGGCGATTGATGATTATATGGCCTATGGCTAAACTATAATACAACTTATTTGCTAATTGATGGGAACTTTCCAATAGACCTTCTAATCCATGAAAAGGGACTTAACCTATTAATGAAATCATTCTATCAAAGTGTCAAAAGTGAACTCGATGATGACTCACATCATTATCAAAAATCTATTCTTAAGTAGCAACATACTTTTATTTTGTTCCATTTGACTTTTTTTAAATTTTATTTCATTGCCTTCTATCGAATGCATTGTGTATACTTTGAAAACACACAAAAATATTATGTTATCAATCATCATTCCAAAAGTTGTGCAAGTAGAGTTTTTAAGTGATTTGTCCATATACTCTAACACTCAAGTAGGAATTCAGCTTTGAAGATACTCTTGTTTTCAAAAATGGGGTAAATACATACCTAGATTTTTTGAATTTAATGAGTTCTTCAATAATTGTTATCACATTCATTTTAAGACCTTTTTTTATAATTAAAGATTTGTGTTCTGTGTGCAGATACACAGCGGATCATTTGAATAGACCCTATTTCTTATTAGTTTTACTGTGTTTTTAAAAGTTGTTTTTATTTATATAATTTTTTCTTAGTTCAAATTTTCAAAATTTTCATAAAGTTTCTGAACATAAAAATATTGGGTACTAGTAAAAATTGAGTGCCTTGAAGAAAACAGTAAAATGTATTGTAAAGTTTTCCAAAAAGGGGTTTCGTTTTGAATAAGTCACTATTTCGGCACCTGCCACTTTTGAAGCTGTCAATTTTGTCATTTAGGAAGTGTATTGTATACTACGCAAATGAAACAAGACAGGGTTCGATAAAGTAAAACTTTACTTAACCCTTTCAGTACGAGAGTGGGACAGAACAAAGAATATTTATATGTAAACGTACCACTCCCGTCCCGAAAGGATTAAAATGTGGTGAACATTTTGCAATTATAGTGAAACTGGTAGAAATATTTGAGCTGTTGAGCCAAGTGATATGAAAAATGTATACCGTGTGAGTAGCTCAAGAAGAACTGATAATATTGTTCGTGAGGACCGTAGTGTTGACGAAAGCCCAGGTTTGTCGATTTTTCGATGATCTGTAGAATAAGACATTCCATAAACGACACTACACTGCAGTATTTTCAGTTCAGTTAACAGAAGAAGTCGGAAAATACGTTAATAAACTGAATTTTCGCATTTTGAGTTACATCCTCAACGAACTGATGATCGTGTGGTTGGACCTTACTTATTCGAAAAGGAACCTGGTACAACTATCACGGTAAAAGGATTTTGCTTTCAAGCTATGATTTACTATCTTTTGTGGTCAGGATTGAGAGATATAGATGTGGACGATGTTTATATTTAAAGCCTAGTACATACTTCCTCGTGAAGTGAACGTTCGCCAGTGGAGAAAGTGAACTTTTGAAATTGCTCAGTGGTACACACTTGTGAATACACGTTGTGAACATTTGTATTCTATTTCATATAAATGCATTTTAACTTTTTTTTTAAAAACCACACGCAAAGCAGCCACAAACTTTAAATGAGGAATCAGTATCAGTATTCAGTACAAATTGAAAACTGTCCTTTTTTTTGTAACCAAATGTCAAAGCTTCACCAACAGTTCCCGTACATTTTGCACGTGAATTGCCCGTGAACGAAAACTCTCCACTTTGTTCTCCACTCAGCTTCACGAGCACGTTCACGGGTGAACCAAAAACCGAAATTTGTATGGGTTCACGAGATGGTTCACAAGTATGTACTAGGCTTAACAAGACAAGAAGCAACGAAACAATCGCATTTTTGCAAACATTTCCTGACCGTGCTTTTTTTCAAAGGAGTGATCAGAATTGAGCACCGAGACCTTTTAGCTGATCTCGTGATTATGATTGATTATATTCAATACGTTTAAGATTATTGAAGTTATCGAGAACGAGACCCTAAAGTGTGCGAATTGATCATGGTAATGTCATGAAAAATATAAGGTGACGTAGCTTCTGTAAGGCTTAAATCTTTGTCCATATTTAAAAGCATACTTTCCTCTTTACGTGATATAATAAACATTCTTTGATATCTCTTTCAAAAACACTCGTTTTTCAAAATATCAAAATGAAACTTCTTACTGGAAAATGCTATAAGTATTTTTTTCGTGGGTCAAATGGTCTAAAAATTATATTTTGTTTGCATAAAAAATAAACAGTTTCAATTTAATGCTTACATATGAAAATATATAACTATATGCATAATTTAGTGCCTTTGGAGAATAAAGTTAAACAATTACAACGTTTTAAGACTTTATTTTTGAAAAGGACCTAATTAAATGCACTGCAATGTAATTTTTGCTATTGTTCGTTTTGGGTTAAGTGCATTGATTGATTGTTTTTTGTTTTTATTGCCCTCTGTAAAGTGATTGATGTTTATTTTTATGTCTTTATGGGGTTTTACGACTTAATGGTCGTCGAATCTAAGCCTTAGCCTAAAGCAGTTACATTAACATTAATGCAAATCACACGCACTAGATTAATTTTTATTAAACATAAATCAAATAATACAAATTAAATTTAATGGAAAAAAGACACCAATTAAAGAATTTTTTTTTACTTAATGTTTCCATAATATAATTGACGTTATGTGCTCATATTTGTGTTTATTGTGATGCAAGATTAGGGGGGGGGATACTTACCTCCTTGTCCCCCCGTCAAGCATAGGACCTTAACTACCACTACACACCATCTTGTTTTGTTTCTGGAAATGCGTTTGAGCCAACTCCGCCAACTTCTGAAATTTGTTCTTGGCTTATATGCGCCAAGTGGTTCTCTGGCACTCAAGTCTTCCATCACGAATAAAGCATCCGGCTTCATTATGTGCCTCCAAATGTATGACACAGGATGTCAAATTAAAGCTGCTTGGTTTTCGTACTGTATACATCATCAATAACCAAAAGAAATAATAAAGGTGATAGTAAGCACCCGTGTGGAAGTCCACTATTAATTTCGAAGTCTTTATATACATACCTTTCCATTGTGTAAGGCTTAAACATTTGAACCTTAGGAAGCTTTGATAATTGCAATAGCGCAGCGTCGTGTAAACCTTTTCTCTGCAAGGTTAACCTAATAAAATCTCGATTCAGAAAATCGAAACAAAAAGTAAAGATAAGTGGGTAGAAACCTTTTCCAAACCTTTTTGTCAATTTTCAACTGCATTTCTTTTACCATTGTATTCCAATGAAAAACAATTTATAATATGCACAAAAAGGAAACCAAACATCTATCAGTACAATGTCAATAATAAATCATACAAGATTACAAAATTCTGTCCAAAAACCAAACACCTGTAAATATAAAAACTATAAATCCAAAACGAGACTTTTGAGACCACTTGAATGTCGTCTGACAGCTTCCGAATCTCTAAAACGCAATATTAAACAGCATCTAACTGTGCGTGATGTGCATTTCCCATTTCTAAATTCATCGTTGGAGGTAAATATACCTTCCTACATTCAATATACCATCCAAGATTTGAATATCCACTTGTATGATGATTTATCATCAATAAATCACTTATGCAAAGTGTATTCGATTCAAAACCACCTTACCCATGACAAATGCCATTAATAACCTTGTAATTCCATCTTTTAGTCTAAATCTTATCCTGCCCATGTCGTTATCTTCTTTAGACTGCCACTGCCACCGCACCAACAGCCCCACTCTACCACAGCACCACAAGTTCGATGGTAGCTGGCTACGTTTCATATTACGTTAACGTTACTAACAAATTGGGAACACACCAGCTTTCAGCTTATACCCGATTATAGTCTGAATATATTTTCAATTTCAAATCGAAACCTCAAAACCAATTGCGAAATGTTGTCGTCGCAAACTGTGTGCTGCTGCTGTCGATACATTGAACTGATCTGATACTGCAATCGCAAGCAACTTGCTTAGCCCCCCTCAGCTTTATAGATATGTATATACATTGGATAGAGGCGGCCGGCGGCGCGCGGCCAGGCAGCAATGAACCCCACATGACATCGATGGATAGAAAAAAAAAAGAAAAAGCACAATCAAATAATTTCCCAACTTTTATTTAAACGTTTTCCATTTTTAGAAACCTGTAAAGGGGGGTTTTTGAGCGGATCTAGCTTTAACCGTCATCGACATAGAGACTAATAAATATATAGATATCGTAGCCTTCTCTTCTCTTTCTCAGGGTACTTTCTCATTGTCTCTCTCATTGTACTCTACTCTAATACACTTGACTGCAATGCTACCGCTTAAAAGTTCAGAATACAGCCTTCGGTGAGCTGAGGAAGCCAACCGACCTCTTTGCCGCCGCCACAGCTATGATGATGGCACAAGTGCTGATGCTCTTCTATTATAATACATTTGTAGCTTCAATAGTGGCACATTGAGCTGGCTGTGCTACTGGGATGGTGAAGCTGCCCCGCCTAGCAGCCTAGCCCTGCTACTATGTTATCATCGTCTATAGTCTCGGGGTTCTATTCCGAGTTGAGTCTTGGTAGCAGCGCGCCAACCAAACCAACGGCAACGGGTGGATTCGGATTGAATCTGTTGTGGAAAATCTTTTCATTGCATTGTGTTCAGTGGAAATAGAGAGAGGACGGAGAGATGGGAATCTCTTAATCCGCCCGTCATTGACAATTTTTCTTTTTATTCTTCTTCTTATTTTTGTTGTTTTGCTCTTCGTGCTTCTTATTATTATTAAAACTATTCTCGTTGGAGTCTTGGAAGAGGCTTTTATGTGGAATTTTTGTTCTACATTTAAACAATACGGCGAAAGGGTCAGCGGTCTATCAACTACAGGCCACCTCCGCCGCCGGCACCGCCCTCTATCGTACCTAAAGACTATTATTTTGTTCGCTATGTGTAATCACAACATTATGAAATGAAACTAACCGTAAGTTTATTGTGTGGGACTTGAAAATCAAGAAATTGAGGAACACAATTTGTTCGCTTGCACGGTCTTTGGGTTTGTTTTTTGTTTTTTAAAACACATGGCTTGGCACAAAATGACATCAGTTAATAGGTCAATTGAATGTTGTTCTTTTCTCTTAAGAAAAGATAGCTACGAACTTGAAAGTTATCTATAGGTAAAATAATGGACGCTTCAAAACTGACTTTGGCCGTTTTGGTACGAATTTTGAAGATGAAGCATTCCTGAAATTGAATCTAAGTTGTTTAGATGATTTTTGTAAGGCATCAGACCGAAAAAATAGGGTTTTTGCAGATAGTTTTTAAAAGAACTGCAAAATATGTCCAGATTACAGAAACAGGATTTCATTACACATATCAGTGAATAATTTTTTTTAAACTAAGTATTGGCTGTAAAGCGTTTTTGTGACGACGGACGCGACGTCTCTTTTTTGTAAGGTTTTACGGCCGGTTGAACAGCGTAGACCGGCGGCTCCTGTATGAACGGGGCATCCTCGCTCGTGATGGAGCGGAGCTGCTTCGGTTCAGTAGGGCTGTGTCCGAAAAGGACCGCATTGATAGGGTGAAGCAGGAGAACCAGTTTTGGTGGCTTCAAACTGCAACTGATAATGGGTAATCCGGGGTGGGGTATTTTTGCCTTGGCCGGCTTACATACTTGTTTTAGTCTTAAGTTTTAGGTTAAAGTAGAGCAGGAATGGTGGCACAATAAAATACAAACAAAAAAAAAGAATAAAAAAACAAAATCTCATAAAATACAAAAAAAAGAAATCAAAAATACAAAAAAAAAAAAAAAAAATGCAAACACATATCACAGACAATATTATAAAAATCCTCGATGGAATTACAAATAGAAGGACATAGCTGTTTTGTCGCTGTGGTTGTTCTAGTTTTAAGTAGTTTGTAGGTAGATTAGGTAATTTTAAGTTTTATTTTAAGGACTTTAGTATGTAAGTAAAAAGCCCAAAAAATGATAAAGATTTTAGTTTTTAAACTTTTCTAAAAAAAAAAAAAAAAAAAAAACATAAATTGAAATAAATAAAACAATCTTAGTTCGTAGGCCGAAAGGCATTAATTTTAAGAATCATGAATTTCTTAGAGCGCCCGATTAGGGCCAGTAAGTTATATTTAAGTAGAATTAATTAGGCTAGTTTCCCATTTTGTCTAGCATGTAAGTAGAGTTAAGTTTAAATGAATAAAAAAATTAATTTCGAAAAAAAAAACAGCTCCAGTAATCTTTTAACCATAATGAGCCAATCATCTTTTTTTTTTTTAAACGCGTTTAAAGTTTGGAGTAGTAGCAAACCGTGAATAATTTTGGAATACCTTGAATACTTAAAATTTGAAAACAGACTACTTAAAACTATTTCCCGGTCATTGTCTTTTAGGTTAAATTTAAATTCTTGGATGTCCTAAGGCCTTAATTGTTTTTTAAATGTTTGAAACGGAAAGAAATACATACTTAACTTTTGAAATATTAAAAGCCGTGTTTTATTTTCCCCATGATCCAGATCAAATCATCTATTTAGTTGCGTTACAACAACAAAGCTAACTCGTGCCTTATGCCTGGATCTATTTTTATAATCCAAAATTAGTTGTTCTATTTTACACTAGGTGACATTTTTTCTTGTAAAGTTTGGTATCACTTCCCACTATTTCAATACAAACAGTGTTTCCACATTACCATTTTTATTTATTTGGAAATAAGATATTTTTTTAACTACATAACAAATCGATAAAATAATGGAAATGTTTAACAAAACAAAACATAATTTAGTAAAATTAAAATGAATAAGTGCAAACAAAATTATATTTGACATTTTTCCAAAAAAAAAAAAAAAACAAATCGGAGGACAACTCTTCTTTAAACGTCAAACAATAATACAAACAAAATTAAACAAACATTTTTTGGAAAAAAACGGAGTTTAAATTCACGAAGTCATATTGACTTCGTTCGAGATTAGATAGAAAGGGTATCCGGATAAACAGCTAGGCTACCAAAAAAGAAATCCAAAGCTCTCCAAGAATATTTGTCATATGTGGGTATCTGACAGAACAACTGATTCAACTTATGGTTGAATTTAAAGGAAACCGAAAAATAACTTAAAGTTTTTAAATTTCACCCAATGAACCCTGTGAATTATAAAAAATTTAACTAAACATATTATTGTACTATAATGTTGGACTCTAAATGTGTGTCTGCTTTTGTAAACAGCTGAATGTTGTCTTTATTTTTTGACAGCTTTCTCGATATATCTAACTAACTCATTCAATGAGATATCTAAAAATTCACCTATATCCATTATATCCTATCCAATACGAGATTGAACGCAGCCATTACCATATCAGGATATAAATTTATGACAGTTAAAAATAATCGTTTGTCATTTATGTCAAAAAGTTTTGAAATTTAGGTTAAAGTCTTTTATTTCATTTGTCCAAAAATCTTTTAAAATATTAAAAAAAAGTTCTGATTTTAAAAATTTAACATATTTTAAATCAACCTTTGCAGAAAATAGAAGCTAAACAAAGTATAGAACTCATGAAGTTAACTTGTCATTTATGTTTTAATTGATTTCAATGCTACGAACATCTACCAACTACATAGTTCCACTTACATAAAATATTGATTTGATTTTGCCTCTAATTCTTTTTCTGCTACACTTTTTTCTTAAAAAGAAAGAAATACATTTCATATTTTTTACATCACAAGAATAAAAACACCAAAGGGTATTCTCAATGTCCCACACCTCCAGTTCCAGCTTCAGCTCCATCTATATGGAAATGATATTCATCCAACCGTATTACTGTCGGAATTTGTCATAGTTGTCATTTTAACGTGTTAAGCCTTTTTTATTTTCAATCGCGGCATAGCGCGGTGGTGTGGAGAATAACAACAACAACAACGAGAAAAAATATCAAAAGAAAACATGGCTTCTGCAATGACATATTTTATGGTATTTTGTTATGTAGGTACTGACTATGACTTGTCACATAAATTGAAGTCTAGACAGTTATAATATAATTATTTATAGATTAAAAAAATAAATGCTCTCAATGTTAAAACCGCGGAAGGCTTTTCTGTTTTAAGTTTTTCATGTATTCTCATAAATATTTAATATGCATATGAAAAGAAGAATGAGTGAGGTTGATTGAACTTTTATTATTTGACAATCTTTGAAAAAAAAAAAACAACTACAAGCGCCACCTGTCTCCCGGTAGTTCTTGGATTTTTCATAGTGTCAATTATTAATGTACAACCAAAACTGTCAAATTAGTTTTTTTTTAAATGACTAGTTTTCAATAATAATATCCTAATTTTTTAACATAGTTCTTTTGAATTAAATTTTTAAATTTAAGCTAATTGTAGATTTCCCTTAAATTAAGTTATTTTTTCACAACTTTTTCCAATTAAATTGAATTCAATAATGACTTAAATATTTGTTTCCGATCCGATGCTGACTTAGCATAGCCCCATAAAAAGTAATCGAGACGTGTGTAAAGTGGCACGAATGAGGGGGTTGGTTGACAGGACCAGTTATGGAAAAAAGTTATCATCAAATTGGGTTTGCAGTAAATTGATGGTTAAACGTGATATAATGACAGATGTCATCGAAAACAAAATTTCTGTCAGAATGGGTGGATAGCGCTTTCCATTGGCCGTTACAACATGATGATAACGATGATGCCGCCAGCAGCGTGTAAACCCCACCAAACTGTCAATTTTGATTCCTTACTAGTTTGAAGATTGCCTTATCTCCAAAGATGCGATTTAGCTCATTGAAGAAGACATTTTACCAAAAATGAGTTTCATGACTCTAAGCACAGTACAATGGAAAAAGTGCTCTGTGAATTTCACAAACAAATTAATTTTGTTCCAAATGAATTTCCACAATTTGGCGTTAAACTATTCAAGAAGAACTGTCAAAACTTATTGAATAGAAATGTCAACTAAGTATTACAATCTGAACTGTCAAATTATCGTAACATGTCATGCAGCTAAAAAAAAAACACCCTATAGACAAAAAATTCATAAATTTTTTTGACAAATTGATGGTTGTTATTCAATATTCTCGAGAAAAGGAACCAACATTATAAATTATAACTCTTGACTCAGAAAACAGTTTTTTTAATAGTAAATGAATAATGAAGAACTCCTTTTTCTTCTTAATTTTTTAAATTCCATAGTGCATAAGTCCATAGCCCATAGCCCATTGGACCGTGTGTTATGCGGGTATACAATAAACATATTTCCAATGTTAGTATTGTCAAGATCAATTCCATCAACATACCATACCCTGATGCATGGTTGATTGGTTACTTACTCGTAGTATATCGTATATGTATCTTGAAATTAATTCCAAGAATATAAATATAAATCGAATTGATAGAGCTGTCAACGATGGACAAATTGATGGTATTGATATCGATAGTTAATCAAATGATTTATTTGCTTTGGGGTTTTTCTTTTTTGCTCTTCTGATGAAGAAGAATACCATAATATACAAACAAAAATATAAAAGAATGAATTCAATTATAAATATGTACGTTTCAAAATTATTTGTATAATAATGTATATAGGAAACAGAATGAATAATTATATTTATTCTTAAATGTATATAATGACAATTGGCTTGGTTCACATGGGAACAACATTATTTTAATTTATTTATCCCCATTTTACTTTCACTGCCACGTATCTTCATAAATTGAAACACAAGAAAAATATGTACTGTACATATAATATTTTGTTTTTTATTATTTTTGCTAATTTATTTGTTTTGTATAAATATAGAATTTTCTTCGAATTTATACACGCCTCAATGTGAATATATTTCTTTCTTTATTTTAAATATTTCCCATTCAGATATTTAAAGCGTCATCGACCGAGAGAAAAAATAAGAATATTATGAATTCACGTTCTCGACTTTTTGCAAATTTATCCCATAATTATAGCAAAGTGAAAGTTTTTGTAGTTTAAAATATCGCAAAATGATATTAAAGGACATTTTTAAATTAAAAAAATTAAAATCTTCAATTTGGTATGTTATTTCTGTTTTAACCTTAAGTTTTGACGCCTTCAATTTTTTCAAAAATAAAAAATAATATAAACTTGTCCCAGAAAAAAAAAACAACATTTTGGGTGAGAACCTCGAAACCTTTTTCTGCATTTTTGCTTAACGGTGGCAACGATTGAATTCAATTCTTCACACTTCCTTTTTTTTTTTTAGTTCTTTATAGCTGACCTAAAAAATTTGTTGTTTTATTAATAATAATTGAAATATATTTTAAAATTAAGTGGGAAGTAAAAAGAATTTAATGTCTGAATTCCTCTGTTGATTATGTATTGAGTGATCGTCATTTTTTTGCGTCAATTGTGTGCTAGAAAAAAAATTTTAAAATTGGCAGACGTTTTCTTTTTGATGAATATTCTCAATTTGTATTTTGTTCTAGTCAAGTCAATTTGAACTATTAGACATGTGTTTGAAGTGAAAATTTATACGAAAATTCGACAGCTAAGGAGAGAAGACATATCACGTGGAGGAAACATCCGAAATAGTTGGAAATCTTGTGTTCAAAATTATTATAAAGTATTATAATTTTGAAAATTAGTTCAGAGCAGTTAAATAATAATAGAATTTTATTAAACCAATTCGGAAATCTCGAGTTAAATTTCCTTACCTTCGAAATTTTTATTTGCCTTAGAGTATTTTCTGGTATCGTGAAACTCCATGGAAATAAATTTCCCTAAAACAAAAATTCTATTGACAGCCAAATTTCCCTGGACATTTTTTCCTTATATAAAAAAAAAAAAAAAACAATTGCAATAAATATTTCCACTGATTTATGTTTTAATTTTATACAATTCCAATGGCAGAGTTCTGTCAGCAATCAGAAAGTTTATTTATGTCAAAAAAATTCCAATGATTGGTTTCAATAATGAAAACCAATGTGATGTGGAAATCAATACAACCATTAAAATATATTTATATTTATTACTTCTGTTTTTTTTATTTATCCAAAGCTTATTGCAATCGAATGTCACATCTGACAATATTGTCGAACCTGTCAGTTTAAAATTGCCCCAAATTTAAAATTTTGTGTGACAATGGGCAGGTTCAGACAACATAAATGACTTAAAGGCTCTACATTTTTCTAGTATCTCATTACTCCGTTGTCGAAAAATCATCCGCAAAGTTAGTAAAGAAAAACCTCCCTCGCTGTCAAGGCAAATCTATTTTTACCAAAATGTCAGCAGATCATGATTTTTGTGTTCAAGTGAAAGAGAAAAGTGAACGTCATAAACCCTCATTTTGTATTAATTGCACAATTTTATTACAGAACTTTTTTGTAAAAGGGTTTCTTTACAATAAAAAACAATACTAAAGGATGTCTTATTGGTGAGAAACTGAAGAAGGTTAAAGTTGCGGAAGTTAAGTTTTAAATTTGAAAATAATGACAGCTAGGAATTTCACTATCTGCCGTTGTCTATTTGTTCCTTTTCCTTATGACGTCTTAACTTCCTCAAAGGCCTGTTCTTTTTCTTTTATTAAAAATCTTAATCAAAGTTAAAATCCGCTTTAATTTGTCTGTTATTGTTTATTTGCGATTTAAGGTTATACATTTTCTTTCAATATGATATTGGTAGATCACCAATTTCTAACAATTGTCGTCTCTAAATATTTCTAACGAATTAAAAAAAAATCGAAAGAGTTTTTTGACCTCACCATAATAGTTCACAATTGTTCAATAAAGAATAGATAACAATAATGCCAGAAATGTCACTATGTAAATTTGCAAAACCAAAACATGGTTCTCGTATATGAAACATCAAAATAGTTATCATAATTTGTTATTTTTTTCCTCACTTAATTGATGTGAAGTTAATGCCCTTAAGCCAATCAACTATTACAAATTTGACCTGTATTTTTAACTTTCTATGTTATGTATACCTATCAACAAGTAGTTGAACGGAAATTACTGCAATTTGTTCCACGCTTATGAGCAAAAACAAAAAACTCAACTAATTTTTGTTTTGTTTGAATTGCGTGACAACCCATAAGAGGTATACAATCTTTCATTGCCCTCTACTCTGTCAAGATAAGTGGCACTTTAATTGGACCGTTAAATAAGTGCCACTGACCAAGAACGACAGATTAATCAAAAAATTATCTCTTCCCTCTACTAAAGCAAAAACAAAATATAAAAATAAAAATAAACAAAAATGACGTAACTTCGAGTGTATGCCCAATCCAAAGAACTCGAATTTAAAGAAAATATTTCAGCGTACTACACATTATAATAATGTCTGGCTTTTTCCGTTTGGCCGGTGGACATCAATCGACCACAAGTTGTCAGAAATGCAGTTTTTGTCGTTTCAACATTTATATTAATATTATCACAAGCAAGCCACCAACAAACCGACCAAACAAGAGAAGGGGTTACCATAACCGGAAGTTTAATATGAAGTTTGATTTCGATTCGGAAGGAATATCAATTAGTAATTTCAAACCAAACCAAACCCAACCCATCCCATCCCATCCTATCCCATCCATATTTACAATTTAATTTCTCATTAAAAACATTAAAAATAAATTAAGTTTATTAAACGCTTTCTCTTTTTTTTCTTCTTCTTCTTCTATGTTTTCTTTACAGCAAGTTGTATAATTAAAAAACAAAAGAAAAGATAAACAGCCCCCAACACCGCAATCAATTTTATATCAAAAGTTTACAACAACAACAACAACCAAAACAGAAACAAAATATAAACAACAACTATTAGAAAAGAAGAAACTCCAACAAGTTCAAATTATGGACTGCAATGCTTGAACGGTTTCGTCTAGGTGGATTGAGTGGGACCTATCGCATTCGTAGTGCAGAACTGGCGCGCGATAAGAAACAACGACAACAATGTGTCACTGTACTATTCCTAGATGACAGTACACACACCTTTCGGATTGATGTAAGTACTAAACGTTTTCTTTTATTTTTACTAACCCTTTGAAAATAAAATAGAATTTATGTTATTTTTGAGGCTTTAGATATCCTAGCTATCAAGAACACGTATATGGACATGTCTAACCAATGACAGTTCCTGCAAAACAAAAAATAAACAAACCTAAACCTACCGAACGGACCTATTAATCTGAGATGTCAGAAAATCGGAAGGGAATCAGTAAATAAATATAGTAGCCATTTTGTTATTTTAACATTTGAAACATTTTAAGAGAGTAAAATAATAAAATCATTGAAATTAGGAAACTCATATTTTAAGGTTAGGCCATTATTTTTATTTTTCGGCAACCCTCGGGTTTGAAGAATTAGACTTTTTGATTATGCATATATGTAAGTAAGGCGATTTATTTCAAAATGTCGACTATGCAGCGTTTTTTTGACGATGACGTTTACTCTGACGTTTAAGGGTCTGGACTAACTGCTTCTATGATATCTTAATCATAATGATCCAATGACTTTTTTGATTATATTTAATAATAACTGCCAAACAATTACGTAGAATTTTTGCTAAATATTGATTTATGGCCAAATAATGCACTTCTAAAGTAAAAAGTGAAAAATTTGTATACACACTCGTCAATTAATTGTCAATTACAAATAAATTATCCAACATAACAATATCCTTTGAAAATGTATTTTCCAAGATATGTTCCGAATAGCAAGTCAATCGGTTGAAAACTGTCGGAGTTATGAGCACGGCCAACTAAAAAAATGCAGTATTGAGATAATTGCATTTTAAGTTTTGTGTAATAGCAAATCAGGTGTATTTAAGCTTGAATTCAAAAACCGAGTACTTAAATGTTCTCCCGGGCCATAATATTTTATAAAATTTAAAAAAAAAACTATATTTCGAAAATTCTAAGGTAGCTTAACTCCTAAAACATTTTACTAAATACCTTAAAATGTAACTCTAGTGAATTAAATTGGTGGAACGTGACTCCTGGAGTTAGAGCAAATCTTCTGACATGACACTAATGACATTTCCAAATAGAGTGGTAGGCTATTTTTCCAATTTATACCAATCAGTGAAGTAATGTCAATTTCGATCTTTTGTACGACACATTCAAACTTATCTATTGTTTTTAATTTCCCATTGATTGGTATAAACTTTTAAAATTGGTATTTACTTTTTTAACCAATCAAAGCATAATTCGTAGAAAAACATACGTTTCAGCGATACTCCAAAAGTATTTTATTTCATTAATTGGTTGTCAAAATTATACCAATTTTGTTGTTGTTTACAATTATCTGATAAATCCTCACTATAGGCGTTTTCCTTTTTTTCAGAGTCAGAGTATATCTTGCATGTTCAGAACATCCTCTGAACAAAGTGTGTTCTAAACGCTCAGAATTATTTTTAAGCTGTCACGATTTGACATTCTCAACTTGCTTGTCATTTTCTTCTACAGAAAGAATAGATTAAATTAAAAACTTGAATTAAAATAGAAAAACTAATTATAATCAAACAAGCATTTAATTTATTTTTTGAATAATGCTTGTGCTTGTGGTCAACATTCAGCTCGGTCTGATCAGAACGAAAAAGAAACACAAATTTGAAGGTCTGAACGTTCAGAACTACAAAACACAATTTTTTTGACAGTCCCGACTCTGCTCTTAACTAAAAGAGTAAAACGATTTATGTACCTGCACCATAAGCAGTTTTCTATTGGTTGTCATTTTTATACCAATCGTGTTGTTATTAACAATCAATTGATACATTTTCAATAAATATTTTTTGGATTGTTTGACAGTTTTATACCAATTATTTTGTTATTGGCAAATTTTTATTTCCTTGACTCTGTTTAAAGAAAGTTAATTTATTCTTACTTTTAATATCTGTGCTATCTAAAGTTAACGTATTGGTATAAAAGGAAAAAAGTCTTCAAACCTTAAAGTTATTCTTTTGAAAAATCCCATTTCTCATGTCACTATCTAGTGATTTAAAAACGAATACATTTACGTTTTTCTTTTTTTCCATTAATTGGTAGAAACTGGCTTAAAGCAAATCCATCCATAATATTAACAAATTTATTTTAATAGTTTCAATGTATTTTTTCTTTCTGCAGTTAATTCTCACATTAATGTCTCGAACACATGGAAGCACCACTAATTTTAGTGGAGTGAGGTGACATACAATTATTCCCAACGAACGACGATGATGACGAGACGATAAATACAAAATAACAATTGAAATCTATTACGATACGACACGACTTTTCATTTCATAGACGTACCTACTCTACAGCTTTCTATGACTACGGCTTCTTCTCTAGCTAGCTAGGTAGCTAGCCGGCCGGCCGGTATACGAGGTGCGGTGGCAACAAAATTACCATGCACAGCGGATGTAGTTTTCTTGGGATTCCGCCCAGTTTAGTGTTGTAGATTTTTTCTTTCTGTTTTTAATGCCTTGTGAGTCATTTGTTTGACGTGCGCACAACACAAGATCTCAAGACTGAACAGAAAAATGTGCCACTGTAAATGAAACAGAAAATAAAAAGAAATAAATTTAAAATCAAGGGCTGAAAATATATCACAACATCTGATATTATGTAGATTTTGACACAAAGAATTTCAAATTTATATTTACCATGTAAATTTTTGGATTTCAAGTTCAAATTCTTTTCAGATTTATACTCGAAGAGTCGTAGAGGTATAAAAATAAATTATTGTGAGAAGGTGAATGCCTATTTTACAAGAACGTTTATGGTTGCGATTAGTGCCTGATTTACGTAAATGATGTCTTTAAATAGTTTTTGTGTCTGAGGACAGGATCTTTTGATTTTTACACAAGATATAAGAAATAAGCTTGATGTAGTTTTGTATGTACATTTAGTGTAGGTCATTAATATTTGTTTAAATAAGAAATCTTAAAAATGGCCATGACAAATTTTTCTGCCTAACGCCTTTTACTTTCTTTTTTTAATGTATTTCATTCCAGAAGAACCTTGTTCTCCTACCTTCAAAGTTAAGCCTGCGATACATCAAAAATGGTACAAGATAAGCCAAGAATACATTTAAGAAAAGCCCATTCAAACGAGCTTAGAAATTTATCAATGCTTTATAAGAAAAACTGGTCCTAAAAATTTTATAATTTTGAAACTGTTATTGCAATTTCTTCGCCTTTCTGAATTTTGTTTAACTAACCAAAGATCTGTACCGAATTCTTTAACCAGACTTTCAATAAATTTATAAAGCAAAATGATCTTCCTCTTTAAGCTTTAGCAAAAGTAATATAATAATTCGATACTTCTCCGAGATTTTAGCATTCTTGATGTTTGCCTTCTAGAATTATTTGTACAGTAAAATAAGTGTTTCACCTCGCAATGAGAGATAGTAAGCCAGAAAAATTATCCTCTATCTCCAAAATGGTTGAGCGTATGAAAATAAATGGTTAAGAAATACATTTTAGAAAATTGTATGCTTGACAATATGTTTAGATGTTAACACCGTTGGACCTATAGAAACGGAGATAATCACGAAAAAGCGGTTTTATGGCGATCCATAACTTACGACGCGACGGTACACGAGATTTTTTCCAAAATGTTTACTATCTGTTATTCCGAGGTGAAACACTTATTTTACTAGACTCATAGTCCTAGATTTTGTGGATCGTAAGACATTTTTGTCAAATCATTTTTAAATTGTTTTACTATTAACTCAAAACTGATACCTCAATGAATTAAAATAGTCAGAAATTTTGTCAGGTTTGATAAAAGAGTATTAATTTAATAATCGTAAGCATGGTTGTAAAAATCTAGAATGCTGAAATTTTTCGAGATTTTTCTATTTTTGACATTTTTCAAATTTCGTCGTAGATCCCTAAAAATAGTACGAACATAAACATGTACAAGACAAAGCTTTGTAACTGGCAGTCAAATTATACTTTTCACTCTATTAGTCAATTTATAATTTGTGATAATTTTTCAAAAATATACAGTTTAAATAACTTCTCTATTTAATATAATAGGTCCGTTCGCGTACTTTCTGCACTAAAATTCGTAAAAAGAAATATTTTAAAGAGTGGGGGTAAAATTATCTCACCAAAAAAAAAACTACAAAAAAGTAAGCGAACGGGAAAACAACAAATTTTTCACAAGTAATTACTGTCTTGTTGCTGTTCTTTGAAAATTTGTTTTTAAATTGTATAGCTGACAGCAAAAGCGAGCAATTTATTTAATTTATTTGAATTTCTATCAAATTTGAAATTTTCACAAATCAGCCCAAAGAAATTTCTTGGGCTAAAATTCGTAGGTTGGGGAAATATTTTACTCTCAGGAGCGCTCTCTTTTAAGAAAAACTATGAAATTTTTGAGTATTCGAACAGGATTTGGTTTCGTATTTTTTAGTCAAATTGGACTGTTTTAGGAGGGTACGCGAACGGACCTAATTTTTTCCAAAATCTTTATTGGTTTATGGTTTTCATCAGTCCCGCATAAAAGGTAGTATTAAGCTCGAGCTACAATTTAGTTCACGTTATTTCTCCTAACCTCAGCTAAGACCTTGGCTAAATGTTGGGACTCAATTAAAGGTAACCATAGAAATGAAATGAAGGGCCGATTTTAGACTTTTTCTTTTTAGAAATATAATTTTTGTCTGTTAAAACGAGTTTTTTGAAGAGATTCAACCCCGACCACTCCCTCTTTTAGTCATGACCTTCAATTATTAGTCAAAATTTAGCTCGAAATAAATGCACCGAGCAATTTATCAGTGCGCTAAATTTTGACCACGTTGTACACTATGAAACATACATATGAAATTTAAGCTAAAGCCAAATATTAGCTACGGAATAACAGAAGCTATTAGAGAGTGTTACCATGCTCGGAATTTTGGCAAAGCTTCTAACTTCGATTGGTCACACAGTCACATACATACCTATGTACATAGCTACATAAGACGATTTTTTTTTTAAAATACGCCAATTGATATTAAAATTGCATTTTCATAAATTTATATTTCGTCTTAGAAATTTATATTAATATAAAGCTCCTACAGTTTTGCAGCGAATCGGATGTTCCACTCAAAACGTATGTTTTTTAAATTACTCAATTCAATAAAAAAAAAAGCTTTTTGAACGTTGAATCTCACCTTCCTAATATTACGGTATCTTGGGTCTCCCAAACGTTCACTTAATGTCGAATTTTTAATTTGCTTTTCTGAATCTACGTTAGTCTTGAAAAATAGCTGTTTATGTTCTTAATGTTTTCGTTAGCTGAAAAAAGTTAAGTTGGTCAACTCTGGAGTTGAAAATCCAAACTTGAAAGAGTCAACTTTTAGATAATAAAAACAATATCACGAGTTGAACTTTAAAGTAATCGAGTTATTCTTAACTCTGAGTGAAAACAATGGGATAGAAATAAAACTTAATTTTCCCAACCAGTGTTATCTTCTTAATATATCTATTCAACTTCAATGAAACCATATTTGTTCTTTTTGAAAAATATCTAAAATATAATTATTTGATATATCAAAACATAACCAAAAACAATTTCTATCGAAAACAACTATACGAAAACATTAATTCATAAATCTAACTTTCGATATCTCTTGAGGAAGTAATTTATCACTTCAGCAATATAATTTTCTCTTAATGATGAAACATATTGAAAATCTTATATCACACCTTTTTTTAATTGATTAATAAAAAGTGTTTTCGACCTCTTGTGAATATCTAATTTAATACAGAATTAATTGTTTATAAAAAGTCATTATCTAATGAAAAATTGTTGATTAATTTTGTCTAGTTCTATAAAAAAAGCCTTACATTCTAAAACTAGAGGTGTTTGTTTTTTCTCGCATAGATTATTAATTTAAACTTTGATAATAAAAACATTTTCTTACCTAGTTAATGCAATAAGACATGAAACAGTCTCCCAATTCTATAATTTCAAAATTCATCGCAAAATATACAAAACGGATATGTTTTTATATTTCTTTTTTGTTTGTAACTGATTGATAACACATTGTGAGCGATAACAAAATTCAAAATAAATATGCCATTAATATTGGTCGTCAGGCAATCGTACAGAAATATTATATCAGTGATAAGTTCGATAACTTATTTCCTAATGCAATTTAAGTAACAAAAACAAAAGAGGGAAAAAGATAATATTTCGTTTTTACGACACACAAAACCCGATAAAGCTATAGACACTGTGTTTCAAAATATATTGAACGTGACTCAACCCTATCATACTTCACCACCATAATATAATGTACACTGCCCATAATAGTCGAAGAGAACAAAACTATAAAAATCAACCAAAAACCCACCCATTTATGAACATCTACAATAAAAATAATTCCTCTGTCTGATAATAAAAATAAAAGAAAGGAAAATGTTTGTTGTACATAATAAAACTATCACTTTCATTTTAATATACGAGTATGATGTTCTTTTTGTTTTCAGAAACGCGCCAAAGGCTCTGAATTACTTGATCAAGTTTTTCAGTTCCTGGAGCTATCCGAAAGGGATTATTTTGGCCTGCTGTTTCCACAGAAACCCGGTGATGTTGTTGTAAGTTTTCTTTTGAAACTATAAATGTACTTGAACTAGATAAGAAAATGATGACCTTTTTTTCTTTTTTCTGTTTGATTTGATTTCAAAACACAGCGGTGGGTCGATGCACATAAGCAATTCAAGAAACAATGGAACAGCAGCTCACTGGATCCCGATGCCGTTCCAATATTAGAATTTAGAGTTAAGGTAAATTTTCATTTTTTTCAAGAGTTTAGAACTGCATTTTTAAATCAATGTTTTCTTCTTCTTTTTTTAAATATTTTCAAAAATAGTTTTATGTAAGTGATCCAAGTCGACTACAGGAAGAGTATACAAGATATCAATTTTATTTACAAATCAAGAGGAATATATTTCTGGGTAAATTGCAGTGCTCCTTGGGTACTCAATGCCTCTTGGCTAGTTATACTGTGCAATGTAAGTAAATCTCTATACATACATAAATACTTTGTGTTTGATTTTAACTTTCTATGTTTCTTAAATTGTAGCTGAATTAGGTGATTTTAATCCGGCCGAACATCAACCTGGTTACTTGAGTTGTTTGCAATTACTAGTGGACCAAAATGACGATTCCGAACGTCGAATATCCGAATTACATAAATTGCATCGAGGACAACTGCCTGCGGATGCTGAATATAATTATTTAGAGCAGTCAAAACGTTTGGATTTTTATGGAATTGATTTACACAAAGCGACGGTATGTTATACTTTTGATAGTCTTATTTTTATTTTGCCTTTAACAATTGGTAATAATTTTGTGTCCCCAGAAATAGGAATACATCTTTCATTCGGGCAATTTGTTGTCAAAGTTTAAAAATCAATTGAAAACTCTGTCTTTGTAACTCTGTTTCGAAAATATTTAGAATTCGAACAATTCTTGCCTTTTAATTATTCCGATAGGACTCCTTGTAAATTTAATATCGAGTTTTAAAGACTTAGCTATAAGCTTCACATTTCTGACATTGTATTATTTCTAAGGTGTTCTTTTGCGACCTTTTTTCATTCCCATGCTGAAAATTTGTGAATCGTCAAAAAATAATTTTAAAAAATTTCCCATATAATACACGTACATTTTGATAACTTTTTAAGATCTCCGTAGGTAAGCAGCTTTTTTTTTAGTATCATCTCATCCAATCAAGGGTTTTTTCTTAAAATGTAACGTTTTTTAAAAGTGTCCATTGCGGTTTATCCCTAACTCTTACTAATGTACCGGCCACTTAACCGAATTTTTTCATAAAATTCTTGCTATTCTATTATGTATTTCGTAAATGGCTATGCCTACAGATAAAATGCAGAAATAATTGTTAAGTTTTACTGAACAAAAATATGAATATGTAAGGGACAATTTTATAGGCAGTTCAATTTCCTACAAAAAAGTCCTGACCACCAAACGACTTGGTTTGATATTTTATGAAAGTCCTTACATTTTAGGATATTTTTCTAAAATTTTATAAGACAATTTATGGAAATTGAATGCTTTGTAAAATTTAACTCCAAAAATATAAAATCTAAGTGGTTTTGTTTTTAAAACCAAGCTTGCGACTTTTTTGTAAGAAATTGAATTGTTTATAAAACTGTCCCTTACGTTTTTTCAGTACATATTTCTGTTCAGTAAATTTTGGCAATTCATCAAGAATCATTTAAGGTCGGAACGAAACTTTAAAATTTAGAACATTTACTTTCATCGCGAAGTCTATACCTCGTCCGTTTTACGGTGTATATTAATGAAGCTTATTTGAATGGCGAGAGCTGTTGGGCCATGATGACTTACTGTTGTTTCCAATCCGGATTCAGTTGGGTGTCACACACTTACCTAATCTTTGCACAAAAGCTCTTAAAAAGTATTAATACCATGCGTAGGCAGCTACAGACTTAATTAACGACTTAATTAACGCGTATCAATCTTGACCTTGGCTAGTTTCAAAAGTCAAACAGCGACAGTTTTATATGTTTCTATGTTACTGTTTGCACGCTAAACAGTTCAAACCCTTACTTATTTTTTACGTCAACATTTCCCATATTATTTATGCGAAACAATCAATTTTAAACCATTTAAAAAATATCCTACATCGTCGTATAGTAAACCCAAAAGGCGCTCAAAGTTCCAAACAAGTCCTGCGTGCGGTAGAAGTTAGAATTCTGCAATTCAGCGTGTTTGCGGCCTTGAAATTTTAAAGGATAATTTTAGAACAAAATAGAGGAACAAAATTATTTTGGTATGGCCCTTAAGATTTTAAAAGTTTGATTTCAAATCAATCTTTGAAATAACCACTTTCAAAAAGCCCTATTTTTTTTTTATTTTCGCTGAACAACTAAAATTAGGTTGAAGATTTCAAAGAAGTTCGTGTAAAGCTAAACCAAAAGTTTCAATTTTATTTTTTAAGATCTCGAACATTACATCGACGATATCTTATCCTATCTAAATGTTTTCTCTCTATTTATGTAAAGATATTTTAAAATAATTTAATAAGAACTATTGTTCTTCTATCGTTTGAAATTTGGAAATACCTTCAAAATGTACAAATTTTAAGTTATTTATAACAGTAAATAACTAGTTCATATAATATTTTTGTTTTGTATTATGTATCAGTTTAAGTTTCAAAGCTCTTAATAAAACACCGGATGAAAGCGACTTCTAGCGCTGTGAAACTGTCACTTAGCTCTTTTTGCTAATTTTATACTTAAATTATTCCCATTTCTTTGAATGTTGGTTCAAAAGGGGTAACCACAAGCTTCACGGCATTGCAAAATAACTTCACAAGTTTCTCACACAAAATGAAAGAAAAAAATTACATAAAACAAACGAAAAATTAAAAACACAAACAGAAGCGAAATTAAAAAAAAATAAACAAAGTTTACCTAAAACTTCCATCACAACCGTAAGGCCGGCCACCTCCTTCGAGAAAAGTACCGCAAATATTAAGAATAAAAAAACTTTGTCTGCAATAATAACGACTACTTGCTAAAAACAAGTTAAATTTATAAAAAAGGTCAAAAACTTTCTTGTCAGTTAAGAAACCCCTTCACAAAAAAAAAATACTCATAAAATCACAAAAGAAATTAACCAGCAAAACAAAACCTCTACGACGACGATGTGTACCTCTGCTTCTTGTCTTAACAAAGCAATTAAAAATGTTAATTTGCTACATTCCACTTTTGTTAAGTTGACTTAAGGTCAACAAAAATTTGCATAAACGAAGAACAACTTGCGCTCTAAAGCTTTGAACTCATATATTTGATATTTTATATTGTTTTGTTTGTCTTTCAGGATTCAAGTGGCAAGGAAATGCAATTGGGAGTAGCCTCTATTGGGCTGTTGGTATTCCAAAATAGCAATCGAGTTAATACATTCTCATGGTCAAAAATGGTTAAGGTATCATTTAAACGGAAGGATTTTTTCATTCAACTTAGACGAGAACCGGTTAGTAGTTGGGAAATTTACATACTCGTAGTGACTTAAAAATCTAATTTCTTTTTTTTTCCTGTTTTTTTTTTTAGTCGGAACATTATGACACTCTATTGGGCTTCTGTGTGGGTTCCCATAAACATGCCAAAGCCTTATGGAAATCCTGTGTTGAACATCATTCTTTCTTTAGACTGAAACGCCCTCATCGGCTTTCGCGCTTCCTTAATATAAGCTTGGGATCAAAGTAAGTTTATTTTTTAAATTCAAATTCAAAAACATCAAACTTAGGTTTATTTTACTTTTTAGATTCTATTATTCTGGTCGAACAGAGTTACAGGCTGTGCAAGAGAGCAGACAACGGGGGAAGATCCACAAAGCTTTTGTTCGATCGCCAAGCAAACGACTGATTCAACATACGTCCTCGCCAGCAAATGGTACATCAGATAGTAATGGCACTTCCATAAATGGAAAGAATGCCACTTCAATATTAACAATAACAAAAACAAGCCGTCCGCATGACAATAAGGTGACCTCAAAACAAACGGACTCGATGCCCAGAAAAGCCTGGGAACAACAAAGCGATGAGTACGATATTCAAATGTTAGTTGATAATAATCTTATTGCTAGAAATTCACTCTTCACTTTTACTCTTTTTTTCTGTCTCTGAGAATGGGCATGACTCTATACCTACTTCACATTTTAAAATTCTGTTTGATTTTTCATACTTTATTTCTGATACCCTGTTTTTGTTTTTCGTTAATAAGGAACATGTGTAATAAGTATATTTTTCTCTTTTAGTGAGGGTGGCTTTATAGAGCAATGTACCCGTCGTTACGAGTCCCCAATCCCTCCAGCATATAGCTCAGAAAACCATAGTCCAATTCCGTCCGGTGGTGGTGATGCTGATAATCTGATAACAATACGTCTGCATTCTGACGAACAAGGTCGTTTCGGTTTCAATGTGAAGGGTGGTATTGATTTGAGTCTGCCCGTGCAGGTGTCCAAAGTTGTGCCTCACACCCCGGCTGATCGATGTACACCTCGAGTTTGTGAGGGTGATGAAGTTGTGATGATCAATGGACAAGATGTTCTCGGTCTGAAGCACGAACAAGTTGTTAACTTGATTCGAGAATCTCGAGAATATCGAAATGGAGAACTCTCGCTCACGGTGCGACCAAATTCTCTCGTTACAATGTCCGAAGAGGAACCGCTCTATCAATATGTCCCGGAGAATGACGAAATTGGTGGATCCCAAAATATGTTAGATGGTGATGCTTTGTTCACACAGAGTCTGCTACTCCTGAGCGATGGACTCGCTTCGGGAGCATTATTGGCTCAATATGAGCAGATGTACAGGAAGAATCCAGACTTGGCCATAAGTGAGGCGAAGAAACCCGAGAACATTGCGAAAAATCGTTACAGAGACATTTCACCTTGTAAGATAAATAAACTGCTGCCTGTCTTCAAGTGACTAAATTAGCGTACTTACTGTGGTTTCTATTTTCTATTTTTCTTCTAGATGACTGTACCCGTGTGGTGCTTATAAACTGTAATTCAGGAGACTACATCAACGCCAACTATGTGAATATGGAAATCCCAGGAGGGGCAGTCAATCGTTACATAGCAACTCAGGGTCCCTTGGCTAGTACAACCACCGATTTCTGGCGAATGGTTCAACAGGAGTCGAGTCATTTGGTAGTGATGTTGACCACTGTCATGGAAGCCGGAAGACAAAAATGCCACCAATATTGGCCAGTTACTGGCGACGAACTTATGCTAGCCGATGGATTCTCGGTGAAGTGTTTAAGTGAAAAAGCCGACGAAACTGGAAGTTTTGTGTTTCGAGAGTTTATTTTGATTGACAAGAAAACATCCGAACGACGTTCAATACAACACATGCAATATTTAGCATGGCCAGATCATTGTGTACCGTCCGATCCGAATTTATTTTTAGAATTTACCGAAAGAGTGCGTTCGGCACGCAATAAAACATTGCTGCAGGAAATCGAGGAAAGTCTGAAGCAGGTTCGTCTTTTGGATGCCGATGCTGATGCTGATGCTGAGAATGGTGGCGGCATATCGGGGGAGAGGAAGTGCATGGCGAGCAATGGAGTGACGCCCGAAGATGAGATACCAGTTTCGACAAGTGTTCATCAGTAAGTTGGGATTTTTTCTCTTTTTCTCAAAAACTTAAAAAAGCATGTGAATTTTTTAACAATTTGGTACTTTTTGTTTTAGGTGCATAAGCGCTGCAAATCCACCTGTGATAGTTCATTGCTCAGCCGGGATAGGTCGTACCGGTGTTCTTATTCTTATGGATACTGCATTAGCGTTAATGGAATCGAAGGAACCAGTTTATCCATTGGATATTGTCCGGACAATGCGGGATCAACGTGCTTGCATGGTTCAGAATGTCGTAAGTCTTTTTAAAACACTCTTTTCATCTTAAAAACTGATGTAAATTTGTTGTTGTTTCTTTTTACAGAGCCAATACAGATTTGTATGTGAATGCATTTGTGCAGCTTATATGAAAATGTCAAAGAGTGCTGCTAACGAAGAGTGATAAATAATTTTATTTTAATATTTTTGTTTGTTTAAAACTAAATCCATTTGTACTTCTTAACTAGTATTATTATACCTATTTAAATCATCATAAATAAGTAAAAGTAATCGAAACAACACACTTTAAGCCCTCTGCCCCCCTCCCACTCCTAACTTAAACTAAACTATTTGTAATTGTAAAAAAATTCAATTCTCACTTTCAATGACCAAATCACATAATTTAATTAAGTTAACCCACTTTCTGGGATCATATTATTATGTCTGCCTAGTACCTACATATATCTGCAGCTTAACAAAAGAAAAATAAGCATTTAAACACACAAACAGAATTAGAACTAGATTTATGTTTTTTGACTTCTAAGAAAAAAGAAAAACTGTTAAACTTGAGTTTAATCACATAGCAACAGGACTGCACACAATTATTTAATTTTAATTTTAGTATTATCTCCAAAGTAAATGAAAACTATCCAAGCAAAGAGCTTCCATTTTTAAATTTCTTATTATTCTTCCTTATAAGTGAAAAGTTTTTAACGTCTTGTATATCTTTTGAATAGACTCAAGGCTTAGCAGTTAACTTTTAAGAAAGGAAGTAAAGAAAAGAAAAGAAAAACAACTCATAATGTAATAAAACATCTTTATTATTTATTAGTTTTTAAATCCTCCTTGTGTTGTATTTTGTATACAAAAGTAAATAAGTTTATTTTTGTGTAGCATTTTGTTTAGTTTAGAAAATAATAAAATTATAATTAATACATTCAACGTAAATATATCCTTAGAGTAATGAAAATGGAATTATTATTATTAATATATTCTTTTAAAAAAAAATATAAGAAAAAAGAAAAACTTTATCTTTATAACAATGACTTTATTTATTTTGTTATTATTTGAATTTAGTTATTTTATTATTATTATTCTTATAGTAAACAAAATGGAAAGAAAGAAGAAGAAGATAATTATGTATTCAAAAAAAAAAGAAAAGAAAAAGTTGAAATAGATTACAGAACAAACAATTCACCACCACCACTTTTGGTGTAAAACTCTGTATACCATATAAGTATTTTTCATCAACTCTATAGCTATCACTGGCCCCTGTGTAAACTGTATAATTATAACTATTACTATTATATAATATTATAATTTATGTATGTATATTGATTTAAGTTTAACAAAAAAATCTAATAAACAATACAAAAACTTAAAAAAAAAAAAAAAAAAACAGTCTCAAATGCAAGCTTTGAATTATACAAAAATATTGAACATTTTGTTTTTGGAATTTTGTTAATCAAGCAATTTTTATGGGAACCACTACAGATTTAGAATTTACATAACTCAAGTGCTGAATAAATTTAAAATTAAAAAAAAAAAAATAGGTATACAAAATAAAACTATACAATTTTTATAAACTTTTCGCTCTCTAAAAAAATAAAGTAAAATAAATAATTTTTTGGAAAATAAAAGACAAATAGAAAACTTGAAATCTCTTTAGCTGAAGAGATTTTTTTTTGTAAAATAAACGTAAAACGAAAAAAGTTTTTCCCTCTTACATAAAATGAAATAAAATAAATAAAGTAGTAGTTTAATAAAATTGACTGTTTTATTTTTTTTTTAAATTAAAATGTTGAAAAATATATCGAGACTCAATCTAATTTGTACCAAAATGTCATAATATACAGCAAGGTTTACATTTAACTTTCACTCGAAATGAAATTGAAATACGAGTAGATTCAAAATATAAATTGGAGTTCTGAAATTCACTTTTATCGATATCGATTTCATTTTTCGAACTCAAGACGAAGTGAATTTTCGTGCACTACATTGCGATATTTGCATTTTTTAAGTGATTTGAATTCGACCAGAGTAATACATACATAAATACATTAGTATTTTCACTTAACGGAAATAAACCTTAACTTCTTTATGAAATGCATTTGGTTATTGAGAAGTTGCAGCTTCTACTTTGTAGTTAAAGGAACGGTCAAAGCATTTAAAATGATTTTTCGGCACGCCAAATGTATTTTCCATAAAATTTTGAGTAAAATTATTATTTATTTATTTATTAACTGATGTGATGTGTATATGTCAGTTGCTTAAATTTCACTTGAAGTGATTTCGAAAAGTATTCGAAGTTATGAAATCGATCGAATGGTAGAACCCTGAAAACAATTTTATTCGATTTTCAATTTAAAAGCGTAAAAGCGATTCGAACATGTATGCCTCATAAAATCAGTTGAAAAGTAAATAATGATATGATGTGCTCGGAAAGTGTAAAAGCGATTCGAACATGTAAGTGTCATAAAATCAGTTGAAAAGTAAATAATGATATGATGTGCTCGGAAAGTGTAAAAGCGATTCGAACATGTTTGCCTCATAAAATCAATTTAGATTTCGATTTCACTCGTTTTTGGGAACCTAGCTGGTAGTCTGTAAAGGTTGAATGTTATCGCAGCAACTTGATTGCGCTACCACATGTACTAGAATTTAGAATTAGATGTTTCACGTGTACTAATGGGATTCCTTTTAAGTACAGTAATTATTTGTTCCCGAAAAATATCTGGAAGCTTTTTGATACAGTTTAAAATTAAAGTGAAGTAAGTTAGAAAATCGATAATTTAGAAAGCTAAACTTCGTAGATGAGAGGATAATTGAATGACGGTGATTACAGAAGCTAGCTAACAAATTTTCGAACAAGTCTCGCATTATATTTGACATAACACAGTAAAAAAAAGGAAACAAACATTTGTTTGAAAATGTTAAAGACAACTTATTGTCTCCTAAATACAGTTTAAATCATTTTAGTATTTTACTTAGAAATTCTCATTAGTTATGAGGTTATGACTTATTAGTCTACGTTTTGGAATTAATTTTTTAGTCATGAATTCGAATTTCAAAAATAGCGGATTTTAACATAATTTTTATGCTTTCCAATATATTTAAAAATTTGATATGTTAGCCTAGTTAAGAGGACGCATTCGTTACAAAAAGAAACTTTTAATCCGTTTTGCCTTTTACAGCGTTTTTTCGAAAAATGTATAAAATACCTAACTGTTTGTTTAGGTTTGTGGTTTTCAATCTGAAAGTACTTTTTCTCAGTTGTTCTTTTTGACCGCTGTCACTTGATTTGTGCTCAGTTTGTTTTGAACTTATGGTTGCGTTCAATCTCGTGTTGGATAGGGTATCTTGGATATGTGAATTTGTAGATACCTTACTGAAATGAGATGAATACCCAAATTAAGATAGCTGGCAAAAAATAAAAACACAAAAAACAGACAAACATTTAGATTTCGAGGTCAAAATTCATTATATATTTTAATTCACTGAGTTTTTAACAAAAACAGAAATTTATAATCAATTTTCAAGTTCCTTCAAATTCAACCAGCTGTTAGGTGTCAGATACCCAGTTATATCAGAGAAATTCTTAAATACCTTTGGATTCCTTTTTTGACATCCCAGTTGTTTTGGATCAGCTATTCTAACACTAAATGATAGGTATCGTGTTACTCTATCTGTCTGAGAAGTGTGGTGTGTCATCCATGATCTTGAGATTTAACACATACGGACCAATTGCTGCAAAAAGTGGTCGAATTGGGGCTCGGCTGGGATTTATTCGTCATGTAGCGTTTTATTTCCTCATGAAAGTCAAGCTTCCTAAAAAAATACCATTTACAATAAACAACTGAATATTGAAGATTGGGATCAAAGATTTGAAAACCCATCAATAATTTTATTGAATATATCGTAAATCATAAGCACAATATTACTATAACGAGATATTGTTGACGATTTTCGTATTCGGGTCCTGTTTTAAATAATAGAGAACCTATTTTATCTAGAGACCCGACTAAAACTCCTCTTAAAAGTCTTTCTTTCTCTTTTTTTTTCCGTAAATACTAAATATGGACTGCCAGTAGCCAACTTCGCGTTGGTGTCATCTATTCCTAAACGCTACTAGCCCTTCTGTAGGGTCGGCGAAAATATGGAAAACTCTTGAACTTGATTTTTATATTTTGTTTATTTTTCAAACTTCATAATAATAGTGTCCTTAGTTTCTTTGACAAAAAAAAGCTTTTTCAAGCAAAGAAACAATAAATGGCTTTGGAAAATTATTTATAGTTTTTTTCCGCCAAACCTTTAAGAAAGCAAGCATAGCTAAAGAGGTGGAATCGTTTTTAAGGGGGCTTTTGTCTATATCTAGTATGTTAATGGTGCATACTTGTGAGTGCCAACTTAAAAACGTCTGTCACCTGAGTTGCTAGATTGCGCTTCTCCTTTTTGATTTTATTTAGTCGGTTTTTAGCATAAGTAATATTAAAAAATAATGGATTAACATAGAATAGCAAGTATTTTTTTTAAACGTAAATGATTTTTAACGAAGAAAATTATCTATTTTTGAATTTTTTAAATTTAACGGATATCTCTTTTTAAAAATTAATTCAACTACCACGTTGTGTGAGCACACTAAGCACATTGCGCACAATTCCATTACAATCACATTGAGCAGGTTCAGCCGACGTAAGGGACTTAAAAGTTAGGGAAGTTTCTATTATCTGATTTGCCAGCTGCCAAGAAATGACCTTCCAATTAAGGCAACTATAATGGAAAGTTGACTGGAAAGTTAGTCAAGAAAAATCTCCCTAACTATCAAGTCAAGTCTACTCCTGTCAAAATGACAATTGATAATGTTTTTTTATTCAAATGAGAGCTGAACTTTATTACTCTATGGTGTATTTATTTTTTGCACAACTTTACTCTAAATTTATTCGCAACTCATTCGTCGCATTTTGTAATCGGCACGAATTAGAAATGCAGTAGCAACTAACACATGCTTAGAGTAGTGAAAATCATCCTCTTAGTGCAGCTTATTGGGTGAAAAAGAACAAACCCCTTAAATGGGAAAAACCAAAACCCAGGTCTTTACATTGTTGTGTTTATAATGTTAATGAAAAGATGTGAACTCCAACATTAATTTTGGGCTTTCTTTTACGCATCCATAGAATTAGCTAATGAGTTTTGCACGCAAATGCTACGTACACATTAAAGCAAATACTGAATCAGCTGTTCACTTTAGCTTGTAGTCGAACAAATATGGCTGCCGAGGATTTATATCTTCATGTAAAGTGTTTTTGGTATAAGTCAGGTCATAAACATAACGTTTATTGACCCCTACATATGTTTTGATCCTGTTCTGCTGGAGGCAGGAGTTTCAGTCTCGAGTTTGTTACAAAAAAATCCATTGAAGTATTTTTCGGAGTGTGTTCAATTTTAGCATTGTTAAACGAAATAATCAGGTAAGTACATACATTTTTGTACTATGCGTTCTTTTATAATAAAACAAAAAAGGCTTAGCACTCTGTCACTTTTATATTTTTTTTTGTTTATAATGAAAAAAAAATTAAGCGAAAAGTGAGACATTGGGCGGGTTTAGACAACATAAGTTAGAAAATATTACTTATTTATTTATATTAAATTGACTTGTGTAGGGAGATATTTCTTGACTAACTTTCCAATAAAGTTGCCTTAACTGGAAGGCAATTTGGCAGCTGGCTAATCAGATAATAGAAGCTTGCCTTAACTTCAAGTCCCTTATGACGCCTAAACCTTCCCACTGTCTGCATCAAGCTATCAACAAATGCAATCGTTTTCCTTCATTACGAAGGGATTTGGTGGTAGCTTTTCTTTCGCAATTCGTTTCCTATTACACAATGGAACTCATGATAGAGCCGTAATGTAGTTAAGAGCCTTACCGTAGTAGTATCAAAGGGAGTTTACGGGCTGACACGAGTTTGCCCGTCTCGGATCATTCCTTCATAGCCGACTTGAGGGAGGAAAAAATTAATTTTCTTGATTTTTCTCACAAAATCTAACCCAGATGAAACAGTTTTTTAATTGCTTACTTATACATTTTCACTTTCGGGTATACTACAATCTTTTAAAAAAGCCTTTCACTTAAGGTCCTTAACGCTCTTTAATTGAGTCCGTGTCGAAGTTGCCTAATAACACTTTTCAATGACAAGTAAGTTCAGCCATTTCTTGATCTAGTCAAAAATGGATTCTCCTTGGGCTATGCTCACGATGAGATCTAAATTAAAAATTTGGGTCAAGCAGAGAGTGATTCTTACTTTTTCTCTTCAAAACAGTAAAAAAAACCTTTAGACTACAGTGAAGTACTAAGACATAAGTTATATTTATTTTTGTTTCTTCTTCAGGAAATTACACACTAAACTCTTAAAAATCTACCCTGCTTGTTTGGCTGCTAGTTCAGCTTTGAGCTCTTGCAATTGATCCCGTAGTTTAGCATATTTCATTTGTAGTTCTTTCTCACGATCCATCTGACGACGGGTGTCCTCTTGAAGTGACTAAAAAAAATAGAAAAGGATTTCAATTAATAAACAATTTGTTATCAAATAATTTCTTTAAAACTCACAGCTAAACGTTTTGGAATAGCAATAGCTTCTTGCTCAGCTAAAAATTTGAATGTCGATAGGGCTAAAGCATTTTGTTCGATGTGCTCCTGTGTGTCCATCAGTTGTTTGATCAGAGCTTGCGCTCTTGCCTGATAACCTCCAGTAAGAATTTTCAGCTTTTTCTCAATCTTTCCACATCTTTTGGCCTCCTTGGCCATGTGACGACGATTTAACTCGAGGCGCTTTTCTGCTGATTCGAGACGGTCTTTTTTGCTGGCCAAGTTGGCTCTGGTGTATCGATTCTGGCTTGGCAGATAAAGCACCTGGCTCAAACACTCTTCCCAAACTTGTGAATAACTCTCGAGTGACAACTCCCCGTGACCCATTCCCTGCTTGACAACTTGCATTTCCTCTTCGATGAGTTTCTTGGATGCCTCCAAACTCTCCTTAGGAATGTCATCGTATGGATTCGATTTGAAGAAATTCTGCAATTGTTCCATTTTGTTCTGAGACTGTCCGGGAATTGGATCTTTGACAGAGTCGTACAACTGCATTGTGATCATTTCGTGTTTGATGAGTTCTTCGGCTTTCTGGAGTTCAGTCAAACCCTGCTTCTCCGAGGGTGGTCGGAGAATTTTCGTGTTGACTTCGGTGGGACGGGGCAGATCTCGTTGAATGGTCTGGGAACGCTTGGCCAGCAGACGTACACGCTCCTCCTCAGCCTGGGCAATTGCTCTCGCATCTACATCGGCCTGATCTTCGATTGTGTTCTCATCGGCACCAGCGTCTGGCATTTCTTCATCCTGGTCGGGTACAACGATCTCGTAGTCGTTTCGCGGAGCAGGCAGCGTTGCGAGTCCATCCTTGAGAGACTGTTTGATCTGTTTCTGATAGTTTTTGTAGATAGCTGGAGTGTCGGTGACTCCCATGCTCTCTTCTGGATTGATGTTGAGCTTATCTCGCACTAGATTAGGTGTCTGAGCTCCACCGGCAGTGCCAGGAGTCTTCCCACCCAATGGGACCAATGCTGTGGACATGGGAGTGGCAAATCCTCCTGGAGTGGCTGCGTTTTCTCCGCGAATAGTTCTGAAAATGAAATGACCTTAGATATTCCCTGGGGTTAACTTTTAAATGGTACTCACCTGAATGGAGTTGCAATCACGGTATTTGGGGTAGCAACCGCCCCAGCCTTGGGCAATGAGCCCGAGAAATCTGACTCATGAAGTGGAGTATTCACACCGCCCTTGAGTGGCGTCTCCACATGAGTCAAGGCCATCATATTCTGCGCCTCTTGCATGATTCTGTCGGTGTATGGCGCCGGGGTTCTTGGGGTGGCAGCGATCTGCGGAGTGATGGTGTAGTCTGAGAGTAGGGCGTCTGTAGTTTCGACTCCACTCTCAGCAGCAACTTCCTTTGCAATCTCACTCGCTCGTCCTAATTTCACAACTTGTTGCAGCTCCTGATCGGAGATTTGTGGTTCTGGCAGGACCAACTTAGAACGTTTCCTTTCAGGTTCCTGGTTCTGGAGCATTGCCATCGGCATATCGCCATCCTTGCGTTGCTTCAATTTGCTTTTGTCTTTTTTTCGTTCACGCTCTTCCCTCTCGGAGCGCAGTTCTCCATCCAGATCCTGCTGTCGCATCTTGTTGAAGTCTGGTTCAAGTTTCTCGACGTTTTCATTCGAAATGTCATAGAATCCGATAGCCGGTCGTTTCTCGAATGGAATCTCCGAGTTGTAATCAATGCCCTTGATGCGTCGTCTGTTTCCACAACCAATTCCAGCAGCACGAAGTTCTCTGCGCTTCTGGAGGGCGGCCAAGCGCCGAGCTTCTTCGAGCTGCTTTTCACGGGCCTTTCGCTTGGCTTTCTTACCTTGGGTGTTGGCCAAACGAGCACGAGCTTCTGATAACATTTCCAACTCTGAAATTGATTGAGAATTAGTTAATGCAGCTTGAGGAAGGGTATGGATACTTTACCATCTTCGTCCATGTCCTTGGGATCGGGACGAGCGGGCTTCGTCTCTGGATTTGGATCAATCTCGCCAGGTTTTAGTTTCCTGGGATCGTCAACAGTATCTTCACCATCTTCTTTCCTCTGTGCTTGATCCCTGAGGAGCACCAAAAACACAAACGTTAAAAAACCACATAAACCTTGCTTCATCCACAAAACTCACAGTAAATATTCATATCGCTCCAAACATTGGGCAGCAGTGCGGCCAATAATCGGAGCTATTGTCCTCCATTGAGTTGGCATGAGTTTGGCTAAATGCAGTAGCTTTTCGTCTTCTTCCCGTGACCACTCGGTCTTTTTGATACTCGGATCCAACCATTCGTACCAACGGGCTTTGCATTGTTTGGCAGATTTTCTGTGCAAAAGCGAAGCAATTCGTGACCATTGGTTTTTGCCATATTTCATCACGGCGGCTTTGAGGATTTCATCCTAGAAATGGATTTTTTTTTACATGTTTTGTATGGAAAATTTAGTCTTCAGCGAATGTGGTTACTTACCTCGGTGTTTCGCCAAACACCACCTTTTATCATAATTCGTGGCATTTTGTTTGGCTTATTTTTGTTCTATGGAAACTAATAAACAGTTTTTAACTATATTTTAATTGATAGTGGAGATATTTCCGCACTAAATTTTAGTTTTAAATTTAGAAATAAATTTTTAATATGGCAAAAGCGCTTCTCGTTGTACGTTTTCTTGAGGGACCCGAAGAAATGTCAGTTGGAAATGTCAGCTATCAGCTTATTTGCTGAATGAACGAATCTAGAATGTAAAATAATATCAAATGCCAGTATTCAGGCTTTGATATTTTTAATCACGGTTCAGTCTTTTCTATAAGTTGTGTTCAAAAAAATACTATGAATTTGAAATCACATTCATTAAAAACTAAATACAATCGAAAGAATAAAGCAAAAACCTGCAGGTTTAAAGGTCAGTTTCGGGGAAAAACCAAAGAGCTTCTCCAAAAATTAAAAGAATGCTCATATTCTAAACCTTTAATTCACCTCACAAAATTCGTGGTTATTATGAAAATATGTTGCTTGTAAACTTTGTAACTACCTTTAAAATAAGTTATTTATAAGAAGTTTTGTATAAAATGAGTAAAATGAGTTTTCATTATTTCCCAACGTTTTGTTATTTAAGTGTAAATCTTAAACTTGAATTTGACTTCTTTACAAAATTCTCTTCAAAACTTAGTTGAGCTAAAACTCGCAGCTTTATCTAAAAATTCATGTTTTTGTTTCATAGTGAACTTGAGCTATCAAAATTAAGCGGACTGATAAATAGCTTGGTGCATTTATTACGAGTTAAATTTTGAAATATTATTGGAGGTCTTAAATACTTAAATACTTTCTTGAAAAATTCTTTCAAAGCCAACAAAAAATTAAGTTCTAAAAAGAACAAGTTCAATTGCATTTTCTGTAAAACACTTTGAAGAAAAAACGGATCGTAATTTAAGCTCAAGCTGCGTGCTACCATTAAACGAAACATTTTGTACCACGGAGGTACGATACTGGTCTTTTTGTCAAAATCAGCTGTCAGTGATGAAATAACCTTTTATTTAGAAAACAACTACTAGATGGGCCTATCCTCTATAATTTACTTTAGACCATTTCAATTCATAATTATTGTACGTAAAGCAACATAATGAGTTAGAAACTCTTTATTGTATTTTGTCATTTTATGTTTTCTAAGGTTTTGCTGGGAGATATTTACTTTTGACTCTTTTGATGTGAGTAATTTTGACGTTTCATTGCATTACTTTGCTTTTAATCAAAAACAATTTGTCTCATTTTTATGTCTCCATAAATTCTAAAGAGTTCAAAACAAACACTGTTTTGAAAATACTTTCCTTTGAAAGAAAAACTTACAAAACAGGCGTATCTGATGTTAAAAAGAAATGTTAAAAAAAGCTTGCTGTTAAAATACTGTGTGGCTCGCAATACTGCCTGTCAAGAACAAAATACTATATGGTCAAAAATCTGTAGTATAAAATTCTGTTTACTGAAAATTGTTTATTTCAAAATGATGTAAATAAGTTGAAAAACGAAAATTGTTTTGATAATACATAAAATAGCTCACATTTTATTCACTTTTATTTTAAAGCTGAATATTATTTTAGAGAATAAGATGTCACAACAATTTTTTATTTTCAAACTTTAGCAAAATTTTTAAAAACATTTTCACAGCATTTTAAGAATAAATATGTGATTTTTTTCATGGACAAATGTTTCAATATTTTGACGTTCTGCTTTTCTTTTCGATAGTGTTTTTCTAAATGTGTATGAAATAAGTTACATGCATTTAATGTTGCTTTAAATTAATTATCATTTATATGTCTTTTATTGAATTCTTATATAACATTCGTTCTGATTCTTTATAAAAATAACTCATTAAATTAAGTGCTAGCTTTTTTTACAGATTGAATCAAAAATACACTTCTTAAGGATATAATATTTTGTGATACAAAAGTAGAAATTCAATGTTTTATTCGTACATCATTTTGGTTAACAGTGTTTTGAAATACAGAATTTAGGCATTATGACCAAACAGTATCATGTAGTACAGAATTTCGATCTTACAGAATTCTGAAAGCATTTTTACAGACAATTTTACTTTTTTACAAATATTGAACAATCCTTTTCTTACCTATGGTAGTACTGAAGTGAAATGTTAAAAAAAGAGAAAAGTCTGACTCAAAATCGTTTTTAACATTTTAATTTTTTGAAAACGAACTTATACTTTCAATATCTCTCCTTTGTACTTAAAAAAAGTTAAGAATGTTCGGTTAAGCCTTTAATATAATGATAAGTCTGTTTGTTTTAATAAGGGATGTTTTCTAACAAAACAAGTACTTTTTACGGAAAATCAATTTTATATTTCCAAGATTTCTGAGAATTTTCTCAGCCAGATTAAAAAAGCAGGAGAATGAAATATAAACACAACAATATTCATTTTCATCTAGCAATAAAATTAGTTTTGCATTTTTTTGTATCCTTTTTGAATTGTGCGTAGTGAATCATACAAATTTTGGGCCCAGAGTTTTGGCAGCAAAAACAGAAATTTGTATGATTTCTGAGACCTTAGAAATGTTAACTGCTCATATGTGGCCAAATATCTATCACAGCTAACATTGTTGCCCTACAAGATTTTCATGAAAGCTGAGCTGTTAAAGAAAGATCAGATTTTCTTTTTAGCCCAGACATATTGGGGCGTATTCATAGAGAATTACTGAAGTCGTGATTTCTTGATCTACAGTTTAAGGCTTGTTGATTAAATAAACACAGCTCTTATTCATAGTCAATTATCCTGATGTGTTTTGTAAAACCCCAGTTTAAGGTTGTATTCTACTACAATTATACTTCAAATGACATGTCAAAGCAAAAAAATACTGTTATATTTTCAATATTTTTATTTTGTGCTGTCATTCCTCGAATGGATGTCGAAAAAGTAAGTAAAACAAAACTAATTAATAAAAAATATAAAAAAAGCAACAAACAACGTTCCATAATATTTTAGATGAACAACAAAGAAAACATAAAAGGCGAATGGCAGGAAAACTGGTCTTCAATTGCGGTATCAATCGACATTTTTCTGGACAGCAAGTTGACGTAAAATTTATTTTATATGATTTACTTTTTCAATTTACAAAAATCAAATATGACATTTGGCTGTGATAATAACAACTTAAACACAGCAATTGCTATGTTTATAGTTAAACCACAGATTAAGCCTTAAACTTAGGTTTAAATTTATTTATAAATAGCCTAAACTCTGGACTTGATTAATAACAACTTAGCAAGAGTTTAGCAAACATCTATGAATATGCCCCATTTAATTTGAGTAAATTATCCAAAAATTCAATATTGAAATTTGTTTTAAACGCAGTCATTGAATTATTTCTTACTGAACGCATTCATAACCGTACAATAACATCCCTGTTCTACCAACAGCTGTTTTTGTTGTCACTTTTTTTGACAGTAAGTGGATTTATTTCTCCTTATCGCGCTTCTTGTCATTTAAGTCGTGATGCTATAAGATTCGGTTGTTGTTGAAATTTCTTTAAAAATAAATAAAAGTAACAAAAAAAGTGTTGTGTTTGTTGAAATTAATTAAATTTCATTAGTTCATATCTATCTAGAGTAGAATACGATATAAAATCGTTAGGAAAATGTGTCAATTACCGACGCTTTCGCTTTCATCACTCCAAAAATTAGCCAAATGAAGAAACACAACATTCGGAAATGAATGACAACAACAATAGTTTCTCCAGCTACGATGGTTACTATTGCAACAATAACTTTCAGGTATGTTATTTAAATTAATTAAATAAAACAGTAATTGATTTAGAAAAGACCCCCTCAAATATCAGTAGAATCATTTTAAACTCATTTAAGTCAGTTCTATACAAAACCATGACCAAATTTTGATCAAGTTGCTCCAAAAAAAAAACATTCCATGTCCCATTCATCATTTTTCAGTATAGACGACGACTACGACAACGACGACGATAAAAAAAAACTATAAATAAAAATAACTGCAGGAAATAAACCAATTAAACATTTTACTCTATGAACCACCGGAGACACGAGTAACTAAGTGGCTCAGTCTCCCTTCACTTGTTTCAGGTCAGCGTTTCCAAGCGCTGCGCTGGCTGCCACTCTGTCCTCTCTCGCTCTGGAAAAAGATAGTCATCAATCCATTAAGCCATCACTCTACCAACTACAGCTCGCGTGCTCAGCGTGAAGCAATTAAGCTGACTTTGATTCCCTATTTAGTTTTTCTGTTTAGTTCGTTTAGTTGGTTGGACAAATATGAGTTTAAGCGGTGAATAGGGAAGTAGACAAATTCCTGAGTGCTTCAATTAGGGGGTGAACATTTATGCAAAAATGTTCTTTAATTTTTTTTTGTTCATTTTTTATTTTCTAAAAAACTATGGCGCGCGTAGTCAATAGACGATTAAGCAGTCCAAAGCCCAAAACACTCTTCACATCTACGTACAGTCCAAGTTTAGTCCAATGACGTCGAATTCATATCTGTCGAGGATTTTAAACGACGACGACGATTATGTGCCCACTTACGCTTATTATTTAATTTGTTTAATTTATAGAAATACGAGTACGTTTATGTGGCGTCCGCGTTGTTGTAGTAAAATGAATAAAAAAAAAGAAGAGAAGTCAACAATCAGTTTCAATTTGACGCTTTGTCATCAGCAAATCAATCAATAAGCGACAAATTGAAGAGGAAAAGCGTGTTCTTAGATTATTTCTACAATTTTAAATTATGTTCCAGTAAGCTTATGTTTTGGTTTTACCTAATTACGAATTACTCCCATTTGCATGACCTGATTGGCAGTGATGGAGAGCTTGGCAAGGCTAACCCATTGCTTCCAGAATTGACTGTAACTATTTTGTCCATCCGATAGAAATATTCAAAAGAAACTCAGTAAGAATCGGCACCGAGCAGTATGGGAGTCTTACAGCACTAAAACCAGCGGTTAATCAGGACTTACTTTCTTAATTTATAAAACACTTTTTAAGTGAAGTTCTAATACTTTTCCATAGATTTTAGACCATCATGAGGCTTAGTTCTTCTTAATCGCCGAACGTCGTTTTATACATTTAAAACGGTCTCCATTTCGGAGTTAGTAAGGCTTTGGAGTTGCTGCTGATTGAGTGCTATAGCATATTTTTTGTTAACCATTTTAATTTGAAGGCCAAGATATAGATCACTACTTCTTACATACCCAGGGGAATTTATCATTGCACGAAGGCGTTTTTCTTGAAATTTTTGGATGGGTCTAGCATTTGTTTTCCTTGTACAGCTCCATAGTTTGATGTCATATGTCCAAACAGATTACAGTAATTGCTTATATAACATTAACTTGTTCTGGATAGATAAGTCAGAGTTCTTTCCTAGTAACCAGTACATTCCTCTGTACTTCAAATTTAGACATCTGTTCTTTTTTATGTGTTCTTTCCAGGTATTGGAGTAAAATACTTCTGTATTATTTTTAGAAATTGAAATATTGTTTATAGTTTTATTTATATTAAAGTTTATAAGCGTCGATTTGGTTTCCTTAGTTAGTCACTAACTTTATCGACAGCATTTTGCAACCTTTTGTATAGGCTTCTTAAAGAATGTATCCTAAAATATTGCGGTATCTTCAGCAAAGGTGGAAATAAAAGCGTTGACGTCCACTGGAATATCACTTGTATATATTATATTACAAGGTTGGTCCTAGGACACTTCTTTGTGGCACACCATCCAAAATGTTTGTAGTCCCAAGTAATGTTGGTAGTACTGTAATATTAAGAGTTGGTTCGTAATCTATGAATTCATTATTTCGTAGTACTGCTTGGGAATGAGTAATAAAGCCAAGCATACTTGGTCTATCGTGGGATATTTATTTCTACATCCAAACTGATGTTTCCGAATTAGTCTGCTTCTATTATTTTACTGTGCTATTTCAGTAGCAATTTTTCGAAAAAGTTTGACGTGTTTGGTATTAGCGATATTTGTCCGTTGATAGCTTACCTTGTTTAAGTATAGCAATTACTTCTGAAATGTTCCAATAATATATAGAATAGTATATATAAGCTAGACATTTTTTAAAGCTATTGAAGGCATTAAAATCGTGCCCTGCTGATTTTCTATTAAGTAACTTAATCTCTTTGAGCGCAAAAAAAGCAATATCACATTCGTCCTTTCTATTAACAAACTGTTAGAGATCTGTAGCTGTATTTGAGGAGAATGGTTTAAAGACATTCGCGAGATGTCCAGCAAAAAGATCAGCTTTTTCTTTCGGGTTTTCCATCTATTTACCATCTTGTGGGGTTTGTGTCTGGGATCTTTTTAGACGCTTTGCTGGTTTCCGTAAGGAGTCAGACCTTTCAGGAATCTAGGTAGTGAATCATTTTTTAAATCACTGATTCTTTTTTTTTTTACTACCATATCGTCTGAAAACCTTGTAGATTGTACATCAGCAATCAATTGTTCTAATTCATGGTAAATTTATACAATTGTTTGCATAAGGATCTTAGGTTTATAAAACTTCCAAGTTTATCTATGCATTTGTTTTTTATTCAGGAGCTTGAGATTATTGTTTTCTATTATTTCCGTTTTACTGGAGGATATGACGATAAATCGATATTACAATCGACATTTATTTATATGATTTCTTTTAATTTAATGTTGCGATGCTGTTGATGTGCCACTGTCACAGGAGCCTTACTTGGCATGCTTGGCATGTGCGCGGCTAGGTGCGCCGGATTGGGGTGGTTCTTGCTTCCTGACAGCCCCTCGCATTCAAAGAAAACTTTCATCATGCCAAGGTTTCGAAACTAATGGACTACGGACGGACAACTTAACTCATCTAACCAGGCTTCATGAGTGACAGGTGGATGGTCACTTGGAGTACTTCTTTCCCTCCCTTACTCCTTCCAGGACGCCTTGACGGTTCGCGTACTCATCGTTTTCATGGAACCGTCCCTTATCTAAATTATGTTATTCGTTTACACTATTCCATCTTTATTTTTACAGGCCCCCTCATATTCTACAAATTCAAAACATTATATTTAACATTTTCAAAATTAGAGAACTCAAAAAAAATCATATTCAACCTTTACATAATGTCTATATCCTGATAATGCCCAAAATTACATGCCTAATAATAAAGATCAAGTTCAACTTCCAATTGCATGTAAGCTTTCTTGCGCTTTATTTGGTTTAAATTTGCTAGTTTTGTTTTATCTTCTCTATCTTTAAATTTGTAATTACTATTTCATTGCATGTAACTTCCAAATCATATGCCTATATTGTTTTATTTTATACTGGTTTTAGTTTGATAATTTTGTTATATATTTAGCTTAGCTTAACTTTATATCTGATATAATTCTTTATCCTATTGAAATTTTTAAATATGTAATTTTTATTTAGCTTAGTTTCAGATTGTAAATTTTCTTATATTTGTTTTTCTTTTAGCTAGTTTTTAAAATTTGTTTTTTTTTTTTTTAATGCATGGTAGATTTAGAATTTTGGTTTTAGTGTTATTGTTTTTTTTGTATGTAATTAAATGTCAAAATTTGCCAGCGGTAGTTTGGCCTATAAGATAAATAGAGATGAAATGCTTTTTAAATTGGAGACTTACCACTTACGGGGAAATTGTGCACAATCCCTCCTGGATCCAATTCCGTTGGTTGTTTTTTTTTTTACTGTTTTGCAGCGCCAGCCAAACTCACACTCACAAATATATATGTATGTTAAACTAAACCTTTTTTTTTTGATTTTTCCTTTTCTCTTATTTTTTCTTTCTCTTTCACCATGCACCTTTTTTTTTTTCCTTTGATATTATTTTCTGGTTCCATTAACCTTTTTCTTTTTAAGATATTCGATATTCTTTGTATTCTTCACTTTATTATTTTTTTTTCACTAATTTTTCACTTTTTCAATTTAATGCTATATTATATTTATTTATTTGCATTTTAGAATTATAGCTTTTCCTGAATAATTATCCCTCCTTTATATTTTGTCCCCCCTTTCACGACGATACCCTTTCCCTAAACTATTCTTCTCCGCGTGTACGGCCCTCTTCCCCGTGTGCTCGATGTTTCCGCGCCTTGAGGCTTGAGGTTGACCGATCGCCGCCTTATACCCCGATGGACTGGAGTTTTGAGTTGAGATTCCTCTTCAAATTGATGTCTTGTGGCGGGTGATGATAGAAATTATTGATGGAAGGATACCGTTTATAGAGGTAGATTCCAATACTTGGATTAGCTGGTTAGAAATGCTGGGGCAATTGGATTTCTCCTATCAGCCCCGTTAGCAATTTCTTGCAATTTTTTTTTCAAGTGCTGACAGGTGCACGTTGCCTTCACACAAAGATGAATTGGATCTGTATGATCGTGCAGCCAGCCCCGCCTGGATGAACAAAATTTCTGGCAGATCGATAAAACAAACCACTAGGACATTTTCGTTAATTTACCTGATCAACCAGAGGAATTTTTTTTTTTCAAATGTTTTCTGTTGAGATAAAATTTGTATCGCTTTGTAATTTTTTTGTTCTAGCCCTTTCTCTTCTTAGACCGATTTTATTGAGTAGTTCTTTATTTTCTGTTTTTTTAGGTATTCTATTGGAAAAATATATACATATATATATATATATATATATTTTTTTTTTACTTTGAAAATTTCTTGAACACTCAAATGTATTTGTGAATAAACTCAAAAAAGGAAATCTTACCAGAGAAACTCCTACTCGCTGCGTGGCCTAACCAAGAAAGAAAGAGTAAATCTGGTTTAAAGGGAAACACAAAATGAAGGAATGTATTGGCCACTTCCTGTTCGAATATGTTCCTCTTTGAAGTTTTCGAAAACTTGTGTAGTTCGAATTCCACACGAAAACAGGGTGCCAGATTAATTAATTTTTTTTTCTTGTACTTGTACGAAATATTTTAAGATTCGTAACATTAACTATGCAGAAATCTACAACATCTGACATTTTGTTAGAATCAGATGACCAATTGGCGAAGCAGAAGACTAACATCAGGAATTGATTTACGGTCTGCTTGGTATAACCGCTTTAAGCCTAGATCTCAATTGTGGGTGTTTAGCATTGTAGTCAAGAAGATTTAGATCTGAATCTTTAAGCCAAACATCACCAAAGCATAGAAATTGGTGAGGAATTAATCGGAGAATTTCAAGAACTTCGAACAAGGGTGTGGTTTTCGAATAAAGAACTCTAACATAACCCAAGAAATTTTTCACGAAACCCTTTTCAAGAGACTCTAAACAATGCATCAAAGAAGCAGCTTTAAGAAGTTCTGCCTTCGATAACTTAACCCATAAACTTAAAGTCTTAGGCTTTAGAGAAAGCTTTTAAATAATAGAAGTATCAGTGTTACACTCAGAAATTAGCTTTCTGTTTTCAATTTTGAAAATCTGATATCCTACAAGGGAGCCATTTAGGTCCCTTATTGTTTTTTTTTATGAGAAAATAATATAACCACGAATATTAAATAGTCCTCGGTAACATTAAGCTTTTTTTAATTTGTATTTAAATAGTTAAAAGTTTTAACGTTTGTAAATTAAGGAATCAATAAATAAACTTACTCATTTTCACCCGATTTATAAAACCGTTCCATATCAAAAAAGATCTAAATTCATAAGATCTAAATTCATAAGATCTAAATTCATAAATCATAATTATGCAACAATCAGCCAACTTCCCAAAATTGAGGAATTCCTCAAACAAATATATAATTCAAATGAAACTCCTAGTTTACAGATTTAACAACCCCTCTGGATGGTCACTCTTCGAATCACTACTTCAGTTCAATAACCGAGGGATTCGCATCGCCACAACAATTTTTATCGGCGCCATTGGTGGAAACACCTCTAGCTGCCGCAGCACCTCTACATAACTTACATTCCAATAATAATCTACTTCCTTTTGTACAAATTCACACCACAAATGCTCAACCAACAAACAATAATTTTGGCAACATCTTCCGCCGACAACAGAATCATGCAGAAATCAAATCCGAGGAGCCTATCAAGTCGGAACAGTCTGATGCTACGGCAACGGTTGGTGGTGGTGCTGCTCAGCAACAAAATCCAACGAATAGCACACCTCCCAATTGTCAGGCTAGTGCAGGGCACGTGACACCAACAACTCCACAGCCGCCACCAGTGCTCCAATCCCAACAGGCCCAATCCACTGCCCAGACGGTGGTGCAAAAGTGCAGCCAGTGTCCGTTTTTATGCCTGCAAGCGGACACCTTGGAGAAACATGTTGGTTCGGTTCATTTCAGAAACAACGAACCATCGGAGTATCAAAGTAGAAAGATAACCTGTCCCGGTTGTGAAAATGTGTTCTTTGCCAAGGAGTCGTTGGAAGTTCATCTCATAAGTGACCATTTGATGGTCAAAGAAGAAGCAATCCAACTTTTGCCAGATCTGCTGGAAGACCAACCCAGAAAAAGTAGAATCTATTTGAAAAATGTGGAGTTTTTGCGAGAACCTCAGAGACAACAGGAGACAATTCTAAACTTGGACGAGCAGGGCTTTTGCAGCGCCTTCCAAAACACCGACACCAATTTGATAAACATGATTTGTGAAAACAACAATCTGATGACTGAGAATCATCCCCAACCTGGTGAGGACGTAACTACGCAATCAGACAAGCAAAAGATTTCCATCAAAAGTGTCGATGTACTGCGAGAGCCAACTCTAATGCGAAAAGATGAACAAAATAGCTTCGATTTCCTGCCTCCTCAAGCTCCGAATGATCATCAAAGTGATATTCTTTCTTTGAACGATGGCGACATAAATCGATATTCCAACTTTGTGCCTCAATCAGATTTAGCGGATTTCTGTCCGGAGCAAGAACAATATCAACAGCAGCAGCAGCAAGAAAATCAACCGTCGGAAAAGCCCCGACGACCCAAGATTTACATAAAAAACGTAGATATCCTCAAGGAACCGATATTCCTTCCACCGGACAACCTGACCAACGTTTTAAATGTAAACGATGATCTGCATTTCAATTTACTGCCCACCAACGAGGATGAGTTCGAAGGCTCGAAATTCATAGAAGGCATCAATAATGAGTATTCCTTTGATTGTGGAGGGAATAATTTTGTAGATTGTGCTAATTTCCTGCTTCCATCGGAGGAGTCGAGCTTCCTGCAGCAAGAATTCCCCAAGAGTAAGATCTATATCAAAAATGTCGACATCCTGAAGCAGCCCCAGTTCCAAGAGCATCCCAGGAGATCGACAAATTTCCTCCATCTCCGCACGGTGGATGAATTGAATCTGATGAATAAGAATGAAGTTGAGAATCTCATAGCTCCGAATCTGGAACCAAACATGACCAACACACAGCATTTGGTGACGAACTCATCGGAGAATTCCAAGAACTCCGAAGAGGTGTGTGGTTTCCGAATGATGAACCAGGACTCGAATTCCTTCAACAAACCCACAGACTTTCCCAACACTCAACCGACCATAAGTTGGACGAATGACTATGTCTTGGATGGCCTTGACGCCATTATCGACTCGAATTCGGGCAGTGAACAGAAGAATCGACACTACGACCTCAACACCCCACAGATATCGATTATCGATGAGGTCAATGACGTGGCTCCTGACACCCATGATCCTGAAATCTTATTCGTTTGTGCTGAAGAACTGATAAACGACAACCGAGACAAGGAAGATGTTATGAATAGCGATCCCAAAGAGAGCGAGCAAAGGTCTTTCGAAATCGTGGAGATCATCGATGATCTGGAGCGAGATCAGCCAAGTCGGGAATCTCAACCAGAACCGATTTTTTCGAGTTCAAATTCCACAGATATTGGAGGAGTTGATAAGGAAAGAGACATGTCAGCAGCGATTGACGGGGATTTGGTGGTTGTGGCGCATGAAAAGGGAAGAATCTATGTGTCGGATAATTTGATGGAAGTCGATAAGGATGGTGGCGGAGGAGTTAGCCAAGAACAAAGTGAAATACTCGATGAAGGAAATAAGACCAAGCTAAAACCTCGAGGACGGCCGTTTGGATCGAATCGAACGGGGATCACAAAACTGCGGAAGATGTATGGCAACACCACCTCAGTGGAAACAGGGACAAAATGCAACTTCGAGGGCTGCTCGTTTCGCTTCAAGAAGCCCGATGTCTCAGACTACCACAAGAGATGCCACAATACGTGAGTTCTCTATAAATTGATGTTTCTAAGAGGAATTGCTTTATACGTATATGTTTTTATTATTTTTTTTTCAGTGACTGCTCCCGGCCCATGGTGTGTCCTGAGTGTAAATCGACGAACTTCTCCAACTGGAACACTCTACACACCCATCTCTGGCGCACTCACAAAATCGACATGGAACTGCATAGTTGTGAGCTGTGCAACTTTAAAACCCCAATCTATTCGAGGTTAGTGAACACTCACAGCAAGATACATTCCGAGGAGCGCAACTACAAGTGCGACCAATGCGAGAAGGCCTTCAAGAACAGCAAACAGCTAAAGAATCACCGTCGCTGGCATCGGACAATTGCCATAGCCCCACCTCCAGATGTGCATCGTTGCGAAGAATGTGGTTCGGCGTTCTCCCATTTGAAATCTCTGCGAGAGCACTTCTGCAAGGGTGGCGATTTGTTTTGTTGTGAAATATGCGGGAAGACGCTCTCGTCGAAGTCATCTCTCAAGCTGCATATGCTGACCCACGAATCGGCGAAGAAGTTCAAGTGCAATTCATGTGATTACATGGCGAATGATCACAATGCCTTCCGGAGGCATCGAATGACTCACGACAAGAGCAAAATGTACATTTGTCCGTTGTGTGACTATAAGTCAATTCAAAGCGTCGCATTTCAGGTTAGACAGAGAAGCTTTTAACATAACTCAAGACATTTTTTTTTACCATGCATAATTATACTTTCAGAAACACATCAAACTGAAGCATCCAGAGTCGGCCGACACCATAGTTCATACGTGTAAATTTTGTCCTTTCGCCACAATCAATGTCGGGCTATTGACGGTGCACCTAGCCAAACATAAGCTTCGTGATGAGCACGAAGGACAAAAGGAAAAGACTAAACAAACAGCCACCACAGTGAATCCTTCCACTGAAAGTTCTTTATCAATGGCTGAGGAATATTTCTATAATTCCGATAGCAATAATGTTAGTAGTTCGAATTCAATTGCATCATCGACTACATCATCAGCGCCAAGTGCAATTCTTCTTCCTGCTGTTGCTGTTTCTGTTAACACAACAAATTGGGAGCAACAAGAAAACTATAACAACAACAATAGGACAATTGATAGTTCAAATATTATAGAGACTGATAATAACCAGCAACCTAGAAATAAAATTAAAGTTAAGAGTGATTTAGTACTAACCGATCCGGCAAAGAAATTCTCATCGAATGTTGTGAGTCCATTGTTATTGCATTGTTTCGATGGTGCTGTAAGATGAAAATAAAAATATACCGTTATTATTTAAGGGAAATATCTTATATTTGAATTTATTTTTCCATTTTTTCGGTGATTTTTGGTCACACTAAATAAACCAAATTAAATATGAAAAGGTCTTGCAAGGAAATAGGAAGCTAGGTGCTGCATTTCACTTCCACTCGATGTGATCAAGAAATTTAACTCAGTGCGTTTGAAATAGCGTTATTTAAGGGTGACAAAGGATTTCAATATGTTTATAAAATTAATCGAAATGTAGAACAAGGTCGCTTGCTAAACGACAATTATTAGGTGACCCGAAGAGCTGATAATTTGATCTATGAACAAATTTACAAAAATAAAAAAATGCTATATCGTGCTGCGGAGGAAGATTTTTAAAACTTGTAATATTTTTAATTCACTTATCTTTATTATTTTCTATTCATAATGGCATAGAGTTACTGAAAAATTAATTTTAAATATAGGGTGGGCCATATAAAGTTCTTAACGCCTCTCTTAAAAAAATAACTATAAACGCTAGAAACTTAAATAAAACAAGAAAATTAAGTACGGACTATGCAATTAAATTTAATTAAAACGTTATTATTTAAATAGAATACTATTCAGATTTCGTTCGAGCCTCATCCTCTTTTTTACGAAAAATTGTCATTATATTCCCAAACATTTCCCTTGAAATTCCATTGAAATGGTTAGTAATCGATGTTTTGAAAGCTGCAATATCTTGGTTTATCAACGTATACTTTCTTTGCTTTTAAAATCACACCATACAAACAAAACTGGCGGAGTTGAGTAGGACTGTGTGGCGGCCAAGGAAAGTCATAATTTTGGAAGATTAACCTCCCTGCAAACTTCTGCCACTGTTGTCAAAACATCGCCACGAATGTGTGCAGTTAAGCCGTATGGATGCATATTTAAGTCCTCTTTTATGATTATTCTCAAAGATATTAGTGAAAATATATGGCTCAACTTTCCATTACCGCAGCACGAATTTCGACACGCGGTTTTTTTTATATGATAGATATGCACAAATAAAAAATAATTATAGCAATTTTAGAGCGCAGACTTTTTTCGCACCTATCTTCCAGGATTTATCTACACAGCAGTCCGGACTTTTTCAATGTTATAAGTACTTCAAAGTTTTTCTAAAGTTTTTGACTCATAGTAGAATCGTTTGTAGCTTTAATTTGAAGTTTATTTTAAACACGTGTCGGACTAACGTACCATACCAGTCAAAATGGCATAGTCTAGAGAATCGCCATGCAATGTTACCATCTCTGTAAAAGTTCTCGTTTGTTTTTTGAAATCAAGGAGTTTAATTTGGTCCACTCTGTTTATTGATATTTTGGCCTTTTTGTAGACTTCGTTGATATCCTCCTTCCATCTGGGACTCAAACTTCTTACATCAAACCCAGTTTTAAAGCTCATCATACAAAATCAAGAAAATATGACTGATTTTTTTAATTGAATTCAAAGCGTTTTATGGTTTTTAAAAATTCCGCCATTCAATCAATGCAACTTCGTGTGAAATGGATTTAAAACATGATTTTTAAACATTTTCTGGTAAGAAAAATCGGTATCTATGCAATCTTTTTATCAAGATCAAGGAACAGTCGTTGGGTGTCAAATCGGAACTGTACAATGGATGACCCAGCAATTATTGTATTGTTATGAGTTTTAAAGAATTTGATTTTCAATATTTTTTGAGGGTTTTGCCTTTTCACGATAAAAAAATCATTCATTTGTTTTCTACATTTCACCAAAGACTTTCGTTACGGTGGCGACATGTCCAATTATTTGTCTGGATGGATTTCGAGCACGTAGAACTTTTAATGCATATGGTTTATTTTAAAATAGGCATACAGACGATATCTGTCTAGTTTCTTGGCATGGATCCATGATAACTCATTTGTGACGATATTATACAATATTTTTAGCCACTACCATTGAATTTCTTGAGCAGTTCCGTGCACAATCGACACTAGTCTTTTTTAGAGCTAGTGTCAAATTATGTGGGTCATATCTAGAGAAGACCAAAATAGTTTTTTTATGTTATGTTATTAGTTTATGACAATGTTAACAAAGGCTGAACCAAAACCTTCAAACCTACCAGAAGACTGCTTTATCATGAGCTTGAGAGAGTGGTGGACAACTTCCAGGCCAATGCAAATGGCATGAATGGATGACTTCGACCTTTTGGGAACAACCAAACGATTGAATATGGGTGTTTTTTTTCCAGCATCGAGTCAGAGGCAAAAAAATGGGTCTTCGTCAATAATAGATGCGATGCAAAGGATAACTCTTGCTAATCGCTTTTTCATTGGGCTTAGTAAACAATTAAGAAATAAAGCCTTATCGAGAATTACCAAGAGTGGTGTTGAGGCTCGGACAGTCTCCCAGGCGGATGAAAGTTCCCTTGGTGTTTTGGAAAGCAGAGTATTCGCACGATATATGTTCCCGTAAGTGTCGTTAGACAAAATTACATCTGGCGGGTACGATACAACCACGAGCTTCACAAGCTGTAAAGCGACATTGCCCTGGTAAAAATACTCCATATTCAATAGTTAAGATAGCTAGGACATTTGAAGCGAATAAAAATCGAAGTTGCAGCACGTAAAATATTTAAAAGTAAGTCATAGGGAACGGGAAATAGAGACAAGCCTCATCTCCGGTCGAGGAGATGTACACAAGTCAGAGATCGAGAAAGATCCATCGACTAATTTGTATTAAAACAAATTTCAATCAAGTCAACGTAAATATTTCTCTTACAACTTTCTTGGTTCTCTTTTAAAAATATCCCATGTTTTGATAATTACCGTTAGTGCCAAAAATATCCGTTAAATAAAAGACTATAATTAATTTTATTCATGTCATTTATTTATTTTTGTTATATATTGTTGTTTATATGTATTGTATGTGTTTAAAAACTTTTATTTTATATTTTTTTTCGTTTGTATAATGTGTATAAGATTACCACTTATGTAAAGTGTTTTAAATTTGTGACTTTCAAAGCATCCAAGCAAAATGTTTTTATTAAATTTAAAAATGCATTTAAAATTCAATAAATTTAAAAAGAAAAAGCCTCTGAAAAGCGATCCTTTTAACATTTCGTTGGGTTTTCTAACTTCCTTCAAAGGAAACAAAATAAGCAAAAGCAAAATCAAGTAAATGCTTAAGGAAAAAACCAGACGTTCCATTTGTCTACCATGAATCCACACTACCCAAATATCTCATCTTCTTTAAAATGCTCTCCACTCCACTTTGCAGAAATAATATTTAAACAAAATTAAAACTACAAATAAATAAAACAAACAGAAATTAATTTAAAATTGAAAACCTTGTTAAAAACCTCATTTGATTTTATTTCACTTTTAATACATACATAACTACAAATAAAATTAATATTTAAATTATAAATTTCCAAATCACACAAAACAATTTGATTATTTATTATAATTTAAAAATAGAAACAAAATTAAATACAACAAAAAGAATAAAAATAAACAAAAATAATTACAAATAACATAAAAATAAAACATACGATTTTAATTTTGATTTGTATTCTTAAAACATACAAAATAGTATTTTTTTTTCATTTTGATTTTAATAAAATTAATATTTCCAATAACATACTAATAATAAATGTATAATTTTTTTAATTAATATAATTAAACAAACAAAAATTATATAAGGGGGGAAAATTATTATGAAATAAATAAATGCTACTTAAAACTTTATAAATATTTACATTTATTCAAAACAAAAATTTAAATAAAAACAAAACTTAAATTATATAATTTTGCATACAAATTCAACAAATTATTTTAAAGTAAGCCTATAAATATTCAAAAAGGATTCATTTATCATTTTAAAACAAAAACAAAACCCTCACCTTTTTAAAATTTCGTGTCGTGTTAAGATGCTTGTGTATATTTTTTATAATATTTTAATTTCTCGTGTGGTATTATTTTTATTGTTGTTGTTGAATATTTTGTATTTATTTATAATTCTTTGATTAAATGTTAATGCGCGTAAAAAGTGAGTTACAAAATTGTATAAAAAAATCCTGTTAATAAATATACATAGTTATCTTATAATAGATAGGTTTTTTTTTGGGGATTAGGGCGGGGGTAGGTATTACACAAAATACATATATTTATAAAAATGAATAAAATATTGTATATAAAATATGTGCTGCTGAAGGTACAATGGGACAAAATCCTCAGTGGTGTGTTTCTGTGCTGTTGTCTCTTTTCTTTTTTTTTTTTATTATAAACTATTTTAGAAAAGACCGCGTTCTTTCTTGAGATTGGTTTGCTTCCAGAGTGGCAGTTGATCGAACTCCTCTCGTGAAATTCCAAGAGCTTCTTGAAAGTCTGCATCGTTAAGATACAATTCCAGACGAGTGGGATCAACACCTTCGGGAAGAGGGCGCTCTTTGATTACGGAAAGCGGGTATTCGGTTTGGGTGAGTTGAGTTAGAACATCTGTGATGGGTGTTGCTATATTTGTGCGACCGTCCTTTAAAAAATGTAAACAAACCAGTTAATATCTCTTTCAATCTTAAGGGATTTGAAAAAACCTACCTCCATATTTATCTCCTTAACATCTTCATGATCTTGCCAGTCGGGGAAGAGAGCCTTGAATGCGACTGGTTCCAGTCCAGCCCAAACTACGAAACCCTTGATTCCATAGAAATCTTTATCAGATTTTTCACCTATAAAGAAATATGGCTCGAGTGAGAATTTAATGGCTTATTGAAGTTTTGAAAAATATCCTACCAAACTTAGCCCTCCAGTAGGAAACAGCAGTTTCAAGGGCAGCCCGTCTCTCTGATATCCATCGATTGACTCCAGCACGATTCTCATTTGTGGGACTCGCGCGATCTTCAATGGTTACTAAAAAGAAAGAAAAGATACAAAATAAACTCTCAGGACACCAAAGTCTGTAATCTCAGTGAACTCACTCTTTACATCTTCTAATGGCCACCATCCCATCCACATCCAGAGACAATCTCCATCGTCAATCATGAATATTGTCGGTTGTCTGGCATTGTAGAGTTGTGCTTGGGTAAACGGATATGGACTGATTAGGTCCTTGCTTCGGAGATTATACAAAATCTCGTTTGCACTGAAGACACCTTGAGTACTCGAGAAATGGAACATTCTCGGTGTGAAGGCGAAGTCCTTTGAAATTGTTTTCAACGAACCATACGCTTCAGGATCGACCCCACCTAGTGCCGTTTTAAATCCTTCGGATTCTTTGGTCTCCTCGACTGTCTCAACTTGCACTGATCCTACGCTTGACGTGAACAAATCATCATACTTCTTTTCACGAATCTTTTCGGCAGCCTTCTCGGAAATCTCTCGGGTGTGTGGCAAGCTTTTTGATCCATGCCAAATGTAAATCAGACCTTTCTCTCCATTTATTAGCAGCATTGATGCTCTTGAGCGTAGCTGACTTGAATCACAGTTAACCTCCTTGAGTATGGTTTCATCGACGTCGTTTCCTGTGGCAATGTAAAGCCTCCATTTGTGGCGACGTTCCAGACACTCTTCCTTGCGTCCACGATGCTGAAGGAAAAGTTTGAAGAGCCTGATGAAGGCAGTGGTTTCATCCCCTTGAGCCACACGCATTTGGGCCCCCTTTTCTTTGTCCAGTTCGACAGTGAGAAGAGCTGCGGCACCTTTTTCATTTGCACTTGAGTCATTGCCCTGCCAACAGAAATAGACACATCGATCGCGTCCAACAATTGTGCTGCGATTCGAGACCTTTCCACTCAGCTCCCGAACTGTGACCGAAATCTGATAGACCCACCTCACGATGTAACTCTCGGCAGAGTAGAAATGCCCCAGGGAATCTCGAGACTCGGCTTCTTCGAAGTTGAATTCATTGATCTGCCATTTGTCACTTGCTGTGGTAATCACATCAAAGTGACGCATTGTGTTAGTATCGTAGTAGAAATTACCACGTCCGAGATTTGAATGCTCGAGCACAAGATTTGGTTCGACATAAGGTTCTCCCTTGAAGATTGTCAAACCATCGAGGGCCTTAACGGAGTGAACTCCATTGGCTAGGTAGTCCTTTTCCAAGTCCTCCCGTTCAGTCTCTGGCCAGTCGGCGAATTTCTCCTTGAACAGACAGGTTTCCATGTGTTGGGTGATCTTGCCTAACAAACACCAATCCTCCCGCTCTGAGGATTTCATAAACTTATAGCTGCTTCTTTGGCCGACAACCGAGGAGAAATTCAGAGGATTCACATAACACTTCTCGTACTCAACTTTTTTGATATCAAAATGCTCCTGGGCAAGCCTGATCGCAGCTCGCTTAGCATCGGAGGATGCATTTTTTCCATTCCAGACATACAACTCGCTTCCAAAATCAAAGACCAGGACTTTCTTGCGATCCAACATCTCGACTTTTGGAATTGCTCCCCAATATTTCTCCATGGGAACCAGTGAATCATCGGCGAACTCATAGATCATATTGGTCTCGATAAGACTCGCCTCGAAGAGATCATCCTCATCGGCATGGCCACAATCTGGGATCTGGTAATCATCCGGTTTTTTGAGTATCTCCCAGAAGGTCTTCCAGTGACGTTCGCTCAAGAACTTGCCATCTGTGAGAATGGTTTCAGTGAGGGCCGAACAGCCGAGATCTTTGTTCTCCAGAATATAGCCGCAGATTTTTTTGCTTCGAGAGATCTCTATGACATTGGCAAAGGAACCAATATAGCGGTAAAGAACATCACCGGCCACAAGAATGAAGCAATCACCACGATTTAGTGACGTGTAGATGGGTTCGACAAGGCGGGTTTGAACGTGAGTTCGTCCTTTGATGTGCAACAACATAACGGGCTTAAATGGCAGCCACATTTGGTTCAGAGGCAGGGAGGAGGACTTTAGGCTGACCGATTTGAAATCTTCGACACTGGCTAAGCCAGCTAGAGCTTCTGCAGCAAGGTTATTTGTTTTAGCAACTAAAAAAAAATGAAGGAGAATGAAGAAATATCGAGAATTAAGGAATTTTTAAAGGACTTACAAGACTCAAGCTTGATGCGACGCATCTCCTTCTCAGCGATGCCAGTCTTCACTTCGGTGTACTCATTTTGGAGATCGATTCGAGCAGCCAGGCTCTTCAGAGGGTTCTTTGCAGCTCGACGTCCTTTCGGTCCTTGCACGGTTCTCTTGGTTACCAATCTGCAAAGAAAAAGGCTTTAATATAGTTTTTTGTTGGGGATGGAATGAATGAGACCAATTTACCTTTCACTTGATTTAATGTTGTCGAAATCTGAGATCTCAACACCTTCATCGATTTTCTCCACAGACCTCGAAGTTGTGAAGAACTTCTCGAATGTCTCCTCATCATCCACTCTCGGGACGACTACCTTTGCCCCGGTATTGGTTATGATCTTGTTGACCTTTCTAGCATTCTCCTTCTCACTGTGTCCCTCAGAATCTGAATCACTGCTGCTGGCACTCTGAGCTTCAGCATTCACACTTAAACTCCTCTTTAGCTGCATACGGTGTTGACCATTTGTCTCTGATGCTGACTTTGGTGCTGTCATGGATGTCACCATCATAGAGGGACTCTTAGCCAATCCCAATTGTGGTTGATTTGCGCTTCGGACAACTTTCATTGGGGGACATTGTTTCGAAGTATCACCATGCCGTTCGAATTGAAGCTCAACGGGGGATTGGGATTTCTTCTGTAGACGACCAGCGACTGTGAATTTTGATGCATCGGATTGTTCTAAAAGCGGGTAGAAATGTTAAAATCTTTTACAATGAAACAACTTAAAATATATAGTTGGTGTATTTACCAATTCGATTCTTCCAGTTTTCTGATGAATTCCGAAGTTTCCCCAAACGATCTGATACCTTGCCTCCTTCGATACCAGTTGAAATTAGGTGCGACGAAGGCGGAGGCTTATCAGAGAGGGTGTGTGCTAGGGAAAGAGATTCCTGAAAGAAAAAAAACAAGAAATACATAATGATTCAGGGCTCGAAATGCGAAGAATGGCAAAGGGAATATTTTTATAAATAATACATCGGATCGAAGAAACAATAAGAAAGAAAGAAGGAGGTCATTGTTGGGTTGAAGTGCCCACTTTTGAACAAAGAAGATGATTCTTATCGAGCACAGAGAACGACGTCTGTTTGAAAATCTAAACTTGCGTTTATTTCTTTTTTGAAATAGTATCAAAATAAAATAAAAAGATTGCGTCTTAGGAAACGTGTCAAATGTGATTCCTTAAAATATCTTTCAACTTATTTGATAACATTTAAAATAATTTATTTATTTCTCAGGAACCTTATCGAAAAAGATAAAAAAAAAAGTCGATATTTATCTATTTTACATCACGATCGGAAGAGATACAAAATAATTCATTGTTTGCAAATTAATAATATAAAAGTAAATTACAAAAAATAGAGGCCAATTAATCAACTCTGATTAATTGTTTGTTTTTATTTGATAATATGATATTACTCATCATGCAATATGTCACTAGACATGAAATAATAAGGGAGGTTAACCACACATCAAAGCATGTTGAAGCTTTTGAAAAGTCGAACAATAGCAGTGTTGATTTGATCAGAAAACAATTAAATTTGATTATGTATCTCACGGAAATATGCTTATCCCAGAAGAATTTCGCCAAAAGTTTAATTAAAGCTATAAAGATTACAAAATTTAAGATCGTTTACGAAATAACTAATTTAACTCTTTGTTAACGATATTTATTTAAAAAGGCGGTCTAAGTTTTCATTTGGTATTCTTTATTATTATTTATAAACAATGTTTTGTCGAATTAGCTAGTTGCATGCCTCCCTTCAAAAAATTTAGACGTACTTCAATTATTTCAGTTGCATAGATATTCTTTTTTTAACCGCACATTAAGAATTTTGAATGATTTACATTACCCTATTTTTTTTCTCTATTTTGCATGAGAAGTTGCGATGGTTGTTGTCTATGGTTTGACAGTTGAGAATGTCAAACAGTTTCGACATTTATTTTCAGTGAGGTTTGGGAATTCTTCATGAATTGTTTAACGTCAGAAAAAAGCTTCTAAATTGTGGAAATTTACTTTGAAAGCAAATCGTGAAGTTCTCAGCACTTCGTTAATCGAAAATAAGCAAAATCACCGTATATGAAGCTAAGACAATTTTTAAGCCATTAACTACTCAACATTACATACATTAAATTTGAATGTTTGGTGCGCTTTACACAGGTGATTTTCTTACTGCAGAGAATTGACATATTGGGTGTATTCATAAACGTCAGCCTAACTAAGAATTGCGTTATATGCATTCATAAAGTCAGATTTTCGATCGAACTAACCTAGTCGAACTGCAGTACCTACCGTTCGTAAGCTTCAGACTGTCGGTCGTCAGCGTCGGGCAGATTGTGCAGCTGAATTTGTTTGGCTGCAGAAAGAGCGGGAATTATTAAAATAATTTTACATACAATTACATTGAATGTGGACCTCGACATCCTAAAATAACTACGGAATATATCGCCAGGATAAATCACCTTCATAAAGAATGCATTTTTTGGCAATATGTAATAATTTTTTAAGCTTAAAAATTGTTTCGTTATAATTTTCTTTCTATTTTTTCTTTGCAAGATATTTGTGCCAATTATAATTTTCTTTTCTTTTTCTCTGACGTTTATGAACTCTGTTTACATACAAATCGGACTAAAGTGCCTTTCACATGAGCAACGAACTGCGAACTGCGAACTGTGGATGTTCGCATATTTTGACTTTTCTTTCACATGAGCTTTTATTTCTATTCGCAGGTAGCGACGAATTGTCAACCCTTTTCTCCATATTTTCCTCAGCCATCATCTTTCACACAAAAACAAAACAAGAGTGGTATAATTTTGAGGTTAAGTTGAGCGCGAACAATTTATTCGTTGCAGTGTGGATGGTATGTGGAACGCGAATAGAGTTTGACAGTTCGCAGCAACCACACTGCGATTCGTTACTACCAAATTGTTTTTACAAAATTCTCTTGTTTTAGAGAACAAAATGCAAATTTTATTATCCTAATATTAGTGTCAATTGGTTTCTTATAATTTTAATGTGTTTTTGTGTGGAATTGACTTTTTGAAATGTGTAAAATCACGTTTGTTCGTCTATTCGCAGTTCGCAGTTCGTTGCTCATGTGCAAGGCACTTAAGTCATACCTTTTTGTTTATTGCAGACATTCTGCATTGGGAGTGCGTTCACAAATGCATCAGCAAAGAAATGCGATTGTACTAGCGCAGATTTTCTGCGTTTATGAATACACCCATTTTCTTGTTTCAGTGCATAGCGTCTCTTATCTAGTAGGCCAATGGAACTTGATTGAAAATAGATTTCTTTTTGTCACTAAGTATTTAATTTTGTCAATTAAAAAGAACTTGTTTCATTTACCCTATAGCTTGAAATTGATATTCGCAAGTTTTTGTTTGTAGCATTCCAAGTTTAATGTTCAGCTCAGAAAGTTTTTTCTTTTTATACATAATTTTTCCCGTGACACATTTTGTCTTCAATTTTTTCAAGGCAATACGCAATACATACCCAAAACCGTTACGTTTGACTTTAAAAATAAAATAACTGAACAGACCTACAAAAGTCTCCACTTAACTTTTCAGAATAGAAACACAAACTGTCGAAGTATTATTTTGCTGGAAAAATTATCACAGGTTGCACAATAAACTTGTCGCAAATATAGTCACTATTAATGTTTTGATTTGATGCACTAAAGAATGTATTTAAAATTGGTTCTAAAATAGTTTTAGTACAATTTCAATAATAGAACAATAGATAAGCTGTAAAATTTAGATCTGTCAAGTTTTATTTTCACAATCGAAAAAACCAGAAACTGGCAGAAAATATCTCCTAAGATTTAGATCTGTCAAACTTGATTTGAAATAAGAAATAAATCAATTTATTTTTCCGTGTGAAACACGTAAAAGACAGATTCTGATAAAAATAAATTAAAAACCCCTTAATACCAAATACAGTAAAAAATGCTCAAAAGAGTTAGAAAAAAGTTACAATTCCGTAAAATTTAAATGAAACTTTTTTAAGAAATTAGAATTTTAATAATTAGTACTTTTCTAAATAGTAGCTGTTAAAAAACTATTTGCATCTAGTGTTTAGTAAAATACTAATTCCCTTTCATTAAGAACAGTGCATCTAAGCACGTCTAAATAGTGACAGTAGTGATATTTCAGAAACAGAAAAGTCATTCGGATCTTTCAAATTATTAAAAGAAAAAGTTGCCTTTTAGCTATGTTAACTTTAGCAAAACTTTAACTTCCGATTTCTTGACCAAGTTCTTGGTTTATCAAGTAATAACATAGAAGAAAACAATTTCTATCTTTTCCTCAAAACGAGTTTTAAGACTAGAACTTTGTCCAGAAATGGGTTGCAAGAGTTGTAAAATTTCAAAATCGATTAGAATTATCAAAAATCACCTCCTTTACTTATTACCTTACTAAAATGGCTAGCTTTGACATTTTACTATATCTTTGAAATTTAGCTTCAATTCCTCTAAAAGGTCAATCTAAAAAGTTCTATAAAGTTTATATAAAATTGAAGAGAAGTATTTTTAGGTAAACGCTTAAAGAGGTTCTGTAGACGTTGCTTATATAATCTTTTTTACTTTCGAGTACGTAGAAACTATACGGCAAGTATTGCAGCATTCTTAAAACAAATTCTAATTTTTAATTAAACATGACATTACGATGGTAAAGAAGTCTAAAATCTCTTTTAGCGCCTAAACTATTGTGTCGATTGAGTTCAAACTTTGAAATTAAGGTCAAAATTCGAAAATCCAAATATTCTCAAAAACAGCTCGATGGATTTTTGTGAAATTTTTTCTTCTTTCTGTATCGTTATTCTTTTTTTTTAATTTTCTCAAAAACAAATTACCTGATTTAAAACATGGCACGCAGCTCGAGGTAAAATTAAGCTTCCATACAAAAAAAAACTTAGTCAAGCTTAAATTAAGCAATGCATTTTAGCCAAATGGTACGCAGCTCTAGCTTAAATTTAATATTTTTATTTCTAAAAGTTCATTATTGAGCTGTCAAGATTTGTCGCCCTTATAAATGCTAAGCGCATTTTTTTAAAGATAAATTTTGATAGACTATTGAACGTCGTACCTAAACGAGTGTACCTAGTCGGGGTTTAATCACCTCAGAAACTTTGTTTTAACAGATTATTCTTTGTAGGAACAAATTAAATTCTTAGAGAAAAGCTTATTTCTTTATCTAATTTTTGAATCTTAAAACAAAGGAAGAATTTTTAAACAGACTTTTTGGATACAGGAGTAAGTTTGTGTGGCCAGTCGTAAAATTTATATCAATATTGATTTCCACTACGTAAAAGATATTTTAGCGAATTCTAATAAAGACGACTGTTAAAGCAAGAGAGTAAACATTAAGTCTCTAAATTTATTATTTATAACTAATGATAATGAGGTTCTTTTGTTAACATAGAAAAAACACAAAAACAAATTTTCAAAAGATTAACTTTTGGACATTCCACATTCCCAAATTTGATCTAAATTTGATTCAAATTTGGATGTTGCTAATATTTGGACCTTACTTGTCAATAAATTCCGATAAAGTAACTTATTGTTATGTGTTTAGAAAACAGTATTGCGCATTTTAATAAAATTTAAAAAATATATATTTTCACACTATTTATGTAGGAGTCAAACAAAATAAACAAAACAATTATTACTTCAGGGTCACTGGATGTGATATCCTTTTTGGGTGTTTAAACAACTAACAAAATTAAATATATTTACCATTTCCATCAAACACTTTCCATAACAAGTCATAAGTGAATGTAAATAGTGAATCCAGTCAGAAGTGGAATAATCATAGGTTATTTTTATACTCCCACTAACAACAACAAACCCCAATCTTTTGATAAATACCGGTTAGTAAAATTTTAAACAAAAAAAACAACAACAAAAACACGAACAACAAACACAAAATATAATAAAATCAATAATTATAAATATTAAAAAAAAAACTACTGCTTCGGATATAAACGAATAAAGCGATAATTAATAACTATCGATTGAACTCCCAGCACGAATTAAAAAGAAAAATATATTATTTAATTCAAACGTAAACAAATTCGATTCGCACTTAAAAGCTTAATAGCACTTTTCTTTATTGTTGAACAGTGAACACGTATCTATAAAAATAAAACATCTTCTACATAAGTAACTAATACTCCGGAATAAAAGATAAGTTCATTAGATAAGATTACAAGGCGTTGAAATGTTAAAGTTTTTAATAGAGTTACGATTATACATATACTCCTACAAGTTATAGCTGGAGATGTAGTTAACGAGGTATTTATTATAAGAAGTAAGGTACAACAACTATAGTATCTTTTTATCCGTCCGCATTCGGCCGTATAAATAATGAAATGGAATGGTGTTAACCGTAAAGAGAGGATCCATTTACTGAAGGGAGAACCGCACTTCAAGCCTTTAATGTTGATGATGAAGGTGTCAAACGTTGTGTCATTTTTGTTAAACTCATTTCAGACGAAAAGACTTGTGGTGAGTCATGACAGTTGTTATATTGTCATATGTGGTATCTATAAGCTACAAGCTTTAACAATATTAACTGGGAATTACCTTATTTCTATGAATATTCACGGCATTAAGTTGTGGTTTTCAAGGTTCTCAAAATTTCATTATACTATATAGGGTGTGTCATAAGTAATGGTTTGAGCTGAATACGGTAAAAAGTCGAGCCATGACGTAATAGAATTTGTCTGTAACGCATTTTAACGGTTTTCGTTTCAGTCGTTCTTTTCATCTCATCTTATTTGTTTTTAATATTTTTTGGGATTACAAGTTTTAGGTTTCTCACAGTCTTCGTCAAAGAACACAACCACGTGTTCCTGAGGTAATTTTAAGCCTAAAACCGTATTAAGTAATTTTCTCGATTCCACTTACTTTTGAAATTTTAACGATTTACATAATTTTTAAAAACCTTTCTGAAACTGTGCCAAATAAAGGGTGTTTTTTAGAAGTAGGTATATAACCTTGAAATGGAATAAAACAAAGACGATTTTTTAAAATTGATTTTAAGCATAATCTGGAGGCCCAATTTTCCATGAATTTTTCAAACATTTGTGGCCCTACATCGGCAATAACGTGGCGAATAATATACTGCAAGTGGTCAATCGTTTCTGGCTTATCGGTGTACACAAGCGACTTAACATATGCCTCCTGAAAATAGTCGATCGGAGCGGCGGCGCGCGTTAAATCGCAAGACCTTGAGGTAAATTCATGGGTCCTTCAATAAATTTATTGTCGTTTACGAGCTTGGTGACATGTTGCTCCGTGAAGACTTGTGGAACCACAGCTCATGCACATCATGGTTGTTTCATTGATGAATGAAAAAATCACCCTTTATTATTTTGTATTTTGTATAAATAAAAGTGAAATTTGTTATAGGTTGTCTTTTGCGACGAGCACTGTTCGACATCCTGTACTAATTTTTTAGTCTTTTGCGCCCAAAACTATGAAGTAAAAAGTTGAATGAGAGTCATTTCTAAGAGTTTAAGTTGGGTTTTGAGTTTTTTAAAGCTCCAAAAATATCGAAATGAAAAAAAAGCTTTTTTTTATCTCAAAAACCACCTTTGTAAATTTGATCACAGTTCAAGTGCTTACTTTGATGAAAGTTGCCTGGACTTAGAGTTCACTAAAATCTGATTCTAATTATTTTTTAAAATCAAAACGAAAGGTATTCAGAAGTTGTCAAATTAAACGATAAAATCTATAACAGAAATTATGTCTACTTGAAATATGTAATAGGGCCCATACACTACGCAAACATGTTTGTTCAAACGTGTGTTTGAGCAAACATAGTTTCGCCACACACTGCACAAACGTGTTTGAGAGATATTAGTTGCGTGACGTTTTTCATCGAGTGATTTAGCATGTGCAGCTTTGATTATTGCCTTGGCTATTAAAAAAAAAAAACGGAAAAAACAAAAAAAGCAATTTGGTGTAAAGAGTGGTACAAAAAAAGATCTATTTCAGTCAAAAAAAAATTGTTCCTCTTGTTTATTCACGTTAACTTCATGAAAATTGGCATCGGTTTGAGCAAAATTCAATACACACCACACAAACATGTTTGTGCAGGCACGGAAAATTCAAAATTTTTTGATTTTGTTCAAACCGCTTGCGCAAACACGCATCATCGCTACACACTACTCAAACAGTTTGCACAAACATTTTTACAACAACAAAATACATTCGTTTGCTCAAACAGTTTGTGTAGTGTATGGGCCCTATAAGTTCTTTTTAAATGATTTTTCAGCCAAGCCTACTTTTTATTTTCTTTGGTGACAAACTCACTGAGCAAAGTAATTTTATTATTATTATTCCAAGTGTCTTGAAACTGGGTCAATGTTTTTTCTTTTTTTAATTGATCTTACAAAGAATTGTCTTCAAAAGAAATCCAATGTGAGTCATGATTAGAATGTAAAGAGCTCATAAATTGACCTATTCAAAAACAAAACAAAAATTATATAGTATTTTTCTTCATATAGCAAGTTGAATAAATTGAACTAAATTAAATTATCTAGATTTACTTTCTTGTGAGAGCAAGTCAATCAATTGAAAGCATGCGAGAAGAATTTTAATTTTGTTTTGTTCTTCAAGGCCATTTGAAAGGTTTAACAGAAACCAAAAAAGAAAAATAGACTTGATTTCTTAAGAAAGTACATTTACTTTATATTTAGGTACCTACTTTCATTGTACTAAGGGCTTATTACCAACTATTAGGAAATAGACCATGAAGACTTTCAAACTTAATCATTTTGCTCTGTAATAATTGAAATAATTTGAAAATTTTGACTAATTTAAATGATTAATGAGGTTTTTCAATTTATTTTTTATTTCAATCTGTCAAAAAACAAAAAAACAATTTTCTCTTTCTCATGTTCCATAATGCAAAATAAATTGATTAATTTCTTATTTAAAATTTAACTTCAGAGATCTGAATGTTACAAGGGGTTTATCTGTCAAAATGATGTGATTTACTTGATTGGGAAAATCAAACTTGATAGATCTAAATTTTACCATTTATCTGTCACCCTGATGAGGTTTGTTCGATTGTGAACATTGTGTTGAAAATATTGAAGAACAAAATTCTTCCTAAAATATAGAAAGAATTTTAAATAAATTATTTTTGTATCAGGTGAGGAAAATAAAAATTGTATTTCTACAATTTGAATCTCTACAAATTTCCAAAATCCACATTAATATTAATTTTGAAGATGGAGAAAAACACTTTTTTCTAATAATCGTAGAAATATTGACAAGCTTTTGTAACCTGTCAAATTGTTTCCTACAAATTGATGCTTTGACACTTCTTTCGTTGCCTTGAAAAATTAAGTGGAGACTTTCGTATGTCTGTTTAATAATTTCATTTTTAAAGTCAAACGTCACAATTTTTTGCGTGGATTGCGTATTTACTAGAAAAGTTTGAAGACGAAATTTGTTTCGGAAAAATTATGTATGAGAAGGAGAACCTTCCAAACTGAGCACTAAGTTTGAAGTGCAACAAGCAAACAATCCCGAATACAAATTTGACAGCTCCACACTAAAGCAGCATTTACATGAGCGCGACCAACGAACGACGAATTCATTACAAAATGTGAGTTTATATGCGTTTAAAGACATATTTCCACTCAAAATCTTAACAAAACGATAGCAATATAATTACTATTTGATTTATGATGCATACTTTTAGTTTTCAATGTCATATATTAATAAATTTAAGAAAACAAATTTATTCGTCGCGAAAAAATTTTAGTTGATACGAACTGTCAAACTTTATTCGCGTTCCACATTATCCACACTCGCAACGAATATAATAATCGCGCGTACTTAACCTAAAAAAATCATTCTTGTTTTGGTTTCGGTGGTGAATGGTGTTCGGCTGTGCGACGAATTAAAAACTCTCATGTGAAAGAAATGTCAAAATCGACGAATATTCGTTCATTCGTTGGTCGTTGTTCGTGCTCATGTGAATAGTGCTTAACGGAAACAAGTTCTTTCCCATTGACAAGAAAAACCACTCAATTACAAAAAGAAATCTTGTTTCAATCGCATTCCATTTTCCATTGGTAAACCAGAAAAGAGCCATTATACATTGAGACAATAGGAAATGTCAATACTTGGCAGCCAAAAAGAACAAATATTTAAGAATTAATTAACATAATTCGTTGCATCAGGTGTTTTTCTTTAAGAGCTTGAAAATTTTGGTTATAAAAAAATAGTCCATTCGATTAGTCCAATTTTCCACTACTTCTTTCAATAAATCTGACCAAATGGTTTTAATGGTGACTTAATATTGACTTCGAATGCTTCAAAAGTTGCTGATTTGTCGGCAAAAGTCGATGACTTAAAAAATCCCCATAAAAGTAATCAAGAGACCTTAGGTTGGGTTAAGTAAATGGGCTGGCAATTGATGACGTTATCGCCACACATAGATCAATGTACATCCATTGTGATACCTCGAAGTATTGAGCTCCAAGGAAAATAAAATATAAAAACCTATGATGTCTATGGATTATCTTCTTTTAGCCATTTAGAAGCTTTGATAAAGCCTAATAGGCTGTTTTCTGAAATGTCTGCTAGTTCTTCAAGATTATTGAGTTTATTTTTTGTGTGGCAAAATAAGTGGGCTGACCTTAAGTTGAACGAAACAGGAAACTACTTAACATGACCACTTCTAGAAATCAAGTTCTCATTAAATAAATTTTGCAATAAATTCATGATAGAGCGCGCTGTATGACAAGTTGCGCCATTTTGTTGGAATCAAATGTCGTCGTAGTTTAGTTGATGAATTTTCGATCAGTCACAATGACTCGAAAGCGCCTGCCATTCACTGTAACGGTAGCTTATTCTACATTTCGAAAGAAATAAGTACCAATGATGCCGCCAGGTGGTAAGCCACAACAAACAGTCAATTTAAATAGAAATAATGGTGATCTGTTAATGGCTTGAGGATTGTTTTACTTCCATTAACGACAATTTTGCTTACTAAAGAAGTTTTTTCAGCGGAAATGAGCTTCATCGCTAAACACTGTAAAATTGACGAAGTGCCTTACGAACTTATTTTATTCAAAGTGAATTTCCAAAATTTGGAAACGTTGTTCTAGCGTTAAACGATCCAGAATGAATTGACAAACCTTATACTAAATGGAAATGTCAACTGAGTTTGACATTCTCAACTGTCAAACCACAGACATCGAACAAATAAATGATTTTGTATCCGCCTAGCGTACGGACTCACGAACTAATCCACCACTGTCATTGAGTCATTCTGTTGAATTTATTCAAATTTCTATTCATTCAATTGAAACGCTGCTTCGAGAAGTAAATAAAAGAAAAAAACACTTAACAATAAATCAAACACAATTAATTTTGATTTTTGAATTTATTATCATATAATATTGCGCATAAAAAAAACCTATAGCTATCGTAAAGTTAGTAGGTTATATAGTTCCAATTTTCAGTACAATTTTCTTATTAAAAAACATTATTTCTTGTTGAAATTTAAAATACAAAATTTAATACTTTTGACAAACAAATAAAATAAAAGAAGGAGAGAAATTCTGAACTCAACGACTTCAACTCACAAAATCACAAAAGATCGATCACATGAAATTAAATTCAAAATTAAACAACTCAAAGCTGTTCAAATATTATTTCCTTTTTGTATTTTTTGTTACACGCAAAAAGAAATTCTTTTAATTAAAAAAGTGTTCAATATTTTCCATCAATATAATTCCTTTAGTCTTCAATAAAAACAAAATGTAAAGGAAGTTGAGGTAAATAAAAAGTTTTAAATACAAAAAAGAACAATAATTATTACAAAACATGTGTATACATTTATAAAAATTTGTTACTTTGTCTCTTTCTCTTCTTTGTTTAATTAATTTCACTTGATTACATTTCTTTTATCAATTTTTGTTTTAATTATAAATTGCATGATGATTGTCAATTTATTTGTTTATTTATTTGTTACTTCCCTGCTAAATAAAAAAGATAAACACTTTTCTATGTGTAAATATTGATTGATTTTGCACAATCAGTTTGTTAGCGAACAAATGACAAAACACAAAAAATAATAATATTTTTATAATCTTAAAACAATACACGATAAGAGCGAGAAGTGTCATTCTAGTGTGACATCACCCTTAACACAAATAAAAATAAAAATATTTCTCTATCTAAAGAACCAACAGAGGACAATGGAGGAAAATATCACAAGAATTTTTATTTTAGCCCTTAATTAAAACTTAATAAATGGCAAATTAACTACTAATTTATGCATGATTATATGTCTTGTCTCTAAAACAAACAAAGATGTTAAGGTCATGTTTGCATCATGTTTGCATTGACTCAAAAATGACATTAACTTCACTTTGTTCTTATCACAACCGACTTAGAACTAATTTTTCCATTGTTCTTCTTTTTTTGTCATGCCCTGATTTTTGACATTTCAATATGATAAAATGTAACTAATGGCACACTAATGATTGTTTAGATTCACAAAGAAGCTCTCAATGTAACTCTCATCTGGCAAGCTGTCACCCAAGAGGTCACTTATCGAATACGCTGACAATGGTCTGGAGAGTCGACGCTGCGACAGGATTTCTTCGATCGATGTAACCGGTCCGCCGCCATTGGGACTTAAGCCACCTTTGCTAGCCAAGGCGAATATATTCTCTATGCTGGCCTTAAGTGAGTTCGGTCGGGAGAGTTGTTTGGGTGGCGGGGGTGATGGTGACGTCGATGGGTAACGCCGTCGCTGGATAACAATACTCGCTGTAGATGGCGACGAAGATGACGATGACGACAAAGGACGATTTAGCAAATCGCCAGAGTTTTCATCGTTTTCTGGGATATTTTCCGGTTTTCCCAGAGCCGCCGAGGAGGCGGTGACGGCGACGACGGTGGCGGCAGCGGAGGCTGGAGAGGGTTTGAAGTAACGTTCTTCCAAGTTTCGCAATGTCATTTTCTCGTATTTTAAGTCGTCGTTTACGGTTTTTTTCTTTGTCACGGCTTCGTCTGCTGATTGTTGATGCAAACCGGAGCTCTGTTCGTTTGTTATAATTGGCGTCACTCGGTTGACTTTGCGAGCATTGCCCTCGAACATTTTTGCAATTTGATTGACATGGTTTGGTTGCGTGGGGAGTAGTGCTGCTACTGCTGATGCTGATGCTGATGCTGATGAGGTTTGTGAATGTGAAGACTCTAGTTTATCTTCGGTACTTAAGTCTCGTTTGGGTGGAAATCGACGAAGAACTTTTTTCCGAGGTCGAACTATTTCGGCGTCGTCGGCTTCTAGAGGATGACAGCACCGTTCGGCTCCGTAGCATCTGTGAAATTTGACATTTCGCAGTTCCGTTTCTGCACCGTTTACAGTCCTTTTCCACACCTTTGGGACGAGTGTGATAAAAGCCAAGGCATACACAATCCAATGCGAATACTCCCAGAAAATTAGAAAATAGGCCCAGGCAACTTCAAGGTATTCAAAGTAATCCATCATCGAACTTAAACTCCAACTCGAACTCGAACTGTCAATATTGATTTCAGGCATTATTTTGTTTTGTATAGAAAAATAATTTTGCACTCTTTCAAAATATCAAAATTACCGATCGATGTTTCGAAATTTCTTGTTTTCTTTTTTTTGTGTGCCGTTGGTGCAAAATTTTCCTCGTTCGTGTTGTTTTTTTAATTTGTTTGTGTTGTTTATCTTTTATATCTCGTTTGCAAATAAAAATAAATTAAAAATAATTCCACTATGCGCGCTATGGTGTATCGTGTCGTTGTCGTTCGTCGTCGTCGTGTTCAGAATCTACACTGACTGAAGACTGAAATGGCTAAGCCAAACTATCCAATGTAGCACTGAGACTGAGTACGAACGGAATGAGTTTATAGGTAGTGTGTTCCGTACCGGGTGTTGCGTACAGTCTCTCGGGGCGGTCGGTCGGTGTAACTCTGACTACCTTACGGTACACAGCTTATAGCTACCGTCCTCTGTGTCCAGCTAGTTTGCGAAAATGTTGCTGCTTTCAGTTTGCAGTTGAGTATCCACTTGTTACAACGAACGAGAGGGGTTCCCTTGCTTCCTCTGCACTTACTCGCTCGAATTTTGTGTAAGGAAAACAAAAATCAGTGGGTTTTAAAAGTAGGGACTAAAGGAGCCAGAACAGGGGCAAGCGAGTGTTCGAACAACAAATTACCACCACAAAGAGTCGATCGGAATTTCGTCTTATCAGAGACAAAAATATAAAAATACAACAAAATAGATACACGAAAAAGTGGAAACAACATTTATAAAAATAGCCAAACGTTGTCAACGGGTTAAACGATCACACTCAACTGAATCATGAGCTAAACGAATCCAACAAAACACCACTGCGGCCGGCAGCGCGGCAGGCTGCGCCACTACCGTCTCATCGGCCGCCACCGCGCCATCTCCATGAAATTTTCATGGTTTCTGGCTGTGGCTTGTGCTGCCGGCTTTAGATATTCAGCTTCAGCTTCAACTTCGTCTGATGTGATGGTTGCAGCTGGGGCTCTTTTAGAAGAGTCTCTATATAACATAAGAAGAAGATGAGGTTGAAGATGAGAACAGAACAGAACGCGCGATATGATCATGACGATGTATACGAACAACGACGACGATGATGATGAATCTCCCGCATGTTATTGAGTCTATACCTTACGTATCTATACTATACAACACAAAATTATTACTCAGTCAAAGGCAGAGGCAGAAGCATAGGCACATAAGCAAAAGCACCAAGATTGAGAGAAGAAGATAAATTCTACACACTCGTTTGATTCTCTGTTATGGAATTTCATTTCTTTTATAAGCTGAATTTTTGTAGCCTGAGCTATACTTTTGTGTACGTAAATTATCATCATAAACAAAACAATAAAAACAACAACAAGAAAAAATATAACAGAAACTATACAAAAACAAGGAAAACACAAAGTATACAAATGATTCATCAAGGTTTGAGAAAGAAAATAAAGTTGCCGGACTGAGCTCCAAACCGAGAGAGAATAATGTACCTCGAATTATATGCTGATGAGTAATTCAGTTCAAAGTAAAAACAAAAATTCAGATCAGTTCCTAGAAGTGTTGCCATATTGCGCCTACATGCGGTTTTTTCCTTTAAAGCAATAAGTGATTCAATAATTTATGTAGATCAATGGACCAAATAAATGTAAGGAATTGATAAGTTGCTAAATGGCACCCGGGAAAAGGACTTTGTTATTAGTTTGTTGTAAAATACTAGGAAACTATACCCTTTTAGGTATTGCCTAAGTTCTTCATTTTCAGTAATTATTATTTCAAATATGTAAATATGAACAGATAGAAGAAAAACCAAAAATTGAATGGCGCCCGGGCAGGGATTTTTTTAATACGATATCTGAATTTTTCACTTCTTGTTTACATAGGCAGTTCAAATAGGATCGTCATTAAATTGTATGCCCCAAGTAATTTCAAAATTGTATATACATACATATGTAGATATCAGAAAAAACGTAAATTATTAAATGGCGCCCGGGAAAGGATTTATTAATCTACTAAGATACATACATTTTTCACTTCTATTAGTTCTTTCAGTTCAAACAAGATCTACGTATGATTCAATATTCATTAAATTGTGTTGACGGCAGTGTTGTTCCTCTACGTGTCGACTTTAATTGTCTACATTTTAACGTAGACAATCGGTCGACAATGTCGACAATGTCGATAATGTAGACAATGTGTCGACAATGTGTCGACAATGTAGACAATCACTTAAATGTCACAAATAAAATCATTTCGAAAAATTCTGCCTAAACGTATGGACAGGTGGACGTGGTTTGGTTGCCGTTGCCGTGATTAATTAAATCGAATTTAAACATTAATTTATAAGAAGTGAATTAGGTATTAACTTATTTATAAGAAGAGAATATGTCTGGTCGACCCAAAAATAAAGCCTTCCAAGAGCTTGGGTTTCTTTTGGGGAAAACAAATAACAAGTATTCTGCTTTTTGCACAGTGTGCAAAAAAACCTTGCAAAATACTGCGGAAAACCGACTTCGCAGGCACAGGTAATGAAATTTGTTATTATTATCTAAATATTGACTTGAAACTAAAGCCTTTGATGATATTTTGCAACAGGAATCGCTGCATCCCTCAATCGGAACCAGAAGACGTCGCAATGGTGTTTATAATAGATGACGACGACGGTGACGGCCCAAGCAGCTCCGATCACTATAGTTCTGAGAACGCGGTAAGTTGTTAAATGTTTTTTTTATTAATTCTTTTAAAATTTTGTAAAATGATTCCTGGGTATATTCTAACAAAAAAAATGCAGGTAGGGTTCTAATTTCTCCGTACCAATAGGAGTTTTTTTATTCCGTAAAAAATGGTTATTGTTTTCATGCATACTAGGTATTTATCCAAGAAAAATGATTTTGATACGACTAGATTCTACCTAGAATCTTCAAAAAATTGCTGTTTACAAATTTGAGTTCGCGAAAGTGGATCAGAATCTGATTTGCTTCCACTGTTGCAAATTGAAATTTCTATGCTCCACTTTTAAGAATCAAAGCGTATCAAAATCATTTTTCTAGGATACGCACAACAGCAGATAATGCAAAACCAAAATTCAATTTTGTTCATATTTTGGATAAAATCTTACATATTCCACCCAAATGTTAGATTCTTTTTTAAATTGGCGTTTACCAATTTCAATTTGCTTCAGCGGATCAAAATCTAACATTTGGGTCGAATATGTAAGATTTTATCCAAAATATGAACAAAATTGAATTTTGGTTTTGCATTATCTGCTGTTGTGCGTATCCGAGAAAAATGATTTTGATAGCCCTAGATTCTAATTAGAATCTTCTTTAAATTGGCGTTTACCAATTTCAATTTGCTTCAGCGGATCAAAATCTAACATTTGGGTCGAATATGTAAGATTTTATCGAAAATATGAACAAAATTGAATTTTGGTTTTGCATTATCTGCTGTTGTGCGTATCCGAGAAAAATGATTTTGATAGCCCTAGATTCTAATTAGAATCTTCTTTAAATTGGCGTTTACCAATTTCAATTTGCTTCAGCGGATCAAAATCTAACATTTGGGTCGAATATGTAAGATTTTATCGAAAATATGAACAAAATTGAATTTTGGTTTTGCATTATCTGCTGTTGTGCGTATCCGAGAAAAATGATTTTGATACGCCTAGATTCTAATTAGAATCTTCTTTAAATTGGCGTTTACCAATTTCAATTTGCTTCAGCGGATCAAAATCTAACATTTGGGTCGAATATGTAAGATTTTATCGAAAATATGAACAAAATTGAATTTTGGTTTTGCATTATCTGCTGTTGTGCGTATCCGAGAAAAATGATTTTGATAGCCCTAGATTCTAATTAGAATCTTCTTTAAATTGGCGTTTACCAATTTCAATTTGCTTCAGCGGATCAAAATCTAACATTTGGGTCGAATATGTAAGATTTTATCGAAAATATGAACAAAATTGAATTTTGGTTTTGCATTATCTGCTGTTGTGCGTATCCGAGAAAAATGATTTTGATACGCCTAGATTCTAATTAGAATCTTCTTTAAATTGGCGTTTACCAATTTCAATTTGCTTCAGCGGATCAAAATCTAACATTTCGGTCGAATATGTAAGATTTTATCCAAAATATGAACAAAATTGAATTTTGGTTTTGCATTATCTGCTGTTGTGCGTATCCGAGAAAAATGATTTTGATACCACTAGATTCTAATTAGAATCTTCTTTAAATTGGCGTTTACCAATAGCAATTTGCGCAAGCGGGTCAAAACCTTACTGTTGGGTTATTGTATATATGTACATAGGTTCTAATCGGTAATTCAAGAAAATGATGTTTTTTTCGGAAGTATAGGGGCTTATTGCGAAGAATCTATTCAAAAGTCGAATAGAATTCAAATCTATTGTCGATATTTAAAAAATCTATTCGTTTCTTTATTTCAGATACTATGAAAATAATATGATTTTTTCTATTTGATAGAAAATTAAATTCAAGCAAGAATTTCTGATCGACTTAAGTCTACTATATTTTTTCATAGTAGACTCTCACAATAAGCCCCATAATTATTATCTGCTAGGGGATTTTATCAATTTCATCAATGATCAAGGGTTTACCGCAAAGAAAGACGAAAACATGGGTTAACTGAAACTGAATTTAATATAAAGATTTGGTTATTATATATTTAAAAAAATTGTGGTTCTGTTTCCTTCGTTCAGAACAATATTTGTTCATGCAATGGATTGTCATATCTGTAAGAAATAAAAAATGGCTTTGAAATTTCAGCAAAAATGTTGCTACTTTCTTCGAATAAATTAATTCCATTAGAATATTCCCAATAATCATTTTTTAAAATATTGACTATTAACCTGTATAAAACGAATAATGACGAAAATTATTTTTTCCAGATGTCTGTTTCTATTACAAATAATAATGGTAGTGGAAATCAGAATGTAATGGTTAACAATAACTTAGTGAGTATTTATACTGAAATAAAAGGGTTTTAGTTTTAGTAAATCATATTTTTAATTATAGGAACAAGACCCATTGACCATCGGATCAACTATAACAATTCCAACAGCTCCAATACCGATCTCGATTGAGGAGCTTTCAAGCGAATATCAGTACCAGGGCCCTTCAACGTCGAATTCGTCAATGTCGTTAAGCTCTAAGAGTTCTTCATCCTTGCCGTTATTGCCATTGCCTACATCAATGTACAAAGCAAATACACAACGTTCAAAACGTTCTGGCAACCCGTCAAATACTGTTGCAAAATTTGTGGATAGGCTTTCAGAAAAAGAAGAAAGTGAATTAAATGAAGCTTTGGGGAAACTAGTTTTCGGATGTAATATTCCACTGCGAATTGTTGAGTCACTTCATTTCAAAAACTTTATTAAAAAAATCAGACCAGCATACGCAGATAAATTTCCCGGTCGTAAAGCTCTTTCAACTACAATATTGGACAAAGCTTATGATAAATGTATTTCTGCAATTAAAACATCCATTAGTTCGGAAGCTGTTTTGCTAATTGATGGGTGGAAGAATTCTTCAAGCAACAGCAAAACGGTGGTCTCAATGCTTCACAATGCTGAAGGGGAGCAAGCATTTCTTCAAGCCTGGGACCTAACTGGAGAATCAGAGACAGCAGAAAAGCTCTCAAACATCCTTGTAGAATCTGTTGACATGGCTAAGCAAATTTATTCAACCCAAGTTTACGCTGTTGTGTCTGACAATGCCAGTACTATGAAGAAAATGGGAAAACTTTCGGAACATTTCATTTGGCACAGCACTTGTAGCAGTCATATTGGGAATCTATTGGCAAAAGATATAATTGACAAAAACCTCAATAGTAAAGTTACTATGGTTTTAAAGGAATTTAAGCAATCGGATTTTGAAAAAATGATAATTGATAGAGGTGGAACAAGGATAAAACTTCCTTGTGAAACAAGATGGTGCTCATATCGTGATGCTTATAAATGCTTGGTCAAAAATTTTGATTACATGAAATTTGTCACTGCCGATTCAAAAGTAAAAAAAATTAAGCCGATCGTGGTTTCATTAATTTTTGATGAGCAATTCATACAAGAAGTTAAAAATTATATTGAGCTTTTCGATCCAGTATGCACATTGATAAATCGATGTCAAGCGGCTGACTGCTCTGCAGGAGAAGCAGTCAAACTGTGGTTAAATTTAAAACTACCAGATGCATTCAATCCAATTTACGAAACATATTTAAAATCGCGTGTGGATATGGCTTTAAATAAGTATGCCCTTTCGGCTTATTATTTGCACCCACATTACGATAACACTAAGCTCACAACCGGTCAAAATGAAATCGTATGCAACTTTTTGTTTAAGCATCTTAACGCTGATGGCATTGAAGATTGGGATTGTTTCAATAGAAAAATTGACTTTTTCAAAATCCTGTACGAAAAGGATATAAAAAAGCCCATAGTTTTTTGGAACATGGCTTCAATAAAACACCCGAATCTTAGTAAGCTAGCGAAGAAACTCCTACAAATTCCTGCTTCTTCCGCTCAAATTGAGAGAGTTTTTTCAAGTTGGGCACATGTACATTCTGCACCTAGAAACCGCCTTACATTTGAGCGATCAAAGAAGCTCCTTCACCTTTATTATTCACTTCGAATTGAAGATGGCCAACGTGATTATTCCGATGAAGACGAAGTTGAATAATTTTTTTGCTGAACATTTTTTTTTTTTGAAATTCAAAATTTATTTTACAATAAAATTATTGTTAAGTTTTTTTTTTAAGAACTGTTAAGTTTTTATTTCTTAATAATCCCGTTCTATATTAAATTTAAAGTTTAAACACAAAACTTGTTTTTAAATAAGAATTTAATCAATGGACACGGTATAGTGTTTAGTTAAATTCTGGCGCCACAAACTTTTTACAGGAAACTACCCACTCAGGAAAATTTGGACCCAGGAGTTAGAAAATAGGGGAACCCTAAATGACTGATTCACCCACTCACTGGCAGATATCCTGATTTCATAAATGTAAAAATAGTGTATAAATACAGTATAAATTTAAAAAAAATGGTACTATTTATGTTTATTTTTGTAAAAAATTGATCCCATAGTTCAAATTTAATAGCAAAAAAGATAAAAAAAAGAACAATTATTTAAAGGACAATAAATTATTAATTGTCTTCAGAAATGAAAAGTAAACTTTGTGGTGTTGCCAAACTTTTACATTATCAAATTTATAGACCACTTTCTGATAATTTCAAAACATATAATTTCTTACAACGGTACGTCTTGTGGTGAAAAATTTAATAGAATTATGATTTATGAATTAGAATTATATGAGGCTATTCCGATTGCTGCAGAATATTCAAATTTGGTAGAGCTGTAAATCTTAAAGTGAATAGAAAGGTACAAACTGAAATGTTGTTGAGTGGCATCCGCCCACTTTCTTAAAATCGTTATCAATTAAATCACCAGTAAGTTGGAAGAAATGAATTTAACCATCTGACCTTACTTTTAGGAAAACGCAAAAAATTGAATAACTTCTATATTTGACTCCTCTCAGATTTTTGACATGAATAAAATAAAGCTGTCGATGTTTTGAGTTGCATGAGATAATTTTGTTATTTCTATAGGTTCGTTGTAGCTTGATGTACCGTGTTTCATTTGGATTTTTCTCCTTCAAAATAAAAATTTAAATTACAAAATAAAGTTGACTGCAAAAAGTTTTTATTTTTCTAATATAAAGCTTAAGTTATAAAAAATAGATAAAATTAATAAAGAAATACGAGTATATCAAATTTTATACTTACGTAACTGCATCTGTTAAATCTACGAAAGAAGGAGAAACCACTTTGAAAACAGAAATGTATGTATGTATGTAGGTGATTTTAAAAAGCATAAGTTGGAAGAAGAAAATAAAACCGGGAATTATTTCCCTATTCCAACTAATGCTTTTTAAAACCACTTCAAGCTATTTCTGTTAGCTAAATGGATTTCTTGGACTTAACAGATTCGTCTTCCTACAGAGATGACATTTTCCATTAAAATTTAATATTAGGAAACTTTGGAACTTATTCCCTTTTTCATTTGAAAAGAGTTCTTGGGACTTCTGTAGGATTATGAAATAAGAACGGTAGAATGGTAGGTAGGTATAAGTGCATTTATCTACAAAAGAAAAATAGAAAATTTAAGGTCTTCCGGGCGGGCGTAGCCAACTTTATTGGAATCGTTTTGAATTGTGAAGCACTTCCGTTTCCTGTAGAAAAATGAAATTTGGTAGAGTGATATAATATAAAGTTCATATACATATGTATTATAAATGTACGAAATGAAAACTGGAAATTTTCCATTCAGGGCGAGTGGTACCTACTAAGGTACTTTGACGTTGGATGACGACCTTTTTAAAACCTGACCAGTAAACCAGTGAAGTAAAAAGGTTTGGTTTTTGGTTATCATTACAAATATCTCCCATAGTTGAAAAGTTTTTCGATATCTTTATAAACAAAGAACTAGGTAGGTACGCGTTTAGATTTAGAACAAATGATTTTTTACGACTATCTTGTTGTTACACGCATCTTATTCTTTTTGTATTTTTTTTTAACTTTTTTGTTTTTGGTTCGATAGGTAGGTACATTTTAGTAGGATAAATTATGAATTATGATGGTTTTTGCGAATTGTCTACATTGTCTACATTGTCGACAAATTTATGTCGACAATTGTGAATTGTCTACATTGAATTGTCTACATGTAGACAATCATGTAGTCTACATTTATAGTCTACATGGCACAACACTGGTTGACGGATAATTTTAAAAATATATTCGGTTTTAAATGGCGCCCGGGAAAAGGACTTTTTTGTATTTATTTGTCAAATATTCGAAAATACAATTAGAACTTGTTTAGCTTCCACTGTATACTTGTAATCAGTATTTCAAATAAATATAAATAGATATCAGAAAGAAATGAACACTGAATGGCGCCCAGGCAGGGAGCTATTCAATATTAACTAAATTTTAGAGTAAAATTGAAAATTGATAAGTTGTTAAATAGCGCCCGAGAAAAGGACTAGTTTTCATTTTCTCATTAAAAAATAGAAAACAACATAATTTAAGAATTTATATAACTTTTATAAGTATCTATAATTTTTATTTTAAATAAATATACAAACAAATATGCAAAAAAATAAAAATATTGTTCTCTTTTTCTGTACAAACAAAGCCAGTCAAAAAATAAGATGTGTAAGCGTTTAATGAATTTGATTCAATCTTTTGGGCCAATACATTTAAAAATTGATAATTTGTTAAATTGCGCCCGAGAAAAGAACATATTTCCATTGTTTTTAATAAAATAGTACAAAGTGAAATATGTTTTAAGAAATTGTATAACTTCTACAGTATGTTCAAACAGTATTTCAAATAAATATGAATATGTATGTGGATAGCAGAATAAAACAAAAATTAAATGGCGCCCGGTTAGGGATTTATTTTGTACGTATTTATTTAGATATTTTACTTTTTCACTTTTCAAATGCGCAGGCAATTCAAATAAGATCTGAAAAGGTCCAATAAATTTGTTTTTAGTAATTGAAACGAATTTAATCCCAAGAATCTTTTAATTAGCGCCCGGGAACAAAAATGAATAAGTCCACAACAATGAAAAAGATCTCAGTTTTATGGAAATTAAATATTCTAAGACATAATTTCATCACTTTTTGTCAACTGGCAACTCTGGCTTTAGATCTCAAACAACCCCTAACTACATCTCCGATTTCTAAGTCTTTGTATACAAAAGAAAAAAAAACAAACACAAAGGGGTGTGGTGATATAGACATTCTAACCATTTGTCAATTATAATAGAAACTCGGTTAATTTGTTTGTGCGTTTGATTTTTATTGTTATGATTATTTGTCAACACTACTGGTATGCCTGCATATTGCATGCTACAGGACGTTATCACTGGATAGTTAAATTATTTTTATTTGTTTCTTAATCATCATTCAAATTACGATTGTACTCCAATCAGTAGGAAAGAAGGGAGCAAAATTGTTTAGTTCACCAACTCTTTAACTGCCTTTATTTTATATATTTTGAAGAGCTGATTATCTGTTTTTTGTAGTCTTTCTGGGTGACACATAAATTAAAAGATGAATTGAATGTGGTGAGGTATGGATATAGATAGATTGACATTATTTTTAGCGGGAGCGTCAAACGTAAAAATAAAAATAAAAGTATTCAAATCGCTATACAATGATGATAGGTTTCTATTTATATATTTATTTTTGTTTGTATATAAAAATAAAAGTTTATGTGCTCTTGGTCTTGTCGTGTCGTGCTTTGGATGAGAGATTTGTTTTTATTTTAATTTCCTCATTTTTGTAATGTTTACCTGTACCGCTACCGCTGCCGCCACATGTTTATGGTATTATACTTATACGGTATACCAACCTAACCTAGTCTACACCTAAAGTAGGTAGTATTTTTTTTTTGTTATCCGCAAAAGGCAAATGTCACCATCAGGTCCCGTTTATTTTTTTGTTTTTGAGTAATTTTTACTGTTTTGTACATATGTTGGAAAAACAAAATGGTGTTATGAGCAATGAGGAAGTTCACATATAGAGTACATCGAGTACAGTTAAATTTTATAGACTTGGTTACACACTGATGGGTTCTTTGTTTTGATTATTTTTGTGGTAGGTTTCTGTACATGTACATATACTGCACTTTTTGTCATAATTTTTTTTGTTGATTAATTTAAATTTGACAAAAAAAAAATGTATTCTTCCAACTTTTGTCTGTTTCGTACATTTTCAAAAAATCATGGGTACACGAAAAAAAGTACAGTAATTCTTAAGGCTTAAATATATGATCAAACTTTTTTAAACAAATTTGTTGACTCAAACTTTTAGTTGATTATGAACCTGAAAGTTTTGAAATACCGATTTTTTTTGTCTTCAAATTTTCAATCTAGATGCTCCAAAAGATTATCTCAGGAAAGAACATTCAGTTCTCTTTTTCGAATTTTAGTATTAACGCAAAATTATTCATGATTTTGTCGGACAATTTTCAATTGATTTACTTGTAATTTTGAATATATTTTGGAAAGTACTATCTTGAAAGAATTTAGTTTTTTTTTCAAAGAAACATTATGAAAAAACGGAGGGGTTAGGAAGGAGGTGTCGGTGTACACAGATTTTAAGTTTTTGGATATTTTAATGAAGGGAAAAGACAGAGCGTGATAAGGCATTGCACATTCGCATAGTACGGCTAAAGAACGAATCTCTGTACTTCACAGTACGACAAAACACTGGATCGTGATTAAACTGGGCATTTCTAGGAGCGTGAGTAATAAAGTTAATCTCTTTAAAGGGAGGACGTAGTCTGTTAAAATAACAGAAACAAAATGTGAGGAAACGAACTTTACAATGGTGTTCGAGTGCTGATTTTTTTCAACAAATTTTTCACTTTAGTAGTTGACTATTTGACAAAAAATCACAATCATTGGCTTATTACTATTAAATTACAGGAATTGTTAGGCCTGCCGGGAAGCCTGAAAAAAGGAAACATCATCGCAAAATCAGTTTGAAAAAAATCATTTCAAAAAATTATTAAAAAATCACAGTTCCGCATTTTCGATTTGTTTTGTAGCATTTCTAATAAATTTCAAAAGAACCTTTTTTTCGGTTTGTAGGCTGGCCTAAGGCCCTAAGTGCAATATCTAAGCATTTTTTTTTTTTTTTTTTTTTTTTTTTTTTTTTTTTATAGTATCATAAATATTTTGACATTTATAATTGTCAGAAAATATTTGTTTATGATCTGTTTTAGCAGTGTTAAGTTGAAGTTTATAAAGAAATTTTGTTGAGCCTAAAACTATTAGAAAAAAATTAGAATATTTGAAGGTTTTTTTGACTATTTAGTACCCCGTGAATTATTTTATATGAACCTGCTAAGAAATAATGCGTTATGTTTAATTGTGAAACTGGTAAAAGTTCTAAAGTTGAGGTGATTTTGAAATTCACTTCATTTTTCAGTTGGAAATTATTCGATTGTACTTCCGTAAAAATCTTAAACTATGTTTGATCTTATTCTTCTTTTTTCTTTTATTCGAAAAAAATAACATGATTTTTCTTTTAATAAATAGAAAACTTATTTTGAATTATTTAAAGTATGAAATCGGTTTTCGTCTGGAATTTAGAAAGTTGAAAATGCCCTGTTTTTGTTGTGGTTAAATGATTACGGTCCAAATGTTAATGTTATTTTTTTTTTTCTTAAAATCTTTGTTTGCGGTTTTCTGAAGATATATGTACGTAAGACCCATGATAAGAAGGCAAGCAAGGTTATGCAAATTCAGATAATTTGGTTTGAAATTCATAAAAAATATTTGCATTAGTCATCAACGAATGCCGGATACACGAAAAGATAAACTTATATTCGTATACGTTACATACTTCAATTTAATTCGCAATTTTTATTTTTTTTTCTTCTCTCTAAATTCACGAAATAAACAGAAAATAATTGTACATATTTACTTTTCAACCACAAAATAATTTGCTGAAAAAAAAACTTTAAAACGAGTGTGATTTTGAAGTTTTATTTTTTCCTTTATAAGTGAGACCAAATTGTTTGAAGTTTTTAAAACAACAAATGATTTCTTTTATAAGCCAAACTGTCAAACTAAATTTGTTTTTGATGATCGATCAATGATCGGTAATCTAATCGCACTTTTTCGATGGGTTTTAACAGCGTTAATTAAAATCCAACTCCAACATCATTCTGTCACGTCAGGTTTTTGAAATTTAACTTTTTAAAATTAAAAAAAAAAACACTTACATAAAGGGTTTTCCAATAAGGACTTGACAACTTTTTAAAACAAAAACCATTTGAGATATTTCAAAAAATATTTTGACATTGAACCTTTTGAGCCAAAAATAAGTTCGGCATTAAAGAAAACGCTCTCAAAGTTGCGTTCATTGGCTCCGAATTTTAGTAGACATTTTTTTTTAATTTTCAGACGTTTACACGAACGAGCGTGTACTTTACAATAATACAAATATTGAGTTTACTGAATCAATAAACAGTGCCATTTCTTGAAGTAGTTTATTTTTTCAATAATATTTGGAATGGTTTTCTAAATTTATAATCCATATCTTTAATATTCAGGATTAATATTTATAGCAGTTTATACAATTCTCGAAACATTTTCATAAGTTGTTAGCATTCAACTATTTTACATAAATCTTAAAGAAACGCTAAAACTTTTTATGACAGAAAAAAAGGTAAAACGGTCTGCAAGTAACTTTTTGTTTTTGCTAAAAATTAACTCCAAAACTTATATTTCAAAATCATGAAATCATTAAATTCAAAGTTTTTCAAAACATCATATAGAGTCAAACAAAGACTCATAACTGATGAGAATTTTCAGAAATTAACAAAGTTTCTAATATGATTTAAATTGTATTAAAAAAAAAAACAAAGATTTGTATTTTGCAAAATTATCATATACTTTATTGTTAAGGACTATGTTCTGTTTTACTTTAGCCTTGAAAACACTGGTTTTGGTTGTCTGTAACATTTTTAAAGATACATATTTTAAAAACTTGATGAGCTAGAAAAATTTTAAGTCTTCATTCGAATTCAGGGCAACTTAACCCTTTAAAAAAGTATTGTTTTGTTTGTGGGACAGAAAAAAACACTTTAATTTGTCAGCCAGTGTAATTTGTCATGTTTTGAAATACTTTAAAATAAAATATACATTTATTTCAATTTTTAAATAATCATAAGAGTTGTGCAAGTTTTGCAAAAAAAAATTATTTTTGTATAGTAACGTGGTTCAAGTAAAAACGAGACTATCGGTTACTTAAGAAAAATTCTTAAAGTCTATAATCATGCAGAGATAAGTTTTTTGGAAACAAGTTTTTTAGATAAATGTTCGTCAATATTCGACTGACTTTCGAATGAAAAAATTCCAAAAGTCTTAATCATTTTTGTGATTTAATTTTAAAACAAATTACTTCAACGGTATTTCGATATTATTGAGTTTTGAGTTGTTACTGATTTTCTATTTGTTTTGCCTTCAATAAAAAGTAGGTTAAAACTTAAAAATGACTCACAACTAAATTATTCAATAAACTCGGTCTAATTTATTTTTTAAACCTTCTATATTAGTTTTAATTCTATTCATAAAAAAGCGTCTCAAAAGTTCCGAGATTTAACTGTGTTTACGTAATCAGACTCTATTATTTCTCAGAATCAATATATTTACATAAAACATTTTTAAATGTGCTAATGCAAAACAAACTACTAACACTTTTTCAAAAATACATATGTATGTATATTCTTCAATTAAAATAAATTACTATCATAAACGTGCTAATAAATTTATTCATCAATTTGTTTATATATTTTTATATTCAAAACGAATATAAAATAACAATAAAAACAAAAACAAAACAAAACAATCACCGCATGCACTCATCAACACTTTAACTTCCCACTAATTACGATGTCCGACACACGATATCTAAAAATTTATTCGCATCCAGTATATTGACACTCATGACAGACAAATTAAATGGAAGACGTTGTGCCGTCATCATCATTGAATCACGAGATCTCTCCCGCTACACAACAAAACGTCAAACGATAAACGACGATCAGCGCAATTTTTCAAGTCAATTCAGCTACTTTAATTGTCTCGTCTAAGCTTCCTAATAAGTCACTAGCCACTTGGACTACTTCCACAAAAATAAAAACACGTTTCTCTAAAATGTATGTAAGTATTGTCAATTCTTCTTTAAGACGAACATCGGAGGGGGCGTCGCGTCGACGACATTTTTGCTGTTGTTGTCTGTCATTTCTTTAAGCCGGCCCGGCATAACAAGACATTAATTTACACCAACAAAAATGAAGGCCAAAGTCAATTGAGCTACCGTACCGCCATCCATCGTCACCATCGCTAACGCCTACAGCGCCAAAAACGGTTTATCTTCATGCCAAGTTTGGTGGGTCATTAACTTTAATAAGCCATTTGATTGAGATCAGGTGAGTTTTATTTAAATCTTGTCTTCTCTTTTCATTTATAGAAAAAGAAAAGATTTTAAAGAGAGGGTTAAAAAAGTAGGTTGATATTTTGACAAATACTTGTCACTTTCCAAAGACCTCCCTGAAAATTATAGGTACCGAGAAGAAGCGAAAATTGTAGGTGAAATGCAAATTCAGTCACGTCCAGATAAATCGTTCTGATTTCAAAAACGAAAATATACGTAACTGCAGTTTAGAATAATAAATAAGCAAATAAAAGCGAAAAGTCATATGATGGAAAGCACTTTTGTTTTGATGGAGCTACGACTACGACTACGCGTCAAGAGAGTCAAGCTACAATGCAACTTGAAATGCGAGATTCTGAGATACCGATTGTAATCATCTATTTGTTTGGAGTAATTGTGTGAAAGCTTCAACACTGATCGTGAGAGATACGATCGTTTTCTTTTGAATACAGCCTAAACGTATGCAATAAATAAAAGAGTAACCTTTTTGGAAGAAAATCATTTGAATTGAAAAGTGAATTTTTGTTGGCAATTGTAACGAGTTGCATATATAGTTTAAGAGAAGAGACTTTGTTGTCTTTTAGGGTCTTTAAATGCATTTCATGTATAACTTCTGTCAACATAAAAGAACTAAAATCAGTAAAAAACTAGTGACTATGTTCACATCAAAAAATTTAAAAATGTGTATCGCACTTTAAATGTTTGTCTTTTTCGTCAAATAGGAAAACCATTTTTGTAACTTATGACAGTACCAAAATTCTGACGGAATGGCACTGACTTCGACTCTTTTCAGAAAATTCGATTTGACGTTTTGTCTTGTTCTCACTTATTCAAAATTTTTCTTTTTCTGTCAAATGGGGAAAAGACACAATGAAACGAAATGACACTGACTTTGACTCCTTTAAGGAAATTTAATTTCCAAGATAAGATCAAATAAAGAAAAAAAACGCGACGTCAAATTACTTGTCTTGAAAATAGGCCAACCTCAAAAAATGTTTGTTCGTTCATTATTACAGTAGCTTGAACTAAATATCAAAATTTGGACGGATGACAATTAATTTGAATCCTTTGAAAAAAACTCAATTTGACATCTTCTTATTTCTGTCTGCACTTATTTAAAGAATAAAAATGTCTACCGCACTTTCATGTGTCTCTTTATGTGTCAAATGACAGCCTCTTTAAAAGAGGCCAACCTAATTCAAACAACTTGAACAAAATATCAAAATTCTGACCAAATGACTCTAACTCATTTGGCACTTAGCTCGTCCTCCCTTGTTTAAAAAAAAAATTCTACCACAATTCCAATTTCTTTGCATTTATCTGTCAAATAAGAAAAAGATAAAATCACGGAATTTCAAATAAGTCGCCTGAAAAAGGGGTAACCTAATGAAAGCTGCCTTTCATTCGTTTTGACAGAAGATTCAACTAGATGTCAAAATTCTGACGGAATGACACTGACTTCCGCTCCTTTGAGAAGGTTTAATTATACGCCTTGTTATTTTATCTCGTTCTCACTCATTTAAAAAAAAATGTGTACACCACTTCCGGGACTTTGTTTATCTGTCAATTGGAAAAAAGATAAAATGTTACAATGTCAAAAAGCCTTTTCAAAAGCAGCCAACTTCAAGTTATATTATTTTCGATAGAAACAAATGTCAAAATAATGACAAAATTACCCTGAAGTGGTTGTAGAAATTTGTTTTTCCTTTTAGTCTAGTTCACTTTTGCACTTCAAAGATGAGCTCTAGAGCGTTCTCGAGCGCACCGCACTCAAGTGAATCTCATATTTGGTGAAAAAGCGAAAGAAAGATGATTTACGTACACTTTTTTTTACTGAACGAAAAGTCACTTTTTGTTGATTTTTAACATTAGGTATTTACAGTTTCATAAACATGATTTTAATTATGAAATGTACATGTTTATGTATATACGGAAATATGGAAGATCTCTAAAAAAGATTGAGGCAAAACTTAACGAAAAATATTTTAAATTTTATTTGTTTTGTTTGTAAAACAATATTTTTGTCTCCAAATTAATACTATCATTTAAGTTTTACGTCTGTTTTGAAATTTATTAAAATTATTTTAAGCTTGTCAATCTGATATAGTTACAATAAAAACTTAACGAAGAACTACTAATTTCTTTAAAAAAAATATTAATAGAAACTGTCTAATTCACTTTTCCTTTCTAAAGAGAATAACGTACCGTTTTGCTGGAAAAGAAAGAGAAAGGTGATAAACATCCATATTTTTACTGAAAAAAAAGTAACTTTGTGTTAATTTTTGACATTAGCTTTTGACAGTTCTGGAGCAGAAGACACCTAACAACATAATTTTGTATGCAGCTTTAGTTTTGAGTACGTTCCAAAAGTGAAAATTTTTTTCAGAAAGGATTTATCATATAAATAAGTTCTAAAGTCAGTTTTGGTATGATTAGTTGACAGTTAAAATAATTTTAAGCTTATCAGTGAAACTGTCATCAATACAATATAAACTTAACGAAGAATCGTTTATTTACTTTAAGGAACTGGTAAATTCTTACAAATTTAACTTAAATAGTTGTAAGCATTTGATGAAACAAAAATACCTTGCAAATACTTTATATTGATAAATTTATTTAAATACGTTGTATTTCTTTTTCGTCATTGAAAAAACCAAAATAAGTCAAGTGAATCAGAAATCAAAAAGCACGTAAATTTGAATTTCCCTTCACTTAATTTTTTTGGGAAAATACCAAATTGCTTTGAGAATGAATCTATTTTTATAAAAATTCATAAAATAGAATATTCAATTGCAACGTAGATTCGTAAGGTTGTGTTTTTCCATTTTTAATAACTAAATTTTATTCATGCAATTAAAGTTTTATATTATATTTATGTATTTTTAAAATTCAAACAAAAAAATTGGCTTGAATTCAAAATAATTTAATTTAATTTGTAGGTGTAACTAATTGGGCAAAATTAAGACAGGTGTACTTGAACTCTCTGACAGTCGTCTTCATAAGTGTGTCAATTAATTTAACGATGATTGTTGTTTTCCTCTCATATGAAGTTCTTTACTTTATCTTTAATAAACATCAACAACAATTTTTAAAGTGGAAAATAATAGCCATATGCAAGGTTCGTTGAATTCTGTTTAATTTCTTTTATATTCATCCAACATTTTCTTTGTTCGTTAAATTTTCAAAAGGTTATGACATTAGAATTAAATTATTATAAAAATTGAGTTGATTTTATGCATCAGAGATTTTTTAAAGAAGAAACGTGATACACACAATTGAGATTGAGAATTATTTATTTAACACCTTTTCTTTTAAAAAGTCTTTGTTTTGTTAAGAAGAAGAATGAAAACATATTAATCAAAAGGCTTGAAAACCATGAAGTGATTTCTAAACAATTATTATCATACTGCATCAGATTCAATGTTTTAAAGTCATTAAGGCCACTCTACCATTCATAAAGTATGAATTATTTTCTAAGAAATGAAAAGAAGTCTACTTTTTGTCCGAACATTTCACGCATGACAATGTGACATATGAAACGGTGTTAAAAGATGCAAATGATTATGTTCTATAGTTAAGTACCTAAGTGAATTAGTTAATTCACATTCTCTTAATTCATCTTCATAGGTAACATTTCATTCCTTTTATGTCATTATAGTCCGGAAGATAACTGACGTCAAAGTGCACAAGTCACAGTTCCCTTTTTCGCAAAAACAAAAGTAGTATTGATAAGCAAATCATTGCACGCAGATTATCAAAATTATCGCTTCTTTAAAATTAACAGTGGTAGAAGCTGAACGCAGCCAAAATATGACAGTTGAAAAATGGAGGAAATTAAATCCGCCATATTTTGTCACTTTTGACAGATGATTAGAACTTCTTCCTTTGATGTCATACTAAGTAGTTGCATTTGTTGTTTGACAGTTTGGTAACTTTTATGCTCACAAATCCATATATGTATATGTCCGAATTGTCATTCAGTTCAAAATCGTCGTACTTTATATTCCGGTTGTAACCAAGAAGCTCATGAAGTCATACTTTATTCAATTATATTCATAAGAAACGTTTCATTTTCTTGTCATATAATAATTAGCCAATTATAACTGTCATTGCTTTTCATCATTGACATTATTTGACAAGTCGGTTATACGAGTAGCAATCATTAAAAATTTTTAACATTGAAGGAAAAAATTTGTTGTTTCAAATCAATGCTCTTAAGGTTAAAGTTGATAGTAGAAATGGAACACCTTCAAAGGAACGGTTTTGTTCCTAAATATATAATCAGCTGTTAATTTTGTAATCGCTTTAAAATATCGAAAAAAAAAATGTTAATATGGAAGAAACCAGACGTCAAAATTCAAATGTCAAAGTTATCTTTTTTAACGAAAGCAAAAGTGAACGAACAGCAGTAATTCGCAAATCATAGGACGCAGATTGTCAAAAGCAGTGATTCTGTTGTCACAAATACTGACAGTCCCAAATGGATGAAAATTAAATACGCCATTTTCTTTTACTTTTGACAGATGCCAAATGGTAGAAAAATTAAGTTTTTTTTTTCAAAGTATTAGTTGTAGTGAATTCGAAACTCGCTTTATAATGTTTTTAAGGCTAATTACAAAACAACATAGTTTTTAACAACATTTTGTAAAGTCTTTGTCCTCTTAAGATATAATTTAAATCATTTTAGTATCTTACTTAGTTTCTGAAAATTTTTATTCGTTATAAGGCGAGATTCAAATTCACTGCACCTAATCTTTTGAGAAAAAGCCTTATTTTTTCGACTAGTGGAAAATGGCGGATTTTATTTGTCCCTATTTTTAACTGTCAGTATACGCGACAACAGAAGCAAAGACAATCTGCGTACTGTGATACGGGAATTACTGCCTTTTGTTTTTGAAAAGAAAGATTTGACTCCTAATGAAGTTTTGTAAAATGCTTTCATGGTTTTAAAAAACACGTTTTGAATTAATTTTTAGTGCTGATATACAATTCGAACTTCAGTATCAAGTATGTATGTATGTATCTACTCAAGTTTAAAAAATACCCGTTTTCAACATTAATTATTTTTGTTTGATTTTTTCAACGACGGATTCGTTACAAAAATATTAGTTAAAAACATTTACTTAAAAATGGTTTAGCGTTTCTTCAAAAAGCAAGTGAAATCTAACAACTTATGAAGATGTTTTGGAAATTTTTGGAAATACTAAAAATATTTAAAATGAATATTGAAGATCTGTCAAAGATATCGAATCTAGATAACCTCCAAAAAACCCTAATATTTTTTTTTTTTAGAATTTTAAAAAGTAATATATCTGTAAAATCTGTCAGGAGGAGTGATTTCTGAGTCGGATTTGAATTAAGGCAATCAAAAATCATCGAAAAGCGCAATTTGATTGATCAGAACTTATCAACAATCAAAACACTTATCTTTCTAGGTTTCGTTGAGTTTAACTTCAAAGTTCGATGACATACCTTGTTATTGTAGTTTGACAGTTTGGAAACTTTGACGTTTATAAATTAATTTGTAAGTTAGTTTGACATTTTTATATCTATGAAGCTTTTTTCGACACGATACTGTCAAATATTCAATCAGGAGATGTTTTCCTATTGAACATAAACGTTCTTAGAAGTTGCTATTTGAATTGTAATTATACCATTTTACATTTTTAAGAAAATTGTGAGGTATTGAATTTTATCCTATTAACCAAATTTTATTTTGAATAATAAATAGTACACGGTTTTGTCATCTCAAATATATGCATGTAAACCTCTAGAAATTATCCTAGAATAAGTGTTCTCTAATTTACAGGTGATACACTATAACGAGCAAAACGAACGCTTTTCAGCAAAGGAAACGGTTTTGACATAAAGTTATCGATTGGCAGATAACATTTCTTGTTCTAAAAAAAAAAAATGTTATTTGATTTCAGAATCAAAAGTATAGGGGCACAAATATACCTAATGAAAGAGGTCACAATAAAAATAAATTACACTTAGCAAAATCATTTGACAGCTGTCAAGTTAACTTAAGTTCAAAATGACAAAACACTGTCAGTTCTTAATACCTTTCGATAATTTTACTTAAAGACTAAACAAACACTTACATTGACTAAATTCTCTCGTCTAATCTCATTAACTTCATCGTGTTTTGATATACGCTTACGCCAATCGTCCTCTCCACTTTTTTGTAATGCTGCCAATCGATCGGCAATCGAACCGGTCTTCGTTATTGTAATCGTCCTCTGATCTGGACCCATGACCTAAAACCAAAATAAAACACGACAAGACGACGCACGATTAGTTGATAATCTTCCATGACCAAGTTATAAAAGTTTTGTTTGAGTGTTCGAAAGGTGTTAGTTATATACTAACTAACAACAGACTACTAACTACATAATGTTATAAAAGCGTCTCACTTTAAGTCTTACTAACCTGGGTTAAGCTGCGTTTTAAGCCGCCACGTAAAAAATCCGGTAAAGCTGATGGATTTTCCTGTTGAGCCTGTTTCTCTGTGGCTGATGAGGGCTGTGATGGTGATGGTTGTTGTTTCTCTTGTTGCTTCTGCTGATATGATCTGCTATTGCTGCTGTATTCTGCTGCTTTCGGTTTCTCTAGAGCATCTTTTCCAGACGGCAGCGACGACGGCTTTAGACTTTGACCGCCAGCAACATTGCGTAGCTTGACAAAACCACCACTTAACGCTGGTAATTGTTGCGGTCCTAGACCAGTATACGATGCAGTTGTTGGATCTGATGATGGCGCGCCAGTTGGTGGCAAGGAAGAGTGGCTTTTACTTTTTGCGATGAGGTTTCTGTAAGAAGACAAAATGAAAATAAATGAAGACACACATCGAAAGGCAAAAGATCAAGAAGAGTCTTCTCTTCAATTTATTGAAATCATTCCATAAGACTTTTATAGACTCGTATTCGCATTCGCGTAGTCGAAGTCATCATCGTAGTCATTATTGTTGACTTTTGTGGTGCCATTTAATTTGCTTTCCCATGAGCCGCTCAACTCTATGCCACAAAAAGTCAACTAAACGTCAAACAAACGACAAAAATGACACAAACAAACGACGACGAAGACGAAGAGAAAGACGCACGACGATGACAAGACAAGATGATAATAATGATGATGACAATGTCATGGTTGATGTGGTTAGATGCTTCAATTGCAACTCAAGACTCAACAGAGGATTTAATGTGAAGAAAGTTCCACTGCACGCCATCATGCGTGTGATGTGATGGAAAATAGTAAAGTAACCGGTCTTTACATTTGCAAAGACCGTGCGTCGATAAAGTTATATTCTCAAGCCATCAAGAGACTTAAACAAATGCACTTTCAAGACCAATTGAGCGGTTATGATTGGACAACAAATAGTTGGGTAATTTTCTTAATGTGTTGCAGTTGCAGAAAAAAACATGAAATGAAGAAAATGTAGCGTTAGTGTAAGAATTGAAAGAATGTTGCAATTTGCGGCAAAGGTAAAGTCTACGTTTGTTGATCATTTGACAGATCATCAATTTATGTTTATAAGGATAATCAAGATTAGTCAAGCATCAAAGACTTGTTTTCTGAACGATGCGATGGATGATGAAGAAAAAATCGAAAAAGAAAACGCACCTGCTTTACAAAATTTTTACTGTCACATTCATTTAATGGTTAAGAAAAGCCACCGTTGATGTCAAGAAAGTGTCAAGAGAGAGAGAGAGTTTGGTTCATTAGATGGTTGTTGTTAAGTGTCAAATCGAAATAAGATAGATAGTGGATTAAAGTGCAAAATTAAAAGCCGTAAAGTTTTTAGAAAGACTGAATGAAAATATATTTAGCAGACCAAAGAGAATCGATTGGTAAGATTTCAGGCATTAAAAACTTTGAACTTAATGGGATTTTTAATGGCATTTTGTTTTAAATTTATGATTGACAGTTTTCAATTAAAAATTAATAGTTTTTTTTAAAGCCTGTAATACATTTTAGTACTAGCTTAAAAAAATCGTTAGGCTCACTGAACAAGTATGTATTAAGCTTAAGCACAATTTGTGTAAAGCTGACGTTCGTTTCAATAAACATAGATGCCGCTCCAAGAGGTGTTTGACGGACATATCTGTCTAAGTGACGTCTAAGTGACAGGTTAAAAACACCTTGTCGTGTCACATGGACTTATTTTATCGATTGGTCAATTTATATTTCTAAGATCTCACATTTTTGCCCTCAAAATACTGAGAACTCAATTTTTATGATTCGAAGAAGAAGAGGAAGAAGAAAAAAAAAAAAAAGAAGAGAAATGTACAGCTTAATTTTGAAAAGGATTTTAGGGGCATTGGAAATTAAGATAATTGTAGTTCATGGTTCGACAGTTGAACTGTGTTGACATTTCTGTTTGTGGTTTGACAATTCATCGACTTTTCATTGCGTTCTCTTTCGATTTCTTAAAATTTAAAAATTGGCTTATTATTAAAAATATCATTTGGAATTTTTAGCAGTCATCAATTGAAAGTATTCAGTCGGTCGCATTATTTTAAGTTGATACTTTGATCAATTATTAATCAAAACTTTAAAAGACTTATTTAACAAATTCCTCCATAAATTTTGTCTTCAAATCCAAATGTCAGTTTCAGAGCTGTTAACCCCAATTTTCAATTTACTCAGAAACTAAACAATAAATTCAAAAAAACTGTCCTCATAATTAGTTTAAAATTCGCAACCATCAAGGATTTCATTCCTTCTCCAGCTCACGTACTTCGAAAACAATATTAGATTTTTTTAATTTAATTTTTTGAATGATTTTTAATAAAATGCAAATCCGTAATTCGTTAAACTTTCCCATTTTCAAAATGACCAAACGTACCAATGCCAATGCAGAGAGTCACAGAAAAATAAGAAATAAAAGAAAAGAACTTTTATATTTTATGTACAATGTCTCTGTCATTAGAAATTAAGGCATGGTCACGATTTTTTGGTAGCGCAATTCAAAACTTTAAAAAAATCAAAAGGTCATTGAGAAGGAGCCGTAGCCAGCCGTGCGATAGTGATGTTTGACGATGATTATAAAGCATCTTCTATATGCTCGAAAGATCGCCTACATCACCGACGACGACGACGGAACGGATGAATGCACTTTTAATAGTGAATCCGTAGTTCGGTCGGTCGGTCGGCAGGCGGCGTGAAACGCGATTGAGAGTCCGAGAGGCTCTTCTTCAATTTAATTCACTTCTGGTTGCCATTTGTATATAATATACAACGAAGAACGGATAGCTTGCAAGAAAAACAACGACTGACAAACGACAACCAAAGACCAACGATAGACGTCGACGACCGACGCGACGTCAAAGGAAGGAAAGATTACCCTTTTATCTGGCATTTGAATGACTTTTATCCGCCATTGACTTTTTAAATCTCTGCCTCTGCGACTATGGGGAATAAAAGTTATAAATAGAAGTGGCTAAATTGAGCTGGTCACGTCTGGCACAAAAAAGCAAAATAAACGAGAGGAGGACATTTGATGGGAATTGGAGAGAGTTTAAAAGTTGTTTTATATTTTTGTAGGTTTAATTTAATTGACACATAGAAGTGGGTTATACTGCACAAAGTTCATTGAGCTGAGTTTTGATAGTGAATAAAAGAGGGACGTTGTTCATTTCCTTTCCCAAAGGATTGTTGAAGAAAATTTAGTTTGGCTCATTACGTAGGGTGTTTTTTCAAACTGTGTGCTGACATTTCCGTTCAATAAGGTTTGGTAATTCACCATGAATCGTTTTATGGCAGAACAATGCTTCTGAATTGGTGAAATTTACTATGAAACAAAAATAAAACTGTTAGCGAACATCGCACTTCGTCTATTTTATGGCATTTATAGTGATGAAGCTTGTAGTACACGTAACGTGATGGGAAGTGCGTAGGACTGTCATGCTAGAAGTCTTGGTTTCAATCCCTGCTTGTGCCACTTGGAGTTTTTTTTTTCCATCCCTGAAATGACTCGCATCTAAGAAGGGTTGAGAGTTGTAAGTCACTAGGCTCTAGTTCTCTACGGACCATTCGTACCCGTCTGTCGATATTATTAAAATTTTTACGAAATATTATGAACAAATTTTATGTGAGATTAAATAAGTTTGAATTCAATTTCTTTAATTTTTGCTAAGCTATTTAAGTAGATAATAGATTTTAGCAATTTTTAGTAGTAATTCTTTTTAAAAATAAACTGTGACTTTGATTTTTCTAAAAACGTGACCAGATGTCAAAAACGTTGTTCTATTATTTTGGAGGTAATATCATTTTTTTCGAAAAGTATTTGAGGTTTTGCTGTAGTAGTTTGTGGTTTTTGTTGTATTTATATGTAAAGGGTGATTTTTTAAAAGATATAGGAAAGCTTTAAAAAAAAAAAAACACATAAAATTCAGAAAAATGCATAAAATCTTTATTTGAATCGATAGTACGGTCCATATAATTTAATGTTTGAAGATTATTTCATGCAAATGTTGACCTTGACTGCGCCTCAAATGGTCCATCCGCTTAGTCCAATTTTGGCATACTCTTTCCAACAATTCGGCCGGTATCTCACGGGTAAATGCTTTTGCTAATGCAAAATCGACAATTCTGCTTATTTACGTAGTACCCATTGAGACAAAAATGAGCTTCGTCGCTGAACTTAATTTGAACGCGATGAACTTTCTTAACAGAGCACGCATTTTGATAATAAAATTCAATAATTTGCAAGCGTTGTTCGTTTGTAAGACAATTCATGGTTAAATTATAGACCAAATGGAGATGTTTGACAGTGAAACAAAACACGAAACGTGCGTCAGCTGTTTAAACCAGTGTTGCCAAAAAGAGAATAGCTAAAAAATCACCCTTTATAAAAACTGGTAAATTATTATTCCGAATGACATCAACAAAATCTTTGATTTAGATTCTAGAGACCTTGAAACGTCGAGAAATGTCAACATTTTTAATTTGACAAATTGAACCGATAACAAAACCTATTAATAGGAAGTTAAAAATTAATTTAAAACTTTTTCAAGCTCTACAAAAACACCCGATACCCGACGAATTTTTAGTAAATTTTGTACTACATCGACTTTGCGGTTTCAAAAGTATAGGGCTGGAATTTGACACCTGTCAAACTAAGTTGTTAAACCAACTTTTTTTTTCAGTTGAAAGTCTGACATTTACGAAAATGGATCGCTTAATTATCGCACAACGCATACAAATTGTTACAACCTGCTACAAAAATGGTGATTCTGCTACAATTTTTCTGCAATTGGAAAAATTGTGAAGAAATTTGAAGAAACTGATTGGTTACTGATATTTTAAGGCCTGTGCATCATCGTTTCGCTCGTATCACTGAAAATATCGCTGCTGTAAGTGAAAGTGTTGCCGAAGACCCGAATGTGTCAATTCCTCGTCGTTCTCAGGAATTAGGACTGTCTTACGGTACGCGAATCTACACCTACACCATATAAAATCCAGCTCACACAACAACTGAAGCCAGCTGACCATTCATAACGTCGTAGATATGTCGAATGGGTGCTTGAAAAACAGGCGGTGGACGGCGATTTTTCGAACAAAATTTTCTTCAGCGTTTCAGCGACGAAGCACATTTCTAACTCTGTGGGTATGTTAATAAACAAAATTGTCGTATTTGAGGTTTTGAGAATTCTCAAGTAATTGAAGAGAGGCCATGTCATCCGCCAAAAGTCACTGTTTGGTGTGTTCTTTGGTCCGGAGGTGTGATTGGACCTTACTTTTTCGAAAACGAGCGACGATGCAACGACTTTCACCGTCAATTCGGAGCATGGTCATATGGTAACTGACTTTTTTTGCCTGCTATTAAAGAATACGACTTGGAAAACACGTAGTTTCAACAAGACGGTGCAACATGTCACACAACTATGGCTTTATTGCAAGAGGGCCGCGTGATTTCTCGTCTTGGCAATATCAATTGGCCACCAAGATCATACAATTTGACACCGCTGAAATTTTGTTTGTGGGGCTACGCGAAAGACCATGTTTATGCAGATAAATCTTTAACTCTTGATCACTTAAAAAGCAACTTTCGTCAAATTATTATTATTATTATTAATTACCGCCCAATATGTGTCAAAAAGTGGTCAAACATTACCTCAAAAGAATCGATGCTTGCAACAATTCGCGTGGTGGTCATTTAAATGATGTAGTGTTTCACACATAATGTCAACGTTCAAACTTTATAATAAGAAAGAAATACCATGAAAAAAAAATATTTTAAATGTCTTTTATTTATGTTTACTTTTGAAACCGCAAAATGGATAACCCTGTATTTACAAAATATTGTTATTAACTTTTGTTCAAACTTAAAAAAAAATCAAATACTATTTTGTTTAGAAGACAATTAACTCTTGCCAAGATTGTCACACAAAATTGGTTCAACGTCCCTAATATCTCAACAAAAACCAGCTTAAACTTCAATTTTATTGATAACATACTTTTCAAAGTTCCCTAAATTTAAATTGTATTTATTGCAAAAATATTTAATTATTTTAAATAAAAACAATGAGAAGTTATCAAGTTTAGTCGTTTCCCATTCCCAGTCACCTTTTTTAGAATTGAATTGTGAAGGAAGAGTGCTTACATTCAACTTCTAATCGATTACCTCGTTTTTAGAAAATTAGAAGTAGCTTACAAATAACACGAGTTTCAAAACTTTCCGTGAAACTTTTATTACTTACTTATAAAAATAAATTTTGAAAAATAATTGCTTACACGCACAACACACACTTCAAAGGTTTAAATTGAACTAGTTTTCAGAAAAAAAAAAAATAAAACAAAATTCTAAAACTTATTTCCGTTCCTACTTCAACTTAATGTTTCAAAAAAAAAATACAACAGGTAGAACATGAGTCCTTGCACATAAATGTATCTACATAGTTGCACAGCGAGTACACCTTTATGACTCTTTTGGTTGCAAATATAACAACCACACCAAAGACGTACCTACCTACCTACCACAAAAAAAAAAGAAACCAACAAGTCGGGATTCGGGACTTTTTGCCACAACTTCTACCTCTTTTTTGAATGAAACCTTTTTTTCGGGGAAGTTTGTTATGTTTTTGTTTTTGAAAGTAGGTAAAACCATCAGAACCACTATTCAAATGGAAAAAAATAAACGCGGTGAATTTGAAATATTATCCTTTTCCAATAAAAAAAAAAAAAAAACATCATGCACAATCCTTCGCACATAAAACCATAGAAATGAGCAGAACAGAAAACAGTACAGTGAGTGAATGAGTTCATTGTAGAGAGCACTTAATTAGGAGAAATATAATTTCGTGCTCGACAACAGGTAAAATAAAAAAGGATGTGATGATGCATTTTATGCCTTAAGGGGATTTTAACTCACCACTTGTCTGGCATATACTACAACTGTACTACTGTCTGGAATATCCTGGATTTTTCATTTATTATCATATTCAACTGAAGTTGGAGTTGAGTTTATGTACTCGAACCTATTCATATGCGAATTATAAAGTTTGCTTTGTAAAGTACACCCATGACGTTAATATGCGAAGCAAGCATCAGACTAAAGTATCCATTGTGATGTTTTGAAAAAGAAAGGACTTTTCCCAGTCACTAGGTCAAAAGTTTCTTCTGCTATAGATTGAATGAACCTACATGATGGTATATGAGGAACCTACTCTCATATTTACAAGGATCAAAAAGCTAACTCCATTCATATAATGGAAAATATGAGAGCAAATTGATTCTCAACTCTTGTGTAGGGATTTATGAATAGGGATCATAATAAGAGATTATAATATGGAATTCAAAATACTCGTTTTTAAATATGATTATGATTATGATGACGATGAATATGATGTTGAAATTCAATGTTTGAAAAGGAGTTTGAAGAGAATTACTATAAAATGTTAACTTCATAAATTGTACGAATGCATATTTATGTATCATTAAAGGACGAATGTATAAATCATTAAAGAATATTTGTGAATGAAGAACCAGGTAACTCGAGTACCCAGGAAAATGAATTAGAAGTAACAATGGAATAGTTAAGTTAACTGCGTCGACATCAATTTGCATTGAAGAGTGTACTTTAAGAACAGCAAACAATCAAATTACTTGATTCGTAATGCAAACTTAGTTAAAATTTTCGATAAATTAATAAAATGCAATATCTGCTTTGAAAAAAGGAGGATTTAACAGTATGTACTATAGTTTACTATTTTCTAATAAATACATTATAATTATTTATATTTTTCAATAGTTCGTTAATTATAAGCGTCTTCTAATGTTGGCCCTTATGAGGATTTTCTATTTGTAACACTGGGTCAACAAATTAGATTTTTAGAAGATTTTTTGGTGGCTTTAGTCCACTTCTATCACGTAAGTGTTTTAAGACATCACCCTTAAAAATTTGAAAAGCATACTGTTTTTTTTTAAACGTTGCAAATTAAAAGTTATTTTTTTTTCAATAAAATTTTCAATATTTAGTTTAAATACTTTGAATATTTTATAAAATTTTGGAAAAATCCTTATTACTTGCTTGTCTTAATCTTTCCTATATTTAATGAATTCAGGAATTACAAAAGGGAGCGTATCGGAATCCCGCTTTTTAAAATCCCGTTTTAAAAAACCCCGAAAAAAAGTTTTATAATCCCGTCTTCTAAAATACTGATTTTTTGAAACCCCGTCTTTTGAAATCCCGCTCATTCAAAATCCCGATCAATTGCAATCCTGCTTTTTAAAATCCCGTCAAATCCCGAAAATCCCCTTTTTTTTTTTACAAAATACGTGCATTAAACTAACTAACAATAGGAGTCAAAGGTTTTTATGTTAAATTACTGACTAAAATATTAAAATATCGCAATTAGTTTTGTTTTTACTGTACAGTACATAAACATTCATTTTTGTTTACAATATTAACTCTTGCACAAAAAATATGCATCCTACAGCAAATCTACCTCTCGGTTTTACTTTTATCGTAGACTTTGTTAATTGATTTGAGTTTGTTTTAAAAGAATACTACTTTACTTTACATTTTTTGATATGTTGTATTTGGTAAAGGTTAAAATAAAATGAATCTAGAAAAATATTTAATTTCTTAATTTGTTTTAATTTTTTTCTAATTTCGATTTTGCAATCAAAACTAGTTGCTTAATTTTAAAAAATCGCGCGATATTTAAAAATTAAACAACTAGTTTTGATTGCAAAATCGGGATGATAAAAAACGGAATTATAAGAAACGGGATTACAAAAACCGTGATATCGAACCCAACCCATTACAAAAACGTTTAAAATGTTACTTTTTGTTCTGATAACGAATCAGTTTTCCAAAGAAGAAAAATATTGAAAAAATATAGAAATATGTAACACATGTGTGTTTTTTATATTTTGGACCAAAGCTAAGGTCAAAGTTCTCATTCAAAATCGCAATAAAAAATTATCTATAAAACGTAATTTTTCAAAACCATGAAAGCATTAGACTCAAGGTTTTTCAAAACACCATATGCAGTCAAATTAATACCATTAGTCATCTCATAACTAATGAAAGTTTTCCGAAGTTAAGTGAGAAAGTGAGAAACTAAAATGGTTTAAACTTTTTTTTAAAAGATAAACATTTCCACAAAATCCTCAAAAATGTCTTTTTTATGAAATATGTTTGCTTCATGATTTAAAAAAAATTATTAAAGAGGTATATTTCAAAAAGTTAACTTAACTTTGAATTCGGGATAACAAAATTCTTTGGTGATAAGTGATAACTTTGTTGCACATAAAACTAGAACGTGATCTTCTAGACGGGTTAGGTAGAATACTGCATGTCAAAATTCTATATTACAAAATTCTGTAGGAGAAAATTCTGTTTTCCTAAAATTCTGGTTGGTACAAATCCCGTATTTAAAAAGGATGTAAATAATTAAAAAAAAGAATAAGCGGTGTAATTTTCTGCAAAAATTTTGATTGTTTACTTTCATGTAGTTCATGTAGTTTTTAAGTTTTGTATTAAATTTCCGTTTAATTATTTATGTTCAAAAATTTAAAATAACTCCTTTTTACTATAGACAAAAAACTCAGTTTAAATTGTTTATAAAAAAATAGTGCTTTTATTATATGTAACAAACGACAAAAAACATGTAAGTTCCAAATCGAAAAATTTTATAAGTGCAGTTTGTTAAATAAATGTTATCCTCAGATTTAATAAAATTCCCCTGAAGAAGTCGAGAAATTACGACGAAACGTAGGGAAAAAATATGAAATAAAGGTTTTTATTTGCATATATGGATGAAGTGACCAAAAAAGCCCGATTTCTTATAAAAATAAGAAAAATAGTTCGATTTTTCTTTTAAGCCCGTTTACAGCATTTTGAAGTACATAATTTTAAAACCAAATATTTTTTTTAGAATAAGGTACCAAACAAATTTTTCAGTAACACTGATTTGCAAAAAATTTTTAATTTTTTATTATTAATTTTCTTTCAATAAACGTGAATTTTGTGTGTTAAATAAAAAGTTGTTAGTTTTCAGGTGTTAAGCGACTTTTTCAATAAATATATAAATATTTTGACTTTTTGTCTTTTAATTAAAGTGTCTTAGTGAATTTGTATACAATTAGTTACATGCATTTAATGTTGCTTGGGATTTATTATCTCATAGATGCCTTTTTATTGATTTCTGGTATAACATTTATTCTTGTTTTCCAAAAAAAATAAATATACATTTAAACAAGTGCTGGCTTTTTTATATTCCGATAGGTAAAAACAGACAGAACTTTTAAAAATACACTTTTTAAGCAACCAATAATTTGTGATGAACAAAAATTGGGTATACAGTATGATTACAATGTTTTTTTTTAATACAGCATTTTTGGAAACAGTATTCTTAATTTATAGTGTTTTGATTTTTTTTTATACAGTATGAAACAGAATTTTGACCATACACAGTTTTAAAAAACAATATTTTCGAAGAGCTCCCGTTTTCTATGGGTTAAGGTCGAATTTTTGTGTGGGTCATCCTATTATATTCAAAGTACTGTAAGTCAAAACACTGCACTTCTGGATGTAAACAAATATTGCATGGTTAAAATGCAGCAAGTTACAATTCTGTATTTCAAATTACTTTAGGTCGGATGAAAAAGAAAAATCGTTTTGATAATGTAAAAAAATGCGCAAATTTTGTACTTTATAAAAATGATTTTTCTTTTACTATTTATTTACAGAATTATGAGCATTTGTGTATAGACTTATTTCTTTTTATTTTCAAAAACGGTACTAAACGGAACTTACACAAATAGCTTTTTTGTAAATTCAGGATTTTGAAATACAGAATTTCCTAAAACATTATTATGAAACTCTGTGTTTTGTTCATACAGCATTTTGAGATACAGTATTTTTAATTTACAGTATTTTGAAATGGGAGCGGGTCGAAATGCTGTATTTTAAAATACTGTATGGTCAAAATTCTGTATGATACTGTACGATACTGTATGGTCATAATATACTGTATGGTTAATATTCTGTATTTCAAAATACTGTGTAATACTGGAAGTTTTGACAGATCAATTAGTCTGGTGCAGTTGATAGGTGGGTCGATGCTGTGTATTACAGTGAAAAGCGCATCTTGTTTGGAGACTTGGTTGAGGAAATAGACCAATCGAAAGATAATTTGTGATGGGCTGGATCGAAATTCTGTAATTTTAATTTTTGACAATGTTATTGTTCAAGGGAAGTATGTATATTACAACATTATGCTAATTAAAAATTATTATGATGTTTCCTTAAAAAAAAGTATTGTTTTTTACATTATCGAAACGATTTTTATTTTTTAGCCTTATTTACAGCATTTTGAAATACAGAATTTTGATATACAGAATTTTGAAATACAGAATTTTGAGATGCAGTATTTTGATCATACAGTATTTTGTACATACAGTATTTTGAAATACATTATTTTGAGATAGAGTATTTTAAATACAGTATTTCGACCCCAACCCTTTTGAAATACTATATTGAAAAAATTAAGAATTATGAATAAACAGTATCAATCAGAATTTTGGTCATTAACAATTCTAAAATACAGTAATTGAACCCGCTCCTGTTTTCTATAGGTAACATAAAATTGTTTTTTAAAGTATTGTTGAAAATGAAGCAAGGAATTGGGCCACACTGAAAACTTTGGTGCCCTTAAAAACTTTAATCAGATTCTTTAGCCAATTAATACTTTTTTATAGTTTGTTTATTTATTTTTTGAAAAAACTATTAATTTGAAAACTTTAAAATCAAACAATTTCCAAATGCTCTAAAAACTGTGGAATTTGTCACTTATTTTAACTAAAATTCTTATAACTTTGGAAGGAGTAAACTAATTAAAACAAAAATCTAATCTTTAATATTGCTGGTTCTGTTGTTATAAAACGAAACACTAAAAAGTACCCATACATTTTGTATAGTAATTAGAAAAACGCGATGAGCGACGTCTAAAGATTGTAATATTAAAAACATTTCAATAAATATTCCAAATACACCCCCTCATATCACAAACGACTTAAAAATACTGTATAAAACTATTGTTAGTTGATTAAAAATTTTAACGCACTTTTTAGAAATTTTTAAAATCATTTATTGAGGCTAATCGCTGATCAACTTTTCTTTGGAAACATTTTCCTTCTTCAAATAGGATTGAATAGGATCTGAAGTAAAATTGGGGTAAAACAAACGCATGGAATATTTAGCTTACATTGTATTCAATTAAACTTATTTCGAAGGAGATTCTTTTTACTAGAAAAATTGCTTCAATAAAAAAAAATACGTAACGGGGAAACGAAATTTTCTTGAAGGCTCGAAGGCTTGAAGAGAACTGAGCAGAATAATAATAATAATAATAATTATAATAATAAAAGCAAGTTTTAAGTCAGTTTCAAATTTGATAAATCAAAAGTAGGTCAAATTAAGCAGATAAGTGTTTAAAATACTTCAAAATTTGATTATACTTCACAAAACAGAAATGTTAAAATAAATTAAATTAGAATCCGAGGGGGATTTTTATTGCTTTTAGGAAGTTTTTATTAGTTTAAATAAATAAAACTATTATCAATAAAAAAACTGAAGTTTTCAACCCTCAGACAGCTTACCACTTCAGAGTTTGAGTAAAAAATTGCAATTTGAATTTTTATTTGTTTGGAGTTTTTCCGGGTATGTTTTAAATATTGAGTTTTCCAATAAGAGATTTCAATTTTATACACAAAAAATGAGTATTTTTTAAGAGAAATCAATTGATGTTAATTGTAATAAGGGAAATATTATATTGATAAGCTTTGGAATTATATTTCATCCAGCCCTTAAGGCAAACGGTTGCAGTACAATATCCTTTTCATGAAATTTTCCATGATCTTGATAACTTCACGAATTTCATCTTTAAAGTCTTAAATCGAGTACGGAGCATTTCCATAAATTGCATCATTTATGTTGCCTCAAAAAAAAAGTCTAAGAATGCTAAACCCCAATAATTCGGTGGCTGTAATTGTGATCACATCTTCGAAATATAATTCTTCTAACCTCAGGAAACTCTTATTGTGTGACACATATCATTAATTTTGCAGCGAATTTTGACAAGAGAATTTTGTTGGAGTGTATCGTTCGACTTTTAGTATTGGCGTAATTTTCTACTTGTCAACTGTCAAAAGATGACAGTTTTAAAAGTGACACCTGTTTAGCGGAAAAAAGAGTAGTAATGCCCCTTGCCATCGTAACACAAAAAACAAATTATTCACAATAAAAGATTTATCAAACATGTTTTTAGGTTCAGGTGAAAAAAGCCATAGAATTTGAGGTAACACCAGTTTTCATTTTTTTACAAAAATTTAACACTATTTTTAATTTTATAAAACTAAACGAACATTGTTTCTAAAACCCAAGTGCAATATAGTAAGATGTCATATAAAGCAGCTTTAAGCATTTAGAATGAGGCTTGATCTCAAATGACATTTAACATTTTCACTTCACTGCCTCATACTTATTTTTTTTGAATTATTGTGTTCATTCATAATTCTGCTTTTACACTTTAATTTGAATAAGTCAGACAAAACAAAGATTGATATAAGTTTACCTTAAAAATCCCATAATGAATATAAATCAACTTTCCTCAAAACACAAACAAAAATTTTTTACACTAGTGTTATTATTTATAAAAGGTATGGAATTGATGTCCATCCATTAGTCGAGCTCATGAGTCTGTAAATTCTTTTATGCTACTGGAAACAATTAAAAGTAAAAGTATTATATCCACAAAACAAACGCAACGAATATGGCCAAGCCTTCAAAGCTTGTAGCTCTGACGCAATAAAATATTATACGCAACCCAATGACATATTAAACTAATGTCCTGTCAAACAATGACAACTTTCCATTTTTTTCTTCCTCTTCTTCTTCTCTTCATAAAATGTCTGTTTGTTTGTTTGATCTTTTTTTAAACCAGGAACAAAAGTTAAAGTCACGTTATTATAAAGAATTACTGACCCGCTTAACTATAAATTGATGCGAGTAAAACAATACAATGAACACACCTTTTTCTGGCCAAAAGGTCATCGCATAGAATCGAATCAGACTGCTGACATCCGGCAAACGCCAATCACATACCGCATCGTATATTCCACCTAAACTTTTAATTTAATTGTCTTGAAATTTAAACAAGCCCAGATATCATATAATCGCTTAAAGTTCAATTAGTTGATAGAGAGCATCATCAAATCAAAAGCGTGATTCGCGTGCTTCAGTGTGATAATTTAATTTAAAAACAAAATCACAATATGTTGTGTGTGGACGGTTGGAAAGGCGAGGCGAGGCGAGGCAAGGCAAGGCATTGTTGGTCTAGGAAAGACAAAAAAAAAAACACGCAAATCAACACAACTTGCCACGCGACTACGACGCCAACGACGGAGGAGATTTTTCTTTTAAATTATGACTTTGTGGGACTTAAGTGGATTTTATCGAAACGGCGTTAATAGGTACTTTCTTCCGCATGGATGGGTTTGACATTTGACCAGTTTCTAGTTTTAATAAGGTATGCTTTCGTGACCCTTTGACATAAATGTCATTATTGATTGATGATGTTCCATTGGACTCTTTGGGGGCAACCAATTTTGACGTTTGAGAATTGATTCTCTTTTAATACTTGACACTTAAAGAGAGATAGCTAGAGAAAAAGAGATAGATCGAGAGAGTGAGAGAGAGAGAAAGTGGCAGAAGGAAATGGCAGCCATTTTTATTAAATGAGTGGGAGCTAGTCACCTCAAGGGCCAAATTTTGTTTAGGATAAAATCTTTAAAACTTCGTAAAGTGTTGGAAATTCTACACAACAAAATTTGTCTTGAAAAATATTTTTAACTTCCCATTATTCTAAATGGTTCTTTTTTGGCGAATTTAAAATGTTGGTATTTTTTGACGTTTTAAGGTACCGAGAATCTATCTCCATGGTTTTGAAAGAGAGGTTTGTACGTCCGTACATACGGAATAAATTTGTTCTTCCTCAATATATCAGGAACCAGCAAAGATATTGTTTTCAAATAAATTTCATCGTGCAAAAATGGACAAAAAGGTCTTTCAAGAAAAAATTTGATTAATTTTAATTAAAAAAAACAGAAAAAAAGTGAAAAATTTTGTTGATTCCAAAATATGCCTTTTTGAAATTTGAAAAATTTTACTTAAAAACATAATCAATCGACAGTTTTTCTTTAAATCGAAAAACTGTAAAAAAAATACTAAAAGTTGACATACAATGATTTTGGAATCAAATGTAGTTTATTTCATCTTATACTAAATATTACTAGTAAAACTTTTTTCTTGTTTTTTTTTATAATAAGCGACACTCAAGGGGATATTACTACCCTTATTATGCAGAGGCACAGTGTGAGCACTAGGAAGAGAAGAGATGGTTTGATAGGAAATGTCGGTGCACATTGGTTTTGAATTCCTGAATATTGCAGTGACTAGGAAAGACAGACAGTGTGTAAGGCATTCCACATTCGCGTAGTACGGCTAAAGAACGAATCCCTGTATTTGACAGTACGACCGCAGTTGAGCTCGAGGGTATACTGATGGGCATTCCTAGAAGCGCGAGTATTACGGTTGAACTGTTTAAGGGGAGGAATGCAGCAGGCTATTTCTCTAGAGCATAAACCATTAAAATAATGGTAAAAAAGGGTTAGACAAGAAACCTTACGACGATGTTCAAGCGAAGTAAAAGAACTTATGATTTTACTATCACCAATAAATTTAAATGCTCTACGTTCAATACTATCCAAGAGGCTTAAGTAAGCTGTAAGAGAACCAGCCCAGAGATGGGAGTAATACTCAAGGCTTGGACGTATATAAGTCTTGTAGATAACAGCCAGATCAGAAGGGTTGAACAATTTCTTGCATCAGCTAAGGAAACCCAAAAACCTTGCTGAATTTTTGGCGACATCGCGTATGTGATCGTTCCACAAGAGGTGGTTAGTGACCCACATAACGAGAATATCGAGATGTTCAGTCTCATTGATACAAGTGCCATCCATGGATAATGGCAAGGGGGGTATATCTCGCTTTAACGATACAAGACAGCATTGCGTTTTCGAAGCATTAAATTCCACGCGGTTTTTTAATCCCCATTGAACAATGCTGTTTAGGTCGGAATTTAATGAGAATCAGTGAAACAATGTATTGGATTAGAAGTTGCAGACAGGAAATCATAAATAAAAATGAGAAAAAGTGTTGGAGATAGAACAGAGCCCTGGGGTACACCAGCATTTATTTAGTGGTTTTCAGACTTAAACCCAACCAATACTACTTGTATTGAACGATCCGAAAGGTCATTAATTACTAATCCAATGAAGGAGGTATTCATGAAAACCGAAAGCACGCATTTTCGATAAGAGAGCCAGTGGTTTTTTGTTTGTATAAAATCAAATCCTATTACAAATACTACTAGACTGATTTGACGTCTTAAATGTCTCGACACAAAAGAGCCAAAGCTTCAATTTTTTAACAGCATGGATACATTCTGACGTCTTTATTTTTCCGTCGAAAAGACCAAGTTGATGGTCTATTTAACCTTAGATTTTTTTCTTCTCAAACGGTTGCATGCTTACTTCATGTAAATTCCAAAGTTCACTCGGGCGTACACGCACTATTTTTTCATACTATTGAATTTCTCACTAACTTTTCTCCAAACAACGTTGGTTTATGTAAAGCACCACCTACGCATGAAAGGGCCTAACATTGTCTTCTAACTAAGTGTATAAATAAAAATCTTAATATTTTGACTAAAAAACAAGACTCTTGAAGTTTTAATAAGCCGCTTAAAATACCGGAGTTACATTTACATTCAAAATTTGTATAATATTTTCTAACATTAACAATTAAATAATGACATTAATTTGACACTAGTCTTAATTTATAGTTAACTTCAAGTTTTTTTTTCATTCTATTATTTTCAAAATGACTAAATTTCGAATAAAGAACTTAATTTTTGAAGAACGTGTTTAAATCAACGAAAACCTTTTGATATTTTAATATCATTTTTGTAACCTCTCGTGCTTCGCTCTCGTTTGAGAGACAAAAACAACAAAAAATATTGAAATGCCCATTTTTATTTCATCTCTATGAATTTTGATGCTATTCACGTATTAAATGGAACGCGTTGTTTCATATCTCTTTTATATGAAAAAACGATTATGGATTAAAAAAATAATAATACAAAATAAAAATGCTCTTTCCATTCATCGTTTGTTCGTTCGTTTACGAATTTATCTATAGGAAAATAGTTTAATTTATGACAGACACAGACGTCGGTCGTGGACGCATGGTTTGGAGATGGCAAATCGTAGTCGTCGCGTCGTCGGTCGTTTTAAATACCGATGCTCTAGTGACCTGACTATACCTACACTTTTTTTTAAGAGCACACAAAAGCGAGCAAAATTGAAATGTCATGGAGTCAAGTGAGAAAATTGAAAAATGAAAAATTTCATTAAATTTATTTTTTATTGTTTTTGTTTTTGTTGGTTAATAAAATGGTTGATTAAATTGATTTTCAGAGGCAGCTGTTTTATTGTAGTCTATCGGTGTGTAGTCTGTGGTGGAAATGTTATTAAATAGAGATTAATAATAAAGTTAAGGGAATTAAATTTAGAATATTAAAATAAACATACATTATGTAGTTTTACCATAATTAATGACTTGATTTTAAGGCCTTTGGCCTCCGTAGAACGTTTGAAAAATCGATTTTTAAAAAATTGGAATGATCCCATAAGACGTCAAAGATAATATTCTAAGAGATTGCCAGGGAAAACCCTAAAGAAGCTTGGTTTTCGAATTTTTGGTATTTAAGGTACTGCACATTTTTTCCTGATTTGGTAGCACTCAAAACTTTAAACGCTTTTATCTCAATAATGCAATTTTTAAGTTGGCCAGATAGTACATGAGGATATAGGTTTTGAATTTTTAAACACTGTAATAGTGGATAAAGGCAGAGTGTGGAGAGATATTCCACATTCGTGTAGTTCGATTAAAGAACAAATCTCTGTAGTTTACGGTACGATTAAAACCAGGTTCGAGGGTAAACTGTTAAGATGATGACGAGATGCTAGAAGCGCGAGTAATTTAGTTAATTTTCTTAAGGGGAGGTACGCAGATCTGTTGAAATAACGGTAAAAAAATGGAGGCAAGAAACTTTACTACAAAGCTCGAGTGGAAAACTGATTTGAAAATGTTATTGTTACCAATCATTTTATTTGTTACTAGCGGCCCGTTCCGGCTTCGCACGGGTAGACATAAATAGGTACAGGTAATATAGCTTTCTAATGAAAAAAGAATTATTAAAACCGGTCCAATACTTTTTGAGTTTATTCGTTACATACAAAAATACAAATCTTTCCTCTTTATAATATTAGTGTAGAAGTGTAGATGAAGAATACTTTAACAATTTTTTAACACATTTTTTACTATTCCCTTTAGAAATGCGCCATTAGGGCTAAAATTAATAAATCTCAAAAATCCAACTTAACTTTATGGCACTTATAATACTTTATTGTATATAATCAAACAAAAAATCAGTGGCTCAGTATGATTTAAAAATTATAGGTCCAGCCGTGGACCCTTAAACTAGGCGAATTTGTCGAAAAACCCTACACAGCCGCTATTTTGAAAGTATTGTAAAAAGTCACTGATAATTATAACAAAACCCCGTATCTGTAGTTTTGTAGTATTTCAGAAAAAATTAAAGTTCTAAGGCCTTAAGGGTTTTTTTTAAAGAAGTTCCAGCTCCCACATTAGGCGGATATTTAATATTCTTTAAGGATATGTAAGTTTTTAGCATCTTAAAAACTTTTGAAGCACTTTTTACCCTCTTTTGTTTTCATACTTGAATGTAATTCGTGATTATGAAAGAGAAGTTCAAAAACTTCAAAGGCTTCAGAAATAAGGAACAAGAAGTAGAAAACCTATTTATTCAAATTTAAATTTTGAATGATGTCTATTTAAGATTGAATGATTATAATAACCTTCATTTTATTTTATGTTATTCAAATGTTCGCATTTAATATGCTAATTAGTTTTTTAAGACTTTCAATTTCAACAACTTCTATCAATTCAGAGCGAATTATAATGACACAACGGGCTTCTCGTTCAATGACTGGCTATAATTTGAAAGCAAAACCGACCTATAAAAATTAATTACAAACAAAAATAGAAAAAAACTATGCTCTACTTATGTAGACGCGTATTTCACATGATAAAAACCATCACTTCTAAATGTGCCCCTCAAGCTCAAGCCACCTTTTATTGAAACATAAGAGAATACAAATTATGCGAATATTTGTAGGTTATGCTCGGAGGGTCTTAGTATGAATTGAACATAACAAAATTAATTAATTAGCATGAAATGCGAAAAGATGGAAAATTCGCAACAATTTTTCTAGTGATTTAGTCAAATAAAGGTTCTTTATGGAATGGTAAAAAATATGTATTTAAATTCGATACATTTTTCAAAACAAAACGATTTTGATTTGAAAATTAGGAATTTCCAATTCAATTTATAAATTCTTTAAAATATCAAAGAGAAAATATTGAATTTAATATTAAAATCGAAGCTAGGACTGTATAAGGTGTTTTGCTGCATGATAAGTTTCGAAGGTTGCTTACTACGGTTTGACAGTTGAGAATGTCAAACTATGTTTACATTTTTGTTCAGCAAAGATGGCAATTGAATCATGAATCTTTTTTACGTCAGAAGAACGCTTCTAAATTATGGAAATTTACTTTATAAAAATATAAATCTGTCCGCGAAGTTAATCTTCTATTTTACGGTGTTAAGCTCTCAAGCTCTTAAAAAAATACCCGATTATACCTCTCAGCCAATTCATGCTAAATTTTTTGTGAAAATCGGAATCAGAAGTCACGGTATTATAAAAATGTTCCCATGTTAAAAAGTATCGTGGGGTAGAAATGAAAAAAAGCAAATTTGTAGTAAAACAGTGAATACTGGAAATATTTGTCAATATTCAAAAAGGAAGTACTACTGAAAAACAACGTTTTTGAGTATTCGAATCAATTTTAATCGCACAAAACTCTATTTTCTTATTCAAGTTCTTAAAAACCAAGCCTCAGGTATTTTTTAAATGATTTAAATTTTCAATACGAGTGATTTTATAGAATTACAATACTTTCCTGTGATTTCTTTCGCATCTGTTTTTTACTCCAAAATTCATTAAAGCAACTACTAATTCGTCCAACTTAATTTTGCATTAAATTTTTAATAAAATGTTTACTATTCTTCTTTTCTCCCCCGCGGAAATGTCTTTTATAAATACAGTCTGCTGGGTCTGTGCCTTACAAAACTTGGAAAGATTTAACGACGATAGAAACATAGAAACGGCAGCGGCGGCGGCGGTGGCGGTGGCAGTGTCCGTCTCGTTGGCGTAAGGTACAAAAGATGCAGAAAGTAAAATTTACTTTAATGGCATAAAAACGAAGAGCTCAACCGTGAATCGCGTGTTAATTGCAAACTTTTAAGACACTCATTTTTGTGCAATGTTGTAATAAAGCTAAGTTACCTTCTTCGGCAGAAACTACAACAACAACAACAAAAATAGCAAAACATAAGTTGGTATATTTTTTTTTTACAATATGTTTTATCAGATTTTGTTGTTATTAAGTGTGGTTTGTTGCTATTAGGCATCAGTAGGCACTTTTAAGCAGTCTTAAAAAAAAGTCTTCCTATAAATGTTTTGACTTCGAGCAAGAGTGCAGTATATTTGTGTAAGCATTGTATCTGAACACCTACCACCTGGGGTCTGGAGCTCCTCGATTATTGCAATTCATTTCGCATCCGTATAATCGGCTGAATGAATCTTTATAACGAGCTTGTGAATTGTCTATTGGCGAATGATGTAATTATAAAAAGCGATGAAGCCAATAAAAATGTTTACTACATATATACAATTCCTGCTGATACTACTTATATGAAAATGAATGTCTTGAAGCAGAAAAGTAATTTGAAAAATTTAATGATGTAACAATAAAAAAGAAAGAAGTGTTTTCTTTCCAATTGGAAAATTAACGATAGTGATAAAGTCTTTTCGGAACCCTTTCGAATATTGTTGTATAAATGAAATCATTGTGTTCTTCTTCGACTCTCCTTGAAATGGTGTTACAAGATTAACTAAAGCAACACTACCCGTGTTTTATTGGAAAATCTATCAATAGTATAGTAGGATTTTACACGAATAACAAAAACAATATCCGCAGTATGAATACTACCGATAAAAGTTAAAGTAGAATCTTACTACGGATGGGTTTTTGACATTTATACGAGTCTCGAATGGATCTTATGTGATTTCGTTCTCAAATGTTGGTACGATTGATATCGCATTTGTATATCTCGATGGCTGTGTTTGAATTTCGCTATTTGTTTTTTGGAATTTTTTGATAAATTATTCTGGCAAATATTCAATTGTATCAACTTTCAAATATAAAAACCGGACTACTGCGGATCGTTTTTTGGCAATTTCTCACTGTACTATATGTGGAATACCAAAAAAACACGGTTATTTACAAACACTTTTCTAACAGCATCTTAAGTCCTTATGTCAGTTAAAAAGTTTAATTCACTTTATCAATCATGGACGACATTTTTTAATCTATCAATCATGAGTGACAATTTTGTTCGTCAAGAATTTATGAATTTATGTAGTGCCTACATGAGGCTGTAGGATTGTAGTCAAAATTCATAATCATGAAATGCCTTTACATAGAATTATTTTCAGCAGACTGTTGACTGAGTTAATTAGAAGATTGAAGCTTTTTATCAATCATTTATTTAGGTTTTGCTTTTTGAGGTCATTACAAAAAATTTTGACACTTATATTTGAAATACAACTTAAAGAACTGATAAACCTGTATGTCAAGCAATTCACGCAAAACTGACATCAGTCAAAATTGAAATTCAAAACAAGTTATCTCAAATGAGTGACTTTTATTTGGCATTCAACGTTGAATTTTGTCAATTTATTTCTTAATGTTTCTATCTTTTGAAACACTTAAGAGAACTTAGCTTCTAGAACCTTTTGTCAGATTTTTGTATAGGCCATTTTTACACAAAAGAGAGAAAAGAACAGTATCAAACAGTCACACATTGAGAATTGACAGGCTTTTCAACAATAAATCTTGGATATGTCGATCACTGCGGAAATTATGATCGTTAACGTAGCTTAAGTTTTACTTTTTAAATGTCAAAAGATGACAGCTTCCAAAGTAACAGCTGTCATCTTTTGACATTTGACAAGTTTCTTGTTGAAAATCTTTTGTTGAATTATTTCAAAGACAACACTTTATGATAAACTTTTGGCACAGAATTGACGATAGTCAAAACTGACGACAGTCATAATGAAATACCTATTCTGAGTATTGTTTGACATTTTGAATTCAATTCTTATGTCAATTTATTTTGTATGTTAATTCACTAACCGAAAAGGGATCTTCTAAAATTTGGTTATTGCTCAATTCGAATTTTAGAGCTGTACACTTTTTAACTTCCCATAGGAAGTTATTGTAATGGGCCCGATTTGTCAAATTGAAAATTTTGACATTTCTCGACGTTTCAAGGTCCCTAGAGTCGAAATAAAAGATTTTTAGAAAGATGTCTGTGCGTGCGTGTGTACGTACGTTCGTACGTCCGTACGTCCGTATGTCCGTACGTCCGTACGTTCGCGACGTTTTTTTCGTCGTCCATAGCTCAAGAACCAGAAGAGATATCGACTTCAAATAAATTTTGTTATACAGATAATAAGGCAGAAAGATGCAGAAAGGGCTCTCAAGAAAATTGCGTGGGTGGTTTTTTTACCATAGCGGTTTAAAAAAAAGGTGAACATTTTGGTTAAACCTAAATATCTCCTGAACCAATGACGCTAGAGACTTGAATTAAATTTTATATTATATTTTGTAACGTGATACAAAACAAGTATATTTTTGGAAAAAATTCCAATTAACAGTTTTTTTTATAAATCAAAAAAACTGAAAAAAAAAATTTGTCACCTCGAAAATTTTACGACTAAAATATGATTTTATCTTCAAAACAATTTTCTGTCACGAAGAATAATGTTTTTGACATCTGATAAAATTTTGAGAAAAATCAAATTGACAGTTTTTTGACAAAAAATAAAAACCTAAAAAAAAATTAATCAAAGTTGGTAAAAATAGATTTTCGACTCAAATATCTTTTCAAAACTTTGAGATAGTGGCTTTAAACTACTTTTATCTTCCAAAAAATATTGTTGTCAACATTTAGTAAAATTTAAAAAAAAAAATCGAATTGACAGTTTTTGTACAAAAAATTAAAAACCTAAAAAAAATATAACAAAAGTTGGTAAAAATTGATTTTCGACTCAAATATCTTTTCAAAAATTTGAGATAGTGGCTTTTAATTAATTTTAACTTACAAGAAGTATTGTTTTCGATATTCGGTAAAATTTTGAGAAAAATCGAATTGACAGTTTTTTTTTACAAAAAATAAAAACCTAAAAAAACAATACTAAAACTTGGTAAAAATTTACTTTCGACTCAAATAGCTTTTCAAAAATTACAAATATTGGCTTCAAAATTACTTCAGTAATTTTTTATAAAAATCCAGCAGTCCGTTTTTTCATAAAAAAATAAAATCTACAAAAATAGTACGCAAATTTGGTAAAAATTAATACATATAGACAGACTTTTAAGCAAGACAAATCGACTGACGGGATGGGAAGTTATCAGTGTGGGTCGCATCCCAGCCTCTTTTTTGTTTTTGTTTTTATACTTGAATAAAGCTATTTTATTTCAAAAAAAACTTCGCTTAAATCTTTTTAACGAATTTTCTGAGTTTAAAGAAGTCATAAAAAAAACATTTTTGTAATCGTTTTAAACTCTTATAAAGGTATAGAAAAAATGAACGATGGAATTGATTGACATTTTATTCGAAATTGTAAATGGAAGCTTTACCGTGTTTATTTATAAATTAGTTTTCATTACTTTTCGGTAAGTGAGCTATTAAAAGCTCTCCAAGCTCATTGTAAGCTTGTCAATTTTATTATAACCAGTTTAATTTTCTTTTGCCATTCGGTTGTATTATCATCAGAATTAACTTAGAACCTATAGCATACTAAAAAGTCGACAGATGTAAGATAAGAAATTTTAAGTCACAGGGTTAAAGTTTAAGCTAATATTCAACTACGTTCATACCAATTTCGAAAAATTCGAAAAGGAACTTAATTCCATTCTTGTATCCCAGCAATTCATTTTAAAAACTCTTTCTGTGGCCATCTTCTTCAAGATTAAAAACAAGGAAATACAAAGCAATTTCATTTTAATCTTTCATGTTCTATCATAAAATTTAAATCTTAATGCTATCATCATCGAGTTAGATAAAAGTTCATCGTCCGATACACCTTATACCCTTTCATCTTCAATAAAGGCACATGTACTATGTACTTTTGTGTTGTAGGTAACATAACAATTTCAAGTCGATTTTGTATCGAACACGACTTGGACTTCCAAAGATCTCACCAAGCCCCCACTCGAAGACAAGGAACAAGGAGGCTTCATATAACCTATCCTCTTCTCTACCTACATGGACTTCAATGTTAAAACGTCGTAAATTACATTCGAGTGAGGATGTTATCTTTAATCGCGGGGCTATCGTCTTAAAGTGAGAGATAGTTGTGTCAGAATATTTTGCTGCCGCATAATAAAGGTTGCGTTGTGGAGGATGCGCTTACTAAATCTATTGGATCACGGACCAGTTTAATGTAGGGGTATAGGATAGGTTGGGTATCCTCCTTTTTATTTTATTTGTTTGCTACATGGACAGGAACACGCAACAACGAAGGCCACAAAGCCAATTTAAGAGAGTGGCTGCTACAAGGAGTCGAGAGTTTACCTTGCTCCAATATAATGGAAGAAGAGGAAGATGCATATCGCTCGGTTCAGTTCTGTGAAGAGGATGCGATGCTGCATGGGCCAGCAGAAGTGCACGAAAAAGGAATCAATAGAACTTGATAAGGTGTTTTGTTCTTTGTTATTGACTATTACAGGCAGCCAAGCTGGTCGACGCCGCCGCCGACGAGCCTCCAGCTCCAGCTCCAAGTACCTACTTTATTCGAAGGAGGCACATTTACGGCAGGTTGAGATGTGGCACAGGTTGCTTAAACTTTATGCATGCGGTGGCGGGAGGCCGACGCACGGGACAGTCAATGCCACAAATCCACAACCACTCCAAAGTCACTACTGCACAACCCCATGTTCCGCTTGGGCTTGGGCCTATGCTGGAGGCCAAAAACTCTCGAATGAATGAATGGGATGCAATAAATTGTTCTTTGCTGGACAAAGGAAACGAAAAAAGGAAGATTGGGAATCTTGTATTTTGGTTCTATGAGATTTTAATAGATCCGATAAATTTTCAACTAAAGTCGGCAAAATCCTAATGCGGTAAGCTATTTCGTTCAATGAAGACTTACCAAACACAGAGGATGCAGTGCAGTGTATAGTCTTTAGGGCAGTGCAGTGCAGTATGCAGCGCAGTATTGAGATTTTGTTTTTCTTTCCGATTTCTTTTTATTGATTTGAAGGTTAGGGACCTGTTAGAAGGGAATTGGATTTTTGTGGATTTTTTTTACTGAAACCAAATAAGGAGTTGCATCCTAGGAAAAAACAAAGATTGTCTACGGTGTGTGTGAAAGGAAGTAATAAAATCCTATCTGAAATGAGATTCTTTTCCCAGAAACAATAATATTTATTTTCTTACCATTGCACCTATGAATATTTTTGTTTAGCCTAAGGTAAGGGAAAAACACATCTATAGAAGGGAAGGATATTGCCTTTTGTTATTTAACAGCATTTTATTTTATGAGCTTTGGTATTCTCGAAGGGTTATCTATTGTTCAGCTTCCGTAGCTTGAAGGTAAGTCACTTATTGATAATGATTATTAGGAACTAACACAAGTTTAATGTTAAAAATTCGTGAAGTGAATCCGTTCTTCGCCAAATATCAATGCGTCCACAATATTAGATTTCTGCTTTTCGTCAAGTTTCGTTCAATTTTTATTTCAGAAGGAAAACATACAGGAGAGAGCATTTCGCTAAAGTGGAACTTATATTTAATAAAGAAGAAATGAGGTGAAAAAGAAGAAAAATTACATAAGTTCAACTGAATGCAAAATGCTTGATATGAGTTTTTCGGAAATCTTCGTTAGGTTTTGCATTGGTAACACATTCATGACTCAATAAAAGACATGGAAGAGTCGACTTTCAATAGCTTCAGCAATAAGTTCTGCTTAATTAGTAGTTTAGAGTTAATAGTGTTGGCTATTCGTGACTGAAAATTTCTCGAAATATTTCTCATTGATAAAGCACCATTGGAATCGTCCGTATTTTTCCACTGTTAATAGAAACCTAAAATTTAGTCTATACTGAAAAGAGAATTCCGGTACCTTACAGTGCGTACAAAACTCGGCTCAGGGGTCAGTGACTCGTACTACGGTTGAACTGTTTGAAGGATTTAATGCAGATCGCTATTTTACTGAAGCATTGTTTATGAAAGATTACGACAGTGTTTGATAATTGCAAATATTTCAGTTTAGAGCTCTCTTTTGAATTCTGTCCAGAAGTGGGTTTTTAAGTGCTTGTCCAATTATTCAAATTGTTGGAGAAAACTTAAACAATTAGCGAAATTGATGCTAAATAAGTGATCACTTCATGGAAGATGCATTTAGGAGTTTTAGAAAAAAGATCATTTAGAAAAATAAAGAACAGTGTGAGAAACACACCAGAGCCTTGAAGCACACTTCTTTTATTTTAGTTATATCATATTTGAACGGTTTATAAGGTAATTTCTAACCAAATTCTTGCATTTTTGATAATAGAGCTTGATGCCGAACTTTGAAATTCTAAGTGCAATAATATTTCTTTCTCAGAAACGATTTAAAAATGTCTTTCAAGCATTAAATCGCCGTTGGAAATTTTGCTACAAAAGCCATACTACCGGTTATTTCAAATTTCTTCAGCTGATAATTGGTCACTGTTTACATGACCTTGGGAAGAAGGGACGTAAGTGCAATTGGATGATAGTTAGACCAATACAAGCTGGACAAATGCTGTTTTACATCTAATAGGAAAGAAACCAGCAAAAAAGGACACATGGAAAAGCATACTCAGTTGCTTTGCCAGCGTTAAAGAACACCTTTTTTAAAAAAAATAGGATGCATTCATGGGATAAATTAATTCCAAGTATAATATTTCGGAAAATCGAACAAAATTCAGAGACTAATTTTATGCAGAACATGTTCCAAAATTAAAACCGTTATATGTATATAGTTTATGGCTTAGAAATACTTGGCGAAGAACAGTTGAACAAACACCAGCAAGACTGGGGAAGAGTTGGAGAGAGTTGAGATGTTCTAGAAATCGTACACACCCGAAGAAGAAGTAAATGTCCTATGATTCGAAAGGGGAACTTTACGGGCGTAATATTCTTGAGGGCCTTAGTAAGCAAGTTATTTTACTAGCGTCACTAGCGTATAAAAAACAATAACTTCATGTTAAAGTTCTTTTTGAATTCAACGAAAAAAATTCACCAACTTAACGAGAAGCTTGTTATCTAGTGAAAATACTATTAAACTCTGAAAAATTTCACTGACTGATGCTTGAAGAAGTTTTTTGAAATGAAGAAAATTTCGTAGAAGGAGCGATATTTCTCCTATTTTCAGCAAGCTTCAGCAGTTCTACACGACCATAGACACATTTGCCTTAAACCGAATCTTATTTCCTGTATTTGTTTGATCCTGCTAATTTCGCTTCCTGACACATCTTCTCCATTTTTTTCTTTTTGAATGCTTATCCTAGGTCTTCGTATTTCAAGAAAAGTTTGTTTGGCTTGATTACCAAATTCTCACAGTAGTTTCTTGCTACGAACTTTAAAAAATTATAAAGCAACAAAATAAGTTTTTCATTATACCAAAACTAAAATTTCGTAAATCATTAAACCTCTTTGTCTTTGAGTTGCATACAGTTTAATTTTTCTTTCCTAATTAAACCTTCTAGAATTCTTTAATCAAGACTGTGAAACTGGAGAAAACCATAAGAACAAAGTCTCTAATTGAGAAGCTTTGTTTTTGTTCTTCTTCTTTTTCTTCTGCAACAAAGGCAAATAAATAAAAAAAAAATCACACAAAGAAGTCATTAAGGAAAAAAAATAGCACTTTTACTTCAGTAAGTCAGTCATCCCAAGTGTTCATTGCCTTTTCCCTTTCATTTCCTGAAGAAACCAAGAGACCTTAGGTATAACTTTAACTCTATGTATATCAAGATACAGTGCAGAGCATGGTACCTACTATCTACAAAAGATAGGTGGTGCAGTACCGATTCAGCACGCAAAGAACTTAAACCTTGAAGTAGGTACGTCGCGTCGGTCGTGTCGGTCGGTCGTCGCTTCGTTGCACCGCTCATTGCATGTTCGCATACTCAAACTGCCATTGCTCCTTGCATAACCATATAAAAACAACAAACGCAACTTCAAGATGTATAACAATATCATTGGATGACGATGGCGTAACGCATCCATGACATTCGCTGGATGTGTTTATACGATGTCGTATACTCTCGGAGTCTTATATTCCATTTCAGTGTACTTCATCCATGAAAAAGTTTTCACCGCACACACACATTCTGTTCCATTGCCAATGCTGACGCCGCTGCCTGGTGCCTCTCACTGCAATGCGGCACAAAACATCAACATCAACAAAAAGACAGAAATCCAGAAAGCTAGAAGACCAAGGTGCACCTATTTGAACCTCGAATGCACATCACACTTTGTTCCTTTATAATTATGTTTCCTACAAAGAAACAAGCTCTAAATGCTGTATCAGATTATGGCTGAAAGATTCAAGACATGTGATGGTGCAGCCCTCCTTTTTTTCTTACAAAGAGAGTGGCACCTATTCATCTTTTGCTAATGGCCTAATCTCTCTCCTACTCCCAACAGCTATATGTGATGATTGTGTCAGGAATCAGGATGCAAGATTAAGCGTTGGTTGAGAGAATGTGGCGCGGCGCCATCGGCTTAATCTCTCTGTACCTTTGTAAAACTCATCTATGAGCCTTCCCTAACCCCAACATCATATCTAATGAACACCACACCGCCATCAATGCCTCCTCTAATGAACATGCCTTGCGGTTGTGTTGCACTTCAATTAAAAGCGTTCTGCCGCATGGTGTTGAAAGAAAAGAATCATCAGGTGTACGACTACGATGACGACGTATAGAATTGAAGGCTAAACCACACGGTTTTGATTTTCCGTGGAGATTTTCATAGTGTACGCCTTCGTTCTTCTTCCATCAGAATTCAATTCACAGTCACTTTGATGTGATAATGGATTTTGGCCGGTTTCGATGTGGCGTGCTTTGTTTTGCCAACATTAACGCTGCTTGATGATATTGATGTTGATGCTTTTGCTGATGCTGATGCTGATGAACTTGTACATCAGAACGCGTGTGCCATGAATGCGGTGAAGAACGTTAAGTTAATTGAATTGGAAGTGTGAACCACAACACACACATCATAGCTTAATGACATAAAGGTGTTAAGGTAAATGGAAGACTTAGAAGATGTCGACTACGACTACGACGACGACGATATGGCTGCCACTGCGCCGGCATTATGCGAAACTCTGCTGCACGCAGAATATGCATACTCTATAGTCCACAACGAGATTGGTGTTTTCTCTGTGGCTTTGTTCTATTCCCGGGACTTTGGAGCCCCATAGCTTCTTGGATATGCATGAATTGTGGTTTAACATGGCTTTTGAGGGGAGAAATTGATTAATGTCAGATTTGAATCGTATTTTTTAATTGACCTTCAAATTAGATATTAATGTCATTATCGAATGTGGATCAGTAATTTTAGTAATTTAATTGAGATACATTACCAAGTTAGGTACACAATGTTGCGGTTTTGTTTATTAAGATTTTCTTTTTAGCTACTGTAAATTTTTAGTGTTATCTTACCTGAAAATAGAAGAAGAAAAAAAGAAGAAAATTAATACGGTGGGTAATTATTTATATGTATGAGAATTTGTTTTCAAATAATTTATAAATATTAAAGTTTCGAATACAAAAATTGGAGGGAAAAACAGAGGGTAAAGCATTTTACATTCTTGATGTGCGGCTGAAAAAAATAATCTCTTTACGCGACAGTACGCCCGAAATTTAGCTTAAGGATATATTGATGGATGTTCTAAAAACTTTGAGTATCACGGCAGAGTTGTTAGTGGGAGAAGGGGGGGGGGGGGGGGGGTGAAGTAATGCAACAGAACATTGTTTGTAAAAATATTGGTCACCCAACGAAAGGCATGAAACACTGCGGCGGTGGCGTAGTAGTGTAAAAGCTTTGGTTATAGTTCTATGTTCTATCATTTCCAGAGCTCTTAAGCATGTTACAGGGACTTCTGTCAAAATATACTCAAGTTTTAGGCGAATGAGCAACTTCTCATGACAAGAATAACTCTTGGAGAATTTGTCAATTTCTCGCAAGAGAAAGTACCCGTGAAAAACTTTTAGGCAGAGATTTAATTCAAGGCCTTTTGTTTGACAGTTCTACGCAATAAACACCACGCAAGTGAATAGTCGAATGCAGGCTTTGTTAATTACAGAAAAATTAGAAGTTGTGGGAAATTTCAGCCCCATCGGATAAATCATAAGCACCTAGAAGCATTTTTGGCAGAGTCGATTATGTTATCATTGGATTAAGATTAGTTATGCTTTGACGAAAGGAGACAGCAATGGGTTCTTAAAGCATTAAATTCTTCCCAGTTATTAATTTCCCATTAGATAATAATGTCGAGATCTGAATTTAATGAGCTTATCATATGCTGCCGTTCAAGTTCTAAAATTGAAGGACAATGATGGGAATCTAGAAATAGTTTAGTAGATTAGAAGCAAGGAAGAGAACTGGAGACAAAACTGAGCCCTGCGGAACACCAGCATTAATTTTAAGAATTTCAGACTTAACACTTAACAAGAGAACTGGAGACAAAACTGACCCCTGTGGAACGCCAGTATTTATTTTAAGAGTTTCAGACTTACCAATATCCATTACAACCTTTATTGAACAGTTAGAAAAGAATATTTTAATTCAACAGACAAGAGATTCGTCGATACCAAAAGCAAACATTTTTTTTTCGAAAAGAGATCCTGATGCCAAACTTTATCAAACGCTTTTTCAAACGGATTTCTTCCACTATTTGATTAGATAAACCATCAAATCACCTGTGGGCCTGTTGCTCCGAAATCAAAAATGACAGTCATTAATAAAGTTTTCGTACTTTAAGATATTTCTTCAGCTGGTAATTAAGCCGCGTGATTGGACGATAGTTAAAGAGGAAGCATTTTTAACAAAATTATGGGGAGTAAGTTAACCAAGTTTTTAAAATGTTCCGAAATATACAAATAAGGTTCTCTGAAAAACCAATAAATTGTTGGTTGTCTGAAAACAATTTTAACTTTAAAGTCAAGTCATTTTCTATTACACAATAAAATTCTTATTAATAGTCTTATGGTTAAAAATCGAAAAAAGAATAAACAACAATGATGGCAAATAGTACTTAATGTTTGCATTTCCAATGTAGTGTATATTGAGCAGCTGTGTTTTAAATACTTTTTTATTTGTTTTCATTTATTTCTAAGTTCCTCGAGATTATCGCCTTAGCTGATGTCAATTTTGTATAATTAGGAAAACACACTTATTTACAAATTCAACAAACTTATATATAGATTTAGCAGATATAAGTACAGTAACTATTTGACTGACAGTGATGAACACCCGCAAAAGAGAGAACTTCATTGTACATTGAATACAAAAATAGCTTAAAGCCATGCAACTTTTGTATACATTATTTCTAAACTGCATCATCTTTTCAAATAATGCCATAAGCGTTAAGTAAAAACAAAACAATTATGATTTATTCAAGCTGTCAACTGCACAAACTATTACGATGTATGATTTAATTGGATTTTAGAACAAAGTATGGTTGTAATAAATTAAACTTAAGTAAAATAGGTTGGAAATGTCTTTACAAGTTTATAAACAAAAAATAATTAGAAACATTGACGCAATATTTTAAAATCATTTTACTAAGTTAAAAATATGATTTTACAAATTTTTACTGATTTTAGCATGTCTTATACTCAGCTCACGATTTTCATCGTAATCGGAAACTTTTAAGAATTCTGAAAAAACAATTATCACCAAATACGTTCGTTGCGAAAAATTTCATACAATTTTGTATTACAAACGGATTTTGGGATACGGTTTTTCGGAATTCGAAAATATCTATTTAAAGAATTTAAATTTTGGGCCACTGAATTTTTCTATCTTCTATGTCTCTTATAAGCAGAATTTAGAGAAAAAAGGCATCCTTTAAAACATAGCAATTTTGTAATTCTAAAATGTAATTTTTCAAATATTTATCGTATCCTGAACAACATGATTGTCGATAATACAAAATATCAATTTGTTCCATCGAATGGAAAAAATAGGACAGACATGGAAAATAACTAAATTTTATTGATCTTTTTCAACTTCAACCTTTTCAGGTATAAAACTGCAACAGGAACTTTTTCTTTAAAAATTTGTTTTGTTTGATTTTCGATATTGACTTTTTTCCGCATGCTTTATTTAAGAACCAATTTGGAAGCCAACTTTAAAAGATAGGCATATGCTGTCCTGGACTTTTTTTCATAATTATTAAATGTGAACAATTCTGTCATACATTATTTTAGCAAAATTTGAACCGCTTCCGTAACGCAACGCAGTGGAAGCTCGAAAAAAGGGAAACAAACGCCCATGTTCCGAATTTCGATCGAAAGTGAATTGAAATCACTTTTCAATTTTACGTGAAATGAAATTGCATGTTCTTCAATTCGATCGATTTTGAAAATTTCGAAATTGCTTCGAACTGTCAGAACTGAAGGATCATCCATTTTTATTTTGTTTCTGAAGTAAAATTTTTGCTGTTGTGAAGATGGATGTAATATTATTGGCAATTTTAAGTGAAAAAAGGAAGCAGAATTCAAGAGAAAAAATAAGAAGACGAATTTTGCGAGACAAATCAATTATTATATTGGATTTACCTGACACAATGTAAAAGTGTGAAAATTATGTAGAATTGTTCTGATAAATAAAATAAATTCTTGATTTCCTCTTTTAAGCTTTCATTGTAATTTTAGGTGCAGAAAAGTTGCTTTTTTATATGTTCTAAGGGAAATAGAACCTTTTATAGTACCTTCATCGATTCCTTCAATTCAAAAACTTGCTGCAACCCTCCGATTCCTAGCAGAAGGAAGCTATCAAAGATCAATTCACAGAAATAAAAAATGTGATTTGAATGCGTTCAAAAAATGAAACAAACCGATATACAGAACATCTATTTGCATGTTCGAAAATCCAATTCACAATAACGAATTGTGGAACACCCAAATTCACTTTCTCCAAGTGTATTCACAATAAGTGAAATGCAGAACATGGGCAAAATCCTCGATTTTGAAACAATCTTCATTGGTACTCCGCTCGTATTAGTCTTAGCGTGATGTTAGTATAGCATATTGCCTTTCTCAATAAAGGGCTACCTAAAACTGAAATTCCTGAGACTAGAGCGTTCAAACAAACTCATAAGCTTTATAATATTATTATAGATTATTTACAACATTATTGTTATAACCGAGGAAAATTAAATATTCACTCTTAGAGCTTCATTGATACTTCCTTAAAAGTCATTTGATTTTTGACATAGACAATAAAATTTAGGGGGGTGACAGGGGTTCAAGTGCACTTTTTGGCAAATTACTGATTATAATGTTGTATAGCTCACTTAGTTCTAGCTATTCTTTTATTTTATTTAATTGCTTATAACCTTTTTTGTAGTACTCTTAACAACCTTTAAAATGAGTTTTTGAACATGAATGTCCGCCTCTATTATTTTAGATAGTTTTCCTTAAAATATATCAATTGTACGAATAAAAGTATTGTAATATTTTTTATGTGGAATTACATAAGCTATAAGGTCTACCGAAAATGTCTAAAAAGTAATTTGAAAAAAGTGTACTTGAACCTATTTCACCCCAAACTAAATTTGTTTGCTCTTGGTCAAAAATAAGAAGAAAGTTAAAAATGTCTAAATGAAACCCTCAACCAAAATTCAGCTTCGGCGGAAAGTTTTGGAAGTAAGGCCATTTTTTCATCAAATTTTTCGGGAATAGTTAAATCAAAAAATATCAATTTTTAATATTGATTCCATGGAAACGTTTCGTATGACGAATATTTTTAATTTGATACTCCTTGTAGGGCATTCGGATTAACTTTTTTTTCTAAACATCAATGATTTGAAAGTTTTAAAGTTATTTTTTTAATTTGCGGAGAAATTCCAATAATACAAATCATCGGTTTCGGTCAAAAACACTTATCGAAAACTAGCTTTTTCCTAAATATTTTTGATAAACATTTTCGAGAACTAGCTTTTTCCTACATGTTTTTGGTAAACATTTTCGAAAACCAAACAGTTTGTATGAAACCTATCGAAAACTTTTCGAAGTTGTACTTTGAAACCTGTCAAAACATTCAGCGCTCATCGAAATGTAACAAAGAAACAAAGAAGATGAAATTTACAAAAATTAATAATAAATCGAAGATTTCTTCAAACATTTTCAAAAAATGAAGATAAGTCCCTGGAGTTAGAACATAAAAAATTCATAGTTTTTAAGGAATTTGCCTGAAGACAAAATATTCAACGAAAACTTTTTAAAAAACTCCAATATTGTATTATCGAATTTAATATTTCAATTGGTCTGAATTAATTTTATTTTTGGAACTAAATTTTTGTATTTAAACATTTTTGCATCAGTACAAAATTTTACTGGGTAAAAGAAATGTTGAACGAAAATTTGAAAACTCTCGTACCGAAATTTTCAAAACTTTTTGGTGAAAACCATGTTTTGGGTTTGGTGTAAAATAGCAATAAGGACTAAAATTATTTTCTTGCTCTAGCTTTATTGTATTTTTTTAAATACGTTTTGTTTCATTAGAAAACTTAATATTTTTGTATAAATTAACGTTACTTTATTAATAAAATTTTACTGCTGGCTGTTTTTTTAAATGTATGGCCAGTTTACTAATTATAAAAAAAATATTTTTTCGAATTAAAAAGCCTCAATTAATACAATTTGACAATTTTATCACTTTAAAAAATTATTTAAAACAAGTAAGCAAATACATATTGAAAAGTCGAAAAGTGTGTTGTTTTTTTTTTATTTCATTATTAAATATCTTTTCTTACTACTTAATTATCTAATTAAAAAAACTAGACCCTAATTAGTATTAAGAATAAAAATTGACATCTAAAATACCGCCAAATTCCAAAATCCAAATTCTTCTTTGAACTAATAGACAACAAATTGTTTTTCATTGATAATAATAGAGGCAAGTGTTATGCTTCATTCTTTTGATCTTTTTATATCTTAATATTTCAAAAGAATTTACAAAACAAAATATTGATTTAAGACCTTACAATACACATTTCATTCAAAAATTAGCATTTTGCTGTTTTGACAGATGTTAAAAACATCAAAGATCTTTTTTTGAATATTGCAGAATAAAAAAAAAACTAGGCCTCAATATTTTACCTTGTGTCATCTTATCATAAGTTATTTATTTTTAATTGACTTAGACCTACATATTTTAGCAGCATACGGTTAATGTTAAACTTGAATCAATTCAACACTTTTATGTTTCAATCTCTAGTAATTGTTAGTAATTTGCAGATGCGAACTTTTAGAAAACATTTTATGTTAAAATACATGTTATTTCTGACAAGCAATTCATTCATGGGCCTTAGAGTTTCAAACTTCCTTTTCAGACTTCTAAGAATCTCATCCGCCAAATGAAACCATCAACATCGCAAGAGCAATAAAACTGCCTCGTCTACTGTAGTTAGAAATAAGACAAACTTGCATACGAATTAATTCTTTTGCAAAAACAATAAATCACCTACACTGTTCTTTTTCAACCTACGAGACAGACAGACATACTACAGTCTTCATCAGCTTTTTCAAACAGTACAATGTACTTTACACATTTTTAAAATCTCATTTAGCATAAGTAGCAAGACTTGAAACCAAGAGTAGCAAAGGTTGCACAGTAAGTTGTTGTCCTTGCTATTCATTTCAAACACAAGGAAAAACAACAAATGTCACTGTCCTGGTACTTCTGTGCGAGTATGTTCGTTCTATACATCTTTTCTTTTGCATCCTTGAACCTAACCATTCACCTAGTATACGCTTGGATGGTTGGTGTAATAACAGTTCATATAGAAAATTCGTTCTACGACCGACGAAAAACTCCTGACACTGAAACAAATTACACTCAAAAAAAAAACCTCACACAACACAAAGAAATTCACAGAAAACCAACAACAACAAAGGAAAACAGTCCTGTAAAATTATTTTCACATCAGAAGTAATGAGCTGTCCTAATCAGCGCAGCAGAGTAGCGCTCACAAAAAGGACGAATTTTATCTTTCTTTGTGTGTTTCCGTTTGGGTGAAAAATCCTTACAAAGGATACTGACAATAAAGGAAATGAAGAAATTTCTTCCTCATAAATTGCATGTTTCGCCATCAAACCTTACCCCCTATTCCCACTTCTCGCTTAGCAAATGAGTAAAACCAATGATGACTATATTTACCCATCCTTTCTTCCCACTCAACCCCCCTTCCTCAATACAAAAATAAACCATTGCGAGGCCATTTTGAATTGTAGGTGTGCCGCCATTTCGAACAACGGAAACTGAATTTCAACGAGCAAAAGTGAGCGTTTCTGTTCTGTTCTTTGTGTGTTTGAAGGGGGAATGGGGGAGAAGGTTTTTACTGTTGTTATTTTTTGAATACAGGGGTGCTGTTGCATCACACAGAAATTGTGCACAGGAAAGAAAAGGATGAGTTTTCGTGAACAAAAGTTTGTTACTTTTGCTGTGATATCAGTCGGGGGAGAGTCTCGAAGTTGAGGGCAAAAACATTTGCGAGACATAAAAAGCTTTACGTGTCACTTGGCGTATAGACTGCTTGTTCTGGAGCTTGTTATATGCGGTTATAGGGTCTTCAACCCCAAAATACCAAACCAAACCAAACCAAACCTTAAAAAAAATCCCATAAATAACAGAACAAGGGTCTTTTTCGTTCTTCTCGTTCGTTAAACATTTATGAGAAGTTGAAAATCCCACCAAATCGCAGAAATGCAAAATCTCTCCGTTCGGGCTTCCTCATACTGAAAACTCTATCAAAGAAGACAAATTTTATAAATTTTTCTTTTAACACGTTTGACGACGCAACGCAATGAGACTAGAATAAGGAGTTTCTTTTGGTTATGACGGTGGCGGGCGTCGTCGTCGTCGTAGCTCGGATGCAAAGTTAAGTGCAAATTATGAATAACACCAAAAATATTAAAATAACACGTCTCCTGAGGCAAAGAAGTAGGGTTATCGCCTTTGCTGTCAAAGCTATATGCACTTTACACTGAACCAAGTCAAAAGATGACTTAAATTGAGAACGGCCATGCCGCGCCCGGCCGTGTTGTTTTGAATGGTTTTATGTTTGTTTGAATTATTAGGGTAAATTGTGCGGGTGATGGTGATGCTGATGGGCTTAGAGACTTTTGAGTTCTCTGTATATAAACTAGAAGCCGACCGAATTGTCAACGGGTCCGGAAATAATGGCGTTGAAAGTTGATGTTGATGATGAAGTGGGTAGATTATTTCAAAACAAAGCAATTTAGTTAGGTATAGAACAGTCATTACGAGTGGTTGGCTTCTGGCTTATTACTTTTCAAAAAAGTTCACAAAAGTACTTGCACGATGAGGGTTGGTGTATGGAGGTAACGGTAGAAAAGAGTTGTGGAGAGCTGTTTCCGAGCCAAAGAAGAGCCACAAATTCACAGGAAAATCCTCAAGAGATCCATGCACTTTAAAATCAGGCAAAGAAATGAAAAACAATGGACCGCTATTTATAAATATTTAAAATATACTTTTTAAGGCAAGAAAAGTTAAGTAAACTAGGAAGTTTCGTTTTTGGGTGTTTTAAATCAACTTTAACGAGTTTCAACTTATTTCCATGGGGACGCTAAGCTGACACTGGTCGGCAAGGTTTCTCTCCTAACTTTCACTTCTTCGATGGATTTTTACGGTCTTAATTCAAATGTGACTCAAAATCACTCTATTACGTTAGGTTTTTGAGATATTATTTTTTAAAGCTTCAACAAAGTTGAGGCTTTGAAATTTATGAAATCGATTTTTTACTTGCGACATTTAAGAACTAAAAGGGTCTTTTTTTCTAGACTTGTGGTTTTCAATTTGGCAATACTACGGATCTGGTCTTTTTGGCAGATGTCACTTGATTTATGGTCAGTTGGTTTTTAGTTTGCAAATTAATAATGCAATTTAAGAATTACATTTTATTTTAACTTTAAAACACCGTTTTTGTTATTCTTAGAAATTTTTAAGAAGCATTATTTTAAAAACCTGATGCGATAGAAAAATTATTAGTCCAGATTCGAATTCAAGACTACTTAATCCTTCAAAAAGTTATTGTTTTGTTTGAAGAACAAAGGAAAAAGCTTAATTTTGCTGACTAGAGTTAGTGGTTTCAGTCTTTCAACCTTTATGATTCAGACTATCTTGAGGTTACCGATGGGTGCCCCAAAGAAGTATTGCAAAGTTCATTGATTGGTTTTCTTCATTGTCCACCTGCAGAAATAAATTTTCCAAGAGATGTGATTTGAAACAAAGACACAAAGTTGAATCATACTTCTTCTACAAGAATTTTACTCATGACCATAAGTCTTTGGTTTTCATGTTCATGTTCTTCTCAAAACAGGATGACGCACCTGCAAAAGTATCAATTATAGCCACAGACAGTCATCATATCAAAGTCAAACAAAACAAAGTAAAACAAAGCCAAATCAGTCCAAAGACTTACACAAGAACTTTAAAAGTACGCCAATAATAATCTCTGAGATAAAAATCTTAAAGTAGGCAATAAGTTTTGATTATGTAATCGAGTCGAGATAAAGATAAACGATTCTTTGGAAGAAGTTTGTTCCTTTTGGCGAAGCTCGAATTGTAATTTGATTCGTGTCCATTAACCTTCGGACTTTAATACGAAACAAAGGGAGACCAAGAGTTCTTGCATTTTATCCGGCTATGATACGTTTTTGGGGCGCGTGAGTCTGAAACGTGATGCCATCTCAAGACTCAACAATAAGATTAACCGAAGAAGGTATTTTTTTTCTTTTTGCAGATTGTGGCCTTCGTTCGGAAGCCTTTTTCTGACCAAAAAGCCACAGATGGAGGTAATTTTAATATACCTACAAAAATAACTCATAAATAATTCAAATATGAAATAAGAGCTATCAACTGATGGCATTGGTCCAGACTTCTTTTACCCTCCTGATGTCGTTGTCGGACTTCTGTCAGTTTTGAAAAAGTGAAAACAAATGATTTTTGCCACTGGCAGTGACACTCTATTGTTTTTTGTTGTTAATACAACTTTGACTGTTAATAAATTATGCAAAGTTTTTTGTTGTTTTTTTTTGTTTGTTTGTTTAACTTAAAAAGTCAAATAAAAATATTGAAACTTTTATTTGGATGGAAAATTTACATCAAAAAATTAGTTTCTGTAAATCTATTCTCATCTCTGATAAAGATTATGGCAAATGGGTGTGGAGCCCTCTAAGATGGGATTAAAAATTAATTTGTTATTATGTTAGTCAGGGATATTAGTTACAGTCAGTTTATAGATAGAAAATACAAACATAACATAGAATGAATTATTTATTATTGAAGTTTATAACTTACGGTTTTATGTATAGAGGATTATGACTAGCTTATGGTTAATGGATGAATTCTTAACAAACTATAGATTACCTTTAATTACTTTTAAATGACAGACTTTTAAATGGCAGTTAATATTAATTGATGTTTGACTTAAGAGTTTTGTAATTTAGCATTTGAAATGATATTCTATAGAATTTATTAGTTTTTGCAAAGTTTTCTAAAAGAAAACAGAAAATAAAAGAAAAACGTTAAGGTAATTAGAAATTTCTGGTAAATTTGTTGTCGGCATTTGTTGAAAACTTTGTCACGTAGACTATTGAATAATTCATTGATTTAACAGAATATTTTATAAATTAATTGGTCATCATTCTATATTTTGAACTTTGAAAATATCTAAGAACCAGCTGCGTCTATTTTATTGTGATATAATTCGTTTCGGTAGCAATTGACTTATCGTTCTATTTCCTCCATTTTTTCGGAAACGACATTTTGAAAAATTAAAATCATTATTAAATTTAGTTTGTATGGCTTTTAGCTATCAAAGCCATTGTCATTTTTTAACTAAGGTTAATGTTTAATGCTGACTTTAGGCTTAAGTGATTTCATAAACCAGCAGATTTTGTTGGTATTGACGATAATTTGGTCATTAGGGTTCCATATTTCACCTTTTTTTTAGTTATTGCCTGATAACTCACTATTAAATGATGGAAATACTAAAACTTGTTTGATTTTGATCTTTTCTTTAAGATTTCGTACAGTAGAACTTTTACCAAATTCTTCGAATTATCTCGGGATAGCGAATTAAAGAATATTTAAATTCAAAACACTTATATTTATAATCTGAATCCAAAGGTGTTGTATATTTCTACTTTTTTCTAAACCTTCAATCTTAAATACTTCAATCTTTCTATGCCCTTGAAGCTAAGTGAAGCTAAGCTAACTTAATATTATCTCAAGCTTAAGTGGCCACTTATCAACGGTTCAATTAGTTATAAATATGAAGAACAGAAAAATGAATCGATAATTTTGTTTCCGAAGAAATAATAATGTAACAATCTTTAATTTTTATTTTACTATGAAGAAAGCTTAGATAGACCGCAAATTGGTAATTATAGAGTTGAACATTTATATTTTTGTTTTGTTTGACGGTATTCTAGGTAATGTTGTGATGTTTACACAACTTTTACTTTTTCTTCACTTGTAATAATTTGACTTATTCAATCAATAACTAACTGATTGTTTTGAAGCATTAGTTTTACGCAACATAGTGAAAGTTGAGCATTTAGAAACTAAAATATTTCTTTAAAAAAATCAATTCTATATTTGTAAAGTTTATGAAAATAATAATTAAGAGCAATTTATAAGCTAGTTATCTAATAATAGGCTTGCAAAATAATGCAATCTTTATAAATGAATTAGTTTATTTAGAGGCTGAAAGTTTAAATTTTTTTTAAATAAAAAAGACTGAAAAAATTTGTTCCTTCCATTATTTAATTTCAATCCATTGGTTGCAATCAGTTGAGACTTCATTTGGAGTCTTTGCATTTTTCTTTAAATCTTTCCACTTTACATTAATTTAATAACAAGTTAAACAAGGTAAATTTTAAGTTAAAAATTTTCAGTAAGCTATGAAAATAAGTTAGAACTACTACCAAAAGATGCTGACTTCATTTCTAAAAGTCAAAAAACAAAAAGAAATTTTTTTAACGAGTCTAAGATCTTGTGCTACTATAGAGGTTCAAAAAAAGGCTTTTTGGGTTTTTTCGAAACGGGATTTTTTGTATATGCATAACAGTGACTTAATGTAAACAAATTCTATGCACTTTCAAAGAAAATACATTGTCTAAAATATATTAAAAATTTTAGGTTAATCCGTTAAAATTTGTCTGACTTATGAATACGTCCAACTAAAAAAATTCATCATTTTAAAATTTATTTTACATTTAAATTCAAAACAGGGTATTTAAAGGGACCATATAAAATCAAAGATAAAAAGATGTTTGGAAAATTCTAAGGTCCTTGATCTATTTCTAACAAATGTACCCTCATTTTTCACTCAGCCCGAAACTATAAATGATTTAAGTTCTGATCATATTCCTGTTTTTTTGTAAAATGAACAAAAAAATAAAAACCAGTGAGCAATACTTTCTGGACTAATGCTAAATGGAATCGTTTCAGATCAGAAATTAGATCCAAATTTAGGCCAATTCCAACTGATTTGAATATAGTATTTTCAAAAGAATATGTTGATTTTCATGTCGCTTTTTCTCAACCCAAGTTCTGGAAGCAGTGCAGACATGTGTACCGAAACAAATCAAGAAACCACTTGTCATTAAAATGCCGGATTATAATTTAGCTTATATTCGTATAAGGAATTCTTTTAAAAGACAATGGCAACGTTATCGCTTACAGGAGTACCACAATAAAGTTAAATTTTATAACAAAAAGATTGCGGAGGAAATAAGTAAATTTAAAAAGAAAAATTGGAATGAGAAACTTAGTAAATTGGAAAAGAATGCTAAACCTTTCTGGAACATAGCAAAAATTATCAAAAATAAAAACAGACAGATTCCTAACCTTCAAAATAATGATGAAGTTGTTTATAAAAACTCAGATAAAGCCAATGTCTTTGCAACAACCTTTTTGAAAAATCATTGTGTATCTCAATACCTAGTGATGATCCTACTAAAATGCTAGTAAGTGAAACAGCAAATACAGTTCACTCACAAATCAGTGAAACTCCTAGGGATCAGTTTATATCCAGGGAGGATGTTAAATACATCGTTTCAAACTTAAAAGTCAAAAAATCTGATGGACTAGATAAAATAAAAAGCTTATATCTTAAAAAAACTACCAAAAGCAGGGCTCTAATTTCTTACTTTTTTGATAAACGCGTGTCTCAAAAGCAATATTTTCCATTGAATGGGAAATATGGAAAGGTAATATCGATTCCTAAACCTGGTAAACCGTCAAAACTCCTAACAAGCTATCGACCAATAAGTTTCCTTAGTTATATGTATAAGCAAAGTTTTCGAAAAAAAATTTGAAATGTAAAATATGTATAACGCATTGCTGATGAGTTTCAGATATTTCCCAATGAACAATTTTTGATTCAGCACGCATCACAGTACTACTCAACAGGTGTATTAAGAGTCTGTGAATATATTAAGAAAAATCGATTCCTTGGCAAACCGACTGGGCTTATTCTACTTGAAATTAAAAAGGCATTTGACTCAATTTGGCACGATGGAATTGTGCAGAAGATGGCATATTTCAGGTTTCCTTCGTATCTTGTAAAAATTATCCAAAGTTTTTTGTCCAATCGTTTCTTTAATGTTTTCGTCAACAACTGTTCGTCTAACTGTTACCAAGTCAACTATGGTGTCCCGCAAGGATCAGTACTAGGTCCTTTAATGTACAATATTTATACATATGATATTACTAGATTACCAGGTTGTCAGATAGCCATATTTGCGGATGATACAGGCATCTTTTCATCGCATGAATTAGGTCTTACCATTGAGACAAATTTAAAAAATGCGATAGAATTGATGAATAATTACTACACTAAATGGAAAATAAAACTGAATGCTGACAAACTAAAGGCATCTTTTTCAGTAAAAAAAGAAAATCTTGTTACCTGCCAAGCAATCAACTTAACGTTAATGGTGTAAATTCAATAAAAAAGAAATCATTAAAATTGGTCTAGTGTTTCTTTAGTTATAAAAAATGATCTAATAAACCTAAGTTTGCTTTAATTATAAGACTTCTTAATATTTATGTAAATTTAAAAAAGAGAATTTATAAAATTTTAAAAGAATACGAATTATTTTACTAAAACAGAGAAATTCAATCAATTTCAAATCAAGTTTTTGAAACTAATGTACCTAACGTAAGTAGATTATTAGCCTTCCTGACAACTTTTCTGCCGTCCGTCGTTAAATCTTCATTATTGTTTTCCTCATTTAATGAAATAATTTGTCAGTACAAAAACAAGAACAAAAACATTGAAAGAATGGAAGGAATTTGATATGGTTTTATTGTCTTCTTCAGTCAATGCCAAGAATTAAGTCGTCTTTACCACTGTAATTATATATGAGTATCCCATGAGTACTTACTCGGATATAGAAATTAAAGAACAATGGAGGTAGAAAAACACTGAAAGACGGAATTACTCATTAGACATTACTTACAGTTAGGTATACTCTTTTGTTTTGTTTTATAAGTGCACTTTTACTATTCCAAGATCGTAGGGTACAACCCACGCAAGTCACTGAAAACAAAAATGTGACTGACAGACTGTCTGTCTCATGCTTAATGTGACGGTGACCTTAAGAGATAACTAACAACAACAACAAAAACAATGACAAAGACATTTTAAACTAATTGTAATGCATCACCATTTATAAAGAAAAGAAGAGAAGCTAATAGCAAAATAGATAAAAGTAAATTACATAAAATTAAAGTCATGGAATGAGAGATTTGAAGAAAAAATAAAAACAAACAATGAAATCTTAATTCCAAGTTCAAGGCTGAAATTAAATTATAATAAATCAATTTAAATTTTTTGTATTTGTTTATGTTCTTGAGATGAATTTAATTTATGAGCTCACGTTCACGTCTTCAAACTGTACATATATTACCCGTAACAACGTAACGAAAAGTAATTATTCGTTTTGTTGATTATTGTTATATGACCAAAAATGATAGTCGATCTTTGGTTGAACCTGACTTTGATGATGAAGTTGACAAGAAAAATGTGTCAAGTTGAAGTTTATTTGTTTAAAAAAATACTTTTATTTTGCACATGTGATGTATTGCAAATTATTAGTTATGGAGGGTAATTTATTTCAGGTTTTCTTTTTCTGGTTTCACCTAATTTTTTTTAAATTGTAAGTGGTCGAGAATATAAAAGGTTAAGAATGCGGACATTTAGTCTTGAAGTTATAAGTTAAACTTGAGTTTGAGAATGTTTCTAAAAATAATATAAATTTACTCTTATTTCTATACAAGAAAAATTATAAACGCAGAAAGAAACTAAGATTATTTTGTTCAAATAGAAGTTTGACATTGAGGTTTTAGTTATTTTGTTTCTTTCATTTTTGTTTAAGGCATATTATTTCGAAAAAATGAGGCAATCAACTACCAAGGCCTTCCTAACAAATTGCTAAATATTATGAAACGAACAAAAAAAAAAGACTTAAAGCTTCCTTCACACCAAAAACTAAATATTTTGCAGTTCTATTCAAATGCATGTTTTATTTTATGAATGCAAGGCACATGATTGCTAAAAAAAAAGTGACAGGTGTTGAACAAATGTCTGCTTAACATTATCAAACAAATATTTAAATTTTTAAAGTTGCTACTTTTTGGTGTTATTTAAGAACGCTCGTCAAATATGTTTAGCCAGTTATAACTTTAAAATTTGACATAAATATAGGGTGTTTTTTTTAGTTGCGTAAGAAATTACGATGTTTAATTTTCTATTTTTTGGTAGTTGAGAATGTCAAATTTCGTTTTCGTTGACATTTCAGTTCAGAAAAGTTGGGCATTTTATCATGAATCGTTTGATGTCAGGACAAGGGCTTCCAAATTGTGGAAATTCACTTTGAAAATACGAATCTGTGCGATGCTGTGAAACACTACTTCATTTCTGGTTTCGCCAATAAGCAAAATTGGCGTATATGAAGCTTAAAAAATCCTCAAGCTATTAACGAATCACGATATCCATTAAAATTGAATGAGGCATTTGTAGTAACTGTGCATGGCGAGTGCTATTGAGCCATGCTGACTAATTTTTTTGTTTCCAAAAATGTATCAGATAAAAATTGGCGACATTAACGGTTCCGAAAAGTCGGAGAAAATTACCCTGCCAATTGTTGAAAGTTGTATTTCCAGAATTCGTTTTGTTAACTGGCCCATAATTTCTGCGACTTAGGGCCTCTCTCTTACATTTTATGGGGCTATGTTAAGTCATAGGTTAATGTCGAAAAACCAGCAACGCTTCCAGAGGTCTTCAAGAGTATTGTAAGCCAATATTCATGCCACCATTGACGACATACCAACAGATTTATTAGAAGAAGTGGGAAAAATTAGACCGACATTTGTTTTGAATGACCAAACTTAAAAGGCTGCGTTTATCCAACTCGTAGTATGTCTGTTCTATTAGCGTCTAAGTCAAAGTCAAGGTGCAATCCCGAGTCAACGAAACAAGTACTATCAACTTTTATTCCCAGCTACAGTATCGTCTACATCGGAGGCGGAACCGAATAAGACGTCATCTGCCGCATCGGCAAAGCAAAAGCGGCGTTCGGTATGCTGTCAAAAATTTGGAGGAATAATTCTATGAGCTTAAGAACAAAGCTACGACTGTTTCGCACAAATGTCGAATCTGTGCTTCTTTATGGGTGCAGCACTTGGAAGGTTACTTCAGCCATAATAAGAAAGCTGCAAACCTTCGTGAATAGATGTCTTCGTAACATCCAAAGGATTTTCTGGCCAAACCGTATATCAAATGAGGTCCTTCATAGAAGGACAGGTCAGGAACCTGTAGACTCTATAATACGAAGGCGTAAGTGGTAATGGATTGGACATACGCTTTGAAAAGGTAACGACTGCATTGCAGGCCAAGCAATGCAGTGGAATCCGCTCTCACAAGAAGGAAGAAGAGCTGGACGACCGAGAAGGACATGGCGCAGGACAATCGAGGAGGAATAAGCGTCACTAGGCAAAAGTTGGAGGGAGCTGAAACACATCCCCGGAAACTGTACACGATGGCGCGTAGGCATAGTAGAGGCCCTATGCCCCTTAAGGGATTCCCAACGGACTTAACAGGTCTGAGGACCTAAGTAAGTAAGTAAGCTACTGTTTTTGAGAGAAAATAAAAATACTGCAAGAGTAACTCTTGTCATAAAAAGTGGTTTTCAAAATATTGATTCATGTTCGGCATAAAACTGTAGATTCCCTCCAAGCCTTACATTATTTCCACACAGATCTGGTAGAGAGTTGTGAGTAGACCCTGCTTCTTTACAAGCTGTAGCGCTACCAATTTTTTTTAAAACCACAAATAAAGAAGTTTTATGTTCGAGTAGGCACTTCTGAAACATGATACTCTAGTATATGCCCTTTAAAAATGATATTTTTGAAAGAATTCCGACTTCCTGTGCGAAAATAACTCAAATTTTAAAATTTTCATTCAACACACATTCCTTAATAAAATAACCACTAGTTTTATTTTTAAAACGAAACATTCTACTTCTTTTTTGTCATAATTTTCCACACCAGATGTCACTATCTTCCCTTCAAAGTTTTGACAGCAAGTAATGTCAAAACTATTTTTTTTAAGACCACAAATAAAGAAGTTTTATGATCGAGGCACTTCTGAAACATGATACTCTAGTATATGCCCTTCAAAAACGATAGGTTTGAAAACATTCCGACTTCCTGTGCGAAAATAACTCAAATTTTAAAATTTTTATTCAACACACTTTACTTAATAAAATAACCACGATTTTTATTTTTAAAACGAAACATTCTTCTTCTTTTCTGTCACACCAGATGTCACTATTTTCCCTTTAAAGTTTTGACAGCAAGTAATGTTAAAATTATGTGCATCGAAGAATAAATGTTTATTAGGTGGAAATAATGCAACATTTTACATAATTGCATTATATTTCATAAACTTATTCGTTATAATGTATTTACAATATTCAAATGAAACCACAGAAAATTAAATCAAACTCAACGATTAAATTTAGGTCATAATGTCGGCAAGTTTGAAGTGGTATTAACAACTTAAAACATTACCGACACTCATAATGACATCAAAGGTTTTCAATGGTTAAATGCATCATTGCAACACCACATATAACATCACCCACAATGTAAAGTATGCAATCTGACGGGTATATAGGGTGTTGCATTTTTATTGTAAAGAAAATGTTGATCAGCATTCTCTAAACTGTCATTTTTTTAAGCTTGCAAAATGAAAAAAAAATATAAATAAAATAACCATAATTTGACACTCAACTATTAAAAAATAAATTTTTCACCATTTTCTAAAAAGAGACACACACATGAACTACTGGAAATACTCATTTCAAATAAATGGCGCCCAACAATGATTCAATTGTTGGGCGCCATTTAAGCAAAACACCCTATAAAAGGGTTTTAATTAATTGGCCTTACACTTAAAACGCCGACTTTATGTGCGGTTTAAATTCTGCAAGTTTTTGTTGTTTTTATTGGTTTATTGTGCAAAACAAGAATTAAAAAATAAACAACTCGTAATCCACTTAGCAGGTGAATCAACAACAACCAGCGAATATTACTCGCGTTTAAACAAGCGTCGTCGGCGAGCGACAAGACAAGAGGGAACCTCTGATTGCAAAAAAAAGCAAACTAAATTATGCTGTGCAGTGCGGCCGCGGAGTGGTGAAGAAAAATATAAATTTATTTCACCTAAGTATATATTCAAGCTTGATGATAGTTATGGTTCAGGTAAACTTTAACAACAACAAAAAATTAAAACAAAAATTCTAAGGAAGACATGAAATACTCATGTTGCAATATTCCCCTGAGTTGTCCGCTTTTGAGCGTTGTCATTATATTGTTCGTCGTCTTGTCTATACACATAATTCCTGTCTTCGTCTACTTTAGGAGGTGGTGGGGCGTTGGTCGCGTCAGTTTTGCAAGGGAAGTGTTTTTTTTTTGTCATAAATTTAGTTTTGTTGTCTGCCGTGTTGGTTTTTATTCTTCTGTGGCGCTTTTCACGCGAACTCTGTTTATGGGTAGGTCATTGCTTTTTGCGGTACCTCAATTCTCATGTCATAACATTATAACGTATAAAGTTGGTGTATTTTTCTTCCGTCCTTGTTCTTATATATGACAGTTAATTGAAGGTGACGTTTTTCCTTTTTCCATCCATTATACTCATAAAAAATGACGTTCGTTGTGGCTTCTTTTGATTTTTGTTGTTGTTGCTTTTTTGTGCACTTATACTCTCATTAATTGGATTAAAATCGTTGACTCAGCTTGACTTGAATTAAATTTTAAGTATATTTTATTTTTTTCTTCTTTGTTGAGTCTTGTAAGTTGTGAACGAGGAATTATATTTCCGTTCAATTGACGTTTGGGTATAGAAACTAGAAAGATAATTTGATTTGTGGTTAGGCTAAGGTAGGTACCTATCATAAGCTCATTGTTAACTTCAAAGACTGAGAATTTTTATTTTTGTATTGAAAGCTATTTTGAAACTGTTTTTCATTTGTTTTTGTGGTTTTCTTATAACAAATATTTCTATCCAATTTAACTTTCAAATTTTTTGAAATAAAAGTATAATTAGGGTTTTTCAATAAGAGGTTTCATTTTGATTTAAACAAGAAAATGAGTATTTGTTAAGAGAAATCAATAAATGTTTATTTCATTGTTAAGAGGAGTTTATGGCAATACAAATGAAAAACAATATCAGCCAAATGGGAGTCATTGTTATTGCTACGGTTAAAGCACCAAATCATATTCGAATGCATCACAAATTCCATCTTTAAGGTCCTAAATCGATTGTGGAACATTTGCAAAGACATTAACTTTCACGTGGCCTGATAGAAAAAGTACTAGAGGTGTCAATTCACAAGATCTTGGTGGCCAATTGTGATCACCTCTTCGAGGTGATAACACGGTCAGGAAACTTGTCTTGAAAAACTACAAATTTGGACCGCAATATGTTGAAGATTTTTGTAGTGAAGTGACTGCGAAACTTTTACTTGTTAAATAGCAAAAGATGACAGCTTAAAAAGTTATAGTTTCCCAAATAGCTTGGTATTAAAAATGAGGCTAAAAATACGATTTTTGAAGATTTTTCAGAAAAAACTACAAAATAAATTCCGATTACAGAAACAAGATTTTACTATAAATGGTGTTTTTTTACAGACGTGTGGTTTTCAAGAAAAAATAAAATGCATATTATTAAATGCTATAGCCAAGAATTTAGCTTTATTATAAAGAAAAAGGTCAACAAATTGTATTTTAAAAATGATTTTGGCCGTTGCGGCTAGTTCTAATAAATTACAACCGAGCATTGGACCGTATGCCAGTAAAAGTGTGCCGAATATTCTCTTTCAAGGTGTTGAGCTTATGTTGGTAATAATTTTGAACGATTTAGAATAATTTTGAACGTTGTTCAGGAGTTCATTATGAAATGGCAAATTAAACTGAGCCTAAATAAAGTGACAGCTCTCAAAAAAACGAACCACGAAGAAAAAAATGCCCAGATTAAAAACTAAACGTCTAAAAAAAGACCCGTTCTATCATCGATAACTTCACGACTTCCATAATGTAAGGTCTTGAACCGATTGTAAAGCTTCGGCGTGGTCACCTTCTTTGACATGGCCCCCCAAAAATGCAATTGTGCTTATAAACGTGGTGAAAATGAACCCCATCAATTAACATGATTTTTTGACCAAAATCCAGATCATTTTAATGAAGTTCCTGGAACCAATCTGCGAAGATAGGGCCTTGTTCTAAACTAACTAAATTTTGAAACCCTTTAGACTAAGCCTGTACGCGATATACAGTATTATGTACAAGAGTACTTAAAACATTGTATGATGAAAACATGACTGTTGTCTGGGATGGAAAAAGGAGTAAAGCAAAGTTGCTTACTTAGTCCGCTACTATTCTCATTATTTCTGAATCAACTCGTAGAGTTTCTACCGAGTGGAATAACTTTTGCTGGCATGAAAATAAACTTTTCTTATAGTTTGTGAAATGGCTTTTTACAAAGATCAAAGTGGAATTGACAAACCAGGTTTTTCGTCAAAAATACGGTCAATAGCCCTAATTCAAATCTTTCGCCTCAGAAGACGCTTCAGTTTTCTGAAATTTGACTGCAAAAGTTCTTTCATGTTTGTAGTGATTTTTAAAAATTGAAATGCCTTGTTGAAAAGTGCATCGTTAAATTTTTAGTAATGGAGTAATTTTTACTTGTTAAGTAATAAAAGATGGTAGCTTCAAAAGTGAAACCTGGCAAAAATTTTGACATTTGACGAGCAAAAATTTTGACATATGACAGCTTTTTAAATAGCTTGATATTTAACATCAAACCTTTTAAGGTGCTAGGCCACTCTAGAGGCAGAAAATGTACATAGCTCTTTTTAAATAAATCGGGATCACAGAAACGATTTTAGTGATTGCTTTCAATAATTTTTTTCTAAATAGATTTATTTAAAAATGCCGACTCTGCAGCATTTCAGCGATAATCTTTTTTTAAGGTACCACAGTCGGCAGTTTTTTAGTGCTAAGTTTTAGAGTTTCGTTAAAAAATGTTGACCCGTTTCTTTGAAAGAAAAACTTTGCGAGTACAAAATTCTTCGTAGTTTTTTGGTTTTTACATTGTGTCTGGTAAAACAAGCCACATTCGTGTAGTGCGGTTAAAGAAAGAATCTCTGTGCTTAACAGTACGTCCGAAATTGGACCGAAGAGTAAACTGATGGACATTCTTAGAAGCACGGATATTACGGTTAAATTGTTTAAGGGGAGAGAATGCAACTGGCTATTTTATTAGAGCATAGTCCTTCAAAATAACGGTAAAAAAGCATGACACAAGAAACTTTGCAACGATGTTCGAGTGACATAATTGACTTGATAATGTTAATGTCACCAATCATTTTAAAAGCTCTTCTTTGAATACTGTCCAAAAGGCTTAAGTAAGTTACTGGAGCAGCAGCCCAGAGATGGGAGTTATATTCAAGTTTTGGACGTATGTATACAGGTTTTGTAGATTGTAGCCAGATTAGACGGAGAGACAAATTTCTTGAATCGTCTCAAAAAAACATAGACTTTTGGTGACATCGCGTATGTGATCGTTCCACAAGAGATGGTTGCTGATGCACAACGAGGATATCGAGATTTGCAGTTTCGTCGAAACAAGTGCAATACTCATAGATGGTGGCAAGGAGAGTATATCTTGCTTTAACGATACAAGGCAGCATTAGGTTTTCGAAGCAATAAGTTCAACACGGTTTCTTATTCCCCATTGTGCAATGCTGTGCAGTTCAGAATTTAATGAGCTTATCATATTTTGTCGCTGCAGTTCCACATCCGAAGAACAAGGATGAGAATCTACAAACGAATATGAAAAGCTGAGGGTACTGCCATCAGCGAAACAATCAATTAAGTGAGTTAGAAATTACAGACAAAAGTTCATTTAAAAAAATAAGGAAGAGAGAGTGTCGGAGAAAAAACGGAGCCCTGGGGCACACCAGCGTTTATTTTGTGGATATCAGATTATTACCCGTCCAATACTTCTTGAATTGAACTGTCCGAAAGATGTTCCTAAAAACCCAACGAAGAAGAAATGTATCAATACCAAATGCACGCATTTTTGATAAGAGAGCTTGATGCCAAACTCTATCAAATTTCTTTGAAATAAACTTACTTCCTCCAAAACGATTTAAAAATTTGTTCCACTGGTCGGTGAGATAATCCATGAGATCACCAGTGGACCTATTGCTACGAAAATCGAGTCAATGTATGTATATTTCAAGATAAACATATTCAAATTTTCAAGTCAATCAGTAGAAAATTGTCTGAGTTATGAGTCCGACTAACTTAAAAATATGCAGTGTCGAGATAAGCACTTTTGAAGCTTTTTTGTAATAGAAAATCTGCAATACTTTAAAAACTTTATTTCAAAAACCGAATACTAAAGGAGATAATCTTTTGGAAAAATATTTTTGAGGTCCTTTATTTAAAAAAAAATATCTATGTTCATTTGGTCTAACACTTAATGGTTTTGGTATAGGTATATAAATGTATAGTTTGTATTTTTCAAAAAATTAAGGATATAATGCAATATATTCGAAATATTAAAAAATAACAACGTAATGTCAAAAAAACGACCTATTTCCTCATCTAATTTTTTAAAGTACTGCTTTAAGAAGCACATATTTAGCACATTGGAGAAAAATCTTCATATCTGTTGGGTTTCTTTTAAATTTTAAAATCTGCTCTCCTACATTCTTCTCATTTGAATTTTAATGAAAAAATTGCCATTATTTATTTTTGTCATCTTTCAGGAAATGAGACAATTTAGTAAATGTCATTGCTCTTCCACATCAAAGCAAAGGACGCCAAAAACTCCCCCTTTATTCAATCGTCAAAAAGCTTTAACGACTATAATCAAGTTCACTCTTCCACTATAGATAGGTACAGCTTATCTCTGATGAAGCTTGAGGTATTCACTTGACTAAAGAAGAATCCACGGTTGTTGATCCCTCTCAAGTTCTAAAGCAATGATGTCTTAGAAGAAGAATTTCTGTACATAAAATTTGATGTGCATCATGTATCTTTCTTCCTATCCATTTTCAGCTTATAAATAGCAGAACTCCCTTATTTTTGTATGTATATTCATTCAACTGAATCAAATGTAATTCATTCTAAGCTTTGGTTAATCTGCATTATATTTCGGTCATTAGATCTATGGGAGCTTGACAATTCCCATTCTTTTTCCACAATCCCCAATTCTAACAAAACAATTCCTTCAAAGAATAAACAAACCAAGCAAGGACATAAAATCCAACTACGATTCTAATCCCAAAAAAAACACAATTCCAACAGAGTTTAATGCACCCTTAAAGGATTTCTTCTTTAAAAAACCCCAAAAAAAAAAAACAACACAAAATACCAACGATGCTCTACTGAAAGGACTTTCCCGAAAAAAGGATAAAACGACTTAAAAGGTGAATCCATAAAAAAGACCAAAAGACCGAAGTGAAATAAAAAAAAAATAGTGGAATGAACGGATTTGAACTCTTAACCAACAAACCGAGCCGAGAGCTTCATGCAAATATTTATTCGCCTACGAATCGAGTGCAAAAAGGATTTACCTTCTTTCCGTTTGTTTTTTTTATCCTTTTTGGCCAAAACTTTTTGAATTTTATGTAAACATTTAGTTGGCTCGTGCCGGAAAACCAGTCAAATATATAACTTACCTCCTTTAAGGAAAAAATAAGGACTAAAGCACGTATTTGGAGGGAAACAATTCTTAACTCTTAAGGACTTTTTTTTGCTAATTAGTCCGCACGAGCGCGTGGTTTATTGGCTCTGATATTGCTGAGGCACAAGACACAATGAACAAAGAATAATGGGTTGCACGCGGCGTTCAATGTCCTTCAGTGCAATGTTTTTCAATATTCACCAAATCTCAAGACCTTGCTTTGTCGAGAGGTGCGGAAAGTAGGATGCAGGGCCCAGGAACAAGGATAACGAATATAAACAAAGAACGCAAAATTTCTGAGAACAAAAGATTGAGAATCTGGGGGACCATTCACAAAAAGAATTACAGGATGTTGCCATCTATAAGAGACGATGAGAAGGGTATTAGGTACAGTAGGGGGTGCTGATTTGGGATATTCCATTCCATGTTCCAACATTAATTTCGTGCGATATACAAAAACAAACGGCACCGGCCGGCAACCGGCTTTTGTATTCAAAACATTCGTCGTAAGGTGAATGCCGGATTTATGAGGCAAACAACCCTTGCAAAAGGGGGTTGGGGGTTGTCTCGTTTTCATGTGCTTTGCCACATTGGGGATGTTTTTGATTTTCTTAGGTTTAAGGAGAAAAAGAAGAAGACTAGAGAGCACATGGTTGCCATCACTGAGAGAACAATGACGACAACGAAGATAATAGGGCAGGAGGGTTGTTGTGGGTGATGTGGAGGAAGGAAATGACGTCTATGGGTGTATCACTTGTGTCGAGTGGCAGACATTCATTCATATTATTCAACCCCCTGCGCACAACTTGACGATGGGAAAAAAATCAGAATGAAGACGTGGAGGACGATGACGACGACGTCGACCCTACTCAGACACAACAAACCTAACGAGTCGAGTCGGGTCGATATTCGAGGAATTTATGATATGAAAAGTTTGAGGTTATGTCGTTTTGTTAGACGAAAGACGATAACAACCGGCGAAAAACGATGACAACGATGACGACGAAGATGAGGGTGGTTTTTGTTGATTTGACGAAGACTACAAAGAAAAAAGGAAACAAAAAAGATTTGTTGCAATGTGGACTTTGTCGCTGTTAGATACATGTTGATAAGAATGACGTTGAATATTGGAATATTTTTTTTAGATGGTTTGAGGATGATGATGGTGATTCGTTGTAATGGGTTTTCGAGAGTGGGTGGTTTATTTTATATGTTTGTAGATAGGAAGACAATGAGTAACTTAATAAGGATATAATGTCATGGTAAATAGAATGTTAGAGAAAATAAAAATATAAAAAAAAATCGATTTTGTAGATAAAAAAGCAAATATAGTGACGAACCTTAGTTTGCGAATAAAGGATGTATTTTTATTTTATATCCTAGTTAACCTTCAATTTAGGTATCCTTTTTTTAATGACAAAAAAAAACATAGGTACGGCAATAAATTTTCATTAAATCAGGGAGTGTTTTTTTTTTTTCTTTCAGGAAACGAAAACGAAGGTTAAAAGATAAAAGCATCACGTGTGAGTTTTGAAAATCGACCAAATAACAATTACTTAGTTTTGATAGGAAAAGAGTTCAAGTTGACGAACAAAGGCAAGAAGTGGTTATTTTTATACAATCTGAAGACATACAGGTACTTAGAAGAAAAGTTTATAAAAATATGAGTTACAAAAACGGAAGAATCGTTCTTACATGAAGATGACGTAGGTAAGGCTTTCTATAAGTTTGGCTTGTACATCGGATTTACGTAACGAAAAAAAGTAGTTATTATAAACATGGCCTAGTACTGATAGCTCGATATCATTTGGGCGTAATTAATTTCCTGTACCCGAGTACTGAACAAAAACAGTTTATATGCTTAAAAACAACCTGATGTAAAAATTGCAAAGCTTTAAGAGTAATAAAGGGTGTTTTTTCGAAAGATAATCTTTTGGTATTGTAATTTAAATATGTACAGTGATGGAAAAAATAATAGAAACATGTGTCTTCATCATTTTCGATACACAATATTTTTTTAGCAATTAAGTCTTTTGTCGTTAGTCTTTCTATATTTTAATCGTACCTAATAATGCTTTCAAATTTCAAAATTGTTTTGTGGAAACAACTATTTGTTTTCACTTAATGGTAAAAAGTTTTTAGAAACAAGCTATTTTAACTATTATTCTAACTTAAGGGTCAGTTTTTAATTTATGCAAATAGGGTTTTTAAATTTATTTATTAGTTTGTCAGATAATTTTTTTTTTCGATACTAACTAAATTTTTTAAAAGTCGTCTATAATTTTAATAAGTATGGGTCGTGAATTACTTTGTACTCATTTTGAACGCGAAGTGATGAAAAAACTAGGACCAGCTGGAAAAGTGATAGTTGAAATTGCAAAAACCTTTAACTGTTCGAAGAAAAAAGTATTTGAAACTTTTCATTCACACTTAAAGAAGAAACAAGAGGAGAAAAAAGATAAACTTCTTCGCGTTTTGATACACTATTGGTAAGAATATGTAAGAAGAAACCATTTCTTTCTTTAAGACAACTCAAAAACGGACCAGTGATAGCTAGAACAATAAGAAACCAACTTATAGAAGCAAGTCTTCCTGGTAGAAGTCCACGAAAAGTGCCATTTTTTAACCAAGAAAACCATTATACAAAGACTTCCCTTTGCAAACAAACACTTACACCGTTCTTATTGGAATAACGTTGTGTGGTCGGATGAAACGAAGATCAATTTGTTTACTTCCGATGGAAAAATGTATATGAGAAGGCCAAAAGACAAGAAGTTTAACTCAAAATACACAAAGAAAGACAGTGAAGCACGGTGGTGGTGGGAATATAATGATTTGAGGGTACTTTTAAGCATCTGGTGTAGGTCCAATATTTTGGATCAAGGATAAGCTTAGCGATGTGGATTATGTCCACATCTTAAATTCAGTTATGCTAACACTAACTGAAGAGGAGGTGTCAATTAAATGAGAGTTCATGCAGGACAATGACCCGAAGCACCCTTCAAAATTGGCTAAACAATACTTACAACAAAACAAAAACAATGTTATGGAAAGACCATCACAATCCCCCGGCCTAAACCCAATTGAACACTTATGGGGCATCCTAAAGCGAAGGATCGGAGATTGTAAAACCAAAAAGAAATACAAGTTGTGGTCGAAAATTCAAAGGGAATGGTACTCCATACCTGTAGAGACATGTGCCGAATTGTTGAATTTGGATGGAGCGAACAGTGGAGGCAGTTATTAATAATAAGAGTGCCACTATAAAATACTCAAAGAATTTGAAATACTTTTACCGTTAAGTTATTTTCTCGCTACAAAAAGAGTTATATTCTAATTTTGTTTCTATTATTTTTTTTCCAGGATGAAACAACATAATAATCACAAATCTACTTTTTATCATTATTATATTTAAAAAAAAATTTTGCATTTAAGCAATATATTATTAAAAATCTATCTTCGTAGTTTTTATTTTCCTACTCTTCTTAAATACATTTTTGTGTGTTAAAAAGAATGAACACGAAGCTTGTTTCTATTATTTTTTCCACTATATGTCTAATTTTTGACAGCTTTTTCCAATATTTGTTTTCGTTTACAAGCAATAACGCGGGGAATGTTGCCCTCCAAATGGTCAATCATTTCGGGTTTATAGGCGTAGACCAGCGCCTTTACATATTCCCACAAAAAATAGTCATTCAACGTTGAATCGACAATCTAAGAGGCTGTTAAAGGGGTCAACGTGAAACTATGCAGTTACCAAACGTTACCTACATTGCATCACAATTGTGACACGAACTGTGTGATATGTTCCGCCACGTTGCCGTCTTATTGCAACCACAGTTCCTGCTCATAATGGTTTTTCAATTGAAGAACGAAAAAGCCCATAATCATGGCTCTATAGCGGTCACTATCACCAACCCATAAAGCACCAAAGATGCAAAGGTGTCTCAACATACACTTAAGGATTATCATCACTCCAAATATGGCAGTTTTGTTTATTGCCGTATCTATTCAACCAAACTTGGGCTTCATTGCCAAAAAATTTGGTCGGCATGTACATGATTTTCAAAATATATTTGCATAATTTGGAAGTTTTCCAAACCAACCTAAAAACGAATCAGTTGACAGCTGTCAAATACATACATACCTTCCGTTAAAAAATAGACGCAGTACTTTATGAACTTTGCGAACAGATTTATTATTTTTCAAAGTAAATTTTCACAATTTATAAGCGTTGTTCTGGCGTTAAACGATTTATTATTAAATGCTTAACCTTACTGCACAAAAATGTCAACACCGTTTTGATATCGCAACTGTCAAACTTTAGAAAATAGCCTTCGAAATTTCTCATGTAGCTAAAAAAAATAGCATTTGCAACAATAAATTTATTGTGTTGCAATATTGGTGGCTAAAAAATGAAAAATTTGCTTACAAATTTCGGAAAAATTTTAATAACAAACTTCACCGTTATTAAAAAAGTAAATGTATTTTCCAAGATATGTCAATTCCGAAATTAAAGTCAATCGGTTGAAAATTGTTTGAGTTATGAGCCCGGTTTACTTAAAAAAAAATATTATATTGAGATAAACACGTTTGAAGTTTTGAGAAGAAGAAATTAATTTTGGAGATTCTAGGTGAACATTTAGTTTTTTTTAAACTTTCAATTAGGCAGATTTTTGTCAAGCTTTACAATTCGTACATATGTATATCAAAATAAAATGTAAAAATGTATCGGAAAATAAAGAATGTATTACGTAATAATAATAACAATAATAGCTTTATTTTAAATAGATTTTTCAAAAATTTTAAGCCTTTAAGAGTTAGTTCTCACATATGTAAATGTTTAATTCAAACTTTCTTAACCATTTGAAACGTTCATAACAAACAAAAACTGTATATTTTTTAGAAATTACGACGACGAGAAACTTTCAAATTTTGCTTTCAAAAAACAAACAAAGACATTTCCTTCAGAAAAACAAAATTCACAGTTATGTATGTATGTAAATTCATATCTTTTTCAACCAACATGCGATGTAAGCTTATGGGGTTGAGCCTTTCCAAAGAAATAAAAAGATCTCATTGAAAATGTCAATCTTATTTCAACTGCATCTCTTTGCATCATAAGCATAAAAAGAAATGTCAAACTGATGTCCAATTCAAAAAAATATCAGCATCCAAACATACAGTTTCCCATATCGTTCTTATGTACAGTACATATGTAGGTCCCTAAGTTAACGTTGAATGAGAATATGACAGTAGCACCATACACTTCCCACTTCAGCACCATCATATCATCACATATAGCTCACTCTCTGCGGTTAAAACTTAATTTAAAGCAAAGTCAATCATGGTTTCTTTACATGTTCTATGAGGCAATCCCGAGTCCGTCCATCGTGTCGTCGTTTCCATCGAAAATGAAATCATTCATTCTTCTAAATCAAAAGTCAAAACGACTCAACCATCTAAAGTGTAGAATACATATATCATCATCTTCTTCGAGAGGAAAAAGCAAATCCAATTTTCACATCGATTTCTTCATCATCATTTTACATTTGCCTTCGAACTTGGATCAGAATGTCCAATGTTCGGTTGGGACTATGTTGGGATAGGGACTAGCTTGGCCGCTTATCTTCCAGAACGTGTCGAGTGCCATCAGTTGATGTCTTCGAAGCTTAAAAAAAAGTGATGAACTGAAATGATGCAAAGTCTGGGATCTGGGTTTGCCAGCAGTGTCATCGCCGCTGCCACTGTTATCAGTGCAACTGCATCAATTATCGGAAATAAAAGTTCGAAAGTCATTTTCACAACAACAACAACTAAAAAAGACCTAAATAAAAAAAATTCCAAAGAAAACGAGGACACAAATTCTGTACATCATTGACAACCTAAGCTGTAAGAAAATGGAATTGCAGAAAAAGAAAAGGGAATTAAAAAGAAGAATAAGGAAGCCAACTCATTCAACAAGTAAAAACAAAATCAAAGAAACCACTTTTGATATAACTCCCGAGAAAAGTGTTGCCATTTGTTGATTTAAAAATTCTATTAAGGTATTGACTTTATTGATAAGAAATTGATTGAACTGAAGTTAGAAGGGTCTAAGACTCAAGAAAATCAAAAATCAAAGATCAAATAAGAAATTTGTCCTTCCTTTTCTATCTATTTTAAGATCTCTTCCAAAATAGTATGGGCTGTCTTCAAGGCATAAGAAAAATTTATACTTCTTTCTACTACTAAACTTTTCTTAAGAAATCGGTGTAAACTCTGTTTCATCATATCTTCAGCATTACTTGACAATTAAACGAAGTCTTAAATCAAATGTTTTTTCTTTTCTTAATTAAGTAAATGAATATGTTTTAATAAAAATAATTTAATAGTGAAATAGTACTATGACTACTATTGACTGATAATATTGTCAAACCAGAGATATTTTAAAAGTTTTTGAAACAAAATTCTAGAATTCAAAACAATTTAGAAGTATTTTTCTTTCTGTTCACTTGTATTCTCTATTTCAAAAACTAACAATGGGAACTCTGAAGAATTGAATGCAGTTCCCTATAGAGCTCCTGCAATGAACAGTATTTTGAAGAAGTATTGTCTCAGTGGGAAGAGCGAGCTTTCAATCAAATTACAAAAGTTCAATAAATTCTGTTTTTCTATGTGGTCTTTGTTTGTCCTTGTTTTTGTTTTTAGTTTTTCTTTATAAATTCCATTCGAATAGAAATGTTGTTTATTGTTTTTCTTCTTCTAAAAGTAAATGAAGATGAAGAAAAGGTCACGAGAGTGCCAAGAGACAAAGGAGGCGCGATAAAATTCTGAAACCATGGATTGAAAAAGAACCTTTCGGTCTTGTTTGTTGTTTATGACAATGAGTAGTACTTTGTTCTTGAACTGAAGAATATTGATTTGAATTTTGAATGCAATCATTTTTCTTCATATTCTATTAAAAGCGTAGCGTAGGTAGGTATATTGAACTTGTACCTATACATCATAAGTTAAGAGGGCAGATGGATGATGCTGATGGACAATTGGAAATGAAATTCTTTATTCAATTGCAATATTTATCATCATCAGCATCATCGTCAGCATCAGCATCATTGTGGTATGATGAACTGAAATGGAAGAATTATTGGAAAATACTTTATTGGAATTTGCATCTGATAATAATGGACAAAGTGAACAAAAAAATGTATATTAACATTTTAAACTGCATTCGGAAAGTGATTTATGAGTTTACTGATTTTTATTCATTAATCATAATTATTAAGGAAAATACTGAAAAAAAGGAAAATTATTAGTAATAATAGGTAGAAAGATGTACTGAATAAATCATGTAAAAAATACTTTTTATCATAAAGAGTTTAACAACAAACAAACAGGAAAATTGACTTACACCATTTTCGAACTCTATGTGAACAAAAGAGTCAAGGAGAGCGCGTCCTTTAGAAAACAAATTATTAACAATCATGGAAGCAGGGTCAAATAAGAGAAACCAATAATTCAATTCCAATTCAATTCGATGTTCAAATGGTAGACATGTGCATTCAAGAGGACACAAGCGTCCACAGGTTTTTCTCAAAACTCACCTCTGTCTATCAACTCCTACTCTCACCTCCCCGCGGTGAACATCGGGTGCCTAGTACCTCAACTGGAGATTGGGTTCTAACCCCAGTGGAAAGTTGTTGGCGGCAGCAAACGAGAGAGGGGGGGAGAGGTGTTTCCACTAAGGCACCTCTCCTTATCCAGACGGCAGCGGACGAATTCTCGAGATGGAATCAACGGTGGCGTCTACAGTTCCAGTAAGGTTGAACTACTTAGTGAACACCTTATAGGGCTTCTACGACTTATTCGGAGCCCAGGCCTATAAGGAGCGGTTTATCCGACTCCTCGTCCTTGGAGTTATACTAAGGACCTGGCCCTCCAGGTTGGGGGTTGTGCCGTCGGGGTGACTTCCCGACCACTTAAAGATCTCATAGTTGCGAAGCACCAACAAGCCTCGGATACGGACGGATTTACTGTCAACCAGTGGCATCATTGCCAAGATGCACTCAGAGAAGCCGCCTCTGACGTGCTGGGTTTCAAGCAACCACCAACAAGGAACCCCTGGTTTGATGAGGAATGTCGGCAGGCAAATGCAGCTAAACAACAGGCACGCAAAGCGGCGCTGCATAAAAGGACGAGAGCTGCTCATGAGCTCTATGAGCAGAAGAGGCGAGAGGAACACCGACTTCTCAGAAGGAAAAAGAGAGAGCATGAGAAGCGTGCGGTCGAAGATGTTGAGAGGTTTAAAAGCAGAAATGAAGTTCGAAAGTTTTATGAACAGGTGAAACGAAATTCACAAGTACATAAACCTAGAACCGAAGGCTGCAAAGTGGAAAAATCATAGTGGAACCGCAGTCAATGCTGAGGATTTGGAAGGACCACTTCTGCAGACTGTATAACGGCGACGACGAACCGAATTCCGCTGTCAGGCAGGATGATCCATTCAACATAGACGACGAAAGCCAACAATCCCGTCCTCCCGACTTAGACGAAGTAAAGATTGCTATATCTAAGCTGAAGTCTAACAAAGCCGCTGGAGCGGATAGCTTGAATGCCGAGCTCTTTAAAGCAGCTGGAGATAAGTTGGTTAGGAGCATGCACCAACTTATCTGTAAGATATGGTCGGAAGAAAGCATGCCCGATGAATGGAACCTCAGTATTGTTTGCCCGATCCTGAAAAAAGGAGACCCTCTAAACTGCACCAATTATAGAGGAATCAGTCTACTTAACATCGCCTACAAAATCTTCTCTGCCGTAATATGTGAACGTCTAAAGCCAATCGTCAACAACCTGATAGGTTTTAGACCAGGAAAGTCCACAGTCGATCAAATATTCACGTTACGGCAGATCCTGGAAAAAACCCAAGAACACCGAATCGACACCCACCATCTTTTCATCGATTTCAAGGCCGCATATGACAGTATCTACAGGGACGAGCTGTATAGAGCCATGTCTAGTTTTGGCATCCCTGCCAAACTCGTCCGTTTGTGCAGGATGACCATGGAGAATTCACGCTGCTCCATAAAGGTTGGAAACAACTTAACAGAACCTTTCGATGTCAAAAAAGGTTTTAGACAAGGTGATGCGCTGTCATGTGATTTTTTTAACATCGTACTTGAAAGAATAGTGCAAAGCTCACACGTCAACACTAGAGGCACTATCTTTCAAAAGTCTGTCCAATTACTAGCATATGCTGATGACATTGACATAATCGGAAGAACTCAGCGTGATGTCAATGGGGCTTTTGTGAGTATTGAGGCAGAGGCGGCAAAAATGGGTTTAACGGTTAATGAGGGCAAAACAAAGTATATGTTGTCATCAAGAAAGGACCTACAACACCGACGTCTTGGTCAAAACGTCACCATCGACAGACGTAACTTTGAGGTAGTCAAGGACTTCGTCTACCTAGGCTCCGCTGTAAACGCAGAAAACAACACCAGCGCTGAGATCAAACGAAGAATAACTCTTGCAAACCGCTGTTTCTTTGGGTTAAGAAAGCAATTGAGTGGAAAAATCCTCTCTCGAAGGACCAAAGTGTCGCTATATAACACCCTTATCATCCCCGTCCTGCTATACGGCGGTGCAGAAGCATGGACTATGACAAAAGCGGATGAAAGCACATTGGGTCGTTTCGAGAGAAAGATTCTTCGTGTGATCTACGGTCCCGTATGCATCGAAGGGGAGTGGAGGAGAAGATGGAACGACGAGCTGTACGGGCTATACAGCGACGTAGACTTACCCAGAAGGGTAAAAGTCCAACGACTAAGATGGCTGGGTCACGTTGAGCGCATGGAAACCAATGCTCCGGCCCGGAAAGTCTTCGAATCCACACCAACAGGACAGCGCAGTAGAGGAAGACCGCGAATCAGGTGGCGCGCACAAGTGGAAGGTGACCTCACCCAACTCGGAGCGCGAAACTGGAGACATCTAGGGACCGAGCTAGATGGAGAAGTTTGTTGGGTGAGGCCCTAGTTCACACAGGACTGTAGCGCCACCTTAAGTAAGTAAGTAAGTAAGTAATAATTCAATTCTTCAGCTGTTCAGTTTTTCAGAAAACAATTGACAAACGTCAAATTATTCTCAAACTTTCAACTACTTAACGTTAACAAAAAATGACATTTGAAGCTATTCAAAATTATGACATAAGTTTTACGTTTTTATCTTAAAACTTCTGATGTTTTTAAGAAATTTTATTTTTAATCGAAAGCAATTGTTTCAGGTTACTGAACAAATGCTTAAGACAATCGATGACAGTAAATGAAAAATTATGGAACTTTGTTCATCAACATTATCGCCCAAAAAATCTCGTCAAAGTAAAGGATGGAAAGGGTTTTCCACTAAAAGGGGAAGCTGTCATCTTTCGGCATAAGAAATAAAAAATATTACGCCATTACTAAAAATTGAACGGTACACGCTTTAACAATGAATTGAAATAGTAGAAATTCACTAAGAAAATTTTGCAATCTCGGTTCTAAATCTAAAGCACTAAAGTCGCCGTGTAGCACTTTCTCGAATCGTCATAATTTATTCATTCAGCTTAATACAAGCAATAACTTAACATAACTTAATAGTGGAATTGGTGGAAAAGTTTGAGCTGTTGGGACAAATAAAAGATGTGAAAAACCGAAACTGTGTGAGTAGTTCAAGAACAACTGAAAATATGGTAAGTGGAGTATTGGCCCAAACACATGTTTGTCGATTCTTCATTGATCTTTAGAATTAGGCATTCCATAAAAGACATTAAACTATATTTTGCATATGGACTAATGTTTTAGTTATCACAAAAATTCAAGCTGGTAGATCACCAGCAAGGTCCTATCGTTGCCACCATTTTTTTCAGAAACATTTCATCAACTAGTTACCTGATAGGAACTTTAAATCATAGTACTGTCCATAACTTCTGTTGTGAGCAAATAAAGAATAGAAGGAGCAAAGTACTAACAAAAATGTGATGATGGACAGCTTATTGAACAAAATTCCATCTTCTAAATAATTTATCACCAATTTTTAAACAAAATAATTTATGCCTATGGCTACACCACGATGCATTTGCTTTAGGGCGATGCTATCTAAACAATGCATCCATTGATGATGATAAAATACGTACATCTATCTAGGTATAAGTACTTCAAGCACTCTCAAGTACAGTAGAGATGAATTTCCATAGAGACAGACAGACATTTCTCATTTTGGAATTTCAGGCGGCTTTTCAACAAAAATATCTTCATCGTGTTTTATGTACAAGACTTAGACTTATGCAATTCCATGAAGAAGAAGAAAAAAAACGCGTTACAACTTCCCTTCAGCAATTACAACACCATATTCACGGTTTGTGTATGTTCCGACTCGTGGAACAAACCAACATCAGCAACTTCCACCCACCTTCGGATCATCATCATCACCAGCGTCATCTTCATTCTTATCTCCCCCATTTTGGAAGAGTTTCCGTAAACATCATCGTTTACATATACGCGAGTACTCATATAGAAATGCGTAGGGTAGATAGCGGAACTCTCTGTGGCCATTATATTATTTCAGCCTCCAGACGCCACACACCGCAGAACAATTTTTCATCAGAGGGCTCCAACGACTCCAGCTTCCGAACTACCTAAATCCTACACTTTCACAACGGAAGTGTACAAAAATGCATACAGCAGTGAGTCCATAAAAATAGTCTCATTTGTTCCGTTGAATATGTTGTTTGTACTTGTACGTCGCGTCCGTCGCGTCCGTCGACTACGTCGCCCTCGCTCGACTTGCCCAGGGCTTAGATTTAATTTCTACATTACGCAACGGATTAAATGATTTTCCGGCAGGGTGGAGTTTGAGTTTGAGTTTAGTTTGCAAGCAAGCAGCAACCGTCAGACAGTTTTCTAACTTAAATACTTTGTAAAAAGGTCGAGTCAGTTATGGGGTTGTGCTGTGGATTCTAGGTATAGGTATCATTTTCAACCAAATCACATATGGTCTCCCCTTTTTAAAGACTTTCTAAAAGGGTTACGATCTTTTTGCGTCTCACCACCCCGAATCGCCACCGTGTGCTGCAGCCGGTCACTGTACAGTGGCAGACATAGAGAAACATACTTTGTTGTTAAACTCTTTGGTTTTTGTTTACAAGCTTCGAGTCGTATATTATCAAGTTTGGGTTAAGTTGTTTTGCCAATAGACAATGGAATTTATTCGATATTTTTTTGGGGGAGGATTCCTTCCGATAGTAAAATAATGGATGGAATTGGATTCATTGCCAAGTTCAGTCTGCTAAATGTTTTTGTTCGTACTTTATAGAATTGATGGAGAGAAAATGAAGAGAGTGGGGTAATATGATATTCAAATGTAAACGAAAAAGGGAAAGTTAATTAATATTTTGTGATTTTATGGAATGAGTTATTAACATGAGATCAAAGTTCAAATTTGTTGTGTGTGTTTTCACGTATTGGATGGAAAAAAGAGTTTTATTTTTATGGTGATATTGAAGGGCGGATGCATACATTTAGGAATGCTTATTTATAACTTAATAGGAGTTAAAGGCAAATGTTAATTTCTATTGAGCAAATTTGCCTTGCGGGCTGTCAACAAATTTGAAACCCCTGGGGAAATTGCTTCACAGAATTTACGTGAAGTAATGTCATTCAGTTATTGGAGAAGTAGAATTGAAGCAGGTTTTTGTACAGAAGAACATATTATATATTTTTATTGACACAAACTAATTTTAATAAAATCGTGCCTCGTGAAGTTAAGAACTAATGATTAGGCTTCTAAAAGAATGCATTCTTTTGTGAATGCAGTCTTTGAAAATCATTTATTGAAATCAATTAGAAGATTGCAGTCATTGACTTCACTTCGAGACTTTAGACTTCAAATAATGCAATTATCATTCACTTGTAAAATTCAAGGAATTGACTTCACTTCGAGACTTTGGACTTCAAATAATGCAATTATCATTCACTTGTAAAATCCAAAGAATGCAAAAGAATGCAAACGAATGTAAAAGAATACAAAAAGAATGTAAAAGAATCCATGAATTTTCAAAGATTTCGATCAATTGATTGCTGTAAAATGAATGGGAGGATAAAATGATTGCAATCTTTTTGCTACAAGTGGATAAAGATTGTTTAATTTGAAGTCTGAAGTCTCAAAGTGTTATCGATTGAAAAAAAAAACAAAAACTAATTGAAGCTTAATAAATAAGTAAGCTATTCGGCCTAGAATCTTGGCTTTATTAGGAACTCTTTTTTCTTGCTCATGAAGTTCTTATTTTTTATTTCTCAAAATATCTCAAGAGCAGAAATTTTGAGTTTAGAAAAGCTTTTTTTTTATTAAATTTTACACAGAGATACAATCAGCCCTATCATGAATTCCATCGTAATCGGAAATTTTTACGAATCCCGAAAAACTGTATCATGAAATCCGTTCGTAGTGGAAAATCTCATACAATTTTGCATTACGAACGGATTTCATGATACAATTTTTCGGGATTCGTAAAAATTTCCGATTACGATGGAATTCATGATAGGGCTGAATATTTTGAAATATTACTAAAAACTTCAAAAATTTGGTTGTTCCTTTTAATTTTAATGCGTCGTTTGTTCTTCTAATTTATTCAGTTCAATAGTTTATTAAAATTTATCACTAGGTTCGGTTTTTTTCTGAATTTAACTAAGCCCATTTCGTTCTTTTCCTCTTAGACTTGGTTGTAAAGTACTGAACTATTGAATCTCCTTTATCCGTTTGCCTTCGATTTTGTATTGATTTTATCAGAAAGTTAAAAAAGGTAATTGATTTTTTCTCTGTGAAATTATTATTTCTACTTATATATTAAATGAATCGAAATTAGAAAAGGAAATAGAATGAAATATAGATTTAGATTATAACCTCTCTCCTAAAAATGGTCAAAACATGACTGAATTTCATTGCTAATTTCTAACAACAAAATATAAAACGTAATAAAGAAAACATTTCTCATTAAAAAAAAGAAATTAATAACAATGACAAACAAAAACCAAAATCGCATTAATTATTCTTTAAAAATTCTTTTCAATTAAATTTTTTTATTTTTATTTTTACAAAACAAAATTTCTATACAAATATTTCAATTTCATTCACCTCGAATAAGACTCTCAGTTTTGTCGTCGTCGCGGTCGTAGTCTTTGTTTATACACATCACAGATTTAGAAACAATTCCAAATCTAGTTTCTAAGAGTATAATATACAACAATAATAATTAGAGTTAATAAATTTTTATCTTTTTGCCATAAAAAGTAAATAATTTGCAATGTTTTTTTCTCTAACGAACTGAGAATGGACAACGGCGTCATCTATAAGCATCAACAAATAAACAACGTTAACGTTAAAGTTAAGCCGTTCGGTCGTCGTGGTTCAGTTCGTCACCACGTATGTAATCTAATACTTAGCGATACGTTACATGTGTACATATGTACATATATCTTAACATATGTGATTTTGTATATTTATATTTATTTTTTACGTATCTAATTTATAGATTGCCATAAATCGCAATTATTGAAGCATTCAATGTAATACTTAAATCGTATAATGCAATCAAACGGGGTTGACACTTTTTCATTATTTCGATGTATTTTGTAAACTCGAAAATCGTAAAAAAAACTAAATTCTAAACTAGTCGAGTATGTTTGTTTAAACAAATGACTCTACAGATAGGTTCAAAATATTTTGAATATTTAATATAATTAGAATATTAAAGGCAACGTTTTGTAACAGCATAGTTTTAAGTTAAGAACCCGTAAATTGGCCTTTAAGATCGCGCGATTTAACGCTTCTTGATTTTTTTCTGTAGACATATGTGAAGTCGCTAGTCTAGGTCGGTAAGCCCGAAACATTTGAAAAATTTGGGATCAAAATTCGCTACGTTATTGCTTATGTTAAACAATCTCATTGAAATTATGATATGCCAAATATCTATATATATAAAAATCAATGCCATTATTCATTGTAATGTTATAACTCAACAATGCCTTTACCGATTTGGCTAATTTTGGTCTTGAATTATTCGTGGAAGTCCAGAGAAGGTTTTTACGTAGAGAAAATAAAAAAAATCTTTAAAAAGTGTAAAATCAACATCTTTCTTTACTCCCATATACAAACAATTTGTATTAATACTTAAAAGCCAATTTGAACCTTTGGCAAAACGAAGACAAAAAAGTGACGTTAGTTCTGTCAAACAAATTTAATGTCATCATATGTCATTTCATTTTATCAGCGACTAGCGGCCCGTCCCGGCTTCGCACGGGTAGACATAAATAGGTACAGATATTTAAGTTATAAGCATGCTAATTAAAACGACCATGAATCACTGAATTAGAAAACATTTTTTTGTCCTATCATTAATACTCTTCGCAGAGTATGCGTAAAAGACATTTTATGGCTAATTTTTTTACACCTTCGGTTGTTTTTAATAGGAATTTCTAAAGATTTATATAGTAATCTAGTACTAAATATAGCCTATGTTACTCAGTGATAATGTAGCTTTATAATGAAAAAAGAATTATTAAAATCGGTCCAGTACTTTTTGAGTTTATTCGTTACATACAAAAATACAAATCTTTCCTCTTTATAATATTAAGTGTAGATAATTATTGCTATGTTGTGTTTATATTTTCCAAAATATTGTTGAGTTGTTGAGTGAAGTACCCGTAGCGTGATGGTTAGTGCGTTGGACTGTCATGCAAGGGGTCTTGGGTTCAATCCCTGCCTGTGCCATGTAACTTTTTTCACGGGACTGCCTCTTGCGAGGAATTGACAAATCCTCCAAGAGTAATTCTTGTCATGAAAAGTGCTTTCTCAAATTAGCCGTTCGGAGACGGCATATAAACTGTAGGTCCCTTCCATCTCTGACAACATTACTCGCACACAGGAATGGTTGAGAGTTGTAAGCCACTAGGCCCTGGTTCTTCATGGACTGTTGCGCCACCTAATTTATTTATTTATGTTGAGTGAAGGTAAAATGCCACGAGCAAGACGACCAAACATAGGCCGGCGAACGCGTAATGCAAATCAAGTGGCATTATTAAGAAGATCTTAGACTAGAGATGAACTCCCACAAGCTAATGCATCGCAGCGTGAACGTACTGCACAGAATTGATCTGTTGACCCTGTACCTGTACTTAATCTTGCACGGCGATAACGAATACGTCGTGCTGTTTTGGATGAAATGCTGCATGCTGCTTTTAATTACAATAGTCAGATTGATTATAGTATGTACGGATACATTTGAATGATGGACGCAATATGTCCACATTGTGATGCGGCTAACTTTCCAGGTGAAACGCCCGTAATGTGTTGTGCTAATGGTAAAGTGAGATCGCCAACATAAGAAACTCCACCCGAACCATTGTATTCATTTATTTTTGGAACATCTCGAACGTCGAAGCAGTTTTTGAGTAATATTCAACAATACAATTCGGCATTTCAAATGACTTCTTTTGGTGCTGCTAAAATTATTAGAGATAATTTTTTGCCGACTTTTAAGGTAAATACCTCAACAGGATTGTCCCATGTTTATATCAATCTGAATCATAAAGTCTTAAAAATTCTGATTCAACATCTGCCTAAAATTGCATACATGTTACAGATTCAGGGCCAGATTGATTATCAAGCTGGTTCGTTATTGCCATACCCCGACGCTGATCATCAATTTTTGCAAATTTATTTTATTGGTGATGAAAATCGTGAATTGGATCAACGTTGTGCAATTGTTTCAAATACAAGACGAGAAATTATTCGTGAGCTACAAAGGTTTTTCCATCAGCATAACGCATTAGTTCAATTGTTCAAAATTGCTCTTGATCGTATGCCATCTGATAATCACAAAATAAGATAAGCACCAAATTGAATATTCAACATATGACACAATCATGCAAACCGTTTCCAATAATGCAGGTGGATTATATTTCTTGGATGCACCTGGTGGTACAGGCAAAACTTTCGTTGTATCATTGATTTTAGCGACTATTCGATCGGAACAGAAAATTGCATTGGCACTTGAATCTTCGGGAATTGCTGCTACATTATTAGAAGGTGGTGGGACCGGACACTCTGCATTAAAATTGCCATTGAATGTACAGGTTATTAAAACTCCAACTTGCAATATTTCGAGAAATTCTGCTATGGCAAAAGTTCTGCGATTAATGTCAATTATTTTATGGGATGAGTGCACAATGGCGAATAAAAAATCAATAGAAGCATTTAATCGAACAATGCAAGATTTACGCGGTAATCAACAGCTTTTTGGTGGTGCTCTGATATTGCTGTCAGGGGACTTTCGTCAACTGCCCATGAGTTTTCAAAACAATTGTTAGAAATTGGTGATGACAAAATACCAATCGACAGTACCAACAATTGTGCAATCTATAGATGAGTTGATTGAATATTTTTTCCCGAATATTCTTCAGAATTACAGAAATCATGATTGGTTGAGAGAACGCGCCATTTTAGCACCGAAGAACATTCATATCAATGTAGGATGTGCCTACTGTCAATACCCCTAGTCCGTATGCCGGAAAACGATGTACCAATACCATATCATCCCATCATCTTCTGTTAATCCTTGGCACCGTTGCTTAATCATACGACAGTCAAATAAACCACCAGCCAGACAAAAAGAACAAACGACCAGAGAAAGAGAACAATTACGAACACGCTACGGTTACGACATCATCGCGACGCATCGACCTTTTTTTGATATTATTTTCTAATTTTGCTTAAAGTTTAACTTAATTAATATTTTTCATTACTCAATTAAATTTGTACTTATATTTTAGTATTTAAAATAAAACTTTTAAATCAGTTTTACTGAACAAAACTGTCTTTTGTCGGCGCACCCCTCCCACATGGTGTCAGAAGTGTTAAGATCCCCCTGCCCTTAATTTCTATAAATTCGGTATCGGATTGTGAACTATGAGTGTTGATTAATATCAAATAATTTGATTAATTAAAAGAAAAGAAAAAAGAAATAGTGAATTAGATGTTACATGCAAAAGAAAAAAAAAATAATCTGTGAAAGTGCTATGTGAAAAAAAAAAGTCATTCCCATTCCCACAGAATAAAAAGTTACTCTCTTTGAGTACAGTCTCCACAAAAAAATAACGGATAACAGACATATTAAAACCGATAAGTATCATTTTTTATATTGAACTTAAAAATCAATAGATATTTCCATAACAGCTATATCCTTATTTTAATTTGTGTAAGATAATTTTGTTCACATGCATTAAATGAAGTTAGAGGAACTATCTACTAAAAAGCTTCAATTTCTTTTAAAACAACGTGGTCTATCGTCAAGTTATAGATTAAAAAAAGAATTAATAGAAAGGTTAAGAAATGCTTTGATGTCCGAAGTAGAAGAAACGTTATTAACGGACAGTGTCGATAACTGTGAAAGCGAAAAGGAAGATAATCTAACTGAAAACGATCTAATTAAAAACGGTCTAAGCGATTGCAGTAAAAATACCGAAAATAGTGAATCGATAAAAATGGCCCAAAACAATAATTTTGTGTTTAAAGATGTAGAAGATTCACTTGAAACTTTCAATGGTGAAACGGGAAAAAATATAACAGATTGGTTAAAGGAATTTGATGACATTTCAAGTGTATGTGGGTGGAATGATATACAGCGCTATTTGTATGCAAGAAGGCTTTTGAGGGGTGCTGCGAAGTTAGCGATAGAGTCAGAAACGGGGGTACATAGTTGGAACGAACTCCAAAAAATGTTAACGAAAGAATTTGGTCAAACAACGTCTAGTTTAGTCGCGCATCGCGCATTAGAGGCGCGAAAGAAACGTACCGAAGAATCATACCTTGAGTATATGTTTCATATGAAACAGATAGCAAATAGGGGAAAAGTTGATGATGAGTCTTTATTGTCTTATATAGTGGGTGGGATACCTGACAGTGTTTTAAATAAAACCATTTTATATGAGGCAAAAACTTTCGATGAACTAAAATCCAAATTCAAAATTTATCACGAAATGAAAGTGCAAAGGCAACGAAATCGGGGCGATGAGCGCGCGCAAGCTCAGCCTGTAAAAACAAACGGGAACGGCAAAGACAAAGAACCAAACAAACAACGTTGTGTCAATTGTGGGGCAAAGACCCATAATACAAGTGATTGCCCATACAAAGAAAAAGGATCACGATGTTTCAATTGTAGTGATTTCGGGCATCTATCGAAGAACTGCCCTAAAAAAATCTCGAAAGTAAACAGAGTTACCACGCCGACGGTTTTAGTGGAATTAAAAATCAATTTTTTTTCGTTTAGTGCTCTTATCGATACCGGTAGTCAATTGTCACTTATTAAGAAGTCAATATTTGACCGTTTAGATGAAAAAGTCGAAAACTCGGGTACTCTCCTTGCGGGCTTGGGCCAAGAGATTCGACAATCGATTGGTTCCTTGAAATTATCAGTTATGATTCAGGACACGACATATACGCTTATTTTCGATATCGTAAACGATGAATGGTTATCAGAAGATATATTAATAGGTACAGAGATTTTAAAATACGCAAATTTGAACATTGAACACGGACAAGTTAAATTAACCCCTATATTTTCAAACTCATGTTGTGCTAACGATGTTTACGAAAATGACATCTTTAAAATAGACCCTAATGTTATGAAAAGTGAACAAATTTGTGATTTTGATGGCATTCAAAATGCTGAAATAAAAGATAGTCTCAAAATCGCCATTAAAGCTTATAGACCACAAAAACCGGAAAAGTCATGTGTCCAAATGAATATTGTGTTAGAAAATGAAAAACCTATTTATCAACGTGCGAGGAGATTAGCTCCAAAAGAGAAAGAGATAGTTCAGTTAGAAATTGCAAAATGGTTGGACGAGGGTGTTATTGTCCCCAGTAACTCTGATTTTGCAAGCCCCATTGTGCTCGCGAAAAAAAAGGATGGTGCTTACCGCGTATGCATTGATTTTAGAAGACTTAATACGAAAATTATAAAAATACGATATCCCCTTCCGCTTATGGAAGACGTTCTCGATGAACTTTACAACGCCCATGTATTTACGACTTTAGACTTAAAAAACGGTTTCTTTCACGTTGACATTGCTCCTGAAAGTAGAAAATATACCTCTTTCTTAACACCTGATGCACAGTACGAGTTCTGTAAAGTGCCGTTTGGTCTTTGTATATCTCCTTCTGTTTTTCAGGAATATATAAACCAAATTTTTAAAGATCTCATTTTGAAAAAGCTAGTGCGTATTTACGTTGATGACTTTATAATCGCTTCGAAAGATGAACACGAAAATTTCGATACATTAAAGTTAGTTTTAGACGTCGCAGCTAAAAACGGTCTTCAATTTAATTGGAAAAAATGCAAATTTATGTTACGATCTATAGAATTTTTGGGACACATTGTCGAACACGGTACGGTTAAGCCCTCGATCGAAAAGACGAAAGCAGTAAGAAACTTCCCTGAGCCTAAAAACGTTAAACAAATGCAAAGCTTTCTCGGGTTAACAGGTTTTTTTAGAAAATTCATACCCAATTATTCAAGAATTGCGAAACCCCTATCAGATATGACAAAAAACTCTATCTCTGTATTTCGTTTTGGACATGAGCAAAGATCCGCGTTCGAACATTTAAAAGATCTTCTGTGTAACGACCCTGTCTTAAAAATCTTTAATCCAAATTTACAAACCGAATTACATACCGACGCCAGTAAGATCGGCCTTGGAGCAGTCCTACTCCAACTTCACGATAGTGCTTTACACCCAGTTTTTTATCTAAGTTTCAAAACTAAGCCTGCAGAAGAAAAATACAGCAGCTACGAGCTCGAGGTGCTCGCTGTAGTAAGATCTTTGAACAAACTTCGCGTTTATCTAATGGGACTAAAATTTAAAGTTTACACTGACTGTTTAGCGTTTCAGATGACTATGAAAAAAAAAGAGTTATGTTCACGGGTGGCGAGATGGGCTCTACAACTAGAAGAATTCGATTGCGAGGTTTTGCATAGACCAGCTACTGCCATGAAACATGTAGATGCTCTTAGCAGAGTACTTACTATAACAAACGTCGAAACCGGAATTTTACATCGTGTCAAAAACGCGCAAAGCAAAGATGAAACTTGTAAATTAATTTTAAATGTGCTGCAACGTGATAGCTACGAAAACTACGTTAACAGAGGTGGTGTTTTGTACAAATTCCTCAAAGGTTCTTATTTACTTGTTGTCCCTAAAAACATGCAAAAAGAAATTATTCGAAACGTACACGAACCAGGTCACATCAACGCCCAAAAGGTAGAAAAGATCGTTAGGCAGGAATATTACTTCCCTTGTATCCAAAAAAGAGTTGCAGACGTTATTTCGAATTGTGTGTCTTGCATTCTTGCAGTAAAAAAGAGCGGGAAACAGGAAGGTTTTCTAAACCCTATAGAAAAAGTTGATATACCGCTACACACCTATCATGTAGACCACCTTGGCCCGATGCCCTCAACGGCTAAAAACTATAAGTACATATTTTGTGTAATGGATGCTTTTACAAAATTTGTGTGGATTTTCCCGGTCAAGACAACAACGACGGATGAAGTCCTTAAAAAGATGACATCCCTTGAAGACATATTTGGAAACCCACACCGAATTATAACGGATAAAGGTGCTGCCTTTACATCGACAGCATTCAAAGAGTATTGCGAGCAAAGAAGTATCCAAAACGTTCAAATCACGACTGGAGTTCCTCGGGGTAATGGTCAGGTGGAACGTATGAACCGCATTATCATAGAAATGCTCACCAAGCTATCGATTGAAAATCCACTTAGATGGTATCAACACGTTTCACGACTTCAAAGGACGATTAACTCAACAGTATCCAGAGCTACTAAAAAGACACCGTTTGAACTTTTGATCGGTGTACCAATGAGAAATGAAGAGGATATGAGGCTTTCGGAAATGATGGAAGAGGAGATAAGGAACGAATTTGAAGCAAGCAGAGTTGAGCTTCGAAGAGATGCTAAACTACAAATAGAAACGTTGCAACAAGAGAACAGAAAAAACTACGACAAAAACCGAAAACCAGCTTACAAATACGCCGTGCACGACCTTGTGGCAATACAACGCACGCAATTTGGTCCAGGACTTAAAGTTCAACCTAAGTACCTTGGGCCGTATGAAGTTACAAAAATCAAACGCAACGACCGATACGAACTAAGTAAAATTGGAAACCACGAAGGACCCAATAAAACGTCATCTGCTGCAGATCTTATGAAACGATGGATAAATGATGATGCCGATAACGAATCTGATTCATCCGAGACGGATTCAGCGCAGGATGGCCGGATGTAGGATGTGCCTACTGTCAATACCCCTAGTCCGTATGCCGGAAAACGATGTACCAATACCATATCATCCCATCATCTTCTGTTAATCCTTGGCACCGTTGCTTAATCATACGACAGTCAAATAAACCACCAGCCAGACAAAAAGAACAAACGACCAGAGAAAGAGAACAATTACGAACACGCTACGGTTACGACATCATCGCGACGCATCGACCTTTTTTTGATATTATTTTCTAATTTTGCTTAAAGTTTAACTTAATTAATATTTTTCATTACTCAATTAAATTTGTACTTATATTTTAGTATTTAAAATAAAACTTTTAAATCAGTTTTACTGAACAAAACTGTCTTTTGTCGGCGCACCCCTCCCACATCAATGCCATTAATTTTCAAATTCAAGCGAAACTGGCAGGTGTAGTCACGACATATAAAACAATTGATAGTGTTATGAATCAAGATGAGGCAATGAATTATCCAATTGAATTTTTAAATTCATTGGAACCGGCTGGTATACCACTGCATTGCTTGAATCTGAAAATTGGTTCTTTGATTATATTATTGCGAAATATTAATCCACCAAAACTGTGTAATGGCACCAGAGTACCCATTTCTTTTTTAGTTTTTACTCTTTGCTGATAAATATAATATAAACAATATATCATTTGGGTCATTTGGACTTTTAAAAAGCTAGCAATTTAAAATATTTTTTTGTTTGAATAAATGAACTTAATAATAATTTTTTTTTATTACTATGCCTTATACGTAGCGAAGCAGCTAGTTACATTTAAATCTTAATTCCAGGAGATAATTTTTCGAAAAAAGTAAATTTCAAAGTTCTTTATAGTCCAGTCAATGAACAAAAAAAAATGCCTTCACCTTTACTTTTTTTTGGGTCATCACCAGACATCCCTTAGTAAGTGTGCCAAGTTTTAAAGCTGTTGGATTTTTTTTTTGAAGTGAAAACCTTTATTAACTGGACAACACACTTTTTTAATCAAAAGAAATTCATTGCCTAATTATTTGAAAAAGTTACGGCCTGACCGTGGACAATGAAAAAAAAGAAGACGTCATCACAAAAACGCTGCATTTTGAAATAAATAGCTTTTAAAAAAATATTCTAAAAAGACACTCATTTGTATGATTCAATCTAGATTTTTTAACCTCCATTTATTTTGTAGTATTTCTAAACAAAAAATTCTCTAAAAATCCTTCTTTTTCGACTAAATCATTTTTTAGTTTTCTTTTAAGGGACATACCCTTTTATAGTTCAATACCCTAGAACTTAGTATTTTTGTTAATTTTAATGTTTTCCACACATCATATTTCAATAATTTGTTTCCGAACAAGAAAACATACAAAACTGTTAAATTGGCAACACTGGTCAATACTTTTTTAACATTGAACAATTACCATGATAAAACAGTCCAAAGTCATCTCCAGTGAATCATAGAGCTTAAAACTTTTAATTTTTTCGCCTCCAAAGCATCATTGTAAAAAAAAAACAAAGAAAAAAGTTACGCATACGCAGTGTAGCCCCCCCATATATGGTTAATTTCAAAACAACGTTGTGTGCTGCGAGTTATCCGTTTGACATTTATGGTGTTGAATTGGATGTACAAATAAAACATAGGAAGATCATTTTCTACACCGGAAAAGATGCGTTATGAGGTCGAGCGGACAACTAGCGTGTGTAGATCTTTGGTGCGTGAAGTTGTTCCAGAGACATCACCTCCAGAGTCAAACAAAAATATCAACATCAACATCAGCATCAATACTTAGTATATTTTGAATAATGTACATTTATACCGCTTTATTGTCGTAATCTATAAATTAATGTATTTTGCGGCTTTGTCAAATTGTTTTCCGTGTCGTCAATTGGAAACACGTTCCGCAATAAATTGCAATATACATATGAATTTATATTTAGTCAAGGCATGCGGCAAAAAAAATCAAGCTGGATGGAGGCTGTGATCATAACCGCAACGACAATAATATTCCAACAAATGTTGTATACAGTACATGCCGCAAACCTTAACTTAGATGTAACCACAGACCTCTGTTGGTCAGTTCCTTAGTTCAAAAACTTGTTTTTATTGGCCATCTACGTGATTGGCAGTGATAAAATGTATGTTGGCAGGAATTTAGTTCCAATTTTCACCGCTTTTTGGAACATACCACACACACAAAACATACAAAATTAAGTACAAGTAGGGAAGTTGTCCTGCATTTTTATTCCGTAAATAAAAGGTATACACAAAAATAACCAGAATCTCAATTACATAACCTTTTACGGTTTGACATAAAAATCCAGTTGAAAAATACCGGTGGTGCACCTGCAGGCTCAAATTTATAAACACACAATTTCTAACCTAACATACATAATATGGAATGGACAAACGTATGTACATTGTACATGTGTCCAATGGAACACAACTCGAATGACTTGTTTTTGTGCATAGCTTGAAGTTAAGGCCTGCTCGTGCTGCACAAGTTGTAGTAAGCCCATCAACCTGATAAATCTCTCCGTCAGCGTCCGCGTCGTCCGTCCGTCCGTCCGAGAGGAAAAAGCGGGAAAAGAAAAACAAGAAAATTGCAAGTTTCTGGGGAAATGTGTTAATGATCACGCTCTCGCCCAAAACATCAACAAAAGACTGGTTTTTTAAGTTTCGAGCCTTCTTTGGAAGACCATCCCATGAGGAAAAGGTGGAGACACAAGACATCATCAATTTACGAGCTATGGTGATGACAATTTTTGTGGTGGTTTTTAGATTTTCCACGATCATCATCATCATCATATCGTAGTCACCGGAAACCACTTACATGGGTGAAACAATCAGGCGCACATAAAAAAACAGCTTCGATCGATCTTGTGCGATGCAAATGTGTAAACCAGGTCAACGCATACATGAGTAGAGATGCAAATAATGTGGGCATAACCAGGCGAAGGCAACAAACGTATTCGACTCGACTCGACTTGGCATCGAATCGAGCGTCTGTCAATTAGTTTCGTACGCTTGATCGATCGAAAGTAATTACTGTTAACCGGGTATTGGTGCTGCTACACGATATCGTCTCGCGATCTTTCGATCGTATGTTCGTTGATTGTTGATCAATGATCGTTGATCGTGAGAGAGCCATGTACCAAGTCATTTTACTTTCAAGACGCAACTACCTTACCATTGGGAATGGGATTGGGATCTTTTTCTTTATTGTATCTATTAAGTGATTAGATGATGTTCCTGATGTTTGTAATGAATATGCGGCTATTAAATATGGAAAGTATCTTCTTCGAGTATGTAGAGGAAAAAACATGCGTTTGGGGTTTTTTTGTGGGCAATCGTGGGAAATATTTTTTTGTTTTTCAGAAGGAGTGTTGGCGAAAGTGCATGTTTTTCTAATGACAGATTAGGCATATTATATTTTGTTTTAAAGAAGAAGAAGAAATGTCATCAAAGATTTCACTCTGGATAACATGGTGATAAATAGATCCAGTCTATAAAAATTAATGGGACACAGATGGCGCAGGATTCAATTTTTTCTTTTTTGTTTTTTTTTTTTTTGATAACAACAGAATTTTATACATTTGTGGAAGAAACTTTAACTTTCCAATTTTAAGTGAAAAACTTGTTTACTACAGATTTTCACTGGACAAAAGTACATTAATGTACCTACTTGGTGGAGATAAAAAAAAACGGGAACTTGCTGTTTACGTATAAGGTGTAAAAAGAATGCTAGGGACGATGTATATTGAAGTTTTGATTAGTAAATGGAAGGAATTTCAAAAGTAAACTATAACGAGTTTGCCATCAAGAAAAGAAAATTAATAAGTAAAATAATTTAAAATACAACTGATGTTTCTGGAAATCGAGAGCATACTATCGGAAGTGATTGAAGCTATGCCAAGCATTTCTTAATAGCAAATGAACTATGCAATATAAAAAAATCAAGATGTTTGCATTTAAAAATGTCAAGCGAAATGGTGGAATAATTGTGTGAGTCATGTGTCGTGCGAACTTAAAACTGAAGTTTTGAGATAGGAATGTTTCAAATTTTGAGAAAGAAAAAGACATGAACAATTTTACAATACTTAAAATTCATATACTTAAATTCAAATAAAGGGTGAATTTTTAGCTATTATCTTTTTGGAAACACTGATTTAAACAGCTGACGCACGTTTCGTGTTTTGTTTCACTGTCAAACATCTTCAGTTTGGTCTATAATTAAACCATGAATCGTCTTGCAAACGAACAACGCTTGCAAATTATTGAATTTTATTATCAAAATGCGTGATCTGTTAAGAAAGTTCATCGCGCGCTTCTTCCATTTTATGGTCAGTTTAATCGACCCACTGAAGCGACTATTCGGGCTATTGTGACTAAATTTCGCACCAAATTTACATTTTTGGACATTAAACCACCAACACGCTTACGTAGAGTGCGAACTGAAGAAAATATCGCAGCTGTATCGGCCAGTGTTAATGATGACCTGACCATCAATTATCGATTCGTTGCCGTTCGCAGCAATTGGGCCTATGTTACTCAACAACGTGGAAAATTTTGTGGAAGGATTTAGGTGTGATACCTTTCAAAATACAGCTGGTGGTGCAAGAATTTAAGCCGAACGACCTACTGTAACGTAACATTTTTGGTGAATGGGCTCTTGGAAAGTTGGCCGAAGATCCACTTTTTTACCGAAAAATTGTGTTCTGCGACGAAACTCATTTTAGGCTCAATGGGTACGTAAATAAGCAGAATTGTCGATTTTGGAGTGAATATCAGCCAGAAACATTGCAAGAGCTACCAATGCATCCAGAAAAAGTCATAGTTTGGTGCGGTTTATGGGCTGGGGGCATCATTGGACCGTACTTCTTCAAAGATGATGCGAATCATAACGTAACTGTGAATGGTGAGCGCTACGGTGAGATGATATCCAACTTTTGTTTGCCCAAAATGCAAGAGCTTGACTTGCATGACATGTGGTTTTAACAAGACGGTGCCACATGCCACACAGCATACTCAACAATGGACTTATTGGGAGGCGAGTTCGGTGAACACTTGATTTCACGTTCGGGACTGGTCAATTGGCTGCCTAGATCGTGCGATTTAACGCCTTTAGACTATTTTTTGTGCGAGGCTATGTTAAAGATCATGTCTATACAGCCAAGCCCGCTTCAATTGACGCATTGGAAGACAACATTGAAGCATTTATTCGTGAGATACCGGCCGAAATGCTGGAAAGAGTATGCCAAAATTGGACTAAGCCGATGGACCATTTGAGGCGCAGTCAAGGTCAACATTTGCATGAAATAATCTTCAAATATCAAATAAAGATTTCATGCATTTTTCTGAATTGTTTGTGTTTTTTTTTTTGAAAATCTTTCCTATGGCTTTTAAAAAATCACCCTTTACATTTTAAGCAAAAATGGCAATTTTTTCGCTCTTTTTTGTACTAACATCTCAATTCTGTCAAGGCCCTTGATAAAATTAAAAGAAAAATGTCAAAACTTTGACAGATCTTGTTTCACTTACAAATAACTTGAAGTTTACTACCCATAAAGTTTAATCATTTTCAACAATGTGCCCTTGCTCTGAATACATCACATTCTACAAGACTACCTACACAAATTCGATGTGAAACAAACTTTATAGGTACTTGACGAATACAACATGCAACGCCTTTTCTTACAACAACTCTAATCGTCTAATTTTCCATCGTTTTACTTTTTATTTTTTTTTTTTTTAATTAGCCCACCAAAAGACTGCTTGTCATATAAAAACGACCTTCGCTCTAAAAACAACAAGTTCCACGCAATTTAACATGCGTGAATAAGTTGATCCAAAAAAAAAAATGCTTGTGCGTGTGGGCTTCGTGCGCAATAACTCGACACTAAACTCTAAACTTATTCTAAAACTCCAACGTATTACCCTTGGTTTCTAAGAAATCTAGATAGACCACCAACTATACGAGTATATTTGACCAGACCGGTATTTGAAGACCAGCAGCAGCAGCAGCCTACGACTCTATATGAAATCCATAAAAACAAACTTCAAACACTGGAATCCATTAAAATTGGCATCTTGCTAGTTTGCTTGTCAAGACTGAATGAACAAATAATACAACAACAACAAAAAAACTAATAAACCTACAAGTCTGCAAGTTTGCAATCCTTGGGGCTTGATTTGTTGATATAGTTACATAGAAGACCAAGACCACATTGGCCACGAAGTCATTGAAGGAGAACAAGATATATAGAACTTTAAACCTAGGTATAGATAAACTCGTAGGTAGGTAGGTAGATAAGTTAGCTAGGTATAGGAAGGTATACAAAACTTAGGTAACACAAAACTAGAATTAATTCTACTCTTAGAGGTAACACGCATCATTGCCTCTTGTTTCTTGGTTCTGGCTTGACTTGGACTTGGTTGTGGTGTAAAGGGTTACGCTGGGAAGGGGGAATATTTTCCAGCCAAGTCAGACAGTCAGTAACACCTGTGACGCAGCTCAGGTAATAAATGTAAGAGAGTAAAGTTGCAATGTTTGCTATGTTTGCTTAATGGCCGTTTGGAGCTGTGGAACTGGAAGTTCTTCCAAACCCAAGACAAAAGTCAACTCCATTTATATTATAAGGCAATCGTGCAGCTATAATCTTTGTGTTTCCCCCAACGAAAACGACGACGACGTATGGGATGCACAGAGATCAACTATACAACCCCGCCCCCCGCCTCCTTCACATCTTTTGTATGCATGTTCTCTTTGTACATATTATAGATAGGTTTGTAGGTAGAGAGATTATTGAAAAGAACGTTGACAATTTATCGTGAATGATAAAATCTAATGAATGCTTGTAAAGAGGTCTTAATTGAGAAGCAGGTAATTACATTGGCATTCATTTGATTTAACTGTCATTATTGTTGCCACCAGGAAAATAATAAGAAAAAAAAATAAGATAGAAGCTTGCTCTATGCCGATGATGATGAAGAAGATGATGATGATGGGTTTGAGCAAAAGAAGATAAGGCAGGTATAATGCTGTGGTGATGGGGGGAAATTCAAATTCATATCGAAGATGATTTGTAATTTATAATTGGTTTTGTAGGCCTTGAATTTTTTAATGTTTAAATTTTATGAATTTATAAATAATGAAGACGGTTTTATTATAAATTAAGTTTTTTAATTGAGTTTTTAATTTAGTCCGAAGATCAAAAGTTGATTAATGGAAATGATTGAAAAATAGAATTAAATTTTGATGAATGTTGTAATAAACATAAAAATGAGGGCTTCAGCTTAGAGAAATAAAAAAAAAAAACAAAAACTGAAGCTTACATTGCTGAAAAACGTGCAGTTTTTACCTTCAGTTCATTATTGGAAAACTAGAAAGAATACGAAAATATGTGCTATCAGTCAAACACTTTAAAATAGAAACAATTTTGTATAAAATAAGAAGACTATAGGTACACTAAAATTTTGTACAAAACGCGCGTTGGGTAAAACACTAAAAAAGGAACTAAAATTTACTCATTCAACTTTAATGATGAATTAGTTTTGAAAAATTTAATTTATGCAAAAAAAAGCTTGTTAACTTTTAAACGGTTGGTTTGACGAAAATTTCGAATTAAATATTTTTTAAAGACATTCGATTTCCTACAGAAATGGATGTGGAATGGTATGGATACATTTTTAAGTCTCAGTTAACGAGGAATAAAAAATAGCTATACAATAGGACCTACATTTTTTCTTAAGATTCTAATTTGTCTGACTGACATTCTTGCTAGAGCTTTAAGACATTGTCGATTTTCTAGTCCAACGTCTGTCAAATCAGCAATGGTAAGGTTGGCTTAAACTGGATGTCCGTTATAGAGTCCGAAACTATTAGACCAGTTTAATGGTCCATTGTGATACCACATGAATCTTGAAGCTTTCTCCTAAGCTCAAAAAGAAACCAGTTTGAATCTCTTACGAAAGGTACAAAACTGATTATGTTTTAAAAATGAGCACACGCATCCCTCGAAAATGCTTTTTAAAAAAAGATCAAAAAACTGAGTACACAAATTACTTTTGAAAAAAAAGATTTTAATTAGGCAAAAAATGAATTGCCTTATTATTATACATTCTTCTTCAAAAATTCCGCCTTTTTCCACGCCTACTTTAAATATTGTTTTGATTTCTTGGAATTGTATTTGGATTGGATTTTTTCATTTATGTATATCAGAAAAAGCCATTTTAACCGACTTAAATGCAATTAAGGCCTGGAAATTGTAACTGTAGTAAAATCTAAATACACCTCATTCTTACAACTTTACTTTTAAGGCTTTTTTTTCTTTAGCTGTAAGGTTCACTTCTTTTAATTTAAAAGTTTCTTAAACTTCTTTTAACTTTTAACTATAATTGCATTCAGATTAAATTAAGCCTTCAAAATGAAATAAAAAATCACGTTCTCTTCGAATTTTGATTATAAAGAGTAATTCGTAGTTTTGGCGTTTGACACCTGTCAAACTCAGCTGTCATTTAAGGTGTCACAATAATAGTTGAATGTTTCCCATTTACAATAATGGAATGCTTAACAATCGGATAACGCTTTAAAATTATTGAAACTTACTAACAAAAGTGATGATGTGTATGCTCGTCATAATCGATTGAGAAGAAATTTAAAGACAGTTGAAGAGATACTGAAGTCGTAAAATCTGTACGTCATCATAATGAACGCTTGATAATAGTTATTAAGATATGCAGTAACGACTTTCAGGAAAATAAAGTGGGTGTTTTTTTTACTTTAGCAATTTCAAAATTTCAAACAAATTGTAAAATTTTATGGGCCCAATATTTCACGGAGCAATATCATTATCGGACTTAATTGAATTTTATATTATTCATTGTGACGTCATACCAAATTGGTATAAACATGCAAACTTACAACTTTAAAAAAAAAAATAAAAAGAGAATGAATAATTGTATGCAACGTTTTTCTTATCTGATATAATTTTTAGAAAATCGAAAAGTGACAATTTTGTTAAAAAAAAAACAAAAACTTGTAAAAATTTTCAAAAATATCGACTGATATATCTTGAGATAAAATGAAAATAAATAAAACAAGTAAGGTGGCGCAACAGTCCGTTGAGACTTACTTACGACTCTCAAACATTCCTGTGTGCGAGAAATGTTGTCAGAAATGGAGGGGACCTATAGTTTTAAGCCGAATCCGAACGGCTAATTTGAGAAAGCATTTGTACATCTTTTTCTTGGAAATTTATTTTTCAATCTTTATTTTTCTGTTTAGATTTCGGTTTCACTGATATACACCAATTTGCTCTACTTTTTATAATTTTGAAATTTTTCGGAACCGTTTTAGAGCTCTTTTTTAATTGCAAATAACTGAAAATACGGCTTCACTTTTCCGTGGAAATTTTGTGGTTTCAATTTGGTAGTGCTGGTATTTGACACCTGTCAAACTCAGCTGTCATTTAAGTGTCAAAATAATAGTTAAATTCTTGCCTTTTACGATAATTAATCACTTAACAATTGAACAATGCGGTAAAATTATTAGGCTTACCACGAAAGCGTTGATTCAAACTTGGTCTTTTTTTGAGGATTACACAAATATTAGGCAACATTTTAAAGAAATTTGAAGAAAGTGGAAGCGTTACTGATGTCGTAAGGCATATGCATGATCAAAAGGACCCCTTCGTGCGCCCGTACGTTGGGTTGGGTTTACCTTTTTTTTGTGGGCCAAATCTCAAGAACCTTCAGAAATATCGAATTCAGATAAATTTTGTTTTACAGATAATAATATGAAGTAACGAAAATTTAGTGGGTGTTTTTTTTACTATAGCAATTTAAAAAAAAAATATAAGAAATTATTTTATCGGCCCTAAATATCTCATGATATAAAAAATTGTTAAAAATGTATTATTGATTAAAATGTCTTGAGATCGAATAAACTTTTTGCATCTCATTTAACATTGTTGTTAAAATTTTGTAAATTATTTAGAAGAATCTAATTTACAGTTTTTACAAAAAAATATTATTTTTAAAATATAAAACGTCTTGAATGTCTCAAAATTACTTAATGAAAATTTGGCTTATTTAAAAAGATGATTATTTCAAAAGGCACCAAAGCATGTTATCAGTGTGGAAACCGAAAAATGAATGACCATTTACAAACAAAATTATAAAGATTTTCTCTTCCAAATTGCCAAGAAAAATAAGTCTATGCCTCGACAGATTCCCATAAATCATGATCCACAAATAGGTAGATTTTTATCATAAGCATATAAATTCTCGGAAAATCCCTCCAAAAAGATCCTTAAAGATATTGACAACTTCACACATAATCCTTCATTTGTTCTGATTCATTGACTTTTCTAATATAACTTCTTAGAATTACTTTTTTCAAAAATTTCATATCCGAGTACTTATATAGCTCGCTCTTAATCCTCCGTCGTCCTATACAACGTAGAACCTATTTTATGCAATGTCAATCAAAAAGAAATCCATTCAACTAATCATATTTGTATAAACGATGGTAAGACGACGCGACGGTAGATTCGTACTTCTACTTGAATGAAAATTTATAGGTAAATATATTTTCTACCTCAAATAGCTAATCTATCAACTTCAAAGTTACACAAACTTTTTTAATAAACCTTAACCGAACCAGTAGCTTCTTAAAAAAAACACCACCTGAATCTCGTTTATCTTCTTTTTTTCTTCAACAGATGGCAGAAATAGACAAGAGAACTTAACCATCTCGCAATCGACTCGACCAAGGCTATGATGGGTAACCATAAAAAAACAACGCAAGACATAAATGTGAAGAAAACACACCTCCTTGAGTTGAATGCACACATTTGGCCCACAGAGCCACAGAAAAGAAGAGAAGCGCAACAACCAACAACGACGACGACTACGACGACTACGAAGACGACAAAGACCGAAGAGGCTTGTGGAGGGAACTCTCATCAAGGTATATAGTGACATCTAACATCTGACTTGTTTGCTCATAGAGCTTCTGGCTGCTTCGACATAGCTCTCCATATATCTCCTCTTAAAAAGTGATGTGTGATGGGTAATGTTGGTAATGTGCATGAATGCATAAATAGTGACTAGATCCGCACTCTATGGCAACACCATACACCGCCATCCATTTCCACCTTGACTATGTGAGCTTGCTGCAGTATGCTGTGTCCCATCAAGAGCACTCTGTCCTCCTTCACTGACATCGAACACACCATAAGCCGCTGCTCCAGAGCCCCATTGATGCATTCCACACATGGTGCATGGTGTTGGAGCTGAAGTTGGAGTTGGTGCATCACAGACACAACGACGCACGGTGCGCTGCTGGTGCTTGTGCTGCTTCTGCTGCTTCTGGTTATATAGGAAGAGTATAATGAATAAAGAGCCCATCACAAGGAGATGATACATCAAGATATCCTTGTTTTTAGTTGGTGATGACAAGACATTCAGGCTTCATAACGATGATGGTTTTGGGAGGTGGGTGGCAGATGTGATCCAACGAACAGGTGAAACCCTTTACACTTGGATTTCATTGTTTCAACTATCTTTATGTTTCCTTTTCCAGCTTCAATCACAACAATTCCAAAAGAAGGAAGGATGGTTGTGGGGGTATAGAAAGGACTTATCAAAACTTTTTGTGTCGGTTTTTTGTCTTGTTTGTTTTTAGTTTGATTCAGTTCCAACCGCAACAAACCATCCCACCAACCAACGACCCATAATTCCATTAACCAAGCTAACGCTCCAATTTATGACTTTAATCTAAAAACGGAAGAGAAGAAGTAGGTACGTCCTATTCCTTCTTTTCGTTCACATCCTTCATAAAAGTCCACGACGACGATGCTGATGTTGGATGACGACTACCGACGTCGACGTCGACGACGCGGACACGGACACGGACACAGACACAGACACAGACGCCCATATTGAATGCAACTAGTAAGTTATGTAGAGCGTCGAGATTACATGGCTTGGCCATCTCTGAACACCTTCATACTCCCATCATAGGATCGGAGTATCATCAGGAAAAAGGATAAAAGATATATCTCCAGTTCGAGGATGAATGCGAAGGCGTATCAGTGGCCTGCATCTCCAGAAGGAGTCCAAATCGAATGGAACGACAGAGTGGTGAAGCAGTGTGGTGCTCTGTGGTAGCATAACGAATGCTATACAGTTGCTGTCCATCCGTTGCAAATCCAGAAATTATGGGCTTTTAAGTACGTACACCTTTTTGAAAATGTGTAATGTAACCAACCAACGTGCCATCTCATCATCATCATCCTCCTCCTTAGCGTCGTCATAGTCGTCATTCTCATGTTGAGTTCCATGCTGGGATGCTGGGAAATAGTAATGGGAATGGGAATAAAAATTAAAGGGCAATGTGCCCGTTTTTATAATAGTGATGCGGTTGGAAATGCATTTAAAGAAGTAAGCAGTCAGTACCCAACCTCTTTTACCTATATAACTATTTATTCTTTGGAATGAGCTTGAGAGCATTCCTTGGTGTAGTTAATGGTGATTTAGAAACGGATGATAGCTCCTGGTGATGGTGATGGTGCTGCTGCTTCTGCTGACGTTGGATGTTGAATGTTGCTTCAGCTTCTTGATAGTTTCTGTATTATTTTATTTTTTCTAATTAGGTAGATGGATGGATCATCGTGGAGGGTTTTTCATGGAAATCGGTTTTTTTTTTTTGAAAACGACTCGCTTGGAAATTAATGCAGTTTTTGTTTTGTTAACTGGCTTTTCAGGAGTCAGTAACTTTATAGTAATATAAAAAGGTACAAGAGCACTAAGTTTTTTGGATATAAATAAAATAAAATTTGAATTGACAAAAGAAAAAACAAGATTAGTTAAGCTAAGAGTGTCATCCTTTTCAATATGAAAAAAGCTTCTTCCATAGAATTAACGCTTACTTAAAGCTTTTCAATTCCAATCTTCCTCTCTCTTTTATTAATAATATTTCCACGACTAAGATGAAGCCAATAGATTGAAGCAGTTGTTTACTTGTAAGAATTTTTTCTAATTTAAGTCCTATTCTTTATTTATAAACGTGAATTAAATATCCATTATCCTTGATTAAAGCAAAATCTCAACTATCTAAACAAAGTATTGAGTTAGAAAGTTACAAGCTAAAAAAAAAACAATTTTGTCAATTTAACTGGAGATTCAAAGACCATGAAGTGTACTACATTTTCGTAGATAAAATACACGACTGGGTCGCACGAACTAACTCCTATATCCAAAGAGTTTGTTTAAGAAAGAGTATACCTGTTTTTTAAGATTTAAAAATATACTATCAAAATATGTAAGTATTTCCTAAAAAAATTGAATGTCATTTAATTTCTCAAAAAAACCTTAGTTTATTCAATTTTGTTTTCGAAAATTCCAACTTTCGATTTTTGACCAAAATATTTGTATTGTAATTATCGTTACTTATGGTTACTTCAATGGCTAAGGCTGTATGGTCGAGAATAGACAGGCAGCCAGATAGACGAAATCACCGGTGCCACTTTTTTCGACTTCTCTATCATCGTTATGTCACGTTTTGATTTAAATCTCGAGTTCGTAATTTTTTAACGAATGCAATACTTGACATTTAGTTTTTGCAGTGAGTCGTAAGTAAAAATCGAAAGGTGTCAAATCGATGATCTTCATGGTCTTTTGTTGTCACCAAAACTTGAAATTACGCAACCAAGAAACTTGTCATCCAAGAAATCCGTAATTGTTCTTGCTGCTGGGCTTTCGACAAAAAATAGATGCGCGACACGTTTAAATGCTGCGAACGACGATAAATCGTTAAATTTGGATTATCAGCAACATTAAGATGATGCATTAAGGTGACTCAGAGGCCTAACGGCTTCAACTCTCTTCCAATTTCTTTTCAATTTTACCGATTACTTGCATATTCGGTCAATTTAATACACAAAGCGTGGCTACGTTTGAATCACCAATTTTAGAGTAAACAAAATTGAAGAAACATTCAACTTATATTATGACACTTAAAATGACAGCTGAGTTTGACAGATGTCAAATGCCAGCACTACCAACTTGATACTACGAAATGAATAATCCTATACTTTAGGTTCGGAAAGAGTAAAATTTAATTCATAAATAAACAGGTTAATAATTTGTATGAACTACTTTTATTAACACGAGCGTTACGGCGGATCTTGCACAATTTTTCAGAAACGTCACATTAGCGTCAATTTTATTGTAAGATAATTGTCATTTTTGACAATTATTGTGCTTTAGTCAAATAAGCAATTTTCCTGCTTACACAATAGCTATTTGCATGGATGCAGTCAATTTGCTTGCAAACGCATTTGACGTTTAGAGATTTGACGTCAACTTAAATTATTTTCTCACAAATTTGCGCTGCAAGTGCCGTTATGCAGTATTCCTAAAGAATGGGTCTCCATTTTGCGACGGTATACCAATTCAACTATTCTAGGCCTTATGAAACTCAAAGGGTTTTTGATAACTTTTGTATGTCAAAAACGCAGTGCGAAAGGAAATAAAGAGAGTGTTTGTTTTTTTTTTTTTTTTTTCAAATTCATTTTTTATTAATTCAATCTTAAATCTATCTTAAAGCTAGACAAAAATTCATAAAACTAGCCTAATTAACTATAACTTACAACTAACTTACTGGTCCCATACGGACACTCTAAGTTAAACAATAATGCTTAATGCTAATGCCTTTCGGCCCTAAGATCTATTTTACTTCAATTAAATTTTATTTATTTTGTATTTATTAGAAAATTTGAAAAAACTAATATCAATATCCTTTTTTATTTTTACTTAAAACTACTTAAAATAAGGTCCTTAAAATAAAACTTAAACTAACTTAAACTACCTATTCTACCTATAAACTACTTAAAACTAGAACAACCACAGCAGCAAATCTAACTATCTAACGTTTTTTGTTTTTCATATTTTGTCTTCTTTTTTTTTTTAATTTTTTTTTTTTGATTATTCCATGTTTTTTTTTTAATTTGTTTGTATTTTTTTGTATTTTTCTTTTTTGTATTTTTTGTATTTTATTTTGTATGTTTTTTTTTGTGCCACCATGCCTATGCTACTTATAACTAAACCCTAAAACTATAAAACAAGTATGTAAGCCGGCCAAGGCTTAAAACCCCATCCCGACTACTCACTATCAAGTGCCGATTGAAGCCACCAAAACTGGTTCTCCTGCTTAACCCTATCAGTTCGGTCCCGTTCGGACACAGCCCTACTGAACCGAAGGAGCTCTGCTCCGCCTTGTGCCATGACGTCCCGATTGTACAGGAGTCGCCTATCCACGGTTCGTCGTCTGACGTGGTAGATTAACGGAACTGCCAATCTATCCTGTATCAGACCGCATCTATCTAAAAAGAGGAATGCCTCTGGTGGAATGAAGCCGCTCAAGCGTGTACTTTCAAAGTACTCGTCGTTCGGATAGAACGCCCCGAAAATTAAATTGTTGGTCGAAGACGTAGCTCTTGCAATGTGACCTCGAACGAGTTTTATCACGAAATTGTCAATTCTGTTGATTCGAGCCCCGTTGTATAGGACCTCGTTGGAATAGTAGTGCACGTAAGAAGATTCTGCTGTTCGATATAAGCCGGTACAGCGTCGTAAACACTGCCGCTCGAACACCCGAAACTTCTCCATCTGGGAAGGGGCAACGTTGAACCACACAGGACAACCATAAACGATCATCGGCCGTATGAGGGCCATGTAGCAAATTACCTTCACTCTGGGGTCAAGCCGACTGCTAAAAAACAGCCGTTTCGTCAGAGCGAAGGCTCCTCTGGCCCTGGTCAGAGCAGCATTTATATGTCTGTCGAAATATAAATACTGATCTAACCAGATACCGAGGTACTTCACTACACTTTTGCTCGCTAATGGCTGCCCGTGAAGATCAACGATAACCATCTTGCGCCAATTCTTGCGCGTATCCCTCGTGGCCCTAGCCAACGGAGTCCGGAACAGAATTGTCTCCGACTTCTGGACATTTATTTTCAGTTTCCAGTCGTCGCAATATCGCTGAATCTTGTCGAAATCACGCTGCAAGAGAATTCTAATAACCTCAACCTTTCGGGCCGTTCTGTACGCAATTAGATCGTCGGCGTACGCAATTGCCTTTGTAAGACTACCTATCAGATCGCTGGTGTAAATGCTGAAGAGAATCGGCGAATTCACCGCTCCCTGTTGAAGACCATTTTTAATTAAGAATGTTGTGGTAGAAGTTACATTGCCACTTTTGACAACAAACTTTCTACCGTTGAGCATATCATAAAGTATATACAACAATGGTTTGCTTATACCAAGCCTGCTCAGTTTTAGGTAAAGACCCTCTAACCATACGGTGTCAAAGGCCTTTTCCAAATCAACCAGAACAGCACCTGTGCATTGTTGTTTTGATTTATTCCATTGGATATCAGAAACGAGTTTAGACGCAGCATGAATTGTGTCATGACCCGCCTTGAACCCGAACTGTTTATCCGGAATTATTTTGTTGTCCGCAGCCCACTTAGTCAGAGCCCTATTGATGATCTTTTCGAAAACTTTGCTGATGCTCGGAAGAAGACTTATCGACCGAAGATTTGACGGGTTGGAGTTGTCCTTTCCCTTTTTCGGGAGAGGATGAACCACAGCGGTCTTCCAATGCACTGGATAATATGCATTATTCAGTGCATTATTGAAGAGTGTGGTGTAAATGTCAATTGCCTCCATCGGTAAATGTCTTAGTACAACGTTGGATATACCATCGACACCTGCTGACTTTTTGTTTTTTATTGAGTTGAAGATGAGCTGAAGCTCAACCTTCGTCACTAACAAGGGACTTGGTCCCGTTTGCTCGGCGATTATGGCATTTGCCAAGGAATCGTCATCGAACCGCATAAAACCGCGGTTCTCAGATCGCCAATGTGTTATATCATTTCGAAGGTAAAAGTGATTAAGTAGGGCTCTGTTTTCCAGGTCGTGGTTGGGGCGAATGCTAACATTCACCTTGTACACTTGCTGGAAAGCAGCTCCCACCGCCTCCACTTTTTCCTTCGGATCTTCAATTATATAAAAGTCATCGTCAAAGATGGCTTCTTCTGGATCTATTTGCGCTGTCATGAGTACGTCTCTGTTCTCTTCAGTTCTTTGGAGTTTCAGACACGGAAGGTCATTGTCATTCTTTTTCCTGAATATCTTGTTGATTTTAGGGAACATACTAGGGTCACTGGAATTAACTGACCGGATCTTGCGGTCCCAGTACTTGTTAATTGATAACCTGTAGTTCTCCTTAATCAACAGATTGACATTTTTTATTGACGACTTCAGTGTCCTAACCTCCAAGTCATGTGGTTCTGTAAGTCGTCTGTACAAGTTTTTGAGTCTTGTCAGTAAGCCACTCTTGTGCTTACGTAGTGCGTCAATAGTCGCGTTTTTGTAAGCGTCCATTTGGTCCCGTTCTTTGTACTTTGGTATTGTCCGTTCCATCGTTCGTTTTATTGTTTCGTCCATCTGTTGTAAATGTTGTGAGGGGATATCAGTGCACATTAGTTTTGAATTTCTGAATATTGTAATGACAGGAAAAGACAGAGTGTGGTTGAAAATTCCACATTCACGCAGTACGGCTTAAGAACAAATCTCTGCACTTGACAGTATGACTGAAGTTGGGTTCGAGGTAAACTGATGAGCGTTCCTGGAGGCACCAGTATTACAGCTGAATTGATTAAGGGGAAGAATGGAACTAGCTTTAAATCCATTAAAAAAACTATAAAAATGGAGATGCAGGAGACATTACGACACGGTTTTTAAGGGACATAAATGAATCATTGATGTTATTATCACCAAATATTCTTCTTTTTTTTAAATTATTTACAGGAACTCGAGGTGATATTAATACCCTTAACATGTTAAAGTTTAAACCAATAAATTATTTACAGGAACTCGAGGTGATATTAATACCCTTAACATGTTAAAGTTTAAACCAATGCGAGCTTGAGGAAAATAGGGAGAATTTAAGAGGAGATACCTTTGCACATTGTTCTCAAAGTTTTGAATATAAAAATGAGAGGGGAAATCTGAGTTGGCTAAAGCATTTCACATTCTTGATGTGCAGTTGAAAAAACAATATCTACACTCGACAATACGTCCAAAATTAAGCTCAAGGGGAAACTGAGAGAATGCAACTGGCTTATTCGACAAAACATTGGGGTGTGTTATACGCTCTTCTTTTAATTCTCTCCAAGAGTCTTAAGTAAGCTACTGGAGCACCAGGGAGTAATACTCAAGACTTAGACGTATACAAATGTATTTATTATTGGGATAGAATAACTTTTGTCGTCATCGTAGGAAACCTTCGAAAAACCGTAGCTCTTTAATTGAGGTTTTTAATCAATTTATGGCTCATTGTCAAACGGATTTAAGTGTTATTAAGTTTATTTTGTCACAGTCAGCAATTGTTTTATTTTATTTCCAATTTCTAAAACTTACCGAATTAATTTTACAAAATATTTCCAATTTCAAAGGACTTACCTGAAAATAAAAGAGAAAAAAGTCATTGTTTGATTAAATTTTAATATTACAATTTATTTTTTGTTTATTTTTGTTTTTTTTTTAAGTAATGAACTTAACCACTTCATTAAATTTTTAAATAATGTAGTAACTTTGTGTCGGTAGATTTAACCAAAATGCAATTATCAAATTTAAACAACTAAGCTTTGAAAAAAAACAAAAAACTGTGTATCCCAATGTTTACTTTATTTTTCTTATTTGTTTTAAATTTTGTAAATGAATAAATGGCACGTAATTTTATTATCACTGGTCATGGAGGCCACACCCAATAACAAATAACTAAGATATCCTATATCACAATCCCAACAATCCCCAAAACTCCACCACAGGGGGGGAGATAAATCAGAATCTAATTTAATCAACAGTGGAAATGCAAAATGTTTGTAATTAAGTGGACTAGTTCAATTTTTGTATTTTAATATCGATGGGAATAATAATTAATGACCCAAAATGTGCAATGTTCAATACGGTGTTTTTTGGGTTTATGACCATCTGGTTCAATTAGGACATTCGGGAATATATATTTGTGTCCGCATAGCTGAATATGAACCAAGGCAGAAGTAAAATTTAATAGACTGTAGGTAACTTAAATTAACATGGAACAGAGGTGGTAGGTACAGTATGTCCAGCAGAAAATGTTCCAATGGACTTTGGAAATATTTACTGAAATCTTCTTTTCCACAATTCATTTTAATTTTTAGCGAATTAAGTTATGTTGTTTTCAAACCCTATCGATAAAGTGCATTAAGACCCGCTTAAGAGGGAAATCGTTTATATTAAAGACTATTTTTTAAACATAAGTGCTTGTCAAGCAATTACTTAAGTCTTTCAAGCGGGGTCTTGCTCGAGTGAAAAGAAGACCGTACATTTGTTCCATTTCTCTTATGCCTGTTTTTTATAGAACCATTTTACCGAAATTGAATGAGTACAAAACCGCTGAGGCCTAAGTCATCCTAGACTTTTCGAAAAGTCGACATTTTAATTTTTAAAACGCCCTAAGACCTCTAAAAAATGGTGATTTGGAAAACCTTTAAAGTGCTCGGTTTTGAAATTTTAGTATTACATAATTCCTTACTACTCAAAACTTCAAATGCGTTAATCTCAATGCTACGATTTTTAATTTGGCCTAACTTATAACTCGGACAATTTAAAACCGATTGACTTGAAATTTTGAATATATCTTGAAAAATCCATTCTCTTTGGAAGTACATAGGATTTTTAAAAGATTGTACTGTTCATTTGTTATTCAATTATCCGGCGATTTTTCTGGGAATTTTTTCACTTTCAGCTTTAGAAGTGCGCCTTTTCGCCAATAAATCAATTTATCGCAAAAATCTAACGTACTTCTAAAAAAGTTTTTAAATTTAATGAAGAAAATGTCTACAAAATTACAGGAGACACCATTGCAAAAATGTTTGAAATATCCCGTTTTTGTAATCTCGATTTACTTTGTAGTGTAAAAAATCCCTATTCTTTCAGGTTTTAAGGTAGTTTGAGGTCTAAAGACATTGATTGACGGACCCAAAGGCAATTATTGTTTGGGTCTCCCAATGTTTTATAATTCTTTCGACACTTAAGGAATTTTAAAAGCTGGAAGTCTTGGTATTGACACATTTTTTCTTTTATTGTTTTTATTTTATAAAAAGCTGTGTCATCGAAAATGGTGGTATTTTTCTATTTTGTTATTGTTGAAAACTTTTTGCTTTGAGAAATTTTTTACTTCTGAATTCTAAAGCAGTATTTTAATAGTAGGTATTTAAAAAAAAAAATTGAAAAAACCATTAAGAACAGAAACTTGAGACTATATTTTTTTCAAAACTCAAACATTTTTTAATCCTCTAAGTTTTTTTTTTAAAGGGCAATGGAAAGCTTTTAATTTAAACTCTTCTGAATTAATATTGAATACGTTTTTTGAAGCGTGCAAGTGGAACATTTTCTTCAGAATTTGTTTCAAACTAGCTGGGCATTCAAAAAAAGGATTTTCGTGTTTCATGAAAAGCTGCTTCCATTTAAAAAAAAAAATAGAAACAGAAACCTAGATTTTTAGAGTGATTTTTGGGAAAAATACAGATCCTTAAAAAAAAATTCAAAACATTTCTGGTGCCTTAATTTTTTCAGAACGGTCTTCTGACTGAATATTGAATTAGTTTTTTTGAACAATGCTGGAAGAAAATTTAAACATTTCCAGCAATCGTTTACTTCTTCAGAATCTGTATCAAACTACCTGATCTTCAATTCTATACAGTAAACTGAAAAACAAACTGAGTTATTCTATCTAAAAAAGCCTTTGATATCCAAGTAGCACAAAGTTGTCAAATTTTTGACAATTCATTCAAATGACATTTGTACATAACTCAAAAACATGTCAAAATGTATCTCATATTTCACTCAGCTGAAAAAAATCGTTAAATATTATTCATTCCACAGAAAGATGACGTTAGCTGTCAAAATGTCACTCTAAATAAATTTTCACCTGTCATACTTGTCCATTTCTATCTGTTTTCCTATGCACTGTCGTTGTTCTTTCTTGATAAACATACTGTCCTCTTTTTTTCCATGCAGCACATATGAATCGATGAACTTTACTTACACCGAAATCCAATCCATGAAGGCACAGAAACTCAATGGCAAACAAACATTTAAAAAACCCACACACACAAAAAAAAAAAAGAAGAACGCTTTCAGGAACTATCAACTGCAGAAACTTTATCATATTCCAAACCTTCTATAGCCAACCAACTCAACTAGTAGTATATACTCCTTCGCACTTCACTTCGTCCATAATCTAGTAAACTGGTAACCCATGCATTGCTCATTGCTCCTCTGCTTCCTGTGTGCTTGCAACTTGCACCTCTTTTGCTTTTTGCTCCAGTTGGCCAGAGATATTGAATTTTCATTTCGAATCGAAACTGAAGCAGGAACAGGAACAGGAGAAGGAGCAAGAGCAGGAGCTGTAACTGGAAGGCATATGCGTAGTGGCATGGAATGAATTTCAAGTGATTCATAGGAAATAGTTGATTTCACACTAACTTCACGATGGGTGTTGTTACACTCGCCTCATCCTTATCAACAATTCATCCTCAACCTCAACCACCATATCGGCGGGCGCTCCACTACCACCTACCGACACCAACGCCCCCTGCCGCTAGTTATGATGGTGGGTATATTTTAAAAGTTCATTGACTGCCTTGGGTATAGCTATGAAGGTCTATGGGATAGGATGACTCTGTGTGTCTCTGTGTCATTGATTTGTTTAATGTCAGAGGTTTTTGGGTTTATCTGCAATATTGCAGATAATATCCTGAAGGATTCAATATAAATTGAGTTATAGCGGACAGTTTACCGTCATCGGTTTCTGTTTGCGAGGACAAGAGCACAAAGGTAGGTGTAAGTTTACTCCAACTACATTTTGAGTTCATCGAATTCGAAAGATGGATGGATGGATGGACAAATGATGGACAGGTGAACTGATGATTAAATTGAGGATAACACAATTATGGCTAAAATGAAATTACAGCTAACAAAGTCATTGACTCTGGGAATGGTCTTGTATTTTATGATTCATGATTTATTTGCTTTTGAAATCATCTTAATTCATAAAAATTCATGATAACTCAAAACAACACATATCCGCACTTTATAAAAAAAACCAAAGATAGCAATAAAAGAAAAATGACGCATCACATCTCGTGGACATCACAGTCAATAAAAGATAGAAATCTAGCAAATGTAAAAAATAGCGGTTAATCTTTTTAACGACTTTGTGAATTGTGATTAAATACAAAAATTGGGTTGGATTGAATGGATGATGATTTGGTTGATGGTTTTATGGATGTTATTTCCAAGAATTCTTTTAAGTGTTAAGTTAAAGGTTAAAGCTATAAAACGTCTCAAGTCTGCAGATTTTCTGCGGCTTAAAAAAGACGTTAATCGCATTATCGTTTTATCAAAAATTCAACTGAATTAAACCCTGAGACGTGTAAACATCTAAAGAAACTTATTGGGAAATAAAATAGAAGTAAGTTAATTTCAGATTAACGACAAATTTTTTGATGAAACCAGTCAAAAAGTTGCTATAAAAAATAAATGTTGAAAAACTTTTGACCAAAGAAATGTTTTGGAGAAACAATTAAATCCACTCCCAATGTTTTAAGTTGGATTTTTAAATGTGTGATGCAAATTTGAATTTTTAAAAAGTTCCTATAAAAAAAAGGAAAGTCTGAATAACTCTTGAAGGGGGGGTCGAAAATTATTGTACAACCATAAAATCTAAGGAAATATCTTTATAAGACCCTTGAAAAATTCACTTACATAGTTTATGAACATAAGGACTCTTTTTATAGTAAACTCTGTTTTTTTGGGGAAAATTCTTCAGTTCAAAATCTGTTTTCAAAAACCTTGGAAAACTTGTTTTTCAGTACTTAAAGAAGTGTTAAGTTTATAATTTCATAATCTAGCCCGATTATAAAAACGAAACTATGTTTTTTTTGAAAAATAATGTCCTAGTTTTGCACGTTCTGGAAAGAATTGTGCAAAACTCAACCGTCAACACTAGAGGCACAATCTTCCAAAGGTCCATCCAATTACTCGGATACGCAGATGATATTGACATAATTGGAAGATCAAAGCGTGATGTCAGTGGAGCGTTTTTGAGCATTGCGACGGAAGCGAAGAAGATGGGTTTAGTGGTCAATGAGGGCAAGACTAAGTATATGCTGTCATCAAAAAAGGACATTGAACAACGACGTCTTGGACAAAACGTCACCGTGGACAGCTATAACTTCGAGGTAGTTAAGGACTTTGTCTACCTAGGCACCGCTATAAACACAGACAACGACACCAGCGCTGAAATCAAACGAAGAATAACTCTTGCAAATCGCTGCTTCTTTGGACTTAGAAGGCAATTGAGAAGTAAAGTCCTCTCTCGAGCATCTAAAATCACCATCTATAAGACACTCATCATCCCGGTTCTTATTTATGGCGCTGAGGCCTGGACCCTGTCAAAGAAAGATGAGAACGTCTTAGGATGCTTCGAGAGGAAAATTCTTCGGGTGATTTTTGGTCCCGTACGTATAGATGGAGAATGGAGGAGAAGATATAACGACGAACTGTACGGGCTGTACAGCGACACTGACCTAGTTAGCAGAATAAAAGTCCAACGGCTTAGATGGCTGGGTCATGTAGAGCGAATGGACATCAACGCTCCAGCCCGGAAGATCTTCGAATCCAATCCCGAGGGACGGCGCAGTAGAGGAAGACCGCGACTCAGGTGGCGCACTCAGGTGGGTGAGGACCTCAACCAACTTGTCGTGCGAAACTGGAGACAGCTAGCTAGGGACCGAGCTGGCTGGAGACGCATGTTGGTTGAGGCCCAGGTCCGCCCCGGACTGTAGCGCCACCTTAAGTAAGTAAGTAAGTAAGTTTTTATAACAAGGTCGGTTTTTGGTAACCTTTCCATGACAAAGACACTGTATATAAGCAATAGTAAAGGTTTTGAGTTCCTGAAAATTTCAATGAGTTCCTGAAGATTTCAATGACAAGAAAAGTCAAAGTATAGCAACACAATCCACATTCGCGTAGTACGCTTAAAAAACTAATCTCTGCTCATGACAGATTACCACCGTAGTTGGCATCGAGGTAATACTGACCGAATTCCTGGAGATGTGAGTATTACGGTTGAAGTGCATAGTAAAATAAGATCATTAGATAAATGAAAACAACAATTTTATCAGTACACAAAAAATCTTACATACTTTATAAGTCTAATATAATTTCAAACCAATAAATTTAGAACTGTCGTAGTTATGAGTCTGGCCAAACTTAAACAATAGAGTTTTGAGAAAAACGTATTTGATGTTTTCAGCAGTAGATAATCAGGGAATTTTTTTTCAAAACTTTTCAAAAATTTGAAAAAAAAACATTTTTGATTCCATAAAACCATTTAAAAGAAAAAAAGATTTTTCGAAAATTATAGAAAAGCCCAACCTTTTAAGGAAAGGAATGACACTAGCTTTTTCAGTAAATTATAATCTGTTGAAATAGCTGTAAATAAGGTCGAGATAAGACGCGACGTAAATGAATCATCGATGAAATTGTCACCAATAATTTTGAATGATCTTCTTTGAATACAGTCCAAGAATTTTCGACGCATTAAATTCGACACTGTTAAGGTCAGAATTAAATAAACTTACAATAAATTGTTGTTAAGGATCCTAAATCGATGAGCAGGGTGGAAATCAAAAAACGAATATGAAAATCTCAGGGTATTGTGGTTAAAAGTTGCCAACAGGAGATCATTAATAATAAAAGAGTGTCGGAGATAAGACAGAGCCCTGAGGCACACCATCGTTTATTTTGTGGATGTCAGACATGAACAGTCCAACGAAGGTGTAAAGGCACGCATTTTCAATAATAAAGCCTCATGCTTTCTCCAAAACGATATAAAGCTTTGTTCTACTATTCGTGAGATAAGCCATGAAATCAAGACCTATTGCTACAAATGTAATGTTCTTTTGGAGAAAAAATAAACTTTCTTTCTTTCTTTCGACTTTTTTTCCATTTGGTCAAAAATCCCGATCTAGAAGCATTATTCAGGTATTCCAAACAAAAAAATAAATTAGTGTCACCATAATTATAAAACTAAAGTAATCTCTTGCATACAAATCTTCAAGCTTTCAGACCGACACTGTATACGAGTATGATAGCATTTGCTATAAACCTTATAGGCCCTTCCAAAACTTGAAGTAAAGTACTTATCTATTCATTTCCCTTTTTTAAAAATTCAGAAAAGAGTGCTTCCATCACCAAATGCTATACCACCATGCTTTGTATCTACTAAGTGATTCACTTAAGGTACTTTTCTAGAGAAAATAATGCCCTCACCATAACGGGAGAAAAAGGGTTAATCACCTTCCTCTATAATACCTTTAGAAATACGGTAACAACTTATCAACAAACTACTCAGTCAAGACCAAAAATGCATTGCTGTGTGCTGTTGCATATATCGTTATTGAATACTAAACGAATTCAAATCACCAAATGAAGTCGCAGTAGTCGTCTCCGTCTGCCGTGTCGCACCGTTTCAAGCTCAGGTCTCAGGGCGTTTTGTTTATTTTAACTTCATTCCCATCATCACTTCGGATTGGGATTCAGATAAATAATTGTTTGCATAGAATTAGTAACGTAAACGTATCGTAAGTTGTATTATACAAAGAGAATTTATTTTTATTTTGTTAAAAAGATTAATTAACATATTTCCAAGTCGGTTATCGGTGTTTTTTTTTAATTTTTATTATTTTATTCAAATCACGAACATAAAAACTATAGGAGGCAAGTTAAGTATCTGCTTTAATGGGTTCTTTTTCTTGAGGTTTTTGGTGTTTTTTTGTTGTTGTTGTTGTTGGCGATGTTCGTTTGTTGCTCTTTGACATACTACACGTCTACACCAAATAAAGGTATCTTATGTTTTTTGTTTTGGGGATTGATGATTTAATGAATCATCCATCTAACATTTTTGTTTCGTTTTTCGAATTCATCAGAAAGATAGACAGAAACATAGTTAGAGAGGTACAAAGTAAACATATAGAAGTCACGACTTCACAAAACAACTTTTTGGTTTGATCAGCTGTCTTGAAATAGGAAAAGTAAGCGTCTTTTTAGATTTGGTCTCGTCTTTATTTAGAGTCTAGGTCAATTGGGCTTTTCTGTCTAATTTGTAATAAATACTTCTTGTAGCTTAATTTTATTTGTGTCAATTTCTGCCTCTGTCCGAACTCTTGGACTTTTTTCTTCGATTTGAATAAGTTATCAACGTATTCTCGTTTTCTTATCAGAAAACATAAGTTTTAGGACAAACTTTATAATCAATTTCAAGAGACTTCGATTAGATAATTACATTAAGGTCTATAATACTCGTTTAGAATTTAAATAGAACAACAAGAAAGTAGTTTTCTGATCAGGTACATATATTTATTTCTACACAGTATGCATTTAAGATAAGAAAAAGTGAAAACAGATAACAAGAGTTTAATAATAATGGAAGCATTTTCGAACGATATGACCATTAAGAGAGATTAAACTATTTCCCACGGAACTTCTTTTTCTTTTGATAATTTACTAATTTAGGTCATTTCTCGTTTGGAAATTGATGACTGATTAAGAAAAATATGTTAATAGGAAAGTTGTTATTTTGTGTGACTTGAAAATCTGTGATTCCTTCCATGTTTTCTCATATCTCATAATTGTTTCGGTACAATCATAATTTTTGAATATTTATTAAATTGCATTATATTAAGAACATGCCAAACTATTAAAATTTTAGGAATTTAACAAACTTAGTTAAAATCTTGCATAAATCGATTGCAACTCGATGATCAGGTAAGAGTTTTACTTAAGCGAGCTTTTAATCTAAGTCCTCAACAAAATAAACTCTTACTATTTGCACCGGTAAAATGCCAAATGTTAGAATTTAATTTGAGTACAAAAATTAAGTAGCTGATGTCTATGGGTTAACAATAAAACGTAATATCTCCATATTGAATAAAAGAGCCTATTATGGAGATATTGTACTTTTTTGGTGTATGTCGGTCTTTTCTGATATAAATTTTGAGTTCTATCGCAAATTTTTTTTAGTGGATATGAAGTTCTTAAGAATAGTTCAAAATTGTAAAAACAAATTTCTGATTTAAAGTTCTTAGGAGCAATAAATTTTTGGAGATATTTCAAAATATTTCTAGGCAACGGGTGCTTTTGGATCTTCTGTTGGAAGTACATTTTACTACAGTAAAATTCATGAGTTTTGCAGAATTATCAATACCTTTGTTTTAATGCAAAGTGTGTTTTTTATCTGCAAAAAAAGTTTCGATATTTGTTGTCTATGGTTTGACAGTTAAGAATGTCAAACTTAGTTGACATTTCTGTTCAGTAAGTTTTAATGAATCATCACGAATCGTTCAACTTCAGAACAACACTTCCAAGTTCTAGAAATTTACTTTGAGTTCAAGTCATTAACTTATCACCGTACGAAATGCCATAAGGCTAGATTTTTTGAGAAATATGCCAAAAATTATATCTTAAAGCTAAATGCCCTATAAAAAAATTCTCTCTATACAATATCTTCTTTTAACGACAAGTGTTCATCATCTAAATCTTTCGATTTGGTGTATGGACAGGTATTGATACGCTACGAGCAATAATAACTAATATCTCCACTTCCATTAAAAATCTGTTTTAAGTTTATTCATTTGGAGATATTAGGAAATTAAAAACAATATGTTTGAACAAAACTTTTCTAAACCTACAATATGTGAATTTTCAAAATTACTAATAGTTTTGTTGTATTGAAAACAGTTTCATTCGAATAAAACAATAAAATGACTTCCAGAGTTAACGAAATACTTCGATATAGTATTCTTCTTTTTCTTCTTAATTTGTTTAATGCAGTTTGTTTACATTTTTTATCTCAATAAAAACAAACAATCATTAATCAACTGAGTAATCATTAAAAAACAATGATAACTATAATATATCTATAAATGTACATAATATACATGTGCTTGAATTTAATTAAAAAGTAAATATTTAAAGAAGTGTAACTTCCTCATAATTGCTACCAATTCTTTCTTTATGGTCTGTATATGCAAAGTGTTTTCACTTGAAAAGATATTAAAAAAATAAAAACAGAAAACACGAATAAATTGTGAAGGGGGGAATGCAGTAGCTGTTACCATGGTGTTTCTGTGGAACACTTTCATCCCAAAACAGAAAAAAAAAACAACATGAGGAAGAATCACTTATGATGGATGGATGGTACTATACTTGAGATAGTGCCTCCAGGAATGCAGTAAAAAAAAAGGAAGATAGATCCATTGCACGTGTCACGGAAGTACTTTTAAAAAATGCAACAAATAGAGGATACAACTACAACATGATGGGTTTACTTTTAACGACAAATAAGTTTGTTTCTTTTTTTTTTTTGAGGTAACTTCATACGTATATAAGTGTAGACTGCAGATGTTTGAATGAAATTCGGGATCAGGTTGATGTCAGGCTTTTTGCATTTTTACTTATGACTTCCGTATAAACAGGTATGAATTTATTAAATGACAAGTTTTACAATCGCAAGTATAAAATTAATATTTACCAAAATTGGCTAGTATTTCCAAGATTTTTGAGAATTTTTTCTATTCAAGATGGAGTTTTAAGTATAGAAGATAATTCCTCACTCACCAAAAGTCATATAAGCTCTTTGTTTCTTTTTTTTTTCTTATTTGAATTTATGTGATAGAGAATATAAAAAGAACTTGTTGATAGAAAAAACGAGAAACTTTGTCTATTAGCTATGTTTCCGAAAGCGATTACATTTGTTTTCAATGTTCCATATTTTGACCGAATTAAGAAACAATTCCAATCAAGGCAAAAGAAGCTTTTAAAAGTTTTTAAAGTCGAGGGAAGTCGAGTTAAGTTTTTCCACTACTATTTTTTCATTTCGATTTCATTTAGAGTGGTATTGATATGGATTTCTCATAGGAAGTTTTATCAGATCAACTCTCTCGGAAATTACACCGCCAGGAATTTTTGTTTTGCAAAAAGCAGTAATTGAAATAATTTCACCATTTTCCATTTTTATCACTTAGTAGTAATGGCGTAATTCTTACATGTGAAATGTCAAAAGATGACAGTTTCAAAAGTCACAGCTCCCTTAACAGCAGGCTCTTCAAAATGAAACCTCTTATCCTCCTTTTTTTTTTGTTATTGCTCATTACCTTGCAAATTATTGGCAAGACCAGAAATATGTAGATAAAAAGCAGCCATTGGTTTTGACATTTGAGCTGTTCTCAAATTCATCTACACTATATAAGATCAACATTTTTCTTAGTAAAAAGTTTGAATATGAGAATATTCAATAACAAAATTAGTGTAAAGACCAAGAAACTATTTTCTATTGTACGCGATTTTTAGCTATAAATTTAAAGTTATTGTAATCGGTACGATTTGTAAAATTTAAAATGTTGACACTTTTGGACGTAAAAAAGTCCGTAGAACCTAAATCCATGATTTTTAGAGAGATGTCTTTAAGTACTTATATGTAACATACGTTCGGGATAGTTTTTTTCGTTGGCCATATCTCAAGAACCATCAGAAATATCGACTTCAAATACGTTTTGTTTTATATATTATAACACCAAAAGATGCAGAAAGGACTTTATTGGGTGGTTTTTTAACTACCTATAGCAATTTAAAAAAAAAGTGAAAAATTAATTTAGAGACTTCAATCAAATTGTATTTTAAAGGTATATTCTGACGCTATATTAAATTGGTTTTAATTTGGGGAAAAAAATCAATCAACCGAAAATGTTTGTCACCTCAAATATTTTACCAACAAAAACTGATATTATCCTGAAAATTATTGTTTGCATCAAATAAAAACATTTTTGTCATCTGGCAAATTTTAAGAAATATTGAAGTTACTATTTTTTTACGAAAAAAAAATCAAAGTTAAAATTCGGTAAAAATTGATTTTCGACTGGAATATTTTCGAACAATTAAGGAGATTGTCTTTAAACGCTATTAACATTTAGAAAAATCCAATAGTTTAACAAATCGAAAGTTAAAGGATTTTAAAAATAAATAATTAAAACAATAAAAAAGCACAAAACACGTCCTACGCTGATATAGCAAATTTTGAATCTATCACTTCCATGGAGAGTAAACTCATAGGCATCTCTTTCTAGGAACACTATGTTTTCAAAGAAATGTACTGTCAAGTTATTAAAATAAAATTGTACACGAATTACTACACACAATTAATAAAAACTAATGTTCGGTTCAAATTTCGAAAATTGATGAAGGTATTGACTTCATTATTTCATAAATTTTGTTTTTAACGTTGGATAATGTTCTTAGAAAAATCTAGTCGTAATTTATTTTACAAAAATTGTGCTGAAGTGATAAAAAATGATTTTCCACTAAAAATGTCGGGACCAAAAACTGATTTTAAAATCAAACTTATTTACAACTTAAAAAAAAAAAACGAAAACCTTCAAACACAACAAAAAGCTGATAAAAAATGGTTTTGGACTCAATTATTATGAGAACAAAGAAAGATATTGACTTCAAATTTTGTTTTATCTCACTCATAATATTTGTATTAATATTTGATTAAACTTTTAAAAATATGGACAGACGGGAACGAATGGTTATCACAGTATGGGGCATGGGCCGCATTAACTAAATGAAATGTAAATTTAAAATTTTAGACAAAACTATCTTCAAGTTTTTCGATAATTAAACTGATTCTCAAAATTAAGAAAATAGTTTTTTAAAGGATTAAATTCGAACCTATTCTATTACATAAGGATTTTAAAATGTTAAAGATATTAAAAAGCTGTGTTTTTTAATACTAAGGTGTAGAACACAATATAGTTTTTAAAAATGAATTATATGATGATTTTTCAAAGTACAAATACACTGCCGACCAATAGAATAGGTTCGCAACTTTTACAAGGGAAAAGGCTTTTTTCTCCAGAATAGAACTTTGCAAAAAGCTTTTTTCTTTTTTTTGTATTCTGAAATCATGTCCCATTATCGATCTATTTACAAGAAAGAGACAAATTAAAATATGTCCTTACGGTAAATTGCAAGCACACTATAAAATTCATTTAAAAAAAGAGCATTTCCCATTGGTCAACAGAATAGGTTCATTTCATCTGCTTTAAAGTTAGTTCTGGTTCAGAATTTGTTAAGATCAGTGCGTGAATTTTTTACAAAGTGAAGTTAAAGTATTCAAAATACAATTTTAAGAAAAAATGGGACGAGAACAGTGCCTTAATTCGGAAGAAAAAATTAAAATCAAACTGTACGCAGAACAAAGTTTAAGTGCGCGTTTAATTGCAAAAAAAATTGGAAGATCGCAAAATGTTGAGCAATTTTTTGAAAAATAAAGAAAACTATGGGAAGAATATGAAAGGACGCCCAAATGTTACGACACCTGCTGAAAGGAGATTGATTGCTCGACTGGCGTCTAATTCTTGTCAGTCAGCTCCTCAAATAAAGACATTATCTGGAACAAAACAAGCATTTCCACGGTTAAAAGAGTGATTAGGAGTGCCCCAAACATCAAGCGCATGAAACTGAATTAGAAGCCTCCACTTAATCCACAAAGAAAGGAAAAGCGGCTTGAATTCTGCAGGCGCCACATGTCATGGAAAAAGGAGTGACAGTTTGCCGTTTTCACGGATGAAAAAAAATGTAATCTCAATGGCCCTGACGGATTTAATTATTATTACCATGATCTACGAAAAGAAAAATTATTTTTGCAGCGTCATCATAGCCGTGAAGGTGGTGTTATGGTTTGGGGTGCAATATCGTATTTTGGAACTATTGAGCTGAAATTTCCATCATCACGAATGACAGCAAATTCATACAAAAGCATTCTTGAAAGGGCTTTTCCAAAATTCAGAGAAATGTTTGGACCAATTAAATGGACTTTTCAGCAGGATAACGCCCCCATCCATACCGCCAGAGTTAAAAGCCTGGATAAACCAACAAAATGTTGGATTGTTGGAATGGAATCCCTACTCACCAGACCTAAATATTATTGAGAATGTTTGGGGATGGCTTGTCCGTGAAGTCTACAAGTCTGGGCAACAATTTGAAGACACAAAATCACTAACAACACCAATAAAACAAGCTTGGACAAAAATTTCTTTAAATTATTTTAAAAAAATTTATGATTCCATGCCAAATAGAATTTTTGAGAGGTAACGCTAAATAAAGGAGGGTCGACTCATTACTAAATGAATAAAAAAATGGCTAGCTTTAAAATGAATTGTTTTTGTTTTAATTTTTCCTTAATTTTCTCTATATTTTCCCAATGAATACAGGTGAACCTATTCTATTGACCGATTAAAATGGCAATTTATTTGAATACATTGCAGGAAACGTTTCAAATTCAACTTAATTATTGTTTTCGGTTAAACTTTCTTATAAATAGGTAACTATTTATACATACATGCTTTGAAAATTCACCGACAAAAATATTTATGCAAAACTATTTTGAAGAAAAAATAGCTCCTCTTTATTGGAAATGGTGTGAACCTATTGTATTGACCGGCAGTGTATGTGTCTTGTAGATACATTTTAAATCATTCAAACATCTTACTTAGTTTCTAGAAATTCTCATTAGTTATGATATGAGTCTTCCTTTGTTTCTATATGAAGTCTTAGGAAATCTTTAAATCTTTAAATTTAATGCTATCATGGTTTAAAAAAAAACTCATTTGGAATCCGAATTTCCATTTTAAATATCTGCTCAAATTTAAATTTTCTAGAGGGTATTTTTTTATACTTGTGGTTTTCAAACTTGCAATATTTTTTTTGGGAATTGTTTTTTTTTGACAGCTGTCATTGCTTAGTTTGGTTTACCATTTCAAAATGGATAGACTAACTCCTATACAACATTTTCAAATGCTGTAAACTTTATACCAAAATAATCGTTTGATTCATGTGACGCAACGAAATTCAATTTACTGAAGGAAACTTTTGGTGATTTGGGCATTATCTCCCCTCGTGGGCCGTTGTGTAGTGCGGTGGAGTATTTTTGTGGAGTAATATGAATTCGATTGTCTTCGCATACGAGACCATAGACGCCTTTCTGAAGAGACTATTCGGCGCGTTATTACTCCAAATTTCTTTAAACAAGTAGTTGAAAATTGCAACTTTATGGTGGAATTTATTCGTGCCAGGCGTAGCGGCCATAAACATATTGTTAAACTCTTATTTTTAGAATAAAGCTTCATTCTTGGCCCTAACAAAAATTACATGCGTATTACCTACTTCTTCTTGAAAATAACACGTCTAAAAAAAACACCCTTTACTTTGTCAATTTATTTCAAAAGCTTGATGTGATAGCCTTGCTTTGACAACGGATTCGTTGCAAGAATAAAAATTATTTTAAAACCATTTTGCTTTTTCTGTTAAATACCGTTTAAGACTAAATGGTTTAGCGTTTCTTTAAGAGTTTTCTAAAGCAGGTTGAGATCGAATAAATGAAGCTTTTTCGAAATGTTTATAAAATTCTAGGCATACCTAAGTATTTAAACTAAATATTGAAGATATCTACACTAATATTATAAAGAGGAAAGATTTGCATTTTTGTATGTAACGAATAAATTCAAAAAGTACTGGACCGATTTTAATAATTCTTTTTTCATTAGAAACCTACATTATCTGTACCTATTTATGTCTACCCGTGCAAAGCCGGGACGGGCCGCTAGTGGATTATACATATATGAATTTAGATAGCTTTAAAAGCATCATAATGCGTTTTTTGAATATAAAAAGGAAATATCTTTTGGAGTAGAATTTGAATTAAGGCCATCGGAAAAGGTATTTTTGTCATTATTACAAATATTGATTAAGTCTTTTTTTTTTAAATAAAAATATAATGATCATAAAATATCGAATCGTATAAAACTTATATTAATGAAACCGGTGTCAGTTGGTGGCGATCAACAATTAATCGGGTATTTTAAAAACAACAACTTCAAAAATCCAATACATATTTAGATACCTACTAAATTAGAAATGGAAGGTGAAAATTATTTTCATAATTCACACCTGACCCAACTGCCCTAAAAAAAACCTAACTTCTTCAATTCTCCCGCCGTTTTTATATTTTTGGTTTGTTTCTTTTTTTTTTTTGTACGATCATCATCTCCCACGGAAACGTGCAAAATGAGGCAATTTTGTTTCTTTTCTTTATTTACCTTCACCCGTCTTCTATACAGCTGCGTTACTTGATTGAGCTCAAAAAATAAAATAAAAGAAACAGAAGAAAAGAACCCAAACGAACGTTAAGCAAAACAAAATAATTTATTAAGAAAAAGAAAAATTCAACAATGCAACTGATCTGTTATGATACTTTTGCTTGATCCACCGCCATCAATGCCGCAACGTGTTTATAAACTTTCTGCAGCGCTAAGCAACAATTTCAGGAATTATTCTTTTTTTCCCTTTCAGTCATTTGTCTCTTTTCAAAATGAGATCAATCCCTTTGAGAGTCTGTGTGAAAGAAAGTGAAAGACACGTTTTTCTTTTCTGCACTCCGCCCAAATGTCTCGACTCACGTTTTTGTTTCTTAATAATAAATAAATTCATTTGAGATGTTGATAACAGAAAGGAACAGAATTTCATGAAGAAACAACAAAACACCAAAATCAACCAAAGAAACAGAATCAAAGATGACAGATGAATGGAATAAGAAGATGGAAATGTTTATTTGGAATAAGATGAAGTAAAAGTGTTGAAAACAAAAACAAACATCAGCAAAGAATTAAGACGAGACACGAGAAGAGCAAAAGGAGAATCCATCCATCCATCGCATCGCTTCGCTGTTGTTGCCATTTTCGCCGCCGCACCCCGCCAAACAGAATAAAACAGATAAATCAAAAGAACTAAACTCAGGCAAAACACACTGAAAAACTGGAATGGAATCGATGCAATGAATTAAAGTTCAAGATGAAAACGAAAACGAGAAAATTGCATTTCAATATTTTAATAATTTATCTCAATTTAACTCTCAAAATATTTGCACAATTAATGAAGACAAAAATATCAAAACAAACCTTAAAAAACAGAATTTTTCTTCGTTTTGTTTTCGATGATGAAAATGTCGATTTTTCTTCTTTACTTCTTCTTCACTTCTCTTCTAGGTAACAAGATACTTTGATATTTATTAAAACACTCACAAAAAATAAAACACTTGCACTTAAAATTCTGTTTATTTCTTTTTCTTTCAAAACAATAGAAATAATTTGGTACCACCTGAAAATATTGATACACCTGAACAACGCAAACACTTGCACTTGAAAAATTCTAAATTTTTATATTTTATTTTATTTGTTAAAAAACTACGATATTTTTTAATAATTTCGAGAGAAGATTGAATTAAAATTTGCAAAGACTTTTAACAACACTACCGCCCGTGTCCGTGGTTGCTGGTTGTCTGTTTTTCTGTTTCGCTTCTGTGTTTGGTTTTGCCTTTGCCTTTGCCTTTTTGTTTCTTCTTTTTCTTTTGAAGTTTTGTTTTGTTGTCAAATGGAATTTTGACATTTTATGTTGTTTTGGTTGCTATGTTGCTATGAAAAGAAGGGAGTGTGTGGAATTTGTTTAGGTGCAGTTTTTGCTGTTATTTGGATTTTTGTTTGGATGGAGATTCTCCATCTCCAGGGAAAAAGAATGTTGAGAAACATTTTTTCTGTTGAAATGGGTGTGGAATGTATTTGGTTTGAAATTAATGATGACTGGAAAACTGGAATGTAGGAGAATGCATTGCATATTTTCAGGATATTGTAATGGATTACAGTAGATGTCAGAAGAGTGTACATTCTTTTAATAGAATTTGTAAGATACATATATCAGACTTGAAATTCTGAATTTTTGTATAGAGCCTCATTTATGTGTCCTTAACACTCCTTCGAGAGTCTTTGTTTTTCGTTCGGTTAAAATATTTTAGAGTTGGTAAAAGGAGGTTACTTACATTTTTTTTGCAAATTGCTCGAAAATTATACCTAGTTTATTTTTGAAACAAGTTGTAGGTACAAATTGTAGCTCATATGATTCCTCAGAAAAAAATGTATATACATATTAAATAAATAAATATATTAATACTTTTTTTCGAACTGGTGATAGATTTGGAGAAAAAGGGCGATAATTTTAAAAAGTTTATAAAATTCATGCCTTAGAGTGGAGATTTTTGTAATGTTCTATGCCTGAAAAAATATTTTTTATTAGAAGGCCATATTGCAGAATTGTTAATAAATTAGATGGCACAACAGTCCCAACAGTCCACTGAAAACTAGGAGCTAGTGACAGTCACCCATTAGTGTGCGCGAGTCATGTCAGGAATGGAGGGGCCCTACAGTTTTATGCCGAATCTAAACGGCTAATTTGAGAAAGCCCTTTTTATGAGAAGAATTATTCTTGGTAGTTCCTCGCAAGAGACTTTTCCCGGAAAAAACCTTAAGTGGCACAGGTAGTGACAGAAAACCAGACATTTGGCATGACAATATTTTAATTTTAAAATTTTCATGACTACTTATTGGCCGGTTTTCGTAAGAACTTAAATGTCACTAAGACTTTGATTGACAGTGCTCACATTGGATTGACAGTGAGGTCACTTATTAGGTCTGTTCCCAACCTTGACTAAAACTGCCAATTGTCAAAAATGTTTGCCCAAATGCTGAAAAAATTGTACCCGAGAAATTTTTTTCTAAAAAGAAATTGTTAATTTGTCATTGTCAAATGTAATATTGCGGTATGTCATTTGACTGTTATTAGCGTGCGTTCGGTCGTCCGTTAAATTTGCTTAGCATCGATTGAGTGGCAAACAGGTTTTACCAAGAAACTGTTCTCCACTTTTTCTTTGGCAATTTTCCTCTCTCTGAAAAAAAAATTCAAACCTACTCTTCAAAATTTGACAGATCAACAATTTCTGCCCAAAATTCTTGAGAAAATATCTATTTTGACATATCATAATTGTAATAAAGAGAAAAGTGGAAGCAATATAAAATAATGAAATGTCATTAGACTCGTTCCTTTAAACTGAATTTATAGGTTTGTTCAATCAGAAAAATACCTGTTTCCTCATAAAAACTGTCAGAGGAAATTCTAGCAAAAATGTCAAACGTCAGATTGTAAAAAGAAGACAAAAAATTAAGTTTAACGCAAGTTAAATTGAAGAAATAACTTAAAATACAATTTTAGAAGAGCAATAAAATTGTTAATAAAATTATTGGATTGATATTTAATTTGTACTTTTCTTCTTACTTCTTTTCAAATTTAATTTGAAGTTTGGGAACATTGAATCATTAGAATGCCTCCTTCAATAAAAGTTAGCAATAAAACCTTATTGGTTAACAAAATACAATCGAATAATAACGCCAGCTGATTTTGACATCTTTCAACAACCTGCACTAGCTCAAAAGGTAATGAAGAATATTCAGAACTAGACTACACTAGTTAAGATCAATAAATGCTAAACAGTGTAAAAACTAAAAACATAGAATCCGTTGTATGCAATGCGGCAACGAATTCGTTGACATTGACGTTCGTATCGGATTAGCGTGACCCAATGGATACGTTGCGTTGTTTCGACAGTTCGAATAGAAGACAAAATTTAAATTTCTAGGTCTGTTCAATTTCTTGAATCCAGTGCATACTGAGGAATGTCAGAGTTTTTTTTATAGAACTGAACAAATTTTACATTATAGTTTGTTTGCGTTTGCTCGATCAAAGAAAAAACCGTCAGAATTGTCGTTATAAGGCCGCAAAATAATTTACAAAATGAAGAAAATAATGAGTAAGCTCATTTTTCGTATTTTGTTTACAAAAATATCAGTAATCGTCTTTATTTTTTTGATTTATTTTTATTTAATTATGTATTTTAATTCGATAGATAAAACCTAATCATTTGTACAGATTTAAAAAACTTTGTTATTAGAACAAGTTCGAAACACCATGTTATCAAACGTGCCTATGTAGACTGTTGATGTCAACGGACCTGCCGGAGAGAAAAGTTAAAAATACGGCTGCTTTTTGCGTTGCTTCCGGTAAATACGTTTCTTATGGACCGCTTCTTATAAGGAGTTGTGTAATTAATCGAACTGTCAGTTATATACGTTGCCGCAACGCATGCGATGGATTCTATGGGACGGCCCCTTAAGTTACTGCAGACGTCTTGAACACCAAAAAGTTACACATTTCTGCCCAGAGTTATCCAGTGCGGCTGGTTGAACAGAGTTCGTGTGTTCCTTTGTTGTAATTTTCAATCCCAAGTTCTGTCAATTTTATTTTGTATATCAATTTTTGTCAAGACTTAAGACCAAATGAAAATAACAAAAATCCAATAAATTCAGATTTATGGAATTTACCTGATGACGGTTTATTTATGACTCAATTTTGGGCAAACATACCTGGAATATTAACGATTATAGAGGTTTTAGGTACGTTCGATGCAAATGTCCATAACAAGTCTTTGTAACTAGTTCGAGTTCGATTTCCAAATCAATATCATGTCAAGTTTTATAAATAGCGCCTTTTAAAATTAAAAAAAAATACAAACACGAAACTTAAAAAACTAGTTTTACTTGCTTGCAACCTTAGGGTAAAGTTTGTTTGTCAAAACTTATTCAAAAAATGTACATATGTGTTTAATGCACATAAACTGAAACATTCTCTTGAAATAAATTAAATTTTAAATTAACGGAAAGGTACACTGAATTAACTTACAGAATCCAGAGGCCTTTTTTATAAAGATTGACAATTGTGACAGGTGACAATTTGTTAATTTACTAATTGGCAACTGTCAAAATCTGTTCCATATACAATTTGACAATTTCGTTGAATTGAAGAAAAATTTCCGACAATTGTGATCGTTTTCGTTTCATAAAGAAATTATCATGATAATGAATTGCCAAGTATTTTTCCACAATTTTCAGAAATTCTAAGATAAATTAAGTACTGACAATTCTTTTATGACAATAAATACAAATTTAAATTCACAGTATTAAATAAACAATTGCGACAGGAAAATCAAATACGGTCAAATTTTGACAGTGAAAAGATCTAAAAATGATAAACGATATATTTTCAAGTGACAGTGATGACGTTTCTCAGTTGGATCTTCGTGTAAAACGTCGCCGATGCCCTCGGAATTTTAAACAAAGAATAAATAATGATTTTGACTCGTTTAATGCCCTAAAATTAAAAGAAACGTTTTTAAAACACTTATTTTGAGAACGTTGTTTATTTTAAAACTCTCGATTTTTATTTATGTTTATTTCATTCTTTAACACATTTCAAGATTATAACAATGAAATTGTCACGACAAATTTGTCAGTGTCTGACAAAAACAATTTACATAACAAACTTGTCAGTGAATTTTTCTGACAAACTTGTCACCTTCCAATATTTTATGACATACAGATTTGTCAGATTTGTCACCTGTCAACTTTTATGAAATAGGGTCCAGGGATGTAAACTTATAATTGAGGCATATTTAGAAAACTGTTTTAATACTTTTTTTAATAAGCGGATTTCCAACTGTACTTAGAAAAAAAACAGTTTTAATTAATAAGTGTTCATTATTATTGTAAATTGAACGTTAGTTATCCAGGAATGGTCTTTGTAATTCTTTAATAAAAATACTGTACATACAATTTAATAACACTTCGTGTAACTTTCATCTTTACACTCTTTATTGAAAATCATTTAATCAGTATTTTAAAATTGTTAGGAAATTTCGATTCCTAGAAACCATCGCATTTACTTTTAAAAAATAAATTTCCTTTGAAGTTTTTCAAAAAGCAATGACAGCATTTTGTCTGATTCTAACTTCATTTTCCGTATTTTCATGAAAAGGAAAAATATTCTTTGGAAAATTCTATTCGCAATAACCTTCAATATGTTAAAAAACTCAGTTGTTTCATCAGAATTGGTTATATGTGTTTTATCTAAAATCGTAGGTTTCCATTAAACGAAAATGGCATTTAATTGACAGCTAGGATAATTGACGTCTAGAAATATGTTTTCCAAGTAAAAGTTTCTAATTTCATTAACATTGCGATTTTCTTAGCATCAATTAAGGTACGTTCACATTGCTTCATGTAAAATGTATCATACAAAATATTTCTATCCTTGGCTATGTTCATTAAGTAAGTCATTTAAGTTTTTAAATAAGGATCTGGTTGCATTACACATTAAATAGAGTAATTTAAAATTAAGGCAGTAAACATTTAAAAAGAAGGAATAACAAATTGGAAGCTCTGTATTGCTGGATACAGTTGCAAGGAAGGTCCACAAAAGCCATTCCAAAAGGTTAAAAGCATACAATATTAAAAAAAAAAAACAGGGATACAAAAGCTCTTCTCTCTTGACTTGAATAAAAACAATTTCTTCTTATAACATTTAAATGTTATTGTTAAAAAAATTTTAAATTCCATTTTATTGATATTTTTTTTTTAAATTTTTATTTTTATTTAAAATTTTATGATAACAACAAAGTTATTATTTTTATGGTATTTTATTTTTTAATATAAGGAAAACACATTATAATAAAATAAATAAAATTTCAAAAATACGAAAAACAATATAATGTATTATTATATTATAATAATAATAATAATAAAAAGGTTAAAATAATAAAAATATATATATTTAAGTATGTAGGTATGTATAATTTATTTATTTATTTTTATAGGTATATTTTTAATTTTAAATAAGTAGCATAATTAATTTTTTAGCGGCCATTGTAAGGGTACTGCCAAAAGTGAAAATGTTTCTTTTTGGGAAAAACTCTGTTCGAAAAATAAAAAAAATTAAAACAAATAAAATTTGGTTTGTTTTGAAATTTTAAGTTAACAATAAATTTTGTGTTTTGTTCTATTTGATTTTTTGGCATGTTCACTTGTGTCATGTGAATGTTAGTTTTTAATATTTTTGAATTTGTTTCTAAGTTTTAAAATTTTGAAAAATGCATTTTCTAATAAATTGTAATGTTTTATGTTAGTTAGTTTTTGGATTTGATTTTGTTAATTTGTATAAAAGTGGTCCATAGTAAAGAGAACATAATATATGAGAAGAATTTTGTTAATAATTACATTTTTAAATATGACTTATACACTGACCAATTGTATATTAATTTATATTAAACACATATGGGGTTTCAATAAAGCGTAAGAATTTATATATTTGTTTAAATCATTACCTACTTTTTCTGCTTTGGTGGAAAAAATAGTTTCTAAAAATTTAGTTTTCGTATTATTTTTAATGATTTTTTGTTTAATTTGGAAGCACAGAAAATACTAGCAAGACGAAGGACAAAATCAAAATATTTGTTAACACTTAAATCCAAGCTTGATATAAAGCTCTTTAATCTGAAGCTAATTCCTACCCAACCTAGCTCTAAAGTCTCTGAATTTACATACATAAGCCTTTGTCGATAGCAAATATAGGACTCCGAGAACCATGATGTCTTTGGACGCCCATAAACACGAGTAGTTTGTGAGTAAAAGAAGTTTTAGGATGTTTGAAACATGAAAAAACTTTTCAAAATCAAATTTGGAACGTTTTTGAAATTTTAATGCATTTTTGACGTCTTGTCCTTTTATAGTCAAATATTGACTCAAAAACGGAATTTTTCAAAACCGTGAAGGCAAACGATAAAAGTATATGTAATTTCATGTTCCACAACTTTACAAATCAATTTTAATACTACGGAGATCAACCAATTGATAGAGTTTATCAATTGAAATAAAAATCGATTTTCCAAAAGTGAATTGATAAAATATAATGCCATTGTGAATAATTTCAATTTTTTATATTGTGAATGTTTGTCTCACTAATGTTTGTTTTATTTTCCTTGAGGAATAGGAAGGCGTAAAGAAAATAATTAAGAAAATTAAAAAAATTCAAAACAAAATGACCTCAATTGAACTCTTTTTTGAAGAAGGTGAGGAGTTAAATGATCCTGTTTTTGTAGAATGGCAACATTGCTAAAATCTCTGAATTATTAAAGCCTATTGTGGCTTTCATCAGTGGTTGTCATTTCTATATTTTGTTTTCTTCTTTTTAAATTTTCATTTTATTTTATTCCATACTCACTGCCTCTGAAGTCTGAAGTTCGTTCTGTTTCTTACTGCCTTGTGATTCCTTTGGAAATAAAATAACAATTTTATACTTCAATTAATTCACAACTCACATTTTTTTTAATAATTTTGTTTGTAAATTTTAAGATTGAAAGAAAAATTGACAGATAATCAAAAATTATGAAAATTGTAGTTCACGATACTGATTTTTTCATTCAAAATAGATAATTAAGTATCATTCACAATGGATCAACAATATTGGTAATTGACAGCCACAATGTCATTTATAATAAAATTGATTGAAGTTTTTTTTAACTATTAATTGATAGCTGATCGTCGCAATAAGGGTGAGGCTCTAACCATTGGGGGTTCTCATGAATACAAATTTTTCTCAGAACTGTCCCCATCTTCCAAAAATTTGATTATGAACAGTATCAAAAAAAAACCATGACGTTTGTTGATAACGTGAATAATGTTTACAGGGGAGATTAGCTCTTCAGCATTGTTTCCAATATGTTATTACTTTTTTCGGTGATTGTCTTTTTGACAGCTGTCACTTGATTTATGTTCAGTTTTGATTGTCAAACTAAGGCTTATTTTTGAACAACGTTTGCAAATCGTGCAAATATATTACCAAATTAATGGTTCGGTTTCGCGCGACACAACAAAACATTTAATTTATTGAACGAAACTCGCGTCATGGGCCTGTGGCGTGGCCTCCAAGAGCCTGTGATTTAACACCGCCTAACTACATATGTTTTGTGGGATAATGTGAAGTCGCTTGTCTATGTAGACAACCTCGAGACAATTAATGCCTTAGAAGAAATTATTTGGCGCGTTATTTCTAACGTAAGACCAATTTCTTCAAAAAAAAAGTTAAGCCTCTCGGTTCGGTTGGAATAAATTCAAGTATGTCGCTGTGGACACTTGCCCGAAATCAATTTTTTAAAACATGAAGAGAACCCCTTCCCTCTATAATAAAGCTTAATTCTTAACATTTAGTTATATACGTTCTATTATTTCTTGAAAACCATCTGTTTAAAAAATATTATTCACAATAGTTCATATTTATTAGATGACATTTTTCCTTAAAAAGATGTCATTTGAATGTTCTAGACTGTGAGAATTTAGATTGTTTAGAGCTTTTCAATAAGGGATTTTTACTTGAATAGCTCGTTATTTGAGCAACTGCTGTCTCCTTTGTCACATTTGTTAATTAAACTTCCAACTTCACATTGCGATTACGACGAACGTTCAAAAAGACTTTTAATAAAAGACCCTGATTACACGGGATGTTTTTTCGTTCGTTTTCGTCTTTCGTATTTTGACAGGTACCTACCCTCGTGATTACACCTTTCCTTTTTTCGTTCCTTTCGTTATTCCTCTTTTTGACGTTTGTGACCGAATTGTTTTTATTTTACTTTTTATATCCGAAATTGTAACACCCGGTTTGATTTTTAAAAGCTCTTTTCGAATAATTTCAAGTGCCTCAATTCTTTTATTTCTATTTTTATAATTTTTGTTCAGCTTGTTATACAAATTGGGCCAACTTTGAAACAGCGTTAATAATACTTCCGTTTGAGTTTTTGTCCACATTTCTTAAATCGTTTAAATAAATAATTAAATTTACATTATTTCACGTTTATATTTGCCTTTACTACACCGTACTCTGGAAAACTGAACTTATAGCTGTAAATTATGCATTTTGTTTGTTTTTATTGGTTGTCAAAGCATAAACGTCAAAGTTCAACCAAAAAAAGTCCATACATTTTCAGGACTCTTTTCACGACTTCTTTCCCCCTACGTTTCTACACCCCTCACCCGATCTGTCAAAAAGACGAAAGAGGAAACAACCGAAAAAACATCTCGTGTAATCGGGCACAAAGGCTGTCACTTTTGAAGTTGTCATCTTTTGAGATCTGTCACTTTTGAAACAGTCATCTTTTGACATTTGACAAGTAAAAACTACGATGGAAAATCTTATGAAAGGAAAGGAGCCGTGGCAGCCATTATGGCTAATATCGTTTTCCATTGTTTACGGCATACCGATCTTCCTGGCAAAGAAATAAATATCAATTGATTTGATTAGTCTTTCGAATTTTTAAATATAAACATTTAATCGCTTAACGAAAAACCTTTTCAAACATCTACAATAAAACCCATTTAAGAGTGAGATTACTTCAATGAAAACCCGCTTAATATTATGGAAAATTAACTTAAGCAGATTAATAAAATTCCTAAACCGGAGATATTAAAATAAAAACGATTTCAGTTATGTTTTGCGGAGATATTAAAACAAAAACGATTTCTATTATGTTTTGGAGTTGCCTGACATAATGAAAAATTTAAATATCATTTTCGTGGTGAAAATGTGGTTAAGGTGAAAAATATATAAGAAATGAAAGCGTTCAGCAAATGTTTATTGAATTCAGATAACCGTGCTTTTTAAATAACAGGAGCGTTTTCTCTTAAGCGGGTTTAACTACAATTGTTTAAATCACATAGACTCCTCTTACATTTTCAATTTGGTATGATTTATGCTATGGTTCATATTTACTTAGTTGTTAGTCCCAAAAAGGCTTTTGAAGTGTCTTAGAAGAGTAAAGACTGAAATAAAGTAATTTAAAAAAGCCTAGAGCTGAACACAAGTCAGGTGGGGTTCTAATAGGTTATTTTTGTTTTTAATGCCAATTGAGCAAATAATATTACTGCAATCACAAATAAGTACAATTTAAAAGGCATTGCAAATATTTGGCTATCTCTGACTCGACTGATTGTCATAACTAATCTAACTACATATGAACATTACTATCTAAATTTTTGTATTTGTCAAATTTGTTTTTTGATCTCTAAAATACCAGAATATTTTTTAGATTTATTTATGATTATTAAAAAAAATATTCTTTAAGTCATTTTTGAATATGCAGAATAATCATAACTAGCAACACAATTTATTGAAACCTCAAAATAATTTTATGTTAATTTTTCTTTTTTTTTACCAACAAATCGATATTACAAAAGTACATAAATATATTATATTTTTATTTTTTAGTAAAGTTTTTATTATGAATAAAAATTACATTATTTAGTGTATGTTTTCTTTATTAAATTACGATGACAAACATAAATTAAAAACATTTTTAGGATTTTTATTTTCTGTTAAGCACAACGAACAAAATTCACATAAAATTAAAAAACAAACACAAATTATAATATTTTAAAATCACACATAAAAATTTAGTAATTTTTTCTTCTTGTATTTTAGTTTCTAATATTTTCTTTTTCTTTTTTATTTATTATACATACATTTATAAAAATATTTGTTTTAGTTCTACAATAATTAATAATAATTATTTGAATGATTATAACGACAAATTTTGTAAAAAGAAGAAAAGAATTGTTTGTTTTTGTTTTCCAATTAAAATGCGTGTTTTTTAATGTTTTACAGGAAATGCATATTATTAATTACATACAGTACATTTTGTTTTATATAATTTATTATTATATTAATTTTTTGTTTAAATTTAATTATTGTTAAAGTTGAATGTAAAAAAATTGACACGATAAGCATACGTGACAACGAACAAAATTAGTTGAGCAGTCTTTAAAGAGTTTCTTTAATTATGTGTTAATTAAAGGGGGATTAACGGTATTAGTAGAGTTTTGTATTGTTTTTATTTTGTTAATGTTTTGATTAAGTTTGATTCACAATATGAATGCAATGGCCCAGTTATGAAATCTTAAGCGAATATCAAGTTTCTGGGAATTTTTACAATATCAAATGCAGAAAGTGACGTTTACGATCCAAATGACATATCGTTTTCGATGTTCTCAATTATCTGTCAAATTCGATGCTAATGCTTACGATATTCTCCCAACTGTCAAAAAATGACACATCGACCATGTTTTTCTTCGTTATTAAATAAATGAAAATCGCTTAAAATGTCAAAATCAGGCCACAGAGAGTTAAGTTAGCTTAAATGACTAGGCAATCAAAAAGTACACTGAAAAAAAAACTAACAGGCATTATATTTAATTTGTTTTCTTTCTCATATTTTGATTTTATTGTTATTTCAAAAGAAATGTTTGTTGTTGCATTAAATACGAATTGTTTTTCAATATTTTCTTGTGGCTTTGAGTTTTGAGTTTGATATACATATATATTAGAACGGATAATTTTAAGTAACTTGCAGGTGGTGATGGAGATAGTGGTGGTCTAGTCACAGCACACTCATAAGTCATAACTCTAACTCACCCATCATTAAGTTTACGCCGCCGCGCCACTGCGCTATTTTTGATAATTTCGGAGACCTCTCGGCCACCGGAACTTTCACCTTCGGACGTCGACGTTATACAGGAACCACTGTGGGTGGCATTACCCGCTTCGGGGATGCGTTTCTCAAGACTAGTTAAATTTCGAACAAGACTCATGGTGTCATCATGTTGAGGCACCATAGCGGGTCTAGTTCCAGGAACCGGAAATTGGTGTGTTATGATATGTTCTTTTGACTGTTGTCGTGGCATACTCTCCTTTGAGACACTACGAAGTATTTTTGCCAGATTTTTCTGAGGATCAACACCCTCCTCCTCGGAGGATGAAGAATTTGTGGGATCTTCGGTCTTTTTTGGTGATCCTAATTCAAGGACGTGCGGGGTGTTTTCGACAGTAGCCGATTTGCGGAGATTTGAGACAGTTGCATGAGTTGAACGTTTGAGACGGTTTTTGAGCTCGGAATTAAGATCCATTGGCATGAAGCCAACACAGCCAGATTTTGATTTGAGAATTCCTTTTCCTGATCCTGCTCCTCCACTCAATCCAGAGAAAGGAGGTGATAAGATTGCTGGCGCAGGTTTTGTTGCTTCTGTGATGAGTAAAGAAATGAGAGGGAAATTATTAGAATTTGTTTTAGAAATATCGGAGACTTTTTCAAAAGCAGCTACTTCTTATATCATAAGTATTTTGGTTAGTTTTGGGAAATTCTGAAAATAATTAGTTAAACAAAAAGAAGATATTCGATTTAAAGAAAAAAGCGTGCAAGCAGTTGCAAGGCATTTAAAGAAAATTAAAAGTGTGCAATAAAAATTGATAATAAGAAAAATAATAATTACAAAAAAAAAAGGAAGTACTTACTTACAATGAAGGTTTTGGAGAAGAAGACGACATCTTGAAGTGGAAGGACATTCAAAGGAATAGACTAGAGTTATGATAAAGCACTGAGTTGTATATTTCACAAAATATGGATGAAACAGAGATCTAGTGAAGTGAGCTTATGAAGTTTTGTTTTACTTATTCACTTTATTTTTGGTGAATTCAATTCTCGGGTAATGAAGGCATATCATGGATTTTCAAAATGTCGTTTTACACAAATAATTTAACAATACCAAATTGTATGAATGGACAGTAAATGGTATAATCTTTAATGGCGATGATAGATAATGTTCTGATATTCGGAAATAGCGAGTTATTCGTTCGGAGCGAAAAAAATCGGAGCGATTTCGATTTCGCACTTCACCACAATTCCATGGGTTGCATTAAGAACTGTCCCAGAAAAATTTCTTTCAGCTATTCCAAAATAATTCCTAGAAGCAACAATCCTCCATATCGAATAATTTCGAACAATTTTCCGCTCCGAACGAACACCTAGCTAGAGCCGATTGACTTTATTTTTATACCCATTTGAATAAGCTTGTGGCCTACTAACATAATCTTATTTTTCTTCAAATGTATAGAAAAGTTCAAGTCCTGACTTAAACAGGGAAATTGGCTATTAACGTCAATCTACCGCTATTTTTATTCCTTTCCTAGATGTCGTTTTAAATCCAACATTGAGTTCAATTAATCATAACCAAGCTTTCACAATTAATTCATTGTGGTTTGACATTTCTTTATTTGAGTTGAAATGTGCTTAAAGCAAGCTCCTACAATCCATTCTGTTATTTACTTCTGCCAAGTTGAAATGGATTTGGTCAGAGCCCTCAGACTTATTAATGAAACACAACTGTCAAATGTTTTAAAATGGTCCTTGAAAAAAGAGATAGAACCTGAGCGCTCCGGCATGTCTGAGCTCATAAGAAAACAGATCTTTTTTTTTGACAGCTGTGAATTAAAAAAGAAAATCGCATTATAATGCAATCGCAGACAAGAATTATTTCATAATTTATCACATTTTGACAGTTCAGAAACTCTCTTTTTAAATAAGTAAACTAAACGACTTTTCCATTGGTAAATTTTAATTTCAATTTAAAAAAAAATGATTGTTTTGTGACTTAAGGGAATACGATGGAAAATAGACTTTGTGTTTCACGAGTTCGTTTTAAGTTGGTGGAACTAGCGTCGATGCTTAAAATGTTTTATTTGAATTTGTTTTAGCTTGATACAATTTTCACAATAGAATATCACAAACCACATCAGTCAAACTGACAGATAAAATTTGTAGCGGTTACTGAGCAAGATGGGGAAATTTAAAATTTGATAATTTGATTTTAAATAAAAAAATCAATTTATTTTGCCCAAAGAAACATGAAAAATGAGAAATCAAAGTTATGAAAGTTTCAAATAAAAGGAAAGTTTCAAAAAAAAGGGTTGAGGTTGTGCTTTTAATATCGCTTCTTAAAATCCTGTTATGCAATTTTAAACCAACCCGGTGGATAACGGAGTACAAAACGTCTACCAGACTATGGTTGTTAGTTTTAAGGCGAGAAGAGCATGAAGAAAAATTAGGAAATGAGTTTGTCAAGTAGCTGGCAATTTCTTGTGTAACCTCGTGATAAAAGAGAGTTTTAAAGAAAGTGCAAATAAAACTGTCAAAAAAGTCTTTTGCAACTACTTTATCCGTATAGAAAGTGTCTAAGTGTGAAATGTCATGAACCTGTATTACCGACCATAATTCTATTTTTACTATAGAAGAAAAGTTAAAAGAAACGATTATCAAATCACGAAAATTACGTATGATGTACATATATTTAAAATTACATTTGCAATGTTTTTAGACATCGATTTGAAAAATGGAAGTATTCAGAAATGAAGGTTTGGATTTGGAAACTTTGAATCTTCAAATTCAATTAAAATTGAAGGAAAAAATCTCACTAAACTCAGATTAAAAAAAACATCCGATTTTTCTGTTGTTGAATCTGCTTTCATTGACAAATAAAATCCTTTTTAAATAATAAAATACCTTAAAAACATAAATGCGAACTTCCATCAAGCAAAAGAAGCTCAATTTTGACAGGTCCCCACAACGTTATGAAAACAAACAAACCCAGCAACATGCATCAGGACAAAACAAAAAGACAAAAACAAATAAACAATAATATTTTTTTTTAACATTTATAATATTTTTAAATTTTTATTTTAACACTTTTTTAAATTTTTTGTTGTTTTTTTTTTTAATTATAGATTTTTCTTGTTTTTTTTTTTTGTTTAATCTTAATAAATTTTTAAATAATAATAATTAATAAAGATAGATAACAATTATTACAATATAATTATATAAAAGCGCATCACTAGATCGACATGTATTTTTGTATATCTTATTTAAGTCAACATTTATTAGGAAGATGAAACAAAAGTAATAGGTAATAATAATAATAAAGAAAAATAATAATAATAATTATGTAACTATGTATTTTTATTTTATTTTTTCAAAACCCTGTCTCTTGTTCTCTTGCGGATGTATAAATTTTTTCTTAAACTTAATAGTAATTTATAAAAGAAATAAGAATAATAAATGTAGATCGTTTGTTTTATGTAATTTTTTTTAAAAACTCTATACCACACCTAAAAATATTCTTTCAAACTCCTTGTGAGCCATCAAGAGATCTTCTTTTGTTACTTTAAGATCTTCAAATTTAGAAATCGGGTTTATGGGTTCATTGGGCAGGAACCTCATTTGAGTGGTAATTGTCATCGAACGATTACGTGACGCTACGCGAAGTGATGGAATTTTACGTTCCGGTGTACTTTGGGGTGTGTTCACAAAAACTGTCATGGCACGAACTCTCTTCGAAGGGTCACCGCCGCCGCCGCCGCGTCGTCTCATCATCAGGGATGGCGGGCCAAGGCTTGAATTCGACAAACTGAAGACACTGTCATCTAAAACATCACTACTGTCAGATGCGTGAACGGGTGACAGAGCAAACGGCGTTATGGGGGAGGGAGGAATAACACGGACTTCTTTTGCGGAGTAGGACTTCTGGACGTAACCCACCTCATCGACACTGTAGTTGAAGTTTTGCTGATGCAGGAGGGGCTTCGGCGTCACGCAAACTACGTCCGGCATGTTACTATGGTCGAAGCTTTTATGCGGCGTCGATGGCGTGCTGTGTCGACTGTCACAATTGTGACTGGTCGAGAGCCCGAAGTACTTGGCATATTTCTCATCGACTAGAGGCGAGCGCATGGAGTGTCGGAAACTGTTGCGTTGGGAAGCTGGAGCACTGGAGAAACCACTACTGCTGCTGGTACTGGTCTTTTTCTTGCGCATTTCGACACCTTGCGGTAGATTGTCATAATTCTCTTTGCCCGAGTCATTCAGGACATCGCAGTTTTCGTCATCTTTGCTCGCATTCGACGAAGGCATCGACTTGAGGTCGTACTTCATGCACTTGTTGCTGCTGTTCAACGCCCCGAAGCTACTCCTCTGACTGTTCTCAATAAATGGCGACTTGATCTTGTTGATCTTCTTAATTGGTTCTGATGATGTGTTGTTATTATCAATTGAGTTGCCATTGTTGTTATTGTTATCCTTGAAGATGTTCGGCATGACAATTTTCCCAATCGTCTTTAGCTTAAATCGTGGTTTTGGCTGCACCCTAGAAGTCGGTGTGGTAAAGAATGGATTCTCTTCGAAAACCATTGGAGTTTCTTCGACAATTATCGGCGTTGTTGGGGTGACGTCGTCAAGTTCCATTGGAACAACTACACTACTTCTGGGAGTGATCTGTGATGATGGTGACATGGATTGACTAAAGATCACACTGTTCGAAGAGCCACGACGTTCACGGCCAGGAGTTAGATTGTTGCGGGTAACTGGCAAAGACATACACCGGTTATTTCGGGAATCCTGACTTAAGCTCGAGAAGAAACGCAATCGTTCCGCAACGGGCAGGGATGAAGGTTCTGGAAAATGTTTTGGTTTTGTTTTGTTTTCTAATATTTTGTTTGAATGTTCTATTTGTCTCTTTTTATAATATTGGTTGTTTATTTTTGTGTTTCTTTGTGATTTTTGTGTTTCAATTTTAAGGCTTTAATTTTGAATTTTTGACAGTTTAAGTAAATATAATTTTTATTCTAAATCTAGCTACGTGAAATTTAAAACTTTGAAATTTAAAATTTTTAAAATTGAAAAGGATCAATTTTATTCTCCGACCAAGAAATTAAAGAAATATTTAAAAATTTAAAGAATTGAATAAAAGTTTTAAATTTCTCCACTTTTCAAGTTTTGTTAACTAATTTTTACTTAAACTCTTTCATCAAATTTTTAAGTGAAAATGTGAAATTTTATGAGAGTTTGTGGAATTTTGTTCCACAATCGTAAAATCGCATTTTAATTTTTGTTCTCTCTTAAAAATTATGAAACACAACGATGGTTGGTGAATTTCAATATGCAAAGTGCATTTCAACTATTACATTCAATTTGTGATATATTTTTATATGTAAATCAACATTAGATAAAAATCAACGTATTTTTAAAACATTTAAAAATAGGCTAACAAAAAGATAGGGAACTTAAACTTTGATTAGCAAAAGTTATTATTTTCTTTTTAAAGGCATAAGTGATATGGTTTTATTTTTTACTTTTCAATAGATAAATATATTTTTTTTTTTATTGATTGATAAGATTGTGCTTTAGTTATTAGGAAAAAAAAAATAATACGTTAAGTTGATAACGAGCCGACGACGATGAAGGCGTGATTCTAAAGTGCAGAAAAGAACGTGTAATTAGAAAGGCGATAGCCCTCCACCAAAGTCTAAGTGTGTTTGTTTAGTTGCAATTATTTAATTGATTATAAATGTTTTATTTAATTTTTAATTTGGAGCAATGGCAACGTTGATAAGGCATACGATACATAATAGGTTAACTGTTTTTATGTTCAAGGTTTACTAAGGGCAGGCAAAAACCATTAAATTTGAAAGTATTTTAATGAGGAATGTTTAACAAACTTTTATTTAAGAAAAGGGAACTCAAACAAATTGTTAGACTAAATAACTTTAAACTTCATAAACTGATGAATTTTGAAAATTTTTGTAAAGAAAACCAGTGATGATGACAATTTTTGAAAATTTTCTTGTAGTCATTTTTTGTCACAAAACGTTACCAATTTTTTGGTACAATAATTATTTTTGGACCGAAATTCTCAACTTTTGAAGTAATTAAAATGCCTTAACGGTATTTTTTTTTTTAGGATAGGCGATTACTTATTTCGTTACTTTATCGTATCGTATCAATTAACATCTACAATATTTTTTCTAGCTTTTCATATAATACGAAATATTTGCTGTTTTTGTTAAAGCTTTACAGGTCGACAAAGTTATGTTCCTAGCAATTAAGTCGCACTTTTTCAATCGGTTTTGATGCCCTTAGTTCAAATCCGGCTTCAAAACTACTCAATTACGTAAAGATTTTGAAAAAGCTTTATAAACTGTTGCATTTTACCTTTCTTACATTAATATTAAGAAAACGCTTAATCATTTGCGATAACGGTTTTCAACAGAAAAAGGCAAAACGGTTTTAAAGTAAGTTTTGTTATTGTAACTAATCCGTCGTCTTAATTTATTACATTAAGATTTTGAAATACATTGAAAAAACATAAAGATAACGCACTAAAAATTAGTAGTAACGTGATGGTTAGTGCGTTTGACTGTCATGCCAGAGGTCTTGGGTTCGATCCCTGTCTATGCCACCTAACTTTTTTCACGGGTACTGCCTCTTGCGAGGAATTGACAAATCCTCCAAGAGTAATTATCGTCATGAAAAGTGCTTTCTTAAATTAGCCGTTCGGATTCGGCGTACAAAACTGTAGGTCCCCTCCATCTCTGACAACATTACTCGCACACAGGAATGGTTAAGAGTTGTAAGTCACTCTCAACGGACTGTTGCGCCACCTAATTTATTTTTTACGCACTAAAAATTAACTCAAATATGTTTTTTTCAAAACTATGAAAGCATAAAATTTATAAATATCATCATTTTAGAGTCAAATGAAGACTCATAATCATAATCAATGAGAATTTCCAAAAACTTTGTCTAGAAGACAAAGATTAGTACTCTGCAACATAACTTTATAGGCAACTATGCTGTGCTTTAGTTAAAGCTTTAAAAACGACATTTTTAGTAGTGTTCAACATTTTTAACGTTTAAGAACCTAACAAATTTTAAGACGATGTTCGAATTCAGGAGAACTGTCACAGTTCAACATAAAATGTGTCCCTTCAAAAACGTTTTTTTTTTCTAGATAAGAGGAATTTTTTCAATATATTCTATCAATAAAAAACTAAAACTGTAGCAAGGGGTCTTGGGTTCAATCCCTGCCTGTACAACCTAACTTTTTTCACGGGTACTGCCTCTTGCGAGGAATTGACAAATTCTCCAAGAGTAATTCTTGTCATGAAAAGTGCTTTCTCAAATTAGCCGTTCGGATTCGGCATATAAACTGTAGGTCCCTTCCATCTCTGACAACATTACTCGCACACAGGAATGGTTGAGAGTTGTAAGTCACTAGGCCCTGGTTCTTCATTGATAGTTGCGCCACCTAATTTATTTATTTATAAAAAACTATTGTCTTCTTGCGTTATTTTGGAAAGAACTCAAGACTTACATAATCGTTTTGGATGATTCTTTTTTTAGGTCACAGTCATCTCAATACTAAGGAAGTTAAGACAAACATTTGGAACAACTTAAAGGAATGTTTTTTATCAAACCGGGAACAGAAAAACTTCCTCAATTCTAAAATCATTTGAAGAAAAAACAAGCGTAATATACTATTTACTATTCAGAAAATCCTAACATAAACGATAGTATACCTAAAATCGAAACCGTATTCGACGTGTATTTTGTAATTTTAGAGAAAAATGTACCTCAAAATTATAACAAAATTATGTACCAATACTTCTTGAAAAATTATATATTTATTGCCATCGTTCAAAATTAAGACTAAGTTTTGAAAGTGTTTTCTGATTTTGTAAAGGGGTTTGCAATAAAGTTTCAGTTTGAATAGTCAGCTTTTTGGGTAGCTGTCACTTTTAAAGCTGTCATCTTTTGACGTTTGACAAGCAAAAACTACTCCATTAATAAAAATGGAACTATAAACTCTTTAAAAACGCATTGGAATTTTGTAGTGACATGTTCACAGTTTTACGAGAAAATATGTTGACCGTGTTATTTCTAAAAGAGGTAATCACAATTGACCATCGAGATGTTGTGCTTAGATACCTTTAGACTTTTTTCTTTAAGACAACGTGAAAGACAAGGTCTATTTCAATGCTCCATTATCGACTCAAAGTCTTAAATATTGTATTCGTGAAGTTATCGAGCACATACAGCAATAAAATTTGCGAATTGGTTATGTAAAATTTTATAAAAAAAGATATTAAGCTGCAACTGTAGCCTTAGAGGCCACTTGGCTGATATTGTTTTTCTTCGTGTAAAGCTTGAGTTTCTCTTAACAATTTAATAAACATCTATTGACTTATTTTAAAAAATACTTGTATTGTCTTCAATTAAAAATGAAACTTCTTATTGGAAAACCATATACAAGAAATTAAGTACTCCGAAAATCCTAACGAAAATGATATTCTAACTAGAAAAACGTGCTTGATGCTTTTTTTGTTGACATTTGTTAAGTGAATTTTGATTGAATTTTTCTGAAAAACTTAAGTTTCTCTTAAAAATTTAATAAACATCTTTTGACGTCTTTTGAAAAACACTCGTATTTTCTTAAAATCAAAATGAAACTTCTTATTGGAAAACCATTAACAATTAACAAATTAACTACTCCGAAAATCATAACGAAAATGATATTCTAACTGGAAAAACGTACTTGATGCATTTATGCCGACAGTTAAGTGAATTTTGATTTAAAAAAATATATACTTCGAAATGGTATAGAATTAAAAATGCAAACAAAATTGTCTCTCATTGCTATAATTCGAAAATTTAACTGATACAATATAATCAAATTTTTGTATGCAGGCTTTTTTTTTGGCAAACACAATATTTAAGGGCATTTTTGTATTGTTTTGAGATACGGTAAAACCCGCTTAAGAGAAATGGCAAAAAGTGTAAAAATGTGACATTGTTTTTTTCGCTTAAACGGGTTTTCAAATTAAACATTTTCTTAATTTAAAAAAAATGTTACGGATTAATAAATTACGGAGATTTTAAGCTAGAAACAATTGTTTGTAACTTTTAAAGTTGCCAGGACATAATTAGAACTTCAAATGTCAGTTTTGTGATGAAAATTATATAAAGGTGAAAAATAAAGGTCAAGCCAATTTTTTGTTGTAGGTATTCGATGATTTTTCAGTACAAAATACAAAATTTTACTGAAAATACATTTCAAGTATCCGATTTTTTCACTTTACCGAAATTCGCAAGTAGAATTTTTTTAAAGCTAGCATCCGTGGTTTAATATAGCAAATGCGTAGGACTTTCATGCTAGAGGTCTGGGTTCAACCCCTGATTAAAAAAGAGGCTGCGATGCGACCCTCACTGATAACTTCCCATCCCGTCTGTCGATTTGTCTTGCTTAAAAGTTTGAAGGTTTTCGTGTTTTGTAAAAAAAAATTAGCGAATGTCGAAAGCAATATTTTATGTGAGATAAAATAAGTTTTAAGCCAATATTTTTAGTTTTTGAAAAGATATTTGAGTCGAAAGTCTAGTCAATTTTTACGAACTTTTAGAAATGCTTTTTTTTAGGTTTTTATTTTTTGTTAAAAAACTGTCAATTCGATTTTTCTCAAAATTTTATCGAATGTTCAAAACAATATTTCTCATAAGAAAAAAATTTGTTTCGAGCCAAAATTCAAGAAAAATTTTTGAAAAGATATTTAAGTCGAAAGGCAATTTTTACCAACTTTTGTTAATTTTTTTTAGGTTTTTAATTTTTTGTAAAAAAAAACTGTCAATTTGATTTTTGTCAAAATTTTACAGAATGTTGAAAACAATATTTCTTATAAGTTAAAATTTGTTTCAAGCCAAGATCGCAAAGTTTTGAAAAGATATTTAAGTCGAAAGTCAATTTTTACCAACTTTTGTTATTTTTTTTTAGGTTTTAAATTTTTTTTGTAAAAAAACTGTCAATTTGATTTTTCTCAAAATTTTATCAGATGTTGAAAACTATATTATTTTATAAAATAAAATGAACTTGTAGCCAATATCTCAAATTTTTGAAAAGATATTTGAGTCGAAAATCAATTTTTACGAACTTTTAGTAATTTTTTTTTAGCTTTTTTATTTTTTGTAAAAAAAACTGTCAATTTGATTTTTCTCAAAATTTTACAGAATGTTGAAAACAATATTTCTTTTAAGATATAATCAATTTGAAGCCATAATCTCAAATTTTTGAAAAGATATTTGAGTCAAAAATCAATTTTTACCAACTTTTAGTAATGTTTTTATTTTTTGTAAATAACTGTCAAATCGATTTTTCTCAAAATTTTACAGAATGATGAAAACAATAGTTTTTATAAAATAAAATTAGTTTAAAGCGAATATCTCAAATTTTTGAAAAGATATTTGAGCCGAAAGTCAATTTTTTACCAACTTTTATTAATTTTTTTTTTATATTTTTTATTTTTCGTAAAAAACTGTTCATTCGATTTTTATCAAAATTTTACCAGATGTTGAAAACGTTATTTCTCGTTGCATAAAATTATTTTAGAGATTAAATCTTTTTTTTTCTTCGTAAAATATTCGAGGTGACAAAATTTTTTTTTTAGTTTTTTTTTGATTTATAAAAAAAAATTGTTAGGTGGAATTTTTTCAAAAATATACTAGTTTGGTATCACGTTGCAATATATAATATAAAATTTAATTCAAGTCGCTAGCGTTATTAGTTCGTGAGATATTTAGGGTTAACAAAAATGTTCACCTTGTTTCTAAAATGCTATGGTAAAAAAAACCACCCACGCAATTTTTTTGAGAGTCCTTTCTGCATCTTTTTGCATTATTATCTGTATAACAAAATTTATTTGAAGTCTATATCTCTACTGGTTCTTGAGCTATGGAGGACGAAAAAAAACGTCGCGAACGTACGGACGTACACACGCACGCACAGACATCTCTGTAAAAATCTTTTATTTCGACTCTAGGGACCTTGAAACGTCGAGAAATGTCAAAATTTTCAATTTGACAAATCGGACCAATTACAATAACTTCCTATGGGGAGTTAATAAGAGGGATTTTCATTTAAGTGGGTTTTGCTTTATGACAAAAAAAACCGAATAGCTTCAAAAATATTATTTTTCTACCTAAATTAGGAATATTTAAGTCCATTAAAGAAACAATAATAATAAATGGCATATGTTCAGGGGTTGAGAAAGTTAAGGGTACATCTTTACAACAAAAAACACATATTTCCGGGTTTTTGACTATTTCATCTTTTGTAACCTAAAACAATATTCATCGATTATTTTCATTTACAACATCAAAGTTAAATCACTCTTATTTTCTAAACAATGGAATAAATTTTAAAGGAAATGTCACCGTGAAGGAAATTTACCAAGGTTTTGAATTTATGTATGAAACACATAGCTTCGTGTATGAATAATTCTAACTAAATATGCGCTCTTATTGTCATGTAGTTTCTTTTTTCACTAGAGAATCAAACTTACTTTCAACAAAGAAGTGCCAAGTAGTGCCAAGAGGAACTATTTTAATATACAAATTTATAACTTACCCAAAAAAAGGGAGACTATCACACCTACTATATAATAAAACATTATTCAGCTTGAAGAAGAAAACGATAAAATAAAACTACTTTCATTCCTTTAATTTCCTCATTCGACTTAAGATTTCAATAGGTGTCAGAAATAATTAAAAACAAAAACTCTTTGTACTTTTACTACAGATCATTGTTCATTGAATGCATTTTCATGATTTCTCAATAAAAAAGCAACAAAACAAAAAAATAATATTTCATGAATAAATTAGTCACACTCCCTTGGATTTATTTAACATTGATGGTAAAGAGCATGCTATGTATATTTTATCATCTAAACCACCTACAAGACAGGTTATTAAACATTAAAAATAAAATCAGAAAGAAAAATACAATTAAAAAACAAAAACACTATAAACAAAAGATGTTAGGAAACACTCTGTGGCGTATACGTAATATTTTTTTTTTGTAATTCATTTTTATTTTTCGCGGGAACTAAAAATCACTCGCTTTTCAAATAATATCATAATAATTGCAACTTAACAAACACTTTTACTGATTTAATCTCGCTATAAGGAGAGTTGGATTTTTTTGGTTTTAATTTCATGCTAATCATATCTTTTTATTTTGTTGTTTAAATTTATATTCATTTACACAAGAAAAATAAGGCATCGTGCAAAGTGCAAACAATATTAAAACAAAAAGTGTGAAGGAAATAAAAATTAGCGGGGAGGTTCGAATTTTGTTTGAATCTTTTAGAATAGTTTAAGTTTTATGCGTTGTTGTTTCATAATTTTTGAAATGCGTTTACAAAAATCGTGCATTCTCACAATATTAAGAAATTCTTAGTTTTTATAGATTGATAATAATTTTTCAGATTTTGTGATAATTTATAATGAGAGGTGATGTAATAGTTCAATAGTTTTTTTTTTTATTTGATAATATTTTTCTTCAGACGTGTGTTCACAAAATGTTTGTTGTTTTGTAAAATTAACTTCAAACCAGAGAAGCCTTGAATATTAATTTTACATTTTTAAAATTTGTTTCTTATAAAAAGAAATTGTATTTTTTTTCACATTCTTAAAGTAGCAATTTGTCTTCATAAATCATTGAAAAAGATTTAATATTTTTTTTTGTAAATCAAACAAATTCGAGTCATGTGTTTCGAATTAATAAAAAGAAAACACACAATGTACATCGAAAACACCATTCAGTTATTTCATATTTGGTTTTTCTTGTTCTTCTTATACAATTTGCAAGCAGCAAAAAAAAACAAAAGAAAACATTTTATAAACATTTCAATGAAGAAAAAGCTTTTAAAATTTCCAAAATTATAAAAAAAAGTTAGTAAAAAAACCAAATTAAAGAAACACAAAAAAAAAACAAACAACATTTAAAAAAAAGTGCAGACAAATATGGCATTTGGCAAATTTTATTTTATTTTTAATAACTTACCAAATTCTTCATCAGCATTTGTGGAAGGATTGTTGGGAGTTTTAGGTTCGTCTGCTGGTGTAACAGGTGAGGAGGATAAACGACGGAAAGCTGAAAGAAATTATATATTTTTTTAAGTTAGTAGAGTTCATTCAATATCAGAGAAATACATTTAACAATATTTTTGAATGGACTACAACAAGTTTATCCGTTTTGGATAACTTTTCTGTCATTGAATTTAGTGCAAAACTTAAAAGCGGGTTATTCATAGACTAGAAAAACAAACCCAACTCATTTTGGAAACATAGGGTGCTTTTTAGCTACAAAAGAAGGTTTTGACAGTTGAGAATTTCGAACTGTGTTAAAATATTTTTTCAATAAGGTTTGGTTATTTACCATAAAGCATTTTACGCCTGAACAACACTTTCAAAATGTAAATATTTACTTTGAACAAAATAAATCTTTTCGTGAAGTTCATAAAGCAATTCGTTAATATTACGGTTGGTGATGAAAATATCATCTCTGGCTTAAGGGCTTCGTCAATAAGCAAAATTTCCGTATATGGATTGAAGACAATCCTCACGACATTAAAGGAATCCCCATTACATCCAATAAAATTAGAATTTTGGTGTGGGTTACCATCTGGTGGCTTCATTGGTCCTTAATTCTTTCGAAATTAGGGAGGAGCTGCCTTTAAGGTGAATGGCGAACGTGGACTGATATTTTGTTTCCAAAAAATTATCAACTAAACATCGACTGCGTTTGATTTCAATAAGACGACGGCGTAACTTGTCATACAGAGTTCCTAAGAATAAATTCATTGAAAATCAATTCGAGAAATCATTATTTCCATAAGTGGTTCTATTAACTCGTTCGTGCGACTTAACGTTTCTTATTTACGTTCCTTTAGGGCTATGTTAAGTCATTGTTTTATGCCGAAAAATCAGGAACTTTTGAAGTATTGGAAGGTAACATTTAAGTCAATATTGAAGAAATACAGTCAGATGTATTGGAAAAAGTAGTGAGAAATTGGAACTTGTAGCCGCGGCGAAAATATGCTGAAATCATATTTAAAAATAAATGCCACGAAAATTTTCAACAGATCATGATAAAAATGAATGAATTACAAACATTTGAATGGATTTGTCATTATCTTTGAAAATATGATGTCGTTCATGTAGTCGTCGCTGGGTGGCTCGAATAAATCCTAACAGGGATGCCTAATTTTCGACTTCTTTTGCAGCTATTCGAAAACTATGTCAGCAATAACGTTCTCTTCTAAGAAATTAATCGTCTCGGGCTTATCTGAGAAAACAAGTGATTTCACATCTGGGAGGCCACGCCACATGCCTATGAGATGTGAGATAATGCGATCAACAAAAGTTTCCTTCATTAAATTGATAGTTTCGTTTAGAGGAAATATGCAAACGTTTTTCAAAAGTAATGCTTTTTATTATGAAAGTAAACTGAACAGAAATCAAATGAAAGCTGTCAAAAAGATCAACTCCCAAAAAGGCATTGCCAGATTGAAAACCACATGTTTAAAAAGTTTGCCAAGAAACTTATTTTTTAGTTTAAGCGTTTATTTAAAATTCGTTTTTATTTTTTGAATTGAATGAGTTGTTCGTTAAACGTCAAATGTTTAATGTCAAATATTTGCCTGACAGATTACGGAATACTTTGTAAGAGAGACCTTGAACTAAAGCGAAATCGGAACTGAAAACCTCCGAACGAAAAAAAATTTTAGATACAGGACAGTTGTGGTATTTTAAGGTTAAGTCGCATTTAAGATTGAATAGACATAAGCTCAAGGCAGTGATTGCAGAAAATTAAATTAATTTTATTTTCGTCAAATTTTGCTTTCAATAGTGAACACTCGAAAACCTTAAAGAAATTAAATTTAGTTAAAATTAATTGTTTTTATAATTTTGTTTTACTTTACGGTTGGTTCAGTTCTTTTAATTCATGTTTCTAAACGCATCTAATTCCAATCGTCTTAATAGCATAAATAAATTTTACAATTTGCCGTAGCAAGGTTCTGAAATAATTGTATTAATTTTGTTAAGCTTTTAAGAGGTTTATTTTGAATAGCACTTTATTTGGGCAACTATCACTTTTGAAGACGTCATATTTTAACATGACAAGAAATTTAACGCCATTACTAAAAATTGAACGAAACACACTTTAAAAATGCATTGAAATAGTTAAAACTCACTCTTATTGAAAAACCCTGATTTTGAATCAAAAAATTAGAATTTTCTCTTAACGCCGCAAGGTTTTGAAACAATTGTATTAATTGTTTTTAAGCCTTTAACAAGTTTATTTTGAATAGCACTTTATTTGGGCAACTGTCACTTTTTATTATATTATTTTGACATATGACAAGAAATTTAACGCCATTACTGAAAATTGAACGAAACACACTTCAAAAATGCATTGAAATAGTTAAAACTCTCTCTTATTGGAAAACTCTGAATTTTGAATCAAAAAATTAGAATTTTCTCTTAGCGTCGGAAACATAAACACACATTACATTGCTAAATTTTGTATGTTTTACTGTAAATAAGGTGTCTGCACAAGTTAAGTTCTTGTTTATATTGCAAGAACGACTTATTCATAACTTTGTTCTAAGCTAATGAACTTCATATCAACTAGAAACGAGATGACAAACAAGTTTGTTTTTACCATGAACTGCTAATTAGTCTAATATTCAAACAATGCTAGGGTAATCTTCATTAAATAAATTCATCAGAACTAAAAATATTCACCGTCTTTAAATTGTAATTATGTTCCACGTGCAATATTTTACTTGTTTTTCTGGTCTTTCTTATAAAATCACCGAAACTAATAGCCCCCATTGTTTTAACTCTACTACATGGTTTATATACATAACTAAATGAAGTTCTAATGTAGTTCCCTCTATAGACTAATAACTATGTAACGATTTTCTAATTACATTACATTACGATAAAAATGACAGTTCTAAAAAATCCCGCGTCATCGTTCCAGACAATAAACATCAAACTGTAATTAAATCTTCAAACAATGTATAACTACAAATAAAACAAAACAAAATAAACAAAGAACATTTATAAAAAAAGAAAAACTTACTTCTTCTTGCAATCGGTGACGCTGGAACCTTTTCTTCCATCATTCTATTTGCTTTTGTCTTCTCTTCTAACTGCTGGAACATATTAGCACGTGCCTTAACACTCGCCGAACGTCCCAATCCCGTTCCCGTTCCGGTACTTTTCCCTGCATCCATTGCACTTTCATCTTCACACAATGTCAACGAATCATCACGCGGCAATCGTTGATTTCCGCTATTTATGGCACCACCATCACTCATCGATAACGAATTATCGGCCTTCGGCGAACTGTCATCCAAACCCGACGACATTTCGAAATGTTTACCCGTTTGTAAACCGCTATCACTACTTAACGAAACACAATTCAAATCGGTAACCGAACGTGGTGAAAATAAATCGGAAACTTCTCGTGGCGATGGTGATATCGATGATAAACTGCGTGGGGAGATTTTTGCTGCCGATGATGATGAATTGATAACGGTTGTGGTTGTTGCAGACGCCAATGACGACGACGCGGTGAGAACTTCAGCAGTCGATGATGACGCTTCTCCTTCTGGATACTTCAGTGAGTCGAGTGAAAATGCCGACTTAAAAGTGTCGAGTGATCCAGAAATTGTTGCTTGCAGGCTGATGTAAAACAGTAAATAGTAAAGAAACAATTAAGTGGCGAGGTAAAGTTAAAAAAGAAAGGAAAATGTGTATAAAACAAAAACTCGTTAATAAACAGTTAGAGAGAGAGCTCTCTGTATATTTGTTGGTGGAAGGTAATTATTATTTTTTGGGTGCCTATTTTTGCTCTGTTTATGGATTGCCTCGCGTGGGAAAAAATAAATAATACACAAAACTTTGGTTATTTTGAATTTTCTATTTTTGAACCAGAAAAAAAGGCAATAAACAAAATTTCTTTCTCAAGACACACGAGAGCCAAACACGAAGACTTCTATCGATAGATACGGTACGGATATGGTGGACAAGGTGAAATGGGGAGAGAACTTTTCAACACACAGTTTGCACAGTTTCAACTATTTTTAGAATATTTTCTATTTTTTATTTTATTCTTTATTCTTTTCTTTGCATTTAGCGGTATTTTAAAATGCACTTGTTTGCAATTTAGGTACAAAAGCAGAACAACAAATCGATATAATTCTTAAATGTATATCGATAAAAACGATAAAAGACAAAAATGGCGGCTGTGTTTCGTTATGTATACAACGGTAATTGCAAAGGAAGCGCGTGCTTTAACGTTCGCGAATCATGCCGAACAAAATCAGACTAACCGTTAAAAATTACTCTGGACTAAGAAAATGCGGCGTGTGATATCTTTTTCGATATTTTGTATTTTGTATTTTTTGTTTTTATTTTGTTGCCGTCGCGTCACGTCGCGTCCGCCACGCTAACGTCTCGCCATTGATTTCTTTGGATTTTCTTTATTTTTCTATTGTTTCTTATGTTTCAATGCTAAAACATAGTTTTTACGTAATTTATATAAATTTTTTGATTTTATTTGTTTCGATTAACAATAACACTTTGCTGATATGACCGAGGTTGTGTTTTATTTTTTAATCAATTTTGTGTTTATCAAACACTTGTCAGACGATATGATTACACCGGTGGCGCTGTGGCTTTGGTATATAAAGAACAACGATATATTAGTTTTTGAATTTCCAATTAATCACGTTTTTGTTTCTTTTTTGGTCTGTGCAATTTTGTGTTTTTCTTTCTTTAATTGCATACATTTAACGCCACGCATTAAAATCAAAGGACCGTTAAATACTAGAGACTTGATTTTTAAGAGAAGATATTTTTATCAGATTTGGTTTTAGGTAAAAACAATTTGGTCATCATTCTGAAAAGACTCGAGTTTGAGTTGGCGCAGCATTAATGGAAACTTCGTTGAGAGACAAAATCAAAAATAGTTTCTCAAAATAATATTTAAAAAAAACATCCAAATGCTGATTGGTTTGTGTAATGGTGATTTGTATTTGTGGCATCGTTCTCGAACTCGAGCGATCTCGAGGTGATCGTGTGGCATGTCGCACGCGTGAAAATCAAAAATAGTTTTTATATTTTTGTGTTTTTTTTTTTTTTGTTTTGGGAAAATTATAAATATTAGTATTTAATTGTTGACAAGCCCTTGTGAGTTTTGAAAATTTCTCATTTGCAGAGGATTTTAAGATAAAAGCTTTGAATTCTTTAAATTATGGAATAAAAAAGATAATTTTATAAAACCTTCTGTCAAATTCTATTTCACATAAAATTAATTTTCAATAAATGTTTGGCATGACGAAAAAATATCTGTAAGCGATTTCCATTCCTTAAGCATGGCACCTAATGGTTAAGAAAGTTATTTTATGGAGCCAAAAACAACACACAAATTTGTGAAGTTCGCATCGGTGGTTTAAACATGAAATGATCTCCATTCAAAAAATATTGGAACAAAATTTTAAGGAACCTAAGTATTTGGTAATCTACCAAGCAACTCCAAAATTGTAAACCTTTCTTTTTGGTTTGCTTACTAGTTAATTTTTAATTATCTTGTATTAAAAACCGGCATCCAAAGTGTCTCTATAGTGACAGTTCGTGAAAATAAACAAACATACCTATTAATTTGAGTTCCCAACTGTTAATTGGAGCATTTTATCAACTGCGCTTATAAAATTGATTATGATAGATGTCATATGGATTAAACCATTCCGTGTTTTTAACTTTAACAGATGTTAAAATCGTTTAAAATTAGTAAAAAACAATCTTCCAAGCTAAGAAAATTGCTAAAAATGGTTTTAACGTTTTACTTCATCGTTTAACATTTTGCACCATCAGTTTCACAAAAAACAAAACATTTTGTTAAGGGCTACATTATTCAATGTAACAATTTTCTACATATTCACCAATTCCAAAATGTTCATCCATTTTTTTTTGTTAGCTTTTAAACTCGGTACATTTGAACACGTCTAAATAGTGACAGTTCAACAGAAATAAATCAAACAAACCTAAATCCGGAGAACAGACCTTTTAATTTGATATGTCAGAAACTAAAAAGTAACATAGATGTAAAAAATTATTTTAAAGTAATTTTTTAAAAGACAGCAAAATAGAAAAATCATGAAAAAAGCAAAATGGTTTTTTAAAACTCAATTATTCAGGCTTTAAAATATTACTTTTTCGTTTTTAACTTCGCGTTTTTGGTTTTTAAAATCAATATCTTCAACAATTTTCATTTCAAAAATTAATGTTTACACTTTATATTTAGTTTATACATTTTGTAGTCAAAGTTAAAGACATATATGTAATAATAACGGTAAAACATTTAGTCAAAAATTTCACTAGGAGAAAATAAAACAAGTCGCAAAAATATAAATAATGACAGGAAAACTCCTTGAAAGTTGGAATTTTTTTTTATTTCATTGATATAGAAAGTTAATGTTGAATTAAAAAATTCACATTTCAAAAAATAAATACTCTCTCCACAAATATGAAAAAAAGACTGATTTATGACTTAAGTTTTTTCAGTTAACATAATGTTAAGTTAGTAATTTGTTTTAATATAAATATAATGACAAAATTAATATTATCAACACTATCTTTGAGTCAGAAACGTGATTTAAATCTTTTATCAAATATGACAAATTACATGCACGCATTTCTTCAAAATTTAAACATAATTCACGAAGAGATCGCATTTCTTTCCTCTTTAGATTATTTAATTGAATAATGGCAAGAAGCGTTGTTTGGTAATAGATGGTGTAAGCTATTATGAGCACGTCATACCGTTTTTTTTGTGTACTTAGTTTGACGTCTGTCTACATTAACCAGCAACTTCATGACAAAAAGTGCATTTTTCCTTGTCCAGTTTTATGACAGAAATAGGAAAGAAGTTCTGCATTTTTGCTTTTATTTGATGAAATCGACTACTGAATTGCAACAAATTGCACAATGTTTTATCGAAAACGACGTTCAGGGATTTATATGTTCTTTTAAAGACGGAAATTTTGAACCGCAGGACAAAAAGCGTAGAAATGGATCCAAAAAGGTTGAGAACAATCAATTGAAGATTCTTTTGGAAGAGGACGATGCTTGCCGAGCATTTTAAAGCAACTCCGTGCCATGGGAACGGTTAAAATAAAGAAACTGGAGTGACGCACAAAACACATGCGAAATTATGTTTGCCAGTCATAAGAGAAAGTCGTTTTTGCATCGGATAGCGACAAGCGATGAATAAAAAGCTTCATCACACTAATCAAAATTGGTCCAAAACTATTTAGAGACAATCAACCAAATCCCGCTTATTTTTCAATCCTGTCCTTTTCGACTACCATCTGTTTTCAGTAATGGGAAACGCTCTTACCGAACATTACTTTGAATCGTTCGAAGACTTTCGAAAATGCCTTAACATGGGAAAAAATGTAGTACTTTGAGTAAATTTGTTCTACGTTCTTTAAAGAAAAAAACAGGGATGCCGACAGAAAAATATATTTAACGAAAGCATCTTTCCAAATTTTCGTCATTTTATTTTGGGCTTGATTTTTCGTTTTTATTTGACAATCCGAAAATTAATCTGGAAAAAATGACAGTTCCGATTATGATAAGCGCTCGCTTAAACGTCAAATTCAATAAGAAGTTGTTCGAAGCGAGTTATTCCAAGAAACAATGGTGCAAAATTTTAAACTATTAAGTAAATTGTTTAATCTTGTTGCAATTTACTAGTCTGAAAAGGTAATTAAGCTAATTTTAGACGATTTCAACATCTAACTATCCCTTAACAATTTGCTAAAGTTAAAACCACGGAATCGCTACTTTAAATTTTAGGAATTTTTTAAATCCTTATAAAAACTGTATAATTATTCTTTTAAGAGCAGTAGAATGGTCCAGTCAACAGTTGGGAATTCCAATTAATAGGTCCGTTTAAGAGTAGTTGCTTTGTTTATTTTTACAAACCGTGACTTTTTAGACATTTTTGGATGCTTGGTTTTTAATAAAATGCAATTTTCAATTTACTACTTAGCAAATATTTAAAATGTTTGGACTGTCTTAGTAAATTGCTAAATATTTAGAAAATTGCTAACTAGTAAATTGTTAACCCCTTAACAATAGGTTGTTTAAAATTTTGCCCCATTATTTTTAGGTTTTTGATTTTGAAATAAAAAATATTGAAAAACATACTTCAACCTTCAGAATTAAAAAAGTGATGATTTTGGAATCCCGGATCGAAATATTCCCAGATTGCCAAAAAAACGCGCGATCAATATTATTACGAGGACCAAATATCAACTGTTAATTGAAATTTTTCAATCAATTTTATACCAAGACTGACCCATTGTGAATATTTTTTAAATTAACTATTGTGAATGAAAAAACTGGTATTATGAATAGTTATTTTCTGGTTAGCTGTCAGTTTTTCTTTCAATTAAAAATTTGCAGTCAGTAAATTTTAAAGTTGCTACAAAATAATTACAAAATATGAGTTTTGAATTAATTAAGCTACAAAAATGTTAATTACTTTGTTTCCAAAAATCACACCAAAAAAAGTTGTAAAAATCGGTCAAGTTAATGGAAGAGAGAGTTGAACTCTCCTACGGCTTTTTTTTTTAGGTTGTCACTTAAGAAAAGTGTAAAAAATTACCGAAGAGCTTAAAGATTAAGTTCTCCAAAATGAACTTCAGAAAAGTGGCAAAGCGTATGGATCGATTGAAGAAATAAAAAAGAAAAAGGAAATGACATCTACTGTTGGTGGCCCGGACAGGCTTGTTTATTTCAGCAATCTAGTAATTTCCACAAAAATAGGATCATTGAACTCTTAATTTAAATTTAAATTTTGTTAACTTTCTAAATAGCTCCCATGGCATATCCTCTTTCTCAATGAAAAATAAAACAGATATCCGTATAAGCACATTCACAATATAAACAAATTGGAATTATTCACAATGGAATAACATTTATTTTATCAATTTATTCACAATAGCGATTTTTGTTGCAAATGTTAAATTCTATCAACAGTTAATCGTTTGATAGTTGATCTTTGAAAGAAGGGTCATTATAAGAAGTTCTTGTAAAACTCAATTAGTATTAAAAGGAATTGTAAGAAATAATAAAAATTCATTAATAATCACTCAATTAATCATTCAATGAGCCAAATTCTTCAAAAATTGATTCGCCACAAATTACATATCAATATCCATATTTCCTTAAACATTTCTGTTAATTTTTTTCTAAGAATTCGTCACTAATTTTTAAGTTCGTATTTAGTTTATTGTTCAAAATGAAAATCCAAATTACCATATCGATTATTGCCTCTTATCGAATTATGTATGTATTTTTATAATTTATTTATCCAAAGCACAATAAATAAAAATCCATAGCTAACCAAACCAAACACACTTTTCAAAACTAAACTACGTACTAAGAAACAAAAAATCACATAACATAATATTTTTATTTCAACTCAGCCAGACTTAGTTTTCCAATTATTCTTCTTCTTAGAATTCTATACGACTATAGCCTATACCTGTGTATATTCAAAGTAAGGAATTTGTATATTGACAGAGACATCAATAATTTATTATAAAAGAAGGGTTGAAAAAGACAATTGTTAAATAAAAAAGATAATTTACTTTTTTTAATGAATTGAATGGATTGTCTGTCATAGGTTGATGGTGAGAGGTTTTCAGAACGAACAAATACTGAACTTTGTCAGGAATTATTATTTAATTCTTATTTGTTTCTAACAACAATATAAATTATATAATAAAAAAGGCTTTAAGCCGATTATTCATATCGAATCGAAAAAAAAAAGAAAATGTTTTCTAACATGAGAACTTAAGGAATTTCCCACTGAACTGAATTTCTTTCAGTTCACTGACTGTCAGTCTCAGAAAATCGAACAACAAAAAGGATTATCGGCCTTTCGATTGTAGGGTGGGTTTTTGGTGTTCTGCTTTTTCATCCATCACAACCTAACCTCGACCTTGATTTTTTGAGTGCCGCATAATGAGGTTTTTCACTCACGGTCACTTCAAACCGACCACGACGACCGACGCCTTCCATATGCTTCCTCAAAACAAAATCTAACACAAAAATTAAGTAAACAATTATCACAATCTAAACAACAAATTGTTTCACTTTGTAATTGAATAAATCTTCTAAAGAAAAACCAAATTATATATAAATTCCAATCTAAATTTAACCCCAAATGACTTCATCACACAATTTCTGAGAATTCCCAAAACAACAATATTGCAATTTCGTTCAATTTAAAACGTCGCAAACGTCTCCGTCATCATTTCAAACGCTGACGAGCCGAAGCAATCAAAATAGTTTAATTTGGGTCAGGAAAGACATGAAATTTCTTTATAGAGATGTTTCAAAGTCCAACGACAGAATTCTCATTAAATAATTAGTATTCCATTATTCACTCCATCTTCGCCACACAATCTAACCAAACCACAATAAGGCATAAAATTTACCTTCCCTAAGAATCTATCTGAAGGCAAATTCCATCATCATCATCATACCAAGTGCTAAGATCTTAAATTAAATTTTTGTTGCTGTGGAAGGGGACTTTGACTCTGACTCCGACTCCGAGTCTCCCAACAAATCCCAGAAGTTTTGAAAAACAAATTTATTTTTTTTCTTGTTATTGTTTTGTAACCAAAGTGATGGAATGGAATTTTCAAAAACAAATGCATTAGCCTAGAAAATTACGGGAAGACATTATTTTCGTCCACTGCACCAGCCAGCAGCAGCCATAGAGCAGCCAGCCATCAGTCAGCCAGTAGCAGGGTGTTTCTATTTTTATATATTTTTTATGGTGTTTAAATTGGAAAATTCATTTACCTTGGCTTGGAGCCAATATTGAGAGAAGAAAATAAAGAAAATCGAGTCGAAAGTTGGGTTCATTGGGAGGGAAAACAAATAATTTCACAAAGATTTGGAAAATTCGTGTTTTTTGATGAAGCTACAAAAAGTTTCAAAAATCTACTCGCTGCTTCAGAAAATTCAAAATAACCAAATTTGAGTGTCAAATGTAATTATAACTAAAAACTTACCACTGTATCTCATCGTTCGTGACTGGTTGCGTCCGGAAACGGTCCTTGTACATCTCCCGTTTGATTGCGCTCGGTCTTAGAAGCTTTGGAATCGCCCCTGCTGAACAATTGGCTACGCTTATTTCATCACTGCTTCGAGTGACATTTAAATTCAAGAACCTTTCCATATTTCTAACTCTTTCCGCCACCGATAAACAAGGTTTCTCTTCAACCTCTAAAGGTTCAACGATTTCTCCTCCAACGGCACCTTCATCCGAAGACGGTTCTAGCGATTTACTTCGCTGTAAGATGGCGCTGTCAGATGAAGTTGATGCAACAGCCATATCTGATGATTCAGCAAACGATCTTCGTTTGGCGGGCGAATCAGTCTTCCTTATCGATCTCTTACCCTGATCGTCGGATTGATCAGAGGACTCTTCACGACTGCTCTTGCGAGAAGTCTTAAGTATCGGCCGAATTTCTTCAGTCTCTGAGGAGGATTTCTTTTTAAGTATCGGTTTGGGAGCACGAATTTCTTGACTGTCGACCTTTAAAATCGGTCTGATGTTGTCGTACTCACTGTCGTTGCTGGTTGGGGGGGAAGACGATGAGGTGACAATGTCTTTGCACAATTCCGCCGCAGCTAGTATCACAGCTTGTGAGATCGATACGTGTTTTGAGGGATGACTACTCTCCGAGGGTGTTGATGTTGAGTCCTTCTTCTTGAGGATACCATGATGGGGTTCTGCCGAGGGGCATCCATCGCTTTTGCTTTCATAGCTGCTCTGCTTGAGAATTCCGTGTTGGGTTTCTTCTAGACTGTTGCGGCGCGCACTCTTAACAAGGATACTTCGTTCGTCAGGTGAATGACTGCGACTGTAGTAGCGGCTTTCGTCTAGACTGCTGCGTTTCTTGAGAATTCCTTGGCGTTTGGTTCGTGTTGGAGTGTCCATGGTCGTAGAGGCAAATGTCACGGGGGAAGCATTGCTCGAAGTCGAACTCGACTCGGCTTGATCTTTCTTCTTCAAAATCGAAACGATATGGTTGGTAGGTTCGTCAGAGCTCTTTCGCCTTAAAATCGGCGATAACTTAGGTTGATCAAGGCTTATTTCACGTTCGACGCTACGCGCCTTCAACATTCGCCTGCGGAGAAAACCCAACGATGAAGCACCATCTGAGTGGAAGTCTTCACTATCGTCAAAGCTTATACGGTCCTTCTTTACAAATGACCTAGGCGAAGCAGATGAGTTGGACGAGTTCAATTCCTTGGGTTCTAGTAATGGCAAATCTTCCTTCGCTGCAATGCGATCAAGGGAGCTGGCAAAATCATCAATTGCATTTGGCACCTTCTTAAGTGGCGGTTTGAATGCGGACTCAACTTTCTGCTGTGACTGTGACTGACTTCCTCCAGCACCGTTATCATTACACATTTCAGTGATTTTGATTATGTCAGCAAGTTCGCTTTTCGTTCGTTCACGCATTGCATCAACTTTCGAACCAACATCCGAGAAACGGAAGCGATTTCGTCGAGTATACTCCGAGGTGGTTCTTCCACCCAACGACAAAGAAGAGACGGGGTCTCTGATCTCCACTGGTCGTCGAGGAATTTTTGTTTCACTCAATTTTGCTGGCGAAACAGGACTTTCGGTGCCGATTTTTGGACTCGCTGTGGAGGCTCGACGACGTTCTGCAGCCGATGGACTTATCAGGCCAATACCGCGTCGGGCATTCTCCATGTGAAAGGCTAAATTATTTCTCGGTGATGTTGGGGAGACTGATGATTTTTTAGGAGACAACAGGAGATCACGTAGAGCTGTTGAGGTTTCATCTGATGGAATCAGCTGACGTGCCATTCCGAGCTCACGGCGACGACGACGACGAATGGCTGCTTCATCTGAAAGACAAAAACAAAATGTCATTAGAGTCTTAAAAGAATTCAATAGGGAATAAGTCTAGATACCGAAAATCTCGATTCATTAAATTTTGAAATTAAATTATTTGAAAACAAATATCCTAGAATTCTTTAAAAAAATAAAACTTCACAAAAATTTAGAACTGGATGCTTTAAGACCGAATTTTTGAGATATTAAAATAAAATTTCAGAAATTTCTAAGGTTTCGAAACGTTTTTCAAATGTTTTTTAAATATTTCAAGTGTTTTCTTCAATCCGGAGCTGAAAACCCATTAAGAATCTTTCAGTATTTATATTTTGGTTTGGTTTTCCTAGTGACAACTAATGGTTGAATATAAATAAAGAAACCGATGATTTTTTAAATTGGATTTTAAGGGATCTATTAACTTTCATATTCAAAAAGTTGTCAACTCACAAGATGACATATAAAAATTGTAAAATAAGGTAGAAGACTAAGAGGGAATTTTTGGTATAATTTTGATTTTAGAACAGATTTTTTTAAAAACTTGAGGTCAATATTTTAGTGCTTTATCTTAGCTTTAAATTAAGATTGATTTTTTTAATTTATTTATTTATGTATAATTGATATTTTTCAATTAATTTTATTAAATGGTATTGTGACTGTAAATTATCAACATTGTTGACCCATTGTGAATATCATTTGATTATCTGTTTTGAATAATTGTGAACAACACTTTCCATCAATTTTTTGGTTAGATGTCAATTTTTCTGTTAATCTTAAATTTGCAGTTGATAAGCCAAAATAAGAAGAATAAAACGGAAGACAAAACAAAAATAATAATTACAAGTTCATTTTCCTCAAGGAAAATAAAACAACAATTCTAAAGCTAGAATAACACGGTCAACATTCACAGCGTCAATTCTTAAAACGTTGACTATCACACGAATGACATCCTTCGGTCAATGTTGCTTAAAAATGCGTTGACGTGTGTGAGAGTCAACGTGACGTTTAAAGAACTCTATCAACGCGTTGACTCACAAAACATTGATGGTCAAAATTGGAGGTATTCACAGTAGAATAATATTTTATCAATTCACTTTCGCGATACCGATTTATATTTTAATTGATACATTCTATGAAAAGTCAATCAGTTGCTGGTTTTCTTATTTTGAAACTAATTTGAAAAATTATGTTTTTTGAAACTCATTTGAAAAAATTTGTGTTTTGAAACAGAAAAATAAAGTCATGAGATAAATATGAAGCCAAAAGATCAAAAAATATTGATTTGACTGTATGAATTCCATTACGGCAAAGCTCACACAGGTACCGGTTAAAATTTGGCCTTTAACGTCCAAGGGTTATTAATTTCTCATTTAAACCTTCAACTTAGTATTTCACTAGAAAGATCTTCAACGAGAAAAACAAACTAAAAACAATCTTCTTAGTATTGATGTATAGGAAGGTATTTGTTTTTCTTTTTAAGCTATTTTATTATATTGAATTTATTTTATGGTATACTTATGTATGTATTTAATAGAGGCCTATTAAACTTGATCGTTTTTGATTTTATATATTTATTACTTGACTTAGCGCGTTACAGCTTACCGATTAAACTATAAGCAATGTACATACATTGCGTGGTTAAGGTGTGAAAAAACCTATACATTTTGTTAATATTTTGTAATGACAATAATTACATAATATTGAGGTACTTTAATTTAAAGTTTTTTTTATTTAATGTTTAAATATTTTTAACGAGGGATAAAAAAGTATTTCAGTTAAGTACCTACCTATCCCAGCGGATATATAAATAAAATACAATAGAAATCTGACACAAAAAAAGAACTATAAATTGCTTGCTTTGAAAAAGTAATTTTTTAACGAGTTTAAAGCTAATAAATCAAATAGATATAGTTGACTTAAAAGCAAACAAGATCCTGAAATATTTGAGAAATTTCATCTCAGAATAAAAGGCCTTCCAACACGGTTTTACATATTTAAATACCAATTTAAAAATATTTGTATAAATAGTTCTAATTTTTTGTATTTTCCAGTTTATGGTCAAATTGAAAAAAAACATTAATGAATAAAGCTTCTAGAAACCCTCAGGTGCCCTGATGTGGTATATACTTTGTTTTAAATTTTTCGAAAATATATGGATATTTAATACTTCTTATTTCAAAAACGGAATGAAATCTAATACTAATTTGTTTACAAATCTGTTTGTAAGATCCAAAAAGTATAGTTTCAATGTCAAAATCTTGAGTGTATCATTCAAAAATACGTGACCAAAATCAGTTTTAAAGAAATAGAAAAGACTCAGTTCGAACACTCGTTTCAATACTCCACGAATGACTTCAAGACCAAACACATTGAGGCTAGTCTTTTAAATTTAAACTTAAAATTGAGGCAGGTCTTTACATATAAATAGGATAATCTGAAAAAAATATTTATATTCAAGGCATGTGTTTTCATAATAAAAAAATTAAAAATGCTTATAATTTAAAAAAACACAAAATAATAAACAATAAATACTTAATTTAAAAGTTTTACTCAACAACTTAAATGTATTTTCTTAAATTTTGTGTTCCGAATTTTCATTTAATTAACTTTCGAAAAGATGTTTAAGAAAATCATTGTTTCCACAATTTCTGCTGATTTTTATTAAATGTAACTTCATTAAAGTTGCAGTACAAGTTCATTACAATTGAGGATACATAGATAAAACGGCCTTCAATTACTTTATTTTAAATAGATACTTTCAAAAAATACAGAAATTAAAATTATAAAGTCGGTAAAAGTATCGAAATACTTTGAAACATGAAAGTTGAAACAAAAACAGTTTTTGGAAAATAATTTCAGATTTCTGAGTACTACCTATATTTTTCAAGTACCAAAGAAAAATCTTCGCGGCCATACTAAATACTTTAAAAATAATTACGTTATTTGTAGCACAGTGTTATCGTTTCCAATAAAGAAACAAAAAGCGAGATGAGTGTCATAAACAGTGTGCGGTTCATTCACAATGGCAAAAACCAGATGACAGAACTGAATTATTTAAACCATTGATGTATATATGCATTTTGTACTTGAATTACGGAAAAAAGTTTTTAAAGAAAATAAATTTACATTAACATTAACAGCAAAAATTAATGTCGTCGTAAAGAAATAATAACATGATACCGAGAAAAAGGATTGTCATCTAAAAGAGAGTACGGATGGTCAACGTTAGTATATTAGACTGTAATATAATTTTTCTTATTCAATGTTTCGTGATTTTTATCTTGTCAGTTAAAATTAATAAGACAAGAAACACGATTATAAGAAAACCTTACTTAAAAAAACTTTCGAAAAAGCAAATTGTACTTTAAAGTAATATAAAAATGTCATAGAAAATCAGAAAGAAAATGTATTGCATAATTTGAACAGATCCTTAAGAAAATTTCAAAGCAAAAAAATGCAAATGTCACATATGATGCAATTTGACATTTGACAGTTCGGCGTTTCAACTTAATTTCTTGAAATAATCATTTATTTGCTACATTTTAAATAGAACATTATTCATATTGTGTAAAATACTATGATCCGATGCCTAAAAATTATGTAAAATTGGGAAATTTAATTCTTAGTCTTTTTTAATCTGTCAAAAACTATAAAAATAAAAGAGACTACTCTGATTTGAGGCAGAGATTACTGAAAGCCCAACACTTAATTGTGACAGGCAAAGACAGATGACGGCAATGACAAGGTAATCAAATATATTTGAAGGGTATATCAACAGAACAAAATTGAAGACAAATTTTAGTCAGTCAGCACTTTAACAATTTTACAACGATTCTAGACCAGTTGCATTGGAATGTGAATACCTTTTATAAAAGATGTTTTTTGACTGTATGAGAAATTTCGATGGTTGTTGTCTATAGTTTGACATTTGCGATTGTCAAAATGTTTTGACATTCCTGTCAAGTAAAATTTGGAAATTTATTATGAATAATTTAACGCCAGCTTCCAAATTGTGGAAATTTACTTCAATCCGTTCAGTGATAAAGCTCAAATGGCTTAATAGTTTCGTCAATAAGCAAAATGGCCATTGACGAATCAGCATTACATCGATTTGAATTGAATATTAGGTGTGGTTTACACACAAACGGCTTCATCGCTTCTTAGCTCTTTCAATATAAGGATGGGGCTATGTTAAGCCATTGCTCTGCGCCATTATTCAAGCTATAATTGAGGCCATTGAGTCATTGGAAAAACTATTGAAAAATTGTGTTTGAATGTACTATTTAACTTAAAGTCGAAACAAATGCATGCATGAAATCATATTTAAAAATCGAGAGCCATGAAAATATCTACAGATTATAATAATTTAAGAAATAATGTCATAGAAAATGTTCCTCTTAAAAGAAACAAATTTTGTGCAAATTCTGAGTATCTTGTAAGCATCATCTACTGTAGAAAATAAATAACTTTAAAAACCTACCATCTCCAGTTGCTTCTTCATTCAATGAACGATTTAAATTCGATTTTCTTTTCGATGACTTATCTCGATCTTCAGTTTTCTGTGCTTCCGGCTAAAAGTAAAACAAAAACATGAAACAATTCTGTAACTAGAAAATCTCATCTCAAAACTCACTGTTCGATTATTTCTAACTGGACTCAATTCCATATCGCGACCATTGCGTGCCGGATTAGCTAAATGATTAATTTCCGAATTCATGGTCGATGAGCGTGGCCTGGTCGAATATACTCCTCCATCATCATCTTCATCATAATCATTACCATCATCGTTACCATTCAAAAATTGTTCATCATCATGACTCAGACCACGGCCGCCTCCGCTTGGAGCTATTTTAACTGTACATTCTGTGGTGTGGGGTCTCTGTTCCCTCCGTGGAATTCCACGATTTCCGTTGTAGCGCATTTCGTTGAGATTCTGCCGCATAGAGAAGACGGAAGCCGTAGGAACTAGTTTCTTGCTGCCAGGTGGCGAAGCACTTAATCCTGAACGTGAAGTTGTTCGGGTTACATCGGGTGGAGTTACGTTATTGTTGGCCACTTTGCGAGAACTTTGCCGTGGTGAAGTTTGACGTAAGCTAATTGCAGTTGGTATTCCCGAGGGATGTTGCTGTTCATCTAAATCCTTCTTTTTATCTGTTGGTGTATAGAAATTTTAAAGAAATTAGTTTTTTCTGTTCGAGGATTCTAAAAGGATTGTTTTTCTTTTTTGTTGGTAACGGTAAGTTAGTGTTATGTACATCATTATCATAAAATTTACATCACAAATTTTTACAAAAACCAAAAAACAAAACAAAATTAATACAATTTTGAAAAATAGGGATAGGAAAAGTTAAAGTAAGAAGAAAGAAAGTTTTGACGTATCTTTTTGTTTTTGTTACTTCTTCAGAAGAATTGAAAAAAAAAAGATACTTACCTAACGCAGCGGCACGTAAACGAGATGTTTTTGTGGTTCTTACGACTTTTGTTGGAGTAAGTGGTGGTTGATTGGCATTGGACTGATTCAAGCCAGCAGGATTACGATGTTGATTTTGATTGTTATTATTTGGTGGATGACCTACTGATGTAGATGACGAGGATTTCGTCACATTACGACCATTTGGAGTATGGAGTTCGCTATGTTTTGAATTTGTAGGGCTTATAGATTGGCCTGAGGTTAAAAAGGAATTGAGTGCAAAAAATTGTTTGATCTTTTAAGGCTATAAGAAATTTGGTGAGGACGCAAAAAAAGTAAAGATAATGGCGCTAATTTAAATTCAATGGAATGGAATGATGTGTGGAAATTTTGAAACTATATGGAATGATTTTTCGTTTTTTGTTTTGGAAATAATTCTATAAAATGCGTTCTAGAAGGTGGAAATGGGAACTACTAGCGACTCCTTGGATTGATAGAAGTTCGAAGCATCTACGATTGGAACTAAACTACCAAGGAAAAAATTGTGAAATTTGAGAATTTTCATCAGCACTTTTCTGATATATATTTGAAGTGGGTTTCCAGCTGTTTTAAGTTGGAAAAATTATAAAGTATTTCTACTAAAATCAAAATTCATACATATGAAAAAATTTACTCTCCATTCAGTAATATTTTCAACAATGCAGTATACATTTTTGACATGACTTTGAAATATACAATCTGTAGATAGTTTTTAAACTAGGTTTTGTTTAAATAAAAGGTTTTTCAATAAAGGCCATTCTTTTGAAATTTCTGCAATTTGGAAAGCTGTCACTTTTGAACTGTCATCTTTTGACAACTGACAATTAAACTAAATGAACTATGCAGTTGTCTTTTCGAAGCTGTCATCTTTTGAAATTTTGGACGTGTCATTAACAAGAATTGAACTATACACGCTTTAAAAAACGCATTGAAGTTATGTATTAGAATTCACTACAATAATGGTGAAAAATTGCAGTCACTTTTGGATCATCGTGAAGCATCTTCCCGGTAGGCAACAGCGAAATTGGTGGAAAAATTTGGGATCTTTATGATGTGAAGAATCGAAACCGTAGTTATTGCTGCAGCCTGTACAGTGTTGGCGAGATTCCGAGTTTGTCGAATCGTTGTTGATCTTTGATACATACAAAAATTCAGACACGAAATTGCCCCGTATTTTAAAATTGTCAAATAATTTTCAATCTGTTAACTAGATAAATGTTAATACAAAATGACATTAGAAGCCATTTAAAAAAATATGATATCCGTCTACATTTTTGACTTCTCAGTTCTAATGTTGTTTAAAAAATTTAAGGTTACTGCGCAAAACACATAAGACAATTGATGACAGTACATGCTGAAAATTCTAGAACTTAGACTTAGAGCTTAGTCAAAGTGTAAATTGTACGTTAAAATAATTAAAGTAAATGGTTTTCCAATAAGAGTTTTCATTTCGGAGAGCTCTTTCGAAGCCGTCATGTTTTGAATTTTACAAGTAAAAATTTTGTCATAACTAAAAAAAAAAAAGATAAAAACTCCGTAATTTTTAAAATTCACTACAGTAATGGTGGAAGCTTTGCAGTTACAGTCACAGCAAAACTTAAACACTTTTGAGTCTTCGTGAAAAAAACTTCTCGGTAGACAAAAGCGATATTGGTGAATAAAATTAAGCTGTTGGTAAAGTAGAATGTAGTGTTGCCAAAATCTCAAATAAGGCATTCCACAAACGACATTACACTGCTTTTTAAATAAAGACTTAGGTTTTGGGCTGAATAAAAATGCATACAAATAATCCGCATATTCATCAGAAAATCATCTTCAATTATAACGCTTATTTTTACCTCGGATGCTACATTTAAGCGAAATTGTTGCATTTAGACCACTGAAAATCTAAGAATTATCGTAGGAAACCCATTTAACGTCTTGAATGGGAGCAAATTTTTCGGTGAATGTGTGGGTTTACGAGCACAATTGTTGGCCACCGATATCTTGGGATTACACTTTTTTTTTTGGGGTCACTTAAAAAATATGGTCTATGCTCGAAAAACGATTCAAAACTTTCAAAGACAAAAATTCCAGAAGTTATCGAGGACACTAAGCCGTTAAGGATTGAAATTGGCCATGAAAAATTTCATGATAAAGATATGGTGCTTCAACCGTAAGCGTATCGGCCAATTCTAATATAGTTTTTTCATGTTTACTAACATAGTTTTATTTTAGCAATATAATAAACATCAAATGATTTCGCTACAAAAATAGTCGTTTTTGTTATGTGTCAAAATGAAACCTCTTTTTGAAAAGTCTACAAGAATAAAGCTGTTACAAGAGGTCTTAGCTACGTTCAATGCAAAGATTAAATCATTTAAAGAGAACTTGTTTTTCTGTCCCCCAAACTCTTGAATCCGAATCTTGACTTAAAAATTTTTATCAAATCTTTGAAAACAAAGAAATTCAAAAACAATTTTTTAAGGCTCAGGTAAAACACAATATAGCTAATTCCTAAAAATAAGTTTTATGATGATTTTGTGCAAAGAACAAATATTTGTCTTCTAGATCTTTTCAGTATATTCATCTTTTGGTGTCTTCATATGACACTAAAATAGTGTTTTGAGAAAACTTTTCATGGTTTAAAAAAAAAAACCTTTTAAAGTTAATTTTGTTTAATGCTGATTTCGAATTTGAACTTTGTTTTTAACTGTCCGCTCATATTTCATAAAAAATACCCGTTTTCAACATTTTTTCTTGATGTGAAAGTCTTGTTTAAACTACGGATTCGTTAGCAAAAAAACAAAAATTACTTTCAAACTGTTTTGCCTTTCTTTTGTAGAACCGTTTTGCTAAACGGTTAGCACCAATGTTTTTTTGAAGATTTATGTAAGACAAATGAATTTTAACAACATATGAGGATTTTTCGAAATTTTTATGAGATACTAAAAACGTTGAAACTGAATATTGAAGATAGGGATTATAGATCACGAACTTTATTGAATAAAAAAACTATTTCATGAACTTACGACAGCTTAAAAACGTTTTGATTAAAAAAGTAATACCTCAAAAACATGACGTGATAGAGCGATTTTGAAGTTTGTTTTAAACTAAGGCCATTCAAACAAAGGGGAGAAGTGCTATTTGAAACAATTAGTTTTTGAACAGTGTTATTTTAAAGATAAAAGATAAAGATTGAAGTTAATTTTTCGCCGACTTTTGTTAACTTGCAGTGAAAAATGTAACAAATATTAATTTCAATGCTACTCTGCTGCTAGAAACCTCCTGAACGAAACTTATGTATATCCTCATTTGAATACAAACAAAGTCGTCGTATAATCGATTCGAAATGATCTCTTCCGGGTCACGTCAAATATAAGATTCAATCTCATATCATCAAAATTAACTGCCGTTGTCGTTGTCGTTGTCGTCGTCGTACAAAATGTTACGATTACACTAATTTTCATCTCATCTCGAAAACAATAAAAGATTGTCTCGCCACTCAAAATAATTACGAAAACACTTTGAATGGGAATTGTTTATTTATTGCATAAGAGAAAGAAAGAAAGAAACAAAGAGAGAAAAGAAAAGAAAGAAATAAAAATAATACAAAAACAAAATCACGTGAAATTTGCAAATTAGCAAAAGATGCGATGCGCGATGAGGCAATCAATTTGCATATACTTAGTTTAGTTTTAGTTCCTTTTGCCTTGCACCTTGCTCTTTAAAGCTTCTTGGTCTTCTTCTTCTTTTTTTCTTTCTTGAAATGTTTTATAGTTCAATGGAATCAAGTCAATATGCTAGATATCGTAAACAATAATAAATTGATGACAAGTCTTCTCTTCTCAAAACCAAAACCCCCCTCATGGATTTATGTTTGTTTTGTTTTTTTATTTTACCGACTTATTTATGCAAATTTCCATAGATAGATACTTAATTAGTGAATCTTTAAAGAGGTACGGTTACGTTTGAAAAAGCTGCAACTACCTATCATCGATACCTGATACCACCTATCAGAAGCTCTATATAAAATATGATGATGATGATTATAAGATCAATGAACTAGAAAGACGTCATGATGATACCCTAAAGGGATTTTTTAAGAGCAACTTGTGAGGGTTTATCTGATATGGAATAAGGTTTTGTTTTTTAAGAAGGCGGGTTAAAGTTACATTTTTGGTTAAAAAACTTTTTTAATTCCGAAACTTTGATATATGCTTTTTGAAAAAGTGTGACCAATCCTCTGTTGATTTCGGTTTGGTTATGTGAGTATGGCACGAGTAGCATAAATAATACGACATCATCGAGTCAATGAAGCGTAAAAGGAAGATAAATACTTTAAAAAAAAAAGATTAATTGCATGTTAAAAAATTTTACGGATTTTGAGATTTATGGGTTTTGTGTAAAAATACATAAATTGCCAAATTTAAGTCAATTAATTAAGTTTTTGTTTCTTTGTGAGTCAACTTTTTGTTTTTTAGAAAACATTTACATATAAAGAAATTCATCGGTTATGATCTATTTTGCCTATGGCAGTCGAATTATACAAAATTTGAAGTATTAAAAGTTATTATTATTAAACGAAAGTTTACATTGTTTTTAAATTAATTGCAAGATATTTCCTAGAGAAACCTTTTAATAAAATTTTAAAAAGTGGTCATAGAACCAAATGAAGGAAGATCACTACTTTTTCATTTTGATCATTTTGATTAAATTTTTTGTCACGGAAGTCAATAAATTGGATCATTTTGATAAACAACACAATTTTATAATTTAAATGAATACGGAAGAAGATAAATACGAAATCTTTTTGAAAAAAAGAAACTTAAGTTGAAACTAGACAAACAAATGTTAATAGTGTAATTTAAATAGTCCAAGAGGTGGAGTTGTCGAATATGCAAAACTATAATTTTGATGCATTTTTAGTTATTTTCACCTTGGAATTAAAATTAATTTTTGAATACTATAAGATTTCATAATGTTGTGTAGAAAATTCATAGGAATTATTATTGAACATTATTTGTGTTAAATTTTTAATAAATCGAAAACTGACCGACATTGTTGTGTTATTGATTTAGACTTATAGGAGGTCTTTTCAAATTTCTAGGTGAATAGAATACCTGTGTTTTTTTTTGGAGATAAATACATAGTGCAATAAGAAATTGCTAAAAACACATCCAAAGCTCATAGAGTTGAACAATTAAAATTTCGCAAAATTCAGACCATAACTAATTTTGACTTTATAAAATGGACAATTTAAAGAGAATATGGTAAGAAAATATCGTGAACAAATTTTGTTTTCTATCTTTTTTTCCTGTTTTCCATTTTGCATATTGCATCCAAATCTAATTAGAAGTGAAGGAAAAGGGTTCGTTCGTAGATTATGGTCAAATGGATCTTCAGATGGAGCTACCGGCGATAAAGAGTAGTAATACATAAATACAAGGATGTGTAGATAAGTCAAAGATCACTTGACAAGATTCATTAGGTCTTATTCCGATAGGCAGTAGTGTAATAGTCCATACGGAAAAGCCACATAATTTTGAAGGACTAATAAGAAATCGATATTATAAACAAAAATCAAACAAAAGTTTAAGTATGTAATTAAATTAGTTGAACTAAATTCCAAAGAAATTCTGTCGAAACATCGGAGTTCATCTTAAGGTATGTCATAGTGTTTTGTTAGTTGGACACTACTCTACGAACACAGTCATCGAGTATCAAAAGTACCAACTTCTAAGATGACTGAATAAGAGTCAAATATTTATCCACAGTAGGATGCCACTTCACCTTTTATGGGCAGTGATTTTACTGCGGATGTTATATTTGCAATTAATACAAATTTCTACTGTACAGTTCATACAGAGAAGTCACGACATTTTGAAGGAATAATAAGAAATCGAATATTACAAAAAAAGATTAACCAAAAGTTGGACACTTCTCTACGAACACAGCCATCGAGTATCAAAATTAATAAAATTTAAGAACGCAAAATTTGGAAACAAAATTTGATACTCTAATAAAAGTCATGTCTTTATCCACACCAGTATCTTACTTTACCTTTTATAGGCAATGATTCTATTGCGGATGCTGTATTAATTATTCATATAAATTTCTACTGTATGACATTTTCAAAAAAAAACACGGGTAATTTTGAAGTATTTTAGGATTCGATTTAAGATTTTTTTCCTATGTCGGCACTTGTTCAGAATGTATTTTCACAGTTTCAGTAATTAGGTAATATTTTATATTTGCCTGTCAGAGCTCCAAATTTTGTGTACTAAATTAAAATAAGGTCTTTCAAAAAGCTCTTAAAGTGTTGAAAATGGCATATGGCGAGTGTATTGTAAATCAAAGTTAACAATCATTAAAAATATAGTAGTACTAAAGCAAGTTCAAAAATTGTTATGAGAATCGTCAAATCCTAATAAGAAAAGTTGCTGAGGATGTCGGCATATCTTGTTAATTTATGCCGTACAATTCCGTTCGGATATTTTTGGTATGAAGTTCGAGCCGCGAAGTTCTATCCAAAATTTGATAAATGTTGAACTAAAACCCCGGAACTTTTTGACTGAGACCAAGACCGTAATTATACTTCAGCACCTGTCACTTTTTTTTTGTTCCCAAGATTGTAAGTACGGCAGTGTTTTCACGATTGAGAAAATAAAAATCAAATCACCAAATTAACTTAGGGCCAAAAACTGTTAGCAGAACTTTATTTTATTTTAGTTTGAAATCTTTAAATAACTTCCTGAAAATTTGAAACATTTATATTAATTTTTAGTACTATAAAATAATAGTACCATTGCGCCCAGAGACGTGCTTTTCTCAGAATTTAACGCTCTCTTCCTTGCGGTTTATCACGCAAATAGCTATCAAATAATTAATAATTAATAACAAATGAAAAATGGAATATAAATCAAATTTGTACGTCCTTACAAAGAGATTTGTTTTTCAAAAATAAAATTTGTAAATATTTTGGGCCGCAACCGTAATATCCATAATTCTAAAAATGTTTATGAGTCCACCTTCGAGCACAATTTCGAAAGAACTATTAAGTACAGAGATTCTTTTTCAAGGCGTACTAAACGAATGTGAAATGCTTTAACAGGCTCCATACTGCCTACTTATTGCAATGTGCAGGCATTCAAATCGGTATCTCTTTCCTAACCCCTTTTCCTAATTGCTCCCATTATGTTTAATCATTATAAGAATATTCTTATAAAAATCCAGTACTGAGATAAACGCGTTTGAAGTTTTGAGTAGTAGCAAATTAGTAGTTATTTCACCATATTTAAAAAAAATTCAATTCGAAACCGATTACCGATCAAGGGTTTTTCACTTGCACATTTTTGAGATCCTGAGGGATCATTTAAAAACTAATTAGTTTTCAAAAATTCTGAGTTGGCCTTAAGCCTTAAATAAAACATTGGACAACTATGTTTACAACCACGTTTAATTTGTTTTCTTTCTGAAAAGTGAAGGACTGTCAAGATTTTGGTTTCGAACTTAATTATGACCGAAATCTGCAACATCTCTCTCTCTGACTTTTGTTAATTCAACTCGTGTTTCCAAGTAAAATCTTCACCGCAATTGAAATCTTCTTAAAATACAACTCTTTCACCTAGACTATTCACAATAAAAATGCAATGACTTAACAGATTCAACATAAAACGCAATTTGACCACGTGCATTCACTTAACACCTGAATTCACTCTTCATCGAAGAAAAATAAGAGATTTAAAAAACAATTGACTTAAATCTCAAGATTCATTAACAAAAATTGAATCATTTGGAGATTTTTAAGCTCTTAAGTGAGACGGTGGAACGGTGAGACAATATGTAGACACAACTTAAAGCTCCTTGTTATATTCATTCACTTAAGTCAATATACGATACGGAGAGGAAGACGATTTGAAAAATCAAACACTTTAGCCGATTTTTTGGTGCGGTAAGAGAGCGACAAAAGTCTAACTTTTAAGCAAACAATCTCGAGTTTTAGATAAGTCGCTTCGTTTCATGCAAAATTCAAATCAAATCAAATCAAATTAAAAAACAATAAAAATAAATGATGAGCAAACAGAAAACAAAAAGTCAAGTGCAAATAATAAGACAACAACAAAAATGACACAAGTGCACACAAAATAATGACGATGCAGTGAGTGAAACAAAAAAACAGTGAGTCAAAAAAAACACAATCAACACAACACAAAAAATGAAAAAAAGTATCTCAGAAAATCACATCCGGACGACGGACGCACGCGGTGGACATACTCACCACAAATATCGCTCAATGGAGATGATGATGCTGCAGCACTTTGGATTGGAGCACCAGAAGCCGCAGCGGCAGCCACAGAGCCCACAGCGCCCACAGAATTGGTCATCACAGATCGGTAAGGGTCTGTTGCCGTTGCCGTTGGCGCTCCTGCTGCTGGCTGCTGCTGATGGTGTTGGAAGTGATGATGCTGCAGATGAAGATTGTTGCCGTTACCATTGATAATTCCTGACCCTGAAGTAGACGATGATGATGATGGTTGCGGAGCAACGAAGGCGGATACTGATGATGGAGCTGAGTAATGATGGTGATGGTTATGGTACGGGCGATTTATTAAAGGCGACTTGAGTGGTGATCTCTGGCGATTCGTCGTCGAAGAGCTGGCGCTGGGTGAACTGGGTGTCAATCGATTCTGTGATGCTGCTGTTGGTATCGTCGTCGTTGTTGTTGGTGACGGTGATGATGAGTCGCTATTGTTGCTACCTCCACCGCCTCCTGATGCTCGATTTGAACGAGTTATGTATCTACAAAAGAATAAAAGATAGATATCTTTCTTTAATATGATTTCATTATATTATACTCTATCTATAGATAGTTTTATCGATGGTAGATTTTAGATTGCAAAGGATATAGATAGAAATCTTACGGAAGCGGATATTGGAAACACTCTCGATGGATATTTTTGTTGTTGTTTTATTTATTTTTATTGCAAAGAAGTTTTCAACTATCGAAAAGTAGATAATCTATCTTCTTTGGCGGTTCGTTAGTGAATACTTAAGATTGGATAGCTGAGCTGGGTAAGGCGCTTAGCTAAGCTGATGCGACGCGACGGTATGCCAAATTGCCAATAAACGAGAAACATGAGAAACGAAGAAGACGACGAAGAAGACTACACGAAAAAAAAGAACAATGAGTAAAAAAGAAAACGAAAAAAAAACATGATTGCCAAAATAATACAAAACTAAGCATAACATTTTTAATAGTGAGAAACCATCGAAAAATGAAATTAACAAAAATAAAATAAAAAAATAGTAGACAGAAGAAATAAAAGGCTAATATGAAGAAGAAGAAGAAGAAAACCTTTCGAAAATAGCAGAAACTCGGGTAAGCGTGTGGTATCGCGGTATGACAGGGTGTGGTAGGGTAAGTGGTGATGGTAAGAGCATGAGAAACAGTGAAAGCGAAAAGTTATGACAATTTTTTAAAATAAGTTTTAACTAATTAAAATGCTTCAGTTTATGACTGAAAATCAACAAAATTAAAGTAAACATTGGAGTCAATAAAAATATATACAGTGTCAACTATCAATTGATAAATATCAAAGTTAAACATTTAACCACTCAATTAATAAGAGTTTTGATAATTGAGAAGGTACACATTTTATGAACTTATCAGTTAAGAGTTAGTATTAAAGTGAATGAATTTTTAAAAGGCAAAATTTTACTATTTATGTATCAATTATCAATTGATAGTTGACACTCGTAATAGAGGTGAAATTCGTTTTGCAACATGAGATGGACTTCAGTGTTCTACATACACATTTTTGTATACAGAAGCAGTTACTGAACAGATGCTTTTGATATATTGTTATCTAAGTTTGTTGTTTAATTTAAGACTAAGATGTAACGACTATAAAAATTGAGCTAAGAGCGTTCCAAGATTTAAAATACCTGCGTTTTAAAAATGATTTAGTACTAAAGCACCCATTTTTAAAGATTCGTTTACTTAAACCGTGGTTAAAATTTAAATTCAATTTTAGGGAAGTTATAATATTTTCAGGATATCACAAGACATCTCTAGATTAATCTTAATGTGGCGACAACTACACTAATCCTCAGCCCATTTACTTAATCTCACCTAAACCCTGATTAAACATATTATAATTCACTTAAAATCAATGGATCAAAATTCTTAATAGCTAATTTAATCGTCAGTTATACAAGTGTATTAAATCTAGATTAACTTTTAATATGTGTTATTATCCACTTTTTCACTGAAAAATCAAGCTTTATTCTCTATTTTAGTTAAGGTTAACAAAGGTTTAATGTTGTCAGGTATTATTTGAACAATGCCTTAAAAATGTTTAACCTTAGATTATCTTCAAAAAACGTCGATTAAGATTTTAACTGCGGATCGAATAGAATGTACAAATGAGTCTTAGATGCGCTTAAGTAAATCAACCCGAACGAAATCTCGATGGGAGTTAAATTAATATTTTTTAATCTTCCATTTTTCTTATTACTAAATCCGAACTTAATCCGATGTTTAAGAACTTTTTTAATTGGTTTTTGCAGATAAAAAAATATTTCAAAACTTAAATTAATTTGTCATTGAACCTTAACTAATTCATGGAAAAAAGGTGGATCAAAATCGTAAATAGTTTATCAATAGTCTTAGAGAATGTTTAAGCTTCGTTTATCCCCGAAATAGGTCGAGTACAATTTTAACTGCGGATCAAATCGCATACATAACCGAGTTTTAGATTCCCTTAAATTACCCCGAATAATTTTACTAATCAAAATAAATGTAGACTTGATTCTATATACTATCTTAATTTTTTGTTTTTACTGAAAAAGAAAAGCTTAATTCGCTGTTTTAGATCTTAATCAACAAGCCGGTGAATTAAAATTTACGCAGTGGATTGAATAATATAAACAATTAAGTTATAGAATAAGTTAAGTAAATAAATCCGAATCAATTCCTAAAGTGAGTCAAATGTTGGTTTGATCTTATTGCTTTGTTGTTACTACTGAAAAAATTAACTAATCCACTGTTCAAGATTTTCGTCAACTAGTTTAGCCGGATAAATACATTTTCTAAAAGTGTTTTAACGTTTACAATCACAAAGACATTAATGATTCTTTATTAATTCACGGAAATCGGTGGATCAAAATCCTTAACAGCGGATTAAACAGTTTCGCTCAGTTATCTAACTGGTGATTAATTCTAAGGACATTTTTTTATTTTTCACAGAAAAACTAATCTACATCCGCTGCAATTACTGATTTAAGGGATTATTTTAAAATTAAATTTTAGTTTATCAAATCATAGAGTTGGATTAAAATTTGAGCAGAAGATTAAATCGTGTATCTTAATGAGTTAAATGAAGATCTTATTTTGTTTTCTTATTTTGCAAGCTGTTGGTCACACTAAAAAGAAAAAAACTTAATCCGCTGATTAAGAACGCAGTTAGTACCTGGATTTGAAAAAGAGACGAAGATTTTAAAATGGTTAAGGTATATGAAAACGTACTTCATCAAAATATTTAAAAGTTTTGAAACCAGAGTTAATCAGCGAAATAGATAAAAATCCAAACGGAGGATCAAATCGTGTATAACTATATTTTAAATTCAAGTGAATTCAATACAAACTTAATCTCATTCCTTATGTCGATCTTAATTAATTGACATAAAACAGATTTTAAGAAAGACCTTCCAAAAGTCTTTAGACACTATTTAAAAATAGACAAACTTAAGCTGAAAACGCTTTTAAACCCCAGTTAATATACGAATTAGGCGGATTAAAATTTAATAAGTGGATTAAATCATATGTAAAATGAAGTAAGTTTCAATTAAGTAAATTCACATGAATTAACTTTTCAATTGCCATAAATTTAGGTTTGATCTTATGCCTTATCTGCAATTGTTATTGCTTATAGTGAAAACTCACCTTATTTCTCTGTTTATTTTAATTAACATGTTTCAGCGAATAGACCAAGATATCAAAAGGTTCGTGTACATTTATGAAAATCAAAAATTACATAATTGAAATGTTCTTAAATCTACCTTATTTTATTTTCGAACATTTTTTCACGATTTTTATAAACTGATACGAAATCTTTTTCCCCACACTGTTTAATATCATTTCAATAAACGAACTCAATAGGTAATGTTCCATGACGTGTCTTAGGGTAGGCATACGCATATGTCTTTTCCATACCTACATCTACATTATATTCTAAATACCGTCGCATCGTTTGTCGTTTCAGCAACAATTCATTAAACACCATTTGTATTCTAAAGTTGCTGGAGTACTCGAAACTCGAAGGTTTCGTTTATAGGTACGAGATTTTATGCGGAGAGCAGTAGATACACATTCATGCTTCTTATTCTGTGGCATCACAAGAAGAACGCACAACTTTGCTTCTTTAAACCCAGAGAGCCCAGCCCAAAACAATTTGCATACTTCACGTACTTAAAAATATACAACAACAAAAAACCATAAACAAACAAGATGAACAAGAATTTCGGGTCATGTCATCGTCTTCGTCGTCGCATTTTTAAACCTATACTTTTTCTACCTACCTACGTCTATGTTGAGTTCTTAAAATAAGAATTACAAAAGAATTTCATTATGTTTTTCTGCCAAGCTGTGCAAGAAAATAATTAAACGAAAAAAAAAATATCTAACTAGAACAGCAAAAGAGAGTTTAATGAAATGAAAACCAAATCACGGCACTGGCACTAGTACTAGTACTGGTACCGACCGTGCCACTGGCTTTGCTCATTCATTGCATTGCAGATTCACTTCACTTCACTTCCCAGGTGCGAATTCGCATATTTTATGTAAGCTCCCATCAAGCCCGAACCGCACATACCCCCTAAATAAAGGTGGTGCACATTCCATGGTTTTTAAAATGATATTGACCAGGGCTGTCATCCTTAGAAAATTAAGAAATGTAGTACTAAGTGAAAACGTTCATTCTTTGATAAATATTAAAAGTATTGATTTCATTTGCCATAAACGTAAAAATAGAGAGTTTTAAAATTTTCTTCTTTCCTGTCTTCTAAATGCTTATTATTTGATAGGCAGTTTGATAGGATTGTTAATAAAAGGCTCAGTTTGAAAGAAAAGCGTTGGTGGTACCTTTATGTTTTTCAATGACATCTCTATCTCATTACGTCATACTAAAATTTAAGTTCTCATTACATATTTGTAGATTTGGATAATTGACAGGTGATTGAAGTTTAGTACTTTTATCTTTTTAGTCAAAATCTTTAGGTACTTTTATTAAAAAAAAAGAATAAAACGATATTTTGACATTTGTATAAACTTTTTTTTAAAAACTGATAAAAATTAATACAAAAGTAGTATAAAGTTGACAGCACTGAATGAAATGATAACATGATGACTATGTTGTCGGCATTTTCGCAAAAATTAAAAAAAAAAAATCAACATAAAATAGAGACAGAAAGTAATGAAAACCCAAGAATACAAACATTTAAAAAGAATCTAAAACAAAACCTAACTAAACGAGCATACTCACTTTCCGGTTATCGTTTTTGAGGTTGATTTCACATTTGGTGCTCGTTTTGGTAGATGGCGCGGCCGGCGGAGCGACGACGCACGGTTTTTTCCTGCCTCACTTCACGTAATGACACGGATTGTAACTATGCACAGTTTATTTTATTTCAATTTTTTTTTAGTCATTTTTCATTCGAAAAGATATAATATCTACACGTATGTACATACATATATAGAAACAGACAGACAGACAGACAGAACTAGATATTTTTGTAGAATGTGTAGATTCAAGGAAATGATAACTAAACTGTACTGTAACTTGGCGGCCAATGTGCAACAGGTGTTTGCACATTGCTAGCACTAGCACATATTGCCATAGATATTTTTCTGCTATGATGGAAATTCTAGCACAAATAAATAGTAACTTGCTTGTTAAGAGTTGCCATGACTTATTGTTGTTTCGTTAAATAGAGAAGGATATGAATTTCACACACAAATTTTGATACTTAGAGCTTTTATTTTTCTGTGTTTCTTATGAATGAGTTTCAATATTATTCCTCAAAACTAAGAACTCACGTGAAATACTAAACTCTTGACTTGGAATTGATTTTAGTTCAAGAAATCAATCATTGCTAAGGGATTCTCCTCAATGTTAATATTTAATTACTGTGAAGAATTTTTAAATTATTTCATAAGCAGAATTCCCGGGAAAAAATGCTTTATATGTACAAATTAAACAAAAATTTCAAACATTTTACAAAATTCTCTCTGGAAATTTAACACATTTATTTATTCCTCACATAATTTTTATCAAAATTCTCAAACCACCACTCTTAAATTTCACGCATTACTGCAAAGGTGAATAATTTTCATTCAATAGCAAACACTAAAAAAAATTATTAGTAAGAGTTTCGCATTTGAAGAAGAAATTAAATATTCACGTGAAAAAGTGATCGTGAAATTCAACAAAATTCATTTTACAAACTTTTGCACATTTATGGTTTGTATTGATGAGGACAAAATCAGATTGAAAATTTTTCTTCCTTAGCTTGGAATAACAATTTTTGTTAAAGAAATAATTAGTTGCTTAGTCTTCTTTATACAAAATAATAGAAGAAATCAACATTTTAAGTTGTGGGAATTATGTATTGATTTCATTAACGAAATTTCCCGGGAAAAATGGTTCCACATGCAAAAACTCAACAAAAAATTTAATAATGTATAAAATTCTATTTAGAATTTTAATGTTATATATTTATTCCTTATAATTCACAGTTCTAAATATTTTTTTCATGGGAGTTTAATTTCCATCAAAATTCCCCCAACTTGAACTTCACAGGAATGCCTCCGAAGACAAATAACAGGACGTTTATTGAAATAATAATCACTTATTGGGAGGAGTTTCACATTTGAATAAAGTATCAAATATTCACGTGAAAACTTAAACGTTAAATTCAACAAAAATCTATTTTGGAAAACTTTTTCACCCTGATTTTAAAATTGAATTCATGTCTTTGGCTTTCACTAAAATCTCGCGTGAAATATAAAACTCTAGGCCTTGAATTATATTTTTTTTAAATAAGTAACTCGTTGTTCAAAAAAATCAATTTTTAAAGACCTGAGTAGAATTTTTAAACGTTTTCAAAAAACAAAAGTTTAAATATTGTATTAAATTCTTAGTGGAAATTTATTGACATCCATTTATTTCTAGCAATTCACATGATTCTAAATAAATTAACGTCGCGGAGAAATTCCCTAATCGACGCACTTAAATTTCACGCGAATGCGGAAGTAGGGGAAAAAATTTAATTTATTAGGACGTTCCTTGAAAAAGGTTCACTTAATGGTTAGAGTTTCGCATTTGAAGACAAAACATGAGCGTGAAATTAAAGACAAATTATTTTAATAACTTTTTTACACTGATGGATGTTAAGCTTAAATTACTATCCTTAGCTTTCACTTCACAGTAACATCTAAGATTTTACGTGCCGATATTAGTGGATTTTTGTAATACAAAAATTCTACAGAAATATTGTGTAAAACTCTCCGGACATTTGAAATTTATTCACTTGTTCCTAAAAATTCACATGATTCTGAGTAATTTTTCCTTGAAGTGAGATTCCCACCCAAATCGGTTCAATTTGATGGGAATTGTTCCAGAGTGAAGTAACTTTCATTAAATCAGTTGGAGATTCAGAGAAGAAATATTAATGAAAAGATTAAATATTCTCAAAAAAACGTGAACATGAAATTCAAGAAAATTCATTGAACAAACCTTTTCGCATTGATTCTGTCTGGCATTGTGAAATAAAGTCAAGTGAAATGAGGCCAACTTTCAAAAGATTGCGAAGTTCTTTTAGGTCAATTGTTTAAAATGGCCCTATTTCTCTTGGCTTTATTTCACTGGACGGCATCTAAAATTTCACTAGCAAAATCCGATGATGGATTTTAGTGATATATACTTATTTATTTATTAGCTACAATTCACATGGTTCTTAATAATTGTTCATGGAAGTGAAATTGGTATCGATCGATCCACTTTAATTTTACGGGAATTGGTTCAAAGTGTAATAATTTTCACTTAAAAGGCTGTAGGTTTAAAAATGGAACACTCAAAAAAATTAATTCTTCCAACTTTTTCGCAATGATTCTAAACTAACATTTCTAGCACCGTGAAAAAAACCAAATAAAATAAGATAAAAAAGTCATTGTGAAGTGGTATAAAGTTAATTTTTGAAAGTTAGTCTTATTTCAATTGGTTTCATTTCAGGGCACCTTGACTTTAAATTAAGATGTCTGGCGCTGCCCTAAAGTAAAGCTAAGTGAAATAAAATCAACTTAAAAAATTGGGTACTGCAAAATGTAAGTCTACGTTGGCAACCCTCTTAGCAGTTTAGTTTTTAAAAATGAATGAGAATTCTGTAAAAGCTTTATTTAGAAAAAAATATATGTAGGTACGGGATGTGAGTAGATTAATCAAGGTGATTCAAGAACTAAACGACCAAATTCCATCTATCTATCTATGAATCTATGTATCTATCGATCAAGCGTGGAATTGCCTATTGTATATCTAAACATTGATTATGCAATTTTTTGTTTCCATCATCACCAATTGATTTTATGGAAATTGTATTAGTTGATTTGTATGTTTTTTTTTATGTAAAAGAGATTGAATTTTTTGCGAATTTTTCAATCAGCCCATGATTAATTTTTAATTCTATAGAAAGTTTTTTGTTATTTTTGGGAAGCCATATGTTACCATAGAATCACTCACAATCGTCATAGTCAAAACATTACACAATTCCTGCGGTTTAAATTAGAATAAATTAAAAAAGACGCAAATTAACTAATTTGTTAAAATACATTCGCAATAAAATTGTCATAAAAAAGAAATAAACACAAATTATTCAACACGAGTGACGAATGTTATAAAACAAGATGTTAGAGTTCTTTTCATTTTTCAAAGCTTTGCAAAGTTAACAAATAATTCTCAAAAGGAAAATAAACCTAACGATTTGTAATCGTAATCGCAAATCAAAAGAAAAATTGAAATGAAGGATTTCTTTTTTCTTTTCGCTTCTCAAGTCCTCGAGGATTTAGATTTGCATTTTTTTGTACCTTTGGTAAGATACATAGGTCTAAGCATATATAAATCATAGAAATTGCAGAAGGTAAAATTATTCCAGAGCGATGCAGTTTTCAGTCATTTCCATTTTTCAATTTTTTATCAAGGACACAAAGACGATATAAAAACCCCCCAAGGATAATTTACTATCGATTTAAATTTTTCATTTTAATAATTTTATGACGAACCGTATTCCGCAATAGTATAGCGGAAGGTGGATTGAAAAATCATCTAATGCTCTGAGCTATGAGTTCCTACATACCTTGTAGCTTTTCGATAAAGAATATTGGTAGACAAATGAAATGATGTAACTTCAGGTAAGGTATGATGACATTAATATTATATATAAGCTGAACAATTTCTCTCCCCAGAAGCAAGATAAATTAATCTACAAGATTTGTTGAGGATAAAGGAAACACTTAAGATTCAGCAGAAGAATCAATTTGTAAAGTTGTATAAGGTTTGGAATTGACGAGATGAAATATCAATAATTCTATAGTTTTTCCTTTTCTTGTAATATGCAAAATTGAGACGTTTTAATGTTTAAACTTCGGAGAAAAGGGAGAAAAGTAACCTTATAATTATATTTAATGGATTCTTTGAAATATTTCCTTGAGTTCAATACTTTGACATTTGTAAATTTATCTGAATTTGAATAAAAATTGATAATAACTTGCGCACACAGTTGTGGTTTTCGAGAGTAAAATGTTTGTTAAATTTTTGCCTATCTTCGAAAACAGTGAAATATTGAAAGTATTTTTTATAATGATATCAGGGAGTAATTTTCAAAAGAATTGTGTCCAATTTCTTGAAGGAGTTCTAAAATTAAATAAAAACTCTATCTTGTAATTTTCGGTTGATCTTAAAAATATTTAGAACTCGAGCATTTTTTCACACCTAATCATATCAGTAGAACTCGGTTTTAAATCAATTTTGAGTTTTAGAAATTTTAGATCTCGGTTGTGTGGAACTGAGTTCTAACGTGCTTTTTTTGCTATTTTGTAGCACTCTGTAGATAGTTTTAAATGAAAATTCTGACATTTTACAAACAAAATTTTAAAAAATCTGTCAGTTTTCGACGGATTCGGAAAAACAATTGTTTTCGTGTTTTATTGGACTTTGTTTAAGATTTGTGTTATTAAAAATTATTCTTTTTTGAACTCAATCGAGTTCTTATTTATCAAGAAAGAGTTTCAGAGAGTAGAACTTTGTCAAGAACTTGGCTGTTAAGATTTCAAAATTATAAAATCAAACTGATTTTCCAATAAATTGATAATAAGACAAGTTAAACCGTTACGGCAGCATCTTCCCCATTTTGAAAGAAATAAGGACGGATGAGGCTGCTAGTGTGTAAAACACACAAAACAGTTAATTTAAATGGTAATGGTTATTTTTTTTAAGGCTTGAGAATTGTCTTTACTCAATATACTTAAATTTTGCTAATTTACGAAGTGTTTTAACCAAAAATGAGCTTGATGACTAAATACCGTAAAAGGGAAGAAGGGCTCTATGAACACCACGAATAGATTTATTAGGAAGTACATTTTTAGCGTTAAAATAATGAATTTCCAAACCTTACACAGTTTAACATTTTTAACACACCATCTACAAGCGTTTAAAAATTTCCCTCATTGACATTTTGGTAATTTTTGAATTAAGTAAAATTTACAAAACTGGTCTGAAAAATATTTGTTTTCTGACCCACACGTATAACAATACTTCATTGAAGTAAAGGGTTTTCCAATACGGACGGTTTGATTTTGACAGCTCGTGGCAGCTATTATGTTTCATTTACTTTCTTTCAAAATATCCTCTTTTAATCAGTCACTATCACTAAAGAAAATCATTGGTTTTATGGCCAAATTCACAAGAACTTGGACTATTGCAGACCACAACATGACAAATTTTGATTTAATGTGTGAAATTCTTCCAACATTATTTTTTTACTTATTTCAAAAACCTTCAGAGAAAGTGTGATCCCTTCGGAAAAGTATATTAAGTGTTATTGGGATTATCGTGAACAAAACTACCCTGGGAATTTTTTCTATCATTGAAAACTGCGAACTGGAATAATGTTCAAAATATTTCGTGAAGCTTAAGTTATCATAATAGAACAAATTCGAGCTTCAAAGTAATAGTGTTAAGGATCATTCGAAAGATTTCTCTGATATAAAAAATGTATGGACATTTTGAAAAGGGTAGCTTGCAATAAGTCTGTATTTTTACTAGGTTTGTTTTTTTGCGATTTACGATTCTATTTAGTCAAAAGTCTTCTATCAAACTGCCAGCGAATTTCAAAACCTCGAATGAAACTTTCTATTTTGAACACAAAATATTGGTATGAATAACTTAACAGAAATGTTTTGTTCTAAAAGATAGAAAAGTTGAAAAAACTAATCATCAGCCCTTTAAAAATAAAAAACATGAATATTTTAGCAAAGTAATGAGTAAAATTTAAAAATAGTTTCTTAACATGAATTAAAGTGTTTTTTAAATATATTTTCAGTGTTTTTTTTTTTCTTTAAAAATGGGTCATAAAACTATTTACGTTGTAAACAGTGAAATGGAATGTTTCAATTTATTTCAAAAAAATTTAATTCGCAATTTAACTCACAGTTCCTGGCATATTTTAGTCATGAGTTCATGAGGTAGTTCAATCTTATTGATAAAAAGATACAAAATTATCAAAACATTGTAAGTTGTTTTTTTTAATACAATTAAAAACAAAACACGCAGTTTTGGTTTTTTATTTTTTTAATTAATGAAGCTGTCAAATCGGAATCACTTTTTTAAATCACTTATAATTAATTGCGCTAATGGCAATATCTATCAAGTTTATAACCCTATAAAATAATACTAAAGACTATCTTTGTTTTACTGACACACAAAAATTAAATGAATCAAAAATTAAACCACTTAATGAATTCAGTGCCGAAAAGCTTTGCCATTTTTTGTTTGTTTGTTTTAATATTGGCGAAAATTTATGAAGTTAATTCTTTTTTAAGACAACAAAAAACACAGAAAGCTTAAAAGATAATTTATTATCATGTTCCTGTCAAAAAATATCACATAAAATTTTAAAATATTTATAGATAGTCATATTCTACAAATAAACTTCTGGCATACATAGAAGTAATAAATTCTTATATTTCCTAATATCCCCATCGCTAGTAACTCAAAAAACTCTCCTTTATTTTGTCAAAATTAAAATCAAATACCAAATTGTGTGAATGGCATAAGTTAGGTAATAATCCTATTATTTAGGAGTTTCTAAAAATAAACCTCAAACGAGTATATGTATTCCTCTATAACTAAATCAATGAAACTTTAAGCATGAGATTTACACGTTGACATTTACCTTTGAGAAAAGAAAACATAAACAATTTGTCTATGATCGAATAAGCTTATACATACGTATCTTTAAGTCGACTTGAAATTTAGACTTTGATAAATGACACAACTCATGTAATTTAGTTTTCCTCACACGCAACATTCAGGATGACAAAATTTGTGTTTTTTTGTTTTTGAGTTGAAAAACTTGTATAGAAACAATGTATACGTAGATAATATTGCGCCAACATAAAAATGGATTCGTGCAAGCGGAGTTCGTGGGCGTTGAGAAAATAGTTTATGACTTTTTGGGGCAATTTTTGCTTTACATTGTTCGTATAAATATACGAACACTCAATAACTATGGACAGTTTTATGGTGGGACATTATTTTAAGAAGAATGTCTTGAAAAATAAAAAATTTATTTACAATGTTGCAGGAACAAATTGTCTAACCTACGCATGAAGAGAAAATAAATAAAACGAGCTGTTCAATTATATCGAGGCTTATGATAAACTCCTTAGGTCCATTTAGCTACATAACTCTATGAAATAAGCCAATGTAAGGTACTTGGTACCTTTCGATCATGTCTAAGTGAAAAAGACGTTTTTCTTGTGAATGCAACAAGTGAAGAAGGAATCAGTCAAACACATTAAAACAATATTTTTCGTTCTATCAGAGCAAACAATTTAAGGGTGAGTACAAACGAGTATCAGATATTTCTGTCAGTGACCTGACTTAAGCTATCAAATGTTGTAGATCACTTGGTTGGCAGATTTTGTAATAAGTTGTCACAATTTGACAATCCGATGGTTAGCTGGATGGAATCAATTGCCAATTTGTCAATAGTCAGTTTGATTGTTTTTCTCTCTACATTTCGTTATAAACTTGATAAAGACAGCTATAGTCAAAATGTCTATCACTTTGTTAAACTATCGTTTCTGTTTTTTACAATACGGGTCCTGATACGATTTTAAATTTGCGAAAAATATTTATTAAATATAACAATTGACATATTGTCAGAAAATGTCTTAAGCAACGACATCTGACAATTTCAACTGTCATCTGAAAATGGCTGACAGTGACATTTCTAGCAATATTTTCACACTTAATTTCTAAGTTCAGACGATTGTAAGATAATTGATATTTTTCCACTGACAGATTTTACTATTGTCTGTACGTAAAGGGGCTAGAAATTGTCTTTTTTTTAATTATATTTGGTCTTTGAGACCTCTAAAATGTTTTCCCGAATTATTATGGCGGAGAAAAAAGTTTAAGTACTTGGTTTTGGAATTTAAGTATTAAAAGTATTGAAAAATTATTATTTATTCTCTTTCGCAAAAATCTAACGAAATTTTGTAGCAGTTACTATTATACGGGTGTTGTTTTTTTAGAGGTTAAGAATTTTAAGTTGGTAACACTTTTTTAACTGCGGCCATTTTGTCAGCTGTCAAGTGATTTATTTTTCGTTTGGTATTTTAAAATGATTAGACTGACGCCAAAATTGTATTTTTTTTTTTTGAAAATGGGATCATTGTGATTTAAGAATTATTGGAACTGTTTTTCTGGCCGTAGGCCTTTAAAAAAACGTCGATTTTATCGCAAAAACGCTGCAAAGACGCCATTTTAAAATAAATCGCTTCAAAAAAAAAAAAATTACAGTCACTGTCATGAATAATTAGCTCCTGCTTCTAAAATCTCCATTTATGTATATTACAGTATTTCTGAAAAAAAAAACCTAAACCTAATAGACACAGTTTTAGACGATGTTAGAGTTTAACTTGATCTAATCCACGTTCTTCGGGCGAGCATCGGGTTAGATGAACAATTGGCTATGATTGTTTACCCTATGAATTTGTTAGAACCTTCAAAATTCATACTTCCCTAAAAGTTATATTATTATATTTAAAAATAACCCGCTTAATTGGTAATAAGCTGAAAACAAGCCTCAGTTGACCATTTCTTGATTGTAGCAAATTTCCTACTTAACGCGGAACGGTTTTTTGAGTAAAAAATTTAAATAAAACGTTTATATGACAAACAAATGCAAACTATTGATCTACTATAGAAACATGAGTCGTATACAACATGAATAAATGGTATCAGAAGAAGCCGATAGGGGAAAGGGGTTTTTGCAAATAACAACAACAACAATAACAACGACAATAAAACTTACCTCCGTCCAAGTTGACTTCCCATTCGTCCATTATCACCATCACTTCCGGCTCCATTGATAGCTGCTGCCGTTCCAATATCCGCAGAATTTGATTTGGCATCCATCACAATGCCATCTGTAAAGCGTCGTTTATCGTCACGGAATAATCTTGGTGTCGGTCTTGGCGCCGCCACCGGAGGCATCTGTTGCATGATGTGTCCATTTGCAGTTGCCGGACGATTAAAATGATGATGCTGCTGTTGATGATGATTGCCACTAGCACTTGTTGCTGATGCTGACGCTGCTGCTGCTGTTGCTACTTCTGCCGCATGTACATCACTCAGTTCATTATTACGATTACTGTCACGATAATTATTTAAACTACTATCTACGCAACTACTAGGAAGATTCGGCTCGTTACAATGATGCGGATGAAGATGAGAATGATGGTCTGCTGGATTATGATATGGATCATGATGATTTTGATAATCGGGATGATGATTGTGATCAAATTGCTGATAATGATTCTTCAAGTCACTAGCTAAATACGATGATTTTGTGTTGGTTAGAATATCGGGTTTCATTTGAAGTCGACCATTGTAGGCGGCTTCCCCGCCCCCGCCGCCGCCGCTACCACCGTTATCGTTGCTATAGTCCCTGTCAGACCCACTTCGGTATCGATTGTCATCCTGATAGGACATCGGGCGACTCCGATAACGATTGACATTTAAATTCTCCGACGAATTCAACTGACTAGATGATGTTGGGGAGGAGGGTTCTCCGGACAGCAAGTGATTTTCTTTGTAATGAAGCCTGTCGGTTGAATTGTTACTATCAACAGACGACGAGGCGGCACTCTCAATGCCAACAACTACGCCACCGTTGCTACTCATTGTGTTGATGATAGGTTCTTGATCTAGTTCGATGCCTTTTTCTTTGCATATTATATCATAGAGGGCGCTAATTGGACGCGAATCACTACGAACTCTAACTACACGTTTCTTATTGCTAAATCTACCAGCGTTACTACTCCTATTATTTGCACTTGCACTTGCCGTCGCACTTGCACTTTCAACTTCCGGGCCTACCTCAGCAGGGTCTAGCTTAGAGCGGGAAGATTGATCATCGATCTTGCCAATGATGGCAGATGATGATGAGGATCGGGTTAGAAATACAGGAAGATCACCTTTAGACTTATGTTGTTGTTGTTGTGGTTGTGTTGGACTATTACGAAATATAGTACGCTTAGCTGCAATTGGTGGTGGCGCCACTGTTGCCGTTGGACTATTCGGGAAGAACTTTTGACCAGTTATTAAATTCGATGGTGTTGCATAAACACTTCGATAATTTTCATTTATCGATGACGATGATGGTGATTCATTGTTGTTTGATGTGAAGTTAGCTACAGTTGATGGTGGAGACGTCTGAATTCGGAGGTATTCGTCGGTATAGTAGGCCGGTTCAGTTGTTATGCGTGATAGATTAGTTTTAGATTGACTGGAAGATGCTGTTGTTGATGATGGTGAATAAGTAGACGTAGGGTATTGAGACTTAAGGCCAGAGTAGAGTCTCTGGTTTTGTTGTGATAATTGCTGTTGGCAGCTCAAGTTGGCAGTGGTTGATGATGATAGGTTTTTAGTATAATCGACGCTCAACGGTTTTGGTGCGACAGATTCTGTAAAGATACATAAATTTAAAAAAATTAGATTAGTTTTTCTCAGGAAAGAAGTTCAATTAAAAAAAATGTTTTTGAAGTACGTACATTTCAAATATTGTAATAAAATTAGAAAGTTTGAATGGATTTGATCTAATGTCTCCAGCCAATAGTATTTTTATGTCAAAAAGTCAAGTGGAAATATTGTTTTTTTTTGACGGTCAGTTTTAGTATATTTTTTTTTGAAGTCTAATTCAAAAAATAGGTGAAAGTATTTTTTAACTTGAAGTAAGGTAGTGAAATTTCATACCTTCTAATTGGGGGTTTTGGCTTTAATGAAAGTTCACTGGGGTATAGAATTGTGGAAAGTATTTCGAGTTCTGATTTCTCTGAATGAAAGAATTTATTATTTCTTTGGTTTTTCTTTACTTTTTTTTATCCAATTAGTTGGTTAACCATTTGTCTATAAAATAAAAGAAAATTAAACCACTTTTCAGTCAATGGTGGGACTGTGGGGTATAAACAAATTGGCCCTTTTTTCATCCCTTATACAAATCATCAGCCTTTTTTTTATTCATACATATCTTACATGAACTCTATAAAAGGGAATGTTGTAACTTCTAACCTATAAGAATATTGTAAGCCCTGGCATAACCCTTTCTGTAAACCTTGAACGATATCTTTTTTTTTTGTTGTTTTTTTAATACTTCCATGTACGTAGATGAAGGTATCTTTTATAGGAAACTTTTTTAATTGATATGAATAAAAGAAAAAGAAAGTTTTTCTTTATTAGTTTTCCTTCTTTTGTTTTTTTGTTTCCTTTTTGTATGGTTTCTCGGTTCCTTTGACGTATATGGTTTGGTCATTTAGCAAATAACACACATGATATTATAGTAGAGTAGTTATTTTAACCCCTTTTAACTGCTAAGGGTTAGCTTGGGTCAAAGACTTTAGCCATTTCTAACCCCGGCCTTAATCTTTCCTTTTTTTTTCATTACGTATATTTTCTGCCACTATATACGGAATGTTTTTCTTTCTTTCTTTTTCTTGTTATAAATTGGAACTTTAAAGGATTTAGATTTTTATTTAACATTGTTTTTTGATGTTGAAAAAAAGGGGTTTATAGGTAAGACATAATTGATTGTAATTTGCAAGTGAATAATGTTCGTTGGTTTTTCTTAGTTTTATGTAGTTGGTAAATTGGTTTATACAGTTGGATTAAGGATTTTTGTACGCATGGTAGTAGGTTAAGAACATCAATCTGAATTAAATACTAAATACTCAGGAATATAGAAAAACAAATTCAAACATTCAAATTCTAAGGGCGATTTTTTCTCTCAGGTCGACCAACTTGAGAGTTTACTCAGTTCAACTTTTTATTTAAATTTTTAAGGTTTACAAACTACCGCTGTTAAAAATATTAAGTTACTTCGAAATTCTGGTTAATTTTTGTTTTGTTTTCTAATTTTCACTTAATGACAATTGTTTTTTTCAAAAGAACTAATTTTTTGATTGATATTACATAGAATCGGGGGAACCTCAAGGAAGTCTCTTTGGTCCACTTTTATTTTAAAATTCTTGAGAAGACTTGAATTTTGAATAAAAATTTAGCATTCCAGGAATAGTTGACTACAAAATTCCGATAAAAATGTATTTTGTTGACGACTTTACACATTCGAAGAGGTACACAAAATTGGGAGTGTAGCAACAAAGTTTAGAGTGGTGAGGGGGTGGAGTACGGTTTTTCTATAATGACTCAAAAATTAGAGAACTGCTTATTTTAGCACATGTAATTCTACACAAAATCTTTTTCATACAACTGATTTTTTTTTTATATTGTGCGCGCACTTAAGGGGTTATGAATACCCTTATAATGATTAAACACAGTGCGAGCAATTAGGAAAGGAGGATAGGATTAGAAAGGAGAAACCGATGCACATTGGTTTTCAATGCCTGCACATTGTAATGAGTGAGAAATATTGAGTCAGGTAAAGCATTCCACATTCGCGTAGTGCGGCTAAAGAAAGAATCTCTGTACTTAAAAGTTCGTCCGAAATTGGGCTCAAGGGTAAACTGATGGGCATTCCTAGCAGTACGGGTATTACGGTTGAATTGTTTAAGGGGAGAAATGCAACTGGCTATTTTGCTAGAGCATTGTTTATAAAAATAACGATAAAACAATGACAGGCATGAGACCTTGCGGCGGTAACAACTGATTGAATTGGATACAAAAAAACTTGTATTTATAATTAAGCTGAATTCTTATCCAAAACATTAAAATACATGCGTTTTAGTTCTTCTTGAAAACAACAAGTCTAAAAAACACTAAGTGTATTGGAGTTCAGATTTTTTGGGGAGTTCTGGAGTGTTCTGGGGAATTTTGGTGTTGACTTTGTTAATATTCCAAGTTCACAGCCTTGAGCACTTCAGACATCATGACCGAATATCGACAAAACTTCGAAAGTTATTACTAAAAATTGTGTCATAACTTTAACCTTCTAACTAAGTTTTTTAACTTGAGCTACCAATCAACAGATTTAAGATTCGAACTTTCCGAAATATTATACAGGAATAATGTAGGTCATTTTCCAATATTTAAGGCCTAAGACCACTCTAAATTTTTTAAAAATCCCTTTTTTTTTCATTTTAAATTTTCTCCTAAGATCTCAAAAATGTTGTCCCGAAATATAATGTTAGATGTTGGTTCAATCTTAACGTATGGAGCAATACTGTAATTCGAAATTCTGTTTGCCGTATTAGTTAAAAAACATTAACTTACTTCAAAAAAAGCTGAATTTTGGTGGGGAGCTTCATTTTGCATCGGGCAAGAAAAAATGAGGGAGTTAAAGGGTGTCATGTAAACGTTTTTAAAAATTACTTCAAAAATAAAAAATAAAAATACCAGAGAAAAAGTCCAAGTTTTCTTGCTACCATCTTCTTTTTGGAATGCTCTAACTTAAGTTATTACACAAAATGCAAAGTAAATATTTTTAATTCAGAACTTGATTTGATTTTCAAATACAAATTATTTTTCAGACATAACCTAAACAAATCTCCTTGCAAAATTATGGACATCGTACATTTTATGACGTAATGCACTACATTCCAATATTTTGGACTTTTTAGTGTGCGTTAAGGACATATACCTATATGAAGTTTTCTATCAAAATGCAGCTCTTTCAGAACATTTTTGAAGTAGATGTCTATTTTTTCCTGGAGTAATGCTATAATTAGTTTATATTTAAAAATTCTTTAAACTTAAAATACCGAGCCTCAAAATAATACTGCCTCAAATTCCTTTAAGTCATAACATTGTATTCTTAAAATGGCTAGTTTTGCACTGTTCTATTGATAGACATTGTTTTTAAGTATTTTAAAATATATAATAAATTAAGTTAAAAAAAATAATTATTTACACAAATTCTGAAAAATACTGGTAATAAAAATTGTTCTGATACTATAAAAATGTAATTCTGATAAACTTTTCTGTTTTTACTATTAATTTTTGCGTTTATTTAGAATAAGATATTAAAAAAGGTTAACAGCGAATTTTGTGAGTTTATGTGTAGCCAAAAATAAGCTCAAAATTTTCTCTTGCTCGAAGCTTTATTACGAAATGTTGAGATAAACCTTAATTCTTTAAATATATTGTTTAAAACTAAAAGAACGAATTTATTTAATTTATTTCTACCAAAACACACCGCGCATGAAAAGCTTCCTGCTCTGCTGCATTTAATTAACAAAATCCAGCTAATTTTTCCACAAATATTTAATTGTTATTTCTTTCAATATTTGCTAAAAAAAAAACAACCATTTCGCTTATTTAAAATGAAAATGTTTAACAAACCTCAAAGTCCAGGCTTAAGATAACTATTTTTTTTCTAAACTTAACTAAGCTAAATGAAAAAATATATAGTATATTAAATAGTACAGGTATTAAAAATATGCACATATGTGGGTATAATGAAAAAAGCAAATAATAATAATTCTTCTTAATGAAAAGTGAATTCCTCTTTTTTATGTCATGGAAAATATTTATAGGTACGAGTATATACTTACGACAATGTAGATATCTATTTCTATAGATCTACCTGCATGCGTTATAGCTATGCACTTATTTACATTCTAACTACCTTTCTGGAGGTTAAATATTAAAAAAGAAAAATATAAACAATCAATTTGCATTCAGACACTGCGCGTGCTTTGAAAATTAGAATCAAACCAAAGTCAGATATAAAATACATACCTACAACATACATATTTCTGTATGTTGTATGTAGGTATGTTTAAGAGTTTATCAATCTTAAATCATTTAATTTCCATTTTGACAGACTTTGATTTAGACACACAGGTATGCTGCTTGCTGATTGATAGGTTGTCAATAACAATTTACGTGCATTGTATTTTCAATTAGATAATTGTACTAAATTTCATCATCATATATCCATAAAATACAATTATTATTGTAGACATCAAATAGATAATTTCGAATCTAGCAGAAACCTACTTATATGAAATAATGTGCAATATTGGTTGGCAGCACTACGAGACTATGTCAAAGCAATTAAACCCACAAAATTAAAAAAGATACAGCAACTGTAACAACATACAGGAGGCGTCTTATGGATGGCGACGAGACGTCAGATATTCATAAAACGTGCATCGCCAAAATGTCGCGTCTCACTTTAGAAAATCGCATTAGATGCAAAGATACTTATGTAGTTCTAAACAGATACAAACAAGAGAAGATGAATGACAAAACCGAGATAACATTAATTTCAAAACTCATTTTAATTGATTTCGAATTGAGGAGCAATTAATTTGTAATTGAGTCAAGAGCCTGACATAGAAGTAACTCACTAACTGTTACTGATGGTTATTTTACACTGTGAGAAAAGACTTCAAACATAAAAATGTACTGAAAATATATCAATTGACATTTATTGATTTTATTGTGAAAGTAAAAAAACAAAGGAAGGAACAAAGTTTGACAGTTGGAAAGAACAAAGAGTGACAGTTAAAAATAGTGTAAATGTGTCAGTTTGAAAAGTTGACAGCATAGTAAATTGTTAAAGCTTTACCTTGATTGACGTAAACTGATTCAATTGTGAGACGAAAGATCGAGAATAAATTAAAAGTTTGACAGTTGGAATAAAGCGAAGAGAGACACTTAAAAATAGTGTTAATGTGACAATTAGGAAAATTGACAGTATATCACACATTTTTAAACGATTTAGTAAAGTTTTTAAGCATTACCTTAATTGACGTTTATTGATTGAATTGTGAGATGTGGAAGTGCAAGAAAAGAAATATGTTTGATTGTAACAATAATGGGAAGGTTTGACAGTTGGAAATAGAGTAAAAGTGACAGTTTTAACAAAAATAGTGTTAATGTGACAGTTAGGAAAATTGACAGTATAAAAGCTTACTAGAACGACATTTAATTGTGTTATCGTTATCACACATTTTTAAACGATTTAGTAAAATTTTTAAGCATTTTCTAAAGTGACGTTTATTGATTGAATTGTGAGATGTGAAAGTGAGAGAAAAGAAAAATGTTTGATTGTTACAAAAATGAGAAAGTTTGACAGTTTTAGAAATAGAGTGACAGTTTGCAAAGTTAAAAGTTTACCTAGGTCTGTGAAGTTTTGACAGGGTAAATGTTTATCAGGGTGACATTTTGTTATAGTTGTTTTGGTACAAGATTTAAAAGATGTAGTAAAATAAGAGTTACCATATTTTTTTAAAAATAATTTTCAACCATTTTAAAATCGATAGTCATGGAGAATAAGATACAAAAATGGCCTTACTTCGATAAAAATCCCACAAAGCTGAATTTTATTGGAGACCTCCGTTTTTTGTTTCACTCTTTTAAAAGTCGTTTTATTTTGGACCGGAGCAAAACATTTTAGAGGGAGGGGCAAACTTTTGAACCGCAAGAACTTGCAGGGGAGTTGAAAGATTTGGGGTTTGCTTAGTTGGCCATGTTTTGTCCGTCATTCATAATATAGGGTCCATTTGAAAGGTTGTTAAGTTCACTTCAAAAAAGGTTATGAGCATAATTAAAAGAAAAGCAAAGGTGTTTGAGATAGTACATAAAAAGTCCACGCCTTTCTACCTCCTAGAATTAAGTTTGGGCCGCTGAAACGTGCGAATTTTTCAACATTGCGATGCTTCCGTAGTCCTGGGAAGTAGTCATTCCCTAGACTTCTAACTATCTGTTGTTAACATTTAACTTAAGTTAAATCATGAAATGGCTTCTTAAACTTTTATCAATTTGATAAATTTAAATAACTTCTGAGTTTCTAACACTTAAGTGTTCAATTGGTCTGTTAACTGTTAGGTTTGTTTGTTTCGTTTTTGTTTTCACCAGCTGTCACTTTTTAGACGTTGTCAAATTACTAATTTTGGAGTGGCCAGTAAATTTCTAAATATTTATAAAATTCTTTGCTAGTAAAACGACTAAACCCGTTATATTAGGTTGTTTAAGCCTTGTATGAGGGTGGTCTAAATTTAAAGATAAATCTTTGCCAACATTAAAGTCACAATTTTTATATTTGGCGTTTAATGGAAACTACTGCACACTTCTTAAATTCTCCAAAATAAATTCTTGTCCGAAAACATTGCTTATCAAATTAATTAATCCAATTTGGCATACAATTGTTGGTTCTTTAGATTGATGACTTTCCTCGGTGACTGGCAGTTAAATTCACAATGTCCTGGTTCTTGGGGAACGCAGGGCCATCTAATTTAGATATTTAGAATATTTAAAACTAGTGAATTTTTTCGCCCTTAACATTAGGTTGCTTAAAGTCTGCGCCGTCTTTAAACCTTGTAAGAGTTTGAACTTCTGTTTTTTAACAACAATTAAAAGTTAAAAAACAACAATTCTGACATTTGGTGTCTATACAGAGGTTATCTTAAAATAAAGAATTAGTGCCCCTCACGTGAAGATCTGTTAGACGTCTGGTTTAAATGTTTGTTCACTGGCTCTGGCTCTTGAAACAGTACTTTTAAGCTCTTTCATTCAGATTTGGCAGAAAACTGTGGGTCCCCGCCATTGATACCTTAAATTTTAGACTGAAATAAAAAGCTGAGAGTTATAAGTCACAAGCTCCTAGTTTTTCTACATTTAACATAGTTACATTTACATTTAACATAGTTTTCAAAAATTAACCATGCACCCAATTTTTGTTTATTTGTAACTTGCCATTTTGCTAAGTGTAAAATTGAGAAAAGAATTCCTACCGTAAAATTAATTGTCCACATAAAACAATTTTGCATTTCTATTCAATATGGAAATTTATTAAGCTTGACTTTTCAGGTGATTGGATATATATGAAGATCTGCGCGCAATTAGCGGTCGTACGACGACGACGAACGTATAAGCGACACATATCCGAAGACAGCTCTTAAGTGACAGCGAAACATTTTTGCTTTTTGCTCAAGGCATATAACATAACTGTGATGTGTGGAAAGTATAGTATGTATAGGTAGATATGCAAGTAAGCCAGGTCTTGGAAGAGTAGAGATATGTACATTAAACTGTCATATCTCCGAAATGAAAAAGGAAATGGTAGTTATTTTCACTTTGAAAATATTTATATCTAGTATGTACAGTACAGTAGACTTTCGGTTAAGAGAGTTTTCATGTTGTGTTGTCACTTTGCGAAAATGACGGTTTATTTGCATATCAACCAACGCGAGTATATGTACAAAAGTGACTTTAAAAGATAGAAGACTAATATAGGGATGAGTTGTGTGAAGTCAGGCAAAAGTTGAAGATGGAGCATATCAGGCTTGGTGGTGGTGTCTTTGTAGCAGAATGTTGTGTTGGTGGTAGGTTTTTTGAATTCCAAAACTACTGTATAAAAGATGCAATTAATTTTAAAGTGCTCAGCTCATTCGCGCTCTACTGCCTGTCTGTCGTACGCGTATATAATACACGTTTGTAGGTAAAGCAAGTTCAGTTGAGTTAAAGTCGATGTGACGATAAAGATGAAGATGAACGATTATAAATTCATGTTGTTTTTATTTATTTTAGTATTTTTAATGAGATTTTTAGATTGTAAAATTTATGATATAGTGATGCGGTGTGTAAATTATGGTAATAAACTCTCACAACTTAAAGTGGATCAATTTGATCAATTAAAAAGTGAGAAAACTATTAACAACACGTCGTCATTTTCATCGATGATAAAAAAGCAGGATAGTAAATAATGATGAAATATAAAATAAGTGATTATCACTTTCTGGATCAGACTTAATTGGTTTAAGTATTTTCTTTTGAATTAACGTAGAAATGGAATAATTTTACCTAATGGAAACTACAGGGTGTTCTTACTTTCGACAAATTGGAACTACCTATATGGCAAATATTGCCTTCGCAAAAAATGTCAAACTTGAAGTTTAAATCAAACATGACATTAAGATGGTAGAAAAGTCGAAAAAAGTGATTTTGGTGATTCCAGTCAATTTTTCTGTCTTCACCCTAACATCCTTAAACATTGGATAGATTAAGTTTAAACTCCTAAATCAAGGCTTTAAGAATATTCGCGTTTATTTGTTTTCTTAATTTGGTTTCTTTCACTATAAAAAATATGGTTGGGTGTCAAATCGCCCAAAACCGAATCGCCCAAAACTTGAAAATGTCACATCGCCCAAAAATTTTGGGCGATTTGACATTATGGTGATTCGTCCAAAAAAACAAAAATGTCAAATCGCCCAAAAAGAGTGGGCGTTTTGTCATAATGCAAAAAAAGCCATGTGTCAGATCGCCCAAAACCAAAACTCCCAAATTGCAAAAATGAAGAAAAATGCCAAATCGCCCAAAAATAATTTTTGGGCGATTTAACATTTTTCATTTTTGGGCGATTTAGCATTATTTTTGGGCGATTTGACACTTTCGTTAAATTGAGATAAAAATTATGTTTAAGAAGAATTGTAACAGTAACATTAACGGGCAGATCGGAATGTTGATTCTTCTCCACATGAATGAGTTTTTTTTTTGTATTTCCTCGAAATGGAAGAATTTTCCAATAATTTTGACAGCTTTTTGGCTTATTATGAGAAGTTTTGGATACGAAAGGTATGTATGTATGTAAATGAATATAAATTTACTTAAATAATCATGTTTGTGAATGTTTGTGAAAGGTAATACTATGAAACCACCGCGGGGAGGGGGCCGGCGCAGCGCGCTTTGCGGTCGGTTGGCGGCGTGTCGCGTCGCCCATCCGCGCCGCGCCGCGCCGCGCACGCCCCCCGTTTTGCCCTCGCGCATAAGCATACAACAAAAACTAAGTCCAAACGATAACAAAACACATTTAATTACTTCATTTCCGTTCAAAGTGTTTTTTTTCCCATTACTTACTTTTAGATCGGGCCACTACAGTTCTCAGTTTTTAAAAAGCTAACAAGGACAACATCTGATATTGAAGGCTACAATAGTATACTTGGACGAATGTTGACCAAAAATTGCAATTTCTTTAAATATGTTAAAGTCCTTCAAGAAGAGGAATTTATGAAAAGCCGTAATTTGTCTATGCTTATAGAAAATGGTGGCACTACTGGTACCAAATCAAGGAAAAAAATCGATATAGAGAGAAACAAAAATATAATGGAGGCTTCTGAGCTTCTTAAAAACGGTGCCATTAATATAATGAGATTTTTAGATCGAATGGTTTATGTTAAAAATAACATTTTTACTGGTATGGATCTGACACAAATTTGTTTTTTCTTATATTTTGGTCTAATTGCAATAAATATTTTGGGCGATTTGTTAAAAGAACCCTAAATATTAGTATTTTTGGATTGCGACAAAACGCCTATTTCTACTTTGGGCGATTTGACATTTTTTCGCTTTTTTGCATTTTGGGCGATTCGGTTTTGGGCGATTTGACACCCAACCAAAAAATATATTATTGTATTTGATATTCCCGTAGAAACGTAATTTTGTTTTTAACTTGTCTCAGGATTTTTAAAAAATATTATTTTTTTCTTTCAATTCGATACCTCAAAAACGTCAAATTTAAATTTAAAAAATTCTATTAGAGGCTGTTCTTTTAGACACATAAAACCTTAAGTTGACAACACTATTCTCACTAGCGGCCATTTTGTTAGCTGTGAAGTGGTTTATTTTAAGTTTTCAACATTATTTGACTGAGGTTTGAAAAACGTTTCGTACATTTATTTTGAAAATTTTGATTCTGCTCAAAATGCGTAAGAATTTGTTCAGCGATGAAGCTCACTTTTGGTTGAATGGAAAGGTAAATTTATAAAAGCGCCGTATTTGGAGGGATGATAATGATCAATTGTATGCTGAGACACCGTTTAATCTACAAAATCTGACTGTTTGATGTGCTTTATGGGTTGGTGGTATAATTGGTCCGTATACTTCGCGTGCTTATTTTCTGTGGGTATATGTAAAGTCGCTATTCTAAGTCGATATGCCTAAAACAATTGAACACTTTGAGGATGAAATTAGCCAAGTTATTGCAGATATTCGGCCACAAATGTTAGAAAAGTCATTCAAAACTTTAGCTCCACATCAGAGTCCGTCTGGGGCAACCGTGACGGTCATATGCCAAAAATCATATTTTAATTGTAATGCCAGAAAATTATCTTTCGAATATAGTAAATTTCATATAAATTTAAGAAAACCATCTTTGTTTTATTTTATTTCAAAATTATATATTTTTAAAAAAACACCCTTTATAAACAGATTTATTTAAAAAAAGCTCTAACGATTTGTAAATGAAAACTACATTGTTCGACAAAATCACGTATTTTTTCTGTCACACTAACGAAACAATACTTTTTTAATGATTAAGATGTTCTAAATTCGAACCTTACCCTTAAAATTATGCTATCACATCAGATTTTAAAAATATGTACCCTTAAAATTTCTCAAAAACTGTGTTTTTAAGGCTAAATCAAAATTCAAAATATCTCTTAAAAATAAATTGTATGATGATTTTGCAAAGTAAAAATCTTCTTCTTCTAGATACAATTTAGATAATTTTTGTATCTTGCTTAGTTTCAGAAAAGTCTCATTACTTACGAGTCTTATGAATGTGATGCTTTCATAGTTTTGAAAAATAAGTTTTTTGAATTGATTGATTGTTATTTGATTTTTAGTTATGATTTCGAGTCCAAACTTCAATATTATCTATTTGCTTAAGTTCTAAAAATACCTGTTTTCAACGTTTTTTTCATATTTCTTAATATATTTCAAAAAGTTAATATAATAGAATTTTTAAGACAATAGATTCATTACAAGAACAAAACTTTCTTTTAAACCGTTTTTTCTTTTTGTTGTGAAAACCGCTTTATGTAGCCTATAAATGGTTTAGCGTTTCTTTCAGATTTTTGTAAGACATATGATTTTTCGAATATTACATGAAATAAAATAAATATTTCAATTGAATATTGAAAACGATCACCGATTTTATTATAAAGATAAAATATACTTCATACATTAAGATAGCCTCAAAAAGCCTTAAACACGTGTGTTTTTCGAATTTTTAAAAGTTATATTTCAAAAATCTGACATTAATTTTGAAGTCAGATTTAAATTAAGGCCATCAAAACCCACTAGAAGAGAGTTATTTTCTTGCCAAGAAGAAAACCTTGCCAACCAGTGATATTTAATTAAGGTTTTTTGGAGAATTCAAATGGCGTTTATTTATTTATTTATTTATTTATTTATTTATTCATTTATTTATTTATTAATTAATTTATTTATTTATTTATTTATTTATTTATTTATTTATTCATTTATTTATTTATTTATTTATTTATTTATTTATTTATTCATTTATTTATTTTTCTATTAATAATAATACTGTTTATATGTGTATAAAGACTGACTCATGTTATAATATTATGTATTTAAATATATTTCTTTTGTAAAAGCTGTTTTGAACTGGGTATTGTATGATTTCGAGTTTAAACCACCCCTTCTCTCATCTATGTCTCTTTATGTTTTTTTTTCTTTTTTTTTTTTTTCTTATACATATATGTGTATGTATATATATTTTTTAATGAAGGTTTTTTAACAGTAGCTTTTCCTTCAACTCTCCAATTAAAGCTTTATATTATTGATTACAAAAATGTGTATACTTGGCAGTAGTAAGGTAGCATATACCAATCTCTGTAAATTGTGCAATATAGGTTTAAGATATGTAAAATTTTGGCTACAAATAAAAATACAAAATACAAAATGGCGTTTAAATTCTAAAAAATAACTTATTTTACGGCTATATTTTTTATTTTTTAAAATAAAGGTCCAATTTTCAAATAAACCCTTTAAATAGTTCATATTATTTTGAATTGTTTAAGTAAAAAAAAAACACCCACTAGATTTTGTTCTTAAATATCTTAATGCCTTATTCTATTAAAAAAGTTATCTCAAACGTAAGGACTTACGGAGTCTCTCAAAACCATAAATTTAGTTTCTAGAAACAGTGAAACGTCGAGAAATGTCAAAATTTTCAATTTGACAAATAGGATCAATTTAAATAACTTCCAATGAAAAGTTAAAAATAAATGACAAGAAATTGTATTCCAACAATATTTTAAGTCTTTTGTTAATATTGGACCGATATAATCCTCTGTTAACAAATTCCTGAAAAAGTACTCTCAATGAATTTAATGTCATTGAATAATATGGCATTGAATTTGTTGCTCGGAAACTGTAGTTAAAAAAGCCTTGATTCCGAATAATTCTACCAAAAAAAATAACTACTCTTTAGTATAGTAAATTGAAGAGACCAAGTATTAGAAGACCATTATACTTGGTTTGCACTTCAACTATGGCAGCTACACCTTATTTAATAGAATTGCTGCAAACTTCATTGGAAATATAAAAATAACCGCAGCCAACTTCATGTAAAAGAACGAAGACGAAGGCGTTCAAATTCGAGAAGCCAACGGCGATTGACGCCATTAATATAATATTTGTAAAAAAACTAAATTGAAATAAAATAAACTTGTTATCCAAATAAACTTGTTATATTATAACTCCAAAAATTCTTGGATAATCTTCTTAAAAAATTCAAATCCTGAAAAATTAAACTTCATTACATTACATTACATTTCGATTTCAAACTACTCAGCACATAAATGTACAGAGTAGAGAACAGAGCACCTTGAGCGACTAGACTATGTAAGGTGATAACAACACAAGACATTAATACAAGACAGAAGAGAAAGAACAGACAGAGAGAACAGAAAGAACTTCAATAAAGTTGTTAAAACAAAAAACATAAAAAGAATCAAAAGCCAAAAACATCAATTGAAAAGTAAATTACAGTAATTGATGTACTTAAAATATTAAATAGATATTTTTGTGGGAATTTTTAACAATTAAAATAAAAACAACAAAAATATGTTTTTATAAGTAAATTAAGTAAAAAAGACGTATTCTTAAAACTAAACTCTCTAATAGGATTAAGGCTAAGGGCTTCGCAAAGTTTAATCCAATTGTTTTGTAATAAAAACCAAAACAAATTTGGTTGTGTGGTTTTCAGTATAATTCCATTTATTTAAATAAAATATTTTAAACGCGCACACAATTTATTGATAACAAAGAAAAAAATAAAAAGATCAATAACATTTTATAAATAAATGATATTAACAAGTGCATTTTGTTTACTGTACTGTACGTGTACACATATATATTTGTCTATTCATAGAAATTGTCAATAAAAATAAAACACAAAGTATTTGAACTTATTCAATGCGAGATTAAATTAAATCTCGAATATTAAAATTTAATTACACACAAAAATAAAAATTTTATATTTTTCATTATCTGTTTAAATTTTTTTTGGGGTGAAAAATCATTTCATTGTATATGTAGTCATAACCTTAAATTAAATTTAATAAAATTAACAACAAAAACAAAAATTTTGAAACTGAAGAAGAAAACAAATCAAATTAAATTTGAATGAATGACTGACGCCATCAGCTACATAAATAGAAAAGTTCAATTTTTATAAAAGATTAAAATTTTTTTTTAAACCGCAATAATAATAATAATAATTTTAGGGCTCGTGCTTCTTTCAAAAAATAAATAAAAACACCAACTTCTGATGGATGAGTATTTTTATTTCACATTTATTTCGAAAAATGAAAATAAAATTCAGATATTAATCAAAAAGTTTTACGATCAAATTAATCAACACCTTTTTTGGATGGAAGCTAAATGGAAGCACGCCACGCTCTTCGCCACCAACCGCAACCTTGGTCAAATTAAATTGAAAGTGATTTTTTAAATAATTTGTTGTTCCTTTTTTTTAATGGGAATTGTTTATAACCCCACAAAAGAACAACAAAGAATTTTTATTTTATTGCTTTTTCTTAAAATTGTTTAATGTAAAATGAATTTCAATCAATTTGGACTCAAGTTTTCAATAAAACAAAACTTTGTGTGTAATTTTGTTTTCGTTTTTCGAATATTCGAGTATTGATCTCGTGTTAAATGTCAAGTTGAAGTGCCATCGATCATGAGAATTTGTTTTTAGTGTTTAAATTAGAACACTTAATTCAATTTCATTAACAAATGGCGGCGCGACGCGGATGGTTGTGTGATCGGTGCCCAATGGTGGCCATCATGTACCGGATCCGGTACTCGTCATGACAGAAATGGCCACCGAAGCATTAAAAATGTTGTTGTTGGAAAAAATAAAAAAAAAACTAGGCCAAATAACTTTCATACGCAGCAACAAAAAGAAAACAACAAATTTAATTTAAAACACAACAAAAACAAATTTTTATTTTTTGATTCCTAGATCAGTGATCTCACATTGAGTTGGTAGAAGATTTAATTGAGTTGAATTATTTTTGAGTGTATATACGAATGTAAAAGAACAGAAAGGAGGCAGCAGAGGAAAAGAGTGATTTTATGTTTTGAGAACATTGACATTGCACATTATGTTTTGTTGTTGTTGTTGTTGTGTGTGTGTGTGATTTGTGGCAAGTTACGGGTAGCGGATATAAGGAAAGGAACAAAACACCATCTCGGACGGAACAGAAGAGTAAATGGTGCGTGTTCTGAAAATAGCCAATCCGATGAAAAGTTGATTTTTAGATTTTTTTTTTTTTTTAAGTAGATGAAAACGTAAATAGATTGTTTTAGTTTTAAACAATTACCTATGCAGAATTTAAAAATGAATTATAAGTACATAATAGAATTGTACATAAATCTTTCATGGGGGCAAGAAAATAACGAATCGCAATTATTTCGAAACGAAAGATTTTGAGTTAAGTGCTTAAAATATTTTTTGAAATTGGAAAAAATTGCAATTATAACCACTAATTTTAAAAACAATATAAATAGGGTCTTAAAAACTCAACTTTTTTATGGATCAAACTGAAAAATATCAAAATCCTTCAAACAATTGATTTTACGAGTTATTGGTTTTATATTTTTAACAAATTTTTGATTGCAGAATTTTTTTTCTTACGTAAAAACCAAATCGAAAGTTGCCAAAATTATTCGGAAGATGGTTTTTAAACAAAAAATGTTGTCTAATTAATTTTTTTAACTTGTGAGTTTTTATGCAGTTTCATAAAAGATCAGAAAAATTTTAGGACGACATTTATTAAGTGGATATGTTTTAATTGTATATTTTCAAGAACATTTATTAAAAATTTCTTGCTTAAAGACTTCTACTGACTATATTCTATGGTAATGAACGAAGTACTGAAATCCTTAAACGCGTTGTTTTTGAAATGTTATATTTTCTAATTTAGCTGATATTTTACCCAATGCAAAAATTATTATGTATTCAATGGACTTAAAATTTGAACTGAGTGTTTTTAAATATATTTGTTATACGATGACCAAAAAGATTTTTGATTGGATGCAAATTTAATGGCGTTAAAAATACGAGCATTTCATATGCAAACAAAAATACAGTTTTTTTTCTAACGACGCCATTTTGTTAGCTATTGAAATTTTTCAAAAATTATGGGTCGTCTAATAACAATTATTTCTTAATTTAGAGAGATTTTTTTTCAGTTTAAGCTTCTCCATCGTCTCGAATCATGGCTTTGTTTGACAAAATTTGTGTTCTTCTATCCAAAGACTGTGTGTAAAACCCTTAATTTTACATACGTGAAAAGAATTAAGGAATACGCGTTATATATAACAAATATATGTGTATATTCAATTTTCAAAAAAAAAAATCAAAATAACTCAAATTTCCAGTATTGGTACTGACATAAATATCCATGAAATAATAATAGTGCGTATACGCCCAGTATACCCTTGTTAGGTTTTGTTTTTAAAGAGAAGAAGTTTTTGTATTTTAACAATTTAGTGTTCCGAATGACTGATTGATCTGAAATTATTGATACCAATGGAATTGGCAGTTGTCATATTTCATATTTCATTGTTTTCCATAGAATTTCTATTTCTTGATGACTCTTACATTTGCAGTGGTCATCAAGTATTACAAATAAAGTCTAAGCGTGAAGTGAGAAGTTATAAATAAATATATTAGGTGGCGCAACAGCCCGTTGAGAACTAGGGCCTAGTGACTCAGAACTCTCAACCATTCATGTGTGCGAGTACTGTTGTCAGGGATGGAAGGGACCTACAGTTTCAAGCCGAATCCGAAAGGCTTATTTGAGAAAGCACTTTTCATGGCAAGAATTACTCTTGGAGAATTTGTCAATTCCTCGCAAGAGGCAGTACCCGTGAAAAAACTTTAGATGGCACAGGCAGGGATCGAACCCAAGACATCTGGCATGACAGTCCAACGCACTAACCATTCTGCCACGGGAACTTCGAAGTGAGAAGTTAAATCTAGAAAATAGTACAGTTCCAAACATCATCTGTAAAAAATTCTGTCCAGATATATTTCCGCGAATGTTTCCAAGATTTCAATTATTATGCTCCTAATTGAGGCTGGAGACATATTTAACAAAGAAGAGATTATTGAAAAAGGTCCAACTGCTATTAAATAAGACGTGTTGTAAGTAATCTTGCTAATTTATTTATTTAGAAATATGTATTTGTAATAAAAACAATTAGGTGGGGCTGGCGCAACCACTCATAGAGAAAGAGGGCCATTAATCAACAACTTGCTGTGTGCGAGTAATGTCAGAAATGCAAGAAGCCTTCTGTTTTAGGTCTAATCCGAACGACTAATTTGAGAAAGCACTTTTCATGACAGTAATTACACTTGGAAGATTTTTTAATTCCGTCAGCCAGTACTCGTAAAATAAACTTAAGGTGGTACAGCCAGGAAATGAATCCAAGACTTCTGGCATTATAGTCCTACGCACTACACAAACAAAATAGTCTGCGTAAAACAAAATAAAAGGACCTTGACTAAAAAGCTAAGACAAAGCAAAATGTTTTTACAAAATTCTTTAACCACCACAATTTTAATTTTCAAGAAAATTTAATTGAAAATATCAAGGCCGTATTTTTAGCAAACAATGGCAGCCTTTGAAAGCCTGCTTTTAAATAATGAACGAAATAATTAAATTGTAAACGATTTTTTTATGGTATTTGAAATTGGACTTGAAATTTGAACTGAGTAATACTATTGAATATTTTATTTTACGATGACTTACTCGTAGAATATTTTTGATTGAATGAAAATTAACAATTTGGTATTAAAATAACGAACATTTTATAGGCAAACAAAAACTGATTTTGTTTTATAACGAACGCCATTTTGTTTAATATTGAAATTTTTTTTAAAAAATAGGTCGTCTTGCACAAAGAACGTTTCAATTTAAAGAGATTTTTTTTTCAGCTTCTCCTTTCTCCGAAATCAACAAGCAGCCGAGAAGATTTGTGTGGCCTCTCCGAAGACAAGTCAATATTTTAAAATGACCAATTATGGAAAACAAGTTAAATATAGCATAGTTTATTTTAAGTTTTAAGAAAAATTCACTTGGTTCTTTTATTCGAACAAAAAATTCCAGAAAATCACCCAAATTTCTAGCGTTCACACTGGTATGACACTTCAAATATAAATGAAATAATAATAAAAGCGCGCATACGCCCAGTGTACTAGGTTTGTAGTTATATTTTTAGAGAGAATTAAATCACAGCATAGTTATTCCGTTTATGTCAGTTTACTGCTACAAATAACTGGACTGATAAAATCACACTAATTGTTGAAAAATTCTCTATAATATTTCAATATCTTTCAATATTTGTTGAATGTCTTGTCTATTTTCAATTTCTTTGTGTTTTGCAGGGAATACCAACTGTTAAAAATAAGCTATGAGCGTGAGCTGGTAATTTTAGTTGATAGAGGAGACTTAATTTATTAAAAATTTAATTTTTTGTCTAATATTTTTTCAGTGAAACTTTTCAATATTTAAATAAATTAGTTTGAATGCATTTTAATAAGAAATTGATGAAAGAAGAGACCAAATATTTACTTCGAAAAAACTGAATTTTGGTAAGAAGTGTTTATACGTCCTTAATACTCACGAAAAAGTATTCTTATTTTGGACCGGAGCAAAACAAAAATAAAGAAAGGGGGTAGAAGGGGATCAAGAACACTTTCTTATAAATTGCTCGAAAACTATATAATTTTTTGAAAAACACATTGTAGGCCATGTTTTGTCTGGACAAATAAAACTCTACAACAATATTTAGCTTTACCGGAACTTTTTCGAAGTAAGGTCATTTTTATATCTCACATTCCTGAAAATTTATCCGACTTCATTTAATTTATTTAAAAGAGTTTATTCATAGAAATAAAATTAGAATACAAGACTTTAAGATTATGAACCTAAGAAAATTGTTTTTGCAGTTGAAAAAATTACCTAAATTTTATAAATGTTTGTGTTCAGTCGTTGTCAATTTCTTGATCCTATAAACGTCTTATAATGGGTGATTTTTTTGAGGTTAGGATTTTCATGCATTAGTATTTGACAGATCACGCGGGATTTCAGACATGGTGTCAAAGAGAAAGATGCTCAGTATGCTTTGACATTTCATCATGAATAGACTAACTAACGAGCAACGCTTGCAAATCATTGAATTTTATTACTAAAATCAGTGTTCGGTTCGAAATGTGTTTCGCGCTTTTTTATCGACAAATTTTGTTCAGCGATGAGGCTCATTTCTGGTTGAATGGCTACGTAAATAAGCAAAATTGCCGCATTTGGAGTGAAGAGCAACCAGAAGCCGTTCAAGAACTGCCCATGCATCCCAAAAAATGCACTGTTTGGTGTGGTTTGTACGCTGGTGGAATCATTGGACCGTATTTTTTCAAAGATGCTGTTGGACGCAACGTTACGGTGAATGGCGATCGCTATCGTTCAATGCTAACAAACTTTTTGTTGCCAAAAATGGAAGAACTGAACTTGGTTGACATGTGGTTTCAACAAGATGGCGCTACATGCCACACAGCTCGCGATTCTATGGCCATTTTGAGGGAAAACTTCGGAGAACAATTCATCTCAAGGAATGGACCGGTAAGTTGGCCACCAAGATCATGCGATTTGACGCCTTTAGACTATTTTTTGTGGGGCTACGTCAAGTCTAAAGTCTACACAAATAAGCCAGCAACTATTCCAGCTTTGGAAGACAACATTTCCGAAGAAATTCGGGCTATTCCGGCCGAAATGCTCGAAAAAGTTACCCAAAATTGGACTTTCCGAATGGACCACCTAAGACGCAGCCGCGGTCAACATTTAAATGAAATTATCTTCAAGTAAATGTCATGGACCAATCTAACGTTTCAAATAAAGAATCGATGAGATTTTGCAAATTTTATGCGTTTTTTTTTTTTAAAAAGTTCTCAAGCTCTTAAAAAATCACCCGATAGAAAAGAATAAAAATTTAATTGCTAAACTTATTTGGGATATTTCGATATAAAGTCAATATTTTTAACAAACGTCAAAATATTCAAGCTGTAATTAAAAGTGACTTCTTCATTTACGAAAAAACGACATTACGCAAATTTTGTGTAGAATTTTTCAATTAGAGGTTTCATTTTGAATTGCCTTCTATTTGGGCAGCTGCCACTTTAGAAGCTATAATTTTTGACAATGTGACAAGTCAAAACTACTCTATTACTGAAAATAAAATTACTCACGCTTCAACAACGCAATTAAATTGTTAAAATTCACTACAAGAAGGGTGAATATTTTTCAGTCGAAGTTTCTTTTTCGTGACCACAATTTGGCAACTAAGATCTGGTGATTTTACTTTACAATTATGTATCTTTGCAATAATTTTAGCTGTAAAGGATGCCTCTAACCATATAAAATCAATTAAAGCAAATAGAAAATAAATGCGCAGAAGACGAACATAAATGTTCAGAACTGAAAGTTTTTTTGACAGTTTTGAGGTCATAAGCTGAGCACATCACATTCATCAACGGCTACTTATCGAAGAATTTCACTGACGATTATAATTTTATCATCAATAAAAATATTTCCTTTTGGTTAAAAATTCACGTCCACATCGTTTTATAGCGCCACTTAAAACTTAGTACATAATAACATTTGTCAAGGGCACCTACTTCTATATCTGACAACAAATTAAAATTCTGTAATGACTCTCTGTCTAAATTAAACTTGGAAGATTTTCAAATGACCCTCAATGCATTATACCTGATGTCTACTTACTTACTCACGATACTTAAAATATACAAAAATGCCACTTAAGAACCTCATTTCCTTATTTAAATTTTCACCTTATCAACACTTTCATATGAATACTAATTTTGAAAAGTATTAAGAAAACTTAAAACCAACTCACATACGCATATTCTTATTCTTCACTTCAATAATACTGCGTTCAAAAATGCAACAAGAATTTTAAATTTATATTAATTTGGTTGTTTATTTTCATTTAACTCTAGATATTCAATAAAATTAACTGCCTTAGGAATATTTCAAATAACACGCCTAACGATGCACAGAATCTTAAATGAAATAATGAAGAACAAACAAACAGAAACACTCGTAAAATATATATTCAAACATTTTATAATAAAAATAAATAAATGAACCGCGTGTCGAACTATTTACGTACAAATGTAAATTTTTATTTGTTTATATTTTGTTGTTGTTGTTGTTTTGTGTATTTTGATTATGATGATGATGATGTTTTTGGCAGCGAATTTCATCGTCAACATCAATCTAATTTATACAAATTGCACAAAATCATCAGGATAAAGTTAAAGAAATACAAAAATGCCAAAAGAAAATTCTGACAAAAATTTTGATGCCAAATATTATCATCATAAAATAAAAATGATTGTATTTCGAAGCCAAAATTTATATCTGACACAAAATTGCGCGTATACACATATAATTTATTTTATTTTCTAAATCTATAAACAGGAGAAGAAAAATGATGAGCCACAAAAATTTGTTCAAACACAAAAATTCAAAACTATGGGTGAAAAGTTTATATTTAAATTAAAATTGAAATTGAAAAAATAAAGAAAACCAGAAATTGTGTTTTTGAAATATGCATTTTTAATTATGTATCGGTAGCACGGTAGGAGGTAGGATTTGGGTTTTCTTTGAAAGCACTTTTCAACATTTTGACCATGGCAGTGCTGTTGCTGTGTTTTGATATGAAATGATGAAATGCATTCGATAAGATAATGAATAGAAATTTTTATTTATATAATAATAAAAAAACAAACATGATTGTGGGTCAATTTATTTCTGTGTTTTTCTAATTACTTAGTATCATTTTGTTAGTACACTGGCAGAACTTTGATTTAGAACTTTTATATTCATCGTTTTAAATTGTAAAAATAGAAATACAAAAATGCTAGAAAATGTCTGTTTTCGGACAAACAATTAAAAATGTTTTGATTTAAAGAGATTTAATCGGAAGACAGACAAAATACAAGATGTCAATTTTTTGGATACAATATTTCCAAATTTAAACAATTTTTTTGAAAACACGATTTTTTGACAATCCATTTTGGCCTTTATATTTTAATAAAACGTAAGTTAAACTATTAAACTATTTTTAACTTTCTATTGGAAGTCATGGTAATCGAAACGATTTGAAAAACTTTATTTTGACATTTTTGGACTGTTTCAAAAACTCCAAAATGTGTTTTCTTTCTACTAAATCAATTTAAAATAATGAAAGTAAACTTTTTTAATATATTGTATGTCACCCGAATTTTCGATTTCTTAGAAAGATTTTTGGAATGATAGTTAATGCTTTTAAAAATATGTTTTACTACCGAATTTCGTTAGAAAATCTTGATTAATTTGAAAAAATGCGGAAAAGTAGACATTTTTTAAACATTAAATAATTTAAAGGCTTTTTCAGGAAACAAAATATTTATGTAAATTGCCTCATTATTTCCTGAGAAAAATTTTTAAACAAAATAATGGTTCTGTGTTGAAAACCCTTCTGGGGCAACACAAAAATATATTTCTTTATGAATGAAGAAAACAAAATTAGAGAACATTATTTAATTTTGGGCGTTTTTTGAAAAAAAAATTGAAATTTTGACAAGCAAATTTGAATGGGACAACTTATATTTTTGATCTTAAATAACAGAAAAAAGCCTTACTCGAATATGCTTAAAAGTTTAATTTCCAAGTTTGAACTCTATCGACCCAATTGTTTTAGGCAGGCTTTAAGTGCGACAGATAGACAGATATATCCACTTTTTTGACTTTTTTACCTTTGTAATATCATGTTGGATTCAAATTCCGAGTTTGAAATTTTGAATTATCGACCAATCGCGCACTTACGTCCTTTCTTTTCAAGGTCTTGGAAACACTGTTTAACTTCAGCTGAAGAAATGTCTCGAAGACTTCTTAATTCATAGCAGTAGATTTACCTGTGATCTAATGGTTTATCTCACCGAAGAGTGGAACAAATCTTTACATCGTTTTGGAGAAAATAAAATGATTGCACTTGATATTTCAAAAAAATTTCAAAGTTTGGCATCAGGCTATCTTATCAAAAATGGTGTTGACATATCCCGCCTTTGTTGAATAAGAAATTACCTTTCAAACCATTCAATACAAGTATTGGATGCACTTAAGTTAATAAACATAAAACAAATTCTGGTGTGCCCCAGGGCTCTGTTTTGTTGTCAGCACTCTTTCTCTTAACCAACCTGCTTTGCTGACGATAGTTTGCTTAGCTTTCTTCTTATATTAGTTTTTCGATTCACGACCCTGCTCTCCGGATGTGTTTTTTAAAAGGGCATAATGTATAATAAGCTCATTAAATTCTAAACTAGACACCATCGTAAATGGAAAATCAAAAATCGATTAAATTTAATGCGTTGAAAACCCAATGCTGCTTTTGCCAGTATTCATGAGTGACACTTTCATCAAGAACACTGAAAACGTACAAATTCTCGGTATGAGTAACTCTTTTCACCTCTCGTGGAAGGATCACATACAAGATGTCGCCAAAAATGTAGCTAGATGTTTGGGTTTTCTAAGGCAATGCAAGACATTTTTCTCCCTTCTGTTCGGACTATATCCTTAAAGACTTATATACGTCTAAAAAATAAATAAATTGGGTGGCGCAACAGACCGTTGAGAACTAGTGCCTAGTGACTTACAACTTTCAACCATTCCTGTGTCCGAGTACTATTGTCGGGGATGGAGGGGACCTACAGTTTTTAAGCCGAATCCGAACGGCTGATTTGAGAAAGCACTTTTCATGACAAAAATTACTTTTGGAGAATTTGTCAATTCCTCACAAGAGGCAGTACCCGTGAAAAAAAACTTTAAATGGCATAGGCAGGGATCGAACCCAAGACTTCTGGCATGGCAGTCCAACACACTTACCATCTCATGCCACGGGTACTAAGTCTATAGCTTGAGTAAAATTTCCAACTCTGGACTGGTGCCCGTGCAGCTTACTTAAGTCTCTTGGACAATTTTGAACGTACAGTTTACAAATTTTTTAATGATGATATCATCTTTGAATCATTTGCATTATTGATCACCCTTTTTTACCGTTATTTTAACGGAGAAATAACCAGTTGCAGTCCTCCCCTTAAAGCAATTTTAATGTAAGACTCAAGCCTCAAGAAATATAGGTCATTATACCCTTTAGCCCAACTTCGCTCGTACTGTCAAGTACAGAGATTCGTTCTTAAGCCGTACTACGCGAATGTGAAATGCAATTCAGAACGAATGAAGCAAAATATTTTAAACTTATTTCATGTTAAAAAAAATGTTTGTTAGCATTTGGTAAAACCTTCGCAACAATCTTTTTTCAAAAATCAATTGACAGCTTTTCAAAACAATTGAACCAAATCAAATCACGCTCAAAAACATTAAAATTGAACTATTGATTGCATGTTTTCAAAGTTTCCTAAATGAAAATTTGGTTTATAGCAAAAATAGTATTATTTTGAAGGTTACCAATGGATTATTTAAAAAATCATAATTTTCCTCATATGTATTTTCTTTCAGTGTAAATAATTATTTCGATACCGCTGCTTGTAATAGCGCTTTTGTGTATAAAACTGTGTAAGACTTTCAAAGAAATTTTGACGTCGAATGAATGTCATGTCAGAGTCGATAGGTTTGTTTAACTATATAATTAGATTGCATTGCATTCCAATTTAAAACACAAAATATCTATGTATCTCATTGAAAGAGAAATGTTTTATATAGTAAACCAGAGGTAAATGCAACTTTACTTATTTTAAAATTAAATTAATTGAAATATAAATCAATATCTATATAAAAGGCAAGGAAAGTGAGGGAATATATTTTAAAGATAAATATTTGATTTTATCGAACATCAATTGAAATGTAAACACTTTGAACAGGTATATAAAGCGGTATTTTGATTTACAATGTGATAAGACTTGTGACTATTAAAAATAAAAATATTTATTTAAGAAAAAAAAAGAGAAGAGTGATTTTCAGGTATTTTACAGAAAAATTACTCAATGAAATTGTCAATTTAACATATTAGAAAAATGTTTGACATTTGAAGGGCGGGTATTGAAATTTCAAATTCACATTCATTGTGATATATTTTCTAAGGAATTCATTAAGTCACAAAAAGTCCTACAATTTGTACCTTCTGAAATTTGTTTTTCATTTAATTTCAATCTCATCCTAAAAAAATTGAAGACCCATTTCAGAAATTGATCAAAATCACAAGATGAAGGGTGTTTTTTTAACGTCATACCAACTTTCGATAGCTGTTAAAAATGTCAAACTGTTTTGAGATTTCTGATCAGTAATCACGAATCTTTTAATACCAGAACAACGCTTCCAAATTGTGGATTTTTTCTTTCGAAAATCGTAAGAGCTATTTTTTTTACAATAAATTTTGCATACGCAATATTCAAGGGATAACTTAACGTAAATGTCATATTAATTTTCCAAATTTCGAAATACAAAACATTTTGAGTCATCAAATTTTACCCACGATAGAACCAGTTGCATAAGTGCACCCTAAGCCGTGATGTATAGTGCGTGGGACTGTCATGCCAGAGGTCTTGGCTCAAGATCTGCCTGTGCGACCTAAAAAGTTGTTATACGGGTAATGCCTCTTAAATTATCAAAATCCACAAGAGCAAATTTTTTCTTGAAAAGCGCACTTAATCCGACATAAAATTGTAAGTCCCCTCCCTCCTAGACCATTAATAGCATCTAGTAATAGTTGAGAGTTCTAAGTCGATAGGACCTGATTCTTTGCGAGCTGTTACGCCACCATTTTTGTAAGCCAAAAATTACACTATTATGGAAATATTATTGAACCTCCGATTCTGAACATTAAGAATTGAAATATTTCTAGAATTATTCTTTTATAAGAATGGCCTTAAAAAGTTAAATAACGTTCACTTTTTTAACAATCTTTTCAGTACTTTGTTTTTTCATATGTGAAAAGAAAACCCCAGCCCTAAATTCCATTGATTCTACATCATATCTAACATCATCACAACTTAACAACAAATTGAATCAATATTTATGGTAAACTTTCATTAAGTAAATTTGATGAGTTGTGTAAACAATAATTTGACGTTCCTTTAAATTTTCTCATCATCATTTTACTTCACACATCATAAATATGTTTTAGAAGGTGTCAAAAATGGTTCTCTAAAGTCTAAACAATGGAAATGATGGGAACTTTATCCATATTCATATCTACACATAACATAAATATTGTATGTAAGTCCCTCAAGCTATAAAGCTTTGTAATTTAAAACGCAAAAAGACTCTCATTCAATTACGTTCGATTGTTACAAAAATATACTCGTATTTGTATTTATATATTTTGTATTTAAATAGATTGGCTATAAGAAAGTTAAGCCTATTAAGAAAAACATACAACAAAAATAAAAATCATTAAGTACTTCGTACTCGTAGTACAACAACAAAAAACACAAATTGAATTGAAATGGGTTTGAAAATTTCCTTTTTTTTTTAATACGAGTCGAGAGAGTATTTAAATATAATGTACTTTACATTGATTCACGTAATCTGGGCTTTGATTGAGGTTTATTTTATTTGAACTTTAGGTTCAACAAAATAATTAAAAAAAAAAAAACTGATAGCAAACTCTACTTTATAAGTTCATTTAAGTCGAGTTTGATAAATGATTTATTTTATTTTTGTTTTGAGTTATATCATCTTGTTGAAGTCTTCTATTCGACAAGCGATGTCTACTTAATAGTGAAACATTACCTCCCACAGAACATAAAGAACAAAATTCTTGGCATGTGTGGTGTAAGATTCCGTAATTGAGTTCTAAGAAATTCCAAATTTTTTTTTTCCTCAGAATTTCTCTGATTCGCTGTGATTACTTTTAATCCGAAGGTATTTTCATTTGCCTTTAATATGACCTCAACAAAACATGAGACTTAAAAACACATTTAATATTTGACATTTTTTTTTTAATTTAAAAACGGTTCAGTGGAAATAATGTTAAAATTTTTCCAAAATTTCAGAAACTTTCCGCAGAATTGTTTATTCATGTCTTCTAAAATAAGAAAAATGTATTTCAATATTATTTGGGATATTTTTGTTTTTAATTTTAGTTTCAACAATTTTGTCGACATTTTTATCAGAAGTAGATATTTGAGTTATTTCGTCCGCCATCAACTTTTTAAAATATGAATTTTAAATGGTAAAAGATGCCCACATTGATCATTTCTAATTGTTTTTTTTTTTAAATTATATTCTTTTTGTAATAAGCCAACTTGTCTTTTAAAGAATTTTAAGCTGTTTTCTCTCGGGAATATTTAACAGGTTAAACCAATTCAACAGTATTTTTGTTAGGTCGTTATTTTTTTGTAAAAAATAGTATTTTTTTTTTAATTTTACCAAAAGTTAACAATGAATGATAAAATGAGTGTAAAGTCAGTATCTTAATTTGTTTTAAAGATATTCAAGATACCAGAATTTGATAGTATTTTTTGTAGATAAATTTTCAGTTGCCTTGTCACTTGGAAACCACTGACGTCATTGAGAAGTAACTCTTTCAATGGAATGCTCTCACCTGAGGATGCTCTACAACGTTAAAGTAGTAGAGAGAAGTTTCGAGACTTAGGATGAATGTTTCCATGAATTACTGTGAAAGGCCCAACGAAGTGAGACACGAAAAACTGCAAACTTCGTCACTACAATCTTGGCATCAATAACTATTTGGACGATCGATACTTCATCGAAATAATCTCTAAGATTTTCAAAACCCAAGGAACTACTCACCCTAAACCAAGAAGTTGATATTTTAACGGAAACCGTGGAAATGTATTGTATAGTTTCTTTAAAACCACACTAAGATATCACAACCAAAATTAGTAATGAAGCTTTTTAAACTATAAAAAACCCAAGATCAAATGTATCAGAAAACTCACTTTATGAAATTTAAATATGCCTTTGCTAAAATTTGTATAAATAAGTTATTGTAAATTGTAATTGGCAAAAGCCAATGCTTTAAAGTATGGAATTTTGTAAACAATTTATGCAATACTGAAACACATTTCTAAATGTGTCTACTTATCAGTTGCCTTTTTTAAAAATCTTCAGCATAAGTCAAAAACATCAATTTTCGTAATACAAAATTATTGCAGTATAGTGAGTATCATTTTTTTAGGCTAGCCAAGTTTTTTTAGATTTACAAAAAAATGAAGATATTAGAGGTTAGTCAAATTTGTACTTTTTTAAAATTGCTTAAATAAGTACTGAAGTCATTTCTGCAAATCTGGATTTTAATTCCACTAAAAGAAATTGAAGTCGATATCTTTTTACTCGTTCTAGAGATATAAAAGCCGATAAAAAAGGTATACCAAGTGTACAAAAACGGAGGTATCTTTCTTAAAACGACGGATTTTGATTCTATAATATCGAATCGATTATTGGAGGTGAGTAGAAAGTAAAAACAATCCTTGAAAATTTTGGTAGATTACAAAAATAAGTCTGTTTAAATTTCTTCAAAAAATTTACAAAAACTTTTCAGATTTGCTGTGAAAAAACGAAAAAAACAAGAAAAAGTATTTCAATACAAATAAAATGTTAATTCTTTGGCTAAGGTTTAAAAAGTCGTTCGTCAAAAAATTGCATTTTAGGTTTTAGTATTTTTTTTAACTCTAATGGATTTTGTTCTCAAAATACTGAAGTCTAGGAAAGCTGAAAATTATAATCTTGATTTAGTCTTAAGACAATAAATGAGAAAAATTGCATTTTTGGTTTGATATTAACGTCTCAAGTTCATTTAAGTCTGTGTGTTGGCTAGAATCCGAAAGCATTTGATTCTGACAAACAAATTTTCTGCTAAAATAGTAAATTATTTCATTTTGTATGCGTTTCTTTTAAAATTTTAGAAAATCTGACTTAACCTACTCCTGACAAAATATTGATTCGGTAACCTTTTTGCTTCAAATACTTAAGGTTGCTAAGTGTTGCAAAACTTCGATCTTCAACAATTTTTGTATATTTAGTTGAGTTTTTGATCAAAATCAGCTTTTCCTGTTTTGAGTAAAAAAATAAAAAACAACAAGTTAGCCAGCTACGTTTAACATTTCACTTTTACTCAAAGTGAATGTGAAATTCATTCAAAATTAATATTGGAGCTTTTTGTTTCATTTTTGTTTCGAACCTAAAATTCAGTAAATTTCCTTGTTTTTCATTTCGATATTTGCAATTTTTCAAGTGCTTTCAATTATGACAATCCATACATTTGTTTATTGACTGATGTGATCTATTGAAATTGCTTTAATTTCACTTGAAGTGATTTCGAAAAGTTTTCAATGTTATGAAGTTGATCGAAAGATAGTACTTTAAAAACAATTTCACTTAAATTTCAATTTTAATATTTGTTTAGTTTTACTCGATTTAGAAAACCTATTTGAACAATACTATTTATACGAAAAATCACATTGCTAACAATGTCAGGTTTCGGAAGGACTCGAAAACTCTTTTTCTTTGATAATTACAGCAATTGCGTTTTCGTCATCTAGAAATCAAACAATTATTTCCACTATCAAATAATATCAAAATTAAAATCATTAAACAACTTCAATCGTGAAATGTCAACACTGTTTTCAGCTGTCACACTTAATTTCAACACATGGTTACTACATTTCAAGATTTGTCCAACTACATCAATTCAAAAACGGACTGTTTTTATTTTCGAAATCAAAGACATCTGTATTCTACGAAAAATAAACAAAAACTTTGTTGTTGGTGCCAAAGTTTTGCGAAATCAATTTCTTCAATAATCTCTATTGCACAATTAAAATAGGAAGAAAATTAACCAGTTCATATTTTTAAGCTTCCTGAGAATTTTCTCAGTTAAATAAAGCCAGAATTGACTATTCATTCTCTCAATCATTAAATTAGCTTTATCTTCGTTTTCTATTTTTTAATTTTGCAAAAAGGAGATTACTTGAAAAACCGAATCAAAATAAATCTCTTCTAAGAGTTTTGACAGTAAAAACAAGAAATTTTGTTTATATTTCTAAGAAAACAGAAATCTATGAGTTTTTAAAAATAAACATTGACCAAATAAAAACAAAACTTATTCGATATCTGATTATCTAAACAATTACTGTTTACTTTTATTTCTGTTCTGTCCTGTCAAAAATCTCAGAAACCTTAGAAATATAAATTGGTCCAATTCAAAAATATGTCCAATTTAATTCTTAAAACTCCTTTTTTCCATATCAAAAGTAAATTTCTGCAATTTTCGATAGGTGTACAAACATTAATAGATAAAATTAACAACCTATTATTTTTCGTCCTTTGAAAAATCAAATATTGAAGCTTGATATTTTTGTTGACAAAAGTTAGTTCTCTAGAAATACATACGAACAAATGCTGCATCGACGGTAAATTCAAAATAAGTTGCTTTGGTTACAATTGAAACTTCTACGAGTATGTCAATTATAAGAAATTGTTGTTGTGCTCAGAGGTGGTTTAATGCAAAACTAATATTGCTCAATTACCACCAAATACTGTACTGTCTTAATTTTCAAACAATTATTGTTATACCAATAAATTCTATAAGAAACATTTCAAAAACTGTGTCCCATTTCTACTTTATTCATCGCACCATTTAAAAACAAAAAAACCAGAACTGCTTAAGATCTTCTATAAGAGCATTATGCATGTTTATACATTACATCCTCTTTCAACATCCTTCCAAAACCCTGACAACTTCCCTCTGGTTCGTCATGTGCATAAAATATTTATGTTGTTTACTTAAATATTTTTCCACCATATTCACCTACTCTACATTTAAGCTTTAGCTAAGCTTAGATAATGGAAAGACTAAATAAAATCCCTTCATTGTCATCAGCAGGATAGAAGAACAAAAAAAGGAAAAAGTAGTTCATGTTGCTAAAAGTTCTACCTCCCTCGGTTTCTACTTTTATTTTGTATACGCTTTTCCTTCGTGAAAAACTATATACTTTCGAGTATTGTAAAGAAGCCTCATAAATACTACCGGTCATTGTTAGGTTTTACACTCTCAAGGGACACTCATCAAAGTCATCACATAACAAAAACAACAAAAACTGATAACAAGCTTATAAGGAAAAAAAAATAAATAAAAATAAAAATAAAGCCTCAAGCTTCAAGCTTGTTTGACATTGGCTGATAAAATTCCATAATTCAATTCGAAGAGACGTAATAATAATAATCATAATTATTACGAGTGTGATTATTCCACACCAGACGTACTCCAAAGTGTAAACAGATAACACATCAGAAGAAAACTACACAAAAGTATCTGTATCTTCTCTCGAACGATGAAACGATGGATGCATCTGAATCTTTGGATCTGAATAAAAAGAAATAATCAAAAGATATTTACTTTTTTGTTGCCTCTCATCATCACGGCTACCACCATCTCGTCTGAGGCTGCTATTGCTCGTATTGGACATCATGGAAGAATTGTTGCTCTCCCTCAAAAGACACTCCCTCAAGGCTAACATCTTATTTTTGTTTAAACAATTTTTTAATAAAAACGTATCCCTTAGATCCCGTGTGTTTTGTGGTTAAAATTAGTTTTCACTTTTCCTTTTCGAATCGAAAAAAATCGAATCAAAAAATCAATCAGAAATCAGAAATCAAAAAATCACTACAGAAATCACTCCCAAAAGATCACAGCACCGAGAGTGAGTTTATTACTTTCTTCTTACTTTTTCACTGTTATCTAACTTCGCTGTGATTGTGGACTTTATGACACAATATGCTAATATATCAAAATAATAAAAAAACAAAAACAGTGAGAGTGATATATCACATTTCACGCACGAACAATCTCATAGTGTGACAATGACACAACGAGACGAGACTAGACAAACCGAAGAAGAGAAGAGTCAGAAGATATTCACTTGATTCAGATTCACTTAAGTGCGATTTGCTTCACGATTACGATTGCCCTTTTCAGTGGCTGAAAGTATCTTTTACTAAAACCAACAAAAATTTGTATCTTTTACTCAAAATAAACAAAAACCTCGAAAGAATTTGTCTTTTTGTTCTTTTGTATGTTCAAATTATTGGACCGTCTTCGTCGTGCATCGTCGTTGTCGGGAGGCGGGCTATCTACGAAAGTATCTATCCGTTCGTCCGTTGTAGTGTAAGAGCTCCACGATAGACACCTTGTATAGAACTGCTTCGAGCTGAAGCAAAACCAAAAGCTAGAGCCCCCAAGTTCTAGAGCGAACTGAACTCACCGACAGACTGATTGTTGTTGTTGTTGATTTATTTTTCTGTTGTATCTTCTCTCGGCATTACGTACAAACAGAACAGATAGACTGACATATGTACACGTTACAATACGTTTATAGATTTGGTTGAAGAAGAAAACCTTCTCAATCGAAGAAGAATAAGAAGAAGAATATTGAATTGAATTGTGGGAGAGATTGAAGCGTGTGAGGAATTGTTGTTTCGATTAGTTCTAGAAGACAGCACTAGACATTTATACCTTTTCCGTTATGTTATTGGTGATTTTTTAGAGTGACCATATTTGTATGAATTTATTGCAGAAGAAAAAGTAAAGAAGTAAAAAGCAAACGTAGAAAGTGAAAGTTTAATTTTAGAAAAGACAATGGTTGCAATTTAGAAGAAATAGAGTTTGGAGAAATGTTGTCAATAGATCAATAATAAAGAATAAAGATTACAGAAACGGAACTTTACTATACATATCAGTGACTGAATTTTGGACCTTTTTTGTAGGGTTTACCAGTCTAAGGGCGGATTTGCAGCTAAATCATAATGAGCCAACAACTAATAACTCGAAAACTATACATCTTAGCGGAATGTTGCTAAGCACTTTTATATTCCTTAAAGACTGTGTTGCACTTCTTTTTTGTAGGTCTCATAATTTTTGAGATTTTGGCAAAAAAAAAAATAATAAATTTATGAAGAAACCGATTTAGCGGCCGGTTCACCATTTTTGAGTGTTGAGAACAAATGAACACATTTTTAGAATTTTAATATTCAAATTCAACTTAATTTTTATATGGAAAAACTTAAAATGCCGTTACAAGTACTAAATATTAGATTGAGATTTCAAACAAATTCTTACGCCAAACTCAAATTTGCAAAGTGCAAAGTCTTTTCTGAAAAGTGACAAATTTTGTTATTTTGCAAAGTATTTGTTCTTTTTGTTTCACCAAACAATAAACTCTTCAGATTATATTTAGAATTTTGAAAAACTTTTCAGTAATATGCAAAGAGAAATTTGTATTTGCAAATATGAGAGTTTGTTTTGAAAAGTTGTCGAAAAAATATATCAACCGTTTTGAAAATGAAGATGTAAATAATAATAAACAAGATAATGGACATAAGCTATTTATTTTTAATTTTGAAGAATTTACCAAACAACATGAATTTTGAACTTTAGAGTAAAAGGGTTGATTCATCTCAATTTCAAAAATGTCTGATTTTGTGTAGGTTTTTGAATCCATCGACATCGAAGCAATTCTTCAATAGAATTTGACAGTGTACAGTAAAAAACGTTTCGTTTGAAAAGCTGTTGTAAAATAATTCGTACAAAAATGAATCGTTTTGAAGAATATTTAAAATACGAAGAAGTTAATCATAGTGAATAAAAAGTGTAGTGAAACTAGGAATTAACTTCGATATCGGAAATGATTTTTCTACAAAAGAGAGTACCATCGAATTTGCGAAATAAACTACAATTCAATTGCATCTTCAACATCAACATCTTTTGTGAAACATTTTAACTTTTCACTTTTCAAATAAAGTGTGAAAAATTAAAAAGTCTTTTCACTTTGCAAGTTTTGTGAAACATTTTGTAAGGTTGCAAATTGAAAAGTTGAAAGAGTTTTTTCGAATTTATGATCGAAGTAATTGAAGACTGGTCACCTTAAATTGAATAAATTACCGTATGTTTGTGGTGTTCGATACATGGGGTTTTCCTATATAAAATAAAATGACGAACCAAGGGCGGTTTGAGAAGCTTATGGGGTGGAAAATGCTAAAATCAGCAGACATAGTTAGAACTTAGAAGAAAATAAAAAAGATACAAAATCGGTCACAATGCCAATATATCATATGTACCTAACCTATCTATATAAATGATACTATACATTTTCTAGAGGGTGGTGGAGGTGATTTTGTTAGTTGAGTTCTTTTGGGTAGATCGCAAAATGCATGCAGAAAAATCTACTACACTATAAGGATATAAATATAAAACTATATTAATGTTAATAGAAGTTCATATGTAAAGTGACAAATGATGAAGTTAAACCAAAATAATAAAAACATAAATAAATAGAAATCATATGAATCGACTTGGATGCCAAAACAAAGAGGATTTTTGAATTATTTTTATTTATTATTTGTCTTTGGGTCTTTGAGTCTTGTTGTAAGAAAAATAGATGGAGAGTTATTTGTGGCTAGATGCACATTTTCCTGCATTTACTTTTTTCTTTTCTAAAATATATTTGCATTTGTACATTTTGTTGGAAATTTTGCTAAAATAATGCTGAATTGGCGGAGGCATATTGGCGCGTCTTGAACTTCAGACCTAAAGATAAACAATGAATGGAGTATTATCGTACGAAGCTATAATTGAAAGATATGTAGATATATTTTTTGTTATTATGGTGAAATTGAGAAAAGGATGTTTAGACGGGGAATCTTTAAGGGCGTGTGTGTGTGTGTCTGATGCGATGATTTGGAAGATTTGTTTAGTTTTATCATTTCCTTTTTCAATATTTCAGTTTTGCATCGTTTGGTTTTGAAACTATACTTTTTAATACTTGACATGCCAACAAAATGTTTAGTAAATGATGATGTGAAGAAATTTTAGTTATGGTATGAATATTAGAAGTTTCTCATCTTATGATTAGCTCTATGCAAAGAGTCGCATTGAAATTTTATAAAGAGGGGTGAGGGGGGTCAAGCTAAAAATAAATATTTATTTTTAAGAAGTATACAAATAATTTGAACTTCACTCAAAGATTATTAAGGGTCCCTAGAATTCTTCGAGAAAAACTGACAAATTTTCATATTTAGAAATGTAATTTGCCTCTATTTTCTGTAATTTCTTACGACTGGAATAATTGCTCAACGATTTAATTTACGTTTCAGAAACATTAAGGACCAGCATTTTGTTTTAATGTATTACAAGGTCACTCAAGAAATAATGCATTCCCTTACAATTTTAACCATAGTGCGAGCAGAAAGAAAACTGTGGGAAATATTGAACTGGATAAACCATTGCACATTCGCGTAGTGCGACAAAAAAATAAATATCTGCTGATGAGAATTTCTAGAACTACGAGTTAAGTAGTTAAAAAGGAATGTAACGATCCATTTTACTAAATCAGTGTTTATGATAAAGCGGTGCTATTCATGGTAAATATGGAGGGCTCATTGCTTAGCCGAACCAAGTCAAAAAAAAAAAGAAACCGAATGAATTACATACAAAATGAACAAATTGGTCGATATTTGTGTAGAGGTTGGTAATCACTCTCATGACTTTGAAAGTTACAGCGTGAGCCTTTTAAATGAAGCATTAGGAAAGTGCCCGTGAGTAACGAGTGTATCAGTTTGACATCGGTAACCTTTCATTTTTAAAGTATTTTCTAAATTCTGTCTAAGAGATTCAAGTGTCAGAAATTGTACAAAGTTCTTCCATCGTTAGAGAAACCTAGGAAAATTACTTATTCCAAATTTCAAATTCTTTTTTTTTCGTTTTGATAAGAAGCTAGTGAAATACTGATTACCTTTTTCTAGAAACTGTAAATTTGAAAACGTCTAAACAGTTACAGTGACAAAAAAAAAACAAATCAAACAAACCTAGACCTCAGGAACGGAGCTTTGTATTTAAAATGGCAGAAATGTCAAAGTTCATATGCAAATGGCTATTCAGTTTTATTATCTATTTTTAAAGTCAATCTTAGACTTTCGAAAATAACTTTTTCTACCCCTTCAAAATTGCAGGGCACTCCTGAATCAAGTTCTTGCACTATTCCTTTTTATAGAAACAAATTCAGCTGGTTTTTCTACCCCTTCAAACTTTAGTACCAATCAAGCCAGGAGCTTCAAATTTTCAAAACTAGTCTATGACATGTACCAAATTTCATCTAGAAAGCAAAAGTATTTTCAAGGATACTGTACTTAAAAAATCTCAAAAAAATAACTGACTGACAAATCGTAAAAATAATGAAGCTCTTCCCAACATCGATCGTGAGAAATGAAGTTTCGCAAAAATGAAATCTTGTATTGCAAAGAAAGGAACACAACGAAGAATTGTGGCTTTCGTTTAGGGGCGTGGCTTCCACCCACTTTTAAAGTATTTGGTATCGTTTATATGGGATACTATTGCTTTTTGTAGTACTAAGCGCAGTGAAAGTGCTTCTTGTATACTCAAAGGAAAAGAAGAAAATCTCAGATTTTATTCTCAGGGGGCGTGGTACCGACCCTCTTTTTTTAACTTTTTCTAGATTTGTTGGGTTTGTGTCATTTTAAATAAGTTCCTTAGATATTACCTCCTAAAAATAAATTCAAATTAAAGCACAGAAATTCTTTCCGTTAAAAATGATAAATGGCATTTTGAATAAGCAAATACTTTAAATTTAATAAAGTTTTAAGAAATAGTAAGTTTTTAAAATAGTTTGAAATTAACAAAATAATACTTTTAAATTAACCATTGTGCGTTTTTAGTAATTCGGTGCAGATCTTAAATTAATGGCTCGAACTGCTAAAAATTTGGTATCAAGTATTTAAACATAATATTTGTTTTTAGAAGATAACCCTAAGTTTTGGGTTAAGAACATCAAGACAGGAAAATAATTCTGTGCAGATTATCTAGAAAAAGTACTCAATGAGATAGTGATTGAAAACCTTTAGTAAAATACTTCAAAGTTTGTACATTTTCATCGTGACGACCCTGAATAGTGTATCTACTAAAATTTTACGTATTAAATGAAAAATACATATATTTTATCTACATATATGTACACAAACAAAGAAACATTTTCCAACTTGAGAAACTAAGGCTTTCGTTGGTTAAGACTCTGAGTCACTTTAAAATATGGCGCCATTTAAGTGTTAAAGTAGACATACATATTTTCTAAACCTATGGTCCCTATTAAACAGTTCTCAAAATCAAACTTTCATATCTTAAATGTGTGTCCCCTTTAAAAATAGAAATTACAAAGCTCATATATTTAACACTCAAGTGAAGGCTTGTCTAATCGTCTTCTTTTTTTTTTTTGAAGTGCTGTGCTCTACCCAAAGTAGTCATAGTATGTTTCGTGAACTTATTTAATATTGTGTAAATATTAGAAAAACAAGAATTTGCTATTTGTCTTTGATATATCTAAATCAAAATTTAATAAAAAGACAACAAAATAAATATAAAAAAAACTGCACGCTCTCAAAAAATGAAAATATATTTTCTGAAAACAAATGTTTAATAATAATAATAATTGTTTACTAACACGAGTTTCCTACATCGATATTAATAATAAATCTATGGAAAATATACACAAAAAGCGTATTCGAGTGAGTACTCAACTCATGCACACGTAAGCTTTATTAATAGAGCAATCCCCCAGCTACATCACACATCCTACTCCTCTGTTGTTGCCCACTTTCAACATCAAACCCTGGTGTAAATTCCGATTAAAAGCGTGTAGAAAACATTCGACTACTGTGTCATAAAATAAGATATTTTTTGGCAAACAGCGGCGTGCAGATGAGTACCGAGGAGCAGAGAACAATAACAACTAAAACACTAAGCGTTAATAAATGAAAATATACAACAAAGCACGAAAATATTTCACACGGAAGAAGAACACAGTTTTCCCATCATCGTTAAAAACTTACAAAAGCAAAAGAAGAAAGATTCCGAGTTCCACGCCACAACAAAGTGCACTGCATGCAAAAATTTAAGATTTGTGATGCTGACCAGGATTGCCATATTGAGCGAATGTATCGGAAATTGGGCTATTAAACAAAAATTGGACTATTTATAGAAATTTTGGCTATTAAAGGGAAACTGGGCTACTTTCTAAAATTTGGCTTTTCTTAGGAAATTGAGCTATTCCTTATTGAAAATTGGGCTACTTTTTGCAATGTGGAGTATTTATCGAGATGTTTATTGTAAAATTTGCTTTTTATCGGGAACTGAGCTATTTATTGGAAACTGGGCTATTTATTAGAAATTGGACTATTTATTGGAAATTGGGCTATTTATCGCACATTGGGTTATTTATTGGAAATTGGGCTATTTAGGTATCGGGAATTGGGCTACTCATTGAAAAATGTGCTACTTTTCGAAAATTGGGTGATTTATTTGAAAATGGACTATTTATTCTAAATTTGGCTTCCAATTCATCTGAATTTGGGCTATTCATCAGGAACTGAGCTATTTATGGGAAACTGGGCTATTTATTGTAAATTGGACTATTTATCGGAAATTGGGCTACTTATGGAAAGTTGGGCTACTTCTCGAAAATTGGATTATTTATTGGAAAATGGACTATTTATTCTAAATTGGGTTTCCTATTTATCTGAATTTGGGCTATTAATGGGAAATTCGTCTATTTGTCAGAAATTTGAATATTTATCACAAAATGGTAAATTAATTGGGAATTGGTCTTTTCATCGGGAATTGGGCTATTTATCAGAAATTAGGTTGTTTTTGGGAGATTAAGCTATTTATTCAAAACTGAACTATTTATTGGATGTTCGGCTAATTAGCGGAAACTGAGCTACTTTTTGGAAACGGGACTACTTATTGGAAAATTGGGCTGGGGAATTGAGCTGTTTATGGGAAAATTGGCTAATTATAGGAAATTGGGCTACTTATCTAAAATTGGGCTACTTACCGAAAGTGGGCTTATTTATCGGAAATCGGGCTATTTATCGGAAATTGGGCTTTTTATGAGGGATTGTGCTATTTATTGGAAACTGGGAAATTAGGTTATTCATCTGAAATTATGCTATTTTCTTCCAAAATTACTGACAGTAACTTTAGTCTATTGACAGTTCAATTATAATTGGGCTTAAAATAGCCCAAATATTATCTTTGTGATAATTTTTTCGCACAAGTTAATTATAGGAACATAACATTTTATATCAATGTATTAAACTTATGAATCGGTAACGTCATATCAGAATGACATGTAGACATTGGGCTATTGGCTGGGATATTGTTTTGGCTCAAATTTTGGCTACAAATATTTTAAATTCGGCTACCGATCTAGTTCAGAATGTGGCAACCCTGATGCCAATTTTGAGTGCATTAAACGGCACGAAGCAGAAAAAAACTTGACAAAAAAATTGAAGAAAAAACATCTTTTAATAGGAAAAGTTTTACATTCATAGATACATATTTTTTTGGATGATAATTCGCTTCTGAAAATGATGCCGCAAAAAGCGAACATAGAATACAAAAATAAATCTACTATAGGATGAAATGGTAAATTTATTTTTCTTACAATCCTGCTGCGGGTTGCATATTTTCTTCCTTCTTTTCTTACTTCCATATTTCATTCTATATAACATTTGTTTCTTTCAAGTCTTGAAAGGATATCTATAGGGAAGGTTGTGCATACTTTACCTTATGTCGTCATCGTCGTCCCTGTAAATGCAGGAAAATTATGAGGGCGTAATGAGAGGGGTATATTCGAGTTTTCCACTTTTTTTTTTTTCTTTTTTGGGGGAAAAGTCAAGTTGATTCACTGAAGCAAATGAATTTAGGGGGGTATACAGGTGTTTTTTTTTTCTTTTGATTGCCAAAAGATTTTTTGAAACATTATTTTGAGGAGTTTTATTTTTTGTTTTCGAACATTCAACTGATGTAGATGCAGCACAACATCTGTTGCATAATAAGGAACAAGATTTTAAAGTTGTAATAATGAGTATGAAAGAAAAATATAATTAACTTTGGGGAAATAAGCGTATTTATGAAGTTGAAAGAGATTCTTAAATCATTCACTTTACTTTTAGGTTTTCGTGGGAAATGGAATTTTTTTTTTTTTTTTTTTTTAAAGTACAACTTTTGAATCGAAATTGGAATTAACAAGAATTACATTTTTAAATCAGTTTCAACTTAGTTTCTTATTGACACAATAAATCTCTTAATTTTGAATTCATGCAGTTACTTTTCAAAAACAAAGGACATTCTTAAATTTGGAACTATTTTTATCCCAATTCTTCTTTTTTTTAATAAAGAAACAGGTGACAAAAATTGAAGACATCTTCTTATATTTTAAACAGAAAAAGGTTAAAAATCACAAGTGTAGTCCGAAAGTTAGACCGAACAAAGCACTAGTTTTGATATAATTTTTCAAAAAAATGTCTGTTTTTTGTACGTTGGATAAAATGGTAAAGATTTTCCAAATTGCACACTATGAAAGATTAAATGAAAAATACTACAATGATTTTATACTATATCCTATTTTCAATTTGAATCTGATGCAAAGTTTTTAACAACTTTTGATCAACTTAGTAGAATTGCTGTTTGTAAGTTATTGAGATAAGAATTTAATTTAGCTAATTTTAAAGAATCCAAGAATCCTAATACTCTTAGGACACGCTAGAAGCTTACAAATATTGGCTTTAAAGGATTTTTTTTTCCGAAATACTACAAAATAAATTTGATTTATTTCAAAATGGCAACTGTGCGACGTTTTTGCGATGATTTATTTTTTTTTAAGGCGTCACGGCTGGACTCCTTCCATTTGTATCATAATTATCTATTATTCTATATACGAGTATATCCAGGTACGTAGGATTTTTGCGACACATTGATTTGTTGCCAAATGGCGCATTTTGAAGAAGAATGTATTTCGCAATATGAATTCGAAATTTTAATTCAATTAGTTGGAAATTATCTGAGTACGTTTTTAAGTTTTGAGTAATAGAAAGTCATAAATAATTTTGGAATGCCTTCAACACTAAAATTTCAAAACCGAGTAATTCTTTAATTACTCAATTTCGAAATAAAGTATTAAGAACATTTTAGTATTCCTGGCAATAATCTTTTCGGACAACATTTTTGAGGTAATATAGGACCATTTAAAAAAAGTACTATTTCAAAAATTCTGCTTTAATGTTTAGTAATATTCTCAATCTATGACTTTTGAAGGTGTGTCTACATCAACATAACCATTTCTGGAAACATTATTTCAAAAATATTTTTGAAATGCTTTTGATTTGTTTAATAAACATTTCAGAAACCTTGCAAAGACATTTCATGTATTTTTTAAAAATTATTCTGAAACGTTTCTTTGTTTCCCTTTTTAGATTTTTTTTTTTTTCATCACATTTTATATTATATTATTTTCTATCACATCTTCTTCAAATTTTCGTCAAGTGGATGCTCCAAGACTCAAAACTGTTTTTATTTCATCGTTTTTATCAATTATTTATATTAAATAATGAATTAAAATGAACGCACTTTCTACCTACATATATTTAAATGCTTGGTAAGCAAATACAGTTTACCATTCCGTATAGAAAACAAGGAAAAATGTCAGAAATGTTCCACGAGCGTCTAGACGAAGGAAAATATATCAGAAATGTTTTTCTGTTTCTGAAATATTTTTTAAAAATGTTACTTAATTTTTTCTTAAATGTATCAAAAATATTTCATTGGTTTAGACGCACCCTTAAAAATTGCGACTATCAATTCCAAAAATGAAAACATTTATTTTGGGAACTGAAATACATGTTTCAACTTTTAACATAAAAAGATTGTAGTTTCTCAGGCCGTATAAATACTTTCGGATGTCCTGAAAGACCCCACCAAAGTTTTATCATGCTGTGTCAGCGGTATAAGTGAGAATTATTGCTTTTTAAACATCAGTACAAAATTTAGGAAGAAATCAAGCCCGACGATTTAGTAGCAATTACTATTATCATTTTTATAATAATTTAGTCATTCATTCATAGTATATCCTGAAAGCACTCACCGAATGTCCAACTAGTTGTACTGTTTATTGCAACTCATTAAAATCTGCGGTTCAAAACATTTATAAGTAAAATATAATATTCTTTTCCAATAACAGGTTTCATCTTTATATTTGAAAAATACGAGCACTTTTTAAAGGAAATCAATAAATGTTTATTTTATTGTAAAGAATATGGTAAGTTATTAAAAATATAAAATGATATAGCTAAATAGCCGCCACAGTTATACGTTTGCAAAATTCATACAATTAATTTTCCATGACCAGTTTGTACATTGCGGTGTATGGCTTCGACAACACCACGAATTCTTTATTTAATGCCTAGAATCGACTGTCGAGCATTAACATAGGTATATCTTATCTTTTATGTGACTCCAAAGAAAAAAAGTCTAAAGGTCTTACATCCCAAGATCTCGGTGGTCAATTGTAATCAAATCTTAAAGACATTACACGGCCAGGAACATTTTCTTTTAAAATTGTGTCGTTTCTTGTGTGGCACTAAGGGTATTTTCAAAGTGAATTTAGCGCTTTCAATATGTTGTTTAGCCCTGTATTTCATTCAATTTTTAGTAATGGCGTACTTTTTACTTATCAAATGTCAAAATATGACAGCTTCAAAAGTGACAGCCATTCAAATAGCGGGGTATTCAAAATGAAACCTCCTATTAGAAAACCCTATATAAAAGGTAATAATCAGAATCTCGACAATTAAAAACCAAAAAACACAATTTTCGGAAAATTCTAAATTTTAAAGACCCAAACCTTTGAAAACATTATCTAAACAATATTACAAAATTTATAATAAAAATGAATAAATTAGGTGGCGCAAAAGCCCATTGAGAACTAAGGCCTTAGGTTTGGTTAGGTTGAAGTGGCTGTCCAAGATGGAAATGGACACACTTAGGCCAGTTTAATGGCCCATTGTGATACCACATGAATCTTGAGGTTTCTTCCTAAGCTCAATGGAACCAGTTTGAGTCTCTTACGAAACGTGAGAGGCTACTTATGCCAATATGATTTAGATCGTTTAGATCGTTAAAGAAGAATTCTCCTAGGTAATTCTTGCGTTTTCGAGCCAGAGCAGGGCATGTGCAGAGAAGATGAAGAACTGTTTCCTCCTCTTCCTCGTCCATACAGCTTCTGCAGAAGTCAATTGAGAATACGCCTAATCTCGTGGCGTGCTTTCCTATTAGACAGTGTCCGGTTATGACACCTATTATCGAGCTTATATGCGATCTGCTTAGAGAGAGCAAGCACCTTGAACGTTTTAAATCCAGTGTTGGCCAGATGTTTTTCGTGACTTCACACGTGGTGATGTTGTTCCACCTGGTGCCTGCGCTCCTCACAGCGTCTTGCATTAGCAACAGTTTACAAGTAGCGATTGGTATACCAGTACGTGCCAAACGTGGTAGAATGGGCTGTACTGTACCGTTGTTCCTGGCAAGTTCATCTGCCTTACAGTTACCTGGAATGTCTCTATGGCCCGGCACCCAGCAAAGGTGAATATTAAACTGTTGTGCCATCTCCATTAGAGATGATCGACAGTTCTGGACTGTTATAGAGTTTGTAGAGACAGAATCCAGAGATTCGATAGCGGCCTGACTATCTGAGAAAAAACGGATATCAGATGTTGATATCACGTTTTCTTTAAGCCAGGACAAGACTTCTTTTATCGCCAAAAGTTCCTGGGCTATCTGGATTTTGTTTTTTCTAGATTTTGGATAATATTAAAGTGGATTAATTTGTTAATATATGAAGATGGAAAATGTTCAATTTTCACTAAAGAAATATGCACAAAATTCTTTAACTTTTCATCATCAAATAGTGCACGAATTATTATCAGCTTATTTCTTAAGGGTATGATAATAAACATCTGCTTTAAAAGCTTCCATTAAGCCTCATTGCATTCCATTTAGCAAATTATTCTTACTGATTTAAATTTTTGTAGTAATTTTTTTTTAAATAAATTCACCCCTGAACTTGATTCCAAAAACAAAACAATAAGATTTCCAAATAAAGAAAACTATTTGTAAACACAAGATTTTATATACCTACATACTTATATCTAAATTTGAAGGTAAAACAGACTCTGTATTGTTTACAAAAATAAAAAAACCAATGCAACTAAATAAGGTAATCGTCGTCGTCGTCGTTACGATCATTTAAAATCCAAAAAATAAAAGAAGAAAAAAAAAACCAATTCATTTCAGTAGTAGCCAAACAGTCCATTATGCTAATTAACCTTTTTCTCCGTCTCAAAATCATTTAACCTTTTTTGAAGAACCACCCAACATCGAAATGTTGATATTTTCTTTTTATTCCTCTCTTCTTCCTACATTCATAGCACACTATCGGTATCATCATCATCATCATCATCATCTTCATCCTGAAGAACAGCATAAAATAAAATCTGCCTCCACTACTAGGTCACGGAGAGATAAAAATCAACTCAAATGGATTAAATAATTGCAAAAACAAAATCAAATAAAAATTGAAGATAATACGATATTTAAAAAAAAAATAAAAGAACTTGAGTGCGGAAAAGGAGAACGGCATCCGAGAACCAAATAAAGTCATGGATACAAAACTTCTTACAAAAGGTAGTTTTTGTGTTCAGTTTGTATTATATTTTGCAACCAACAGAGTGCGCTACTATAGATAGATAGATAGGTACGAATATTATGAACTTATCCTACAACACTCTACCAACCAACCTATCTACCTACTTACATCCCAATCCCAATAATATCTCAAGACTTGACTCTGAGCTGTATTGGCGCTGCCCACACAAGCGGAACGGAAAGCCAGCTACAGGGATTTCAAGTTTCAATCTTTTAAGAGAGACAACCCAGCCACATAGCCGCACATATTGAATCCAATGGTTTCCTCCGCCTGCGTCTGTTTGGAAGCAAAGGTAAACTGAAGTATATTCATTTGGTATCGGAATCAGTATTGGTGTGGATATCTCAAACTGCAACTGAATTTAATTTTTGTTTTATTTATTTTTATGTGATTAATTACTACTTTTTGATTCCTAATATGGTCAAGTTGAGAATTGCGAGTAACATAAGGTTTATATGTAAAGTCAGCAAAAAAAATCCTTGTCCAAGTTGGACACTGGACGGACGGACAGTGGCAATGGTGGCAGCAAGCCTTGAGCTTCGTTGGAAGAACGACACATATCAGCATCCGTTCCATTGAAGCTGTGGCACTGAGCTGGGTTGGGATATCGAAGAAAAACTTGTAGCTATATGACTTGGTTATAGTTTCTTCGGATAAGGTCAATATTGTGAATCGGGATACATAAATGGTTATGGACAAGTTTACTGATTAATCGTTGAAAAATGTTCGTTCAAGGTTCTGATCATGATTTTGGAATAATTTTTAAAAGAATTGCATGGAAAGTTTACCATGCGAAGTTCAATCGATGATTTTTAAGGAGTTTTTGGCTCAATGAATTTTCTATTACTTTGACGGATTGTGATCTTTGATGAAATGGTTCTTTGAGTTTCTTGATTTGAACCTTCTACAAATTTGTATACATGTATAGGGTGTTTTTTTTTGCATGCAAAGTTTGGATGGTTAATTGGTTTGACAGATGGAAATGTCAAACTGTGTTGAAATTTGTATTCAGTATAAGGTTGGAGGATTTATCATGAATCGTTTAAAGCAATTACAATGCTAAAATAACTTTGGAAACAATAAATCTGTTCCCGGAGCTATTAGATCACTTCGTTAATTTTACGGTGTTTATGGATAAAGCACATTTCTAGTTAAATGACTGCGTCAATAATCAAAATTGTTGTATAAGAAGTGGAGATAATCTTAAAGCCATTTACAAATCAGCATTATATCCATTTAAATTGACTGCTTGATGCTGTGTACCATCTGGCGGCACCATAGGTCCTGATTTCTTTCGAAATGAGGAAGGAACTGTAGTTAGCGTGAATGGCGAGAGCTATAGCAAACAAGACGCTTTCCCAACTTATCAACTTAAACCGTTTACCATCAATTTCTTGTAAAATCAATTTGGTATTTCCAAAAGTGGCCTTATTTACTAGCCTCTTCGTTTGTACTACTTATTTTTATAAGGCTATATTAAGGCCCCAAAAATTCGTTTTTATGTTTTGAATAGTTCGGTAGAATCTCAAAAATGATATCCTTAACATATTATGGCAGGGAAAAACTTTAAAGTACTCAGTTTTCAGGTATTGCGAAATTATAAATGATTTTCTACTATTCAAAACTTTAACGCATTTATCTCAATAATATATTTTTTCAGTTTGCCGGGACTCATAGCTCAAACAATTTCCAACCGATTGACTTAAGATGTTGAACACATCTTGGAAAATATAATTCTCTACGTACGTAGAATTTCAGTAAATCGAAATGAAATGCACTACAGGTTCACACGAACTTCCTCATGTATCAAAAGAGTCTATTAAAAAATTAGACCCATATATTAAATTTTAAAAGCATATTTGGAAAATAAGTTTCTTAAATAATTTTTCTCGAAAATCGTTAAAGCAGTTTTTCTTTTTTTTAAATTAATTTTGTAAATACATAAAATTTTTCCTTTACAATAATTTTTGGCATGTAGTTACTTAGTGCTTCTAAATATACGTTTAACATTCGAATTTTGTAAATAAAAAATGTTGACCCGTTTTTGAAAAATAATATTTTGAAAATACCCAAAAAACTCATAAATTTTTCATCAGTATTTAGAAAAAATAGAGCTTGTTCTGAAAACACGGTATTATGGTTTCTGGAAGAATGTAAATACGAGGGTGCGTCATAGAAATGAAAGTAGCGTCATCTCTATTTGAGTTAGGCAAACGAATCTTGCGGCGGCATTTCAATGAGAAAGGATGCGCAACTTTTTCAGTAGAATAACAAACCATTACTGATCTACTCCATAGTAATTCTTACACTTTCACACTTCAAGAGTATTGTAAACGTTTAAACAGCTGAGGCTCATTTTTACCTGAACGACGCAGTTAATAAACAAAATGTTCGTTACTGGTGTGGAGAGAACCCCAACGTTATTCAAGAGAAGCCTGTTCATTATTCGAAGGTTACCGTTCGGATGGGAGTAGCGGTGGTGGCTTGGGTCGTCATCGTTCCTTATTTTATCGACGGATTTTGTGTTGCTGAAATTGGGTCGAAGGAGGAAACTAAGAGGTACCTGGTTTCAGCAAGACGGTGCAACGCGATTGAAGTGTATATGAAACAGCGGGACTTAGAAGGGCTGAAAGCTTTAATTCGACAGCATTCTGCCAACATTTCAAAGAATATGTTAAGGAAAGTCTACGAACGTTTTTTTGATATCCTTTTCATTTCTCTGACGCACCCTGTATAGTTTTTTTATAAGAAAAAGTCAAATTAAGGCTACAAAATTAGAGAAAGTTTCATAAAAATGTAGGGACAATTTTTGAATAAATCAAATTTTTGAGATATGACCAAAAAATTTGGTTGTTTTTGGTCTTGAAAAAAAAAACCTTAACTTCCAAGTTTTAACTCAATCGATTCAATGCTTTGGTCTGTAGGGGTGAGGGCAGACAGGCAGAGAGTCGGAATCACGGGACCCACTTTTTTCGACTTCTAAAATATTGAAATGTCATGTTTGATTAAAATCTCAAATTCTAAATTTTGTACAATGCAAATTCTTGAGATAAAGTTTCTATATGTCGCAAGTAAAAATTCATTATTATTTAAAGCTCTAAAGCCCTTAAAAAAACACCCTATACATTATTGAATTACTTTTCATTGATCTCGTCAAAAGAAATCTCAATTTTTCTTCTTTCTTTTGAATTTCTTGCTATGAAACATTCTAAACATTTCAATACAATAATTATTTTTGAATTCGCATTTGAAAATTGAATTCTTGTCACGTTTCATATCGTGATGCATTTTAAGGAACCATACATACGCGATATAAAAAACATTCAATTCTATTCAAAAATAAGGAAAAGAAAATAAACTCACTGCAAAGGAATTTCTAGGAATTTCCAGATACAAAAATTTGTATCCTACTGGAGTCATTTTTGTTGTTATTTTCCTATTTTATAGATCACAGGAAACAGAAGTGAAGGATGTTTTTGTGTGTTTGCAGTATTTTTAGTCCTTTGTTTGTAAAAATGCTTTGTTAGGAATCTAATAACCTTTTTTCTTTTTCTTCTTCTATAGAACGCAAAATAATGATGCATATACAAAGTAGTTTTGAACTGAACTCTTTTTGTTGTTGAAAATCGTTTAGAAGAGTTTAGTTATTTTTCGTTTGAAAAAGGAATTGCAGGAGGTTAGATATGACCTGGATTTGGATTATGATGAAAATGTGTTAGCATGTGCGTTAGGAGTTACTTTTCTCTGTAATCAAAGTTTTAAAAATACCAAGAATATTTTAAAGAATTGGTTTCGAAGAAATAGTTATTTGGTTAAAAACCCCTTTTTGTTACTTTTATTTAAGATTAAGGCCCTTATTAACAGAAGCGAATCGAACGTTCGACTGTAAGCGAACGTTTTTGAAATCACTCATTTCGTGAATACCATTTTAAATGCACTTCAAAAGCCAACTTTTTGGAAAAAGTGATGTTAAACTATTTGAACGTCAAAATTAATCCATCTTAGTTTTGCTCTATATTGGATTTCTCAAACGTTCGCTTACAGTCGAACGTTCGATTCGCTTCTCGTAATAAGGGCCTAAGGTTTCCTTTTAGGAGTGTTCTAAAGAAAAGAAAAAAATATTGTATGAAATATTGAATGAAAATTTTAATCTTTTTAATTATGATATATTTTATTAGTTTTATATCAATTAACTTCCTATATACTATACCTACTTGATTATTTTGATTGCATCACTTAATTCATTTAAAACCCATAAGCTATGCAATGCTGATTTTATGCACTAAAAATTATGTAAATTATGGTCTAATAAACAAAAAGCCTGCCTCCTCGCAAATATATATTTTATTTCTACTCATAAAACATAACTCATAGCTTTTAAAGAGAGTGAGTGTTAAATATATTAAAATATAAAATTAAAAGAAAAATAAAATAATCAAACATTTTAAAGGCAGCCAAGTGAAGAGAATGCCAAACTTTTGGTTGTAAGAATTTGCTGATAAAAGAAAAAACTGTGAAGTTGCTTAGAAGACAACTAAAATATCAGCAAAATCTTTAATGTTGTTCAAGAGATATTTTCTTCCATAAAAGTCAATAAAAGAAATTTTTTGAAAAGAAAGTAAATTGTATATTCTTGGGGATTTTTTTTTTGGTCTTAAATTTCTCAAGAACTAGCAGAGACATCGACTTAAATTAAAATGTATTCTAAACATATTAGTGGTGTTCACATTAAAGTATAATTTAATTGCTTAAATTAGATTTCAAAATCAATCGAAGTCCCTTTTAATTATTAAGCAGTACGGCCTGCGTTGGGCGCCAGTTTCCTGTTTAATCCAAAGTTTTTCTTTGAAATGTAGGAATTTTGGAGAACGAGTTATTGATTCTAAGTTGATAATTTGCTCTTCATTGAAATCTACCAATTCTTGAAATATTTTCACTTCAAAACATAAGTATTGAAGTGCCTTCACGTCGGGCGCCATTTCCAGCTTATTCGTCTTATCTGTTAAGTTTACTCCAAGATTGAGTTTCCTAATGAAATTCAAACAAATTTAATTTTAAACGAACATGTTGCGAATAAGAAACTAACTAATCTCACATTTGACGCCAGTTAATTATTATTTAAAATTAGGCTATAAATGGGTATTTTTGAAGAGGTGTAGGATTTTGAAATGGAATAGAACAAAGACGATTTTTAAACTGACATATGTATATGTTGCAAACAAGAAACTAACTTTATTCGAAAGATAACCTTCTGGCGATATGATTTCTGACATGGATGCTATGGCAGGCTGGAGATGGTCTAATCTGGGGGTAAAATTTTCGGTGACTTTTCCCAACATTCGAGGCGTATATCGGTAATTATGAGGCGAATGTTGTTTTTGAGTCATTCCAACAAAATTTTGAGTTTCTCTAGCATAGTTAATTTTGTTCAAATTTTTGAAATTGATTTTTCAACATCACTTTTTAACATGAAACCAATATCAACCCCCAAAACTATTAAGTAAAAACTGTTGAAACAAAAAATAAATTAAATTGCTAGCTATGTCCACCATGGCGTATACGTAATATATTAATAACGCTTTTATGCTTAATAAAAATTTACGCCTGAATGCGTTCATATACCTCGCTTTTTCCATGTTTATGTTTCCGCTCTTACTTGTTTATTTTTCTGTGTATTTTGTTCTTGTTTTTCGAAGTTTTTGCAATTTTGAATTATATTTTACAACAAAGAATATAAAATGAGTTAAAACCTACCTCGAAATGACTACGATGATGATGGCGAACGATGTGGTATTTAGTCATAGGTTAAAAGTAACTTCCGTTATTTATTTATGTACCTTGTATATTCTTACTGCACATACTTGCAGTTTGTGTACAACATTTACAACAACAAAAAATACTATCGGCAATGGAAATAAAATAATTTGTGTCAAGGACAAATTTACATGGATTATAATGTAAAAATTCAATTAATTTAACCAAAAACCATAATTCCATGGTCAATATTCTCAATTATATCGATGATGGAAATGTATGGCAAACAAAGTATCGCAACATGTGTCAGATTTTCTCCATTTTATGGAAAGTTTTTTAAATACATAAATAGCCTTGAATTGAAGGATAATTATGAATTTTCTTTGAAAATTTCGATTTTCGAAATCATTTTAATGTCATTAATGATTTTTTGTATGGTTTAAAAATTAAGGTGAAAACGAAGCCGTTTTTATTTCATATTATATCAATGATAACAGGTTCAATTATTCATTATGAACCTTTTTATGGGTCTTTAAATTAAATTTTGATAGGATTATAAAATGCGCCATAAACTGCTAAGTGAGAATTTGCAATGATAACAATTTTATAAAACAATAAAGAGGTAATAAAAAAATGTTTATATTTTATCAAGAATATTGATATAAGCTCAGGTCAGGTGCACAATTTGTCAGTTATCTTATCAATAAGATTTACTGCGTGTGTTCTGGTCACTGCACTTGTAAAAAAGGGAGTAATAATCCCATATGAATAGGTATATCATAAATGCATTGTTTCGACAGTAGCCATTAGGTTATCAATAAAGTATTGATTTTATTTCAATTTTTGTACAAAGGCTCAGTTAAAAGATTCATAGTAAAGATACAAAATGAAATTAATAAAAACAAAAAAATTTTCTTTGTTTTGAATACAAAATTGTAACACAGCAAGTCTTAAAGTAATGAATGAAACGTCTAAATAAATCATTTGTACTCAATGCATTTGTGATATTATTCTTTAGAATCTAGAAAAACAAGTATTGGAATTTTTAAAGCATATTTTTGTTTTTAAATGTTGTCAAAATTTGACTGTATTAATTTGTGAATAAACTGGACACAAATTGAAACTTAAAATTAACTTTGAATGTTTCTTTCAAAAAACAGTATTGCAATCATTTACTTTAAAACTAATGGGTGATTTTTTTAAGGTTAGGATTTTCATGCATTAGTATTTGACAGATCACGCGGGATTTCAGACATGGTGTCAAAGAGAAAGATGCTCAGTATGCTTTGACATTTCATCATGAATAGACTTACTAACGAGCAACGCTTGCAAATCATTGAATTTTATTACCAAAATCAGTGTTCGGTTCGAAATGTGTTTCGCGCTTTTTTATCGACAAATTTTGTTCAGCGATGAGGCTCATTTCTGGTTGAATGGCTACGTAAATAAGCAAAATTGCCGCATTTGGAGTGAAGAGCAACCAGAAGCCGTTCAAGAACTGCCCATGCATCCCGAAAAATGCACTGTTTGGTGTGGTTTGTACGCTGGTGGAATCATTGGACCGTATTTTTTCAAAGATGCTGTTGGACGCAACGTTACGGTGAATGGCGATCGCTATCGTTCAATGCTAACAAACTTTTTGTTGCCAAAAATGGAAGAACTGAACTTGGTTGACATGTGGTTTCAACAAGATGGCGCTACATGCCACACAGCTCGCGATTCTATGGCCATTTTGAGGGAAAACTTCGGAGAACAATTCATCTCAAGGAATGGACCGGTAAGTTGGCCACCAAGATCATGCGATTTGACGCCTTTAGACTATTTTTTGTGGGGCTACGTCAAGTCTAAAGTCTACACAAATAAGCCAGCAACTATTCCAGCTTTGGAAGACAACATTTCCGAAGAAATTCGGGCTATTCCGGCCGAAATGCTCGAAAAAGTTACCCAAAATTGGACTTTCCGAATGGACCACCTATGACGCAGCCGCGGTCAACATTTAAATGAAATTATCTTCAAAAAGTAAATGTCATGGACCAATCTAACGTTTCAAATAAAGAATCGATGAGATTTTGCAAATTTTATGCGTTTTTTTTTTTTAAAGTTCTCAAGCTCTTAAAAAATCACCCGATATAACAGCTGAAATAAATTTCTTCCAATTTTTAAAAGTGTGGAAAAGGCGATATAATTAGAAAACTCTTGATCTCAAAACAGCAACCAAAAAGACACGAACCAGATCAAAATCAAATTTTAATATGAATACAATTTTCTATTTTAATCTTGAGACTTGTCAAAATATTTAAAATGAATAATTTTGCTCAGTGTTTTTTGAGGAGTTGTATCTTTCTCAAAATTGATCGCATGAAGAATAAAAATGGACTTTCAAAAATGTTGCCAGTATAGTTTTAATTTTTAATTTTGTTTAATTTTATCAAATTAAAGTCATATGAATATTTAAAAAGGTATTATTGCTGCAAAATTGTGCTAAAATAATAATTCCAGGATTCATTTTTATGATTATTAAAAATTGTTTAGAAACAGTAAGACTCGTTGTTTTCAATAATGTTTCAATACAGAAATACAGTTTGAAAATGTGTTAGGCTTCATATCATTAACAGAACTTTAATCAAAATTTGGCAAACGATAACTTAAAACTTTTCTTTAACTAGAAAGCCAAAAACATTTTTCTTCTAAAAAGTCCTTAATTTTGTTTGTAGGAATTTAAATAAAGCTTTGATAGTCATCCAAATATTAGTTAACAAAGAACATTACAAAATATCACAAGTAATAAACTTTCGAGACAACATATGTATGTAAGCTTGTCAAACTCAAACTGAAATTTTGACGAAAATTCCACTTTTATAAAATGAAAATTAGTTTTTTTTTTTTAAATTTATTGATTCATACTTTTTTTATAGTTACATATGTAAGATTTGTTTGACACACTGATTTCTTCCTAAATAACGTGTACTTCTTGAAAAGTGCAAAACTTGTCTTAAAACTCTTCAGACAATTTTCAATAATAAATAAATATCAAAAAACAAACTCCATTCTTCCGAAAATAATGCATTTTCCCAGATATTTTTTTAAATTTCAAATTATGAGTTCGGTCAACTATAAAAATTCAGTATTGAGATGAAGGTGTTTAAAGTTTTTAAGTAGCAAATCTTGAGTAATTTTACATATACCTTTAATACTTAAATTCATAAACTGCTTGCTTAAAGGTTTGTTCTAACCATAATATAGTGTTTTGAGACAACAGTGAACAATTTACAATACTTTTCGAAAATTCTAGAGCCTTAATATAGCCCTATAAATAGCAATCGAGAGGCGTTAAGTTACAAGAATATATTGAGTTCGGAATGGATGAATGGTTTAATTACGCTGTATATCAAGTTTTGTCGACTAATTAGAACTGGAACTAAATGTCAAAGAAAATCAGTCCCCATAACTCGATCTTCTGCCTAAAGGCCCAACTATAATAGACTTAACCGAGCTTAAACCAACTTAAGGGAACGAACCAATACGCAGCCTTATATGTCACTAACTATAATAGACGTTCTGCTCAGTTTCGTTAAATTTCGCTATATTTCGCGCAATTACGCAAGAGCCATTTAAATGGCTCGTGCTTAAGCAAATGTCAAATTTTGCTTAAGTTACTTGAATCCATTATGGTTACTTTTTGTTTTGACGATAACTTCTGATAACTTTTCGTTCGGTTTTGACATTAGCTTACTTTCGGTTAAGTCTATTATAGTTGGGCTTTAACACAAGCTCCTTTCTCATTAGGAAAAAAGTAAGGACCTATGATGCTGCCAGATGGTAAACCACACCAACAAAAAGTCAATTTTAATGGATGCAATGGGTATTCCTTAATGGATTAAGGACAATTTTGCTTATTGGCGAGAACATTTAACAAGAAATAAACTTCATCACTTACCACCGTAAAATGGACAAAGTCTGCTATAAACTTAGGAAACAGATTAATTTTTTTCGAAGTAATTTTTTATAATTTGGAAGTGTTGTTCTGTCATTAAAATATTCATGATGAATTGTCAAACTTTATTAAAGAGAAATGTCAACATAGTATGACATTCTTAACTGTCAAATTCTACATTCATGGAAACGTTTAATGCAAATAAAAACGCCCACATCGAGTTTTCCAATAACGACTTAGATTTTTTTTTAAATAAAACTAAACCATTGGAAATATTTCAAAAATTTTCTCATCGCCTTGAAACACTATTAAAGCATCTATAAATGGAATTCGACTTCGTTCATTTTGCCATCCCAAACAAGTTTGCAGCGAAATATTCGTTGGACCCAATTTTCGATAACTCAGCCACTCATTTCTACCGAAACGGCCGCTATGTCGCGTTCAATATTGACTCGAAAACCTTCCAACGTCGTCGGCTTGCTGGCATAAACTAAAGATTTTGACGTATGTACATAGCTTCAAAGAAAATAGTCTAGAGGCATTAAATCGCACGCACGAGGTCCATTTTTTGAAATAACACGCTCATTAATGTAGATGAAGTTGTGATTCATGAAACATATGTGATTTTTCACTCGACCAATAACCTTAATTTTGCTTTTAGACGAACTCATTGATATAGGTCGAAAATTTAATCCGAAAATTGGATTTAACGCTTTTAAAGTAGCCGAATTTTGGTAGGCAATTGTTATAATTTTAAGACTCTGCTCGCTTGTGTACTATATTAATATTCAAAGTTGTCAAATTCCTATTGGAAACCCCTTTATTGTAGAACTTTTTGCATTAATACTGTAAAACTTTCTATGGTACCGAATTCTTCGTGTTTGATTAATTATTTCTGTAAACATAAATATGCCCGTTGAAAAAGTTAATAAATATGTGTAAACCTTTTTCACAATTAAAAACGCCTAATAAACCCATTTTCTATGTAGTCTCGAAGTAGCTTCAACATCAACTTCTATTGCAAATGAATTACTTTCGCATAAAATAATCTCTAACAAGCTACGAATTAAATCAACTGCTAATCACTGAGCTGTCACAATTTTCCTTTCTATAATAAATTTAATTTAAAATTCTTTTACGGACTAATAATCTAATCTCATTAGGGAACTGTTCCACTTTCGTTTTTTTTTTTAAGTTAAGCCACCTTGCAAAATAATATACTCCTATAAATCGTATCATAAAAGCTAATCACTGCACAGCTTAAGGTCCATTGTCTTGCAGTTTTTATGGATCGGATCTATGTACAAATATCAAGACTTTATGACTTCATAATTTTTGCAGCCTGCAGCACTAAAAATCAAATAAACAAAACAAAATTAAAAAAAAAGAACTAAAAAATAATAATAATTACTACTACACCACCATCACTGGTAATGGTCCATCAAGTATTATGACTATGAGTCCGTCGGTCGGTCGTGGGTGGAATCAGCTTGCTTCACGGTTTTGTTTGTTTATTCACTTGGTGGATATATGTTTATACCTATATTTTGTTCATGGAATAGTTCAAGGATTTTTCTAGCAAAAAGTGGGTTATCCAAAGTTACTACCGCATCACACACACACAGTAGAAGGACAAACAGAGAAATTTATATTTTTTCAAGCCATGCAACAGCAGTTCAGCTGCAGCTTCAGATTCAGCTTCAGCGTCAGCAGCAACAGCAGCAAGGTCCTCTCAATGTTTTTTAAAGTGCACCCTCAGCCAGAAGCGTGTGGGACTGACTGTAACTATAGGTATACGTATACGATTTTAGCTTCACTATGCAACTTTATGATAGGTTTTTACGATATAGTATAGAGATAGGTAGGTTGGTTGGTTGGTCGCGGTCGTGGTACATGGGTTTACTTTTTAAGTTAAATTGCATATTAAGTGCACCACATGCCTCCAAACGAACGCTCCCAACTATATCCCGCTCTCATGGCTTCACTCGAGGGAGCAAACTCAATTTGGGGCTTATAAATATAAGACAAACAACAGAACATCAGAGCTCTGAAACGGTCCGATACTGCTGACACGGAGTGTAGACTGTAGGTACGTTAAGTACGTTGCTGGCGTGCGTCGTCGACGTTCGTTGGTCGGTCGTCGTATATGGTATATGCCTTATGCATGATGTGATGTTTGCATAAGATAATCATGTTTGTTTGACTCATCGTCCTCTTAGCTTTGGGGTTTGAGGTTTGGGGCTCGTTTTCGACTTGGTGCCATTTTAATCAGGTTGATGTTGTTGTTATCTTTGTTCATTATTAAAATTTTGTTCACACAGAAAATCCAGACTATAATAATAATTATATTTCCTTGCATTTTAAATGGAAAATTTCTTTTTCAAAAAGTCAATACATATTTAAAATTTAACACAAATTGGCAAAATAATCGAATCAGGAATATTCTGATTAAGGGTGAAACGGTGTGCAATTTCCATCGACATGAATTTAACATTAAATTTCAATTGTGAAGGGTTTGCTGAAATGAAAAATTCACTATAAGAATATGAATAATATGAGTTTTTAGAATAAGACTCGTTTAATTTTAATCTGAAAACTTTTTTTTGAAGAATGATTAATTAAAACTTCCATTTTCAACGTTTTTCAGTATTTTTGATAGAAAATTATATGTTCTGCGAAAAAATAATTTAATTTAAATTTAACTCTTTCATTTTTCTTGTTAAATCAAACAAATTAAAATTGTTACAAATCAAGGGCTGATTTTAAGTTTTAAGCTTAAACAATGTATCGTGTGTTTTTTTTTTAACGTATTGTTTTCAATCTGGCAGTCTATTTGACAGCTGTCACTTTGGTGGTGTTTGACAGCTCAGTTTGGTTTGCAGTTTTATTTTATACTTTTTACTCTCCTGAATTGGAGGATGCTGATGTGGATCATCTTTAATTTCAACAAGATGGCACAAGATGCCATAAAGCCAAAGAAACAATCAAGTTGTTGAGGGAAACTTTTGGTGAGTGCATTATCTCGCGTCATTTGCTCGTGGCGTAAAAGATCATGTGGTTTAAGACTGCTAGAGTTTTTTTTGTGGAATTATGTAAGGGCACTTGTCTATGCAGATAATCTCGAGGCGACTGACATCTTGGAAGAGAATATTCGGAGCGTTATTGCTCCCCAAAATCATTTTTAAAACATAATGACAAACCTTAATTTTTATAATAAAGCCGTAACATTAAATTACATGAGTTTACTTCTTGTTGAAAACCTCAAGTCTAAAAAAACACCCTTTACGTATATAAAATATAGGTTATTAATTTCTCATATACGTCAAACTTCCCTATAACGAACTTCTACATAACGAAGATCTCTCTATTACGAATTGCTTTTAAGTACACATCTTTTTGGTTACTTTTTTGGTGTGTTTTGATCTCCTTATAACGAATTTCCATAAAGCGAACTTTTCTCTACAACGAACAAATTTTGTTGCTGGAAATTCAAATCTCATTCGTTTTTGTTTCCACATAACGAATTTTTTCAAATAATTTTCTGTTAAAAACAACAGCATGCAGAGAAAAAAAAACCTTATAAGGGGATTTCCCCAAGATTTTAAATGCAAGCATTCTATGTTCAGGCTTCAGTGAATATTATTGAAAATGTCTCGAAGTAGCATTTCTATTGAGAAAAAGTTGTTGATAATTAATAAGGTTGAAGAAGGATTGACTAAAAAAACAGATATTGCTAAGCAATTTGGAATTCCTCCCAGTAGCTTATCATCAATTTTAAAAAACAAAGCAGCGATTTTAAGAAATGTAGAAGACGAGGAATTAAGCACTAAACGCAAAAGACTTCGAAAATGTCTTTTCTAGGATATTGATGAAGCAATGCTGAAATGGACTAATTGATTTGAATCTCAATTTATTAGACGATTTCGTTGAAAAAGAAAAATGGAAAAATGTTATCCAAACTAAAATCACTGACTTCTTTAAATAAAAGTAAAAACAAAACATTTCTGTATAACGAATTTTCTATACAACGAAATAATTTTCTGGTCCCGTGCAAATTCGCTATAGGGAAGTTTGACGTAACTTAAAAACTGCCCAAGTTTATGATTTTGCAAACATTTTATAGATCAAGTTTTAATTTTGTTCATGAATTAAATTTGTTCAGCTTTTGAAACCGACCAAGTGTCAGTTTTCTCTAAGTAACCTTTAACTTCCATAAGTCAATCAGTATCCAGTCGATATTATTGCCATCAACAACAATTTCTACGCCTCTTTGACCTTTTTTTTGTGTTTTCTTTATTCGAAATCTTCCCAATCAAGAAATCATCTTTTATACCATTTGCAAGTGGGAAAGCATCTTGACATTGATAGATTACTATCAATTCCGGTCTAGGTTTGACAAATGTCTAATGTCATGGCATTTGTTTCCATCCCACGTTAATACGTAAAGTTAAAGCAACTTTGAGTTCCGGCGCGTCTGAAAGATGCAACTTTTTTCTTTCTTTTACCATCAAAAACGTAGGCATTGCACAGCATTATAGGTGGTAATAAGTTGATGCATTGGAGTGGAGCTGGGTTGATAAGGACACCAATGCTAAGTGATTAATTATTATGGAGAAAGAAAGAAAACAACTATAATGATGACGACGAGGAAAACGAAAAACGTGTATTGCAATTTGGTAAACTAAGCGTGAGTTTGTCGTTTTTGTTATTAAGTGCGCTTTTATACACGTATAGAGAGGTATTATAGCCCCCAGGGGTGTAACACTTAAAACTTATCCTTGTGTCAATCTGTCATGTAGTATAGAGAGGTACATATGGTATATGCCAGATGCAGCCTTCAGTTTTACTGAGGATGTTGGATGTCTTGATGTCTACTACAAAGAGAGGGAAAGAAAGAGACTTCCTATAGATTTAAGTCTTATCTGCACTTGTTTTTAAGGTAAAGTGTGTGGCATACACGATATTGGTGTCGTTTGTTTGTTGGGACGTGGTGCAACAAAAGTCTATGTGGGTTTAAAAGTTAATGATGAGTTGTCAATCAATTTGATCTAGTACTTGAGAGAGAAATTTTATACATCTTCAAGTGAGTAGTAGAGATGGACTTTTTTTTTGTAGAAAAGGATTAAATTGATAAATAAGTGAAGTGAGGAATGAATAGAAATTTAAGATTCAATAAATGATTCATAGGATCATTAATTAAGCTTGTTAGTGTACTTTAAATGGAATTTATTTGCTTTAACGTGATATGAGGTTTATTTTTCAGTTTGGTATAAAATGTTGGGTGGTTAAAAAATTCCATGAAAATGAGACTTTGAGTTAGAAAAGATTCTGACAAGTTTAAATTTTAGCATTCCCAAAAACTATCCTAATTTTGAGTTTTTGAATTAAACAAACAATTTTTGAGGGTGAAAGAGGGAAGATGTAGTTTTATCTAGAATGTTTTTTTTTTTTTTTAGAGAATCAAGTTTTACAATGGTACCGACATTTTTTTTCAAGTTAATTTTTGTACTGAAAAATAATATTGACGATGTCTTTACGTCAATTTTAAGTTATGTATAACGGTTTCAAAAATATGTTCTTTTTCAAAATGGGTGTTTTAAGACATGAAGTTTTTCTGTGGGACCTTCAAATATCTAGAGTTTTGCTCTGATAATGCTCATAATCGTTTTTAAAACCATATTATATGAATATTGGAGAGAGTATAAATGAAGCTCTCTACAAAAATTTAAATATGTCGAAATTTGTATGGAGACATTTCTCATCTAATTTCTTTGAAATTTTTTGCATGCTTTGAAAATATTTTAAGTACATAGTTCAACTTCACAAGCATACTTAAAGGAGCTTATAAAAATGTTGATGCTTCAAATGCATTTGATAAACAATTATCACATCTCGACCTATGACGTCAGTGATCTAAAGTAGTGAAGTGCGTAGTGCACACGACTTCTAAGACTGAGCAAATCTGATATGCGTGGGTTCGAATACTATGGTGTGCATAAAAAGTTTTTCAAATAAAATTGGATTAAAGCTCAGCACCACAAAAAAGGAGACTGATGAGTGCAAAAGTGGCAAAGCACGAAATAGCTATATCTCCAGCCAAAAACAATGAGTGGTAGCACCTTTAAGTTGTTGTTGTTGTTCAAAAACATTCACAAGCAACTAATTAATTTGGTTTGAAGTGTGTTTTTGAAATACTGTATTTTTATTGCAAGTGTATTTTTGCGCAAAAATGTTTTGATATCGAAAATCTATTATTAAAATATGAAGAACTAGAAAAGGCAGGACGAGTTAAAATGATTTCCAGAAAAAACTATTTTTATTGAAGATCCGAATTTCTTTAAAATTTTGTATTAGCTTCGGATAACTTATTAATTGAGGTTATGTTAGATAAGGTTTTGGTGTCCTATGAATGTTTTTTTTATAACGATTTTGTATTTGGATGGATTACACCGTTTGGTCTTATTGGCAATTAACTGATCAGTAAATATTGACGACATTAACAAATTGATTAGGGCCCGTTCTGCGTTAAACTAAGAGGATCGTTCTTGATACTTCTTCGAAGTTCCTAGGTCTTTTAATTTGATACTAAATAAGAACCACAAAGTAAACATGTTTTCGAAGTTCTTAAAATATCTCCTTCTTTACTGTTTTCGTTTAAATTTGTTACTGAAGCAAACGCTTTCACTATGCCTTAAATTCGGTTGGGCTAGGGTGTAATTCACACTTTCTGTATAAAGTCTTAACTTCGATTGAAAAAAGTCAATCTCGCCTTCTGTCGTATTTAAAGTAATTTGTTATAATTAATGAATTTGAATATTCAAATAAAGACCATTTTGTAATTGGAGCTTCGAACTTTCCAATACCTTGCTTGCGTTGACGCTAGCTCAGTTAAAAATAAGAAGAAGCATTTTTGAATCTACCTATCATAATTATAAAGAAAGGTGGGAGAAAAATAGCTAAAACGACTATAGGTAAATGAATTGACAGTCAAATATTACTTCAAAAAGTTTTAAGAAAAGTCTAAACAAAATCAGATTCCTTGGTATCCTTCCACAGATTGTCTAAAATATTGAAAAATTTTGGTGTGACTTTTAACAGAAAAATGAAACATCAATACTCATTTAAATTTTCAAATTGATTCGTCCAATCGTGTTTCTATAATGAAATATCAGTCCTCAATATTAATTAAAAAAAAGGAATTTTGCTGTTTTCAAACGTTCTTCAATTGGCATGAAATCTGAACCTAAAACAAAAATGTTGTACACATTTTTCCACAATGACGCATAACAATCCTATTGAAAATAAATTATTTACAAAACACACTTTTTAACTTTTCTAAAAAAAATGTCATCAATTAATTGATTTTTGAATATTTATAATTGTGTTTGTTTTTAAATTCCATTTTTTGGTTTGATCTTCGGTCACTTTTATTGATAAAAATCAACATCAACACACAAAAAAAGAAAGAAATTATTCTTTTTAAAAAAATAAAATGAAAATAGTGCGTATACGCCTAAGTGCACATTACATTGTTTTATTATCTTTTGGATACAAAATGGTGTTTCCTGCAAATATTTATGGCATCAATATGTATTTATTTAATGAAGAATACGATAGCTTGTTTAGTTGAACTGTTGAAAAAAGATTTTTATTTAAAAAGCCCTCAAATTCGAAGCTCCCATACAAATTTTTCTATTGGGAAACCGAAACACTAAATTCCATTTGAAAACCAGAATTCTATTGTTTTTGCTATGTAATTAAGGAACATTACAATTGTTTCACTTCAAATTAACAAAAATAAAACAAACAAACACGCACACGTCCTAAATTACCTTAAATCAAAACTCTTTCATTAAAAAATTAAAAAATAAATCAACTTTAATTTGATTTGAATTCAAAAAAAAAAAGAAAAAAATCCCTCAAGTTTCCGGCCAGCACACCTATAATAACCAACAAAAAAAAACACCAAAAACTAGACTAATTATGTGTAAATCACTATTTGCAACACACTTTTGAATCACGTTGAAAAAATTTGTTAGCGTACTTACTTAACAAGGTATACACTTAAAGTAGGAGTTTCCTCCATCAGAACCTACATATAAAATGATATAAAAACCAACAAAAACAACAACCATCTGATCCCAAAAACACCAAATGTTATGTTGTATATAGGCTGAACAAGACACTATATATACTTCATATAAAATAGTTAAATCCTAACATCTAACGCCCTGCCTGCCATATCCATTGTCGACCTAAATTAACATGCGACCTCTATCAAGCCAATCCACCTAACTTTGAATGAAAACAACTACCTTCTGGCTATTTCGTGAGTGCTGGATATAAAATTATAGTCACAGAAAAAGTGTTGAATTTTCAAAAAGTTAAGAAAAATTGTATTAGAAAGTTGAATTGTACCAATTTTGAAGGAAATCGAACAGAAGTCTCCACAAAATGTTTATTTTAAGCTTCAAATTTTGAGATCAAACCATGAATTTCTAAATTTAAAAATTTACCAAACTTAGAGCACTTAAAGAGCACACAAAAACCACCTCCAAAAGTTTTTTGGAATTTCGTGAAGTTAATGAAGTCTCCAAATTTGTAGAGAGTTTAAATGTAATAATAATTAATGGTCAAAGTCATATCGTCAATGATACAATCAAGAGTTCCTCGAACTAAGGAATACCTAAATTGAGCTTAATATCCCATCATTAGTTTTTGAAATTTTGTTTGTATTAAAAAGTCTCCACAAGTTTGAACTTTTTGACTTCAATTGGGGGGTAAAGGCTTGAGAAACCAATCGAAAGATTCTGGAACTAAAAAGCAGCTGAGTAGTACTTATTTCTTCAATAACTGTTTTTTTGAAAATTAGTTTGGTTTAAAAAGTCTCCAACAATTTTAGATTTTTCACTTTGTTTTGGGTATAATTTCTGGAGAAACCAATCCGGAGCTGCTCCAACTGAGGAGCACTAACAAAGCTAGAACTGAGGAGCACTTACAAAGCTACCTATCATAAGTTGTTTTTTTTTTAAATTTTGTTTAGCTTAAAAAGTCTCCAAAAGATTCAGATTTTCGAATTAAATTTGGGGAATCGTGAATTTCTATAACTAAAGAGCACTTAAAAAGCACCTAATTTTTAAATCAATAGTTTGTTTTTAATTGAGTTCGGTTAAGAAAGTCTCCAAAAGTTTCAGCTTTTCGGCTGAAGTTTTGTCGTATGGGCTGGAGAAAACTTTTTATGACGTTAAGCGATTTATATTGATTCGCCGAACGTTACTGAACAGAAATATATGACAAATTCAACTGTCAAACGATAGGAACTTGTTATGCAGCTAAAAATTTGAACACAAGCAAAATTCAAATAGAAATAATTAGAAGTTTTTAATGACTGCAAGTTTTGCATAAGAAATTTACTCGTACTTTTTAGAGGTTTAAAATTAAATAAAAGCTCTAAGACGAGATTTGATTTGAAGATATTGGAAAGAATCTTCATCTCTCAGACTATATCTATCTCAAAATCTCTATAAATATCTTAACGAGTAGTTAGATTCAGTTGGACATGAAGTTCAGAAATTGTATGTTCATCCCACGTTTGACACTCACCTGCGACGACCGATGGACGGACAATCATGCAGTAGCCTCGTCTCGTCCAAAGACATACGTATTTTATTCCTACACTACACTAGGCACACATAAAAATATCAACGTTATGTAGGCTCATTGTATTACTCAAGTCCGTAGTCCGTAGTCCGGACAGGTAGACAAGTCACAGACTTCATTGCCAATTCTAGATTTCTATCAGGGACTTTGAGAGAGAGATATGTACGACGTACGTGGGTCTCCAATATAAATCAAGTCATAGATTTTGCATTTCATCATAGAAACAGTTCCGAGGACGGAGAACTTTGTTTTTGTTTTATGTTACTTCGATTCTAATGAGGTTTAATTTCTTAACTTGAGAATCGAATCGATATCCAGTGACAACGCAAATCACCTCTGTTGTGGTTAGTGACGGTGACGGTGACGCTGAGGATGTCTAACTAGATCGATTTGTGAAGACGAAGACGACGATAAATGGGGAGGGCTGTGCAGTGTGCACTGCCACAATAATGAGGTTGAATGAAATTCAACGATTGTCGTTGCCGACACGCCGCGCCGGCCGATGTTGATGCTGATGCCGACATCTCTGAGTCGATGAGAGATGTCGGTCGGGAGGTTCGAAAAGAGTTTGAATCTAAATTAAACGATATAAAAATAAATAAAACTATGTTTTCAATCTTTGTTGTTCTTGTTCTTATTTTATTTTTATATTTATTTTTATGTAGACCTTATTGTGTGGTTTTTCGATAGATTTTGTGGTGAATATATCGAGTGCATCACCTTGCACATGTTACAACAGCAGCGGCAGTACCACCACACAATCGATAGTTTAATTAAAAGTTTATTTTTAGTCCAACTATAGATAGATAGAATTTTTATTTTATTTGTTAAGTTTTTAATTCAGTGTACCTGAGTTTCTTATATGTACCTATTCGTATTTATAGTGAAGGGTGATAGATACTTTATCAAACACAAGGTAGATACATTCTAGTATATGTAAAACATAAGTGTGTTGTACTACACTACAGGTTGATCGAGATTAAATTAAATTGTTGGGTGTTGGTTTTCTTCTTTTTTAATTGTATTCTTTTTTATTCAATCAATATACATATTGTTTCAAGAATCAAAGAAGGTAGCTAGGTCAATACCGCTCATTGTACAAAAGAAGGTTTATGCAAGTATCTTTCTTTCTTTTTTTCGTAAACTTATTCAAATACAAAGGAACAAAAAGTTAATTTAAACTTTGTTAAATAAGCTCTTTTTAGTTGAATAGAAAATATTTTTTAATTTAAATTTAATGAAAAATAAAGGGAATAGAGGAATAGCTCAATTTTGAGATTTCCGCGAAAAGAAATGGATGTTCTTTGATATTTTATAATATGTTCTAGAATATTATAGGGGAGTATGCAAATATTAAAATCACTTTTTGGAATATTCGGGGAAATAGCTAAGATTTAAGCTTCAAGCAACCCAATCAAATGTTTAATATACTTTGAACTACTTTTGTTTCATTCCAGTTCCTAGAAGTAATCTTCGAAATTGCTGAAGTGCTTGTAGTAAGTATTCAAAGAATTTAAGCTCTGAGGTAACGCAATTTTCATAAAATGTATGCTTTAAATAAAATGTATCCCTGTCACAATTGATTCCGAAACACTTTTCTGCAGTGAAAAAAATACTTAGGAGTTGACCTATCTGGGGGTGCAACTATAGTTGTGTAGAAAATTATTTAATGAATCTTGAAGACCTTTACTTTCACGATATGACAATTTTGAACTTTTTGTTATTTTCGGACCAAAATTGAATTTTTTGTACAGCCATGGAAGAAAATGTCTGTAAATTTTCGAAAGCATTCATTTTTTAACTTCAAAATAAAGGATACATTTTTTGTACTGAATAGAAAATTTGCTCATTTTTCACTTTTTTTTAACATTAAAAACTGTTAAGATCATGTTTTGAATTTTAATTTTCTTTATTGTCTTGAACTGTTATGTTTTTGTTCTTTAGTTTCAACTAACTAATATATCATTTGTTTAAATCGAACGGAAATTGTGGAAGCTATGGCTTTTTTTAAAGATATTTTTTGGAGACTGATTTTATTATAATTTTTTTAATAATATTTTAAACATTTTGAAGCAAACACATCGGATGCATACAAAATATTCCAGGAAGTAATTTGTCCGAAACTTACTCTCGAAAACATCAAACAAAAAAATTCGTAGCTTCCACCGTTTCTGACAAATTTTAATAAATGAAAATGCAACTAATTTAACATAAAAAGATTATAGATTATCAAAACAATTAAAAGAAATACAAACATTTTATATTGGATGCATAGAAATGTATTCTTAATTTTTGAAAAGTACAGAAATATTTCTTTCCAAAACTATACAAAAAAAATCTAAAACCGGAAAATAAGAAACAATTGACAATCGTCGAATTGTGAAAGTAAACAAAACTGTTTCTTGCGAATTCTACGAAATCTTTCAAGTACTGTAAAAGTGTAAGATTATCTACAAACAAAAGGCTACAATATTAACTAAACCACGTTAAAAATAATGTAGTACCCGTGGCATGATGGTTAGTGTGTTGGACTGTCATGCGGAAGGTCTTGGGTTCGATCCCTGCCTGTGCGACCAAAAGTTTGTTTCATGGGTACTGCCTCTTGCGAGGAATTGACAAATTCTCCAAGAGTAATTCTTGTCATGAAAAGTGCTTTCTCAAATTAGCCGTTCGGATTCGGCATATAAACTGTAGGTCCCCTCCATCCCTGCAATTACTCGCACACAGGAATGGTTGAGAGTTGTAAGTCACTAGGCCCTGGTTCTCTACGGACTGTTGCGCCACCTAATTTATTTATTTTACTTTAAAAATAAGAATATTTCTTTGCTGTTTAAACGGTCATGCAACTTAGTTTAACGGCAATCTTAATTAAAACAAGCAGCTTGTTGATTTGGCTAATATTTAAGCAAATTTCAAAGCAGTCAAAGTACAACTTTACTTCTAGAAAATGTCTCGCTTTTTCTTAAAAGGGATTTAAATTTTGCGTACCTTAGTCTGCTTTTGATTTAAAATTTCTCAAATTCCATTATTGGGAAATTTTTAAAAAATATTCTTTGATAATTTATTCTTTCAAAAATATCATTTGAAGCCAGGAAGGTCGTATCTTGAATAGTTTTTAAATATTAACGTTCTTAAGAGCTCCAAAGCAACTAAAAGGCGGCGGCGATGAAAACGATTGTGCTCGCTAATTTGTACTTATATTTAAATTAATGGCAGTATTGGGCGTGGTTGTCGACCCTATTGCAGAAGAATATGCAGTTCAAGGAAATAATAGCCGGGGAAGATACATCACGCGACGTCTTTAAAAGAAGAGACAAACAATAGCCCCTCAGCAGTTATTTTTCGAGGAAGAAGAAGGTGTATTTAGCAAAAATCGATAGTTAAAATTTTAAACACGTTTTTCTAGAAACGCCATTTTTCAAAATTGCTGAAATCATAACTCAAAGAGAAATTGGCCGATCGACTTCAATTTGGCATTGAAAAACGACCAATTTTGTAACCCAAAAACAAAACTTTTTTTTCAGAACAACGCCATTTTGTTAATTATTGAATTTTTAAAAAATCGTAGGTCATAGGTATAGGAAATACCTTCAACTTTAAAAACCTCTTTCATTTTTTTATTTCAGCAACTTATTCGACCGGAATCATGTTAGCAGTTTGGGTCCTTCAATTTTTGGCACCTCCGAAGAAAACGCAAAACTTTTAAACAATCTATCGAGGACTTTTACACTGTTATAGGTCCTTAACGCCAATCGTGAGATTTTTTGAATCAGATAGTTTTTCGGTTTGAAATATTTGTTTTAAAAATGCATTCAATGTTAAACGCACATATTTTAACATATTTTGGCATTTTGAACAAATTTGATCGATAAGTTTATGGAATCTTGTGCCTTTTTTGGATAAAGCAATCACGAATGGAAAAACACAAAACTTAAGAATGACAAAGATCTGGAAATATGAAATTTGAAAAGTCAAAATATCAACTAAGGAATCTTTTGTTTTTCATGATTTTGGTTTAATTTAAAAATTGATGTCATTAACATGCAAACGAAGCTTCAAAATTCTATATTTCAGCTGGACAAAAATAATATTGATAAGTTGGCAGCACTAAAAACAATTCCAACTTATTTCATTTTGTGGTAATTTAATTTTTTGTTGTGATAATTATTTTTCATTTACTTTGTCAATATTTTTGCAGCATGTATGTATTTTCTGGCCACAATAAAAGACTCATGAATAACCTTTTGAATGTTTTAAGTCTAAAAACAGTGTGAGCGTATAGAAAATATGGACAACTATGTTTTGGATTTCCTTTTTCAGGTGCTTATTTTATGTTTTTTGGATAAGCTCACAATTAGTTGCTAAATAACAATTTTTTTAAACCAGGGTGTCAAAATGGACTCTTTTCAGATTTATACCTATCACGAATTCTTTCGTAATCGGAAACCTTTACGAATATAGAAAAACAAAAACAATTGCCAAAAACGTTCGTAGTGGAAATTCTCATACAATTTTACATTACTAACGAATTTCGTGAGACGGTTTTTCGGAATTCGTAAAAGAGTCTGATTACGATGGGATTCGTGATTGACTCTAAATTTTCAAGTCGAATCTTATATTTTTTTAAATTTTTGGAGCTTCAAAATTTCCAGCCAATTTTGCTCTTAACACTAATTAATTTTGTATGGACCAAAACTATAACACAGCAAACAATTGTGTCGAATAAAAAAAAAAACTATCAATGTAGACTACCCTTAATAAGTAGTTAATCTCATAAATTACTGAATTATCCAAAAATAAAAAGACAAAAATACAACCTGACTAACCTACTTGGAAAATAAATGACACATTAATCTTATGTCAAAATTATTAATAAAAATATTTCAAATAACAATCCACACCATCTGTCCGTTTTTAGGCTTTCTAATTTAAAAGTATATGAACAATCTAAATATAGTTACAGGCTTCATTAAAATTTCTATCCTCATCGCACATCATCAAACTACATACCTTTACTTACGTAAGTAAAGAAAAATAACGATGACGATATAGGACTTCTTTTGAAAAACAGCGCGTAGGTTTTTTGTTTAAAACTCTACGATTTCTTTAGTGCGATAAGCCTTCCTCAATCAGAAAACTAAAAAAAAAAAAATTAATCTCATTACCTACGCGCACGATCAATTCAATCACAAAAGACAACAACACACAACAAACTTGAAATTAATGGCGATATAAATTATTACGAATGAGTTGTAAGAAGTTGCTGTTAAATTTAGATTTAAGGCTTAAACTACTAAATTTTAAAAATAACTTAACAAAAACAAAAAAGTTCAGTCTTTGAAACTAAAGAAATGCTAACTAGTTTACACTTGAGCTCAATTTTGGACGTATTATTAATTATAGAGCTTATTTTCCTGCCACACATCAAGAATGTGGAATGTTTTAGCCAACTCCGTTCTTCCTTTCTATTTTGATTTTCAAAACTTAAAGACTTATGTTCATCTGTATCTCTTCTAAAATCATTTCTTTTTTTTATGTATTTATGCATGTTAAGGGTAGTAATAATGCGTTTAGTGGGTGTGAATCATAAACAAACAAAAATGATGCCTTTTGAAAACTCTACTATTAAAAACCTGTTTCATCCTCTTTCTTTTGAAAAACAAATACGTGTCTTAAAAAGCATAAAATAAAATTATTGAAAAACTGCAAAACGAGCATACAAGTTAGCTGATGCTTAATCAACACTCCTCAGTCTTCATTGGAGGCTTTGAGACTTTACGAATCGATTTCATATTAAAATATTTAAAAAATAAAATAAAGACACATTGCGATCTTTACAACGATGGCAGCGACAACGCAAAAACGTTGATGGTGGCGGTTGCGCATGCGCACTGTGCAGTGCAGTGCAACCGGAAAAGCGAGATATTTATAGCAGACATTCAGGCGGTTTTTATTATATTTTTTCCAACAACAGTATTTCATATAAATATAAAACTGAGAAATGTGCGCGACAAGACGCGACGTTATTAAAATTTAAACTTCATATGAAAAATATTCAACGGTCTAAAGAGTCGACAAAGGTGACTATACACTCAACACTGACATATGTCCCCGCCGCGCGCAGAAGGGAAATAACTTTTACTGACGTCTCGGGAGAACTCAGGTATGCGCTTAGCTTGCTTCTTAGAGATTTTTTGTTTTTTTAAAGTGCGCATTTTGGTATTTATAAGTGGCAACGCATTTTTATAATATGCGAATCAATGCAGAAAAATATCCTCGTTATGTATATCACGTATAAGTATCTTAATTTAAAAAAACGGTGGCCGTTGCGTCCGTCCGTGCGTGTCGTCGGTAAGGTAGGAGCAACCAGCGCTTAAAAATGAAATTAGTTTAGAGGCTTAAACAAAATGTATACAGCTACTGTCGTCATCATCATTTCAGGTCAAGTTTAAACTGGAATCCGTTTATAATATTGAACGGACTACAAGTAGATTTATCATAATATATTATATCGCCATGAAGAGAAAGTATTTTTGTTAATCGATTCCATTAAAAGATTGACGGTAATTTTGATTGCAATTTTACAGTATAAATCAATATATGGCCGTTGATCTGGTGTTTTTGAGATGATATACAAAGTAGCGGTACATATTTGGATTGGATGACATTGTTGGATGATTAAACTTAACAGTGTGTTTCTTAATTCACTTTTGAAGAAAACTGCCGGAGAAAAGTGGAACATAAATATGTTTTGAGAATCAAAGTGACACTGGAATTAAAATATTACGACTACTGACGAAAAACATTGATTTTTAATTTTAAATGGTCTCCTAGGAACTCAAAAATGTTGTCTTAAAATATAATGTCCGGAAAAAACCTTAACGATTTTCTACTAATCAAAACTTCAAAAGCATATATTTCAATACTGCATTTTTTCAGTTGGCTGCACTCATAACTCAGACATTTTTCAACCCATTGACTGGAAATTTTGAATGTATCTTAGAAAATATGATATCTTTGAAAATACTTTAGATTGGCTATTTGGCCAGAAACCAATATATCTTAAAAGTCGTATGATCTTTAATAACAGTTATTACATTTTATTAAAGAAATTAATTTACTTCTTATGATAACAAAAGAAGCTGTTAGCCCAGCCGTAGACCCTTAAAAAAATGAGGAGTCATCGCAAAAATGAACCCATTTTAAAAAGAAAAAATCACTTTAAACAAAATATTGTTATTGTTATTGTTACTAATATGTTTAATAAAATTCGGCTTTTATAATCTTTTTTCATTTTGTAGCATTTTTAAAAAATCCTAAAAGGAATATTTTTTTCGGCCTCTAATTTCGACTAACACCTTAAAAAGTAATGAAGAGCACTCAATGCTTAGCTATTCGGACATTTTGCCATCTTTTTCCAAAATTGTCGACAACAACATTTGCTAACTAATGTGGTCAGATCTTTTTTCGTGCAAGTAAATCGAATGTACAAAACCTTAACGCAGTTCACAAATGGTTTTGACATTTCAAACCAACTGCAACAAACTTCGCTCTAATTTTATTCACTTTGTTATTCTCAGAAATTCCATTCTTAAAAGAAAAACAAAACTGCACAGAGGTGTTTTTTCGCTGGGCTACAATTATTTCAAAATTAGGCTACAGAACTCTTTCAATCTATGGCAACCTTGTACTCAATTAAAAGTCTACAATACTTCAGAGCTGTTTTTTACTGGGCTACAAAAATATTAAAAATTAGGCTACAGAACTCTTTCAATCTATGGCAACCTTGTACTCAATCAAAAGTCACCAATACTTCAAATTCTGAATTAACAACATTTTGAATTAAGGCAATGACTTTTTTAAAAAATGTCTTCACATCCTTAAGTGTCAGATGAACACATTTTATATTCTAAATTGACAGATTCTATTGTGAATGAGTATTATGGTACCAAAGATCTGCTGAAAACTTCTAAATAAATTATTTTTTACGTACAAGGTCTGCATTACTTTTCAGTAAAGCTTAAAATTCATGTTCTTCAAAAACGTATGTACTTCAATTACTACTAATGAAAATGATTTTGGCAAGAAATGCAAATTTGACGTTTAAAGATGTTTGTCAAACTGTGAACAGACCTGAGGTAAAACAAAACAAATTATATTCACCACGATTCGGTGATGGATCAAGCTTGTCAGATTGGGCTATTTGTTGGATATTGTCCATGGAAATTTTAGTATTTCACCTAAATCATAATTGGGTTCTATACAGCCTAGATTTAATATTTTTCTATATTCTTTTTTAATTTACAAATCAATCAAAGCATCCTTTCCTTCAATATATTCTTGATTCAGTTCAAAGACATTTACCAGCACTTTTAAAAATTTTCTTCACATCCTTAAATGTCAGAGCAGATGCACAATTTTGTATGCTAACTTAAAAGGTTCTATTGTGAATGAGTATTATAAAGCCTGAAATACATGTTCTTCAAAAACATAACTCAATTATTTTTAATGAGAATGATTGTATCATAAAATACAAAATTGACGTTTAAAGTTTTATCGACTAAACCCGAGGTAAAAAAATGAAGTATATTCACCACAATTGGGAGATAGATCAAGCTTGTCAGATTGAGCTATTTATTAGATATTGTCGATGGTAATTTTAATATGACATCTGCATCACAATTGGGCTATAAATAGTCTAAATCTAATAATTTGCGATTTTCTTTTACTTAAAAATAAATCACATAAAGAAAACACTCATTTCTAAAAAAAATTATTAGATTTTATGACTGATTTTCAACGGTTAAAAACGTTAAATGTTAAAATTTCTTTTAAATAAAAATATAATATGATTGAAATTATCACAGAATTTATTGATATCAAGCAAATAAATATTTGGGCTACTTCAACAGCTCCGATTTTCTTCGATTATTTTAAATTTGAGCCATTCAACTAATTCAAGAACTGAAACTCCTGATTTTTTCTCAACATTTATTTTTCTGTTGAACAAAATTACAAACTAAGTCAAAACTTAATTACGCGTGGTAAAATGTCATTTTGTCACTTGGAAATTTACACTTTATTTCGTGTGAAAAAAAGTTTGAAAGTGACAATACGAAAAGACATAATATCGCAAGCACAAATGTCAAACTCTCATTTTCTGTGGTGAAAATAGATATACAAATTCGTGGTAAAGTGTTTCACCACAGGTTAGTTCACAATTAATTGCACACAAAACTTCAATGTCAAACATTTTTTTCGGCAATAACCATACTCGTATTATTGACGAACAGTCTAGTTTTTTGGTTGTAAGTTGAACCAATTTTCTTAAGGGAAGTTTACATGTTGATGGATCTAATAAATTCATAGGAGAAATTTGGTGAGTTAATTCAAATCAACTTTTAACCTCACTGGGCCTAAACTTATTATTTAATAAAATTTGTCATTGAGTCTTCTTGACAGTCTAAAACTTTTGATCAAGAGACCAAAGAATATACATTTTACACCCTGTATGTGAAAATGCTCAAAACCTACACTTAACTAAGTTATCTTTCTATACCTACCTTTGGGTGGCTCCTAGTTTATAATCTTGACACGATATATCAAACACAAAAATGAACTCTCACACAAAAATCAAGCAACGCTGATTCATTCATTCATCCACATTATATACTTCATCAGTCAAACAATAGGGGGGGAGGGATTGAGAGAAAAAAGACGGTACAAGAGAAAAACAAAAGTGAAATTATTTTGATTGAGATATGAAATGAAAATGAAAGTACACATTTTATAGTTTTATAGCGCTCTTTTGCAGCACACTCTGCCGCATTGCAAAGGAAAATTGTTTCAACTTCATAATAATAAATGAATTATTATAAAGCATTTCCTACTATGAAGTCATCATACTTGTTATTTTTTGTTTTAAGATGAGTTTGATGACATCAACGTCAAACAGAAAGAAAGAAAAGGAAAAATAGAGTAAGGGTCAATTTACACTGAAGATTTGAACAAATGTCAAAAAACGTTTATTCTATTAAGGCAACAATTAAAATAGTTCAAAGAAATATGTAATCTTCGTAATTATGTTTTTGTTGTGTTGCTTGCTTTCGATAATCAACTTTTACAGCTTTTTATTATATTTTGTCTATTTTATTAATTATGTAACTTATGAAATAAATTTAACCAAATGGACAATAATCAAATGTCCCAATTTGTATTATAGTCGTTTCATAACCTTCCTTCAAAATATGGTGTAAGAGGCCCTTAATTAAGATCATTTGTTCTGTCTTTTTATCTATCCAAACTTTGTGTCTAATTCTTTGAATATAAATCAAGTGTGAGCAAGGCCTAAGAAATTAGACAGCCATGTCAGACAATATGAGTGGGATGTTCAATCTAATGACGACAAACATCATCATCACCAACATCGTGATATCCAACATGGAGACTAAAATAATTAAAAGAATGACGAATTTCTTTATTTGACCGTCGCGACGACGTCGTTGTCGCTTCCGTCGCCTGTCACAACAATAAACGTCAAATTTCAAGCAAAAGAAAACAACAATCATTATACTTTACAAACAATGTTTATGTGAATCTCCTGCGTAAAATTTGTCGTTGTTAAATTTTTGTATGTTTTCTTAAGCTTAGGCTCGGAGACTAATTAAACGCATGAAGAAAGTGCGTTGTCAGTTAGTTTAGTTTGGTTTGGTCAATTTGATGAAATTTTTGTATGTGGGTGTTCATTATTATTATATTGTTGTTATAATGAAGCTCGATGAACTAATCACTCAATTGGATTAGAAAAATAAAAATAAATCAAGACAAACATTTTGTGTGTGGGGGAAGAAAATACTGAAACGTTGTTGGTTGTTAATTTATGTTTCTGTGAAAATAATGTATGACGAACAAATTAAATTTTGTTTGTTTTTTTTTTTTTTGTAAAAGTTTCGATCAAATTCCATTCAATCTTTCTTTATTTTTTTTTTGTTTTACTTTATAGAAGAAATAAACTTAAATATTAAAAATATTTATGAAACATAAAATTTAAACTATTAGAATAATTTATATCACCTCTTGCAACTGTTTTTTTACCTGAAAATAGAAAAAAGAGAACAAAATAGGTTAGTTGTGGTTTTATTTATTTTATAAGTTCTTGTTTAATAATTTTGAGGTTATTAATTTTTGTATTAATCAAGATTTGGTCACGCAAGCAAACAAGCAAAACAAAATAGCAATAAGTTCCTATCAATCACACAAGCAAATATTTTTTGCAATAAAAATAGAAATAATATTTTTTGTGATTTATGACATTTGAACATGTAACAATTACCTTCCTTGAATTCTTAATCAAAAATCATAAATTACTTGAAGAAGGAAATATTTATTTATTGATTCTGTTTTTATTTGGATAAAAATAAGGTTGGGATGCGACAACCTCCAATTGGCACCCTTAAGGATTTGAAAATAATATTTTTTTTAGTAACAAATTGTCATTGAAAAAACTGCAAAAAGTATCCAAACAAAAATTGAAGTTTAAGCTATTTTCTGTCAAGATGTTCGAGACGTCAAAATAATTTAGTATTATTTTAGAAAGGCTTTGATTTTTAAAGAAAAACTAATAGTTATTTTGGGTAGTTTTTAATTTGTTTGTAAAAAAAACTATCAATTATAATTTTCTAAAAATTGTTCAAAATGTTTAAAACTATATTTTTATAAGATAAAACAAGTTTAACACTTTGACTGCGGCATGGTTTGACCTGAGGGAATCCTCTATGCTGACATTTTTTTTTGAATATTTTTTGAACAACAACAACAACTTAAAGGTGCTACCACTCATTGTTTTTGGCTGGAGATATAGCTATTTCGTGCTTTGCCACTTTTGCACTCATCAGTCTCCTTTTTTGTGGTGCTGAGCTTTAATCCAATTTTATTTGAAAAACTTTTTATGCACCACACATAGGATTCGAACCCACGCATATCAGATTTGCTCAGTCTTAGAAGTCGTGTGCACTACGCACTCCACTACTTTAGACCACTGACGGCACAGGTCGAGATGTGCTAATTGTTGAATTGAACAAAACAGCATACTTAAAGGAGCTTATAAAAATGTTGATGCTTCAAATGCATTTGATAAACAATTAGCACATCTCGACCTGTGCCGTCAGTGGTCTAAAGTAGTGGAGTGCGTAGTGCACACGACTTCTAAGACTGAGCAAATCTGATATGCGTGGGTTCGAATCCTATGTGTGGTGCATAAAAAGTTTTTCAAATAAAATTGGATTAAAGCTCAGCACCACAAAAAAGGAGACTGATGAGTGCAAAAGTGGCAAAGCACGAAATAGCTATATCTCCAGCCAAAAACAATGAGTGGTAGCACCTTTAAGTTGTTGTTGTTGTTCAAAAAATATTCAATAAAATTAAAAGGAATGGTCAAGTCTAACAAGCTGACATTCTAGTACGAATAGTACAATAAAAATAATGACATTTTTTTTTGTCAAAAAGGTTCCTTTTACTCTACTTTACATATATCAGTGCTTAATTTTACTAATATTTTGTGTTTTGACTATAAAAAACGATTGTCGCGTAGTCGACATCTGTGATCCAACTTTAAAAGTCATACAATATTTTAGCAAAACCTTAACCGTTTCCGAAACTCTCAAAATGGGAAAAAATGCCCAATTTTGAAACATTCTTCATTGATGCTCCGTTCGTATTAGTCTTAGCGTGATTTCATATAGATCATATCCTTCTTCAATGAATGAGCTACCTAGCACTGAAAGAATTTTTTAAATCGGGCCAGTAGTTCCTGAGATAGAAGCGTTCAAACAAGCAAACAAACAAACAAGCTCTTCAGATTTATAATATTATTATTTTATTTATTCCTTGTAAAAAACTGTGAAGTGATTTTGTTTTAAATTTGACCAAATAAAACAATATTTTGTATAGGTATGTATATTAACATTTGTTTGAAGTCTCGAGATATTTCAGTCAAAAATCAACCTTTACCAATTCTTGGTATTACTTCTGTTAGTTTTTTCTCTTAAACTATCGACTGGATTTGTCAAAAAAAATATCTAAATGTCAAATACAATATTTTGAATACTATACAATTATTTTTAAGTCAATATTTTTCTCAGTTCTCAAGATTTTTAAGTCAGAAACAAATTTTTACTAATTTTAGTACTTTTTTGTTAGGTTTTTTTTTTTTTTTTTTTTAAATGTGAAGTGGGTTTTTTTCAAAAATGTGACCATATCTCAAGAACGTCTTTCCTCATTGTTTGAAATTGTTTTAATGTTTTTTAAATTGCCGTCTTATGAAAATCTTCAAAAGGTAAGAATCAGTACCAAGTAGTTTGGGCCTCTTTTTATACTATACCACCAGTCCAATCTATGAAAGATTTTCAAATGATTTTTCTTTCTTAATTTCTAATTCACTTTAGGGAAAGTTTATAGTTGTAATACTTTTCCATAGTTTTTAGACCATCAGCTCATAAGGCTTGAACATTGTCTCCTACATTTAAGACGGTCGCCGTTTCGTAGTTGGGAGGACTTTGCAGTCGCTGATTGTGTGATACCTTGTGTTTTTAAATAACTCATGATGTCAATCGCTACTTTGTTTTGGAATTTTTGAATAGGGTCAACATTTGTTTTCTTTGTGCAGCCCTATGTTCAAAATATATAAAAGGGTCTTAGTAATTGATAATATAACATTATTTTATTGTTAATAGATAGATAAGAGTTCTTTACTAAAGCAGTACATTCTTCTGTACTTCAAGTTTAGCTTAGATTACAGTACGATTAAAAGAAAATAGAAGCCGGTGTGCCACAAGGAAGTGTTCTTGGACCAAACATGTTTCTTTAATACACAAGGGATATTCCAGTGGATATCAGAGCTATCATGGCCATTTTTGCTGGTGATACTGCAATATTGGTATCAGATAGATCAAAAACTGCACTAAAATTGCAAAATTCTTTCGTTAAATTAGCGTTTGGACGCAAAAACGACTAAAAAAACAAAGTCGAAGCACATAATATACCTTTTACAAACAAAAACATAAATAATGTTCCAATTTCTATTAACAGTTCAGGAGTTACTTAGTCCAATACTGCCAAATACCTTGGAATAACTTTGGATCTAAAGCTTAAATGGAAAAAGCACATCAATAGGAAATAAGAAGAGCTAAACTACTAATGAAATGATTTTTTTGAAGTCTTCACTGAACATCTTGATTAAATTAATTAAATTAATTTGAAGCCGACATCTTTACTTGTTCTCAAGATATTGCCGACGGAAAAAGAACTCCCGAACATTTACACCGACATCTCTTTAAAAATTAAGGATATAGATTCTAGCGACCTTGAACCCTCGAGAAATGTTAAAATTGGCTGAGTTAGAATGGCTTCCCAGGAAAACTCATACACAAATTGGTATTTAGTGTTTCCGGATTTCTGCACGAAAAAATACATTTCTGCAGAATGCGATTGTAAGATAATAAGACTTTTGCTAAGATGAAGCTTATTGTGAGGCTTAAAAACATCTCTACGAACAATTCTTAGAACTATTAAACTTTTCTTAACTTAATGAATAGAAATAATAAAACTCAAACCCCTTGAATTTTCAAAGACTTTTAAATTCACAAACAAACGAAAAAAAAACATTCATAACCTTTAATGAACTTAGAATATTCTTTTTCTTTTTATTTTGTCTCTAATTAAATTGAACTCAAAAAGAATCTACACATTTTTCTGCACTGCGACTTTTAAAAAAGTTGAACCATAAAAGGAAAAAAATAGAACTCCAACTAAAATATCCTTCCGCTTGGCGTGTCCGTTTAGTACATGAGTGAATGACCTCTTGTTATTCCACTTTGAACTTAAGTAAATAAATGTTTTTCAGCTTTGTCTGTGATTAATTTACTATACACATATACATACATATATAAATTTAAGGCTTTACGGCAGGGGAAGCAATTTTAATTTCCTTCAGAGGATTTCCTTTATACTTTCACTGATTATTCATTCATTACTTTCTACATCACTCAACTCGACTCGGCTCGAATGTAGAAAAATAGAGGAACAAACAAATACAACGAACAAATGTTCCCACAAGTGATGCTCTAGACACAAATCCATCCAAAAAACAACAACAACAAGAACAAAAACAACTAACATAGAAAGGCAAGCACTAGCACCAGCAGCAGCAAAGACTGAAATAAAAATACGTTAAGTTAAGCGCCAAGCTTAAGGTGAACCACCACCACGCTATTAACGTCACCCACATAATGCCTCCTCAGTCCTCACCGGAGCATATAAGGAAATACTCAAAACTCAAACAAATAAGACGACCGACTTGACTATGGAGCTAAGGTGGTGCTGGGGTGGTGCTGAGTAGTGCTATGGCATGGCCTGGTATATGGCATTTGCGAAGGAAGGAAAACGTGTGCAAGAACTCTTGAAAGCGTCCACTTGCTGTTGACAAACAACATTCCAGAAACCACCAGAGCATATGCAGATTGAAGTGGGTTATGATGATGATGGGTCATATAGGACAGAGGATGGTTCATAGGTTAAGTTCATATCCTGTCCAGGATGTTTGCTCCTGCTCATACATATATAAAAAGCAAAACGCTTTACAGTTCTATATACTCTTATGTGGAATGAAATTTGCTCTTTCCTTGGAGGGTTTTTACATTGAGACTGAGGCTTATATGTAGGTAAGGCCCCATGAAGGTGCAAGCCTTTCAATTTGACTTACCACTCATTTCCTATAAAGCAATTACACTGACTTTATTGCAGTTTAATGAAAGTTCACCTCTTTGCAACTACGAAGCCTTCGACGATGACGATGCGACGACCGCGACGTTGACTAGGAACGGATTCTACACATTGTGTTGATGCTGGAAAATAGGTATGTATAATGTATATCTACCAATATGTATCTCTCTAGAAGAAGAGACATAGTGGCGACTTGTTTGCTGATTTGTTTCCTGGTATAAGTCTGCATCAGAAAGAGGGCAAACTTTTTCCTCGCTCTGTTACATTCTTATTTTATTACCTACTATACACACACATATATGGTATTGAAGTAGGTATATTTTCTATATTAGATAATCTTGGAATGTTCTTGGGGTTTTTTGATTTAAGTTTGTAAAGTTTGTTATAAATATGGACTTATTAGGAAGCCACAAGCTACAACCGAAGAAGTTTGTTGGAGCATATATAGTTTCAAATGAACACTAATCCATGTAATTGGTTCTTCTTCATTTTCTTATGATGGAGAAGAAAAATTGAATTGTCGAAGAAAATCTTTGCAGGCACAGACATCAATTAAATGTATTTTCTTAAATCATAGAAACACGGAAGAATATTGCATCTGAGAAGAATGCCCATATCAATTTAAAAATATAGGCAAAGTTGGTTCTTGAAAGGTAGCAGTACTTTTTCAAGACATATGTAGTTGTAGTCTTGGAAGATTTGTCATTTTTCTCGGACGTGACTGCCTATGGAAATGAAAATTTTCAAGGTGTATACTGCAATGGAACTGTAGATCTCTGGCATGACAATCTGTATTTAAAATACACACATGATCTGTATAAGTCAGCTTGGACAAACATATTATGATCAAGATAAACATCAGTTAGTACAAAAGCGATTTTTTGAAAATGGTACAATGTGGCGTATACGTAATTTTATTTAAATACTTATTTTTGAAAATTATGCCCTATGGCAGATGCGGATTTTAAATATTTGATTTTACTATAAAGAATTAAAATTTTGTAGAAGGTTCAATGCGGCGTTCAATTTTTTAATTTTAAAAATTGCGCACTGTGGCGTATGCGTACTTTTTATATACAAAATTGTTATTTTAAAAATGTCACAATGTGGTGTGTGTGTATTTTTTATTTTGTGTACTTATTATAAGAAGCAAAGCTTTGAAAAAAGGAATTTTTATTTCAAAACATCAAAAATGGTTCACTGTGGCGTATTCTTACTTATTTGCGTTTATTATAAAAGGGTACGTTTTTGAAGGGTCCTAAGCGGCGTACAAAGTGAAAAAAAATAGATGTAAGAGGTACAACTTTTTTAAAGGCCCTAGGTACGAAAATCCTCACATGCTCATACATTTTTAAAAATAATTTCGTAAGACAGATACGACAAAATTATGATCAATATAAACATTGGTTAACAAAACTGTCATGTTTTTGTATCTATTATAGAAAATCGAAAATTAAAAAAAAGTCTACTACGGGATAAACATATTTTTTTAAGTTAAAAAAGGATTATCTTGAAAATGGTGCTGTATGGCGTATGCATATTTTTGTATTTATTATAAAATAGTAAGTAATGCAGCATACACATTTTTAAGTCAAAATTAACGTCAGTTTCCAAAAAAGTGATTTCTTTAAAAATGGTACACTGTGGGTATTCGTTTTTTTTTTAAAGTGATATTTTGGAAATGCTGCTCTATGGCGTATACGTATGTTATTATTTTATTATTTCATAATTTCTTTTGAGAAGATAAGTTTTGTAAAAGTATAAATTTAGCATATCATCTTCATCAAATTTTAAAAATGGTGCACTGTGGCGTATGCGTGTTTTGATTTCTTTTTCATTTATTAAAAAAAAAAACAAAGTTTTGGAAAAAAAATATATGCATGTTTATTTTTAATTTGTTTTATTTGTTTTAAAAAAATGAGAAATTTAGAAAAATAGTTAACGTATTTTTTTATTTCAAAAAGTGATATATGTTTTTTAGTTTTTCTTATATATACTAATATCTATTATAAAGAGGAAAGATTTGTATTTTTGTATGTAACGAATAAACTCAAAAAGTACTGGACCGATTTTAATAATTCTTTTTTCATTAGAAAGCTACATTATCTTTACCTATTTATGTCTACCCGTGCGAAGCCGGGACGGGCAGCTAGTTTACAATAAAAAAGCAAAGTTGTAAAAATGTACAAACCGGTGGAAGACTTGTAATTGTATTATAAAAATTGTGCGCAGTATGCGTATTTATATTTTAGCTTACCTCATATGAAAAAGCAAAGTTTTAAAGAATGGTTTAATACGGCGTTCATTTTTGTTGATTTTTAAAGTGATATTATAAAAATGATGCTCTATGGCGTATGTGTGTTATTATTTTTGTGTACATTTATTGTAATTGTAAAAGGTCCAATGCGGCGAATAATTCTATTTTAATTAAAAATGGCATATCTGTATATATATTTTTTTCAATAGTTTTAAAAAACGGTCTAAACTAAACAAAGTTGTTTTTTGAAAATGGTGCAGCTTTGATGTGCGTGTTATAGCGGCGTATGATTTATTTTGTATTTTTAAAGTGATGTACCGTATTTTTTTGTATTTTCTTAATTGTTATGAAAAAGCACAGTTTTGAAGAAGGTCCACTACGGCATATACGTATTTTGAAAACTATACACTATGGCGTATTCGTAAGTTTGATTTTTCGTATTGATTTTTAAAAACGAAGTGTTGAAAATAGAGTGTACGAATTTTTGTATTTAAAAATTTGATATAAAACGTAGTCGTATTTTTTTTCATTTGTATTAATTATATTAAGGGAAAAAGCTGTCGATTTTTATTTTCTTTTAAAAAAGTAATATTTTGAAAGTGGTAATCTGTGGTATATGAGTAATTCAATTTGTGTTTTATTATAAAAAGTGAAGTTTTGAAAAATATCCTATGCGGTCTATAAGATTGTTTTATTTATTATAAAAAATGAAAAGTTTCGTGTTATCTAGCGATTGTTTGTCCTAATTTCATGTTCAGTTGACCTAAGCAAAACATTATTTCTAATTTTATTGACTGGGAGCGTTCTAAACGCTCAATTTCTAATTATTTCTTAATTGAGACCTCAATCGGAGCTCTCACGATGAGCTTAAAACAAATTAACAGAACACATCGACCAAAAAGCAGGGGTTCAACCTCGGAATGAGTTACAGTATTTTGGAAACTTCCTTGTGACACTCTAAGTCTAAACATTATGTAAAAAAGTTTCATGAAATCTAGTGTCAGCTTCGTAAGTTATGGTAGGTCAAACCTATAAAATCTTCTAAGTGGTCATCTTTGTTTCTTTACCTAAAATGATACAAACCCTTAAACCGAAGTTGCTTCAGAGAGAGATAAACAAATTTGTTTGACCTCTGACAACTTAAGACACAGAGAAGAGATTTTATGAGATTTTCTACACAGTTTTAGGAACTCCAAAGTTTTCATATGATATCTTTTATTTCGAGGCACCAAAAAGAATTTTAAAAAAGAGAATACAAATTAAGAATTACCAAGAAATTCACAAACAAATTTTGTAGATATTAAAAATACATACATCAGCATTGTTCAATTGTGATTCAGAAATAAATCGGAGCGTTGAGGTTTTTTTATTCCATCTTTGAATAAAAATCAACCACTTCCACTTTGCTTAGTTGCATTATTCTACTAGAAACAAAAGTATTTCATATAAGCTATATTAAATGCATGAAAAGTAGGCGGATACTACGCCCTCTTAGTGTATAGTTACATATGTTAGGTTTTTTTCCTTGTATACACATCGACTCCTTCCACTTCGCTTACAACACTTAGAAGTGGTATTTTTAAATTATGGCACGTATATTTTTGCGGGTAGATATCACGCCCTCTAAACCGAAAATCAGAACACAGCTAGGCACTTCCGTATCCTTTGACACCAAATCACAATATTTCATTCAATTATTAGACATTAACATAAATTATTTATTTTTTAACTACAAAATTGTGTTAATGAAGAAAATAAATTTCAACTTAATAACGACAATTGTTATGATCAAAGTTTTAGAAAAATGAATTTAGAACAACTTTTGTCTTAAACATTTTTTGTTTAAAATTGAAAATAAACCAGTTTTTTTTTAACAAAGACAAAACATAAAAAAAATTCAAACTGTCGGCTTACGCAAACGGCTTAGGATTACAAAAACTTTTTTAAAATAATTATGAACCGCCTAAAGAATGATCAAAATTAGAAAACCCATTTATTTTTCATGTATTGCAATCGACTGGACTAAATGCATTTAATTGCTAACTTGACGAATAAAATTTGGTGTCAAAGTTTTTCTAAACTTTCAGCCAAACAAAGTCTTTAAGGTTATTTTTTAACAAAACTGAAATCCGTTTTCACAAAATTTCAACGCAACTATGGCTTTTAGACAAAATATATTAACCTCCTATTTAAAACGGGAAATTTTAATTAAATTCCCTACAAATTTACAAATTTCCCATTTCAATTGGTATATTTAAATTCAAGCCAAAGAGGGAACTAATCCAGTCTAAGGCTTCACTTTAAATTCTCATGTTAAAGAAACTGATTCCCCTATTGGCCTTAAATATTAAGTCCTACATGACATTCAAGGTTCATTTCAGAGTTATCACTTCGTTTTGCAGACTCTACAAAATAGATGTTTAGATATGGAAAAACCTCTTCATTCAAAATAGAGTCTGGTTGCGTATAGCAGAACAAACTTTATGATGCGTGTACTTGGCATGTCTGTGAATAACAAATATTCAACAGCCAATCCATTACGCATCCCAAAAATGATTTATTTTTCGATTAATTCTTCATGAGCATGCAACACGACAACGAGAACGTGGAACGACCGACGACGTCCAGGAGGACATCGACGACGCACGACGGAATGAAGTACGAGTACACCATCATAATGAAGTTGATGATGATGATGACGTTGACGGAGAAAACATGGAAATCCCAGCCAATGTCAAAATCAGAATCTCAGAATGGAGACAAATAGACAGGCATATTAATGTCCGCAAGTTGTCTCACAGAACGGAGATTATAAAGCCTGGTTACATTGTTTTTTTTTTTTATTTTTTAAAGCTTGACCAGTCCAGTCAACGTTACATCGAGCACGTTGGTTACACCTATGAGTTCTAAACGACCATGACTCCTTGTCCTGTTTTCAGTTTGTTTTATTTGTAGCCTGAACTTAGCCTGCATTTATAAAGCGTATCTCAGCTAAAAATAGACAAGCCTAGGATAACCCTTTTCTCATGTCTCACTCCCTCTCTATATTTTTTTACTTAGCCGTGTTCATTGTATATTTGCTTTTGCGTTTAGTGGTTAACATTGACGTTAGTTTGAAAAGAAAAAATCCCACAGAAAAATAAAAGAAGAAACCATAAAACAAAAGAGTGTTCACCCATTGCCGTCGGCAATGTGACGCCATAAATTTAAAAATTGCCCAACAAAAATTAAAGAAAAAGAGCCTACCTTACCAACGACGACGGCGACGAAAACGACGTCGGACGCAGGGACAACAAAACACAACAAGGTAGGTCTCACCAAAAGGAGAGGCAGATGATTCAGTACTTGACACTGAGTGTGTGGGCGGAGGAACTTATGGCAACAGAGACATGCAACCAGCACAACCAACGAGCTACAACAACAATACTACAATACCGACGACGAGCGATGACGGACGCGACGGACGAAACGAACGTTTATGGCAACGCAAGGACATTCCAAAAAGAGAGAACAACGAATATAACGTCAAATGTCCGATGGGGCTAAATTTTTTGTCGCTGTCGTCTTCGTTTTGAGACAAAGAAAAAGACTCAAACAATAAAACATTTACACGGCGCATTATCAACATTGCAGAGACAAAAGTAAAGAAAATACACAAAAAGAAAACAAAAGGATTAATAAACTGATGAAAGCTTCATGTCTTTTGAATTATTCGCCTGACGTATGTCACAATTCTGACACAACAACTCTCGAGTGTCGTATTGAATGCCAATCGACTGCAGTTTAAGGAGCGTTTTGTGTTCGACTGCACGAGGGTAATGCAGTTCAGTGCAATTTGGTGGCGATGTCGGTGTCGGTGTCGGCGTTGTTGTCGGTGTGATGGTGCAATTCGAATTCGATGCTATTTTCGTAACAAAACTCATCGTCCTATTTAGCAATTTTCACTGCATTGCTGATTATGAGGGTGTGATAGCATGTCAGGGCAGCAAGCAGAAACACCAGTGAAACACCAGCGCCAGCGTCAGCGGCATAAGTGAGGGCTGTTTTTGCTGTTGCACGAGCCGAGTCTACATATAGAAATGATGATTGAATGAACAATAGGGATCCGTGCAGCATGTATCATAAATGCAATGTAATTAAGCTTGATGGTGTTCTGCTGGTGGTGTTCCACATAGGTTTTGGATTACCACTTGACCTAATTAGAGAAAATATTATGTACTGTTGGCCGTGTTTTTATGAACTTGTTGAAACCATTACCATACTAACAACAACACCACCACCATCCCGATTCCCCATCAACGAAATCATCCTTCGTCTCGGTAGGTTGATGTTTAATAAAAACAAATTCAACAAATTTGTAAATGGGAGGGTTAATCAATTTAAAATTGAAATATAGGGAGGGAAAAATGCAATTAAGTTAAGTAGATTTTAAACTTTCTTTATACATGTAGCAAAATCGAAGAAGACTCGAGAAAACGTATACCGCTTGAGTTACATATTTGAGTTGGAATTTGAATATGCTCGTCAATTATAAAGTTGTTATCTGTTAGGTTTAAATTAGATATCAAGGTTTTCTTGGTAATTTAATTTTTGGAAATATCAAAGAAATAGTTTTTATTGATTTTTGGCAGGAGGTGTACTACTATACATTTTTGGAGTTCTACACTGTCGATTTTAAGGTAAAAAGAAATATTTTAGATCTTTAAGGCTGCTTTTAAACTGAAAAGACGTCATCTTCAAAGAGTCTTACACAATTCAAATAAATTAATTTTTTCGTAATTTTGAAATTTTAAAAGATACCAAAACGATATATTTGTTAAAGCAAACATGGTTTAAAATAGTACACAAATTTAAAACTTAAATTTTGAAGTCACTCTTTCTGAATTATAAAGTTTTGTTACTCATTGTGATTTCTATTTGAACGCACCCGCAAAAATGTAATAATTCCTTAGCCAATTAGTGTTCTGGGTAAAATGATTTTAATTTGATCAGGGAAAGACCAAAACCAACAAAAAAAACCATGGGACAAATTTTTGTGGAACCATTTTTCAATTTTTGACAACTTACGAAAAATTGATAGCCCAATGAATTGAAATATTCAGCTTTCGAGACTTTTTAGTTTGATCAGGAAAAGATCAAAACCTAGGAAGAACCTTGGGCCTAAATTTTGTGGAATCATTTTTCAATTTTTGACTACCTACGAAAAATGTGTAGCTCAATAAATTGAAATATTCAACTTTTCGAGACTGAAAAATTTGTAGAACAATAAATTGAAATATTCAACTTTTCGAGACTTTTTTTTAGATTTTCGTGTTTCGATTTTTTTTTTTAATTTGTACTTTCAGTTTTCTTTTCAAAATTTTTCCATTATAGATTTTTGCTTTTCGAAACAGCAAAATTCTTGTTGATGTTCTCTTTTTATTAGAGGAATTAATGGTCATTCTATTTAATCACATTATTTAACAAAGTATTTTTCAATAAGAGGTTTCATTTTAATAGCCCATTTTTGTCAGCTGTCACTTTTGTAGCTTTCATTGGTTGACATTTGACAAATTAAAACATTGTAAACACTTTCCAATTGACCAATTTCTGATTTCATTTTTCAAACAATTTTCACTGTTTCATTCAATGTCCAATGTTCAAAATGACAAAATGCAGAAAAGTATCCAGAATATGCAATGAAAACTTAGAAGAAAATACTTAAATTTGTTTACCTATTTACTACTTTTTTTAGGAAGAACACAAAATTGAACCCACGACAAAAATTGACCGAAATTCTAGGTTGCGTAAAAGTTGATGAGATCGTTTTTCTTCAAAAGTAAAATATAAAGACAAAGTTTTGAAACTTACAATAAAATAATACTTTTCCCAAGGGGTTTAATGGCCCTAATTCGAAACTGACTTCAAAATCCGTGATCTTTGTTTTTGATATTCAGTTTCAATATTTTTAGTATTTCATAAAATTTGTAAACTCATCTTTAGTTTAAGAAATGCTGAACCACATACATACATACTATGTAAAAACGGCTTAAAAAAGAGAAAGGCAAAACGGTTTAGAAATGATTTTTGAATAGAAAATGAAATGAAATGATTTTATTCAATCATCAAGTTTTTGAAATACTGCACAATAATTTTTTCTTATAACCAAGTGTTCCTTATATTCTTAGAACGGATATGACAAACAAGTTTCATATACAGTGGCGAGCAAAATAATAGCAGTGTAATAGGCAACAAGCTATAATTTGTCATAAATCAATAACACAGCCAATTTTTCGCAACTCTACTTTATTTTGGTACTCAGAGTAATTATCTTAAAAGGTGCAAGTGATAATTTAACGGTAAATTCTCATTACTTTGTGTAGTGTGTTCATTATTTTAGGCGAGCAAAATAATAGCAGTGATTGACAAATTTGATTTAAATAATTGTATTTTAATTAAAATTTTGATTTCAAAAGTTATAAAAACAAGTCCTGTTATTCTATTTTATATTTCCCTTAAAATTGTAATCAAAATATTGAATTTAATAATTTTAAATGGGTTGAGGTAAGCACTACACACTGGAGAGGCGGAAATTTATAATAGAGCTCATTTTTGAAGGCAAAACGTACAAAAAGGTTTAGGAACTTCTTGGCTGTTCATAGAAGATGCTAAGGAACGCCTAACCTTTGAAAGAAGGGCAGAAACGATAGACGAGAACAATCTCTTACGCCATCTTATATAAAACGTGTGGTCCGCTTTTCAAGGAATAATCCTAGAGAAGCAGCTACAAAAATTGCGGACGAGCTTGAGGTGTTGTGCGGTGTACATACGGTGAGGAGAACACTGAGGGAGCATAACTTAAATGTTCGCAGTCCAAGAAAGGTTCCACTTTTAAAGAAACACCTTGTAGTTAAAAGGGTAAAATTTGCTCGCCAATATTTTGGATGGGCTCCCGAAAAGTGGAGAAACATTCTCTGGACCTATGAAAGCAAGGTGGCTCTCTATGGTGGAAAAGGATCTCGGCAGTTTGTGAGAAGACCCCCGAACATGGAATATAACCCTAGATACACTACAAAAACTATTAAGCATGGGGGATCCAGTATAATGGTTTGGAGATGCTTCTCCTATTATGGAGTTGGCCCAATATACTGCATCAAAAGCATTATGAACCAGCACTCTTACGTGGATATCCTGCAAAACACAATGCTGCCATATGCCGAATTCGAATTGCCCCTCAAATGGGTCTTCCAGCAGGATAACGACCCAAAGTATACCAGCAGAGCAGCCAGGCAATGGTTCCAAGATAATAGGATTGAGGGCATGGAGTGGCCTGCACCGTCTCCTGACCTCAATACCATCGAGAATCTTTGGGCAGATATTAAAATAGAAGTATCCAAGGCAAAACCAAAAAATAACGGAGAGTTATGGAGCGTTGCTGAGCAGGCATGGCAATCAATAACACCATCAAGATGCCAGGGACTTGTGGAGTCAATGAAACTTCGCTGTGAAGCCGTTATAAAAAAATAATGGCCATGCTACCAAATACTAGCTTTAATTAAATAAAATACCGTTGAAAAGAACTTTTTGTGCCCTTGTTATATTTTAATTTAATAGAAAAAGAAAATCACTGCAATAATTTTGCTAGCTTTATTTTGTTTTTGGATTACTGCTTAGCTAATTAGCAATAAATTAAATTCCATTCTTACTAAAAATTTAATTGTAATGAATCTTAAGGAGTTTTATTAAAAAAAAATTCCAACATCAAAACTCTTTTCATGTTTTATGTTTTATTTAAAATAATTTTCCATGCACTGCTATTTTTTTGCTCGCAGCTGTACAGGTATACCCTGGTGTTTCAAAAATGTATCCTCTGCTCAATATTAAACCCAATTAACACACCCAATTTTGAGCAAAGTCAAAAACAACGGACAGAACAAACAAAAATTACACAACAAATGTCAAATGAACAATTAACTTAAACTATCTTCAAATGTCAAAATTGAAATGACATTTGCATAGGTTGCTTTGAATTTTTCTTAAGGGTGTGTTCATGATTTTTGAGTTTCGTGATTATTTTTGCAAGTTTTTTAAATCCAACCCACTTTACATTGAAAAAAGAAAGTTCGTTGTTTAAGAAATGTTTCATTTATCCGTGTTTTTCTTATAAACGTGTTTTTATAAGCGATAAATAATGTATATTGGAAAGATATTAGAATAATGTTAAAATGAGTATTTTTTAAAATTTTAGCAGATAACTAAAATCGAAACTCGGATTTAAAACGTATTACTCAAAACCCTGAAACCATAATTTTCAAAATGTTTCAAAATTTCAAGTTGTTTTTTGTTGTTTTTATTGTTGCTTTTCTTATTGGGCAACATTTTTTAACATATGTATTTCTAATATGAGGTTAATTTTAATAGTAACATTTTTGACAGCTGTCACTTTCAACATTTAACAAATTAATAATACGCCATTACTAAAAATGAAACGATACTAGCTTCAAACAACTCAATCAAATTTATAAATATCAAAACAAAAATGGTGAAAATTTTGCAATCGAATATTTTAAGGAAATTGTAAATAATTGCTCTAATTTTTGAAAAATGATCACTTTTCCGAGGTATAATTGTTTAAGATCTGACTTCTTTTGTCCAAAAAGACAAAGAGCAGAAAAGTGTTCAAAAATCTGGACTGAAAACTTCGAAGGAAATTTACTTTAACCTTGTTACTACTCCTTCAATAAGCACACAAAATTAGACCCAAGAAAAAATTGGTAAAAATTCTAAATTGGATAAAAGTTAATGAGATCGTTATTCTCCAATAGTAAAATATGTCAACATAGTTTTGCAAATGACAATAAAATTATATTTTACTTTTATTTGATGGTTTTAATTCGATTTTGACTTCAAAATCACTCTATCACGTAAGGCTCCTGAAATATCACCTTTTAAAGTCAGAAAAAAAAAACATACTTATAAAAAGTTTTTTTTGAGGCTATTCAAATTTCTGAAGCAATTCTTTTTTCCAATAAAATTCTTGAATATTCAGGTTATATATTTGAATATTTGTAGTATTTCATAGACTTTTTGAAATCATCGTTAGGTGTTAGCTTTCAACTGTTCCACATAAACTTTAAAGAAATACTGAATCATTAATGTTAGAACGTTTTTCAATAGAAAAAGGTAAAACGTTTAATAGTGATTGTTGCTTTTGTAACAATTCGGTTCTTTGAATAAGGCTATCACATCAAGTTTTTGAAATATGTTTATTAAGAAGATACAAAAAACACGAAAGCATAATATTCAAGATTTCTCAAAACTTCAAATAAATTCAAATAATTGTTCAGAATCATAATTAATGATTCTCAAAACTTCAAATAATTGTTCAGAATCATAATTAATGACAATTTGCGGAAACTAAATTCGATAAATAAAATGATTAAAGTTATCTAGATGATAAAGATTTTTAGATTTCAAATTCCTCATACAATTTATTGTTATGAAAGATGTTATGTCTTTACTCAGATTAAAAAAACACTGTTTTCAGGCATTTTTAAAGAGACATATGTATATTTTAAAAACCTATTACATATGATGGAATAATTATCACAAGTCAAGACTCAAATTCAGTACAATTAAATGCTTTGATACAACATTATTTGGTTTGCTAACAATGTAATTGGAAATGACGATATGCAAAAGTTTGAAGCTTCAAAGGCTTGCGGACTTTAATTTATCTAAACTTTTCTACTTAAATACTACTATATTTTTGCATAAAGAAAATTTCAGTGATGTAATCATACCATTTCCCTTCACTGACTCATGCAGATTGCAGTGGTTTGGACTTTGATAATCACGTATTATAACGAAAATAAATATTTCAGCTGTAACATTGACTTAAAAATGTGTTTTGAAAATTAAAAGAAACCATATTTTTTAAATTTTCTCAGAATTATTTCCAATCATATCAAACCATAAATAAAAATTACCTAATTAATGGTGCCAAAAAGACTTTTTATTATTTCCTCTATATAAATAAACAACTTTAGCTATTTATTTCCTAAAAAAAAAAACTATTAAATACAAATATTTACCCTTATCAAATTGAAAATTCCATAACATCATAAAAATACTAAACCAACAACTGATAAAAATTCCCACAACAAATAAATAATATTATTTCACAAAAGTTTGCAAATAAAACAAAACATAACCCAGAACCACCATCAATTTTATTACTTTTGTTTAAACCCCTAAGCAACCTCATTTTTACAACTAAGTATGGCAACTTAATTGGCATAATTTCAATAAAAGTTTAGTTTAACATAAATCATATACGAGTAATTAACTTATGTATGCAATCAGTTATACCTTCTTCTTAAAATAAATAAATACAAAAATAGCAGACAAAATATATAAAATAAAATATACAGTGGCTCGACTCTGGGAAGTCTGAAAAAAATAAAACCTATCCTAATTTGGTAAGTCTGTCTGGACTGGAACTAGCTGTCGAACCATCAGACGACATTGAAAATAATAAATAAACTTAAATAAGGCGATATTGCTCAACTCAACTCAACCATATTCAAAAGTCGTACCTATCTTGTTCCATTTAAACACATTTTTAGTCAACAAGAAGTAAGCAGTCTTTTTTGTTTTATTCTCAAACCCTTGAAAGAGTTCATCAAAAATAAGTCGGTAAATTTTTGTTTGTGTTTTGTACTTACAAGGCTATGCCGATGATGATGATGATGGTAAAGAATGACAACAACAACAAAATTTAATTAAAGCGGCTACAATGTCCAAAAATGGATCTGATGATGTAGGCCGTCGCGGCGCGGCTCTTCCGTATATTACTCAAAGACACTTCACAAAAATTAGCTTTTTTATTTATTATTTATTGTTTTTTTTTTATTTAAACACTTATAACTCAAACAAAGATTACTAGAGAAAAGAAAAACAAATAAAAATAAAAAATTTAATTTCAAACAAAAACCGCTGAGTAAAGAAAATAACGCAATACCACGGCAGCGGCGACACGGCAGAGGTGACGGAGCGAAGGCGACGCACGATGGAGACGTGATTACATACAGTGGCGGCGCAATTACATGAAAACCAAAACAACCGGTAAAAATATTTCTTTGACAATTTACGCGATTCGGTTGGTTAGTCGAGGAGCCCGGGGGGGGGGGTAGGTAGGGTATATTATTTTTCTACTTTTCTTCCGTTGGTTTTGTATCAATTTTTCTTTTTTTGGATAATAATTTCATAGAAAGAAAATTAATCATAATTATTTTCATGTCTTTTATACGAGAGTTTAATGATTTTATTATGAATCATTAAATGATCTTTGAGATCATGACATCAAAAGAAAAAGCGCAAAAATCCACCAAGGAAGAAAAGACAATAAAAAAAAAACCAATCGAACTCAAAGAACAAGAACAATAAACAAAAACCCGGACAAGCGATTTGCTACCAAAAAAATGAATCCAACGAAAAACTGATCGTGATCAATTACAAAACAACAACAAAATTGATCTTTCACCAGAACACCGGTACCTATACTTGGCCTCAATCAAATCAAAAAAAGATATCGAATAAAAACGTATCGACTTTTCCAAACCTAAATTGAATTGTATCCACTTAACCCGGAACAAAATAAAAAAACCGACCAACAAAGTGATTCAAAGTGATCAACACTTTTCTTTTTTTTGTTGAATTGTTTGGAAAAATTCCACTCAACACGATCAACGAAGCTACCGCGACAGCTTTGACAATAAAACTAAGCGAAACTTAATTTAATTAATTCGAAAAAACATAAAAATATTCAAAACCGTTGAAAATTTATATTGTCACCGCAACAAAATCTAAATTGTTGCCGTGAGTAACTGTTTTTTACATATAAATTACGAGGAAAATGATCGTGATGTTGCTAAACAATAATAAACGAACGATCGTCAACTTATCGTAACCGATTCAATTTCAATACTGAACTAAAATTAAACAGTAAAAACAGCGAAAGAGGGTTTCATTTCAATTTACACAGATTTGAGTTTCCTTTCATGTTTCCATCGTGTATTATGGTGGACGTGGAGCAGCTGGAGCTCTGGAGGAGACTTCGAGAGTCAGAGTGGAATTAAAAATGTTTTGGAGTTGGAGTTGGAGCAAATTCTGGTTTATTTCTTTTATGGATCTTTTGGGTCTTTTGGGGGGCTCGATCGATATGGTGGAGTCTTTTCTTTTTGTTATGCCTACTTACTTTGTGCTTCGTTGTGAAATGAAATGATTGGGGCTTTATTAGAGAGAGGTTGAGACTTGATGTTGATAGTGACTGTGGTTGGAATTGTGTTGAAGAATGGAGTAAAAGAGAAAATAATGAAAAACCTGATGGAGTGATTTTTGCTATAACGACGAAAGCACCACGAATGTCGTATAAGGTAAACATACGAACGAAAGAATCAATGAAGGAGAGTAAGAAAATAAAAACAGAAATAAAAATCAAAACAAACAAAAGAATAAAGAACTGCAATGAGTAATGATTTACAAACGTGGGGATAATATACCTCATTGGATTTTTGCTTACCTTTCTTTATGTACCTTTTTTAATTTCAGTGATGCCAATTTAATGAAATAGGCAAAGAAAAAGGTAATGAAAAAGTAGGATTTTTTGGATTTTCATAATTTTTGTTTTTGTCAAATGGAAAAACTTCGTTTTATGATTATTTTATCAATAGCTTTTAAATAGGGAAACCAACATTTGTCCTCTTATCTAATTAATATGATACAGTACTTCACTACTGGTTTATTTATGCAGGGTGTCCTTTAGTGTGTCAATAACATGGTTTTAGGAAATGATTGATTTTGAGTTAAAAAAAATTTCGACGGATAAACTTCAATTTTGTATTGCATACTCTTTGAAGTTCTTTATATGAAAACTTTGCTTTTTTAAAAAAATATCAATTTCAATTTTTTAAGGGCACTAGTGTGAAGTTATCAAGTTTATATTTCAACCTCTCATTAAAAAATTTAGTTCTAAATGGAAATAATAGAAATAACAACCTTTGGAAATGGGTTTTAAATTTGAATTTCATGCTGTTTCACTGCTCGACAAAATGTTTTCTGTATCATAAGTAAAACAATATATTTTTAAAGAATTAAGTGGTTTCGAATTCAAATCTCAATTTAAAATTTTTCTATTAAATCAGGTTTTTTTTACCAAAAACCGTTTTTAGTGCTTCCGCAAAACACATCGCTTACAGTTTATATTATTTTAGTACTTTTTGTAATTTCTAAATTGTCCGCCAAATAACTTCTTTTTTTTTAATGCTATAAAAACATCGAGTGTAGCTTCGGCTGTGTGGCACGTAGCGCCGTCCTGTTGCCAATATCCTCCTCCTCCGTTTGTGAACAAAAATTCGTTCAACATGGCCCGATAACGATCGCCATTGACTGTAACAGCCACTCCTTGCTTATTTTCCAAGAAAAGTGGCCCCATTACGCCTCTGGATCAAAATCCGAACCAAACAGTGACACGTTTTGGGTGTATTGGCTTTTCAATGTATGCGTGTGGGTTTTCTGTGCCCCAAATGCGACAATTTTGCTTGTTTATATACCAGGCAAGATCAAAATGAGCTTTATCTAAAAAGATGATTTTTTTGGCAAAATCGGCATCTTCTCTAAGCGTTGTTCACAGCGTTGTTCAAGAGTATACACAACCAGTATACGTTCAGCGGAAGTGTAAAACTAATTAACTGTCAAATCAGACATGAGCTAAGTGTTACCATTCACGAAATTAGCACTAGTTAAAAAAAAAGTTAGATGGCGGACCATATAGATATTATCAGTAGTTTTGTGTATTTATTTAACTCTATATGTAGTTCTGAGAAATCTTGAATTTAAAATTTTAATTATCTGCTCATATTTTAAAAATACCCGTTTGAAACATTATTTTTAAATGTTTGCTATATACATATTTCAAAGACCTGATATTAAATGACAAATGACATATTGTTACAAAAAATAAAAATTGCTTACAAACCGTTTTCATTTTTTTCTACTAAAAACTATTTTAGCATAAATGGTGATAGAGTAATTTTTCGCCCATGTTCCGAATTTTGATCGTAAGTGAATTGAAATCACTTTTCAATTTCATGTGAAATGAAATTGCATGTTCTTCAATTCGGTCGATTTCGAAAATTTCGAACTTGCTTCGAACTGTCAGAACTGAAGGATCATCCATTTTTATTTTGTTTCTGAAGTAAAATTTTTGCTGTTTTGAAGATGGATGCAATACTATTGGCAATTTTAAGTGAAAAAAGGAAACAGAATTCAAGAGAAAAAATAAGAAGACGAATTTTGCGAGACAAATCAAATATATTTGATTTACCTGACACAATGTAAGTGTGTGAAAATTATGTAGAATTGTTCTGATAAATAAAGTTAATCTTTGATTTCCTCTTTTAAGCTTTCATTGTTATTTTAGATTAAGAAAAGACGCTTTTTTATATGTTCTAAGGGTAATAGAAACTTCTATAATACCTTCATCGATTCATTCAATTCAAAAACTAGCTGCAACCCTTCGATTCCTAGCAGAAGGAAGATATCAAAGATCAATTCACAGAAATAAAAAATGTGATTTGAATGCGTTCAAAAAATGGAACAAACCGAAATATAGAACATCCATTTGCATGTTCGAAAATCCAATTCACAAGAACGAATTGTGGAACACTCAAATTCACTTTCGCAAAGTGTATTCACAATAAGTAAAATGCAGAGCATGGGCATTGCAGTCGGATTTTAATCAAGGCCATTAAAAACCATCGGAAAAGTGCAATCCGAGTGCCAGTGATTATTTGACTCTGACGTCAGTTTTTAAAAGAAAATGTATAATTAACAATGTTTAAATTTAAATTTAAATTAATAAGAATTTTAGTAACGCACTATTTTTTAACATTTTACTAATGTTAAACTCACAAAATGGCTACTTAAGCTCTTAGTTATTTGCTAAATCCATATGAGTTCTGGTTTCTGACATTTGAAATTAACAGGTCGTTTAAAAGATTTAGGTATGTTTGCTATGTTTTTTTTCTCACGAACAGTCACTGCTAAGGCGTGTCTCAATGAAACAATTTTTAAATTAAAGGGAATAAGTATTTTACTATTAGAAAATTGATAGCTAATGAAATGCTAAGTTCTAAATAAAAGTTTGCTTAAAATTTTGCGATTATGATTTCAAAATGATTTGGTTTGTGTTTTTGGAAAAATGTGATTTTATTTTTGCCAAAATTCTGGAAAATCACATCAAAATTTCTTTAAGTTAACGAGAAAAGAATACTTCGCAACTTTGACCGTCTTTTCGGAATTTAGTTTTTATTAAATATCTCGGTTCTAGTTAATCATACTAAGAAATTCAACAAACAAAAAATTTTGGCGATACAATTTTTCATATTTTGTTTTATACAAATTGCTTTCGCTTTTGTTTTCGTTAAATATATATTTTTGTTTACCTATATATTCAAATATTTTTTCACTGAAACTTAATTTTCTTTATACGTACAAAATTAATTAAAAAAAAAAATGGTCTAACGATTTTCAAATAAAAATTGGAAAAATTAAGCTTTTTTTGAGAAATTAAATAGCATTTAAACTTTTGAAAACAATTATCTTTCACCTGTACATTTCTAATATTTATAATCAGACTCTTTGGATACGTGAGCAAATTCGTGTTACCCAGTAGTACATTTTATTATGATCTATGTATGTTTTTTATGCCTTTTGAATGCAATAAATTATTAAACTTGAGAAAGAAATAGGATTTTAACTATTTATTTGAAAAAATTATGATTAAGTTGATTTTTGGTAGAGAGCACAATTTATATATCCTTTACACTTCCTAAAAAGTTTCTTAAATTTAAAATGGAACAAAATACATTTCGGAGGAGGAAAAGGGTTAAATTCGAAATTAATTAAAAAAAATAGATGCTTCTGGTAAATTTTGCACGTACTGATTGTTCTATCGTCCTTTTTTTGGGCGACTATTTCTTTTTCCGGTGTCATGATGGACATTGACCTACACGTAAAATTTGAGTTTTTTTCTTCAATTTTCTATAGCTCCACGACATTTTATAGTATCAGTGAAATGTTTTTCTCAGAATTTAACGCTCTGCAAAAGTTTTTATTGTGGTTTATCCTAAACTCTCATAAACTGTACATATCTCGAAAATGGTAGAACTCGCAGCAAAGAAGTTTCAACTATTTTTATAGAAAATTCCATTTTCTACAAAAAAGTCCGCAGCACTATACCGCTAAGACTTAAAGCTTTCGAGATTTTAACCATTGAAGTTTGAGTAGCATAGAATTAAAATATGTACATTTTCGAGCCACATTTAAGAAAATACCCCACAAAAAATAATTCCAAAACAAGGCACCACTGATAGCTTTGAATAAAGAAATATCAAAAACATTGTAGAATATGGATTTAGTGAAGGAACTGTAGCAACAAGAAACTTTAGAATGAGTATTTAAAAAAAAGGAGGATGAAATAGGTATAAATGTTTAGTTTTTTTAAATCAAGACCATTTCGCAACAAAAGTGTACTCCAATTCACAATGAAGTTGTTCAACATCGATGGTAAAACCAATTTTTCCGAAACAAATGTTCCTCTCTCAGTGTATTCACCGGAATTGCAAGTTTATTTTTCAACAGAAATAAAAATTACTGATTCTTAGAGAGTAATGCCTCAGGGGAAATGTTCTTTTTCCAGTTCTTAAACATCAAGAATGTTTATAAACAAACAAAAATCAAAAAATATTTCTCCTTGTAAACTTTTGAACGCAAATCAAATCTCCATAAGAGCGTGTGATAAAATAAAAGTACACTCACTAAAAATTAGGTACATACTCGTAGGTATACCGTAAAATATCTCTTGTCGGTTACCCATAAAAGCCAATGCATTATGCACATACAGTACACCCTTTATTTATCTTTTGGATTTCAGATATTTCCCATGAGAACAAAAATCAAAAAAATCCAACAACTTTTACGCATTGAAGTACTCTGAAGAAGTTGAGTATCGAGTGGAAATGTGAAACGTACCAAAGTTACGACTCAATCAACCAATAACAAAAATAAAAATAAATGATTTACACAAAACAAACAAAAACAAATCAACAATTCAACTCGATATTTACTTGTGGAGTGGGGGGGGGGAGTTGGCGGGATATGGAATTTAATAGAAGGGGGAGATAAAATGTAATCGGAAAACAAGCAACACGTGGAAATGCGGAAAATGTTAACAACTTTGTCAAATGAGTGTTGCCAAAGGCAATGAAATTGTAATTAACGTTCTCGTTATCGTAACTAGCTCCCTCTAGACTAAACCTAAGTACATAAACACTCTATATCTATATGCATCACACTAAACGAGAAAGAGAGAGAGAGATGAGATGCGATGAGCTAACTGATTGTGACAAGTAAATTCTAATTTCCATTTTATGCATTACACTGATCAATCTTATGTGCATCGTGCTATGAAATTAGACTTCAAGACCGCGCGCGGCTTGCAAATAAAGTTTAAAAAAATGAAATAAAAATAAAATCCGTTAACTGATGAAGTCTTTTAATTGACTTTGCATTTTATTTTTGTTTTACTATTTTCTTCGTCCTCATTTTTTATTCACTTCTTCAACTGGAATCTTAGATGAAGATAAAGAAAGACAAAAAAAAGAACTCAAAGCATTGAGTCAGAGTCAGTTCTTGTTTGCTTACTTGTTCTTTGGTAGCAAAGAAACGATGTGAAATGTGAATAAAAAGAAGAGGTGAGTCAGGTCTTCCTCTTCTTCTTCTTCTTTTGACTGCAATTTATGAACTTTTGCCGAGAGGTGGGGCATATATCGCTTATGGTATGGTAATAATTTTTGACGTTGTTAAAACTCTTTTGTAATGTGACAGTTGATTGACTAAGGTCATTTATGAGGTGGAACATATCTAAATTTTTCTAGGACGCTCATTTTATGTCTTGATTTTTATATGCGCAATTTTTTAGCCGTATTGTCTTTTTTTATGATGAAGATGATGACGATGATAGTCGATAGTGAACAATGAACACTTATTATTTTTGTATAAGTGAGGGTATGTATTAAGCAAATAACAATTAAAAACTAATTGAGGGTATGTTGACACTCTTCAACAACAACAAAAAAAGGGGTGCGATTTCTTCTTACGATAAATTTGAGGAGAATTGAATGTTCTGGTTCACATTCATCGAAGGTTGTTGTTTGGGCGGCTAAAATGGCAAAAGGAAAATACAATACGCTATTTAATTGATTTATTTTCTTTTTTGTTTAACTGACAAACAAAAATTTGGTATAGGTATAGGTAGTATAAAAAAAGCAGGGTGCGTTAAAAGAAGCCGCCAGGGAAGTGACTGTTACAATTCGGAAAAATATAAATTGTCTGTGATTTACCCATTTTAATGGTTTTGTAAAATTAAACAGAACTTCATGCTTAATAATTTTTAGTGAAGTAACCTAAATTGTACAAATGAAGGTTTATTAAATATCTTAGTTTGTACCATACTACGTCAGAATTCAGCCTTTCAAAAATTCCGAAAAGATTTTAAGTCCCGCTTTAACTCGAGAAATTTATATTTATTTGATAAGAAAATTATATTCGACGAAATTATTGGATTTGAAGTGAATATCTTCAAATTAATGACGTTCAATTTTCTCTAATATACATATGCGAGTTTTATTTACAAAAAATAATGTATGTACTATTTTTAGAAAGTTACTTCTCCTTTCTAAACTTTAAAGGAAAATGATTTGATTTATTAAATCAGATTTAAAAAGTCATAAGAAAATTGCACTGCAATGAAACATTACCACTTGAATTGACCAAGCAACGGTTACTAAAGTCCAACAACTTAGATGGCTGGGTCATGTAGAGCGAATGGACATCAACGCTCCAGCCCGGAAGGTCTTCGAATCCAATCCCGAGGGATAGCGCAGTAGAGGAAGGTCGCGACTCAGGTGGCACACGCAGCTGCGAAAAGACCTCAACCAACTTGGCCTGCGAAACTGGAGACAGCTAGCTAGGGACCGAGCTGGCTGGAGACGCATGTTGGTTGAGGCCCAGGTCCGCCCCGGACTGTAGCACCATCTTAAGTAAGTAAATTAGTAAGCAGGACTTCGAAGTTTAGTTTTTTTCACGTTTTTGAAACTTCTATTTTGTTTTATGTTTTAGACTGTTTTACAATTTTCAAAGTTTGGCACAGAAGAATTTCTAGCTCCTAAAAATTACGCCAGAGTATTTTTTGGAAAAAATGCCCGAAATGTTGGAAATTTTGCCAGGCAGAAATGTGAAGAAAACAGAGAGCAAAATGAAAATTAGGCCAAAAAGCTAGATAATATATAAGCTTAACAATATACAATTCTTTTTAATTTATAAAAATAATTTACGCCAGTAGTTGAATTTCTGAACTTTTTTCAAAATATGTTGTCTGTTTTTTTTTTACTTTTGGTTAATAAAGTGAAAATAAAGTGAGAATTTGTTTGGAGAACTCTCTTGTTTTTTTTCCTAAGAACATTGTGGCCTAATTACTTCTGTTGCAATTTCAGAGAACTGAAATTTCTGGACTTTTTTGTTTCATATGTCCGTAAAATTAACTTAAATTAAATAGTTTGGAATTTGAACAAAATTGAGGTGTTATTACACATACAAAAATCACATATAAGTATAACTTAAAAACATAGAAAACTACAAATTGACTGACTCTCTAAAATATTGGAACTACGTTTGTACTGAATTTTGAAAATTGTTCCAACAAACTATGTATGTATATCAATGAAATCAAAAAGTACAGCAGTCTTTCTTATCAAAACTTTAGTTATTTAGAAAAAAATCAGTGTTTTTGAGAATAACTTTACACTTATGAGGTCTATACGAAAGTAATACTTTTTATTGCAATAAACAAATTTAATTTTACGCAAAAATGTTAAAAATAGCAACCTACTATTGCGTATGTAACCATGACACTGAAAACCATGGCACTGAAAAAACTTCAAATTCTAAAACTTAACAGTTAAACATAAAATTTTTCAATTCAAGACCAGTAACTGCTGGAACACAATGCAAAATCGGAGCCGGAGTCGTAACTGGAGTCGGAAAAGTTGTCGTACGTTTCACAAAAAGTACGCACACAATGTGTCGTACGGCTTTTTGATGTTATTTGGTATATTTGCAGTTTACAACCACATCAAATTTCTCAGAAAATATTTTTTGTTCACTTTTATTTCTTATTTAAATATTTTTCCACTTTTTTATTGAAAAACTATTAAAAAAAATATATAATCACCAAGTTATTCACTTCAAAAATTGAAACGTCACATGTGTCGTACGACAAAGTTAAAAGTTAGTCAACTCTTCCGACTCCGGCTGCGGCTCCGATTCCAGTTGCGTCGCGTTGTGTTCGTACATTTGCATTTGCGTACATTGAATACTTTGACAGCTATTCCAGTTACGACTCCGACTCCGGCTCCGACACCATTGTGTTCCAGCAGTAAACTGTCAAAATGTTTTTTTTTAAATAGAAAAATGTACGACTGAAAAATTTAAAATCAAAAATGACACAAAATATTTAAATGCTTGATATTCAATTATCAGAACATTACTTATATTAAATTTGCTGAATTAAAAGTAACTTACAAAAATAATTTCAAGTTTTAATGTTTCTTTGCTAAAAACATACTAAAAAAGATTTTTCTGTCACTCTGACATTTATACATAAATGTCAAAGTGACTTTTGGTGTTATTTCACAATTTTTATATAATCTTCAACTGAACGCGCCTAAATAAGTTTACAAACAAACCTGGTTTGACATTTATAAATGTCAAAGTGACATTTGGTGCTATTTTATTACCGAAAACCAAGAAGTCATTTGTGAATTTAACTTAAGTAAAATCTAAAACTGAAGTGCTTAAAAGTTCATGTTTTTAGGACCTCATTTATTTTGTCCCAAAAGATTATTGCGGGAAAAAACCTTTAGGTACGCTGTTTCAAATATTAGTATTAAAGGTATTGAAAATTTATTCATGATGTTATACTACTCAAAACTTCATACACATTTACATATCTCAATACTGGATTTTCTAAGTTGGCTGGATTCATAACTCAGACAATTATGAGACCATTCCAAAAAATACCTTTTCTCCAGGCTCTAAAGTAGCTTAAGGTCTTAATCAGTTTGAAATTAGAAAACCCCTATTTTTGGCCTAGTATCATACTTCAACTGCTTTAGTATCCTACCAAATCCATTCAAATTTTGATCTAATCTCTTTCACACATAATTTATTTCGTTTGAATGATTTAACAATTATCTTAACTTATTCTTCAGGACCTATGCAAATAAAATGTTCTTTCATTTAACATTTTCACCTCTAATACAATACCTACGAAGTAATAAAATATCTTCAAAGCAAATTCTTGGCATATTCAACCACCTTAACAATCACATGCATCGCAAAATTCCCAAAGATTTATAACACATTACTTTCGCACAATTCACACCAAATATTTTCATTTTCACTTTCATTGCAGTAAAATAAAACAAGTGAAAATAATGTCATCATGATGCTATGCTATACAAAAAGTACACATGCTACAGTAATTAATTGCCACGCCACCTAATTAGGCCTACAACAACGACTTGTGACTGCTATCACAGTCGAAGTCACAGCATCCCAGACATTAAAGACACTGACTCTAGCTCTGGCTTTGGCTGTGGCTCTGGCTCTGGCTCCAATGATGTTCCACTTTGATTAATGACCTGTGCATTGCAATAAGATTTAGCAGAAAAAATAAACTAAGTACCTTCACCATAATATGTAAGTAATGTATGCTCAGAGGCTCAAATAATCCCACGCAGACGATGTTTTTAAACACCTCCAATTACAATAAACATCCCAGGTATTAAACAGACAACGCCATTATTGCCACCTCGAAGACATCTAGGCCATGGTTGCTGTTTGCTGTTGTTGCATATACATAACGTATACCTTAACTACAGAGGTAGGTCTAGGTATATGGCTTTATGGACCGCAAATCACACTGTAGATATGGTAGATTCAGTGTCTGCTGTCAACTAATGGACCTACAGAGTTTGGTTCATTTATACATTGAGGTGTCATTCAAAAGGTATTAGGTAGGGTTGCCAGCGTCACACTTTGAGATTTGTTGCTCCTCTTATCAATTTAACAACAATTTTAAAGTTTTTAGGAGTTTTCGGAACTTATTCTGACAATTTAACTAATGTAACCTTTTTTAAAAATATTTTCGAAAATGTGTCGTAAAAGCTAGTCTTTAAGTTAAAGGTTGTTTTTTATAGAACTTTAGTTAGGCAACATTATTTTAGCTGGAGGCCATTTAGTCAGCTGTCAAATGGTTTATTTTTAATTTGGTTTAGTTTTGAAAAACAAACTTTACTTTTTTAAAGCATTTCAAAAACGATCAAAGGCAACCCTGGTTCTAGGTCGAAATCTTATGCAGAGTGCAGGGACAGCAAACAAACAAAACAAAAAACTATATTGGTGAGATGGGCTTTCCAAATGTTAACAACGGGCTCAAGCCATTACATTTTGTAATCGAAATCAAATGCCCTGTGCCTGTGATAGAGGTTTTGTTGCTTTTTTTTTTATTGCGTTAAGCTATATGGCTTTGGTTAAGCTTTAGACTTTTATTATAATTCATCACATGAGATTTAGAGATCAATAAAAATAATAATTTGTTCGAATTATGTTACCTAATTAAGTTGCTATAAAATTTAAGGGTCTATGACGCTTTTGATGTTCGAATTTCTGAGAGAAAAACATGGAAAAGATTCAAGAGACAAATATATTTTTGATTATAGTTTTGATACAAGTTCAATATGTTTGGGAAATCTTTTTCAAAGTTAAAATGAATTGAATTAAAAAGTTTTTGAAATTTCTGAGTAAAATATGTGAGGTTTTATATTCTTTACAATTTATAGTTTCAAGAATTTTTAAATCAAAGCATAAGCGCTCATGGGTAAAAAGAATTTTTTAATTTTATTTTACTTAACAAAACAAAGACTTTTCAATCGTAAATTGGTGTTTCTTTTGTATTTTGTAAAATAAAAAAAAAAAAAAAACAGAAATCAATTTTGAACTTGTGTTTAGTAAAAAGATAAAATAAAAATTCATTCAAAAAAAGTAAACTTTTCATTCTTATGACAAGAACCTGAAGGGAAGTTCGAAGCAAGTTTGATTCGATTTGATTAAATTTGATCGAAATTCAATATGGGAAGTTGCCTTAAGGTATTTTGTGTATTCTGGAATTCCAAGATTTTAACATTAAATGTCATATGTGCATTGTGCATGCTTAAAGTATGAACGAAAGGTATGGAGGGAAAATTGTAGTTCCTGGAATCAATTTGAATTTATGGCAAAAGAAGATTCTTGTTAACGAATGACCCAGAAGAGAATTTTGCTGTGAAATATCGGGAAACTCATCAGATGATGAAAAAGAAATGATTCCAAGGAATTGGGATTTTTATGACTCAGAATATATGAACATTAAGGACTGTTAGAATTGGCTTAGACCGAAAGTTCTTAAGAATATAGAAAGATATTTGAATCATTATAAGAAGTCAAATAAAGTGAATGTATGAAACAAATTTGAAGAATCTTTTCTTTTAACATAGTTCACTTTCAAAATCCTCGTAATGTTTTCTTTATCGCGAATTTTAAATTTTAATTATGTTAATACTTCATTTAAAATAAACCAAACATTGTAAAATGTTCTTATTAAAATGTATCTTATTCTAAAATACTTATCTTTTGCTAAATACGGTCAAACCTGCTTAGACGAAACATGCTTTAGTAAAAACCAAAATAAATATATTTTCAGTTAAATTTTAATCTGTTGAACATTAAGTGGTTCCCTTTAACGTCAAAAACAATGTCACAAAAGATTATGACCTTGAAAAACTTTTGAGCAATTGATAAATATTAAAGGTATCATTGTATTACCCGTGGCGTGAGGGTGAGTTAGTGCATAGGACTGTCATGCCAAAGGTCTATGGGTTCCATCCATGCATGTGCCACCTACAATTTTTTTTTCGCGGGTACTAGCTCTTGCGAAAAATTGACAAATCCTCTAAGAGAAATTTTTGTCATCAAACGTGCTTTCTCAAATTAGGTTGTAGATCCCCTCCATCCCTGAAAAGACTTGCACACAGGAATGGTTGAGATTTGTAAGTCAATAAGTCTTGGTTCCCTACAAGCTTTTTTAATTTGAATGGGTTTACAAAAGTTATGTTTGGTTGGAAAAATCCTGTAAGTATTTTTATAGCAGTTATTATAAATAATCCAACTGAATCATCGGCTCATTATGATTAAAAAAAATTACAGGAGCTGTTATTCTAGACGTGGGCCTTTCAAAAAATGAAACGTCATGTCATCGTAAAAACGCTGCTCTTTTAATTTGAATGGGTTGTCAAAAGTTATGTTTGGTTGGTAAAATCCTGTAAGTATTTTTATAGCAGTTATTATAAATAATCCAACTGAATCATCGGCTCATTATGATTTTAAAAAAATTACAGGAGCTGTTATTCTAGACGTGGGCCTTTCAAAAAATGAAACTTCATGTCATCGTAAAAACGCTGCACATCCGATATTTTGAAATACATTTCCAAGGTACTTATTTTAAGCAACAATTGAAATGCATACAAAATGTAAGTTTTGTTATGTTAGATGAACTGAAATTTTGGAAAAATTGCGTCTTGACAAGGTGCCTCACTCAGTCAACTGATGAGTCCATGTGAGTTCCACCCGGACGAAACGCCAAATTTTTTCAAGGACTAAAGGCTGCAAGCTATTTTGAATCGGAAGTTTTTGTAATTTTGATTTATTTTAGTATTTCTAAAGAAATAAAAAAAAATATTTTTTATACCTCTAGTATTACAAAAGGCTTTAAGTAAAAATGTAATCGAACAGAACAATAAAGTAGCTGAACGCTTTCATTTAATCTTTATTTTTCACCTTCACAACATTTTCATCAAGGAAATGACGTTTGAGTTTCTAATTATGTCCAGGTAACGTCAAAAGCTAAGTTCAACTGTTTTCAGGTTTAAATTTCTGCTTAATTGAGTTTTTTTTTATTTGTGCACATATCCAAATATTATTTTTCATGCGTTAAAGTGAAGTGTTATAAACGTTATTGAATGCCAAATACTCGGAGACGAGTACATTTAAGCGTGTATCACTGTATTAAGATACTAATTCCTTTTTATTAAAAACGGAGCATCTGAACACGTCTTAACAGTGACAGTTTGTAGAAAAAATAAAAACTAAACAAACAATCCTAAGTCCGGGGGAAAGGACCCGTTCATTTTAAATGTCAGCAAGTCAGAAGTCAAATGGATTGAGAAAAGTAAAATATTTGATTATCCCCAAATATATTACGAACCAATACTGCTATCGAAGTCAATTACATTTTGTTTCACAGAAAATGACATCAAACACAATTCCATAAATTTTAAAATAATTCAACAAACAATTTTTTGCTGTGAATGAAAATAAAAATCTTTATCATCTCGAATATTTTACGAAGAAAAAATTATATTATCTTCCGAATAATTTTATAATACGAAGAATTTCATTTTTGACCTCAAGTAAAATTTTAAAATCCAAAAATTCAATAAAAATTATAGAAAAACTTATTAAACATTTTTAAAAGTTAGTTTTTAATTGAAAAAAAAAACTTTTTTTTTAAATATTGACAAATACAATTGGGAGTTTTTTTTGCAAAAAATTAAAGTCTTACCAAAAATACTATTAAATTGACTTTACGTCTCAAATATCTCGACAGAAAACAGCTTAAGTTTTAATTTTTGATTAAAGTTTTCAAAAAAGTTAAATATGTGATTTTTAAAGGGAACTCATTAGTGTGGGTCGCACATCTCAGCTTTTTTTTTTGTTTTTTCCGATGCTTTCAAAAATATTAACGGTCAGAATGATTAATTTCTGTCTAGGATAATTTCGATAGCAGTATTAACTTCCAATTGATAATTGATAAATATCGAAATTTATTACAAACAATTAGGAAACTTTTTATAATTGAAAAGTTCCTTTTTATTCACAACATTCTGCATAATTCTCACTTTATAAAAATTTCCATCAAATGTCAAACTTTGATATTTATCAACTATCAATAATTTGTAGTTGAATCAGCCAGCGGCGCAATTAGGGTTATAACTAGCAATCACAAGCCAAATCTTACTACTTCATTGAGAGTGTCAATTTATCAATTGATAGTTGATAAATATCAAAGTTTAAGAAGAAAATTGATTAGAATACAAAAAGTTTGACAACATTTATGAATAAAAAAAATAGTTTTAAAAAAATCTATCGACTATCAATTGAGACTTGACATTCGCAAAAAAGGATGTTAAAGTGATTGATGTACATTTCGATCAACCAGAACAGAATTTCTAAGCAACTGTCAAAATAAATGTCAAAAATAGACTTGTCAATTTCTCAACAGTTCTCATGATTGGATATGCAGTGTTTTTCCACCCAACCTTAAATATGTCATGTTTTTAATTATTGTATATAACTGTTGAATAACCTAGAAAATGTACGTCCTTGCCTTAGATCGATGAAGAATAAAGTATCACTCCTGTACAAAACAAATTCGAAAAAACATAAAAAGAAATCTATTTTAATCAGCGAATTCGGCTGCCTCCTTTAACTATCATTCTACTCTTGAAAAATGTTGCCTCCTCTTCACAGTTTGTTTGCTTTTTTTTATTTTCTCTCAAATTTAAAGTCTGTATATATAAATTTAATGTACAAAAAAAAATAGCAATAAATTTTACCTTGAGACGTGGCGCGATTAATTTTATTCCCGTTGATGCAAGTTGAGATTGAAATATAGGTGTACCCCTTTATTTTTGTTTAGAGTGTATCTTTAATTGAATCTTGAACATCTAGAACCCACTCATTCGATGTATATTATGTACTTAACTAAACCACAGAGAGCATCAAGTTAACAAGAATAAGACGACAGAGACCACATCACCACAACAACAAAAAACACACAGAAAAATGCATCTAAGTCCAGATTCAGATCCAGACCGCAATCATCATCATCATCATCGTCACAGCGATTTTATATAAAATCTCGAGTTTGTAAAACGAAAAACAGGTGGGATCACTTTTCAAATCACGCTGCCGTTCCTTCGTTCGTTTGTTCGATGATGAGGGGAACACAAACACAACAACACTGTGACTGCAAATGCAAATAAATTGCAACAGAAACGTACCAACCTACAAAGTCGAGTCGCGTCAGTTGCGTCAGTCGCTATATGTCCCTTTTAATCGCACACAAAACTCCACTAACTATCACACAAAAGGGACTCTCATCTGATTTATATCTCTGGATTGGATTGGATATGATATTATTGTAACTACGGTCTTTTGGAGAAGTTCTTTTGTGTAAACTAAATAAGCACTCGAACGCGTACCCCGGGCACAGGGTCAGTCACGCGAGATTTCACCTCCCCACACAACAATCGCACACAGTAGACTGCTGCTGCTGCTGCTGCTGCTGCTGCACCTATTTTAACACTGAAATTGAACGACAACACGCTTGTTTATAAAAAAGGAGAAGCAGAACAGAGCAACAACTGCCGCTTGGCACGCGTCAGGTTGGGCGTCAAGGTGCTCTCAGGCTTAAGCCTCAAAACGACATCTCACGAATGTGTGCAACAGCTTCAAGCTCCGAGTTCCGAATAACCGTGTGGTAATGAAAGAAGGTATAACTTTAATTTAATTCACTTCTATCTAGAGACTACTCAGCAGCGGCGAGATAATTCACTGGATGATGATGCACCTCTTCGGATGCACAATGCACACTGCCTTGCCTGCGTTGAGATTCTTAACTGCTAACTAAATGGCGCTGGAAACTTTTACAAACCGAATAACTTCGATTTCGACTTCGACGTCGTCGTCTTCGTTGTCGTTGTCGGTGATATAGAAAAAATAATAATAATAATTAAATGCCAATGGCACTGGCGCTGGCACTGTCTTCAGCTCTGAAGCAAAAATCAGCTGATTTTGTGAAATTCGATGTCCTCGTGGTACGAACGGACGATGGTTGTGGTGTTTAAAGTGCTTCCACAATGAGTCATCCGGAGGGAACAGGTATTTGTTTTTAGGAAAGCTTTTTTTTCTTTTACTTTTTCGGATTACTCACACACAAATTCGGTATGGATGTGAAATTTTTGTGTTGTGAGAGAAATTGTGTCCTAAATTCGCATAAAAATACCGGAAATGAAGATGAAATGGTGAAATTATTCCAAATAAAGGACCAACGGTGTTTGGCTTTCAATTGAAAATAGTGACATCTGGAATTGACAAGTTAGTTTGAAGAAAGTTTGAATATCGTTTTGATCCTTATGAAAACTAGCTTGAAGGTAAAATGACACTGACATGAAATTCAACGAACAGAACTAAATACATTGAAATGTCAAAATTATGGATACGAAAATTAAAAGTTCACAAACACGGCCAAAACCATTTGAAGGTGCATTTGCATTGTTTACTCAATTTTTTGACAGATACTAAGGTTGTAGCGCTGTTTCATATGCAACTAAGTAAGCATTGTGTTTTGACAGTTGGATTAAAGGATTTTGTTATTTGCTATTATGAGAAAAATTCACGAAATCAGAAAAGTTTTTAGGAGAGAAAACTAAATAAAGGGTGTTCCAATGGGGACATTTGATTTTGATAACTCGTTGCGGCCATATTGTTTCTTTTACTTCCTGTCAAAATGTCTTCTTTTAATCAGTCCCTATAGACAAATTCTCATGACAAGATAAAGAGTCGAGCAACAAGTGCATATGTTATATTTCAGGCTCTCAAATAAAGACAACACCTTGTTGATATCTCATATATATCTTGTTTTATTAAATTTTAAACGGAAAACTCTTTATATTTCAAAACGAGACGGTGTGACTCAAGGCAGTCACTTAAGTCCAAAACTTTTTTAAATTTGTTTTTCAGAACGCAAAAGCAAAATATCATGCTCCTTCCGAAAAAATCTTCTACAAGGTAAGATAGCACCATAATTTTAACTGGCAGCCATTTTGTCATTTGTCAAGCGATTTATTTTAAGCTAAGCATTTCAAAATGAATAGACTGACGACTTAACAGCGCTAACCCCTTTTTGACCTATTGAATAACCATGATGTTCAGGAGCAATGATTGACCACTTGGAAGACATAATTCGCCACGTTATTACCGATAAAGGGCCACAAATGTTGTAAAAAGTCATCGAACATTTTACTTCTAGATTAGACTAAATCGAAGACAGTCTTGATGGTCACATTTCAGAAATTATATTTCAATTATAATGCCAAAAGATTGTCTTACGAATGAAGTAAATTTCATGTCAATTTAAAAAAATCATCTCTGTTTTATACCATTTAAAATTTTTATACCTCTTAGATTATCTGTGTAACTCAAGGTAGCCACTTAGGTCCATTACTTTTTTTACATTTTTCTCAATATACAAAAGCCAAATGATTTGTCTATCGAAACCGAAATCTAAAGCAGTTAACAACTTCTGTCTTATAAAAATAAGACTGCTTATCAGACCCTTTTATATCACACATTCAAATGTCATGAGATTCAATTGAGAATCTTATTTGGCAGCACTGTTTTAGAGAAAGCTTTAGCTTTGTTTGTACCTGCGCATTGTTAATTATTCTTGTGGGGATTTTCCCAGACAATATCATATGGTTACCTTTGTTTGCAATAACTTCTCGAACAAACTGAATCCTCTTTATTGTCAGAAACAATACAACAACAACAACAAAAAGCAACAACCCCTACAACAAGGGAGTTTCCTGCTCAAGCGACAAATTAGTTTTTTGAAAATGCCTTTGTTCGTTTTTATTTTGCAGCATTAACGCCTCGTTAAACATTTAAAGTAAAGGTTTCTCCATCAGGACTTCGGTTTTATATTTTTTCTACGAAAAGGTAAAAAAAAACTTGGGGGATGTTTAATAAGGGGGGAAGCCAAAAGTAATTGACCCCTTTAAAAGGCAGTCATCGACATCACGAACGAATTGAGTAGGTATGAGATAATTTAGTCAGCATCGAACAGGACCTTTCTTAAGAGGAGAAGAAAAGTAAAAATCGAATTGTTCGTCGAAAAAAGAAAAACCAGACAACCAAGCCCACACACCTTGTTTGTTTTTGTGAAAATATATACCTAAGGTCAAGGACTTTGGAGTTTTTAGCTTAACTCGTATCTTTATTTTTGTTCACGTTTTTTAAGGACTCTGTCGCATGTACCAAAGCCGCAGGAATTTTTCTTATGATTTCGTAAGAGGAGATTTTTCCCGACTTTCTGCGAACTGATGATGACGATGATGATAATGGGGATGAGGACGAGAAGGATAACGTCTAGACTGTTAAGAAAAAAAAAATAAAAATGAAGAACACTTTTTGGGAGGATTAGAATGAAGAAATTTAGAAGAAGAAGACTTATAGGAAGCTAAAATTCCATCACGTAGGCACATTTTAACTCTTGAAAATTCCTTTTCTTTTCAAAACTGAAACTCAAGAAGAAAATTTAAATGAATAAAGTTTTCTTTTTTGAAGATAAAAGGTCCTTCAACTCAACCTAGTTATTCTTGTGGTTTCGATATACTGCAAACACTTATCATCCCATAAAGTAGTTGAAGGAGTAAAAATGTGTGATAAAGGCAAAACACTCAATGGCCCATAAGGTTTTGAAAGAGTTGAAGGGAGTGGTATGGGGGTGAAAATTATTATATCACATATCATAGAGCGGAAGAAATGAATTTTCCATTGTTGGCGTCACGTTTGCCTTAACAGCATTGAAGGACTTCTTTTCTATTTTCAATTTTTTTTCCGAAAGGAATAGAAAGTGTGGTGGAAGGAAGAAGAGGATGAATGTTGAACTCTGCCCAGTAATGATGCTAAATGGCAATTGATAATACTTTTGACAGAGTAAAGAAGAAAAAATTGGTTCTTCTCGTTACTAAAACATATAAATGGTAAAAGGAAAAAAAGAAAGACTTCATGACAATGATGTTTATCAAAAGAAGGGAACAAAAGGACCTTCTGGGATAGTTGGAAGATAATATTTTTCTTTTTGTGTCATCAGTTTGAATTTTTAAAGTTATCAAAGAACAAAAGAATGGATTTGCATTTCAAAACTATGTAGAAGGAATATTCGATTTCAATTCTTTCAAGGATTGAAAAAATATTATATAGAATAGAATTGATTATTTTAAATAAAGAAATGGGTTTGGTTAGTTTTGTAAGTACTGAGTATGTTTTAGTATTTTCTTAGAAAAGAAAATAAGATACTTTGATGCGAACTTAAAATACAATACAAAAATGAAAAACTTTTGCTTATTATGTGTCGATTCAGATATAAAATGACTAAGTATAATTTAAAAAAGAAATTCGTAGCAAATTATAATTTCGAAATTCCAGATCATAATTCTGTTATTTAAATTGAGCAAATTCAAGACAAATTATTTACGTTCCATGAGTCATTGGCGGAGACCTTTTATTTCACAGGCAGAAAAAGACTATGGGTCTGTTTCACAACATAAAAGTAAAATCACAGTTAAGCTACTTAGAAGATAATAAAATGTACAATAGCGTTTCAGAATAACTTAATAACTCTAACTAACTAGATTAACTTTTAATCTCAAAGTACTTATTCGATGAATAAAGGAGATAAGTTAGAAGAATTAAAAGCACTGAAAACTGAAACGATATTCGTTATTTTCTTTTTCAATTCAAATGGAAATGATGATGAAATAAATTCCGAATTAGAACGGACTTTAGGAATATTTGGACGAAATCGACTTTCGAGCGTGTTTTCGTTTGAAGAAAGAAGCGATGAGTTAGTTACGTTTCATCATTGAATAATTACAAATAGAAGGGACACCGGGCAAATCCTGCTCTAGATGGCGACACTTATTTCTCAAATGCTCATAAGTCGCTAGTATCGCACGGCGAGTTTTTGTATCTCAGTCTATCAAATACAACACCCAATTTTTCAGATTTGGTCCTTATGGGAAATTTACTCACAATTTGTTGTCGAGAAAGATAACGGAATATTGTTATTTAGAATAAAAAAACAACAATAACAACTGTGTAGGTACATAATGTCTGTAAAAGTGTGGCATTCAAGGCCAAATCACGTTCGCTGCAGAAAATGTATTTTGAGGGTTTGTTTTTCTTTTTTAAATTTCGTTCTCATTCATAAAACGAAAATGATTTTGGTGCTTTTCGGTGCATTCGACATGATGATGTTTTGTGAGTTTCTGTGAGTTTTTCTTCAATTTCGTTATTAGTTTGATATGGGTTGGGATAGGTTTATTTTTAAATTTCTTTTTTTTCTGAAAATAGGGACAGTGGACGAATCATACTTTACTACAAAGTATAGGTGCATTGCCAATGTACATACATAAGCATAGGTAGATATATTGTTTAGGCTAATGTTAGGTAGTTAATTAGTAATTACTTATATGTAGGTATGTATGTAGGTAGATATTCATATGCACAAATGGAGGTTAGTAGGTTAATATGAATATAGGTACATATATGTATATATATACAGATACATAATGTATAACATAATTTGGGGGCGTACCTACCTGTTAGATTTTTGAACTATTTTAGTACCGAGTATATTTTTGGCAGATTTCTTTGCTTTAAACAAAACTGTCGGCTGAAGAAAAAAAGATACCTATAATCAAAGTGGAGTAAAAAAGGATCCTTAAAGCCTACTGTTAAGATTTACCAGTGCACTGCGCGTACACAAATAACATACAATTTCTACTCGAGTTGTTGAATTTTTTTATATAGGTACATTTTGTGGTAGGTATACATACATATGTAGCTTTAAGAATTATTTTCTTACTTTGTTTTTGCTTTTACGTATTTTTTTTTTTTGAGATATTGTTTTGCTTTACGTTGCCGGTGGCATGGAAGAAGTTTCGACGTTTAGCAGTTTTTGTAGTCGGTTTAATTTTAACTTCACATAGGAAGTTATTGGTCCGATTTGTCGAATTGAAAAATTTTACTTTTCTCGACGTTTCAAGATCCCTAGAGTCGAAATAAAAGATTTTTAGAGAGATGTCTGTGCGTGCGTGTGTACGTACTATGTTCGTATGTCCGTACCATCACTAAGTTTTTTTTGTCGTCCATACCTCAGAAGCAGTAGAGATATCGACTTCAAATAAATTTTGTTATACAGACAAAAATACAGAAAGATGTAGAAAGGACTCTAAACAAAATCGGGTGGGTGTTTTTTTTACCATAGCAATTTAAAAAAAAATTAAAATGTTGTTAACCCAAAATATTTCACGAAACAATAACGCTATAGATGCTTAAATTGTAACGTGATACCATTGAGTATTTATACATAGAGGAATCATCTTTTTGAAAAGTAAGTTTCAAACTTACCTCGCATGGAGCGTTGCAATCGTCTCAGTTTTAATTTCTTGAGCAAAAATATTCTTGAGTGAACAATGGCAATAAAGCACAAAATACAAACTAAAAAAAAAGAGGAAAGGAGAGAGTCCAACTTATTGTTGGACTGTGTTATGTCGTTATGTGTTATGTCCCGTTGTGTCAAATTGAGTACTTGAGTATTTTTCAAGCATTATTATTATTATTTTGGTTTATAACCAGACACAAATTCCCGATGAATATGCGTTGAGCAGCGAGCAGTGAGCATGAACAGTAGTAGAGCCTTTGTAGATAAAATGTGTATACAAAGCCAGTAGGTGCTAACTTGCTAGGGGATGCGGAAGCGGATTGAGTATTTTGTTTTGTGGAGTTGATTTGTTTGTTTTCATTTTGGTCTGTTTTTCTTGAGTTAAGTTCTTTACTTATCTTGTTCATTCACTCATTTAGTTTTCATTTTCATTTAGTTTAGTCTTTTAGTCGGCAAATATCCTTGGAAGAGTATGGACGTACGTGGATTTTTGTAAATGTTTTTCTTTTTCAGAAAATTATGCATATGCGGAAGCGGATCGCTCAAGTTGAATTTTGTCTGTATTTATTTTGGTTGGTTTGTTTTTAGTTCAGTTGTTTTGTTGTTAGTCTCAGAGGTCTGAGTCACTACAGTACGCAAATAAATAACCTTGGAAGTGTTCAGACATACTTATGCAGTTTTGGTAGTGTTTTCAGGAAATATTTATGTAGGTACCTACCTACTTATTTAATTGAGGAATTAATTAACCCGATACATAAAATGAGTTCCATTCCATGTTCTTATTGGAACTGTTTTAATATATATAAGCCAGGGTGCTCTATATCTTTTTTTGGATTACCTTACAGTAGTGCGAGATTGGTTTGGATAAAGCATTCTGGAAATGTATCTTTACAAAACTCAAATGCTAAAGGTGTAGTTAAATTTTGCGAAAAACATTTTCTAGCATCACAAATTACTATTAAAGGGACCAAAAAATGTTTGCTTCCGAATTCGTTCCCCCTTCCTTTCCTTGGATCTTGTTCCTGCAATGGTCATTTCATGGACGATATTTGTAAGAAGCTTTTAGAGACATCTATCAATATTGCCAGGCCAACTTATGCCAGAAAAAAAAATATTCAATCTCAAAATGATGCAAACACTTCTTGCTTACCGGAATTAACAGATTCGTTAATAGGAAAAATAGGAAAAAATTATCCTTCATTTTCTGGTGTTAAAGAATCTGTTAATTCCTACATTTCTCCGTTTATAGATGACGACTACTTGTCTTTGGAAGGAAATCGCTCTCCTCCAGGTCCAGAGATAAAAGTTTACTGTAACATATTGCGCAATAATTCTTTTAAAATTATCTCTAAAGACGTCGAAATAATAGAAGAGCATTTTCCATTTTCAGAAAATGACTCTTCCTTGATTCCATCCACCAGTTTTTCAAAAAGGGCAAACCTCACAAATATTATTTATAGATCCCCAAAAAAACGCAAAGAAGATACCATAAATGACTTAGCTGAAAGGAAAATAAACGAACTTTTCAGAAATAAAAGCGACCCAGTCAGGACATTTATTTCTTGTCAGTTACTTCATAAACCCAACTCAAAATGGGGTAATGAAGAGAGGGATTTATTTCTGAAATTTTTTTACAAATCGCCCGTTCTGTATAAGTACTTGCTTGAAATCGGATTTACTTTACCTGCTGTATCCACAATTCAAAGATGGCACATGAATATCGAATTTTCGCCTGGAATAGTAGATAGTGTTCTTAATTTGCTTAATTCAAAATGCTCGTCTCTTTCCAAGTTGGACCGAAAGTGTATCTTACTACTAGATGAAATGGCCATTAAACCTGAATTAGAATATAGCACTTCAGAAGACGTTATCTATGGATTTGTTGATCATGGTCATCTTGGCAGATCAGGTGTAGTTGCTTCGCATGCTTTAATCGTTATGTTACGTGGTTTAAATTCAAACTGGAAGCAAGCCATTGGTCTATATATTGGAAACATTTCTGGTTTAGATTTGAGTAAAATAATCCAACATTGCATTTCCAAAGTAACATCTTTAGGATATGAAGTATGTGCCGTAACAACAGATCAGGGAAGCAACAATCGAAATGCTTACAAGTTACTTAGGACTGTAGTTGGTAAACCTTTTTATGAGGTAGATGGTAATAAGACTTTTCTTCTGCATGATGTCCCACACCTAATTAAAAGTATTAGAAATACATTGCTTAAAGCAGATATTTTAGTTCCCGAAAGAGTATCTTGGAAAATTTTGGAAAAAATTTTTGATTTCGATGGTGGCACTATCCATATATTTAACAAACTTTCAAGACAGCACCTCAAGCCAAACTCTTTCGAAAAGCTTTCAGTTAAACTAGCCACTCAGGTTTTTAGTAATAGAGTAGCAATGGGAATTTTTGCAGCTATTGCAAATGATTTTTTTACAGAGGCAGAAAAACCTATAGCTCTGGCCACTGCTAACTTCATATCTTCTGTAAATAAATTATTTGACAACTTAAACAGTGTTAGCAAATACTCATCAAATCCTGATAAAAATGCCATTGCTAACGACCAACCGGAAATTTTAAAAAATCTGAAGGATTTTTCCAAAAATATTGCTTCTTGGACTTCGGAAGGAAGAATGAAAGTCCCATTTTGTTTTGTAGGACTTCAACAAACAATTAATGGTATACTAGATCTGTGGGATAACATTTCACTGGATTCAGAGCAAAATTATTTAATTACTTCGCATTTAAACCAAGATCCGTTGGAAAATACAATTTCCATGATAAGAAATAATCGCGGTTCATATGAAAAAAATCCTTCGTCCGCACGGGTATGTCGAAACCTGAAATGGATATGTTTTCAAAACTTGAAATCATCTTCTTTAAGTGGTTATGAATGTTCTAATTCAATTAATTTACTCGAACATTCTTCGTCTTCATCCGTTAACAAGAAATCTACAACAAAATTTGGATATCTAGAAGAAGATATTAGCTTTGAAACTTTAGAAAACCAGATTTTGGAGGATGAAGAAAATGGATTAAAGGACATATTTGAAATCATTAACGAGGAAAAAACCGTAAAGCACCCTGATTTGCAAAATTGCACTAATGCCTATGTAGCTGGTTGGTTAGCTATGAAACTGTCGTCGAACAATAAGTGTTCTACTTGTAGTCATTATTTTAAAGAACAGGAAAATTACGAGAAAAAAACTGCTACATTAATAAACTTAAGATCCTACAAAAATTATAGTTTAACAACACCTTCAGATAATTTTGAGAACGATTTAAACTATATAATTTCAATTTTTTGAAAATATTTTAAGTGTTTCAAGTTCAAAAGGAACATAAGTGTTTTAATGATAGATGCTATTTCTAAAAACAAAACATTATTTGAATTCTGCAGCGACCACAAGGATGGAATATTAAAATTTATTGTAAGATTTTTAATAAGAACATCGATAAAAAATTTTAATAACGCACTTAAAGATTTGCGTATTAAAACCAAAGTTCTGACAGCAAATACTCGAACTAATAAAAGAAAAAAAAACTTAAAATTAAAAAATAAACAACTTGGAAAAAGCAAAAAATATCCTGAAAAAGCATCCAGATTAAAAAAGTATTTATAAATTTATTGAAATAAGTAATTTAAGTACCTACTTATAAATTTAACCAATTTTAACAGTTTTCTTTTTCATATAGAAACAGTTAGGTATAGTTTTTGTTTTTTTTTAACTTCAAATTATTGAATTATGCTGTAAGACTATAATTGTGTCTTAATTAAATTCATGCTTTTGCAAACAAGCAAATCAAATTAATTTTCTGTTTTTTATCGTTAATCAATATTATTTGATGTTTTTTTTTAAATATAATTATTAATTATTATATACTCATATTTATAAATTATTAATTGCTTAGGAAAAGTGTCAATTTTATAAACGAAAGGATTAATTTTATTTGTAAATGGGTGAAATTAACCTATAATGTGAACACTGCTTCAAATTATGTTATTTTTTTGACAATGTATTAGTTTTATTACTATGTACATATATATCATAAAATTAGATCAGAAATTCTTATTTTTCATTAATTCATACTGCTATTGCTATTGTTTTCATAAATAGATAAGTCTAAGTTTTCCTTTTTTTAAGTGCCTTTTTTATGGTTTTATCAAATACCTTCAATACATATTTGAATTCAAAACTAGGTCCATTGAAATGTTATAAAGTTTTGGCCGAACCTTGCATTTTGGGGAGGACACGATTTTTTTCTTTTGATGTGTAGGGGGGTTCAGTGGGGTTGAAAGCCCCCTCATTTGGCCGCCATCTTGAAAAAAGGGGTGGAAAAGGGCTTCTTCGAAATCTTCAAACCCGTTAGATTTACGATTTTATTTTTCATTTTTTCGGTAGAAAATTAAATTATCTACATTTTATGCTAACATACTTTTTTCCGTAGAATTGAAAATAAAGAAGTTTAATAATTCAAATGTGAATTTCAATAATATTGTGTATCTGCGCAAAACTACTTCTTTTTCTTCCTTATGATAAAGACCGGGCAATGAGGCAAACAAAACTTGAGTATCGTAAAGTCTCTCAAACCTTTTTTCTTTTTTACTTGAGCGTTTTTTGTTCATTTTGAGTGCAATTCAATATTTTTTGTTATGGACATGCGAGTGACATCTTGTGAGGAAAGATTGAAACTATCTTGATTTCTCTATGTATAAATACTCAATGGTGATACCAAACAAGTATATTTTTGAAAAAAAATCTGGTTAACGGTTTTTTATAAATCAAAAAAACTGTAAACAAATATTTGTCACCTCGAATATTTTACGAAAAAAAATGATTATATCTCCAAAATAATTTTTTACAAATAAGAATAACGTTTTTGACATCTGGTAAAATTTTGAAAAAAAATGACCATAAGTTCGGAAAAATTGATTTTCGACTGTGAAATCAAATTTTTTCATTATATGCAAAATATTGTTGTATTTTTTTTAATTTTTAGAAATAATTCAACTGACAACTTTTTTAACAAAACACGAAAACCTACAAATATTTTAAGCAAGACAAATCGGCAGACGGGATGGGATGTTATCAGTGTGGGTCGCATCCCAGCCTCTTTTTATAATAATGTGTTGCGCCAACAACAACAACATAAGGTACATTATATATTATGGTGTTATATTATGTTATATTTAAAACATACAGTTTTGAGTTTTTTCTTGAGTTAGGTAAGTAATGTACTAACATACCTATACCTATAAGGTATCTTGTTGAACCTTCGCCGATTTACGTTGTTGATCAATGTTTTGATTAACTTCAAATACTTTGTAGGTAAAGCAGACGATTTTAAGTAATTTTTGTTTTGCTTGAAAAAAACTGTAAATTGAACAAACCACATCAAATTATAGTTAAATTAAGAAAAAAGAGGCTGGGATGCGAACCACACTGATAACTTCCCATCCTGTCGGTCGATTTGTCTTGCTTAAAAGTTTGTCTATATGTATCAATTTTTACCAAATTTGCGTACTATTTTTGTAGATTTTAATTTTTTATGGAAAAACGGACTGCTGGATTTTTATAAAAAATTACTAAAGTAAGTTTGAAGCCAATATTTGTAATTTTTGAAAAGCTATTTGAGTCGAAAGTAAATTTTTACCAAGTTTTAGTATTGTTTTTTTTAGGTTTTTAATTTTTTGTAAGAAAACTGTCAATTCGATTTTTTTCAAAATTTTACTGAATGTTGACAGCAACATTTTTTGAAAGATAAAAGTAGTTTAAAGCCAATATCTCAAAGTTTTGAAAAGATATTTGAGTCGAAAATCAATTTTTACCACCTTTTATAAATTTTTGTTTAGGTTTTTATTTTTTGTAAAAAAACTGTCCATTCGATTTTTCTCAAAATTTTATCAGATGTAAAAAACATTATTCTTCGTTGCAGAAAATTGTTTTGGAGATAAAATAATATTTTAGTCGTAAAATTTTCGAGGTGACAAATTTTTTTTCAGTTTTTTTTATTTATAAAAAAAACTGTTAATTGGATTTTTTTCTAAAAATAAACTTGTTTTTTATCACGTTACAATATATAATATAAAATTTAATTCAAGTCTCTAGCGTCATTGGTTCATGAGATATATAGGTTTAACCAAAATGTTCACCTTTTTTTTAACTGCTATGGTAAAAAAAACCACCCACGCAATTTTCTTGAGAGCCCTTTCTGCATCTTTCTGCCTTATTATCTGTATACCAAAATTTATTTGAAGTCGATATCTCTTCTGGTTCTTGAGCTATGGACGACGAAAAAAACATCGCGAACGTACGGACGTACGGACATACGGACGTACGGATATACGGACGTACGGACGTACGAACGTACGTACACACGCACGCACAGACATCTTTCTAAAAATCTTTTATTTCGACTCTAGGGACCTTGAAACGTCGAGAAATGTCAATATTTTCAATTTGACAAATCGGACCCATTACAATAACTTCCTATGGGAAGTTAAAATAATTTATTTGATTTAAGTTAGACATTGCAAATTGTAAAAAAAGTTTCAAGAAATACTAATGCATTATTTATGTGCATATATAAGTACTATGTACTAAATAAATTATATGTGTTTCAGTTTATTTAAAAACCTTCAAATGGCTTTACCAACTGAAGAAATTTATTTTTTGAGTTAATATACATAATGCACTTGGCCATATCGTACTAGCATTCACAAAACTATGTACATATATTCGTAAAATGGTACCTATATCTGCCAGTACCGATAAAAAAATTCATGAAAAAGTAGTTGCAATTTTTTTATTTTGAACAACAAACCTCCAAGTAAACGATTTGGTAAATCAATTTAGCCAAATCTCCAAAACAAAATAAAAATAGTAAGAACAATTTTTTACACACGAAAATTTAATAGTACCTTTTCAAATACCTACCTAACATATTAAGATGTAGGTATACCTATTCCTTTTTTCATGGCGACACAAAAACATTATCCCTTTTACCGCGTACATAATATTATTGTCTTCATCTATAAATATTCATATAGTTCGTTTTCAAAAAAGATCCCAAAAGGACTTTTTTAATCCCTTTTGACTTTGTATACACAAACCTTTTGAGCATTTAAATTAGCATATACAAAAACCAATATCATGAAAATGATATTCAAGCTACTAATAGTACTCACTGGGTGCTCATAAGTCGCATGGTCGTTTGAGCAATGTTCGGTGTCCACTTCTATTTGTAATTATTCAATGGTTTCATCCTATTTAAATTCAAATTCTTCTTTTTGCCATTTTATAATAGGTTGAAACCCCCAAATTTGAAATTAAAACAACGGCAGACACAACTAACGATTTTATGTTTTGTTTTCTTAGCTGCTATTTGTCAAAATTTTGCTTAGTTTCAAATTGATAACTGACAAATAGTTACCAAATACATTAATGCATGAGGAGGACCCTTAAGTTATTAAATCACAAGATCTTAGTCTTAGTGGCTAATTGTGATCAGCTTTTCGTTGCTGCAGCGTATATTCTTTCATTTGTAGTAATGGCGTAGTTTTTACTTGTCAAATTTCAAAAGATGACAGCTCTAAATGTGACAGCTGACAAAAAAGAGGGGCATCCACGTGAAACCTTTTATATGTTCTAAATATGATTTGCATCAACATTTTTCCAGTGAGTTGTTACTCGGGGCACGCAATACTTTTACTACAAAAATCATAACAGATTATCTCGGAATTTAGTTCGCATATTTTAAAAAGTTTTGCACAAATTTTACCGATGCACATACGTCCATTTGTTTCCCTAAAACAACATAGACACTTCTTTTTAATTGATGTTAAATGGATAACTTTCTTATCTATGATTTAAGGGTTCGTTGTCGGCTTTATAAAGGGTTTTTTTTTTAGATGTGTGGGTTTCAAGAAGACGTGTGTCAACAATAACGCAATAAAAGTGTTGCTGAATTGAAAAGCACACGTCTTAAGAAACACCCGTTATTTTACTCAACAAAAATTTATCAGAATCTGCATCGAAATAAGAATATTATTCATTTTATGTTTTTCTCAATTTTTTTACACTGACTTTGAGAAAGATCCTATCTAAAATGATACAAAATTTTCTTCGCTATGAAATATTTTACTTTTTGAAATACTAAATATTTAAACCGTCTAAAATGAAAAATATCTGAAAATTTTAAAAATAAATTCACCTCAGGTTTGAGTCTTTGCTAAAATCAAATCGTATTCCTAAACCCTGATGAAAAGTTGAAATACATAAAGCTTTGATAAATTTTACTTTTTCCATCCAATGAAAGGTGGCGCTGTAAAAAGCTATTCAAAGAAAAAGCTTTCAACGTTTAAATTTTGAGTATTAGAAAGAAAATTTTATTTGTTTTGATAATTTATAAACAACTTTATTTGTGAATTAAATAACAAAAACGGCATTTTTTAAAAGGCTAATAATGTACATATGAAACTTTTAGTTGATACGAAGTATTGAAATATAATATTGGCTGCATTTTCTATTCGACATCCTTTGTCTTTTGGAGGCTAACTCCAACACTTTAGGTTTTAAGGACCATTCCTAAGACAATTTCATAGATTAAGGGCCCGGTCTTTTGAAACAGGACGGATCTGAAATGTTTTACTGATGAGCGTTTTTACCAATCTGTAAATTGACGTCTTTAAATAAGATAGATTAAATAGCCAACCTCTTTTTTACTGTCATTAAGAAAATATATTAAAACCCCTATTATCGTTAGGGCTTAGAAATTATCTTGTTAGAAATTTTCTAAATACAATTAATCCTTTTGAAAACAGGCAACATTTGTACGCGTCTAAAATAGTGACAGTTCATAAAAGAAAATCAAATGCAAAACATCTGAACATGTCTAAATAATGACAGTTCATGAAAAAAGTAAAGCAAACAAACCATAATTTGTTGTTGAGCAAACCAATTAACTCAAACTGTGGGAAACTCACTGTAAGCAGATTAAATGTGTCAAAATAGCTTTAAGTAAGCAATATCATCTTTATAACTTAGTGAATAACAAGAAGAAATTTTACATTTTTTCGAATCGTTTGAAGTTTTCCAGCAACGTCTTTTATTAATAAAAATGCCTAGAGCTAAAGTATATGCTGACAAAAAACATCAATTGGTTTTATTTAACCTGGTATTATTTTCAAGCATATTCAAAATCGAGAAACCTGAAAAATATTAAACTAGTGTTAAAAAGTTAAATCTAATTTTTTCTTTTCGAATTCAAAAAATAGTTTTTTATGTCAACGTAAACTACTTCTTAATTTCTAATGCAAGACTAGTTTGAAGAGATTTCGAGTTTCTAGTTTATCAAACATTTGAAATGTCAACTTAATTATTTTTACTTAAACAGATTTTAATACGATTGAGACGTCTAAGAAAATTTTGTGAAAAACTTAAATCTCGAATCTCTTTCAAAACTAGTTTTTAAGGAACTCAAAAATATCCCTATAAGTATATTTAGTCAAAGTGCGGCTTTTAATTCTTCAAATGAATAGAGTGACATCACTGTATCCCAAAAATCTGTTTCTCAATAAAATGTTATAAAGTTCACTTCCAGTCTTAAAAAAAAAGCTTCATAACTTTTTTCAAGTTCTTATGATATAATTTTGAAGAAATGATACTGCAGCTTAAATATAATATTTAAATAAAAAAGCAATATTCATAAAAGAATGTTTAGTTACCTTTTTTTAAGTTCGGATAGGGTTACCACATGACACAACAAAACAGTAGCATTTTTGTATTATTTATAGCCAAGAGGAAACATCAAAAAACAAAACAAAAACTACTTGGAGGAGCAAAGAACACACAAGCAAGCAGCTTCAGCCATTTTTTTGTTTTTTTTTTTTATTTTGTAAAATAAATAAAACACACTTAATTTTTTTGTTAATAATATTAAATATATTTTTTGTTTGTATTTCGTAAATTCTGTTCGAATAACCTACTCAAATTCTTACCATTATAACCTTTTTAAAAAGTATTTGTTTTTCTTTTTTGAAATTATATTTAAAAAACTACATATTTACTTCTTATAACAAAACAAAATTAATTATTTAAACTTAGCGAGGGTAGATTTAATTTTATAGAAAATAAAAATTATGTTTACAAAATTATATTTGTTCTTTTAAAATCTTTTTGTAAATTAACTTAAATTAAAAAAATATTTTTTACGTGCTGAAAATAAATAAGAAAGGGAAAAAATAATATTTTTTTTTCTTCTTTTTCGTTTAAATATTTAAAATAATTTTTATTCAATCGTTGTTGTTTTGGGATGTAATATATTTTACAAAATGATTCGTTGTTAATTAATGTATATTTTTTTTGGATTCGATAAAATTAAAATATGCACAAAATTCATTAAATATTATCATTGGCACAAAATGCTATTTAAAATAAAAAACAAACGCAAACTTAAAAAAAAATAGTAAATAATTATTAAATGATAAAAAAATAAAAATTTTATACAAATTTTACAAATTAACTTCGGGTTTCTAATTAATAATTATTCATACATTTAAAAATATGATCGTTTTCGATGCGAATTGCACTTAAAAATAACAAACAAGCAAGCGTTAAAAAAAGAAACAAAACATTCGTTAAATTCTTAAAACAAATAAATAATAAAATATATATATTTTTTAACTTAATACTCTTGTGGCAAAATTCAAAGTTATCAGAAATGAAGAAATAATTAAATACATTCTATTATTATTTTTTTTTAAGTTTTTGTATCTAAGTAAGAAGGACCATTGCAATTACAGTCAAAACTCCAATGATTATGGCTAACATAGTGATAAAATCATTGCCAGTAACTACGCCAAGGGTGCAGACTAGTAAGACGTGCTCTAAGGTGGTCATACGGTCTTCAAAACGGGGCTGTGCCAATAGAGTCAGAGTTTTCGAAGCTGTCGACGATGAAGAAGACGAAGTTGACGGAGCTTCGAATGATGTGAAATTGGCAGGTGAAGATGATGGACGATGAAGGGCTAATGAATTTACATCATTCTCAGAATGTTCATGTCTTTGGTTAGAGCTTTCTAATGATAGATGACGTTGATGTTTTGAGGATGAAGGATCTGTTAATGAGTCTTCTTCATAAGGCACTTGAGTTGTATGGTCTTGAGAAGTGGAAAGTGTTTCTAGGTTCTCTATCACTAATTCGTCAGAGCTTTCTGAAAGCTCTTCATAACCTAAAGCTTTTGAGCTTTTAATCTCAACACTGTCATTATCACTGTCTTCAGTCAATTTGGATGAGGAATTATCAACAACTTGTTCAGAAAATTCACTTAATAATCTGACTTCTTTGGTGAAATGTCTATCGAAGGATGTCTGAAAGCTCTCGTACTTATTTGTGGCATAGCTTTGGATTTTTTCATACTGATTGCTATCAGAAGTCGAACTAGAATCAGAATCAACCACAATTACTTCTGAAGCTTGATGGAAGCCGTCGTCATTTTTGTAAAAACTGATATCACAGCTTTCAGATATTGTCTTACTCAAAGAATCCTCAAGATCGTTAAGATCGTCATCATGAGAACAATCGACATAACTGACTTTGGAAACTTCGTTAACAATTTTAAGGGAAATATTTACAGGAGATAGAAAGGCCTTGCCAGAAAAATCTGAGACCTGAGAAAGTTTAGAAGAAATGCATTCAAGATCATTTTCAGAGTTATTATTTCTACAGGAAGCATCTTCGAAACTGTCTTCTTGATCTTGATCAACTTCAACAACAGATAAGACATTGACCGTTTCCGAATTCTGAGGTATCGTCTGATCTTCCTGGATCTCAGATAAATAGCTTGAATCAACAACTTCGATGACTGACACTACTTCAGAAGACAGAGTAAGAGAATCTTCAAGATCAAGTGACTTGTGAACAGGGGATTCAATTTGAAGATCTTGCTCTTCGGATAAATTATGCTCGTACACCTCCCTAGACTTGACTACATTCGAAAGAGCCTGTTTGAGGCTATTGCACTCTTCCACAAATGATCTTTCCATCTCATTGAAATGGAAGTACTCTGGATCTTCTTCTTCAACGCACGAAGATTGACCACTTTCATCATCATTTTCCGAGTCATCTGAATCTGTGAAAGGTACATTGAAAGTCTCAAGCACAGGCGGAATAGACTCTTCCGAAGACGACAAATCATGTCCTAGAAGCTGCAAAGATCTCATGCAAGCAATCTGTTCTTCTTCACGATCGCTATCACATTCATCACTAAACCTAACCCTATGCTTTGATCTACTCTCACCCGAGTCTTCACTATTTTTCACCTTAGGTCCTTGATGCCTCAAACGATCACTTAGATCCTCTACAATTTTTGTGCATTCAGAAATGTTTTCCAACTGGGATATCAGTTGCTTGCGGTTGGTGCCGGCATTTATACGAGAAACCTGACTTAACACTTCGTGAAGAAGCTGTCCTGGGCTGTTCTGATCTTTGCTATAGATCTGATTTTCTTCATCATGATCACTTACTACCTCGAGGGCTGTACCTTCATTTGAAAAACTCGTGGAAAGCTCATCTTGGGCATACAAATTGCGCAAGTAATCCATATCGGAAGGGTCTTCGCTTATGGTTACTTCGTTGACAAAGGTCTTGGCAACTTCGAAGCGACTGTTATGGGCCAATTCTAAATCGAGGCTTGCATTAATGGGACTTTGGACGGGGAAATCAGACAGACTGACATTTCCCGAATCGGGATTTGAAGATTCATCGATCGAACTCAGTGAATCGAATTGCTGACCACTGGTCTGAGCTCTAGGGCATTCACTTGAAACATCATCATCGCCCACATCACTGGTGACTATAATGCTGATATTACTCGCATAGCTAGGAAGATAAAGCCTACTAACTTGACTCGGACACACCTCCTCACTACCCTCGTCGATCGTGTCCAACTTACAAACTAACACACTTTCACACAACTCGGGATTAGTAGCGGTAGCAGTAGTATCAGCGGAAATCGAAAGAACATCAGGCTTGTTAGGTTCAGAGCGGCGGAACACATCAACGGGTACGGTTACAGTTACGGGTACAGGTACGGGACTAGGTACAGTACAATCAACAACTTCAGCTTTTTTACCTGTAGTCGTAGTTGCTGGCGATGATTTCTCGATGCCAAAGATCATTGCCAACTCCTCGGAGGAGTTATACTGCGAGGCACTGCCGCTACGTTCGCCCTTTTCGCCACCACTACTGCAAACTGTCACATTCAGCGGCGGCGATGGTGTACTATAGCTGAATGGCGAGTTTGTGATGTTGGGTGTGACGCTCGAAGACTGTACGTCGTAGGATGTTGTGCTAAAGGTTTTGATTGGATCAGTGCTGGGTGCATGGAATTCACTACTTGGTGACTTAATGTAATCACTGGAGGAGTACGGGTTAAAGGATGTTATACTCGACGATAGGTGAGCTCCGACTGACGGGCTTGAGCTCTTCAGGCAGTCGCTGGACGATGAAGATGTTGAGGTCGTTGCAGTGGTGGCCGTCTTATCGCCATCGCTATGCGTCACAGGATCACTCACGCTCACCGTAGCTTTACTCACTTCGTTGCGTGCTTGTTTCTCGCACTCTTTCATGATCTTGTCGATTTCTTCTTCATTCTCGGCCGCAGTCACATAACCAGATCCTGGAACAATAAGAAGATCGGCGTTGTCATTTTTGCTGTCATAACTCCCTGTCGTTTCGACCTGATGTAAATTATCGTAGTCCGGTGAATCGTTCAGTTGGCTGATTTGACGCATGCACCGTTCGGCAATCTCTCCGATGCGCGCCGAACTGGGATCTAGCTTCTGGATCAGCGAGGGCATCACGAGCTTTTGTTCGGGCGGCTTTTTCACCTCAACGGCATTTTGGACTATTACTGGTGGTTCCACAGTAACGATCTCACTGAGAATTTTTTCACAAACCTTATTGGCGGCAGTGGACACCTGATCGATGGCCTTGATCAGCTTGTCCTCGGTGACCAGACGTCTTGGCGGGTTTTGCTTTGATTCGGTCTCTTCTGAATCCTTTGGCGGGATCGTATCGAGCAGCATGTGACGGCACCGTTTGGCTGCCTCGGAAACCGCTTCGATCTGTTCGAGGTCTCTTTCGATGTTCGGTTTAGTGACTTTAGACCGGGACGTTGTTATCAACGCTCCTCGGCGTAATTCCATCAGGTCCCTTGTTAGCTTTTCACTACTCTCTCGGGCTTCTTTGGCGATTTTATTGAGAGCGTCTTCCATTTTGATCTTTTCTGGGTCTGGAGTCAAACTCTTTCTGGGAAGTGGAACTGGTGGTTTTGATTCTTTCGCCAGCACTTCGGGTAGACTGCAAATGGCCCCGCCTTGACTTGGGTGACGGAAAGGTATAACTTTGGGACTTGCCTGCTCTTGTTCCCGTAAGTTGCGCAGTAGCTGAAGAGTAGACGGAATATCATTGTCGTCGTCTTCTTTGGGAATATTAGACATACTGCCTGCACGTTCAAGGCTCTTAGCAAGCTCGAGGAAATCGTCAATATCGCCCCCTGATGGCTTCGCTGCATTCCTCTGAATCAGCGTGTAGATATTGGCTGATTGAGTACGGGTGGCTCTTTTCTTCGATCCAGCTGGGTATGCGAAATGAGTTTTGACCTGTCCGGGTGGGTCTTTGCGTAACGTTCGCACAGCCAAATCATCGCAAACAATGTCAGGGTACTTCAGAGGACCCGTCCTCACCTTCTGACAGTCCTTATCTGGGGCTACATGAAGATAATCAGATCGGGGAGATATCGCTATCGGACCCACGGGTATGCCAAATGGCGGTTGCTTCTCTCCGGCAGCAATCTTAGGCGCTATGCTCGAACTCTTGAGGTTTCGGTATGCAAAATCATCCCGAATAATATCGGGCTCCCCGGCCGGCTCGTCATCATCATCATCGTCTAGGAACTCTTCACTGTGAGCCTCTGCGTATTTTTCAAAATTCGTCGGCGTCGGAATATCCCGACGCTCAGCTCTATCTAGAAGCGTTTCATCGCCGAGCTTAAGACTTTTGTATATCGCCTCAAGCTCGTTTATTGCATCTTCTAAGTTTGTAGGCTTCTTACGCATAGTTTCGATTTCCGTAGGCATAGGCAGCGGCAGAGGTTTTGTGACCACCTTTCGTTGTGGCGGATCAGGAGCAAATTTGCTATTCTGATCAAGGATGTTACGAACCCTCCTTTCGGCCACATACTCATCATACTTGTTCGGGGTGGGAGAGTCCGCTTTGGGACACCTTGGCTGCGCCAGGTCTCTCCTCTGGTAGTGGTTTGGCATCGAGCTGCTCTTGTTAGCATTGTTACGAATTTCAACGTAGTTACTACGACTATCTTTGGAAGGTTTTATCAGCAGTTTTCCAGACACCACACTGTTTGACGCGTCTGAGGGAGCAGGTTTCTGTTTTGGCTTTGAAACCTCTGAGTACATCGGAGCCGAATTAATCTCTCCAGCTCTGGAGCTAGATAACGAACGAGGTTTATTAAAAACTGACTCCGGCCTTTGCTGATGAGGTTCTCGTCCTCGCCGCCAGTACTCCGATGACAGCTGCGGATTGGCCGGTGCTGGGTCGGGCAAACCACTCTTTGTAGTTCTTATCAGCACCGGGGATGGTGGCCTTTCTGACGCCTGCTTGTCTTCATTTCCTTTGAATAGATGGATTGGCTTTCGGGACCTAGGAGCTCCCTCTGCCACATACCGGTAGTCCAGTCCTGCTGGGAGGGATTTCTTCGCCGGGTGAGCATCCCTCTCGGCTCTGGTTATGAAACGACGATTCTGGGAACTAGCTACACTCGGCGGGTGGTTTATGGATGAAGCTGATTGATACATTGGGGCATTGCCCGCCCAAATCCGATCGTCGGACACACAACGACCTCTCATTCCGTTATTCGACGGCATGTGGGAAGCATTTTGATCAAATGCGTACGAAATCGGACGGTGATCGCTATGATTGGCCACGTTTACTCTACGCGTGGGATCTCGAGGTGGTGGCGGTGGTGGTAGAGGCTTTTTGACGTTTTGCAAATGGATGTGGCTGTCATAGCTGATGCTACGCTTGTTGTCATTCACTGTGTTCTGAAGGTTAGGTGTCTGGCGGGGCATGCCATAGGTTATGGGATGATGTGAAGCCATGTGACTTAGACTTGTTGAATTTCGCATTGTGGGCGGATGCACCACAGGCGGGGGATACTGTTGCCGATTGACTTCAACAGGGGCAATGTGATTTGGTTGCCCGTTGTATACCGTCAGTGGTACCGGCTGGGTTTTCCATCTTTGAGCTGGTTGGGCAGCATACATCACCTGCGGCACCTGTCCATTGCTCACTTCTCCATCTCGACTAAGACGTTTGTAGTATCGCTCATTCCGAGCCGCCCGGCTTCGACGACTCTGACCATTGTTTGCATTAGCCCCGCTTCCCAGGCTCTCGTCACTGCGGTACTTTGCAAAGGTCGTGGAGGAGTTCAGCGATATCATCTCCTCCTCACTCGAGGGGTGACGTTGGCCGTCATTGGAGACCTTATTTCGGTCCCTCTTCCCGCGCCGATCAAGGGAATTTGTCATTCGATTTTGTGGGTCGTAGTCAACAGGTGGCGCCAGATGTGTCGTTGAGAGTGATTCTCCAGCCGGGATCGGTTCGAATGGCAGGAAGAACTCATTGTCCCTTGTCGGACTCACCACGATGTGATCGAACCCACCACTGATGTGTTTGCTGTTTCGCTTCTTCTTGTCCTTCTTACGGTATTTCGGTGAAACTGCAAAACCCGCTTTGCGGTCTTCCTCAGACGAGGACTCTGTTTCGGCTTCCTTCTTCTTGCGAAAGAGTCGGCCGAAGGACCATTTTTTGTTACCTCCTGCACTCGCTGGTGCAGAACTCTGATAAGAAGATTCTTTTTTGTTGCTTGTTGTTGTGTTGTTGGCAGCACTGCTGCGTCGATTCATTTCGGATGATCTCATGCTTGGTTCAGCTGATGTGGTCGGTGGAACAACCTCTTTAGGTAGGGGCAATTGGGGCCTCCACGATGTCTGAACAGTCTGCAATAAAAAAAAATAAAAATTCATTAGATTTATGAAAAGATAGGCTGAAAAAAAGACAAACTCTTATTTTTTACAAAATGCTAGGATGAGTGTGAATCTCGTAGAAATTTCCTGAGTTTTTTTTTTTTGAGAAAAAGACGCATTTGTGCTTGATGATCCATTTTGGATCATCATTATTTATTTATAGAAATTTCAACAAATGGGGAAAATACTTAAATTCTAAAAATATTTCTTCTTTTTGTATTTTTATATTTATTTTCGTAAGTTTTCGCTTGTTTTTAGAGAATAAAATTAAATAAACCACACTTGCTATAAGCTAAGAGGAGCTGATGATGGTGAAGATGCTGATTTTGATGATGATGATGATGCGGCAGAAGAAGCTATATTTTGAAAAAACGAACGATGTTTTACATCTTGTGTATGCACATTTTGGTATTTGATGATAATCAATTAGGTGTACGATTGGATTAAGGAAATTAATGAGCAACAAATTGAATAAAGGAAAAATATTATAAAATCTCTTCTGCTTCTTTTATACGGAAGGCTTAGTGTTTATTGAGAGGAGTGTTTTAGCTAAATGCTATAAAAGATTCAAATGATTAATTTAATTAGCAGCAAAATATAGCAAACAAATAAAATCTTAATATCTTGTAATCAGGTGGTAAATGCGGTTGAGTTGAATTTGATTTCTAAAAATAAATACGAAATAAGTAAGGAAAAGAGTTGTACGTTGGGAAATTACATTCACTTGGTTAAACGTATTTTTTAAATGAGTTTTCAATATATTTGATTGCGATGTTTTTTTAAACTGGGGTAATTGTTAAAGGTAGGTTTGAATTGTCGACAAGTTTTCACTTTAAATGATTTAGACTCATGTTCCTAAAGAATTGTGAAGCGGACATTGACATTTCTTTTAACTTTCCTAAGCTTAAAATTCAATTAAATTATTTCTATGCACTTTTCGAAAAAAAAAGCATAAGAATTGTCAACAGTTGTCAAATGTGTAAAGCAAACGAACATATCTACTGTTTTAATGGAGTCACTTAACCAGAAATAAACAATATAAAAGAAACATTCACAATAGTTTAAAGTACGAGTATGTTTAAGTTCTTTGACAACCCGCCTTACAAAATAAACCCACTTAAAAAATAAATTAGGTACTTGAAAACAAAACTTGAAAGCAAGATCAAAATCACCTACAAAATCATTGAATCTATGTTTATATTGACATACTGACAAGTTTTGAAATCTTACAATACAAAAATATTATCTTTTGTAATGAGACAATGTTTTTCTTATTTCAACTTAAAAAAAAAAAACAATAAACAATATAAACGACACAATAAATAAACTTTCTTTTGTTATTATTTTACGTCTGTCTCAAACAAAAACAGCTTAACGTCACATCCGACATCACAATAGCACTTTTGTGTTAGCGCCATTCAATAAATTCACAATGAGTATGATGGTTTATAGTAACACACAAATTTTTGTTACTTTTACTTTGAATTTTATATTTGTCATCGTTTATAATTTTGTAGATTTCACATTTTTCACATTTACGCTGAATTATTCAAATAGAATATATGTACATATATTTATTTTAAATTCTTTCGAAAAACAATCAATACTTCAGAGATGAGTCAAACACAACGTTTATTTACAAGAATTTATTTCTTATTAAGATTTATCTCTTTTTTTTTTGTTTCAGCATAATATTGCAATTTAAATAAACAAAAAATATAATAAAATTGAGTTCCAGGAAATATTCTTCACAGTGATGTTTGAAGAAGAATTTGATCAATTTCTCGTGGCTTACATGTGAATACGCCTTAAAATTAGTTCATCAATAACTGATCATGAGAAATTACAATAGTAATTTCTAATAAACTCTTTAATTTTATGACTTTTTTTTGACAGAACAGTCAGAAAATTTCAATACTATTTCGGTACTTTCGTTAAGCTAGGTCAGATCTTATAATATTGACAGCTCAGTCTTTGATTTGACAATGGCCGCCAATTGTGAAGTCATTTTCACCAAATATAAAACAAATTTCAATGAATAAATGTCACAGTCAGATGAGTTGCTGACTCGAAATTACATCTGGAGAAGATTTAATAAAAATGTATTTTTTTAAGATATATTCGAAATTTCAAGTCAATCGGTTGAAAATTGTTTGAGTTGTAAATTCGGTTGAAAAATGTTATATTGAGATAAGCGCGTTTTAAATTTTGGAATAATACCAAATTAGGAGCAATTTTGTAATACCATAAATAATAAAATAACCTAGTACTTACAGGCTTTTTCCGGTCATAATATTTAAGGATAACACTTCGTTTGAGGGAGGGGTCATTTTAAATCAAACTAAGCATTTTTCAAAAATTCTAAGTAGAAATAACAAAATTTGACAGTTTCAAATGTCACTTGACAATGGCTGATAATGACGTTTCTGACGGGTAACGTTGTTACACAAAACTGTAAACTTACAGGATTGTAAGACATTTAACTGATAGATCTGTCAATATTGTAAGATCTACCAATGGGTTTAAAAAATTGTTATGGAATTTTTCTACAACAAAGATTTCACTGTCAGGTGTTTTATTGAAAAAAAAACGATTTTTCGAAAAGTCTAGGGTCACTTTACCCCTTAAACAGCGAAGTTTGACAGTTTAAAATTGTTCCAAACAATAGCTGACTATGATATTTCTGACAAGCAACTTTTTCACACGGAATTGTAAATTTACACGATTGTAAGACATTCAACTGACTGATCTGTCAATATTGTAAAACCTGCCAACTGTATTAGAAAATAGTTATGGGATTTCTGAACAACAAACATTTCACTCTCAGATTGTTTATTGAAAAGAAAAACACATTTTTTTAAAGTTCTAGGGTCACCTTACCTCATTAACAGCGACATTTAAAAATTCCAAATGTCACTTGACAATAACTGACTATGACATTCGTGACAGGCAACTTTTTCATATAAAGTGGTTAGGTCACAACGATTTTAAGACATTTAACTGACAGATCTGTCAATATTGTAAAATCCAATAGGTTTAAAGGAATTTCTGTACAACACAGATTTCACTGTCAGATGGTTTATTGAAAAAAAAACGATTTTCCGAAAATTCTAGGGTCATTTAACCTCTTAAACAGCGACATTTGACAATTCCAAATGTCACTTGACAATAACTGACTATGACATTTGTGTCAGGCAACTCTTTCATATAAAATGGTTAGGTCATAACGATTTTAAGACATTTAACTGACAGATCTGTTAATATTGTAAAATCTGTCAAAACAAACATAGTTTGTAGGTCTATTCTTTCAAGGTCTTTATTTTAAACAAATCAAAAACAACAAAGGCTGTATTCCTCTTTTAAGTATAAAAAAGAACAATTTCAATAAAGTTATCAGAATTCAAAATTATTAGCACATTTCTCAAAATTGAAATAAATTTCTGTTGTAAGCCCATAAGGTTATTCACATCTTTTCTCACAATTTTTCTAATTAACGAATTTAAATAAATTAAACTATAAATCATCTTCATTCCACTATAATACAATACACGCATAATCATTCTTTTTATCTTTAAGTTTCCCCCCTAGATAAACAATAAAGTGTGAAATAATTTCAAACACCACTCTCCTCAAAAACAAAACACACAACTTAAGACAGGCTATAAAAATTCATCATATCTTATCAACACCTTTAAACTATTAAGTATCTACCATATGTAGATAATTTTTCTATAGTAATAATTTATTTTAAGAAACAACAAAAATTTAATTCAAGAAGAAATATTTTTTTGTACATACTTTTCCAACATTATTCTGATACAAAATAACTCCTTCGTTGCTTCTTGATTTTCGATTTGCGGATTTGCTCATTTTTATTTTATTTAATTTTCAATTTAAGAAAATTTAATAATTTCTTGTTTATAAAATTGGAATTTATAATTGAGAAATCCAATTTGGGGTTTCTTTTCTTGTGTTTCAAAACATCTGTTCCATCGTGTTTTTTGAAAAATATATAATTATATATTTTCCGTTTTTCTTTTATAAATATTTTTACGAAATTTCTTTTTTTAAATTATGTCATTCTAGAGAAAAGATAAAAACAACTATTTTCAACATTAATAAATCACAAAGTTTTTAAGCAACACATTTAAAAATATCGGTTTCCTTCTTTTTTCTATGGTTTTAAGTTTAAATGCATTTTATTTGTAAAAAAAAAAAAAAATGTAAACTATTTAAAACTCAACTTGTCATTTCAAAAATTTTGAGAAAACAAAATTTTGATGTATGTAGATAGATGAAAATAAATATTTTAAATATTTATTTATTTTTATTACACAAATAGAGTGGCAGTTTTCCAACTTAAAAAATAAAAATTACACTGAGAAAAAAAAAATAATCCACTCGAATTTTAAAATAAATAAATACAAAACCACCATTAAAACACTTTTAATGATTTATTTTTATGTTAAAAGTGTTTTTCAATATGTTTTATTTTTCCATCTATTTAAAACAATTTAATCAATTTTCTACTTCAAACAGTTTTTGAAAAAAAAGTTGAAAAATTCTCAAAAGAAAAAAAAACACAAAACCGATAATTTTAGATTTCTGCTCACGAATTTACAATAAAATAAAATTATAAAAATTTCTTAATTTATTTTAACAACAAACTCGTAGAAAAACAGAAGAAGAAATAAAAAAATTAAAGATTTGGCGTGCGAACTTTTTCCGTGTTCCACCGCCTCGAAGAATAACTGACTGACTTGGCGAGTCGCCGCTTACAGAACCGATAGGCCAAGACGAATTCCGATGGCTGGTGTTTTTAGTTTTGTTTTTTGATTCGTACTCCTTCTCGGGAAAATGTTGAAGTTTTTTACAAGTCAAAGATACTCGTACGCATTCATGAGATACTTTGAGAGCAGAAAATACACGCTGCTGTTGCTACTGCTGCTGCCGCTGCTGGCTACCGCCGCTATCGCTGGCTGGCTGGCTGTAGGCTTCTCCTAAATGTACCGCTCTCATGGGGCTAATCATTTGAGTGGATTTTTGGATTAGAAATGAAATTAGTACGCATGCTGCATAGCGAATAGTTTTGTGTTTTTTTGGTGGGTAAGGTATCTGCCTGCGTTTCTGATGTGAGTCGCTATGTTTCTTTGGGCTAAATTGATTGTTTATTTTCGTAATTTCAATTCGACCATTCCACCAGGGAATTCGGGTGGTTTGGGGGGGGGGGTGATTTGGGGATAAGTCAACTCAACTCACGGGTTGATAGATAGAAGTGAAGCACTTTATTTTATTTTGTTTTGTATTTTTGTAAGCGGTTGGTAATTTAAGTTTTCTTGAGTATTTAGTATGTCAATAGATCGCGTGTAGTGGGTTAGCAAAACTATAAAAACAAATAAAATAAAACGAAAATTACGAGACATAGTCGTGGTATATAGATAAGGAGAAGTGGAGAGATTACACATATAGTAAGCCCCCTCTCTCTTTAAAGATAATATGTGAAGGTCGATTAAATTGATTGAATTTGGTCAAGCTATAAGCTTTTAAAAAGACGCGACTGTCATTACAATATTATATTGTTGTTTTTTAATTGTTCAATAGAATTAATAAAAAATAGGAAAACAAAAATGAAATAACTATCAGACGTAAAATAAAATTTATTGTGACATCAGTTTATAATAAATGTTTTACAATCACCTTCGTAAGGTAAACTATTGTAGGTATCAAAATGAAACGAAAATTATTCTAAATAAATCGAAGCTTACAAGATGTAGTTTTTTAATCTAAAATACTTATGTATTTAAAACATTTCAGTGAGAAGTGACTCTTTTAGGATCAACGCGATTTTCCTTTGGAATGAATTTGTATCTGAAAATAAATTTCCCAGGAATATTTGGCAGTCATAGCATTGGATTTCAGTTCGATAGAAATATTCCGGGGAAATATACCGAGAGCAATGAAATTTCATATGAGACTCCCGAGAAGTTCTTTCATTGAAAGCAACATTAACAATATTTTGTTGTTTAAACATTTTCAGAATTTGAAATGATCAATTATAAGTCTAATATTTTGATTTGAGGAAGGACTCAGTAGTTGATTTCTTCTATTTAAACAATTCTTAAAGTTTTTGTTGCTAAATTCAAATTAATACTTCTTTTGACTTATCATGGAACCTTTTAATGATTCAGAGAATAAGCAGCTCTTAATGTGATTTATACAGGGTTTGTCCTATAAGTAGTTTCATTTTGATATTAAAAGAAAAAGACATTTTGTTGGATGTTCATTTTATTGTTAAGAGGAAGGTATCCCATTAACAATGGAAAACGAATCAGTTATTTGCAGAACCAATGGGGAATCAAAAACCGTGTAGAATTTAATGCTTCGAAAACTCAATGTTGTCTACTGTCCCAAAAGCGTAACTATCCCACAATACCACTATACATGGGTGGTACTTGCACCGAAGAGACTGAACATCTTTCGGTTCTAGGTATCTGCATCACATACATATGTATATATGGAGTCGCCAAAAACGCTGCTAAGTGTTTAGGTTTTCTCCGGCCATGTTAGCAGTTTTTTACCGCCTTCTGATCTGGCAATAATTTATGAAGCTTATATTCGTTTGAAACTCGAGTACAATTCCTATATTTGGGCTTGTGCTCCAATAACCCACTTGAGTCTCTTGGACAAAATTCAAAAAAGAGCTCTAAAAATGATAGGTGACCGTTTTTTAACTGAAACTTTTGTATCTCTTGAGCACCGTCCTATGGTTTCATGCCTGTCATTATTTTATCGCTTTTATTTTCATAAACTATGATCTAGCGAAATAGCTAGTTGCATTCCTCTTCTCAAGCAATTCAACCGGAATACCTGTTCTTCTAAGAATGCCCATCAGTTTACCCTTGAGCTCAATTTCGGATGTATTGTAAAGCACAGAGATTATTTTTTTAGTCGCACTACACGAATGTAGAATGCTTTACTAGATTCAATATATCCCACTTATTACAATGTGCAGACATTCAAAACCAATGTGCAATGGTTTAAACTTTCTAATCCTATCATCCCTTCCTAATTGTTCGCACTGCGTAGGGTAAGGGTATTTATATCCCCTTGAGTGCGCGCACAATATAAAAAAAAATATCGTCATCATGAGATTTTTCATTACCAATTCGAAAATTTTCTTGATAGCTTCACGAATTCCAAAGGTCTTTTATCGATTTTGGAGATTCAACATTGCTCTTTCAAGCAGGCCCAGAAAAAAAAATTAAGCTGTTAAATAACAAGATTTTGATATTTTTCGAGAAATAATACGGTCAGGAAATTGTTGTTGCAAATTTGTTATTGTTTCGGTTCTTGTAGAGGACATCTAGAGCTGTCTTATTTAAAATTAAAATTACCAACACCATTATCTTCCATATCCGTCTATAAATATAATTATAGTTATACGAACTTGGTCTTGTATCCAAATCGAAGTTTTAAAATAGTGCATACTGCATATATTTTAAAATTAAAAAAAATATACTTGCAAAATGTTGTTTTGAGGTACCTATAACTATAATTTTGAAAAAAAATAAGGAACGTTTTTTTTAAATAAAAAAATAGACATTTTTGACCACCAAATATTATTAAGACAATTTTAACTCTGAAGCAATACAAACAAATTTTTGTCATTTTAAAAGAAGTTAAAAAAAATATTTAGAGAAAATTTCATAAAAATGTATCGGACCGTTTTTAAGAAAATTCGAATTTTCTATTTCTGACTAAACAAAATTGGTATGACGACTACTGTTATATTTGGTCTTTATTTCCAAGTTAGAACAAATTCGATCAAAGGGTTTAGGCTACAGGGGCGAGGAGGAAGACAGACATACACTACACATCCTTGTAATGCAAATTAAAATTAAACCAAGGACACAGAGATCTTGTTTACAATAAACTTCAATTTTTCCCAAAAATAAATCGAAGATAAAACCTGTCATCGGCACCTTAGAACTTAAGTGTTAAAGTTACTTATTTGTCAACATAAAGATTTACTAAATTGGATCACCCTTTACGAGTAGCTGAAAAGTCGTTAAAAACTCGATGTATACATACAAAATTATCTTCTTCGTCTTACATTTGAAAAAATTAATAACTACTATTTCTATTCAGGGGCGCTTCAATGCAATACAAATTTACAATTTTTTATGAGAAATGCAATTTTGTCAAACTGTAACTGGTAAACAAAGAGATCAAACAGAATAATCATTCTGCTTCTATGTAACAGAACAACAACGACAAGACCTTAAAATAAATAATTATTTCATCCTGGATGTCAGCAATCAACATTAGAACTAATAAAAAAAAGCACTAAAACTATTTACTACCTCTTTAATTAAATGCGCGACATACTACTATACTACGAACATAAAGTCGGAAACACATTTGCATTATAGAGATGCATTAATTTTTAAAAATGTTACACCCCCCAGATTGATGTTCTCTACGGAGCGGAGGTGGTGGCGGTAGCGATGGAGGTGTGGTGATGATAAGTCCCCCGTATGGAAATCATTTGTTAAGTTCATCCTCGCAAGCAAGCAACATTTCGACTATGACTTTAAATGCATCAATTAGTTGTCAGTGTTGTCACCAAAACCACTGACAGTTGACCTGAAAATTCTAAATTCACTGAATCATCATCAGCATCAGCAGCAGCGCCACAACAGAAAATAGAAAAATCATCGACATTAGATCAAACCACAATTCATCTGACAGCGAGGGCGTCTTTTCTTGCGTCTCTAAGTCATCAAACTCGGATATATTATTGTGAATGATGCGAAATGCCTGATGTGACTGGCATGCGAAGGCGGTGCAGTGGTGGTGGAGGCGATACGATACTCGTACTCGTATCAAAATGTGTGACAAAACCAAACCGAAAATAAAAACGAAATGAAGAAACTTGGAACGCAGCCATTGATTGCCTTTTTTTATTTCTTGTTTCTATATCGATGCTCGATCATCCACCTGAGTGGAAAATCGTTGACATTTTTAAGGTGATTTTTACTCTCGCTCACATTTAAATCGAATGAATCTTCCAAATGGAATGCAGCCAGAGAATTAAATTTAAAAAAAAATAAATTTTGAAAAAGATACAAACTCCTTGTGATGTTGTTTAAGAGAAGAAAGAGGAGGAGGAATTTCCTCATTGAAGATATAAATTTTATTATTTATTGATGATAAATTGATAAATAGCCCGAGTCATTAGGAATTCATATTGAATGACACCTGTCGGAAGTTGCGTGATATGAATTTTATTTCTTGATGATAGAGAGAGTTGATATTGCTTCGCTCTTTTTTTTGGATAGCGTGCAGGGTGGTCTCAATTTCAATTTACCACAAAATAAATTTTCATTTTCATGGGTGGTTTGATTACACGAGATACTTTATATCTGTTGATTCCAGGGTTGTAAAAATATTCACATAAGTATCTAATGTATGTGCTATATGTATTTTTGTACTTAGTTATATTTAAACGAAGTTCTAGAATCTAGACGGTTTTATTGATTTTTTTTATATTACATCTTGTTTTATTGTTATAATGTTATTCAGAATTAATTGTCTTTGTGGACATTTTTGTGGGGTTGTAAGTTTTCTTTGGCGAATAAAATTATATTTAGGGTCAAATTTAAGTGTTTATTCATATGGTTAAGTTATTTAGCTGTGGGTAAATTCAATTTGAGCAGTTTTGGAAATGAGTCATCAGTATATTCTTAGATTTTCTATATAAGAATTCAATGAATTTAATGACAAAATGTTAATACGTATCGAAATAAAAATCAAACAATTTGTTATACGCAGAGTGTCATAGGCTTTCATTTGAAATGGTCTTTTCTAAATATATTACAAATTAAAAACTCTTTTTGAACACAAAAGAGTCTTTCAATAGAAGGTTTCATTATAAAGGGTGATTTTTTAGCTATTATTTTTTTGGCAACACTGGATTAAACAGCTGACGCACGTTTCGTGTTTTGTTTCACTGTCAAACATCTTCAGTTTGGTCTATAATTTAACCATGAATCGTCTTACAAACGAACAACGCTTGCAAATTATTGAATTTTATTATCAAAATGCGTACTCTGTTAAGAAAGTTCATCGAGCGCTTCTTTCAGCGAGCGACGAAGCTCATTTTTGTCTCAATGGGTACGTAAATAAGCATAATTGTCGATTTTGGAGTGAAAATCAGCCAGAAGCATTGCAAGAACTACCAATGCATCCAGAAAAAGTCACAGTTTGGTGCGGTTTATGGGCTGGTGGCATCATTGGACCGTACTTCTTCAAAGATGATGCGAATGGTAACGTTACTGCGAATGGTGAGCGCTACCGTGAGATGATATCCAACTTTTTTTTGCCCAAAATGCAAGAGCTTGACTTGCATGACATGTGGTTTCAACAAGACGGTGCCACATGCCACACAGCACGTGCAACAATGGACTTATTGAGAGGCGAGTTCGGTAAACATTTTATTTCACGTTCGGGACCGGTCAATTTGCTGCCTAGATCGTGCGATTTAACGCCTTTAGACTATTTTTTGTGGGGCTATGTTAAAGCTCATGTCTATAAAGACAAGCCCGCTTCAATTGACGCATTGGAAGACAACATCGGAGCATTTATTCGTGAGATACCGGCCGAAATATTGAAAAGAGTATGCCAAAATTGGACTAAGCGGATGGACCATTTGAGACACAGTCAAGATCAATATTTGCATCAAATAACCTTCAAACAATAAATTATATGGACCGTACTATCGATTCAAATAAAGATTTCATGCATTTTTCTGAATTGTATGTGTTTTTTTGAAAAAACTTTCCCAAAGCTTTTAAAAAATCACCCTTTATTTATTATTTTAATATGTCGCAATTTGTGCAAATGTCACTTTTAAAGCTGTCATCTTTTGACATTTGACAAGTAAAGCTTTTAAAGTTCAGTTAACACAAGAACTCAAGCCGGTAGATCAATAGCAACGTCGTATCTTCGCTGAATGGACCCTTCTTGGAATTTTCGTCGATCAATCATCTTTAGCGATGAGACCTTCTTCTACTGTCTGTCGTGGCCTAGCTGTTTTCTTTTATTTTTTAGGAACAAAACTAACAGTAATCCCCACATAATTTGTATAATTTGTTTGTCAAATTTAACTATTTTTTTTTTTAATTTGGCTTCTTTCAATGTATAGAATTGTATCAATTCTTCTATTGTCAAAATAATATTTGATAATCAAATTCTTCTTCATTCTTCATTTCAACTTAATTGTTGCTAAAGTCACTCGGATTTGCGAAAAAATGATTACACAAAAATTCAATAACAATTACTTTTAATTAAAATCTCTATACACTTTTCCAATACCTTTAAAATGTAATCAAAGAATTTTAATCACTAATCACATACATATAATTGAAAAGGGTCAATTACTTGTAATTTAATTCAACAAAATAAATGTAATTGAAAACAAAAGTAATGATTGAAATAAATTTCCTTGTAAATGTAATTTAAAAGTGTTTTCTCTGAAAATAGTAAGTGATTTTTGTTTTCAATTACAATTACAAGTAATTGGAATGTGTATTTTTTTCAATTGCAATTACATATATGTACTTGTAATTGTAATGGAAAAAAAGGTCAATTAATTATTAATTTTAATTTAAATGAAAGATGAAGTAAATAACCACATGTATACATTATTCTTCAACTTTGAAGTCAAATAACAAAATAACTTAAAACATTAAAAGGAAAAGACTCAATTTAACAACTTTTATGTTCAGCATTCAGAGTTGAAAACGTAAAATTTTTACTTAGTTTAGAGCTCGGTAAAAAATCTAAGTAGGTATACAAATAACTTTTAATTACTCTTTTAACCTTACTTCTCAACTAGGTTTGTTTTACACTTAACCGGAAATCTAATACAAAAATTCGAAAATTTGCATTTTTTTGTATTTTTTCTTTTTTTTGATAGCAAAGTGGGTTAGGCTGATTTATTTTTTTCAAAGAGTTCAAGACTTCAAAAAATACGCGTAGTAGGGTTATCTACATACAAATGTATATTCATTGTTAAGACTTTTTCACATACTATAGGCTAATTTATTGTTTTATTTTGTTTACATACGTATTTAAATAATACAAATTTAAATAATAAAAACAAATTATTGTGCAATGTGAATTCTTAACATTCCATTCAAAAATTCTGAGAACACCTACTTCGGTTTTTTTTTTTTTGATTGTGGGAACGAACACTTCTTTCAACTAAAGCCTCAGGGTAATCAGCACTTGTATTTAATGACCTTTTTGTCTGATAAGTTATGGTTTGATGAATAGGCGGCTTCAGTTCAAGGGAAGCAAATTAAGTCAAGGAGAATTATGGAGGAATATCAGTTCGAAAGTAGACCTAGGAAAACATGGTATCAAAACTCATGCCAAGATCGAAATATGAAAAAATAAGGTTCAAGATGTTGCCAAAGACATCTATATTAAAGAAAGGAAGTACGTTAAACGCAGACATTTTACGCAACATAAAATTTTACGCAAAATCAAATTAAATCAAAATACATCAATCATAATAACATAATATTACGTCATTAATATCCGCAAGCTAAATATCTTAATAAAAATAAAAAACAAATTCGCATCCGAAAAAAATTATAAATTTTATTATTCCCTCATACAAAAAAAAAAAAGATATAATAAGATAAAAATCACTTTGTTGAGGTTTAACACATTTTTAGAAAAAAAGAAACCCCAACTGATTTGTTTATAATCAAAAAATTAAAAAAAAAAAAAAACATGTTTAATTCTTTGAATACTTTTTCTAATTTTATTTTTGTTTAAAAAAAAAGAGTTTTTGGTTTATTTACAGCAAACCCGACAGCGAATGAAGATTTTTCATTGAAATAATCTCATCACATCAGACATTAAAATTAATACTCTGATTTTTGTTTTGTTTTATTGTGAAAATTTAATTTTATGATTTACTCATTTACTAGAGGAAAGTTCAAGGTCTAACGAAATGATGAGAGATATTTAAATAATGTTTTGATGGAAGTATTTTTGTTCTGGGTTTGTAAAACAGAATTTAAACAAAAAAAAAACAACAAACAAATAAAATTAATGTAATTTCAATAACTGCTACTATTCTACTCTTGGGCTTGAGTATTAAATTTTATTGCCAGAATTTACACATGTCGAATTAAATGAAATATTACATTTGACAACATGTTGAAACAACAGCATTGTTTTTAATTTTTAATTAACAAGAAATGTATTTGTTTTGTGGATCTTGAAAATTGATTTTGAAAGAATTTAAGAGTATTGGATAAGCTTTTATTATTGTAATAATAACAACACGATACAATTTCCTTGATTGCTGAAGGTCTGCTCACTCAGTGGAGAAAGAGTGAAACTATCAATCTACATATATCAGGTTCCTGGGTTCGAACCCTACTTACGATGAGATCCATTGTTAGAAATAAGTCAGAATTCCAAGGTTCAGTTGCAATAGAGTACACTTAATGTTAACTGAGCCTTAAGATGGATGCAAGCGTTTTTAAATAAATGTTTTTTTATAAACAAAAATCCTGGTTTACAATTCACTTTAGCGCGTAACACTAAAATTCCACTAATTTTTAATCAGAAATTGTTAAATTTTGGTAAACAATCAAAGTGATACAAAATTCTTTACATTACAACCCATGGATTACATACGTATTACATCTTAAATCTTTTCCGATTTGCAGTATAAAATAGGAGCAACATTGCAAATAATTTAAAAAAATCTAAAAGCCATTTTGGGAAGTTAAATATTCTAATTTTAATAAAGTTTGACATTTTGCTATCTCATAACAATTTACTAAAGTTTAAATCACAAAATGTCTACTTTAGTTTTTGATAATTTCATATACCAATGTGACATCTGTCATTTTCCTCAAACTAGAATTTGTTGCAAATTTAAGCTTTAAGCAGAAATGTGCGATGTTTTTATTCCTCAGCATATGCTGACAAATTTTTATGTTTGTTGGTTTTCACGATCTGTCAGTGAAGTTTGGAGTGTTCAGATGCAAAGTTCTTATAAATTGGCTAAACCACTTTTAGAAACCGAAGAAAATAATGGGTGATTTTTTTGAGGTTAGGATTTTCATGCATTAGTATTTGACAGATCACGCGGGATTTCAGACATGGTGTCAAAGAGAAAGATGCTCAGTATGCTTTGACATGTCATCATGAATAGACTTACTAACGAGCAACGCTTGCAAATCATTGAATTTTATTACCAAAATCAGTGTTCGGTTCGAAATGTGTTTCACGCTTTACGTCCGATTTATGGTCTACATAATCGACCAAGTGAGCAAACAAATAATGCGATTGTGACCAAGTTTCGCACTCAGTTTACTTTATTGGACATTAAACCAACCACACGAATGCGTACAGTGCGTACAGAAGAGAATATTGCGTCTGTTTCTGAGAGTGTTGCTGAAGACCGTGAAATGTCGATTCGTCGCCGTTCGCAGCAATTGGGTTTGTGTTATTCGACCACATGGAAGATTTTACGCAAAGATCTTGGTGTAAAACCGTATAAAATACAGCTCGTGCAAGAACTGAAGCCGAACGATCTGCCACAACGTCGAATTTTCAGTGAATGGGCCCTAGAAAAGTTGGCAGAAAATCCGCTTTTTTATCGACAAATTTTGTTCAGCGATGAGGCTCATTTCTGGTTGAATGGCTACGTAAATAAGCAAAATTGACGCATTTGGAGTGAAGAGCAACCAGAAGCCGTTCAAGAACTGCTCATGCATCCCGAAAAATGCACTGTTTGGTGTGGTTTGTACGCTGGTGGAATCATTGGACCGTATTTTTTCAAAGATGCTGTTGGACGCAACGTTACGGTGAATGGCGATCGCTATCGTTCAATGCTAACAAACTTTTTGTTGCCAAAAATGGAAGAACTGAACTTGGTTGACATGTGGTTTCAACAAGATGGCGCTACATGCCACACAGCTCGCGATTCTATGGCCATTTTGAGGGAAAACTTCGGAGAACAATTCATCTCAAGGAATGGACCGGTAAGTTGGCCACCAAGATCATGCGATTTGACGCCTTTAGACTATTTTTTGTGGGGCTACGTCAAGTCTAAAGTCTACACAAATAAGCCAGCAACTATTCTTTGGAAGACAACATTTCCGAAGAAATTCGGGCTATTCCGGCCGAAATGCTCGAAAAAGTTAGAATGGACCACCTAAGACACAGCCGCGGTCAACATTTAAATGAAATTATCTTCAAAAAGTAAATGTCATGGACCAATCTAACGTTTCAAATAAAGAATCGATGAGATTTTGCAAATCTTATGCGTTTTTTTTTTTTAAAGTTCTCAAGCTCTTAAAAAATCACCCGATAGTATTATTGGGATTTCTTTTTTGAGAAAATAAATTGAGATTACAGAAATGGGATTTTATATTTTATTTACATATTATATTATATTTTTGTTTACATATCAATAACTGCTTATAATTATTTCTTTAAGCGATTTCTTTCAAATTGGCGACTGTGCAGCGTTTATTGAAATGACGTCGTCAATTTTTGCAAGGTTCAAGGCCAGACTAACAACTCCCGTAATTGCTTTAACATAATGGGGTAATGATTGTTTGATTATTTTTTGTTTATAATAAGTGCTAAAGAAGTACGTAGTATTTTTGCGATACATTGATTTTTGGCTAAATATCGCATTTCTAAATTGGAATTGAAAAGATTACTTAAAATCTCGTCAGAAAATTGTTAAAAACAAATGAACGAGAAGAAATCTTAACGTAAAAGAAATCTTACATTCTTCCAAATAGAATGTATTTTTCAATATTTATCAAAAATTACAAGTCAATCGGTTGACAATTGTCTAAGTTAGGGGTCAATTAAAGCTATCATTGGTCTTTATCATTGAAACCGATCATTGAAATTTCTTAGATAGGATAGATAGTTTATTGCAATTATTGAAAATTTCTGTCATTAAAAAAAATTCCTGATTGAAACCTACCTTTCTCTTCAAATATACATTTTTTTCTGACAAAAAACTGCTATTGGAATTTTGTGGTACTGAAACACAAATTATTGAAATAATTCTTTTAACTTTGGAGCACAACAAAATTAGTTGTTCAGGAAAATAAATACAAATATTAATTTAAGCGAAAAACAACTTGTCAATTAAACTTTTTTTTCTGGAAAAAGATCAGTAGGTACATAATTTGCAATTCTTATCAAAAAAAAACACAGTGAAATATGCGTTAAAATTTTTCCGGATTGATTTAAATGATAGCTATAACTGGGCCTTAATGAGTCTGGCCAATTAAAAAATAGTGTTGAGAGTTTGATTTGGTATCAAATCGGTAATATTTTTGTAATATCTTTAATACTATAATTCAAAAACCGAGTACTTAAAGGATTTTTCCGGCCATACTATTTTGGGACTACATTTTTGAGGTTTGAGAGGACCATTTCAAATTACAAAAACCATAGGTTGCCAACCAAAAGAAATACAATTTTAATATAGCTAGTAAATTGCTTTATATTTGAAAAATGTTTAACTAGTAAAAAGTTAAGACCATCAAATTAATTGTTTAAAATTTGTAAACCTAACATTTTATACAAAAGTATATATATTCGTGTTTGTGCTTCGTACAATATAGCCTTGAAAAAAAATGTTCAGATTATTTATCAATTTGGAACAAAAGTAAATGAACGCGAATCACATTTTTACAAAAATACACAAATAAAATAAACTACGGAAATAGTTTACGATAATTTGTGCTTCTGTAATTTAAAAAAAGCAACACGTGCTTAAGTGATTGAGTGGTCAGTAGTTGTTATTTTTTAGGCTTAACAAATTAAGTAATTGTTCGACGTGTATTTTGTTGCTGTTTATGTTTAAAAAGACAAAAATAAATTAGAACTATCGATCATAGTGTCTACCGAATAAAGATCAACAGTTTGGTTTTTATTATTAATTGAATATAATTTTCTATATTACTCGTTATCTACCTACACAAAAATAAATTTAAATATTTACACAAATATTTGAAATTTTAAACATAAAGATTAATGATATTTTCGTTTAAATGTTTTTGAATTTGTACAAGCAATTTTTTGTTTGACAGCATCTGTCGTTAAGTTTTTGACTCAATTTTTACTTCTTAAATGTTAATAATTTTTTTAACAGAGAAGAAGATTTTTTAATTAAAACAAAATTAACAAATTTGTATTCTTCTAATATGTTACTCAGTAAAACTTGTATGGAGGCTATTTTGGTTGTTTGTGTTATGATTAAAACTATAGTATATTAATTTTAAAGGAATTTGAATTGTCTTTAAAAAGCATCAAACCATTTTTTTCAGAGTTTTTAAATGTTTAATAGAAACACCCAATATCGACCTCTAAATATCAACTAGAAAAGTGAAATTTAGACAGGTGCATTGTTTCTACCAACTTATAACCAACATTTTGGTTCAATTGCAAATCGGAGGCAGTTAGGATTTTCGAATCAGTCTATTGTACCCAAAGCTTTTTAAAAAATCCTAGTTTTTGAGGAATTTGCTAACAAAAATCAGTTTTTAATGAAAGCGTCAAGCACGAATTGGGCGCCAATTAAATTTGTTAAACAAACTGTTGGCAATATGTAGACGTTACAAGATTAAATTCATAACTTAAAGAAACAGTAATTAAATTTAAACATTCGTAACCTCTAGAATTTAAGACGATTAAAAATATATTCCAGTTAATTCAAGCTCAAAAACCATATTTTATAAGGTTTTATCATTATTAAATCTTATTAATTCATAACTAGAAGATTAAAATATTTGTAATTTTATAATTAACAACCATAAGCCGATTACATTTTAATAAAACAAATTTAAAAAAGTGTAACTAATTTAACATAAATTCAAATTAACTGTTTGATATTTAAAAAAAACTCATCATATTTGTTTATGCATGGTAATGTAAATTTAAAGTACATCATAAAACGTCTATATTATTATTATTTACCTGAACAATATTAAGCATATTGAAAAGTTCAAAAGCAACAACTGCAACGGAATTTATACATTTATCATACATTTAAAATTTTATTTTTGTATGGTTTTCACTTTTTGAAAAACTAATTTAAACATTTCACATTTCAAATTCGCATTCAAAAGAAGATTTCACTTTTAGTTTCTATTTATTTTATGTTATTTCCTTATTTTTGTTATAAATTATTCAAACCGAAATCGGTATTTTGCTATATACAAGATTCTTTTCAAAACTATTTTAAATGAGGTCACAAAGCTTCATATACGAACTTAAACTTCAAGGTTATTTTAGTGTACCTTTTATGCAAATTTTTACTGCCAATAAGGCAGTTGAATAAATATTATAATTTATCTTTTTTTTTTTATTTTTTTTTTTTTTTACCGAACACGTTAGATTCTCATTTTCAATCACCCGCGTAGGTTAAAAGTTCCAAACGAACTAAAAACTTTTTAATACCTTCGAATCAAATCTACCAACAAAATTTTTAAAAAAGCACAAAAGAATACAAATCCAGTTTTGTCATTTTATTTGCATCTGGTCGCGATTTGTATCTACAAAAATATAAAAAAAAAAAAAAACAACAACACAAGGTATTAGCCCCTAAAGTACTTTAGCTTTAAGCAACACCATCATCAGCACGAATACTTCAAATAGAACATTAGCTGGATTATTTTATGCCTGAGGAAATTTGGAACACGCACCCAACATCATCGGGTTAGTTGGAAAACAGCGGACTTGAGCCTCCATCGCCATCGCCATCGCCATTGACGGATTTGTGTATAAAATAACAAAACAAACAGAGCCAAGTTGGCAGAACTGTGCAAATGCAAAATGGAGGTAACGTCACTTTACTTCACTTCACTTCACGTCACGTCAGTGGTGTCTGCAAAAGTACATATGTACACGAAGTACTATATATCGCATATCTCACTGTTATTGTTCTTTTTTTTGTTTCTTTGTTTTTTTTCTTATATTTAATTCCGTTCACCTTGCCCTATGTTTGTCATTCTTAATTAATCGTTGTCTTTTATGGTGATTTACGTTTCAATTAAGTTTTTTGTCTTGAAACACATTGTTTCAGTGTTTTTATTTACATTTTTGTTGTTGTTTTTGTAGAGTGCGTAGCGTATAAAGTACAATTTAACAACTGCAAACTTGAAGCATTGTTTTGTTACGTCACTTTTTTTCTTTCTTAAATTGACACCGGATTGTGGTTTGTTTTGCACGCGACGCGCGAATAAAGCTGCCGATGAAGTCAAAAGTTTATAAGCCACTGAGATGCCGATGCTGAAATCGATGTCTCGAGACGTTGTTGAGAACTTGAGAGTGGTATTTGGTTTGGCATTTTAATGTCAAAATTTGTACAGATGAAGTTCAAATGAGTCTGATGACTTGAAAGGGGGGAGGGGGTTCTCAATAAAATATGATATACACTCCTACCTATAAAAGTGTTACCGATGTGGGTTGAATAAATGGAGTTTTATCTTTCATTTCTGAGAACTTGTACATTGGGTGAACTTTACGAGTACAATGATGACAGAAATAATTAAGACTGAGCTATGTACATAACTGACGCGTCGGTCGGTAGGTATAGGTATAGAAGTCTACGGTAATTTAAATGTACACCACTTGTTAAGTACTGTTTAAATATGTATACAACAAAAAAATAGGTTCATGAGAACAAGAGAACTATAAAGCTAAGTTTAGCCTTCAGCTTATGCCGAATAGCTGAACCTTTTATAAGTTTAACGCAAGTTGATATGTAACTAAGAAACAGCTGTAGATTATGATTTTATCATAAACTAGTTTTGAATATTTTTATGTACATATGTGCGCTAAATTTTTGTTCGCTATGTCGTCTACGGTTTGAAAGTTTATTTGCTCAGAAGACTTGAACGAAGTCGATATGCTTAATTAAAGATAGTTTTGGGACAGGAAAAAATTTGCAAAGCTTCTAAATTACACCTATCAATCATTAAAGGTCAAGCACAATCAAGATGATGCAGTAAGTTATAAAGGGTGCTCCGTAAATTTCTTGACGTTTTTTATTAAAAAAAATCAATGATTGGAATGTGAATATTTTCAAAACCCATTAGGATTGGAATGTGAATATTTTCAAAACCCCTTAGGGTTTAGACCCACCGTCTTTAAAAAAAAAAAAACACCACATTGATATAAAGAGGAAACTCTCAAAATATGTTAACAATAAAGCACAAGTTTTTTTTATTGAATCTCAATTCTTATCTAAAAACACCTTCTGATTTGAAAAACTAACTTAAATGCTTCGGCAGGCTTGTAAAAATATTCAAACTTTTGGGAATGGAATCATTATATATCATTTTTTAAATTCAATTTAAAGATTGCATTCATTGATTCCAACTAAAGATTGGAACTTAAAATTTTGCAATCACCAATGATTTTGGCCTTAAAAAGACTGCAATCGTTTTGTCTCTAATCATTTGACTGCAATCAATCAATTGTAATCATTGAGACTTCATGCATTCTTTGCATTCACTTTTTGTCTTTGAATGCTGAAGTGAATTCAATTAATATAATCTTAATATTGAGTCCCAAAAGATTGCATTCTTTAAAAGCATGTGCTTCTGCCATTTTTGAAGTTGTGAGTTTACAAGTGACGTTACCAAAATTTCGATGGCTTTTTTGACAATTTTGTTTTCTTTTAGAAGGGAAATGTATTTGTCAAAATTTTTTTACGTTAATTCTAAAATTTAAAAAAAAAAATCATAAGAAACTATTAAAAAAATACGTTAGATCAATGAACCAATATCAAAATTTTCAAAAAGACGTACTGTCAAGCATAGAGATTCTTTTTTCAACTACACATGAAGAATGTGCAATGCTTAACCTAATTCTGTCTATCTTTCCCATTTGGAAATTCAAAACTTCAAGGGGTTAGGCCGTCCTATACGCCGAAAGAATTACTGAACTTAACCTTTTTTATAAGTTAATTTAATGCAATGTAGATATATGGGCCAATAGGTCACTTAGGACCCTAAAGGCTGTTAAAACTTTTTTTTTTTCAAAAACACCACAAATTAAATCGACATTGCAAAAACTGGATTTTATTATACATTCTATCAGTGAATAGTTATAATAATGTATTTGAAGCGCCCGTGCAGAGATTTTGAAATGTTGTCACCTTTTTTCAAGATTTACGGCCAGGCTAACAACTACTATAGTTTCGTTACCAAAGAATGTTTGTTGAGGTAATTATAAAAGTACTTGGGATTTTTGAAATATATTTTTTTTTTAAGTAAAAAACACGCCAGATATTTTGAATACAAAATTAGCTAACAATCGGTTACAAATCCTGCTAACTTAAAAAATGCAGTATTGAAATAAACGCGTTTGATGTTTTCAGTAGTAGAAATAAAGTATAAATTTGCAAGACCTACTTAATTCTAGAACCTAATATTTTAGGACACCATTTTTTTGGGTGCTAGGGAAACAACAATAAAAAAGACACACAATCAACTTTTTGTTAAGGGCTTAGCATTTTAATTTTTAGCACCTTTCTTAATATTTATCAATTTATTTGTTATTCTAATTTTGTTTAGTTATGCTACCAAAAAAATTATTAATTGACATTTATTAAAATCTGTGCATTTGAACACGTCCAAACAGTGACAATTCGAGAGAAAAAAATCAAACAAAAATAAATCTAGTCGAAGAACCTATTAATTTGAAATGTTAAAAACTCAGATGTCAACCTAAATTTAATTACTTTGTTATTTTATTCAACAACGGTTGTCTTAAAATAAAATTGAGTCTTGAGTCTTGAAATATATTGAAATCTTCTTCCAAAAATATGTTATTTTATCTTATTTTCTTGTAAAACAATTACAAGCTCGAAAATAAAAGATAAAAAAAATCCTGCAAGTCAAATTGTCAAAAATTTTGCTGAGGGAATTGACATATGAAAATAGAAAACTAATAAAACTAAAAACTTGATTTTTTGAAAATTGAAGCTTTATTCTTATAAAGTAAAATTTTGTACATGTTGTTTTAAATTTACAGAAAGTTAAATCTGACGCTTTAAAATTCTTCTGAGAATTAACTTAACAAAATGATTTATTTTATTGGATGACTTGACATTTCTTATGACATACTGCTTCTTTATATTTTTAGTACGTCAATATGAAACACCCTGTCTTCCACCGAAAAACTTCAAGTGAAAAATCTACATCCGACAGGTTTTTGTATGTTAATTTTAGTGCAAATAAAAATGTCGATGAAAGGTAAAATAGAGAAAACTTTTGGTCTTGTTATTTATTTTTGATCTTTACTGATAATTGTTATACGATTGCACGCGTCTATAATTTTCTATTTAGTTTTTAACTCAAGCGTGCTTTTTGCTGAAGGATGAATAAATTACCGTCGGAGGCGCCGATTTTTATGACAAAATATTTTGCAAAAATTTAAATTGAATTGCAAACAAAAAAAAAATAAATTTAAATAAACTCAAAGAAAAACACGTTGTGGTCAAAATATCTTGAAAGTCGCGTCAGTAAGCTTATTTATGGTAATTTATATTAATGGCCTGCCTTGTCACTAATATATGCATACAAATGTCAACTTGTTGTTTATTATTTCATTTTTGTATTTTTTTGACACGAGTCGTTGTAATTTTTTTTTTAACTTGAAAAGGGTCATTATTTTTAATGAAATTTCATATTTGGTTGGTACCCAATTTTGTAATTGGTAGTTGAATATTTTTGTTGTTATAAAACTAATTTAGAGTTGTTTAATTTTTTGAAAACAAAATACTGGTCTCTATATAAATTAAGCTCAATTTTAGTAATTTTCCATCAAGATGACATTGAGTGTGAATGAACTCATTTATATTATGATGATGATGATGACAGCTTCAGCGGGCGGTCGACCTTTTCAGTAAATGATACGAAAAATACTACGAAATTCTACGCATCTGATGGTATCTGGAAATATGTTGTCATAGTTAAAATTTGTTGTTTTTTTCAAGCCGAAAGGGCTTTTTTCAACCGAAGCTTGATAATGAAAAAACAAAATTAGGTTGTTTCTTCATTAAAATAGCTCCAAGGTTAAGCAACCACTTTGAACAGTTTTCAATTTTCGAAGCAACTTTTAAAACCCTGATCTTGCCCAAAAAATATATAGACTTAGAAATTACTTTTAGTATGTGAAGACATTTAAAGGGTGTTCTTTAGAGGTAAAAAACTTTGTAATAGAACAAAAAGTAATTTTCATCGCTAAACAAAATTCGGTTGTGAAAATTTCGAACAGAAAGATGATTTTCAAAATAGATATTCACAATTTGGAAGGGTTGTTTAGCTGTCAGTGTATTCATGTGTTGAAATGTAAAACCAAACTTGAAAGAATTCACTTGACAGCTGACAAAATGTCTGCCAGTTAAAATAGTGTTGCCAACTTAAAAATCTATATCTGTTATCTATTTTTGACAGGTATGAATATATCATGATATTTTAATTCACGACAATTAGAAACATATAAAAGCTTCGCTATTTCTTGTCAATTTTTTTTATTTTTGCTGTCTTTGAATTGAATTTCCCTAATTTTAAATGTCCGCTGTCAATTTTTTGTTTTCTTTGCATAAATCAAACTGGTCTATGCACAAGTTTACATTATATCTTTGTTACCCAATAACTCCACAAGGTATTAAAGCTTTACACGATGTTCAATCAATCTGGATGCTAATCGAAAACAAGCAAAACGTTTACGTACTACATACTGGGGCGCAGTGGTAGCGGCTGCGTTCATCCCGTCTGTCACACTTTGTGTTTCATGTGTTAATCGAAAGCCGGTTCCTCCTCAAATTCAAAACAAGAAGTAACAAAAACTCCAATTTGTGAATTGAATTTTAAAACACAATTTAATAAAGAAAAACATCCAAGAAAAAATAATCAATTTCAAACAACAACGACAACGATGATGATGATGATGGCTGCAATGGGTCTCGATCTTGGCGGCGGCGGCGACGATAAGGCTGGGAAAAGCAAGTTAAGCTAATTCACAACTCTTCGAACTGATTTAAGCTACTTCGAACCAGCCCGACGCTCCAGACCGCCGCGCCGATCAAACTTAAAATGCACAAAGTATCATCGCATAATATCATCGAGTTTGATGTGTTTATTTTTCTAAATAAAATATAATTTGAAGTGAAAAAACAAGACAATCTGATGATATTATCTAATCGATGTGATCAATCCAGAAGATCATTTCCACACCTTTTGATGATGACGATCGACGACAGACGACGACGACGGACGTTAACGTCGACGAAATCAGTGAGAGTGAAAGTTTAAGTCTGTTATATACGTAGGAACATTTTCGAAGAAAAACAGAAATCTCAACGTCAATTTTCTATCGACAAAGAAGTGGTTCGCCATCCGGCTATTATATTATTAAACTCCACTGAAGTAATGGTTTTTAATTAAAAAACAAAATCGTCTACCGCCATTTTTTTCTTGTTGTTATCTTGGAAAAAGATGCCGCACATAAACATAGGGGACACGTCCAAGATTCAGTGTAAGGCATGTTCAAGGCATTGAAGTCTTACTTTTTTTGTTCTGTTGTGGTTTTAATGTTGTTATAAGTTTTTGATGTGTTTATAATTTAGCTGTCAAGTGGTTTGTTCTTTTTTTATCACACATAATTATATAGAGAAAGACATTTTGAACTTATATTATCTCTTCTAAGATGCTTAATTAGGCAAACAAAAAGTAAGTTAAGAGTCTTAAAATTGTTAGATTCAAGCAAATTAACTATCTTTTGGTTTTATCAAAAAAAAAAGTGAAGTTATTAAAGTTGCTTGAGTTATTTTTTTTTACTAATTAGTGTTATGTGGAACTAGAACTTTTATTTAAAATTTAAGTAGATTTTAGTTTCTAAGTTTTTGATTTGGTATAAGAAACAAGGCAAATTAGAATTGGGAAAGTAAAGTTAGCAATCATAAAACTGTCATATGTTGGGTCATAAAATGTATTACTGGCAACTTGGTCACGTAAAAGTCAAAGTCAAAGTTCTTTTTTCAGTTGCTTTTTGACTAGTGTTCAGTTCAGGAATTTCCAATAGACCTATAGGATTTTCGCCATTAAAAACGAAAAAAAAGTAAACAAATAAATGGCCACCGCGGGAGCTTCAAAACGCGGAAACCCAAAAGTTCTTTAATTTTGCGAACTGTGACTTCAATATTTTCAATATGTTGACAGTAAATTTTAGCAATTTTATTGTATTTTTGAAGCGTGTGTCGTTTAAATTTTAGTAATGGCCTAGTTTTACTTTTCAAATGTCAAAAGATGACAGCTTTAAAAGTGACAACTTTTCAAATAAAGGGATATTCAACATAAAACAACTTATTGAAAAACTCTTCAACTTATGTAAAAAAAAAAGAACAAAAAAGTTGAAAGTAATTGTAATACCGGTCCTAATTCCGAATTGATATTTTTAACATTTCTCGATGTTTCAATTAATCTAGATTCTAAATAAATAGTTTTAGAGAGATGTTTATGCGTGCGTGTGTGCGTAAGTTCGGAATTCTATTTTTCGTCAGCCAAATCCCAAGAACCAGACGAGACATCAACTTTTTTTACTTTAACAAAAAATATTTGGTAGATAAGGTTTCAAAAATCAACTTTCTTAAGCCCATATTAATTTTGTGCAACGAAGAATAAAGTTTTTGACATTTGGTAAAATTTTTAGAAAAACTGTATTGACAGTTGTTTTGCAAAAGAAAATAAAACCTACAAATTTCTATTACAAACAAAATTCTACAACAAATTTGTAAAAACTGATTTACGTCTCAAATATCTTTAGAACAAATAAAGGCATTGACCTAGATCTTATCTCATTCCATAAAAAAATATTCTTTACAATTATTGAAAAAAAAACTTTAAAACTTTAATTCACGGTTTTTGGTAAAAATGTTATTTTGACTTAAATGTCTTGAAAACGAACTGGCTTAAAAGTTAATACTTGTAGAAAATGTTGATTTTTTAAATTTTTAGTTTAGTTAAATTTTTATAAAAAAAAATATATTGTTGTCAACTTTCGAAAAAATTTAAAAAAATTTATTTTACAAGAACTAAAATTTTTTAGTTACAAAATATACCGTTATAGAGAATTGAAAAGAATAAAATAAAAATTGATTTGTTGAAAAAAACTGAACAAAAATATTTTTCAACGCCAATATTTTAAGAACAAAAAATTATATTATTTTCAAAATAATTTGGCTGTACGAAGAATGACGTTTTTAACATTTGTTAAGCTAAGTATACACGAACTGTCAAAAATCTTCCAATAGCATCTAATCAGGTGACAATTACTAATTTTCTATTAAGTGAAAAGTGTCCGAGTTTTTGGTTAGTTGATTTTATCAAAATATTAGACAATTTTTTGGAGAAAATCGTTCGTTTACACGGTTGGAATACTTTAGAAAATACAAAATTGCTAGCCTCATTGGAAGACAATTTTCTTGACAGATGATAGAAAAGCACAAAAACAGTTAAAGAAATCATTTGTCAATGTGAAAATTGAAGGTTTTGCGGAGGTTTGACCATTTGGCTTTACATTCTTCGACGGCCATCACAATGGCGTCACCAACGTCTTACCAAACCGTGTCCTTAGGTTTTTTATACTCCGCACAATCTACGTCCCAAAAACGTCCACCTGGTCTCAATCTTCTTGGTAAATTGTAAAGTTAGTTCAGCCCTCCAATTCTTTTCAACATTTTTTCTTTACTTCTTTTGCATTAGTTTGACAGCAGGTGACTTCCTATTTCTGTCCATTTTCTTAGTTAAAAGGCCTTTCAAAATCCTGTAAACTTTTGTTGTTGTTTCCCGCTCAAAAACTTGTTGCCAATTAAGTATTTTATGATGTTGTTGGCAAGAACATCATCCAAAATCGGTTGGGTGTCAAATCGCCCAAAACCGAATCGCCCAAAACTTGAAAATGTCACATCGCCCAAAAATATTGGACGATTTGACATTATGTTGATTCGCCCAAAAAAACAAAAATGTCAAATCACCCAAAAAGAGTGGGCGTTTTGTCATAATGCAAAAATAGCCATGTGTCAGATCGCCCAAAACCAAAACTCCCAAATTGCAAAAATGAAGAAAAATGCCAAATCGCCCAAAAATAATTTTTGGTCGATTTAACATTTTTCATTTTTGGGCGATTTGACATTAATATAAATAATCTTGGGCGATTTAGCATTACTTTTGGGCGATTTGACACTTTCGTTAAATTGGGATACAAATTATGTTCAAGAAGAATTGTAACAGTTACATTAACGGGCAGATCGGAATGTTGGTTCTTCTCTACATGAATGAGTTTTTTTTTTGTTTTTTTCCTCGTTTTCTCGAAATGGAAGAATTTTCCAATAATTTTGACAGCTTTTTGGCTTATTATGAGAAGTTTTGGATACGAAAGGTATGTAAATGAATATAAATTTACTTAAATAATCATGTTTGTGAATGTTTGTGAAAGGTTATACTAGGAAACCACCGCGGGGAGGGGGCCGACGCGCCGCGCACGCCCCCCGTTTTGCCCTCGCGCATAAGCATACAACAAAAACTAAGTCCAAACGATAACAAAACACATTTAATTACTTCATTTCCGTTCAAAGTGTTTTTTTTCCCATTACTTACTTTTAGATCGGGCCACTACAGTTCTCAGTTTTTAAAAAGCTAACAAGGACAACATCTGATATTGAAGGCTACAATAGTATACTTGGACGAAGGTTGACCAAAAATTGCAATTTCTTTAAATTTGTTAAAGTCCTTCAAGAAGAGGAATTTATGAAAAGCCGTAATTTCTCTATGCTTATAGAAAATGGTGGCACTACTGGTACCAAATCAAGGAAAAAAATCGATATAGAGAGAAACAAAAATATAATGGAGGCTTCTGCGCTTCTTAAAAACGGTCCCATTAATATAATGAGATTTTTAGATCAAATGGTTTATGTTAAAAATAACATTTTTACTGGTATGGAACTGACACAAATTTGTTTTTTTTTTATATTTTGGTCTAATTGCAATAAATATTTTGGGCGATTTGTTAAAAGAACCCTAAATATTAGTATTTTTGGATTGCGACAAAACGCCCATTTCTACTTTGGGCGATTTGACATTTTTTTTTTTTTGGGCGATTTTTCATAGTGTCAAATCGCCAAAAATTTTGGGCGATGCGACATTTTTTAGATTTGGGCGATTTGACACAGGGCCAACTAAAATTTTCGAAACACCAAATCGCACAAAATTATTTTTTTTGGGCATTTTGACATTATGTCAAATCGCAAAAAAAAATGGAAATGTCAAATCGCCCAAAAAAGTTTTTGGGTGATTTGACATTTTTTCGCTTTTTTGCATTTTGGGCGATTTGACACCCAACCTCCAAAATCCAATTAGTCGACAATCATCCAATTGTGTATTTGAAAATACAAAAAATTGGGTTTTAAGACGAGTTCAATCGATTGCAAGATGTTGATTGGCTGTCATTTTCTTTCTGTCACTTTTGACAGATAAAATGGGTGTTTACATGGTTGATAGAAAATTGGTTAGGATTTTGTGCAAAGAATCTGCTAATATGGGAGAATCTTCTAATCGTGTACACTTAGCTTCAGATTTTCAAATGAAAAATTGACATCTTTTCAAAATACTGACAAAAATTTAACAAAATTGTTTTTCAATACACCTATGTATGTATTTCGAGAACAAAAAAGTTATTCACTTCAAATTTGGTAAAATGTTTAGAATTCAATTGATATTTATTTGAACAAGAACCAACAATTGTTTTGACTTCGGACAAATTAAGGTTCAAATAAAAGTTTGGTTGATAAAAATAAATTAGGTGCACGTTTTTCAGAACACTAAATGAAAAGTTATCAGTATTTTTTTTTTCATAAAATCGCAATATCGAAAATATAGATTATAAAAATTTGAGCTTCCGTATACTTTTTCGATAAAAATTTAACTCTCTTACTATCACATTGCATACGATAAGCATTCATTAACTTTATGTCCATTCTCTCGTCAACGGCTTTTATTGTAAATCGTGCTGAATCTCTGGCATCGTTTGGTGGAACGCATTGTATTTTATTTTACACGCACGATCAACCTCATGCTTCACTTGCGGAACATAAATCTATATGATCTTTCATTTTTTTTTACCCCAACAAATTGATTAAGCACGCTTCCACGCACATCAAAGCACGAAAAACAAAAAATAAAATGATTAACATGTCCAAGAGTCCAAATCGTTCAATGTTCATTTCGAATTAAGGGTTACTATCAATTTAATGTAATTTAACTGATGATGTGAATTTATGTATGTTTCACGCCTGACATACAAAACCATGAAGAAAGAAAGTTTTAAAAATTATATGATTATCGTAGAAATGTTGAATTTCAAAAACTGAAATGGTTCATTGCATGATTTTAGGAGCGAATCACATAAAATATATTTATATCCCCCTCAAGCATTTCCTCAATTTTCGAAGAGAAAAAGAAAAATTAAATTGTTTGCAATTATTTTCGATTATTTTGATTGATTGACATCTGTCAAAAGAATTAAGTTGTGTCTCTCTTGTGCTCCTATAAAATTTATTCTTTTTTGCTAATTATATATTGGAAAAATAAAGTAAAGTGCGTGAATTGCAATCGTTATTATCTGCCTGAACTCTGCGAAACTAAATTTTGTTTGCTTTAACGCAAGAGGTATGATTTTAATTTAACTTTAACTTTGAAGTCACCCCCTTGTATAAGTAAAAACTGCGGTACATGAACGCTAAGCGCAAACTAGCAGAAACATCACCGGACACTGTTAAATTAAATAAACGATACGCAAACACTGAAACTTCTTTTGAAATGGCAGTTGGAAACATGAACATCGACGAGTTAAAATTGCTTTTAGATAATTGCATTTCATCAAAGCTAAAAGACATTGCCACGAAACAAGATGTCTTAACTGTCTCAACCGAAATTCAGCTTCTTCGCGCTCAAAATTCTCATCTCGTCAACCGTTTATCTGAGATGGAGAACTATTGTCAAATACTTGAGCGACAACTTGACATTCTCGTACGGGAAACTAGCGAAAATACTGTTGTTGTGCGTTTTCCAGCCGCAGATAAAACCAATAATGTTGAATTCGCAAAACAAACATGTATGGGCCTTATCCAGCTACAAGAAAACGCAGTCCTGCCAATTAAAAACACACAAGAATACACCAACCACCACACAAAGAAGTCGACTGTTGTTCTAAAGTTTCATCCCGGCGAGACCGCGAGCAAAATATTGGATGCCTCCTCAAGGCTTAAAGGCACTGGTATCGTAATTCATCGCGAGCAATCACTCGTTAATCGCCAAAAAAGAAAAACACTCTACGAAATCAAAATGAAACTTCTTCAACTTGCACCAGCAGCAAAAATAATGATCAAAGGTGTTAAACTCGACATTAATGGAAAAATATTCGATTTTAACTTTACTAGAGGCTTGTTAATCAAAACAACAGAACAACTGTCACTTGTCAAAAACGTGTTCGGAGAAGCCGGCCTGCATTACTTTGACAACTCTCAACTGGCAGGAGCGCCATCTCAACGTGAATTACCAAGTGGTAGTCAACGTAGTAGGAGTCGTCCATTGTAGGATAGTGTTGCCGTCTGTCAAAATAATTATTTGTTAAATCTAAACGTTTTATCTTATAATTGCTCTGGTCTTAAAAACAAACTCATTACTCCAGATTTCTTTAACTTTGTTTCTAATTTTGATATTATTATTCTAATCGAAACTTTTCTTGAAGAGGGTAAGGAAACCCAGTTCTTAAACTATTTTAAAAACTATGTTATTAAATGTATCCCTGCAATTAGAAATAGCAATTTTGGTAGGGCAAGTGGAGGAATTTTATGTGCAGTCAAATGTAATCTAAAAAATGTTGTTAAGTTCAAAATGTTAAATTGTTGTTTAGTTTTTGAAATACTTTATAGGCATGAACCTTTCTACATCGTCCCTCTATATTTGAATTGCAATAATTGGAGTCACGACTTTTTAGTATTGCAAGATTTTTTAAATGTAACTAATTTTTCTAATTTAATGCTGCTTGGCGATCTTAATGCAAGAATAGGAGTGTACCAAAATCCAATAGAGTTAGTCTCTGGTTATCCTGAAGATTTTCGAACAGTGAGAAGGTCCATGGATGAAACTACGAATAGTTGTGGAAGGCGCCTTTTGGGTATGTGTGAAGATTACGGATTTGTTGTTCTTAATGGTATAACTAAAGGGGATATGAATGGTGAATATACCTTCGTTACCGAGCGCGGCTGTTCTGTAATTGATTATTGTGTGTCAAAAGGTGCGTGGCTAGATGTTCTTGTGGATTTTCAGGTGCTCACAGAGACTTTTTCAACTCATCTGCCAGTTAAAATTGTACTTAAATTTACTGAATTAGCTCCGCCAACTCCTATTTTGAAAATACAAAAAATCAAATGGATTGATAACAATCTCGATCTCTATAGGCGTAATCTATTTAATGAAACCAATTGTTGTCTCCCTCTTCACAATCTCTCAAGTGAACAAATAATGGACCGCCTGATAGATATCATAAAAAAATCCTCCCCTAAAAATAACTTTAAGAGTAGGGAGTCTAAAGAAAAATGGTATGACTGGGAGTGCATAAAATTTAGAAAGAAGTCCTTCTCTCTACTGAATCTTTTTCGTAAAACGAATAGTACCCATTTCAAGAATCTCTATGTCTTAAGTAATAAACAATATAAAGCCATTTGTGCGACCAAGCAAAGTAACTACCTTAAGAGAATTGCTAACGAGTTATTTAACTGTAAAAATTCAAAAGTTTTTTGGCACAAAGTTCGGAAAATAGGGAACTGTAAACCGTCGACAGCTATTGCAATTGAAGCAGAAACGTTTGGATTATACTTCGGTCGACTTCTGACAAGAGGAATTTCTCCACTAACTTTCCAATACGCACTTCCGAATGTTGTTGATGAAGATCTCGATGCACCAATTGGATTAAATGAGTTGGTTAACGCACTTAGTACAATGAAAAACAACAAGTCCTGTGGACTTGATGGCATACCAGTTGAGTTTTTTAAGAATAGCACTGCAAATTTTCATGATTCTCTTTTGATATTCTTTAATAACGTCTTCTTAATCGAGGACGTTCCAAGTCTATTCTTAAAGTCCCTTATTTTTCCGATTTTTAAAAAGGGTGATGCATCTTTAGTTGAAAATTATAGGGGTATATCAATTCTCTGTAGCCTAAGAAAAATATTCGCTCAAATACTATATAATCGCTTTTCAAGCTGGGTGGAACATAATAATCGGCTTAGTATCTTCCAAGGGGGTTTTCGTCCTGGTCTTTCAACAGTCGATCAAATTTTTGCGCTGGAGACTATAGCTAGAAAATTTATAACAAGAAAACAAAAGCTCTATGCCTTCTTTGTGGATTTTAAGGCTGCCTTCGACACTGTCAACAGAAACTCACTTATATACAAACTTAGCTTGATAGGTGTTTCTACAAAATTCCTCAATGTTTACAAAAAACTAATTGCGAACACTTCAGCTGCAGTTTGGAATGGTAGTAATATGTCAGACTTTTTTGTTACTGAAACTGGTGTTCCACAAGGTTGCGTCCTCAGTCCTATTTTGTTCGCCCTATTCATTGACGATGTTTCTGAAAACTTGCCGGGCGGTGTCATAGTAGGAGATACACACATTAAAACACTCCTTTATGCAGATGATTTAGTGATTTTAACAGACAACCCCCTGACATTACAGCTTCAAATTAATAAACTTAAGAGTTATTGTGACACTTGGGACTTAAACATTAACACCTCAAAATCTAAAATCATGATTTTTCAGCACACGGCAGATAGAAGGCATCCGAGAGAAAAGTGGCAATTGGCAGGCCAACCTATAGAGGTTGTTAAGGAATTTAAATATTTAGGTGTCCTTCTATCTTACAATCTTAGTTTGCGACAACATGTAAAAGAAAAAGTCAGTAAGGCAAAAACTGCAATCAATCTTATGTGGCCTAAATTTTATTGTAATAAAAACGTGGATACGGCATCTAAATTTAAGGTCTTCAATGCAACCATCAACTCCTGTCTTTGCTATGCGAATCAAGTTTTTGGCTATAAAAAAGTAGAAGAATTTGAGCGATTACAGTGCTTTTTCTTTAAACGTATTTTTAAACTACCTTCCTCAGTGCCCACCTATGCTATCTATGTAGAAGCGGGAATACCCCAAATTTACTGTAAGAACCTCAAAGCAAATGCGGATTTCATTATCAAAATAATGAAGCGTCCAAGCACAAATCTTCAAAAGCACTTACTTACGTATGCATTTAGACGCAATTTGTCGCCATTCAAAGAGTGGTTGGATTTGGCTACGGAACACGGAAGGGTACTTAATTTAACTCTTGAAAACATAAATGACTGGCAAAACAAATTCTACGAGTGCATTGCGCAGATAGATGAACGTTTTTACGAAAGCTGTCTAGACCGCGCGCGCTTGTCTGAATCTAGAAGCTTATATAGGAATTTAAATCACTGTCTTGGTCCAAATAATTATTTCAGTAACAACCTGACAAACTATGAAATCAGTACTATATTTAAAATGAGGACTGAAACTCTTTACCTCGATTGCATGCCACACAGACAAGATTTAACGGTGACTTGTAGGCTCTGTAATCTTAATGTACCGGAAGGCATTTTCCACTTCCTTGCCGAATGTCCAATTTTACTTGAAATCAGAAGACTATATTTCTCCAAAAGCTTTCTCACACTTCAGGAAACCAAAGATTTCTTAAATGGTATATACGGTTGGGAGTCATTATCACAATATTGTATTCATGCCTATAGGTATCGCAACAGTTGCATTGAATTATTTTAGTATTACCTCAAACCTTGTTAAGGCAATTCATGATGTATATATCTCATTATTCTTTTTAATTGTATAAATTATTTTTACTTTTCAAATATGTATGTTTTTCTTTCAATCAATCGGCAGACGGCAAAATATAGCCATGTCTTTTTTTCTTTTTTGTTAAATATTTATTGTAATTATGTATAAGTTGATCAATAAAGAAGTAAATAATAAATAATAAATAATAATTATTTTCGAACAACCTTGAAATACTAAACATTCGTAAATAATCACTCTCAAATTGTTGATGGTTTGATGATGCTTTGGATTTGGATTTTCGCTTGTTTTAAGCGCAAACACACGCGGCGTGAAAGCAAATACGAATGAGGTATATTTACAAAATCTTCTAATTTTCCTATACATCGAAAAAGATCAAGATTAAGAGAAAACTATTTTCAATTTTGCAGAAAATTTATAAATTGCAAAAATAAAACACTGATCTAGCAGTTTACACCCATAACACATGAATTGAATATATCTACCTACATATACACAAATTTTCACACGCTCGTGATTTTTAAATTAAACAAAACTGAAGAAATTAAATAACGAGGAAAATTCAATTTTCGGAGCGTAGAAAAGTGTATTTAGATAATATATTTTTAAAATGATATTAACCAACTTATGTTTGTATTTTTTTTTTAATTTTTAATTTGATCGTTGAGGCATGTGATTAATATTGTCACGCATCTGCAATGGCATTTTGTTTCAACCATAATGTTTGCATGTTTGTTAAAAACAAAAAACACTTTTCGTGACAAATTACGAAACATGAAGATGAAAACTCATTTTCCAAATCATTACGTTTGCGGTTTTTCTATGATGGTTAATGTTGACTTTGATCATGACATTGACCGTGACCGTGACAGAAGTTGTTATTGCTGATGATGTTTATTTTGTTTCGTTTTCTTTCTTACTCGAATTATTATTATTGTGTTGATACGGAAGACTGGAAATTATAAGTCGCGTTTTTATATGAGTGTTAATTGGCAAGTTGACAACCGGAAAGGGGTTGTCACTAAATTATAAATTTTGAGGTATAAGATGGGTGTGCATTTATTGCTCCTCATAAAATTATTTAAATATTATTTTACACTGTTTCCAGCAAATTTTTTGGAAATGTTCAAAGCACGTTTCGAGAAAAGGAAGTTACGTGCATTTTGTAGACAAATAATTAAAACTTAATCCTTGAGGGGATAATTATAAGACTACAAATTGAATAAAGTGTTTAAACTAAATTAATAAATAAAGGTGGAGTAACAATTAACAACTCTCTAGCTTTCCTATAGAATATAGCGAACCTACAATTATTTGTATGCCGAATTTTAATAATTTCTGAAACAAATCAACAATGTATTTCCAGGAAATTTTGTGTGCGGTGTTAGATGTCTGCTACTGAAACGTTGAAAAGACGACTTGTAAACACCATACGAAATTGGTGTAAAAAATGTTTGACTGATAGTCCGAGACTTTATTGCCTGGTTGAAATATTGGAAGGATCATTGAAAACCATTTTGAGTGATCATTTGGGCCTCGAAAAAGTGATATTGCAGTTTCTGCACCCGTATTTTTTTGAATATTTCGCCAAAAACTCCTCACATATCATTTTTTATAAGAATATGACATTAATTCTGGTACTGCCATGTCCATGCGTCTTCTAGCTATTCTTAAGAGATTGCTTGGTAATGAATCATTAGAAAGGATTTAGAAACCCAACAAAAGTAACTTGAAACATGTTTTGAAAATTGGGAAAAAAACGTCCGCAGAAGTTGGGGATGTACATTAAGGGGTATGAAATTAATTTAGAAGACCAAATTAAGATTTTTGGATGTATGAAAAAATTTCTGGTATTTTTTGTCTACAGTGGTATATATTTCCAATATATTATTCAATTGGACTACAACTTCTTTGAACTTTCAAGTTTATTGCACTCTTAAACCATTGATTCAAGTTATAATTTCCAATATCCAACAATTATTTGGTGACAGAAATTTTAGGATTAAATTTCACTGCAAAATCATAATCCAGGTATTTTCAGTAAAGGGCTTTGTTAAGTGTTTTATTTTAACTGACGAAAATTATCATCACGACTTTTGACAAATGTGAGAGTTTTTTGGTCTGCCTTTGTTGGCTTTGAGTTTAGTGCAATACAATTTTATTGGTGTAAAAATGTTTAAATTATTTTTCCTCCCTTTTAAAAAATTTCTGGAGGCGCGAGTGATTGAAAAGTTATTTCTTCAAATCACTGTAAAAATCGCTTCATTGAAAACATGATTTGATGAAAAGTTTCAAGAAATAGTCTTGTGATTTAACATTCATTGGTGTTATGCAAAACCTTTAGTCTATCCAAACATGTCGGAGTCACAAAGAAAGGTTCCAATATTTAACGAGTAATAGCGGCTTTTTCTGTCGAAATATGTGGTTGAGTCATTAAAAATTGGATACAAGGAATTGATTAATGAAAGATGTAGAATTTTGTACACAAAAACGTGAAGTTATATTCTTAAAATCCAATACTTTTATCAATTAAAAGATTAAAATTAATCTCTTTTTAAAATTGCTCAAACCTCGTTTTATATTGCACTTTCTTCTTCTCCCGAAATGTTTGCTTCTATGAAAACTTCAAGGCAGTTTTTCTTATACTCTCCAAATGGAATAACTTCTAAAGAGCGACTACTCACAAAAGAGCCCCATCTGCTTGCAAGAAGTATTTTTTTCGAAATTAGATTTTTTTAATTTTACTGAAATTCTAACTCAAAAAATGATAATTCCATAGACTTAAAATTTTAACTGAGTTTTAAATATTACTTATTCAACGATGACGCAGAATAGTTTAGATTAACTTAAAAGTTTTAACATTCAAATTACGATAGTTTAATAAGCATTTTGTCAAATATTGAAATTTTTTAAACAAATTTTAAGGCGTGTCGTGCAAGAAATAAGTTCCAGTTAAACATTTTTTTTTTTCAGTTTCACTTAATCCATCGACCGGTAAAATGTCCGTAGTATTATAGAAGATTTGAATCCCTCTGAAGACAGCTTATAAGTCTATTATCTATCAGTATTTTTACATGAAAGAAATGGAGTGCACGTAATTTTCAATTTTCCAAAAAATTAATTAAGTTTTATTCTTTCAAAAAATTCTGAAAATCACCGTAGGTTCTTAATATTTGCTGCAAACAATTGAACAAGAAGAAATTACGGCAGAATTTTTACTTAGGTTTAAATAGGAAAAATAACCAGATTTTTGTTTTGGAAACTAAGCCAGAAATGTTAGAAATTGTGCCATACAAGCAAATTGGTAACTTAGTAAAAAAAATCAATTAATGTTTATTCTGGTCGTATTTTCAAATCTCAATATGACAATTTTAAATCAAAAACTATACATTCAGCGACGGCGTTAAATATAAGGTTTGGTTTATGCAATTTACAATTCTTCACGTAACAACTTTACACCACATTTGCTTTCGTATTTTTGCCATTTTTATATAAATCCAAAAAAAATTAGAGGTCTTTATGCCTTAGAAACAAGAAGCCAATATTTCATATATAAGAACTTTTCTGGCTTTTTTTATTCCGGAATAAATTCTGACGTAATTTACTCTGGCGTAATTTACTCTGGCGTAATTTCCGGGGGCCCTTAACACCTATTTGACATTTTTGTTGACTCTCATTTAAGGGATAAATTAACATCAGCTTGAACCATGAACTCACTGAACTTTCCAATATTTTTGTATTCTTTTTAAATTTGTTGCATGTACTACACATTGTGAAACACCAAAACAATACAAATTTCTACAACGTAACAAAAGAATGCTCTTTTGTTATCCAAACAACAAAAGAAAAAAATAAACTATGTACAATTGTACACCTACGACACCAACGACACCGACGTTCGTTGACGTCACACAATATGCACCTAAATTTTCCTTTTTTATTAAACAGAAAGAAATTAATAAATCGCCTTTTTTTCCCTTACTTATTTTTGATATTGTGTAATAAGGTTGATTCCTTGATATGCATAAAGAGAAAAACCTAAAAAGTAGCACTCATATGACAAAGTCAAGTCTATGCCACCATACTTCCTTTTTCTATTATTATTATGTTTCCCTTCTATCTTCTTTCACCTCTATGGTATATCTATATTATTCTCGTAATGCGTGGTAATTAGTTAAACATTATATAAAAACCGGAAATAGTCAACATCCGTCCGTCCGTTCGTCGTCGTCAGTCGGATCCGTTTATGGAGGCATAATAATGCAATTTAGTGGTAAGTTCGGTTGTTGGTTCGGTTGATGATGGCTTGTTTGTTATGGAATAGGGGAACTTTTCTATCTTTTGTTTACCGACCTTGGTTCATATTTTTCTATCTACTTTGTGTATACACCTTGTTTGAAATGTTAGAGGTCAATCTTTTTGTAAATAATTTTCCATAATTTCCCGGAAATTGATGGGATTTTAGTTTAAAAGCAAAAAAGGCCGTTTTCAAAACTTTTTTTTCAATGTAATCCTTTTTGGTTAAGTCTACAGGACTTACAGGTCAAATAGGATCAAAATAACTAAAGGGGTTAAGTCACCCTAAATGCCGTAAAACATATTCTTCTGGGTGATTTTCTTTGTTCAGAAATACTAGAAAGTTAACAAATTTACAGAAACGAGTTTTTGACGGATTATGTACTTATATCGGGGTTTCCAAAAGCGACTTGACAATTTTGTATTTAATTTCTGAATGCACTCTTTCTTCAATCATTTTCTGTCAATGATTGAAATTGACACTGTCATTGTCAATTTATTCAATGAACTAAACTTTTCTATCATGATATAGAACACGAACGACCAAACGTCTTAAAAATACACAAATTTTCTACCGAAATTCGGAGTTTCTGACCGTAACTTTAAGAGCGTAAACTCCAATTTTCGGTCTTAATTCTCGCCCTAGTAGACCGGAAATATCCAGTCTAGTACAAAGATTTGAGTATACATATACGGGTTGCTCGAAGTGTCAAAAAATCGTTAGCAAATGTACCAAATCAGTCCATTTTACGGCGTTCTCAAGAAATGGGCATCGCTTAGGTCACATTATGGTGTATTTTGGATCTTGGTTCCAAATCTTACAAGATCAAGCTAACTCAAGAATTGAAGCCGATGACCATTTGAAGCAACATACGTCCCTGATTGGGCATGTAGTCAAGTTCTTATTCGAAAACCCTTTTTTTCAAAATTAGATATCTAAAAAACGGGTCAATATTTTTAAACGAAATACAAATGTAAAACTTTTATTTGTAAACACTAAATAAATTGATACGAAAAATAGTTTTTTAAAAATTGAAAAGTTTTGAATATAAAATTGATTTTAAAAATCAATAAATTGAGGTTAGTTGAGAAATTAAATTTTCAAAGATAAACTTGTTTTCCAGGTATTTTTAAAGGTACTTTTTTCGAACATACTCTTTCGTCATATACTCGTACATAATTTTTAAAAACAACTGAACAAAGCAAAATGTATTTTAAAAGTTATATTCAAGATTTCAAGTCAATTGGTTAAAAATTGCCTAAATTATAAGTCCTGTAGTATTGAAATAAACGCGTTTGAAGTTTTGAGTAATAGAAAACTATGGATAATTTTTCAATATCTTTCAAACATAAACTCAAACAGAAAGTAATTATAGTGTTTTTTCTGGCCACAATACTTTGAGTCGTAGCTTTGAAGTCCTAGGGACATACACTGCCGGTCAAAACAATAGGTTCACACCATTTCCAATAAAGGGGTGCTATTTTTTAATGTATGGAATCATACATTTTTTTGAAATAATTTAAAGAAATTTTTGTCCAAGCTTGTTTTATTGCTGTTGTTAGTGATTTTGTGTCTTCGAATTATTGCCCAGACTTGTAGACTTCACGGACGAGCCATCCCCAAAAATTCTCAGTAATATTTAGGTCTGGTGAGTAGGGATTCCATTCCAACAATCCAACATTTTGTTGGTTTATCCAGGCTTTTACAACTCTGGCGGTATGGATGGGGGCGTTATCCTGCTGGAAAGTCCATTTAATGGGTCACTCTCTTAACCGTGGAAATGCTTGCTGTTGTTCCAGATGACTTGAGGAGCTGACTGACAAGAATTAGACGCCAGTCGAGCAATCAATCTCCTTTCAGCAGGTGACGTAACTTTTGGGCGTCCTTTCATATTCTTTCCATAGTTTTCTTTATTTTTCAAAAAATAGCTCACAACATTTTGCGATCTTCCAATTTTTTGCAATTAAACGCGCATTTAAACTTTGTTCTGCGCACGGTTTGATTTTAATTTTTTCTTCCGAATTAAGGCAATGTGCTCGTCCCATTTTTTCTTAAAATTGTATTTTGAATAATTTAACTTCACTTTGTAAAAATTTCACGCACTGATCTTTACAAATTCTGAACCAGAACTAACTTTAAAGCAGATTAACCTATTCTATTGAATGCTCTTTTTTTTAATTGCATTTCATAGTGTGCTTGCAATTTACCGTTAGGACATATTTTAATTTTTCTCTTTCTTGTAAATAGATCGATAATGTAATGAGACATGATTTCAGATTACAAAAGAAAAAAGCTTTTTGCAAAGCTCCATCTCGAGAAAAAAGCCTTTTCCCTTGTAAAAGCTGCGAACCTGTTCTATTGACCGGCAGTGTATTTACAAACATAACAAATCGATTTTTCGAAGATTCTAGGGTGACCTGACCTCTTAATTTATAAAAGGTAAAATGAAATGAAATGAGTTTTAATTGTTTATGAATTTCTCAGAAATAACTAAAACAGTCAAGTTTCTTAAGACGGATGCCTTGATTGATAATCTTCAAGATCATTTTTAACTTATAAGAAATCGCTTCCGCTTCTCTTTGTAACCCAGTTTACTTATTTGCACTCTAAGATAAGTTCAATTAAAATAACGATTAAAATGTTTCAACCTTCAAAATTCTACAAGTTGATTGTTTCTAATCCAAAATTTGTCATCTAATTTGTATTTTAAAATACTGAACTTGATAAACGATTAATGTCAATCTATAATAATGTTTCAATTTCTATTTCTACGACGACGCGACGACGTTAGAGCACATACTCATATATGAACCTTTATATAGAAGTCATTTGCAATTTATATTTAAGGTAAACATAAATGACACATTTTACTTGAATTAATTTTAAACCTTCAAAACGTTCGCGCGAAAATAAAAAAAAACTATTACAAGGTGAGCTACTTCAGAATTGACGTTTATCGATTTTTGTTTTTTTTTGGATTATGTATTTCAATTTACCAACCACGCATTAAATATACAAACGGTACACAGACTTAAAAAAGAAATTGTCTTTAAAAGGTTTCAATTAAATGTATTGAAAACATTTTTCTTTCTTTTTCAAATCGAAAGTTAGCAAGAAAATCATATGATTTTCTTAGGCTTCATGGTTAAATGAATTTACATGATTACTTACTTACAATTAATTGAATTTGTCTTTTTTCTTTTAATTCTATAAAACTGCGTTGATTCTTACCTGAAAAGATACAAAATAAAATAAAACAAATTAGATCAAATAGTAATGTAGAAGAATTTAAGTAAAGTGAGGAATTTATGGGAGATAAATCTTATGATGGGAATGAAAATGAATCAACCTTAACCAAAATGAAGCATTAAATGGATTTTATTAATGGAACACACCTATAATCCTCTAGCCCTTGAAAACACCACAAATAAAAAGGTATAAAATATAAAAATCTCATTAAAAGCTTATCATAATAAAATTAAGAGTTAACCCGAGCACACAGCTTAAAAGAAACCTGGCGATCAACAAAAGACAATCTTTATCACCATTTTTGATCACAATTACCATCAATAAAGCTGCTACTAGATACTTTGGCCTTTTGGGAATATCCAAACCTGTTCTATATTCAATTATTTTGTTCTCTGTTCTTCTTCTGGATGCTTCAAAAAGATCAATAGGTGTGATAGAACAGTTTAAAAAAAGATCCATCTATCCATATATTAAAACGAGCTACATCATAAAATTACGCCTTTACACACAGGGTTTGAGAGGAATGCTTTGAAAAAAGAATAAGAAAGGATCAGAGAGTAAAGGTAGTATATCTAATTCTGTCGTAAAAACGATCTTAGATATTTTACACCTGAGCGACAGATAAAAGTGGTTAGTTAATTAGCTTAGCTTCATCATCATTGTCAGAGTTGGAGCAGGATTTGAAGGTAATGCGGGTCTTTCGTATCATGGTGGATCAAAAGAAACTATAGAACGAAATAATCCAAGTGGAGATCGACGAAACGATGTAGATGAAGAATTTGATGATGCATGCTCTTTATCACGTGCGCATGTGCAACTGCGTCATCAATTGAAGATGTCAGTCCAGAACTCCAGAAGCAGTGGAAAATTTCCATCGATGATGAATTTCATAGCAAAGGAAGAATCTTTTGTTGTTTTTGGAATCTTCTTGGGGGTGTGAAATAAAACCAAAACAAGGATGAACATTTATTTCGTTTTTTTCTAGATTTTTATATGAACCAACAAAACCTGTTGGGATGATTTATTAGGATTAAAATTCCCGAAGACGCAGTAAAAAATAAAAAGAAGTCAGTGAATCACATGCTTATCAAAAACATAATATAATTGATGGAAGGAAATACCCTTTTTGAAGATGGATTAGGGCATACTTTTTCATTGTTTAATGATTTAGATTTTTCTATGTCAGAAAGTTTAATATTTTTTATTTGATGATTAGAAAGAATTTAAAAGTAAGACACTTCTAGTTATTCAGCCAAAGAACGATGTTGAAATTGTAATCCTTGACAGTTTTTCAAAGAATTTAAGTTTGTATCTGTATAAAATTGCAAGAATTTGAATTTCTAAAAAATTGAACTAAAAATAGTTGAAAGAATGAAAAAGCGAAAGCTAACACAGTAAAAGTGTCAAAGTTTAAGAATTTGACAGTTCAAAGGAAAGTCAGAGTGAAAAAAATCGAACGTATCCACATCCACGTTTAGCTGAACGCGTTCGTTACGTTCAATGGGGAAAGTGAACGAATACAGGAACATATTCTGTGTCATTCTCATTATTTTGTCAACCCTATTGCTTGTAGAAAATATAAATTGACAGTTGGTTGACATCATTATTTAATATTAAAGTAGTCAGTTGATAAGTGTTTTGACAATTGAGATTGCCCCAGACTATTGTCAAAATCAGGAACATGAATCAGGTGTTTTTTTAAGGGCTTGAGATTTTTAATTTTTAATACAGGGCAGAAATTAACAGTAAGACACTTCTATTATTATGTTATTTAGCCGAAGAACGATGTTAAAACTGGGAACAGTATTTCAATGAGAATGTAACAGTGTAAACTTTGACAGTGTTTAAGTTTGTATCAATATGAAATTGCAAGAGTTTGAGTTTAAAAAGAAAATAGAATTAAAAATGATTGAAGGAACGAGAAACCGAAAGTTAACATAGTAAAAGTGTCAAAAGATTTTAACAGTTCAAAGGAAAGACAAAGTGAAATAAATTAAATATACCAATATCCACGTCTTGCTGAACGCATTCATTACGTCCAGCCAGCAGGGAAAGTGAACGAATTCAGCAACATATTCCGTATCATTTTATTTAGTCAACCCTATTGCTGGTAGAAAATATCAATTGATAAATTATTAAAACCAAAGTTTAACATTAAAGTAGACAATTTGATAAGTGTTTTGATAATTAAAAATGTTCCAGAATCGATTTACTTACACAGTTAAATATAATATGTACCTTATAAGCTATCAAACGATAGATTTAAACTTGCGTAGGTTTAAATAAAATTTTAAATTTAAATTAAAACTTAAACTAAAGCAATTTTAAAATAAAACAAAATAAGTAGTTGTTCATTATTTCTCAATAAGACAGGAACTTTATTAAGGTTATTCATAGCGATTGAGTCAAAGTATGATCATAGGTCAAGAGGAGTTGATGATATAACCAAGCACTTAGTTTTTGTTGGGTTTAGTAAAAGTCAATTTTTTTTTATCAAATCTGATTTAATTCAAGGTCCTCTTTTTTACATTCTGTACAATGTTCAATAAGACCAAGTGGGGAACTTACAGTTGCAGATTATCGTCATCGGAGTAAAAAGCTAAGAAGGAGTTTTTTATATAATTAGGGAGAGAGTTTATATTCAGGGAAAACAGCAACGTACCCAAGATTGTCCCTTGTGGAACACCATTAAGATGTGGAAGAAAATTAGACAAAGATAAATTGACTTTTACAAAATAATAACTTTACTGCCGTAGCAAAGAAATTAAACTCATTGACGTGTAAACTACAGTTGAACAGATTTTTTTTTTTTTTTTAGAAAAAAATCTCAAAATATTTAAGCGTTTTTCTAGCGTAAACGATTCTTGGTATATTGCCAAACCTTGCTCATTCTCAACTGTCAAACTATAAACAGAAACCATAGAAACTTCTCATGCAAATATTGCTGGTGTCAACTATTAATTTTTATTTGATAAATATCAGAGTTCAGCATTTATCAAACCGATTTATAAAAGTTTTGATAATTGAACCATTTTATTCTCAATACCAACAAACTTTATCATGATTTGTAGGGTTTAAATAAATGAAGTTTTGAAAGAACGAATTTCAATATTTATCAACTATTAGTTGACATTTCTCATTCGAATCTAAATTTTATGTTTGCTATTTTTACTTTAAATTTTTACAAACTTTGTTTTCCTATTAGAAAATTAAGGAATGATGCAATCGCGTTAAATATTCATTATAATTAGGCTAATATCATCAAGGTTCTTTGTTTGATTAAGAATATCAAAGGTATACCTTCATCAAATCAAAACCTTCATCAAATGGAAACACACTTCTTCCGATGTATTATTACCAATAATTACCTATCAATTATCAAGTATTTATAAGTGTTGCCATCAGACAACATCATTTAAATTTGTTCATAATTTTCTGAACACTTACTATTTGAATAGCACAACAATTTGCTTCTTAAATTGCTATGTTTTGTATAAAATCGATAACTTCCTTTCGTGTAAAAAGTATAAGTATCGATTTGACGGAGTGCGAGGAGACACAACAAAACAGAAAAACACGTCTTAAAGCTGTAAAATTATATTTTACCAACCAAACTAACTACCGACAGAGTGTTTAGGGTAAATCTAGGTATCTCATGATATCGACATGGAACTGCAATTTCTTAACACCTGTAACTGGAAACGCGGCGGCGCGGCGTCGCGCGTCGCGTCGGTCGGTGGCAATGACGGCTTCAGCAACGGTGAAGGTGGTAGCGTTAATGGCGGCACAGCTGTGGCGACGAAAACAATGACAGTTATGGTGGCGCTGGCGTCGTTGTTGTTCGCAGACTTAAAAATGTTGTCATCGTTGTCTGTGTCGTCCGGTGTTTATTTTGAAATTAGATACACCGCTGCATTACAGTTCAATGGACAATTGAATAAATTTAGTTGAATGTTCCATGTTGCTAATTCTCGAACTCACTTCGGGCGGCAGGAATTTTACTTAATAAATTCAAGTCAAGTGCATATAAGGAGTCATTTCAGACTTAGCGGGAGTGTGGTAAAGAATACGCATGTAAAACACACACTGTGTAAGGACACAGTGTGGCGGGAAAACTCGTAAAGAAGCGTGGTCTTGAATGACTTAAACTGAAAGGGAGAGATTAAAGGGGACCTATAATTGTATGCGAAACTCAAAGGACTAGAACCAGAGGCACTTTAGAGATATAGAAATTAAAGTTGGCTTGGCAACACTATTTTAACTGGCGGCCATTTTGTCAGCTGGCAAGTGATTTATTTTTGACATTTTAACATCAATAGAATGACGTTTTAGTTTTATTCATTTTTCATTGATGTTTTTGAAATGATTCTTAATTATTTTCTGAAATATTTGTTGATTTTTTGACATTTTATACCTTCGCAATTATAAAACGTCAAAAAAACTTCAAGGTACTTTGTTCGAATGTATAAATAACTCTTATTCTATCTGTCATTAATTTTGACTTCAAAATCAATCACTCAAAAAATAAGGCAAAAACTCAATTAAATCAAACAAACTCTTTATACGGGCGTCAATAAAGAATTCCCAAATGACATCCAATACAAAAAATATTTAAGAACAGATTTTTACTGATCAATTTATAATGTCACTCTTAAAAGTCTATTCTTAATTACCGACCTTTCAATTTTTCTTCTTTTTTTTTGTCTAAGTCCCTTTTTAACAGGTAGAAAATTTATTTCCAAAACGATAACCTGCCACACCCATCAATCATTTCCACATCAATTACTAAGGTGATTACTTGGTGTCTGGAGACGCCGCGCCATGCCATTGCCACGCCACAACCAAGAACCAAAACCATCCACCCGCTTGATTTGATTGTTGGCGCTGGTGACTGCACCAAACGTCAAATATCAAAAACTTGAAGTTCATTAGTTGTGCGTGTGATGGCGTCTGATGGTTTTTGTGGTTAAGTGAGGGTTCATATTCCGCCTGACCGCAGGTCACAGACAAAAATTTTGTAATTTGAGTTCTTTTTTTTCTTTTTTGGTTTTTGTTGGGTGTACATTATTTTGCGGTTTAACGAAATACGATATTTTGTTTTTGCATATTTTTGGTGACCAAACATGAACCATCATTGTTAAAGCGAGATATGATCAAATCGAACACACCTTTTCTTTAAAAGGGAATATTTTTCAGTTGGAACGTTTTTCAGTTGAATTTTGTTTTGGTTTATTGTTTAAAGCAAAAGAATGTATCTTGTCCTTGTGACAAATTTGAATTCAATAGGGAAGCTGGGTAGGTATTGGAAGACGCAGCGATGAGATGGGATTTTCATCTTTTTTTGTTTGGGTTATTTTTATACCAAAAAGTTAAAAGATATACGACTTGAGAGTGTTTATTGATTCTCTAATGGATGCTGGCTACCTTTTTTTTAAATTTCGGGTTGACTCCTTCTTTATCGTTGGGGATTAATCTTGTCTTGGGGGAATATTTAAATATTTTTGATATTTGTTTTCAAGTTTATTTTTTTTAATGGAAATAAATCTTGAATCAATAGAACTTCGTGTCATCGTCGTCGGAATCGGGTTTTTATTTTGATATTTTTAAAAGGTGTTGTTTGATTCACGCAATACGATTAAGAAAAACATTTATTAAATGGAAAGAGTTATGCTACTGAAATTATTCTATGAAAAAATTGTCATTTTAGGAACTTCGAAACTATGAAACCAATAACTCAAATTTAAGTTGTCTATCGAAATATTGGGAATATTAAATCAATTTATTGCAATTTTTGGCAGGATTTTATTTGTTGATAAAAGCTTTCAATTAAGATTTGTTTAAGTTTTTCAAAATGCTCACAAAACAATATTTTGTAATATATGTATGTACTATAAATTAATTCTGAAGTCAATATATTTATGTATTCTCAAGGCATTTAAATTGAAAATTAATTTTTAGAAGTAGTTTTATAGGTTTTTATTATTTGTTAAAAATTAGGATTTTACGCAGTTTCTTTTAGACGTTTTATTTATTATACAAACATATTTTTATACGTACAAATATTTTGGTCAAAAATGGTAAATTCGAATTTGTACGCAATTTTTTCTGAATTTATGCCTTTAATTAGCTTCTTTCAATATCAAAAATAAGTTTTTGTATTGCTTCAGAAGGGTGCCACATAGAACTTCAATTTTCGACCATTTTTTGGAGCATGTGGAGCCGTATGTCAGCCCAAATACTCTCTTTCATGGCGTCAATTTTCTAGTGCTTATCTGCGTAGACAAGCGACTTCACATAATCTCACAAAAGAAAATAAAGCGTTGTTAAATCGCACGATTTTGGAGGCCACGTTCGCAGGCCCAAGACGCGAGATAGTGCGCTCAGCAAAAAATTCATTGTTTCATTGCGTTTCGCGAACCGAACCATAATTTTGACAATCAATTTGCAAGATTCATTTATTCTGAAATATGAAATCAAACTGAACATAAATCAATTGACAGCTGTTGAAGAGACTTAATCCAAAAAAAGTATTGCCAGATTAAAAACCTAACGCCGGTATTTTACAATCAAAAATTTACATTTTTTGTTTTTCGATTTTTAACGATGTAAAACATTTTTTTCAAAATTCGATATTTTAAAAACTGGGATGGAATCGGCTAAGGTGATTGTAGATAAATGACAATCAAAATGATCGAATTTGATCTACGTAAGGTGATAGTCAAATTGATACCTAAAAAGCTGTCACAAAAAAATGTGATAGTCAATTTCAAACAAATATGTTTATTCCGAATAGAGCTATCAGACGCTTACACAAACGACTGGAAATTTTTCTTAGTTCACTTTGTTTCTTTAAAAAAACACATTCCTGTGACCGAAGAAGCAAGAAAAGTAAGAATTGTATTCAAAATCAGCCAATTTGATGCTTTTATTTAGATATTTTATAAGAATCAATTTAAAATTTCACCAAGGCAACAACGAATTTTGACAATTTGAATCTGAAATTGTCCAATCGAATTGAATTAAGTTGAATCATCTTACACAGACGGAATGAAAATGATAGTCAATTTGACTATCAAAAAAATAATAGTCAACTATCACCTTAGCCGATTCCACCCCTGGTTAACATTTTTTTTTTACGAATAACGTATATTTTGAACCACTAAATAAATGCATACCAAAAGCATTTCTAAAAGAAGGAATACACAAATTTAATATTTAACAACGATTTAACGATTTTCAAAACAAAAACGTATTTTTAGAAATGAAATTCCATTTAAAGATAAAAATAAAGGCACTATTTTTAAAAACATACAGTAGTAAGTTCTTGAGTTTTTTAAAAGTCCCTTCCGTATATTTTGATACTATTGTCTTTAAAAAAATGTGTCTGATGTCAATTCGGCCTTTAAAAAACTGAACAACGACAAAATAAAGATAACTGAATTTAAAAGCTTTTGCACTCAGAATTTGTCCCTATTATTCAAGTTTTGCATGGGCTGAAACGCCTAAAACTTAAAAATATAAACAAAATATATTTTACACAATTGAAAGATTTGTTAATATGCTGTGATAGCCGTGATTTATTTTCCTCGTGATCTATATCAGCTCATATATTTATTTGCGTTACAACAACAAAACGAAATCCTGTGTTATGCTTGGATCTATTTTCGTGATCAAAAAAATTAGTTTTTCTATTTCACACCAGGTGACATTTTTTCTTCTAAAAATTGGTATCATTTCCAGCTAGTTCAACAAAAACAGTGTTTCCACATTACCATTTTCATTTATCTGGAAATGAAATAATTTTTTACTTACAAAACAAAAAGCTAACCATTTATTTATTTTGTATGTAATTTTAATACGTTAATCCGAGTTGTTTTATTTTCGTCATATAATCTGTATTGAGCCATTGTGATAGTAAAAGGCAGCTGATGTCAAACCAGTAATTATTCAATTTAACTGACAAAACACATTCAATTGATTTGTCTAGACATTCCAAAGCTCAACAAGGCTCCTGTTTATACAAATTTTAAGTCAAACTTAAGCGATTTCTGTTTGAAGCTTCAGACTTCCGAGTATCTTATAAACATTCTTCAAATTACAAATCTTTAATCTAGTGAAAATTTCATTTTCCAAAGAAAAATTAAAACAAAACAAAAACTAAAACTCATTAAAACTCTTTATACCACCCTGTAATTTATTTTAATGTGCATTGCGTGCTTGTATAATTTTCCCTTTCATCCTTTTCAACATTATTATTGAACAATAAAAAAATTCAACCATAAGTTTATTACACGCAATGGAAAGAAAAACAAAAACAAAAAACATGGAAAACAATCATCAATCCTATATTTTTGTCCCTATATAAAGAAAAATTCTTAGAATAACCAAGAAATAAATATGAAACGCACAAAAACAAATCACGACTACCTGAGAAACATTCAATCTTTTTGTTGTTTTTTATTCATCACAATGTATACTGAACATAGAGACGCACATGCGTTTTATATTGTAATTATTGTTATCCAAATCCAAAGTTTTCAAACATTACAAACAAGTTATATAAATGAGCAGGTGTACCTATTTTTTTAGAGGACTCTTTTGCATTGCCAACCACGGCAAACTTATGCAAATTTAAACGAATTCATTATACAAAAATAAATAAACCGGGTCAAAGAGTACACAATTGAGGTACTCCATCCAAACAAAAGCCTCGTTTTGTTATCACCACACAATGCCCACTATTTATCTAATTGAAATTCAACAAAACAAAATAAATTTAAAAAACTAGCACTATCGATAACACAAAACAAACAATAGTAATATGAATTGTTGAGATATTTTTGTTTTGGGCAAATAATGCAGTTGATAGTTTTATTTATCTTTTTTTAGTTTTTGAATAACCAGTTGAGGTTTTTATTTCTACATATACAAAAGCGGTATTCGACATTGCAGTGGAAATGGATATGGAAGTGGAAATATGCGAAGGTAAGCCACATTTGGTATTTTTGTATTTTTTTGGGTCTGTTTACTTTTTTTGATCAATCCAACCAAGTCCACTTGTCGTTTGGTGGGTTACCTTGCAGTTTTATGTTCCTTATGGGTAGGTAAGGTAGTTTGTCCAATTCCAATGTCTGGCATCTGTGAAGTTTTAGATATTTTTGTTTGTATCTTGGGAACATCGAAATTTGAGGTGCGGTTCGGATGGAGATTTCACTGCCTGCACCACTCCACCGTATCTAATTGTATGCACGTCTTTCTTGTTGTTGTTGTTGTTTTTGATGTTTTGCCAAGTCAATGATAAATATACTTTTTGATTGAGGAATCATTTTTGTGTTGATTTGAACAAATTGGGTTATAATTGAGCAAAAGTTTTTTTTTGTTATTTTTTTATTATCGATCAGAAAATTATAGTTTTGGAATATTCATGAACGATGTCAAGGTAGAATTTTTAATAACTTAATTTCAATATAAGGCTTTTATGGAGAATCAGTGAAGAGCACGTTTGTTGTTTTGAGAATGTGCTTAGGTGATTTTTTTTCAAACAAATATGGAATTTAATTTATTAGGGAATACAAACTTCGTAATAAATATCGTTATATGGATTTGTATTTCGAAGAACTTCTACGGAAATGCAATTAATACTTTTCTGGAAATATGTACGTACATAGATGTTACGAAATCAGGTACAGATTTATCTGAATAATGAAGATAGAATTTTCGATTACAGTGGAGAGCAATAATATTGATCTTAAAAACGACAGGGAAGATAATTAAGATCTTTTAACTATAAAATATGATATTTTTTTATTCCCCATTGGTAGTTATTAAATCGATGTGTCAAATTGAAAATTTGATCTTACTCAAGGTTTTAAAGTTCTATTGAATCAAAATACATGAATTTTTAGGTTACCTTCGTGTTCGGACCATATCTTAAGGAAAAGTAATACGAAAAATAACGTTTTGAAATCTTGTAAAATTTTTTGAAAAGTCCACTTGGCAGTTATTTTTACAAACAAATATCAAAACACACAAAAACTACTCAAAATCCGAAAAAAAATGATTTTGCAGTCAAAAATTTTAAGAGCAAATAAAGACATTGGCGCAAAATTTTAGACGATTTAGTACGATGTTAAATCATTTTTAGTATGATACTAGGTTAAAAAAAGGATTTTGATAATTTTAAACGAGTTTAGTATCGTACTATCTTCTTAACATTTTACTAAAGTTAAAATCACCAAATGGCTACTTTATCTTTTTAGTATCGTACTAAATCTGTATGACATATGTCATTTTTCTCAAATGTGACAAAGTGTTTTAAAATTGATAAATTGTGAAATAAAATTTATTTATAGATATCATAAAAAGTAAATTAATTTAAAATGTTTTCGGAGGAAGAAGATTTTAAAATGTTTGAGGATTCAGTGTTGTGTAGGAAAGTTAAAAGTTTTAAAACTCGAGCAAATCCTCTTGAAGAGCTGGACGATGGTGAACTTTACTCCAGGTATATTTTTGATAAAATAAAAATAAATAAAATAAATAAAAAAATAATAAGGTACATATGTTTTTTTTGTACATTACATTACATTTCACACTACTCGGCACATAAATGTACAGAGTAGAGAACAAAGCACCTTGAGCGACAAGACTATATAAGTCGATAACAACACAAGACATTAATACAAGATAGAAGGACAGAGGAGAAAGAAGAACGAACAGTTAGAAAGAACACATGACAACAGCACGCGGTAGGTTTCGAGTCGGTCCCCCATCTGACTACTAACTGCGCTCACTGATGCTTGATTTCGGTGATCGATGGGAACCGATGTTTGCTCCACAATCTGTCATTATTTAGATGTGTTCATGGTTTTTTTTTTAATAAAATGGGTTTAGCATGATACTAGTTAGCAAAACAATAAAAAGTGTTTAAAATTAGTGAAAAGTTAGTAGATTACTATGTATTTAGTAAATTGTTAACTAGTATCGTGCTAAGGCCTTAATAATAGGTTGTTAAAAAATTTTGCGCCATTGACTTTAAATGTATATCATCTCCTAAAAAATGTTATTTTTAATATTCGGAAAGTTTTTTTTAGAAAATTTCAATTAACAGTTTTTTTTCTCCAAAAAATAAAATCCTTCAAAAATACTAAATTGGTTTAAGGCGGCCTTAGAATTTTCGAAACATTTTCTCTTTTTATTATTTTAAATGGTTTTTCAGGATCTCAAAAATGTTGTGTCGAAATATTAAGGACGAGAAAATCTTCTAAGTACTCCGTTCTCGAATTTAATATTAAAGACATTACAAAATTACTCTACTTAATCCTTTCGGGACGGGAGTGGGACGTTTACATATAAATATTCTTTGTTCTGTACCACTCTCGTACCGAAATGGTTAAAGCTCCAAAAGAGTTTTTCCTCAATACAATTTTACAGTTGTCTGGACTAACAATTTTGAAAAAAACATTATCTTTGGAATTTTTAGAATTTTTTGACATTACATCCATAGATCATTGTTATTTAACAATTTTCTGAAAATTTGTTGGGCAATCTTTCCACTTTAATCTTGTAGGGTTGGCATTTGGACAAAAATATATCTGAAAAATCCGCGTTATAGACCCTTGAAAAAAAGGAGACGTTATCATACAGCCGCCATTTTGAAATAATTCGTTTGAAAAAATTGTAAGAAATCGCTGATATGTTTAATAAAGTCATTTTTCTGAAATATTCTAACAGGGAATTGAAAACTTTGAATTTATTTTGTGAACGCACCCTTTTACTAATCATCGAACTGTCATTGTCAATTTATTCAGTAAACTCAACATTTTCAACATGGTAGAGTACAAAAGCGAGCAACGACTGCAAATTATAAAAAAAAAATTCTCCCGAAATTCGGAGTCGGTGACATCAATTTTAAGTGCGTTAACTTAAATTTTCGGTCGTCATTCTTGCCCTAAGTAGACAGGGTATAACAAATTTTGTGCAAAAATTTGAGTCTACATATTCGTTGTGTGATGTTGTCGTGTCAGTGAGACAAGGAATTGGTCGAACTGTCAAAAATATCGCTGCCATTCAGGCGTCCGTAGAAAACGATCCAAATCAGTCAGTTCCATGAAGTTCTCAAAAATTATGACGTATTTACAGTATTTACAGTAAAGATATTGGTTGACACTCAAACAAGATCAAGCTGATTCAATAATTTAAAATGATGGATCATTTAAAGCGACTTAAGTTCACCGATTAGGCAAATTGTCATGTCCTTAATGGAAAACGTTAAGTTCTCAAAAAAAATTCCCAAAGAGCATATTTTAGCAGTCTTTTGGGAGGTTTAAAGTCTTAAAAATGTAATAGATTTTGAGCAATGTTTATACTAAGTATAGAAATTTTGGGCGACAAAGTGTGCGGATCCGGCTTTAAGATTTACACTGTACTTTTTTTAACATCCATTTTTTATTCGACCTTCTAATGTATACCATTTTTGTTTATAATTTTTGCGTTAAACGTCACTTTGAATGATTTCATTCAGTTTCAAATAGAATTTCCTCAAAAAAAAAAAAAACATTTACAAAAATTTCTTCGTATATGTGCAATATCCTCTTCAAAATAAACTCTGATGGCATTTTGCCAAAGTGATTAATTGTCTTTTTTATTTTTCGTTTGCCAAAATAATATTTAAAAATTTTAAAATAAAAATCAAATAAATATACTTTCTAATACATAAGTATATGCATACTTTAAAAATATACTATTTTGGTTCATTTTACGTAAAGTCAAAACAAAATTTTGTTTGTTTTCATAATTTTCTTTTTTTTTTTTTTTTCTTAAATAAAATATAAAACTTTAGATATAGTAAAAATGTGTAATTATGTCCCCAAGAGAAAAAGAAAACATCCAGTTGACAATAAAGTAATTTTAATACTTGCAAAAATATTTTGTCATTCTCATTAATTTTCCAGATATAAGAAAAATGTTGACGATTAAGAAAAAACACCAACGCATTTTAATTTTAATTCAAATGCAATGAATCATTTATCATAAAATAATGGGACAATTTTCTGTCAAAAAAAGTCCATTAGTATTAGTTTTGATAAGGATCAAAGTAAATTTTATCACTGATAAATGATTGAAAATATTTGACAATATAAAAAGAACTTAGTTTGAAACAGATTTTGACATTTATTTTGAAATCCATAAAATATTTTGTCTTAAAAGATTTTCCAATAAGAGGTTTCATTTTGAATAGCACGCAGATGTCACTTTTGAAGCTGTAATTTTTTGACATTTGACAAGTAAAACTACGCCATTACTGAAAATGGAACCACACAGGCTCAACAAAGCATTAAAAGAATTTAAATTCACAAACAGTTCACAATTTCGTCGAAAACCCATTTATTAAAAAAAAAAAAACTAAGAAATTACAAACAATCCACCCTCATTTTTAATTTCAGGCTAAAGACAAAACCATTCAATGAAATAAAATAAATAAGAAACCTATAAAGCTGCACCCCTTTAACCAAGTCGTAAACCAGTCACATAAATCTTTTTTTTTTTCTAATGATAAGAGAAGAAAATTCAATTGAACGAAGAAATTAGGGATTACAAAATTGATTTTCTATTTCTAGTTTTACCTTCAACGAAAAAAACAAGAAAATCTCAATTGAAACGAACTGCAAAATATTTCTGCCTTTAATGCCAAATCCATGAAAATGCTGAAGTTTTTCTTTCTATTCACTCGTGATTAGATATAAAATGCATACATATAGTGAATTTTATTTCGTTTTAAATCAAATCAAATTGGAATTCAATGATAAATTATACAATTTTCTTTTATTTACATAGATAGTAACAAATGAGTGTATATTTTTCTATTTAATTAAACTGATCTTAATTTGTTTGGCCTTAATGCATTTTTCAACTAATTTTTATTGCTATTTTATTTTGTATGCTTTGCACAATCACAATCGATATTATAATGGTTTGTTTTTCTTTAATTGAAAACAAGTAATTAAAACTTAATTGTATTTTAATATTTAAGGCATTCGAATTGGAATTGGAAAAACAAAACTCTCCTTTTTCATTTTAAATAATTTAGATGATTCAGAGGTTATGAATTTTTGGTAATTCTTTATTTTAGTGGATATAAAGGATTCATATTACATGACATCACTATCATCGCCAGAAGACTGACCTTAGATTCATAAAAGCTGAATTATTATTTCTGAAACGTATGACCTTACCTTAGATCCAAAACATGTTTGGGTCCAGCTCAAAAACAAAACCTTATTTGATACCTGGTGTTAATTTTTGATGGAATTCCATGGAATAACCATTTATTACCTTCTGTCAGATTTAACAATTTTAAATTCCAAATTTTTTTGTTGTGGCTAGAGCTCAATTTTTGTAATTTAAATGTTAAACAAAAATTTCATGTTTTAGAAGCTTGAAAGTAAGTATTGAGAATTATCACATAGGGTGTTTCGATAGTTGTTGCCTATGGTTTGACAGTTGGTAATATCAAACTGTGTTAACATTTTTGATAATTCATCATGAATCTTTTAACGCCCAAAACAAAGCTTCTAAATTATGAAATTTTACTCTTCCGTAACGATGAGTTATGTTGACTGTTTCAAACATTTATTCAACTTAAACATCGATGGCATTGGTTCCAACAAAACGGAAGCGGCAAAAATTTTCATAAAGCACTCGTAAACCTCTATTTGGTGACAGCTTAATTTCCAGAAAATATAACTCTGTTAACTAGATTTCTGGTTTGTGTGACTTAACACCTCCCGAATTGTTTTTATTGGCCTTTGTTAAATCAAAGATAAACCATCAACTCTTAATACGTTGGAAGCAAAAATTCAAGTCACTATTGAGTCGCGCGCCGGTAGTACGTCCCGATTTATTGAAAAAAGTTGTAAAGAATTAGACTAAACTCGATACATTAATTGTCCATTTACTTGATATTCACCATAGTCTGGAATATTCTCAATTATCAAAACATTTATCAATTGATTTTTTTAATGTTCAACTTGAATGTAAATAAATTGATATTTTTTCACTGGAAATACATAGATGTGATATGTAATAAATGATAAAGAATAATGTGCCTGTACTCGTTCACATTCCAGCTGGAATGTAATGAATGCATTTAGCTAGACACGGAAATGGGTATGTTCGATTTATTTAATTGTGTCTTTTCTTTAAACTGTCAAACTTTTACAATGTGACACTTCTATACTATGTCAAATATTTCTTTCTTATTCTTGTTTCTCAATTTTCTAACTAAATTAAGTTTTAGTTTTCCATACATTGAAACTTGCAATTTCATACAGTTCGAAATACAACATCTAAAACACTGCACAAATGTACTGTTACCTACAGTGCAACGCTGTTATATTCTCACTAAAACACTATCCCCAGTACAACATTGTTATTTAGCTGAATAACTAAAAGTGTCTTACTTTTAAATTCTTCATTCATTTTAAACATCAAATTAATCAAATCTCTTCTCAATTGGTTAGTTAAATGTCAAACTTTGATATTTATCAAATCCCAATTGATAGTTGACACTCGCTATAGTTTGGCAGATTATAACGATGAGGAGTATGTCCCTGTATTCGTTCACATTTCCAGCTTGAATGCAATGAATGTATTCAGCAGGACACAGTTATGGGCATGTTCGATATATTTCTATCTGTCTTTTCTGTAAGCTACCAAACTTTTTAAGCCATGACAATTTTACTGACTTTTAGTACTTATACTTAAATTGTCGTTAATTTTTAGTGCTACTCTTTTTGATATTAAAATTCTACCAATTCCAAACTGTTTGAAAGAAAATTAAATCCTTTAACACTGTCACGAGAAAACGTATAATTTTTTTCGCTGATACACTGTCCCAAGCTTCAACATCTAGTGTTTATTTTTAAAGTGTCTATTTTTAAAATTATTAATTTATGCTAAACATCAAATAAAATTGATAAATCGGAATATTAAATTTAAGTAACTTTTTAGACAAGACAGTTCTTAATAAATAAAATCACACTGGAAGTAGTTGAAAACATGCCAAGCACATGGGAAGGCAATATCCCGAACCTTTTTTAGTGAACATTACTGTTTTTTAATATTTGGAAAATTTATCTCTCTCTCCCTTTTTTTGTAAAATTTTTGTCTTAGTTAAATTTGTATATAAAATAATTTCAACTATTTCAGCACTTTACTATTTTTTAACATTTTACTAAAAATAAAATCTCAAGATTCGTACTTTAACTATATTTGTAATTTGATTACATTTCTGACATTTCAAATTAATATGTCAATTCATAACATTAAGGTTTGTTTGATTTGTTTTTTTTTTTTGTATACAAACTGTCATTGTTTAGACGTGTTCAGATGCATGATTTTGAATACAACTAAAATACCTCAAAAACTGCTAAATATTTACAAAATTGTTAACTGATAAAATGCTAAGCACTGAAAAATAGGTTGTTGGGCTATAATTGAAGTTCAATAGTGTCTCATTTCTTTAAAAATAGTCTACTTTTACCATAGTTTGAATGTGCGCTATTTGATTAGAAAATTGTTCATATGTTACAAGACCGATATATATCATACAAGTTTTAAATACCTCTACTGATATGGGTCAAACAAATAAGCTTCAATGAGCTGTTATTTAAGACCGGTAATATTTTGCACTAAAAAGTATTTCAAAAGTAGTGACACTCATATTAATTTTTTTCTGCACCAAATGAGCTTTACATTTTCCCAAAAAAAATAAAAAAATAAAAAAAAAATCTCTAAACCTCATCGTCATTATCAATAACAAACCCTTTTGTGTAAATTTCATATATTATTTCATATTATTTACCGGACTCGCCGCATACAAATTGAACAACCAGCGCCTTAACACTGCCCTGTTAATTATTTCTGTCAACAAAGCCATTCAACTTAAATAATAACAAAACACATCATAACAACTCAAAAATGGCATCGGCAGTTCATTTAAAATGCCGCCAAAGTTAAGTCATTATTGTTTTCTGCTTTTTTGTTTTGAAAAAACAAATCAAAAAAGTGTGAACAAAGCCAAAAAGCAATAAAAATACAAATCAAATGTCCCAAGTTAAGTCTAACCGCCATCGAGTCACACCACATAACAACAATACCATGTTTTTTTTTACGGCTTGGCTAAATGGCAAAAATTCAAAAACAAAAAAAAAAAACAATTAAAAAACGAGTTAAAAAAAGTCACAGTCTGGAAGAGGCATAATGTCACTTTTCAAACGCAATCTACCTATACCCGATATTTACAGACTTTAGCCCCTCTCATGATACATTTGCCAGTAACAAACAATAAGATTTTATATTTTGTCACGTACGGAAAAAGGTAGCTTCTATATACTCGTAGCTTAGCTTCTTTCTTTTTAGTTTGCAAAATTGAAAACGAGAAGAAAAAAGATATTATAATATTATGAGTACCTATGCGGCTCAGGTCTGTTCATAACACAAACTTGTATAGGTACGATGATGTATCACTGTACTTTGGCTTCGAGTCCTAATCCTAGCACACCTCCCATTCCAGAAATATCTATGAATGTTTACGTTTAGCTCAAACAAAGCATACTCGTAGGTACCTTACCTACGCCTCCACCTACACCATAATCCAAGAGCTAAAAGTATGGCACACAGAAAGGGCGCTGAATCTAAAGCCTGAAGTTGAAGCTGAAGCTGATATGCATATTTGGATCTGTAATTAAGTGTTTGAATGGGTTTTTGTTCGTATTCGTTTTCGTTTTCGTTTTTATCTACTCTTAATTATGTAAGCTATATTACGAGACTTTAAGAGCTAAGAGGTAGGGACTCATTTTTCATGCGTAGGAGCCGATAGGCCGCCGCCACCGCCGAAATGAACAACTTCAGAAGGTTTGCCCGTTAAATAGACGGAAAATTTTGGTTTATTTTTTATCCTCTGATTTTTCGTCTGAAAACTCACTAGACCGTCAAGTCGTTGTAGGCGGGTTTTTAATTTGTAATTGATCGATTCAATGGACTCTAAAACGTCTATGCACCCTTCTCACCACAACCACCACCATCATCGTCGTCATCACCACCATCGTCATCATCGTTGCGTTGCAGCTGATGTTTATTAAGAAAAGGTTACTTAAGGTCAATATTATATATTATTATTATTGTTGAATGTTGATAGATCTTTTTGAAAACAACAACAACAACATAACCGTCACGTTGAATAATTTGTTTTATGTTGAAGTTAAAGAAAATAATCTACGAAAAAAAGTGATAGATATTATCGTGGGAAGTTTTTATTGTTTATGAATTCATGCGAAGAATTTTAAATTACCTGGCAAGATTTGTATTTGTTTAATATTACTACGAGTTTAACTGTTTAACTGTCATTATGCAATTGGCTGTGCGTTAAAAGAGAATTGTAAAATCAACAAGCGAGTAATAGTTTCGATGGTAGTGTGGCAAATTCGATATTTTTGTTCATATTTATTATTGAACATTTTATAATTTAAGGAAATCAATCCGAAATGATTGAATAGTTGGGAGGAAAATATACATTAACGACGAGTAAGCAATAAATGGCGCCCACCGTGGGGCTTATTAGTTACTTTTTTTCAAAAAAATCAAAAACGACAAAGTTCATTGGATTTTTAGCATTCATAAACTTTAAACAAACCCAATTTTAAATTAGCGTAAATTGGCACCCAACAAGATAACAGTTTGTAAGTAAACAACAACTGGCGCCCAACGTGGAGCTTATTAGTTTCTTTTCCTTTCAAAGTATAAAACAGAAGCGACTTCAAAATTCATTGAATTTTTTGCATTAAATGACTCCCAATAAAACCACAGTCAACAAATAAACAACAAATGGCGCCCAACGTGGAACTAACTATTTACATAATCATACTTTGTTAGATTTTGGACATTCACAATGAAAAAACAAAATAAATTTTAAATAAGCGTAAACTGGCACAAATTATGCAATTATGACTAACTTTTAAAAGAGTTTAAAAATCAACGAGCGAATTGTTGTTAGGATGGTTGCGATGCATATTGATTTTTTATGCTTTCTTTTTAAAATTCTATAACTCCATTAAATCACTCCAAAATACTCATATAATTGAGAGAAAAAACGGTAATAAATACTACAATTAATGAGTAAACAACAAACGGCGTCCAACATGGATCTTACTGGTTACTTTTTCCTTAAAAACAAAATCAAAAACGTCTTCAATGTCCATTTAATTGTTGGCATTCATAAACTACTAGCCCAATTTTAAATCAGCATTCATTTTCGGCAAACAATATCACAGTTAATAAAAAAACAACGAATGGCGCCCAACGTGGGGCTTACTAGTTAACTTTTTCTCTCCAAAAAACATCAAAAGCGACTTTAAAGTTGATTGTTTTTTTAGCGCTCATAAGCTACAAACCCAATTTTAAATTGCCAATAACTGGCGCTTAACAAAACCCTAGTGAAAAAGAAAAAATACAAATGGCGGCCAAAGTGGAGGGCTTCACAATAAAACAAGAGTTGTATTTTCTTTGAATGATGATATGAAATAAAAATTTATAAATGATATTTTGGCATTCAGAAATTATAAACCCAATTTATTAAAAATTAACTATCGCCCAACATGAGTTAAGTAGTTAGTAATGCTCGTTTTAATTTGAATTTTTGTGAATTTATTTAAATTTTACTGAAACAACCAAAAAGACACAAATGGCGCCTAATGTTGAAATAATTCAATGTTTATGTTTTTAAGTAAAAATAGTTTAAGAAATTAGTAGATTTCAGTTTGGACTTGATATTCAAATCAGAAACAATTTGATGCTCTAAGGACCTTAAAATTCAATGCAAACTTAGGATTAATAGGAAAACTGGCGCCCGACGTGAAGATAACTTAATGTTTCCAAGAGGAAACAGTTTAATATTTAAGTAGATTTCAATAGGAACTAGGTATTCAATTAAGAAACAATATCTGATGCTCCCGGTCTTAGAGTTCAAAGCAAACCTGGGGTTAACAAAAAAAAAACTGGCGCCCAACGTGAAGACAACTCATTTTTTTTAAAAGAAACTAGTTTAAGATTTAAGTAGATTTCAATAGTGACTTCGTATTCAACTTAGAAGCAAATTTTCTTGTACTCTAAAAGAGTTAGAGTTCAATGCAATTCTGATATTGTTCAAGAATGTGCTCCAAGAATCCTTGAGTTCAAAGTAAAACTGGCGCCCAACACAGACCGATCTGCTTGGTAACTAGATGGGACTACAAACAGATTTCGAAATCTGATTTGAACCATTTCAAGAGGAACCAGTTCAATATTTTAGTAGATTTCAATAGAAACTAGGTATTCAATTTAGAAGCAATGTCTGATGCTCCAAGTCTTAGAGTTCAAAGCAAACCTAGGATTAACTAAAAAAAAAAACACTGGCGCCCAACGTGAAGACAACTCTTTTTTGTTTTTTAAGAGAAACTAGTTTAAGATTTAAGTAGATTTAAAAAGTGACTTGATACTCAACTTAGAAGCAATTTTCTTGTACTCCAAAAGTGTTAGAGTTCGATGCAATTCTGGGATTGTTAAGAAAACTGGCGCCCAACGTGAAGACAACTCAATGTTTTCAAGGAAACTAGTTTAAGATTTTAGTAGATTTCAGTGATGGCTTGGTATTTAACTTTTCAATGAATGACTGGTGCTCCAAGCATCCTTGAGTTCAAAGTAAAACTGGCGCCCAACGCAGACCGATCTTTTTGGTAACTAGATGGGACTACAAACAGATTTCGAAATCTGATTTGAACTATTAAATTAGTCTTCATATTGGACATCTAATTTCCACTGACACTTTCAAAAAATGTCTTCACTATTTCAACTTGAACACTTTCAAAATATACCATCAATAAAAAACTAAATGATCCTAAACTGAAATAATTAATAATGTATGACCAAAATTATCATAATACATTGTAAATCATATTTCTTTACCTTCCTCACATCAACAACAACAACAAAAAAAGCACATACGTTCAGTACCTACGTCAACAAAATGCGGTCGCCAATTATTTTTTCATCAAAAATCATTACACCAACAAAAAAAAACTAAAAGAAAATAAACGAATTTCAGATAAAAAAAGAAATAATTTACAAACACTAGAGACGTCAGTCAGTCTTTCAACTTCAACATCTCATGTAAGATTTATATTCAAGAGAGAAATATAAAAACAAAATCATTTAACCCAATTGTTGTAAATAGATTTTTATGGAAAAATAAAATTCAAGTGAAAAATAAAAAAAAAAATAATGTATTCACAATTTCGTAGCGTATCTCACCTGAATCAGATACATTTGAGAGATCTGATTAAGTTTTTTGTTGTTTTTCTCCTTTGCTTTATTATTTTTTATTTTATTGCAACTGCAAATCCAACAACAATAACCAATGTTGTGCTCTGTTTCTTGCCAAATTAATTAATTCATACATAAATTATAGATAAATCCAAATCTGTATTGTATCCGAGAAGATAGTGAAGAACGAAGAGCAACTTTTGTATAAATTTTCTTCTTCTTATGTATTTATACAATTTTTGAAATTGTTTTTAAACAAAAATAAAACTTTTAGTTGAGGGTGTTTTTTTTAAGTACCAAAATGGGCGTTTGCGTAGATTTTCACTTGATTTTCGTAACAATTTTCTTTCACAAGTGATACTAGCAGTGAGAAGGACAACAAAACGATAATAATTATTCAAAATAAAATATTTTTATGATGAGGGGAAGTTTAAAACAAAAGTATCTTAACCTGTCCGACGTTAATCTGAATTATAACAATCGTATAATAAAGTCAAGCCGATTCAGGTAAGTTTTTTGAAGGCAAGGAAATTTTTTATAAAAGTCAAAAAAACAAGATATTTGAAGGACGATACACACACAGTTAATAAATTTTATAATATTTTGTGTTTCTTTTCTTTTCACGTGATTATGAAGGTTAGGTAGGTATGGATCTTTATTTAAAGTTGCACTAATAAATTTATCCGGTAGAAGAATTTTTCAGAGATATTTTTAGAGCACCACACACAAGTTGAGAAAGAGTATTTTTTTTTATTAATTTGTATTTATTTATATCTTTTTTGCAGAGAAGTGGAAAATTATTCTTTTCTTTTAGCAAAATATTTTTTTCTTTATTTTTCATATAACTTTGTTGTAGCAACACGCGCGTAATGTTTTAATATACAAAATACCATCACTTAACGACGAAGAAATGTTCCAAGAGTAAATTCCAAAACAACATTGAAAAAATCAATTCTTTGAATTTTCTTTTCACTTAATTCCACTGTTTCGATTTTTATTGATCAAACAAATCAATAAAACTTGGATTTTCTTTAATAATAATTAGTTAATAATAATATTTTCTTTGACGGTTATTTTATGTTTGAAATTTGAAACTAAAAATTCAAATAAAAAAGACGTAATCAAAAACGCTCGTAAGGTTTTCATGGGTTTTAATCAACAACACAAAACTATCTTAATATTTTTTCCCACTGAGTTTATTATAATTTTGTTTTTCAGTTTTATTTCTTTTTCAAATTCCGTCCGTCTGTCTGTCCGTCCTTTCGCTTGGAAGGTTTACGCGATAATAACAAAAAATGTGCATTGTATTGTGAATGTTGCTGCCGCGCGTTGCTGCTGCTGCTGCTTTTGCTGTTGAGGCAAGGTGATTCGTTGAGTATGCGACGCGAAGACGTGTGTAGATATTTTTGTATCTGAAAGATATACGAAAGCAGCGACAACGACAACAACATCAACTACGACGATATCGACGACGACGACGAAGAAAGAAAAAGAAGTTCGTAATCGTTTGTAATAATAAACTACTGTAGTGGCGATGGCGATGGTGGCGGCTATACGACGACGACGACGGCGTTATATTCATACCTTCAGTATATACTAGATAACTATAGAGCCACAGGCCAACTATGTGAGTGACGGTAAAAAATGTATCTGATAGATGTGAGATTTTTGTTTTGTTTTTGTATCTGAGTATGAGCTCAAGCAACACATAACAACGAAGCAACATTATTGTGCATTAGTTTTGAAATTCAAGACACAACATAACAACGGTTAAAGTTTCGTTAAGTTTCGTTAAGTGTTTGATTGGAAATTTGAAATTTATTTCTTTTGCGTCAGGTGTTAGGTTGGGTGGGACTGTTGTCTGATGCAGTGTTGCATTCTTGGTGTTGTTGAGAAGACGTGCTATAGATGTAGGGTTGTTTGGACAGGAACCATAAATAATATCACAGAAGGTCGTGGCTTTAAATAAAATGCACAAAGGAGTCGCACGTATTTGCTTTTAAATTTTTTGAAGAAAACCACACAAAAAATAAATACTGATAACTTCACATTGGTTTCCTGAAAAAATTTGTAAATGATATTTTTGTATTTAAAGAGCTTTAAAAAATATACAATCTGAAATTGAAGTTTAAGCGGTTTTCTGGTTAAATTTTAAGACGTTATATGGGATTTTCTTAAGATTTTTTACCGAATGTTATCATTAATATTTTGTACAAGATGATAAAATTTTGAAGGCAAGATATAAGAATCGAATATCGATTTTTAACTTCCCATAGGAAGTTATTGTAATGGGTCCGATTTGTCAAATTGAAAATTTTGACATTTCTCGTCGTTTCAAGGTCTCTAGAGTCGAAATAAAAGATTTGTAGAAAGATGTCTGTGCGTGCGTGTGTACGTACGTTCGCGACATTTTTTTCGTCGTTCATAGCTCAAGAACCAGAAGAGGTATCGACTTCAAATGAATTTTGTTATACAAATAATAATGCAGAAATGGCTCTCAAGAAAATTGCGTGGGTGTTTTTTTTACCATAGCAGTTTAAAAAAAAGATGAAAATTTTGGTTAACCCTAAATATCTCACGAACCAATAACGCTAGAGACTTAAATTAAATTTTATATTATATATTGTAACGTGATACCAAACAAGTAAATTTTTGGAAAAAAATCTAATTATCGTTTTTTTATAAATGAAAAAAACTGAACAAAAAATGCGTCGCCTCGAAAATTTTACGAATAAAAAAAGAATTTATCTCCAAAACAATTTTGTGTAACAAAGAATAACGTTTTCAACATCTGGTAAAATTTTGAGAAAAATCAAATTGACAGTTTTTTTAGTTTTTTTTTATAAAAAAAAACCTAAAAAAAATTACTCAAGCTTGGTAAAAATTGAATTTCGACTCTAATATCTTTTCAAAACTTTGAGATAATGGCTTCCAACTTATTTTATCATATAAGAAATATTATTTTCAACATTCGGTAAAGTTTTAAGAAAAATCGAATTGACAGTTTTTTACAAAAAATAAAAACCTAAAGAAAAATTAATAAAAGTTAGTAAAAAGTGATTTTCGACTCAAATATCTTTTCAAAACTTTGAGATATTGGCTAAACTACTTTTATCTTTTAAAAAATATTTTTGTCAACATTCAGTAAAATTTTGAGAAAATTCGAATTAACAGTTTTTTTACAAAAAATAAAAACCTAAAAAAATATTAACAAAAGTTGCTAAAAATTGATTTTCGATTCAAATATATTTTCAAAAATTTGAGATTATAGCTTCCCACTAATTTTAACTTATAAGAAATATTGTTTTCGACATTCGATAAAATTTTGAAAAAAATCGAATGGAAAAAAAAACAATACTTAAACTTGGTAAAAATTTACTTTTGACTCAAATATCTTGTCAAAAATTAAAAATATTGTCTTCAAACTTATTTTATTTCACAGAAAATATTGTTTTCCATATTCAGTAATTTTTTTTATAAAAATACGAAAGTTCGTTTTATAAAAAAAAAAAAAAAATAAAAGCTGTTCTTATCTAGTACGAAAATTTGGTAAAAATTGATGTTCGGTTCTCGATATAAACAATAGAAGATAGAAATTGATTTCATTCATCCAATTTGTATTTGTTTATATTATAAGAAATAAAAAAATTTAAGAAATGCTACTAAAATTGGTAAACATTTGTTTTCGACTAAAAATTTATTTAACAAAACTTTTGAAATAAAAATATTTTATTATATGAAAAATATTGTTGGTAATTTTGATTTTTTTATGAAAAATAATTCAACTGACAACTTTTTTAACACAACACGAAAACCTTCAAACTTTTAAGCAAGACCAATGGACAGACGGGATGGGAAGTTATCAGTGTGGGTCGCATCCCAGCCTCTTTTTACCAATTTTTTTGGAAAAATAAAAAAACTAAAATAGTGTTCAAAAAATATACTGTCAACTCGATTTTTCTAAAAATGTAAGTAGATTTAAAAAAATTATTTTAGAGGTAATATCATTTTTCTTTTTTTTTTTTTAATAAAATATTTTAGATGACGTCACAAAATGGAATATAAAACTTAATTAAAGACGATAGCATTATTGATTCGTAAGATATTTCGGATCAAAAAATATATTAACTTTTCAATTTATAGTAGAAAATCGCCTACTGTTAATATCTGTAAGATCAAAGTTATTTGAAATCAATATCTCTGCTGGTTCTTGAAATATGGCAGACAGAAAAATTATCCCGGACGTACGCATACATACACACGGATGTCGGATAGATCTAAATTCTAAAGACCTTAAAACGTCGAGAAATTTCAATTTGACATATCGGATCAATCGCAATAATTTCTGATGTTAATAAAATTATTATTTTATATTTGCTTTGGAATTTGTATTAAATGGAATTCGTATTTCCCGACCTTATAAGGTTCTTGAATTTTGCCAACTAACTCCAGAAAATTATGTCGATAATAATCGAAAATACGACAGTATCTAACTGACGACCCCAACTGTCGTACCTTGGCGTAAAACTTTGGATTTAATGTCACACAATACCAATTTCGAATTTTAGCATTTTGTTTACTTATTAAGATATTCTAAATTGTTAAAATAAAACATTATTTTGTTTTGGCTTCATTTTTTTTTCAGATTGCTAAATTTGCAAAATCTAAAAGTACATTTTTTGAGTAGGTACTATATCGAACAGTGAAGGCCATGCATTGACAGTTCAGTTGTCAAAATAAATTCAATGTCATAAACAAGGAATTTATGAATGCGTATGGCAAAATAAACCCAACACAACTTATCTGTTAGCTGTCAAAATTTTAAAACAATTTTCCGGTTTTTTACACATTAGTTTTTTGTATAAACAAAAATAGGAAGATTTTCGGAAGGCATTTTTATAAAATATTGATACATTCTCCAACACATACATATGTATGTACAAGCAAAGACCCTTAAAACGGACAATATTAAGATGTGTAATTATTACATTCGTATTTATGAGTTTTTAAAAAGTGCATGCATTATTTTTCGAACTGGCACTTTTCCAAAAAGGATTGACCCAGTAATTCTTCTGTTTTTTTTTTTTCTTTTTTTTGAAGACCTTGACATGTTTCGACGTTGTTTTTCACTCCTTCATTCAAAAAATGTTGATTGATGAAAAAATTAATATTCAAATTGCGATGGAAAAACAAACCTTGACAGCTTCCCAGCGGTGTTAACTGAATTTCTTCTAACAATATAAAAAGAAAATGAGAATCTAGACCACGATGACGGAAAAATGAAATTAGACCACATGGTATAAAAAAGAATAATTATTTAAACAATCGTGAAATCATTACTTTAAAAATAAATAAATTTTGGTTTAAAAAGTAAACAACAATCTCTATAATTGATTTTATTTCGCAATCCGGAATTCTTATGGACTTTTTTGAAATTTGGGACTTATGTTAAAATAAATTTTATTCTGGATTTGAAACAAAAATCGAAACTAAAACCACTCATATATTCAAATATGTATAGGGTACATTTTTAGATGAAATTTTCGATAGTTGTTGTGAATGGCTTGACAGTTAAGACTGTCAAACTGTGTTGACATTTGAATTCAGTAAGGTTGTATAATATAACACAACAACGCTTCCAAATTCTGGATACTTACATTGAATAAAGTTCAGAAAGCACTTCGTCAATTTAATGGTGTTTAGTGCGGAAGCTCATTTTTGGTTAAAAGGCTTCGTAGAAAGCAAAAATTTGTCATGAATGGAGCGAAGACAATTCTAAATAAATAACAAATCATCATTAAATCGATTAAAATTGACTGATTGGTGCGATTTACACGATGACTGCATCATCGGTCTATATTTTTATTGCAAATTTCCAGACGTATAGTCTTGTTAACTAGAACTTCTTGTTCATGCAACTAAACGTCTATCAATAACTTTTTAAGAGTATGATAAGCATTGAAAAACAATATTCATGCCATCATTAATGCCATAATGACATATTTATCGAAAAAGAACTGAAAAATTGGACTAATTGAATGAACAATGTGACTCGTAGCCGCACTGGGTAATACTCAGAAAGCATATTTAAGAAACTAATTAATCAACCAGTTTATATAAATACAAATTCATTCCAACAATATTACTGTTTTGTGTAATTATTTAAAGTTCTTAAGCTCTTTAAAGAACATCCTATATTTAGACGTCAAACTTGACAGTTGTTATTTTCTGTATTCTATTATTGTAAGATGATTTTTATTCAACAAACAATAGTTAGACTTTTAAATGTTTCAACTTTAAAAAAGAATGGGATGCAAACATTTAAAAAAAAAAACGGGTCACCTGAAATTCAAGACTCCGATTTTTGGAACCCCGAATTCGAGTTTGAATGCCAAATAAAAACTTCATATCGTCCACTCAAAAGCAAAGTGACATAAACGTCATATCGTCCACTGAAAAGCAAAGTGACATAAGTCACCATTTATATTTTGTTTTAATTAAACACACACTAAAACTATAAGAAATGATTAAATTTCTCTCAGACATAACATATTGTTTTTAATACCAATACCTACCTTACTAAATAGTTGTAAAATAAATCATTTCATGAATTTTATAACATAAAAAATCGATTTTTATAGGTTTTCCTATGGATTTTCAGATTTCCTTAAAAAATACATTTTACTAATGTAACTTCGTGTACGTGTTACCGATTGTGGTAGAGTTGTCAAATTCAAAGCTAAACATTTTAATTAAATTGTATTAGTATTGGTGAAAAAAGAGGTAGATAAACCTGCCGAAAAATCCAGATCTATATTTGATTTGAAATCAAAAATAAATCAATTTATTTTGCCTCAAGGAAAGCAAAAACAGGGGAAATTAGGGTTTTGACAGATCTAGACCAAAAAAAACTGATTTATTTTGCCTATGGAAACCCCCATAAGTTTAACAAGTGTTTTGCTTATGTCACTTTTCTTCTGGGAGAACGATATACGAGTAAGTCTATTAATTTAATGTCAAAACATATGACGCCATTTGCAAATATTATGGCACATTCACACTAGACCTTTTTAATCATCAACTATTTTAAGTACTCTTTTTTTAATTTATTTATTACATGAGTTATTGTTTATCATTAAAAACAAAAAAAACATATTAAATATAGAACTATTTGCCTAACTGTTAATTGTTTTATGTTTATGCTTATGTGTATCAGTTTGCTTCTCGCAGGCAAAGTTTCATAAATTAATCACTAAAAAATGAAATTGATATCTTTATCGTTGCTTCGTTTATTTAAGAATGATTCACAATACACATTTGTCTCATACGTAAGATGCTTGACAGACAAAATAAATAATTAATTTCAATGATCTGTAGCAGTTGTTCACGTTTTATAAACGTTTAATCATAGAAGTAAATTGAAAGTTAATAATTGTTCAAATTATTCAGTCACATCCGGTGAAATAAATATCAAACAAAAAAGAAATGAATAATTTCTTTTGAATCAATAAAAACATTTCCATGAATATAAAACCAAATATAAATTTCTACAAAATTGTTTGTTGAAAATGGAATGTTTAATGAGTATAAACATTTATTGCAAAAATATTGCTTTCCAATATGGAAAAACCTTCTTATGTAAGGCCTGCAGTTTATTAAAATCATCCAACCGTGCACACTTTTTTGTTCATAAGCTCGCATAAGAAAATTGTTTGTTTTAGAAATTCATAACTTTGGTAAAAGTCAAAGACAACATTCCTCCTAGATATGTAGCATTTCACCCAAAATCGAAAACATAGTATATACTGGTTCAAGTTCCATATCGGCTTATATACGCGAGTAATGTCAGTTTTTAAAAAAGTCTCTGGCAGAAAGTCGTATGTCATATAATTGGCCCACATTTTGAAACGGCAACAACATATTATAATTTGCAATGCTCAGTTATCATGTTTGCCGGCAAATGATGGTTCGTTATATACTCGTTTAAAGGAACTCCGCACCACCAGCATCTCTCAGTCTCTTGAAAAACAGAGGCACGAACAGAATGCCACCTGCAGTTTTTAACCTGCATGATCATCAGCTCAGCACTGTGTGTGTCGTTTGGTCTGTACGTATACGTACTCTGTGTTCAGTGTTGTGCAGCAGCCGTAAACTGGACAAGCTAATCACTTAACTTTGTTTGGGGTTAGCTCAAGCTGATGGCAAAGAAGCGAGAGAGCTCTAAGCTGCGGCGTCTGGATCAATGGTTGAAATAAACCAAATGCAACTCTGTGCAAATGGACGGAATGGTTGAATGGAGTAATTTTAAACAGTCAGAGTGGTAGAGTTTCAAAATTTGGAAAACTTGTAAAATGACTTGGAATGAGGCGAAAATCACAATTTTTGCAGTTTTTTAAGACGAAACGGAATAAAAAAATGGAAACAGACCATTACAAAATATGAAACAATATTCTGAAGAAAAAGAGCCCATGCAACTTCTTACTAAGATTTCTTTTGTTCCTGAATGCGTTCATTCTTTTGACATTTCATTAAACATACTTGTGCTTAATTTTTACAGTTTTTATAGCAACGGGTGTTTTTTTTTTTAGCGGTATAGAAGTAGGCCATTTTGTCCGCTGTTAAGTGATTTTGCAAATTTATTTTGAAAATCATGATTCTATTCGAAATACGAAATACTCGAATTCACTTTAAGTTGAATACATATGTCAATAAACAAAACTCCCGACCTAGGAATATGCCTCCAATATGCAATTTAACGCCGCTTGCCTATTTTCTGAGGAGATATATAAGTTGATTGTATACTTCAATAAGCCCAAAACGATTGACATCTTGGAGGACAACATTTACCACATTATTGGCGACAAAGACAAATGTTGGATTAAGTCATCAAAAATTGGACCTCCAAATTACACTTCATCCGAGCCAGAAATCAAATTTAAATTATAAAGCCAGAATATTATCTTTCAAATAATTAAATTGTATGTCAATTTAAGAAAATAAACGTTTATTTTATTTTACTTCAAAGTTCTATACTTCAAACAAAAAAAAAACACCCTTTATGAACAGCAGGCAAGTTCAACGTTGCCACACTTGCTTTTAACTTTACGATTGTTGCGTTTTTATGGGTTTTGTTGCGAGGAAAGTATAATGTAAAATGAAAAAGTCATTCTATTAATTTGCGAATGTCAAATACCAATTGATAGTTGATAAATAATAAAGTGTAACATTTATTCAGCCAATTTTGACAATAGTTCCGATAGCTGATTGTTTCCAGATTGTTGTGAATAAAAAGAAAATGTATAGTTATGAATTAAAAATGCTTTATTTCGTGATAAATGAAATTTTGAAAAACTAAATTTCAATATTTATCAACTATCAATTGATAGTTGACATTCGCAAAAGAAGACAATGACTCAAAATAAGGGTAATTGTTTTTTAAAAAATTAGTTTTTTGGTTACTAAAAGGTATCCACTTCTATTGTAAATTACATCTATCAATTGATGAGTATCGAAGTTTGACATTTGAAAAAAAAATTGATAGTAATTTGTATAGTTGATAATTTTCAAACATTATCTAAATTAAAAGTTGCTTTATTTTTTAATAGTGAATTTTGTAATGTAGTAACTGTCAATTGATATTTGACACTAACACTATTGGTTAAAAAAAAGTCACAACACTACTTCTCCAACTATTTTAGTATCGTATCTTTTTGTATAGTAAAAGTGTTTTGAATCTTTCACATTCTCTACTTAATTCAATGATATGACGATGGCAATGGCGCACGGCCGCGGCGTGCGTCGCCGTCGTAACAATTATTGACTCAACTAGCGGATTCTTTGATAATTTTACTTTTCATTTCGCACAATAAATTGCAGATTTATCGAATTTTTTCTTCAGTGAAATAGCCATTTGGATGGACAGTTATAATGGGATGGGACTGCGACATGCGATTGGTTAAATTAATGTTTTCACTTTCAATTACGTATAAATATGCCAATTGCAAAAGTTATTAAATAGAAAATAATAAAAAAGAAAAAAACTTTCTTATAGGAAATCGCGTATTTAATTTTTTGTTTTTACAATTCATAAAAGATCCACACTCAAAAATAAGCAATTTGTGAATATATCATAGTTGTCAATAAAAATCTGAGAAAACACCAGAGTTAATTTATTTGAAATGCAATAAATTTTAAAATCAATATTGAGTGATGTTGTTTATGAATATTTTTTTATTTTTGTTGATAAAAAGATTCATAGCGCACCATGGACGGAATGATCTTTGAAGATACTTTTTGCACTTTTATTTTTGTTGCAATGGTCGTTTGACCGCTAATCATTTGCTTAACATCTTTGTGAAATTTACGTGAGTTTTGAAAATTGATTGACTTATGAAATATTACATACATACATACATTTAAATAAGTAAGTACACATATTTTTGAATAGGAAACTCTTTATTGAAAGTGCAACTTAGGTTTTTTCATTGTGTTAAAAATGAAGTGGTTTTTAGGAAATTCATTAAGTGCCGAAGATATTTGACTATTTAATGATTAAGTAGCTGGCTGGACAGGCGTTGCCTTTTTTCACAGTATTATGGTGATGCGATTCAAACATTACGGAACGTCCACAAAACTGGTAAAAGGAACATTTATTATTTATTTATAAGAAAAAGTACGTATACGCCCAAGGTACCATTTTAGCATATTTTGACGTTTCTATAGAGAATAAAATGATAGCATAATTTGTTGGCAACCATTTTAAAACTTATTTTTATAGGGTGTAAAAAACTTAACATAATAGAAGACAGAATTATTGTTGGATGGATTTTTTTATACTTATAATATGGTTGATTATTTCATGGCATTTATTTTTTAGATATGATTTCTGAGAAATGTATCTGCGGCTACGAGTGACTCAGTCCATTCCATTCGATCGGTCCAATTTTTCACTACTTTTTTCAATAAACCTGGAACTGATAAATTGTTGAAAACAAAAAATTTCTCTCAGCATGGTTTGATGGCGCTAAACACCAAAGTAAATTTTGTCCACACTTTAGAAGCTGCGTTCAGAAGATAAACGATTCTTCATAAAACGTCAAACCTAACTTAGCAGAAATGTCGACCTATTTTGACATTTTTGACACTTGCAACTGTCAAACCAACTGTCAGATAACAAGTATAAACACTTTTCAAAACAAACAAATATTAAGAATCTTTTACAATTTGTCAAAATAAGATCCAGGTGACGAAAAAAGACACACAATTTAAGCAACCTATATAAGTAGTAAAGTAAGCAGAAACTTAAAATGACCTCAGGACCCATGATTTTCTTCTGTGACGGTCACTATGCGAAACCTTGTATATTGACAGGCAGCTGTACTGGAATGTTTTTCATACATTTCATTCTATTTTCAAAAATGTAGTGGTTCAGATTAATCGCTTTTCACATTTGTATTGGACGTCAATCTTACAAATTAGATATAAACATGCGTGACATGATCTGTCAAAAATGAAAGATGGCGGACTACCAAGCATTGAATTGACCGAAACATTTATATTCTGTAAACTTGTTTTTCTGTTAAATTCACTAAGGATTTCTGATGGATCTGTCACACTTTTTAATATTTAAAGTTTTAGACATAACTTGAAAAGTCAGAATGGTTTAAGATCGATTACCACCTCCATTTCCACGGGCAAAAAGGTGAAACAAACAGAACTAGCGATTCCTTCTGTCACATAGATGTAAGTAACTTCTGGAATCAATTTTAAGAAGAGCTTTATTGATCTGTCAAATACGAAAGATGGCGGACTTAAAAACATTGATTGATTTAAACATTTATGTTCTGTGTATTTGTTTTCCTGTTCAATTATTTAAGAATTTATCATGGATCGGTCACACTTTCTAACATTCAAAGTTTTAGACATACATATCTTAAGTACACGAGATGATTAAAGATCTATGACAACTTACATTTCCACAGACAGAATAAGTAAACAAACAGAACTAAGCATTCTGTCTGTAAAATTGATTAAAGTAACCTCTGGAATCAATTTCTAGGGGAGCTTTATTGAACCCCTTTTGATAAACCATTTTTTCTCTTATTACAAAAAGGAAATCATTGCTCCCAAAATAAGAAAACATTAAGTCAACATTATAAGGATATTGCACACACTTATGGATAATATCTACAAAGATAAACTGTCGGAAGAAAAGTGGTTTCCGTGAATTATTGACGGCAAATTTCAATTTTCACTCCAAATACGATAAGTAGCCAGTCACGCACTTAAAAACCAAAAAAAAACACGTTATCTATTTAATTGCGCGTATATAGTTTACTAACAAGCATCACATACGTAACTGATTATTACCTGTTTAAAAATAAAAAACACAACTAAAAATTAAAAAAAAAAACTTTAAAAAACAAACCCATAAAACGCACAACAATTTATAATATGATTCAATATTATAATGCAACGTGTTACATCAAATTTCCTGTAAAAATGTTCATTAAATTTTAATCAACACCATTGGAGTATAAGACCTGCGAAAGCCGCCGCACCGGCCGCCTCACCGCTATTAACAACCAACCAACCCCCTGCTGCCATCTAGAGGCGAAATATACATCATAACAAATGTTTAACTTTTTCCACAAACCAATTATCTATTTTTTTAACAAAATAGTTTAACATCTCTCCAGACAAAATAAAACCTTTAAAAAAAGACAAATATAAAACACACTTGTGGTATATTTTATGGCAAGCGTATAACCTGTTGCATTTCCCAAGCGTGCGTGCATTTTTACTTTCACTCAAAGTGCGCGTCTCGCGCACCAGACGCGCTGCCAGGCCATACCAAAAACCGTCTGGCTGTAGCAAGTCATCAACAACTCCTAACTGAACTGGTAAACTGCATTTCATTTCCCAGACAATTTTGTTTTGGTTCTCTTTTTGTTTATTGTCATTTATTTATGAGATAAACGCACCCTGGTGGCGACTCGACGAATTGAAACAACCAGATCTTGACCAGCATCAGAGCAGAGCAGCCGGTCAAACCACCACGAACACGACGAACGACGCAACGCGACGCGACGATGGACGACGGAAATGCACCATCACAGGCGTACAAACAACAAACTTTATAGAAACGAGATGAGATGAATTTTTTTTTGTTATGGCGCGCAACTCACGAAACTCGAATAGTCGCGTCGTCGCTCTTTCCAATGGACCACCACTCAGACGCTTTGGCGACTGTCATTAGATAACATACCACGAGACAACTTTTTCCCCCTTTTCATTCATACACAGTTCCACAGATGCATTAGAAAAATTGGATTTTTATTACAAAACTCCATTGGGGCATATCTTGTGAATCTCAAGTGTCAAAAATAACATTGACTTGTTTGACAGCTCAAAACGTCAAAGCGCGAAAGTCAATTTGGCAGTTCAATGTATGATTATTTTATAGATATATGGTTATATTCGTTTTGTATGCATTTCGGTTTAAGTTGTCAAATTTTTTTGAATTAGAGGCAAATTTCTGACAGGTAACAGTAACTTGAATGCACAATAGGAAATAGCATTTTTATGCTAATGGATTTTCAAGGGATTAGATTAGGTGTAAGAAAATTATTTCTATTTGTATTTTTCTTTTTTTATGGGATAGCGTAGGCGAAATGTTATCGTCTCGGCGCCGCGGCCGCGCCGCCGCCGCCCGCCTATTTCTGCTGTGCATAGCCGTGTCTGTCGCCGGTGAATTTTTGATTTATCTTTAGTGGCTTTTGTGTATTATGTTTCTTAATTTTTGTTTTCAAATATTTTACTGCTGAGTCAATAAATGACAAACGCGGGATATTTGGTTTATAGGTATTTTATAGTGATGCATTTATAGCAGGAAGTTGACGTTTTAAAAAGGCTGATAGCCCTTAAATGGATGATAGATTACATTTAAAGGGGCATGTTAATTGACGATTGAGATGGATTTTTATTATAGAGCGGTGCGGCGGGTGCGCACAGCGACCATTAGCACCTGATATTTATACAATCATTATTTTATGTAGATACCCATCGTAATTTGATGTCTAACAAGGGCCTTTTTTCAAAATTTGACTTACCTGAAATGAGAAGAAGAAAATTATGTATAAGTTTGATGTTTTTGGGTTAAGTGTAGATTAATGATAGGTGTTTGATAATATGTAACTTGTTAAACGATGCTGTATGAAATGTCTGCCTTAGACGAAAAACAATCTAAAAAAGACAAATGGTATTGCAAAGTTCATTAGTTTTTTAGGTTTTGATGTATATTTTTTGAACAAAATTATCTTTCCTTTAATTTCAACCTCTAATGAGACATGCCAAAGTAAAGCCACTCTTATTGTCTGTCAAATTCATTTATGTAACCCAAAAACTCACAAATTTGTAAATGTCAAATATGACAGCAAATACTTTGATTAAAAAATAGAGCTTGCGCTGAAATTTGTAGACTAACAACTTAAAACAAAATTGATATATTGACAGGAACATTTGAACGTCAAAAATGTCAAATGGGACAGCAAATATTTTAGTATTCATTGTCTGCGAAATTCGCTCGAGTAACACAAATATTGTTTCCTTATTAACATGAATATTCAAACGTATAGCAAATACTTTGGCGAACAAACAGACCTTGACCACAAATTTGAGAACTAATAACTTCGAAAAAAAAATTGAAATATTGACAGGAATATATAAACGTCAATAGTGATAGAAATATATCAACGTCAAATGTGACAGCAAAATCTTTAGTGAACGAACAGATCTTGTGCAAAAATTTGATAATTTGTAATTAAAAATAATTTTGTATACGTAAAGGTGTCAGCTCATTGCCTGTCAAATTTGCTTTAGTAACCTAAAAAATATGTTTCTTAATAAACACGAACATATAAACGTCAATAAAGTGAACTAACTTGAATTTGAGGACTAATAATCAAACACAAATTAATATATTGACGGATGTGTTTAACGTCAAATGACAGCAACTATTTAAGTAAACGAACAGATCTTGTACTCAAATTTGAGAATTTAAAATTGAAAAAAATGTGTGTACATAATATTAACAGGAAACAATACAGCTATAGAAATTACTTTTTTCAAACTGATTAAGATTTAACTCACCATTCACCAATTTCGTTGAGTTCATTGTGGTGAAACCTTCATTCAATGTTTGTATAATAGTCCGTTAAATCTCACTTAATTCACCGAAATAAACGAGTATAAATTTCTGTGCTACGAATTAAATATAAAACCATATTTACCGTCAAAAGTGACAGCAAATACTTTAGTAAATGTACATATCATAGGCTCAAATTTGAGAATTGAGAAGAATGAGTAAAACGTAACTTCTTCAAAGCTACAAATTTGACGTTTATAAATAAATGACACTTAGAACAAATCTGTCAGAAATATATTTATAGAAATTATTTTGTTGAAACTGACAGATGCAAGATTACAAAGCATTTTCTTAAAAGAATGTTTTGGTCCTATATATTAAATGTCAGTTTACAAAAATCACTCTTTTCAAACTGACAGATGCAAAAATTATTAAGGGATAAATACAAAATGGTGTTCATGATAATACTTTTCTCAGGTTATGGTAATGAGTCAATTTAGGTTCAAGCCTGGTTCAAGGTATAAGTGGTAAAAGATTTATTGCAACAATTTAACCTAACTTAAAATTTCTGAAAGATGATTTAACTATTAACTCACTTAGAACTATTCCTTTAATGTTATTTGAATTAATGTAATCTCTTTTTTTTTAAATAATTTGACATTAAAGAAAATGACAGATAACAAAAAGATGTCACATGAAATTGATGTGACACTTGTCATTTCCACTTTAATGGACTTGATAGGTTTATTTAAAAAAATTCTTTATCATAAATTAACGGTGAAAAATTATCAAACCATTCTTTTAAATCAAAGTAATTTTCGCTTATCATCAGTTTGCCTGATTGGCTATTCATTTTACACCACAAAACACAAAAGCGGAACAAAAAGTTTTATTAACACCTGACAGCGGCGGACCCACCTTATTATTTTATTCTGTTTTTAAAATATCTTTTACTTGTTAAATTATACGACACAAAAAATAGATAAAAATAAAGTTTTCAATCATTAAGAAAACTTTAACAATGTATTCAAAGACAAAACAGCACTTGGTTCTATTGTCATTTTATCAAAATGACCATTAATCATATAGTTTACACGCTGCAACTTTGTTAACACTTCTTGCAGTCTCAATGAAACTTCTCACGATTTACGTTTGCTATAGCGGTATGGCGTCTGTGTCTCGATCTCTGTGCCTGTGACATTTCTAACAATAATTTTATATTCGTGCAAGAATGCATCATTGGTCAAAGCAAGATTATATTTCATAATATAAAAGTTCAAAAAGTATCTAAGTTTTTTGTATCCCTCTATTAAGTTCTTCTGCATATACATCATTAGTCAAAGTAAATTGGTTAGATTAATGAACCGTTTCCAATAATACACCAGACCAGACTAGATACCACCTCGATACTTAGTAGACTGGAAATAGATAATTTCAAGTTCAAGATTTACTTTTTCATCCATAAGAAATTCATCCACTCCTTTTCGATGCAGGCGGTGGCGGCGGGCGCATTTCGGTTTTGGTTATGGGAGTTCTTCTCAGTCCCAGTCCCAGGTGAGATAGATGTTTATTTAACAACTTTTCGAGACTCCAAGGTACCTGTACGTCTAGAGCAGTACAAAAAAAGACTATATGAATAAATGTATCTACAAGATAGATCTGCCATGGAGCAAAAGACTGCAAGTGGCAACAACTGCAACGTAGAGATAGAGACGTACCTCTATGCGCTATGCTACTATCAAATTCAATTTGGGAAACTTTTAACTGAAACTGTGGCATTGAAAGCGGAAAGAGATGTTTAACTTTATTTAGTTTGGCTTCAAAATTTAACACAGCACAGTTATAATATCTATAAGTATCTATAGTAGCTGGGAAAAATAGAGGAGTGAAACCTACCTCTTTGAGATTGTTGCAAATATAATTTGGCTTGTTCCTGAGAAAGTTTTGCAAAAGAAAATTGATTAGAAAATTGAATGAAAATTGTTTGATGATTGTTGGTTTACTTTCGTTAAGTTTGTAAGAGGTAAGTCATTTATTTTTCTAGTCTGTTGATTTTAAGTTTATTTAAGGAAGTAACACTTGAATAGAGGACGCTATTTCATTTCTTAAAAAAAAAACAAGGTGTGTTACCTTTAATCAGCGGTTTTTCCGTCAAAGAAAGCAAAATACTTGCCCTTGTTAGTTACACAGTTTTTCTATTTTTGAAGCATTTGTGGATATCACGCTTTTTTCGAGGAAAACTAAGCTTTAAGAAATTTTCGAGTGTTTTCGAAGTGCTGCTAGTTGAACGCGTGGCTCATTGACGAAAACAGGTGTTATTCAGGAGAAGCCAGGCCTAGATAATAAGCTAGATAGTACTCCAAGTAGTTCTGAATCATAATTGAAGAGTATAAAAATTCCATTTTTCATATTTATGTTAATGATCCAGCCTTTTTTCACGCAGAGCACGGTATAATTTTATCATTTGGTGGTCTTCTATGGGTCTTCAAAGTTTCACTAAGTTTCAAAAGTTCTCAAGCTTTTTTGTCGACTTTCAAGCTTCTTGTCCCGTAGGTCAAATTTGTTATCTATGATCCGACGGGACCAATCTTTGGGTTTCGATTCCGATAAAGCACTGACGTCATTTGATGCGATTTGACAGCTGATTTCTTCACATTGAAGCAAATACCGAATTTTCCTGCGTACGCTCTTTTTCTAGCACACAAATTTGACAGGAATACCCAAGGAATAATGGACTTTGTATTATGAAATTGAAGTAAATGTGAACTGAATTATAATGTTGACAGATGTCAAACTCATGAAAAAAAAAAGTATGGCGTCGACTCCAATATAGTTTCAATACGCTAACATAAACCCCATCTATGAGCAAATAACGGATTGAAGGTTAAAGGCCCATCTTTTAAAAAATACATTTGCAGAGCTTTTAAAATTCCAGCACGTATTTTCCAATAAAGCACTGACTTCATAGAACGAGAATTCGACGCAATTTGACAGCTGATTTCTTTACATTAAACCAAAAAAGCTGAGCTTTCCACATGTTTTTTTTTTCTGGTACAGAAATTGGAGCTGAATAACCAAGGCAAAATAGACTTTGTGTTATGAAATTGCTGACAATGTGCACTCATTTATGTGATAGACGTCAAACTCATGAAAAAAACAATATGGCGGCGTGTACATGGCAGTTGAATACTCTAACACAAACGCCATCTATCAACAAACAGCAGATTTAATGTTATACACTACTTATTAAAAAAATTACAATAATGAATTATAAGCTTACCAAGATCATAGACCTACAAAATTTGATTTATTAGTTTTTGGGGTTTGGTGTTTTAACATTTTCCCATCAGTTTTGTTTGATTACACATTTTTTTCAATGATCATCAAAATGAATAAAATCAACTTATCAACAATTTGTCATAAATAAAAATTAAAATGAAATACCAAACTATGCGTGCGTCGTCGTCGTCGTCGTGTCGTGTAGGCTCAAAAGACGCACCCGCTCTTTTGTATGCTAATATATTACGCCTTTGGTAAACCTCTTTTTTTTTTTAATTCAGCGAAAACAAATATTTTTGATCGGTTTCATTTTCTATGCATATTTTAACGACAACATCGGCGACGATGGATGATGATGATGCACACTGCCTGCACACCTCCTCCCATGAAAGTATTCACGATGATTGATGCGAGACGCATTAAAAACGCAAGTAAATCACACATAGCTTCATGTCAATTGACCTACTTTCCATTTCAAGATCGAGCGAAATTAACGCCCAACTATATTTATTTAAGAAAAAGACAATCAAAACACCTTATCAAAACCTGCATACATTGTATTAGCATGAACTAAGTATACCTAAATACCACACCTGCATATTGTAGTCAATTATTTATTAGAGATTCGAGTGCGTCTTTTTGACAGAAACAAAAAAGGGAAAAGGCGTTTGTCAGACCAATTTATTTCATAAAAGCGTATATCATCTAAATAAATTCATAAATTCGAAATTATGAACAGAGTTCGGAACTTTTTTCTTTCGATTTGAGTTACTCCTTTTTGTAAATAAATCCAATACTTTTTCACTGCAAAAGACTCGAAACATTCTTTTATGTTAAGGTATAGAACACTACGTTGGCAACACTATTTTAATTGGTAGCCATTTTGTCAGCTGTCAAATGATTTGTTTTTAGGTTGGTTCGACATTTCAACTGACTGTTTGATTTTTTACTATTTAAAGTCCGAACCCTGGTAACGAGACGAGAAAGTCGACTTATGAATTAAAAATCATACATTTATGACAACGACGCACGACGCGCGCCACCGCCCGCCATTACCATTTTAATAAAAGGAATGTGCAATGGCACAAAAACGGCTGCATACACCAAACATGTCTAATTCTAAGTCCGTAGTCGATGATATGGTGTCTTGGGTGTCTCATTGGTGCTACCTAGCTTCAAGCTTGAACTCTTAAACGAAATATTTTCACGGATAACATCAAAAATAAAAAAAGCTTGTGGCAAATATTAACACTTAACCCGGAAAGGTTTTGGAATTCTTAAGTTTGCCACCACCACCAAACATGATCAGCGTTGCCAATGAGTATGTTTTGTATGTTTTTAATTTGCATGCGAATAAGAAAACTTTGCAACCAAACTATGTACGTTTTCGAATGTAAATAAGTTTAGGTACTTAGACTTATAGAAATGTATGGATATTGTGTTGAATGTTATTTTTATGTTCTGTTGAGTCTCAATTTAGTTATTGCGTTCGAGTGAGGTTATGAATAACAAATTAGTTGTTTGTTAACATAGAAAATCAATCTGATTGACAATAATATTTATCAATCGTTTCGTTTATATCAGTAGGTAGGTAAGGTATAGGTTAGGTACCTACTTATTGTATATATTTAGCATGTAGGATAGGTAATATCTATTATTCAGTTCGGAAACATGGCGCCAAAGGTCTTTATTTTTATCTACAAGTAATTTTGTGTGTTTTTGTTTGTATTAGGTTATGTTCTTACGTTTTTGTCAGGTAAATCAATAAAAATAGAGTTGTATTTAAAAAAATTAATGTCCATATAAAGTTTTTTAATGTTGACAGCAAGGAAATGAAAAATAGGGGCATGTCTCGTAACATTCTTAGAAGTTTTAAATTTGTGGTTTTAGTTTTATAAATAAATCACAAAGCTAGGACAATAAACAAATGGATCGATTGATTAAATTAAATTAAATTAAAAAGAAAAAAACAATAAATATCATCAGCTAATTCAGCAATTTAAGAGCATTGATAAAACTTATTAAAACAAATTATGTATAAGAAACAAACATTTTTTATAATAGTACTGCTACTACTAGAATAATAATATTATACTAGTTTATTGCGTACTAGAATTTTATAGTGACATCCGTAATACTTTTTTTTTAAAGGCCCCACAAAAAGAACGCATTCAGCATTTAAAAAACCCTTTTCTTGAACGCAAATTTGACAGGACTTCTTTGTTGGAGAAAATTAAAATTCATTTAATGAAACTTGAACTTTTTTTGTTTATATTTGACAAACAACTAACAATTTCAAAATGGCTCACATGGGAAATATGACAGTTCTGATTGTGAAAAGAAGATACATTTACTTCTGGATTTAAACTCAGAACCACTGATTCATTGGTAACACGTCAAATTTGACAGTTATCTATTTTTTATCGTAACTGTACGATTTAGAAATAAATAAGATTAAAGACGGTGTTTATATTTGAATCTTTTGGGCTAGTTCATTTTGACTTTTTATTAACTATTAATTGTTAAAAAAAGGCAATTGTGACAGAAATTTTATAATTAAAAAAAAATTAGTGGGAGTGAGATAAAATGATGAAATTTTAAAAAGCTTCCAAAACACCATCAATGTCAAAATGTAAAAATATTCAGTTGAGATCCCTAAACGAACAGTGATTCCGAATTGCAATCAATTAGGAGAAAATTACGAAACGTCAAAGTAATTCACCTCAAAAAAATAACTTAAAGTGAAACACCGTCTAATAAATAGGTCCGTTCGCGTACTTTCTGCACTAAAATTCGTAAAAAGAAATATTTTAAAGAGTGGGTGTAAAATTCTCTCACCAAAAAAAAAAAACTACAAAAAAGTAAGCGAACGGGAAAACAACAAATTTTTCACACAGTATTACTGTCTTGTTGCTGTTCTTTGAAAATTTGTTTTTAAATTTTATAACTGACAGCAAAAGCGAGCAATTTATTTAATTTATTTGAATTTCTATCAAATTTGAAATTTTCACAAATCAGCCCAAAGAAATTTCTTGGGCTAAAATTCGTAGGTTGGGGAAATATTTTACTCTCTCAGGAGCGCTCTCTTTTACGAAAAACTACGAAATTTTTGAGTACGCAAACAGGATTTGGTTAAATTTCGTATTTTTTAGTAAAATTGGACTGTTTTAGGAGGGTACGCGAACGGACCTAATACTTCATTCTTCGTCGACTGTATTATTAGGCCTATTTCTTTTCTTTAAACATCAACATCAACAAACAAAATTATGAGACATTTGAATGTGACATAGGGCCGATGTTGAAAGTGAATCTTACGTCAAGTTTTTTCTGCATTTCATTTGACATTTTTCAATCACATACTAGTTCAATTTGAACCATGGAAAGATACACAGTCGAACAACGCGTTAAAGTTATTCAGGCTTATTTGAAAAATGCGCGTTAAAATCAAAATTTGTTCGGTCAATTTATCGTCCAATTGTGCGTACAATCGGAAAAATAATGCAAAACTTTGAGCAAACCGATTATGTGGGAGATGTTAATTTGTGTTTTACTCAAAATAAACATCGGCCCTTCAAATGTAAATACCCTTTAGTTGAAAAATGACACCAGAAACTAAAATTCCACAATATCCAAAAAGAGCGGCGTGGGAGCGAGATGATGAAATGCCCAAAAGAGTCCAAATCGAACCCCATCAAAAATATACTCATAACTTTCACAAATAAAATCGCACAAAAACGCTTAATCGTCAGAATCAGAAAAGTTCTCACTTGGGATCCCGAAACGGGTAAAGATTTCGCATTTCCATCAAGTAGAAGCGATAAAATTATGAGACATCAATGTGAGTCCACTCAAAAGAGCCTAATGTAAACACCGCCTAAGAAATATTGTGTATCGATAGGTCCATATGGCAAAAGTTGACATTTATTTTTGCTGACTTTTGTGCTATTAGATCTGTTTTTTTTTGCTGGATATCAGTAAGTCATGTATTACACGGCGCGTGAGTTTAACGCGCAACTCTTGGTTATTTTCTTTTGAACATTCATTCCGTGACGCGAGTGTTATTACACAAAGCCTTTTTCTCATTTCAGTACTGCGCGTCTATTTGACAGTTTTTTTCATTTTATTTTCTTCGCCCATTGTTAGATTAACATAAAATTAATTTTAATAGCAAAAATGGAAGCCGAAGATCTAACAAATTATTATAGATTATAGAGATTATAGAGAATGGGGTGCATTTCGTAATTCAAAATGAGCTCGGCCGTTAATTCCTTGCTCCATTTGAATTCCTCAGCCATTTTTATTTGTGTTCATTCATCAACATTCAAAATGAAATAAAGCAAATCCGGAAAAGAGAGAAAGAGTAGAAAGAGAAACGTCAAAAACACGCAAGGAAATTTCTACCCGTGCGTGTTCAGATAGATTTATTTCTGTTTCATCTTTTCGTTCTTTCTTTCTCTTTTGCACTTCATTCACGCGAGGCTAAACACGCGCTGTGTAGTACCGGACTAAATATTTTTGGAACCCGGAACGACCACAGATTCTAGATTGTCATCAGGTAGGAACGAGACAAATATATGATGTCAAAAAACTAGCCCCAAAAGAATCACTAAATGTGAACACAGTCTAAGCAAAACTACGTATCGATAAATCAAACGTCAAAAGTTGACATTTATGTTTGCTAAGTTTTTTTTTTTTATTAGTTCTGTTCCTTTACGCAGGATCTCTGTGATTTTCTGTGTTATTAAGTCAAATTCAAATTGATAGAACTTGATACTTAAAAACACAGACAATCATAGAAATTCAGAGCAAGGAAACAGAAACTATTTTCATTGTTTAGCTCCGGCAACTCTGAATTGTGGATTCTAGCTTCTTTTTCATATTTTGCTTCTCTTGAGATATTGTAATCATTAAAATCTTAATATCAGCCAAATTGACATGGCAGCTTTACGCTTTTAGTCGATATATTGATTTTCTTAACATTTGTATGGTTTTAAACTTTTTTAGCTCATCGAACTTAAAACAAAAACAAAAAAACTTAATATTTTTGTCTTATCTGATTCGATCATCAAAAATATTGAAAATCTCCTTCTGCATTTCAATTGCAACTGCCAGCCTTCTAAATTCATAATATGCACGCATTTTCCACCCTTTTCAAAAACCACTATACCTCTCGAACAATAATCGAGTGCAAGAAACTGACTCTCTAAGTAATATACATTATACAACTTTACAATGCCACTTCACTATGATAGGTAATCGTAAAAGGTATAGCAAATGCTAATTTAATAAAAATCTGAATAATTCAAGAGCTTGAAGTCTGATAAATCATAGCAAAGTGAAAATACACAATTGCCGCTCACGTTTTTCCAAAGATATTTCCACTCGTGTATCGCCAGCCTATTGATTGGAGTATAGAAATTCTTGGAATCATATATGCACACATAAGCCAGAGGGTGTTCTTCTTCATACATAGGTTAGGTACTATAGGTAGGTTAGGTAGCAATTGATCCACAATGTTTATTTGTTATGATGGCTTTGAAGAGGCTTTTGTCCTCGGCTTGGCTATAAATGAGTTGCTCCCGGTCCTTTTTGTGAAGTGTCATTCTACTGCCATTCCTATGATTGCCACAAACCACCTCGAACCGCACCTAAAACTATTTTCAAGAATACATCTCTCCCGCTCGTTATATCTTTGAATCTATCGAGAAGGGGGAAAAAATATCCGATTTACGTGATTGATTTACAAAGCACCCAAAACATTGCTGCTGCTGCTTCTGATTCTCGAGGCACTTGGGGATTGAAGCGCGCAGGCGTAACGCAGTCAGTTTTTCAAATAAGTGCTGCATCTACCTATGCGAGAAATCGTGAGTGTAAATTGTATATGGAGTCTATTTGAATATATACTGTCGCTTGGATTATTAATTTTCTTGGAGTGTACAAATTACCTAGAGAAAATTCCATTGGATTGGAAAGCGGGGGTGGACGAAGCAAACTCGTAACTACTATTAGCGTCTACGTGCCGTAAATGGTAAATTGTTTCGTGAGTTTACGCGACGATCCTATCAACTTAAAAAAAAAAAAAAAAAAAAACAAGGAACACGCTTCTCCATAAAGCGTACATATAATGAAAATATTCTATTTTCGGGGGGTTATCTATGGGATTGATAGCACAATAGATTTTAAAGCGTAAACAAAATAATGCTGAAGAAGAGTTAAGCGTAGTTAAAAAAAAAGGTTCATCAAGGGTTGGGTGTGCCTCCTTTATCAAGGCAAGGGAGAGCCTCCTATTTTTGTTGTTAATTTTTATTTTGTCTGAAAATCTGATAGACATCATATACATAAATGACGTTTGGGGCAAGTTTATGATATGCCTATGATTTATATACTTTTTGTGGAATTTTTAATATTTGATGAAACCCTTTAAATTTTTCAAACACTTAATGTCAACATTTTTTTTAAGTTTTTAAATTTGACAAATGGCACACTGACGTTTCGTGACAATTATCTTACTGATAAAAGGGTTTTTACTTTTTTTAATTCAGAGAATTGAACATAATGAACACGCTCATATCATACTGAACACGCTCATATCAATGTATGCTCTCACTGTTTTCTGAACACTCAGATTTTGTTATGAAATATATTTGAAAATTGACATTTGTAATTTTATTTATGTGTCAAAAAATCCAAAGCAATATTCTGCTTCCACTATTTTAATTGTGTTGAGAATTTGTATTTGTTTTTCGTCTGAACGCTCGTTATTTTTTATTCCGAATTTTTGATCGCGCTCTAAACACTCAGAGACCGTCGGTCTACTCAACGAAAAAACGCTCTTTACACACTAAGCAGAAAAAGAAACACAGTTTTAAGTTTGACAGTTCAGTATCTGTTAAAATAAAGTGATGACAAACTGTTTGGAATCATTTGTTTTTTAAGTCAAAAGTAAAATATTAATTATCGGAGTGGTCACATGACAAGTGGTCCTTAGACCGACTTGATTGAAACTGACATTTCATATTTGAGAAATTTAAACTAAAGTGATGCCAAGCTATTTCGAATTATTTATTATTTCCTTTTTTTTGAACGAAAGAGGTTATACAACTTTTAAGCTCTTAGCACACTCAACTGAGAAAGAAATAAAATTTTGAGTTCTTGAGATATGGCAGTCATCCCTCTAAAAATCATTTATTTGGAATTATTGGACATTAAAACATCGATAAATGTCAAAATTGTCAATTTGACAAATAAGACCGATTTCAATACCATTTATAAACTAAACAAAATATTTGGAGCGAAATAAAATGATGAAACGTCAAAATGATTAAGCTCAAAATTGTCTACAGAACAATAGATCTGTTTGTTTACTTTAAATTTCTGATTTTCTGTCTTAATTTAGTTGATATATAACACAAAAGTCAAATTGACAGAAATTTGAACTAAAAATCACACAAATCCAGAGTAAAAGAATTCCGTTTGTTATTAAATTAAATACTAGAGTCGTCTCACATGTATTTGCTGTGCAATGTTGTTCCATGTTTGACATCTCCGACCTTAGGAATTTTATAAGATATTGATTTTCTTATCAACCATAAACCATCGTCATTTCATGATTTATTTCATAACCTCAAAAAGACTTCCTTAAAAAAACTATAAACCTCAATTATCGACGACCGCAACAACATCCATATGAGTGAAGAAACCAATATTTTTGTGCAATTTTTCGCCGAAAATGATCACAAAATCATAGAGATCATAATGCACTGATGATGATGATGGCAACCAACGAATGATGCAATATAAATTGTTGTATATAGCTGGATGGGGATTTTAACTCCCCCGTTATGAAGTTATCTTACAAGTATGATGTGCTACTCATTTCTCACCGAAAAGATCATGAGAAACTTAAGACTTCATATAGTGCCACCGATATTTTTACAGTTGGCGCTGCTGTTGTTGCTTCTACTTCTGCTATTGCACCAACAAGCTATAAGACCACATAGTGTCATCCGCAAACAAGATCAGCTCAACTCACATATGAGACGCTTCTTCCTTGAGAGAGTTGTTGCATTGCCTTTCTTTACTTCGGCTTGCCTTAAAGCTGCAGTTGCAAGCATCATCTTTAAAAAAAAAAAGCCACTGTGCTCCTGTTATATCATATTCGCGGGAAAAATAATAATCTGATGTTAGCTCGAGGTGAAAAATACCGACATGCCTTATGGGAAACAAAACAATATGAGGTGTGCGCAGCTCATTGCAGCATGTATGTACATACAGCTTTGCTTTGGGTGAAATTCGCTTTAGTACATCAGACAATTGTTGGTATGCCACGAGAAAGCAGCCCCAATCCAGTACACATTACATAACGTATACGAGTACATACATTTCACGCTATACCCAATAATTGCTTACTGATAGGAATGTTGCATGCAGCATGAAAAATAATTCTATGATCTCAAAATTCAAAAATTCAAACACCCACCACCATTCACATGTTTCAACACTTTTGGCTGACCCAAAAATAGATTCCAGACGCACATCAAGACGTTTTTTTCTCTCAAAAATATAATAAGAGTAGTTTGATGGAGCAACACGATCAATGTTGGAATTAATGTTTATGACCCAACTGCGAGATCAAGTGCACATAGTTTCACTTTTCTTCACACTTCGGTATTTTTCTTTAAGAACGATACCCTTGGGCATAAAATTACACAAGTTGTATGAGAAGAAAAAAAAAAGTAATATTTTTAATGTACATAAGATCTTTAGGGAGATCGGAGATGGAACACAGGCGAAGCGGCCAAGACCAAGACCATCAAGACCATATAAAGGAAAGTGTGAAAGCTATATTATGTTTCAAGTCATAACTTTAATGTTGAAAAAAATGCGCACTGCAAGTCCATTTAGTGCCAATGACCACGGTTGTAATTTTTATGTGCAAACAGAGGAGAGTCGAAGGGTTTAATAAGGGCCCTGGGTAAGCTATATTATATAACTTATACGGACATTATTTTTTTAATGTTTTAAATTACCAGTTTCATATACACCTTTCAATTGCATGCCTTGTTAATTCAAAGTCTTGGAAAATTGTTAACTGACATGATGTTTATGTCAAAAGGAAGTGATTAATAGGAACTGTACTTTTGAGTCGAATTTTACCTCTTTTAAATAATAAAATAAGAATTTAAAAGTGGACTTTAAATATTCGGCACCGATTATAAGAAAATGTTGTTTTTATGACGTAAGCTTCATATTTCAATTAAATTTGGTTCCATAATGGCAGAAGAATGACAGCTGACAGATCAAAAAAGGTTGATTCTAGAATGAGGCCAAATAGAGTTTTCATTTTTTGATCAATTTTGCTCTTCAATGAAAATTACAACAAAGAAAAGCGGATCACTTTACTTACATGTCATATTTGCAAAAATTTGATATGGGTTCCAGATGTCATTTTACTATCCATCTTTTCTGACACTTGACACTAAGAAAATATTTTTCTTATGTGACAGTTCAGATTAATTCAATGTTGCTTCAATAATGGCGAAGAAATGACAGCTACAAACTAGAAAAAGATCGAATAGCGTTTTCTTTATTGATCAATTCTACGGATTCTTTTTTATATGTCATAATTCAATAATTTGACTGACTTTTGACAATCTATACAATAAAATTATTCAAGATTTTAAATTTATTGTTAGAGTTTCAAGTTTGAGTGTTTATGTGACATTGTTAGGAAATTTGAACTAAACTGCTATTGCAAAGAAAATAATAAAATGTCAAAAGTTTCTTTCTAATTTTTTAAATAAATGTATTGAAAATTGTTAGAAAATGTAACACTCTGACATTTCAACACTGATTTCGAAACCGATTTTAAAACGTCAGAATAATACACTTTATGAATTTAGGAACAGTTTATATTGACGTGAATAGGCTCTCATGGAAAGGTGAATATTTAGATACATTTTCGAATGAGTTGAATAACTAAATTGTGTATAGCTTTTAAAAAATTAAAAACAATTTTAAGCTGTTTAACTGACAAAAAATATATAATAAAATTGAAGTCAATTATACAGCTCTTTTAAATTTAAAAATATTTTAAATCAATTGTTCTGTTAAATAGCCGCATATACCAAAAATTCTTAGATAGCTTTGAATTTTTATTTTGACAGCCTAGCTGTTCTTTTAAAAGTAAAACACTAACAAAATATTATACCTATCAATTTGAGATTGAACGGAGCTATTTTGAAGCATGAAAGAACGCACCCATTTTGTTATTTATAATGTCAAATCCAATAATATAATGACTGTCACTTTTGACGTTGACTAATTTTATTTTTCTGATACCAATTCTAGTATCAAAGTAAAGTGCATTTCATTCAATGAATCTTTACAGACAATATTGTATGAGTGTAATAATCACTGATACAATTTTTTGTTCCATCTCAACATGCCTGTGAACTGTCAGAAACCTCAACCTTTTTTGCATTTCAAGTAAGAAAAGCAAACATAACTCTTTGCAATTCACCGAAACGTCATTTCACATCAGGTGCGTTTAATTCAACGAACAAATAATACAAAAAAAAAACATCAATTAAATGAAATCTTATTGACCTACCAACACGGGGGCTATCAACATTAACATCACAGCATTATCATTATCATCAACATTAACATCAATATATTCCCATCAGGGCCACTGTCAAGGTGTGTCGCACTGCACGGCGGCGCGGCTTCACAGCACACAGTTGTTAAACTGACATAAACTTTCTCCAATCCTCGTGCGAATAAGCTTGCGCAAAGAGTTATTTTACTTTCGTTTTTTTTAGTAAAGTTAAGGCGAAGGCCTATAAAGTAAACAGCCTAAAAAGGCGTGCGCAGTTCAGGGCACGCTGCTATACACTACACAGCTCAGTTGCACAGTTAACAACATCAGCGCTTCAACTATCCCAAAAACAAGTGACAGAATAAACTACATTGCGTTAGACAGTGGAACAACAGATTAAACATACTTTGACAATGTTTGAGTTTATAGAATATTCGTGTTCTTCTTATGTCAGAAATATATTAATTTTTTTTCAACGTCACATGACATTTGCTTTAATGTGACGTTTAATTTTTAAACGTCATCGCAACATGTTCTCATTAGACTACTTTGAGGTGACTTATTTTGACATCTTGTCATATTTCTCCCAGTTGTCTCTTTGCTTTTTTAAAGTAAAAGCGAAAAAAGACGACAGTACAATGTCACAATGACAATTGCTTTAATTTGACGTTTAATTCTTAATTCTTAGACACCTTTGAGGTGACTTATTTTGACGTCTTATCATATTTCTCCCAGTTGTCTCTTTCCTTTTTTAAAGTAAAAGCCAAAAAAGACGACAGTTCAATGTCACAATGACAATTGCTTTAATTTGACGTTTAATTCTTAATTCTTAGGCTCTTTTGAGGTGACTTATTTTGACGTGTTATCATATTTCTCGCAGTTGTCTCTTTCCTTTTTTAAAAGCAAAAAAGACGACAGTACGTAAAAACGAAACGTTTCGAATGAGTAAAATGTAAAAAAAGTCAACGTTTTTTAACTTTTTTAGAATTCTTGACGAAAAAGTTCTTAAATCATTTTCGGCTTTTAATTGACTGATGTCTCAAGGTGTGTTCGATGAGTGAAAAGGACAAAACAAACAGACCTCAAGTTTTTTATTTTATTCTATTTTTGTGTATATTTTGCCCCACTGTGCGTTGTCGTGGTCTTCAACGAGCGACGTCTTTACAAGCGCGTTTAGTCTGAAGGTTCAGCATGAAAAGGAAATTCATTTTGGAGGAGAGCTTAAGTTTGGCCATAAGAATACGACGTTGACGCTGGGCTCCCCGTCGTGTCGCGTCAAAAAATAAACAAAAATAAAACCGGTATTCCAGAGGAGGGACACGAGAACCGAAACCGATGATGATGATGATGATGCTTCAGCTAGCTTCGGCTTGTTAAAGGCGGTTACGCGAAAGGTAAAGGTTAAGTTGTTTGTAACTGAGAATGAGAAACCCACAACAAATGCAGTTCGTTCACTTGTCGTCATGTGATGACGATGCTGAAGATAGTGCGGCGGCGGCAGCGGCTGGCGGTCCGGTGGCCATTCAATTAGTTTCACTTTCACTTGTTGGAGAGAACGTTCATTGTAGACATACCTATAGTTCAAGCCATATGAGCTTCATATGATGGGTTCTGTTTACGGCAGTAGCGGTGTCCATTGTCATCGCCTCGGCTTCAGTAAGTCCCAGCTGACTGGAATGATGATGCAGTCCCATCACATCACATCCCATCATCATCGAGATGAAATGTATACACAACAATGTTGCGAAATCTCCTCCACTGCATTGGACTTGCTATTCAACCATTCATTCATTGTTTGTCTGAAGCTGAACAGAACCTCGAGTATGGTTTTGTTTTCTTCCTTTTGAGAATAACAGCTTCGGGTGGTTTTGCAATCAAATGTCAATCAGGAATGAATTTACACTTCAAGGCGATGCATTGTAAAACATCTGCAAACTCTACAGTGGCAAAACAACTGACAATTATTTACAATTGATCCTACTTTACATGCTTCTTGACCATCTATTACATCTGATAAGATACGACAGATTGGTTTGCATTTGCATTTGAAACAATTGCACACCGGAAACGAAGAAGAAGAGTTCTTCTTGGAATAACTAGGTACTTAAATGGAAACAAAATAAGCCAGAGTATGGATGCGAAAACAATCATTCTTGATTGTGCTGATTTGCGGTTTGGGAAATGTATAATTGTTTTAGAAAGTAGCTCTTTTTGAGGTGCTTACCACACTTTTTTATTTACGATATGTTTGGTAAATGTTTTTCTCTCTTCTATCACAATTAGAATCGATTGAGAAAGTTCAAGAGTTTTTTTCTTCCCAAGCAAAATGATTACAAAAATGTTTCCTTTTTTTAGTCAAAACCATCCACAGTATTTTATGATGAATGTTGTTCTTTAAAGACGGAGCTGTGTTTTTGACATTGATTTATCATATACGACACTGAAATGTCAAATTTATGATGGGTGTTCTATTGGGCAACTTGGATTGATTGATTGATTTTTTTAGTAGCCAATAAAACACGATTAAATAAATAAATTCTTTTATTTAGGGTTTTCGAATGAGGACAACTTGCCTAATCGAAGAACGTACGCAGGTCTATCGGCTTCAATTTTTGAGTCAGCTAGATCCTTTCGCAAAATACGACATAATGTGGTCTGGGGATGCCCAATTCTTCAGAAAGCCGTGGAATTGATTGATTTGAATCGTTTGCTACGGAAACTCCTGAACGGTAGTGATATTTTCGACACTTCGACCAACTTGTTGTTCAATTGACACGTCAACATTAGACTTCTAGGGCGAGAATTACGATTGAAAATTGTAGTTAACGCTCTTAAAGTTGAGTTATGTTGAGTTAACATATTAAATTGATTAACTTAATAAGTTGACAATGGCAGTTTAAAATTCTAAAGTCCTGATATATTGCGTTGATTTTGTTCTTGTCTATGGGATTAGTGTGATTGTAACTGTCAAACTTCGTTTCGAATTTTTGTTTTTCTTGATGTATTTCAGAAATCAGATTTGCTTCTGTCTAATTCATTCAAAACCGCACACATATTTTCAATTAAAAATGTTATAAGATCTGATGCATTGATAAATGACCAAATTTGATTTTCAATCAAATATAAATCAGTTGATTTTACCCAATGAACCTCGAAAAAATAGAAAAAATGACTCAAAAAACTTAAATCACAAATTAATTGTAGTATTTCACCAATAAAAGGACCTTGGGCACCCTAGATTTTAATTTTTAATATAAATGGTCTTCTATGGCTTCAAAAATAATCCAAAAAATAATTGCCGATAAAAATCTGTGAGTACGTGGTTTTCAAATTAATTTATTAAAGGTAATGCAAAATTGTTCTTTATTTTTTATTAGTCAATACTTTAGACTACTCAATACTGCGTTTTTAGGTTGGTCAGACTCTTAAATCCACAAATTTCCAACCGAGTGACTATAAATTTTAATTTAACAAAATCATTCATTAAACGGGACGTGGAAGCTTAAACATGGGAGACGTCAAAAAACCGCCATTTTGAAACAAATCGCTTTAAAAAAGCAGTTAGTGATATCCCGTTTCTGAAGTCTCGACTCATTAATTCTATGCATCACTGCAATTTGTTTGACAATTGTGACTTAAAATGTAGCAAAATTGACATATTTATAATGACGTGTTCTATTGGTAGATTCAGATTTCAATTGAAAAATTGAGTTTCGCGCCCAATAGAACATTATTGGAAACACAGTTTTTGTCGATAGAAGCTGTTAAATTTTTATTTAAATCTGTTTTTGCTTAATGTACATACTTTAAAACATGAAAATGAGTTTGATAAACTATTAATTCAAAACAACCTCCATATTTTTAAAATCAACTTAAACATTTTAAAATCGAACAAACCACATCTGTCAAACTGACAGTAATGATGGCTGAACTGTCAAATTTCAAATTGTGTTTCGTTTACTATTCATTTTATTGAGAATGTATAGTTTGGCGGTTTCTGAGATATCAGAGCGCGTTCGACAAATTTGGAAAACAAAGAAAAAAGCTGAAACATGACAATAGGAAAAATCCGCATTTTGCTGGATTTAAATAAGAAACTTGACTTTTTGAACAATCCTTTCCTATACAAGGAACAAATTCGCAATTGGCGCATATAATTTTTCCCATTATTTGAAATACTCCAGACGACGCATACGAGTTATTAATTTTTAATATGCCGAACAAAGTCGAAATTTGTGTTTTTTTTTTATTTTATATTAAAAACATATCTAATTCTTATACTCTACCGGAATATCCAATTGCACTTACAGACATATCTCAATGAACGGATGTTAAAACAAATTAGGTCAAACGTACGTTCAATAAAATTCCGATAAGACCTCAAAGTAAGTTCGCTACCTGGTACCACTTAATACCACATAAGACATAACGATAAAGTAATTTCAAAAACAAATACAAGGTAGTATAGACGAAGAATTACTATACGCTGCGTGTGATTAGAAGAACGCCCTAATTTGCGGTTCTGATTGATTGCGATTTCTCTTCATTTCCATATGTACATACATTTTGTTTTTGTGGTTATAGTATTCCAAGTACAATACAATATGCTATCAATATCTTCTCATGAGGGCTTTAAATATGCAGTATTGTAGTATATACAAACAACCTACATAAATATCCGACTTTACAACCAAGGCTAAACGAATTGAATGAATAAAGCTTCAGAATATAGTAAAGACTACGACGACGACGACAACGACAACGACAACGACGAAGCCGACGAACGGGCTGTGAATACATAAATATTCTGACATTGACATAGGGTTAACCCTTGAACAATGCTGACATTTGCCTCCGAATGCTATCGCCATCAAAATCATCCAAATCACCCACCCGCAACCTATCACCTCCACCGAAAAATAAAAATAAAGAACTGTTTACATTACCCTAGTTGAACAGAAGAAAAAAAAATATATAGAAAGCTTTCAAGTGCCGTTCTCATGGTTTTTTCCGCCGCCGATATATTTGAGTTTTTCAGTTCACTTACAGAACTCAGGGAAAAGTCATTACGTATTTTCTTCTATTTGCTGAACAAGTTTGTTTAAAAATAAAATCAAACAAAACAAATGCGTTCGAAGAGTTTAGGGATTATCTGACGGTACTCTAGGTGCCACAACCGCGCGCCGAAAACAGACGATACGATAGCGATATGGCATTTGCGGAAATAACTTTCGATCTTATTAGTCTTTACAATATGTTAAACCACACCACAAAAACAAGGTTTTGATATTGTAAACTATGGCGTGTTCGATGTTCTGTAAACTCCCGTAATATCTATTGGAAGGCATGTGGGAAAAAAATTTAAGATAGAAGCGTGAACACCTACATATATTCGTGATTGGTAAGTTGGTTAATTGAGTAATTAGATTGAAATTGATATTTGTTTTTCACTTTTCTTTTTTTCGAAGGTACCTCTATATACCTTACATTGGATTATTAATTTACTACAGTGATGCTATAGGGTGTTTTTTTAGATGCATGAGAACTTTGACAGTTGAAAATCTCAAACTGTGTTGACATTTCTGTGCAGTAAGGTTTGACAATTCATCATGAAAAAAAAATGAATCTGTTTGTGAAGCTCATACAGCACTTTCTTAGAAGAAGTGTATTTATTGATGAAGCTTATTTCTGGTTACAAAGTTTCATCAATAAGCAAAAAAACTCATAAAATAACACCCGGTACGTACTTTTTTTTATGATAACAATGCATCGAAGCTTGAAAGATCTAAAAACATAACGATCTATGTTATAAGAAGAAAAATCATCCCTTTTCATTATTTTAAACCCCACTGTATCAAATATTATAATTTTTAAATATTAAATCATAAATTGGAATCAAGCAGAGAAATGTTTTTCTTTTCAGATAAGAAAACAAAACCCAAGAAATCATAAATAAACGTTCATTAAAAATCACTTGTCTCAAAAGAAAATGATTTATTTTTCTATATTAACCCGCATCTGTTGCTTTAAGAACCGGCATTTTCATTAATTTTTATTTTTATTTTCATTTTGTTTTTTCTAAATATATGAGTTTTTCAAAAGAAAACTTATTTTGATGTGTGACATTGACGCGGTTGGTTGGTGTTATTCTTTATTTTGTGTTTCCTCGATGCGTTTTGCAAAATTTAATGTTTTCTTGTTTAATTATTCGAGTGGCTTTTGCTTGAGTTAGAAAACTGAGAAATTTTTGTTTGACACTGACGCCAGAGATAAAGAATTAAAGTTATGTTTCTACTTAAAATTTTGTTGATTTTTATTTCATTTAAATTTTAACTTTATTGCATTTTTTTATTAAAATTCTTAATTATACGATTTTATTTTTCTTAGTGCATTTTATTGCACTATTGGGAAATGTTAGCTATATTATTTTAGGATTTTAATACTTGGCAGGTAAAATTCATCTATGTGCGATAAAATTTAAATGTACACTTGTACATGATCAAAGGCCATTTTTCGCACTTTAAGTTTATAATCTATTTGCATTAAGGTGTATGAGACATCTTTAAACAATTTCTATCTCTTCCCTGCTTTAAATAATATAAGTTTATTTTGAATTACAAGAGTTGTGTGTCATCTGACTTTGAAAATATGAAAAAAGAAGCAATTAAAACATTTTGTATGTACTCGACTTGCTTTAAAAGTTTTAATTCTATATTTAATTTACATCTTCATGTTTTTTTTAGATTATATTTATTCAAAGTATTATTCAATTCAAGTTTTGTCAAATGATAGTGATAAAAGTTCAAAAGGTATTCTATTGGAAACGCAGAATTCGGCTAAAAACGTATTTTTATGGAACAATTCAAGTTGAACGTTGGTTGATCTACGGTCGAAATCACAAATTCGAAATTTTGATAACAACCAATTAGGTACATGGTTGGATCCTGGTTGATTTGCTTTCGAAATCATATGAAAGTCACTTCAGAATCGTTTGTTTTAGTAGAGGTTTATCTTTAAACTTTGTATTTTGAAAAACCTATTATTATTGAAGAAAATTATCAAACCTATTTCAGCAGAAAATTTCATTTGAAAACCACTAACTTAAGAAGTTTTTTCCAAAGTTTATAATTTTATTGAACTTTTTTTCTGAAAGATTTTTTGCGGAAGTAATTTGAAAATATGTGTTTTTTAGATTCATTACGTTGGATCTTTTGTTATATTTTACATCACTTTTTTTTACTGTATCCAACATTTTGGCTTATGGAAAAAATAATAGAACAATATTTAATTTTAAGTAATTACTCAAAATTGAGCGTATGTTCACCAAAAAGAAAGGTATTGCTGTTTCCTTTATTTTGTGTTTTATGTTAAATGGACAAGAGAAAAAACTGTAAAAACAATAAAATAACAGAATAACAATTAAAAAACTCAAAGATTCTGCAAATACATGGCACAAAATTAAGCAGATCAAAGTAGAAAAAAATGTCAACTTTAGTAAGTTTGTAAGGCACTGAGGTATAATTCTTCTAAATTTCGGACCTTTGTTTTTAATTGGTCTTTGTTGCTTGGTTTGCAGTTCTAGAGCCTTTGCTTGATTTCTTCCCAAAAATGTTCAATGGGATTGGAGTCCGCTGACTAAGGTGGGGCCTTTAGATGGTTTCTGCCACTATAAAACAACCAATCCTTCACAACAAACAATGTACATATGTTTGGGATCGTTATCTTATTGAAAGCAAAATGTTGCTGGTAAATTCAGTTTTTGTGCAGGCTAACGCATATTTCTTTTAAGAATGCCTATAAATGCGCATTTGTCCCTAATTGTGTAAATGAATTCACAGGTTCCTTTTTCAATAAATAAATAAGGTGGCACAACAGTCCTTCGAGAACTAGGGGCTAGTTACTTACAACTCTCAACCATTTCTTTGTGCGATGGAGGGGACCTACACTTTTATGGCGAATCCGAAAGGCTAATTTGAGAAAGCACTTTTCATGGCAAGAATCACTCTTGTAGAATTTGTCAATTCTTCGCAAGAGGTAGTACCCATGGAAAAACTTTACGTTGCACAGGCAGGCATTGAACCCAAGACCTCTAGCATGACAGTCTTAAGCACTAACCATCACGACACGGGCACTACACACTTGCAATTTGCATCCATGCACCCCGATAACATGACATTACCTCCTCCATGTTTAACAGTGGCACCCAAATTCTATTTCTTTAATTGTGTATTGGGCTTTCTTCAAACAATTAGCCTTTCGTCCTTTTCTTTTTTATAACATTCAATGGAATGGCTTTCAATATGATTTAGATCGAGTTTTAATTAAGAATTCCAATAAAAATATAATGAACATTATGCTGTCGCCTCCAAGATCCGTAAGCCTCTTGTAGAATACCAAAAAACCGTTCTAGTGTCAAAATCGCTCTGCAGATTTTTTGATTAGCTTAAGATTTTCTTAAGAAAGTTGTTTAATTTTTTGTTTTTGGTTTGTGAATTGTTTTCCTGTTATTTGACATAAAGTAACATTCACTAAAACTTACGGCCTGATTTTGCGACCTTTTATATAGATTGGATACGTCTACCTTATATAGTGCTAAAATGAGTTCAAGATTTGTTTAGTGCAGTGACATTTAACATAATTTAAATATCAATCCCAGATTAAAAATCCTACCAAAAAATTGATTTTTTTAAACCAAACAAAACTATTTATTTATAAGATTTTAATTCAAATGTTCTTATTATTTTGACAAGCACTGTATGGCATACTGTTTATGTTTTTATTCATAAATTTATTAATTGAATAGTTTGAAAACATATTAACAGTTAATATTGCATACAAAGCCTTTCATTAGGTACTGTGTTACTTTTACTTAAGTGAAAAAAAAAGTTTGTTTCAAAAGTTAAAAATGTTTCTATTATTTTGACCATAGCTGTACATTCTAGCATCACACCAAAACATGTGTTTGGTCATTATTTGGTCCTTCTTGCAACTTTTTATATCAGAGACATGAGAATCGATTTTTATAAAACTTTTAAATGCAAAACCCAGCCTCCGAAGACTGTGTTTCGTCTTAAATTCTATTTGAAGGTTTATCATTTAAACAACATATTTCTAGTAATGACCTAAATCACAGGATAACATGAATAATTTGTTTTGTTTAATAATAATTTTTGGTCATATTGGATAAATTTAGCCTCTTACATAACCCCATCAGCCTATATATACCCTTTGCCACTAAAATATTTACTGCATTACATCGAGTCCATTATACGTTGCATTTATTTATAGACCAGTAGGTGTTACATTTTTTGTATGTTTACTTGAAGATAAAATCTCAAAAAGTTCAAGTTTCGAGTACTCTTCATGCGGTGTTTTTTCTTACACTCATTCAAATCTCACAGACGACCCTTGTTGTTTTTATGATCTAAATTTTGTACTCACCCAATTTCTAAGAACTGATAGGCGTATATTTTAGAAGGTGATGGTTCTACTCTTGATATCAATCAATTCATTTAATTTTTTGTAAACAAATGTTTTGAATCCTCGATAGAACTTGCTCCCAATTCAGCACGTAAAATCAACCTTATTTCGTTTAAGCTTCCCGTCGTTTTGGAGATGGTATTAAAAAAAAAAAAAAAACACTCAATGCACTCAATGTTGTGATAAATGTTTGCTTTACCACAAAAACAAAAACAAAATCACATAAAAATACTCCCGAGCAAAGAAGCACCAATCGATACTTTCGGCCATAGGTCAACAATGGAATTCCTCTTTTACTCGTTTGTATTTTTTTCTGCAGCTTTTCTTTTTATGAAAAATCTTTATGAATATTATTTTCCCCTTTTTTTGAGTCGTTAATCCAATTAAAGTAAAGCCAGGCAGGCACTTGTTGTTAAATCGTGTAAATGAGGGAAATGCAATTTTTCGTAAAAATTAAATTTGCCAAATTTTTGTTTCAAAGGTGAAAATAAAACCGACTAATAATTTGATTGACCGTCAACGCGGTTCGCGGATAAAATATAACGATTGCAGACAAAATGTCAAAAAAGAAAAAAATGTTACGTATACGCCGCAGTGGATTTCGAATAAATTATTTTTAAATCAACCAAACGACGACGGAAACGACAACGGCGAAAACGACAACGATAACTCGAAATTCGGTACGGTTGATTTTCAGAATCACGTCACTTCGGAGCTTCTTTTTGAATTAAATGTTAAATATGTGCTGTGCACGTCTGCTTTTTAAACGCAACAACGGTCCACTAAAATTGTTTCTTTCGCCTGTCGACTGTCGACTATATCGAGAGAAGAAAAACTATTGCCATGATATTCTAGGGTACTACTATAAAGTCTATAAAGTAAAGTATAGTCAGCCACCAGCCATCAGCTTCTGAGCCTCTCAGCCACACCGCCCCCGGTCATGACGATGAGTCTCTTTTTTATTTTTGTTGTTGTTCCTACGGAATAAGAACATTACGAGTGCGAATGGATATTATGTACTATGTAGAACAGAGTATCGTAGGGAGGCAATGGGAGTATAAAATACAAAATTAAAACGGAAAACATAATACAAAATACACAAAAACCACAAGAAAAATAGAAATAAAATAAAATACCCCTGCCTATAGTATCGATATACGGGTGCGGGGGGAATGGTTAAAGCAAAAAGGCAGAAAAGGAAGGAAAGAAATTATAATATGCCGAAAAAACTTGGTCGAAAGGATGAACAAAGATGAGAGACAGAGGAATAAAAACTCTTGAGTGGAACAGATGCCCAAAAAATATTGTTGTTTTTTTGTTTTGTCTACTTTTGATTTTTATTAATTAAAAACACCAGAATAACTTTAAGAGGATTATTCAATATTAAAAAATACAAAAAGAAAAACATTAATGCATGAACAACAAGTAATTTTTTGTATTATGATTTTTGAATGAGTCTGATTTTTAGAATTATCTTTGGAACAATCGTTTTAATAAATTTTAATAATTATTATGTATAGAAATGTGGATTTTGATGTCAGTGGTTTTGGCGAAAAACTCGATCGTATTTTGGGAAAATTCGCGTACTTAAAGCAATTTGGTGAATTTCTAGAAAACTCATAACATTTCTTAATTTTGAGTTCAACAATTATTTTTTACTTAAGTAAAGCTAAAAATTTTATAAGTGCACAACGATTTGTGCAAAGCATTGCCCTATGTTTCTAGATTAGGCTTAAATTGTAGCTGGTCAAAATTATAGGGACACTATAAGAATAATCTCATACCTAAAATAGTCATGTTTGGTTGAAAAATTCATAGGTTTGGTAGAATTTTTGACTTGGATTGATTACGAAATTCTACAAGAATGTTATTTCCTATCCAATGCAAAGAAAACTGAAGACATCATTTTAAAAGTACTTTTAGAGATAGAGCGCAACTTCAATAAGAAAGACTTGAGTTCAATAACTTATGCCATACAAAAAATAGGTAGCTCAAAAATGGTACTTCGTATCATGCAGCAGTCTTACCTTCGTATTGAGGTCGCATACGCCTGATTTATCCATGTGCGATTTTTTGTATGGAGTTAACTGAAGTCTTGGATTTGAAAGAGCTGAATACTTTAATTCGACAACATTCTGCCAATATTTCAACGGTTATGTTAAGGAAAGTCCACGAACATTTTGTGTTACGTTGACGTTGTATAAAAATCAGACCCGTCATTTGAATGACATATTTCTTAAACCCAGAAGCTTTCGAAATAAATGTATATATCAACAAAATTGTGCTTTTTTTGTCTTTTTAACGGCACAAGATTCGTTACCTTTACTCAAATATAGATGCCGATATAGTTTTTAAAGATCTTTTTCATTACTCTGACACACCCTGTAGAAGTTGAACTGCAAAAATAATTCAGACGAATCCGGAAGCAAATTCATTTTCCAAAAAAATACTTCATAAGCCATGATACCTTTAAGACGTTTAAATAAAATTTAATCTATTTGGAATCGATTGGAAAATGTTTACTCGTCGCCCAATGCGAGAAGCATTCAAATCAAAGCTTATAAAACCAAGTTCCGAATTTGTAGAACAAGCATAATACTTCAGGTTTATTTCGCTTGAGTAATTGTGTGTCCAATTTTTGTCATGGATAAAATAATATGGAAAAAGTCGAATATATTGACATATTCCAATGTATGCTTCCAGATGGCGTTTTTAGCAACATAAAGATTCCAAGTAAACTGCAAAACTAACGAAGCTCTGGTTTCAAAAGAACAACATTTATGTTTTTGAGCGATATTCTTAATAACTGGAGCTGAATCTCTTTGAAAACTATTCCATTGATTGCAAGACAAAAAAAAAGGGAAGATATAAACCTTGTAACTAAACGAATCTTTTTGAAGAATTGTCACATAAATGTGATATTTAACTCTTCAAGAAAAATGGCAGTACCTAATTAGCTATATGAAAAACAAAAAGAAGGGCTTTTTAAGTAAATATATGATTATCTATCAAAAATTTTTATTAATTGACATTTTTGACTAACTGTATAATTTGTTAAGTTCAAATCAAGTGCTACTATTTTTGTGGACAGTCTTTTACGAAACCTGCACTAAAATGACTCAAAAATCTTACTTTTTAAAAATCAAATTAAATTTAAGATTTTTTGATTTACGCAAGTGCTTTAGACATAATTACCCAAAAATAAGTGTTGCTCCTATTATTTTGACCATAGCTATATGTAAGACTTCATGAAGTAGTTATTTCAATCAAATTCGTCGTTAGGATTTCCCTAACCTTCAAGTCTTATCTACAATTATTTACAAATATTTGTAGTATTTCATAAAATGTTCCAAAAATCTTTTATTTGTCTAACAGGAATCTTTAAAAAAAAACGCTGAACTGTTTATGCAAAACCCATTTTTAAAGGAAACCCGCATAACGGTTTGAAAGTAATTTAATTAAAAATTAACTGCAAAAACGTATTTTTCAAAAGCATTAAATTCCAGGTTTCTCAAAATGTCATACAAAGTTGGATGAAGTTTCATAACTAATTATACTGTATCTAGAAGACAAAGATATGTGCTTTTCAAAATCATCATACAAGGATACAAGTTATTGTTACGAACTACCTACATATGTTGTGTTTTGTTTTAGCCTGAAAAACACAGTTTTTAGTTGTCTTTGGCATTTTTAAATACGCACATTGTAAAAACCTGATGTAATAGAAAAATGATAAGACATCATTCGATTTAAGGACATTTTAAGCCTTTTAAATGTATTGTTTTGTTTGTGGGAGAGAAAATAACTTAATTTTGCCAACAAGTGTTATTTCAGCCAGCATTGAAACTACATACATATATGGTAAATTTTATTGGAAAAAGTAATAAAAGGTCTCATCGAATGGACTTTGTAACTCGTAGCCGTAGACTTATGCCAGGAATCGTAATTTAATTAAAAATAAACACACTGTGAAATTATTCACCAGATTATACTTATACAAAATTCATTCCAAAAACATTTTCAAGTTCTTAAAAAAACATCCGACAGAATCAAGAAATACTTAGCTTTGTCTGATATTCGTTATGATTTATAAATTTTTCAAATTTGTTCCTCCCTCAAAAAATCACTTTTTTATTTGAATTTGTTAACTCCTAAAAATGAAGTGGAATTTCTATGTAAAACTAAAATTGTAGATAGCTTCAAGTTTTTAGTATTTACTTATTGCCGTCTTTCAAATTACAAGACTTGATGAAGACCACCCTTAAAATTGACTTTAAATTCGTTACGAATCTTTAAAATTTTTATTAATTTGCTAAAGATTATAATATCCGAGTGTTAAAAATATGTTTAAAAGAATACAAAGATGTTTTTCATGGAAAATGATAATACTAGATAACATAACGAATGTTTAGGATATAAATTATTTTTGGTTCACATTTTTGAACCTTATTATTATCCTAGTTTCGGGGTATGTTATTTAATTGACAAATTCTAAACATCTAAAGGTAGGTACATATCCCAGTTCCTGGACTTTTAAACCTTATATCCACACAATAAACAGAAAGAATCCTAGATAGCTCTTATAAATTTTTAATAAAGCCAAGTAAAATTTGTTGTTATTTAAAGAAGAAATAATTAAAAATTAATAGATGTAATAGAGTATAGCTAATGATAGCCACTTACCTATTATTTGATTTAATTCCACTGCTTTTGTGCTGGAACCTTCAAGAAAAATTCTTCTAACTCAACACACCGCATGTCCTTATTTTTATCACACACGAAAAATACACAAAAAATACACTTTACAAGGCCAAGAGATGAAGGCCACCCTTGGGCAACCACAAAAAGAAAACAAAACAAATTTTTTCATCCCGAAACTTATTTCCCATTTCCAACTTCTTCTTCAAAATTTAAAAGAGATTTTTTATCAAAACAAAATTTAACATAACTTACCTTTTCTTATCTTTCACTTAAACAAAAGAAAAATAACAAATTAAACAAACAACAAATCAAAGGTAAAAGAAAACATCAATATCAATTCACTCGACGCGGACGATGAAATTTGCAGCATTTCTAATTAGATTGCGAATTTTTTAAATGATTAACTTGAAATTGTGGCAATTCATTGAGCTAATTATACGAACATTTTTAATTTGAACAAAACTCTTGAAGTTTTATTTAAAAAGATTTATTTTTTAATGAATATAAATGATTTTTAATGGTTTTATTTTTTGTTTAACAAAAGTTTGTGTAGTTGAAGTTGAAAAACGCGTCGCGACTGTCAACAAATCAAAATACACAAAAATGCAATTGTTTAATATGGTTGTTTCTGTCTTATGCAACTAACTATATGAGTTTGAGAGGAATGGAAGAGTTTTTTAAAACCGAAACAAAAATTGTTGACAGATTTGAAGCAAATTATCTAGCATTCTACTAGTCGATAGATGGCACTACATGTGTTTGTTGCTGCAGGAAATAAGTTTAGACGTTCAATTATAATTATAGTTACAGTTGGAGTTTACATTAAACGATTTGTTGACCGTTTAAAGGAAAAATTTAATTAAATTGGAATTAGGAAGAATCCATTGTCAAGAATGAAACAGTAGGTTAACAATTTTGAATTTGGAATTAGAATCTCCAAAGTCAAATCTTAAAGGGTTAGGCCACCCTAGAGGCCGAAAAATATTCTTTTTAGGGATATGTTTTTTCAAAAATTGAGATCACAGAAACGAGATTTTGTTATGTATATTAAAGAGTCCCTAGAATAATTTTTAATCGATTTATTTCAAATTGTCGGAAGTGTAGCATTTTTTCAATGAAATCAGGATCCATTTCAGGGATAACAGCATTCCTTAAGTTTAATATAATAATGGGCTCATGAAATGTTTGTTAATTCAAAATAACTACTAAAGACTTACGAAGGATTTTTGCGATATATTGATTTCAGGCCAAATGTGGTGCACTTCTTATATGGAAACTTGACTATAAAAATCGTCAAATAATATTGTTAACATAAAATCAACTATACAATATTCCGAACTTTCAAAGATAATATATTTCGGGGCTGAAAATGGCCCGAGTGCGAGCCCAAAAAATTTAATTGGAGATAAACGAGTTTGAAATGTTTTGATTTTTTTAAATTCTAGGCTGACCTAACCCCTTGCCCAATAAACCAAGGCAATTATTCATTTATTGCTTCAAATCTAGAGTTCGCCATACATTATCGATCCAAATAGGTCGCTGAGCCAAATTTTGCTGGTTTGATTGGACTTTATCGAGTCATTTGAAGGTATTTGTATTTATAAATGGTAGAAAATTTAATTGATTCGGAAGACCTCAATCATAACTTGTCTCAACCATTAAACCATTGAAATTTTAGAAAGTTAGATATCCGCTAAAGTAAAATGTCTCTGTCGTGTGTGGCGGATTTGAAAGAAATTGTACAAAGATATCTCACACGATTATAACATCAACAAAATATCAACCAAACAATTCATTAAATGTTACCTTAATAACTTTGCCCCTGCGACAATCCGTTGTAACTAAATGTGATGTCTTCTATTTTTTAATAGGTTAATAGTAACACTATCTGTAAACAATATTATATTCAGGGATTAAAGTTGTCCTAAATTCAAATCTCGCCTTATAACTTTTCTATCTCATCAGATTATTAAACTATGTCTTTTTAAATATTTTAAAGACAAGCAAAAACTGTGCTTTAAAGTCTAATGCACAAAACACAACATAGTTCTTAACAATAAATTGTATGTAGATTTTTCAAAGTACAAATCTTTTTGTTTTAGAAACATTTTAATATTTTACTTAATTTTTGGAAATTCTCATAAATTATGAGTTTTTATATGGCTATAGATGAAATTTCGAGAAACCTTGAATATAAGGCTTTCATGGTTTTGAAAAATACGTTTTGGTGTTAATTTTTTATTTCTGATTTGTATTTAATTTTTAGTTGCGATTTTAAATTCGAACATCAATTTTTTAATTTTTAATTTTTTAAGTGTTAGACGAGGAACGTGTTTTAAAACTAATATTAAGTACAAATTGTTTTGCCTTTTTCTGTTGAAAAACTTTTTAGCATAAATGGTTTAAGGCTTCTTTTAGATTTCTATAAGACAGTTCACCTGACAACTTCTGAAGACTTTTCGAAAATTTTATGAGATTAGAAGTTTGGAAAACCATCACGAATTGTATGAAAAAAACTACTACATGAAATTATATAGCCTCTAAATTAATGTTTTTTCGAACTTTAAAAAGCAATATCTCTAAAACTTGTAACGTGATACTAGTGACCAACATCACTCCATATCGGGTATAAAGGCCATCAAACTTAATAGCAATTTTTTTCCTATTTTATTGTACAGATTTTCATTTGAATGGTAGGATCTTACTCAGAAATCTTTAAAAACAATAGTCAAGAAATTATATTATTCCACATAAGCGGGAGTTTTTACAGTCAAATGTGTCTTCTTTCACAAGCAACCGTAGAGTCTTACTATTTTCTATAGCCCAACATTGAAATTAGATAAACTGGAATTTTAAATGTCTTTCAAGGGTGAGCGAGCTGAAAGTTATTTTTAAGAGTCACTAGAAATTAAAAAAAAATACTCATTTAAAAAAACAAAGATTTTATTTTCTTTATTTAACTGCACCTAAACTAATTTCAATCAAAAGTCTGCAGCAGCTCCCGCGCTCTTCGGTATTTCTCCGAAGAAGTTATCATCGTTGTATCACCATTCTCCGCCGATTCACATTCCTTGTCTATTTCATCTATAACAGCTTCAGCAGCTTTGGTTATTTCATCCTTTGCAGCTCCTTTCGATCCAGAAAGATATGCCAATGCTATTGGCCAAACTTCAGCACTAATTTTGGTCTCATCAAAGACAGTCTGTTGAACGCCAATTTGTCGGAGTTTCTCAAATTTCCATTCGGCACGATTGTTCTTCCATTTTAACAGGTATTCCTGATTTCGGGCTATTTCTTTGAGTGGACATTTGTTTTTCTGTTCCTCCAAACGCTGTTGATGTTTGAGTTTCTTCTTTTGGCGGACAGTAAGTATCGCCTTGACATTTTCTGGTTTTTCACTTTCCAAAAGTTCTTCGGCGGTTGGTTCTCGGATTTCTGATTCATCTTCGACTTCATTTGGTTGGTCCTGACCGGTGGTGGTGGGTTTCTTTTTCTGTTTGGCAATAAGGTTCACTGCTTTTTTCATGCCATTGGATTTGATTTTAGGTTTCTTCGTAATTTGTTTTTTCGCGGGGATCTTTTCTGGGTCTGAAAAATAAATGAAAACAACGAGGTTAGGTTTCTTTTCTTTTGGGTGAAGTATAATTTGTGTTTACCTTCATTTGCAGATGATTTGTCATTTTTTGGTTCATCACTTTTTTTAACTTTCTTTTTGAGTTTAGGACTTTTGGAATTCTTTACAGATTCTTCAGCTTCTTTACTTATTTTAGGCATAATTGAATCAATTTGTTATTTCCTTGTATCGAAAATTAATTCAAACATCAAAACAAAAAGGGAGAAAGATGGCAACGAGAAAGAACAAAAACACGTTGACGTTGAAAGATGTCAACTTGTAGATCTGTTTGATGGGAAAATGTAAAAGTACTGTTCAGTTGCATAAGGCTTTAGGTCACCCTAGTACTTTATAAAACGATATTTATAAAATTTAAATGTTTACCAAGGACCAGGAAAAACCTCAAAGTACTAAAGTTTGTTAGTATAATTATTAAAGGTATTGCAAAAATATTTCTGATTAGCTACTACTCAAAACTACAAATTCGTTTATCTCAATACTGTACTTTTTAAATTTGCAGGACTAATAAGGCAGACAATTTTTGAGCCGATTGACTTGAAAAAAAAAAATCCCCAAAAAGGTGACGTTATGAAACGTCATAATGATGAGCTTAAAAAAGAGTTCATGTGAAAATCTTCCTGTCATGTTAATATACAAAATTTGACATAACTTGCGACTAAAACTCAATGAACATCATAGAAGTATAGGAATAAACCTATTTTTTCAATGATTTCTTGTCCGTAAGGAAACTAATTTAGGACTTAATTTCGTTACTCTGGCTTCAAAAGATTACAAAATCCAAAGATTGGGTTCCAGAAAAAATCTTATTTCAATTTTGACTTTTCTATTATAGTAAAAGTGTCAAAACTTCACTCTAAATCACACAATCGGTATGAAGATCTTTAGAAGTGTCGAATCAAACTGAACTTTACCCCGAGCCTCACGAACGCAACTAGTGAGCACGTGTAATTTGACATTCCGAATACTCCGATTCCACCTTCACCATACTTTAAACCGTACAACAAAACCAAAACAAAAAGTTTACAAACTGAAATTTTTCTATTTTTGTAAAGGACGACAAAATAATTATGGCCAAACCAAAGGGAAAAAAGAATAAAAAGACTCATGTCATCGAGAAACCCAAAACAAGAAAAGAACAACGCAAAGAAAAAAAGCTTCTCAAGAAGGAAAACAAACGTAATTACTTCTCAAAATCGTTCAAAACGAAGATAACTTCTGAGGCAGGTGGTGAAAACAAAATTATCGGCCACCGGGGTCTTCCTCCGCCACCTAAGAGCGATGACGACGATGAAGATGAAATCCCATCTGATTTCTCAGATGAAGAAGTCGATGCGATTATGAAAGTGCCGAAGAAACCGGAAAAACAGCCGGTCAAAAAGCCAAAAGTGCAAGTTCCAGGACGTCTAGATCCCGATGAAATCCATCGTCGTGAATTAGCCAAACAAAAGGATTTAGAAAGAGCTTCGGAAAAGAAACGAATGAAGCAACTGAAAGTCGCCAATGAAGAGGAAGACATAATCATCTCGAGATTGGAGAAGAAACTGAGGATAAACAAGAGCAAGGACAAGAAACGTCTAGTCCAGAAAATGTTCAATGATGGTTTAGATTATGCTCTGGAATTTTGCCTTGATGACGATGAAAATGATAACAAAAAGTCTAAAAACAAGAAGCAAACTTCCCAAGAAGACGACTTTAACTCTGACTTTGACGATGGAATGGATGATGATGAAGGAGATGACGAACCAATGACTGATGATGATGGATCTTTTGGGGAAGATGATGACGACGATGGCGAAGGGTCTGAAAGTGATGCCAGCGTCGATGAAGCTCCCAAAGGTAATATTTGCACTTTCAAAGACAACATAGCGATTAAATCTCTTTTCAATTTTAGTCAAGGAAGACATCTATGGCCGGAAACGTGACGCCGATGGCAACATCATCTCCGAGTCCACCCCAGCTCCAACTACTGGCAAATATGTCCCACCACATCAACGTGCTGCTGCAGCAGCAACGGGACCATCAGAAGGCAATACAAATCGCAAGGAACAACTCGACCGTTTGAGTAAGAACTGCAAAGGTTTCCTCAACAGGTTGTCGGAGGTGAATCTTCACAAAATTTCCAACAGTATCGAAAAGCTTTACATGTCTAATTCTCGTCACGATATGAATGAAACTCTCTACAATCTCCTCTCCCAAGCTCTTTTAACAAAATCCCTCTGCAAAGAGCGAATGATCCAGGAACACGTTGTATTGTTGGCCTATCTCCACGCCTCCGTGGGAACCGAGATTGGAGCACACTTTTTGCAAATGTTTGTTGTCAAATTCGATGAACATCTGCGCAACATCACCGCCAACTCCGACATCGAAAATAAACAACTTAACAATCTTGTGCTTATCCTCTCCTATCTCTATCTCTTCAAGGTATTCGAACACAATCTCCTCCTTGAACTCATAGGGAAGCTAGGAGATAACCTTTGCGAGAAGACAGTTGAATGTTTGTTGTTAATTTTCCAATCGGTGGGATTCAAGCTTCGCAAGGATGATCCATTGGCTTTTAAGAATATGATGAATGGAATTCAAAAGAAAATCGCGGAATCTTCAATGGAAATGAAGGAGAATCTGCGCCTTAAGTTCATGGTGGACATTCTCAATGCCGTGAAGAATAACAACATCAATAAAATTCCTCAATTTGATCCTGAACTTGGCGAGAATCTGCGAAAGAAATTGAAGGCTATGCTGACCAATGACAAATACGTCATCACACTCAACATTACAATCGACGATCTGCTAAGAGCTGACGAGGTGGGAAAATGGTGGATTGTAGGCTCAGCCTGGAGTGGCAACATCAAGGACATCAATTCGGCGAATAAATCTTCTTCATCCCTGCCCAAACAGGAGCGATTCAGTGAGAAACTTCTGGCACTGGCAAAACAGCAGAAAATGAATACAGACGATAGGAAGAACATCTTCTGCATTGTTATGAGTGCCGAGGACTATGTGGACGCCTTCGAGAAGATTCTCCATCTCGCCTTAAAAGACCAACGGAGCATAGCCTATGTGATCATCCACTGCAGCCTCAACGAGGCGAAATACAACCCCTACTATGCGCACTTGGCCCAGAAGTTCTGCCAGCACAATCGGAAGTATCAGTTGGCCTTCCAATTCGCCTCTTGGGACCGGATAAATGACATCGCTCGTCTGAGCAAACCTCAGATTAAGAATCTGGCCAAGTTCTTGCTGCATTTGATTCAACAAGGTGGGCTTGCGCTCTCAGTGTTAAAGGTGGTGAATTTTGTGGATCTAGACAAGTCAAACTTTATTCTAATGAAGGAGGTCATGGTGGGAATTCTACTCTCGTCTGAAGCCGATTGTCGACAGGTCTTTGAGAAGATCGCGAAGAATGTGAAGCTAAGCGTTTTCAAGAACAGCATACGACTGTTCATGCAGCATTTCCTGTTAAAGAACGAAGCTTCCCTGAAACTCGACGAAGAGAAGATGACCCAGCTTAAGCGAAGAATAGATTTTATAGATAAACTTTTAGCCTATGTCGATCTTTAGTAATGAAAAAATAAAATAAAACTGAAAATCTGAAGTAACTTCCTTATTTAATCAAAGTTTTATGTAAAGCATATTTTTGTGTATCACTTAGAATTTCTTTCTTTGGTGCTATGCACACTTTCGCTCCTTATTTGGAATCTTCTACCGCCTTATCGACCCAAGCGCGCAATTTGTCGGTGTCCTGAAGACCCACCAGCTTTTTCATCACTTTGCCATCTTTGATAACCATCAGAACAGGGACAGAAGCCACCTCGTAGTCGAGAGCCAATTCACTGTGTTCGTCGATGTCGACCTTAGCTAGACCAATGGCTCCTGCTTTCTCACCAATAATACTCTCAATACGGGGTGTTAGCATTTTGCAGGGATTACACCATCTGGGAAAAAGTTAGTTGATGATAAAAACAGACGAATCATGCAGCTTTTACGTAACAATGTGAATTTATTGATCTAGAAGATTGTGGAACTTACGTTGCAAAGAAATCCACAATCACGGGTTGTTTGCTGTTCTTGACTTTATCCTCGAATTCCTGTTGACTTTGGACTTTGAAGATTTCTCGACGAGGACTTGAAGTTGTAATTGAACGAAGGCCGGAGCGGACTGCGCTGCCGAGGGTTTGTGTTCGACGAGCCAAGGAAAACATTTTCTATTGCTGTTCTTTTTTAAAGTTGGGTTTTCTTCGAGGAAATTTATTAACAACGCAGTTGTTTTTATTCGACAACTTTTGTGGTTTACAGCTGTGAAAGAAATTTATTTTGAGAATTTTTTTTTTAATTTTATTTGGAATAAATTATGATTTTATTTTGTTTTCTTTTTCCAAAAAAGTAATGTATTTACCAAATTGGTGTTGAGGTTGACTGCGGACGCGGAGAATTTATTGAATAGAGAGACGAAATGAACGTGTTTGCAAAATTTTCCCTAAAAGCTAAAAAATACAAATGTCAAAAAATTCATACGTTCAGCCGATATTTAAAATGGACAACTTCAGTCGATATTAGTTCTATAAAAAATAAAAAATAATTAAGATAGGGTACTTTAAGTGAAAAGGTCAAGTATAAGGGGTTTTCCAATAAGAAGTTTAATTTTAAATAGTCTGCTATTTAGGCAGATGTAATTTTTGCCATTTAACTAATTAGACATTCACAGAAATACCTTATTTTAAATGGTCCTCTTAAATGTCAAAAATGTTGTCAGAAAATATTAAAGATGGAAAAGAACTTAAAGTAATCCATTTAGTTTAAGAAAGGGTATTTCAAAATTATTCACGATGTTCTGTTACTCAAAACTTATTTACTTTACTTATTTTGTGTTATTCCTGAAAAAATCCCCTTAAAGTCTATTTTTTCGGCATATATAGTGGCCCAACCATTTAACAAGTAATAATTATTCGATTGAAACGCAAGAAAAACTGCCTATCATACAGGTGATCACAACTGGCCACAAAGATTCTGTGATTTGACACTTTTTGACTTTTCCTTGGAGCCACGTCAATTATACGATGCAATTAGTGACGTTATCGAGGAAATGGACATGCAGCCGCAAATAAAGAATATTATTTTAGAAGAAAATAAAACGAATATTATTTAATGTTATGGCCAGGTATCTGGCTTTATTATAAATATAAGGGCTTACCATTATGTTTTAAAAATCATTTTGGGAAATTGGACGACCACCGCGAATGGATCGAATGAATTCCAGCCGAGAGGCCCAATTTTTGATCACTTTTTGTAGCGCTTGGTTTCAGTTGTCAGTAATGACGGGATGAATATTCTCGTCAACGGTCTTGGGCTTATCTGCGTAGACAAGCCACTTCACATAACTCAAAAAAATAAATAAACCAGAGGTGTTAAATCTTACGATCTTGAAGACCAGAGCCCACAGACCCACGACCCGAGTAAATGCGCGTACCAAAAATGTCCTTCAAAAATTGAGTGTTGCCTAGAGCCACGTAAACCGAACCATTAATTTTTAAACTTTATTCAGTGTAAATCTATTTACTATAAAATGGCAAACGAATCTGAGCATAAATCAAATAACAGCTGTCAGAAAGACCAACTTCAGAAAAAGTATTTCCAAATTAAAACACACTTCTTAAAAATACAACCATTACATTGCTGGTTTAATTTTTTCCTCGATGTACGAAGTTGCAGTTTATGGAGGTAAGAGAATTCTCAATCCATTAATGAATCACTTAAAATTGTCTGTTTTCTGTAAATAGTGGCATTATCGGTTCATACTTCTTTTGAAATGAGGAAGAAGATGTTCTTATTGTAAGTGGTGAGTGTTTTAAGTCATGTTGACTGAGCTTTTGCTCACTCATACAGCAGACTTAACTATCAATTAATTTTAAAATCTATAAAATGATAATTTTCTTTGCATAATAGTTCATATTAACTGGCACTTTCGTTCGTGTGAAAAGAAATACCCGATATTAAATAAATAAATAAATTAGGTGGCGCAACAGTCCATGGAGAACCAGGGCCTAGTGACTTACAACTCTCAACCATCCCTGTGTGCGAGTAATGTTGTCAGAGATGGAAGGGACCTACAGTTTATATGCCGAATTCGAACGGCTAGTTTGAGAAAGCACTTTTCATGACAAGAATTACTCTTGGAGAATTTGTCAATTCCTCGCAAGAGGCAGTACCCGTGAAAAAAGTTAGGTGGCACAGGCAGGGATTGAACCCAAGACCCCTTGCATGACAGTCCCCGATATTACAATTAAGAAATTGTCACATCTCTTTAAAAATGACATCATCTGATAATTTCATACTCCACCGTCTAACAACGAGCAGAATATAAGAGACGTTATTTGCAGACAACTGCATTCTTGAAAAGCAAAATTAGACCAAGATAACAAGTTAATTTTTCAGATGTCTTAAATTTCAAACATGGAACTTTATCAAAAAAAAATAATTACGCAAGGTCAAAGTCAAAGTGTGTGCTTTGTATTGCAACGAAAACAACTTTTTTTCTCTTCCAATAACACAAGGAAACATTTTACCCTAAAATCTGAATACTGAATATGCATACTTAAAAAGTTCAGCTTTCAATTAAATGAAAAGTTGTGATCAGCTGACATTTTCTTAGCTGACTTTCCAATAAATTTGTCTTAACCTTAATCAGATCATAGAAACTTGACTTACTTTGAGCCTGCCCAATGACATATCGGCATGAGTTTCTTATATGCATTTGGACATGCAAAACTAACATTGACTTTATCCCTAAGCCTTTATATTTATCAATAATTTTGTCTTAACGAAACACGTAATTTTATAATTAAAAACACTGTTAAATGAAAATAGCCAAATATGCAACTTTTTTACCATTTGAAACTCCGATACATAGCACTGAACACAGCCACCCGAAATAAATCTCATTTGTCAAACAGGTTTTTTTTCCTGAATGTTACCGCCCCTGGAACCAGATTCCAACAAATGTCGCAAAGAAGGGATAAGAAAAGAAAAAGAAAATTAAGAAAGAACAAAAAGAATTGAAAAAGAAAAAACTGAAAAAACACAAGTGTTTTCTTCTCTTGCAAAATATTTATTTGTATATTTTTTCTCTATCGAAAAATCACAATTAATTTTAATTTAAGAAAATCCATCATAATAATCCAACACTCAAAATCGCACAACATAACTTCGTGTGAAAATGTAAAAGTAAACCGTAGATCTCTGAATTTTCTGAAACGAAAATAATTTATTTTTTGACACATTCTGACGTGGTTTTTCTTCTTTCCCACAGCAAAGCAGCAGCAGCAGCAACACCACCACCACAACCAGCAGCAGCAAAGGAAAATTTATTTCATTTTCACTTTCAATCGGAGTCAAAGTCACAATCGCAGCTCAACTTAAAACAACCAAAAACTTTTCATTTAGTTTTTAGTTTTTTTTTTTAACACGAAATCGAAAGAACTTATAAAAATCCGCAGTTTTGTTGTTGTGTTTTGAGACTCAAATGAATACCATTGGATAGTGCGCGTATTCGAAAAAGAAAACGCCATCATAATATCATAATCAACTCGCTGTTGTAATGGATGACCTGTCTCAGGGCGACATTTGTCGCGTTTGCAGATGCGAGGGCCAATCCGATCGTCCGCTCTTCTATCCGTGCATCTGCACTGGAAGCATAAAGTACATCCATCAGGACTGTCTTATGCAATGGATGCGCTACTCTAGGAAGGAGTACTGCGAGCTATGTGGCCATCGATTCTCCTTCACTCCGATATACTCGCCGGACATGCCGCGCGTGCTTCCGCTGCGCGACGTGGCCGGAGGACTGCTGTCGTCGGTGGGAAAGGCGGCCAAGTATTGGCTGCATTATACACTCGTAGCATTCGCTTGGTTTGGCATCGTCCCGCTGTCGGCGTATCGGACGTATCGCTTCATGTTCAGCGGCTCCAGCTTCGATATGATTCTCTCGCTGCCGTTCGACGTCTTCTCCACGGAGAACATCGCCTCGGACGCTTTTCGTGGCAGTTTTGTTGTAAGTTGCACCTTGCTGTCGTTTGTGGGACTGGTTTGGCTAAGGGAGCAGATTCTCCATGGCGGTGGGCCGGATTGGCTGGAGAGAGATGAAGTGGCCCCGATTGCCGGGGGAGGAAATGGTGGCGGGAATGGAGATGTCAATAATGGAGATGATGCTGTCGGACAGGCGGGAGTAGTTCCAGAGCCGATAGCAGCGGCAGTTGTCGATGGACCCATCGAGCTGAACGACAACAACAATAATGAGAATAACAACAATGAGAACGAGGCACCTGTGGATGTGCCGATAGACAATGCAGAGCCACCAGCAGTTGACGCCGCCGAGGCAAACGCAGCCGGAAACCGAGCTCTGAACGAGGATCCAGCTGACATTGCGATTGCAAATGAGGAGGCCAACTGGAATCCCATGGAATGGGACCGTGCCGCTGAAGAACTCACTTGGGAGCGTCTCTTGGGATTGGATGGAAGCATGGTCTTCCTGGAGCACGTCTTCTGGGTCATCTCGCTCAACACGATCTTCATATTCACCTTTGCCTTCTGTCCGTATTGCATTGGCAACTTCGTCATCAACTGGCTTGGCCTCCTGCGTCCCGATAAGCCCCTACTACACTTCCACGGGCTGATAACCACCTTGTTCGGGTACTGTAACATCGGACTGACCCTGGTGGTGCTTCATTACTTCGCCAGGCTCTTCAAGATGAGCAAGATTCGTTGGCTTCTGGGTTTGTGTTATATTGTGGTGAAAGTGTCGCTATTGTCTGTAGTGGAGATCGGAGTTCTTCCTTTGGTTTGTGGCTGGTGGTTAGACATTTGTTCTCTGCCGATGTTCGATGCTGCCATCAAGGATCGTCGAACAAGCTTCAGAGCGGCTCCAGGAACGTCACTTTTCATTCACTGGATGTTTGGTATGGTTTATGTTTATTACTTCGCTGCTTTTATCTCGCTCCTGAGGGAAGTTCTTCGTCCAGGAGTTTTGTGGTTCTTGAGAAATCTTAATGATCCTGATTTTAGTCCTATTCAGGTTTGTTCTTGCTTTTTGTTTGTTGTTGAAATGGAAGAGCTTTATGAGGGTTCTTTTTATCTTTCAGGAAATGATCCATATATCAATTCTACGTCACGTTCGTCGGTTGATTCTTTCTGTGATTATCTTTGGTTGGGCTGTTCTATTGATGCTCTGGCTGCCTATACAAATTTTGAAATCAGTTTGGCCAACATTCCTGCCCTATACACTTTCTGGAGATTCCGAAGTAAATGAATTAAGTTTGCAGCTACTTTTGTTACAGGTAACTTGAGCGTGTTTCTATATATCGGACGCCTTAAAAAAACACACACTTTCTTTTAGATTATACTGCCTGGTTTCTTTGAGCAATCTCACACTCGAGTCTGGCTTAAAGGGTTGCTTCGGATTTGGTGCCAAGCTGTTTCGTGGACATTAGGAATCAAGAGTTATCTGCTGGGAAATGACACCACAGAGAATGGAAATGGCGGTCAAGCTGAACCAGAACGTGCTCAGCCCGATCGGAATCAAGGCCTCGCAGCAGCACATCAATTCATACTGCAGCGTGATGCTCCGGTGGGATTCCAGCCGTACAACAAACCGACATTCTTTCCATTCCGTTTATTTGGCTTGATTGTGTTCATGTGCATCAGCTTGGTGATATCTTCTCTGGTCACGCTGACTGTGCCCGTGTGGATTGGACGGCAAGTCATGGCTCTTTGGTCGGTTGGCAATCAATTTGCAAACCATCAGGTTTCGACACATCCCGAGGTTCCACCGCGTCCGCATGAATTGTATACCGCGGCTGTGGGAACTTATCTCTGTTGGATTATTTCGAGAGGAATCGCAATTGCAGTGAATCTCCTGCCTCAGGGACGGGCTGCGGTGATGGACAAGATAAAGCATTGGCTTCATGTGGGTGCCTCCTATGCTCTAGCTGCAATCATATTCGTTCTGATGCTTGGTGTTATTCCGCTGCTCTTTGGACTGTTGTTGGAGCTGGTTCTGGTGATTCCGTTGCGAGTGCCAATTGGTCAGACACCCATTCACTTCTTATGGCAAGATTGGGCCTTGGGAGTGCTTTACACAAAAATTGCATGCGCCCTCACGCTCATGGGTCCAGATTGGCGTCTTAAGCGAGCCATTGAAAGGGCATATCGTGACGGATTGAGAGATATCGATTTGAAGTTCATCATTCGCGAACTGGCAACACCCGTCATCACATGTTTCGGACTCGCTCTTGCGGTTCCCTATGTGATTGCTCACTCGATTGTGCCAATTTTCTACGAGAACATAAACGCAAGGACACTCATTGCCAGGGAAATATATCCATTCTTCTTGTTGGCAGTGATTGTTGTTGCCATAATCTACTTCCAGATAAGACAGTTCAAGAAGCTCTACGTTGCGATCAAGAATGACAAATATTTAGTTGGACAGCGGCTCGTGAATTACGAACATAGAAAGCGCAAACAGGAGACGGCAGATGCTGCGGCCGCAGCAGCAGCAGCCGCAGCCGCTGCATCAGCAGCTGCTAACAATGATGCAGCTCAAGTTGATGGAGCTGCGGTGGATGATGCAATTGATGCAGTTGGTCGTGGTGTTAATGGTGATGGAGGCAACGTCGTTCCTCCACTGGTTGGGGAACAGTTATAGATATATACAAAAATATGTCTACTAAAATAGTGATTAAATAAGTTTTGTTTTTGTTTTCTTATTATTTTCTAGTTTGATTCTCTCTCTCTCTCTTTCACTCTCACTTTTCTCTTTTTAAAATCCTTTTTATCATGTTGTTTATTTTGAGTTCAGATTTAACGAAGAAACTTCCTTAAGGACTTCGTAGAATTGGCTATTTTTTGAAATTATAATTTTTGTTAATGAAACATAAGTTACGTTATTTTTTCTTTCTAACCATAAACTTTCAACATTTAGCTTCTTTTTTGTTTTGCAATGTGAAATTAATATAAAATGCAAATGAACAAAACAAAACAAATTTAATATAGTTTTATTGATTTATAATAAAAGAAAAGATAAATGATAAATCAAAATATAAATAAATACAAATAAGAAAAGAAAAAGAAACAAATGCTAAGCAAACTTAAATTTTACTTTAAAACTAAATTTATGGATTTCTTCATTTTGAATAACAAAAAATAATAATTAATAAAAGAAAATAAAATAAAAACAAAATTATTATGTTCTATCTACATATAGTATATCATATAAAATAAAAAAGAAAAACATACAATTTTATTATGTAAGACTTTAGTAACAATAATAAATGTAAATTATTTAAAGCGTACACAAAGCGTAAAACAGTTTTTTAATTTTTGATAGCAAATAAGAGCCTTGGGTGTTTTTTTAATTCTCTTGCAAGATAGCGTGAGTACCCAAAATAAATTTTAAGTCATGACCCAGCACGGTTCCAGTGGAATTTCCTCCTTGGTTGCACACGATGGTAGGCAAAGTGACTGACTACATTACATTCGACTCAGGAAACTTGTGCATGATTACTGGAGGTAGAAATTTGGGCCCTATCAGCGCAGTCGTCAACCGTGAAAGACATCCTTGTTCTTTCGATATTGTCCACGTTAAGGGCACACAAGGTTATGTATTTGTCATCACATAAACAAACGGTTTTATCATCGGCAAGGACAACAAGTCATACCTTTCCCTGCCAAAGGGCAAAGGTGCTGAATTGAGCATTTCTGATAAACGTGACCAGCGATTGACCGCTAAGCTCAATAATGAATTTGAAAGAAAGATTAACGGTTGAGTGGTGGAATTTTGCTCTGTTTTTGAAGGAGGTAACATGATCTGAGTTCAATGTTAGTAATCTTCTTTTTCCGTTTTCCTTATAAAAGGAATCTTCTCTAGTTTTTTGTTTTTGAATTTTGAAGAAGCAAATTTTTTAAGAGAAAATTTCAACCACTAAGGGGCCGGTTATAGCTATCAGTAAAATCCATCAGTAAAATTTGAAACAGGAGGAATCTGAAATGTTTTACTGATGAGCGTTTATAGCAATCAGTAAATTTACGTCATTAAATTAAATGTCACTTCGAGGCTTCGCGCCTCAGACAATTTTTTTACTGTTGCCTTCATCAGTAAAATTTTTAATGGTGTGATCGGAACAGTAAAAAATTGGAACACCAACAGCAAACCGAAATGGAATTTGGTTTATCTTTTGGTAGTCAGCTGTTTAGTAAAATGAAATTTCATCATTAAAAAAATTAAAATGGATTTGTAAATTAAATAAAACTTTAAATGCATTGTTTCTTTTTGAAAAAAATACTTGAACATAGGATTCATCTTATTGCATCAATATTTTGCTAGAAATAAATCTGTAACATTTTCAAAAACTAAAAACAAACATTTTACTGATGTATTTTACTGATAGCTATAACCGGCCCCTAAAAATTGGTTCTTCTTAAAGAATTGGATCCCGGGCGTTACATAGCTTTAATTTTGACCTAAAATGTTCAAATTTTTCAGGTCAAAATCCTTATTTTTTGTAGGGGTAATGAATACTTTTAATTTCATAACCAACAGTGCGAGCGATTAGAAAAATGCGAGGATAGGATAAGAAAGAGAAACCGATGCGCATTGGTTTTGAATGTCTGCTCATTGTAATGAGTGGGAAATATTGAGCCTGGTAAAGCATTACACATTCCTGTAGTGTTAAACTGATAGCATTCCCAGAAAAAAAGGGAACTGGCATTGGCTGCGGTCAATCTCGTGTTGGATAGGGTATCTTGGATAGGTGGATTTTTAGACACCTTGTTGAACGACTTGGATAGCTCTATTGAGATAGCTGTCAAAAAATAAAAACAACTTTTAGCTGTTCACAAAAAGCATGAAAAACATTTAAGCTTCGAAGTCAAAATTCGGAGGCAAATAGCTTTTTCATCGTCTATTATGTACAGAACATCCTCAAATACAACTTCAACTAACATTTTGTATCTTTTTGTTTACCAACAAATACAAAAAGCTGAAATCAATTTTCAAGTTTCTTGAAATTCAACCATGTGTTGAATCAGCTGTTCTGTCAGATACCTACATACCCCAGAAATTCTTGGATACCTTTGGATTCCTTTTTTGACATCTCAGCTGTTTCTGATCAGCTGTTATTTTACACGTAAAACACTAACAAAAAGGTATCCGGATACCCTATCTGTCTGAGATTGAACGCAGCCATTAAGTTTTAAAATTATTTAAATCCACACAGTTTTTGATTCCCCCTTGGACAATGCTGTCAAGATCAGACTTTAATGAGCTAATCATATTCTAACGTTGGTAGTCCACATTCACAGGAAGGACAAGCATAAGAATCTAAGAACAAATGTAGAAAGCTGACGGTACTGCTATCAGCGAAACAGTTAAGTGGGTTTAAAGTTTCAGACAAAAGATCATTTATAAAAATAAGGAAGAGTGTTGGAGAGAAAATAGAGCCCTGGGGCACACCAACGTTTATGTTGTAAATATCAGATTTGTGCCATTTCAATAATACTTAAATTGTACAGACCAAAAGGTAATTTCTTTCTAATTGGGGACGAATAAGAGATTCGTCAAAACCAAAGGCACACGTATTTTCGATAAGAAAGGCTTTTGCAACAAACTCTTTCAAATGCTTATGAAATATTAAGTGCAATAATCTTAGTCAGATAAACTATTAGATCACTAGTCTACCCATTTTTACGAAAGGCATAGGTACGCCGGCAATTATCTTTCGTTTTTCAAGATATTTCTTAAGCTGATAATTAATCAGCGTTTCCATGATCTTGAAAAGAAGCTACGTAAGTGTAATTTTACGATAGTTGGAGGGGGAATGGGATTCTCCTTTCTTAGTGACAGGCTGGACAAATGCTGTGTTCCATCCACTCGGAAAACGATCTGTAGAACTGTTTTCTCCAGCGTTGAAGAACACTTCAGAACAATATCTGGGATAATATCCGGCCCAGCGGATTTATGAATGTAAATAAATAAATAAATAAATACAAATACAAATAAATAATACTGTACGAGTGCGAAAGTAGATTATTCCCATCGATTCCTTTTCGCTTTCAAATACATGAGCATTGAAACTTACATCTTCGACCTTGATAAACTCTTACAAGTCGAATCATGCAGTGAGTTTTCTTTTGGGTTTAATAGATTTTACAATTGTTATTATTTTTATTGTACTATTCGTACTAGAATGTCAGCTTGTTAGACTTGACCATTCCTTTTTAATTTCATTGAATGTTTTTGAACAACAACAACAACTTAAAGGTGCTACCACTCATTGTTTTTGGCTGGAGATATAGCTATTTCGTGCTTTGCCACTTTTGCACTCATCAGTCTCCTTTTTTGTGGTGCTGAGCTTTAATCCAATTTTATTTGAAAAACTTTTTATGCACAACATAGGATTCGAACCCACGCATATCAGATTAGCTCAGTCTTAGAAGTCGTGTGCACTACGCACTCCACTACTTTAGACCACTGACGTCACAGGTCGAGATGTGCTAATTGTTTATCAAATGCATTTGAAGCATCAACATTTTTATAAGCTCCTTTACACGACTTCTAAGACTGAGCTAATCTGATATGCGTGGGTTCGAATCCTATGTTGTGCATAAAAAGTTTTTCAAATAAATTTGGATTAAAGCTCAGCACCACAAAAAAGGAGACTGATGAGTGCAAAAGTGGCAAAGCACGAAATAGCTATATCTCCAGCCAAAAACAATGAGTGGTAGCACCTTTAAGTTGTTGTTGTTGTTCAAAAACATTCAGATTTTAGAATATTCAGAACAAAATGTGTTATTCCACAAAGAATTAAGTTTGTGTTGGCGGATTGAGTTGGCTTGTCAACAAGCTGAGTCAGGTTAATAAATAAAACAGGTATGAATGATGGGCCTTGGACCGTTGAATTTAAACCAAATATAATTAAAATTTGTGTTAATACACTTACCATGCCTGGCAAAAATCCTCGTATCAAACCCTCCTAGTGGGTGCCGGGCGGTAATGATCACCACAGTTTTCTTGTGCGATGTCAAGAAGGGGATCAGCTAAGGTCAGGTTGAATCGTTGAAGCGTTTCTAAACTCTTCAATAGTTTAAACCCTCAGCAATGCAATTTGACCATAGATACGGGGTCCCTAATTTTCAGTGGTGGTGTGAGCGATTTTCATAATCCGTGCCGAAGAAATGGAAGGCTGGGGGGTAAACCAGTCGCGAACGAGCTCATTCGGATGCCTTGGCAGGGTCCGTCTTACAACTTGCCTTACCCCGGTATATCGGCTCTGCCGGGGCTGACCTTTTCCTTTCCGTTTTTACTCGTGGGACCAAAATTTCTTCACAAAATATTTCACAGGACGATTTAGACATGACGAACTTAGGACCATCCGCCGACTATGAGGATGAACTTTTGGCCTCCAGCCAGGAGACCGTTGTGGGGCAACCTGCAAAAACTGGAAGTGCAGCGAGTACCAGCCATAGTACTACTGTGCCTCGACCGCAAATAAATCCGAACTCCTCTACCAGCAATGCCAGCCATAGCAATGCATCATCTTCCGGAGCGGCGCAACAGCGTACTTTAAGTGAGGTTGTCAGAGACGCCCTCCAAGTATCGGTTGTGGATGAGCTCTCCACAAACAGCAGAGGTCTGCTAGCTGTGTGGAGTTCTATCGAGGCCAAGCTCTCGGAGATGGTGTTTTCCTACACAATCTCGGCAATTGAGGGTCCCTACCCTAGTTTTGACTCTGGCGAAGTGCTCAGGGGACACAGGGTAATCAAATGCGATGACGAGTTTTCCAGGGATTTCCTTAGAACATGCATTGCTAAGATAAGCAATGACTGGGAAGGCTTGAGACTTAAGCTCATCCCAGCTAAGGACATCCCCAGACAGCCTAAGGCGCGCATTTGGTTGCCCGTCATGAGCATCAAGCCAAGTGGACAGGAGCTGATCCGTGGTCTTCAGAGGCTAAACCCGCTTGTTCCAATGCATGACTGGACAGTCATTAAGGCTGAGGAGCCGCAAAAGAACAGCGCGTCTTATCTTTTGAAGATCAGCGGGGAGAGCTTGGGGGCCCTTGAGAAGGCTGAATACAAGTTGAGATTCGGCATCAGAAATGCAAAGATTAAGGTCCTGCAGGGTCAGGGAGCAGACTGCGACAACAATGATGGCAAAGTCAAGACTGACGATGACATCATTGTTGCCGAAGTCCCCGGCGAGTCGCTGGGCCCTGAAGCTGCAGGCCCTTCTTCTTCGGGCAATTAAAAACGCGCTGCGTTCTATACAGATTAATCTGAAGCACTCGAAATGTGCCTCAGATAATCTAAAGGTCTTCCTGAGTCAGGAAGACTTGGACGTAGCGTTCATACAAGAACCTTGGGTGAATGGCCTCAGAGTTCGAGGCCTTCTGGACCACAAATACGACCTTTTTTACAAAATCCCCAATACTGACCAAGGTAAGCCTAGAACCTGCATTCTAGCTAAGAAACACTTAAAAGCTTTTTTGTGTCCCATCCTTAGCACCTCCGATTTGACGGTTGTCAGAATTGAAGGAAAAAATGCTGGCCTACTTCTGGCATCGGCTTACTGTGGCCACGACCGGCAGTCACCTCCGGAAGAGTTGGAGATCATGGTAACCGCTTCAAAACAACAAAAGATAGACCTCCTGATTGGGTGCGACGCCAACGCACGGCATTCTCTATGGGGCAGCACGGAAATTAATGAACGAGGTGAGTCATTTTTTGATTTCATTATTAACAATAATTTAAATGTATGTAATAGAGGTAACACCCCAACTTTCATTTTTCCGAGCTCGGTTAACTTCGAAGGTTGGGAGGATGTACTTGATGTTACTCTATCAAATAACAATCTTTATTCTATGGTGGAAAATTGGAGAGTCTCACTTGTGAATTCTTTTTCTGATCACAGGTGGATACTCTTCAATATAAATTTTGAGTCTGAAATTCCTCCCCCTCACAGAAACCCCAAAAATACTGATTGGAAGAAATTCAGTCAAATAATTAACACGAAACTACGTAACACGCCAAATCGGTGTCCAGAGTCGGTAAGCGATCTCGAGTCTAAAGTAAAGACCTTCGAGGCAGCTTTTGACACGGCCTACAAAGTCTCGTGCCCTATTAAATACAGTCGCAAATCACTCCCTATGTGGTGGAATGAAGAACTGTCTAGTCTAAGGAAAAAGACTAGAGTGATCTTTAATATTTGCCACAAACACAAATTCTACCAACCGTACAAAGACTGTCTAAGAGTTTATAAGCGAGCCATTGCCAAATCTAAACAGCAAAGCTGGAGGGATTACTGCCACAAAATAGATAATATAAAAGAATCCGCCAGGCTTAGTAAGATTTTATCGAAGGACCACTGTTGTCCTTCCTTTCTTAAAAAATCTGGCGATTCCTGGGCAACATCTCCTGCAGAATCCCTAGAACTGCTGTTGGCTGCGCATTTTCCGGGTTGTGAGAATAACAACCCTCAAACTCTTAATTCAAATGGCATGTCGACGGCGGATATAGAACACATCGATATCTTGATAAATAAGGAAAATATTGCTTGGGCAATAAACACATTTTCCCCGTACAAGTCTCCAGGCCTGGACGGCATAATGCCGATCATGCTTCAGAAAACGCAATTTTTGGCGATTCCTTGGCTGGAGATGATCTTTAAAGGATGTCTCTGCCTAAATCATGTTCCCGAGTCTTGGAGACATGTTAGAGTAGTTTTTATCCCGAAGGTCGGCAGGCGAGGACATGAATCCGCGAAGGATTTTAGACCAATAAGCCTTACTTCCTTCGTGCTTAAGACAATGGAGCGCATTCTTGACTATCATATCAGAGGCATTTTAGATGTATGCCCTCTTGAAAGTTCTCAACACGCTTATCTTAAGGGCAAGTCTACGGAGACAGCCTTACATGAGGTAGTGCGTACAGTTGAAAAAACCATACACTACAAAGAATTTACTCTCGCTACCTTCTTAGACATAGAAGGAGCTTTCAATAACGTCTTAACAGAATCTATTCAAGAATCACTGGTTGATCAGGGTGTAGAGGACTACATTACAAATTGGATTGTTTCCATGCTCAGTGATAGAAAAATTCAAGCTACCTTAGGTAACACTTACTTGACCAGGTGCGTAAACAGGGGAACACCTCAGGGGGGTGTTCTGTCCCCTCTTCTTTGGCTTCTGGTCATGAACAAAATTCTTTTTAAACTGGAAAGTTGTGGTGTGAAGGCCGTTGCTTACGCAGATGATTTGGTGATACTGGTATCAGGAAAGTACACTTCCGTGATTAGTGAGATTACGGAGATGGCATTGCTAAAAGTAAGCAACTGGGCTACAAGCTGTGGCCTGGGTGTCAATAAAAGCAAAACTGAACTGATGCTCTTCACTACGAAAACAAAAGTACCACCCTTCACCCTTCCCCGCCTCAACGGTGAAACTCTTTCCTTGTCTTCCAGCGCTAGATATTTGGGAGTAATACTTGACCCAAAGTTAAACTGGAAACTTAATATCGAAGAAAGGGTCAAGAAAGCCAGCATAGCTTTCTATGCCTGCAATAAAACCTTTGGCAAAAAGTGGGGTTTGCAATCGAAGATGATTTTGTGGACGTACACAGCCGTTGTACGTCCAATCTTGTCCTATGGTTCGATTGTTTGGTGGCCCGCGCTTAGCAAAGCCTACAATATAACTAAATTAAAAAAGGTTCAGAGAACAGCTAGTGTTGGCTCCACGGGAGCTTTGCGCTCATGTCCGTCGGACGCCCTAAACGTTTTTCTCTACCTCTTACCAATAGACCTGCATATCAAATACTTAGTATCTTGCAGCGCGTTGAGACTTAGGGAATCGAATAGTTGGTATTCTAGGCCCTTTGGTCATAGTAATATCACTAATCTCATCCCAGCCGACATCTTTTTGACAGAAACCGACTACTGCACCCCTACTGTGGATCTCAGTGCGGATTTTAAAATTATCATCCCATCTCGAAATGAATGGGATGATGACTTAGTGACGAGAGGCTTCGACACAACTATCTTCACTGACGGCTCGAAGATGGAGTGTGGGGTCGGTGCAGGAATTTTTTCCGAGTCTTTAAATGTCTCCAGGTCTTTGCGACTTCCTGACTTTGCTAGTGTTTTTCAGGCTGAATTACTCGCAATCAAGGAAGCATGCAAGTTACTAAAACTAGATCCAAATCAAAACCGCAATACAGCTATTTTTTCGGACAGTCAGGCGGCTATTCAAGCGATTGGCTCGTCCACTTCATCCTCCAAACTGGTTCAACAATGCCGAAGTGAGTTAGCTAGCATGAACATTGGACTCAAGGTCACTCTCATCTGGATTCCGGGTCACAGAGGCTTTGAGGGTAATGAACGGGCTGACGAGCTAGCTAGGCAAGGATCAGCCCTTCATAGCTCTCTCGCGGAAAGAGTCAACATTCCTCTTGGTGCTATGAAGGGCAAGATCTTCCATATTTTCCTCGCGGAATCAAACCACAGGTGGAACAGCCTTACCAACTGTATCATATCTAGAAGGATATGGCCCACCTACAACAAATCCCACACTAAAAATCTCATTTGCAGACCCAGGCAAGACATAGCCAGGGTCGTTGCTACATGCACCGGACACTGGCCTGTTGGAGAACACGCATCTAAGCTGGGCATCCCCCACAACACTTTCTGTCGTAGTTGCGAGGACCAGCGAGAAAAAGAAACTGTTCTTCACTTCTTATGCAAGTGTCCCGCCTTAGCCAAAACGAGAGCCAAAACATTGGGAAAGCCCTTTTTCAACGACCTCAATGAGTTCTCAGAACTGGAGATCAAAGACTTGATCTCCTTTCTAAACGCAACAAAGTGGATTTGAGGCGTATTCTTCCCTTTATAATCCCCCTTTTATCTTTATAGGTCAAGCGAGTATTTTATGGTATCAAAACGGCGCAACGTAGCGCTAATTGTGTCACCGAGCTAGACTGCTCGTGGCCACCATTTCTACTAACTACTAACTAACACTTACCATACTGTGGTAGAAGCCACACGTACATAAACGGTAAGACCATGATGAAAAAATCAAGATTGAACTCCAAATGATCGGTGGTTTCTTCAACCTATAAGTATCGCTTAGTGCCAAAACTGCTGACCTTGTAAAAAAAGGGCTGAACTTACGCAGTAATGGAATATTTGTAAGCCCTCGAATGCTGTTATATTCTATACAAAACGTACATCAACAGGTTGCACATAGAGAAATATATTGAAATATATTTATTTATATATTTAGATATATTTCTCTATGAGGTTGCATAAGCAGGGATTGAATCCACCCCTTTCACTTGCAAGAATAGACCCCTTGCACAGAAATTTGAAAAATCGTTTTATTTAACGCCAAACGACTCAATAAAATTTAAAGTTTAAATAATTCGGTACACCCACGATCGTGAATGGCCCCCTCAATATTTTACCCTGAATGCATTCATAATTAAAGAACATTTAAATTATACCGAACCCCATCTGACTTCAGGTTGGTGGATTTATTTTGTTGCAGATTTGACATTTCTCTTGATTTTTAATCACAAAAGTTGCAATTATTTCAAACTCAATTTGTTTTTAGTGTTTTTCTCATTTAATTCAATAAAAAGAAAACTTTTTCACTTTCAAGAATGTCGGAACTCGCTTACCCGGCTTGTCCTGACAATCCCATTGTATATTTCGATATAAATATTGGCCAAGAATTTGGTTTGTTTTGATGTCATGCTTTAAATCTTTTGGAACAGTTTATTGGGAATTATTGTTGTTTCTTCCTTTTAGCCGGTCGCATGATCATTGAACTGAGGAAGGATGTTGTGCCAATGACTGCTGAAAACTTCCGATGTCTGTGCACCGGCGAACAAGGAACCGGTCGAATGGGAAAGCCATTGCACTATAAGGGCATCAAATTTCACAAAGTAACCCGAGTGTATGTGGCACAAGGCGGCGATGTCGTGAACAACGATGGTACAAGCGGTGACAGTATCTATGGACCCATGTTCGAGGATGAGAACTATATCCTTAAGGTAAGAATCTAATTGTCTTATGAATGTTCTTGTTGATGAATGGGCTCCCTTTATCAGCATGACGAAGGTGTTGTTAGTATGGCAAACTATGGTCAGCGGAATTCCAACAACTCGCAGTTCATCATAACTTCTGTGGTTTGCGATGTCTTGAATGGGACAAATGTTGTGGTGGGCAAAGTGCTGCGTGGCTTGGGTATAATTGGAGACATGGAACAAAACACCTCGGATGAGGGTCAACCGGCGGAGGTAAGCTTTTGGTTTCTCTCTAAATAGATACACGGCACTGGCTCTTCAATTAGGAAATATACATTGCCAATTGTGGCGAGATACCGGCTGGCGAAGATTGGGGATACAAGGACAAAGATGGAGCCGATATTTGGCCACCCTACCCACAGGATTGGGAAGAGAAATATAATCAACATAAGGTTAGTTTCTTTTCGCCGGTTTGAAACAAAAATACTCAAAAGTTCGTTATAGCCCCAGGAGATTGTAAGCATGCTGACAGTTATCCGCAATGCAGGCAATGAATTCTTTGCCAGTGAACAGTACTACGAAGCTCGACGGAAGTACCGTAAAGCCACCCGATATTACAACTTCTTCCGCAAAAAGTTCGAATGGAAAGAGGAAGGATACGAAAACGCAGAAGATCTTACTTCATTGGATCAATTCAATGTGTTGAATTGCGTCAACATGGCTGCGGTGGAAATGAAAATCGGGCAGTATTCAAATGCTAAGCATTATTCTACAGAGGTGATGCGATATTTTTGTTTACTCATTTTAAAAGAGGCTATGTTTTAAGCTATTTACTTTCAGGCAATTCGATTCGATCCAACGAACAGCAAAGCCTATTTTCGGCGTGGACAAGCGAATATTTCCCTACAAAATTACGAGGAAGCAATTGTCGATCTGACAAAAACGAAATCCCTCGTTCCTGACAATAAACAAGTTCTGAACGAACTGAATCGTGCCAAAAAGCTACAAGCTGAATTTGATCGAACCCAAAAGCAGGCTTTAAGGAATCTCTTTAAATAAATAGAAATTTATGAAATTATTTTATACCTCAGCATTTGAGAGGTTTTCCCAAATAAACGTATACGTAATATTTAATGTTGAATGTTGTGTATACATATATGAAAATGTTATAAACAAAAACAAATTAAGTTAAAAATTCTATTGATTTCCATTTTTAATAAAACTGTATTTTTGTTAAGAATAAAATAAACTGAGAATTCTTTCAAAGTTAAAAAAATATATAATAATTGTTATAAAATACCAGACCAATTTAAAATAAATCATCTCAGATGTTTCTGAGGTAAACAACTATATTCTAAGATGTTGCTAAAGCCTTTGATAATGTTTGGTACTTGGGACTTGAGTACAAGTTGCTGATCCGAACGGCTATAGTTTGAGAAAGCACTTTTCATTACTTCAATTCCCCGAAAGAGGCAGTACCCGTGAAAAATAATTTAAGTGGCACAGGCAGGAATTGAACCCAAGACCTCTACCATGACAGTCCTACGCACTAGCCATCACGCTACGAAAGTTATACAAATTGAAAAATGCATTAGAAAATTAAGAAGGACTAAGCATCATGATGATGGCTTAAAAGGGCTTATGGGAAACTTCCCCTAAAGTGAATAATAAACTAAGAAAAACCATTCATAAGACTTTCATCTTTTGAGAAGGCCTACAACTCCCACCCATATTCAAAGGACCAAATTTATATTATGCCCAAAATACATTGGTCTCAGAAACAATTCTTGTTGGTCATTCGTAAAAAAATATCAGGTACACTCGTATTGTTAGTTAGTTAGTTATTGCATAGAGCATCATTTAAAACCGAAGTCTTTTTTATGAACAAGGCTTTTTTAGGTATAGTCTATTTTTTAAAATTGTTATTTTTAAACCCAGGTTACTTGTTAACCTTGGTTAATTTATATAACAACTTATTACTTCCCTTGGGTAATTTATACTACAGTTAGTTTGTTAACCTTGGTCATTTCTAAACCCTCTAAATAATGGGCAGGTTCAGACAACATAAGGCACTTCATTTGCAGTCAACTTCATTCTTTGAACGTAAATTTTGACCAAGGCAACTAGTTCGTTTTTCAAGTGTCATGAATTTAAAATTCAGAACTTTACTTCACAAACTTCTACTTCAAGTTCATAATACAAAAATTACCAAAATCATTATTTTCTACAAAACACTCCTCAGGCAAGCTACAAGTCCATCACGATTTGTATTTTGTATTTTAAAGAAATATTACTTATTTCTTTTCCAAATTTACAAGGAACCTTTTTACAGAAAGCATTAAATGAAGTTGTGCAGAAAATAAATAAATCATTGAGTAATAAAGTTCAGCTTTTAGTTGAATTAAAAAACATGATCAATTGTCATTTTGACATAAGTTGACTTGACTTGATAGTAAGGGAGATTGGGCAGGTTCAGCCGACATAAGGGACTTGAAAGTAAGGCAAGTTTCTTGTATCTGATTGGCCAGCTGCCAAAAAATTGCCTTCCAATTAAGGCAACTTTATTGGAAAGTTGACTGGAAAGTTAGGCAAGAAAAATCTCCCTTACTATCAAGTCAAGTCAACTTATGTCAAAATGACAATTGATCATGTTTTTTTAATTCAACTAAAAGCTGAACTTTATTACTCAATGATTTATTTATTTTCTACACTTCATTTAATGCTTTCTGTAAAAAGGTTCCTTGTAAATTTAGAAAAGAAATAAGTAATATTTCTTTAAAACACAAAATACAAATCATGATGGACTTGTAGCTTGCCTGAGGAGTGTTTTGTAGAAAATAATGATTTTGGTAATTTTTGTACTATGAACTTGAAGTAGAGGTTTGTGAAGTAAAGTTCTGAATTTTAAATTCATGACACTTGAAAAACGAACTAGTTGCCTTGGTCAAAATGTACGTTCAAAGAATGAAGTTGACTGCAAATGAAGTCCCTTATGTTGCCTGAACCTGCCCATTTTTCTTGCCTAACTTTCCAGTCAACTTTCCAATAAAGTTGCCTTAATTGGAAGGCAATTTTTTGGCAGCTGGCCAATCAGATGCTAGAAACTTGCCTTACTTTCAAGTCCCTTATGTCGGCTGAACCTGCCCAATGTCCAATAGCACTTACGTCCCTTCTTTCCAAGGTCATGGAAACGCTGATTAATTATCAGCTTAAGAAATATCTCGAAGAACGGAAGCTTCTTAATGACCGGCAGTATGGCTTTCGTAGCAATAGGTCCACTGGTGATCTCATAGTGTTTATCTCACCGAACAGTGGAACAAATCTTTACATCGTTTTGGAGAAAGTAAGATTATTGCACTTGATATTTCAAATAAATTTGATAGAGTTTGTCATCAAGCTCTCTTATAGAAAATGTGTGCTTTTGGTATTGATGAATCTCTTCTTCGTTGGATTAGAAATTACCTTTCTAACCATTCAATACAAGTTGTATTGGATGGTTTCAAGTCTGAAATTCATAAAATAAATGCTGGTGTCCCCCAGGGCTCCGTTTTGTCTCCGATTCTCTTCCTTATATTCATAAATGATCTTTTTTCTACATCTAATCCATAAAGCTGACGACAACACTCTCAGATTTTCATATTCGTTTCTAGATTCACATCCTTGTCCTTCGGATGTGGAACTTCAACGGCACCGTATGATAAGCTCATTAAATTCTGATCTCGACAGCATTGTACAATGGGGAATCAAAAACCGTGTACAATTTAATGCTTCGAAAACTCAATGCTGTCTCCTGCCGTTAAAGTGTAACCCACCCCGATGCCGCTATCCAAGAGTGGCACTTGCATCCTGGAAACTAATCAACTTTCAGTACTCAGTATGTGTATCACAGATCACCTCTTATGGAATGATCACAAATCGATATTGCCAAAAATGCTGCTAGGTGCTTAGGATTTCTCCGACGGTGCAAGAAAGAAAATTTTCACCCCTTCTGATCTGGCTGTATTTTACAAAGCCTTCATTCGTCCAAAACTTGAAGATAACTCGCATATTTGGGCAAGTGGCCCTAAAACAAGTTTAAGTATTTTGGACAGAATCCAAAAAAGAGCTTTGAAAATTATAGGTGGTAGAACTATAACCGAAACAATTACGTCACTCGAACACCGCCGCAATGTTTCGTGCCTTTTCGTTGTTCTACCGATATTTTTATAAACAGTGTTCTGTCAAATTAGCTAGTTGCATTCCCCCCCTCGCCTCTATGAGCAGAAGAGGCGAGAGGAACACCGACTTCTCAGAAGGAAAAAGAGAGAGCATGAGAAGCGTGCGGTCGAAGATGTTGAGAGGCTTAAAAACAGGAATGAAGTTCGAAAGTTTTATGAACAGGTGAAACGAAATTCACAAGTACATAAACCTAGAACCGAAGGCTGCAAAGACGAAAGTGGAAACATCATAGTGGAACCGCAGTCAATGCTGAGGATATGGAAGGACCACTTCTGCAGACTGTATAACGGCGACGACGAACCGAATTCCGCTGTCAGACAGGATGATCCATTCAATATAGACGACGAAAGCCAACAATCCCGTCCTCCCGACTTAGACGAAGTAAAGATTGCTATATCTAAGCTGAAGTCTAACAAAGCCGCTGGAGCGGATGGCCTGAATGCCGAGCTCTTTAAAGCAGCTGGAGATGAGTTGGTTAGGAGCATGCACCAACTTATCTGTAAGATATGGTCGGAAGAAAGCATGCCCGATGAATGGAACCTCAGTATTGTTTGCCCGATCCTGAAAAAAGGAGACCCTTTAAACTGCACCAATTATAGAGGAATCAGTCTACTTAACATCGCCTACAAGATCTTCTCTGCCGTTATATGTGAACGTCTAAAGCCCATCGTCAACAACCTGATAGGTCCTTATCAGTGTGGTTTTAGACCAGGAAAGTCCACAGTCGATCAAATATTCACATTACGGCAGATCCTGGAAAAAAAACCCAAGAACACCAAATCGACACCCACCATCTTTTCATCGATTTCAAGGCCGCATATGACAGTATCTACAGGGACGAACTGTATAGAGCCATGTCTAGTTTTGGCATCCCTGCCAAACTCGTCCGTTTGTGCAGGATGACCATGGAGAATTCACGCTGCTCCATAAAGGTTGGAAACAACTTAACAGAACCTTTCGATGTCAAAAAAGGTTTTAGACAAGGTGATGCGCTGTCATGTGATTTTTTTAACATCGTACTTGAAAGAATAGTGCAAAGCTCACACGTCAACACTAGAGGCACTATCTTTCAAAAGTCTGTCCAATTACTTGCATATGCTGATGACATTGACATAATCGGAAGAACTCAGCGTGATGTCAATGGGGCTTTTGTGAGTATTGAGGCAGAGGCGGCAAAAATGGGTTTAACGGTTAATGAGGGCAAAACAAAGTACATGCTGTCATCAAGAAAGGACCTACAACACCGACGTCTTGGTCAAAACGTCACCATCGACAGACGTAAATTTGAGGTAGTCAAGGACTTCGTCTACCTAGGCTCCCCTGTAAACGCAGAAAACAACACCAGCGCTGAGATCAAACGAAGAATAACTCTTGCTTACCGCTGTTTCTTTGGGTTAAGAAAGCAATTGAGTGGTAAAATCCTCTCTCGAAAGACCAAAGTGTCGCTATATAAGACCCTAATCATCCCCGTCCTGCTATACGGTGCAGAAGCATGGACCATGACAAAAGCAGATGAAAGCACCTTGGGTCGTTTCGAGAGAAAGATTCTTCGGGTGATCTACGGTCCCGTATGCATCGAAGGGGAGTGGAGGAGAAGATGGAACGACGAACTGTACGGGCTGTACAGCGACGTAGACTTAGCCAGAAGGGTAAAAGTCCAACGACTTAGATGGCTGGGTCACGTAGAGCGCATGGAAACCAATGCTCCGGCCCGGAAAGTCTTCGAATCCACACCTACAGGACAGCGCAGTAGAGGAAGACCGCGAATCAGGTGGCGCGCACAAGTGGAAGGTGACCTCACCCAACTCGGAGCGCGAAACTGGAGACATCTAGATAGGGACCGAGCTAGATGGAGAAGTTTGTTGGGTGAGGCCCTAGTTCACACAGGACTGTAGCGCCACCTTAAGTAAGTAAGTAAGTATTCCCCCCCTCAAACAATTCAGCCGTAATACTCGTACCTACTTCTAGGAATGCACATCAGTTTAACCTTGAGCTCAATTTCGGACGTACTGTCAAGTATAGAGATTCCTTTTTTAACCGCACATCGAGAATGTGGAATGCTTTTCCCTATCATTTTGATATTCAAAACTTTTAGACCAATGTGCATCGGTATCTCCTCTTTACTCCTTCCCTATTTTCCTAAAGCTCGCACTTTAAACTTTTAACACGTTAAGGGTATTAATAACCCCTTGAGTGCCCGTTTATTATAAAAAAAAAAGTAATCCAGGTTTATTTTATAACCCGTCGTTATTTCTTAAACAGTGCGTTGAATTTTGATTGATATGAGTTTTGTATATGCAAACCATAGTACTCTCATGAGCATGAACTTTTAGGACGACCACATTCCACATTATTGGCATTGGTGTCGTGAAGTTTCATTACCATAAGTAGACAGCAAAATAAGGATAAAGATAGAATTAAATAGACTGAAGGAAATTGAATTTAATTATCTCCCTTACTCTGATGGCTGCTAATGGGGATACAAATAATATTTTTCTCTCGCTCCCATTATTCTCTCCACTTCGAGACACCAACGACAACAATGTGGAATGTGGTCGAACTAAAAGTGTCTGATCAAGACAGGACTATGATTTTCATTTATGTACAAAGGCAAAACATTTCTACCTCTCACCTATAAAGTTCGAGGGTTGCCTCAACTCCTACGCGCCATCGTGCATGGTTTCCGGCTAAGTGTTTGAGCTCCCTACAGCTCTTCCCTAAACTTGACGATTTTTCCCGAATGTTCTTCTCAACGTGATTCTCAGTCTACCGAACACCTTAATTTTTCCCGTATTGATTTTCAATCCGCAATTTCACTTTGGAGCATATGTCGTTAAAATAAAGATCTTCTTTGAATACTGTTCAAAAACTTCGTTCAAAATATGTAAAACACAAAATTAAGAGGATTAAAATCTTATTTTAATGACTTGAAAAATCCTTCTCTTTTGTCATTAATTTAATTTTTTGGGATGTTACGTTGATTACGTTTTTATACAACAAGTTAAAAAATATTCCATCTTCATCTAGTCTCGTGTAGTGAATTCAAGAACACAAAGGCCCCAAATTATTGACAGGAGTGACAAACTGCATCATAACAAGTTCAAATGTTACAATTGCTCCAGCCATCTGGAAATAAAAACATACATACATATGTACATAAATTGTTTTATTGAAAAGTTAAACATTTAAAATAAAAAGTAGAGAAAACTTACCGTTAAAATAATCCTACGAGTAAAACTAAAAAATCCCATTGCTGTCAATGCAATTGTTGAAGAATTAATTTGAAACAATAATCGACTACTCTATAAAAATAAATAAAAACAAACAAGATACAAAAATGTTTTCGAAGTCCAAGTTTGAATTTTAAACCTCCTCATTCCAATACTCCTGCGGGATGTTATGCAGCAGAACTATTGGACCTCGAGCACTATCGTTAATACCAGCCGCCGAAAAAAACATAAAGAAAGTTCTTGTAATTAAGTACATCATTGACAACCAGTAATACACATAATCCGTATAGTATCTTAAAACACTGTAATTTAAAAATCTTTTAATTTAAAAAAAACTATGTTAAATTTTTCTCAAACTTACTTAGAAGCATGCAAAAGTTGTTTGCATACGAAAAATAAATTATTAGCCGCCGATAAAAATACTATCAATCCCAAGTGATTGTCAACGTACTCGAGTATCTCACAAATTGTAATATAATCCAATCGAAATTTTAACATCGTTTTTGAATCAGGAATATTCTAAAGTAGTAAATGGGTTTTTAATGGATTTCTTGAAAGATTGGGTACATTTTTTGAATAACTTACGTGTTTCAAATGGTTTTCCAAGGCCACAGTTAATTGGTCAAAACGTGTTGAGATTCCAATACTTATGACTATGATGAATAAATCCAAGAAGTTCCATGCTGCTGTTGCAAACCAACTTACAAACTATGTTTTTTTTTTCAAAAAAAGTTCGTAGTGTGTTTGAAAAACCTGTAAACTACTTTATGCACGAGCTGTTTGAAAATTACCTGAGATAAGATCATTGAAATAATTCCTGGTATATAATTATGGACATATTCAAATCGTCTAACTAAAAAACTTTGAAATCCTCTGGTAACATTGCACTCCCCCAAAACTTTTGTATAAAGATAGATATCGGATAGTTGATATAGACCGTGTTCTGCTAAAAGTTAAAGTTTAAACCTTTCATCCTCAAGAAATACGGATACCTATGCAAGATTTATTACCAGTAGCTAGAAAAGCTATCAAAATAGCAACTGTTATTAATTTCTTTTTAAGTTTTCTCGAATGCTCTGTTAAGTACGGAGGTCTTAGGAAGCGTTGTTCCTTCTCAGTCCACCATTTGGCTATTTCTACCCAACGCATGGACAATCTCATAAAGACTCCATAAATAAGAACTCCCATTCCAAAGAAAACCGTGGTGGCTGGAAAAACATTGGAAACTTTTTTCGATGTCCGTAAATTTTTTGACGTATCTTTCACTTACAAATTATGTCAGCATTGATTTTAAAATTACGTGTATAAAGAATGTGTGATAAAATTACGACGAGATCCCAAAACATAAACACGACACAAACCACAGATGCATATGAAAACCAGGTGAAATAAAAGTTCGTCGACGGTCTTGGTCGAATACGTTTCAGTGGAAAGATTCCCAAAACTTGTGAAGCAAAGAGAACTGTGGAGTACAAACGGAAAAAAGAATACTTTAAATTCTTGGAGTCCTTCCAGTATATATTTCTTATATAAGTTACTTGGACAAATAGCTTCTAAAAATGATCCAGTGTAAATAATTCCGTGATAATGTTTTGTACGTTCCATTCTGTCAAAAATCTGTTGAAGTTCTAATAATTTCATTTAACTAATGCTTCCAGTTAACCTAAAGTAGTTTTGTATTCTTATATATATTTGTATGGTAAATTATATGAAAATATGAAAATCGATTTCATTTTCACTTGTATATAATTATTATCATGTCCTGTACAATTGACTTATAAAGGATATAAGCAAAGTATTGTTTTCCACGATAGATTTAATTAGGTGTCTGACGTTTGATGTGCTCTTTGTCTACATTCCATTTCAAAGCTAAACTATTCAATTATTTTGTATACGTCGGCGGCTAATGTTTGGTTGTTTGAAGTAAATTAATTAATAAGTCGGTTAAATTGAATTTAATGAATAACATGCAATTGCAGAGGGTGTTTTTATTGTTGTTTTCAATACGGAGGAAATGAAAGAAAGTGATGCAAGTGATAGGCACCTTCGTTCTGGCGTCATAAATCTGGGACTATTTGGTTTAGCTACCATTGGGCAGGTTCAGGCGACATAAGGGACTTGAAAGTAAGGCAAGTTTCTAGTATCTGATTGTCCAGCTGCCAAAAAATTGCCTTCCAATTAAGGCAACTTTATTGGAAAGTTGACTGGAAAGTTAGTCAAGAAAAATCTCCCTAACTATCAAGTCAAGTTTACTTCTGTCAAAATGACAGTTGATCATGTTTTTTCATTCAATTGAAAGCTGAACTTTATAACTCTATGATTTATTTATTTTCTGTAAAACTCAATCTAATGTTTAGTGTAATAGGATTCCTTGTCAAATTGAAAAAGAAATAAGTAATATTCCTTTACATTACAAAATACAAATCGTGATGGGCTTATAACTTGCCTGAGGAGCGTTTTGTAGAGAATAATGTTTTAAGTAGTTTTTGTTCGATGACCTGAAGGTAGAAGTTATTGAAGTATAGTTTCAAGTTTGAAATGTATGACACTTGAAAACTAACTAGTTGCCTTGGTCAAAATGTGCGTTCAAAGAATGCAGTTGACTGCAAATGAAGTCGCTTATGTTGTCTGAACCTGACCATTGTTCAACTTCAAAAAACTGAGGTGTGTTGTGGAAGTTGAATTCTTTTCCTACTAACCTATCAGTTTAAAGAACACCCTTTGTTAACTGTATATGCAGAGAAAGTAGAGTGCATTTAATTGGGTTAAGGATTAGGGAGATATGAAAAACGCAAGCTAAAGTTCATTGTCTTTGCTTATATCGAATTTAAATACCGAAAGGTGGGATACATTTCAATTTGTATTGATCGCTTTTAGAAAATGTTTTGTTATTTTTCTCCCAAGTTCTTAATTTAAAAATAGAGCAGACAAAATAGATATACAGATAGATTTAATTAGTAGCTCAAGATAAAATAGGGTGTTTTTTAGCTGCTTAAAAAGTTTCCATTGTTGTTGTTTATGGTTTGACAGTTTGAATGTCAAATTGTGTTGACATTTCTGTTCAGTATCTTTGGCGTTCATGAATAATTGCATGAACACCAGAACGATACTTCCAAGTTGTGGAAGTTTGCTTTCAAGTTCATAGAGCAATTAGTCCATTTTACCGGTGCTTAGTGTTGATGGTCATTTCTGATTAAATGGCTTAATTTTCGTACATCGCTATTTGACTGTTTAGTGCAGTTTACACCTTGGCGACATCATCGGTCATTATATCTTTCAAAATGAGAAAGGAGCTGCTGTTACGGTAAGTGACGAAAACTATCGACTGATTTTTTGTTTTCAAAAATTAATCTGCTAAACATTAATGACTTTTGGTTCCAACAAGATGACGCAACTTGTAATACAAATCACTTAACCATAACTTTATTTCAAAACCAATTTGGTGACAACTATATTTCAAGAAGTGGTCATGTTACTTGTCTATTCTCTTTTGTGCTCCAAATCGGTAACATTAGAAACAAATATTCAAGTTATCATTGACGCCATTTAGACACATTTATTGAAAAAAGTAGGGATAAATTCGACCGTGATCGAATGAATATGTAACTCAAAGCCACGGTAGACATACCATGGAAGTCCAATTCAAAAAAATAAATGAAATTATCTACCCGATTATTATACCTAATTCAAAAATAATTTTGCCAATATTTTTCTTGTATTATTATTTTAAGTTCTCAATCTTTAAAAAATACACCGCATGTCAAGTTTTCCAATAAGAAGCTTCCTTATAATGGGCAGGTTCTGGAGACATAAGGGACTTGAAAGTAAGGCAAGTTTCTAGTATCTGACTGGCCAGCTGCATTGCATTCCAATTAAGGCAACTTTATTGGAAAGTTGTCTGGAAAGTTAATCAAGAAAAATCTCCCTAACTATATCAGTCAATTACATTTATGTCATTTATCTGAAAGCTGAACTTTATTACTCTGTGATTAAATTATTTTCTATAAAATTCCGTTTATTGTTTTATGTTAAAGGGTTCCTTGTCAAATTGAAAAAAAATAAGTAATATTTCTTTAAGATAGAAATAACAATTCGAGATGGACTTGTAGCTTGCCATGAGGATTGTTTTGTAGATAATATTATTTTTGGTAGTTTTTGTACAAACAAATGAAGGTAGAGTTTAGTGAAGTAAAGTTCCGAGTTCGAAAATTATGACACTTGAAAAACTAACAAGTTGACTTGGCCAAATTTACGTTCAAAGAACGCAGTTGACTGCAAATGAAGTCTCTCATGTTGTCTGAACCTGCCCAATTTCTTGGGCGGCTATCAATTTTATAGGTGTCATCTTATGAAGTTTGACAACTGAAAACAACTTTATCTATCTATTGGAATTTTTTAAAAAAGAAAAAAAGAAAAGAAAATCTATTTCATAAAGCTGTTATTTTAAATCAGCTATTGGATATACCTTGTCGAAAAGAAAGAAAACATTATTATTATTATATTCTTTCGATAAAGTACGTAATATCAGCGAAACAAATCTTTTAATCTAATAAACATAACAGCTAAATGCATTTTTGACACTTCTTCAATAACTTATTAAAGAAAATGTATGTGAACTGATTTATTTTAAAATAAAAGCTGTGCAACGGTTTTGCTATGACACAACGTTTCCTCTTTTGCAGGGTCCATATCTGGATTTATTGCCCCTGTACCGTTTTATAATGATAAAAACCCAATGAGTTTTAATTAATTACAGAAGTGCGTAGGATTTTTGCGACTTATTGATTTTTGGGAAAATGGCGCACTAAACTGGAAAGTCAAAAACTTGCCAAAACGACAGATAGCTTTTAATAACATAATGATCTATGCTATATAAGAAAATCCCACTTACTTTCAAAGAGCATATATTTTCCAACATACATACATATATATTCAAAATTTCAAGTCACTCGGTTAAAAATTACCTTAGTTATGAGCCCGGCTTACTTAAAAATTGCCGTTTTGAGATAAATGGGTTTGAAGTTTTGAGCAATAGAAAATCCCAAGTGATTTGTAATACTTCTAATAAATTTAAAAACCCAGTACTTGAAGATTTTTGCCGTCTATAATATTTTGGGACAACATTTGTGTGGTCCCCAGTGCCCATTTAAATATTTAAAAAAATTGATTTTTCGAAAATTCTAGGGATACGAAGCACAAAAAAACTACGACGATGTCACAGAAAAGGTTTAAAAAACTAAAAATTTATTGTTTGCCATATTTTAGTGGAATATAGTTGTTTGGTCGTTCTACTCGGAATACACAAGTAGTGAACCCCCTTTTACTTCCTTTAAAAAGCCATAACATTTTGACAATGCAGTGTTGCCGTAAACCTTCATGAAAGTGTAACACAATAAAAAAACACCTTACAAAAGCTAAAAAATATAAACAAATCTGAAAGTATTTTCGGTCAAACGAAAAATATTGTTTTCAATAATTAAAGGAGGCTACAATTAAATACATAGTGTTCCTCATAGTCGTAAAATTATAATAACAATGTACAGAAAATTATATTAAATTCCGTATGAAGTAAAAAAGCACTAAAGCTGAAATAACTCATGTAAGATGTAAGAAACGTAAAGCACAATTTCATAATTAAAAGGCAATTTAATTAAATAATTTCTTGAAAAGTACCATATTAAAAAAAACTTAAAAACAAAGAAGAAATGTAAAACACTGTAAAACACTTTCAATATGGTGACAATATTGAGAAAGACAAATATACTATAATAAAGATTACGATATTTACGATCTAAAGCGATCTCAAAACTTGAGGTAACATTTCAAATTTCCTCAAAAGAGTCGATTGTTTCCCATTCACCGTACAACATTTTAAAGTAACAAAAATAATGAAAGTACGTTTCTACCAAACTTCATTTTTTTAAATTCTTAAAAATCTCATTTGAACAAAACTTTTCGTCAAGCTTTTCACATCCATATACAAATAAAGACTCGCACCTTGCTGACATTTTGATAATGGGAAATTTCCCACCTGTCAGCTGTGTCAAAACAAAAACCTCCCCACCGCCCACCCTATACAACAAATTAAATTGAAAAAAGAGATAAACCTACCCGCAGCCGTAATTTCTTATAACTTTTCGCCTGTCGCTGTCAGCCTCTCAGCCTCTGTTACCGCTGCTGCTGCTCTGCTGCTGTTACTGATAAACTTTATACTTGATAATTCTCCCTTCCTGTGCTGTGGTGAACGCAAAGTGACTTTGAAATAGAAAAACCTCCTAAACAGGCCACAACAAAGGAAAAAGGAACCATGCAATTAAATTCATAAAATAAGGAAAACAAAACTTATTCATTCATATTTCTCGTGTCGACTTTAATTTTATTCCCAATGGAATTCGCTGATCTCATAAAAACTCCAAAACTTGACGGTGTCCTCTTGCATGACCATTTGCATGCAACAGTTGAGGGAACCCTTTGCATTACTGGCCACCATTTGCTGCTAAGTGCTCGACAAGAAAATAGCCAAGAATTGTGGGTAAGTGAATTCCTTATCCTCCATCACATCCATCCACCTTTTCCCGCTTAAATAGGTCATGGACATGGCAATTTACTATCTATTAAAAATCTCTTTCGGTGTAAATTGTAATTTCCTTTCTCTAGCTACTGCACAAAAATATCGATTCTGTGGAGAAAAAACCTTTCCTCAACAATAATGTTGTGGTGGGCGGCATAATCACCCTCAAGTGCAAGGATCTGCGGATAATTTCATTGGAAATAAAATACTCCAAAGAGTACTTTAATGTTGCCTCCTCGCTGGAGCAACTCAGTTCGCTGCATAACATAGAACTCGACTATCCATTCTTTTATAGACCTATGTATTCCATATTGGAAGATGGATTTACTATGTTTCGGTAAGTTTTGTAAGTCTGCACATTGATGTAAGAGTCATTAAAAATGCTTACAGACCGGAGTCAGAGTTCTCGAAATTTATTACCGTCGACGAGTGGAGAATCTCACATGTTAACAAAGATTTTAGTGTGTGTTCAACATATGGTGCTACCTTGATTGTTCCCAAATCAATAACCGATGAGCAAATCTGTCAATCGGCCTCATTCCGAGACGGAGGACGCTTTCCGATACTTAGCTACAAACATGACAATGGAGTATGTTCTGTGTTTCCATAGGAAAGGTCGACATTTTCATTCTATATTTTTGGTTTTTGTTGTAGGCAACTTTAATGAGAAGTTCCCAGCCGATATCAACTCAAGGCATCAAACGGTGTCGCGCCGACGAAGCTATTCTAAACGTGGTTTTGGGACGAAGTAAAAAGGGCTTTATTGTGGACACTTGGGGCAAGGGCAAATCAAACACGGAAACAGATCAACACTATTCTCAGTGGAAGAAGGTCAACCGGTCGATTGGTAATGTATCGAATCCTTCATCTATCCTGGAAAGCTTTACCAAACTTGTGGATGGTAAGTCAAAGGTGATGATGCTGATGTTCGCATAAGCAGCTTCTTGTTGTTGTTTAGCTTGCAATGACACCACCTGCAGTGCTGACAAATGGCTCTCTCGACTCGAGGGCAGTGGTTGGCTGGGTATGGTTCTGAATTCATTGAATGCCGCCTGTGTTGTGGCTCAATGTTTGGACCAAGAGGGCAGTCCAGTACTTGTACATGGCTCCAAAGGACTCGATTCAACTCTGATTGTCACTTCATTGGTTCAAATCATTTTAAACCCCGACTGCCGAACCGTTAGAGGGTAGGTTCTTTAGATTCCTTAAACACAAAAAAAACCCTTCCAGTTTATTTGTTTGTTTTAATTTGAATTTTAATCCAAAATAGTCTCCAAGCACTTATCGAACGTGAATGGATTCAAGCCGGTCATCCCTTCTTTTCACGGCACAAATACTCCTGCTACACCCCGCCACAAACACGTTTGAAAACCTCCGGAGCCACCTTCATACTCTTCCTCGATTGTATATACCAATTGTTTTGTCAATTCCCCTGCAGTTTTGAATTCAGTACAAATCTACTAATTTTGCTTTTCGAACACAGTTACTTTAGTCAATATGGAACGTTTCTTTGCGATTCGGAAAAGGAACGTTCCGAGTTAAAAGTTCAAACTCGTACAACCAGTTTGTGGTCGTATTTGAATCGTCCGGATGTTATGAAGTCACTGCTCAATCCTTTGTATGAACCAAATCCAAGGGTTATTTGGCCATCGGTGGCACCAATCAGTTTAGAATTATGGGATGGTTAGTTTGGAGAAATTATTTGAGAACTTTATAACATTTTTGACAATCTTTGTAGAACTTTATTTGAGATGGACAATGGATCAACAGAATATGACAAATACCATGGCTCAGATACAAGAGTTAATAACTTATGAAAAAGAACTGAGAACGAAGGTACAAAATATTTCAATTCCTTTATTGATGTACCAATAAATGTCTTCCTCTATTTTCCATAGGTCTTAAAGCTACGAAAACAGGCGACTGATTTGAATCGGGAAGTTATTGATCTTTTAAAGGCCACAAACAACTGAAAATGCTGAAGTTTTTAAAGTTTAAAAATCTCTTAAATAAGCTAATTTATAGATGATGATTCATATAAACTTACATATGTCAATTTTTGACGCATTTATTTATACATAAGAAACACCATCAACTTTATGAGGTTAACAATTTATTAAATTTAACAACAAAATTAAAACAAAAACAAAATAATAAATTGACAGGGATCTTATTAATGATCAACAAATATTTTAACAACAAAAATAATAATAATAATAATTGTGAAGCTTTTGCCTTTCTTTATTCTTAAAGTAAAACAAACAAAAAATAAAACTTAAAAATGTTAAACATAAATGTAATTTTAAATTTTAAAGAAAACTTACTTTCAAAAACAACAATAATAATGGTGTCTAAAAAGATAGAAAAAATAAATAATGGTAGGTAGTTTTTCAAGTCAGTTGTTTGACTGGTTTCATTTTTGTTCTTTCTTCGGTTCATCAATCATTTTTCCAAATTTAAGAAGTGGTTCATTATAAAATTTGACTTGAGTATTAAAATTAAACAATAAAAGACAACAAAATCAAAATTATCTTATGTAAAACATGAATTCATGTAAAACAAAATTGTGTATATTTTAATTTGCTAAGTGATACAAAGAATTATGGAAAAATAAATATTTGTGTGCAACGATTTGTTTATTTATTTGCTTTAAGACTAAAAACAAAACAAACTAAATCGAATATATTTAAACGAAATGATATGACTCTCTCTCTTTCTCTTTCTTTTTGAAAATATGGTTTTCTTGTTATAATTTTTTGAAATTAAATTTTAAGATCAATTATTTTAGAAATATGAAAAACAAAAATAAATTATATATACATAAATGTATTTTCTTATTAATATAGAATGGAATGTAATAATGTGCACTAAATCGAGTCTTCAATAAAATATTTAAAAACATGCATTTTGAATCAAAGAATTTTGAATTTTATTTGTTTCTATTGTAACGTTTCTATGCAAAAAACATAGTACTAGTATTTGAAGAGAAGTTTTGAAACGTGGTGTGTCGGAGCAAATTCGTTTTTGAAATCTTGAATATTGCAATCACAGAGAAAAACAGAGTGTGTTGAATAATTCCACATTCGTATAGTACGACTGAAGAACGAATCTCTGTATTATGTCAGTACAGCCGAAGTTTAACTCGATGGTATTTTGGCTATTTTACCAAATTAAAATAAGGGTGAGACAAGACAACAATGTTATTGTCCCAAATAATTTTAAACGTACTTTTTTAATAATTGTTTAAGACTTAATGGAGAACTGGCATTAAGATTGTAATTATACTAAAACTTTGGACAGACATAAGTCTTAAAGATTATAGCTGGATAAAAAAGGGAGACAAAATTATTGCGCCTCAAGAAATCCAAACATCTTACGGCATTTTTGATAACACATACCGAGTATTATGAGATATTTGGTTTCTTTGATGCAAGTTTCACTCATGGATAGTGGAAAATTGATGATTTTTCATTTCTAATACTTGTTTTGTAGTAGTGTAGAAGTGTTTTTTAAACCTCATGGCCATGACATGATATCGAATGAACAAAAATGTAAAAAGGCAACGTTTTGAAAAAATTGTAAATTCGAGATTTTGTTTTTTTTTTCATTTTTGAAGAGTTAAAACTCAAGCAAACAATTTAAACAAATATTTAATTTAATAAAAATACAAGAAACTTATAGTTAATAATAAAACCAAACAGGAACAAACAAAATTACAAGCTGGAATTATAGACAAAAATTTGTTAGTATCCAAGAAATCTGTTTTTGGTTTTATACACTTCCACTTTCTTCATACTTTTTCATCCACTTGCATTGCAGCAATTCCTTAGATAGAATTTCAATAACTTTGTAAAGGCGACGTGTGACTTTCCTACTAAAACCCGTCACGACTTAACTTTGTTTTGTGTTCTGGATACATTTTATTTAATTTGAATAGCAAAAGATCAAGGCGTAGAAAATTGAGCCCTATCATAAATTCCATCGGAAACATTTACGAATCCCGGAAAAAAACGACTGCAAAATTTGTTCGTAGTGAACAATCTCATACAATTTTGCATTACGATCGGATTTCGTGATACAATTTTTCGGAATTTGTAAAAGTTTCCGCTACCAATGGAATTTATGGTAGGCCTGATTGTATGGCTTAGATTTTGTATAACCGATGTAGTGTTTGTCAAACAAATTTTCAACAAAATTAATATTCCAATGGTATGGTAAAGAGAATTCTAATTTAAAAAACCTTGAATAAATAAATTTAATAATGAGAGCATAACTTAAATAACATTAACAAGGTTTTTCTCCTGCTAATAAAATTACACTTTTCGATGGTATTTGATGGCCTTGATTCAAATCTGACTTAAAATGGGTTGGGGTCGAAATACTGTATGGATCATAATACTGTATTTAAAATACTGTATCTCAAAATAATGTATTTCAAAATACTGTATGATCAAAATACTGCATCTCAAAATTCTGTATATCAAAATTCAAATCAAAAATAAAAAACGATTTTTATTTTTTAGCCTTATTTACAGCATTTTGAAATACAGAATTTTGGAAACAGAATCTTTTTTTTAAGAAAACATCATAATAATTTTCTAATATAATTCATAAGTCTTTGAAATAATAAAAACAAAAACAACATAAATGGTATCTTCTTATTTTCTCTTTCTAATTTTCTTCTTCTTTGTTATTTGTATCTCTGTCACATTTTTACATAAATTGTTCCTGTCATAATCAACAATTGCATAAGCAATTGCACCAAACTAATTGATCTATCAAAACTTCCAGTATTATGAGATACATTATTTTACAGCATTTTGAGACACAGTATTTTAAATTTACAGTATTTTGGAATACAGAATATTAACCATACAGTATCTTACAGTATCATACAGAATTTTGACCATACAGTATTTTAAAATACAGCATTTCGACCCGATGCCACTTAAAATAACTCGTATAATGGCAGATTTTGATATATTACTTTTTAAGAAAAAAATACATATACATACATATACATATGTATGTATTTTTTGATCGTGATGATTTTCCAAGTCCATAATTTCTATCTTCAATATTCAGATTAAAAATGTACATAATATTGTTTCAAAATATTTTCGAAAAATCTCAGTTTTACAAAAATCTTACGGAAACGCTTAACCATATTTGCCTAAACGGTTGTTAACAAAAAAGCCAAAATGGTTTGAGAGTAAATTTTGTTTTTGAAACGAGTGCGACGACTAGACAAGACTATCACATCAAGTTTCTTAAAATATATTGAAACAAATATAAAAAAAAATGTTGAAACGGGTACTTTAAGTATTAAATTCTGTTTGAAATATACTTGAACAGAATTTTCTATTTCAATTCTTGATTTTTGTTTCGGCATTTTAGATTATGGTTTTTGAGATTTAGTGCAAGTTCCAATAACCTCTATCCCAGTTTTAAATAGTAAAGTTTTCGAATGTTTTGTAATGATTATGGATACAAATAAATTTATATTGTTTGTGCCAAAGGAAATCAAAATGGTGTTGTTGTCTCAAATACATTTTTTTTCGGAGTTTCAAAATCGGTTGATTTATGTACGTCCTTAAGAGGCAAACATCTTTCATTTAATTTTGTTTGCAACTGCCCCCATTAAGCGTAAACTTCTTTTTTTTATAATATTTAATATTCTTGGATGATTTAAGGCTTTTCTTAAAAAATTCCATAAAGCCTTTAAAGTTCAACCCGATTTCTAATTACTTTACTTGTCCTTTGAAAAATATAGTCTTTTTGGATCTTCATATTTTTTTCACTTCCATATTTTTCTGATCCTGAAATCCCGTAAATTCCACGTCTCGAATAAAAACTTTCTCAAATCTATTATAAGTTTCGCCCGAAAAATACTTCATTTCACTTTTACCCTACCGTAAGTTTCAACCGAAAGATGATTGATTTTCGAGAAATTCATCTTTAAGAGCTATCATTTCATTCGAAATTTAACTTTATTTAAGACCAAAATGTTTGCTTAGTTTTCTAGAGGCTGTATGATATCTTTTTTCCGTTGAAGAAGATTTTAATAAAAATGGCAAAAATAGTCTAAACTTAAATATTGGTACCGAATTCGAGACAAGAGATACAATTTTTCACTACTTAAACATTTTGGAACATTTTTCTTTGTTTAAAATAAAGCTATGTATACAAGTTTCTATTACAATGATATTTCGGGTAAAATATTATTATCAGAGTGAATTTAAAAAAAGGTCAAATTACAACTAAATAAATTCTTGAGTCATCAAAAAATTCTTCCGATTCCAAAAAAGTGTGCCCAAGACGTTTTGCGTTTAGCCTTTTGCTTGCGAGATGCATTTCAACTTTTCCGATCTTCTTTAAACTTAAAACTCTGTTAACTTTTTTCCCCATAACGTATAACCAGAAAATGTCAAAATGTGTCTGGTAAGCATAAGGCTGAAAGCAAAACGGCTAGGACACAGTTTTTTTTGGAATCAAGAGATTTTTGTATGTATCACTTATGTGGTTATTATTTCCACCTAACAAGCTATTTTGACATCAGTGCATCATCTTCTAGTGTTTTATCAGCTCTATCATGAATTACAACGTAATCGGAAACTGTTACGAATTCTGAAAAATTGTATCATGAAATCCGTTCGTTGTCCAAAATTGCATGAGATTTTCTACTACGAATGGATTTCATGATACAGTTTTTCGGGATTCCAGTTTCCGATTACGATGCAATTTGTGATAGGCCTGATTATCGGAAAAAATTGCCATTTTTAAAAAGCTACCTGTAAAAAAGTTATAGCCGACATATTGTCTAATATTATATTAAAGATTTTAAAAACCTTAGTCACCTTCTTACGAAGCTCAGATTGCTTACACCCCCCCTCAGCCCACTGAGTAGTTCATCTAATCACTCAAAAGTTTGAATCTTTTGTAGGAAACTGTGTTCGTTAGTGGTGTCAGTGACAGCATTAAAATATCAACAAAATTAGCTATGGCCCAGATCACGAAACACGACAATTGTTCCCTTTATCTTTCCAAATTCTTCTGCTATTTCAAAATGGCATAGAGAGCTTCTTAAACCTCAAAAAATTAATAACACCAAGTCTTTTTATGTTTTGTAATGTTTTTTTGTTGTTTTTTTTTTATTTAATATAATTATTTTTATTTCATTCTTCGTTAGGAAATTAGTTTGTTGTTGTTTGTTTTTATTTTTGTTTAGATATTACAGTACAAAAAATATAATAGTATAAATCTAAAATCGAATATAAATAATTTGTATTCCTTTTTATATATATATATATATAAATATACAATATGATTTACTACTAACTATGTATTATGATAATAATATGTATTGTATTTTTATTTGTTTGTATAGTATATTTTTTTCTTTTTTTGAAACTATCATAGAAATTGTTCTTTGAAATAATAATTCAAAAGAAACAAAAACCTTCTATCTTATTATTATTAGTTAATAAAGAAATAAAAACATAATAATAATCTATAACTTCATTCATAATATTTTTGTTCATTCTTCGCTTCATCTATTTACAAAACATATAAAATAAAAATTGTTTAAACTTGAATTTTATTTTATATTTTTTTTTTTACTTAAACATTAATATTTGTACATTTATTTAAATCAATTTAATTAATTTCCAAAATTTAATTTAATTTAAGAAAAAAAAGCAACAATACAATTTTTATTCGTTTTATAAATTTGTTTTTTCTTAACAAAAATAAAACATCATGGGGGCAAACATAATTTCAAAAACTTAACATTATTTTTATTTTTCTAAAAAATAAAACAAGTACATATAAATATATTCATATATTTATTTTACTGTTTTCTCTTTTCTAAGTAGATAATAATTCATTCAAATTTCATTTTCTTCATTTTTGCTTAAAACTTAATTAATACTTAACAAAGAAAAACGAAAAAAGAAAACAACTAATTTCTAATATTAATCGAATGTGTTTTTGTTTTTGTGGTTGCATGACGTGTAATCATAATCATAATCATATTAAGTTCTTGTTGCTTATTGCTAGCTGAATTTATATTTAACAGTTTTTTAGTTTTATTTAATTACAATTAATTTTTAATTGGAAAATAAAATAATTAAAAAATAAAAAAAAAACTTAACATTAATTTTCAACGATGGGAAGAATTTTGTATGAATTTTACTTCATATGCATTTTTTTTTCTTAAACTTAAATAAGATGTTAAGCTAAAAATAAATACTTTTTTATGTTAATAATAATAATAATAATTATTAAATAGAAATTATTACATAATAATGGTTAATTTTTTTTGTATTTCTTTAAATATTTTTTGTTTCTTTTATTTTTTAAGAATTATTCGAGTCGTTGTTGTTGTTTGATCTTAAATTAAACTTTATGAATTTTTGTTTTATTTGTTTTTATTATAAGGATATGTTGTAGGTATTCGGTATGGTATAAGGAAAAGGAAACGAAATTTATCAAATATTAAAACAATTGAAAGAAAATAAAATAATTCACAGTTTATGTTTCGATTGTTGTTTGCTTAAATATCTAAGAAGAAAAAACAAACATTTAATTCTTAGTTTTATAGTTGTTTGTGCATTTTTTGATGTTGTTTGTATCTTATGATGATGTGCAAGTACCATTTTCATTCTATTCTATATCTAAAACTATGTAGTGTTTTTTTTTTTAAGTTTCCATTTAAATTTTAAATTTTTCTAAGATAGATAGATTTTTCTCGTTGAATTGATGGCGGGGGTATAAAAATACACAATTTTCTAAGATAAAGAAAAAATGCATACTGCAGTCGTCGAAGCATGGGTTTGAAAATAACCTTAAAAGATGCAGTGAATTTAGATAACAATATTGTCGTTGTACTATGAAAACTCCCTAAGTCCATTTTTAACAAAAATGAGATAAATACGCCAAGTATATGTAAATGACGAAACATATATTCTTTCAAAACCCCCTCAGCTCTACGTTCTTCTATTGTTTGATTATAAAGCATTAAAACTCCAAAAATCTGATATTGATTTCAAACTTCTTTGAATACAGATATATCAAAACACAAATTGTGGAACTAGAGAGTTGTAATAGAACGGCGACGATACCTCTAATGTTGAAAAAAAGAATTTCACATAGAAATTTAGACTCTACCATTTGCGATTTGTGATTTTTAAAAAGGATAATTTGAATGTAGTACAACTTCTTTCAGGACAGAAGAAGTTTACTTTTGAAGGAGATTCATTTTCTTTTTTTATGGTTCTGCTTTCTCGAAAACATTCTTATGAATTTAAATGAAAATTGAATACTCAGGTAGTGCTACACTAAAGTTTCAACCAGGTCAGGTCAGAATGAAGAGGATTTAAAATTTTCGTCATATCTAAACGGCTAAATGGGAGACACTTGAAATAGGGAAATGAAATACTGTAGGAGAATTTTTTTAGGTTGAAACGGATAGATTCAAATCTGTTTTCAGATCTTCATAGTGACAGTTCATTGATCTTTGAATAAAGTTCGTTTTTCTGTAATAAATTCGAATCTCGCGTTTTTCTTTGACGTTAGCTAAAAACATCTCAAGTCGAAAAATTGCATTTAAGGTTTCGTTGGGTTTAACGGATAATGTTCTCTAACTATTCAAGTCTAGCAAAACTGATATGCTAAGAAAATTTGCATATTTACTTTTATATTTACGTCTTATGTTCATTTAAGTGTTGTGACGAGTTTCTGACTTATGTCCTTTTTGCCTAACGTCAAAGAATTTTTCTACCACATCAGGCTTTTAAAATATGTTTCTTTAAAAAGGTAACAGACAATCCAAAAAAGTGTTTTTAAGGCTATGATAAAACATAACATAGTTCTTAAGTTATTTTGTTTCTGAAAATTCTCATTAGTTACGAGTCTTCATTTGGCTCTATATTTATAAAGTTTTGAGAAAAATTGGGTTTAATAAAATATCGTGAATACAAATTTCTTTCATAATGTTTCTCTCTCTCGAAGATTGCGACCGTAAAGGATGATCAAAAGTTTCCATCAGAATTATAAGCTTTCGGAAAAATCAAGCTGACAATGCATTTGAGGGAAATTTATCTCCAGGAATATTAACGATTGAAACAGACAATTCCGTGGGAACAAAAATTTCCCGAGGGAAACAAAATTTAGAGAGATTCACGATAGGCCACACATGGTTTTGGAAAATAAGTTTTGGAGATTTTTTTTTAGTAAAACACCCGTTTTAATATTTTTGACTATTTTCTTTACATCTATTTCAAAAACTTGATGTGACAATGGATTCGTTACTAAAACAAAAATTAATCTCAAACCGTTTTGCCACTTTCTGTGACCCCTTTTAGAACAAATGGGTGAGGGTCTCTTCAAGATTTATGTAAAAGAACTTACGAAGATTTTACGAAAAACTATAAATATTTTAACTGAATATTGAAAATACGGATGATAAATTAAGGAAACCATCAAGAATTCTATTAAAAAAAAACTATTTCATGAATTAAGATAGCCTCAAAAATCGTTCAAAATATTTTTTTTGAATTTCAAAAAGTAATCAGCCCGATCACGAATCCAAAAAAAAAACTATCACCAAATCCGTTTTTGATGCAAAACGAGTGTATTGGTGATTTTTCCGATTACGATGGAATTTGTGAAAGGGATGAATATCTCAAATTGACGTGGTACGAAAGATTTCAGAGTTGGATTTGAATAAAGGCAACCAAATCCATCGGAAAATTGAAAACTGATGGCCATGAGAAAAACCGAAAAGCCGACCAGTGCTATATTGAAACTCCTAAAAAAACTAGAGGCCTTTTTTTTTCCTAAGCCAATTCAATTTTTTTGTATTAAGAACCTTGTAAAAATCGAACTAAAAGTCTCAGCCATATTTAAATACCAATTTTTTGATGATTTATATACAATTTCACTGGGTTTGCATTTAATTTTGTGGTTTCTCTAAAATTTGTCTAAACTACATTTTTTTTTAGAAAGAATCTAAATTTGATGCGATTTTGAAATGATGTTACATGACAGGTACTTTTAAGCTTCAAGAAAATGGTTATTCTACTTTAAAATACAGCAAATGGCTCAAGACCGACATAAATTGTGCGATTTAATAACAATATTCCTAAAAAAAACACTTCGCTTACTTATTTAAGATTGAATTCATATCTCGAAGTTCTGATTTTTTAGGTAAATCTATAAATAACTTGCCCTTAAAAATAGTATTTACAACTGCAAGTTAAAAAAATGCTACTAGAATTAGTTTTTCTTGATTTTTGAAATGAAGTGATGAGCGCAAATAAAAATAAAAATGAAAGGAAGCACAATGTAGAAGAAGAAAAAAAATTCAAAAAATTATAAATTACAATGGAATGCATTTGGATTGAAAAGCTAATAAGAGACTCTTAAATTGTTTCCATCTCCTATATTTTATTTTAACGGAAGAACAGCGAAGATGGAACATCGTCAACTTAGAGTAAACAAAACTGCTGGCGCGATGTTTGCTTTAAAAATAAATAGAAAACGGCTATTTTCATCTTTAGTACTAAAATGTATAAAATTTGATAAGATTTAAAAGCTTTTTAAAGTCTCAAAGTATTCTTCAACACGACATTTGTTCAATGGTAAAAAATAAATTCAGAGCAAGCAACACTTTCACTCTAAGCTGACGACATTCCTATTTAGAGAAAAAACAAAGAAGAAAATTCAAAATAATAATGAAATTAAAAAATAATAATAAATACTTAAAGCTAAACACGCCGGTCGCCTAAACCAGCCTTACTCACCCAATAAAAAGGGTAAGATTTGCCTTCTTCTTATAAAATAGTTTAGAATTTAGTTCACTCTCTCCCTCTCTGTGTTTTCCCTCAAATTTGATGTTGGTCTATTTTTCTCTTATATATTTTTTTTGTTTTACTCTTAAACTAAAATTAAGGTTAGACCTTATTCATTCTGCGATTTTCTTAGCGATTACATAGCAGAACCAAAGAACGATGATAACTGCTGTCTGTTGGTTGCATTTGCTGCAAAGACGCACCACGCATCATATGCAAATAATTGTCATCTCCAATGGGCGCCATTCGACTGCCTAACTTGAGTTCACGAGCGATTCCTTGTCTGTAGTTTCGATGTACAACATCAAGACTGCATGCGATCTCGAGCAGCTGATGAATTGTATTTCGGGTGCTTTTGTATTCCTCCTCGGTTGGGGGATTGTTTGTGTGATTGTTTATTGTTGGTTCCATGCGGGCCTTTAGATGGGTTATGTGGGTAGTTATGAGAGTTTGTATCCGCTGGAGGTCTCTTGCAGGGTCCAAAGCTGTCGCCAACTCCATTTGGAATGGTTCACTGGATACTTTCGTGCACCCTTCGGCATTTTCATCGCGACGCGAGCAACAACTCCATATGCCATTCACATAAGCACAAGGATGGAAGTTTTGCAAACGTTTCGAGTTTGTGTGGCAGATTTTGCTAAGCAGATCAATCCATTCTTTTTCTTCAACGCAATTTGTCGTTTGTACGTACAACGAACGATCTTTGCGAATAATCTGCAATTGAAATAAAGTCACATATTAATTTCGTTTTCATTTTCAAAACACTTGTGTTTTTCTTCTTTTTGTTTATTTGATAATTGAATGAATGTACTTGAGTATGAAAATCACTTTCGCCTTGTTCTAGGCTATTTAAGGGGGTTATTTGTATTCAAGTGACGCATTGATTCTACCTTGACACCACACCACAAACGGTCGTTGAAAGGAAGGAAGCTACATTACCTTAATTGTCTCTCTCATATATATAACGTGTCGTGTTGACTGTCGGTGGTATATACTCTATGTCCCCATATATAACCAACCCACTTGGTCATACGACTAAAATTTGAAGTGACTTTCAACCTAATTTCGAAAGAGCAACTTTTCATTCAGAATTTTGAATTAAAAATTATATTTTTTTAGCAATGTGTGCGGTGTGCGTGCAACGATTGATAAGCAGGTGAATGAATGATGATGAATTCATAAAATATGTGTGACTGGCAAATAATGAAATAACACCAACAACAACAACAATAAAAGGAACTCTCTCACGTGCGAATTTAAGTTGAGGGTGGTTGGGCAGATGGGCGGTTGGAAAAAAATTCATTATAATTAATTTGAATGAGTAATATTATAAATAAACAGAAAATAAATGAGCGCGACAGGAAATGGTAGACATTGTGGGTTTTCTTTCTTTATAATGTGGAATTTCATGGTCAGTTAGTTTTAGTAAATGAAAGATTTATGAGTAACAATTATGTGACCATAGAAAAAGGAAACTTTTAATCAAAATGGTATTATTTTAAATAGAAAATTGGAAGAGTATAAGGAGCTAGAGGCTGAAAATCAGAAAACATGATTTAACTGGAGCCAGAATTATTTGAAGTAGAATATCAGAAGAGGTATTTTTACACAGATCGATGCTGACAATAGGTTAGGCTAAGAAAACATGTTTTCAGTGGTGGAGCCAAAGAGTCAAAAACACTCAAAAATGTAGGGTCTTCGAATATTCGATTATAGGCCAACGTATAGGATATGCCTTGCTAAGTAGTATACAAAATATAAAACAACAATTTCCGAATGTATCGACATCTAAACAAAAATTTTAGAGAAAGTTAAATATTTGTTGATTTTCTAAAGAATGATAAAGCTTCAAAATTTTATTTAATAATTACCAAATGAAACTTCAAATGCATTTTTTCAAAATTGTTTTCATTAAAAAAAGGCATCTGATCAGGGATCTTAACCTATGAAGAATTATCAAAACTTTAGAACATAACATTCTGAGGGTCCTAGAATATTTTAAATGATCTCCTAGGACTCTAAAAATGATCCTCAAACAGATTATGGCCGAGAAAAAAACTTTAAAATAATCGGTTTACGAATTTTAATATAAAAGGTTTTGCAAAACTGTTCATGAAACTCGAAACTTCAAATGCATTTTTTCAATACTGATTTTTTTAAGAAGGACGGTCTCATAATTTAGACAATTTTTTAACCAATTAACTTGAAATTTTGTATATATCTTGGAAAATACATTTTATTTGGAAGTACGTTGAATAGTTAATTTTTTTAGTAACAATTATTTGACGTTTGTTTAGGTAATTTTTCACTTTGGAAGTGCGCCATTTGGCCAAACATGGATATACCGCAAAAATCCGACGTACTTCTATAGAAGTTACAATAAAGCTTTGGCCAAAATAATAGACAATTTTTCTAATTTTAAGTTTCTCCGTACTTTTTTTCTAACCCAACTTAACACTTGAATGAAAAAGCTCCAATAAAGAATTATACTCAGTGAAGCCAACACGGTTACACGGGCACTGTGACATTGACGAAAATGAAAAAGCAGACAAATCGGACAGAAACGGATCAGTGTCTCATCCCAGTCATTGTATCAATGATTTACAAGCCACTAGATAAAGTAAATGGGCTTTACTAAAATTTCATTGAAATTGCAAACAACAAGTGGCCAGCTTTTGAAACTTGCAGGGTCTAGAGGAATCTATTGACGAATATTTACTAGGGCCTCGAGTGTCCTTATTGATAGGTATCTTAACGGGCCATTGGAGACCCAAATATATAGAAAGGATATGAGCTTATCCGATTTACATATGTAGAGGATGTGAGGAAGGAGAGAGAGGAAGATACCTTCTACTTTTTCTACGAATGTCCATGCCTAGGCAAAAAAAAGAATGACAATATTAGGAGAATACTTTTTACATGACCTGTGGGACTTTTCATCCTTGTCACCTAAAGACATTTTGAAATTTTCCCAAAAATCAGGATGGTTCCTTAACAACCTTAACCAATCCTTCACTTTTCCTGGGGAGTACAATGGATCCACAGAGATCGGAGTGAGATATTTTCCGGCCTTTTCAGATACATCACCACGTAAAACAAAGCATTCCTCGTTTTTTGTCCAGCTTTTTGAAGCTTGCAGCAAATGCACCCCAAAAAAACATTAACAAACTATTAATTATTAAAATTAAATGCTTAATGGACTTGTTGCCTTGAACAAATTTTAAAGACTTTGTAATTGCCAAAAAGTATGTATACTTCATGTATGATTCAAAATTCCATTTAAAAATAGGATTTAGAATCTGGAAAAGCCTTTTTATGTAAAGGTAAGAGTCGAGATTGTAACATTCTTGGGAGTAAACGTCTTAAAAAAAAATGTATTTCTCCATATTAATAACTGAAAAATAAAAGTTTTATGTGATAATGATAAGTTTTATGATCTAAGTCACACAACTATCCACAGTCTTTTACGCTTCCTACCTACATACCTCTAATTGGTTTCATTGAGCTAAGAAGAAAGTCTCAAGATTCATGTTTGATAGCACTTTGGGCGAAAATTAGTCTAAGTATGTCTTACACTATCCCTCACAGCCACTTCAACTTAACCTAATATATCCAAAGACCCCCTTCAACTCAAACGACTTATTACCTATATTTTCACAAGGAAAATTGTAACTTAAATTGCTCAACAATTTCCTATCTTCCAACAAATGTAATACCTTTCATTCATGCATACTTTAACCCCATTCAACAATTCAATTTTATTTTTGCTTTACACTGTGTCGGTGGTGGAATGCCTACTTTTATTTTACTTATCTTTAAGCGACAAGAAATACAAAATAAAAGTGTAAACAATTTCCCATGCGCATTTTTTTTAATGTGGTATCTTTTTACTTCTTCTTCTTTTTCTTGAATATCGCCTTCATCTTCTCATAAATAAATAAATGAATAACAAAAAAAAAAAACAAAAAAAAACAACAACAAAATACCTAAGAAACTATAAAACAAATTCCAATTAAAATAATTTGAATAAATTTTATGCGTTATGCGTTCCTATAATAAAATGTTTCTTCCACACACCTACGAGAAAACGAGTCCCAAATACAAAAACACACGCGATATCACCACATACCGGACCGGAATCAATGAAGCAAGAGTTCCAAGTTCCAATCCACCAACTTACAATAATGTGAGAAGCACAAGAAGAAGACGAAGTAGAAGCAGAAGAAGTAAGCTCAACAAAAAATAAAGGGGAGCAAAGTAAAATATGTGTATAAGACACCGGAAACGCAAAACTACGATACACGTTTTGTTGTTGTTGTTTTATATATTTTTTTCTTTTTATTATTATTATTTCTTGCTTTACCCACCAACCACCACCTCCTGCTCTACATACATCATAGCCCCGTCGCCGTGTCGTCGTCATGATCAACGATCGTTGTACTGGAACGTAAACAAGCTATAACAACCAACTGAACCAAACCAAGCCAATGAAGACGAAGACGACACCTTGGTGCGGTGCGACGACGACGACGACGACAACGAAGTCGACGGCAAGGCAATTGCTTGACTTGATCTAGAGAACCAGCTTGGTCATATTAGTAAACCGGCCGGATGGATGGTGTCAAATTTGCATAATTAATACAATGAAGAAAAAATGATAATAATAAGGAATGAGAAAGAGAAAAGTAGGCGGACGGCTACAGCTACTACTAAGGCACCAGAAGCAACAGAAATTGCAGCAGATGTCTAATGAGTATGTTAGGCGATGTGACTATGTGTCTCCTTGCCTTGTATCACTTGTCTCATGCATGCCCCGAGCCGAGTGAAAAGTAAAGTAACTTTCTCTGTTTGCGTGTGCGTGAAGAAGTGCAATTAAATTGCCAAAAGGGTTAATCCACAAACGACGACGACGACTACGGACGCTTAAGTCTTACTTTTATGATCAAGACGTCTTAGCGTAGAACAAAGCCTTCTATGAAGCAACTAAAATAAAAAAACCAAACCGTGTGAAGTTCCCTTGTCTTGAGTTGGTTATACAACTTTAAAGTCGTTGTTGTTGGCTTTTGTGGTTGCCAATCAATCTTCAAAGGGCTCAACATTTCGCACAGGAAATAATTATTATGAGGCAAAGTGTAATAAGAAGAAACTTAAGAAAAAAAAAAAACAAAAAATAATGTTTCCATCGATCCTTTGTTACCATTTTTCATTTTGTTTTTGGTTCACATGATTTATTTTGTTTTAACATGGGAAGTGTATAAAATTATAAAAAGGAAATATAATCTTTTCTTACCTGAAAACTGTTTTGCATTTTGAAGCTTCGCTCAGTTAATGGTTCAACTCCCAGAATTTCAGACAATGGAATATCACAGATGGGTGGCTTTCCTTTCGATTTAGCATAGCTAAGCGAATGTGTTGTTAATTTAAAGTAACGATTTTTAAGTATACGTCGACCGAAACGCTTTCGTCCTTGAGGATGTTTTGTCATCATTCTATAAAAGAAAAAAGATACAAAGAAAAAGAAATTTAAAAAAAGAACCAAATTAGTAAAAGATTTATAAGAAATAAGAAAAAAATATATTTAAAAGTTATGATTATTATCAATAGAATATAATCTTAGCTTACCCTTCGCTTTAAAGTTAAACAATATGAGAGCATAAGAAAGAAGAAAAATATATCAGTTAAAGTAAAAGTCTGACGAATTTATAGGTTTTGAAAGTGTTTGAAAAGAAAGGAGGGTAGTAAATTATCATGATACGAAAAAAAGCCGAATAAAATGTTATTGTTCATTTTAAAATGAAATATGCGAACAGTTAAATCATGCTTTGAAAAACATACGTATGTACATATGTATATCGGCTAAGATGAATGCACGTTTTTAAGGTCAAGAAAAATATACAGGAGAAGAAATTACAGACTCAGTTTTAGCTGACTTAAAAAATAAATAAAGAAGTTACAAAAATTAAGGAACAAAATAAGAACATCAACTACTGATTTAGGAAATAAAAGGAGGCTCAAATTTTGATTGTACGAATCAAAAGCGCATAACCTTTTGACACACGAAATTCTAAGAAAGAATAGCTCCGATTAGAAGGGGTAGAGAAGCCATAAGTGGCATTATTTCACTTAGATAGCAATAGAGGCAGAGGAGACGAATTTAGTCATGAAATAATTAAGGGATATTCTTTTAGGTATAATGCGTTTTATTTCTATTAAAAAAAGTGATTTTAGAATCTTCGAAATACAAGAAACATGGACTGTTTATCAACTTGTACCTAAAGTTAGTACAATTGCGGTTGAAAGAAGGCCTTTAAATTTGAAACTGAACCCTAAATACACATCAAACATTTTTCAACATGGGCGATCTGGAAGAATGATCTGGGGCAGTATTTTATATAACGGTGTAGGGAATATTTATGTTAAGATTATGTACTTGAGGAGATGTCGTTGAAGTGGATCTTTGAATAGAAAAACGACCCGAATTATACCAGGAAAATAACCAAGAAATGTAACTGGATAACAAAATTGATGTTTTTATGCTATTGAATGACATGCAAAGTCGCCGGGGTAACACCCGATTGAAAATCCTTAGGCTTATGTTGCAAAGACGGAAGTGTCTCAATGCAAGCTAAGTAACGATAAGGAACTCTGGTCTATTGTTAAGAGCTGCTTGTAAACTCTATGGAAAGGAAGGTGCTGTCCAGCTGTTATAATGGGTGATTTTGTTTTGTCACTGTTTTGTGGGGATTATGTCTGCTGGATTGGGCGATATTTCTTCAAAGATGATGCGATTTGCACGTTTTTGGCCGGTCAATTGACCGTCTAGATTGTTCGATTCAACGCCTCTAAAATATTTTTTGTGAGGCTATGTTAAGACTAATTTCTATAGCGACAAGCCCGCTTGGATTGACGCACTTGAAGCCAACATAAAGCATTTATTCTAGAGATACCGGCCGAAATGTTAGAAAGAGTATGACAAAATTGAACTAAGCGGGTGAACCATTTGAGACTCAGCCGCATGAAATTATCTTCAAACATTAAGTTATATCGACAGTACGATTTAAATAAAGATTTCATGCATTTTTCTGAATTGTATAAGTTTAACAAGTCACTATTTAGTTGAAAAGTAGGGAAAGCTGTGTTGAAAATACTTTTGGTTGTTTAATTGAAATAGTAAACGAGTCATTTAAAATATGAAAATTCTTCCTCGAATCTCCTGGCTGAAAAATAAATAAAGGTCTTAAAAAATAATCACTCTGAGAGGAAACTTACAGAATGTTGCAATTAAATATAAAATTTTAAAGAGAAAAAAAAAACTACTAACATTTTAATAAAATAACAAAAAGGAATGTAAAATAACCTTTGTTATTTTTTTTTTTCAAAAATTCACACATTTATTCTTTAACAAACAAAATTGATTACTAACCCAAAAAGAATTTTGTAATCATAAAGAAGTTTTTTTTTTGTATATTATTAAACAAAAACTAATAACTCACCCTTCTTTGAGTAATACTGGCTCGAGAATAGTTTGTCCTGCACCTGCAGTTGTACTTCCAACAGTAGATATAACTTCTAGAAAATGCTTAACAGCCTCAACGTGTTTTTCTGTGCAGAATTTCTTATACAACTGTCCAGTGTATTCTTCTTTGCATGGTTTGTGCGATGATCTTGAACTCACTAAATTACCAAGGGATTGAATGGTTTTTGATATAAGTGTGAGTGTTCGACTTGTTTGAAAATCCTATTCAATAAAAAAAATAAAATAAAAATAATTAATAAACTATTTCTTTTCTTCTTTATGTTGATTTAAAAATAACTTACCACTGGCTCTGTGGTGAGATCAAATAGCTTTGGTCCAAGTATCGCTGCGGCAAAGAATCGCAAGAAAATGAAACCCGACACCACCGAATAGCGAACCTCACGATTGTAAGGGAAATGTTTCGCTGCACATTCTCTGAGATCGTGGAATATCTGACACAATACTGCTGGACATTTGACCGCACTCTTTGTGATTGCATCGAACACCCGTTCGACGTATTCTTGCAAATTGATCAGATTATAATCAACTGCACTCTTGTCCTTCACCTTCGCCGGATCGATTTCGCATGGCTTCTTCTCTTGCAGTATCTGCTCGAGCACAGGACGCAGGGTGTTGTGTAAGTAATGTAGCCCAGACAAACGCATAGCCTCGTCCATCATCTTCGATACGAGTGTGTTCCCCCGAAAAATCGTCGTTGGATCTGTCAGATTTGATATCTCATGATCGGCAAGTGTTTTTATTATCGCTGCAATCTGTCCTGTGTAGGTGAACAATCGAACCAAAGGTTCAGCAACGTCTGTTTTGCAGGTAACCACTTCGCCTAAAATCGAAACAGCACTGGTGGTGATGGGTCGTTGATCGACACTCTCCAGCAGTAGATTCATCAGACCATCATAGGTGGCTAGGGGGAACACATGATCGTAGGTGTAAACTAGATTGAGGCGCAGAGATCCTATAGAGTTATCACAGCTGAGGCGAGTCCCTGGCGGAGTTGCACACGTCCGCGTCGGTCTAGACTGGCTCGCTCGCGGCTGCAGATAGTACCAGGCGTTAGGTTGCACCGACACCTGTTGTTGCTTGTTGCGCAGTGGTATTCGCACCTCACCCAGAAACACCTTCTCACTAATCCCAGGTGCGTCATGCCACAGAGTCACACAGATCTCACAGAGATCTGCCCCTCCCAGGGGATAGATTGTGTAGGCTTTATTTGAAGATTCGTGTTTGGAATCATAGTCGATTGTCAGGTCAAAATGCATTATTTCGTCAAATTGTGGATTAACTGTTTTCTTGCGGGCTTTTGTTCGTTTAATGATTTGTCGTTTATTCGAATAGACTGCTGTAAACACAACATACGGATCACAAGCACCATTCTTCTTGGCCAGTTCCACGCACTCGTGTACTCTAACCGCCACCCGGCCGCGTCCACTGAAATAGCTCGATCTAGATTTCACACTCGATCTCTGACTGTCACGCCCATGCAAATCGTTGTTTTCCTTGTAGTCATTGCCACCACCTCCTCCAACACTACTCCCACCACTACTCAGATCAATATGATCGTAAGTTGTGTCCTCAAATTGAATTTCCACCCTCGCCATTCCTTGCACCTCTGAATCAGCATCAACTGGCCGCAGAGAAAACCAATGATCCTTGTGATTGTACATGTGCAGTTCTTCACGGCGGATTGCGATCTTCCCGATTGGTTTGTCTTGCTTTAAATGGCGATCTCGATCCCACACGTACACCGACAGATATCGGAATCGTCGTGGAATTTTGAAATAATACTCTTCGCCAAAGAATGGACTCAACGTCCGTTCGATAGTTGGTGTCCGGCATATTTCTTCTTGGTCAAGGGCTACCGTACAATAGACGTCTCGTGTACCGGACGCACTACAACTGCTGCTAGCTCCATTATTCCGGCTGCTTAGATTTTTTGCTTCTCCTTAAAAAAGAGAAAAATAAGAAATGGAATAAGTTTTTAGAATTAAATATTTATTTATATTTGTATATTCGAATCAAAAAGATGGTTGTAAACTTAATGATAGGGCCGAAGTTAACTGCAAACGGCAAAGTTTTTCAAAGTCAAAGACCAGGTAAATAGACTTTTAACTCTTTAACCTAACTTTATAGCACACATAGTACTTAAAGGGTGTTGTTTAAGCTACAAGTTTAGATGGTTGTTTATGGTTTGTGTTGATATTTCTATTCAGTAAGACTTGACAATTCATCGTGCATCGTTTCACGCCAGAAAAATGCTTCTAAATTCTGGAATTCTTGTTCGCGAAGTTCAGAGCTACGTTGTAACTCTTAAGAAATTGGAAACCAATATTCAAGCCACCATTGACGTCAAATTGCCTGATTTATAGGAAAATGAAGTGAAAAATTGGAAATTCTCAAGTTCTCAAGCTCTTAAAAACAACAAAACATATAAACAAAGAAGAAGCTAAAAATCAATTCTCCAAGGATTAAAAACAAAATAAAAATCATTTTTTCGAAACGTGATTTCACTCACGACTCTCAAAACTTTTGTCTAATCTTTGTAATCTCTTTTCAACCTTTAAAAATAATACTCAGTCTCTCAGTTTCCAGTGTTTCTTTTTTGTTTTATTTTGTTTAAAACAATGAATGACTTGATTCATAATTGTTGTCAAGGTCATATGTCCATTCTAGATAGTGTAGTATCACATTACAAAAACAAAACATATCACATTTAATTTTAATCTTTTGAACAAAGCAATTGACAAAAAAGCTCTTCCATTCAACAAATATGTATAACGTTTGTATATTTGCAACGATAAAAATTATTATTATTATTTTTGTTTTTATCTCAGGAAACTCCACCTAGTTAGGCAAACTTATTGTTCATACAAAGTTGTATCTAATTTCATTAGATTCTAATATCTCCAAGTCGAAATGGGTTCTTCGAGGCCAGGTGTGTGAAGTGTGTGTCGTCGTCGCGTCGGGGCTTGAGGTGGCTTGGCTATTCCATTTCATTCATCCCCTCATTTAGGGCACATATGTGAATGTAAATATAATTAAGAAGCAATTCATTCACATTCACTCGCAATATTTTGTATTTAAGATAAGATTAGTTGTCATTTCTGAGTTAAAGTTAAAAGTAGGTATATTGGTTTCCGTCAAGTATAAATATTTGTGGCAGGGGCGCTCACCACATATTACTTATGGCAAACGGAAATGAACCGACTTAATACTCTCAAGCCAGTTATCTTATCAACCGACAACATGCTATATGTATTATAAAAAGTATAAATATATTTCTTTATTATTATTGTTGTGCATTGCTATAAACTAGAATTATTGTTTATGTTTAATAAAACTCTTCCTGTAGTAATACTAAGCTGTTCTGGTTTAGGTTTTGTTTTTGCAAGATTTTATGGTTTATTGAAACCACCTGAGTGTTTGTTTTTCTTTTCCTATTCAAAACATTATGCGTCTTAATAAAAACCTTGGAAATTCAGAACTGAATCAAAACCCAGACACTTTGTCGGACATGAACCAAATACTAACTACGTCAGCAGAAAACATATTATGTATATCAATGTTTTCTTAATCATTGCAATTTTATCAAACGTCGTCGTCGGCTTTTTATTGGCATAGAGACGGAAAAAAAGCTTAATATAAATAAAAACAAGAAGGAAACAAAAATATCATTAATCGGTTTGAAACAAAACGAAGGAAATTGAATTCAGAGGAAAAAAATTAATAATAATGAACTATAAAACGACAACCAACCAAGACGAGCACGCGGCTACCACATTAAACTCATCATCATCATCATCATCCATCCCGTCTACGCACCATCACCGGAAATCTATTTACTGCTTTGCTCTGCTCTGCTCTGCGCTGCGCAGCGCGGTGTTTCAATTTCGTAGGAATTAAGAATTTTATTGCGAAACATTCACGATTTGTTGTTCGCGTCCGTTTTGTAAAGTTGAAAAATAAGAACAACTATGTACAAAAAAAACAACGGACGGACGGACGACGACGCACGGTGGGTTGGATGAAGTCAAGGGATAGAAAACCAGGGGTACCGGATCGGATATGATGGTGATGAGGTGGTACGAAGACATAAGGGAATAAGTAGGAAATGAGCGTGATGCGCACACGTCTCTGAAGGAGCAAACCTATCCGGTTGCTGGCATCAGCAGCACCACCTTTAAGAAGAGGAAAGAAAAAGAATCCCCATCTTTGCACAAAGAGTTCTTCATACATTCATATAGGTAGAAGATACACAAGATGTGTGATGATTATAATTGATTCCTGAAATTCGACTTGAGAATATATTTTCTTTTTGTTGTTGTTTTATTTATAAAGTTCAGTACAGTAAACAAATAAATTTAAAAAAGAAACTTTGTTTATTATTTTGAAGATACAACAAAACATGATTAATTTGAGGAGCTACGCAAATCAAGGAGAAAATCTACGCAAATTTTAAATAAATATTCTTTTTTATTTTGTTTTCCAATTTTTTTTTTTAAACAATATCAAAAATTAAGTATAATGTGCGTCAGACAGTCAGTTTTTTATTTTTGAAATAATACCATTAAACATTTAAGAATTGAAAAACAAGTAAAAAAACATTTTTGAAAATCATCTGTGTCGAGAGTAGATTCAAAAGAAACTAAAACGGTTACCAACAGACATCTGAGTCGCTATAGACAAGAGCTTAACATCTCGTTATTGTACCATCTAGGCAGTCAACTGACCGGACCCCAGACGCAAAGCAAACTGTTCACCGAACTCGCTTCAAAATTGGTCCATTGTTAGGAGCAGTGAGTCTCATGTGGCACCGTCTTGTTAAAGCCACATGTCATAGAAGAAAAGCTCTTACATTTGTTATTATCGTACGGTAGCGCTCACCATTCACAGCAACGTTGCGATTGGCATAATCTTTGAAGAAATTATGCCCAATGATTTCGCCAGCCCATAACCCGCACCATAATGTTACTTTTTCTGCAGGAATTGGTAACTCTTGTAATGTTTCTGGCCGTTTTGATTGATCACTTATCCACTGTACTAGAATTGAGCTTCGTCCCTGAAAACTATTTTTCGATAAAAGACCTGAAAACAATTTTTCGATAAAAGAGTGGATCGGCATTGTGGTAGGTCGTTCGGCTTCAATTCTTGCACCTGCTGAATTTTGAAAGGCTTCACACCTAAATTCTTCAGCAAAAGGCCCAATTGCTGCGAACGGCACCGAATCAAAAATTCACGGTCTTTACTCACACTGGCCGATACAGCTGCGATATTCAGTTTGCAGCCTACGTAAGCGTGTTGATGGTTTAATGTCGAACAATGTAAATTTGCTCCCGAACAGCCACCTCAGTAGGTCGATTAAACTAACCATAAACTGGAAGAAGCACGCATTTTGATAATATCACCCAAAATTTGGGATTGTGGTAGGTCGTTCGGCTTCAATTCTTTCACCTGCTGAATTTTGAAAGGCTTCACACCTAAATTCTTCAACAAAAGGCCCAATTGCTGAGAACGGCGCCGAATCAATAATTTACGGTCATTTCTCACACTGGCCGATACAGCTGCGGTATTTTTCTCATTTTGCAGCCTACGTAAGCGTGTTGATGGTTTAATGTCCAACAATGGGCAGGTTCAGCCGACATAAGGGACTTGAAAGTAAGGCAAGTTTCTTGCATCTGATTGGCCAGCTGCCAAAAAATTGCCTTCCAATTAAGGCAACTTTATTGGAAAGTTGACTGGAAAGTTAGGCAAGAAAAATCTCCCTTACTATCAAGTGAAGTCAACTTATGTCAAAATGACAATTAAACATGTTTTTTAATTCAACTAAAAGCTGAACTTTATTACTCAATGATTTATTTATTGTCTGCACAACTTCATTTAATGCTTTCTGTAAAAAGGTTCCTTGTAAATTTGGAAAAGAAATAAGTAATATTTCTTTAAAATACAAAATACAAATCATGATAGACTTGTAGCTTGCCTGAGGAGTGTTTTGTAGAAAATAATGATTTTGGTAATTTTTGTACTATGAACTTGAAGTAGAGGTTTGTGAAGTAAAGTTCTGAATTTTAATTTTATGACACTTGAAAAACTATCTAGTTGCCTTGGTCAAAATTTACGTTCAAAGAATGAAGTTGACTGCAAATGAAGTCCCTTATGTTGTCTGAACCTGCCCAATGTAAATTTACTCACAATAGCCCTAAAAGCCGCCTCTCACTTCAACTACATAAGGCAACATCCCATCCTCAAGTATCTTAACATAAAGATGTTCTACACCATTATATGAAATATTGCCCCAGATCATTCTACCAGATCCTCCATGTTTAATATTTTTTTATGTGTTTTTGGAGTTGAGTTTCGAATTTGAAATTTTGGAAATTTCGTTTTGCCTGGATGAAAGCTTTGACACTTTTTTGATGTCACTTCAAGTACGAATTTGTTTCGACGAGATCTCTAAGTAAGGCCGATTAATTAAAATAGTTAACAGCCTTGTAAATTTCAAGGGCTTAAGTTAGAAATTCACTTCAAACATTTAGAATTTTAATTATAGGAAGGTTATTAGTTGACCCTATCAGTTCCCCTATTTTCGTGGTCTATTAACGCATTGCCTCTAAAAAACTACAATCAAACCATACAAAGTTGGAAGCAATGGAAGTCACAAACTTCTTGTGAAAAACATTGTCTACACATAACTTGATCTTTGTCAGCCCCATCAATCGTTCAATGAACTCCCTCTTCTGCCTCTCTTTATAACACCCAATTATATTATAGAAAAAACAAAGAAAACTTGTTTTGGCCTCCACTCCAATGATGGTGTTTTGTACTTAATAAAGGAAATTTATTGAGAATAATAATAAATAATTAACCAAAAGGCATTTTTGTTGAATGCACTGGTTGTTGTTTTAATGAACAATAATTATTATTGTCCTCTCTTAGGTAGGTAGGTAGGTAGGTTGTATTGTGTCTATCTCTAGAATTCTTTATTATTCTAATAATACAAATAATTGACTTCAAGTAACACAGTAGCAGGTTTTTATTTGAGATACAAAATGCTCCTATAATATTTTTGTATAACAAGTCAAAAGCTTGATTAGTTTGTTAAAGAGAAGAGCACTCTTTCAATTGAGCGTCAGATCATAAAAAAAAAACAACAAACTATAAACGAATATCATTAAAAAATACTCTGACCCATTTTTAAATTAAAGCAAAAACATCATGTTTCATGTTTTAGTGTTGTAAAAATATCTACACATCTAGATCGAGTTCGGCCCAAATTTATATAGTACTAAGAGCTCCTCACAAGTCATCATAACGTAGACTGAGGAACGTTCAAGATCTTTCTTTTTGGTTAATTAAGATCTCATTTGCATTTTGTTTGTAAGACTTATAATTACACACTTACTGAAGATAGGTATAGTGTGCTTTTTATTAAAACTAACTTATATACGCAGATTACAACAAAAACAACATCATCGTCATAATTATCTTTTTCTAAATAACATAATTCTGAGAAATTATTTATGTGTACAAATAAAACAACTCCCTCTCTTCTCTTCTCCTGTCTGTGAAGCTAAAAACCAAACTAGTTTTCCCCAACATTATCGCTTCTAAAATCTAACATCATGGTAGGTACTTTATTTTGCAACATAATTATAAAAACAAAATATATATGTATATATAAAATAAGATACGATGAGATGATAGAAGAGAAATAACAGCCATTATGTTGTAGTATGCTCATCTAAAATGGCCAATTAGACGCGCATTTTATAAAGCCTTCAAACGCTTCGCTATACTGACTGACGCACTATTAACTATGAGTGCGGCGAAAAGTAAAGTCAACCAAGCTCGAACCCGAACCTCTTGTGGTTGTTGCTACTAATAATTCCCAATTACTTGAACATTTCAAGCGCGCAGCTAATTGCCCGTTTATGCGGTACTAACTGTGCTCTCTTCTCTTCTGGGATACCCGCCGTCGTCGTCGTCGTAGTCGTCATCAGGCCCCCACTGGTTGACCTTTGGTTCAGGGCTCATCTTTATGTTGGTTATGGCGGCAGCGCGCCGGCAGAGACGGCCGACGAACGGTAGCGTTAGCGGTACTGCGGTAGCAGCTCGCGTTTTGGTTTCTCTTCAATTTTCCAATTTTTTTTGTTTTTGTTCAAGCTTCAAACATCTGTGGATGCTGGCTGATCTACTGATGATGCTTTTGTGCTACGCTACTACTTGTATTTCAACTTATGTATGTTTACGCGATGTTAGTCTATTTTTGGGACTTGAAATGGGGCCGCGCGTCGACAACGTCGTCGTCGTTGTCGATAGAGAGGTGCACAGGCACACATTGCACAGCACAGGGTATAACAGTCCGAGAGGTGTTGCTCGGGAAATGTTTATCCAATAGAGACACGAAATTAATATTAACAAACAAAAAAAAAAAACTAGGGAAATGGCTGGTTGCTACATGATGAACAAATAAGCAAGCGTGTTCGTTATACTGCTGTGTGGGGCTATTTTATTGTTGATTTTGTTGATGCCCCCGGTGAGCTCTAGAAACTGGAGGAAAATATCCATTCACACTATATGCATATAGGTAGACTGTGGCGAGCGACTTACTTAATTTTGATTTTTAATTTTGCATATAAATAAAAGAAAAATAAGTATTGTGATTCCTGATTAGGAAGTGTTGCCAGTTTTGATGTTCTCAAAATTCTAAAATAAACAATAATTGATCGACTTAATATCTTTTAAGGGTACTCCTTAAATATTTTGAATTTTAATCAAAATTATCTGGTTGTTTAAGAACTTAGAATGTGTCTTCATTTCTTAATTTATTTACACTCAGTAAATATGTAATAAAAATACTAATTTAGGATTTAAGAAGCTAAACTTACATTAAATTAGCTTCGTAACGCTTCAGAATAGAACATCACTCTGAAAAAAAGCTGACTATTTTTGGATTTTCCTTAGATTTCGATTAAACTTAAACTCTCCGTCTCCACTTTATGAATCATTCTGCTACGTTAAACTATTAATTTTTCATAGACAAGCCCACATTTCGAAATGACTAAACATCTTTTCTTGTATCTACTTTTAATTAAAAAAAAAAAAAACTTGTATATAAACAATTCAATTAAAACAACTTCATACCTACATATCTATACGGAACATAGATGATAATCTTTTATAAATGATTTTTAAGTTTTCCTTCTGCGTAGAAGTTAGTAGTGATTCATATCTTATTTTATTTGGCTTCTTTTTGGCTACCTGATAAAAAAGTTGGTTAAAAATAACTTTAAATTTTGTTTGAGGTTAGAACTGACTTTTTCATATCGAACTATAGGTGTTTTTTTGTATTTGAACAAAATCTGAACATCATCCATTTGTTTATCTGTTCAGAATGCTCATAGCTCCAAAAGTTCTATTATCTTTTTTCGTTTAAATGACAGCTTTTGAGTATTCAGAGGGCGATCAACAAGCTCGAAAAAAGACCGAGCCTTGTGAGTAAAATGCTGAACACAAGTAAATTTGAAGCTTAATTCTATTGATAGCTGGTGGCGACGAATTATTTAAACCAGTTCAGGAGGCATGACATCCATCACGAAGAACTCACTCCAAGACTATTGGTGATAGTTCGCCAAGAAGATTTAATGCAGTTTTGGAAAAAAGAGGTTCTACTAAGTACTGAATTAAAAAATGCATTAGTTATTGTTAGATGAAAATTGGCGTATATGGCTTCCTTTAAGTTTAAAAAGCCTCATTGATTCAAGTGTTTGTGTCGTAAGTTTTGGATAACACAAAGTCCCGTTTATTTTTTTTTTAATGGTGTTAACATCATTACCAAAATAAGTGAGCATAAAAAAATTTGCTAAAATGTTTCTCTCGATCGTTATTTTATACATTCAATCGTTTCAAAGATAAAAAGACAAGCTGTTGACAAAATTACGTTTTATTAAAATAAAATATGCTTTCTTTGAAATGTCTAAGCTTTTAACTAGTTGTCTATTTGAATCCAACTGAAAAGTTCAGCATCCGTTTCGATTTTCAAAAGGCAAAATGGAACGCGGCTGGTTGCTCCAAAATGAATTCCTGAATATCTAATGTCCAACGCAAGCCTTTTTTTTCTGCAACCAAAGCGTGGACCATATCAATTCTTTGAATGACAAGACACCATTGTAAGTAGTTTATCTGGAGTTAGTGATATCATTTATGTAATTGATTCCAGAAATCCATTTTTAAGCACTCAGCTTACCATCATTGTACATATTTGAAAAAGACACGGAGCGGTATAAAAAATGATCAATACAAACATTTGAATTAAATATTTGACATTTTTGGTAAAGGTGTTAAAACAATTGGAACTATAGAAACCGAGATAATCACGCTTTTCGCGACCTTTAGCGTTCCTTAACTTACGACGTTGACACGAGATTTTATAAGACTTTATACACAATGTTTAGAACACCAATAATTATAAACAAATTTTTAGCTTTCTATCTCTCTTTTCCAAAGTGAAACCCTTATTTAATTGGACTTATTGTTATTATAATAATATAATAATTATATTCTAAACTATTAAAAATTGAAATAAACACAAAAAGATGTGTTAAAACACGAGTTTTCATTTAAAGGTGTGTAAATAAATTGACAGTAAACTGATTTCTTTTGTGTTTTCAAAAGAGACTTAAAAATACCAAAATCATCATACAAATTCCTTGTATAGGTACCTTATGTTGCTTATTTAGCCAGCTAATTTGTTTTTGAAATGTTTCTAAAGAAATTGTGATTAGCTTTAATGACGGAATTTTACAGTGCGTTAATCTATTTATTTATAACGCACAATGTTGTAAATTAATTTATGAGATCATGCTCACAATTATTTTCCCTTAACAATAATAAAATGTACGAAAAATAGGTATATACATATGTATATATATATATATATACGTAACCACAACCTCCGCAAAAATTCCCATTCATTCTTGAAAAAAAAAAAAACAAAAGGAAACACCAGAAGCTATTAGTGAGTGGAATATTGACCCCCTTCTTCATGAATCATCATCATCCAAAGCTAAAACGTGAAGTCGTCAACAGAGAGAGAAATATATGAAGTATGTAGGTAGTAGGTAAGTAAGCCATTCAAAAAAACCAACCCAAAAATGTATCCCCAAAATCAATGAAATTGGAGCAAGTTTATATACCTAATAATACATAGCAAGTTTATATAAGTAGGTAGGTATGTGATATGTACTGTATGTAGGTGGTTGTTAGCCGCAAAGGGGTGAAGTTAACTGTAAACTATGAGTGAACTACTGTTTCATACATACATATTTCTATTTTACTTTTAATGAATGAGGTCGCTTGTTCTCATCACTTTACTATGTACATACATTGACATTATCTATAAAACCAAACCCCCATATTATATACATACCTACAAACCAACTAGATTGATATCAAATCGAATGGAAATGGAAAGCCCAGAGTCGTGTCGCTCTTCGGGGTTGGCACGACATACACCGCACGGCACATGGCCAAAGGTGTTTTCTGTTTTTCTCTTTAGCACATACCTACATTTGTACAGAAAATGTATCTGGATAGCTAAGTAGATAATACATTTTGTTGGGGTATTGATGCAAAATATTTTTGTAAATTTGAAAACACAATTCCATTAACAGGCTTGCCATTCTTTTTTCAATTCCCTAACACCAATTTTAGTAAACATCCCACATACTTTTGGATAATTTTTTTGGTAATATTAAATTTATTATTATTTATTATTATCAAGCAATTAAATTACAAGCTAAAATAAAAATTAAAAGCCTAGGTGCAAAGACTATTGGCTTTTTTTTCTTTGGGAATTTAATTTCTAATTTTCGATTTTTTTAAGAAATGATTGATTTTCGAGGTTTTCATACATGAAATATTTTTTCTAATTGTTGTTAATTACTGGCTGTGACAACAGACAAAGTTCCAAAATATGTTTTAGGTCAAGCCGGTTCTGGCAAGTGGATCGTTACTTTTGTGAACAGGTGCTGCAGTTAAGGGGCGATGGTCATATTGTACATATGCTGTATTAGTGTATATTTTTTACAAAAGATATTTTCCGGTGTGCTTGAGGAGATCGGTTTTGGTGAAAATATTGAATCATACACAAAACACAAGTTTATAAAATCATCCAAATCATTTAGTTTTTTCCGTATTATTCAACTTGCTGAAAACTCTAGTTTTAAAATTTTATAGTTGACACAAACTTGAGAGTTGAAAGACAAGTTCAAATATGTTTTTCTCATTATTTTAAATTCCAATTTGAGATAGGTATATTTAAAATTTAAATTTAAGATATTTTTAAGAGATAGGTATGTATGTTTCAACTTTAGATTTAAATTAATTGATAAATTAAAGTTTCGGTTTTTTGTGTGCATTCAAAAAAATAATAATAATAAATTATTGTCTATTGTTTTGAAATACGATAGAAAGATAGATACAGATTTTAATGAATTACAGAAAAATTTACATTATACAACAAAAAATGTTTACAAAAATCATTATAGAATGGTGATTGCCGTCTGCCAGATTTACATAAAACACAATGAATGTAAAAAGCTCTCGATATACATACATAATTACTTTTCAATATTAAAAAAGGATTTATAATTCTTTAACAATATAAACTTCATGATAAATTAAAAATACATAATTTTAAAAGCAGTGAGTAGAAACATTATCAGAAATCTTTGTTCATTATAGCAGTTCTATATCTCAGCGCAGTTTTACAAAGTTCGCAAAGTTTGACAACATTCATTTCAAATCATTCAATAAACTTATCACTTTATCTCCAGATCCAGAAGTGGACAGTATCCTATCTTTCTGATAGGTTGCACAGATTACACTCTAGGGTTAAATCAGGTCTGTGTGGAATGTAATTTAAATTTTTTATTTTATTTTTATCACAAGGACATTATTGGAATCCTTAAAATAGTTGTTTTCTGCATTTCAAATACGAAATTTGTAAAAAAAAAATTATGACCGTCCTATTTTTGGAGCCTGTGGACATATTTTATAGTTTTTTCTAAATTTGTCTTCTTTATCTTAGTTGAGAAGCAGACGACGGATGGTTTTCTCCATAATATATTCCTCGTAAAAAATCTAAACCGATTATTTGACAGAAGCTTTAATTTTACAGATAACTAGGTATAAGTTTGCTCTTTTAGTTTATAATTTTTGGGAAGTTGAAAAAGTTTTTTCCGCAGGTACTACAGAAGAATATACAAATCCTCCACATATAATTCTCGTCATGAAAAATGCTTTCTCAAATTAGCCGTTCGGATTCGACATAAAAACTGTAGGTCCCCTCCATCCCTAACAATATTCCCTCACAGAAATGTTTGATTGTTTTAAGTCACTGGGCCCAGGTTCTCTACGAGAAGTTTCGAAACCCAATTTATTTACTTAAACTCGTTAAACAAATGTTTTCTTTTTCTGATTTAAACATATTTCCTTTTTTTACATTTTTTGACTCGCATAACTTAAAAACAGAAACAAGTCGAAAAGGTGGGTATATGTAAAGCTTTCTTTCAATGTCAAAACTAAAAGACTTACTGGACACAGTAAAATCCCCAGAAATAAAACAGAATAAAATCCCAAAAAAAATCATGAATGACATTAAAATAAATAATTTCTTGCGATTTTTGTAGGTAAAAAAGTGAAATATTGAACTTTAATTAAAAATAGAAATAAATGTTTCATGGATCTAGATATTTTTTCTTTTCTAATTTTTATTAAAGAAACGAAAAACTGGGTGTGAAAATTCGTGCTCCGTTAAAGGAACGTTGATCGAATTCTCCTGAATTGTTTTAAATTATATTGGACTACTTTTTTGGCTCCGATTTGGGCTCATATCACATTTTTAAATTGGTCTCTTTAACTGGATAGTTTAAGACCAAATGGCAACCCTGTGCAATACTGATGAAAATTAGAGCGCCATAAAATTATCTTTTTTTTTTATATATAAAAATTGTATATTTTATTTTGCTTGTTCTTGTTCGTCTTGTTTTCGTAGTCTTCTTCTTCTTATGTTCAATAGCGCAACAACAGAAATAAGCGGGGGCGGCAAATAAAAAAAAGTACCATTCATAAAAGAACACACACACACTTTGACAAACAGCCAACAACCACTGCCAAAAAATTCATTCATAATTATACAAAAACAAAACTGTCTGTATTGGAATTTTTATTCGCTTTTTGATTTTGCTGTTCGCTCTAGCTCTAGAGCAAGACCAAGAGCAAGAGCAGCGCACCGCGCGCACAAAACAGGCGCACAGGCAAGGCACACACAAAATTCCTGTTTCCTCCAATTCATCTCTTTCCATAAATAAAAATACAAGAAACAAGAAAACAAGACGAGCGACGACCAAACCGAACCGAACAAGAATATTGTAGGTAGTTTGTGGAAGCGATGGATGTTCTATTCAATTTTTGTTCTTGTTTTTTCTTAGGTTATAAACGCTAAATCCAATAAAATGCATTTAACTGGGGGGAGAGGGGGTCATTTTGTGAGTCCTTGCAGAAGACTTCGATTGTTTACGGAATAATTCACAAACACTTGGTACAAAATTCGGTTTATTTTGGTTAGGAAATTACATTTAATTGACACCTGTTTAGATTTTTCCGTTGAATATACAGCTAATTCTGTTTGAGAAAGTTCAAGAGACACAAGAGACAAGATACACAAGGGTTCACTTCCTTCGTTCGTTCGTTGAAGAACGAACGATTGAAGCGAAGAAGGCTACACAAGACAAGACAACACAAGACACCTTCCACATAAGAATTTCAATAGAAATCTTCCACGGATTTATACAATTATGGTTTTAAATTAAAGATCTCGATAAGAACTATTAATTTTTTTAATAATTTAACACTTTTTCACTAATTTACATACCAATTTTCACTCTTAATTGCTCCTCAATTCGTACTTTGCGTGTATCGTCGGCCATGTTGAATCCATAACTATTGGAGTCGTCTCTTTCATCCGATATATGGCGTTTCTTTTTCAAATGCATTTTGATAGATAAGACAGAGACAGACCTTTTTTTGTTTTCAAAATTTAATTCCAATGCTTTGCGCAAGCAAACAACAGAGATAGAGAGACATAGACACAAAAATGGGATTTGGATTTTATTTCTTTTTCATACAATTTTCGTTGAATGCAAGAATATGAAGAAAAAGAATTGTTGGGGTTACACACTCCACACACGCACTCTTTTACCGCACATGAAAAAAGAAGAAAACAAAACTCTTAGCTCAAGCGGAAGGAGATAAAAGAAAATCCTTTGACGGAACACGGTGGCGGAGACGACGACGGATACGGAATACCTGTATTATTTTTCCTGTTTCCTTTTATTATTTCAAATTTCTTCTTTTCTGTCAAATTTTTTTTTTGGTTTTATTCATTTAACAAAATTTTAAATTTTGTGTTTCTTTTAATTTCACTTGTTTCCGGGTTTCTGACACCATTTTCATTGGGGTAGGGTTTTTTTTGTCGCTGTTATTTTTGTAAGAAACACACTTCAAAGTAAATTGAGATACTCAGTGATGTGGACTTCCGGTCCGTTTTTCTTTTTGTTTGTTTTATTTGTTTAATTGATTTAATAGTAAAATTAATTGTAGTTTTCTTTTGATTGTTGAAATTTTTCTATTCCACACACGAAATGATGATGAAAATTTTGCAAAATTTTACAGCGCAGCGAGTAACGATTCAACGTCAGAAACGGAAGAAGTTTTGCGATATACTACGAACGAATATGAAAGCGAAACGAACGACGACGACGGCTGGCTGACTGTCTGGCTGGTCTGGTAGGTTGTGCTTGTGGTGTGGTTCGGTTAGGTACGAGGGTACGAGTAGCAGAGGAATTTTTGTTGTTGTGTTTGCTTTGCCTTGCTGTGTTATGTAGACTGTGGTGTAGTGTAGAGGTAGACGATGTTGCTGAGTAGATAAAGAGACGTAATTTAATCGGGAGAGGTTGGGAAGGAAGTGGCGGTGGTAGTGGATGAGTTTGAAGTTTGTATGAATGAATGAAATAAATATTCAATGAATAAAAGAAAACAACAACAACAATACGACCAAGAGAGATTTTATATGCGTAGTCGTTGACTATGTACAAATAAAGGAGAGGGAGAGGCAACTGAGAATAAAGGAGAATTATGTTGAGGGATGTGTGTGTGTGCCAGTTGTGCAAACAGAACAGTATAGACAGATCGTGGGAATGATTTGTTCGTGTTTTTAAAAAGAGATAGTTGTATGGTTATCGAAATGACAGATGCTTTTTTTCAAGAGGAAATGGTAACAGAGTTCTTACAGAAATTTAAAGAGCTGTTAAAAATGAAGCACTGCCAGAGTTGAGAATTAAATTCAAGGTACAGAGGGAATTTTATCATTTTCGTGTTTTAAACGTCAGTTAAATTTAATGGGAAATCTATACTTTTTAAAAAGATGAGATGAAAAAGAAAACATTTGAGGTGTGTTGTTTTGGTAGAAAGATAATTTAATTTGCTGGCTGAAAATAGTTTGTATTAAATGGAATACATATTGACAGAAACACTTTTGGTACAACTTTATTAAATTATTTAATTTTATAGATATGCGTGAACAAATTAACATTGATTTATATTTCTTAGTCAATTTTCAAAGATCGCTTTTTCACTATGGTTTATTTTGACATTTTTTCCCAGTTTTTGGTTCAACTTTCCATTACCGCAGCACGAATTTCAAAAATCTCTTTTTTTTATTTGATAGATACATTCATAGGTATGTGCAAATAAATAATAATATTAGCAGTTTTTCATTTCTATTTTCTATTTTTTCACATACAAAACACGCAAAAATGGTTGATTTTGACATTTCTTCCCTGTTTTTTGTTCAGTGTTGCCATACTTGATTTTTTTTGTTGATTTTAGTGCTCAAATGCAAAAAGTACTTTGCATATACCCAAACTCGCACCCACCCCAAATCCTACAGTGATCCCAAGCAGGGGGGTTGCAGGGGGCAGCATGCCCCCTTACATACCTAGCTGTTAGTACGCCGTACTATCAATTCAAAAAAACTTGTTTTAGGCTCAAAAAACGAAATACAAAAAAAGTAGGGTTAAGTCCGAAAAAGAAAATATTTGTTTTATGACTTAACGGTGTTTCCTCGCCTTAATATTTAAAACATGTTCTATTGAGACCCTTACCTAACTGTAAAAAAATCAGAAGGAAATTTGTGCTGCGGTAATGGAAAGTCGCTCCCAGTTTTTTTTTGTTCCAGTGATGTTATACATGATTTTTCAATATTCAAATGTAAAAGAATTTTTGCATATACCCAACAGGGGGTTGCATATTTACGTTGTAATATCCATTAAAAACACTTGTTTTAGCTGTGTAAAGTGATTCAAAAAACAATTCATATATTTATTCACTGTATAAAAAATCAGAAGTATACTAGTGCTGCGATAATGGATATGCTTTTGGCTTATGTTGACCATAGCGTCAATTTGAATTTTGACAGAAGTGCATTTTATAGGAACTTTATTAAGTATTTTGTTTAATTTTTGTGTCACATTTTCGAATATTCCGTATCGAATGGATTTGAATAGAAAACAAAATTGAGAGTTGTTGCCTTTTAGATTTTCACTGTTTCTAAAAAGGCTTCCAACGGTTTTATATTCCAAAATTCATGCAATTGACAATTTGTAACAATAATTGAAAACAAATAAATTAAAATAAATGTATCAACACTAAGCCCATTAGTAAATTTAACTTAATGATTTGGACAATTCAAAAGAGGTATGGTAAGAAAATATTTGTATTAATATTTAATTTGTTTACCTTTTTCTTTTCCTGTTTTTATTTTGAAAATTGAATATAAATGAAATAGGGAAAGGTTGTAGCTGACAGTCTTAGTAAAATGGTGTGAAATAGATGGCGCTTTCGGTTATAAACCATAGTGTAATTTTTGACACCTAATTTTTCTGAAAGAGCAAAGAATAATACAGTTTATGTCTATATCCGTATATTTAAAAAAACTTTGTGGAGTCGAAATTCAAAAAAGTAAATAAAACAATATTTGTATTTACTTTTGATATGAATTGTAAAAAGCGTAGAGAACTCAAAAATCGATTTCATGCTAAGCAAAGTTGCATAAATACAAAAAAAAAAGATTAAACAAAAGTTGATTTGTTAGCTCATTGGAAAAACACACAATTATTAAAATTATTTGAAATAAATTGATAAGAAATTCTGTAGAAATATCAGAGTTCATCTTGAGTCATTGTGTTTTGTATTTTGGACGTTAGCCTGAACGTACAAAATTTGAATATTGCTTTCAAGACTTAAATAAAAGTAAAATCTCTATCCACAGTAGGATTTCACTTCACCATTTATCGACAGTAATTTTACTGCGGATGTTGTATTTATTTTATTCACATAAATCTCTACTGTATACGTAGACTTCAAAAAAGAAATGGGTTTTGTACAGTAAATGACTAACGGCTGTTTCGATTTACAAGAAGAAATATCAATAAAACGTTCTTAACATTTTTAATCGATTCTAAAGGATGTTTTTTTCAGACTTGTGGTTTTCAAAAAGAAATAAAATGATATAATTTATTGTTATACATTTTAGAATTTAGCTTTACTATAAAGCGGCCAGTGGACGTTGTGTCTGGCTTAAACAATTCCAGCTGAGGGACCCAATTTTCGACCACTTTATTATTATCTACGAACACGACCGACTCCACACAACTCCACACAAAATAGTCCAGCGATGTTTAATCATACGATCTTGCCAAAAGCCAACGACGTTTCCTTTTAATAAATCGATTGTTTTGATGCGTTGCGTGAACCGAACCATTAATTTCGTAATAAATTTGCACGACCTGGAAACGTTGCTCAGGAGGAAGTCTATTCATTATGAAACAATATGAAGTGGCATACCAAACTGAATATAAAACAAGTGACAGCTGTCAAAAAACCACCTCCCAAAAAACTATTGTCAGATTTAAAACCATACGTCAATTATACATCAATTATTTGTGCACGCTTGTAGAGGGCTTTCAGTAAGAAGTTTAATTTTGAGTAGCCCGCTATTTTATATATTTTGTTCTTTGACAAGTAAAACTACGCCATAACTAACTAATACCCTGTAATAATACCCTATTTAATAACGCAATAAAATGAGTAAAATACACTTGGCGAATGTTGCTTCGTGAAAACGATAAAAAGCGTAATGAACCAATCCCAATACTCCAAACAAAGTTTCTTGATCGTGTTATTTCTCAAAAAAGGTTATAACAATTTGTCCAACGAGATTGGTCATTTTACAATGTTTGAATTTTCCATTTTGTACACATGAAAGAAAAGGTCGATGCAAATGCTCTACATTATAAGATAAAGATTTAAATCGTGAATTTATCGGCACTTTTCGAAAATATGCAAATTGGTCATGGACAATTTCATGAAAAGTATATAATTCTGTTACCGTAGACTTGGTAGCCTTTTGATTGATATCGTTTTCGGTTGTTAATGGCATACCTTCCCCTTCAACAATCAAATAAACATCCATTGATTTTTCATAAAAATATTAATTTTTTAAATATCGAAATGAAACCTCTCATTGGAAAATCCTATATTAGGGCTTCTAGGCGACCAATCTTAAGAAATTAGAGGATGTACTAATATTTCTGTAAAAGTGAAATTACGTTCTTGCTCATAAGGAAAACAAATAAATGTTATTTCCCATCATTGCTATAAAAAGTAAGACTCCTTCATATGAATGTACCTATAATAATATGCATATTGTGGCGGAAAGGAAAAACAATATATGCTAGTATAGGAAAACTATCATTTCAGAGCAAGTGAGTTTTCCCTTGCAACGACAATGAACTTTCACTCTTATTCCCAGTCTCATGACTTTTGACAATTAAACAAATTACATGTTATCACTTTTGATATTTCAAAAGAAGAACGTAGGGTATTGTTAACAAACAAAATTTTAAAACAAAATTTCACTCTTCATTTTAGTTACAACTTTTTTTTTTTGTTGTTAAGTTCTAATTTATATATTAACTAACATAAGACTTTGGTTTTACATTCCTCTGTAAACTGGGTCAAGCCAAGAAGATCTAAAACAAAAAATTCCACCATGCGAATTTCAAAATGAAGTTCTTTTGTTTAAAAAAAAAAAAATTACAAACGCAAATGCAATTTTGAAGATATATAATTTCAAAGATGTTACACACTTCAACTTCATGGTATAGATGGTATAGTGAAGAACAAAGAAATAATCCATCCGTAGTTAAAAGACTCTGTCATCTGAAAAAGACAACGCCGGCGACACAGAAGTAGTTTTTGTTTTGAAAAAGAATGAAAATAATAACAGAGATCATAATTCCGTCCTTTGAAATTCCAGTAGCTAGAGCCACAGTAGTTGTCAAAGACCACAGAACATAACGTGTCATATAATTATGTTCAAATGTACATAAGACCTCACTTCAGTAAGATACTCACCTGGTGGCTATTGACCTTACATACCTGCCTTAAACTGACCAGGGGAAAATTACCTGCAATGTTAATATGGAATATACCAACTGAGTCAATACATGAAGAAAACAGTGCCAGAGATAATGAAGAGTGTTGACTCCTTAGGGGCTTTAAGTGGCTCCTCTTCAGATTGTGGCGATGTGGGACAGATGATGCTATAAACAACAACAATTATGAAGCTGCCACTTCCGATTCACATTGCGACAGAATAAGAAAAATAGACATCTCCAATATGTGAACTGTGCTACACAAAGTACTCGCATGCTCATGATGCTCATTATAGGTTAGGGGGCGGAAGTTGACAATTCACAATTTTCACTGCGTCTTTGTGCGTAAGTTTTTGATATACTGTTTCAAGAAAATGCTGGGGAAGGGGGTAAACAAAGACGTATGGGCTAATCAAGGTGTAAACAATGGGTTCTTTGTACATGTGAAACGAACAAGTTATGAAGGTTTTTACTTGGGCGCCAATTAATTAACATAGCATTTTATTTCTCGATTTCACCTTGATGTTGTCATTGTTTGCGTCTTGGAGCACTGAATATAAATAAATAACACAGATTAACAAAGTTAAGATTGTGGTCTGATGAAAAAATCAAATAATACTTTTTCAAGAGAGTTTGATGTCCTGTTCTCCATCAGGTCAGGTTTTTGAATCATACCTCTTTAAAAATCTAAAAGGCTTAGTAACAAATTTAATTATGAATTTGAGAAGTTCAAATGTTTATCTTCTAGATAAAATTGAAACGTATTAAGTATCTTACTTAGTTTGATTCTTATTATTTATGAATCTTCATATTTGACTCTGTAGGAGTTTTTTTATTTTTAGCTCAGAAAAGAGTTCTGAACAAAGTCTTAGTATATCGAGCATGGTCTGAATATCCTCTTGAAAAAGTGTGTTCTGGGCCATCAGAATTATTATTGAAACACACCTAAGCACTAAGCTGTCACTATTTGACATTTGTCAATTTACTTGTCATTTTCTACTACAACAACTAGAAATAAGATTCAAAACTTAAATTAAAATGAAAAAACGAGTTTTAAATAAACAAGAATTAAATTTAAATTTTGAAGAATGAAGATTCTGATGCTTGTGTTCAGTATTCAACTCAGTCGTTCTGCTCGTTTATTTAATTCTGAGCTCATAGAACTCACTCAGAACAAGCTCAGGACACGTTGAGAACGAAAAAAGAAACACAACTTTGAAGTTCTGAACGTTCAGAGATAAAAAAGAAGTATAATTTTATGTTTGACAGTTCTATCTCAATGAGAAAAACCTCGTGTCTTATAAAGGGTGATCTTTTAAGTTGACGTGAAATTTACTTTACTCGAAAGATAATCTTCTGGAGTTATAACTTAAATTATGTTTTTGTGGCATATGACCGACACGACAGGCTTGGACGTAGTCTAATCTAGAGGTCTAATTTGAATGAAGTTTTCTAACATTTGTGACCGTATATCGGCAATAACGCGGTGAATGTGGTCTTATCGGCGAAGACTTCCGACTTTACACATCCTTATAGAAAATAATAATAATCAAGCGGTGTTAAATCGCAGGATCTTAGAGGCCAATTCAAAATCAGTAACGAGCTTTATTCGGAAGTCTTGTTGAAATTACAGCTCCTACACATCTTGGTCACTCATTTGATGAACGAAAAAGTCAGTAATCATAGTTCTTTATAGCATTCACCATTGACCGTCAACTTCTGGCCAGCATCGTTTTTAAAGAAGTACGGTCTAATTATTCCAACAATTGAAAAAGCACACCAAACTGTCAGTTTTTGTGGATGTAACTTTGTCTCAACATACTCTTCAGGATTATCATCATTCCAAAAACGACAGTTTTGTTTATTGACGTATCCATTTAACCAAAAGTGAGCTTCATCGCTAAACAAAATTCGCGCGATACGTATGTATTTCGAACAGAACCATAGTTTTCAAAATTAATTTGAAAGTGTTGTACAGACGTCAGTTTATTCATGTTGAAATGTCAAAACAAAACTAAACATAAATCACTTGAAAGCCGACAAAATGGCCGACAGGTAAAATAGTGTTGCCAGCTTAAAGTTTTGAAAAAATACTTTCTTCAATGTTTCAAAAACTTGATGTGATAGCCTTGTTTGGAAAACGGATTTAATTATCAGAACGAAAATGTTTGCTTTTTCTATCGTTTTAGCATAAATGGTTCAAAATCTTTTTTACATTCACATTGCCTTCAAAAAAACTTACTACGTATTTTGTTTTTGAATTTAAATAAGGTGATATCTCTAAAACATGACGTGATTGAGTAATTTTGAAGCCACGTTTAGGCTACCTGGAAAAGCATAATATGGTTTTCAGTTCCAAAATCAATTAATTACACGTGGAATCAAAAAAGTAAGTATAGAATTAAAATCTGGGAAGCTTTTTCATATAGAAACAGCTTTAATTTGGGGGCATTAAAAGAATTTGGGCCTTTTATAATTTATAATGTATTTTTAAACAAGAATCTTTTGAATTAGAAATCTTCAAAAGTTGGATTTTTAGAAAATCCTATGAAGAGGTTTCGAGATATTTGAGGTCAGAAATAGATATATTCACTTATTTAAAAAATCCATGAAACCACGTAATTCAATTGGAAAAAATTAATTAAATACATTTTTCTAGACATAAAATACTATGTATTTATTTTACAAAAAAAAAAGATAAATATATACAAATACATATACAATACATAAATTGGAAGCAATATTAACTTTCAAATTGTGTCAAAATACTTTTTGGAAAAAAGTTTTTAATTTAATGAAAATTATAACCTAAATGTCATTCATCATAATTTTATCTCATAGTACATCGTCATATACTGTTTTTCTTTTTCTTTGTTAATTAATTTAAACATATCTTACATGATGTACATGTATAATATAAAAATAAATAAATATTTAAATAAATTATGTAAATATTTTGTTCTTTTTTTTATAATACATACATAAGTAGTAATATATTTATTTTGTATGTTTCTGACAGCTATATCCTTAAAACCTAATTTAGTTTCTTTATTTGTTCTTTTTCTACTTTTTTTTTTGGACAACTTAGATAAATATTTTTTTATTTATTTTAATTTTTCTTTAATAAAAATCTTATAAACTAAATATAAATAAATACATTTTAGGTACTTTATGTTAAACGTGCATATTTACAAGTCAATAAGTTATTTTTTTTTCAGTTGGTTTCAGTTTAATTCATCGTCTATAATGCTGAGTTTTGAACATCACTAAAGTCGACCTGTTCGATTTTTCTGAATGTCGGTATAAAAGTGCTGCTTCCTTGGTTAGCAATCGAATTATTTGATGAACTCTTAAGAATAAACAAACAAACATTTTTAAAGAACTATTTATTATAGAAAAGGGCTGAAAAATACCTTTTTTTGATGATAGCTCCTTGCTCGTACTCTTGTTGTATTCCTTCGAACAGGATTCGCTGGTGTCTTTTGAGATAGTCTCACTGAACTAAAAGTACTTCCTCTACGCCCTCTTCGTATTTGTGGTGATGGTGTACCCGTCGCTAAAAAGGACAATAAAACACATCTTAAAAAAGTCCTTTTGAACATTAAAGTCAAGGTTTAGACTTACGTGTTCCAGCAATGGTATTCCTCTTGGAAGCTTGTAACATCTCATACACAATAGCACCAAATGTTCCATGATATGATGTTTGTCTTTGGAGGGATGGTGCCTGAGCCGTTTGAGGTACACCTGGAGGCAGTCGAACAGGTGATGTTAATTGACTAGAAGGAACACCCTTGGGGTGTACAAAATAGGTTGTCATGATTCCTTTGCCTTTCACATTGATCTCTCCACGAAGCTTTTAGAACAAAATTGATCAACTTTCATTTTTCTACAAAGGTTTCAGAATAAACTTACCATACAAGTGTAGCCCTTAGTCTTAATAAGTTCTGCAGTCGTTGAAGGAACTTGAATCTTCCAAACAACCCCTGTTGAATCCATACGCGATGCAACATTAACTGTATTACCCCATATATCATAAACAGGCTTTCGAGCACCAATAACTCCACTTACAAGTGGACCACTTGAGATTCCTAAGAAATTTCGAATTAAAATAGAATTTGAATATTTTTTTGAGTGAAAACATACCAACTCTTAATTGAAAATTATTAAAAGCCTCTTTGTTGATTTCTTCGAGTTTTTGTTTCATTGCCATAGCAAATTCGACAAGATCACAGACACTATCCTCAGATGTTTTACCTCGTTCAATGAGATGTTTTGAATTTAGCCCAGAAGCTGCCATGTAAGTTGCACCAACAGTTTTTATTTTTTCGATTGAAGCAAATTGTGGTTCTTCAAGAAGGGCATCAAAATCACCTGGAAATGAAATAGCGTTTAAGGCTTGAGAACGACAAAAATATTGTTGTAGAGTCGGCATAAGCCTTAAAATAACATAGTCCATAAGAAGTTATCGGGAGTCATTAAGTTGCACTGACTAAAATGCCAGCTAACACGACAACTTCTGGAAATAAAATTGTCACAAAATTGATTTTTCAGTAAATTGATGGCGGTGTATGACAAGTTGCTCCGCCATCTTGTTGAAACAAAATATCATCAAAAGGCAGGTTCAGCAACATAAGGGACTTCATTTGCAGTCAACTTCATTCTTTGAACGTAAATTTTGACCAAGGCAACTAGTTAGTTTTTCAAGTGTCATGAATTTCAAATTCAGAACTTTACTTCGCAAACCTCTACTTTAAGTTCATAGTACAAAAAGTACCAACAAATTATTTTCTACAAAGCACTCCTCAGGCAAGCTACAAGTCCATCACGATTTATATTTGTATTGTAAAGAAATATTAGTTATTTCTTTTCCAAATTGACAAGGAACCCTTTTACAGAAAGCATTAAATGAAATTGTGCAGAAAATAAATAAATCATAGAGTAATAAAGTTCAGCTTTCAGTTGAATGAAAAAACATGATCAACTGTCATTTTGATAGAAGTAGACTTGACTTGATAGTTAGGGAGATTTTTTTTTGATTAACTTTCCAGTCAACTTTCCATTAAAGTTGCCTTAATTGGAAGGTAATTTTTTGGAAGCTGGCCAATCAGATACTAGAAAATTGCCTAACTTTCAATAGCCTTATGTCGTCTGAACCTGCCCAATTTTTAGTTCAATAATTTTGAGAAGTAAACAACCAGTCAGCATTGTCAGAACCAGAGTGTAAGCCCCAGAAAGCTGTCAAATTAAAAAAAAAAATTTTATCGTCGAAGCCATTTAACCAAAAATAAACATCATCATTAAAGACCGTAAAATGAAGTGCTTTTTGAACTTTGCGTACTGATTTATTTTTTTTAAAGTAAATTTCCACAATTTGAAAGCGTTATTGTTCTGGCGATAAACGATTTGAGATGAATTAGCGAACCTTACTTAACAGAAATGTCAAAACAGTTTGACATTATAAACTGTCACACCATAGACAACAAACATCCAATTTTCTAACCAGATAAAAATATACTCTATCTATGTATTAGATAATTTCGAAGGACTCGTTTAGAACTTCATTTTCTCTTACTTACATAATGTCCGATTTCCTAAAAAAACACTAAAAGCACTTTTATCTAAAGGCCTTCTAAATTTTATCAGACCTTTACATTTTTTTCAGTTTCACCAAGCTTGAAATGGGTAATTTCAGGGATATTTTTGTTAAAATAGAGTTCTCTTCACAACCCTGTAAAAATAAAATCCCTTGTTTCTTTCTATTAAGCGAATTGTGTGAGAAAAAATGAGAAAGCATTATATGTTGAAATAAATGATAAGAATCGCAAAATACAACAGTGTAAACTTTTTCAAAATCAAAAACCGTGTGTCGTTCAAAAATTAAATTGTGAACGCGGAACACTCTTGAGTGGCGAATAACTATGTATATGTTGTTCTTCTTCGTCAGATGAAAATTACCAATCTAATATTCTAATTAAAAATTAAAATCATAAAAATGATATTAAAAATGCAAATCTCCAAATAGGTATTGAGAATACAAATTTTACAAAACAAAACATCAGCTGTCAATCTGTCATATTAATTTTTTTAGTGACACTTTTAAAATCTAGTAAGCCTAAAATGGGCATTTAGTTTTAAAAGGTGTTTAAAAGCTTGTTTAATTTAAAAACGCTTGGTGAAACCAAAATATTCCATTTTACAGTTTAAAATCCTGTTAAATGTATAAAAGTTGTTTGTGAAATTGGGCATTAGACTTCTAATAACTTGCTAAAATATGTTGCCCACTTTTTTGGGTGGCATTCTTCAAATTCGCAGAACCCGTGGCGTGATGGTTAGTGCGTAGGTTTGTCATACCAGAGATCTTAAATTAGATCCCTGCCTGTGCCATCTAAAGTTTTTTTTCACGGGTGTTGGCTCTTGCAAGGAATTGTAAAATCCTCCAAAAGTAATTCTTGTCATTAAAAGTGCTTTCTCCAACTACCCGTTTGGATTGGGCATAGAAACTGTAAGTCACTTGGGTTCGGTTCTCTACAAGACGCTGTGTCACCTAATTTATTTATTTTTTCTTCAAATTCAAGATTAATAAATCTTAAAATCTTAATCTTAAACATTTAAGTACTATTTCGACGTGTTAAATTTAAATTTGCATTTCTCCAAAAAAAATTATGATTTCGTACTTTTAAAAATCATTTAAAAAATACGTATTTAATACGTGACAGTTTATGCTGACGTCAAACCAGAACATAAATTCATATGCTCTACACAAAAAAATATTTAATTTTCGTGTCAGTAAATGACACTGACTTATTAAAATAAAGCAGCAATCTAAAATGTTTCCACTTTTTCTATATTTTTGGCATTTAACTTTAACAGTCAACTGGGTTTCTTCCAGTTCCAGATCCAGTATTTTTAACTTATGTAACCTTACCCTTATTATTTCCATCTTCAACAAATAACATATGCGCACCTTAAATCAGATCAGTCTTAGTGCAATTTTGTCCCTGCTGTATATGTACATAAGTTATTCATGAGAAAAGTTTTTGAATTCTCTTTCAAGGTTGACAAAAGTGTTCGACCAAACGACGCACGTATAAGGAAGAGACATCAATCAAATCAAAGAAAATCAAACCTATAAACAAACAAAAAATCCCCCTGACACATTTTCCTAATTGAATGGATCATCAAACATATCCACATCCGGTCAGGAATGTCACATGAAGAACGGTGAATGTAGGTATTCAATCATACTCGTACATTCCGTTACAGTGACAGGTTTCTGAAGGGATAACGCCCTTTCATCTCTCACTCAGACCCCACCCCCAAACAACAAACCACACGAGATTGGATACTTACATATAATTTCATTCAATATACGAATGCACGCCTTGCCATTATCAATGTCCTCAGAATAAAACTCCTGGAAATTTGGAATTGACGCAAACATTACGCCACACAAACTGTGCATATTCGAGTAGAGTTCGTCGGTTCGTTCATCAGACAAGTAATAAGCAGCCACGTGATCCGGCAGGATATTCTGAAAAAATAATATAAAAACAAAAGGAACAAAATAAATTACGCATTTCTCATATCCAACGTCGTTTTCGTTGTCGTTGTCATTGACGTTATAATACGAGTAACTGCAAATGTCAGCCAGTAATTCGGTTATAAAATACATACATATATACGCGTACCGTACAACGGTATAACACGGGATATATAGAGAGACAGAAAACAGAAAAGTTACCATCAAAACGAACCTTTATTAAGGTGTCATTGAGAAACCGGTTCGATTTCATATTAGTAAGTTCCTTTTCCGCCTGCTCCTTCCAAATGAAATCCAGTCGAGACGTAACCTAAAATAAAATGACATGACGATGACGTGAGCATGAAATGTCTGTATTTCTGTCAAAAAATAAAAAAGAAGAAGCGAAAAATTGCTACCTAAGGTACTCGTAGCTAGTATAGGTACTTACCTCAACCAAACGTGCATGATATGTCACCATTACCAGGAAGACGGCCAGAAGTATCAGCATTTGGCCGGAAAGGGGCATCCCTACCTTCGATTGCACCATTACTTCGTTTATGGTAGAAAAAACATTAGGAAAGACCGCCATTATGAGTACAGTATAACCGGCGACCATAATAACAGCCATCATAGTCTTTACCAGGTAGTAGAGCTTTAGAGCCGTAGCCAAGGCGATCAGGCAGAGAATCCAGGTGAACACAATGTACTCAGGATGTGCACAATCAGGAAATTCAACCACCATTGGCTCGAGTGATGGTTTGTCACTGCCATTCGAGGAGGCAACTGCAGGAATTGTTGTTGTTTGAAGGACGAGGGCACGTTTTGAGGATTCGAAGCTTTCGAGTTGGTGGTTTTCAAGGAGATTCAGTGATGGAATTGATTTTGTAAGATTAATTGCTGCATCAACTATGCTCTGCTGCACAACGTTATTTGTTGGCATCGAAGCAGCAAGGAGCTTACGACTTGTCGAGTCTGTAGTTAAGTTCTCTGTGTTTATGCTGTCAACTAGGGCATAATTCAGGACAGGCTGTTGCAGATTATTTATGGTGATGTTGTGATAAATTGTGGCTGAGATGTGGACATTCACCTTAAGGCCACTGTTATTGCTTAGGGCGGTGCCGGCGGCGGCGGTGATGCTGCTTGATTTTTCCTTATTTTCACCATCGACAAATGTTGACGTTGGACAGAGTACAAGGCCAACAGAACTCAGAACAGACATTAGGACAATAACGAGGCAGATGAAAACTGTTCGACGTTGTCGCTGGTGAACTAGTTTCGCAGAGTTGTGCTTTAATATTTTAGGAAATCCTGCAAGAAAAATGTACATGCATTGTGGAGAAATAGAAAGCAATTTGAATTTAAAAATATTTGACGTTGCATTCAGAAAGATATAATATTTTGCCTTTTTACATTTCACATTGAACTCTTTTGACTTTTCATCTTTTTATCTCCAACTAATTTATTTAAAAAAATAATAAAAAATGTCTGTCTCACATTCCTGTCTCTTTTCAACAACAGGTGGTAATTATCTCCTACTCCATTATGAAACGTCAAAATGATTCGCCTCGAAATAGTCAAATGTAAACACCGCCCATGATTTACTTAGTTTAGGTATGTTCATTTACTTTGCATTTCTGTGGATTTTAGTCTGAAGTCCTGTCAGTCTCCTAAAGACAAATTAAATTGACAGCACTCGAGACGAAAATGCACAAGAAAACCAAAAAGTAAACGAATTTTATTCTTGTATGCATTTTATCTTGACATATTACGGATTTGCGTTTTACCTTTAACTTAAATAAATAAATTTCAAATGTCAACTTAGAAACAGAGCAAATATTTTTGAACACACCCACAAAATGAAGAACAATTTTATGGGTAGTTAAAATATAATTTAAACACGTTAAAGTCTACTAAAAATTCTTTTGCTGATTTTGAGTCAATAATTTTTTATTGGAATTTGTTTTTAAACTTACCTGAAAATTCTTCAGCCATTACAAGGATACAACCAGCAGTCAGGACAATAGTACCAACTGCCAAACAAATTATTAATTTTGTGCATTTTGGTATCACAATTGTTTGACAAAGAACAATGAATATCCATATCACAAAAACACACAGCATATTGGACCTGTTTCATCGTAGTTTTGTTGCAAATATAAGAAAGATAAATGTTTACTTTTAATTAACTCTAGCATAGAAAATGTGTGTTTATTTAACAAATGAGTTGGAAGTTTAAATTGCAAGCATGGGTTTCTTATTTTGCGTTGCACAAAATTGTTTTACAATTCTTTAACCTACCTGAACATATCCTCGCGTAATTGACAAAATTTAGCTTCTTGAGTTCGTTCTTTGAATTTTAATGTCCATCCATTTAGGTATTCACGACGAATTTCCTTATTCGAATTGATTTGTATATTTTGATCAATAAAATCATCAATCTAAAGAAAAAGAATCAAATACAAAATCATCAAAGAAAATAAAAGTCATAATAAGAAACTTTGCTAATTATTTGTTCGAATTTTTTTATATTCACGTTTAAAAGTCGACACAAATATATATACATACATATGTACGTAGGTTGTCCAAAAATTAATCATTATTTACATTGTGAAAGTGTTGGCAACACCGAAATCAAAACAATTTGACACTTGACAGATGAGGGTAAAGCTAAGTACACAGATCTTATAATACAGTCAGATCTGTCAAATTTTTCACAATTTGTGTGACAATATTTTCAGAAACGCCATTTTCAGCCATTGTTGGACGAGATAATCGAATTTGTCAGATGTCGTTGTTTGACATGTCTGACAGTTGTTGACAGTCTTTTCTTGTCATACATAACAAATCAATCAATCAACAAATCAAACATCTGACAGCGAAATTATGAGTCCTGTCAGTTTGACAGCTGCCAAAAAAATAAAATTTGCGAAAGTTGATATAATAATGACACAATTATTTGGATTTTTGTCTTTCAAATTTTTTAATTAATTAATTAATTATTTAAACAAAAAGAATATCACCATTTTTTGGTCAAGCCTAAAGTACCTATCAACTACATGCTTCTTCATAATTAAGTAAAGACCCATTATGCATTTTGTCTAAACTTTTCAAGGCCGAAATGTCCGAATATTATATCTAATTCACATCTTTCCTGTTAAATGCTCTTAACGAATTAAAATTTCCAAAGCAAAATTAAATGAAATGCATATGCATAAGTATACTTAATAATAGTACCTATCAACTTAAAAAAGAATTATCTCTGAATTATCTAGCAAATAGTAAACCCTGATGCAACTTAAATTTAACCAACCATTCCATGAATGAATTCTTCGAGCCTTTTAAAACATAGGAAGGTACATAAAAGACAACCATACCAGACATAACGTAAACTACTCAACTTGGCAATATAAGTCATGTGCAATATACACTTCCGCATTTTAACTACATAGTAGTATAAACAAGATACCACTTCCTGTGTAGGTACATGCATCTGTACAGTTGTGGTCATATAATTAAGCCACAAAATGAACAAAAACATTTTTTGAATACTTTCGTAAAAGGTTGGAATGATTTTCAAACATCTATACATTTATTTTTAGAGCACTTTCACTGTTTAAATAGATAAAAATAAAAGTTTAAATCCATGTGACATCTGGGGAATGTTACAAAAAAAACTCCCCGTTATAGGTTTTTCCCAAGGTTGTTTGTGTTTTTGGATTTTGATCGTTTTAAGTGAAGAAGCTAGGTCCAAATTGTTTATTTATTTATTTATTTAATTCGTTAAAATCTAACGTTAACAATATTTAAAAAAATTCTTATAATCTAATAATATCTAATATCATAATTTATATTTATTATACAATATTGTTGAAAAACATAAGTTTAAATTGTTTACATTTTATATTATCATTTACAGATTCTAAACAAAAATGAAATTCGTTATAAATTGTTATTAACTGATTGAGAGGGCTACATACACCATAGTTTGATCTGCTAAATATTTGAATAATAGGTTGCTGTCGCCTTAAACTTGCACGACTGAAACTGAAATTTAATTTACTTAGAACTGATGGTAATGATATCGAACCATTAATAATCCCAACAATAAAACAAAATTGTAAATACTTTCTGTGGTTAGTCAAAGAAGGGAGGCTGATCAAAGCTAGTCTTTGAGAATAAGGAGGAAATAGATTTTCCCTTGCCCATAGAAGAGACCGAAGACAGAAACGCAGAAACCTTTTTTGGATCGCTTCAATTCTTGAAACATGTATTGAGTAATAAGGTGACCATACCACACAGCCGTATTCTAAAATTGGTCTAACAAACGAAATAAATAGAAGTTTAAGAACATAAGGATCCCGAAAATCACGACCGAATCTTTTAATGAATCCAAGAACCCTATTGGCTTTTTTAATTATATAACTTAAATGATCATTAAATGATAATTTGGGATCTAGAATAATACCTAAGTCAGAAAACATAGAAACTTTACATAACGGACAAGAATCAAACGTATAGTCGTACAAAAACGGAATTTTTTTACGTGTAAAACTCATAGTTTTACATTTGTCAACATTTAAAACAAGTCGGTTTTTATTGCACCATTCCCTAAATATTGTTGTTTATTTCACTTTCTTTTAAGTTTCTAAATTCTTCTTTTATTCATTAAAACGTTTTATTTACAAATTCTTGTTTTTCTTTTTTTTTATTTCGATTCACTTTAATATTCTTCTTTTATAATTTTCTTTACTAAATTTTAATTTCTAAATTGTTCTCCTTGATGGTGGTATGGTGGTGGTGGTTGTTGTTAGAAGTGGCGATGGCGGTGGTTTATAAGCGAATGAGAAAATTGAATTAGCACATTGCACATGGCAATGGCACATAGAAAAGTTCATGCTTTTCGGACCGGGAGGAATCGAAACACCAAAAGACGTGTTTAATAACCTGAACATTAGCGCCCACCTTGCAACCTTGTTTGCAAAGTTAACAAATCTTAAACCACCAACACTTCAGAACAATTAATTTGATTCAAATGAAATTGTGAAAAATAAAATTCAAATTTTAATAATACACAGGTATAATTTTTACATGATTTAATTTAGCAAAATTTAAAGGTACGAGATACAAAATTTTATTCATGTGCTTGAATATTCATACTTAATAATTAGTTATCATAAATAATGTAAGTATCTATATACAAAAACTCGGGCTTATAATTATTTTTTTTTTGTTTTTAAATGAGTGATAAGCAATTCCCCTTTATCCCCTTTCACGAATGTTTCGATAATACTCGAATCATAGGGCGAAAGGAAAATAATAAACGATTTCATTTTACTTCTGAGGAAGAAGGATACAAAGTTTGGCAATCGAACGAGTGACGATTCCCTTTTCGGTTCGAACTTCCGCGACCCGAATTTTGTTATCATGTCCGGCGTGCACATTGATGACTCTCCCAAGGCGCCACTCGTTGGGTGGCAAATTCTCACTACGAATGATAACAAGATCATCGATTTGGATATTTCTTTCAGGATATTTCCATTTATAACGCTTATGGAGCTCTTTTAAATATTCTTCTTTCCAACGAGCGCTTAATTGATGATGCAGAATTTGTAATTTTCTCCACCGATTCATGATACTTAGTGATTGATCTATATAAGATGGTTCTGGCACACCTGTTAACATTCCTCCGGTGAGGAAATGACCAGGAGTCAGAGGAACAATATCTGACACGTTTTCAGACATCGGTGACAATGGTCGTGAATTTAAAGTACACTCAATTCGTGCGAGTAAAGTGGTGAATTCTTCAAAAGTGAATTTTTCATTACCCGCTAATTTTCGAAAATGTCTTTTAAAACTTTTGACTCCCGCTTCCCACAACCCACCTATATGAGGTGAACCGGGAGGAATAAAATTCCATTTTATCTTCGAAAAGTTGTGAGCGGCTGCGGTAGGACTATGTACAAGTGATTTGTGGAAGTCAGATAAAAGCACTTTAGAAGCACCCACGAAGTTAGTGCCATGGTCTGAAAACATTTGTTCTGGAGTTCCTCGACGAGAAATAAAACGCGTAAATGACGCAAGGAATGCTTGGGTTGTTAAATCGCTAACAAGTTCCAAGTGTATGGCCCGGGTAGCGAAACAAACAAAGATACATACGTACCCTTTGTCAAAACGACATTTTCGACCATAATACATCTTAATAAGAAATGGACCGGCAAAATCCACTCCCGTATTTGTAAAAGGTCGACCTATTACCGTTCTTTCTTCGGGTAACGCACCCATCAATTGGGTTTGAACGTGTTTTTTGTATCGAATGCATACTGGGCATTTTATAATACATTTTTTAACCAGGTTCTTAATTTGGGGTATCCAATATTCGGATCTTATCATGCGCATCATGAGCTGAATTTCACCATGTAGTGAAAGCTCATGTACATATTGTACATACAGCTGAACGAAGAGACATTTTGACGGAAGAAGTATCGGGAATTTTTCGTTATACGACAAAGTTGACAAAGCTAATCTACCATTCGCACGCATGACACCCTTGTCATCAATAATGGGATTGAACTTCCCTAACCAACTTTTTGAAGCTAATTGTTTTCCTTGTACCAAATCGCAATATTCTTTCTGAAAATATTTTTTTTGTGTGAGTACTATTAACGTCTGTTTGGCTAAACTACTTTCCTCATACGAAAGTTCCGACGATGAGTACTTTTTATTTCCACGCTTAATAAAGGAGTGATAAAATCTCTCAATGTAGGCGACTACACATAAAACCTTGTGCCAGTTGGAAAACTTTGCTAAATCTTCTTCAAAATCCTGTACGACTTGGTTATTGAATAACTGTACCTTTTTCAATTCTAAAATTGACTCATCAACTGGTTCACGCTTCGATCGTGGCCATATTGATTGAGGTTTCAACAACCAATGGGGACCATTCCACCACAAAGAACTATCTTTTAAATCAACAGGGGATACTCCTCTTGAGGCTAGATCAGCTGGATTTTCGCACGAAATTACATGCGACCACTCCATTGCCACCGTATTTTTTAAAATTTCTGCCGTTCTATTGGCCACAAATGTTTTCCATGTACTAGGTGGTTTTTGAAGCCAGGCTAATACGATAGTGGAATCTGTCCACAAATTGACTGATGAAATATTTTGAATTTGAAGAGACTTTGACAGTAAATTTATCATTTTGGATAAAAGAACTGCACCTTGCAACTCCAACCTGGGTAACGATATAGTATTTACTGGCGCTACCTTTGATTTCGCCCACAAAAGATGGGAAGTCACCTTATCACGGTGTTGCACCCGTAAGTAAATACATGCCGCATAGGCTTTTTCCGAAGCGTCACAGAATCCGTGTAGCTGTGAAACAGCATGCGGAATGTATTCCACCCATCGTGGGATACGTATCTTTGCAATTTCGGGTAAACTTGCCACAAATACTTTCCACCTCTGTTCAGTGTCAGGAAAAAGTCCACTATCCCACTCAGTCTTATCCTTCCAAATTTGTTGCATTAGTATTTTTGCAGTGATCACAATAGGGGCCAACCACCCTATGGGATCATACAACTTAGCAATCACTGATAGCACTGAACGTTTCGTGATAGAATTTGACTGTGGAACTGATTGAACCGAAAATGAAAATGTATCTAAAGTAGCCTTCCATTTTATGCCAAGCATTTTCACAGAACTTTTATCATCGATGTTTAAGAAATCTTCGTTAAGAAGCGAACTTTTGGGTAGCGGTCTCAGCAACTCTTTCCTATTTGAGGTCCACTTCCGTAAATTAAACCCAGCTGATTGTAAAACCGTAATTAATTCTGACTGTGCCTTTAAAGCCGTGGAAATGTCATGGGCTCCCGATAGGACATCGTCAACAAACAGTTCACGAAGAAGAATATTAGCTGCTAATGGATGAGATTTTTCTACTTCGCTGGCTAACTGGTGCAATGAACGAATTGCTAAATATGGCGAACACGAAACGCCAAATGTGAGCGTCAACATTTCGAAAACGGTAAGAGGATCTTTCGGATTTTCGCGAAACAAAATTTTTTGAAAAGGGGTTTGATCAGGGTATATTTTTATCTGCCGATACATTTTCTCGACATCACTGTTGAACACGAACTTATAAAGCTGCCAATTTAACATTAAGAGCGTAATATCTTTTTGGAGTGCCGGACCTGGATATAAAATGTCGTTTAAGCTCTTCCCGTTTGAAGAGGCAAACGATGCGTTGAAAACAACGCGAACTTTTGTTGTCAGGCTTTCCGGTTTTATAACTGCATGATGTGGCATAACATATGATGCCCCCTTTTCAACAAACGTATCCGCCGAATCACTTGGCTTCATATGCCCCAAGTCAATATATTCCGACAACACCGAATCGTACTCATTTTTTAATGTTGGGTTAAATAAAAGCCTCTTCTCATTTCTAAGAAATTGTCGTTTTGTAATTTCATGTGAATTCCCTAACCTTGGATTTTGAAGAGAATCGTCCTTGAATGGTAGTCTTACCACATACCGACCCGTTTTATCTCTGTACGTGGTTTCTTCAAAAAGATTCTCACAGTATTGTTCTGCGGCTGTTAAAATTTGGTTTTGTGGAAGCTCTTCAATCTGCCAAAATTTTTGAATCTCCTCATCCAACGATATTTCATTGTAAAAAGACAACGATCGAGAAAACTGAGAATCATATTGAGAGCTGGGTTTTTCTAAAGGGCCAAGCAATACCCATCCGAAAACTGTGTTTTGAGCCATAATACACTGAAACACATTGGGTTTTAATCCATCGCGAATAATGAACGGGTATAAATCTGCACCAATCAATACATCAATTTTGGCACTTTGATTGAAACACGGATCGGCTAAGGGAAAGTCGAACACAGTTTGAGTATTTTCCAACTCTACGGATATGGAAGGCAAACTGTCTGCAACCGTTTTGAGGACAAGTGCCTGAGCGAAAAGTGAAAATTGTTTATCTAATTTCGATCTCAGAGTGAAGGAGCACATTTTGGATGAAGTTGCCGTTACCGAAGAATTAACGCCTGCAACCGTTGCTCTCACCGATCGAACGGGCAACTTCAAGCTTCTTTGAACTTCTTCGGAAATAAATGAGATTTCCGAACCCGGATCAATAAGCGCCCGCCACTCAAAATCAGTTTGATTTTGATGAATTCGAATTATTGCTGTAGCTAAAAGAGCTGTGTGTTGAGTTTTTGCAAAGAATACTTTGGCACCAACACTAGCGTTTTCCTCTGTATTGGAAAACTGAGCTTTTGAACTGTCCCTTGGTACAGTATACTGAACACCGGAGTTAGTATTAGCGAATGATTGTTGGACATTTTGACTTGGAGCTGAAGTTGATTGAGTGGACTGTATATTTGGAATAAAACTCCCCGGAGAAACTTTGTCAAAATGCAGGAGCGAATGATGCTTCCCTTTACAGTGAAAGCACGTACTCTCACTCTGGCAAGCGGGTGCCAAGTGATTAAAAGCTAAACAATTGTAGCAGTATTTAAATTTTCTAATGGTGTTTCTCCTTTGAGCAACGCTCATTTTCAAAAAATCTGGGCAAACACGTAATACATGAGCCCCTTTGCAAACCTTACATTGCGGATTTACTTGAGTGTGATGAGTACGAACACGAGGAATAGTACCTGTAGGCTGCTGTTTAGAAACCGAAACTTTTGATAATTTATTTTCTTTGTGCATATCCGACACGTTATCTAGAACCCTGTACCTATTTGTGAGAAAGATGTTCATTTTTTCCCATGATTGAATTTCCATTGGATTTTCAAGGGATTCTTCCCAAAGGGATAAAGTTTGTGGCGGAAGACGAGTCGCACACACGTAGGTTATGAGTGCATCCCACTTTTTCACCTCTATACTATATGAACCTAAAGCTATAATAGCTTCATTAATATTGCTCTGCAATTCCTTTAATGAAGCTGCCGATTCAACCGTTATGCGTGACTGACCCAGCAAAACACTTAGATGATTATTCACTAAAACTCTTTTGTTTTCATAGTATTCTTTGAGAGCTGCCCATGCAGCCTCGAAATTATCATCTGTAATCTCAAATTTAGAGACTATGCTTAGGGCATGATCCTTTGTCCGAGCACGCAAGTGAAAAAGTTTTTGAACGGGACTTAACTTTGCGTGTCGGATGTAAAGTGCCGTAAACATATCCCTAAATGCTGGCCATTTTAGAAAATTTCCGCTGAATATTTCCGTTTCGCACGGTGGAAGGTGCATATTGTGTCTTAATGCGACACTGTCACTTTTATCTTCGGTTTTACTTTTCGCATCAATTTTACTTTTCTCTTCTTGCGTTGCCTCTAAAATGTCGCTAAGAAACTCGATATAAGTATCCGATGAACTCTTGTATTTGGCCTTTACCTCAAGGATTGACGCCTTGAGATCATCATCAGTGGCCGCCTCACATATAAATTCGGCATAAGATTTTTTAACCTCAAACCAGAGTGCTTGAAGTTCTAAACGATAGGCTTCTAAGGCCGAATTTCGAAGACCTTTGACAGGCTTTTCTTTAAACGAAGCATGAAAATCGACAAGCGCGTCGCATGCCAAAATCAAAACCCCCAAACTCATTTCAAATGAAATTATAAACCACGTGAAAAATTATAACTGAATAAAGCAAAACCGCTCACCACCCAAGCGTACCAATTTTTACCGCTATGTATATAAAACGTACCAATTTTACCGTTTATATATACCCCACACCATATATATGTATATGAATATAACGTACCAATTTTACCGTTTATATTCACATACATATATCCTTTTTTACCCTTTATATCTATGAGAGCACCGAGTTTTCATATAAAATACTTTATGGTTTTTAATTTCAATAAAATGTATTTAATCTATGTACTTCAAAAAAAATTCAAGCAAATGATAAAAAATTGCAAATGTACCTGTACAAATCCAAAAAATTTATGATGGCTGCAACGATGACGATGAAATTTCTGACGACGAGGATGACGATGACTTGATGCGACTGGTGAAGAAATAAAATTCGATGATGACTTGATGCGACTGGTGAAGAATTCGATGCTTGAAGATGATGAATTTTACGATTCAACAGATTGCCGTGCCGTTGTCAAGACGATGATTGTGCCCAATGCACGTGGTCACCTCCACAAATTCTCCTTTTCTTTTCTTTATCTGGCCGAATGGACCAATGTTTATTTCACTTTCTTTTAAGTTTCTAAATTCTTCTTTTATTCATTAAAACGTTTTATTTACAAATTCTTGTTTTTCTTTTTTTTTATTTCGATTCACTTTAATATTCTTCTTTTATAATTTTCTTTACTAAATTTTAATTTCTAAATTGTTCTCCTTGATGGTGGTATGGTGGTGGTGGTTGTTGTTAGAAGTGGCGATGGCGGTGGTTTATAAGCGAATGAGAAAATTGAATTAGCACATTGCACATGGCAATGGCACATAGAAAAGTTCATGCTTTTCGGACCGGGAGGAATCGAAACACCAAAAGACGTGTTTAATAACCTGAACAATTGTTAAGTCTTCTTGTAATAATAAACAGTCAGAGGAGGATTTTATACTTTTGAAAAGCTTAATGTCATCAGCATAAACAAGGACAGACGAGTTTTTTAAGTTTGAAACCAAGTCGTTAATAAATAAAACAAATAAAATAGGACCTAGGTGGCTGCCCTGAGGGACGCCAGAATTGACAACAAATTGAATTGAACTTTCATTACGAAACAAGACAGAATAACGACGATTTTTTAAGTATGAAGAAATCCAATTTATAAAATTGTTGTTAAATCCTAGATGGTATAATTTTAGAATTAGTGTATTGTGACATAACTTGTCAAAGGCTTTACTAAAGTCAGTAAATACGCAATCAACTTGCCCGCGTTTTTCAAATACATCTAGACAAAAGGACACGAAGTTAAATAAATTAGTTACAGTGGATCTCTTTTCGACAAAGCCATGCTGGCTATCACAAATAATAGAACTAAAATGAAAAGAAAGAACATTACTCACAATTGACTCAAACAGTTTAGGTATCACAGATAGTTTCGTTTGAAATGATTGAAGACCGTACGTTTGGCGTACTTTACGTCAGCAATTGAACTGTATACAAAAATACATGCAATAGACTTTTAAACACGTACGGTCATCAATAACAGTTTTGGGATTATTCACCTCATATAGGGTTGTTACAATCTAAGCCAATTGTGAAATTTACATAGAACCAATCTGGACAGTCATTTGAAAATCGATTGAGTAGTTAATTTACTGTTAGATTGGATATTTCCACAAGATAACGACCTAAACAAGTGCTTTTGGACTGTCAAATCAAATTCTAATAAACTTCCAAAGTGTCCGATTATCCAATAGATAATTAAAAGATAATTAAAAGGCTTGATGACACTGGTCAACAATATATTTTTTTTTTCAGTTGCACAAATAAATCAATATTTTTTTTTTTAAATTAAAATGTACTGAATTTAAATTTTTCTATCGTATTAGGTTTTTAAAACATGTCCCTTAAACAATGGTAAAAACAATTGAAAAAAAAACTTAAATGGAATTCTTTTATTTTTTTGAATAATTCCTTTTCAAATTAATTTTTAGTGCTGATTCCAAATCGAAACTCTGATTTTAGCTATGTACATATGCTCAAATTCATAAATACTCGTTTTCAAGATTATTTGTATGTTTTTTTCCTTAATATATTCCAAAAACTATGAACTCGTAATAAGATCAGAAATTATTTTATGTCGTTTTGCGTTGTTCTGCTGAGAACCGTTTTAGCATAAATGTTTCAGCATTATTTGAGATTAATGTATTGCACGTGAAGATTTGCATCTAATGAATTTTTTAATGAAGGTTGGTTTCAATATACTGAATGGGTCCTGATACAATACTTAAAATAGTGAATATCCAAATTCGGTATTTCAGATTTCTGTAAGAACGAAATTCTGTATTTCAAAATTTTGGTTGGTCAAAGTTATGTATTTTGAAATGCTGTCACTTTTACATTGTCCCTACGATTTACTTTTAAGTTCTATTTACAGCATTTTAGAGAACAGCTTTTTAAAACATAATTCTTTTGAGAGTTAGTTAAGCTAAAAATGTATAGTAATTTACCAAAACATTTTAATAACAATAACATGCCTCATTATTTTTTGAATAAATACCAATATTTTGTGTTTCTTAAAAGTTTTTTAGTTTTCATGTTGTAAATAACATTTGTATTAACATTTCAATATTTTGCCTGTTTTGTTTAACTTTTTGATAGCGTTTTTGTAAATTTGTATAAAATTAGTTATTTACATGCATTTAATGATTTATAGTGTTTATCATCTTCTATACATATATGTATTTTTATTCAATTCTGAAACAAAACAAATTGTGTTTTTTTAAATAAAATATACATAACATCAAGTGCTGGATTTTTGTCTACAAATAGTTAAAAAAACAAAGCTATCAGAAACATACTTGTTAAGAATATGATATTTTGTGATACGAAATTTTAAATACAGTATTTTTTAATACAGAGTTTTGTTCATACCGCATTTTGGTTAAAGTGCATTAAGTTTACAGTGTTTTGAAATATAGAATTCAAAACATACATCATTATGACCAAACTGTATCATTCAGAATTTTAATCATACAGACTTCTGCAAAGTAGTATTCCCGTCTTATTGTTAAATTATGTTTTAAAGTATATGAATAAAGAATAGTGAGTAAATTATTTACTTGAATAATGTGTTCAAAATATTAATTTCTCAATTAATACTCAATTTTTAATTTTAATTTGAGTGACTGAATTATGTGACCACAACTGTATATATATTAACGTAAACACACCTACTTAAGAACAAAATACTAGAGTACACGACGACGACGACGAACGATGACGATGAAGAACGTCAAAATAAAATTTAAATCAGCTTAACTGAATATGTATATGTAAATGAAATGAAATTTAGCATTACCTCTTCAGCTGCAGTTAAGGACGCACTATTATCCTGTTTTACATCACACAAAATGGAATCGGTACGATTAAGTGCTTCTTCTGGCTCGTTTAGCTGGAAATAATCAAATTAAAAGAATGGAGGCTATAAAAACATGACAAATAAGAAAAAGAGGCGACAGAGAGAATGTGTGGTTGTGGTGGCCATCACATAAAACTGTCCAAGTCGTATCCTTTCGTCCTTTCCAGACCCATCATTAGACATATCCACAAGTGGAGTAATTTATAGTTTGATGGCCAAGGAAGGAAGAATGGAAGACAAAGTCTTCTCTTATTTCTTGTTTATATCCGTTTATCCGTTTAAAGTTTTTCTTTGTATGCTTTTTCCTTACTGTTTATATGGTTCTAGTTTTCAACCACAAACAATAGGATCACAGTTAGGCCAAAAGTTGGAATTCTTCTTCTTTTTTGTTGTTTTATTGTTTCTTAGCCACAAAACTGGCGGTAATCCCGAACATATTGACGGAGACAGACAAAGCCGAGAGTTTTACAACGACCGACACACAATCACAACACAGAAAAAGGAATGACAGGAAGCAGAAGAAAAAGAAGAAAAAAAAAAGGAATTAACAAGGATGTGGGTAGGGTTATTGAAATGGAATCACTCGCATAGAGAAGAGGATGTTGTTATGTTGCTTAAGCTTAAGGCAAAAAGGAAGCGAACTTACATTTTTGAAGGGGATTTCCGGTGTCCACTCTGTGGTTGGTTCATCTTCTGTTATAACACTCTTGGGATCCAATCTATCAGTTGTTGCTGCAACTTGTTTAACTGGAGTGTTGTTGGTATTGGTATTGGTATTGGCATTGGCGGCATTGTCGATGGGTTTTGGTGTATCGTTGGCTGGAGTTGGAGTCTTGCCATTTGCAACTACAATGCGAGTGTCGCCATTCGCGTCGATTACATTGCCCTCAAGTGAATTATTGTTTGCTAATGGAGGTTGTTCAACTGAAGGAGTTGGTTTTGTAACGTTATAAGAACGTCGGTTGCCAAATCGACGTCGTGGCCTTAGAAAAAAGAGAAATAAAATATTAAAATAAAATACACACAACTGGTAAAATTCATGCAACTTTGATGGTGGTGCAATGTTTAATCCTTGGTTTAAAAATTTCAACGGTGGTTCAACCGAGGTTTATTTATAATGACTTGGCTTTTACACATTTGGCTCTCGATTCAACTATCCTAATCGGTGAGTTGAACGTCAATTGGGCAATTAACCGTAAAAGTCAAATTACCTGAGTTGCTGAGTAATTGATCTTCAACACAGTTAAACCAGTTGAACCACATTAAACCTACCAAAAATGGTGAGTTCAAATTGTTGAACCGTGGATTAAACATTGAACTACGATTGTGTAACTGACCCTTAATTTATATTAAAATACCTCAATGGTTCAGTCCTCTTTATAAGATATGTGTTGACGTTAAAACGCTTCAAGTGGCTATCTCTGCTTCCACCATCTCCGGGTTCCACTTCATATGTATCGTTCAAGCATTTCAATGTGGCTTCCGATATGTGAACTCGCCTTTAGTTTTTTTTAGCCAAACAACAACATGAAAGAGGAGAAAGTTCAAAAGTTGAAATGGTGTATCATGTTTGACATTCTTCTAGAGAGGTATAAAATATATCTCTCTGAACATACCCAGGTATTCCACCGGATTCCATATGATTGGCAATAATTACATCATTGGACCATACGTCAAAATGCCATTTTTTATTGCCCAGGACACCGCACATCACAGAACCACTATGTATGCCGATTCGCATATCCAAATCGACCTACAATATAATAAATATGAGAGATATGGACATGTAAAAAGATATTTCCTAATAAAAAAGGACTAAGGGTTTTTTAGGACAGGAAGACCAGACCACGGACCACCCATTTCATGTCCTGGTAGGTATGGAAATAAGAGAAAATATGCAATTTATAAGTTGAATGAGATTTATTGTTTGAAACTCTATAAATTGCTATATTGTTGACGATAACATGAGTTGAGGTGGAGGCTGATATGTGAAAGTTATAATGATTCTGGTTACTATAGTGTCCTTTCCCTGAATAAAATGTATAGAGCAGATAGATAGAGGAGTATTTTTGTAGCACATATACGAAACAAGGCCTTTTGAATTATAAATTGTTCGTTCGGATACAAATTAAATGGTCCAATAAATTGACTGACGATTACAAATTTTTTAATTGGTTATGTCATGATAAACACCGGTTTTTTGTATTAATTGAACGTTATCGTTTCCGAATAAAATGAAATCCAGCTTAAAATGGTTAAAATATAACAGAAAGGTTATGCAAATATTTAAATCAAAGGTATACACATATAGGACTTAAGATAAAATAAGGGGTTCCATTTTGCGTAAAAAAGGTTGAAACAAAGTGTATGTACTTAAATCCATTCATTAAATAATTATTAAAGGTGGAGGGAAAGGTAATATGCACGATTTTTTTAATTTAAATTAACGAGGGTTTTGTTTTTACTCGTATACTTTTAAGAAACATATATTTAAAAAAGAGATTAAGGTTTTGTTACACAACTAATACAAAATATTGGGTTCAATTTGAAAAAACAAATGAGCTGCACAGAAAACAAGGAGATGGAAAGAATATTTTGTTTCATATGATTTTTCAATTAAAAGACTTACATCCAACTTTCAAGAATATGCGGAACAGAAAGTATGAGCCAATTTCGTTCAATGAAAGTACACGATTGCGAATGAGTAAAATATTTTTGTTTCGAAAATATTATAGCGTAAATGAATTGATTGAATTTCACTTAAACTCAACCACTCCATTGTAGGTATTTGTCAAATTGAAAATTTTGAAATTTCTTGACGAATTTTTTTGTTCACTATAACAATATTGTAAAAAAGTAAAAAATGAGTTTGACTTCAAATATCTCACAAACCAATAACGCTATCGACTTCATATGAAATTGTTATGAACTTAAAAAAATTCAAATCGAAAATGGTAAATTTTTCAGGTTTTTCATTTGAAGTCGATAAGGTATCCCGAACGTATGTACGTACGGACGTCCAGACATACAGACATCTCTCTAAGAATCATTATATTTATATTGTAGGGACTTTAAAACGTTAAGAAATGTCAATATTTTCAAATTTTTGTCGAATCGGACCCATTGCAAAAACTTCATATGAAAAGTTAAAAACAAAATTATTTATACGCAGTATGGGTCCAAAAGAGTTTAAGCGTCTCAAAAATGATTTTGAAAATTTTATAAATCAAAAAATGTATTGATAGGGTCTTAAACAAGGAAATTGTTTCTTTTCGAAGCAGTATATTTTTTGTCATTATTTTTTGGTTTTTGATTCTTAAATTGTTTATTAAAAACAACAAATAAATGATTTTTCTTACAATTTTGCCAAGGCCATGTTTGAAGAAAAATATTTCACAAGTTTCTAAATGAAGTTATTAGTTGATTTAATACATTTTTGAAAAATTTGTCTTTTCTTTTCTTCTTTTTCTCACGGTCAAGAACTGTTTGATGAAAGTGGAAAAATCATAAAGCGTTCTAGGAATGGTTCAAAAATGTATTGACTACATTTGTTTCGATTCTTAGAAGATCATAGAGACTTGATGTGTGAAATTTAATTCTCCATTTTTGAAAAAATACGTTCTTTGAAATTTGTTATGGGTCTTCCCATGCTTGGTTTTTAGAATCAAACATAGAATTCAGTTAAAACAAGACGCTTTATATACAAATTATTTTATAAAGGGTGATTTTTTAAAAGCTACTAGCGGCCCGTCCCGGCTTCGCACGGATAGACAAAATTAGGTACAGATATTTAAGTTATAAGCATGCTAATTAAAACGACCACGAATCACTAAATTAGAAAAAATTGTGTGCTTATCTTAAAGCCTCCCTGTACCCTATGTTGGCTGTGATATTTCTAGGTGGCAACAAAATGTATTAATTTTCAGGAGATCCTACTCGAGAAAGTGCCACATACAATTTCCCGTAGGAAAAGCACTCTTTCCTGAAGTCGATACCAACTATGGAAAAGGTTTGTCCGTGGGATTTATTTATTGTTAGGGCAAAAGATATTTTTAAAGTGATCTGTAACCTTTTAAAAGATATGGGCAAATCAGTTGGTATCATTGGAATCCGCAGAACATGTGCGAGCTGAGCTCTTGCATTTTGGGCAAACAAAAAGTTGGATATCATATCACGGTAGTGCTCACCATTCACAGTTACGTTACGATTCGCATCATCTTTGAAGAAGTACGGTCCAATGATGCCACCAGCCCATAAACCACACCAAACTGTGACTTTTTCTAAATGCATTAGTAGCTCTTGCAATGCTTCTGGCTTACATTCACTCCAAAATCGACAATTCTGCTTATTTACGTACCCATTGAACCAAAAATGAGCTTCGTCGCTGAACACAAGAAGCGCGCGATAAACTTTCTTAACAGAGCACGCATTTTGATAATAAAATTCAATAATTTGCAAGTGTTTTTCGTTTGTAAGACGATTCATGGTTAAATTATAGACCAAACTGAAGATGCTTGACAGTGAAACAAAACACGAAACGTGCGTCAGCTGTTTAAACCAGTGTTTCCAAAAAGATACTAGCTACAAAATCACTCTTTATTTTAAAAAGCAAGCATGGCAACCCTGATATATGCAAATTTGCTATTTTATTTTAAATCAAATCCACTTAAACAATTTTACCAAAAGTAATTTTATGCATTGATTTCTATTCAATTCAAATCAAATCAAAAACAAATCATATTTTAACACTAAAAACTTTAGGTAACTAGCCCCTGGTCTTACACGGGCTGACGCTATATCCATTTCAGTTATTCAGCTTGATCCTTATTCAAGGTCAAATGTGATGCAGGAACAGAATTTATTCAATATAAAAGTTCACTACCAAAAACGATCCTCAATACTGCAGTCACAAGAGTCTTTGAATTTCTGCCTACAATGTCACAATGAGAAGAGACACCAAATATCAAGAGGACTTCCTTTCTACATTACTGTATTGTTTTTTCTTCAATTAAAACAACAGTGTCCATTTCCAACAAAGATTCTTTTAAAAACAACATTTTAAATCAAAAAACAATACAAATTGTATTGACCTTTAATCTCCAATTTCAATACAAAATAAGTTAAAAAATAAATAAAGCCAATTTAATTCTGTCTGGGCTCAGATTTCCAACACCGCCACCTTAGCTTTCAAAAAACAATCTCTGTGGCAAAATTATTACCAAAAAAGCTTTTGTTACACGTCTACAAAAATATTTTCGGTTGTTCCTGTAGCTTAAATGTGAAAATCATCCATCTTTTAGTTGAAATGTCACTCCTTATAAAAAATATCTCCCTTAACAAAAACAATTTAAGAAGAAAGCTAATACATTGGAGAGACATAAGGAACAATGGAATGGTTAACAATAAATAGAACTGTCACCCTGTCATCTTGTTTGGTAGACAAGACTTTTTGATTCACGCGACACGGTGAGTTAAAAGTATTTACCTCACCGAAAAGATAATTTAGCTCTGAAGATATGACGTAGACGATAATCACATATGAAGGTACATTTAAGGATCTGTTGTGTTTGAAAAAAAATATAAAACAAATCAACTCACATGAGTTTGCAGTCTTACGTCCTTGATGGCCTTTATCATGTGCAGGCCAGTTTCTACACTGCAAACCGCATGATCTGGTCTTGTTTTCCAATTATCACTCTCGAACATTGATACACAGTAATAACAGTCTCCCAATAATTTTATCCTCAGACAGTGATTATCCTGAAAGGAATCAATTTAATATCATCTACTTTAGTTTAAGGAGACACAAACCTCAGCAATTCTATCGAAACGTGCGAACAAGTCGTTAAGTATTTTCACCAGCTGTTGTGCTGAAGTTTTGCTTGCTAGCTCCGTAAAGCCCTGAAATTTATTGTATTAAAAAGAAGGACGAAAATAATAATTATTAAAATAAGCCAGAATAACGATAAACTGTGTGTGTAAGCAAAACAAAAGAAAAATAAAAGAATAACAAACTAAAAAGAAGACAACAATCCAAAAAAGGACTCTCTCCTTTGCACAATTTAAATTGCTAATTTTATGGCTTTTGGCCAAAATAAAAACGTGTAGAACTGATACTGACGATATAGTGTGACTGTGGCTTTATATATTCTATGATGAAATGTGGTAGGGGGCGGGGGAGGGGAACTTACCTTAATATCTGCGAACAGGATGCTTACATTATCCATTGGATACACGTACAATTTGTTAAACTGCGTTTCCACGTTCGGATCCGTACCTTTGTACATTTCTTGGCGAATTTCATTATTTACAACCATAGGAAGGACTATTCCGAGAAAGACAGAGAAAAATATATGTAAAAAGAGAGAAAACAAAAAATTTATGAAAAATAAGGTTTTGGTCCTTTTTGCTTTTGAGAGGACGAGTTAAGTGTTGAGCTTGAGTTGAGTGGAGTTGAGAGAGACGAAATAAACGAGTATGACTATTTTATAATTTACCTGAAGGAGTATTTTTTTAAAGGTTCTTTATTTTATATTTTTTGGATATAAATCGATTGAAAGTTGAAACGAAAAATTTTAAAGTGAAATTTGTTTTCCGGAAATGCGAAAAGTTGTTGTTGATGATGTAGTCTTATTCAAGCTTGAGGAGGATTTTAAGAAGACAAATTTTATTTTGTTCGGTGTGTTCTTTTTTATTTACTTAACAAGCTTTCAAATTGTTTTTAAGGTAAATACTATTTGCTTAAAGAGAATAACGTAATTTTTGTGAATAAAAATTACGATGTAATTTAAATGATTTTTATTTATAAGCTTCATGTGAATTTAAATGATTTTTTTGGAGAATAAGGTTTACGCAAGGAAATTTAACTAAAAAAGATTTGGATAAAATCAAAATACAATTTTCAAGCTTCGTTAATTTAACTTCCTAGACTAAATATTTGAAATTGAAAATTTTGATATTTCTCGAGGTTTCAAGATCGTATTGCGTTAATGGTTATTATATATTATTAAATATTTATAATTATTTATTTTTTATCTATGAAAATAAAATTTGTATTTTACTGCTTTAAACTTTGTTGCTAAGGGTAGGCACTACTTTTAACAAATTCATCAACTTTTGACCAATTTACAATCCAGGAGGTCGGTCATATGAGCCATAAAGTTTATGCAGTTAAGTTCTATAAGTAAATATTCCATCTAAAGATTTGTTAGTAATTTAACGATATTCACTAACTAAAATCTTCGTTTTCAAACAATTTGAAATTTGGAAAAACTTTAATAATGCTTAATATTATTTTCATAAGATCTTTTCTGAGAGAAAGATCAAATATTCAGGTTCTTAAGATGAAACCTTAAATAAAAGATCGTTAATTTGATACTAAGTTTCCTTTAAATTCCTGAAACTCGTCTTCAATTCCATTTCATTTTTTTGACGCACATAAATAGTGTAAGGCTTTTTTGAAGTGTTCTTTGGTTTCAAAATGGATTTTCTATTAAGTACATAAACTTTTAAGATCTTAAAAAATTAAAGAAATTAACTTCTTGAAGTAAATTTGCTTTGGATGCTCTAGAACTGAGATTTAAACACAGATTTCAAGAATGTAAATGTGCCAAAAACATTCAAAAACAAAAGCGACACTTTCGTTAAACTAATGGCTAATTGAAAAACGTTATAAACGTTTCAAATCTATTATTTAAATATAAAAGCTTTGAATCTCTAGAGAACTGAATTTAAAATAGATTCTGCAACGTGTATACTGTGTGGGTGCCACACTAAAGTTTCTTCCCAACTTATTTGTTTACCTTAATTTGTTTTTATTTAATTTTAAAAGAAATTATGAACTTAAATGCACCTATGTATTCCCTTACATTCAAGAACCAAACATTTTTCTCTAATTTTTAAATGTTGCTTACTCCTTTAAAATAAAAATATTTTCAATAGGTTCACGAGAAAAAGAATTTATTTTTAGAATTTGTCTTCTAGCATCAGCTCCAATCTTCAAGTAAGCAGGCTTATTACAGTAGTAATAATAGACTCTCGAAAATTGAGTCCGAAAAAAATACGTCAAAATAAAAAACCAGAAAATTCTTCATAACAGATTCTGTTTTATTTTCCTACGAAAAAAGATCACATTTTCTGGCAAACTTTCTCATAATCTTGGTTTTCGCATTTATGTATATTTTTGTAGCGTTCTTTGCATTAATAGAAATACCAACAAGAACAGAATATTTTATTTTTGGAAAAAGCTACGTTTCAACACAATGTCTAACACTCCTGCGTGAAATGCACCAAAAACCCTCTAAACGATTGTATTTAAGCTCATAAATATGGCATATTTAAAAAAACTTTTGGAATCTCGGAATGTTTTTTATGTAGGGAGTCGTCCAAATTAAACAGTTAGACCATCTTTTACTGGACAACATTGTTCTAAAATAATCTAATAACGAAAGCTGTCACTTAAGCCCTTGAAATATGTAAGTGAAAGGTTAAGATATACATTATGGTATTTAAATTTTGTCGACCTCCTTTAGAGAACATTAAAGAACATTTTTAAGCGGTGCTCAAAAACTCATTTTAATGTTAAGTGTGTGACCCCAACTGATTAAAAATCTGGATCCGCCCTTGCAGTCAATGGTGACCCCTATAGAGCCCGAAATGATTAACCGTTTGGAGGATATCATTTACCGCATTATTGCCACAAATGTTGAAGAAATTCATCGAAAATTGGACCTCCATATTAGACTACGCTCGTGGTAACCGTGGCGTAGAGGTCATATGCCAGAAATCATATTTAAATTAATATTTAAACGCCAGAAGATAAAGTATATTTCATGTCAATTTAAAAAATATTTCTTTAATTTATTCTATTTCAAATTTATATACTTCTGTAAAACACCCTTTAAAAACACCCAGTACAAAAACAGAAATTAAATATTTGTCATCTCCAGACTTGTATGCAACAAAAAATAACGTTTTTCACATCTGGTATAATTTTTAGAAAATTCGAATTGATTTTTTTGTCAATAATAAAATTTTATAAAAAAATTACTACTAAACTGGTAAAAATGGATTTTCGACTCCAATATTTTGGGATCTAATAAAGACGATGACTTCAAGCTTATTTCATCTTATTGAAAACAAAGTTTTTGTCATTTTTTTTTTAAATATTCCGTTCTTAAGAAAAGTCGAATTTTTCAAAATCAATTGACAGTTCATTTTAAAAACAATCGTAACAAAAACATCGACACCAACGGAAAAACTTTAACTATTTATACTTATAGAATTTGTTTTAATGAAAAATTTTGGTTATTTTAAGAAAAAGCTGCTTAAAATGAACTTTTAAAAAAATCTCTGCATTCAATTTTTGTATGCCTACGAAAATTAAGAAAACAAGAGGCTGGGATGCGACCCACGCTGATAACTTCCCATCCCGTCTGTCAATTTGTCTTCCTTAAAAGTTTGTATTTGTAGGTTTTCGTGTTTTGTTAAAAAATGTATCAGTTAAATTATTCTAAAAAATATAAAAATAACCAACAATATTTTGCATATAATGAAATAGTTTGACTTCAAAATCTATTTTAGTTAACGACATTTTTTGTCGAAAACCAATTTTTACCAATTTTAGTAGCATTCTTAAAAGCTTTTATGCCTTATATAAACAAATACAAATTGGATGAATAAAATTAATTTGAAGTCAATATTTACGGTTCACGAGATATCGAGAACCGAACAACAATTTTTACCAATTTTGCGTACTATTTTTTGTAGATTTTAATTTGTTTATGAAAAAACTGACTGTTAGATTTTTCTAAAAAAAATTACTCAATATTGAAAACAATATTTTTTATAAAATACAATCAATTTGAAACCTATGTCTCAAATTATTAACAAGATATTTGTGTCAAAAGTCAATTTTTACGAACGTTTAGTAATGCTTTTTGTAGGTATTTATTTTTGTTTTTTCGAAATTTTATCGAATATTCAGAACAATATTTCTTATAAGATAAACATAGTTTGAAGGTAACATTTTTAATTTTTGAAAAGAAATTTAAGTCGAAAATCAATTTTTACCAACATTTAGTAATGTTTTTTTGTAGGTTTTTAATTTTTTGTGAAATAACTGTCAATTCGATTTTTCTCAAAATGTTACTGAATGTTGAAAACAATATTTAAAAAAAAATAAAATCAGTTTAAAGCGAATGTCTCAAAGTTTTGAAAAAAAGTTACTTGTGTCGAAAATCAATTTTTAACAACTTTTATACATTTTGTTTTTAGGTTTTTATTTTTTGTAAAAAAAACTGTCAATTCGATTTTTCTCAAAATTTTACCAGACTTTAAAAATGTTATTCTGCGTTGCACAAAATTATTTTGGAGATAAAATCATTTTTTATTCGTATAATTTTCGAGGTGACAAATATTTTATAAAAAAAAACCGTTAATTGGATTTTTTTCCAAAAATATACATATTTGTATAGTATCATGCTACGATATATAATATAAAATTTAATTCAAGTCTCTAGCGTTATTGGTTCGTGAGATATTTAGGGTTAACCAAAATGTTCACCTTTTTTGTAAACTGCTATGGTAAAAAAACCACCCATGCAATTTTCTTGAGAGCCATTTCTGCATCTTTTTGCATTATTATCTAAATAACAAAATTTATTTAAAGTCGATATCTCTTCTGGTTCTTGAGCTATGGACGATGAAAAAAACGTTGCTAACGTACGGACGTACGAACGCACGTACACACGCACGCACAGACATCTCTCTAAAAATCTTTTTTTTCGACTCTAGGGACCTTGAAACGTCGAGAAATGTCAAACATTTCAATTCGACAAATCGGACCTATTACAATAACTTCCTATGGGAAGTTAAAAATGTTCACATACTGAAAGTAGTTGCAAAAAGACTCTTATTTGAATTTCACACCTTCATCGCCATATTTCCTTCTCAAATAAGATGCAAAATGAAAGTTATTGTATCAATTATATTTTTTATGAAATTTTTACCTTCTTTCATATTTAACACCTGAATAGTCTGAAATATTCAAACTCAAAGTTTTTATGAAATATTTTTCGTAAATTTCTTATTTTTTAATGGACAATATAAAAAGGACACTTAAAATTTAAGGTTACCTCAAATAAATTTTTGTCTCGTTTTAAGTCATTAAAAGAAAAAGCAATCAAAAGTTTATGAATGTTTTTTTTTTTTCCTGCTGTTTGATTAGAGTGTTTCCCTTTTCATTAATTTTCTTAAGAAAATCATGTGAAGAAGGTGAAAGAAATTGTGTGTTTATTTCCGTTCTCAAAATAACACTTGTTGATTGGGTGTATATTTTATTGTCTGAATAAAAGAACATCATAAACAAATTCAGGCGAAAATATCCCACAAAAGTTAAATGTAACCAAAAGAATATTAATTTAAAATTTGGATGTTATAATTATGAGGGTATGAGTTTTCTAAGTTAAATTGGAATATTTTGGTGTTCAAATTTAAATAAAATTTGTATTTTTTAAATATTTTTAAAATTTATTTCAAATCCCACCATCACATTTTCTTTAGGAAAAAAATGTTACAAAAATGTGTCACAAAAAGCTTAAAGTGTTTTCCATTCCCTCAGTTTTATTTTGAATTTTAAAAAATGGGAAATGTAAAAGGCTTTGCCAAATTTTGTTTATGGTAATTTAATCTCCACTCCAGAACAATAAAGCGATTAAAAAGTTAAACAACGATTATCCGGCTTGGTTTTTATTTGGTGGGAGGTTTTTGAGGAAGGGTCTGGGAGAAAATCCTTCTTGAAGAAACTTTCAAATAACTTTGGTCGCGAATTTATAAAAAGAGTTATTTATGTGATTCAATAAATTAAAATGCCAAATAAAATAGATTAACTTGTCATACTCCGAAGGATTCTTGTGGTTTCAGAATTAAATTTATTGTTATTATATTTTATTCCCTAGAGAAGAGGAGATTCAGAAAGGAAAAAAAGTTTGTGACATCTGTTGATAAATATTTGATGAGGCAATATGTTTATGTGTTTGGTTGTTTGTTTGTAGGTAAAAAGGATAATATTATTTGTCTTGAGTTTTGTAATTTTATTTCAAAGAAAAAAGGATATGTGCTTATATATTTCTAACCTTGATTATTATTTTGTGAAGTCTGTTTTTGTGGTGTGAACATATTTTGAAGTTCAGGATATTTTTAATATTTAAAAACTAATAAGATTTATGAAACAACCTCGGTTTTGATGTACCATGTACATATGGTAATCGATTGATATGACTTATTGAAATTTCCACAAATATTAAATAATTTCAATTCAATGATTGATTTATGTGGTAAAAAATAAATAAATAAATGTCACTTAAGAAACCAAACTGAACCCCAAAAAATTAAAATTCTGGGTATCTTAGAAAGATTACATCCTTAAAGTGTGACCAGAAAAATATTAACGAATAACGTGTATAGTTTAAGAGTGTTCCAGCACTGAGTCGTTAATAGCTTTTAGCTTTCAAAGCCGAAAAACAACAAAAAGGATCTATTTTCCAATTAATCTTAAAAAGTTTTGCTATATTTCATAAAATATGATGAAACTGTATATCTTCAAAATCATTATGTATATATAGTATACATTTCAATTCAGTGTGCTGAAAAATGGTAATACATTTTGAAAATACACATTGTGAAAGTTTATTTTAATAAAAAGAACTTTTGTATGTTTATAATTGTTTGTACCATTCGTTAAACTTAATAATTTCAAAGACTCAAAATTAATACAATTTCGAAAGTTCAAATTAATCAATTTTAAAAATATATGTTATTTTTTAACACTTTTTTAAAGTTAGTTAAAATCTAAATATTAAAAAAATGCAACTCACACAATTTTTGTGTTAGATGAAAAAAAGTTTAAAGTCAATATCTTTCTTTTCTTAAAAGACTTGAGTAAAAAAAAACAGTTGTTTTTGGAATAAACTTAAAATTAACAACAATATTTTGCATAGGATGAAATAATTTTGATTTCAATATCTGTTTTTGTTCTCGAGATATTTTTGTCGAAAACCAATTCTTAGAAACATTTTCTTAATCTTTTTATTATTTATTAAAAAAAGCCGATTGAGTTTTTCTAAGAAAATTATTGTATGTTAAAATATTTGTTTTTGTACAGAATGTATTAATTTTAAAATCGAAACGAATCGAAAATAACCTGATAATTGCATTTTTCTTAAAAAAATACTAAATTTTAAAAAGAAACTTTTCACGTTTTTTTAACATAGCTAAAGTAAAAATCCACAAATCCATTTTTTTTAAAAGTCCTTTCTGTATTTACTTCCCATAGGAAGTTATTGTAATCGGTCCAATTTGTCAAATTGAAAATTTTGATATTTCTCGACGTTTCAAGGCCTCTAGAGTCGAAATAAAAGATTTTTAGAGAGTCTGTGCGTGCGTGTGTACGTGCGTTCGTATGTCCGTACGTCCGTACGTTCGCGACGTTTTTTTGTCGTTCATAGCTCAAGAGTCAGAAGAGATATCGACTTCAAATAAATTTTGTTATACAGATAATAAGGCGGAAAGATGCAGAAATGGCTCTCAAAAAAATTGCGTGGGTGGTTTTTTTACCATAGCAGTTTAAAAAAAGGTGAACATTTTGGTTAAACCTAAATATCTCACGAACTAATAACGCTAGAGACTTGAATTAAATTTTATATAATATATTGTAGCATGATACCAAACAAATATGTTTTTGGAAAAAAATCCAATTAACGGTTTTTTTATAAATCAAAAAAACTGAAAAAAAAAATGTGTCACCTCGAAAATTTTACGAATACAAAATGATTTTATCACCAAAACAATTTTGTGCAACGAAAAACAACGTTTTTAACATCTGGTAAAATTTTGAGAAAAATCGAATTGACATTTTTTTCTATAAAAAATAAAAACCTAAAAAAACATTGCTCAAAGTTGGTATAAATTGAATTTCGACTCAAATATCTTTTCAAAAATTTGAGATAATGGCTTCCAACTTATTTTATCTTATAAGAAATATTGTTTTCAATATTCAATAAAATTTTGAGAAAAATCGAATTGACAGTTTTTTTTACAAAAAATAAGAACCTAAAACAAAAAATTAATAAAAGTTAGTAAAAATTGGTTTTCGACTCAAATAACTTTTCAAAAATTGGAAACATTGGCCTAAAACTAATTTTATTTTTTAAAAAATATTGTTTTCAACATTCAGTAAAATTTTGAGAAAAATCGAATTGATATTTTTTTTTTACAAAAAAATTAAAAGCCTAAAAAAAAATTAACAAAAGGTGGTAAAAATTGATTTTCGACTTAAATATCTTTTCAAAACTTTGAGATATTGGCTTTAAACTAATTTATCTTATGTATAAGAAATATTGTTTTGAACATTCGATAAAATTTTGAGAAAAATCAAACTTACAGTTTCTTAACAAAAAATAAGTACCTTAAAAAAGCATTACTAAAAGTTCGTAAAAATAGATTTTCGACTCAAATATCTTTTTAAAATTAAAAATATTGGCTTCAAACTAATTTTACTCACAGAAAATATAATTTTCGACATTCAGTAAATTTTTTAATAAAATCCAACAGTCAGTTTTTTCATAAAAAAAATAAAATCAACAAATTTTTTAAAAAATGATGTTCGGTTCTCGATATCTCGTGAACAATAGAAGGTATTGACTTCAAATTCATTTCATTCATCCAATTTGTATTTGTTTATATAAGAAATAAAAACTTGGAAGAAATGCTACTAAAATTGGTAAAAATTGGTTTTCGACTAAAAATCTCGTTAACTGATTTTGAAATCAAACTATTTCATTATATGCAAAATATTGTTGGTAATTTTTAAGCAAGACAAATCGACAGACGGGATGGAAGTTATCAGTGTGGGTCGCATCCCAGCCTCTTTTTTTTTTGATGGTATTATCTGCAAAGTAAAATTTATTTAATTTCAATATTTCAAATTGTTCTTGACATAACGCCAACGAAAAAAGATATCCCCAAAAGTATGGACTTACAGACTTACTGATGTACGGACGTACGAAAGTACGTACTCTCTGTACTAATGAAAATTAGTAAACATTTTTTTTCAGCGCCAATTTTCCGAATAAATGAAGATTTCAACTGCAAACTTATTTTATCTTCTACAAACATATTTTCTTAACTTTTGAAAAAGTTTCTAAGAAAATTCAACAAACAGTTTTTTAACAAAAAGTAAATATATAATCCTATCAAAAATACCACTAAATTTGTTTAACAGTTTAAATTTCAAATATTGATGGCATACTTTTGAAGTTCTTAAATGAAAATTTGGCTAATTGAGTAAAAATAATCAATTTAAAATTCACCAATAGTCCAAAAAAATTTGACAAAACTCAATTTTGTCTAAGAGCTTCACCTACACGTTCTAAGAATTCCTTAAAAAGTCTTCCTATTTTTGGAATCGAGCAAAAGGATTAAAGGGAGTGGTTAAAAGGGTGGTGAAGAAGATCAAATATCAGGGTTGTTGAAATTTTTTTGAAGTACTTTTCCTGGAAAATTATTATAGGTAGTTAGCAGTCCAGCATCATTATTGATTGTTAAATTAAACATTCAATATTTTTAAACGAACACTGAAAAGTCTCAACGAAATATGCTCACAGCCTTATTACAAGTTAAAATTTTATATTTTCCAATGTAAAACTTAGTACCTACTTCTAAATTATTTCCCCATCGTTTTGTAAAAATCGAATCAATATCGGTTGAGTTCTTAAGATTGATAAATTTTGATTATTACGTGATTTCCTAACCTGTATATATTAATTTTTATTAAATAAAAGCTAATAAAGTCCATAAAAATAATGCTCACTTAAAATTCAATTTGAGTTAAAATCCACTTTCTTCCAAAAAAAACAAAATATTCAACTTTAACCTTTTTAACAATCATATAATGTTAATCTAGTTCTCAAAGCTCTAGAGTATCACCATAATAAGGACTTCGTAATCTCTGTACCTTTTAATATAAAAACAAAAATCTTAAATCTCATATCCATTATAGGAGTAGATAAAACATATATAGAGGCCTTTTTATTTTATATAAATAACTGATGGCATCTTATTATATGGAGAGCAGCTATGTTTGTACGAGAGTAAGTGTGACAATTTCATTTTATTCATTTGATATAATGCTGCGTTTTATTACATTATACACACATCAGAAACGTGTTAAGAAATTGGCTCATAGGATAAAATCATTTAGAGCATGACATTAAATGTAAACAGAGCTTATTATATTTAACGAAGCATCAGACTCCAGACAATTTAAATTGCACCTCCTCCTTTTCGTCCTTAGAAGTTTGGAGAAGCAAAAGAAAGTCAAACAAACGTGATTCAGACGACCAACGCGATAAATGAAGTCATACACAAATACATACATATAATTTGACTTTCCCAAATGATTATGAAGATTATTAAGATTACACAACATTCTCCTATAAGATATCGTATTGCAAAATGACGTACTCAAATAAAGGACATTTTCTATAGTTCAGTTTGTTCCGTACTTAGATTTCATATGAATGACATGGCAATGTGTGACAAAAGTTCCAAAAACATAGTCGTGCGTAGCGTTCTTCTACTCACAAGTCTGCATAGTGTTCTTTTTCAATATAAAAACTGAATCATCTATGTATGTCCTTATCCTTTTCCCAAACTCTTCTCAAACCCCATTAACCGCCACCGTCACTGTCATTGCCGTTGAAGCCAAAAGCCGACATAGCCCAAAAGTGTTTGGAATCAAATTTCCACTTGACCCTTCATACTATATAAAAATGATGGTACTCATACTCATACAATCTGAATACTCACTTGAGTCCAATAGTTTTTGTGTCCTTTGCAGCTCCCGCTCTGATTCCTTTTTATGTTCCATTGCCTTGTGCGTTTCAATGAAGGCCAGTCGCTGTCCTCGATCTGTCAAGTACTTGGTGTACATGCCGGCAACATTAATGGCCGTATAAAGGATAAAGTTGGCGATTATTTGATATAGAACACACGTTGTAAACTTTTTAGATACACACCCCATCAAAGAAAAGAAGAATACGAAAAATAAAATATAAATAAATAGATGTTCACAACCAATAAAATTAAGTGCATATATGCGGATGTCAGCATGTTAACACACACCATCATCATCGTTCTATAGTTAAGTTGTTAAGAATTGACAGGAAGCGTAAAGGTGATGACGCAGGACTATTTAGACCATAGTAGGAATGGATGTGGAGGAATGGGCTATAATAGTTGGGGATGAGGATGGAAGCTTTATATATGGTGACCATATCCTAACCATTGGTGTGTGATGTAGAGCAGAACTTTATATACCTAGGCTTTATCGTAAATATAGTATACCTGAGGGACGACTAAGCAACCATGAATGAGATAGGTATTAATTTTATTTTGTAAAAGGTAGAAAGATCAAAAGGCACTTGGGAAAGGGATATTTTAAGGTACAGTAGATACTAGATGTTTGCAAATAAAGGGCCTTAAAGAGTCGCAGAAAATTGTCCTTGTTGTAGTGTAAAACTTAGTGGAATAATAATTGAATTTAAGTAGATACAAAAAAGTCGAGTAAGTTATGAGATTTAAAAACGACTTAATCGATTTTAAGGACCTCTCAGTAATTCAATAACAAATAGTGGACACACAGCATACTTCAAGCATATTTTGAATGTTAGAGTGCAAATTAGTTTCCTTTAAGTTCTAGAATGATTCCATCAAATTATACTATGATTTACTCTCCTTTCCATAAAGGTACACAGGGCGTATACGCACTTTTTTCAATAAATTGATATTTAATACATTTCTTTTCATTAAGAATGAGAGTAACGTCTGTTGGACCAGTAAACCAAAAATTATCAGGATATGGGATATTTGGTTTATAAAGGGTGTTTATTTAGCTGCATGATTGTTGTCTTTGGTTTGACAGTTGAAAATGTCAATATAAGCAATAAGATTTGGTTATTCATAATAATTCATTTAACGCTTAAACAGTAGAAATGAATCAATCTATTCACGAGGTTTCGTGTATTTTATGGTGTTTATTAAATGAATCATATTTTTGGTTAAACTCAATTCTCAAGCCATTAACGAAGCAGCAATTAAATTGACTGCATCATCAGTATCCTAATTTCTTTCAATATTAAGAAGCATCTGCAGTTATGGTGAATATTATGCTAATCTAATCTTATGCTCATTGATTTTTTGTTTCCAAAAATGAATCAGTGAAACATTGAAGACATTTGGTTCCAAAAATGCGACGTCACTTATCGTACAGCAACCGTCAAATTTACAAAATCTATTTGTTGAAAACTTTATATCTAGAAGTGGTCCTGTTTACTTGCTTCCTTGTTTATGCGGCTTATCGCCTCTTGATTGCTTTTTTAGGGCTATGTGAAGTCATGGATTAAAAGTTCTCAATCTCTTAATGAAAATTTCATCAGAAATTAATAATGCTTCGTCAACATACTTGATTCATGGTTTATCTTTTTTATCATCACCAGAGAAGAATATGGTCCCCATATACATATCTACTTTGTAGCTTTTAGTAAACTACATAGTTTCGTTTTTGCTTTTATACTCACAATTTTCTTTTGAAACTTGATTAAAGTTATTACGGCTAAATGGCAGCTAGCCGATATTGTACCACCAACTACACACCATTTAAGTGGTAATGGTAACATTGCATACGGAACAAATATCACAAAGAGAATATACCAAACTAGATTCTCGCGTTCAGTAAAGCCCAAACCTTGACCAAGGAAACCTAAAACGAAATAAAAAAACAAATAAATAATATTTTATCTGAATATGTACATATGTATATTTCAAAATTATAAATGTTATAAAATAAGAAAATTTAGATACAAATTATTCATTCCTATTGTCTATAGACAATCTTAAGGCCCAACTATAATAGACCTAACCGAGCTTAAGCCAGCTTAAGGGAACGAACCAATATACGCAGCCTTATATGTCACTAACCATAATAGACGTTCTGCTCAGTTTCGTTAAATTTCGTTAACTTTCGCACAATTACGCAAGAGCCATTTTAAGGGCTCGAGCTTAAGCAAATGTCAAATTTGAAACGCCATTTGCTTAAGTTACTTGAATCCATTATGGTTACTTTTTGTTTTGACGATAACTTCTGATAACTTTTCGTTCGGTTTTGACATTAGCTTACTTTCGGTTAAGTCTATTATAGTTGGGACTTTAGACTTATTACGAAGCCAAAGAAGAATTCTTGGAAAACATATCTTTTGTTGGCTTTTAGAAAATGAACTGTTAAGAAGTTTCAATTCCATAAGTTAAATTACAGACAATTGAATAGCTGACAATCTAAGAGAATCTTCCAATTGTATATTTATTATTTGGTGTGGCAGTGAAGGGACAGAAATATCTCTTTAAATGTATGAAGCACCAATTCTAATTTTTGGGAATGCATAATCAGTTTAACCGTGAGCTCCATTTAAGACGTATTGTTAAATATAGAGATTATCTTTCATTTGCACATCAAGAATGTGAAATACTTTATCTAACTCCGCCTTCACGAAGCACTCAGTCTTTTTTTTTTTGAGAAGACTAAGCAGTTCCACTGTTAGCTCAATTTTGGACGTTCTGTTTAAATATACAGATTTTTCTTCAGCCGCACATTAAGAATGTGGAATATTGAACTGAACTGTGTTTTTTTTATCTGACTATGATATTCAAAACTTGAACTTTTTTGACAAATATTCACGAATATCAACTCTTAAATCTTTTCTTATTTTCTTAACACTTGCACTGTGTTTAAATTTGAAAATATTAAGGTTAGTCATTTAAATCAGTAGCGTAGTGTCCGTTGGTCAGGCTTGATTTCCAATTATTTTATAAGAAGAATCCATATGTCTCCTTAATGAATTTCATATTTCAATATTTTTAAAATCATAATTTAGTCCATAAATTTTGTTTGTCGTTAAAAAAACTTCTTTGATATTGTAGCCATATTAACAAACACAAAGATGCCTAAACATATGATTCAGAAAATGATAAATTACTCCAACTTCTAAAGACACCTTTAGTAATTTTTCATTAACAAAGATTGAAAGGTGTCAAATTGTATTTGTTACGAAAGCGATGTATGTACATATCTTCATGCCTTTAAACCCCATACACTTAAGCAATAGAGGATATCATTTTCCAGCCCTACTAAAAGTTCAAGGGCATGCGATTATTTCCCATTGAAATATTTACTAGTACAGGAATGGCTATAATAATAGGAACAAAACTTCATTTTTGATAATGAACTTTAGTACTAGTGTAAGGTAAAAGACATACAATTTATATATTTAATTTAAAAAAGTAATATTGGTTGTCAACATTTTGGAGTCTATTTGCAGCTGTTTTCATAAAAGGGTGACCAAAGATAATACATGGAAGGAGATCGTGTAGTCAAAGCTAATGTGGACCTACAGAAAGAGATAGCATTGCAGATTTCATATTCAATTTTGGACAATTTTACATCATTCAAAGACATGACTTAGGTCGTCCTGCAGTAACTTGCAATCGTGGAATCAATTCATTTTTAAGAAGAATTTCAAATCATCAGCGTAACATAACAAAGACATTGTAGTTACATCACTTATACAAATATTAAAGAGTAGCGGACCCAAATGGATTCCTTGAGGAACACCTGAGATACATTGTATAGATATCAAAAAAGTGTTTATTATGACTTTTTGAGGTCCTCCCATTTGATAAGATGAGAGCTTATCAAGAAAAGTAGAATGAATAAGATAAAGTTTTTTGTATTGGAGTGATTGAGTCAACGAATCAAAAGCTTTACTAAAATCGGTATGTATGGACTATTTGAATATCACCTTCAAATGAATTTAACACATAACTTGAAAAAAGAGCTAAATTTGATGTTGTAGAACAACCGAAAATAAAGCCATGTTGTCGATCAGAAATATTCTCTCGGTTTATCGATTCCAATTTAGTTTTTACCAGGCTTTGAAACAATTTAGGTTTGGAAAACAACTTGGAAATGTCACGATAATTCTCAATTTTATTTTAAAATCCAGATTTATGAATTGGCACAAGATAAGATATTTTCCATTCACATAAGAATAGTACCATCAGATAGAGATTGATAAAAAATATATACAACACAAAGGATAGCATAGGGACTTAGCTCAATTTTTAAGAAAAAAGTGGGTATATTATCAGCTCCAGGTATAGTTTTGTGGTTTATAGACTAGAGTCTTAAGTATATTTCCTCTAAACTGAGTTGTAATCCTCCGATATTAAAGGAGAGTTTTAAATATATAGTACACTGTTATTTCTAGCAGATGAATGAACAACGAATTGACAAAAATTCTGCCAATAGACAAAGTGTTGATGATGTGTCTTCAATTCTCCAAATATTCGTTTTCTTAGAGATAGAGAAAGAGCATGTCTACTATCTTTAATCTTGAGTTTCATGAATTGATTCTCAATGAGCTTCAGGTCCAATTATTAAAAATACAATTCAACAACGTTGCTGGTTAGCAGTTCAGCATTCTGCGGAAAACGCCATATAAGTGGCATACTTGGAAACATTTTATAGTATGTCAACTGCCCCTTTTGAGAAGATTGTGAATTAAAAGAAAACTAAGACATAATTTCGAAATTAATCCCAAATTAAAATTTAAAAATCCTACCAAAAAATTTGAGCTTTAAATAAAACTTGAGAGATTTTTCTGCAATCATTTTAAATCTCTATTAACAATGTCTGTATGACACATATCCTTCTTGTACTTATAAAATATTTAATTGAATAGCTTGACAACAAATTTATATAATATCGTTTTTAAATGAATTCTTAGCATTATTTTAAGTAAGTAAGAAGTGTTCCAATTATTTTGGCCATAGCTTTGCATACCGGTGTATATCAATTATATACCTTAACATGTGTATATTGTTTTCCCGGTCCCTGTGATATAATAATAAGTTTATCCTTCAGTACGAGTACGTATATGTATTTATCATCATCAGACACACGCACCCATAATAATAATAACAATAAACATCAACATATAAATTACCTTGAATATTGAACAAAAGCCACGTGCATACTGCCGCCCAATGGAGGTAATTATTGGCAAAGCATCTCCAATAGCCCAGAAAGCATATCCCAAGATTGGCAACCATACAGCATCCTGACCAAGTGATTGCCACATCCACATTGCTTATCTGATAAATATATATACATATATACACAATACATATATAAATAAATGATAAATTCCCAAAGGACTATATAATGACAGCTGCATGCTCTGCTACAGCTCTATACGTTCTACGTACTCTACTCACGGTTTCATTTTTGGTTTCAGCTTCTTTAAGCAACCAGATTACGGCCAACACCGCCTTGAGCACAAAATCCACAATATTGACAATGATTAAAGACTTCTGTCGCTGTCGGTGGGTATACAAAAGGTACGATCGCTCCAGGGAGCTATTTTTGAATGAGTTCGTCAGTGATGGACAAAGGATACCTTTGACTACGTTAGCACTTTTAAATGCAGAATAGATTTCATTGTTAAAAGGACGTAATTGTGGTTTAGCTCCAACTTCACATGAGTCTATAGGCAAAGATAGCGATATCGATTAAAAGAGAACATATGTAAGTGCAAATTAAAAGGAACAAAGAACAATCAAACAAGTCAAAAGTAAAGTAGGTATACTCACCAATATTATAGGAATATGTCAAATCGCCAATCCTTCGATATACATCATTTGTGTCTTCATCGAAAATCCCGCAACTCTGGGTCCTTCTTCGGGCTGCTTTTGATGTTATTTGGGAATTACTTTCGACAATCCGAACGGACTGTACTCGTTGTGGTGATTTGCAATTATTCTTACGGCCATTAGCGCACGGATATAGGGTGTTCATTTGCAGGTTCTTAACTGGGCTTGAAGGTAGTTCTTGAGCCGTCGCGGTCGGCGTTGTTGAGTGAGTGAGAGTGACATGATTGACGTCCTCCATTTGAGCACCGTCGCCAGGCAGTCGAGGAAATTTGGCAATTTCCGATGGCGATAGATCCTTTGATAAAGTACAGACGAGTGAATGGAAATGTTATAGCAAGTAAAAGTGAGTGCTTTATTGTTTAGAGAGGAAAAGAGTGTTTTTGGCTTTTTGTATACCTAAATCAATAGATTATGTCAAGGAATACGAAGGTTTTGATTGGATATTTAGAGTCAAATCATTTGCATGTCAATATTGGAATAATACCTTATGTCATATTAATAGGTTTTAATGGCTTAAGAATGAACTGCTCAAATCCTTAATAATTATGTATGTATATGAAGGCTAAAGGGAAATTATCAGTTAATTTGTGCTTTCAAAGGATGTGGCAAAGACTACGAACCACTGTTACCTGTGAAAATTACCTAATTGACTCTAATTAAGTTCAACAATAATTCGCTAATTAAAAACGATTAAATTGAGTATAGGGTGGGAAAGTAACCCTCTTCATTTCGTCACTTTTGAGTAATTAATTATTCGGTGACATTAAGAAGATAAAGAAGAATTCTCGGAATAAAATAATCCATCTTTAGATTAAAATAAATAAAAATTGATATTATTTGAGACTTAAATTTAAATATTTTTTTTTTGTGGTGGAAAAAGTGAGATTCATTGCAGTTGCATTGAGAGATTCTTCACTATCTTTATTTGTATGGAGCAAATACATCAAAATTAGGACGGATTTTAACCCTGATTACATTTTAAATTAGAGATACAATTTTTGTCTGGAGAACCAGTTCTTTGTAAGAAGCAAGCAAATGCTATTATTTAAAATAATATTCCCCCCTCCGTTGAAATGCTCATCAGTATACCCTTGAGCCCAACTTCTGCCGCACTCTGAAATACAGAAATTCGTTATTTAGCCGTACAATACGAATCTGAAATACAGAGATTCGTTATTTAGCCGTACAATACAAATCTGAAATGCTTTTATATACTCTAATTTTCCCTTACATTGTAATATTTGGACATTCAAAACCATTGCACGTTGATCCATTCTTTCAAACCATCTTTTCCTTTCCTACTGTCCGTAATGTGTCTTTGGCAAAGAAAAGAACACTTAAAACCCCTTGATATAATAATTCAATTTGTGTATGTCATCCTCATTACTTTTATTACTCCAATGAAAAACTACACAACCCCCGTTCACTTCAGTATTTCAGTGCGGCATTTTGTGAAATTTAAGACTGGTTCAAAATTTTGTTGACATAAATTAAGGCCTTTAGCGCAGAAGTGGTGTAACATTCAAAAATCAAAGTAGTTCTAGCTCTATTCTCTTTTGATGAGACGAAACTTTACCGGTTTTTGACCCCCCCTCTTTTAACTTCCATCATAGCTAGAAACTTCCAAATTGCAATAAATATAAAGCCAGTTAATACGCCCTCTTTAAAAATGACAAAAACACTAGCTGAATTACTGATTTACTGGTGCACTGATTTACTGATTTACTGATTTACTGATTTACTGATTTACTGATTTACTGATTTACTGATTTACTGATTTACTGATTTACTGATTTACTGATTTACTGATTTACTGATTTACTGATTTACTGATTTTCTGATTTACTGATTTACTGATTTACTGATTTACTGATTTACTGATTTACTGATTTACTGATTTACTGATTTACTGATTTACTGATTTACTGATTTACTGATTTACTGATTTACTGATTTACTGATTTACTGATTTACTGATTTACTGATTTACTGATTTACTGATTTACTGATTTACTGATTTACTGATTTACTGATTTACTGATTTACTGATTTACTGATTTACTGATTTACTGGTTTACTGATTTACTGATTGATTGACCAATTATCAATATTATGAAGCATTTCTTGACATCATAGAAACTTAAAATTTCGCAAGAGGCTGTTTTGGATGGTGCAATGAAAGGAAACGAAGCTGTGCACATGTACTACACACTAACAAGACCTAGGTTTAAACATATTGCACTTAGAGGGCGTGGTATCCACCCAGTTTTTAAAATATTTTGTGTCACACTTCTACATTTCTAATTCTTGTGTGATAACAAAATTTAGCATAGAAAATATCTGTTACTATCCAAAAATTAATTGATGTTAAACCTTTCTTAAATTTAGAACTTCGCATATTGGAAACAAATACAACGTTTTTGCTTTTCCTTCATTTTCTTACCATCGCAAATTTGGTAATTCATAAGTGGCACCTGGAATAATGTTTTAAAGTGTTATAAAATTATATTTAAACATTTTTCCAAGAAAAACTGACTGCTTCTTTAAGCAATCAATTAAATTCGGGAAGCCTTAAGAAGGTTTTGTCGATTAATTAACTTTCTTTCAAAAAGAGAAACAAAAACTCTCTTCACATGTGTATATGGTATACAAGAATACAAAAATACAAAATTCATAAGATCCTACCATATCAACCACAAAATTCCACTCTTGGAAATAACCTTACATAATTATTATTAACATCTTTTACTTTCAAGAACTTAATTAAGGAATAATGAAGTCTATTAATGTCCATAGAATTCAAAGGATTCATTTTGCCCTTTCAATGCTTCTATATTTTCACGTTCGGTGTCGTCGGTGGCGCTGGTGCCTACTTCTTTAACCACATACTACATGCTCCGCATAATACGTATGCTCTTATACATATTTCATTTTCGTATTATGTCATTTCGTTTGAAAGATTTGTGCCACCTAATTAAACCCTCACCCCCAATTCCCACTTTTCCTCATAGTACCTACAACACAATCCAAAGTTCGACGTGTCGTGTATATACTATACGTATACGCGGTAACGCCAAGTAAAAAATAACTGTTAATTTGCCAATATTACATCCGTTCACACAGAAGGAAACACTCCTCACCACCACCACCACCACAATTGCCATACCGCACCACAAAAGCATCCCCTTTTCTGTAATTACCCGCAATGTAGAGCGGATATCCTTTCTCCTTTCAATCCTTACGCTTTTCTGCTTCTGCTGTCATTCTTGTTTGACGTTTCCCCTTAAATTTCAAAAGAGAGTAAAAACAAAGCTTACCTCAGTTCTGCCAAATCCACTGTCAGTTAGATCATCAAAGTCAATCGTTGTCGCCATATTGGTTATACCGTATTCATCAGGGTCGTCGTCTGCGTCTTCGACTTCTTGTAATTTGAAAGCAGTTGCATCATTGCCATTATCACTACTTGATAGAATATAGCATTCTTTGGATAATCTCCGATTTAGTGGCGTCGTTGTTGTTGTTGTTGAGGTCGTGTTCTTCGCTGTCACTGTCGTCTTAGACTGCGGAGGCGGCGTCGAGTTTATTATCCTCGACGTCGTCGTCAATGAATCCTTTCTGTGATGATAATCTGCATTCAGTAGATTCAATGGTGATTGACTTACAACCCGATTATTTGATTCATCGGAAACCAATCCAATGTCCATGATTCGTTCGTGATATGGTCTGTAAAAGGATATAAAAGAAAGTTTATAAAATTACATTTTTTCTAAATATATGCATTTCCCAATTTGAAGATAATTTCTTAAGATTACATCAGACAATAATGATTCAGGAGACATTTTTTGAAGTCATGTTTGGTGTAAATTTAACAAGAGACAAGAATCCTTCCAGTTTCTGTCCAACCCCAGAGAATTTGGGATATTGGAATGTTGGGATGTATTAAGGAAGAAGAGATAAGTGAATTTATCAGGAAATATGCAAATTTTGTGTGTTTCACCGATTGATGGGGTTTTTCGTTGGGATTTGTTTCGATTTATCACAGAAATTCAAAGTCGGTCGTTCATAATATTTATAGGAGGAGAATTATGTAAATTTTTCTTAGACTATGTGATATGCCTTGGGAAAGCCAATTTGTTTGTAATTGAAATCAATTTTATCCTTCTGCTTGTGGCTATAAAATGGTTAGCATATAGGAAATTTTGTGTCTCTTCTCTGGCAATCAGAGGTTTTCTTATACAAGTTCCTATATGCAAGTTGAAACGAGGAGTTAATTTATTCATAAAATATCCTTTGTGTCTTTGAAATTGTGAAACCCCATTTAACTTTTTAAATGGGGTTTTGTATGATTAACATTCTTGTAGTTTAGAGCAGACTGTTAAGTATGTACACAGCATTAGGTGTGTAACTATCAAAGTTGAAATTATTTCACATGAGGAACCAACTTTATGGTTAGATTTGGTTTGTGTATGGAATGTAAATGTTTTGAGTTAAATTTTTGATTGAAATGGGCTTTTACTATCGAATATGTATCATATCTATTACATAACATTTTAATGTTGTTTTTCATTTAAAGTTAGAAAGTCAAGTCAATGGCAGAGAGGGAAAGAGCCAGGTAAGGCAATCTACATTCGTGTTGTACGGGTAAAGAATGAATCTCTGTACTTCACTGTACTATTGAAGTTGGGCTCAAGGGTATTAATAGTAAGAGGATGAATTAAGTTGGCTATTTTACTAGCGCGTATTTTGTTAAAATAATGGTAAAAAAGGGCGAGGCAAGAGGCATGTTTGACGACGGTGTTCAAGCGACGTAAATGAGTAAATTATGTTTTTGTCACCAGTAAAACCTATTTTTTAATAATTTCCAAAAGGATTAAGAACGTTTTGGGAGTACCAGAAAGATTGTATGTAGATTGTAAACAGATCAGGAAGAAGGAAACATTTATGGCATTAGAAAACCCAAATATTTTGCTTCATTTTAGGGGACATCGTGTATGTGATTGTCCCTCAAAAGGAGGTGTTGAACATTTTTTATTCGCAACCTAAATAGAAGAATTTTTGCATTATTATAACTAAAGACATTTGCAGCCTTTTCTGAAAATTAATTAAGAATTTTAGTAATCATAGTAATCATTGAAGGACTTTAATAAATTTAAAGAAATTGCCCTTTTTGGTCAACATTCGTCCAAGTAGGTATACTATTGTAGCCTTCAATATCGGATGTTGTTCTTGTAAGCGTTTTAAAAACTGAGAACTGTAGTGGCCTGATCTAAAAGTAAGTAATGGGTAAGAAAACACTTTGAACGGAAATGAAGTAAATAAATGTGTTTTGTTATCGTTTGGACTTAGTTTATGTTGTATGCTTATGCACGAGGGCAATACGGGGCGCGTCGCGGACGGGCGACGCGCCGCCACCCGACCGCAAAGCGCGTCGCATTTTTGCATTATGACAAAACGCCCACTCTTTTTGGGCGATTTGACATTTTTGTTTTTTTGGGCGATTCAACATAATGTCAAATCGTCCAAAATTTTTGGGCGATGTGACATTTTTAAGTTTTGGGCGATTCGGTTTTGGGCGATTTGACACCCAACCCATATTTTCAGTCAAGCGATTTTTTTTTCAGGTGGATATTTAACGAAAAGTTAAGGACTGGCGTAAATTACAAAATTGTTTCTTGAGATAAATCTCTGTAACTTAAATTAGGGACTTTAGTAAGTGAAAGTGGTCGAATGTTTCCATAGTTTTTTCAAATAAGAAGTTTCATTTTGATAGGAAAAACCGAGTATTTTTAAATTCTTTTAATTTTCGAAAAGACAATTTTCAGCAGCTTTCTGGACATTTAAACATCTGCTTGTAATATTGTGAATATTCCAACTTAAAATCACGTTGACGTTGCATTTCTTTATACTTTTACATTGTAATGGAAACTTGTATAAATGACATTGTTCTTCATTAAAAATCCAAATATTCCAGTTCTTGTCAGAAAGAGCTTGAAATGCTTAGAAACAAAATAAGCAAGGTTTCAAAAAATCTTATTAAAAACATGTCCCCTGAAGATCATGAAGTGCATGTTATCCTCTTTGAAGACTATAAATCTTTCCACAATTATTTATGTGATGAATATTTTATATTTTATAAAAATAAAAAGTTTTCTTAAGCTTCAGTTCAGGTACATTCTCAAAAATACGTAAGAATTCATTAACTACATCTGCCTTTAAAAAAGTTATCAAATCTGACATTAGTAATTACAGATCAATCTTTAAACTGTCCTATAATCCCAGACTTTTTAAACAAATTGTTTATGATAGTTTACATTTGAACTGCAAGAATGTGAAAAAGATTAACAATTACTAATTAACTTGCGTAAGTGCTCAAATACTCAAGAACTCTATCAAGAGCTTGACTATATTTACACTTTTGACCAACTTTCTCATGATACCATCACATTTTAGCTGAAGGCAATCAAGTTCCCTCCTCTGTTTGTGGCTTTATTTAAAATAGTTCTTAGCAAGTTCTTTCTCTAACCTTTTAATTGCCAAAATCAGGAGTTCCCCAGGGTAGTTATTTAGGACCACTACTCTTTATCTTAGATATCAATGATATACTCTTTTGTGTATGATATACCAACATCCTATTCTATGGGGATAAAATGAATATCTACAAATGCATACAATCTCTAAATGATCATTTACTACTCCAGAGGATATTATAAGTTTTATTAAACCTTAACCCGATCGGATGTCAAGCAAATTCGTTCTCCAGAAAACATACACCTAGTTTCGATTTCGATGGGTTATAATATATATTAGCAATCTATACATCACGTCCATAGTTTTAAAGACCTTGGAGTTATTTCCAATTCTAATCTCGACTTCACGGAGCATATTAGTTCTTTCGTTGGAAAGCCAATTCAATGTTTGGATTTGTTAAATGTAGTTCTAAGGAATTTCAGGATCCATATGTTACTTCTCTCTTTTTAAATATTTAGTCCACCCCCATTTTGACTACGCATCACAAGAAATTGAGAAATTTACGAAAAAAGAATATAGTCTGTACAATGCAACTGCAGCCTTAAGAGAGCTACCATGGTCTGATCCTTACAACCTTTACAACACCGCACTACTTAGCCATCGTCTAAGCTTTCGAATATGTACTCAAATCTCAAGCTTTTTAAATTTTCTATGACAAATGCGATAACTTCACGAACATCGTCCTTAAGGTCTTGAATCTATTGTTTGATCATTTACATATACCTTATCTTAGGTACTATTAAATCACAAGATCTCGATGTTCAATTTTGATCACCTCTTCGAGAAATAAAAACTACCAACTGTGCAACATTTTTACCATTGTTGTACTAAATTTTAAAAACTTCAACGCATTGTTAAAACATATATCGTACCATTTTAAGGAATGTAGTAAGTTTTAAAAGTGACAGATATTCAAAATGAAATCTCTTACTGGAAATACATTTATTTAACGACAAAATGTAGACAACCCCCTAATAAATTGTTTGTTCTTGACAAAATTTTCTCGAATTCAAATGAATAATTTATGTTTAAGGTTTATTTGGATGAAGAACAGAAATCACTTTAAACAGATTAATAGAAAACAGTTTTATTTCTTAGTAATTTACCCTTTTCAATGTAATCGGTTCATACTTAAGATATAAATGTATGTTTTGGGCAGTATTTCATAAGGAGTTAAAATAATCGGTTAACAATATTTAAAAATCATTTCAGATCTTTACCAAGAAGTATCGTACAAGAAAAATCAATTTAAAGAAATTTAAGACGTCAAGTGGCCTCTAGAGTTATAACAATATTCGTAGAAAACTGTCAAATTCTCTTCTGATTTATTGAACAAACTCTACGAACCTTAGAAGACTTTTTTCTTAATAAGTAAATAAGTAAAATTGAATAAAAAAAGTCCAAGTAATTCTTAATCCTAAGATGAAAAGACCATAAAATCAAAAGGTAAAATTTAAAATATAATTGATTTAATCAAAGACTTAAACAAATCAATAAGCGTTGTGTTAATTTTTCCTCATGAACAACAAAGTACAGAAAAACAAACAAACTCCAAATAGAGATACCATTTTCCTTAAATTGCGATATTGTGAAATGAGTTTTTGATTTTACGTATTATGAATTTTTTTTTTAATAAAGTGTCTGGAGTATGCTAAATGAAATGTCAATAAATATAAATCAAAAACTTACTTACTGCGTGATGCATTCAATTGCGTAAAATCGTTTTTGAAAAATTCCTACTTTTTCCTTCTGATTATATAGGAATTCCCGTTTAACGTCCACACTCACTTTCACTGTTTTGTAGACATACGAACCAACGAACGCACGAATTATTATCAAACACTTTTCATCAAATGTTTTGTTTTCTTTGATAAGGGTTGAATAAAGTGTAATAGGAACCTTATCATTTCGTATATTCAATCATTAGCTTATTGTACAGACAAAGAACAACCACAAAACCCCCACACAACTTATTTCCACTAAAATGCATCCGAATTCAAATGAAATTAGCAAGTTTTAAAACGTTGTACATACATTTATCTTTCGCTTTTCGCACCCCGGATGTTTTAACCCTGAATAGTTCAACTTCGAGATATTATAGCTGACGATATGAATATTGATGAACTTTTTTGTTGTTGTTGTTTTTGTAGATTTTGATGATAGAAATTATATAAAATCGATATAAACTTTGATGGTGATGATGATACCATCGGAAATTTGATGAAAATTAGCCCGAAGCAACCTGATGGTTGACAATTTTACGTCTTACTTCTTTTCGGAGATTACACATGAGTTTCAAAAACATCAAAAGAGACACTTTTAAGTGAAAAACTTTTATCAAACGAATTTAAAAAGAGGGTAGTTTGTTTGTTTTTCTAGGTTGTTTTTTTCAGTGGATGATCAGATCTTAAATTTCACTCTGCTTCAGAATCGAATATCGAATCCATCTAGAGGCTTTGACTAACAGCTTTTCACTAACGCACCTTTCAGTCTAGCAATGCTTATCAACCCTCATCATCGGAAATATGTGTGTTAGGCCCTGAAACTGAAATATCGGAATTTGAAACAGTGGTATCGGAGGGAGTGGTGGGTAAAATTCAGTTCGAGAAAAAGGGTGATAACCGCAAACCCACGTTTTCTTGATGATGGAGGACGAAAACTTTTAGTTATTAGCACTCGGGCGTATACGTAACATTTTTTTTCGTTCGTTAGTTTATTTCCTGTATGGGTTCTACTGCCGCCGCCGCCGCCGCCGTCGCGTCGCTCGTTGATTTGGTAAGTTTTGGATATACGTGTAGTAAATGAAAATGTGGAATTGGTAGATTGTGGTACGTAGGTAAGGTATACAAAAAGTCCATGGGAAATGTTATCAGGAGATCGCTTCAATGAACTGCAAAGGTTCCCTTCAAACATTTCAATGATTTTTTTCCAGTGAGCATGAATATCAGGTCGTGGTCGAGGATGGGTTGGCAATGGAACTGCCTCTCTCGTGTTCATTTGGTATTAAAAATTCTTTTTTTTTTTAAATTGTAGTTTTTGTTGTTGTTAATTTGTTGATATTAAAAAAAAAGGAGAAACATTTTCATTGTTAAAATATATATTCTTTGCGAAAATGTATGATACTAACTCTATGCGGTATTGACGTATCGTAGAGCTTTTTTCCATGCAGCCGTAGCAGCTGATTACTATCAATGAATGTTTTATGTACTCTCTCTGTTGTGATATAGCACCTTATGTCTAATTGTTATTTTCACAAATGAAAATGGTAAATATTTATAATGATTGTTTAGTGCAAAACTACGAGAGTGCTGTCTAATGGCTCTAGGGCCAATGAGTGCAATTTTTCTACTGCAAAATTATTGACCGATATAATGTTTAGATATGTATGAACCTATGAAGGGTATTGTGAAGGGTATAGGGCTTGTGAAAATATCATTGTTGAACTTGACATTGGCTTGACTAATGTTAAAGGTCATCAGATTGGAAAAATTAATGTTGCTGGCATATAAATTAGTTATTAAGTTGTTTTTTGCACTTTACACATTTTATATATAATGTAGTTTTTGATATTTTCCACAACAGTTTGTTAAGCATGGAAAAGTAAGTAAGTGTAAATAGTGTTAATTTACACGCTTTTGAAAATCATGTGCAGAGACAATGAATAAATAGATGACATTATTTTCATTGTGCAATGATTTTTGAAGAAATTTTACGTGCTTTGAAGTCAGGAGTGAGTCATTGCAACTGATTTTACTGCTTCAATAGTTTCTAATTTGTAACAATTTTAACTTCTACAGAAAGGTTTCTACTTTAAGGTGAAAAAAGGACTACCACATATATTTCAAAACTTCGACAATGCCCCCAAAATCACGAAAACCCAAAAATTAAATCTCTTTCTAGGGAAATCACTCTTCAAGACATTTTCGGATGTATTCGTAATTGAAGATCTTCTCGACGATCGCTTGGAACCTTGACAAAAACAGGTGGTTTTCAGAAAACAAGACAACAAGAGCCTACAAGAGACAAGTCCTTGAGGTCAAAATTGGCGTCTTTAAGCCAATAAGCATTGAGGCTATAGGGATTCGATAAGATTCAGAAGACGATTTCCTTAAAATGAAGCAAAACATTCGATCTTCAAACATATGTTCCTTTTCTGGCACAAAACATGACATGATTACCCAAGGTAAAATATATTGCATGTTTTAATTTTGACAGATGTCAAACTCATGAAGAAAAAAAAACAGTATGGCGTGTCCATTGTAGTTTAACACTATTACCAAACAGAAGACTTAAGGTTATATACCTGGTATTTGTTTTGACTAAAATGTTGAGTGAATTGATGCGAATAAATCTGTTTTAATATTTATTCATTCCTAACTCTAAATAACTTGAAGTTTCTTGGTGAAAAAAGCACCATCACATTTTCTACGATTTCGACCAGATCCATCTTTCTCATAATTTTGACAGACGTCAAACTAATGTAAACACCAATATGGCGTATCCATGGTAGCTCATTAACGCCATCTATTAGCAAACAAGGAACTAAGGTTACACACCTGGAACATATTTTGATTAAAATCAGATAATAGCCGCATTTTATTTTCACAATGATCCATGACAGATCAGATCAAGAAAATAAAACAGCTCGGATCACAATATTTAAATTATTTTATTTGACGTTTGGAGCGCAGTTGCGCTTCCATTCAATTCGTTATCCAATTAAAAATATATAATTTTCAGATAAATGAAAATGGCTATGTGGAAACACTGCTTGTATTGAAATAGTTGGAAGTGATACCAAACTTTACAAAACAAAATTTCACCTGGTATGAAATAGAAAAACTAATTTTTGAATCACACAAATAGCTCCAAGAATGAAGCATGATTTTGCTTTGTTGTTGTAACGCAAAAAATCAGATGATTTGATCTTGATCAGAAAAAATAAAACACGGCTAGTAAACTTAATCTAATATGCTTCAAAATTCTCAAGAAAGGTATATATCTTGTTGAAAAACACACCGCCCAGCCTCATGTTCTACATGTTCGATTAGATTCCAATTCAATTAACTTGAAACCCACTTCGTCATGGAACCGTTTTTATTTGTTTAGCTTTAAAGGTCCTTATTTCTGCACTATTTCATGTGAAACTATTTTTTTAAGCAATTCTACAAATTTTGACTATAAAAACACCACAAATGCCTTTACATTATATCCTCACACTCAATTTTCATTGCATCATTCAAATTAGCGTTCAATCATAATTTCAAATGTACTATTTTCAACATTATGCTAAACAAAAATAATAATAACACCCCAACCCCATCATAGCCGATATAACAAAACTTTGACACCTAATCCATTATCCATCAATAACATGTCAATTGATTAGCAATTATTAAGTTTGACAGCTGTCAAACGATGTCAATAAACCCACTTAACAACATTCAATTGATGTTAGCCTTATTTATATGATGCAATATCTCTGGCCCTCCTTTCTACATATTATACGATTATCCTGTGAAAGAACATTTTTTTCTGGGAATAATAAAAAAATGCAATAAAAATCTGCGATGAAAATAAAAAAGAACTAGTTTAATAAAAGAGACACACAGTATTCTCGTTAATTTAAATGAATTTTAGATCAGTTTGATATAACGGTTGTCACTCGCTAGAATGACAAGTAAATTCATTTACCGTCCATTTACTTTGTCAATTTCATCACTTTTTGTTTTGTTTTGTGTAACCAACTATTATATTGCGAGGAATGGATTAAAAGCTATTTAAATGGTTGTACAGATTTGCTTTCAAAACCTTTGGGAATATTAGTTAACAGTTAAGCTCAGGGAGTATAGACAATAAAACCCAACAAATTTGATGGAATGAACAAAAGTATGACGGAATTGCCTTGAAACACCTGATATTTAAAAAATTCTGAGGTTCTCAACTATTGTAACCTTTGATTTTCTGACGTTTAACAACACAATTTTAATTTTAATTAAAAAAACATCTTGCTTAACTATACAGATGTTTTAAACTATTTCGATTCGATGAAAACTTCCATTTAAAGTGAACAGTTCATGCAATTTGAGTCAAGTTAAAATCATTTTCTATTAGAAGGAAAACTTTTCTCTTATTTTTAAATTCTAAGAACAATCTTATAAATTTAGTTTAATATTCATCAAATTTTTAAGAAAAACTTTGGAAGAATCATTTAATTAAGTAGAGTACAGATTCTTCACGTGAACATTTGAATTATTTTTTTTAGGAAAGTTTTGAATTTCTTCGAATCCGACTGAAAAATGACTCTAACGTCTACCACGTCAAGTTTTTGAGACTATTTGTTCCAGATTATTTGAACTCAAAAGGGCAGTTTTTGGTTTAACTTAAATTCTTCATGATTTTTCAAGTTAATAATCTTCAATATTCGTTTTCGTTATTTCTGGAAAGCTGGAAAATGCAACATAAAATTTGTATTGAAATAAGGTATGTATTAAATCTTCAAAAAATATTCAAAATATCTTCGAAAAATACATTCAAAAAGCCAATATGGACTTATGACCAATTTTTGAATTTGAGAGAATAAAACTTCTCGCCATGCATCCCATAAACTAGATTTTGAAACCATTTTGTTAAAAGAACGAATACTTACCTCGTGATCTTATGTCCCACTATTTATGGTTTGATCCATAAAAGACCCTTATGCAATTTCAAGCTTTGATTAACGAATCGTAATATTTATTTCCTGAGCTAGACACTAAAAAAATATAATTCGGATTCACGTGTAGTATGAACACTTAAGAAATTATCATTATTGTTGGACAAAATTCATTAAAAAAACCTATATGGACTTATGACCCCTAAGATCAAGTATTACCAGGGCCTATACAACATCTAATGAATTGTTGGTCCTACCATCTTTAATTTGTGTTTAACTTATTTAAATTACAAGATCATTTTCATGCAGTCAATTAGCAATAAATGTTTGACTTATGTACTTATGTCCCACAAATTCCAGGTATTATCCACAAATAAATGTCAAATAATTTCAAATTTTGAGTGACAACCAATAGTTTTGAAGAACCGAGTTAGACACTTTAAATTAAAACACAAAATAAAGCACAGTAGAAAACCTAAATATATTATTATTTTTTGAAAAATTCTTTAAGAAAGTCTCTGTGGACTTATGGCTCTTTACGTAAGTACCAGGACCTACAAAATTTGTATTTAATTGATCTCAAATATAAGTTAATTTTGGATTCAGTCACTAAGAAAGCAATACTGTTTCACTTGTGTACTTATGTCCCAAAATTCTAGACATGAGTCATACTGAATATAATAAATTACAGGTTTTAAGTGACGAAGAGGAATTTCTATAAACTTATAAAGACACTAAAAATTAAAATCCAGACTGCAATAAGAAGTGAAATTATGACCCCTTAAGAAAGTCCTACTGGTGCCTATGCAACATCCAGTGAATTAAATTCTTTAGTTTTGTTTAACTTGTCTGAATTATAATATAATTTTTGGATTCAGACAAAAGTATATCTGTTTGACTTATGAACTTATTTCCCTTAATTATCTCCATGAGCCCATCAAAAAACCTTATTTATGTTAGTTTAAGCTTTGAGTAATTTACAGAAGTTTTTAAAAACTGAGCTAGGCAATACAAAATTAAAATCCGGATGGCAGTAACAAATTTTCATTAATAATTTGCAAAGTTAATTTAAAAAGTCTATGTGGACTTATGACCTACTTGAAGAAGTGTTGCCAAGCTTATATAAAATCCAATGAATTTAAGATCCTTCCATTTTCAATTTGTGTTTAACTAATCTGAATTATAATATCATCTTGGATATAATCAGTTAGAAACAATAATGCTTGACTTGTGAACTTATGTCCCACCATATCCTCTCCATGAGTCATCAAAGAACCTTTATCTATGTTAGTTCAAGCTTTGAGTATTTTTTACAATTGTTAGACACTTATGTATTTCAAATATTTATTTGCTGTCCCATAACTGCGCCCTTAAAACCCTTAATCACTGAGTACAAAAACCTGTAAAAGTTTTACGTTTGTGCAATCATGCAATTTAAAATGCCATCTACCATAAAATCCATGTTGACAAAAGGTAGGTAGGTAAAATACATAGGTTAGGTGTGTATAGAAATAGGAAAGGTATGGTATACAAACAACAACACAAAAATATGCGGAAAGTTTATTTTAAAAATTTACAACCTAAGGGAATCAAATAACAAAAACTCACTCTACAAAAAGCTTGAACTAGCTCTAGTCATATTATTTGCTTCTATTTCTTTTTTTTTGAGCAATGACTACTGAACTGATGGCAGCAAAATGCACTTTCCATCCACTATACGAATATAAGACTACTGAATTTTTAATGCAAAAATAAATATCCTTCTGCTCCTTTCAACGAGGTGAGCTGAGCTTCTACTAAATTTAATTCTTCTTTGATTTGGTTGTAATTTAGTCCTGCAATATAAGAGTATAGAAACCTATGACTATAAGTGGTGGCACGATAGGTATGTGGTATGTGGTTGATGTAGAAAAAACCACAACATTATGCTTTAGAGCATAACCATCCTTTTTGAAGTGAGTTTTGAAAATGAAAATAACATTATTTTTTTTTTAATTTTATTTGATTTGAATGATTTATTGACAGACTGACTGTGGTTTGGTTTAGTGTTTGCGTCGTCTGTACAGTCCTGATGCTAGTATAGAAATGATTGGTAGTTTTATTTTATTAGAGTTGTCAATCAAAAGTCAATAACCTCCAGGTTAGGGGGCTGGCCGGTGGTGGTAGGAGTATTTTAGATTGATTTTGATTAATTCATGTCGATTTGTGATTTCTAATATTGTTTCTGTGGTTTTGTTATTGTATTTAAATTACACTTAAAGCAAAATTTAAGGCAGTTAAATTTGTATGTTTATGTAATTGAATGACTACATATATTAACTTGAAGGGAATGAATAATTATTCTGCCTCTTGGTATTCCTATAACTGAGGTCAGGCCAATAAGGATTTTTTAATCGGATTATAAACATTTTGGTTGAACATTTGAGGAATTACAAAACACATTTTGACCGCATACCACAGAATTATAATTAATATTTGATTTGGAATGATTTGCGATAGTCAATTTCTGGATTTAGCTTATTGTTCCGTGAACAGACTGACCTTGACCTGCTAATTATATTTTTGACAAACAATTATAAGCGATGTATACATATTTTACATATTCGGGTGTTTTTTTAACAGCTTGAGAACTTCAAATAATAATAATAAAATTTCATTATAATGTGGTAAATTATTAAATTAATTTATTTTTACTTGGAACATATGTTTAGGACCTATGTACAGTACATATGTAACGGGTGTGTTTTTAAGAAGTTTGGTTTTACAATCTGGCATTACTGTTTTCGGAGTTGGTCTTTTTGAAAGCTGTCACTTGATTTATGCTCAATTTGATTTTTGTTTCATAATTATTAGATTTACACTTGAAAAACGTTTTAAAATTGCGCAAATTTAGTACCAAATAATAATGTTTCGGTACATGCTACGCATAGCGCCCTGATGCTTCCAATATTATTTTATTCGTTCGACCTGTGGAGTGGTCTCCAAAAGCGTGCGATATAACACCGTTAGACCATTTTCTGTGAGGTTATGTAAATTCACTTGTCTACGCAGATATAAACGAGACTATTGACGCCCTGGAAGAGAATATTCAGCAAACCATCCCGATTGCTGCAAAAAGTGGTCAAAAATTGGGCTTCTCGAATGGAATTTGATCGAGCCAGCCGCGGTGGACACTTGGCTGAAATCATTTTTAAACATAATGAAAAGCCTTTATCTTTATAATAAAACGACGTTTTTGGCGTTTTAATTCTTCTTAAAAACTACACGTCTAAAACAACACCGTTTATATGGCAAGTATTGCATTCGACATTACGATTTTCTCTACCGAAAATTTTTTCTCGAAAAGAGTGAGTAAGTGTGTCCTCGCCTCTAAAGCCTAAATTATTGGGTCGATTGAGTTCCATTTTTGAAATTAAGTGCTTAAGCACATTCGCGTTACGTATTTTTTTTTATTTTTTCAAGACATTCTTAAAAATATGACAAATTTTTTTACCAAAATTTGATGTCTCACAAACGGCTCAAAATATAAAACGAAATATTAATTGCACAACTTAAGTTCTAAGTAACTGAGATATGGAAGGACATTTAAATTTTTAAACTTATTTTGTAGGCATGATTCTAAATCTTAAAATATCTTTTTTTAAATTATTTTAACTATTTTATATGTAGTTTTGTTTGAAATTCCGATTTTGAAGCATTCTTCTTTGGTACACCGCTCGTATAAGTCTTAACGTGATGTGATATAGCAAAATCTTTATAAATGGGCTATGTAACACTGAAAGAATATTTCAATTTAGACCAGTAGTTCCTTCAAAAGTTACTGGATTGCTGACATAAATCAATAAATTAACATAGCCTCATAATCAATAATCGAAGACGTTAAGTCACAGGGTACCAAAAACCAACACTACTTCTGGAAAATAGGTCGTTGTCAAATTTATTTTGAAGTAAATTATTGATTTAGCGTGCTGCATAAGGAGTAGCTTGGTTTATTTAGAATCAAATATCGTAGATTCTCATTTTTGGAAACAAAATAATAGGCAGCTTCTTCCCAATTTTCAAAGAAATAAATGGAAACTGCTCCAAATTGTCAATTTTAATGGATTTATTGGGTAATTCGTTAATGGCTTGAAGATTCTCTCCACTCCATACACGATAATTTTTCTTATAGACAAAACTATTTACCCAGAAAAAAGCTTCATCACTAAACAGCGTAAAATAGTCAAAGTGCACCATTAACTTCTCGAACAGATTAATTGTTTTCAAAGTGAATTTTCTCAAATTAAAAGCTTTTAATTAGCAAACTTTAATTAATAGAAATGTCAAGACACTTTGACGTTCTCAACTACTGTCAAACGATATCCAAAAACCATCGAAACTTCTAATGGACTTAAATAAGCACCTTTTATTTAAATGATAAATACACGAATGTTTAAAAACTCATACATATTTCTGTTTGAATACATTTCTTAAACTTAAAATCAATTTCATTATGCACTTATTCCCACCTGAATTCATTAAGGTGAGGAATTCAAAAATACACATGGAATTTCCCAAATTGGATTATACAATATACATATAAAAGTAAACACACATTTTTTCCAAAACAAACTTTTACCAGGCGAACAGAAAATTTAAAAACAATTTGGTTTACATATATTATCCGTAAATATTTTGTTTTGTTTTTTCATTTTAACACAAGATGAAGAAGTTTGATAAATTACATTATATATTTTTCAAAACAACAAGGTTTTTATGTTTTTACTACAAAAGGATATTCCATTCTTATAATGCAATAAGCTTAAAAGGGACTTGTTGTAAAATTTAAAGTACTTTATAGCTTGTGATAATGTTTAAAACAGACCATGCTACTCACGAGCATACCAACATCATAAATAATAGAATATCCTTTTCTTTGTACATACTCGTACATACATATGTTTGAAGGCTCCTTTCTAAGAGTATTGGATTTAGACCGAATTAAATAGAATGTCATACCTTGATCTTTCAATATATACAACAAAGAGACATTGCCAACAAAAAAATATAAAAACATCATGTTATACCAGGTAACAGGTTATCAGGAAAAATTGAAAGTATAAAGTGAAGAAGAAGCATAGATAATTCTTCTTAGTACATGAGCAACGTGTGTGTCATATGAATGTTTTGAGTTACTGAATTAATTTTAATTTCATATAAAACGAATTTTGTCAAGACGTTTTTATTAAAACTAAACGTTTATACATATGGCACAGTAGTGTTAACTGGATAAGAGACAGTGTAAGGAAAGCTTTAAGGTTGTCCTTGCCTTAACATCTTTATATACATGAATGGATATAATGTTCGTATGTACATATATATTAAAATCAATAATGACGACAAGTAAATTTCTATGAACGACATGTTAGACTTTCAGATACATTCAAGATTTGAGCTTATATTCATTAAAAAATACCATAAACTTTGAACAATGTGTCTTATCTAAAAATTATATCGAAAAATCAAACTCTATACAAATTCCTTTCATTTTGGAACGGATCAGAAAATTTCCTTTGGGGTGGAGTGAAAAGAGGTAATATTTTTGAAAATTACTTAGAAACTACATTATTTTGAAAACAAAAGTTGTAGGAGAACATAAGCTCATTAAAAATTAAAAAATAATATATTGGCATTAAGTCAGAAAATTTAATACAATCTACTTTTAGGTGGGGATTTTTTAAATTGATTTATGTCTGGAAAAATGTGTTTTACTAGCGGCCCGTGTCGTGGCTTTACACGTGTGGACTGGATGTTGTACAGATAATAAAGGACATGAAATTAATATTACTTTTTGACTTTCTTAATTTCGAAATTTGCAACGATCAATATAAACTCAATTGATCTGCAGAAAGTATGTGACATATTATTAATTTTAAACGAAATTTGAGTCAAGTACGGGTACGCTAAAAGTAAAATATATTAGATAAGTTAAATTTTTGTTCTCGATTCGAAAGTCTGTTTATTTTTGGGAATCTACCACTAAATAGCTTCTGAAAATGCCAATTTTTATTTTATTTTTTTAATTTAAAATTGGTACATTAAGCTATCCTTCCTTTTTTGAAGACAAACACAAAAAAAATTCCAACCACTTTGTTTTGCTATCAGCTAGGCTCCTAAAATCGAAACTGTTTTCGAGGTTCTATCTTTCGATCTATTTCATAACTTCGAATACTTTTCGAAATCACTTTAAATGAAATAAAAGCAGCTGACATATGTCACATCAATCAATAGACAATTTTTCTGACTGTCATAATTTGTATAATTTCTTATCTTTTTAATTGTTCTGTTTAATAAAATAAATATAAAATATTTGTGTTTTTTTATTTGGATTGTGGTTAATGTTTGTTTTTTTGGTCGAATTCAAACCACTTCAAAATAGCAAAAATCGAAATTTAGAACACGGTAATTGACTTCGTTTTAAGTTCGAAAAAATAAAAACGATATACATATGTAGATAAAAGTGAATTTCAGAACCCTAACTTATATTTTGAGCCGATTTCAATTCCATTTCGAGTGAAAGTCAAATGTAGATTCTAGCTGTATGTCTCAAACGGATTAGGGAGCTTCTTTTAAAATCTCGAAAACGGCATAATTTATATTTAATGGTAACATAGTGTGGTACAATTGGACATTTTTTATTAAAATGATATGGAATATAGTATACGTCGAATATAAAAATATTCCAAATCAATTGCATTAAGGAATTGTAGTGTAGACAAATATCGTATATACACAATAAATTAAACTCTATTCCGAAATTAACTTTTGTCGTAGTTTTTACGAAATAAGACTATTATCTTAATTTTCTACATTAAACTTGATAGTTTATTCGTTATTTTCTAACAATACCTTGTTAGGTGGTTCAGAATCAACACCATAATAAACATAATACTTTTGGAAAGAATCCAAAAACAAGCTTTTAAAATAATGTGCGACTGAAATATTACCGGAACTTTTTGATTCATTGTTTTCATTGTTTAACCGCTTTTTGTAACTAATGCTCTGTTGAAAAAGACAGTTTCACCCCCCCCCTCAAATAACAGGAATTCCAATTAGTTTAATTTTCAGTTCAATTTTGGGTGTTTTTCAAACATAGATATTTATTTTTCAGCCGCACATCAAGAATGTAGAATATTTTTTTCCAAATCTGTTTGTAGCTTATATTTATGTTTATGTTCAAAATCTTAAGATAAATGTAAACCGTTATTTCCTCTTTAATTCTTCCCTTCTTTCCTAATGTTTGAATTATGTTGAAATATGTAAAATTTAGTCAAAATCTTTTCAGTCATTGAAAATTATAAAAAAAAAAACAATTAACATATTGCCAAGAAAAATGAAGATTTTTCAAGATAAATTATTCAATTTTTTGTCCATTTGGTCTTGTAAAGGACAAAATCAAGTGGTCCACAGTATTAATTAAATAAGTCCATCAAAGTAAAAATTCTAGAGCACGAATTTCCAGGTTAAACATTAAACAAATAAAAAAGAACCATCACCTACCATATTTTCTTATCTTATAAAAATATGCTGTCAACATTTTGATAGCAGCTCGAGACTAATTTCTAAAGCTGCTTTGATGTTTGTATTAAGTTTCCATACCAGACAACACACATATTGAAGTCAAGGTCGAGTTAAAAAGTAATGACCTCAACCAACATTGTTTTTTTTTATTCTCTTCATTCTGTCCATTAGACAACGGTATATGTATAATAAAAGATTCCTTTGACTTATTTGACACTAGCAGACACAAAAGCCTCTTCTGACAACAAAAAATAAATACAAAAATTAAACTAGGCAGAAAAACAAAAATAGCTAAAAAGCTAAAAGCATAAACAAAGCACAAAAAGTAGTGTGAAGCCCTGCACTGATATATTTACACACAGTCTTCATGACAGTAGAAAGATTTCTATACTCGTATAGTCCTCCTGAGTTCTGGCCCCCTTCAAAGTTAATTATCAGGGATGTCGTTTATTAATTTATTCAATTTTATTTTATTTTTATGAAATACAGTATTTGCTTTGTATTGTTTTCAAATAGAGTTTCACCATTTTAGATGATATCTCCTAAATATTGCGACAGTTTACTGACCAAAATTATATATTTTTGATTTGAGTTGATCTTCCACATTCGCGAAGTACGGCTTAAGACGAATCTCTGTACTTCGCAGTACAGTCGAAATTTGGTTTTAAGGTAAAATGATGACCATTACTTGAAGCGCATGTACAGGCAATGATAAAAGATTTTTCGTCCAAGTCATATGCTATAATTATTATTAATCATTTAGTACTAGCTAGGGACTTTTTTATTAGAAATTAAAAGAAACTAAGTTGATCTTCTGTAATCCTCTGCAACTTCATTAAATTGTATTGTTTTTGTTGTGGTAATAACGAGAAAATCTCATTTCTAATACAACTGTACTATAGTGCGTATTGAAACACTTCTTTAATACTATTTTGACAGCTCTGTTAACTATTCTTTTAGCTATATATCAAATCATACATAATCTCATAGTCCGGGAGCTAGCAACGTTTGGAAAACAAGAATTTTAGGTCGGCCAATTTTTTGATATGTTGTCTTACTTGCTTTTACGGTTAGAGTCTGGGCAGTCTGGCTGGCGGTAGTGGTTGCGTTTAGGGGGGAGGGGCAATTTAAAAAAATTATTACTTAAAATGGGGAAAAAATAGTTAAAAAATAACGGTAATACTTACAATTAAGTATTATACCTTTTTTTAAAGCCAACACTTTTGTCTATTAGCCTGTTTTTAAATCAAGTCAAAACTATGCATAGTTTTTGAAAAAAATTGTTTTAAACTCAAAATTTGGTAAAAAAAAAGTTAAAAATATGGTTTAAAGTGTAATTTTTCAAAACCTTAAGATTATTTATTATTTTTTTTTCTAGAATTCATTGCTCTTATTTGTTTGTGATCAAAAACTGAAAACTAGATGATTTTATTTCTACTAGTTCTCGAGAAAATTGAAGATTACTAAAAATCGAATATGGATTAGGATATACCTAGGCTAAATTAATTTTTCAATTTTCTCAAAAACTAAAAGACATAAAATCATCTAGTTTTCAGTTTTTGATTAATAATTAATAAGAGCAACAAATTATTTAAAAAAAAACATATTTATAAACAAATGGTTTTGAAATACCTATTGAAGTTGAAATTTTTTTTTCAACTTTTTTTTACTTAAATTTTGAGTTTAAAATTATGTTTTTCAAAAACTGTGCATAGATTTGACTTGATTTAAAAAGTGGCTAATAGAACAGAATGTTGGCTTTAAAACAACGTATAAAACTTAACTGTAAGTATTACCGTTATTTTGTAACTATTTTTTTTCCATTTTAAGTAATAATTTTCTTAAATTGCCCCTCCCGCCTAAACGCATAGTAAAAAATGCTGATTTTTAACTGTTCTATACAAATCCGTCATTAAACTTTGTCGCCTAAGTTATCGTACTCTCCCCAAACTTTTTTTACCCAATTAATTTTTTGTTCAAAAAATTAAAAAAATCGCCTATGACACATAATAAACAATCATAAAAATGTCTGGCAATAATAAATGCATATATAGGAGACCTATTTAAAGGTGGAAAATTGGAAATTAAGCTTTAAAAAAATCTTTTAAAATTCAAAATTATCACCTGTACAGGTAGGTTGTGCACTAACAAACGGAACCGCTACCGCCAGCCAGACTCTAACCGAAAAAGCAAGTAAGACAACATATCAAAAAATTGACTGACCTAAAATTCTCGCTCGAAAACGTTAAAAAAGTTTAAAAAAAATTTCAACTTCAATATTTCAAATCCATTTGTTTAGGTTAGGTTATCTAATAAGGGGTGTGCACAGCATGAAGCTGTTGCGTACACGGGGGCCTGCTGGTCCATTGTGATCCCCTGTAAAAGTAAAAGTAAGCATCGATGCTCCTCAATCATTGCCGATTAGCGTAGACTGGCTCGTTAACGAACCAGCCTGTGCTATCTATAAATTTCCTCATGTTTGCCATAGAGACCTGTGCTAGATCATCCAGTTCTTCAACAAACCTGTTTCCGAAATGACGGAGTCGGCTGGTTTGGAGGTTCGGACAGTCACAGAGCAGGTGTTTAATGGTTTCTATTTCCTCCTCATCCTGACAGCTCCTACAGAAATCGGGTGCAAATGCCCCTATCCTATTAGCCATTACGCCAATGGCGCAATGACCTGTTAGTACACCTATCAAGATTTTAATGTTCTTTTTACTCAGCGATAGAATGTACCGAGTTTCCTTTTCATTTATGTTAGGCCATAAACTTCTAGAGATTACGCAATCGTCTCTGGATTTCCAGGAGTTATTGATTTTCTCTTTTAGTTTAAGGTCTATCTTCCTTTTGAGTACCCCAATCGGGACGAGTGGTCCCCTACCCGAATGGTCGCTACTAATTATATCTGCTTCTGACCCTTTCCTGGCTAGTTCATCTGCTTTATCATTACCTTCTATATCGCTATGTCCAGGAACCCAACACAGCTTTACCTGGTTAGTGTGGCAACCATTTGTTTATAAATATGTTTTTTTTTAAATAATTTGTTGCTCTTATTAATTATTAATCAAAAACTGAAAACTAGATGATTTTATGTCTTTTAGTTTTTGAGAAAATTGAAAAATTAATTTAGCCTAGGTATATCCTAATCCATATTCGATTTTTAGTAATCTTCAATTTTCTCGAGAACTAGTAGAAATAAAATCATCTAGTTTTCAGTTTTTGATCACAAACAAATAAGAGCAATGAATTCTAGAAAAAAAAATAATAAATAATCTTAAGGTTTTGAAAAATTACACTTTAAACCATATTTTTAACTTTTTTTTTACCAAATTTTGAGTTTAAAACAATTTTTTTCAAAAACTATGCATAGTTTTGACTTGATTTAAAAACAGGCTAATAGACAAAAGTATTGGCTTTAAAAAAAGGTATAATACTTAATTGTAAGTATTACCGTTATTTTTTAACTATTTTTTCCCCATTTTAAGTAATAATTTTTTTAAATTGCCCCTCCCCCCTAAACGCAACCACTACCGCCAGCCAGACTGCCCAGACTCTAACCGTAAAAGCAAGTAAGACAACATATCAAAAAATTGGCCGACCTAAAATTCTCGCTCGAAAACGTTGCGAGCTCCTATACTATCAGCTTGGCCTACTTTTGAAACGATTTAGATACAAGATTTATATCCCTTTTCATTCTTATACAATATTTCAAATACCATAGTACACCATATGTAGCACTTAAAAGAAGAGATTCCTCTACAAGAACGTGTTTATTTTATAAAAATAAGAGAATCATACAAATAAACAATAACAAGTTTCTACTAGGCAACCAGAAACAAATGCAAGGATACAAGGATACTACGAATACCTTCATTTTATCTACATACGTACAAAATGTTTTGCAAAAGGAAATTTGCTCACGTTTTTATTTTATATGCGCCAATTTCTAAATTCAATGAAACTTTTATTCTCCTCTTAAAATGTATGTTTTACACGCATAGAGTAAGTCTCAACATAAATGGGGGTACCTTACATATACCTGCATTAAAAATAGACCTTTTCTGTCTAAATAAAAAGCACATACATAAGTGAGAACGTGCAGTTTTTATGAGCACCTTTCCTATAAAAGAGTTTATTACATTTTGTACATTTAACATCTTTTACAATAAAGAACAAAACGTTTAGCGTATGGAATCAGCCAGGTGTGCTAGGAATTTCCGAAAAAATACCAAAAGCACTTGAAGGTCCTTTTTCACCTTTCTGCAACTTAGTGAACTTAAGAAAAACTCACTTCTTAAGGAATTTGTACTCATATTTGAGTACCAATTTAATGAGAAGGAATTTTCATTAAATCAAAAGGATACCTAACCTATAAATTTTTACCAACTTAAAGTAAAATTTTGGGCCAAACTTCAAGGTTAAATCTTTTAATTTTAAATTGTATGAGTTTTACTTAAAATGAAACAGTTCCTTAAGCATTTTTTTACAAATAAAGAAAATTAAGAAAAAGGTCCTTCTAAGTAAGAAAAATTGCCATACGGTAAACAGCGGCTGCAATTAACATAGTCTAATCATTACTCGCCAGTTAACAGGACCATTTTTTAAATAAAGGTGTCACCAAATTGGGCGTAGTACTTGTTTCAAAGTTAATTTTCAAAAAATTGCTGCTTATTTTTCTGACGTTAAACGGTTAATGATGAATTCCCAAACTTAATTGAAAAGAAATGTCAATATAGTTTGACATTTTCAACTGTCAAACTATAGACAACAACCATCAACAATTCTCATTCAACTATCTAAAGTTTTGTTTGAATAAAGTCTTTGTATATGTTTTTTATTAACAATTTTCATTTACAAATATAAAATTTGAATCAAATTGGACTTAAAATATACAGTTTATCAAGACCATTAATGCCTGCAAGTATGCAGTTATATTTGTAATTTTAAATTTCTTTAGAATATGCAATAGGTTTTAAATATGCAGCGGTTATTCGTTTTGAATTTATAAAAGTTAATTTTCTTAACTTTTTGTTGGTTAATATTTAGGAACCGTGAGCCAAAAAAGAAAGTTTTCTCTTTTTTAATATCAGTTTTGAATATGTGGGAACTTCAAACGTTGAGTATCTATTTCTTAATTTCATGCAAGACTAAGTAGAAGAAATTGTATAATATATGGTGTTTATACTTTGATTACATCAATATTTATGAAAATAAATGTTAATTTTCATTAGTTTATTAATATATATGTATCACAATTTATATAACCCTAATCTAGAAAGTTGTGAAAGTTCTTAACTTTTCAAACCTAAAAAAAATAATTATTCCATCAAATTTGTAATAAAAAGACTTAAAAATTCAAAACAAATTAAGAACGCCTTTAAAAGGTAAGATCTGAGGTAAGAAAATGTATTCAATTACTGTCTGACCCGACATACGTTCTTCTAGCCTTTTTTTAAAGTAATGATGTGATTCGAAAATATATGAAATTTCTTCGCAAAAGGTGTAACATAAGTTAAACTTCAAAAATGCAAATGTCGTTTAATTTCTCAAAAAAACATGGATTTATAATTTTTTTTTTCCGAAAGTTCTTCAGCCGTTTTTTTTTTTTAAATTAATTTATTATATACAAAATGTTTCAATTTGTTAAGAAATATTATTGGTAGTAACTTAGTTATTTATTGCTTATAAATATACGTTTTACATTAGAAATTTGTTAAAAAATGTTGGTCCGTTTTTAAGATTTGGAATTTTTAAAAAACTTCAACTTCTCTACCATCTTAATGTTAATGTTCGATTAAAATCTCGAGTTCGAAATTTTTAACAAATGCAATACTTGCCCTATTATTTAGTTCCTTATGTCGCTTGTGGAAGAAAAAAAAACACGTTTCAAAATTCTAGAGAGGCATTAGGCATTAAAGTAGAAGCTGGGATGTGACCTACACTGATTACTTGTGACCCATAAAAAACATCTAATTGGTATAAAATTATTCTAATATTTCGGAGCTGAAAAATAATTTTGATTCTAATACAAAATGGGCGGTTGTATTTTTTAAAAACCCATGTATGATGTCTCCTGTCGTTAAAGCGTAACCCACCCTCGATGCCACTATCGATGAGTGGCAGTTCCATCCAGGAAACTAATCAACTTGCAATACCTGATATGTGTATCACAGATCACCTTTTATGGAATAACCACATATTCGATATTGCTAAAAATGCTGCTAGGTGCTTAGGATTTTTCCGGCAATGCAAGGCATTTTTCACCCCTTGTGATCTGACTGTAATTTACAAAGCTTTCATTCGTCCAAAACTTGAATATAACTCTCATATTTGGGTAGGTGCCCCTAAAACAAGATTAAGTATTTTGGACAGGATCCAAAAAAGAGTTTTGAAAATGAAAGGCGATAGAACTATAACCGAAACAATTGCGTCACTCGAATACCGCCACAATGGTTCATGCCTTTTGTTGTTCTACCGGTATTTTTATAAACAGTGTTCTGTTGAATTAGCCAGTTGCATTACCCCTCTCTTGATATTTAGCCGTTACACTCGTTCTTCTAGGAATGCACTTTAGTTTAACCTTGAGCTCAATTTCGGACGTACTGTCAAGTATAGAGATTTTTTTCTTAACCGAACATCGAGAATGTGGAATGCTTTACCCAACTCTGTTTTCCCTATCATTTTAATATTCAAAACTTTAAGACCGATGCGCACCGGTATCTTCTCTTTAATCCTTCCCTTTTTTCCTAAAGCTCGAAATGTGTTTAAACTTTAAACATGGTAAGGATATTAATAACCCTTTGAGTGCCCGTATATTATACAAAAAATGGCGCTTAAATAAGCAGAATAGAATTCAATTGAAATCAGTAGCATTGTTTTAGTTTCGTGCACTGCACTTTTTGAAAGTCCTTCCTGCTCATCATGATGTTATTTTCTGATAAAAAAAATAAGTCGTTATCTCTGCTTATTATTACTTGAGATATGGAGAAAAAAAAAAGATATTTCTTAAAAAATAGCATTCAAATAAAAAAATCCAGAACTCAGGAATCATTCCTTTATGTATATATAAATCTGTATGTTCCCAACTAAACAGAAATATATTTCCAAAATTCATCCAATCCCAGAATCCGTACCTATCCTTGACCTTTTACCTAAACACATATGCTTATTTTTCAAATATTGAAAAAAAGACTAAAGCCTAATGTTCTCTACCCCCATATAAGTACCCCTTCCAACTGTATGTATTTTCTTTCAATATACTGACAAGAACTTCATCTAATTTGTATGTTCATCATATAAAAGGGAAGGGAAGAGCAACCGTTACACACAAAATAAACATACATTTCCATGTAAACAAACAAAAATATACAAACATATCATATCATATCAATAAACAAAAAATGTGTACATATACAACTTTTTACCAGGCCAACAGGTCCAAAAGTAGACGTTTCGTTTTCCTATGCGGTTTTTCCGTAAACCAAAAAATATCAAACACAAGAAATATCTAGAATCTATCTACTCAACTCAACTCAGAGCCAGGCCAAACTCACACAAAACGCACGTCTTTATGTTTGCCATCATCCCTTACCCATGTTGGGATCTAAATAAAAACAAAAATCAAAACATACCCCAACATAACACACAAGCTCCAACCGCAGCAGGCTTGCCAGATTGAACTATTTATCGGAAAATGAGCTATCTTTTTACAAAATCTCTGACAATAAACTTAGTTTGTCGGCATAGTCATAATTGGGCTAAAGGTAGACCAAAAAGACAACCAAATCATAATTTTGCTTAAAGTAGCCCAAAATGACTTCCAAAACATAATTTTGCTATAAGTAGCCCAAAATAAAAACAGCGCAATATTGGTTTATAAGTAGCCCAAAAAAACGGCCAAATCATAATTTTGCTATAACTAGCCCAATCATAATTTTACTAAAAATAGCTTGAAAAGACAGCCTAATCTTTATTTTGCTCAAATTAGCCCAAAAAATCATCACAATCCTGATTTTGCTATAAGTAGCCCAATCTTATTGTTGTTTTTTCTTTTTATTGATGATAAAATCATATTAAAGCACTTGTTTTTTATTGAAATTGGTCTATTATTTGAGCTATTTTTTCAGCTGCGATTTTGGGCTACAAATATTTTTAAATTGGGCTATCGAACTAGTTTAAGACATGGCAACCCTAACTGCAACTTCCAATGCATACTCAACCCTTAATATACATAAGGGTTTTGTTGTTTGGAAAATAAAGGTGTAGGGACGCAACACGACAACGATGTATAGAAACGTAACGTATGTAAACATAAAGCATTTATTTTTTGAATATTATCAACCAAGTGCTCAGAATTTTTGGAAAGCTCACATCTTCTATCTTTTCGATTGCCTCTTCCTATTGACTTATGTGTTTTGTGGGAGGATAGGGATATAAAGTATGCATATTCATGTAAGGAATGTCAAAACATGCTAAATATTATGTATGTAAGGTAGGCTAAGGGGTGTGTACCTAAGTGTATGCATTTGGGGGATGTTAAGTTAAGTTCTTGTGTGCAATACAAGAGTTATCGGAAGTCGGAAGTAAGTAAATACTTCCTGAGTATAGACAAGTCCGTGTAGTTTACATTATTTGATGTAGAAATTAAAATAACTATAGACATGTGTATGTGTTTTTGAGATAGATTTTAAGTGAAGTTAAGAGATTCTTATTTAAAATTGTATCGAAGAATATTGATGTTTTTGGGAACTTTAATTTTGCCAATATGCAAGTTCTCAAGATGTGGGTATATTATAAATATTTAATATTTAACTTAAATTAAAATCAATCAAAAAGGAATGCATATTTGTTTTAAATCATTTCAATTGCCAATTTAAAATAAGTGTACCTATTTCACAATGGAAATAAACATGAGTAATTTACGCAGAAAATATTTCCATACAGAAAATTTTTGAGGCATTTTTCAGAATTAATTTGACAAATTCCCAAAAATAAATCTGAATGTGAAATATGGCATAGAGTAAAAATTGTTTTTATTTGAAAAAATAAATGTTGGTTACCTAAAAAAATGACTAACATTAATATGTCTTACATGTGGGTATGTTCGTGATTTGTATCAACAAAGTTAAGGGTAACTCATAAAATGAGTCATTATCCATTTATTACAATTACCTTTAAAATAAAATAGACTTTATAGCATTTTATAAAAATAATAACCTATTTGCTTTGGCAAACATAAATTATTATCAATTTTTCTAGAAATACTGACCTTGAATGAAACACTTTGCCAAATTTGCTGAAGAAAAACGCTAAAAATAAGAAAAATCTTTTGCGTTATGCAGCATTTTTATGATTTGAATTTACTCTTTCAGTTGGCAGAAGAAGGTTAACGCCGTTTTTTTATACTCAGAGTATAGGATAATTAATTTTGTTTTTTAAGTTGGTAGCAATAGTATTTGACACCTGTCAAACTCAGCTGTCATTTAAAGTATCGTACTATTAATTTAATTTTTGACATTTACAATCGAGGATTGTTTAAGAATCGAACTACGAGTAAGCGTAAACATTATTAAAATGTGTTATACAACATTTTGATTCACTTTATGGTTGTCATAATCGACCTACATGGCAAGTAATCGGTAAAATTGCGAAGAAGTTTGAAGAGACTGAAAGCTTTATTGATGTCTTAAGGTCTGTGCAAGTGTTAATGATGGTGCGAATTCATCGATTTCTTGGTGTTTGCATCAGTTTAAAGTGGCATACAGCTTCCTATTAGACTACGATATAAGGTCATGACTTCGAAGATATAAGACGTGGTTAAAAGCCGTACAAAATGACTGGTTATGGCTTTATTGCGTGGAAAAGTTTCCTGGGCCCTATTTCATACACACTGACATGAGCGACAGTGGATAATTTGTAAATTACAACTTGACAATTGTATAAAATCTGTCCCAATTTTGTAGATTTGTCTGGAAATTTTCGAAAGTTGCCGAGATTTCGGATCATAAGAAAATTGTCGTGACATGGAATTTTTTTGAAAATTTTTACAAATTCCCCAACAAATTTGTGACAATTTTTGTATGGAACAGAAAAATAATACAAATTACAATTTTGTTAGAATGAATTGACAATTTTGACAGGTAATTGAGTTTTGTCGTAAAGTGCCCACTTCGATGAGACATTTTTAACAGCATAGAACAAAAAGAAATTGTCACAACAATTTTGTCATACTCTGAGTGTGACAAAAATTGTCACATAAAAATTGTGGTTGTATTTTACTGACAATTATGTCACCTGTCAATACGTTATAAAACTAGTCCAAAAATAGTCTTAAGATGCCCCATCTTTATTGTTTATAAATATTGTTTGGATTAGAAAGTCTCCAAAAATTTCGGCTCAAGTTTTGGGGTACGGACTTGCAAAAACCAATCTGAGAACCAAGGAGCCAAAAAAAAGGCCTAAATTCCCCCATCAATAATTTTTAAAGATTTTGAGCCTAAAGTGTGGTATTTCTAGTTTGATTTCAAAGTTTAAAGAGAAAAGATTTTTGTAACAAGCCGATATTAGACCACCACAATTAGCACAAAAAGAGCCCTTAATTTCTGCATCACTAGAATTTTGAAATTCGATTGTGGTGTTTCCAGCTTTACGAACCTGAGAATAATTTAGAAATCGAATCCTTAAAATTCTGTTCTCAGAATTCTAGCAGCAAAAACGATAAAGTTCAAATAAAAAAACTAAAAATTTTGTTTTTATTCCTGAAAATTCAGAAATATCTGAGATCTTAGAAATATGTATATTGTAAACTTAGCAAATAGAAAATATTTTTCCAAGTAATCAGAAAACAAAATGTTCTACCGAAAAATATAATGTTATTACATTTTTTGACACAATTTGTTTGAATATTTTTCTACTGGTACAAAACACCCAAATGATTGTCAAAAAAACTCCTTAATTCTAGAATTGTTTTCACAAAATTAATTAATTTCTCGCTTGGTTCATTATTTTCAGTAGAAGTGTAATTTCACTCTTAAAATGGTCTTTTCAATTTACCCGGAAGGCGGCACTGATATCACATACATAGTATATTAAACAGCCATAATATTTTTCCAAACGAGGTTTAATTCCATTTTTGTTTCCATAATTCTAGTTAACGATATGAGTCTTCCAATGGCTTACTTATGTTTACATAAAAGAAAACGCAAGACTTTCACAAAAGTTCATTGATAAATTCGGGTTTTCGTTTCGCTCTGTTTCAAATCGTTTACTCAATAGCCACTTCCGTTCATGTAATCCCAAAAAGCTATTATAATCCTCACACTGTATCCGCACTCTCTCAGTGTATTATCCTTAAATGCAGAACCTAACCACGACGACGAACTAAATTTTAATGCAAATATTTGTCCACCCCAAAACCTACCCAAAACCTCCATTTTATCGTCCACCCCCCTAACTAAATGCAGCTATCTAGTTCGTCAGCTATATGGAAACTTATATTCATACTGAATTTTCAAAAGAGGATTTTGATGGTACGTTCTTAATGTTGCCTTTGTGGATTATGGTTATAAGGTTTGACTCTTAGAAGGAGGTGATTCAAGAAGGAGTCAACTTCTATATAGTTCAGCTAACCCTTGTGCATAATATTGACTGCTTTTTCATGCATATCTATGTAGGTAGGGTATGTAGATTGTAGACGAAGAGGTAGACTTTTATAGAATAAAATGTCCAAACGAACGTCATCATGACACACCACAAAGGTCCTTCGAGCATAACATACACAATACACAAATTATAATGCATACACTCCTCATCCCTCTCCATTTCAAGTTCCATATCCATAGTTTGATCATCTATAGACTCAAGAGCTTCATATCGTCCCTCGTTCGTCGTCGTCCTTTTTGTCGTCTCAGCCGTCTTTGTCGTCGTATAGTCCTAGCGTTGTCGTCGTCGTCGTCACTAAACAGAACAATGTCCTGAGTTTTGCATTTGCTGATTCTAACCCAACTCGGCTATATACGATGGAATGTGAATTAAATTCCCTTATTGCGCGAATCTCAAGCTTAGATTTTGCAGTGCGCGACGGCGAGTGGCGGCGGCGGCGGTATCAATGTATTGCATTCCTTGTGACAAAAAGAAACAACCAACTCTTTGACTAAGGATTTATTTATGCAAATATTCAAATGAGCTGTCATTCTAAGGATTGTGAATAAATTTCAAACAAACATCAACTACTGTTTTGTAGGGGTTCATCGTTTTCATTCAATTTTTCTTCTTTGTACAGCTAAAACAAAAAAGACTTTCTGACGAATTACGGTGTCGAAATGTAATAATAATTTGAGTGAGAATATTTCTCAGCATCAGTGAATATGGTTTTAATTGAATTTACAAACAGTTTTCTTTCTTTAAGAAAACAAAGTTTTTTGATGCATTCAAGAATTTTGTAATGGAATAATTTTTGAGAAAAAATACTTCAAATTATGAAGGTATCAATCACGCTTATCAAGGTTATTGTTTGATCCTTTGATGAAATCTTTAACAACATTTTAAAAGTTCTTGTAATTATCCTGACTCTGTGTAAATTATGAAGGGTCCACTTCGCTTTATGTAACTGACAATTGCTGAACAAAATTAACTTTAAGAGCTTTATTCATAAAAGTCTGTGAGTTAAAGTTGTATAAGACACAATTATCAGTTAAACCTTCATAATATTTTTTTGGAAAATTGCTTTAAAAACGCTCTTTTAATGTTTTATTTCAGCGTTAATAGCAGAAAATCTGAAATATTGGCAGAAGAGTTTGAGGTTTCTTCCTTAAAACACGTGAATTAGTTGGGTGTATTTATCAAAAGTCTCAAAACTTGTGAAATTACATCAAAACTTTTTTTTGAGAAACGCCAAAAATACTTTCTTGAAAATGGAAAACGAATTTGAAAAATAAGCGAAAAATGCTGGAATTTTCTCCACGCAGGTACATTATTTGAAAAAAGAAATTGAAATTATTGTGTATTTTTTAGAAGCTTGAGAACTCTAAATAATTATACAAGACAGAAATATTTTTGAAATTCGTATTTCTAATTATATTCTGGTAGATAATTGTTAGGCTTTTATTTATAAAAATGATTTCTGGCATATTTTCTCTGTGCCTACTACTTTTTTCAATAAATTTAGCCTTATCGCGTTTATGGTAATGTATAAAGGGTTTTTCAATAAGGACGTGACAACTTGCCCAATCGGAGAACGTACGTCAGTGTAAACCAAGATCCTTACGCCAAATACGCCATAATGTGGTTTGAGCGATACTCAATTATTAAGAACGCCCTGGAAATGACTGATTTGGATTACTAAGGACGCCTGAACGGCAGCAACGATATTTTTGACACTTCGCCCAGCCCGTTGTCTCACTGACATGGCAACATCAAACAAAGAAATTGAACAATCAATTTTTGCAAGAAAAACGACCGAAAATTTGGAATTAACGCTCTTAAAGTCACTGTCACTGACTTCGAATTTCGGTAGAAAATTTCGTTGCTCGTTCCTAAAGAAATTGTTGAGTTCACCGAGTTGAGTTCGATGATTATTAAAAGGGTGTGTTTACAAATCAAAGTTCCTATTAAGAACCCAATTAAACAATTAAAGCACGTCGGATTTTTCCGATAATTTTGAACAGTGGAAAATAAAAACTGGCCTAAAAAATCATTTTGAAAGCAAATTAATAGATTTTGTAATATATAATAACCCTTAGTACTTTCACAGAGAAATAACCAACATTTTAAGTCAATAAGTTGAAGATTGAATGAGTTATCTGTCCAGCCAACTTAAAAAAAATGCAGTATTGAGACAAACACGTTTGAAGTTTTGAATATGAGGCATATTGTTGAAAATAAACGTCACTCACATCAATATTCAATTCATAGATCGGTAGCGCAATCCATTATGGCTGAAAAACAAACACGCTTCAGCTTCGGCTTCGTCTGCGTTACGATGGGCCTGCTTCGAGTTTGCTTTATTTTTTGCTGTTATTTTTTCTCAAAAGTTTGTTTTGATTTTTCGTGCAGTAAAAAATATGAATTTTGAAATTGAAAAAAATTAAATTTATCGCAGAAGTAGCTTACACAGCTTTTAATAACCAATGGGAATCCCTCCAAAAGCAAATGTATTGTGTTCGTTGACTTTTTTTTACAGCTGTTGAGCTGTCAGACAAAGCAAATATTCAGCAAATTTGAACTAGAGCTTTCGTTTGGATTCACATTACATAACATTACGTTCTTTTCCTTCCGATTGTCAAACGAAACGTGAGGTCAAAGCTTCATTGTGATAGCATGCATTGAATTCCTATGGCTGAACTCGTAAACGTCAGGCGAAGCCGAAGCCGAATCGTGTTTGCGTTTAAGCCATTACTCATAACAGTTGCCCCATCCTCATTTTTGAAAAAGTAAGGTCCAATCACACAGCGCATGTATTGAACACCATTAGCTTTAGCTATGGAGTTTGATGTTACAAAACAGAAAAGAAATTAATTGGATCAAAGCTTGACCGAAAATTTTAAGACAATCAGCATAAGGAATTTTTAGTAATGGACAAAATAAAATTAGGAATAGGTCTTTTTAACTTTTGCATTTCAAGGATCCAATCAGCGAAAATGTTATATTGCTTGTGATTAAACGACTATAGTTGTTGTGCTAGTTAAACTTTAAAAACCTTAAGACCTATGTCTTAAAAATTGATATAGTGTCGATAGTGTAATGTCTATTTCCAAACCTGAGTTGTTGCCACCTCTACGTCATACTGCAGTAAAGTTCTTAGTTTTTCTCAAAACCTCTAATTTTACTATTGAACGAAAACCCAAAAGTGCTTCAGTTTTGCAAACTGTGACTGCAAAATTCATACCTTTTTGCAGTGAACTTTAACAATGTAAAAGCGTTTTTAAAGCTTGTAGCGATAATTTTGTACAATGACGTAGTTTTAACTTGTCAAATGTCAAAAGATGACAGAACCAAATATGGCAGCTGCACAAATAGCTGACTTTTTTAAGAATAAAACCCTTTATTGGAAAATCCTTTAGTTGTCAATTATTTGCTCGAATTCAAATTACAAATAGAAGCTTTAAAAAACTCTATGTTTATACTATCTAAGTGTTGATACCAGAAAATTAAAGTTTAAGAATTTTTGAGAGGTGTCTTCAAGGTTTGGGTAATTTTTTTACCAGAATAAATTACGCTATATTTTTGTTTAAAACACGCCTTATAATTTAATCTGTTTACAACTGCAAAAATACTAATATTTATTTTTGGAAAAAAAACCAAACATATTAGAAATGTTGCTACCAATAGAGTGAAAAGAAAGCAAACTGGAAAAAAATCAGTCTTGATTTCCAAACATACGTATTTATTTGGGAAATAGGCCAGAACTTACTTGTATGTTCTCATTGTAGCATTTTGTGTGGCGTATTGCACAATTAGCTTAAAGACTTTTATAGAATGTGTTACGAACAAATAGAATGTTGTAATTAATGTATTGTTCTTTTTGAAACATTTTAACGCAAATACAATTAAAATATCACATCGTCACTCACCATTAGGACCTTGGTGCTGTCGTTATTTCCGGAGGTTAATTGGAGGTGCAGTAGGCTAAAAAATCCGAAGTCTTTTCCTATTGGAAAAACTGAATTTTCTATGAAGAATTTTAGCGTGCATTTATCAAAAAAAAAATCAGACGTAATTTCTTTTGGAGCAATTTCATTCCTATCTAACCGGGATTTTTTTGTATAATACTTTTAAACATCATATATGCTACTTAAACCCTCATAAGCTCGCCAGATTCTTCTCCTTGATATCCTTTTTCCACAGATATTTGTATGTTTCGCAAAGTTCTAAACTATTCTTATTCTTCAATTAGCTATAATTTGAGTATACAGTGTTAACTGGTGCAGTATTAACTCTCCATGAAACCAGGGATTTCGCCTAATGAGACTGAACACACATCAGTGGCTCCATTTCTTATAAAATACTGATACTGATAGTCGACTTGGTGGCTCTGTGACAGATAAATAGAGACGTGGTTAACAAAAGTTCTCTTGCTTTCTACGTTTCAACCCTAACCACCCACACTATAAATGCAATCTTTACAGAAATTACATACCAGTTTTGTTAAAACTATCTTTATATTTTTATAGATAGATTGAAAATATTCTTCCTGAAATGAATCTTTGACGTCACTATCTTTACTTTTAGGGCAAAACTCAAGGAAGCACCACCAACAGAAGTATCATGGAACTTAAAAAAAACACCACGTCAAGTACCAAAGTAAAAATAAGAATTCGTTTTCTTGTGTTCTCTTTGGTTGTTTTTGTTTTTGTTTAAAAGTACACAAAATCATTACAAAGTCATTCTCACGAAAAGACACAACAACGAGAAACTTTACTTCAGCTTTAATTTTTGTTATTGGAATAAGTTTTATATATTTACAAAAACAAAAGAAGAAAAACAGAAGAAGAAGAAGCTCTGCAAGAAGCTATCATCAGGATTGTTCTAATAAGAGAAAAACACTCGTTTTACAACAAACTCACTGATTTCTTTAAATGGAATTGAAGTGAAAGTAATTTCTCCCAGATTTCAAATTCACCATCAAATCAACATTATCTTGTGGTTTGAGAGTTCTTGTGTTCCTGTTCTTGTGGTTTATGCAATGTAAATTAAGGCATAGACTGCGATGTTAAAAATGCACTCAAAATTCAGTCAAAACTTAGGTGTTTTCTGTTCTTATTAAATTTTAAAAATATTCGAAAAAGTGTCCCACTTTCCAAGTACCTTGTTTTGAAGAAGAGTGAGGAAAGAAACATCAATCTTGGAATGTCAATTATTTGTTTTAATTTATTTAATTGTAATTTAACACCAAATTCTTCATCCTAATATTATTTATTTCAAAGGATAACAATCGAAACCCTGAGTATGATAATTATTATCCTCTTCGAATGCTTTTGTGTTTTTCGTTTCGTGAAGATGACCTTTTAATGTAAATATTTGAAAGGTGAGGGTGAAATAGAATGAATTAATCGATTTATTTTAATTTAAAAATCTCTCCAATTTCTTTCTGTAGATTTCAATAGAGAATGGAAGTTAACACAAATTCTAGAATCCATAGAAAAACTTGCTGGTGTGATAGAAAAATCTCATAGAAATTCCAATGCAAAAATTCGGATCTCTTTTTTGTTTTGAAGTAAATCTACAAAAATCTGTTGAACTAAAATTGCTGAACCATGAAGAACAAAAATATTGAATCTTTTATTAGTTTGTTTTTGAATTTTCGGTTTTCTTTTTTTCTGGCAATTAGTTCAACTCTCCATGAATATTTTTCGGATGTGTGTTTTCGCAAGCTTTTTCGTTGTCAGGTTGAAGTTGAAGTTGAAATTTTGAAGACCACAAAAAAGTTACGTTTCATTTCACACCAGCAGAGTTCTACAGAAACTATCCAAAATAGAACTCCAGGTATGCAAACATAAAGTTTTACATTTTTCCCACTTGCGTGGGAAAAAACAACTTTAAAATACCACAAAAATATCAATCACAGAAGTCGATGGGTTAAAGAAGAAAAAAAAAACTAAAAATTGAAACTTTCTACCTTACTTCGGCTTTTTTTTTTGGCTTCTAAGGGCTTTGAGAAAGATTTCTATTCTATTTTTACAGGGCTTGTAGAACATTTGAATGAATATTTAATCAAAAAAAAAAATGAATTTTTATTCAAAAAGAATGATGATTAAGTACCATACAAGAACTTTCCCTTAGGCAAAGTGGGTATACAAGGATTTAAAATAAAGAAGATGGATTCGACCAAAAGTAAGTGGACCTAACCTTTTTCTTTTTCCTTAAATGAACTCGTATTAATATTTATGTTGTTTTTTTTTTAACTCACTTTATTCTGTATGTAAATACCTTCTTCAGAAACCTCCGATTTTGGTATAATATCATAGAACGAAAAAAGTCATCCTATTGACTATTTTGGTAGTCAAATTGACCATTAAATAGAAAAAATTGGGATCCGAATTTTTTTTATAACTTTGTAGTCAATAATAACAGATGCAGTTGTCAATATGACAACTTTGGTTAAAAGAAATACGGTAACACTGCAGTAGTCATTAAGAAAACTGCAGTAGTCAATATGACAATTGCGGTAGTCAATAAGAAAACTGCGGTAGCCAATACGATAACTGCGGTAGTCAATATGACAACTGTTGTAGTCGATATGACAACTGCGGTAGTCAATACGAAAACTGTGGTAGTCAATATGACCAATGTGGTAGTCAATATGAAAACTGCGTTCGTCAATACGTAAACTGCAGTAGTCAATACGACAACTGCGGTAGTCAATATGACAACTGTTGTAGTCGATATGACAACTGCGGTAGCCAATACGATAACTGCGGTAGTCAATATGACAACTGTTGTAGTCGATATGACAACTGCGGTAGTCAATACGAAAACTGTGGTAGTCAATACGACAACTGTAGTAGTCAATATGAAAACTGTAGTAGTCAATATGACAACTGTAGTAGTCAATATGAAAACTGCGTTCGTCAATATGAAAACTGCAGTAGTCAATGTGACAACTATGGTATTCAATACGACAACTGCGGTAGTCAATACGGCAACTTCGGTAGTCAATACGAGAACTACGGTAGTCAATATGACAACTGCGGTAGTCAAAAAGAAAACTGCGGTAGTCAATACGACAACGGAGGTAGTCAATATGACCACTGCAGTAGTCAATATGACAATTTTTTTTGAAAACCTAAATCTAATTTGACTACCAAATAGTCAATATAACGATCCTCGATAGTCAATTTTGGTAGTCAATATGACAACTGCGATATTCAACAGGACAACTGCGGTTAATATGTCAATTTTTGAAGTTGTTCTATCGACTACTTTTGTTGTCATATTGACTACCCGAAATTGACAATCGAAAATTGTTCTATTGACTATCCAGTAGTCAGTTTTTTTTAGTTCAAGGTTCTCACATGAACTATTTTGGCCAAATTTTAAGTTGACTATCGACAAATGTTAATACACTCCATGTCACATGAAGAGGTACAAGCTTTTATCGTTTTTTGTGTGACGGTATTTTTCAAACCCTTAGGTTTTTTGGAAGAACCCAAATGTGGAATGAATGAGGTATGTATTACGTTTATATTGCCAATAAAGTTTTTGGATTAAGTTGATAAATACAATATGGCGGTTTTTTCGAAAAGTACCAGTTTTTTTGTGTCACATAAATAGGGACAAGATCTAAATTTACCTATTTGCGTATTTTAAATCAGATAAAAGGATACTCTGATAGTCTGGGAGTTTAGTATAAGTATTAATTTGATAGAATCAAGAAGTATGGGTAGAGGTAAGGGTTTTACCAAGGAGGAAATAGGCCAAATTCGAGCTTACCGGGATCTCGGCAAAACCATACGTTTTATAGCCAGCAAAACTATAAGAAGTTTAATTGTTGTATACAACTACCTCAAGGACTCAGAGAGGTATGGAAAAAACCACAAAAGAAGAGTCAAGAAAGCCACATCATCTCAGAAAAGGCTGCTTTAAATTCAAGGTTTTCCATTTGTAAAATCAAGGCAGAAGCTGGTGTATATGCTAGTAGACCGACTGTTGCTCGGGTGATACGGAAGGCAGACCATATACGACAACAAAAAACGAAGAAAAAACCACCTTTGAATGCTGCACGCATGAGCCAACGTTTTAATTTTGCAACAAATCACATCAGGTGGAATCGAGCTTGGCATACCGTCATCTTTTCCGATCCATCAGCTGCTATTTCCATTATTAAAGAAAGTAAGAAATCTATCTTGAAAAACTGCACAGCAAAGGAGGCGGTATGAGGAGCAATTAATTATTGGATGACCGTGGAGCTGTATTTTTAAAAGCTCTAAAATGACGGCAATCACTTACAAATGGATTCTGGAACGAGATTTTCCGCAGTTTTTTTAATTATTTAGTGGACAACGACGGACTTTCCAACAAAATAATGCACCAAAACATAGATGCCGCACGGACAACAAAAGCCTGAATTCAGGGCCAAAATGTGAACCTAATACCGTGGCCTCCATATTCTCCTGACCTAAACATCATAGAAAACGTGTGGGGATGACTTTCAAGAAAAGTCTACGAAGGAAAAATATCGTCAATTAAAAAACGAAAAAAACTTTTCCCTATTCATGTGACACGAAGTGTATGACAACTTTTCATTTTCTATGATTAAAGCTCTATTTTCCATCAAACAGGATTGAGGTACCGATTACTTAAACATAATTATGCAGGTGGAAATTCAATATGATTAGGAGTTAATTTTCTTCTGCCAATCACTCAATTACAATAAAATTCAAGTGAAACTACGATTATGATATCTGATCAGAAAAGTTCTGTTGAATTTCGTACAAATTTAATTTCCTTTACGTTTCACTTTTAAATATTTCTTATCGATTATTATTTTTAGTTTTGTGTAATCTCTATTAAAACTAGATTTCCTTGAATAATCAAGTTTACAATCTTTTGCTTTCTTTTTTTATTTAAATGACTTTGACAACAATAAAAAATAAAATAAAAAAAAGAAACCTATTATAATCCTTTCATATAACTTTGTACCCCTAAAGTTCTATTACAAAGCCAAAAAACTTTGTTTTATCCCACTTTATAGAAACTTTAACGTCTAACCCGCATGAACAATAGATATGAGTTGCAAAAATAAAAAAGAAATAGAACCTTTCTTGAATACGTGCTGCATTTAATCAGCTTTTTTTCCGGACTACGACACGACCGACGACCGACGACGTTTTCGACGCCAAGGGAGAGAATATAGAATATTGTCGTATAAGTTTTAACTTTGTTACAAGAAGAGGAGTATTGATTTGATTCCATTCAAAAGATTCTCAAAATAAAAGAAAGAAATAAAGTGTCATGTCTTCGAAGTCGTCGTCTTGAATGCAAACAGATAAATGAAAACGATTTCAAATTGAATGTAGTTCAATTTACCAAAAAAAAAAAAATATTCCACATACGCCCCAGTGAACGAAAAAATAATAAAATACCTAAAAGCATGTTTCTTATTAAGTTTATGAATTTTTATGAATGACATTAAGACTTTATATGAAATTTTTGAAATATTAAGATTGTATTTTTGTCATTTATTAAACATTTAAGATTCCCCAAAATTCCATCGTTAATTTGTCAAATTATTAAAACCAAAAAATCCTTATTAAAGTAAAAAATGTCATTGAGTGAATTTAATGTCGTTAAGCAATTATTTTATATTTATGCTTTCGCGCTTCGCCTGTTAACAGTAAATTTCATTTAAGTAGATCGTTAATTTTATGATGAGGGTGGCAAAAGTTCCTGACGCTTTCACATACCTATCATATATGTATGTTTTGCAAATGCAAACATACACGCGGCCTCCGATACATAAATAACTCTTAACAGGCTATAGGCTCATTTGTCACCCAAGGATAATGGGTTTGGTAATAATGCGGGCCTACCCAGTTATGGCGAATAGAATATTGTCAGTTATGGAAAAATTAAAGCAAAGAAGGAAAACCGGAAGACAAAAGGTTCGTGTTCTATGACAATTGATGTGTGTACAGAGATTTAATTGAACATGAATTAATTATTTTTTACAATAATATAAAGAGTTGGATTGTTCTTTTGTGATTTAAATAAACAATTAGCTGTTTTGAAATTACTTTGTAGTTATTTTAAAAATTTGATAACTGAATAGAAAAGTAAAGAAATATAATAAAAGACTAGGAAGTCTTCTTTTGTTCAAATTTGATACTTGACTTGAAGCTTGAGCTTTAGGAAAATAGGGAAGGATTAAAGAGGAGATACCGATGCACATTGGTCTTAAAGTTTTGAATATCAAAATGATAGGGAAAAACAGAGCTGGGTAAAGCATTCCACATTCCCGATGTGCGGTTAAAAAAAGAATCTCTATACTTGATAGGGAAGAGGTTTCAAAAAATTAAGTTATCACTGCACTTTCACTTTAGTTTTGGATTCCTGAATGTTGCAATGACTGGAAAACACAGAGTATATTAAAATATTCCTCATTCATTTTGTACGGCTAAAGAACAAATCCCTGTTATTGACAGTACTTCCAAAGTTGGTTGAATTTTATTAAGGGGAATATTGCAACTGGCTATTTTGCTAAAAATTAATACGTTAAAAACGGTAAGACATGAGACATTACGGTGGTAGTGAAAGGACGTAAACAAATTAGCGATTCTATCAATCAACTTCAATGCTCTTTGATAAATACTATCCAAGAGACTTATGTAAAAAAAAGAACCATCCAGAAGGGAAGGAAAACTTCGTGCATCGCTTTAAAAAGTCCAAATAAGACGTGAAGCATATACCGATTATTTCGAGATGTTCAATGTCCATTCCTGCAAGTGCCACTCAAAGATGGTAAATAACGCATTAACGACTATAGCCAGCATTAAGTTTTCGAGGCATTTTATTGTACTCTATTTTTTATTATCCATTCAACAATGCTATAAGCGTCAAAATTAAATGATATTATAAAATTTAAAAAAAAAATTGGGTGGCGTCCGTTGAGAACTAGGGCCAAGTGACTTACAACTCTCAACCGTTTCTGTGTACGAGTACTGTTGTCAGGAATGGAGGGGACCTACAGTTTTAAGCCGAATCCGAACGGCTAATTTGAGAAGGCACTTTTCATGACAAGAATTACTCTTGGAGAATTTGTCAATTCCTCGCAAGAGGTAGTACCCGTGAAAAAAACTTTAAATTGCATAAGCAGGGATCGTACCCAAGACCTCTGGTATGACAGTCCTGCGCACTAACCATTATGCCATGGGTACAAATGATATTATACATTTCCGTAAACGTCCAAATCCGAAAAACAGTGTTATGAATCTAAAAATAAAAACCAACACGAGTAGCTAACGGTATAATCGTCAACGAAGAAGGTAAGTGGATTAAAGGTTTAAAAAAGGAGATTATGAATACAAATGAAAAAGAGTTCGGAGACAGAACAGAACCCTGGGGCACACCAAAAGTTATGTTGCAGTTTTCTCACTTAAATCCATCGAAAAATGTTTGTATCCAAAAGTAAATTTCCAATCCAAACTAAAGTAGAGATTCATGGAAATGGTGGACTATATCAAATGCAAACCATCAGAGCATTTGCTACGAAAACCATACTGCGAGTCATAACGAAGCTTCCGGTCTTTCGGGTCATAACGAAATATATCTTAAACTGATAAAAAGGGGACGTGAGTCCAATTGGTAATTAAAGACACTGCAGAACTATGATTTAAGAATTTAAGAATATAAGTGTCTCATATCTTGTGACTTCTTCCATTTTTATCTAAATCTAGAAAACGTCTACCTCTAAATAAATAAATCCTGTGGTAGACAGATCCCTCTTTATCTATTTGATTCCAGATAATCTTTCGTTGAAAATAAAATGCTTACCTTTTTCATCAAAAAAGTTTTACCTAAACAAAATTTCGATTAGTATTTGACCTTTCTTCACACATCCTCATAAAAATCTGCACATAAATAAAAGCAAATATAAAACTGAAAACATCAAAACAACTTTCAAAATACATAATTTTAAATTCATCACCTTGGATTGAAAAAGTCAATTCCCTACAGAGAGGTCAACATCATACGGAGTATATATATACGGACACAATAAATTAACTGTTTTCTATCATAACCCAAAGGCAAGAGTCTTGGGATATACATAGAGTTCTGTTTTATTCTATTAAATCAATATTATAAACAAGAAATTGTTTATCCTTGGCCAATCCCTCATCAATACGAGACTATTAACCCACAATGTATACCCTTAAATTCCAAAGGCAAATTCCAAAAAATCCCTAAACAATTTCAATAGTCAATAAACAAACAATAATATTGACCTGGAATTAATAAAAAAGAAAACACACACACACACACACAAGCCTTTGTCGAATGATGATAGAATCATGTTCCTTATGCCAATGTCTATGGTTATATAAAGTCGAAGCTTTCAATACACGAGACTTGTTCTGAATTCTACAAGTTTTCTATGTACGAAGTTTTTCCTTTTTGTGAGAGCAAATTTACTGCAACCACTCAACTCAGCTCAGGACCTCTGCTTTCACTCTTTTTTTTTGTTTAATCAAGGTTCCCTAGAGCTGGAAGCAAACCACTTGGGATAGAATTCGAGCCACTAATTGTCAAGGTTATCACCAACGAAGGTGGCCTCCCTTTAAGGATAAATAAACATGAGAATGACTCTGATGGCTCACCGCCTTGAAAACCAATTAATACAAATCAACACGATGACGATGACGATGGTGGTGTTATTTTTAATGAATAATTCCCTTTTTGTGTTCAAATCATTCCAAAGGACATTTCCAAGGATTTCATAACAACAACGCACAAAAAAAATAAACACTCAAGTTCCTAATGCATCAACCATGAAGTGAAAGATCTTCAACATAATTATTTCAACACGTGTGCAAATAAAGAAATTAATCTTTAATTAAACCTTTGCCAAGATGCCACGACCAACCCACGACGACGGCGACGTTCTTACTCTTTTCTTTAATGAGATATGAGAAAAAGGACGAAAAGCATAGAATCTTTAGTAAAGGAACAACAACTCCATCATAGTCCTGTCTTCTTTGTATAACTACATCCTTTTTAACATTGTGATTGCGTGTTGAACTGATGCGATGAATAACAGAACATAAAGGATTCCACAAAATTAAAATTCATAAAGTTCCCTAGGAATTTCATTTAACGTTCTTGGAATTTCAACGAAGATTTAACTCACAAAATTGATGGCCCACCGTTAACCATCCACGCTATATCCATCTAACCTAACCTAACCAAGTCCTGGTATATCTTCAGGTGTTTAGAACCTCAGAGGTCGTCGAGCTTAGAGTCACCTATGCGATACCATAACCCAAGACTCAGCACTCAACACTCAGCAGCCACCACAAGTTCTACCAGCAGAAATGTCAAGCAAGCTTTAAAAAAACTGACACTTTTTGTCAAATGTCTTTCTCCTTAATTAATTTCTACTGTCTGGGGTTTTGTTTTTTTTTTTAAGGAAAGATGTTATGTGCTCTGCACACGTTATACAAACCAAGCAACCAAAGCAACGCCTCGCTGCTGAGACGACGATGCGACGGACGTCAGAATTCAGAATTCCTCGCCTGGATATCATCAATATTCCTTTCGGCTAAATGTTACAGCTTCGTTGTAAATTCGTGAGGTAGTTACGAATTTCCACAGAGTTTTCACCACCACAAACCATATAAAAGTCGTGTGTAGAATCTACTTAAAATTGCAACTCTCGTGATATGGCATGGCATGGATATAAGGATAGGATATATGTAAGTATGTAGCTAAATGTATTCTAGTTCCTCGAACTCTTGAGCCTTAGGACACAAAAAGACTGAAGAGTTTATGATGTTCATTTAGTTTTTCGGTTCAGTCATCAGAAAAAGGGATTATTTTAGTTTTAAAAATTCTACCAGTAAAAACTGTTTATGTACAGAACATCCGTTTTAGGTAGTTTTAGGTAATAGCTTTTCTGTTTCTTCAGCACAAGAATAAAAAAAGGACATAAGTACGGTCAGTGGACATGGGATATGAGCGAAGCTCATTTCTAGGATCAAACACTGTGAATTTAGATAACCAAACTTTATTTCAATAGATTCACTCTCAAGTAACCTTTAGTTTTTTAATGAAGAAAATGGAACACGTTGTGATGAAAATAATGATCGTGTTGGGGCTCTCATGCTTCTTGTATTGTAGAGGTTCTGTTTAACAACTTGATAAAGAAACAAAATCAATAAATAAGTTGTTGAAGTTTAAAACAAAAAAGGGTTTAACAAACATTTTGGTTGGTGTTGCCATTCTTTGATATAGTCTATGCTACGTGGCTACGTTTAAATCAGCAATTAGTAGGCTTTTATAATTTTAACGCGTTGTTTGATCGTTAAGTTAATCATTTTTGTAAATTTCAAACATTCAACTAATATTATGTAAATTATAATAACTTGAAACCACGAAAAATGCCGGTTCTAAAATCTATAAGAAATTTAGTACTAAAATAGTCATAACTGTCAAATTTATATTTTTATAACTTTTTTAATACAAAGCGAAAAATCTATGGTCATACTCTGAAAATATGTTTTGAAAACTTGCAAATTTTCTGTAAAAAAAAAGAAAACAAAAACTAGTAAAAAGGTCTTAATTGGAATCTTTTCAGGAGATCGATTTTGACATATCATCACTTTTACCCACTTAAAATTCATTCTCAACATTAGATGGGAAAGTTAGGCAAATATTCCGAATTTCTTTTTTAAATGTTGAGTGGAAACGAAATAAAAGTGTCAAAAATTGACACTGCAGAAGAGTAAAATGGAAATTTTCTGAATTTTCCGAGTAAAATTTTTAATGTAACACTTAACAAAATTTCTTTTAGAAAATATATTTTGCGAAAAATTGGTTAGAGCACATTTAAAAATCTGAAAAATTGGGAGCCAGAATTATTTTGAATTTTGACTATATCTTTTACTGCGTTTACAAGGAGAATTGAATCCGAATTGAATCAGGATTTAGCGCTGTATAGACCTGGATCGGATCGAAATAGGATTACTCGATCCAATTCCACAGAACGAGGTGAATCGAATCGAACATTTGTTTGTAAACCTGAATCGGGGAATTGAGTTATTGGTTTTGCTTGTGTGCGTGCGATATGTTTTTTCCCTCTTGTTTGTTCTAAGCTGAATTTAATTTAGCGCGCGTGTTTGTGTTGAGAGCATTGTTAAAATTTGACATTCACGTAGCAGTACGCACACGAATAAAACCCAAATGTCATTTCGATTCCATTTCAATTCGATTCCTCGATTCAGTGCCACCATATAACTGGATCGAAATCTCAATTCGATTCGATTCCTCGATCTCCTCTTGTAACCAGGGTATTTTAAAGTTTTGAAATAGAATTTCAAAAATTTGGGACAGTGCTCAAAATAACTAGAACGATCTGATAAACATTTCAAGAAAACATTTTTTGTTTCGAAAAAAAGATATATCTGAAATGGTTAAGGTTCACCCACTATGATATTTTTCAACAACAAAAAAGTTTCAAGTTAAAAAAGTGGTGTTAATTTCAGATACAATTATAATTTTTATTTCAACTCGCACCTTTGATGATTTTCTAAGGAATTTGGGAGCATTTTTGAAAAATAATTGTTCGTTAACATTTTTCAGATTTTTATACGGATTTTAGTTTTGGTATTACCAAGTGTGACCATCATTTGAAGAATTTTAAGAAGTGGAAGGATTCACAAATCTAAGATTTATATTATGTATTGTTACAAAAAGAGATTTTAGATTATGTGAATCATTCCATTTCTTCAAATGTTGGTTACACTTGCTAATACTAAAAATAGAAAATTCTCATCTATTCTTAGACCTAAAAGATGTAATCCTTTGTTGAAAAAATCTGGTTATATATTCTTATGCATGTTACCTCCATTTGATTTTTCTTTCTTCATCTTTTTGTTGCGAGAGCCTTATGTTGAAAAATTCCCATCAACATCTTCAACCATGCGCTTCAAATAGGAAATAGTCAATTGAGTGTAGTACATTTAACGCCATCACCAAAAAAAAAAAAACAACAACATTCCAAAGTATATCCTTTTTGAAATTACATTTTTATTTTGATCTTTTTCAAGAAGGAAGAAGGAACAAAATATGTAGAACATTTCAAAGCTATTACAGAAAAAGAACCGATTTGGTTTTCGAGAAGATTTATTGTACTGCGATGCGAACATTCCAATAAACTGACTATAAATTTGAAATCGCATTGAAACTTGAAACTGGATCATATATAACATAAACAGTAAAAGATGGAGCATGATGCCTGTTAGAAAAAGACAGGGAGAGAAAAAATCACTCGATATATGTGTGACGATAGTTTGGAAGTTTTATGATAACAAAGATATTGAAGAATTTTTATCGTCTATTTATACTTTATTAGATTTTTATGAAAAATCTTTAATAAACAAATCATATTTTGATGTTTTTTTTGTTCAAAGTTGAAAATATCCAATTTTTAGCTTAGCTCAAAAGCTATAAAGTCTAACATGTGATTGAATCCTATTAGCATGGATTTTTATGGAACTCACATAACTTCTAGAATTAAATCCAGGGAGAAAAACAAGAGGATATATAGGTTACAGGTTTAGTGACTTAGGGTTCATTTGTGTTGTTTTCATGTCTCTAAATTGGTAAGTTTTTAAAAGAATATTACGATATGGATTTATTAGTCTCCACTTGAATATATTTCTTGTACTTGAAGTATCTTCTTATAGAAACCTATATGTCACATATGTTATTGAGACAATATAAGAGCTTATTCAGAAAAACTTTTAAATCGGTTTATTTGGTCCTAAATATCCAACTGGAGCCTTAGAAAAAAGTCGCCCTTTTCAGGATCTCACACTGAACCAATTTTAACAAATAAGTTGTCAAAAGAAAGACACTTTTTTGTAGATTATTCTAATTGTATTTTTATTCAATATACATTTATTATTTATTTGAAAAAAACTTAAACTTTTCAGTACAATAAAAAAATTAAATACTGGGAAAATAATATACCAAAAGAAAAGGTTTGGGTATTTGAACGAACTAATCGAATGCACAAAGCATTTCTGTCGATAATTTAATTTCCCAATATTTCATGATTTTCTGGATGAACCTATGTACTATATGAAAACCAACCAACTTCAGAATCCTTCAGGGACATCTCATACCAGGTACAAAAACTCATCTTAAGAAAAATATAACACTGGTATCGAATATTATTGGTTTGTATCTTTCCTATTCCCGTTTGGGATTGGGGTTAATTCTAATGCTGTTTATATGTTTCGTCAACGTGGACCAAGGATTTTCTTAACACATTTTGTTTGGGAAAATTGAATTTCTCTATGGGTAGGTCTTATATTAGAGGGACCCAATTAAATGATTCAGGTTAATTTTAAGGAAGACAGATTGTGGCTGAAAATGTATCTGTGGAAATACGCTCAGATTGCTCATTTGTCGGTTTTCACATTCAAAAATTGCAAAAATGAAAAGTGTTTACGTATTAATTTTTTACCAAACAATAAAAAGGGTCTTGCTGTCTTTTTAAAAATGAAAAAAAAAGTAAGACCAACTATAGGTAGCTTGAGGCACATATGTTATTAACTATGGATAGCTTCATTTGTTAAAACAAAATTGGTTTTTATATTGAAAGAAGTCAAGTTAAGAACAAACAATTAGTAAAAATTTAATAAAAAATCTATCGAGCCGTCTTTCAGAAGATTTTTTCCGATTTCGATTTTGACTAATAAATTTGTACGGAAACAACTAATACTTTTGGTCTAGAAAAATTAAAAAACGCATAACGCATATCTGCTTAAAACTTAACTTCTATCCAATAGCTGAGATTGTAGAGGCGATGGTAGACAAACCAACAGACAGACTTATGGAATTTCCGGACCCTCTTTTTTCGACTTCTCTGCCATCGTATTGTCATGTTTGATTAAAATATCGACTGATTTACAATTTTTTTACGAATGCAATACTTACTTTTGATATAATTCCTATTTGCCGCGCAATTAATTATCGTAATTAATGTAGATCTAAGTACTCGATCTTCTGAGTTCTGAAACTTCATTAAGTGCCATTTAAGGTATGAGTCAACACACAACGAAGTAACTAGTTAATTGAACTTGCATTGAAAAGAGGTCCCTCAATTGTATAAACTTGGTTCTTATTATAGACAACATCGCAGGAATTCGAGGCTCATTTTAACCTTTCCGACAGAGCTATTACAATAGATTTCAGAATTTAGGGGACCAAGAATCACTTATTAATTTTTCTTTTCTGGTTAGGGTGTGTTCCAAAACTAACATTGGGACTCATTTTTTCTGTCCCCAAATGCAGACAAAAAATCTTAAAAACTTCTATTTTTAACAAAATGGTCCAATTCGCCACACCCCAGCCACTATGTCAGGTTCTTACCGAGCAAACTCCCACGAGGCATTGTCTTAGAAAATGGTGAATTAGAGTTCCTGCCTCGTTCTCTTAATTGATCATTACCCTCTTGGGTTACTTAAAAATAAAAGTGTATGACAGCAAGCTGGACAAAATCGACGAAAACAAAGCTTCGAGCCGAAATAGCTAGCCAATGTTATGCAGAATGTCTGCAAAAGATCTGTTTTTTGTATATGAAATAAGTTATAAACCTGGGTTGAAACTAATACCATAGAATCATTTATTGTTGATTTATGAAAATGAACTTACAATTTCCGGAGTTATTCAAATGTTAAATAGTTTACGTCTTCCCTTATTTCCTTATTGACTCTGCTTCAAAAAGACTTAAAACTAATTAGACTTGGGAGTAAAACATTTGTTATCAGTGCTCCTGCTCTTTCGTAAATTTGCCTTTGTTTATTTGTTCATTATTTGGTTGATACACTCTGGTGTATACTCACTTTTTTTTTAAAAGAGTTCAAATGAAATTTATAAAAAGTGTAAAATTGGTTGACAAATATCACCACAGGATAAAGATTTGTGTGTCTTTCCATGATGAGATACTTATAGTGGCCCTTAACTGTCAGACCTTCCACTTATGAAACTAGAAAAAGGTTATTCTCATATTAAAGAATTTTTACGAGCATGTGTATGCATATGACTTTTTTGTTTTAAGATATTCGACTTGAATCGGTATTTCATTAAACTATACAAAAAGGTAAAGAAACCTTTAAAATGTCAAAGTATCACCTATATTTTCAGAACATTGCTCATAAGGCATTGTTTATGATATTTTCTAAAAAGAACTAATTAAATTGTGGTCGGGTCGCATGTCGAACATAACCCATAAATATTTGTTTTGAATAGCTTTTGAACAAAAATTTATTTTTGGAACGTTAAAAAAAAACCAACCATGTGACATTTCAATGGTCTCCAAGTTATATTAATATATTTATTTTCATAACCATCATATTTAAATGAATCAGCTTCAACAGCTTGTGGTAAAATAAACTAAGCTGTTGACGCAGAGCATCAGCTGCTAATAATGGTAACGTCGTCGACAACGAAGACGAACGGCAAGAGGGATACACAGAAGCACATCACATTATACTATTTAGCTATATAATAATATTTTGAATTAATTCAAATCATCTTTGTGAGTTGTCCTTAATTTGAAAAACAACAGTAACAACAACAACAACAAAACATATCTAACCTTTTTTTCTACATACTCACCGAAGGCAAGCCATTTCCTCGTCTTCTTCTTCTGTTTCGTCGTCGTCGTTCATTTTGTGGTTAAGTCCTTTGTTTAGAATTCTTATATATATTTATATAAATTATCGTCATCTCCCAACCACCCACGGCAACCCAGGACCAATTCGAACTCCTATGCAGCCACTGGGAAATATAGTTTTGTTTTTAGAAATATCCTTGCTTCCTTTTTCTTTCTTCTATATTTACTTGATCCCTTGCCACTAATTGAAAACTTTCAACCTTTTAATTGATACCATAGGGTGTGTCAGTCTGTCGCATTCACTCTCTTCCATATATAGAATATGGAATTAAGCACATATGACTCTGCATTGCAGGACACAAACACTCATTGATTATATTCGCTCCAAAGCACAGCTGGAACTGGAATCGAATCCTCCTTGTTTCATGCTGGCAAAACAATAATTATTATAAAGCCGTCGCATATCTATTTACAATTCGACAACAAAATTATTACGCTCGTCCTTTGGGTGTTGCACATTATTCTATTATCCTGCGTCAGCATAAGACAATTCCTTCAAAAGTACCTACAGCTGCATACACTCTTGGGTGAAACTGTATCCTTTCTTTTTTTTCTTGTCTATATGTGCAACCAGCACTATTGGCGCCCTATCATTGTGGGCTGTTGACTCCTTGGCAAAAACGCAGGATATCCTTCTTTGGTCCTTATTTATACGACGACGACGAGTGGGCTCTAGTTCGGTTCGGGTGTTGGGACAACGATGAAGTCGACAATGACAGGAAATATAAATTTCATTTGGAATTGCATATTTGCGGTGAATGGAGCATAGTGTAGTGTAGAGTAGCAAAGTGGACTCACAGGACAATGACAAGGAAAAGCAAGTATATTCTGTAAAAACAAAACAAATAAAAGAATAGGAAAATAAAAAAAAACACAAAACAAAGAAATATAACCAAAAATAGGAGGAAGAAGAAAAAAGAAGAAGGAGTAAAAAATAAAACGATTCTGGGAACAGAATAAAGAAGTGTGGACAGCAGCATTTGTAATGCAGCAATTTCATTGTCCTGAATTGAATACAGTACACATACGAGTATGTATGTATATATAGAGAGAACTAGGGAGGTTGTGTATGTAAGAGGGAATGGATCCTTACAGAAATGGTTATGATTTATTATCGTATACGTTCAAAATATGTGATGATGATGAGGACGACGATGATGATGATGACTTGGCATATTACCTACGTATGCTAACTAAATTGAGAAGAAAAGAAGAAATAAATGATTCTGTTGTGTAGATTGGACAGCTTTCCTCCATCCAAATGTAATATAGTGAATCCTTATGGCTATATGGTACTTGAGTATGAGGACTCTTTTTTAATGGGTGAAATGGAGTGTCCTCTTCTAAATGGACTTTATTAGTTTATTTTCAGAAACTCTCTATGGAGCTAGGAACAGCTGCAAATATGTGAAATATGAAATAATTAAAAATTCACAAAGTATAGCAAACTTGACAGTTCTACACACTACATTGCCGACAAGAGAGTGATATAGCGGTATATCACATATTTTTGTTACCGACCAACAATAATAAATATGTCAATTTCTTAGTTATTTGCTATAGTTTATGTCCTCAAAATGGAATTTGGTTTGAGATAAAGATTAAATTATGCAAAACGTTGTATTGGAATTCTGAGAAGAAATTGAATAATGGTTTGAAAATTAAGTGATGATTTATATGACAAGTCTAAAGTGTAATCTCACCCATAAATCACAAAGTTCATAAAAGTATGTCTTTATCTTTTGTTTATTGTCGATTTTGAAATCATAAGGTGATGGGAAATAGGAGTCTTTTTGATTTCACACCTCAAATTTCAATGCCACTTAGAGGTGGGGGAAATATTTTTCCCACCTAAATGTGTTGTTAGATAATTAAATTGCTCACATAATTTTATAGAAATCATTATAATATGTCCTTTTGTTTATTTGAATACAATCTTCTTTTTCTATATTCAACATAAAAAAACCTCCCATCACTGTACATTGTACATATAAACCCATTACTTTATTAAAGGTTTATTAAAAAAGACACACCTATAACCTTATTTCATATACCATTAAATTCCCTCAAGGACTTCATAAACATAATTCTGTTAATATATTAATGGGTGTATCTTACCTGTTGCCCCATTTACTTAAACATATAATTTTTGTTTTACTCATTCTGTCTATTATTTAAAAAGGGAAGGTATTGGTTTCGAATTGAAAAGGGAGTTAAGGCTTGATTTGCATTAAATTCTTATGGGAAATTGAAGATGGATTTCAACTTAGAAAGGCACTCTAGGGAAAATGGATTAATGGATCTTATAATTTATTGCAACTTTTTCTTGAATTAGTTTTGATAAATTTAAGTTTTTCATTCGATGTTTTCTATGTTTATTTAGTACTTTTGCTACGTAGATGTCAACTTAGCAAATAATTCTCAAACAACGAGTTTAAAAGCTTGATCTTGAATAATTTTCTGGTTCTAATAGTTATACGTTTATTTATTTAACTAAACTCATTTTCTAGATAGTTTTTTGCTGAAAAAAAAAACATAGAAAACATAGAAATTGTCACAACTAATTAAAGACTAAATAAAAGCAAATTATGTATATGCCATTATAGTATTTAAGGCGAGTGATTTGCTTGGTTGAAACTAAGTTAACAAAGCAAGAAAGAAAACACAGAAGGAAAACATTTAAATGGTCACAACTAATTAACAGCTTATTAATCAAAAACTTATTATTTGTGGGGGTTTTTTTAATAAGAAAAAATGGTTGGGTGTCAAATCGCCCAAAACCGAATCGCCCAAAATGCAAAAAAGCGAAAAAATGTCAAATCACCCAAAAACTTTTTTGGGCGATTTGACATTTCAATTTTTTGGGCGATTTGACATAATGTCAAAATGCCCAAAAAAATAATTTTGGGCGATTTGGTGTTTCGACAATTTTAGTTGGCCCTGTGTCAAATCGCCCAAAACCAAATCTGAAAAATGTCGCATCGCCCAAAATTTTTTGGCGATTTGACACTATGAAAAATCGCCCAAAAAAGAAAAATGTCAAATCGCCCAAAGTAGAAATGGGCGTTTTGTCGCAATCCAAAAATACTAATATTTAGGGTTCTTTTAACAAATCGCCCAAAATATTTATTGCAATTAGACCAAAATATAAAAAAAAACAAATTTGTGTCAGTTCCATACCAGTAAAAATGTTATTTTTAACATAAACCATTCGATCTAAAAATCTCATTATATTAATGGCACCGTTTTTAAGAAACGCAGAAGCCTCCATTATATTTTTGTTTCTCTCTATATCGATTTTTTTCCTTGATTTGGTACCAGTAGTGCCACCATTTTCTATAAGCATAGAGAAATTACGGCTTTTCATAAATTCCTCTTCTTGAAGGACTTTAACAAATTTAAAGAAATTGCAATTTTTGGTCAACATTCGTCCAAGTATACTATTGTAGCCTTCAATATCAGATGTTGTCCTTGTTAGCTTTTTAAAAACTGAGAACTGTAGTGGCCCGATCTAAAAGTAAGTAATGGGAAAAAAAACACTTTGAACGGAAATGAAGTAATTAAATGTGTTTTGTTATCGTTTGGACTTAGTTTTTGTTGTATGCTTATGCGCGAGGGCAAAACGCGCGGCGCGGCGCGTCGCGGACGGGCAACGCGACGCGCCGCCACCCGACCGCAAAGCGCGCCGCCCCGGCCCCCTCCCCGCGGTGGTTTCATAGTATTACCTTTCACAAACATTCACAAACATGATTATTTAAGTAAATTTATATTCATTTACATACCTTTCGTATCCAAAACTTCTCATAATAAGCCAAAAAGCTGTCAAAATTATTGGAAAATTCTTCTATTTCGAGGAAATACAAAAAAAAACTCATTCATGTGGAGAAGAACCAACATTCCGATCTGCCCGTTAATGTAACTGTTACAATTCTTCTTGAACATAATTTTTATCCCAATTTAACGAAAGTGTCAAATCGCCCAAAAATAATGCTAAATCGCCCGAGATTATTTATATTTTTTGGGCGATTTGACATTATGCTAAATCGCCCAAAAATGAAAAATGTTAAATCGACCAAAAATTATTTTTGGCATTTTTCTTCATTTTTGCAATTTGGGAGTTTTGGTTTTGGGCGATCTGACACATGGCTATTTTTGCATTATGACAAAACGCCCACTCTTTTTGGGCGATTTGACATTTTTGTTTTTTTGGGCGATTTGACATTATGTTGAATCGCCCAAAATTTTTGGGCGATGTGACATTTTCAAGTTTTGGGCGATTCGGTTTTGCGCGATTTGACACCCAACCGAAAAAATAAATAGATATTTCACATCTAACTGAAGATTAACTAAAGGTAAATTCAAAACTATTAAATAATTCAAGAGGAGTGATTAAAATGTTCATACCTTTTTAACCTTTTTGACTGATGAATTTTGTTTTTCTTCTTTAAAGGTGAAGAAATTTAAGAACAATTTTGAGAAATTCGTCCTTAATTTTCGTTATTCGTTTTTTGGTTTCAAAAAAAAGCTAAATAAAAAACATCCAGCAACACATTTTTGATATAAATTTGAAACCAACATAAAATTTGAACTTTGACATTAGCGTGAAAAATGATATCAGTAGAATTTCTTACCACTTTCGGTAGGTAAAACTTGAGTAATGTAGGTTTTTAATGGGTCAAAAATTTGGGGGATAATTCTCGTAAATACGTTTTTCTTAGCCCCACATATTAGAGACCAATTGATGTCGCTTAAACTTGAAATTAAGTGACAAAGAAACTTCTCGCGTAATAAAGCCATAATTGGTCATGTTGTGGCTTCTTACCACCTTTTGTTGAAACCACATATCGTCCAAGTCATAATCTTTAATTGTAGGCCACCAAAAATCGATTTTCGATCATACCCGAAAATCGGATCATCAGTAATATTTGCACTTGCGATGATGCACAGTACTTACGCTTTTACTGTCTTCAAATTTCTTTAAAACGTTACCGATGGTTTGTGTAATTGGCCAATTATGACGACCATAATCATGACGTGATGCGTCCTACACATTTGTAGGAAGTTTTAATTTTACTGATTTGATGACACTTCAAATGACAGCTGAGTTTGACAGGTGTCAAATATCAGCGTTAATATCTTAAAACTACGAAAATAAATGGCCCCATTATGTGTCTTTCGAAAAATAACGGGTGTTTTTTTTAGACACATCGCTCGCTGCGTCTAATACTCGTTCGACATAATCCCCGAGTACTCTTCTCCAAGATCGTGCGATTTAACACAGTTGGACAATTTTTTGTGAGGTTATGTGAAGTCACTTGTCTACGCAGATAAGTCCGAGACTATCAACGCGTTCGAAGAGAATATTCGGCACGTCTGACATAGTGCCCCAATCGCTGTAAGGAAATGGTGAAAATTGGTTTTGCTCTGCTTGAATTTATTCGAGCTAGTCACGGTTGCCACATTCCCAAAATCATATTTAAAACAAACTCTTATCTTTATAACAAGGCTAAATTCTTTTCCATAACATTAAATTTTATGCGGTTTATTTCTTTTTGAAAAATAAATGCGTCTAAAAAAACGCCCTTTATAAAAAAACCCCAACGATAAAATAATAATTATGGTATATAATACTATGTATATTTACTAAAAACACCTAACCTACAATTAATTATGCATAAGGGTTTATCAGGTATTATTTCAAGAACCATAAATAAAATGCCAGTAGCTACGAGTACATTATAATAATTTCATTAGGAGAATATAGTGAATAAGTAATTAAAGACAAATATCCTAAATCGGGTAATTTGCTTTTATAATAATTATTATCAATTAGTAGAGTCTTTCTTCACATTATACCCATAGGTATACCTTTAGAAACTTTGTTATTTGTTTTGAATTAAAGGAAAAGGTAATAATGAAACAAATGTTTAAATTTTGAATATTGTTTTCAAATTACGTACTTCATTTTTATGCTCAAGGCTAATTGAAGTAAAATACAATGTTTTTCAAGGTAGATGTTTAACTATTTAATAATTAAAAAAAAACATAACCCTCGAACATAATAAACAAGCCTTGACTTCTTCATTTTTTCCCTTTAAATAAAACACATGATTACAAAATATAAACGAAAATAGACCATTATAAAACAATACCGAAGAAACATCCTTGTATAACTCTGACGAAAAGGATATCATAGCTCACTTATTTCTTTTTCTTCGAATGGGAAAAATAAATGGCTTTGATGATTTTTTAGTCCTTAAAATTGGTTTTCTCAGAATTGCAGGAAACTCTGACAGTTTCCTTTCGCTTGCTTGTTTCATTCAATCCAAGTAATGAAGATCTTATATGTTCTCCGAAAATGATAAAAATATTTTATTAGACAACATTTTTCGGGAAAAACTCGAATATTGGAAAATCATAGACTGTTGAATAATAAAACAATCATTTTCTACTTGACAAATTCTTACATTTTAAAGTATGAGTGATTTTCCAGTTAGAAAAAAGAAAAATAACTTGTCAGACGTTTTATTAATTCATCATTTTTTAATGTAACATTCATTTTTGATGATATACAATTCAAAGAAGAATTCAATATCAGTCTAGTAGATGAAACGTATCCTTCACTCAACAAAATCAATCCCATCCAAGCACGAATATTTAACTCAAAAGTATGTTTCCATATCTACTAATTTCGTGAGCTTTTTCCAAAGAAAAGTCATGCAACACAAATTTACCATGATTTTAAAATCACAGTCAAACAATAAAAAGAATTTAAAAAAAAAACATCTGTTTAGGTACATACAAATTTTCAGCATTCAGTATTTTAAAAATGTTGCATGAGCTTAAACTCGTATAAGGACGACCGAACGCTATACAAGGACTGACCAAAAACATAAAAATAAAAAATAAATCTTTTAAAATTGCAACTTTACAAGCGATGTGGAATAATTCCATTTCATCCTTCTTGGTTCACTTGTTTTCGAATTCAATGTCTTCTTTATTAGCAATAATAAAATTGAAGTGAGGGAAATCCTTATTGTGTACTTCTCGAGCACGTAGGTGAATATACATACATAGATTCCTAAAAACCACCAACTTTCAATACCCATGTATATGTATTTAATTTTAATCCTGACATTTTTATTTTCAATAAGAAACAATACTCTTTTATACTGTTTGGTGAATTGAAAATAAAATCGAAAAGCGTGTTTTGTTTTATATTTTGTTTGGTTTTGTTGTTTTTTTTTTAAGATCACAACGATATTGTTTTTCTATTTTATTGTTAATCTTTAAGTTTTGTATTGTTTTCAAAATAGTTTTCTTATCCACATTATTGATTTACAATAATAGCATGGTTAAGCTTTGAGGACATTTAGGGAATAACTTTATCGACGCAATTTAAACGTTACGTGAAGGTGTGAAAAATACAACGTCAATATTTCTTTTGGTTTTGAAAGTGAAGCTGCTGCCGTTTGAACTGATATTTTTAACTTCCCATAGGAAGTTATTGAAATGGGTCCGATTTTTCAAATTGAAAATTTTGACATTTATCGACATTTCAAGGCCCCTAGAGTAGAAATAAAAGATTTTTAGAAAAATGTCTGTGCGTGCGTGTGTACGTACGTTCGTACGTTCGTACGTTCATACGTTCGTACATTCGTACGTTCGTACGTCCGTATACGTCCGTACGTCCATACGTTCGCGACGTTTTTTTCGTCGTCCATACCTCAAGAACCAGAAGATATATCGACTTCAAATAAATTTTGTTATACAGATAATAATGCAGAAAGATGCAGAAAGGGCTCTCAAAAGAATTGCATGGGTGGTTTTTTTACCATAGCAGTTTAAAAAAAAGATGAAAATATTGGTTAACCCTAAATATCTCATGAAACAATAACGCTAGAGACTTGAATTAAATTTTATATTACAGTAGTCCCTCGATAATGTGAATTACCGATAATGCGAATTTCTCTAAAATGTGAATTGCCAAAAATTTACATTGTCATCTCTATAATGTGAACTTCTAAATTTTTCAGAGACTCTATAATGTGAATTTCTTTTGTAAAAGTTTTTATCTTTTCCTTATTCGTTTTTTTAAAGGTACCGGCTAACTGTAATTTGTCTAGACATATCTTCAGAAATGTTGAATGCAGCTGCAGGCTGGAGAGTTATGTTTATGTGTGTATATTTTACATTTGTTTGCTTATTGTTGATCAGTTCCGGGTTATCATTTTTCGTTGAGTTGTTTCTGTTTGTTTAATTTTACTCTGGGTCCTTTTGTATAATAAAATTGTAAGTGCATGTGGCAATGGCACCTAAACAAAAAGCGCATCGGTTTTTATCTATAAAAGACAAGCGTCAAATTTTACATGATTTAAATGCTAGAACATCCTGGGTGTACATTAGCTGAAAAATATGGTGTGTCAAGGTCAACAATTACGGAAATAAAATCTAATTCCAAAAAGCTGCTGGACCATTGCAAACAAACTGAATCAGGACCAGAAAAAAAAGACGCTTAGGAAATCCGAAATGCCTAAAATGGAAAATGCATTGTTTGAGTGGCTAAAAAAACAAAGAGAGAACCACAAGCTCCCAAGCAATTCAATGCACAAATACTCTGCTTGAGTACTCATGATCAAAATGATTTCCAGTTTGCTGAAACTAAGAGCAGTGGTAATAGAAAGGTCAAGCCAAGCTGTTCGACAATCAAAAATTACAAGTTAGGGTTAGGGTTCTAATGATTTATTTTTAGTTTATTAAATGAAGTGTACTCGCAATTACTTGTATTTTATTTATTTATTTTTTGTGAATTCAATAAATGTTCAAACTGTGATTTAAAAAAATATTTTGTGTTGAATACAATGGATATAAAGATTATTTTGATCATTTTAATGAGAATTGAAAAAAGTTCCAGTAATGTGAATCCCTCTAAAATCCGAAAACGCCTTGTTTTAATTAGTTCACATTATCGAGGGAATACTGTATATATTCTAACGTGATACCAAAAAGTATATTTTTGGAAAAGATCCAATTAACGGTTTTTTTATAAATCGAAAAAACTGAAAATAAAAATATTTATCACCTCGAAAATTTTACGAAAAAAAAAATGATTTTATCTCCAAAACAATTTTGTGCATTGAAGAATAACGTTTTCAACATCTGGTAAAATTTTGATAAAAATCGAATTGACAGTTTTTTTACAAAAAATAAAAACCTAAAACAAAAAATTAATAAAAGTTAGTAAAGATTGATTTTCGACTCAAATAACTTTTCAAAAATTTAAAACATTGACCTTAAACTAATTTTATTTTTTTAAATATTTTGTTTTCAACATTCAGTAACATTTAGAGAAAAATCGAATTGACGGCTTTTTTTCAAAAAAATAAAAACCTAAAAAAAAATTTACAAAAGTTGGTCTTTGACTTAAATATCTTTTCAAAACTTAGAAATATTGGCTATAAACTAATTTTTTCTTATGAAAAATACTGTTTTCAACATTCAGTGAAATTTTGACAAAAATCGAATTTACAGTTTTTTAACAAAAAATAAAAACCTAAAACAAAGAAATAATAAAAGTTGGTAAAAATACTCAATTATCTTTTTTAAAATTAAAAATATTAGCTTCAAACTAATTTTATCTTATAAGAAATATTGTTTTGAACATTTGATAAAATTTTGAGAAAAATCAAACTTACAGTTTTCTTAAGCACAAGCTTGCTTGCTACTGCCCAACATTGAACTAAGTGTGGCAATAACTAAATCAATCGCCAGCCCATTTCCCTAATCTAACCTATGTACAAAACAATATGTACTTGAATTGTAAACCTCTGCTCGTTTTTGAGATATGAACTACAAAAAAATGTATTCCCAACATAGGCACGTCATAAATATTGACCCTAGTGAAAAATTTCACATTCGTGTTGTGCGGCTGAAAAAAATATCTCTGTACCTAGAAGTGGGGAAATTACGGCTGAATTGTTTCAAAGGAGGGAACGCAACAATAGAGCACTGTCCCTGAAAAAAATATCTACTAAACAAAATTATTTCCTTCATCAAGGTTTTATTTCTTCAAAAGAAAATTGTGTGACCGGTCCAAAAAAAAATTTTAATATAAGAAAATTCTTCACCCGAAGCACTTTATTGTGAACCTTTTCCTCCAATCATCAATTGAAACTTTTTATTTGAAGCAAAATTTAATCCTAGTTCAATTTTCTTTCCAAAAAAAATATACAATCTTGTCCCTAATTCATTGTCATATTTCTGTTTTATATTGTAGAAGGATTATAAGGATTTTCATAATTCAAAGCTTATCGAATCTTCTTCTTTTTTTACAAAGAAAAATACAGATTATATTTCTATGCTTATAAAAACACAATTGGATTTGTGTGGTTAATCAATATATTGGGATAGAAAATTCAAAATCACAAAACCTTCCTCTTGAAAAAACTTTTACAATCTCTTCTCGAATAAAATCAATTAGAGGAGTTCTCATTCTAATTCTTTTTTTTTTTATAAAACTTAAGATGCGATAATATGGTGTCTGAATTAACACCATTTTGAATTTTCGGTTCATTGATTTTGCTTTTAAAAGATTATCAAAAAAGGAACTTTTCTGAGGGTTGGGAAGATGAGTATGATGTATGTACATAATGATTTGATTGTTTGTTTCGAAAAATTTAATTTCAAACGAGAGGGTTTTTCTCATTATCTTTTTTTAAAGAAGGCTCAAAATTGATTGCCAACAAGATATGTACATGTACATATGTGTTAAATTTCTTAAAGTATAGCACATTTTGAGCTATTTAAAATTAACGTAAAGAGAAATTTCAATTTTAAAGAATTGTAAGAAAAAAGACTTGATTTGGGGAAAATATGTCAATTTTATGTCAAAAGAACAATTTATTACCTGATGAAACAAAAATTCTTAAAGTTTTTTCCCATAAAGGACAAAAGATAAAGGAAAAGAACTTTCTCAGGCTAAATTGACATGACTTTTTTGGAATATTCAAAGTAAAAATTTACTAAATCAATGGAATATAAAAGGAACAAAAATCTTAATGGAAAGATGAACTTTCTTTCTCCACACGTGCAATTTTAGATTAAATGTCAAATATCGACAACTGAAAAAAGATGGTTTTTGAACTTTATGGGACTATTGAAGTTGAAGCAAAACTTTGATTGCAACCAAAAAATAAAAAGAAACTGTAACTTTGTATTGGTGTCCTTAAAATGTTCAAATGATTTTTTGTGTGCAATAAATTAAATAGCCACTTAACTGCCTTTGAAAACTATGCAATCAATAATTAAAGTTTATGGTGTTTTTTTGTTTGGCAAGATATTCTTTACGTTGAACAAATTGAGTGATGTTTTTGGTAGGCTTTATTTTTTGATCTAATGAAACAACAATAATTTCCATAGTTCTTTGATAAGTTCTGATTTTGTCTTTGCTAAACTAAATTTCAGTTAATTTAATTCATAGACAATTTAAACCCATTTTAAAATGATAGCCTGGAGTCTGGAATAAACCTATGTTTCAAATCTATAAAACGTCAAAAATAAACAAACTGATTTAGAAAATTATGTTGCGGGACGTTTTATTTGAAAATTTTAAAACAAAAATTAAAATGTCAAATGACTTAAGCATATATATATGTACATATGTATGTAAATATTTTGATATTTTGCTGGATGTTGGAATGCTACCACCCAACAGAAAACGAAAGTTCTACTTAACCCGAATCGACCCCTTTGAAATAGATGAGGAAGATTTGTATGAAACGTATCGATTCTATACAAAAAAAACTGTCAAACTGATTGACCTTCTAAATATCGAAGATCAAAATTTAATGAAAGGTTTGGTAATGTCTGTGAGTTTTCAAGTCTTAACAGCACAAGTTCGTTTTACATAAAATTTCTCAATTAACAGCAAACACAATGATTTAAAGGATTTCAAAGATTTTGGCTCTCCAGCTAAAGCTAATGCATTTTATTTTGTTCCCCTTAACAAACCATTTTGTATAGGTTTAAGTGAAATTGTACTAGAATTGTAGTAGAATATACCTTAAACCTGTTTCTAACTAAACACAGCTGCCAAATTCTTTATGAATAGCAGGTGTTTCTAACCAAGATGTTAAATTTAGGCTTTAGTTCAAATAGACTGGGGTTAAAAATATGACTATGAATATGTCCCAATTTCTTTATTTATTCTGAAAATATTCGAGTTAAAAATAATTTTGTCACCAATTTTTTAGTATATTTTTTAACTGACAATTCGATCGTCCTAAAAAATGTACTTGATGTCAAAAATGGTATTTTTCGTTGCATAATGTTATTCTAGCGGTAATTTAATATTCTGTACGTTAAGTACTCGATATAAAAATTATTATTTTCTTAACGTTTGATTGCTTATAAAAAAATACTGTTTAATTTTGTTTATGTTCATATCAATCATGTATGACGTCACAAATTGTACTATAAAATTTATTTGAAGTCGATAACGTTTTTAGTTTGTGTGTAAATTTTTGGAGGTAAACCCAATATTTCTCTTTTTCAACTACCCACAAGGAATTGTTGTAATAGATGCAATTTTTCTAATTGAAAATTTTGACATTTCTCGACGTTTCGAGGACCTTAAAATTCATAGTTCTTAGAAGAATTGCAGTTTGGAAAATATTTTCACGTTCTTGATATCTCAAGAACTAGCAGATATTTCTCTTACAGAAAACAATATCAGAATATGCAAAAAGGAACTTTAAAAAACGTTTTTTTATAAATGCAATTGAAATAGGGTACACGACTGGGTCGCAACAACTTGCTCCTGAATCCAAAGACTCTAATTATAAATTGAACTTATATTTTGAAATTTAAAAATTTACCTATAAAATAAGTTTTCTTTTAAAATTTAAACGCCACTTAATCAATTAAAAAAAAAAAAACTTTTCTGAGTTTCAACACAATCGACCCAATGGTTTGGGCTCTAGTGGCGAGGACAGAGAGAGAGAGACAGACAGACGGACGGAATCGGGAAACCCACTTTGTTCGACTTTTTTATTATCGTAATGTCATGTTTAATTAAAATCTCGAGTTCGAAACCAATACCAATGTGAAACTTAAACTTAATTAGAATTATATTTTACAAAGCATGCGTTCATTCACAACATGTATGAATTTTTGAAAAATCAACTTACGGTTTCTTGCGTTAATCAAAAGAAAATGAAAAAAGTATTTATCAGCTTGAAACAAAATGAGATATTAATAAGAGAAATTGCGATTTTGATATGTGCTAAAATATTCAGAAATATATAATTGGTTGCTTTTTTACAAAAACTAAACACTATACAAAAATTGCTAAACATTGGTTAAGATTTCAAACTTATTTCAATTTATACAAAATATTGTTTTTAACATATTGTAGGATGTCTTGAAAAATTGAAGTAACAGAGTTGTTTGTATAAATTGAAGTCTTTCTGAAAATTTGTTTTTCAAAAAAATATCACTTCTAAATTTCTTAAAATTGATATTTAAAATAAAAACATCGAAGGAATTTTTCAAAAGAGTTTTCTGCTCATGTTGACGTTTTTATCTTTAAAACTAAATTTATTTGAAGTCGATATTCCTAATGGTTTTTGAAAAACTAAATTTATTTGAAGTCGTTATTCCTAATGGTTTTTGAAATATGTAGGATAAAATAAAGTATTCCAAACATAAGAACGTACGTATACCCAGGCATAGTTCTAAAAATCATGGATTTAGAATTTTAATATCTTGATAAGTCGAGAAATGTCAAAATGTTCAATTCGAAAAATTAATTTAAAATATGGTTAATTTTAACAACATTTTTTTTCAAGCGGATATTCATCCAGAAAAAAAAGGATTACCTAATCATTTTTTTTCATGGTGAAAAAAAAAATAATTTTTGTACTTAAAATTTATCTTGCTATTGAATTTCAAAAATAGCTACAAATTATGTAGAATTTTTGTACAATGTATACATATGTTGCATTGAAGCTTAAACACGTGCACAACTTTTGAAAAAGAAACACACAAAACAAATTTTGTTATTTTCTCATTATTTGATTAGGTATTTTATTCCAAATTTAATCATCTTATATATGGAGACTGGGCGAGAGTAAATTCTATTTGGATTTATCATCATTGCCGCCAAGGGGCATCGAGATAAGGAACACAATATTTTTACACAAAAAAGTAGTTATATAGCTACTGTTTTATAAATACAAATAAAATACGTCATGTTTTATTTGAAGATATATAAATTTTAGCTACGTGCTCATAAAAACATTCATATAGATACCTATACTTTACCTATTTTTGTAATCTCTATTAAAAACAAAAAAATCTCTAAGGAATAGAGTCTTGGGGCTTGGGCGATATTTAAATTTATTTTTGGTCTTATCTTACTCTTGTAGAAGTTGACAAATAGTATTTACATATACAAAAAGATAATCAAATTTTTGTGACTGTAAAGAAATTTACTTCGTGGGCTGCCATCTGCCAATTAAACTTATAAATTAAAAATACAAACTTCTATAATTTGGTTTATTCATATTTACGCACATGTGTTAAAAGTTTAAGCTTAAAATTTGATTGAACAGAACAAAGAGGCCCATTCATCTACATGAAGTTTAGTTGTGTGTATCAAGAACATTGATAAGGCAAACAAAAATAATGAAGTTTTTATTAAATGAATTTGTTATAAAAAAGAACTACAAAACCTTGTCAAAGGTTTAAGTTTTAGCTCTCTGCAAATGGATTTGACAGCCTCTACCTAACCTCTATGCAGATGAGTCTTAAAAAAATGTTTTATTTTCCTTTCGAAACATTCTAGGGTGTTAATATTTATTTTTGGCAAGAACTACATCGCATTAATATCGATTATTTACTTTCCAAAACCTATTTTAAACCTTTAAAAGTCAGTGACTAAAAGTTTTACACAACCTATTAGTAAAAATTTAACAATTTTCTAGTTAGGAATTTTATAAAAAGGTTTTCAATGGGTAGAATAAATCTGTTTATTTTTAATTTAGATCTCTCAAACACACAAATTACCCCTCTTTTTATATTCCATGGGAAGAAGTTGATTTATTTTTGATTTAAGATCAAATCTGGATTTTGCGCAGATTTACCCCTGTTTGCTTAATACTAATACAATTAAAAAAAAAAGTTTAACTGGAAATTTGACAGCTCTACCGCACTCATTAACTCATACACAAAGTTACTCTAATATAATGACAAACATAAGAAAACAATTCGTGTTGCATGCGCGACGAAAAAGTTCAATTTTTGAAGGAAATCTGAAATTACCCATGGAAAACCCCATAAGTATCTTTATGTTTACTAGCTATTCCAAACTTCAAGTTCTTTTTTTACAAGTAAAACACTCATTATCTTTTATCAAAAAAGTTGAATCTGAACACGTCTTAAAAGTTACAGTTCATAAAAAGAAACTTTAGCTTAAACAAAATGTTAAAAGATAGTGGCGCAAAATTTTATACGATTTAGTAAAATGTTAAAGCTATTTTAAGCAATTTATCAAGCTTAAAAGAATATTTACCTTATTTTAAACGATCTTAATATTTTTAACAATTTGGTAAAGTTAAAATCACGCTATGACTTCTTTAACTTTTAGCAATTTGCTAAATCCATATGTTTTTATAAGAGGAGTGGATGGAATGGTCTAGTCAACAGTTGAGAATTCTAATTAATAGGTCCATTTAAGTGTATGTTTTGTTATTTTCACGAACTGTCACTTTTTAGCCAAGTTTCGATACTCGATTTTTAATTAGAAGGCAATTAGCAATTTACTAGTTAGCAAAACCAAAAGAAATGTTTACATTTTTGGACATTTGCTAACTAGTAAATTGTTAAACCCTTAACAAAATGTTGTCTAAAATTTTGAGCCAATAAGATCCAAAAATCATTTTCAAAAACTTTGCACTTTTGTATTTTAAATGACATTGAAAAAATCGTATGAATTCTCTAATATTATCCAGGTTTTATTATCTACGGATCTGGATCGGGATCATTTTTTAATACGTAATACAACAACAACTTCGGAATCTGCTCTATATCTGAATCTTTTTTAAAGATCCGAAAATAACTATTTACTTTGGCGGGTAGGCGGCTCTTCAGTCGGTAGATAGTACAAACTGTAATGTAAAGAAAAAAGAGAAGTATCTACATAAACAATAAACAAATATAAGAAAAAAAGAGACGAGCATACAATACTGTTGTCATTAGGTTTTATTTTCATGGATGATACAGATCCGTCGATAATAAAACGCGGTTACTGATTCATTTAAAAGCTTATCCCTTTTTCTCTGTCAAACCACTCAAACACCGGTTTGAGACCTATGAAAGATAGAGGGAACTAATAGTAGTAAATGCTTAAATACGAAAGACATCATGATTTGCGGTTTTAATGCCATATTGAACTGGTATTCTTTACGTATATTCGGAAAATATGAACTGTGTACGAAATACACCACCTCAAGCTCAAAATTATTTACATACATTTCAAAACGTTCGTGGTTCATGTGGCTGCCATTTTCTCCTCTTTTTTAAAACCAAATAATTTCTTCCCAAATAATTATTTCAAGTATTTTTGAATTCTTCAGAATTTCTTGATTTCTATTGAAAAATATACTCGTAATTTTTAATGAAGCGATAAATATATGAAAGCCAAAACATTACACGCACATATTATTTCATATGCAAATTTTTTGAATGAAATTTTAATCATTTTGATATTAGCGGAAAACACACTTCGTCTTCTATAAACTCAACTCATTTACAAAATTTCAGGGATTAGTTCATTTGTGGTACAAATAATTTGAAAAATAAGCTCATTAACTTAAATATACTCAACATTCACATTTTGATGGATATTTTGGAGGTGGTGGTATGTACATATTATGCGGAAAGCCAATAATTTTAATTTTATTAACATCAAACAAGTACTTAATTCGACTGAATTTACTTAAATAAAATTTGCATTAGCGGAATCAATATACTACATACTATATACAAAAACAATATGAATATTATTTTCTAATTAAAATCGAGCTAATTTATGAGAACTGACTTATTTGTTTTTTTTTTTTTTTAAATATTTGTGGGGTTTGTTTTATTTAAATATTTGTGGGGATTTGAAAGTGATATACACAGATGGGAGATTTTAATAATTTAAAAAATGCCATGGCATTAATTGATTGATAGATTTTAGATGGTTTTCAATTTTGTTTGGGATTTAACAACGTTGATTTTGAAATTTAAAACTAAAGAAAAGAGATATAGTTTTGAAATAGACTGAATTTAAATGCATTTCAAACTGTCGTCATTTTAAGAAAAATTTGGTAACTAGATTATAAACTTCCCTTTGAAATCGTTTTTCGAAATTTCCCGAAGGTTGAAAATCCTTAGAATCAAAATCCATGGAATAATAAGCATTAGAGATATTGACTTCAGATGCATTTTTATTACAGAGATTTAAATCAAAATATGCAGAAAAACTTTTTTAAATATTTATTATTAAAAGATGAAAAATTTGGTTGGCCATAAATATCACTCGAACGAATAACCAATTCAATTCAATTTTGTATTAAACCGAATATTAGTATAAACTTACAAATCAACTGCCAAGCTTTTTTATATTTATAAAATAAACTGATAAAGTATTTACCGTCCAGAATTCAAGCTGGTGTTTTTCTTTGATGTGTGATTTTCAATCTGGCAATACTTTTTTCAGAATTAGATTTTTTGACAGTTGTCATTTGATTCAAACTTAGTTTGGCTTGTCATTTTATAACAAATAGATTTACTGCTGAATAAAGTTAAATTCTTGAACATAACATTAATTATATTCGTTTTATTTATTGAGCAAACAATAACGTTTTAGAAATCCAGTAAAATCAAAATTTATACTAACGGGTGATTTTTCAAAAGCTATAGGAAAGTTTTTCAAAAAAAACACACATTTCAGAAAAATACATAAAATCTTTATTTGAATCGATTGTACGGTCCATATAATTTAATGTTTGAAGATTATTTCATGCAAATGTTGACCTTGACTGCGCCTCAAATGGCCCATCCGCTTAGTCCAATTTTGGCATACTCTTTCCAACATTTGGGCTGGTATCTCACGAATAAATGCTTTAATGTTGTCTTCCAATGCATCAATTCAAGCGGGCTTGTCTGAATAGACATGAGCTTTAACATAGCCGCACACAAAATAGTCTAAAGGCGTTAAATCGCACGATATAGGCGGCCTATTGACCGGTCCCGAACGTGAAATAAAATGTTCACCGAACTCGCCTCTCAATAAGTCCATTGTTGCGCGTGCTGTGTGGCATGTGGCACCGTCTTGTTGAAACCACATGTCATGCAAGTCAAGCTCTTGCATTTTGGGCAAAAAAAAGTTGGATATCATCTTTCGGTAGGGCTCACCATTCACAGTTACGTTACGATTCGTATCATCTTTAAAGAAGTACGGTCCAATGATGCCACCAGCCCATAAACCGCACCAAACTTTTTCTGGATGCATTGGTTGCATTGTTTCTGGCTAATATTCACTCCAAAATCGACAATTCTGCTTATTTACGTACCCATTGAACCAAAAATGAGCTTCGTCGCTGAACACAATTTTTCGGAAGAAGCGCGCGATGAACTTTCTTAATAGAGCACGATAATAAAATTCAATAATTTGCAAGTGTTGTTCGTTTGTAAGACGATTTATGGTTAAATTATAGACTAAACTGAAGATGTTTGACAGTAAAACAAAACACGAAACGTGCGTCAGCTGTTTAAAGTAGTGTTGCCAAAAAGATAATAGCTTAAAAATCTCCCTTTATTTTCATAAAAAATCCGATTGACAGTTTTATTACTTGAAACATCTTTGCATAAATAGCACAGAAAATCATTAAAAGTCTTAGTGAAAAACAGGGGCCGAATTACCGTTTTTAGTGATCGAATGAACTAGTGACTACTTCGGGATGATGGCATTCGTAGTGTAACGGATCGTATCACTTTTTCAAATTGTAAATAGTAGTTATATTCTACAACTTCGAGTCTCTACTAATTTTTATCGAGACTTTATTGGTTGACAGATGAGTTTTTTTTTTAATTCGTTTTATTTATTTTGTAATAAAAGGGATTTCAAAAAATGGATTATTTTTTTTATTGACCGATTCAGAAGGTAAGAATATCAAACACAGTTTCTGTGTATTTGAACTTAAAAAAGAATTATCAGAAAACTGTGGAACGAAAATGTGAAAATCAATTCCATAGCTGATGAGAAAATTTCAAATAATTGTACTAGACTGCTCGATAACGTTAGCGGTAATTCCAAATTCAAATAATTCAGTCACGGGTGACTCGATGACTAATGGGGTAATTCGGCCCCCGATTTGATATATCTCTTTATTAGAATCAACTGTTTCGAACCTTTGTTCTTAGGCAAATTATTCATAACTCACCGATTCTCACCGATTCTTAAATTAATGATTTAAACCAAAGACGAAATAATTCATTGAACAATTAATGTTGCTAAATTCCAAAAAAACACATTTTGAAGTTAAACAATTTTAATTAATTTCCACAGTTAAACAAACTTTTCATACAATTTAAAGTACGTAGTGTGAACAGAGCTTAATCGCAATTAACAAATTAGTTTAAAAAACACAAGTGTCTTTGAATACAGAGAAAACTTGTGTATTCAATAGAACCTGAGAGGATTCGATCAATGAAGTTCTTCCTTCATATTTAAATTTATTGAAAACAGTCGCGTCACGATTTTAAGTATTCTTCATTCCGGAAATATGAGTTTATTTATAAGGAAACTGTTAATATCCGTTTATGTATACAAATTTCGAAATATTTGTAAATGATTGATTAACCTTTATAGTCACTTATATTTACAGGAATTGATTTTTCGTGTGAAGGATAGTAAAAAATTCGTTTAGGTAACTCTTTTTCTTAAACTTAAATAGAAGTTTTAAAAATACCATAAATCAGAAAGTTAAATAAAACAAAGGATCCAACTAATTTTGCCAAGCAAAAAATTACTCATTACTTTTTTTTTCAAACAATCAATAAAGTTAAAATGTTTTCTTTAGGTAATTATCCTTTACAGTTCCTTCTTTTTTACATTTTCCTTGAAAATTGTAATTCAAGTTCATTATTGACGTCAATAAGTAAACAAATTCAAATAAATTACGTTTTTATTATCTGCACACTAATAATTATTTTCTCAAATCAACTCAAAATAAAAAAACTTGGTCCTACTAATGATAACTTACAAATAGGCAGATAATATTTATACGGGGGTGTATCACAATTAAACTAAATGACCTCATTTTCAAAACAAAACTTCTACACGTTTTTCATTTAATTTCCTTTAATTTAATCCACCATTGTTATCCGGATAAACTCTGATAAATTAATCGCCATATTAATAAGTTCCTGTACAACTCAAACTCATATCCGGTCGGCGGCGGCGCTCGTCTAATGTCCAAAAACTGTCTGCAATACAGTTTAATCGATAAAATTATAACATGAATGTTATAGACAAAAACTAATTAACCGTGGCTAAGGCAGGCGCTAGAAAGGAACTATTTTCGTCTTTCGTTGTACAGGATGAGACTCATTTATAGGACTTTCAACTAATATTAAGGTATAGAGAGGTGCGTAAGGTATATTAATTAATTTAACTTTGTTCATTTTTCTTAAGTGATGGAACTATTGTGGATTGAACCATAAAGATGAGTCCACATCTGGGATCTGGGATGTGTCGCTCGTTTACCATCATCATCATCAACAACAACAACTACTAAAAGAAGAACGAAACTAACCTGTTGGAAAAATGAGGCAATGAATTTTATTATATACTACTCGTCTTGATGATTATGTCCTTTTTTGGAAATAAGTTGGTTTTGTTTATTTTGGACATTTTATTTTGGTCATGATGCTAATGACCGGCCTAAATTAATTTCTTTCTTGTCCTGTTTGTGTCTGTTTACCAAGAGGGAGGAAATTGGGGATAAACGAAGAACACTCATACTGAATATGAGTCATATTATTGTTGTTATACTTTTTCAGTTTCATTTTTTTAACTCAAACGAATCTGATTCTTAATTTTCATTAGTTTTAAAATTTTGTATTTCTAAAAGAAAAATCACAAAATTTTTGTAAAATAAATTTTAATTTTATTTGTCTTTTGGGTACATGTTAATGTTTGGGTACTGAACTGAAACTCTGATTAAAGACATTTTATTTTATAACTTAGGCAAAGGACAGCTTGGATAGAACAGTTAGAATTTATATTCTGACACATACAGCTATGGCAAAAATAATACCAACATTTGTTACTATTGAGTTTAATTATGTTTTTCACTTAAGTAAGGCTAACCTGCATAAAAAAGTTATACCGGGTGTTTTCTTAGAGCTACAGAACTTTAAGTTGACAACACTTTTTCAACTGGCGGCCATTTTGTCAACTGTCAAGTGATTTATTTTTAGCTTGGTTTGGCATTTCAATATAAACAGACTGACGCCTAAACAAAATTTACAAATTAAGCAGATTTATTTCGAAAATCATAGTTTTGCTTGAAACACGTATCACGAAAATAAGCCCAAAACGATTGTCCAATTAAACAACAAAATTCAGTTCTTTATTACCAATATACGGCCACAAATGTTGGATAAAGTCATCGAAATAAGACCTCCAGATTGGACTTAGTCCAAGCCAGCCGTGGCGGTCATATGCCCGAAATCATATTTAACTTATAAAATTAGAAAATTATCTTTCGAATGAAGTAAATTTCATGTCAATTTAAAAAAAATATATTATTGTTTTATTCCCTTTTCAAGTTCTATGCCTCTAAGAAATACCCTTTACAATCTTTTGACAATAACAAAGACTTAACATTGTAATCGGTCCGATATGTCGAATTAAAAATTTTAACATTTCTCGACGTTTCAAGGTTCTATATAAAAAGTTTTTTGAGAGAATTCTGTGTGAGCATCTTTTGTATGCGTCGTTCCTGCGATAGCGATATCTTTTTTCGTCGACCATATCTCAAGAACTGTCAGAGATATCAACTTCAAATACATTTTTTTTACAGATAATAACATCAAAAGATGCAGAAATAGCTTTAAAAAAATGAGTACATGGTGTTTTTCTAAAGCAATTTAAAAAAAGGAACAAATTTGGCTAACCCCTAATATCTCACGAGCTAATAACGCTAGCGAATTCAATACTCAACTTGTATGAATTTTAAAAGAAATCAAGTAACGGTTTTCTTATAAATCATAAAAACCTGAAACCTGAAAATGTTTCAAACCAAAAACGATATTACCTCAAAAATGAATGTTTGTATCAAATAATAACATTTTTGACTTCTTTTAAATTTTTTAGAAAAAGTTAAAGTTTTTTACAAAAGTTAAGTTTTTTACAAAAAAAATACTGCTAAAAGTTTATAAAAAGTGATTTTAGTCTCGAATATCTTGGCAATAATTTAAAGTACTACCTTCAAACTAGTTTTATCTCATACAAAATATTGTTTTTAACATTAAGTATTTTTTTAAGAAATATCTAATTGACACTTTAAAAAAAATCTGCAGAAAATACTACACAAAATTTGTATAAACTGTTTTTTATTCTTATATCGCGAGAATAAATTTAGGTATTGAATTAAAAATTATTTAATTCTGCAAAAATGGATGCAAAATTTTGTTGCTAATGTGAGATAATGTTTTTAGAAAAATCCAATCTTTATTTTTTGTAAGAAATAAAATCTTTAAAAAAACGCTACTAAAATTGTTAGAAATTAGTTTTCGACTAAAAATATCAGGAACAAGAAAAGATATTGGAATCAAACTTATTTCATTATATGCAAAATATTATTATTATACTTTAGGTAATTTTTTTTTAAGAAAATTACGATTGATAACTTTTTTTTAAAACACGAAAACCTTCAAAAACAACAAAAAACTACGATAGGAAATGTTTTTCGACTCAAGTATTATGAGAAGAAAAAAAGATATTGACGTCAAACTTTTTTAAAATGTATGTTTTGTTAAACTTTTAGAAATATTCACAGACGGGCACTAATGAGAAGTTATAAGCGTCTTTTTGAATTTTTTTTTAATATGGAGAAATAGTCAAATAACCTCAACAGATGGAATGGTTTGAATGGTGAAGTTCTTACTCATTTACTAAGTAGCCCAAGATGTTCTTAGGTTGGTTAAACCGTTTCTGTGTTTTTATTTGTATTCTTTTTCTTATTTATTAAATCTGGTCAATATAAGAAAAGTAAATGCAAGAAAAGTTTCGTGGTAAAATATCTTAAGTTGACATAATTGATTTTACTCTTTAGATTAATATCGAACATAAAAAACCAATTAAGATATTTTACCAAAATCATTTCTGCCTATTATCTAATAATAAAACTGAATTGATACATACAAATTATCCTCCCCTACTTAAGTTGTTTTGCCCTTTGCAAACCCTTACGAATTAAGCTATTTTACAAAAGGTCATAAAATTCTTGTTTTAAAAGATTTATCAAAAAAAATAGTTTGCATAAAGAAAGGACAAACAGCTTAAATTACTTAAGTCGACTTAAGAGCTTTTCCTTTTGAGCTCAGATTTAGGTCCAAGTAGCTTCTTTTACATGAGACTGAGAAACTGTCGAGAAGAATCATGCATCGAAGTAATGGACTAGAAAAAACGACCCCAAAATCTTGACAACCAATATTACTTTTTAAAATTCACTAATTAAGAAACATTTCACAAATATTTACCATTAAAATTGAATAGTTACACATTTTAGATTTAATGCCTCAAAAGTTGTGTTCTTATTTTTTTTCGACCATACATCCAGATTTGTTTCGACTCTTTTGCTCCATTTTTAACTACCCTCACAATTTTTGTTTCTTCCTGAACTAAAGCTTGTATATTTTAAAAGTTCAAGACGCCTTGAGATCAATAACACAAATTTAAAATGCTGTCCGAATTCAGAGCGTTCCTTCAAAGAAGCAACGTTTAAAGAAATAAATCTACACAACAATGATATTTGCTTATTTTAATTTAAAAAAAAAAATGTTCCACATACGCCACCGTGCCTACAAAAAGTATTGTGTGTTAATTCAACAGGATCTATCGATATTAATTTTAATAGACAAAGGCAAAGGGGTGACATTTTTCTATTTCACTTCATTCTGACTCACACAATTTTCAAAGGACTTATTTTTGAGACATTATTTTTAGATTATTGCTTAAACTTCTATGTAAATATATTGTCGTAATTTCAAACTAAACACTGATTTTTAAATTTATTTTCTAAATGATTATTTTCGGTGCAATAAATAGAAAATTAACAATAAATAAACTATTGTTTTCTTTTCTGCATGAAAATTCTCAAAACAAATTAAATTTGACACATGTACGAATATTTATATTCATACATAAATTTAGGATAAAATAAACATAAACAAAAACACCAGTTGGTCAATTGAAGCTTCCAGTTAAGACGATTTCAAAATATTATGTCTGCTAAATGAACCTAATAAAATACAAAACAAGATTGTTGCAACCACAATAAATGGACTGGACATAATAAATTTACATCCGCATTCATTTCCTGTATCCTGACCTTAACCTAGTCAATGTCAGCAGCTATCAGGATTTTGTTTTTGTTTTTGTTAAAATTTTGATTGGATCAGCACGTATTGCCATCAATCGATATACTTACGTTACGATAAAAGTCTTAAGGACATACGAGCATACGACGGGTGCGATTAAAATAGACACAATAAAAAATCGCAAAATATACTTACAAGAGCCATAAATTGCTATTAATATCGCCATTATCGATGAAACATTAAGGTCCTGAAGTATTCGTTAATAAATATCTATCTATGTATATTCCTCTCTCTATAAAAATGTCCTTAGGATCTTTATTTTCTCATTTATTATTTTTATTTTGTATTCTTCAAAATGTAAACACTAAACACACATAAAATATAACTTTTATGTTTTACTGGCAATTAATCACTATAGGTAGATTGGTATATATATATATTTTACTTCATTTATACAAATGTAAACAACACACAGGCCGGCCAACCTCTTTTGTGGGAGGCTTTCATTTAAATTGCACTTCCGGTCGAGCACCCTCGCACAGGATATCCTCTTTTAAAATCAACAGTTTTGATCTACTGAAAACAAACATATTCGTACCTACGAAAAAACAAAAATATTCATAGGTATTCTCTTACGAGTTTAATGAACACAAAATTCCCGAGGATATTTTTGTTTGCGCGCTTATAAGTCGTAAGTAAACACCACGTCCGATACCGCACAATCCCAGAAGCTTACTGAACTAAACACTTCCTCACTATTTCGAATTATCCTTTTAAACTCACGACCTCACGTTAGGTAGTGTTGTTTTGAGTTGAAGCCCAATACAAAATTTTAAGTTTTTCTGAGGACAGCAGTATGTATTAATTTTTGTTCAAGTCTCGACTCGACACCGTGATGTTTTCAGGAAAACTAAAGTTAACGGTTCTCGGTTTGGTGGAATTTCTGTTTATATGAAAAACAGAACGTAAATATTAGAACCTTTTATCGTAGAAAAGCTTTTTCATAGCTGTCAAACTCGGGGAAAGCTTTGCAACATGTTCGAAGCGCAATGCCGGCATTTATTTTGCTCTAAGGGATTTTATTTTTGTTGTTGTTGTTATAAATTTATGGATGCTGTACAACAACACAGTGGGTTGTGTTTTTTTAATGGTTATGCGGATGTTGGGGATTTGAATGTGTGATAAAATGAGGTATAAACTTAAAAAATTTGTTGCATCACATTAAAGATGACTGTTTTTATTGAGTGCAGTGTTTTAAAAATTATTCAGTTTTTTTAGTCAGTTGGATCATGAATATCATCGATTCAAAGGTAAAACTTAAAAACTATCAAATTACCTACACTTTTAGATGCAATAAGATTAAAATAACAGATACACTAACTTGCCAGACATATCTTTTTTTTGGCAAGGAAAATGAGATTATTTTGAATGTTTGTGTACAGCTTTCTTTAAACGTCTTTAACACTTCCCAAGAAGTCCTTTTATTTTGGACTGGAGCAACAGATTTTAAGGGAACTGAAAGAAATCAACACTAACCACCGTTTTGTTTATAATGTTGTAAGTACACATGAGGAGTTTTAAGTGTAGTGTTCTCCAAAAAACTATGCTTGATCTCCCTTTCACCCTCCTAAAAATGTTAGCTCCGTTATAAAATAAGAAGAGTTTTAAGAACGTATAAATAAGGCCCTCCACAAATATTCAGTTTTATCCCAAGCGAATATCTAATTTCTTAGACTCTTGGGTAGGTATCTTACAGAGTAGCCCTCTTTTATATTTGAAAAAAAAGGTGTTTTCAAATAATTTTACCGGACATTTGAGAGAGTTTTGCGATGCCGATATGTACTATATTAAGTATATTGTGATATACATAACTCATACATTTTCAGGTTGTATTTGATTTAAACTTATTTATAGAAATTAGTAGTTTTTAAAATTTTAAATTAAAAAAAAGATGTGAGGGTTTTTGCTTCAAATTTGGAACATTGTATTTTTATTCAAATTTTATGTAGATTAATTTACAAGGAATTTTTTTCAGCACTTAAACATTTAGTAATCGACCCAATTTGTAAAATTGATAATTTTTGTATTTCTCGACGTCCCAAGAATCTACCCCACAAAACTCCACGTTCCAAGAATCTAAATCCATTGTGTTTCGAGAAACATCTCCGTAAAGCGGGAATAACATTTTTCTTGGACATATTTCAAAAGTCTGTAGAAATATCGACTTCAACTAAATTGTATTTTACAAATAATAACATCACTTACATACTTACTTAAGGTGGTGCTACAGTCCTGTGTAAACTAGGGCCTCGTCCAACAAACTTCTAGTCTACTTCGGTCTACTCTAGAGGGCGTGGATTCGAAGACTTTTCGGGCCGGAGCATTGGTTTCATTGCACTCTACGTGACCTATCCATCTCAGCCGTTGGACTTTTATCCTTTTAGCTAAGTCTACTTCGCTGTACATCCCGTACAGCTCGTCGTTCCATCTTTTCCTCAACTCACCTTCTCATCACGCGAAGAACTCGAGACGATCCAAAGTGCTTTCATCTGCTTGTGTTATAGCAGGACGGAGATGATGAGGCTCTTATACAGCGATGCTTTGGGTACTAGAGATTGAACTTTACTTCTCAATTGCTTTGTTAGCTCAAGGAAACAGCGGTTAGCAAGAGTAATATTTCGATTGATCATAGTTCTGGCGGAGCCCCAGATAATAACATCGAGATATGCAAAAAGGTCGTTGGGTATTTTTTTTACTACAGCGACTAAAAAATAAAATGCATGACTGGGTCGCACGAACGGTTCAACAAAATAAAGCCTTGATTTTAATATTCTTTTTTTTAATTCAAACAAAAAAATGAACATTTCTGGTCATCAAATATTATTTAGAGTTTTAGACAATATAAAAACTGGTCTAGAAAAATAAATTATTTATATGAGTTAGCTCCTGCGAAAATTAAAAATAAAATATCGGTTCCTTGGAAGGACCCTTCTAGAACAAAACAAAAATACTTATATGTTTAATATTGAAAGAAGCCAAGTTAAGAAAAAAATGTTAGGGAAAATTGAATGAAAATCAATTGAGTCGTTTTTCAGAAAAATCAAATTTCTCATTTTTGACCAACAAATTAGTATGGGGACTATTGTTATTTTTGGTCTTAAGAACAGAATAAAAATAACGCATAATGCGAATTTGCTAAAAATCTTAATTTCCTACCTTGAAATCAATGGACCCAATAGCTAAGGATGTAGAGGCTAGGACAGACAGACGGACGGAATCACGGGACACACTTTTTTCGACGATCTTGAAAAGACAATGGCATTTATGTTTTTGAAGACAAACTTTTTTTCGAAGGTATATTTTCAAATCTTGAATACAGAATTAAGTTTGTGTGAACCATTCGTGCATTTTATGTAATTAATCGATCCGATTTGCTAAATTGAAAATTTTGAAATATCTTGACGTTTCAAGGTCCTGTAGTGGATGTTATCGATTGCACCTCATCGTGAGCGCATGCATGGGATCGTGGTCCATTGTCTCTCCGTGTTGTTTGCTCCTTTTAATTGTTTTCATATACCCGATACCTAACAAGATAGTTTAAATATCAATAACTAACCCGCCCGCGCCGCCGCGAGTGAAACCAAAAACATAACAACAAAAACAGTGCAAAAAAAAAAATAAGCTTAAAATTTTCCATATTTAAGAAACAAAAAAAAATTGTGTTAATTGTGTACCTACAATTATTAAAAAATAAAAACAACACAGCGAGTTCCTAATGTGCTCCCCGCCCTCCACGCTCCTCTTTTCTAACTTCTTTCACAGTTGCTTGCATAGTTGCTGCGCTCACTGTTTGCTAAATCATGCAGTGTGGCAGAAGACTATGTAAGTAATGCAAGATAAATTGCGGTTAAATTTTTGTTGATGTACAGGAGCGGATCAGTGTGATTACCATTAAGGCATAACACTAATGGATAATTGCAACTGTGAAGTTTTTTAGTAATCAAAATAAATTTTCTGCATAGATAACTGTCTTGCTTTGGTTTTTTTTTTGTGTTTTTGTGTATTGTGATGGCTGGTAAGTTTTGTGTCGAATATAGCAACATTCGGGGGCTAAGAAGAAATCTTTGTTCTGTATACGTCCATACTGTTTTAAACAGGCCAGCTGTTCTGGCACTAAGTGAAACCCAGGTTGGCGAAAACACCGATCATACGGAGTTTAACCTTCATGGGTATAGCTTAGTGCCATTATTCTTTTCTCACCATGGTTTAGCCGTTTACGTCCGTAATGATGTTGCCTACCAGCTTCTGCCACAGTATGGCCAATGTATTAATACAAATTTTAATTATATATGGTTCAAATTTACTGTTCAAAGGCGCATTATTCATACTTGTTTTATTTATCGCAGCCCAAGTTTGGATAGTAATTCGACTTCAAACGAATTCGATGCGCTGTCCGATTCTATCCAGAGAATTGTATCCCATTTTCCGCACAGTGAGATCGTTGTTACGGGCGATTTCAATGTACACAATTCTTCGTGGCTGCGCTATTCGGGTCAGACAACATCCGAAGGAAGGTATGTTGAGATTTTTGCTGAGTTAAACCACCTGACTCAGTTAGCTGACGAGCCAACTCGGATTCCTGACGTTGCAGGTCAATCCGCTAACACTCTAGACTTGTTTCTTACTTCTGATCCTAATAAATATACTGTCAGTGTATTATCGCCTCTAGGCACATCAGACCATTGTGTCATATCTGCAAATTTCTCATGCCAAAAAACCCCAGTTAAAGTTAAAACACCTACGAGAACCGTTTGGCAATATGAGAAAGCCAACTGGGACGGTCTAAATGAATTCTTCAGGAACTTTAACTGGTCACTATGCTTCCTCGATAGTGACGTGGATTCCAGTGCAGATATGATTACAAACTTGATTCTTTGTGGAATGAGAAATTTTATCCCCAATAGGGTAAAATCCATCAAACCCAAAGAAAACTCATGGTTTGATTCGAGCTGTAAAGAGGTTATTAGGACCAAAAATGTAAGTTTCCGGAATTACAAAGCCAACCCAACTGAGGAAAACCGGAGTTAGTTCAAACAAGCTAGAAAGACCTGTAACGGACATATACGACGCATTAAATTTTTGCATGATCAGAAATTACGGCAAAAAATACTACAATGTCCCAGTGGTAGTAAAAATTTCTGGTCATTCGTAAAAAATGTGCGCAACACTACGTCATCGTCAGTTCCTACGCTCGTTTCCAATGACACTCCCTACGTAAGCTCGATTGATAAAGCCAATTTGCTTGCAGCACAGTTTGCTGTTAATTCGACGCTGCCAATGAGTGACATGACTCCGCCTGTACTTGAAAGCGTAAACGATTCTATGGGACGAATCTCCTTTCGCACTCGTTCAGTTACTAGAGTACTTAAAAATCTTGACATTCACAAATCCGCTGGCCCGGATAGTATCCCCGCTATTGTTCTGAAGAGGTGTTCTTCAACGCTGGCAAAACCACTGCGTAAGCTTTTCCATCTGTCCTATTCTACTGGTCTCTTTCCGAGTGGATGGAAAACTGCATTTGTCCAGCCTGTCCCCAAAAAAGGCTATCGTCCAATTGCACTTACGTCCCTTCTTTCCAAGGTCATGGAAACGCTGACCAATTTTCAGCTTAAGAAATATCTTGAAGAACGGAAGCTTCTTAATGACCGGCAGTATGGCTTTCGTTGCAATAGATCCACTGGTGATCTTATGGTTTATCTCACCGAACAGTGGAACAAATCTTTACATCGTTTTGGAGAAAGTAAGATTATTGCACTTGATATTTCAAAGGCATTTGATAGAGTTTGGCACCAAGCTCTCTTATCGAAAATGCGTGCATTTGGTATTGATGAATCCCTTCTTCGTTGGGTTAGAAATTACCTTTCGGACCGTTCAATTCAAGTAGTATTGGACGGGTTCAAATCTGATATCCACAAAATAAACGCTGGCGTGCCCCAGGGCTCCGTTTTGTCTCCGACACTTTTCCTTATTTTTATAAATGATCTTTTGTCTGAAAGTTCTAACCCACTTAATTGTTTCGCTGATGACAGTACCCTCAGCTTCTCATATTCGTTTTTAGATTCTCATCCTTGTTCTTCGGATGTGGACTATCAACGGCAGCGTATGATAAGCTCATTAAATTCTGATCTTGACAGCATTGTCCAATGGGGAATCAAAAACCGTGTAGAATTTAATGCTTCGAAAACTCAATGCTGTCTACTGTCACAAAAGCGTAACCCTCCCCCAATGCTACTATCCATGAGTGGTACTTGCATCGAGGAGACTGAACAACTTTCAGTCCTAGGTATGTGCATCACAAACCACTTGTTGTGGAGTAATCACATATTTGACATCGCTAAAAATGCTGCTAAGTGTTTAGGTTTTCTCCGAAGATGCAAGAAGTTTTTTACCCCTTCTGATCTGGCTACAATTTATAAAGCTTATATTCGTCCGAAACTTGAGTACAATTCCCATATCTGGGCAGGTGCTCCAATAACACACTTGAGTCTCTTGGACGGAATTCAAAAAAGAGCTCTAAAATTGATAGGTGACCGTTGTTTAACTGAAACTTTTGTATCTCTTCAGCACCGCCGTAAGGTTTCATGTCTGTCATTATTTTATCGCTATTTTCATAAACAATGTTCTAGTGAAATAGCCAGTTGCATTCCTCCCCTCAAACTATTTAACCGTAATACCCGCTCTTTTAGGAATGCCCATCAGTTTACCCTTGAGCCCAATTTCGGACGTACAGTAAAGTACAGAGATTCTTTTTTTAGTCGCACTACACGAATGTGGAATGCTTTACCAGACTCAATATTTCCCACTCATTACAATGTGCAGGCATTCAAAACCAATGTGCATCGGTATCTCCTTTCCAATCCTATCCTCCCTTCCTAATTGCTCGCACTGTGTTTAATCATTATAAGGGTATTCATTAGGCTTTTTTATTGGTAAATTTATACGCAGCGAAGCAAAATCTTACACACTAAACAACAACAAAGAAATAGTGCGGATAAATAAGGCAGCAAAAATAGTGCATATAAATAGTTCAGATAAAGTTTTGGAAGCTTGGAATAGAACGACACATCATCCAGTTCCAGAAATATTTTTTACTTAAAGGTTGGCAGGATTTTATTATTTGGGGATGCGTTCGTATTTTTCTTGTGCTCTGTTTTCACTAGAATAAAAATAAATTGGTTTGAAATATTAATCTACGATTAGACTGTCAACGTAAATATTCAATGCGTTGACTACTTGACATCACCCAAAAACCATCAATAATCACAGTGCTATCTCTAAATTTATTGACGTGTGATGTGTGTTAGGACTCGAAAACAAAACTTTCGTCATTAGTCGGGTTTAAAGGCTCTCCCAAACCAAGGCGAAAATGGTACATTCGCCGACGCGGCATTGTTTATTTGTCATTTTTGTTATCATTGTGAATGATTCGCCCTGATTCGCTTCGCGTCAGTTATCGCAGTGTAAGTTTATTTTGAGAAGAGAAAGTTTAATTGTGGCGCTGAATGTTTCGCGTTGATTTGTCCCCTTTCACACAGGAAAACTGAGTTGCCAGCAAATGGGAGCTTGTAGGCAAGACGGGCTTACGGGGAAGGACAAAATCTCCCCTCACACCCTTCTTTTGGCTTTTAGTGCCTGTCTACATTGGATGCTAGGTTTTATTATGTTCGTTGTGTACATACGATGAAGAGAAAATCAATCTGCACATCCCTATCGCACACCCTTGAAATCTATCTATCTTTCACTCATACAATACAAAATCTTTCATGTTGAATCCAAGAATATTGTTTGCATTTGGGCTGTAATCTACCCATCTCTCTCTTTTTCACTCACATAATCTACCTGTCTCACTGCTTGCACCTAACATTAAAAATTAAATGTGGACAGGCACTCTTATGTCATTTCAATCTTTCAATTCATACTCAACTCTATTCTGACTGGACCTGCATGTACACATTAACTTGAACTCTTATTCAACTTTACATAAAAACAATAATAGTTTTTCAACACATCCCTTGAGTACGTATTTTCAACAGCTGATCTTGACATAAGTATGATTGCACAGATACCAACTTGAAGATTTAAAATAAAAGTGCATATAATAGTGAACATATGTTTTATTCACACTTTCCATTACTGCACTTACTTTCCATTACTGCACTAGCTAATAATTTACCAATAAAATACGCCTCATATCCCCTTGAGTGCGCGCACAATATAAAAAAAAAAAAAAAAAAAAAAAAATGCGCACACACCTTAAATAAAACATTCATACTCAAAGCTCAATGTTATCTATCAAAATCTAAAGCTCAATGTCATCTATCAAAATCTAAAGCTCAAGTTTAAGAAAACGATGTAAAAACACAGAATGCAGACCAAAAACAGAGTGTTTTTGATGCAGACATTTTGCATTTCCGCTTTTCTCTCGTTCTCTCACGTCTCTCGATCACGTCTTTGACCCGATTCGGTGCTAGAAGAATAGGACATAAAGAAATTAATCATTTGTGCTGGTGCAATAAATAACTCCAACCTAAAATAATTTATTGAATAAAGTTTTGTGTATTTTTTAAAAATAAAAAGAAGTTCTTTTATTTTAATTCGAAGAATTGCATTCGAGGAACTACAGTCCCTCAAATCTCAATACATGGTCTATAGAGAGATGCGGGATATTTTTTTCGCTGGTCATATCTGAAAGATCAACAGACACATTGACTTAAAAACAAGTCTTTTACAGAATGTAACATCAAAACATGCAAAAATAACTCTCGAGAAATCAGTGGATCGTTTTCAACATATTATTTAACATATCATTGGCCCTTAATATCTAACAAAGCAATAATTTTATTGTCTTCAATTAAATTTTATAAAACATATTAATATGAACATGAAAAATTAAACTCCCAGTTTTATCATAAAACAAAAAAAAAGTTTTTAAATATTTGTAAATTTGATTTTCTTACAAACAGAAAATGATGATCTCTTGAATAATTTAATGAAACGAAGAATAACATTTTTTATATTAAAAATCCTTTTGTTTTGTTTGGAGAAAATAAAAAGAAACAAAAATAATACAAAAAAATAGTAGAAGATTATTTTTTCTTCGCATATCTTGAAAAAAATAAGTCGACTTCAAAATGTTTCAATCTTATCATTAACATTTTTAGAAACATTTAATTAGTAATTTTTTTTTATAAATATGAAAACCTGCACAAAATTTTACTGAAAGGTAAAAAAAATGTTTAAAACTCAAATTACTTGAGAAATAACAAAGGTATTGACTTTAATTTGTTTTATCTCACACAAAACATCGCTAAATTTAATCAATGGCAAAAATCAAACAAATTGACATTTTTTATCACAAAAAATAATGCCACATTGAATTGGGCTGTCGTCCCAAAAATCTCAACAAAAAATTATTTAAAATTCAATTGCTTTGATTGCATAATTTTCAAAGTTCGTGAAATTACAATTTGGCTTATTGCATAAAAATGATTATTTTAAAAAGCACCAAGGCGAATTTCAACGATCAAACCATATTTTGGACTTGAGCCACATCAACGAGTTTATGGAAATCATTCGTGCAATGTACTTTGATATTTTTCTTTAAAGAACAAAAATAAAATTTCCAATGTAGCATGTATTTCAAAAGGTTAACAAAAATAAGCTAAACGAGCTTAAATAGCCTCAGTAGCACTTTTCAAACCCATTTCAAAAAATATTTATATGTACAAATTAATACACTCCTTTTTTTATTGGCTTCACTTCATTTTCATTTCCATTTGATTAAGCTTTTATAATTTCATTTAAATTGAAGTATTTCAATTGCAATTTTCAAAAAAAATAAGAAAGAAAAGGATATGAAGCAAACTATACAGTATACACTTCACCTGTTGGGTTAAGTAGGTACATAAATATAGACTTCCTTGTTCCTTTTTCCTTATTGCGTTCTCTTTTTGTATTTTTTTACCTTTTCATTTTTTTACCTCATTTGGCTGAAGGATGGTTAAGCTTCACCATCCCCATTACAAAAGAAAAAAACATAAAAAACAGGACACGCTAATCGTTATAATGTAGGAAGAACACCTCAAGGATATACCTACCTCCTTGTATTTTCTGATGACACAGTAAATGTGCGTCTCTTAACCTGTATCCCATTTCCGTTTAAGACGGAAATAATTATGCATATACAAGGTTCAAAATGTGGGAGTTAGGGTTTTTCAAAGAAAGTTAAAAGATTAAAATATTAGAAATCAATTTTATGGAGTCGTGGAATGTATAGATATTGTCATTCCCAAACAAAGAAATTATTTTCTTAATCGAATCCTTGGGGTAAAATCTAACTAATAAGGATTTGTCCTTTTGTTTTGAAGTTCACTTTTAAAAATATAATTTTTGTTTGTGAAAGTATTTTATCAGCCAAAAACAGAAATTGGAAAACTAAACCTTTCTTTCTGCTTTAAGGTTCTTAAATTATTTTAAATTGCTGCAATCGATCAAGCTTATTCAAACTCTTTAATGGTCATAGAAGAGGTTGTTTTCTTATACTTCACTTATTAGCTATCAACCGTCCATGCTCCATGACCATATACCTTACCAACTTGTGAGGGTGTTATCGATATCACTTAGATAGTTATTTATGTAGGAGAGAGGAGATATTTTATTCACTCTTTAGTGCAAAAATTATGTCACGCTGCACTATGTGGGAATGTAACTTATGAGCTTGCACTTTCAAGGATTTTTTCTAAATTGAAATATGATTATGTTTGGTTTCTAATTTAAACAATTTTTGAATAGTTTCCCTTTATTCTAAAGCTAAATCAAAAACATTTTTCGGGTGCAATATTTTTGACATTAAGCGTTGAACAATATTAAATAGTACCCGTGTTTTTTTGACATTCTATAAATAGTATAGTATAAAATTCCCAAGAAAACCCATCGGCAGTAGCCAGATTTTTGTATTTAAGAATTGGTACGACTGAAAGAAGACCTGTCAGAATAATAAATTCTGTTTGTTTCTAAAGAATATTTAATTGTTTAATCATGTAGTAAAATAAGTTTTTGTTTACCTTTTTCCTGCTTTCTTTTTGTTTGCATTTTCATCTTTCACACTTGGCGGTCGATTTCAAAGTTTTAACCAAACAATTTGACATAAAATAAAAACTTCGAGAAGGGGGTTTGTTCGTAGACTACTACATTACATTAACATGTGATGTTAAAGCCAGCCTAAAGCTCGCCTCAATTCTTCATATACCTGAATCGAGTTGAAATGAGCTTGATTCGACTCGATTCCGGTCGGGGATCGGAGTCGAGTCAAAATTTGTGAAGAAAAACCTGTGTGGAGGAGTTGGTTTTACAGATAATGCATTATGGTCTGTTTATTTACATGTTTGTGTACAAAAAATAAAGTTTTGTTTTAATCAAATTAAAAAAAAAAAGGGAAATGGAGTAGGTAGCATATGCTTATCTTCATTGTTTAACACAAATCAAACTATCTCACTCGCACTTCATTAAAAACATCGAAACACCATTTACATTTTAGAAAGTGCTGTCATACTTAATTATTTTTAAATCTTCTTGTGCGGTGGGAACACCAAAAAGATTTATTTAATCTAAACTGAGATGAACCTTTGGTGGAAACATAGCAAAACTTAATTATCTTTTCTATTATTTTCTCTTGCAAAATAAGCCCAGTTAGTCCATTTTCATTAACAAAACTAAATAATATCAACAGTAACAGATTGATTTTTTTCCCCAATGGAAAACACATAAATGCACAACTACTCAACGAACACAGCCATCGAGATACAAATGCAATAGCAATCGTACCAACATTTGAAAACGAAATCACATAAGATCCATTCGAGACTCGTATAAATGTCAAAAACCCATCCGTAGTAAGATTCTACTTTAACTTTGATCGGTAGTATTCATACTGCGGATATTGTTTTTGTTATTCGTATAAAATCCTATAAATATTATTGATAGATTTTCCAACAAAACACGGGTAGCTTTTTAAATTACTCTGGCGTATGAGTAATATTTTTTCCACGCAAATAGTATGCATTTTAAAGATGTACCACAGGGCTTCGTCTTGTCACCTAACCTCTTCCTTATTTTTATAAATGATCCCCTGTCTGCTACTTCTAATACAGTTTATTGTACTCTTAGCTTTTCATATTCGTGTAACGATAAAATATGATAAGATCATTAAACATTGATCTATGTAAATAGAGTTGAAATGGATGTTTCGACCCTCTTGTGGAACATTCACATGCGATATGTCACCGAAAATGTTCGAGTTTTCTAAATCTATATATTCGAGCCCTTCCCGCCAATTTATCGTAAGCGCCAAAATAAATTTTATCGTAAACGACAAATCAAAAGCTTACTGCTGGTCCTTGAAACAACTTGTACTCATAGTCAGTATTGGAAATTATTAATTATGTTTAATTTAAGACATGACAATAGTCTTCAAGGCTCTATGTATTACTAGCAAATTTTAATAATTAAGTTGGTTTTCTTATTGAAAATGTCGCTTACGATAAAATGGCGGGAAAGGCTCGTACATATTATGTACGTCCTTAACTTAAGTATAGTTCCCATTGATGAACTAAGTGTTCCAGCAAATAACTTAAGTCTCTAGAAGAGTATTTAAAGAAGAGCTTTTAAAATGATTGCTAACATCATTGACTCATTTATATACTAGGTCAGTCGAACATCGTCGTATTATTTCTTGCTTCACCCTCTTTTACGGCAGTTTTATTAGAATATGCTGTAGTAAAATAGCCAGTTGCATCCTTCCCGTTTAACAGTTTAATCCTTATATTCTCGCTTCCAGGAATGTCCATCAGTTTATCCTTGAGCCCAACTTCGATTGTGCTGTGAAGTAGAGCGATTGATTCTTTACCTTTACTAAGCGAATGTAATGACTTACCATGCTCTTTCTTTCCACGTCATTGCAATGTTCAATAATTCAAAACCAATGTACACCGTAACATTCTTTCTATACCCTCCCTTTGTTCCTTAAAAAAAAAACCTATTTTAAAAGGCTTAGTATTTTACTAATTAGCAATTTTTAATTTTTTTATCAATTTACAATTCATTCCACAATTGTAATCTTTTTTTCGGTTTGATAACTTAAAAACGGCACATCTGAACACGCTTAAATATTTGACAGTTTATAAAAAGCAAAGCAAATTTAAATTTGTCTAAAAGACGTATTAATTTGAAATGTCGGAAATTCAGAAGTCAAATTACTAAAATTTAAAGTAACCACTTTCGGATTTTAACTTGAATAAAATAAAATCGTTTGAAAGTTTATAAAAAAATCATCTTTTTCGCTTTGTTATTCCCTTAAATGACTTTAACATTTTACTTAATCGTTTAAAATTTTCTAGAAAAGTTTTATGTTTAAAGAATAAAAGAACTTCGGAAAAATCTAATCAGAAAATAAATATCCTATTCATTAAATTATTCTGTGTATGAAACATCTTCGAGCACTTATCTTTATCTTTACTGTTAACAAAACATTTCCCAACACTCACATCCTTTAACAGAGAAACCACACTTTTTATTCATACAAATTGATGAACTCATACCTCATTTCCTTTTCAATTCATCGATTTCAACACACTTAAGTGAATTCTGAAAAATAAGTTATAACAAATCAATGCCAACAAAATAACAAAACCACACAGAACACGAGTTCAAGTATGAGTACGAGTATACGAGTACAAAATCGAGTATATACAAAATCGATTTGATTCAATTTAAAATGCTAATAAAGCTCCTTTTCCAGTCATTTTACGAGAGGCACACATTAGGTACTCTATATAGTCTCTAGTATATACGTTATGAATTTGTCTAGGAACGGTTTATTTCTATTGAAGTCTCGAGTTGTCCTTTTAATAAAATTACCATGGTCCATGATGGGACGCACCCAAACACCACCATAGACAAATGAAGACCAGTTGCGGTAGGAGTTCCATTCGTTACACGAGCTCAAGCCTCGAGCAAATTTTGTTTGCATTCTTGAATATTTAAAAAAAAAAAACTCTTCTAAAATTTTCTTCTGTAGAACATAAATTAAACATCATTGTTATTCCTTGACCGAAGAGAGTGTATACAATGCGGTGTGGAACGGTGGTGCTTCCCAAACCTAACCTACAAGAAACAACAACTTTCTTTCTTCCTTTTATTCTCCCTTAAGGAATAATAAAATATTGCCATTAGGGTGTTTGTTGGTTATTTGCATGAAGTCCTTACGCACTCATGACACTTGGGGATAAATATCTTTTTAAGAATTTTTGAATTTCCTAAGGAAGCTTGAGAAGATGGAGCTGCAGGACAATTTGTTTGGAATCTTGGATTATTAAGTTATGAATTTTTTTTTCTTTTATGGGAAGCAAATTATCAATTTGGAAGCTTTATTCGTTAAGGGTCAAGTTGTATGGCAGAAGAAGCAAGCCACCACCTGTCCTAAGTTTTCTTTCCTGCAAAAACATAGAATTATAAAATTTGAATTCCCTTTGCATGGAATGAAAGTGATTCGAGTACAATTTTCTTGGAAATTTTATCTCAAACCACACCGAGAGGTGATAGGGGGGAGGGGGGTTAGAATTTAAAGGATAAGTGGTCATTGTCTCGGTTTTGTTTCGTGCCAAGTGCAGATAGTTTTTTGGCAAACAATAGAATGCAGTTGCCTATGGTTTCTGGTACTTTAAAAATGAAATATAGCCTTTTCACACCAAACTGGTGCTTTTTAAGATAGATTTTGGCGATTGACTTACAACAGGGTGTTTCTGTCTAGTTTTCCATAAAAACTTCAGATATTGATAGGTAAGATAAGGATAAGGATAGATAAGGTTTTATAGAACTGTCGACGATAGGTTCGGCTCTGGGCTCGAATTAAGATACTTTTGGTAACTAAATGAAATCAGTCTACAGGTTTAACAATTTTTATTCTCAATTACAATTAATTAGTAATTGACCTTTTTTCATTACAATTGAATTAGTAATTGAATGGAAAAAAATATACATTTTAATAACTTGAAATTGTAAATAAAATAATATACACTTCAACTACTTGTAATCCTAATTAAAATAAAAATCACTTAATAATTAAATATAATTGAAGATTGCAATGCTTTCGTTCAAGAACTTTTAAATTACATTTAAGGTAATTGTTTATCGGTTTTAATTCAGTAATTTTAATGAATAATAATAGAACTAAATGTATGTTATACAATAAAAAAATATAATTTATTTATAACAAAGGAATAAAGCTGTTGGCAAAACTGTAGGACTATTTAAAAGACAAAGTAAATGACGAAAACAAGATTTAATTAATTTAATTTGTGTAATGATTACTGAAAAAATCATTACTTGTTTTTATCATTATTTTAATTTTCAATTACATTTGAGTAACTGTGCAACTGGTAGTAATTGACGCTTTTCAATTATATGTAACTAGTAATTGAAATAAATGAATTATATTTTAAAGTAATTAAAGTAGTCCATTACAATTACTTTTAGTCGAATATTTCTGTAATCATTATTTTTTTAACTCTATCAAACGGCATCTTCAAGGCCTGTTCGTTTATTTCCAAAAACTCTCAATTTTATTTCAGTTTTATATTCAGCTTCTTTTGTAGGAAATGTGACAAACATTCTGAACGATTTCAAGTCCTGAAAAGTTAAAAAATAGACAATATTTCTCTTAGAGCTATGTATAAGAGCTTAACAAAAACCACCTTCTTTCAACCACCATAGCCTCAAATGTGTCCTAAAATAATTTATTTTATTTTTGAAAAAAAAAAACACCTTCTACGACTTTTAAGCACAAATTTAATTAAAAACAATTGGAACTTCAGAGAAAGTATACAAAAATAAAAACACACAACAAAACTCTGTTCCTGACAAGGATGCTATTAATTAACACCTTGCGGCAAAGGCAGATGCTAAGCGCTTCTGGCAAACACCAAAAAAAAACACCCTACATAAAAAGTTTATTTTAAAGTGAATAGATTTTTGTTTATATGTACATATATAGTTTACTAATGTTTTAAGCAGGATGAAAGAAAAAAAAAATAATATGTATAAAGTCTGGGTCTTTGATCTTTAGGCAGTCATCCAATAAATAAAGTGAAAAACTAACAACTTTTTTTTCGGGTGAGTTTTTGCTGTTTTAAGGGCTTTTTAAATTTATTTTTTGAAGTTGAAAGCATTTTAAACTTTTTTTTTGTGTCTCTGTTAAGAATTTTTCCTGAGGATGGTCAATGTTAGACAGGGATATAAGTAGGGATTTAAATAGAGGTGATGTGTACCTTTTTAAATATGCAACAAAATGGTATACAAACTATAGGGTGTCTTTTAAGCTGAATGGGAAGTTTTGATGGTTGTTTTCTATTGTTTGACATTTCGAAATGTCAAACTGTGTTGACGTTTCTATTCCGTAAGGTTTGGTAATACCTTATGTGTTGTTTAAGACAAAAACACCGCTTACAAACTATGGAGATTTACTTTGAAAAGGATAAGTCTGCTCACGAAGTTCACAGAGCTCTTCGGCAAAAGAATTGTGTTTAGTGATAAAACTCAATTTTGTTTAAATGGCTAAGTCAATTAGCATAATTACGTAAAAGAAGCAAAAATTATCCTCAAGTCTACTTTCTGTGGTTTAAACACTGGCGGCATCACCGTCAACATGTAATCGACCCGATGGAAAGTACAACAAGACAGGCGTACGAAATCGCGAGAACCAATTTTTTCGGCTTCTCTAAGATTGTAATATCATGTTTGATTGAAAAATCGAGTAAAATATATTGTACATCCAAAACTTCTCATATAATGTTTTTTTTTTTTTTGAGTGAGATTTTCAATCTGGCAATACTTTTCTCAGAGTTAGTTTTTTGACAGCTGTCACTTGATTTACAATAAGTTTGGTTTGTCAATTTCTGCGTTCAATCTCGTGTTGGATAGGGTATCTTGGATAGGTGGATTTTTAGATATGTACCTTGTTGAACGAGTTGGATAGCTGTATTGAGATAGCTGTAAAAAAATAAAAACAACTTTCAGCTGTTCACAAAAAGCAGAGAAACATTTAGTTTTTAATTTTATTTCTAATTCCTTCTCATCAAAAATTGACCCGTGTTCTTCAAGAACTTTTGCAATTTCTTGAAAAATTGTTCTTCGCCGGGTTTTTGGGTCTCGGAGCTGGTCCTTTCTCTTTCTACACTCCTCCAACAAGAGCAGAATGGATTATTTATGTTCCCAACCTTAAAAAAAGGGAATAGAGTGGTTCTTCTTTGGGGTTTTGAATCATCTGAAAAAATAACTTACCTTTCCTTTCAGCGACCTTATTTGCTTGTAGCTCCACAAGCTGTCCATCTCTGTCTGCTTTTATACATAAAAACAAAAGAGTTAGATTTATTTATTTCCACAAGATTAATATGAATATATTTACCTGTATTTTGTTCTATACCTCTGGAACAGGATGAGGTTCTTCAACTTCAGAATGCTGGACACTAGACTAGGGGTAAGACCTAGCAAATTGGTCATCTACAAAACGAGAACAAAATAAGACAATTTTGAAGTTTAAAAAAATAGATCATAATTACCATCTAAAATTCGGAGGCAAATAGCTTCTTCATCGTCTATTATGTTACATAATTTATGTTCAGAACATCCTCAAATACAACTTCAACTAACATTTTGTATCTTTTTGTTTACCAACAAATACAAAAAGCTGAAATCAATTTTCAAGTTTCTTGAAATTCAACCATGTGTTGAATCAGCTGTTCTGTCAGATACCTATGTACATACCCCAGAAATTCTTGGATACTTTTGGATTCCTTTTTTGATCAGCTGTTATTTTACACGTAAAACACTAACAAAAAGGTATCCGGATATCCTATCTGTCTGAGATTGAACGCAGCCAATGAATAGACTTGCAAACAAGATGGCCACCGATTTTCACAAGAGAATTTTGTTCTACGATGAAGCTCATTTTTTTTTGAATGGGTTCGTTGTCCTATTTAGAATGATCATAATCCAGATGCCATTTTGGTCGGAATTATTTCTCAAACAACACCCGATATATGGAATTCAAATTTGAAGTGTAGATTCTGTTGCGGACTTGAAATAAACACTGCCCACGTCCTCTAAAATTAAATCCTAGGTAGATGATTCGCTGGATAGGTTGTATTGGTTTGACTCTAGCTGTTATTATAAAGATTTCAAAAAAAATAAACGTTCTGTTTATAAGAATCCAAAACCTGCCTTGACTTAATCTCAATTTCCTACATTCTATCAATTTACAATGTTTGATTTTTCTTTTGCATAAAATACTAAACTTACTCTTTAATGTTTACTCGTACATTCATATTGTATGCAATTCTAAAAATAATACATTTCAAAGAACATGATTATTTATTATTTCGATTTTCGAATCCAAAAAATATCAAATTAAATAAAATCAATATCAATCAGTGTTGACAATTTCATGTAAAGCAAAATAAACAAAATCCAAAAATAAAAAAAAAATATATTGATGATATTGATGATGATGCGCCGCCATGAACAAACGAATGAGTGTATTGACTGTATAGTACATTTCGAGCACAAAAATGTTCCTCGTATTTCAATGTAAATAAATAAATAAATAAAAAAAATTTATAAATGAGGCTTGAGGCAGCGTAAGAAAAGTAAGAATAAATCATTTCATTCAAACTCAAAGCACAAAGCACAAATCGTATTCGTAAATAGTAAGGTGCCTGAGACTAGATGTTTATTTTGGAATACTACTCGTAAAAATTTGTTGCTCCTGATTTTTGTCCCTCAATTTCTAAAGAACTACCATCAGAAACTTATTTTGTACTGAACAATCTCAACAATCTCATGAAGAAAAAGCCAGATGAAATCATTTTAACAAACGAGTGAAATAATTGTTTCCAGCAAAACAATGATTCTATTATAAAAATAAAATTTGAATAGAATTTCTTGTTGAAGAGAGATGTACATATGTATATATATTTTTAAGTCTTTTGCAAATTTTTACTTTTTTATTTTATATTTAGCAGGTCGAGGCTAATTTGTATTTTTATTGTTGTGATTTGAATTCTTATTTGATACCTCATCTTTTTGCAATAAAAATAAAGTTAAAAGTTAAACAAAAAATAACTACCATGTCATTTCTCATTGATATCTTTTGATGGAGAATAAAAGAATGACATGTTCTACATGTTCTTTGAATAAATCCTATTATACTTTTACCATTAAATTATCATAATTGGAGGCAATTAGAAGTAAAGGTTGGTGAGATGAAGTGTTATATATAGTTATATAATTTTCGAGGGGAGCTTACAGTTCTTGTGGATCTTAATGTTAATTCTAAAGAATTAAATTGAGAAAAATTAAGTAACCGAAAAGACCTTAAGAACTGGTATTGCAATGACAAGCCTATGATACACTTTTTAGGATCAGTTTTTCAATTATTGTGAGTTACACCCAGAAGTAGTTAACTCTAGAAACTAATCAATGAACAGCTACATACATAACTCAAAAAGATGATTTTCTAGAAAGTACGCATATTTGGGGAGTTTATTCAGTTTTAACTTAAACTTAACGCTGACAAATTCGGTTTAACTTAGTTTAGGTTAGGTTAAAGTGGTTGTACAGGATGGAGTAGGACACACTTAGTCCAAATTATTGGCCTATTGTGATACCACACAAATCTCAAGGCTTTCTTCTGAGCTCAATGAAACCAATTTGAGTCCCTTACGACTGATTATAAAGGGTGATTTTTAAAAGCTATAGGAAAGTTTAAAAAAAAAAACGCATAAAATTAAAAAAAAAATGCATGAAATCTTTATTTGAATCGATAGTACGGTTCATATAATTTAATTTTTGAAGATTATTTCATGCAAATTTTGACCTTGACTGCGCTCAAATGGTCCATCCGCTTAGTCCAATTTTAGCATACTCATATATAAATGCTTCAATATTGTCTTCCAATGCGTCAATTGAAGCGGGCTTGTCTGTATAGACATGAGCTTTAACATAGGCCCACAAAAATTGTCTAAAGGCGTTAAATCGCACAATCTAGGCGGCCAATTGACCGGTCCCGAACGTGAAATAAAATGTTCACCGAACTCGCCTCTCAATAAGTCCATTGTTGCGCATGCTGTGTGGCATGTGGCACCGTCTTGTTAAAACCAAATGTTATGCAAGTCAAGCTCTTGCATTTTGGGCAAAAAAAAGTCATCTCACGGTATGGCTCACCATTCACAGTTACGTTACGATTCGAATCATCTTTGAAGAAGTACGGTCCAATGATGCCACCAGCCCATAAACCGCACCAAACTGTGACTCTGGCTGATATTCACTCCAAAACGGACAATTCTGCTTATTGACGTACCCATTGAGACAAAAATGAGCTTCGTCGCTGAACACAATTTTTCGGTAAAACAGTGGATCTTCGGCCAACTTTCCAAGAGCCCATTCAGCAAAAATTTTACGTTGCAGTAGGTCATTCGGCTTCAATTCTTGCATCAGCTGTATTTTGAAAGGCATCACACCTAAATCCTTCCGCAATATTTCCCACGTTGTTGAGTAACAGAGGGCTAATTTCTCCGAACGGCGATGACTGGTTGAGAGTCTTAGTTTTAGCCAAATTGGGTCTAAGAGATCCATACATTTTCAGTAAAGTAAAGTAAATGTATCACTAAAGTTTAAGAGGTTTAAGGGTCTGGTATCTTTTTATCTAATCCACTCTTAGAATACAGCAACAGCTTTCAGACTACTGCAGTTTTTTTGAAGCTAAAATACCTACTTAAAGTATTTGAACTAGCTAAAGATCTTTCTTCTAAAAATTGGTACATAAAATCATTAACATTTTTTATCCGCCATTGTCAAAAAGTCAGAACTTGTTAAACATTGTTGTAATTACTTACGTTTATTGAGCTAAGAAATCTCGGTTGAACTTTGTCACATTGCCCGACATGAAATCGTTGACAAATTGACCAAAAACGAGCTGTTACTCCGATGAAACTTATGTTGGAAATAATCCACCAAAAGTTCCTTAAAATTGAAAACAATAGATAATCAGCCCTAGACAATTGTTGGGTTCAAGAAATCTATGGCTTGGCTATACATCCTAAAATTTAGCCAAAGGATACGTTCAAGGAGGTGGCGCAACAGCTTGTGAAAACCAGATCCTACTTTTTCAATTCAAAGGCAGATCTCCAGCATAATAGTGTTACCAACTAACCATCACAAATACTACATCAAGGAGGAAGGAGGCATCCTCAACCTAAAGCTCTTCAGCTTCCCTCCCCCTACCCCCCAACACACAATAGATTCATAGAAGTCAGAGCAAAATGGTGATGCAAACCACCTCCAACCTTACCCAATTTAAACTAAGCGGAATTGACTATAGGCAATGTGAACATTTATAAATGTCCTCACAAAACAACATTGTTCTATTTTACATCAAAAAACATAATTTATTGCTTTTTATATTCGCACTTAATGACCGACATCTATTTATAGTAATAAAACAAATTAGAAGTCTGCTTCCACAAATACTTGAAATTGTTAAAATAGTCTTCCAAACTCTAAAATATCCCTTTTCCGTCATTAAAATATAAATATTTTTCACCTCATCCAATCGATATTTTTGTCGGATGCATCATATATCACTTTTATAGTATACCTACATATAAATATATACATATATTTAATAATACGTTAAAAACATCCATAGCCTCCGGACTTAGCCACGTGGACAGAGATATCCCCCATATTAAATACCCATCTCTTCTTAATATAGGTTTTTACGTCATCATCATCATCGTCTAGAGGGACCGTAAATAGGCCGGCTATTATGAATGTTAATTTTGTAATGGTTTCATAAAATTAGATTCCACAGATAAAATACGCATCATTACAAATATCTCTGATATGGTTAAGAGACTCTTATTCTTTTTTTATATTTTTAATAATGGCTAATTGCTTAAAAATTAATAATAAACTTAAGAAGTCGAATTAAACAAAAATGCCCACAAACCACAGCTTAAACGAGTAACATGATAACGTAAGAATATAAAATTGTTGATTTATCAAAACATAAACAGCAAATTTGATCGTAATTTAATAAGTTTGTCTCGTGTGTGAAAAGTGAAAAGCTTTCAGTTTGTTCGAATTCAACATGTTGCTCAGTTTGATACTAATAATGAGGCTGAACTGGGGGTGGTTGTAGAATGTGGAACATAAAATTCAATCGTCTTGCTTTAATAATTTGTATACTCTGTCCAACAAAAATAGTCAGTACACGTCTTATGGGAGAGCTTTTTTCTTGCAAATGGTGCCAGTCAGTGGTTTTATTCCCTTTTTACCTACTGAAAAAGAAAATTCAACCACTGACTTACACATAAATTGTTGTTGTAATTACGCTTCGACGAGCGTACATCCCCACAACCTTTACCATGCGCAGCCAAAGCCACTCTGACACTGATAAATAATGTGTTTACAAACAACCCTCTTCGTATGTATTGAAAATAAGCAGATTGTTATTAGAGTTACCATTTCCACGTTAATGCAAATCATGGTGGATTTTTCTTTGGATTTTGTTTGGGAGCTTTCAGAATGTGTGCTTTTTTAAAAGCTTTTGAGAACAAATATGGGAATGGTGTTGTCGCTTGCTGTTTTTTTAAACGTCGACGCTGAGAAATGGCATCGTTGTGTGCAACACGTGGAGCTGGTAATTGCATTATGCATTATTTTTTATATTGAATTTCTTTTAAGTTACTTATATCTATTTTATAATATATTGTGATATTTTGTTTGTTATACCTACCGAATTAATTTTATGTTCCTTATGCTTGTGTGATATCTTTATAATATAGTATTAATTTATATTATGCTAAATAAAAATGAATTTATGTTTACGTTGATTGTGTGGATAAAAATAATTATTTCGTCCAACATAACTTTTTTACTCAAAACCTCGAACAAAAAAACCTTACATTTCTGAGTATTTTCATTATTTTTCATAATTGAATTTATGTTAGTCTTAGTTTTCACAAAGGGGTTTTTGAATTCGGGATTATCTACATAATTTTGAAATTTTCTCAAACGGAATTTATTTTTAACTTTCAATTTAAAATCAAAAGTTGGTTACCCTATTAATATTTATCAGAGCTTTTTCGAAATTTATAATGGGCACTACGGAAACCCTGTAATATTTGCTCTCTCTCACAGCTTAACGAGATTTCACTTCAGTCAGAGTGAGAGGTAAACGTCCTATCTTCTCTGTACTGACTATTTTTGTTGGACAGAGTATAGCTGTTGTATAAGAAATCAAACAAGGTTATCTTCTACTAAACAAGAGGACCGATTCTCTTGAGATTTAGCATAGAGCATTAATGCCCCAACTTTACTTCAACAACTTTACTTCCTTCTTTGGAAATATAACATTTGGATTAATTTCATCCTTCTTGATGATTGCAACAGAAGTATTTTGCAGATTTTTATCAAATAACACTGGTTGGCAAAATTAATATTTTTGTATAAAATTAAAGGGTCAATCGGAAACGTCTTCTGATTGAATTCAACTTCTAACAACCCTCGAAGTGCAAATGGGGGTATTGTTTTTTTGGAAAATCCAAGGCTGAAGGTCCAAAAATGCTTTTCATTTTTGGAATTGACCCTTCCAGCAAACATTTATAGTTGTTCCCATTCATTATTGTGGACAAAACCTAAAAGTCGATTGTAGCATAGTTGGTTATATGTCTATGATGTCTTTCCAAAATAAGCTCATACCTCATACTTTCTCAGATCATGGAAATACAAGTTGTAACCAAAGGGCCCGTCAAGGTTAAACTTTTTCACCCAAAAATACAACGCGTTTCCATTCACTGCTCCAAGTAACATGCCCTCTTGAATAATTCATCTGATGCTTTTGGCCCTTATTTTAGTCGCTGGTAGAGTTGAATTTTAGACAAGTCGTAGAATTAACCGCTTTTCGCATGGTAACCTTTTTGATTTTTCAAATATTGTATATGGATCAGCAATATGATTGCTTGCTTCTGTTAAGTCTCCTTGCTACTTCACGTCCCGAGACTCTTAAATCCTTGAAAGTATCTAGTTTTACTTTTTCTGTAGTTGTACAAATATTTCCAGAGCCAATTTGTGTTCTAAATTAAATTAAAACAGTTGTTTTCAACACTCTTTTGGATATTCTATACAAATTTTTTTAAAAGATCGCGCTTGTAAACTCCTGCATGGAAATATTTCGCATTGTCCTCATCCAAGTGGATTTTTATACGCTTTCTTGGTAGTTCATTATTTGATTTTAGAAAATTCCAACTCTCGTTTCTAATTTTCCTTTAAATTTTATGAATTTGTAATGATGAAATACGTATCTATTTACAGGTAGTAAAAGTTTTCGGGTACAAAACTTTCACCAGCTATAAAAAGCGAAAATCGATTTCAAAATTTGTGGCCACATCCTAGTGGTTAGCAGTGTATGTACGCGGGTCTATGAAATAACTCCCACGAAATAAGTCCCACTTTTAAAAACGAAATAAGTCCCACCAAAAATTGCTTAAAAAAATGAAATAACTCCCACGAAATAAGTCCCACTTTTGAAAACGAAATAAGTCCCACCAAAATGAAATGATTTAAAAATTTTCTTGAAATGAAATAACTCCCACTCAAAATGAAATAACTCCCCCTTGAATAATATATTTCTTAAATGAATTAAGTCCCACTTTCATAAACGAAATAAGTCCCACTAGTAACAACGTTTGGATTCGTAAAGGTGACGTGAAATAACGCCAAATGAAATAAAGCCAAATTCAAAAAATTTGGCATTATTCGTTTTTGAAAACGAAATAAGGCAAAATTTTCAATTTGGGTTTACTATTTCACTTTAGAAAACGAAATAAAAGCAATTTGGCATTGTTTCGATTTAAAATTTTGCAGAATTAGGAAAAAACATAAAGTAAAATTATCTTTTGTTTTATCTCTATGCTAAAACAAGTTTTTTTGAATTGATAGCACGGCGTACTAACAGCTAGGTATGTAAGGGGGGGCATGCTGCCCCCCCGCAACCCCCCTGCTTGGGATCACTATAGGATTTGGGGTGGGTGCGAGTTTGGGTATATGCAAAGAACTTTTGCATTTGAGCACTAAAATCAAAGAAATTCCCAACAAAAAAAAAGCAAGAATGGCTCACAGTTATGAAAGAATCACAACGCATTCGTGTTCTTTGCATATACCCAAACTCGCACCCACCCCAAATCCTATAGTGATCCCAAGCAGCTGTTAGTACGCCGTGCTATCAATTCAAAAAAACTTGTTTTAGCATACCCAAACTCGCACCCACCCCAAATCCTATAGTGATCCCAAGCAAGTAGCTATTCTAGACAATAAATCAACCATTTTTGCGTGTTCTTTTTAAAAAGCAACAAAAAGAACATTATGAAATTCAATGAGAAACAACGTGAAGAGCAACAAATAACGGCAAAAATTATTAAGCATTCACTTAAAATGCAAAATTATGAAAATGAAATAAGTCCCACTTAAAACGAAATAAATCCCACCAAAATATAAATTTAGGGGTATGAAATAACTCCCACTTTACAAAACGAATTTATTCCCACTCAAAATGAAATAAGTCCCACTTAAAATAAAAACGCGTAACGAAATAAGTCCCACCAATTGACGAAATAAGTCCCACTTTTAAAAACGAAATAACTCCCACTTTCAAAATAGCAATTTTTGGTGGGACTTATTTCGTTTTTAAAAGTGGGACTTATTTCGTGGGAGTTATTTCATAGACCCATGTACGCATGTACATATATTGAAAAATGTTTAAGACAACAAGGCTTCTAGATATCATTTAAATTACTTTAGTATCTTTCTTACTGTCTGGAAATTCTTACTTGTTACGAGTGGTCAATCTTAAAGGAATTATCGGCGAACTTAAGCCACTTCACATATTCCCACATGAAAATTTACGGATCCGTAACCTGAAAATATGCGGTTATTAAACGTTTTCTTCAATAAATCAATCGGGCCACAGCTTCTGCACTATCTATAGCCGTCACCATTGGCGTTCTAGCCAGCATTGTTTTTAAAGAAGTTTTTGCGGATGTAACAGTGAGTGTCTCAACATACACTTGAAGATGGTTATAATCCTCCAAATATGGTTGCTTTGTTTATTGACGTATTCATTCAACCAAATGGGTGCGATACCTATTTCAAACAGAACCATGATTTTCAAAATACCATTTGCCCAATTAGAAAGCGTTTTTCAGATGTCGATTAAAATGACAAAATAGTTAAAATAGTGTTGTCAATTTATGAACTCTTAAAAAATTATTATTTGTTAAAATTTTAAAAATACCCGTTATCAAAGTTGTTTCTATCTATGTACGTACATATTTTAAACTTCGCATAGGAAGTTATTAGAATCGGACTAATTTTCGAATGGAAAATGTTGACATTTCTCGACGTTTCAAGGTCGCTAAAACCTAGAGATGTCTGAGTGATTTTCAAAAGAAGTAAGCTCGTGGTTTTTTACTATTGCAATTTAAAAAAGTGTAAAATTTGTTTGACCCTAATTATCTCTCGAACCAATAACAATGCGACTTCAAATTTTATAAATCAAAAAAACTGAAACAAAATATTTGTCACCTCGAATATTTTGCGAACAAAAAATGATATTTCCTCCAAAATATTCGAATAGATGAAAGAATAAAGTTTTTGACATCTAGTAAAATTTTTAGGAAAATCGATGTACATAATAGTTTTTTAAAATGTTGGTGAAAATTGATTTTCGGCTTAAATATCTTGAAAACAATTAAAGAAACTATTTAAACTATTTTGTTCTTATAAAAACACTTGGTACATTTTTTAGAAAAATCCAATTGGCTTTTTTTTAATAAAAAATAATTGTCTACAAAAAATACTACACACAATTGGTAAAAACTGTTTTCGAATCAAATGTAAATCACTTTGTTTTTTAATAGAAAATAAAAACCTTCAAAAAATATTATTGAAAAAAAGTTAAAAATTGGGTTTCGACTGATACCCTTGAGAACTAGAAAAGATATTGAAATCAAAGCTGTTTTATCACATACAAAATATTGTTGTCAAGTTTTAGTTAATTTTTGAGAACAATTTAATTGCCAACTTTTTTTACAAAACACTATAAAAACCTACAAAAACAAAAAACTGATATGAAATAGTTTTGGACTCAAGTATCTTGAGAACAATGAAATTTATTGATTTCATACTTTTTATCTTACACAAAATGTTGTTATTAAAAATTTGTAAACTTTTGTATTTAAATATTTTGTAAAACTTTGATAAATATCGAATGACGGGCACAAAGGGAAAGTTATCAGTGTAGGTTGCATCCCAGCCTTTTTTTTATATATTTCTAAAACTTCTTTAAACGACAGATTTATTACAAAAACAATATTTTTTATTTTTTGAATTTTAAAAAGTTATATCTCAAAGACCTGACGTGACAGCGTGATTTTTAAGTCGCATTTCAATAATAACCACAAATTTTTACAAAAATATGATAATAATTAGCTTTCTCTTGCATACCTTTAAGGTGAAAACCCTCTTTTCAAAACAATCCAATTTTAAACCATAAATTTTACCAAAACAGGTTAAGGTCAAGAAATGAACAGCACCGGCGGCTTTTATGAGTTTTGTTTTTTTTTTTTTTTAAATTGCGTGCCGTACCTTTCGTGTTTGTCTCATTTTATTAACTCTCTTCTCCATGTAATTATTATATCTTAATTTCCAACTGAAAGTTTGCACTTCTTCAGTTAATTTGCTATTCCATCATCGCCATCGTTGCAATTTGCAAACTAAGGTAAAGGTTGAGGCAGACCATGGTCTTGTCTTTCCTTTTGTGGAATGGAATTCCTTTCTCTATTAATTTGTATGTATTTTCTTCCGTCCCTTCGAAGGATTTTATAGGAACTTACCTTCTCGTATAGTACAAAAAGTAATTATATTGTCAGATTGAAAATAGAAACGTCTTTCTGAGGCTTTGTATGTTGATGATGATGATGGTTAAATAACTTTCTATGGCTTCAGAAATTAAAAGTTTTGGATTATTTAGTAGGTACACTGCCGCTCATCTGAATAGGTTCACAAATATTTTCACCTCACTGTTGGCCTCCCTTCATATGTATTGCAATGACACATCTTTTTTATATATGTAATGAAAGAGCATCATTTTGTGCTTGTTTTGGGAGAAAAAAAATTGTCTTAAAGCTTACCGTTATTCTTCCACGGTAGTTAGACTAAATGTATTCAAAAAAACAAGCATTTTTTTTGGCTCATCTGAATAGGTTCAACAGCAAAAAATGGCAGTTTGCGTTAAGTTGCGTGTTAACTGTAATCGAAATTTTATCTGTCAATAAAGTTAGTGTGTTTTTCCTATTAACGGTGAAAATTTGTCGCGAAAAATCTTTAAGCGAGGAAGAAAAAGGCAAAATAAAAGCATTTCGGGAATCAGGCCTAAGCCAACGACTTATACCGAAGAAAATTAAAAGAAGTCAAAATTTGGTAGACAGTTACTTGCGAAATATCCAAAATTATGGAAAAACATGAAAGGAGGAACTTATACGGCCACATCAATGGCTGATAGACGTGCTATCATCAGAGCAGCTTCTAATTTTCATGATTCCAAGTCAAAAATAAAAATAAAAACCGGTGTCAATTGCAGTTTAGCTACGGTAAAACGCGTTATTAAAAGTGCTTCTCATTTGAAAAGAAAAAAAATCGGAGAAAACCACCACTTAACGAATCTAGGAAAGAAATTCGTCTCCAATTCTGTAATGAATACATGTCGTGGAAGTCAGAGTGGCAAAGTGATTTTTTCAGATGAGAAAAAGTTCAATTTAGAGGGCCCTGACGGCTATAATTATTACTTTCATGACCTTCGAAAAGAGGAGCATTATTTAAGTCGGCTGCATAGCTGTGAAGGCAGTGTTATGGTGTGGGGAGCTATTTCCTTCTACGGAGCCTTGGAGCTCCAATTTGTTACATCGAGAATGGATGCAAATTCTTTTAAAGGTGTGCTAGAGAAGGACTTCCCACAGATTTCTGACCTGTTTGGACCAATATCGTGGACATTCCAACAGCGAGGACAGTAAGGCAGTGGATTGAGAGTCAAAATGTGGAGATGCTGGTGTGGCCCCCATACTCCCCTGACCTTAACATAATATACTAAATAATATAATAATAATATAAAATACTTGTTTTTATGAATACATTTAGTCTAGCTACCGTGGGAGAATAACGGTAAGCTTTAAGACAAATTTTTTTCTTCCAAAACAAGCACAAAATGATGCTCTTTCATTACATATATAAAAAAGATGTGTCATTGCAATACATATGAAGGGAGGCCAACAGTGAGGTGAAAATATTTGTGAACCTATTCAGATGAGCGGCAGTGTACATACCTTCCTTATTTATATATGTACCTGCATATCTGAAGCACGAAACTTTAACCTTAGACAATAATTGTATACAGATGGACCAAAGGATTCAAAGGATTCACTCAGTGAGGGCATTTTCCATAAGGATATAACAAAATTAAATTTTGGAATTTGATTTTCAAAAACGCCATGATAAAAATATGAGCAGTAGGTAATTTTATTTCTCTTCTGCTGATAATGAAAAGGAAACCCGATATTTTCAAGAAAATCAACCCAAGAGAAGGATTTCATTCGAGCTTGAAAGGCAAACGTTCTGAGAATTAAGGCCAATTAAATCTTTATACTCGAAACTAGCCCAAATGGAACTATCTCCATCCATACACACACAGTACACACACCTTAGTATTTTATAATTTAAAAAGATCAATCGAAAACTTTTTTACAAACTTCAAATTCAGTATTAAAATAAAATAATTTATCGAGAACAATTTCTCTAGCTAAACGAATTCAAATTTCAGTTTTTAAATTATTTGTTTAAAAAAAAATATTATTAAATTTGTCGTCGAATGGCTCCTTTATGCACTTTTTCTACCCAAAATGCACAAAAATGTATGAAACCAGGACGAGTTACCCGCAATGGATATCTTAATTTTTTAAGGGATTTTCGAAAATCAAATTGTGGTCTATCGGCCGTGGAAACTGTTATAAAAGGTGCTGAAAAATGGAGAAAAATGTCTCCGAAGGAAAAAACAAAATACATGGAATTGGTAAGAAATTAATTTTCAATAAACTAGGCATACAAAAAATATGTTTTCTTTTTGAATGTTCTATAGGCAAAAAACACACCGAAAACCCAAAATGCACAAAAATGTATGAAACCAGGACGAGTTACCCGCAATGGATATTTTAATTTCTTAAGAGATTTTCGAAAATCAAATTGTGGTCTATCGGCCGTGGAAACTGTTAGAAAAGGTGCTGAAAAATGGAGAAAAATGTCTCCAAGGGACAAATCAAAATACATGGCATTGGTAAGAAATTAATTTTCAATAAACACGGCATACAAAATATATGTTGTTTTTTGTTTTGTTTTTGAATATCCTATAGGCAAAAAATACACCGAAAACTCCAAGACGCAGTCGTTTGAGGGGTAGATCGATGCGTTCTGGTCGAGCTCGTATGGGTCGTGCACGAAGGCGTAGATAGAAGTAAATTATAATTTTAACAAATTTGTTGTTTTTTATTTTTTGGAATAAATTTTATACTAAAGTAATTTTATTTATTTGTTTGGAATCGCGGCAGATGCAGCTCATCACACTTAACTTCAAGCTCTTTGCACTGATTTTACTTATTTTACAGGGCGTTCAGTTATCTTCTTGACGGTATGTTCTAGAGAATGTCAATATATCAATTTACTTAGGTTTTCAAAATTAATAATGACTAAGGTAACACACACCTTAATTGACTGGCCAAATAAAAATAGCAGCACATTACTATAGGGACAGATTTTATTAGTGCAGTTGACATTTATTCTAAATAAAAGGTCATCATCATCAAGTCTTAAAACTCCGGGGGGGGGGGCATAGGGAGCCAACAAATCTTTTCCATCCTTCACGATCTGCAGCAAAGTACAGTCTTAAATTGCGGACACATCCGTCTCTGGGCATCCGCCTCGGCCAGCGCCACCGCCGTTAATTTCCACATTTCTCTAGGTCTTCCAACTCTCCGCCGTTCACCCTCGGCCTGCTTCGTACCACCGTTTGTTGATACAACACTTCGGAAGTTGTTAAATCTCTCCAACTGTTGTTGCATGTAGAATAAAAATAAAATCGTCTTTCTGCTTCGTTGCATTAATGAACACACGAATTCTGCAGACCGTGTGCAGGCCTGTCTAAGTAAAATTTCAAATAGTCGCAGAATTTTCATAAACGTCAGACAAAAATCAGAAATTGCCGCCGCGAGAGATTTTCGTATTGATAACCATATCAACTTTCTTAATTTTGAAGAGCACCGTCCTCTGCGTTTGTTCGATCGCAAATTTGACTTTATGAACAAATAAATTTATTCTTGATCTAGATCTGTCAAAACACAATTTCCCGTTTTTGCATTTCATGGGGCAAAATAAGTTGATTTATTTTTGAATCCATATCTGGAGACCTGGACTTTTGGACACCAATAAATTGTTAAAATTGTTAAAAAATCTTAAGCAGGGAGTTCGACAGCTCTACCGCACTTCAAATCATTGACACGAAGTCGCATAAATATAATGACAAAAAAAAACAGCTTCACTTGTGTTCCATGCGCCACGAAAAAAAAAATCAATTTTTGAGGAAAATTAGAATTTATGGAAAACCACATAAGTTAGACAGACGTTTTTGAAAACACCCGTAACTACACTCAATGTTGCGGATGCCAAAAACTATTTCTGTGAAAAAAGGAGGTAAACATTTAAGAGGGACTTTTCCAGTTTTCAGAAACAAAAACAGAATGTTATGAATCAACAGCAAGAAAGACTTCACCAGACCTTCCATTTCACATCAGCAACATTTACTCTTGAAATATCGAGAAAATAAAACAGTTAACAATTATTTAATGGGTCGTTCCAGCTTTAAATAATTTGTTTTCACTATAAATTTACCACTTCAATAGTGAAATTTAATTAAATGGGAAATAAAGTTAATTTAAATAACAATACAATTTTGTTTTATTTTTGTTTAATTAAATTTTAGAATTTTATTCAAAATGTTTCGCATTGTTGTATTTTTTTTGTTCTTATATCACTATAACTTTCTTGAAAATCTCAATACTCTTTGATTTTCCTTATAGTATATTATATTTTGTTTTATTTAATAATTTTATAAAGTCTCGATTTTAAAACTCTCGTATTAAATTAAATTATTTTAATAAAAATAATCTTAAGACTCTTTTCTTTTTTGCTTACATTGAAATGATCACTTTTTATAAAGAAGAATTAAAATGTAATATACATGTTTTTTTTTTTTAATGTAATAATTTATAGTTTTAATTACATTTTTATCCAAATCAGTTTTTATATTTTTTTTTCTTTGTGACATGACAAGTTATTTTTCTTTAATTATTATAAATAATATAATACATTATTATTTATATTTTTATTTTTGTAGTGAAACAATTTATTAATATTTTGTTTTGTTTCACTATTATATTCTTAAAACAGTAATTGTTGCCGCTATAACGCAAACAAACGATGAAGTAACTCTAAATTTATTAGTTTTCTTTGTTGTTATTAACAAAACAAATTTATTTGGTTTTAAGAAATATATATATTATCGCCATCAGTTGTAAATGTTTTATAATAAATTAAATTAAAAAAAAACAACAATTTTTTCTTTGTAAAAACTAAAGCTAAACAACATTTCATGTTCTATATCATTTTTTGTTTATATAAGAAAAAATTCTTTAAAGAATTTTATAAAAAATAAAGAAACAAAATTTTAGATGTAAGCGTATTTTGTTCTTTAAAGGAATTCTGTCACTTATTTTTGTTTGTTCAACAACAGAATCACTTTAAAAAATAAAAAGCTTACAAAAAATAAATTATTTGAACAGAAACGTCTAAAAAAGTTCGCTGTAAGTGTAGCGAAACATAAAGTAGCAATCTTTAGCATTTTTATTTTAGTTTTTTGATTTATTTCACACTTGATCCTTGTCCCAGTCTTAAAACTGATGAAGGAATCATGTTTACTACTTTTCTCTGTAAGACATGCACCGATGATACCGACAGGTTAGGGTTACTGCACTTTTTTAATGCATCAAGCAATTCATGTTAATGTTCAAGAGAAAACAAAAATAATAGTTCTTTTGTATTATACTAGACTAAAGTCTACATATCATATAAGATAGAGAGAGAGTAAGAAAAAGAGAATCAAAATAGAAACAACTGTAAGCAAGGAAATTTTTTGAATGATGCTAAAAAGATGTCAATAGAATGTTTTTATCTCTCTTCGATGGGCTGCTTAATCAAACAATCTTAATTGCTTCTCCTTTCCTCATAGTCATCATCGTCATCATCAGTATTATGTGTTGTTGTGGTCACCGCCGTCGTTGATCTTTTGGTTAGACGGCTATCCACCGTCGATGTAGAGGCAGCAGTGCGATAGGAACGCCTCGCCGATGGTGATTGATCAACAGTTGTTGCATCTGGGATGTCTTCGTCATCGTCGAAATCTTCATAATCCCCATCGACTGATCCACTAGGACTTCCAGGTGGACTTAAAGCTTGTATTAATTTGCCTTTTGAATTATTCCACAAATGATTAAGACGTTCCCGACCGAAAAGCAAAAGGAACGCATCAATAAACTCGCGTGATTTCTCCTCCCATTTTGTGATAATATCCCCCTTAACTTCGGTCATAACACGACGACCACGATCTTTGAGTTCATCCATTTTATTTTGTAATCGGAATTTCTTCTCGGACAGGAATGATACATTAAGATCTTTGGCTGAATAACCTCGGGCTAAATTGCGACGAACATACAAATCGTAGTCCTTAACAATGCGAGCTACAATATCAGAGGTAGAAACACCTAGAAAAACAAAAACACACCTTGTTAGCTCATGAGTTTTTTAAGTGGGACTTGATGTTGTAATTTCACCTTCTGTGCGTTCAGTTGCAACAAACATTCCTCTTGCTTTTAATGGGGCATAAATATCATCAACACCTTCTCCGGTGTATGGAATGTCATCGTGTGCAACAAAGTCAATTTTATGTTCATCTATGAATTCATCTGTGAGTTCCCATGGAGCTTCAGGAACAACCTATCCAAAAAAAAATATTTTTGAATAAAATTTATTTGGACTGAAGTAAATCAGAAGACAAATTTACCTCATCAACATAGCGACAATGACGAACACCTTCGTAGCGTTCTGAATCGTTCATTACAGTACGACCCTTTTTACTATGGGTCAATTCATCACTACAAACTCCAACAATCAAATATACATTGGGGAATAGGTTTTTGGCCTGAAAAGAGTAAGAATTTTATTATTTTTAAATGAGATGAATAAAGAGCTAAGTATTTAAAACAACACCAGGTGAAAGTTATAAGTGGTGCCTTGCAAAGTTTGGATTAAGGACAGGTTAAAACATGGAAGAAGCATTTTACACCCTCAATAAGAAGAGAGAAAAGTGTATGTCGCAATTAAAGTATTGAAGAACAACAAACGAGGAAATTGCTGCAGCTCTTTATAGACGCTCTGGGTCTCCTGAAGCTGTTCCAAAGAATGGAAAAAGGAAATAATTGTAATGCAAAAACTGGAGAGGTTTAGTCTGAACACACCACAATAGTAGCGAAGTTTGTTTTGGAATGAATAAGGGAATAATATAAAGCAACATCTGACGCTAAACAACCAGGATTCCGCATCGAATCCTCCTGGATTAATCACATTATAACCATGATTATTACAATCACTCACTACTTCACCTATTTTTGATTTTCCCCAATGATTTTGAAAACGTTAACAACAGGGAATTTATCTGGCTTACTTTGTAGGTGGGGGGGGGGTGTATATACCAAAGTGGAGTGAGGCAGAATTGTATATTGTCAACAATTCAGTTTTTATATTGGTTATCAGTGATGGGCAGCCTTGAGAGGAAACGGTTGAATAACATAGATCCTCACAAAGTCGTTATATGATTATTATCTCATAGGACCATTATGACAACAAGTATGTAGATAGAAGCAGAAATAATGGGGCTGAAAATCAACGCAAAAAACACTTAGATGCTCAGCCTCGAAACCTTTCAGTCATCATCTCTGATAAACATTTCAAATCCACCAGCAGAGAAATTAGATTCTTGGAAATGTCTCTAATTAAGTCAGATCTGAACCCGTAAGACAAACTTCATGGACGTAATAGGTCCGAGGAGATAACTAAGTCAGTAATTGAATTATTTTAATAAGGATTCCAAAGAATATTAAGATATGCCAGAGAATTGTGAAGAGATTTTGCAGTATATGAATCTGAGAAACCGAAGCATTTAAAAGAAGAAAGTTTTGTATTTAGGCGTTCTAAATTGATGTTATGATACTACTATACTATAAGATTATTATTTCGGATATACGATAAATCTTGACATTTCGAAACATTTAACAGAAAGTGATTTTGCTTGCAGCAGTTACAAACACCTTTGACAGATCTTCCAAAAGAAGAAAACAGTCAGATTGATGAGAAATCTTACGGTAAAGTTTAAGGTTGACCGAGAATGGAAGACAGTTTGAATTCAAAAAACATCAGAGACATAAAAAAACATCAGAGACATAACAAAAACGATAATGAACCAAAGTGGCTTCCTTGCGGTACACCAGATGGTTCCGAAACAAATTTTGAAAGCGAACTATCAACATTTACTATTTGAACTCTTGTTGTAATTAGATGTGGTGGCTTCTAACTTCCAATCCGATTAAATTCGATGAGATCTCAGAAACTTTTAGCTATACAGTAATGAATAAGTTGGTGACAAACAATATTGACAATATCTCTTAAGGCAATTAACTTAACCTACATTACACATATTCCATTTTTATATGTATTATTTGATTCTTACCTGCATAAGCTGCCTTGCGTGACCTTGATGAAATAAATCATATATTCCATCAGCATATACACGAACACGTCTTGGTGTTTGGCCAGCACGTGCCATTTGGTAGGTAATTCTTTGCGTATAATCGCATCTTTCACACTCCAGAATAGCTTCTTCATCTGTTGAAAAAGGTGCTGGCTTGCAAATAGTCTAAAAAGAAAAAAGAAACAAATATGAAACTAAAATCTTCATTTCCACATGTATCCAACATACATTATACATTTTTTGATAAGAAAATAAATTTTAAAAAAATCTACAATTTGATCTCTCTCTGTCTTGTTTTCTGTATTTATTTTTAAATCAATGAAAACTTTATGTAAATAAATCAAAACATAAAATATAATCATCAGTTTAGATATCGAACAAGTTTATTTTGAAAAAAGTTCTCATTTAGTTTCACGAAAACATGCGATCGAAAATGTATTCGAGTGTTCAAGTTCGTGAACATAAAAAGAAAAGGAAATGAAATGAATAGACAAAATGGGAGGAATCATCTTTCTATTTGTGCAAATATTTAAAGTCATTATTTGGAGTCCTAAATTTGTCTAGAGGTTTTATTTTTTGGATGCCTTCTATTGTCAACGAATGTTCTTGATGAATGAAACTCTCGCCTCATGTTATGGTCATGACAATGAATTTATATCTTAACACCTTTCTATCCAATGCCTTCAATATACCTACTTATAGTCTCATTTTAACAATTAAATAGAAACATTCTCAATTGAAGCCATCAAGGAGCAACCATCAACGATGACAACGTTTTTTATTTTGTCATCCGCAAACTTTAAGTGAATGATTCGTCTTTCAATTGATGAAGCGTTTCTTTAAGAAGAAATAATAACACAAACAATACAAAAATACAAATTTATATTTATAAACCAAACTACGTAGTGCATCTTTTTTTTTCTCTTGCTGTTGTTGTTTATTTATTTGATTTATTTGTGTTGTCTTCTTCTTCTTGTTATTTTTTGCCTCCGCGTTATTTTATATGGCATGATTCGGAACAGTCTCTGTGGCATAATATAAAACGGCGGCGTGGCGCGGCATGGCGACGTTTTCAGGTGATTATATCATTGATAACCAAAGTCAATTTCATTTTAAAAAAATATATATATTTTATAATGATTAAATTGTTAACCATGGGAAGAAGGTAATTGAACGAAACGTTTAATTAAAAAACTATTTGTTATTGAAATTATATGAAACTATTAGGTTTACTAAAAAAAAGCCTAATAATAAAAATTTAGCGATAAAAGTTATAAGGCAGAATTTTACTTCTGAGGGACGAAACAATAGATCTACTAGACTACGGCTAAGTTCGTAAAAGAGCTAGAATGCGAAATCGGAACCATGGCCTTTTGGTTGAGGTCCTGGTCATCCTTTTTTAAGTAAACAGAAGCTGAACCCAATCATTGTTGTTTGAAGTTAAACAATACAAACTAAGTTGTAGTTAATGCCTCCAATTAAGGTGTAGACTTGGATCATTTTTTTATCACTTTCTATTGTAACTCACTGTTTCTTCCGGTAAAGGCGTTACAGGTACCATACGACCCATTTTAATTTCTGTTTTTATTTTAAAATAAGAATTAACTTTTAAAATGTTTTTTTTTTTTTAAATAAGTAATGAATCAAAAATATCACAACTATAATTGTTTAACTAGTTTCACCGGCGAATGCAAACTTACAACTGATTGGACTAAATATTTTGAAACCTCACACCAATGATGATGGTAAACAAAATCACAATGAATTTTTGTCTTGTTTTCAATTTAGTTTGGTTTGGCTTTGGCCTTTGGCTACTGATAATGCATTGTTGTGGAATAGAATAGAATAGAGCTGCAAATAAACCATTGAAACAGCGCAAATTCATTACATGATTGATGTGGTTCCCCTTTAACAACAAAATCTATGTAATCTATTTTTTTTTTTTTTTTTCAAATGAATCAAAGAATGTTTGTTTACTTAACAATAATATTTTAAGTGAGAATTTAAGAATTATAAAATACTCAATAAAGAGAAGAAGATGAGACTCACTGACTAATTGCCATGAACTGACTGACTAATTACCATAAACACTGAATATATAAATTTGCGTGTGAAAAAATCAAATTTTGAAAATTAATTTTCAACTTAAATTGGCATCACATTAAAACTTAATGAGGTCGAAAATGTTTGAGCAAAAAGATTCGTATAGAAATGTCTATCAGAAGTCCTTCCTTCCATTTTCTAGTTTGTTCTTTAGCTCTGAGACTACACCACCAAAAAACTTCCAAAAAGGGAATTGGCGAAACAAATTGATTTTTAAAGATAAGACTAGAGCAAATCGAATTTATAAAAGCCAGTCACTTGCCTTGTAATGTTTCATTAAATGTTTTCCATTACAATTGTTAAGACCAGACAGCACAGACTAAAAATGATACATATGTACGTGTTTTACAATAAAACTCTTACATTTTATGACTTTGTTTTGTGATAGATAAGCCAAATCAGTGATTATGTAGTTCAAAAAAGTAAATATATTTTTTTTATGAGATCATTATAAATTTTGAAATCTTACACAATTTCAATGAGTCATATGCAATACAACTAACTTATCACTTTATTATTGACCTCACTTGTAATTTAGTTCCTACATAAATGTCATCATTTAAAACACTTTTTTGAGAATATTAAAATGACTCTTTACGGGCGGAAAATTCCTGTTGTTCTACTGACTCAAAGAGCAGCGCCCTCGCAAGTTTTGTGATTTTAAATATTTACTCCTGCAAGGTTATATAGAATTTTTGTTTCGTCAGTAAATATAGGGTTTTCCAATAAAACATTCCAGTTTAACAAAAGTAGTTTCCAGGACAAATCAATGGATTTTTTATTTCATTGTAAAGAGGATGGTGGTATCAGCCAAACCACCGGCTTCGGTTGCATTAACATATTCATGACTAATTCGCTTATTTACTGCTGTAAGTTTTCTACTTCAATTAAAATAAGTTGAAATAAGGGGTCAACCTCGGAATGAAAGCTAGTAAGCTGGAAATTTGTTTATACCTTACACCTGGTGTTCTAATAATTGTGTGAAAAGTAACATACAATCTTCTGACTGCGAAAATCGTGATTATCTCGATTTCTTAAAATCCAATGTTGTTAACACTAATACAAAAATTGTCAAGCATGTCATATTTTACAATTTTTGTCTCACACATTTTCTTATAAAATTTACCGTTTCCGAGAAAGAGGGCAGAAAGAGTGAAGCGCTAAACACATAATGAAACTTTTCACACAATGTTTACACTAAAAGGAAGGTATGTATATACAAATTTCCAGCTTACTATCTCCCGTCTTGAAACCCTTATATTATTGGACTATTCGAAGACTTAACGAATTCCATATTTAAGGTACTCAACAGATTGTGAAGCATTGGCATAGACTTTATTTTCACTTGACCCAAAAAAAAGTTAGTCTACAAGTGCGAAATCAGAAGAAGAAGAATTGGGTGGCCAATTGTAATCATCACTTCGAGAAACAACGCGGTCAGGAAACTTTTCTGTGACTCGGACTGCAAAATGTTCAGAATTTGTATAGTGAGTTTTAACAATGGACAGTTTCGGACAACAACAAAATTTGTTTTTAATTAAGGCAACTTTAATGGAAAGTTGACTGGAAAGTTAGTCAAGCTAAGAATATTTGTGTTAAAATTAGCTGAACGCTTTTTTTTTTCATTTCAACCAAAAACTGAACTTCATTACTCTTTTGTTTGCATAATTTTATTTAAAGTTTTGTACAAAGAGATTCCTTCTCAAATTGGAAAAGGAATAACAACTATTTCACTCCTACATACATAAACAACAACTCATACAAATTTGTAGTTTGTGAGAAATTTTAAATTGTAGATTTTAGTTTTATAATAATGAACAGCTGAAGGTAAAGGTTAGTGAAGTAAAATTACAAGTTTTAATTTGATGGCACTTGAAAAACTAATCCGTTCCCCTGGCCTAAATATACAGAATGCAGTTTACTGCAAATGAAGTCCCTTTTGTGGAATGAACCTGCCCAATGATCATTTTCAGACTATAATGAGACACTTGATTGGCCAGCTGTCAAAATAAGTGCCTTCCAATAAAGACAACTTTGGGAACTGGCGGGAAAGTAAGTCAAGAAAATGGGCAAGTTCAGACAACATAAGGGACTTCATTTGCAGTCAACTTCATTCTTTGAACGTAAATTTTGACCAAGGCAACTAGTTAGTTTTTCAAGTGTCATGAATTTAAAATTCAGAACTTTACTTCACAAACCTCTACTTCATGTTTTAGTACAAAAACTACCAAAGACATTATTGACTACAAAACACTCCTCAGGCAAGCTACAAGTCCATCGGTTTGTATTTTGTATTGTAAAGAAATATTACTTATTTCTTTTCCAAATTTACAAGGAACCTTTTTACAGAAAGCATTAAATGAAGTTGTGCAGAAAATAAATAAATCATTGAGTAATAAAGTTCAGCTTTTAGTTGAATTAAAAAACATGATCAATTGTCATTTTGACATAAGTTGACTTGACTTGATAGTTAGGGAGATTTTTTTGACTAACTTTCCAGTCAACTTTCCAATAAAGTTGCCTTAATTGGAAGGCAATTTTTTGGCAGCTGGCCATTTAGATGCTAGAAACTTGCCTTACTTTCAAGTCCCTTATGTCGGCTGAACCTGCCCAATGTCTTTTACTTTCAAGTTTTTTAAATATTAATTTTAATGCGTTACTAAAGCGTATATCATTCCGCTTTTTATGGGGTTTTATGGGGTTTTCCATGGGTAAAATAAATCAATTTATATTTGATCTTTGCAGATCTTTAAAAAACACAAATTTCCCCTGTTTTTGCATTCAATGGGGCAAAATAAATTGATTTATTTTTGATTTAAGGTCAAATTTGCAGATCTTGATTTTTGGTAGATTTGCCCATCTTTGCACTATTACTAATACAATTTTTAAAAAATGTTAAGCTTGAAATTTGACAGCTATACTGGACTCGTTAACACGTACACGAAGTTACACTTACATTTAAAAAACAATTTAAATCGTGTTCCATGCACCAGGAAAAAAAATCAATTTTTGAAGGAGATCTGAGTTTACCCATGGAAAACCCTTGTGTCCTATGCCTTAATAAAAATGTAACCCGAGACTTGCTAGAGGTCTTGGGTTCAATGTTTTTTTTTTACCCGCACTGCCTCCTGCCTTCTAGAGTAATTATTATCAAGTGATTTCTTAAATTTGCCGTTCGGGATTTAAGCTGAGTCAATCTTCCAGGTTTTAATGTAGTTAAATCCTTACAATGATCAATTTTTTTGTACAGGCTAAAAGTTGCAACATTAACAAATATTCTACCTTTGGACGTTAAATAAACGACATCACTGTTCATCAACCCCTCTTACTCCTTGATGCAGTAAAATAAAATAATTGCATTCTGTTAGCAAGAAAATAAATTAATAAAGACAAAACACTCAATTGTCGGCACCATAAATTGAATCGAACCATAAAATGCGAATCTATTGTTATTTCCTAGTTTGTTTTCGTTTTGTTTTGTTAAATGTTTCACACATTAAAAACAAATTATATTGCACGCAATTGTACTTTTAAAAATGACAACCAATAAAAACACTAACTATTTTTGTATGATTTTTGTTTTTGTTTGTAAGACTTACCGGAATTTCAATAGAGTTACAGTAGTTCGTACTTTTAGGCGGAACATACTTCTTCTTGCTACTTGTGGTCCCATTGGGAAATGTACCAGCAACACCTTTAATTAAATCCACATCATCGGGCAAATCTGGTATATTATCAGCTTCATCACTATGTTGAATATCCAAATCGATTACTGATGGAGATTTCGAAGTGAGAAGTCCTGTTTCATCGTCCAAAGATGTGGCCTTCATTGCTGAGGTGGGCATCGAGAGTGCACTTCTGTAAGTTCTTTTGCGAGACGATGAAGATAGATTAGAAGCTGTAGTTTTTGAAGGAGACGACGAAGAAGACGACGACGACGACGAAGCAGACGCCCCAAGAGCTACCGAGTGAGATGTAATTGAATTGTTAGCTATCACAGACGATGATGCCATAGCAAAATTGAATTGGTTGTGTTATCCAAATACAATTCGGTTGACCGAAATGAAATCCAAAAAATAAGCAACCAAATAATATACTAAACAACAACAACAACAACAATAGATATTGAGTATTCCTTATATTTTTTTTCGAGAGCTGCGCAGGAAGATTGAATCTTCTCTGAAAATCCCACTATCGGAGGATAAATCTTTTGTAGAATTTACTGTCTGTGGTTTTATTTTATAAAATGCGACACGACGACTCGGTGTCAAATCGTATGATCTTCAAATGAATTGCTTTGACCTGCAAATGAAAAAAAAAGATAAAATTTAATATTTGGATATTTTTGAGTTCTATTGTTAATTTGTATAAATGAAGAAGTGTGAGTTATAATAATTAGACCATAAGCAAAACAATAATAATAAAATTTAACATGTAAATTACACTGCGGTCCGTATTGTTCAATTAACTATTCATTTTTTTTATTTAATTGCATTCAACAAATGAAATTAAATTAAATAGTATACATTCTTTTGAGCTGTGTATTTTTGTAGGACTATAATCAAAAACCGTTCTGCTTGCGTACATATTTTTAAATTAATGTATCCAATCATCAAGAAAAGTACCTAACTTAAATGATTGCCAATCATGCAGATTTATTTGTAAATGAAATCCCATCCAGTCGGTGTGTGTGTTTTTTTTTTAAATTTTTCTTTTTAAAATAAACCAACTCAATTGTTTTTAATTGATGGATGGAAAATAAGTTATAAGTTCACTGGAAGAAGGCCAATAGAGCACACGTGATCATTTAAATATACCTAATTAAATAAAACGCAGCACAGCAGTGAACTGGTACTTCGAATATCGTAGTATAAAAACTTGAGTTAGAATTTAAAATAAACTTTGCACTTTATGAACCGGAACTTATCCGGAAATAACTATTCACAGTACCTAAATATATTTATGTATGTAATAACCATATAATCAGAAACTGCGCATGAAATTTATATCACATAATGATTAAAATGTATTTTTTAAAAGATTTTTATGTTTACACAAAAATAAATTACTGATAAAAATATCAATGATAAAAAATTGGATTTGCGACGTATTTTTTTGTGTATAAAACATCTGTTATGTTATTATGGCGCCTAGATTTTTTGAAGGCTATAATAAATATGTAAATATACAATTTGTTTCTTATGGTCACACGACTCCAATTTGTGGATGTGTAAAATATGCAGATCTTAAATTGTCTTTCACCTTCTAAATTAATAATAAAAACTACCTTAGGGTCAATTGAGTTTGACCACAAATTTTATAAAATATTATATCGAGTGTTTTTGATGATAATACATAAAATAATAATAATACAAGACATAAATATTGTTGCACTGATTTCTTTTAATGTTTTAATGTGATAAATAATTTCATGACATTTATTTTCATTCCATCAGTCCAACTTTTTCCTAAATAAATCTGGCCGTATGACGTCATACGGCTATAGCCGTGTTTTTTGAGATTCCATTTGGAAACAAAATATCAATCATATCGAAAGAAAAGAGGACCGATGATGCCAACAGCGTTTAAGCCGCATCAGTCAATTTTAATGGTAGAAATGGCGATTCGTTAATGGCTTGAGAGTTGTCTTAGCTTCATATACGAAACTATTTAACCAGAAAGCTTAATCAGTAAGTACAATTCTCCGGACAATGAACTTCAAGAACAGATTAATTTTTAACAATATTATTTTCCACAATTTGGTAGCGTTATGATCAATTGCCAAACCTTACGGAACAGAAATGTCAAAACACAGTTTGAAGTTCTCACCTGTAAAACTATATAAATAATAACCATCCAAACTTCTCTTACAGCAAAAAAAAAAACACCGTATAAAAGATCAAAATTATAATGTGTGTCAATTTTTGTGTTCATTTGTCTGTTTCTTTATTTTTTCTTATTAACAATGTCAAGTACATTTTTATAGATCCAACAATTCTCAATCAGAGAACTGCAAAAATTAACCTCCAAGTCAAATTTGTAATCTTTTATAATGAGCCTAAGGTTAAGTGTTTAATCATCAAACTGATGACCCATAAAGTCTACTATTAAGTTATCATTAAAATTAAAAATTACTTAATTTATAGATTCAATGCTAAAATCTTACAACTGAGACAGGTAAACATTTTGAAACTTTGGAATTAATCAATTCGCAATCAAGATCAGAATACAATAATTTGCCTCAGGGTTCAATAACCTCTTATTTGGTATTAATTGATTTGTTTGTTTAATATGAAAATATAGTATTTTTTGCTTGTTTATTAATTTACGCCATTCTTTAATATCATAGACCTTTGAAGATTCGAAGAAGATACCTACTTAGAGCGATTCCAGTGATTTTACATACATAATCAATTTAATCATTTCAAGTATTTATATAAATTATTCACAATCATATGAACTATGTAATAAGAATACATAAATCAACATTTTGCAACTTGCTTTATCTCTTTATCTTTTATAATCAAACAAAATAAAAAACAAATTGTATTTCGGCAGAAAACAATCAAAATTGTGTTTGAACATTTTTCGTTTTCATTTCTTTTTTTAACTTTTTTTTGTGATTCAATTTAGTTTGTTATTATAAAAGACAACTTCCCTTGCCTTGAAGTCAAAACATCCGATCAGGTCTGAAGTTCGATTTATTTCTTGCAAAAAATAAAAATATAACCACATTAACGCCAATGCCCCTTCTAACTGAAATCTTATCTGATTTCTGGTTTATTTTTTCGTGAAGTTGATTCATTTTCATGATTTCACTGTTTCGACATTGATGATGACACGTTTAACGTGGCATTCTTATTTAAACAAAATCAAACAAAAATAATAATAAAGTGGAGAAAATAAAAACGAAAAAAAAAATTCATAATTTTCTGTTTTAAGTTTGTGTGGTTTGATCAAACGAGAGGTATCATACAAATCATTTATATTGATAAGTTTATTTTCAAACATTTTGATGTGCATTTCTATAAATTAATGTTTGTTTTCTTTAATGAATTTTTATTTAAAATAAAAATACATCAAACAGAGACCGTGAAATTTTTAATTAATAAGTAAATTAAACTTCAATTAAATTCATGCTGCAATTGAGTCTCGAGAAAGTAGTTTTTTTAATTTCTTGTTGTCTTATCAAAAAATCATTCGAAACTTCAAATTCATTGTTGTACATATATCACTTGTAAAGCACTTTTTCCCATGATACAATGTCGTCTATAAATTATATTGACCTAATAGTGAAAAATAAAATAATAGGATTTGCTATTTTCACTAGGAGACTGCCACGAAATCATAAATTCAGCCAAAATATAAACATATCAATAGCAATACCGTAAATACACACGTTGCTAAGATAACCTTTAAATGATAACCTAAAGCCCCTGATCTAGACTCTAGATTCATGAAAATAAATAAAATGACACATCAATTATATGTATTTGTTAATGCATGACCCATCAACCAGACTTAAATGTAGACATTTTTAATGCTTACGCGTGTATGCAAGAATATGTACGAACAGCTATGATCAAAATATTAGGAACATTTATTACTTTGGAGTTTAACTGTTAACTTAACTTAAGTAAAGCTAACACGTCGGGAAAAAGCTACATTATTTTATGAGTATACAAGCGTTGTATGTATGTCATTCAGTACACTTAGTTTATAACAATTTACAATTTCGCTGGTCAAAATAAAGGGAAGACTTAAAGATAGGTGCAAAAACATCTTAAAGCCTTTTTGACAATGTTTAATAGACAAATCCATAAGTCAGATTCATAAAAATTAACAAAATTAAAAAAATAGCTTTAAGAGACAAAACAACTTTAATAGGAAAATCTTAAGCTTATCTATTCCTCAGCTAGATTTTCACATCACGCATAAGTCAGCTCTAAAACTCTAAAACAGTTCTTTGTATCCCGCACAATTTTCATAAATTAAATTATTTGGAATCGATTAAAAAATGTTTGTTCTTAGCCGAACTTGAGAATCGTTTAATCCCAAGCTCAAAGAGTCAATTTTCCAAATTGGAGGTGAAAGCAGAATACCTATGGGGTTAGACCACCCTAGGATCTCAAAAATGTTGTGTCAAAAGATTACGGCTTTGAAAACCCTTTTAGTGCTCGGTTTTCAAATTTTTGTATTTCAAAATTTTTCATGATTTTCTACTATTCAAATCACCAAATGCGTTTACCTCAATACCTTTTTTAGATTTGCCGGATTCATGCGTTTGTAAAATTTGTTTGTACATTGCGTTTCATTAAAGTGATTTTGTATGCAAATTTTAGATTTTTGGCTTTAGAAGGGCAAAAATAAATAATCCCAAAAATCCTGTGTACTTTTCTAGCAGCTGATATGTAAAATCATTAACTTATTATAATTTAAAATTTACAAGAGCTGTTAGTCCGGCCTGCGCAAACCGGCCTTTTGAATTCAATTGCTTAAAAAACCTCTTCGATCATCTTATCACACCACAATCAAAACCAGCCTAAAGGTTTTTAAGACGAGTCTTATAAAAAGTAACTTCACTGAGGGAGATTTTTCATCAATCGAGGAAAGAAAGAATTCCTTACATCAAGACTTGAAATCCTATGATTCTCCAATCCTTTCCGACTCCAAAAAAAAAATATTAAAACACAAAAGGCTCTATATAATTTAATGTTTGCGCGAATAATTGGCATTAAACCAACAATTGAAAAATCTCAATAATCACCCTCCTTGGCTATTCTTAAAGGAATCTATCAACACAGACCTCGATAGATTTAAAATCGTGATATGTTCAGCATTTTCACGAACTACTATATTTTTTCATTGAAATTTGACTATTCTCTTTACAGAAGGCTCTTAGTGCAGGGAATGTACTTCTTTCGCAGTCGTTGGCTCAAACAGCAATCTCTTTTCATCGAAAAACGCTTCAGACAATTTTCTCAATCTTCGCAGTCGAAGCTTTATGGATTTCGAAAACCACACAAATTTCTTATAAATCTAAAAAAATACAGTGATACAGACAGTACGGATAGTTTTTTAACCTTTTGCTGCTATAGAAAATATCAACAAACGTCATCAAACTTGAATGCCAGATTACGTCGGTGCTAAGTGCAACGAACAAGAGCACCGTGAACCCAAAATAACTTATTTATACGGCGACCAATCTACCTCACAATATCAGCTCACTAAAAAAAATGTCTTAAAACTTACTAGATCTTATTTGCATTATCAAAAAATATTGGATTGGTCCTGATATCATCACCACTACTCTTAAATAAATCAAAACCGCAGTCTAGCTATGTATCTATCTAACCTCTACGTCTGCAATTGGACATACTCAGCTAACATACAGTCACCTACTTAACAAACATACCCCACCCACAATCCACATACCTATTCCAACTTTACCTCCAGCTTACCATCATTCATTAAAGAACAGACTAAGTAAAAATCAATGACACTTGTAACAAACTGGTCTAACCTAAAAAATCTCCTTTTGGTTGGCCTCTGGGGTGGCCTAACCCTTTAAGGGTTATTTCATTTGGGTGATATTGTATCCAATTTCTGTTGTTGAGGGAAAAATTTGGAACAAGTTGTATATCCTGATATAAACATCCTAAACAATGTTGAAGAGAAAAATATGCCTCCTAGATGACGTTTTCGGTAGGATAACGATCTCTATAAACTCTAATTTCAAGTGGAAAAAATTTATGTAATAACATAATTCTAAATAAGAACAATTTCATTGAGCCAAATATTAAAGAAAGTAACTTAAATATTGACACCCAATATTTCTTTTTAAAAATCACAATTTAAGAAACATTTAACAAAACGGTTAAATATTTTTTGTATTGCCTTACACAAAATAAAGTTTTGTTTCTATTATTTTGGCCATGGCTGTATGTATACTCGATTAGATAAGACTTGGTAACTAAATATGCATGTTTAAATTTAGATCTGACTTAATAATAATCATTCTTCAAAGACAATAATAAATCCTTTTTTAAAATTATATAACTAAGCTTTTATTCAATGCAAAAGTATTGTTTTTGTCGCATTAATTAAATGTGCAAAAACTCATATTAAAATTCATATAAAAAGTGAAGCTTTAATGTACCATTTTTATTTAATTTGTTTTTTTTTTTTTTTTTTTGTATGCAGCTTTTTATTTACAAAAACATTTTTCAAGTATATTGTTGAAGCAGATGTTTGTTGTTTTTTAATGAGGGTGGTAACAATTTTACGATGTTCTGACGTAGATTTCTTTATATATTATTCAATAGGAACTGCAACTGTGCACAAAACATATGTAGGTTTTTATAAAATTCTCTTGGTTTTAGTCATTGACGGATTGGTGCACTCTTAGAAATTGATACTAATTGGGTTTTGGTACTACATAACTCATATTTCAACTAACGATTATGAGCACTTAACCCCAACAGCTAAAAACCATCCATTTTATAATATGTCAATGATTTCAAAGAATTCAAACTGTTTCGGAATTACACGAAACATTCATTAACTCAACTTCATATTGGAGCACTTTAAACCAATGTACCTAACCTAGCCCAATAGAGAACAGTTTTTAAGTTGACCTTAATTCAATATGAATATGGTAACACATGAATTAATAGCACTATGGCCGGCGACTGCGGCGCGGCGGTGGGCGGTTGACATGGTTAAAATTTATATGCAGCAAAAAGCACCCTTTTTTTCTTGTAGGTGTACAATGTACCTACACGGAATATGCACTACACAATTTTGCATAATTACAATCTCAAACCAAAACATGTCATCATTTTGTGATTATCGTTTCTTTTTTACCAAGTTGATTGTCTTCATAATTACGTACCTAAATGAGTCTGATGTAGGCCAAAAGTAGTTCAAGAATGTAATTCATAGAATTCAGAAGGCCAAACAATATGTGACGCCACCGCCGTCGAAACTACTTATTTCGAAACTGATTCTAGAATACCTACAAGAAAACACGTACATTTTTCAATCTTCAACCATAATTATTTTAACCACAATAATTAAACGTCACAGATAGAAAGAAAGAAACGCAAAAGAAGACATAATAATAATAAAATCGTATGATTTCAATAAAAAGATAGCGAGAAATATGAAGAGTTTATAAAACACAATTTCAAAATATAACAATAAAATGAAATTCTTTGGCAAACACAAAAAACAATCCGTGTGGTGTAAATAATTTATCATTAACACAAGTAGTGGCGTCAAAAGGAAAGATTTATACACCAAAAAAGAAAAAAAAAACAAAAATTAATGAGCGCAGCAGAAATAAAATGCTGCTCACCTGTTATTCGGTTGCTCAGAGTAATGCTTAGTTTACAAAACAAGCAAAATATATTTTATATTAATTGTGGCAATTCAGCTGAAATTGTATTTTATTAATTTTCTTTTTGAATTGAAGTGAATTGATTGAACTTTTTTGTGCATTAGGGAATATTTAATGAGGTGTTTCTTGTTATAATTGACTAAAAGAATTGTTAATAAATTTCTACAACAAGCAGGGAAATTGGCTATTAATTTATTGTGTAAAACACTTTATATTCAAATATTGATATTTACATAATTTAAGGCTGCACTATAAATAAAATAGACGTCATAAAATAAAGAGCACCCATGATAGTGCACTTTTCCCACGAATGTAAACTTGAGGTTATTCCATTTTAGAGTTTATGTTTTCTAGAGAATATGCATTTTTTTGAGTTGTCTGGAGAATAAAACGTGCGTCTTTCTTGAAACTTAAATTAAAACAGAATCAAATAAAAATTATTTAAATATGGCACACAACTTTGCATATCATTTGTTTATAACACATTGGGTTATAAAGGTCTTATAGTATCACAAATCAAGTCTTACTCTTATCAAAATACGACAATACCAACAAAAAGATTTGGCCTTCAATATTTCTGTGAAATAGTTATTCTATTTATTTTAAGTCTTTTTACTTGATGTTTGTATATTTTTCACATTATTTGGGAATATCCCTTTTCCATTCGGTTTTACTACAACGAGCAGAGAGTTTGGTAAAAGGGCGCAAATAATTAAGCATAATATTAAGCAACTATGTAGGTAGACTTACACAGAAATAAAATCTAAAATAAAAAAAACAACACATTTCAACAAGGAACCTTTTTAAAGCAGAAATACTCTCCCACTGTAGGTAGACATGAAACCAAAACAAAACACCGACATCCTGAGAATAATAAAAGTGTATGGTTTACGCCCATGCAAATGACATCAATTAGAAACAAATCGCAGGAATTCACATGGTTGCCACACTTGTAGGAACCGAACAAATTTGGTAGTTGCTTTAAAATTTTTTATTTTTTCAGTTCAAAGCAAAAGTTTATGATTAATTAATAATCAAAACAATACTTTAATAATTAAGTTGTATTGAATTCGAATCTCACCTTACAATTTTTTTATCACATCAGGTTTTTAAAATATGTCTCTTTAAGAAACTTGAAGGCAATGGAAATCATTGTAAAGACTGAGGTAAAACACAGTGTAGTTCTAAACAATAAATTGTGTTATAATTTGGCAAAGTTCAAGTCTTTGTCCTCTAAATAAAGTTTAAATCATTTTAGTATCTCACTTAGTTTCTTATTCTAATTAGTTTTGAGTCTTTATTTAAATTATGTTTTGAAAAATCTTGAAATAAATGCTTTCATTATTTTTAAAAATACGTTTTGGAGTAAATTTGTTTGTGCTGATTTTGAATCCGAACGATGGGAGATATTTTAAAAATATCCGTTTTCATGTTTCAATAAATTTTAAAAGCTTGATGTGATAGCCTTATTTACTTTCAAACACTGTTGCCTTTTTGATGTAAACAACCGTTTTGGCATAAATAATTTAGCTTTTATTTAAGATTTATAAAAGGCAGGTGAAATCTACCAAATTATGAAGTTTTTTTCGAAAGTTTTATGAATTTCTAAAGGGTATTTTTTTCAATCTGGCAATACTTTTTTCGAAGTTAGTCTTTTTGACAGCTGTCGCTTGATTCATTCTGATGTTGGTTTGCCATTTCAAAGTTTTAAAATCGTGCAAATTTATTACGACGATGCTATGAATAAATCAATATATTAAAGGATACTTTTGATGGGCGCATTATCTCGGTAAGTGGGCTTGTGGCGTGGTCTCCAAGATCATGGCTGGACTATTTTTGTGGGGTTATTTGAAGTCTACGCAGATAAGCGCTAACGAGTGAAAATATATTCCGTCTATTATTTCTGACACATGGCGCCAATTGTTGCAAACAGTGATCGAAAGTTGGACCTCAAGGTGATCCAAAAGCATTTTAAATCATAATGACAAACCCTTATCTTATTATAAAGCTAAATTCTTGGCTATAACATTAAATTATATGCGTTTATGTCTTCCTGAAAACCACATGTTTAAAAAATAAAAAAAAAACCTTTATTTAAATTGGGTTTTGAAAAAAAGGGATTATAGATTTATAAAACCATCACGAGTTGTATTTGAAAAAAACATTCTTCATGAATTTAGATAGCCCAAAAAATCCTTACATATGCTTTTTTCGAATACTGCCACTTGCTTGCAATAGGCATTGACAAGTCTTTCAATACTAGGAGTGTTTTTTTTTGGAAAACCCATCTGTAGTACAGTAGAAATGTACATGAATGAGAAATACAGAATCATTGCAAAGTCTACAAAAAAGATAAAGATAAAACAATTAAAATCTTACTTCGTTGGTTAGCATAAAATCGATATTTGAGTTCTTTTTTATTATTTATTGTAAAATTAAATAAAAACATAGCTTTATTTTCTGGCGCGAAACTGGAGACATCTAGCTAGGGACCGAGCTAGATGGAGAAGTTTGTTGGGTGAGGCCCTAGTTCACACAGGACTGTAGCGCCACCTTAAGTAAGTAAGCTTTATTTTCGAATATGTTCTTTAATTATACGGAAATAAAAATAAGTTTTAATATTTGCTTCTTATTCTGCAAAAAGTTAGTATTAACAAATTAAGCGTGAACTCTTGCACGAAAAAAGCTACACACAGTTGCTCTATAATTTACGAACAAACCCCTTCTTATTTTATCAACTTCATTTTACAAAATGGAAAAGAAATTAAATAGATATAAATTATTCCTTTTTTTTCTCACTGTGCAATAAAAGGAATTTCAAGAAAACACCGCTACTAACTCTTATCATGAAAAGTGTTTTCTCAAATTAGTCATTCTGTTTTGAAATATAAACAGTAAGTCCCTCCATTTGACATAACTTGCCGACATATTAATTGTTAATAGTCTTAAGTCACTAGATCCTGGGTTCTTCACGAGATGTAACGCGACCAAATTAATTTTTTTATTTTACTAATTTTAAAAACTACTTCTCCATGAAAAGGTTCAACAGGACCACAAATTTAACAGCTAGCCATTCACTTGATATTTTGTATCTTTTTTTTCGAACATTTAGCCAGAATATGAAAATAAAAAATAAGTATGTAGGTAAATTTATTGACCTCAACTTGAAACAAGGAAAAAATTAAATTGATTAGATGTAATGGGAAGGTAATTTGTTACTTTTAGTCCAAAACAAAGTGATTAGAAATTTCCACTTCACAGAGTTGTTAGGAAACTTACCTAATCACGTCCATCTAATCTAATCTAATTATGTTTCCGGGAATTAAACAACATTCAGTCCTATCATGAATTCCATCGTAATCGGATTTTTTACGAATGCCGAAAAACTGTATCATAAAATCCGTTCGTAATGCAAAATTGTATGAGATTTTCCACTACGAACGGATTTCATGATACAGTTTTTCGGGATTCGTAAAAATTTCCGATTACGATGGAATTCATGATAGGGCTGATTAATTATGTCATATATGTATTTCTCTACTATATTTTCGATACCCTAGACCATAATAACTAAATATCTACCTATCTATTTTTTTTGGAAATTATTTTGTTTAGAGTGGCAACCATGTTCCGTGGAGTTTGTTTCTTCAAGAAAAAATATACAGACGATTGTAATTTTACTTTCACGAACATGGCAAATTGATTTCATATAGTTTCAAATAATAATTAGAAAAGGTTTATCTTTCTTTAAAGATGAAAAACATTCATTTCATTACGTAGGTTATTTCTCAGTAGCAGTTATTATGTAAACAGTGTGAGCATTAATCACACCACCAGACGATTATTTTCAGAGATCATAAGGCCTCTGTCACTTGACCTCGCCCGGAAATATCTACAGCTTAATTTTCTACTTTATACGAGTAGGTGCCTTTATAGCTACCCAAGTTTGACAGGCTTAAAGGTACTTTAAATCTTTTTTTTTTATAAAACTATGTGTTTTAGAGAAAGTCGTTCAATTAAATAAAAAGACAACTGCTAGACTCACTCCAAAAATGGGCTTCAAACAGAAAGAAAAAAGCAACAAAAAGAAACCAGCTAACAAGATTTTTTTCCAGGCGGAATTCTTTTTATTTTTTGTTTTCTTTTCAAAACCAAAATCGATACCGGTTAGGATTTATGAACAAAATATATTAAAAAAAACCTTTAAAAGTTCAAACACGAAACTTCCTTGAATTTGAGTAACATATGGCATTGGGATTGGTTGTAGAGTTATAAATTTAAAAGATGCAATAATTATGCAAGAAGCTGTGTGGAAAAATAAAACTCTTTTCACTTGGGTAAATATAGCTTAATATTATGAGAATATGAAACTCACCATAGAATAATGAATCACTCTTTGAAACTCCAAATTAATATTTGAAAATTGTTTTGTACATTTTTAGGAATCTTTTACGATTCTTATTTATTGTTCACTATTTTTGCTTTTTGCACAAAATCAATAACATACGACGTGTTAAGTTTTTTTTCTTTTCTTCTTCCTGATTTGGAATACGCGAACTTGTTTTTACTTTTTAGTATTTCGTTTTTTTATTTTATTTTATTTCAATTCGGAAATAGATTTTAAGTTAAAACAATAAACAGAATTCAGTTATTTCGCGTTTGGTATTTTTATTTATTACGTAGCGCTAGCGATTTCTTTGCCCAGTTGGACCTTTATTTTATTTGGACGGTCGTGTCGTTCGTGAAAGAAAATAAAACACTTTACTTTGGCGATGAACAACCGAACAAGTTAAAAGCAAAATAACGAATGATAATTTATTGATAAATGAACTCTGATTTTTGGTATGGTGTGGTACTGTTGTGTTGTGGTGTGCCGTGGCTGTCGTCGGTCGGTCGGTCGTGTCGTGCCGTACCGTGATAATTTGATGTGTGATCGTGATGTGACTTGGTGCTGGGGTGGCTTTTTATTTTTATTAGTCTTTAGATAGAAAGAGACTAATATTGAAATGGTTGTCAAAGAAAGCTGATATATGTATTTGTTAGAAAAAGATGTCAGTATATAATATGGATGACATTTAAGTGACAGCACATCGATTCGTTGGTAGTTCATTCCGGATGAATTTATTCGATACAAGGAAATGATGGCAATGCCATAACATTGAACATTAAATCAGAGATGTCATTAAGTAACTCCACTATTAATTAACTCGACCACTTAGCCCTGCATATGTTATAAATTTAACTAAATTTCAATGAGAAAACGAGCTCATAAAAATAATGAGAAAATGGAAAAGACAGAGGAAAATCAGCACTGGGCAAATGGATGGCCTAGACTGCAACTTTCCTTTATTAAAGCACCAGTTTTCACACTAGGAGTTTTTTTTGGAATTCTTTATATAGTGCGATCCGCAGTAGTCGAGTTTTTATATTTAAAAATTGATACAACCAAACATTTGTTAGAATAGCTAATTTTAAAAAATAATCGAAATTTAAACCAAAATTAATACTAACTTAATTAAATGGACCATTTTAAAGAATCATTTATACTTAATTTGTTGTTATGTTTTCTATTTTGTAAATTGAAGCTAAATGAAAAAGGAACTGATGGAAAGGGGTTCGTTCGTAAATTATGGTCCAACTATATATAGAATATAGAGTTCAACAGATGTCGCTATATTTGTTGACACTTTTTGCAAAATAACAAACAAGTACTACAGCTTATGTCTATTTCCGTATAAATACACAACTAAGTCAAATCAGCTTTGTGTAAGCCATATTTTATTTAGTATTACAATTGATTATAAAAAAAAATATGACGACGCGCAGAGAACACAAAGATCGATTTTATGCTAAGCAACGTTGAAAACCAGGGTGAGAAGCAAGATTTCAATTTTCTTATCTTTGCCTTTTTTTAAACTTGCCAAAAACTATTGAGCTGGACATACACGGATGAGCCAATCAGCTTCGAGCCATTTGGACCCGGTCCAAATGGACACGCTCTAATTTGCCCGGCATACACTACCGAGCCACAGCCATTTTGACAGATTGATTATTTTTATATTTTTTATTTCGAGCGCAAGCAAAAGTATGTTTATCTGAAAATAAACATAAAAAAGGTTTTTATAAAATTAAATTGTTAATTTGTTCAGAAAAATTTGTTCAAATCAGGGAACTAATTGTAAGCTATCAAAAGTTGGCAACTGACCCAGAAAATATAAAAAAAGAGGGAAAAAGACATTAAGAATTTGTTACCTTGATTTTTTGTATGAGATAAACTGAGATAGTTAGTTAGTTCTTAGGTGGTGGAATAAGATTCTGTAAACAGACATAACTCATGTCTCGTTGATTCCCCACACACGGCAGAGCCAAGCCTTGGCTCCTTGGCTCGGGTTCGTTGATTTTTGACGTGCTTTAAATCCAAATAAATCGACAGAGCCAAGCCGAGCCACCTCAGTTTCAACACACTCGATCGATTTTGAATCGGCTTGGGTCTATTTAGATCTTTGGCTCTGTCGGTTATGTCGAGCTTTAGGTTTTTACTGAAAGGTAGTTATACTACAGTTGGCACGGAGTCGTCACAACATTTTTGTCGCGTTAGTGTGCTAACACTCATAAACCATGGGTTATCAAAATTAGACAATTAAGATACCTTATGTTGCTGCTTCAAAAACAAGTTGGCTTAGGAGAGATTAAACAAATTTTATGACACCAATACGATACATAATGCAGCTTTTTTGTTATAAAAATACCGTCTACAGCGTTTTTAATTCTGCGGAGTTTTTCATTTACTATAGTTTGAGACAAAACATGAAATCTCAAAAGTGAGCTCTCACTGAAAAGTTCTAAACAACAAACTACTTATCATACCCTTTCTATAGACGCCTGTCTGGCGAATTAGCTAACTTTTATGATAGTTGCTGAACAATGTCAAAATCTAACTTCATGTTTTCATCACAATTTCAGAAGCAAGCAACTTCGGGATCTTTGTTTTGCTTCATTTATGTATATGGCGCTGGGTTCAAGCAGAATGCTTTTAAATAATTGTACCAATTTATTTTTCCAAGTAAATTTATTTCCCATACAAAATTTGACTATTCATTAACCAAGGGTAATCTTACGAAAAATGGTAAACTTAAGTTTTATGTTTGATGCTTTTACTTTCGATGTTAAATGTCACAAATTCACTTATAATTTTTCTGAGTTTGTCAGGTTTATCATTCCAGTTTCCGAATCATTGTTCCCATACAAATTTTGGCAGAAAATAAATTAAATTTCCAATCGATGCGTATATAATTTGAATTTTCAATCAATGGGAAAAACAATCAAGTATCTATTCGAACATTTTTCGACTAATGATCGCTGTTCCCATGAAAATTAGTTACAAAAATGTATGTATATACATGTTAACAAGTTGGAGACATGAAAAATAAACCTCTTCGTATGACATTGTAACCATCGTTATCATTGGAATTAATCTTGCTCCCACAATTTTGATATATAAACGTTGTAATCGTTTTAAACGTTTACAATAATCTCAATTGCTATCATACGTCATCCGCCTTATAAAACAGGTTCACTATTTAAGTCTGAACGTACCCCTATAACTCATAATTTCGTTAAAAACTTTCGTTCAATCCATATACATTTTAGTTCAGTGGCAAATCGTAAATGCACACAAAATTTTCAATGGCGTTTTTCCAAAATTTCTGCCGAGCTCTGTTTTAATTTTTGCCGCAACCTCACAAAGTTTTAATCAATTTTTCAAAATAAAAACGTTAAAATATCCATTGAAATTGAATTCTCAAAGATAATCAAAACAAAATCCTACACCACAATGGCGGGTGGAGGAGCAGCCCCTGGTGCAAAAGTGATTCAAGTCACAAATATTGCGCCGCAAGCCACCAAGGACCAGATGCAGACCCTTTTCGGGAATATTGGAAAAATCGAAGAGATTCGTTTGTATCCCACTGTCCGGGATGTCTCTTGCCCGGTGCAGTCTCGCATTTGCTACGTAAAGTACGTAGAAAACTCGTGCGTTCCAGTGGCACAACACTTGACTAATACGGTATTTATCGACCGTGCTCTGATTGTCATCCCTGTGCTGTCCATTCCCGAGGAGTATCGTGCTCTGGAGATGTCCAAAAACGGCACCATTGTCCCAGGATTGCAGAAGCCCGATTCCAAGCTCCCTCCAGAGGTTGTTAATCGTATCGAGGGGCAATCACCGCAGCAGGTAAGTCCTAAAAGAAATCGATTAAGGAAAGTGACTTAAAATTCTTTGCAGGTGATTAGGACATACGATCCCAAGTTATCGGAAAACAATCTGCCAGAGTACCCAGCTTTGCCATCTTTCTACGATTCAAGGAAAATTGAAGAGATCCGTCGAACCATAATCGTGTGCGATGTGAAGAACGAGTGGCGTCTGGACGACCTCATGGAGTGTTTCTCTCGAGCTGGTGAGGTTAAATACGCCCGTTGGGCTGAGAAGGACTCCAAGACCTATTGCATGGTGGAATTCTGCGAGCAGCAGAGCATCATACACGCCCTGCGCATGCAGGGTATGGAATTCAAGGGTGGTTACTTGAGTGTCTACCACGCAACCGACTCAATCTCGAAGCCTGAGGCGAAGAGCAACGAAGCCGCCCAGGCTGAGATCGAAGAGGCAATGACCATCGTCAAGGAAGCGCAAAGTATGATCTCGGCAGCAATCGATCCCGTGATTGGCATGTTAGCTAAGGACAAGCGCCGGCGTTCGAGATCGCGGTCTCGTTCCCGAGATCGACGAGCCTCGCGCTCCCGTTCGCATCGATCTAGGTCGAGGCGTAGGTCGCGCTCGAGAACGAGATCGAAACGATCGCGCAGCAAGTCAAAACGATCACGCTCTCGCTCGAGACGTTCGCATTCTCGCAAGCGTTCACGATCACGCAAGCGATCACGGTCTCGCCGCAAGAGCCGCTCTCGCTCGCGTTCCAAACGCTCGAGATCGCGTGATCGTCGCAAGCGATCTCGATCCCGTCGCCGCAGCGCTTCACGAACATCCCGATCACGTCGATCTAGATCGCGAAACGCCAAACGATCCCGTTCACGCGATCGTAAGCGTTCGCATCGCACACGCGACGAAAAGAGAAGAGCCACTAGGTCGCGCAGCAAGCGTCGTTCTCCATCTCGCACCACCTCGAGTCGCACAAAGGAAGTATCCGTCAGCAAGTCAATCACCAAGAGGCGTTCCCGTTCGCCAGATTCGCGCAAACTCAAAAAAATTGTTGAAGACACCGTCGTGCAGAGGGACTACGATGCCGAGGAGAAGATTGGTCAACGTCACAGTATCGACAAGCCCAGAAAATCGGCCAGTGTTGAGAAGTCCGACAACATGGACATTTCCAACTCACCATAAATTGACTTTAACCGCTAATTGGACTTTAATTATAATTGATCATTAACATAAGATACAAATTAAATGAATTAATGATTTTTTCTCTCTTCTCATTAATAAAGGGTGCCTATTAAATGACATCGCTTGATAAACAAAACAGCATTACTTTTTATTATTTTATTTTTTTTAAGGTTATAATAATTTTTCTTGTATAAACGTTTACCATTTGTAATACAGAATCCAATGGAAGTTAAACAAAGGTGGATACTTAATCTGGAAAACAATTTGGTCGGAATCAGAACCGAACCACAGACAAAATCGTAACGGAATCGTTTTTTTTGTTTCAAAAGTAAAATGATTTTAATAAAATACAATATACTTGTATACATATATTTTCAAATGTTTGTTTTATTTTTTAATTCTCTTCTTCACAGCATAAATCACTTTAAAAATAAATATAGGTAAAAGAATTAGGTCTTTTTACTTATTTTGAAAATTGTAAACATAATTGAGTTATTTGTGAAACTCAGTATAAAGTTTCGAGCCCGTTTTGATTATATTATTAACAGGGCCAACTCATCCCTTAGCTTTATCAAAAGTTGATCTAAAGAATTCTCGGCAAGAGTACGATAACTTAGGCGACAAAGTTTAATGACTGATTTGTATAGAACAGTTAAAAACAAGCATTTTCTACTATGGGAGGGGGGGGTCTATCTCCCCCCGTTTAGGCAGGAGGGGCAATTTAAAAAAAATATTGTTTAAAATGGAAAAAAATAATTAAAAAATAACGGTAATACTTACAAATAAGTTTTATACATTTTTTTAAAGCCAACGTTCTGTTCTATTAGCCGGTTTTTAAATCAAGTCAAAACTATGCGTAGTTTTTGAAAAATTTAATTTGAAACCCAAAATTTGAGTAAAAAAAGCTAAAAAACGGTTTAAAGTGTAATTTTTCAACACTTCAAAAATATCTATCATTGTTTTTATTTCATAATTTATTGCTCTTATTTGTTGTTGATCAAAGACTGAAAACTAGATGATTGTATGTCTTTTAGTTTTTGAGAAAATTGAAAATAACCACAACTGCTATTTTAATTTAATTCTTTTTTTTTGCTTGCGTGGTCTTATTTTCATAGTAATAATAGTAGGTGCTAGTTTGGGTGTATGCAACAGTAAGGTGTGTGCGAGTTTGGGTGTATGCAACAGTGGGATCTGTAAGGGGGGGCATGCTGCCCCCTGCAACCCCCCTGCTTGGGAACACTATAGGATTTGGGGTGGGTGCGAGGTGGAGTGGGTGCAAGGTGGGGAGGGTGCAAGGTGCGGTGGGTGCAAGATGGGGTGAATGCAAAGTTTCTTTTGCATTTAAATAAGCTGGATTTAAGAAAAATTAATTTATCCTTGGTATATCTTAATCCATATTCGATTATTACTATCAAAATAAGACTACGTTAATACTCAAGCAAGGAAAAAGTATTTTAATTAAAATATTTTTTTTGGTAATTTTCAATTTTCTCAAGAACTGGAAGACATAAAATCATCTAGTTTTCAGTTTTTGATCAAAAACAAATAAGAGCAATGAATTCTAAAAAAAAACTTAATAGATAATCTGAAAGTTTTGAAAAATTACACTTTAAACCTTTTTTTTAACTTTTTTTTGCACAAATTTTGAGTTTAAAACCATTTTTTTCAAAAACTATGCATAGCTTTGACTTGATTTAAAAACAAGCTAATAGACAAAAGTGTTGGCTTTCAAAAAATGTATAAAACTTATTTGTAAGTATAACCGTTATTTTTTAATAATTTTTTTCCATTTAACGTACATATTTTTCTAAATTGCCCCTACTGCCTAAACGGGGGGAGATAGACCCCCCCTCCCATAGTAAAAAATGCTTGTTTTTAACTGTTCTATACAAATCCGTCATTAAACTTTGTCGCCTAAGTTATCGTACTCTCCCCGAATTCTCGAACCCCCATTTCACTAAATCCCTATAGGTACATCATCTTTGTTAGACCGCCCCTTGAATACGCTAGTGAAGTCTGGGGGTGGAATCGCGTAAGGCGATAGTTGATTGTCACTGTTTTGATAGTCAATTTTGATCATCACCTTTTATTTGTTCTGTGTAAAGTGATCGCTAAAACTTTACAATTTGCTGGCAGCACTTACCCAAGTTTGGGAAACTTGGTACAAATTACAACAGCAAAATGTCATTTCGATCAGCTGTTGTGTTTATTGTGTTGAATTTTCAATTTGCAAAGTTTTCTTTCTTTGAAAATGTGAGTATACCTATAACTATACTTAATAATACTTATAAATTAATAAGAATGTTTGTTATATTTTTCAAAAATATATTCTTTTGTTGAATCCAAGGGCTCAAATTTAATGAAAAGTGGACATAGAACCGACTGCATTTTCTTAATAACTGCAGCGCTTATTTCAGCTACAATACTTTGGCCCATCGGTGCAGCTCAATGCAGCTTGCAGCTTGTCGTTGATAACCACCACCTCCATGAAGATTTAAAGTTGCAGCCAGTTGAAGGATAGGTGGTTTATGTGTTGATCTTATTCCTGATGGTTAATCGAGCAACCGCAAAATATACACAAACGTTTCTTTGTTCAATCGAAAATTGTTCAAGAATCTGAAATAAATAATTTATATGTACGTACATACATTATTTAAATAAATAACTTATTTATAAATATTCATAGAAGGTTTCATAGTTACATTGGGTTAGGAAGTTCCAAAATATTTGCTTTATTCCTTTATTTTAAAAAATTAATCAAAATATATGAAAGTGACACCTAAATAGCTGTCACCAACAAACCATAGCAAAAAAGTGATAGTCAATTTGATAATCACCTTACGTGGAGCAAAATCATCTATTTTGATGGTCAACAATCAACAATCACCTTACGCGATTCCACCCCTGGTCTCCCCATTAGAACGCATATTTCTTTCATTTAAACTCCGCGGTCTTCCTTGGGGTGATAATCTATTCCTATCACCTTATGAAGATCGTTTGAAGTTTATTAATCTGCAAACCCTTCAAAAACGAAGCCAAGTCGCTGATATTCTCTTTCTGCACCAGATTTTAGTAGGTACCATAGACCTTTTCTTCTTGAAAAGATTCCTATTTATACTAATTTAAGGAACTTCAGACAGGACCCTCTCTTTCGGCTTCCTGATCACCATACGAATTATGGCCTTTTGTGAAACTATCACAAGAATGTTAAGCTTAGGTAACAACGTGCATATCACGTATGACTTCTATATCAGTTCCTCTCCAAAACTCTTTCTAAGTTGTTTTTGTTTATTAAAAACTAATATGTGGGCCTTCGGGCCCAAGCCTAAGCATAAAAAAAAACTACAAAGATTTAAGTCTAGCTTTAAGTCCTTTTTATTTATAGCGTGCATTAGGCGTAAATAAATAAATTGAAGCATTAAGAAGAAGAAGGGGATAAGCTACAATTGTAAAGTATCGAGACAGTTTCCATTTAACGTTGTCACGGAATCATATTGTTTCATTTGAAATGTTTTTAGTTGATTTCCTGATATTAAGTTTGACCTAAAAATTGGAAAATGATCGAATACTCTCCATGTTTAACGCATTAATATTTTTGTTTGCTGCCACTTAGATAATAATAAGATAGATAAGTTCATGCTTCCGTACTTTCTTTTCTATCCTTCCGAAATCCAGATCGCTATGCAGATATGTATTCCCGACTACTGAAAATTTGTAGTCGATATGTACTTGATATAGACTTATCAAAAAAAACTTTTTGTTTAATCCAGGGCAAGAACCTGTCGACGTTATTGTCTCTTCTTGTTATCGTAAATTCGCACTGCTGAAAATATCTAAAGTCATGTGAACCAAGTCAGAGCCTTGGCAAAGTCAAAAAGCAACTACTTCTCCCCTCTTATTCAAGTGTAAATAAAACAAACACCATTTTTTTAAAACCTTTAATTGGATAAGAATATTATGTAAAATAGGTATAATATTTCGATTTTATTATGTAATTTTTTCTGAGAATTAAAATTTGTATTCAAATTAACCGCAATTTAAATTGCCAAGACGTGGGAACAATTATCACCTTCAACAATCAAAGGTGCCAATTGTGTCCACTTATTAGTCTGTGGATCATATTCTTCGACTATTTTTAAGAACTCTCGCCCATCATGACCACCGCATGCGAACAATTTGTTATTAAATGCAGTTACCGAAATTTTTGATCGTCCCACTTTCAACGACGACACTTTCGACCATCTTTGAGTCTTCGGGTCGAATCGTTCCACAGTGTTACTTCTTGCCGAACCCAATTGCCCACCAATTGCATACAAATACCCTCCAACAGCACCCAATGCATATTCTTCGAAAAGTTCATTTTTTGGTGGCAATGAAGACCATTTATTGGTGAGCGGATCGAAACACTCCAAAAAACGATTTTCAGCACAAATTACATACAACATCCCATCAACAACCACAGACTGGGTGTACTTTAGTTGGGAATTCATTGCTGGCATTTCGGTCCACTTGTCTGTCTTGAAACTGTACGTCTCCACCGAATTAGTCCAATACGACGAATTAATGCCACCCAACGCATATAAACATCCATTCAACTCGGCCAAGGAGAACCACCTGCGTGGCATAGACATCGCTGGCAAACGAGTCCATTTCAGTGATTGAATATCAAGGCATTCAACTTCAGCCGTAGTCCGTCTATCGTGCTCTCCTCCGCCTACAATCAAGAGATTATCCATCACACAAGGAGCAAAACAAGTCCTTCTCCTCATTGGATGTGGCCATTCCACTGGAGACCACACATTCTTCTCATGATCGAATTTTTGAACTCTGAAATTCGAAGCACTGCATTTAATAAAATAGAGCCTTTTTAACGATTGTCTCGGTGCGTTTGATGCCAGAGGGAATTGGCTACGACTTTGGGGCGATAGAAGGTATTGAAGCCAGCCCAAAATAATGCCCTGACATTCGGGTGATCTACAAAGAAACTCTCGATTCTCAAGAATACACTTTGGTTCCAACAAAGGGTAACGAATGAGCATTAGCAAAGTGGGAATTGAATCCTGACGATTTTCAGGATCATGTTTGATCCACTCAACCAGACCCAGAAGTAGCGACTTTTCCGACGATACCCCAATTTTGTCACTTTCCAAAAATCGTCCCAATTGTTCACTGGTCATCTCAAGAAACTCTTGTTCCTTCATAACCCGTTCGAATTTTAAATGCGTAAAGGTAAGGGCTTTTTCTAGCAATTCCAAATAGTTATTTTGCTCTGCGAAGAATACTATTCTCAAGCAATTCCAAGTATACAGATGGTTCATCATAAAGTTACAGCACGATGTCACAAGAGAGTTAACCTCAAGAAAATCGGCTGCCCTTAAGATGTTCTCAACATTTTCATTGGTTATGTCGATAGTTGGTGTGTACATAAAGTCGACAATGGTCTTTAGAGTAACTCCGTCCCATTGCTCGAGCTTTACTTCCTGCGCCTTTGCGTCGCTCAGATTGCTCCGGAACATCGTCCGAAAGTATCCACTTAAAGCTGACAGAACCATTCGGTGAGCCGGCAATTTGAAGAAATCGAGTCCAGCGATTAACACAATATCACAAAACTCTCCAGATTCATAGAATCTGCGTATCTCGGCAGAGAGTTTTTTCGCATGATCATCATTCATAAACGTTTTTCTATTTAATTCATCTAGCTCCGCCATGAAGTAAACTTTTAATTTAAAAAGACAAATTATTTAATAAAATGTTTTTGATTAAAAAAAATTATGTTACCAACGCTAACGCTAACGCACTCGCACAACACAATAGTTGTGTTCACTGTTCACCGAGGTTTTGTCCCAAAAACACTCCATTACCAAGACCGGAATCTTTCGTACGTTTCACTCTCCAAAACCCGTTTGTTTACATTGTTGTATTTGTAATTTTGAAAATAAGTCCATGAATAGATGTGAGCACAAACAAAAAAAAACGATGCCGTGGGCTAGCTGCACTTTGCACAGCAAAAACAAAATGGGGTGGTTAATAAGTTTTTTTCAGGTTTTTCTTTTTACTTTTTTTCGATGAAAAAGTCAGTTTTAAGCTTTAATTTTGCAGGCATTTTGTGGATAGTGAACCAATGTACCTTTTTGTCTTGAAAAAAGCATGTTCAACATCAATTTATTATAATTAATTCACTAATTTACAGTAATCACTACGAAATTCTTTAAATTTCATAATAAACCTCGGATTTTTGTATCAAAGATGCGTTCGAAGAACCATCAAGTTAAGGGTGCGAGCGCAATTTTTGTATTGAATTCTAATAAATTTTCGTTAACGAACGGCCCAAATATTTTTTTTGCAAGTAATTAAAATCTGTAGCAATTTAACTAATCCAAGTATATTTATAGTTTGTTTTTAATGATTTAAGCTTGCAACTATTTTTCAATGCCATTTAATAATAAATTTAAAAAAAAGTTATAATCGAAAAATACCTTATCCATAACATTCTTGATTTATGGAAGCATACATATATTTTCTATCAAAAAAACTATGCATCAAAGGAGCAGCAATGTTTTAAAGAAATAATCAGAACGATTATAGCGAACCTGTTGAATAAATGCAGGGCAAATAAAATGCAAATTTTGACATAAATCACAAAATGAAAACATCTTAAAATCGTTCTGAATTCATGCACAACTCATTCAATAGATCATGTAATCAACATGAATGTTTATTGTTGACGTACAGAAGTTTTTTTTAGTGAATTCCCACAGTTTAACGCAAAATATAATTTTCGTTCATTCCTTAAAAATATTTAGTTACCAAAGTTCAAGTTTGCTTATTATTGTTTGAAGGGTATGTTTAGTAAAAGTGCTGCTAATAATGATAAAATGAATGAGTTTTACGAACATGTTTTTGTTTTTCTTAGTATAATAAATACTACCGTAGATTACATTTTATAAATGCAGAACATAGAAGAAAATATACATAAACAATAGTTTTCAGATATAAAGCAGAGGTTAGTGTAGAAAAATATTTTTAAAGAAAGCCAATAATATTTTGAGTATGTTCATTAAAGAAATTTCCGCTTCGTTTAACCTTCATCAACTTTTTAGAAAAAAAAAATTAACATTAATAGCAGCCAATTATTTCATAGCATATTTAATTGTTCACATTGTAAAATGTCTAGAAATGTTCATATGCTACAAAATTCGTAATTTTATGCGTAAGCATAGAAGATAACATTATTAAGCAAGAAGTATGCATTTTGGCGCGTTCACCAATTTTTTTCTATTGGGTGTTCGGTTTCCTCATACTGGAATAAAAAAAGTTGCTTAGATCTATTTATTGCACTCATTTAGTTGGTATTGTGTGTAACCATATTGCCTATTTTTCTATTCCTTAAAGATGCTTTACACAAAGCAACTTATTTTTAAAACATGGTTCCCTCAAATTTTTATTCCAAAATCTAACTACAAACAAAATTCTAACTCTAACATAATCCCTCAAAAAGAAATTTTCAGGAATATTTCTGCAACAAACAAAACTAAAATTTGGTCTTGGATTTGTCGAACTTCTTAAATGATGAAAATACTAATCTAATTGACGAATCTGAGCTAGCTAAAGTTGGCAATGGAACTTCACAAGTATGCTTCTCGTAGCATTTTCTGTACAAACAAATACGGATGCACCCCCGCCTATTGTTTCCACCTGAACTTCTAACGTCGCCAAAAAAATGCTCTAAGCTTACTTAACCAGTTGCAGCTCATGTTGCGTTCGCAAATAATTTAAGTAAACAAAATAAAGCACTAATAAATCATTAAATAATATGTATTTGGTCAATTTTATTTTATTTAATATACATTTACAACATTTATTTGGATGGAAATTAAAAAGCTATACAAATCTTCCAATTTAAGACCATGTCAGCACTTCAGATTCTGTTGGTTAGGATTGTTTAGTTTTTGAACGAGGCCATGAAACATTCAAAATGAAGCATTTAGATGGGGCTGATTACTATAATGAAGCGTTTTGATGGGCTGTAAGACTAAATGTGAGAATGTGTTTGGTTTTTTGCATCATTTCACGCACACTTTCTCACATTTAGTCCGACATAGCTTGTAGGCATGATACAACTAATAAGATAGCGCATTGCGCATGTAAGGTTTTGGCTGTCAAACTATCGTGACGTCACCAGCACTCAATTAATTGAAGAGAGCTAGTATATTTGGCGCAATTTCAATCTATTTTTTGTTGTGAATGTTAACGGAAGTGAATTTAAAATATTTTAAATCAATAAAGTTATTTAAAGTGATATTGTTCATAATTTATACAAAAAAAAAAAACATTTACTAATAAACATGGGTGTTTGTTCTGTTTTTGACTGCAACAATAACGAAAGAAATAAGATAACGAAAGATTCCAATTTTCATACATTTCCAAAAGGAAATTTAAATCTCTCGAAGCAGTGGGTCTTGTTCACTAAACGCAAGGATAAAATTAATGTTCAGACTGCAAGAATTTGTAGTCTCCACTTTTTGAAAGAAGATTTTATAAACAATACAAAGTATGAAATGGGTAAGTTAATACAAAAAAAGTAGTTCAGAATAAGAATCAGAAATATATTTATATCAACAGGATTCACACGGTATCGGATTTTGAAACCAGATGCAGTTCCTACGGTTTACCCAAATCAACTGTCTGTAGCGTCTGAGCCTGACACATCAAAGCGTTCGAAAATAATGGAGATGAAAAAACAAAAAGAAGTAGTAAGTGGGTTGCTGGAAGTTCCCATTGAGCTCGAGCATGAAAATGTGCCTGAACAGCAATGCAAAAACGATAGCTTGATGGGAAATATTTCACATTCACATCCACAATTAGAACAAGCTCAACTTGATGCGTTATATGAACAATTGTAAGTACCTTATAATATTTGTAAGCATTTATGATAGGAACAAAATCTTAATCGTACTATCCATGCATTCTGAAATTGTATAAAATAATTTATTTTCATAAACTTATTAGACGAACCTTACGCGAAGAAAATGAGCAACTCAAAACAGAGTTAAGGACTAAGACCAGGAGGATAAATAATCTCACAATCTAATAATCGATTCATCTTAACAATATTCGCTTTTTCAGGAAGGATTTTTGTCGTTGTCAAAGTCGACAATAGTAAGCCTATTGCTTCTGAGCCAGAAGAAAATCTCCCATTTGCTTACGATGGTTTGGACAACTTGGCTGGCTACATTTGCCATCGTTTTAAAAACACCATACCAAACCTGGAACAAATTGAACCAGACGAAAGCCCTTGGGTAAATCACTTGGACGAAGGAGGCTTGTCTAAAGCAAATCCCACAATGATGGCTCACTTTGCTGAATTACAAAATGTTTTTAATGCCGTAAATGGAGAAGGTGAAGGCATTTACATCTGTCCAAACTACATCCAGCATTTACTTGAAGTTGCCGAGAAAGCAAAGATCAAATGCGATGAGAAGATTATGAAGCTTTTCTTTCGTTGTTGCATGTACTTCCGAATGCGAAAACTAAACAGACAAATCACTGAAAGCAAACTGTCCAGAAAAAGAAAATACAAACAAATTATTAATTAAATAAAAGGTTGAAAAACCACTGACTAAAAAAGACCATCATATCTTTTATTTAACCATTAATCACTATTTAAACAATCTTCCAGGTAATTCTATGGAGAAAAATGCATCCGTATGAAAATGAAAAAAAATACACCATACTCTTCATTTACTTCGATTTTTTATTAATTTCTTTCACTCAAACACACAAATTTTCTTTAACTTACGAATAAACACAAATATTAACTATTTAAAACCATTTATCTAAATAAAAAATATTAGAAATATTAACATTTTATTATATAAACAAAATATCCAAACAAATTAGTGCCATTGTTTTGTTTTGATTTCACATACTGAATAATAAACGTCAAACTCGTTGAGTGCTTGTGACGTAGATGCGCAGAACGAAACAAAAATAGAAACCGGAATGCGCTATCTGTTTTAGTTGTATCATGGCTTGTAGGCAAACCGAAATGTCAGTCTGAGATTCCGGTCTTGGTAATGGAGTGTTTTTGTTTTGTCCAGAGAGAAAAGAACTAATAGAGAGAACCAACTTCGACGGTTGCTCTCTTTTGCATATGTATTAACTCCATATAAAAAAAATGTGGGGAACAAATTCTTATGCAAGTTGGTGTGCATACTCACCACCAGAGAGAAAAAACTTTTCTCTGCTCACCACCTTTGAAAAATGGCGGATGTAGTCAGCTGTTCAGAGGTGTTCAAAGAAAATTCAAAATTGTGGATGAACAACTTTTTGGTACTCTCATTGTGTTCGTTTGGGAGTAATATCATTCGATTATGAAGTGAAATTAATTACTCTAGTTAGATGCCAGAACAATGAAGATTTTGAAACAATTCTAAATTACTCTTTTAGAGAAATATTAGTTAGTTATTTGAAGCCAGTTTTAATCATTAAGTAAGTAAAATAAATTAGGTGGTGCAACAGTCCAATGAGAATTAGGACCTAGAAACATAAAACTCTAAAAGCACTACAACTATTATTTTTTTATTAGTAGCTGCGTTTATGCGTTTAATTTTCGCTCAGATCGTTGAAAAATGCAAAAAAAACTCCGATTTGTTACAATTTTCAGAGTTTATCGACTTAATTTTGTCGATGCGAGAGTTGTAGGAAAATTGAAAACGAGAGTTCAGAATGTAAACATGGATCATGAAAATAAAACAACGCAGGAACATTGAAAACATTTTTATATACTCATCTCTTTTTTCCATTCCTATTTTATTTGTGTGTACTCGTTGTTTATTTTCTTTACATTACTCACGACATTTCCAAAATGCTGAAAATAAGTGATTTAAGTAAAGACTAAATAAAAAGACGGCAACTTGTTACTTCTGTTGCCAATTTTCATTGCATAAGATTTGTGAATAGGTGATAAGCTATTCTTACTGGCTTCCACTAAGCTAGTATGTTGCTTTTAAAGGCTTAACTACATAAGCCGAAAAGTACTTTTGTACAAAAGTAAAAATATTTATATTCTCGCTAGGTCAGTGGCCTTGTGAAAAGAATATACAAATTTGTTCTTCAGCTAAAATTTAAGTCTTATGCATCATTTTTATAAGTTTTCCAGTTCTAACTATTTATATCTTATCTTTCAGTTATATAGCGACAGGGAAAAATCTGTGAGGGAAAGTTCTAACTACAGTTTTTCTGAAAGTGCATTGTGGCTTATTCATAGATGTTTGCTAAACTTTTTAGGCTATTCATAAATAAATGCAAATCAAAGTTAAGGGCTAATAACTGAATGACTATAAACATAGAAAATGCTATGTTCAAGTAATTATTATCGCAGCCAAATTTCATAATTGATTTTTTTGGTGTATAAAAAAGCTGAAAGAGTAATTCATGACAAATAAATGTTACTAAGTTCCAGAAAATATTGATTGATACCGCAATTGCAGAATTATATAAATATTCCTGGTAAACTGTAGAACTTTATTATTTCCGCTTTTTATAATTCAATGTAAAATAATTCAATGCAGTATATTTTAGATAATACAGTACTTAAGTTAGTAGTTAATGTATTACTATTGAAATAAACATTACATCCATTTATAAAAAACATGTACTCGTTCAAATATACAAATTAAAGGGCCAACTATAATAGACATAAGCTAGCATATGCGCGCATAAGTAAACGTACGAATACAAAGAATCTAATACGAGTGACCATAATGGAGTCTAGCTCCGTTTCGTTCAATTTTTCTCAGTTTCGTTAACTTAAGCAAACTTAAGCAAGAGCGATCCCAGTCGCTCGCCGCATAAGTAAATCTGACAGCCTCATAAACTTATTCCTAGTGTGCGTGTCAATTCTCCTCTAATTTATGAAATTTCACCAAAAAACTCATTAGTTATTTCTATGTATGCGTGGAAACACGTCAATTTTTCTTGTTGAATTCTTTCACATTACAAATACAACAATGTAAACAAATGGGTTTTGGAGGGTGATACGTACGAAGGATTTATATCTTCATATAGAGTGTTTTTGCATGAATATCTCACAGCTGCGAATATTATTTTGACATGTAGATACGTGAGCAAAATTGCATTATGGCTATCCGCAGTAATTTCACAAACTTAAGTGAATTTTCGTTGGGTTTTTGACATAAGCTTATGTTTGCTTATGCCTATTATAGTTGGGCCTTAAGTCTAGTCTAAAAAACTTTAACCTTGTTACACTCTTTCTGCACACAACCTTTCTTGTTTTGGTTGTTAATGCCATCTATCTGTAACTCAGAGAAAGAGAAGAGAAAAACAAATTCACCACGAACTACCGGTATAACTTCTTCCGTTATTTATTGACAAACAAAAATGTTTTGCTAGAATTAATTTGAATTAGGTATAGGAGTATTTTTGTAGATATAAAAACGACAAGATGTTAGTAAAATTAAAGAAAGAAATTCATTAGAATTACAAATATTATAATGAGACTTTAAAAAACATAGCCTTCTTGGTTATCAATAAACAAAAATGAGAAATGTCACATTTCCCGAAACTGATGTTTTTTTGTGTACTCTTCTCCGAGGTGAAAACATGTATACGATACGAATTCAACACGCTATAAAAAATGAGTAAGAGGTTTCGAAGGGACGGAGACGAGGAAGTTTGGCTCTCTCGATTAGTTTTTTCTCTCTGCTTATGTCGTCTAATACTGCTCATCAAGAAATAGTTTCCGTTCAAAATTCAAATCACTAAATTGAAATTGGCTTCCCTCAGCGATTTCCCTGATCGGCTATTTTATTCTTATGGGGTTTTCCATGGGTAAAATAAATAATTTTGTTTGTATCTAGATCTGTCAAAACATAATTTCCCCTGTTTTTGCATTCCACGGAGGAAAATAAATTAATCTATTTTTGATATATGTAAAATCAAATTTGCAGATCTGAATTTGTCGGCACATTTACCCCTCTTTGCACCAATACTGATACAATGTTTAAAATATATTTAGCTGGAAATTTGACAGCTCTACCGCACACATACACGAAGTTACAGTAATGCATTGACAAAAAAAAAGCCGAATTTTTAATGCGTAGGACTTGGGATCAATCCCTGCTTGTGCTATCTAAAGTTTCTTTCACGTGTACTGCCTTTTGGGAAGAATTGACAAATCCTCCAAAAGTAATTCTTTTCATGAAAAGGATTCGGCTTAAAACTGTAGGTCCCCTTTATTCCTGATAACACAGGAATGGTTGAGAGTTGTATGTCACTAGGCCCTAGTTCTCAACGGACTGTTGACTAATTTATTTATTTATTGTGAGAACAAAGAAAGATATTGACTTTAAATTTTGTTTTATCTTACACAAAATATTGTTTTTAATATTTAAAAAACTTTAAGAAATATCGACAGACTTGCACGAATTTTGTTCACAGTCTCTTTGTTGTTTTGTTTTCGAAATCTGTTTCTTGAGTTAATTAAAACTTTGTGTTTCTTTTTAATCGATTTATTATTTTCTTCTTAATTTTTGAATCGATTTATTATTTTCTTCTTAATTCAAATAATAAATTTTTAATTTTGAAATATTCATGCTTCTTAATAGAATTAATAAATAATGCAAAATTATCATAAAATAATTCCTTAAACTTTTGTTATTAATGAGTTGCATATTTTCACGTTTAATTTAATTTTAACTTTACTTTTATTTCATAGAAAGAAACTAATAACAAATGCGTTCGTGGTGGAAATCTCATACAATTTTGATGCACGAACGAAATTCGTGATACAGTTTTCGGAATTCATAAGTTTCGGACTGCGATGAAATTCGTGATAGGCCTGAATGTAAAACCTAAGCACAATAATTAGGGTTTGAATACTTATAAATTATCTCGAATCCAGATTTCTAGAAGTATTCAGATCCAAATAACTGTTACGAGTAGAATTTTAAACTGAATGCGCGTCTCAAAAACTATGGTTACCAAAACAAAAGTAAAAAATAATTTTTTGAGTCACAAGCCACCTTCTGTCCAGTTGCTTTTGAAATCAAATAACAATATTGTGTTAAAAGCCGATTTAAAAAAATCTAAATTCGATTCTATTTTAAATGCCATATCGGAAAATGAATTTTCCAAAATTCTAACGTTGTTATATTTAACACAAACACTTTATTTTGGAATATTTGCTAAAAGAATATCAAGATATATGCAATACTAAAAACAAAGTAAAATAAAAACAATTGTATTAATTTTAATTTTTAATAATTAATTTTATTTTCATTTTATTCTATTCATTTTTCATTTTCACAGTGAATATTAGAGGACTACATAATATGTATGTATGTTTTTTTGTATGCATATATGTATATATTATAGTGGTTGTAATTTATATTTATAAATTTTCCTATATAAATTCTCCTTAACTTAATTTTTAATTTATTACAAAATTAAATCTTCATTTCAAATCAAAGATACATAGGTGTGGTGTTATAATTATTTTGTTAAATAAGAAACAAACAACAAAAGTTTATGTTTTATTACATAGCATAGCAGCAGTGTTTTTGTTTTTGTTTGCTGTTTTTAAATTTGATTTGTTATAATTTTTGTTGGTTGTATGTAATGCACAAAAGTTAGAAGATGTTAACGCGAATTTATTGCCAATGGAAAACAGAATTGATTACTTTTTTATTTCTTAGCATAATAATCGTGTATTATTTTTTTAATTTTATACTTTTAATAATTATTATGAGTGAGATCAATTTAAATCTAATAAAAGTTACATCTTTTTTGTTTTTTTTTGTTGTATTGTTGTTTATTTTATTTACTGTTTAAGTTTATTTTATGAAGATTTTAATTTTAACTTTTGTGTTTTGATCTGTTACAACTTATGCTCTGTTTTTAAACTTTATTTTTTATTTTGTTCTATTACAGCATATGCTCTTCTTACTTATAACTTTCATTATAACTACTTATTATTTTCTTGCTTATTTATTTCCTCTTATTGATTGACTTTCTTTCAAAGAAATAATAAAAAACAAAAAACACAAATGGCAAACATATAAAAATTTAGTTCAATATTTTTATTTTATTGCAAATATTTATTTTGAAATTTTGAAAATAAAAATGTCTTTTACTTTTTTTAATGAAAAGTTAAAATAAAATTTATATAGATATATTTTCTTTTTAAATTTATATAAAAAAGTATTATGTTATATTTTTGTTTTTAAATATTAAAAGAAACGAACTCTTCATGATCAGGACATGAAAGTTTAATCGTTATACAAAAAATATAAGCAGTTTATATTCTTCTTTTTAAGATTTAGAAGGGTTTGGACTTTTTTTTTGTTTTGTATTGTTTTAATGACGTTTGGTTGGTAATCCTTAGTTTTAAACTTATTTATTTAGTAAAAACATCAAAAGTCTGATTGAAAATATAATAAAATTAGTTTATAAATTTGTTTTAGTTTTCTATTTAACACAAATTAATACGAACCTGAAATTGATTGCTTTGTTTGAAAGCAAACGATTACATTCCGAACTGTCTGGAAGGGGTAAAGTGTAGTAGTCACTTTCTGTGTTCTGTGAAGAAGAAGGAACAAAAATTGATTTCAGAAAAAGAAAACTTCAAAATATGCTTTCTAAAAAAGACTTTCTGTGTCTCGACGACGCACGGGGGTTCAAGTGTTTTCAAATTAACATATTTTTTAAGCTAAAAATATACTCACTTGGTCTGTAAAGTCATGTTTGTAGATTTGTGTTGAAACTTTCATATCAGAAAATGGGCCTTTGAGGGCAAAGAAGTGAATGCTCAAAGGTGTGCTTGTCTTGGTTTTAAGAATAAGCTGAAAAGAAAATTTAAAACAAAAATACATGAAATCGTTTTCTTTACATTTTTTAATTCTAAGGATCATAATCAAATATATAGTATATTTTATTTTCACGTTTAAAATAGTTCAATAATTCTTAAAATTAACAAATTTTATAACACTTACTTGATAGGTAATCGTTCTATCATTTGATTGGTGTGGGTCACGTTGACTGTTGTTTATTCTGGATTTAACAACCCATTGTTGATTGAATGCAGAAAATCTGGCGGTTTCATAAAATAATTTATGAACATACTCATCTGTTCGGTATGGTTTCATTTGTAGATCTACAGAAATTCGTATTTAAGAAAAAGCATAACATAAATGAAAATATAAAAAAAAAAACAAATAAAGAAAATAACTTACCATTGAAAATGATTTTTTCATAGCTCAATAGATCAATAAGAGTGCTGAACATTTTCTTCTCATCTTTCATTTTAGCGTCGTATGCTTCCAAGGCAGACATAACTTCATAGCCAGATTTATGTGGATGTAAGCAAACCCTTTCATGTTGTGTAGCTGCATTTAAAAAAAAAGAAGAACCACAAATTTTTAGTTTAAAATATTTATTTTTTTAAATTATATTCCTTATTTTACTTTCATGATTGGGTCCACGCCATTGACACCCGATTCTTGAATATTTGCAATTTGTAGGACGTTCTTGGCATTCGTGTTGCTCATGACGTTCAAGAGACTTGTATGGGAACTCTTTGTTGCAGTACTAAAATTTTAAAAGTTAAGTTTAAGTGATTTTATTTACCAGTTCTTTATAAGTTTATTAATAATTACAAAATCATTTATAGCTTGCCAATGCCGTCTGTCTTTTAGACATTAAAAAATTATTGTGTGTTTTTTTTTTGTATAATATGTAACTCAAGGAGATTTTTGTTACCGTTATTATTCCTACAGAAATAAAAGAGGGTTTGAAAGGAAGTGTGTTTGCACATTGAATTCTTGAATATTGCAATGACTGAAAAAGATAGAGTGTGGTAAAGCATTTCACATTCGCTTAGTACGGCTAAAAAACGAATCTCTATACTTGACGGTACGACCGAAGTTGGGCTCGAGGGTATATTTATGAGCATTCCTGGAGTCGCTAGTATTACAGTTTAATTGCTTGAAGGGAGAAATGCAACTGGCTATTTCTTTAAAGCATAATCCGTTAAAAAAGGATGAGACATGACGACGATGTTCAAGCGACTTAGATGAAAGTTATACTCATGCTTTGGACGTAAATCAGTCTTATAGATAAAAGCCAGATCAGAGGGAGAGAAAAACTTCTTCTTGCGGCATTTTTAGTCTCATCGCGTATGTGATCCTTTCACCAGAGATGGTTAAAGATGCAAATAACAAGAATTTGGATATTTTCAGTCTCCTTGATATTAATGCCACCCATAACTGGTAAATTATGTTTTAACGACAGTAGGCAGCATCGATTTTTTTGATTCTCCATGCTGTATAGGTCGAAATTAAAAAAGCTTATCACAATGGGTGATTTTTTTGAGGTTAGGATTTTCATGCATTAGTATTTGACAGATCACGCGGGATTTCAGACATGGTGTCAAAGAGAAAGATGCTCAGTATGCTTTGACATTTCATCATGAATAGACTTACTAACGAGCAACGCTTGCAAATCATTGAATTTTATTACCAAAATCAGTGTTCGGTTCGAAATGTGTTTATCGACAAATTTTGTTCAGCGATGAGGCTCATTTCTGGTTGAATGGCTACGTAAATTAGCAAAATTGCCGCATTTGGAGTGAAGAGCAACCAGAAGCCGTTCAAGAACTGCCCATGCATCCCGAAAAATGCACTGTTTGGTGTGGTTTGTACGCTGGTGGAATCATTGGACCGTATTTTTTCAAAGATGCTGTTGGACGCAACGTTACGGTGAATGGCGATCGCTATCGTTCAATGCTAACAAACTTTTTGTTGCCAAAAATGGAAGAACTGAACTTGGTTGACATGTGGTTTCAACAAGATGGCGCTACATGCCACACAGCTCGCGATTCTATGGCCATTTTGAGGGAAAACTTCGGAGAACAATTCATCTCAAGGAATGGACCGGTAAGTTGGCCACCAAGATCATGCGATTTGACGCCTTTAGACTATTTTTTGTGGGGCTACGTCAAGTCTAAAGTCTACACAAATAAGCCAGCAACTATTCCAGCTTTGGAAGACAACATTTCCGAAGAAATTCGGGCTATTCCGGCCGAAATGCTCGTAAAAGTTACCCAAAATTGGACTTTCCGAATGGACCACCTAAGACGCAGCCGCGGTCAACATTTAAATGAAATTATCTTCAAAAAGTAAATGTCATGGACGAATCTAACGTTTCAAATAAAGAATCGATGAGATTTTGCAAATTTTATGCGTTTTTTTTTTTAAAAAAGTTCTCAAGCTCTTAAAAAATCACCCGTTACATACCATTGAAGATCCACGTCCGAAGAGAGTTGTGAATCTAAAAACGAATATGAAAAGCTGAGGCTACTATAGTCAGCAAAGCAGGTAAGTGAATAACAAGTTTTAGATAGGAGATCATTAATAAAAATAAAGAGTGTCGGAGATAGAACAGAGCCCTGGGGCACACCAACATTTATTTTGTGTTGCTCAGATTTGAATTCATCTAATACTAATTTCTCCAAAACAATGTAAAGATTTATTCCACTGTTCGGAGAGATAAATCATCAAATCACCAGTGCACCTACTAATACGATTTTTGTTCGGCTTTTAAGTTCAATGAAACTATAAAGTAACATTTAAGATTGATTCATTTGGATTTTCGATTACAATTGAATTTGTAAATGACATCCGTTTGTTTGCCGTTATCTAGTTCGGTTTTAAGTTTTGTGAAGAATTGGGTGAGCGTTTTATTTGACTTAAAGGCAAGGTAAACATCAGTTCAATTTTTAGTGATGGGTTATTTAAAATTATCAGTTAACCCTTAAACACACCAACATTGACTCCTCCTGGATTGGAGGAGCAAACTACGAATGATTACCGAAGGATAACCATTATCACTGAGTATTTTTGGTAATTTTTTCTTGTTTGCAGAATGAAATTGTGCGTCGCTTATTTTTTTAAAACTTTATTCACCAGATTAGATGCAGTGTCGATAAATCTGTGATTTGCTTGGTTTAAACAAAATTGACTTGTCTACTACATACATGCCGTTGATTTTTGATACTAATAATAATTATAATACTAATCGATTTATTCAGTCCTATCGCAAATTCCACCGTAAACGGAAAATTTTACGAATGCCGAGCAACTGAAATCCGTTCGTTCGTAATGCATGTTGTATAGTTTTGTTTCGGGATTCACAAAAGTTTCCTTTACGATGGAATTCATGATAAGGCTGAATGTGTTCATTCTCAACGACTAGGGAAATTAACGTGCAAATAGATAGTCCCATCTTTGTATTCAATTTTTCAAATTAATTTGTTGATGTCTTTTCTAATTCCTGACTCTTGAATTTGACCTTACTGCTGGAATTCATATGAAATCGAAATTCTTGAAACTATTCTAATGTTTTTAAAAATTATTATCAGTTGCAAAAAAAATTAGCTTTCTAATTTTTATATTTTTAACATTAGAACTAAGACAGACGGCATTTTCATTAAAATTTCATATAAAATAGATAATAAATATAAAACAATTAGAATATAAAAATATATCCATACCTGGCACTCGCTTGGAAGTTCTGAAGCTGCTTTCTCCACTGCTAAATTTCTAGATGCAGTACTCTTTGAGATTTCAACACGACAATTGGGACAAGTTGCTATTTGATCCCTCAAACTAGAGAAACAACAACAACAAAAAAAATAACAAAATATAAAAAAAAAATAAACAAAAAAGAAAAGGAGAATGGTTAAAAAATAGAATTATTATTATCACTATTCAAAAAATAAAACTTCTTGATAATTTTAAACACTTTACATATTCGAATTAATCATTTTAAACTGTTTGAATAAATATCCACCCAATCCAACATACCGTCCATCGGCCAATAGATGGGTAAAGCAAGCTGCACACATTAAATGTCCCATTTGGCACTGAAAATTTGTAAATAGAAAAATAGATTTATTTTATTAAAAATACGATTATTCGTAGGAAAACAAAAATGATGATAAAATTGGTAAAATTTTCCAACTCACTACAAATCTCTGTTAAATAAAAAAAAAAATATATAAAAAGAAGATCAAGTTGATTAATAAGATTTATGTAAATTTTCAGTGTAAATTATTATTTTATTATATTTTTTTAATTTTTACCAATTATTATGAGTAATTTAAAAAATATAAGCTTCCTAGAAAAAAACAAAGAAATGAAATTAAATGTGAATATGCAAATATCTGAAAATGATTGAGCAACGAAACTACGACGACGACAACGAAGACGAAAACGAAAGACGTTGAGGAGAGCGAGGAGAGATTTGAATAAAACAAAAATATTTTTTCTTTGTGAATAAATCACTTTTAATATTTTTTTATTTTTAATTCTTTATTTCTTATTTTATTTATTTTTAATTTTTTAATAAAATGAATTGTTACACAGAACAGTTTACATAAAACAAATATAATGTTTTTGTATTAACATTTCTTTCGTGAGTTTGCTTAGTTTTCTTTTTCTTTTTATATTTTCTTTTTGTTTTTCTTTTTTGAAAGTATGAATATATCTACATTTTGATAACTTTTATTTTGTTTGTCTTTTAAACTTATCAATTTAGTTTTCTTTAATATTTCTTGCACAGTAACAAATGCATTTTATAGGTGGTACTTATACATAATATACTGTTTTAGAAATTAGTAAGTTAGTTAACTAAAAACTGTGTAATATATCAAAGACAGCAGCTTATAAATTTTGTTTCTAGTCTATTTTTGAAATAAATTTAAACGAATTAACTTAAAATGTTTTACTAAATATTAAATTAATGATAAGTTATTAAAATACTGAACTCTTTCAATGAACTGTTCACTGCAATCAAATCTTCATGAACTTAAATACAATATTCTATTCCATATAAGTTAATGAACATTTATACTTTTTAAATTAAATCAATCTTTAATGTTTTATTTTTGCTTGTTTTGATTAGAGAATTTAAGATACAAAAATCTTGTTTCTGTTCTGACGGCGAAAAATAAATAAATTGCAGTCTTAACTCAATCTTAAAATTTAATATTTTGTATTGAGACCCTAAAAATCTTCACAAGAACTTTATATTTTTGATTCCGATCTCATTAAATGTGTTTCAGACTTTAAATAAAACCTTTGGTCTTCTATATGATAAACAAGATACCTACTTAACAATCTTAGAGAGATGTTTATAAATATTTTATATTGCTTGACTAGGTTGATATAAGTAACTTTCAAGTATTCAAAATCAGATCTATGAAACCTTTGCCTAAGCCATTAAACGAACAAAACATAGAATTCGCGTCGTAACAGAAGTAATTAAAAGTATTTAAGAATCATGTGTGCACCAATTTCAATACTCAGCTAAAGTTGTATAGTCTTAACGCACTAGTACCCGGACAATGCATAGTTACAACGCTCATAAGTAGTCTCAAATCAGAACAAAAATGCATTTCCCTATGTTTATCACGTATGCATGCAAACTTTTAGGTGTATTTTAGGAATTACACGCAAACTTATTAACTGATATCTGAGATTCCGGGTCTTTTGTCAATTTGTGTAAAAAAAAAATGGTATTTTTAAGAACTAGGTAATTGAATATACATTGATTAACTTACTATGATGGAAAGTAATTAGCTTTTTTGAAATATATTTAACTTAAACAATTTGAAAAGAAAGATAAGTTAATTTAATTCTATGACCAAATTCTAAGTGTCCGAAAACTGAAATGATAGTTAAGTGTATCTTCTATGACTTTAAAAAAATCTTTTTTTTTAAATATTCGGACACTAAGTTTACTAAGTTGAAATATGTCTATTCGGATTCTTAGAAAATAAGGTTCAGCGTTCTGAAAGTTCTATTTTATATGAAATTTAAATTCATTATTTGTTTTATTATTTTTTAGGAATGAATGTAAACAATATACCTCGGACCCTATAGGGCATACGCAACAAATAAACACAATTAAATAGCTACCTATTTTCCTCCCCTTAAATAGATTAACCCTAAAGTCCAACTTAGGTTGTACTTTCCAGGACGGATATTTGTTTTTTTGTCGTACTACGCGAATGTGAAATACCAAACTCTGTCTTTGCTTGTAATTTTCCTTTCTACTTCCTCTCTTTTTTTCCTAGTGCTCACACTGTGTCTCTGGCATATTAAAAGTGTACAAAACCCTTCGTGTGTGATAAATTTTTGGGGACTAATCAAAAACCAAAAGTAGTTGTTGAAAACAAAGCTCAAGGTCACTATCATAGATTCATGACGTTTTTCTGAGCAATACTTTTTTAAATCATCTTAAAACTCTTTGATTTCTCGCGTCACTGCTGCTTTACTCTTAATAATTTATTCCGCTTCCCTCTCTACTAAAAATGGATTTGGCTTACTGAAATCGTGGATCCATTTTCTCGCGGTTCTATTATTTTTAAATCGTGATTTTCTCTTTGTGGTCCCTAAATTTGTCACTGAGATGTATTTAACAAATCTTTAATTTGTATAGGTCAGCACACCTCTAAAATTAACACGGAAAGAAAAATACTCGCATCGAATGTCTAGAAAATGAATGCAAGTCTTTCTCAAACGAAATCCAATTTTTACAGTTTTGAAATTGTTTTAAGAATTCAAAGAAAGCTCAATTAAATATTGACGAAACAAGCTTTTGCCTGCGTTCAAAAAAAGGCTCTAAAAATAAAATGTGAGATTCAGTTTATAAAAGACCACCAATATTTAAAGCCAAACTAAATTTTTGCTTTCAAATTTCAATGTTTTAACCGCAATTTCGTTATTTTGATGATACTGTATGGAAATTAACTATTTATAACAAATTGCATAATAGTTGTTTACTGCATAATGTGTTTATTATATGTACAAAAGGTAAACGTAATAGTATCCGTGCACTTAATGTTTTCCGTTCCTTAACTTTTTTGACTTAGACTTATTTTCGTTCTTTTAAAATGTTTGAATTCTTTGTTAGTGTGTAGATATTTCTTAATAATATTAATCTAGTTAAATAAGAGTTTCACCTCGGAATGAGAGATAGTAAGCTGGAAATTAGTGTGCTTAATTTTCTTTTAGAGTTCTAAATATTCTGGACAAAGTTTCATAAAATCTCGTGTCCACGTCATAGTTTATGTACAGCCAAAAGTCACGAAAACCGTTTTATCGTAATTATGTCCGTTTCTATAGGCAAATGGTGTAAACACTTTAACCAAAATTCCATTTGCTAAAATGCTTAACTCGATCATTTCTTCATAATCTCAATCATTTCGAAGACATCATTGTTAAAATTAATAAAACAAAATTTCAAAAACAGGACGATTTCCTTTTATTGTGAAGTTCTAGTAATTTTCTTACTGAATAAATACACATTTGTTTATATTTCTGTAGAAATGTAGACAGTATTTAAAGTTTAGAGCTAGAAGAAACTGTCTCCATTACATAGGTTTCATTAATTTAATGTATAATATGTATTATTAGATTTCCAAAAAAAAAAACACATTAAAAACATTGTTTTCATTTAATGAATGAGGGCATATAGCACGTCAAAAACAAAAATGCTGAATCGAAACATAAGCTATATACGCACTATTTGTGTCAATAAAACATTAAATATCTAAATACGCAAGTCTAGCAAAAATAAAAAAAAATATTCAGTCTATTGACCTCATTCGTTGGTTATTTTATGATTATTATAATAATATTAAGAGAAGTTAATTTACTTTTTATCTTTTGAGTTATTAGATTATTCATATCCACATTAACAAAACAACAACAAAAAAACTGAAGCAGGTTTTCTATTATGAAAAAGAAATTAGAGATAGATATAAATATGACGCATAAAACTGTATAATAATCTAGAAATGTATTTGTCTTTATTATTCTACATCTCATTGATGGAAAGGTAGGGTGTACGTACCTAGACCTATTTCACAACAAGCGCTTTTAGATTTGATTCTTCAATTAGCTTCTGAGAATCACTTTCTAAACTAGGGATTAAAGTAATGATTTAGGCGAGAATCAAATGATTCTACAGAAATTTCGCTACCTATATTTTTATTGCATTAAATTTAAGGAATCAATTACAAAACAATTTAGGTAGGTAATTCAACTACCGCCGCACCGGAAACATACTTGGTAGACAGTAGAAAACAAAAACCGAACAAAAAGAATTGTTTACTCAAGTGGAATTGTTATTGTATACAAATTGGCACCAAACTAATGAAGGCATGGTTACGTATACAACATATTACAGTTCATAGTTAGTTATACGTCTTTATATATATTTTATTATAAAAATGCTCGAAATACTACACAAGCAGTGGCAGTGGCCTTCATGTCTGCTGCTTCAACAGTACACTGCGCTATCCGGGACATTTTTATTTTTTTGAATAGATACAAAACAATAATTATTTAATTTCTTTTTTTGTATAGGAAAATAAATATGTACATAAAATATATATGGTAGATTACTATTTAGACACATACTATACATGAACGTTGCTGTTTTTATGTTGATGTAAACAAAGTGGAAAGCGATAAAATTAGAATACTCAAAATAGAAAGTCATCTGCGACAAGATTTATATTTTGTTTTTGTAGCGATAGAATAAATAATAATTTGTAGATATATGTATATATGTACCCACTATTTACAAGTTTGAAAATATTAACAAAAAAAAAATCTATTTGACAAAGTAATACATATACGTATTACCTAACTAGCAATACATTTATTTTATAAATAAATATATCATTATACCTACTAAATTTTTCACAAGTAAATATTGCAACTGTCATACTTATGGAAGTACAATCAAACTAGACAAAAATTAAGTACGTAGCACATTCAGTATTTCAGATTATCAGTATTTATTTATCTGTGTTCTGTACAGTGTCTATCTATATAACAACAATAAGGTGCATAACCTGTTTGTTTATATAAATAACAAGATATTGGTTCAGACATGAAATCACAATTATACAATGTAACTATTTTTCCAAGTCGATCATCATGTTCTTTATTATTAACGTAGATAAGAAGTAAATGTGATTCTGATTACATTTACTAATAGTGTTTTCTGTCATCTACCATTTTGCCAAAATTATAGATGTGGTTCTTCACAAATTAGATTCTAAGAACCAGTAGGTATTTACCTAACTACTTGGGTATGTTTTGCTTATATTGATTAATAGTTCATTATTTCTTTGTTACAAATCAATGAATATCAAAATAATGTATAGGCATATAATAGTACCTATTTGATATTATGCAGGTATGTATTTAAAAAAAAAAACTACGTTATAGACATACCCGACTATTCATTTCTCGCCTTGCCATTGCAATTAACAAATAATTAAAAACAAATTGAATCTCAGATAAGGAAATTTCTTTTCTTATTTTGCTAAGTTTATTTTTATATACATACATATATAGTGAACAAGGAGAGAAAATGAGAAAGCAATAATAATAATAACAGATACTCCATGTCTATCTACATACATATATCTACTGTGTTAAGTGTGTATTAATAGTATCTTTGTTCATCAGAAGTGCACTAAGCACTATCTATAAGAAAATAGCTAGAAAAGCAAGCATATCGCTTGCTTCAAAAATGCAACGAAACAACAAAATAATAAATAGATGATGGTACACCTACATAGCTATATCTTTCACTCAGCTGATGAAAATAAATAAATAGGTAATGGGAAATGATTTATTGTAGGTATCAGTTGTCAAAAACAGCTGACCTTTTCTATCTACAGTAAGTTGGTAGGTATATAAGTTTTAATTTTTCATGGGGTACGTTTTTAGAGATATTCAGATACTGTTGTAAGTTGTCTTATACATATCTAAATATATATACATAAACATATTACATATATAAGACACATACATACAAAAACCAAATGAGTAACCTTCCTAGTTAATGCAGTGCGGGGTTTCTTCTAGTTATTGTTGATATTTTGATCTTTCTTTTACATAATCATTTTGGATCAAATTCCATGTTTCACAGGGTGTTCTTTGATTAGAAGGTCTTAAAAGAGCCTAGGGTGAAATCTTCTAATATGAGAGTGTCAATTTGTTGATAGTATTTCTAAGCTATTGATCCCTTTCTCTACTTTTGTTTACATAACATGAAAAGGGGGTTAAATTCCCAAATATGGTTTGATAAATATTTGACGAATTGGAACAATTAGCCTTCATATTCGTCTAACATTCTGTCAAACATTACATTTTATTTGATTTTTTATCCATTAAGAATTTCAATGAAATTTTAAAAGATAAAGAAATATTCATAATTTGAATTTGTCAAGTCTGCAGAAAAAATATACCTATGATCCCAAAAATGCCCCTGAAATATCGCGTTGTCAATAAAAATACATATTCTTATTTCTTTCCTTTATCTTCCTTTAAAATTAAATTTTCCCCCCCTTCGATTGTTTTTGTTTTACGCCACACATCAATTTATTCAAATATTACCTTCGCTTGAGGTCTGAATTGTTAAATACTATGAAATTAACGTACCTATATCGATTTGTTTTTGACGATTCAGTCCTTTGCTCCTTTGTTTGAGTAAGTTTTGTTTTAGTTGATATATGACGATAGTTTTTTGAAGGTATCGGAAAAAATCAAGCCAATTAGAAGATTTAATCGAATCCCTTGTAGATATAATAAAACAACGTATATTGGAAATGTTTGCCTTTAATAGGTCTATAAAACCTTCTAAGTTTTAAAAATTTATCACAATATTCAAGTGTTTTTTTTAGACATATGGTCAATACTTTTTTCACATTTTGTTTTTTTTTACAATTATTGTCAGTTGATTTAGACGACATAATCGCTCAGCAGTCAGTAATTTAAGCAACCATGACGTGGCCTTCAAGATTATGCGATTTAATCCCGAATAAAATATTTTGTTTGGGTTTATCAACCCGAAACGATTGACGCCTGGGAGAGAATATTCGGCGCGCTATTGCAGGCATACGGCGCCAATTGCAGAAAAAAGTTGTCGGACCTCGAGACTGAAACCCCTTAAATTCTTGGCCATAAAATTAGACCGAAATTTAGTCCTAATCAAACTAAAGTAAAACAAGAATAGTAAATATCAAAGAAAACTCCGCAGCTTCAATTTCATTTGAACACCAATTTTTTCCCATACAAGTGTGTTTTAATAAAACTAAAATCATAATAAGGTTGATTATATTATAATAGACTTTTACTACGCAGTTTAAATTTTTAAGTGTTAGGAAAAAAAAACTTAAGCAAAAAAAATCATATTTTAGGTTTTTGATTTGGCGTAACGGCCTTTTTCTCTCTTCCGTTTAATACTAACAACTTGAATCTACACCACCTGTTTAATATCGTATTAATTAAGTCTTGAGAAAAAAAACAGAAAAATTCATATTTGTTCATTTAGTCTGTGTGATCGTTTCTGACTTAATTCCTTTTTGCCTAACGTCAAAGAATTAATACCTCAAGAACTATAGTATACAAATAAAAATTCCATAGACCACGAAAACCAAAATCCATTAACCTCACAGAAGTAAAACAGAACAGGTGATTTTAGTGACACGTTTCTTAGTCGCTCATACTCATAAGATTCCCTTTTAAAAATACTATCCCAAGCATGATTATAATGAAGATTTTCCTAACTAATGTAACCTTCCTAATGTTGGTAATGAAAATCGTACAAGATATAAAAATTCTATTAAAAATAAAACTATAGGTAGGTAGGTACATGTTAAACAAATTCATAAACTTTAAATATTAGAATTCTTGTTTTCATTTTCATTTTCTACGCCGTAAAAAATAAATGTTATATTTTACATTAGACCTATTCACAATGCCTTTGCCTAGCTTATCTACTAACAATCCCCTCCGCTGCACTGGCCACTGACTATAGAACTACTCTACAACTAATCTCTTCTCTTCCCCGCCCCCTGTATAATAATTTACAGATTACATTTACAAGTTTTTCTTTTTTTTTTAACTGCGCCACACTTTCTGTTGTTGCGTCGTTGCACTATTTTTCTTTTCTCGCTCTGACATTTTAAGAATCAAGAACAACACACAACACACAAATGGGATGGAGAAAATAAATAAAATCAAGAATTAGGAAGGAGTAGCGCATTAAACACACTAAACAAAAAGAAAAGAACCTTTCCTCCTGATTTACGTACGTATATTATTTACTTGACTCTTCTATTTGTGTCTCTTTCTGAGAACAAAAAAATATGCACTAGCCTGGCACTGAAATATTTCCGCCTGCATTTTACTTATTTTTCTTTTAATGTGGTGCTGTTGGTGATTAAATCAAATGAAAATCACCATTTCTTATTTTCATTTACTTTTAGTTCATAAAAATGTAGGCAACTTAATTACCTAGGTACCTACCTAACCTATACTCTTTCCAAAAGAAAATAATCTCTCAAGGCCGTTCTTGTTTCAGGAATGCTATGGCTATGCTATAGAAAAAATTACCCCCAAGAAAATACAAAATTGGTATATAGATATGATTCTACACAACCCACGGTCTTCACATTCCAATTCGAAGTCGAACCCAACCTAAATAATATAATATGTAGGTACCTATTCCAAAAATTAACTAACTAAACTAAAAAAAGAATATTTTGCTATTGCACACTCACCTGGTACATAGCCGTCTTGGGCAGATCCAAACAAACTGCACAACATAGTATCCCACCCAAACGATATTCGAGCTTTTCGTGTTGTGTGGTAGTGGCTGATGTACCAGCTGTAACCAAGTCCAGCTTGGGTTTCTTTGCTTCTGGTTCATTGGAGTCTCCACCAACAACAACAGACGATGTTCTCGTTTGTCCAGCACTCGAAGCCGATGACGACGAGTTTGCTGCTGATGACGACGAAGCACTCGACGTACTACCACCACCGCCACCAACACCCCCCGACGAAGATTGAGGTTGCAATTGCTGCTGCTGAATGCTCACTTGGGCATTACTATTGTCCACTAAGAGTTCAGCAGCAATCAATGGTATTGAATTTAGGTGACTTGTGGAAGTTGGGGGCTGTTGTACAGCGGAGCTAGACGATTCAACATCCGCCATGTTTGATTTTCAGGGAGGAAGACCGACGACGACCACAAAAGAAAATTCTTTTTTTTCTTTTTCTTTTTTTTTATTTAATTTGGACTTGTTTCCCAATTAAAGCAAAATTATTATTATTAAAAAACAAGAGTTGAAAGTTTGTCTTAAAGTTTATCGTCGCTGTTTTCCTTCAATTTTGTGTAAATTGCAGAATTGGAAAAATGGAAACTCCCAAATTATAATTTCTTCTTCTCTTCTACTTGGCCACAACCCATAGATAGAAAAATCAAGAAATGTAGATTCGCTTTGATGGATCTGGTTTTTTCTTTTTGTTGAGAATTGTAGGAAAATATTTGAAGTTTATTTGAGAAGAAAAATAAAATCCAACACAAAATATAAATGTTTGTCTTTAATATCAAAACAAATTATAAAATTTTTCCCAAAGTGATGAATTTTTATATTGTTTTTGCTTTAGCACACAAAACACTATTTGTCGAAGAGAAAGAAAGAAGTACGTCTCACTTTAACAATGATTAAATTGAGAATGAAGCGAAAAGAATGAAAATGAACTTGTAAAAGAAAAAGAAGGTGGAATTTGGATTTGGATTCTTCCAAAAGGAGAACGGAGAAGTAATGGCGATTTTTTATGGGGCTGTGGTGTAATGTGTTTATCTCCCTTCGTTTAATGCACTACCAGTTATATAATCTGTTTTTTCCTTCTCTTTTTAATCGAAATTAAGTATATATACACCTATGTGTATATAAAATAATGAAGCTTGTACGCATGCGTTGGATTTGTATATATGTATATATATCGAATGCAAGTGTAATTTGAAAGAAAAGGGTAGATTGTGCTTTGTAAAATTTAAAAGGGAGCCAAGTATATATGTATTTCTTCTTTTGTTTTGTTAGCCACAGATTAATGACGGGTAAATGAAAAGGACAAATAACTAGATTCAAAAAAACATATGATGACGGAAGAAAGAGATCCTTATTTTAATTTTAATACTCGTACGAGACAGGTAGAAGGTAGATTTTAAATTTTGTATGAACTGTAATTGGTCTGTTCAGGTTCTTGAGACATCAGAGATCAATTATTCTCCACATAAACTGATTGTTCCAAAAGCAACTTTTTAACTAAAGAAGAACATGCCAAGAACTTCTTTAACCCTAACTTGTAGGGACATTTTTAAATACTGTCTTGAATTGATTACACTTAAGGGCTTAAACTACCCTATTATCTGCAAAAATAGGCTCTTTTTTAGAAATACTACAAAATAAATCGATATTACAAGAACGGCATTTTATTATACTTATTGCAGTGAATGCTTTCAAATTTATTTTTAGAAGCAATTTATTTTAAAATGGCGGTTGTGTATCATTTTAAAATGAGTTCCCTTGTTTCTTGGCCGTAATAAGCTTTTTCTTTAAAGACTCTAGGAGTCTAGGGACATCTATTATTATAAAGTTTGAAAAAATAAACAAAACACACAAATAAGTATCCACCCTCATTTAAAATGATAGTTTAGCCAAATAATGATCCAATGCGATTACCATTAGGCCCCCAATGCTTTTCAACAGCTTAAACCTTAAAAAGTGATATGTGTTTTGTTGATATTGATACCTCATCTATTTTTATAAACAAAAAATGTAGATTTTATTTATCCGTTGTTATATAATAAATAAGTCCTATTTTGAGCTTCGAGATTTTTTTATTGAAGTTAGGCTATTATTTGTGCTACTTTTTCGGCTCCGATTTTGGTCTAAAATATTTTGCAATTGTGGTGATCGAGACAGTTCCGGACAGACAACTCTGGTGCCGAATGTCTCTTTAAGACCGCACTCGATATTTATATCCCAATCCAAATGAAATCGACATTTTTATGTTAAACAGATCTGGGCTCCACACTAATCAAAGAACTCATCCTTATATCTTTAATGACAAGAAAAATCCTCAGTAAGTTGTTTAGTTTGTTTTAAAGCTTTGAGGAATAAATGAAATATTATAATTACTAATGAATCAAATTGGACTCATCTCATCAATTAAAACTTACTTAATTTTTTTTAATGCGTGAAAAGTTTCAATGGTTGAAGGATATAGTTTGACATATTAGAATTTCAAACTGTGTTCTTTGTTTCTATTCAGTAAGCTTTGCCAAATTCATCGTGAATCCTTTAACGCTATAACAAAGAATTCAAATTGTACCAATATATTTAGAAAAAGTATATCTATACACGAAATTCATTTTCCTGAACAGTTGATACTTTTATGTTCAAATGTGAAACGAATCGTTCCACTGATTTGTGTTCCAAATTCACACAATTCCAATGACAGATTTCTGTCAGTAAAATTTTGTGGGTGGATTTCAATCAGGAATTTTTTTTCAATGACAGAAATTTTTAATGATAGCTATAAACGACCTACCGAAAAAGTTCCAATGATTGGTTTCAGTGATGAAAACTAATGATAGCTATAACTGGCCGCTTAGTCCTGTTAACTGGTATTTTCGTTTGTGTGACTTAACTCCTCTTGATTACTTTTTATGGTGCAATGTTAAATCATTGCTTTATGCAACAAACCAACAACTCCTAAAGCCTTTTAAGCTAAAATTCAAGCCACCATTGACACCAGATTTATCGGAAAAAGTAATGACAAATTGAACTGATCTAGTGGTCTACGTTTCACGTAGCCGTGGGGGCATAAAAGGAAACTCATATTAGAAAAAATTAGTGCCATACAATTATATTCTATCTTGTATTATTATTTAAATTGCTCTAGCTCCTAAAAAAACACTCCATACAAATCTGTTTCTCTATCTTTGTTTGTTTTTTTTGTTCAGAAAGTGCAATTCTTATTTACGTGGACATGTTTAATCTTTTTGTTTTATATATATTTTGTTTGCCTTTTTATTTATTTTATGAATTAAGCTGCATTTCTTTTTAAACATGCTAAAATATTGATTTGAGGATTGTTTCAATGAAATCTATAACTGGCACCTTAAAATGAATAATTTCCATCGTGTAATAGGGTCCTTAAATGTTGGTTTTGCACGAACACACCCTAATCCATTCAGGCCATATTTAGTTTCTCGCACTGAGCGCGCTCATTTTCAAAATCATTCCTTTTCATTTTTTCATATATCCATCCTCCTCAGTCGCTTGCATTTCTTCAACCCGAAAACAAACTGTTCTATGTTCAAAATTGAATGGATAATAACGAATTTCCAAGTAGCATCTCCTCCCGGCAGCGACGACGATTTTTAAAATTCCGCCGTAACTGAGGAAAAATCCAAAACTTTTCTCTTTTCACATATTTTTTTATTCTCAAATTAATATATTAAAATTTCAGTGTAGATTATTTGTTAATTGTTTGTTACTCGTCAAAATTATGTCCGACTTATTTAATCAAGCCCAAAAGGATATGCAAATCCTGACCCAAACGTATGTTCACGAATTGACACAAATCTGGAAGAAAATATTTGACGAAAATGCCTGCAGAGAGAACATCGCCAAACTTGAGGAGCACACAAAGAACTATTTCGAGGATCTTGTGCTGGAGTCGATGGAGAAGCAGGAACAAATTGAGAAAGAAATCTTAGATCTACGATCGGAGGCGGAAAATCTTCAGCGCCTACTCAAGGTTGACATAAACCTGAAGCCGTCCGAAGGTGTTCCGTTACTGGTGCTTCAGTCGGAACTCGATGAAAGTCTCACCGAGCTCCGTGAAACTCTGCGTCTCCGCAGAGAACAGATTTTCGAGCTTCTACTCGAGCAGGACACCCTTTGTAGTGAGTTGGGCGAGGAACCACGCTCTCTGGTTGCTGACCCCTTGCCATCGGAGGAGGAACTTCAGGAGTTTCGCCAGCATTTGGAGGTCCTAAAGGAAGAAAAAGTTGACCGTTTGAACAGAGTTTCCACCATGCGCCGCGAAATCAAGAACTACCTCCAGATCCTCGAAGTGAAGATGTTCTCCGAGAATGACGATCGCCTTCTAAATCACCGCCAAATCAAGCTCAGCAAAGAAACGTTCGATGGACTCAAAGAGATGCACGCTCGCTATCGCGATCAGGTCTTGGAATTGGAGGACACCATCGATGGCATGAAGAGAAAACTAAATTCCCTGTGGGACAGATTGGACACTAGTCCAGCGACTAGAAACAAGTTCAGCCGATACACAGAATGTTCCCAATCCACGGCTGATATTCTCCACAAAGAAGTCAACCGTTGCGAGCTTCTGAAGAAACAGAACATAAAACTCTTCGTGGAGCAAATCCGCAAAGAAATCCTGGAATGGTGGGATAAATGCATGAAGTCCGATGTCCAACGAAGTCGCTTCTCCAACTTCTACAGTGACTGCTTTACAGACGATTTGCTCATTCTGCACGAAATGGAATTGGAGGACCTCAAGACGTTCTATCACCAAAACGAGAAGATTTTCCAGCTATTCGAAGACCGCCGGGTTCTGTGGGAACGAATGACTGCTCTCGAACAGAAAGCATCTGAACCAGGACGCTATAATAACCGAGGAGGACAGCTGCTCAAAGAAGAGAAAGAGCGAAAGACAATTGCAAGCAAGTTGCCCAAAATCGAAGCACTCCTCACAGAACTCGTCCAAGCCTATGAAGAGAAGGAACACAAGAATTTCCTGATCTACGGAGAGAATATCCTCGACTTGATATCTCGCGATTGGGAAAAGAAAAAGATGGAGAAGGAGAAACTGAGCAGTGCGAGGAAGAATCCCCAGACCCCAGTTGCCACTCGTACCCCGATGTCCATCAGAAACTGCCAGATGTCGGCGTCTTCCATGATGAAGAGAACCCCATCGACCACAAACATATCATCGGCTGTTGGTTCGAATAAACGAAAGCTTGGTCCAACCGATCGACAGGCTCCTTCAGCCAAACGGAGTCTCTTGAATGTCCTCAGCAGTCCCAGTGTCTTCGGCTATTCGACCTCGAATAATACGAAAACGCCTTTCAAATCACCTTTCAAGAAAAATCGAGTCCTCGCCACTACTATCCGCAGAAGATCCGCCCGTCAAAGTGGAAGTGCCAAGAAACGAAGATCATCATCGCGCCAGCAGCCAAAGGGCGCACCCAAAATAACCGTCACAGAGAGTTCCGACCTATCCGACGCAGACAACTACGAACACTTCCAGAAGTGCATCGAACCAGCAGCCCGTTCCTCCATCATGCCAACATCCTCAGCGTCGGGCGGTGGCAGCAGTAGCAGTCGACTGCGGAAACCAGCGACCAGCAAGGAAAACATCAGACTCCCCAACCCCCGGCTAGCGCGAGTACCTTCAAAGATGAACCTAATGGACACCATGTCCAAATCGCCAGCCATGATGCATCACACATCCCACTCGCCTTCGACCACCTCCAGCAGCAGCAGTAGAAAACTGACCACAAAGAACCTCCCAATTCTAATTTAGTTCTTAATGAATTTGGATTGAATGCAGGATGCAGCACAAAAATAAAATGTACAACATTTGAAATTATCTATGTTTAGTTAATTTAAGTCGCTTATAATATATTTTATGTTTTTTCTTTTAGTTTCTTTCTGTTTTGTAATAATATTATAATGGTAGCGGATTGTGTCTATTAAACAATTTAGTGTGTAGTTTTTGTTTTGCCTTATTTTTTGCAATGACAATTATTGTTTATAATTATTTAAAAAAAAAAGAGATCAATAATAATAAAAATAAATTCATTGTTTACTTTGAAATGGAAAAAAATGTTTTTTTTTTTTTCTTCAGATGCTTTTCGTATACTCTCGCCAGTCGAGCATTTTTAAATTGTGCTTTTCTAAAATTTTTTGCCTTATATTTAACAAGTCTTAATTTGAGCTCAAAAATTAATTAAGAACACGGAAAGGAAAGAAGTCGATAGGGTAGAATTGCTTTTGATTTTTCCTCTGCCGAAAAGGGTAAAAATTACTCGTATAACAACAATAAAAGAGCTAAAAAACAAATAAATTATTTTTTTTAATTTAATAATACATACAACATTATATTAATAGGCGATAGGAAGGGGTACATTTGAAGACACTTGCCCTGCCCTGGGTCTGAACTTCAACTTTTGTTTGCCGACATTTTATACATTTTCAAAAGGGAATTTCAACTGATTGTTCAAATACGTTTGTGTAAACATTGGTTTACAACAATGTACCAATAAGTTAATAAGTTTTCCTTGCAATGAAGTGTGCAGATATTTTAAATACATATATAGTAAATTAATATTATTAAAGTATATTTTACAACAACCTAAAAAAGTCAAAGTTAAGAAACACTTTAAGTGTCTAGATACTAGGTTCAATTTTTTTCTGGAATAAACTAAGTCTATTTTCAACAGCGCTTTTACTTGTGAACCCACATTTGCTAATCTAGTCGAGGACATGCAGCTGACATAATTTCAATACTATATCTCAGTGCTTCCGAAATTAAAGCTCTTAAAAAATCAGAAAAACCGTAACTCACAAACATCAGTAAGACCTTGAAATTTTGCACAAAAAAAACTTATTTTAAATTTACAGGATGCAGGTAGTATCCAAACACGAAGACTGGGTTAGGTTGATGAGCAGATTGGTAAATCTTGAAATAATCCACCACCAGGCTAGGGGATAAACCACATTACTTACAAATTTTAACAAAGGATTGTAATCACACAAAAACACACATAAAAAAGAAACAGGTTTTCTTATGTTATAAAATGTATTTTTAGCTAATTCGAATTTGTTTGGTTCACCACCAATACAACGGCTATATTTTGATTCGTGGTTTCAAATGTAACGACTAACGAGCAATTAATGATGTTTTTTTCAAGATTTGAATTTCAAAAAGATTGCAATGTTGCTGTCCGTTTTCTAGACATGAATTCTTAACAAAATTAAAGCCCAATTTATGAACTAGTCGGTTTATTGTTATTCATATGAAGAAGCTCTGAAATGTGTTGAAAACTGTACAAACTGTACGTAGGGGTCATGACCCCCCCTGGGAGATAATTTGTTTGTTTTTTTTCGAAGGTATTCCCTTTAATTCAAAACTAATCGTATTGCGTTAATGGACATGACCCCATTATATTTTGAATTATTAATTTTTTGTATATGGAAACAAAATTTGTATTTTACTTCCTTAAACTTTGTTGCATAAAGTACTACTTTTAAATGAAGACTAGACCAAGAACATAATATGAATCGGATATTCAGCCTATTCCAAAAACAGCACAAATTCATCAACTTTTGACCAATGGACGATCCAGGGGGGGGGGGTCAATATGAGCCATACAGTCAAGTTGTATAAGTAAAGATTTCATTTTAAGATTTGTTAGTAATTTAACGACATTCACAAAAAAGCAGTTTGCTGTCAAAAAAAACTCAAATTTTTGTTTTCACTTAATTTAGAATTTGAAAAAACTTTAGTCATTCTTTAAATTATTTTCATAAAGAAGAGCAAATATTCAGGTTCTTAAGAAGAAACCTTGAATAAGAAATCGTCAATTTAAAAATATGTGATTTGTTTAAAACATTCTCTGAATTTTGTATTCTTAATTTGGCTTCTTTCTACAAGAAAAACATATTTTGGTATTGCTCCAGGAAAGTACCCTCATAAAACCTTAATTTTTTTAAAGGTTTCTCAACTAATGGACCGATTTCAAAAATCTTCTTTTTCTGTGCAAGCTCTTGTCCATGATCAAATGATTAAATTGATGATGATTTTTGATGATCAAAAATTTCATTTTTTTTTATTTAAAAAAAATATTAATTTTGTTTACAAAACTCGATAACGAAATTTAAATGTAAAATGTATATCTATAAGCACTTTATTTAGTGCTTACAAAAAATGTTTTTAAGACAAAATTTTAAATTTAAAATGATTTTCGAAAAAAAAAATAAGTTACATTTTTAAATCTTAAAATATAGGAAATATTTTTAAACAGACTTTTTGGAAGACATAAGCAAGTTCTAGCGACCCAGTCGTGCATTTTATTTCTTTAAAAATTGATTTTCTGTTGAAAACAAATGATCTTGAAAGATCTTAAAAAATTAAATAAATCTACTTTTGAAGTGAATTTGCTTTGGATGCTCTAGAACTGAGATTTAAACACAAATTTCAATAATATAAATGTCCCAAAAACAGCAAAAGTGACACTTTTGTTAAACTGATGGCTAATTGAAAAACATAATAAACGTTTCATATTTATTGATATAAAAGCTTTGAATCTATTGAGATTTGAAGTGAAAAGAGATTGTGAAACGTGTAATTTGTGAGTGCCACAAAAACGTTTCTTCCCATCTTATTTGTTTACCTTAATTTGTTTTAATTCAATTTTTTAAAGAAATTATGTACATACTTAAATGCACCTATATCCTCAAGTTCAAGAACCAAGCATTTTTCTCTCTACAATTTTGAAGTTTTGTTGACTCCTTTAAGGTCAAAATACGAGTAAGCAGACTGATAGCGATAGTTGTCTCCCGAAATTGAATCCAAAAAACTACGTCAAAAAAAGCCCGACAATTCTTCATATCAGATCGTCTCTCTTGAATTTTTGTAGCGTTCTTTGCATTAGGAACAAGAAAAGTATATTTTATTTTTCGAAAAAAAAAGCTACGTTTTAAAACAATTTCTTACATTTCTGAGTGAAATGCACCAAAAACCGTGTAAACTATTCCTCAACTATATTTATTTTAGTACAATTCTATGGTGTCAGATTTCACCTGTCTTACATAGACCTTAACAAAACGCTAAACTATTTATGCTAAGACGACTTCCAACAGAAAGAGGCAAAACAATTTGAAAGTAATTTTTGTTTTTGTAACGATCAAGTTTTTGAAATAAATTAAACAAATAAAAACAAATGCTAAAAATTGGTATTTTTAAAATTTGAGCAGATTGCAATAATCGAAGTCTGAATTCATCAATAAAAATTAATTCCTAAATGTATTTTTTCAAAACCAGTGAAGAATTAAATTCAAGGTTTCTCAAGACTTATACATAACTAATAAGAGTTTCCGAAACTAAGTAAAATACTAAAATGATTTAAACTGTATTTAGAAGACTGAGTTTTATACTTTCAAAATAATCATACAATTAGTTGTTAGAAACTATGCTGTTTGTTTACCTTAGCCTTAAAAACAACGTTTAACATTTTTAAAGACAAATTGTTTAAAAACGTGATGTGATAGTAAAAATCTTTAAACGAGATTTGAATTCAGGAAATCTAAATCCTTTAAGAATCTATGGTTATAATATGGACAGAAAAAAATGAATTTTGGCAATCAGTGGTAAATGATTTTGATGAATTAAAAATCAAACAATCATGAAAGTGACGTTTAATTAAAAATGCATTTAACTACCAAAACCAAAAGTTTGTCTCTTATAAAAAACTTGATTGAGCTAAAGACTCGCTACTTAAACTGAAGAGACTATTAAATGTTCCCTTCATTTGCTCAACACTTTTAAGTTTTGACACTTCGTCTGCAATATTTAAAATGGGTAAAGCTTTAACAAAGAATATTTTCTTTGTAGTGTTATTTAAAAACAAAAATGCATATGCATAACTGGTTCAAATTTAAAATCAACTGACGAAAACCATGAAGTCCAACTTTTTTGATTAAAATGTCTTTTATGTAAGTTTATTTTTTTTTGAAGAATTATGTCTGCTCTTTGATAGTTTTACCTTTAGACCAACTAAACAAAAATTCAAAACAAAGAAAAGGGAAACATTTTTAAAAGCAACTAAAAGTGATATTAAAAGAAGACATCACATATTATGTACCTCAAATTATTACCTTCAGTTTTCTATCCTTATATTGATTTATGTACATAAATGATTTGGGGAAGTTTTTTAAATCAATCAAATGTGTTTCACAAACTAAAAACAAATTATGTACATCTAGTTTTTCGATTGATTTTGAACCTTTATATAAATTTTTTCATTTCTAAAATCAAAAACAAAACTTTTACTGTTATTGAGATTATTATTTGCAAAAGTGGAGCTTATTGTTTTTCACTTTAAAGCGCCGATATTTCATATCAGCCAGCCAGCCGTAAAGCTTTTCTACATAAAATAAGCATTTTCCAAGGATTAATCAACAAAAGAAAAAGATAGCAAAAATATTTCCTTGAGTGATGATTGATTAATGGCATACTTCGTAAAAAGATCGAACACAAAACTTCTACCAAACTTAGCATTATGATTGAAAACACAAAAGAGGCGAATGTCGCATTCAAAATTAAAAATTTAATATTTTATGTCTATATATATTTTTCTAAAAAAAAATACTAAATCAAAAACAACTTTGTTAAAAATTAGAAATATTTTTGTTTTTATTATTTTAAATTAAAACTAAAAATAGAAATTAAGCCGCTCCGAATTTCTTTTGAGCGAACGCTCCTGGCAGTTGTTCAATCAACGAAATTGGATTCACTCCTACGGCTACCAGTTCATCGGCACTCAACCATGTCAGGTGAATAAAATGCTAAAACAAGAAAAAACAAAACATTACAATATATGTACACTCAAAAAATAAAAATCTCATCTTAATACCTGATAATTTTTCTGAAATTTAAGTCTCAACCCTGCGACTTTGCTATCCGTCGTATGTTTCCTCTTTTTGGTTATTTCACTGTCAACATCCTCGGAGGTGCATTTCTCTAGCACAAACAAAGTCGTGTCATTGTGGAGAACAAAAATATTGGGATTTCGTCGATCGAGAATGATGCTATTCACACAGTGAGTTTCTGACTCCTTGACAAAGAAATCCTTGTCGGTGCAGGTGAAGCACATCTCTTCCAGGTCGTACTCGAAGATTTTCGAATCCGAAAACACCGCAACCAGTCGAGGAGAGTCTTGGTGGATAGATATCGCAGTTGTGGCTGCTGTGTAGCGAGGTAAATTCAAATGGTGTTTGTAGTGTTTGCCTTTTTTAATCCACACCGCGATCGTTCGACATGTTCCGGCGGTGACAAAGTAATTCCCGCAATTTGATACGTCCACCAGGTGAATTGTGTCTTTAATGTACTTGGAGGCGTCGATAGTCTGCGAATGGTCGATGTCTCCATTGGAGAGTATGCTAAATACTTCAATTGATTTGTTTATTTTGCTGAGGAACAAAGTGCTGGAGTCGTGAGAGAAGAGAATATTTTTACAGGCACCAAACTCTTGAGGCAGATCTTTGATTCGGTCCACTTGCGATACATTTTCATCCTCTCCAGCTGCAAAGGAGAACATCCGAATTTCAGTCATTGTGGAGTAGACCAACCAGTTGCCATCGGGCGAGAGGGCACTGCTGGTGATGGGGTGGCCATGTTTACTTCTCATTTCGAGAAGCTTCTGCGGAGCTGTTTTAAGACCCAAGTGTTTGCGTTCTTCACCAGGTTCCTCACTTACGTCTAAGTTTATCTCCCTCTTGCCAGTGGTTTCTCCCAATTTCCAAATCTCCACTGTATTTGGGTAGCGCATAAGGAGCAGCCTCTTGCTGGGAGCAATACAAACGACAGGACTCTGGAGGAAAGGTCCATGCTTTGCTATAGTTGCACTGCTTCGAGTCACCGACGAAACACCCAGATATCCGTCCATGCCACCAGATAGGATCTTGTCTCCCACACAGACCAGAGCCTTAACGTCGTGGTCATGGACACTGCGCTGGCGATACTTAACCCACTTCTTAAGGGTCACGTCCTCCCTTTTGATCTCTGTCAAAGCATAAATCCGTATGATAGGATCGATGCCCGAACAGATGATCTTGTTCTCTTCCTCGTTCACGGCCACCGCCAAAACATCGGCCTTCAGAACGGTATGTTCCTCGAGATACGCAGCGCTCTTTCCATCCCACACTGTGATGATGCCTCGCGAATCTCCAGTTACGATAGTCATGTCCTGGAGGACCTGAAGCGACCAAACAATCACTTCCTTGCCACTGCTGGGCCTGGTGAGGGACATCTTGTGGATGGCATGTCCGCTCTTCACGTCCCAAATGCGAATTGCGTCAATTCCGCCAGTCACAAGGTGGTCGCCGGCTGCGTTAAACTTGCAGCACAGAATTCGACCCTCTTGCTTGTCGAAGAGCTTGCTGTAAGCCATTTGGTCGTCGCTTATGTCGAATATGTTTATGTAACCCTCCTCGGTGCCGAGGGCAACTTGGGTGCCTTCGATGTTTACATCAAGACACCAGATCGAGTTGCCAGTGGCATTCTGAGATTGCCGCTGTGCCAGCGTCACCAAATCCCATTCCACGAGATGACCGGTGAGGCCAACGGTGAAGAAGCGATTCCCAGCCCATGCCATTCCCTCGATAGACGAATCCTCTCCAGTTGCAATGGTCTTCTCCTGGAATGATGCATATTGCATGTCCCATATTTCAATGGTTCCATCGTTTCTAATAAATCAAATTATTTAAGTTATAAGAAAAAGATCATTTGAAATATTTACAAACCTGGAGAGTGCAAGTTTCTTGTTAATTTTGTTGTAGGCCATACAAACAATCAGACGTGGAGTTAAATTATAAAAGCGAACATTGTGAATTTTGGTTCTACCGTCTGCTTCTTGGTCTTCTTCTTTCATTTTCATTGTGTTTTTTAAAGGACGTTTTTTAGGGAAAGGATCTGAGTAACAATTTTGTAACTTATAAACAAGTGAATTTCAAATTTTTGACGACTGGCACTGCACGTGTTGGTAGCTTAGCTAGAGTGGTAACTTTTGTGTGGTGTAAAATTTTGACAAGTGACAGCTGTGCGAGAGAAGTCCGTTCGAAGATGTATAATTCAACATCAGGCAGTTAAAAAAATTATGTTTCATCATTTTCAACATATCGTCGCCTGGATAAACTATTGTCGTATGTTACATTCGACTACTTTTGGGAAAACGCAATCAAAGTTCAGATTTTTTTTTCCCGAAAACCCGACGGTGGATTTTTTTGAAAATTACATGATATATGCAGAAAACATTTGTGAATTGAATCATGTTTAAATTATTTTAATATTACAATCCAGAAACAAATAATAGGCGATTTTCTCCAATATGCCGTTGTCGTATGTAACGTTTTCACCAAAATTATTTGTCAGTCAAACACATACGACAAAATTATGACACATACGACAAAAAATAATCAAGTCCAATACGACAAAAGTGTATAACATACAACACACTGAAAATATATTAAATATGAAAAAAAAAAAACAGAGTAAAACCTTTTTCTTAAAAAAAGTTAAAAAATTATTTTGATAGGTACTTTCAATAAAAAAAAAAACTTAAACTTTTAATTCTTAAAAAAGTAAATAAACATTTAATTCAATACATAAAATATATATTTGATGGTTTTAACGAAAAAATTTAAAAATCACATTTAGTTCACAGCAAAATTCAATTTTTAGTCTTTAACAACAAAATAATATATTATTATAATAAATATTTTTAATTTATAATTCAGGTAACAGTACGGGTATCAGGTAAAATTTTAAAATTTAATTTAATTTTAAAATAGCCCGATAAAAGCTTCTATCCTCATTATTTTCCAGATAAGGAATCATGGTCTTTAAATCGTTTTTCTTATTACTATCGATTTCCTTAGCTAGTGCTACGCGAAGCTCGTCGTTCCATCTGCATTTCTTTGAAAAGCGTCCTTTTTTTGGGATAAATAGTAGTAGATATTGTAAGTTAAGTCTTTGAATGAAGTTTTAATCCCTATCTTATTAAATCCCCCAATATTTCATTGCGCATGCTAAAAGAATTTAAAAAAAATCATATAAACACAATTATGCTTTTTGTACGCATTATCATACGCATAAAGCTCCTCTGATAAGCTCGGCGCTGGGGACTCGTCCGACCTGCACGACATCTTGACTGCGACTGAAATTACACTAGACTGTGTATTTCCTTATGGGACATACGACAAATGTTTATCAGAATTTCAGTAAAATATTGTTGTATGTGCAGTAAGAACATCACATACGACAATTGTTTACCGAACGAAAAAATGACAGATTTTGTATGAGAAAATTGTTGTATGTTTTTATTTTGTCGTATGTGCAGTATTTTGGTGCACATACGACAATTAACAACTGAAACGATTAGAACCTATACACATACGACAAAACGCAAGTTGATTATCTCGGAAACTAGGACAGATATCGAAAAATCGATTTCACAGGTTTGTAGAGAAAAATTGAAATAACAAAACTGCATTCAAATCTCAAAACCTCAATTTTGCACATACGACAATAGTTTATCCAGGCGACGATATTAATTTAAAAACTTTGGATCTTTTGGAGTCAGTTGTATACTAATCTTGAGCTGATACTAAAATTATAGTTCAGCTATTTCAAAGAGGTTTCAATGGGCAGGTTCAGCCGACATAAGGGACTTGAAAGTAAGGCAAGTTTCTTGCATCTGATTGGCCAGCTGCCAAAAAATTGCATTCCAATTAAGGCAACTTTATTGGAAAGTTGACTGGAAAGTTAGGCAAGAAAAATCTCCCTTACTACCAAGTCAAGTCAACTTTTGTCAAAATGACAATTGATCATGTTTTTTAATTCAACTAAAAGCTGAACTTTATTACTCAATGATTTATTTATTTTCTGCACAACTTCATTTAATGCTTTCTGTAAAAAGGTTCCTTGTAAATTTGGAAAAGACATACGTAATATTTCTTAAAAATACAAAATACAAATCATGATAGACTCGTAGCTTGCTTGAGGAGTGTTTTGTAGAAAATAATGATTTTGGCAATTTTTGTCTTATGAACTTGAAATAGAGGTTTGTGAAGTAAAGTTCTGAATTTCAATTTCATGACACTTAAAAAACTATCTAGTTGCCTTGGTCAAAATTTACGTTCAAAGAATGAAGTTGACTGCAAATGAAGTCCCTTATGTTGTCTGAACGTGCCCAATTTGAATATTTCATTTTTTGCGCAGCTGTCACTGTTGAAACTGTCATATTTTGACGTTTGACACCGACATCTACGCCATTTCTGTACAAGCTCTAAGAAGACATTGCAAAATTTACATTAAGAACGGTGATGATAATACCCGTGTCGTAATGGTTAGTGCGTAGGACTGTGCCACCTAAAGTTCTTACAAGGTTTCTGCCTCTTGCAAGGAATTTAAAAATCCTCCAAGAGTAATTCTTGTCATGAAAAGTGCTTTCTCAAATTTGCTGTTCGGATTCGTCATAAAAGAGTAGGTCCCCTCCATCACTGAAATGACTCGCACACAGGAATGGTTGAGAATTGTAAGTCACTAGAACCTGGTTCTCTGCGGACTGTTGTGCGACTTTATTTATTTAAATGATCACAATTGGCCAACGAGATCTTGTGAATAAAACTCTTTATTTAAAACCAATTAAAAAATAAGGTCTTTGCCAGTAATAGAAAATCTTTTCAAGACCCTTTAAAATAGAATTCATGAAGTTGTCGAAAATAAAAACAGCAAATAACCTAATTTTAAAAATTCATGAGAAAGGTAAGGTGTTGCAACTGTAATCATTATGTGGCCATTTTCTAAATATCTAAATGGCTCGACTAACCCAATTTTTATTATTGAAGTCCTTCAAATCAATTGCATTTTTAACAATTTGAAATGTATGTTATGGCCGAGAATTTAGCTTTATTACAAGATAAGGTTTGCCTCTATGTTTTAAAAATTATTTTGACCAAGTGATCACAGCAACTTCAATAAATTGATGCATCGTACAAAACATTTATTTTGGATAGATAGAACTTTTGAATATAAAATGGCAAATTAAATTAAGCATAAATCAAGTAACAAATTTCAAAAGGACCTACAGCAAAAGAAATATGGCCACATTGAAAACCACACGTCTAAGAAAAACACCCGTAAGTTTTTGATTTTGTTGGAAAGTTGAATTATCAAAATTTCGATTTTAATTTTAAAATGCACATCTCTATTATCACAATTTATCGATAACATGTCAAACACAGAACTACCAACCAGACCAACAAAAATAACAAAATTTGTCATCTGTCAAACTAAATACGAAGCGCTGCAATTCTCCTTTTTTCACAATCCTACGTCTTTTGTTAAGAAGGAAATTATTTAATTTTATTGAAATAAATAAACATTTTATAATATTCAACTAATAAAATGGGTGATGCTGATCTTGATGCAATCCGCCAACAAAGAATGGCTCAACTTCAATCTCAATATGTAAGTTTTTCCTTAAATTCAATTTCAAGCAACATGCGGCAGAAGTTTGCTAAAAAAGTACATTTACCCAAAAATAGCATCAATTGGCTAAAAGTGTTCAAAAACAACTTAGCCTAAATCACGACTAATTCAATTCTTAGGAAAATAGAAATACAAATCACAGTGACTCATCATAGGTTTATTGATTGTTCTACAAAAGAAAAGTTGTTCTGCATTTTTAGGGTGGCGGTGGCAATGACCCAGAGAAACAGAAGCAACAACAAGAACAGATGCGACAACAGGAAGATATGAAGAATTCCATCCTTTCCCAAGTTCTCGACCAACAAGCCAGAGCTAGATGTAGGTTTTTATCCTCAAAACTCTTTGTGTCTTCAATTTCTTAAAACATAAATCACCCCTTTAGTAAATACCCTGAAACTTAGTAAGCCAGAAAAAGCTCAGATATTCGAGAATATGGTCATTCGCATGGCGCAAATGGGCCAAATAATGGGCAAACTTGACGACGCTCAATTTGTCTCGATTCTGGAAAAAGTCAACTCCCAAATGCCGCAAAGCACATCCACAGTGAAATACGATCGCCGGAGAGCTGCCATTGATTCTGACGACGACGATGACTACGGCTGCTGATTGCTACTTAACCCTCTGTCTCTGCCTCATAGGATCAATCCCCAATCCAATTTGTCATCACGAAGGAAAGGAAAAAAGTTTCATCTCATTCTTTGGCTTTCTTCTTTTTAGTTTAGTCTTTTTGTTTAATTTAACACAACATTGAGATATTTTTCAAAATAATTTAATAATTTGTTATCGTTTAAAAACTTATAGCTGTAACTATGACAAAGAAAGAAACATTTACACATTTTTAAGGAGAAGAAGAGATGAAAAATAATAACTCAGGAGAATAAAAATGTTTCATAAGAAAATTAACAAAATATAAACAAAATACTACACAAATGAAAATGCATTTTTTTGAACTGAGATCACAACAGAAATGTACAACATTTAAAATTTAATTTGAATCGACTTTTTAGGAAACTCTCCACATCCGCCTATTCCTTCTTCTCGTGCTCCTCTTCGTCTTCTTCGGATGCGTCTAAACAGTCTCCACAGAATATAGAATACAAAATGAGAGCGAGGAATCCCAGTGGCAGGCCAAAGAGCACTGTTGTCAGCACCGGGTTTCCAAGCCACATTTCTCGTAGGGATTTTTTAGCTTCGAAACATGCGCGATATAGGCGCACTAGGAAGGTATCACCTCCATAGACAATTGCAGTCTGATTGCTTATCGACTCGAGGAAAATGTGCAGAGATTGTGGAGTCATTTGCATCGGATCGTCTTCGGGGATGTGATGATGTTGGGTTGTTGAATTGATGACAATGATGTGAGGTGTTGGCAGTGCGTCCATCACAATCGAATGGGCTATACTGGGGTCACCAATCTGGAAACGGAAAATAAATTCATGTGAAGGGTCAATCTTTGGCATAGCTCGGAACTGGAAGGTCTTAGTTTCCACAAAAAAAAAAGCTTAAGAAAGAGCTAACAGAAAGAGTCCAAGGCCTCTTCGTGTACAAATGAAACTCATCGGGATCCAGTCTTGTTCATAAAATTTTCTAAAATAAGATTACCTTCAAAACTTACCCATCCAAATTGAAACTGATCGTGATAGCGATCCCGATACTTTCGTATAACTCCTTCGACCATATCACGGAACTCCAACTCGTGCGTTGCGACTTGATTCAATTTGTCCTCCTCCACCACCGCGACAACCAAATACTTCTTGGTCTTCATCAATTGATGAATATTAAACCGGGTGATCTTTGGGAAAGTGACAAACCTCTCAACATTCACCCAATGATGTATAGTTTCGTTGACTTCGGCGGGATCCATTTCATGAGCCACATGCGCATGAGCGTACATATGCTGAGCCTCCTCCTTGTAAACCAGCACAGCTGGCAGATGTTCGATGTCGAAATGTTGCTGAGCAATATCTTCAGTCGTGGCATAGAAGAAACCATGCTCTTGATAGCTCTCGGCGGCTGCGTAGAACGTGTCCCAAACAACGCCCTCTTGTTGACCGACAAACATAAAGAACAAGGTGTGAGCGTCCTTAAGCATGTCCACGCTCTCCGTCCGAGTGACTAGCTGCACGGGTGGCCCACTCATGCGAAGGGCATAGTCGACTAGGTCTTCTTTGGTTCTATCACCACTGTAGGTGAATTCCATGTTACCCTTGATGAACATGATGGTGGGATAGCCACGAATTCGGAATTCCTTAGCGGCTGCAGGAAAGCGAGTGCAGTCTAACCTTCCGACTCTCACATTTGTACTATGCAGAGACTGTGCCACCAGCCCGAAGACGGGTTCGGTGCGTTTGCAGTAAGCACACCAAGGTGCATAGAACATCACTAGCCATTGGCTTTCGTGGCGGACATCAATGAATCGGTCACTAAGTTCGAGAACTCGTGTTGCATCGCTATACGATGGAATTACTAAACAAGAAGAGATCTTTTGTAAAATATTTAAGTCGCCATTATAACTCTACTCACTGCATACGAATAAAAATCCAGCTAAAATCACTCTCGCTATAGAAAGTACCTTCATGATCGAGTTTTTGAAGTCGGTGCTTCGTTTTTTCTTTTAGTTTTTGTCAGAAATCAATTCAAATTGATTAGATTATGGCACATAGTAAGGTTTTTAGGTCAACTAGAATCTAGAAAGAACTAATTTACTTGGCTAATTAAGTTAGTAAAATTGCGTTAAGAAAATGTTCTTAAATATACATAAATGCAAAAAGTCAATGTAGAAAATTTTTATTTTTTCTTTTCCAATAAAATTGTTGTCAGGATAACGTTGGAAAGAGATGCGCATATAACAGTGACATATGTCAACTTTTATTTTCGCTGGGTGTGGCGAATTGAGTAAACATTAAGGTCCGTTTTGTGTACTATATTTAATGTTTTTAACAATGAATAACTTTTGTTCACTTTTTACGTGTAAAAGAACAGCTGATCCAACACATCTGGCTATCAAAAATGGAATCCAAAGCTTCCCCAGAATGTTTGGAATATGAGACTATCTGACAGAACAGCTGACAATTCAATATATGGTTGAATTTGAAGTGACCTGAAAGTTCATTTCAAATTTAATATTTACTCTGAAGAATCCAATGAATTATTAAAATTATCCACTTAAAATTGGATTTTAGAATAATTTTTAACTTAGAAATTTGTGTCTGCTTTTTGTAAATAGCTTTCAATTTTGTGTCAGCTATCTCAATTTATCAATCCAACTTGTTCAATAACGTATCCAAAAATTCACCAATCCAGCAGGAGTTTAACGCAGCCAATTGGGCAATTTATTTTTCTTAGAACTCTGAGAATTTTCTCAATTAGATTGACAGAGCAGGAAATTGAAATGTATGAGAAATTTTAATTATATTTCTTGGATTAAAGAAATATCTGAGATCTTAGAAATATAAACTGGCCAAATGAATTTTTGCTCTATCAAAAATTAGAGCCTTGGTTTCTAATGCGTCTAGAGTCAGGATAGTAGGGAATCATTTTAAAAAAGACATGCAGATGATAAGTTGAATTGCTGCGACCAGCGAACACTGGGATATATCTATAAATTCGTAATATCAGCACCACTGAGCCTGCATTACAATGATGCATAAACCTTAACTTATTTTAACACGTTCTTAAATTCCTATTTAAAAAAGTTGCTGAAGTTATATAGTTATGCAATATGTATACCAAAAAGTACCAAACAAATCAAATCAAATCTTTTCCATTTAGCTCTCATTATGAAATCAGTTGGTTGTCACAACAAAGAAAAGAATTTGAAACAATACGTGTCACAAATTGGGATTCATCCAAATTAATATAACTTTTAAAAACTCGTCCGACAAATTATTTAAAATAAAATTTCTGTCATCGACAGTAAGAATGTTGACATCATTACGTCTCGGATAAAAATGCGCATGGTCTAGATTACCATTAAATACATTAAGATGGAAATATAGGACCGATTCATTTGGAGTCGGGCCAAATTTTTCGATCAAGCCACATCCACTTTGACAGATTGATTATTTTTATATTTTTCATTTTGAGCACAAATAAAAAGATAAGTACCTACGTGTGTCAAAATTACGAAACTTGTAAGCAGAAAAAGTAACTTTTCAATAAAGTTGTCTGAATTGGAAGGTCAATCAGATACTTGAAACCTGACTTACCTTTAACACTTATGTCGTCTGAACTTGACCACTGCCAGATGTACATACATTTTCGGTTTACAAAGTAAACCTAAATATAACAAACACAGCTTTAAATTTTTAATAAAAATTGAATTTAATTTTAAAGTTTGGACTTAATAGCTATTATGTGTTCAAAACAATATATCATTTGGCTACCTCTAGAGTATTCGCAGCATGTTTTTATCTGATCGACCATGACATGACTAATGACAATGTTTAACATTTTTAGGGTTTGTGGATTATTGTTATTAAACAAAGTCTTAGCGGTAGTCTTACAAATACAAATCTAACGGTGTCAAATCGCAAGATCTTGGTGTCCAATTGACCTCACCAAACCGTGATATTACGCAAAAAATAAATTTCTGACGCAATATAATATTGAATTACCGAAGAAAAAAGAGATATACATTCGATTGCTGTGAACGCTGAGATACCGATATATTTCGATCTTTAGTAAGTAATATGACACTTCAAATGACAGCAGAAGTTTACAGTAACCAATTCGCAAAAACTGTCTAAAATATATATTATGGACTTCTTCAACCACCACTCCGAGATAATAAATTTTGTAATGTGTTTAATGTGGTTAAGGCTTTAAGAAATATTTTCGTCATTACTGTATCGATTCTATCCAAACAACACGGCGAATTCATGACAGCTGTCAAAAATTTATCCGAAGAAAAGAAAAACCAAAAATAAATATACGCTTTCTGTCCCTCCAGCATCAGCATATCAGCATAAGCACTGTACGTACAATGCCACTGGCACATCTACTGCTACAGTGATTTTCTGTTTTGTGTTCGATTGATAATAATTTAATAAATTTAGATTTAATTTTAACGCCGCCGTTTATCTAGCCCCTCAAAGATTATTTTATTAAAACAATGAAAAAACGATAAGTGTAAATCTGCCTGACAAATAAATCTTCAAACATCTTTAAATACATACTTTTATAAAATAAACCAATTCCAAAATCATCCCACCAAGCCAAACTACAAACTTAAACAATTAAAATTCAGTCATTCAAATAAGTAACACGATACCAACCTACCTACCTACCAACTCCACACTCCACAATGGAACCATCGGCATGCGAAGGTAATCAAAGTACGAAACAGAACAAAACGGTGAACTTTGTTTTCTCCATCTAATCATTATCTTTATCGTTGATTTGTTTCTCTTGCAGACCTAAAGGCATTTGAACGTCGTCTTACCGAGGTCGTTTCTTCATATCGACCCTCGACATTACGATGGAGAAGTAAGTTTTTCTTTATTTGAAGTAAAAGATTTCTAATAAACGAAACATTTCAGTTGTTTTAGCTGTAATATCGATGTGCACAGCCATTGGAGCTTGGTATTGGCTGCGTGACCCAAAGACTTCAGTTGTTCCACTCACGGAATCGCTTCTCATACATCCAGTATTTTCTTTTGCAACTTTAACTCTAAGTGAGTTCTATTTTTAGTGAAATACCATATTCAACAAAATAACTAACTTTAACTGATCTTTTCATAGTTCTGCTGTTTCTCTTTGGGATTCATAAGCTTGTGATAGCTCCGCAAATAATAACCTCTCGCATGCGACTTGTGTTGGGAGATTTCAATATGAGTTGTGATGATACTGGAAAGTTGATTCTGAAGCCAAGACCCAATAACAACTGAGACACAGAGAAAAAGCCACGCCGGCGAACTAGTCTTTAGGGAAATTGAATTTTTGGAGGACAAATGGATTTTTTAAACAAGAACAGACTATGATCGATATATACATATATACTTTTTTGAATTCGAATTGGCAGGAGTGCCAAGGAAATAGGTCAAATATAAGATCAACTTGTAAATACAAAAATTAATATTTATTTTGCAGTCTTATAACCATTTATTTTGTTGTCACTCTACATCTTAACCTAAAAAATAAAAACAAAGAAAAACAAAACATAATCCAAGGTTTTCTCCGAAAGTTTGTTGTTAGATTTGTGAAAATAAATTAAAATATAGTTAATAAAAAAATGTTGCTCTTTCAAATTGTTATGATTTATGTATGCATGTATTTCTAAGCAAAAGTCAAAAGTTAAATCTAATTTCATTTTCCTTGACATAAAACAAATATGAACAGATATCAAAATCGTTGGATCTACTCTTAGATTTATGTACATATGTATGTATACAAAAATGCAACATTCAATTAAATCGGTTCACTCGTTTTTTAGATATCGGAGTCACCGATTTTAAAAATAGTTTTGAGAAAAACACCAATTCGTAAATTCGCCATTTATAACTGTTTTTTTTCTCTCTCTTAGCAGATGTTTAAATATTGACAAGACCAGTCATGTTTGTGCGATTACAGTTAAAGTGGTTATCCCGAATTTATTTAAAACAAATAAATTAAAATTGAGCAACATTAAATGTTAAATAATATTAAAAAGTGTATTTTGTTTTGTTGTGTATACATTAAAAATTATGTAAGTAAAGATTTGTTCTATATCTTAATATATATAATTCTTCTGTGAGTGTGTATGTCACTGAACTTCTCTTAAACGACTGGACCGATTTTGATGAAATTTTTTGTGTGTTCAAGGGGATCTGAGAATGGTTTAGATTTACAATTTTGTCCGCTAGGTACACCTGTTATGCTTTTAAGAAATTTAAGCCCTCCCAATATGTGTAATGGTACAAGACTATTGATCAAAGAATTAAGAGATAATGTGATTGTAGCAACTATCATTACAGGTCCCGTGGCTGGTCAGCTCGCACATGTTCTGCGGATTCCAATGATACCAACTGATTTGCCCATATCTTTTAAAAGGTTACAGATCACTTTAAAAATATCCTTTGCCCTAACAATAAATAAATCCCAGGGACAAACTTTTTCCATGGTTGGTATCGACTTCAGGAAAGAGTGCTTTTCCTTCGGGAAATTGTATGTGGCACTTTCTCGAGTAGGATCTCCTGAAAATGAATACATTTTGTTGCCACCTAGAAATACCACAGCCAACGTAGGGTACAGGGAGGCTTTAAGATAAGCATACAATTTTTTCTAATTTAGTGATTCGTGGTCGTTTTAATTAGCATGCTTATAACTTAAATATCTGTACCTAATTTTGTCTATCCGTGTGAAGCCGGGACGGGCCGCTAGTACCTATTAAAAGTTCTTTCATCATTTTTGTGAACTGGGTTATGGATATATGTATGTATGTCCCACTACTATTTGTCCAGCATATTCTGTAAGACATGTTAGCATTTACGTATTCAAGGTGGGGGGCGGGGTCGAAGGGGTGGGAGTGGGAGTGTATATTTTTGTATTTTATTTATTTGTTATTCCCTTTTACTGAGAGGACTGGATCAAGAACACAATATGAATCATAAATCCAATCCCATTCCAATCGCGCCCCAAAAATTCATCAAATTTTAACAAATGGAAGATCCAGGGGGTCATATGAGCCATAAAGTGTTTTTTCTGTCAAAAGCACCTAAAATCTTTGTAATAATCCAAAAGGTAATGCTTTAAATTATTATAAAATCTTTTCTCGTAGAAAGACCAAATGTTTAGGTTTTTGAAGAAACCTTGAATAAGAGATCCCCAATTTGGTTTGTTATATTCTGAAAAAAACTGCATTTTTTTTTATTTTCTTAATTTGCCTTTAAATACCTGAAACTCGTCTTTAATTTCATGTTATTTTGCAGACGCACATAAAGAGTGTTAGGCTTTTTTAAAGTTTTTTTTTTTTTTTGTTTCAAAATTGATTATTTATTAAATACAAAAACTTTTAAGATCTTAACAAATTGAGGAAATCTATTTTTGTGAAGTGAATTTGCATTGGATGCTCTAGAATTGAGATTTAAACATGAATTTCAAGAATACAAATGTCCCAAAAATAGTAAAATTGACAGTTTAAACTTAACTTATGATTAATTGAAAAACATAAATGTACGTAATGTAATTTAATATAAAATCTCTCGAGAACAAAAGTGAGAAGAGATTCTGCATCGTGTTATATGTGAGTGTCACACTATACATATGGAGTTTTCTATTGGTAAATTAAATCCATTTATTTTTGATCTAGATCTGTCAAAACACCATTTCCCCAATTTTTGCATTCCATGGGGCAAAACAAATTGTTTATTTTTGATTTAATATCAAATCTACAGATCTGGATTTTTTGGCAGTCACCCCTCGTAGCACTAATCCTAACGTCGTTTTCAATTGGCAATCTGGAATTGTTCTTCGATTCGGAATCCCAATTGAACAGTTTTTTTTTATTCTGAAGAATCTGAAGTTTGGTGAGAATGTATTGGTTGAGTATGACATGTCACATATATGTGTATTCGCGCTAAATTTCATTTTGTTTTTGTGCTGCAAACATGGAGGAAGTGACATTTAAAATTTATGAATGTGTGAGTGATTCTGCTTCTGATTCTGTTTTTAAAACCAGAAGGGAAATTCTCTTCTTTTCAGAATCAGAACTGTCACTTTTGCCCAATTGAACGCATTCAGAATGCTTTTTTTCACTTCCAGATTGCCAATTGAAAACGACGTAATACAGTTATAATAAAATGTTTGGATGGAAATTTGACAGCCAACCGGACTCGTTAACACGTTAACGAAGTTACACTAATGCAATGACAAAAAATAAAACAATTTCAAACGTGCTCCATTCGCTATGAAAAAAATATCAATTTTTGAGGAAAATCTGAATTTTATTATCACCTCAATACACCAATTTCCTTAAATTCAAGAACCAAACATTTTTGTCTCTACATTTTAAGTTTTGTTGACTCCTTTTTGATCAAAATATTTTTTTTTTTTTTTAGATTTATAAATACATTTATTTCTTCAGAAGGTGAAATATATACAACGGTTCATATTATCATAATTTATATAAATATAATAATATATATAATAAAGTTTTTTTCACGGGTACTGCCTCTTGCGAGGAATTGACAAATTCTCCAAGAGTAATTCTTGTCATGAAAAAGTGCTTTCTCAAATTAGCCGTTCGGATTCGGCATTATAAACTGTAGGTCCCCTCCATCCCTGCAATTACTCGCACACAGGAATGGTTGAGAGTTGTAAGTCACTAGGCCCTGGTTCTCTACGGACTGTTGCGCCACCCAATTTAATTTTTTAATATAAATATAAGAAATAAAGTAGTGGCATTTTGTATTTCAAAAATAAAAACAGTGCTAAAAGCCACTTTAAGATTAACAAATAAATCAAATTATAATAATTTGGGTGGGGTGACCCTTAATTGAGAAAATATGTACATTTCAAAATGAAAAAAAGAAATATTAAAAATTCAAATCAATTATACAAACCAAGATAAATTAAACTAAATTGATTGCAAAAGTTATACGGAATAGAGAACAAAACTCTCTTTGATAATCACCAGAAATATTGAGTCTTTTATATCACTGGAGATAACATTCTTTCTAAATCATCAAAGTGGAAAGTAAACAACCCCAGCTCTTTACAAGTTTCTCGAAACGATTTGGTAATATAAGTGTAAAAGGTTCATGCAAAACAGTGATTTTTTAGAATTTGTCTTCTAACATCAGCTAAACAGGGCATATTTAGAAAACTGTTGAAATCTTGGAATGCTTTCATATGTAGGAAGTCGTCCAAATTAAATATTTAGACCATGTCTTGCTGGAAAACAATGTTCTTAAAAAAAAACTAATAACTAAAATTTCCACTTAAGCCCTTAAAATATGTAAATATGTCAGCCTCCTTTACAGAACATTAAAAAAACATTTTTATACGGTAGTGCCCAAAAACTCTTCTTCATTTTAAGTGTGTGACTCCCCTCCTCATTAACAGTCTGAATCCGCCCTTGACACAAAATAGGGTGTTTTGAACTACAGTAACTGGTTTATCTTATGGGTTTTCCATGGGTAAATTCAAATTAATTTTTTTCGTTGTGCATGGAAACGATTATGGAACTGTTTTTTTGTCATTTTATTAGTGCAACTTTTTGTATAAAACATTTTTGTATAATTTTTTAAGTATAAGTGCAAAGAAGGCTTAATCTTCCGAAAACTCCAGATCTGAATATTTGATCTTTAATCAAAAATGAATCAATATATTTTTCCCCATGGAAAAGAAAAACAGGGGAAACTTTGGTTTGGCAAATCTAGATAAAAAATAAATGCCCCATTCAGGTTTTAAGCTTCGAAACTGTTGCGAAAAGTTAAGGCGTGTTTGAAATACTTATATAAACCGTCATATTGTTCCGTTTAGTATTTCATAGGACTAGGAGAAAGGTAATTTTCATTAAAATACACTCGACGATATTCCTGTAGAATAGGGCAAGTGGTAATAAAATCGTTCACATCTCCATTTTACCTTCTGTTGCAAAGATAACAGATTTGAGGTAGGTCAATTTTATGAGAGACGGGATAGGGCTCAAAATAAGGAAAATTCTGTTAGCATTCAGTGTATTTATGTTGAAAAAACCTGAAAAAAATAAACGTTTTTCGCGGTTTTGTCGATTTTTTTTGCCATTTTGCGTTCAGACCTCGAGGTTTAAAGCCTGGATTATTTATAAGACAACTTCATAAACATCTATCTAGAACACAAAACAAATTAGATCTAAAGGATTTATGGGAAGGATTTTGTTTTTTCAAAAACTAAAATATATTTTTAGATTTGTTTCTTTGGTGTTTAATCAATAATTGAATAGTACCTTTGTATATGAAAACTAGTTTTCATATACAAAGATAGTACCTACTCATTTACATAAAAAAATGAAAAAAAAATGTTATTGTTGGAAAATTGGATAATTAACTAGGCCAAAATCATAAACAAGTCACCAAAAAATCAGAAATACTAGATTTAAGGCAAGGTCTTCTTCCATTCAAATAACAAAGTTACTGGTCTATAGTAACACTTTTAATATCTGTTGCATTTAAGCATGTTCTATTAAAAATTAATGAAATTATAATTATCAATGTGATCCCCACTCTTCAGGAGGCAAAGGTTCAACTTCAATGCGTTGTTTAAGTTACTCCAAGAAAGAAATTTCAACTTCATAATGCATAATTTTTCATGATTCCGGAAAATTTGAAGCCTGTATTGTTGGCTTCAAATTCAAAGGAATTAAATATGGTGTTCTGTTTTGTATACAAAATTAATTAACTACCCCTCCCACCTGAAAGGTGGCAATAGACCAGCCCCTTTCATGATTGTTTTCCTGTATTAAGCCAACTTACTCCCTTTAGCCTTTTGATGCTCCTTATATCAATCACCCTGTATAGAGGCTTTAATTAGCTTCCATGACTTACTACTAATCTCTTCCGGGAATTCTGGAAATCCATTGAAAAACGACAGAGAAATGAAATGAAAAGCGTCTTCACATTCCAAAACTCACAGTTCGAACATAAGTTAGGAAATTAACTTAATGATTTTCTTAAGGAGCAAACATAAATTTGTTTTTGTACCTTCTTGCTGAAAACCTTCCTATCATTCCCAGGAAATTCATATCAGAAAATAAAGAAAAGACATCGTTGCACTATTTAATTATTTTGTTCATTTATTTATTTGATCACTTATTGGTATCGTAACACACTACAACTCCTCTGATTAGTTCACTCAATCATCAGTTCCAATAAGTAAACTAGAGATTTATTTATTAAAAGAAAAACATAAAAATTCGGAGTTCATAGTCTATGCCTGTATTGTTGGCTAAAAATATTTAAATATTATTTTTTTTTTCATCCAAAAAAAAAAATTATATAACAAGAAAAATGTTTGCATTTATTTATTCAATTCTAATTATAATTTTTTGGTACAAAAAACGCAAAACAAAATCTCCTTTTTCTTTTATTTTGTATAATATACTTTTTTTTATATTTTTGTTTTGTTATAATAAATGCATTAATATTTTGTGGTATTTGTTATATTATATTCTCGAAGAGATGTTGTTCATGTACATAATCTATACATTGTTTTCTTTTTTTGATTTAAATACGTAATAATCAAATTTTTGTATGTTTTTTAAATTTTTAAATTCCGTATCAATTACGCTAGATTATTGTAAATGTTTATGTTTTATTCTTTTTTGCTATAATTTGTTGTTTTCTTTTGTTGCATAATTTAATTTTTATCTAAAATTTGAGTTTTTTTTTACGGAATTTCAATTTTGTTTTTGTTTTCTTTTCTTTTATTTGCTAAAAATGCATTACTGTTTTGTGTGTTGTGTTTTATTTACTACATTTTAAAAAGGTGATTTCTTCTAAATTATGCGCAGCAAAATGTTCTTCAAAAATAATAAAAAGGGAAGGTTTCTCATTTAAAAAAAAAAAAAACTAAAAAATTAACAGACTCTAGTTATTAAACTACATTCAATTAAATATAAATAAATTATAATTTTAAAATACAGAGTGTGTTTTTTTTAAAATTGGTCAAGCAATGATTATATTTTTTAAAACTCACACTTTTCATTTTTGTATATGTTTTTCAACTTTTTTTAAGAAGAATTTTAAGAATTCTCAAAAAATGCATAATAATCTACTTATTAATTAAGAAAATATTTTAAATTTTATTTTTGATATATTAAAATAAATGTTTATTACATTACTAATTGGTAATTTATATTATTTAATATTAAAATGAATTTTAAAATCTACAAAACAAAAAAATAGAAATAGAAATAATAATAAAACAATATACTGTTTTGTTTTTTCATCAGTTTTTAGAACTTCACAAGATTTTTCATTGTTGTCATTCTAAATGCAATTATTCAGCACTCAATTTTGAAATTTGTTATATTATAATAATAAACGGAAACGGGTTTGAAGAATTCCGACTATTTCGCGGCTAGCAAATTTCGGATAGTTTTCGGCGTATTATCCTCGTTAAGATGTTTGGTTGTGTAGCGCAGGGCATTTAGGAGTGGCTCTGCTTTGATGGCGGGCTGGGCCTGCAGCAATCGTACACATCCTTTGACGTCTACATGTGCTCCACGGGCGAACGCTCCCACCGGGTGGACATGATCGTAGAGGATGACAAGGCCAACCATTACTCTAAGGACTAGAAGATGTGTTTCTTCGCGTTCAATTTGAGACAAAAGTTTTCTGAAAACAAAACAAAAGCAAATATTAATATCTTTGATTCTATATAGTAATAAAAAAGAACTATGGAACTTACGGGTTTTCTAACATCCGAAGACAAACTTTCGCCATTGTGCCCAAAGTTTCTGTTGTATTCTCGACATCTTGAGCATTATCTTCGACGAATTTCGACGTTGCTTCGCTAAGTACTTTCAGCATTGGTGTCGCGTGGGCATAAAATAATGACATACGATTTGCTAGCTCTGTGCTGACCAGAAGGTTATTGGTGCTATCGATACGCTGGCGACTCACAATGCGTCTGTAGTAACTAAAGTCATTCTGTATCGCTGGGGTCTTCATCTAAAATAAAAAATAAAAACATATAATTTAACATCGCTGTATATACAAAAAGTGGTGTGTAGTTCAAATAAATTTAAGTGATCATCATCTAAGGGTTCTATTTTCTGTCAGCTAAAAGTATGTTACACGCATCATTGACCATATTTAATGAGTATTTATTACAGTAACAGAAAGCTAATCGCTTAGTCTGTGTTGTTGAAAGGAAAACTAAGACAAAACCGATTATGAGGTTCGAGTAGTGAAATGCGAAAGGAGGATTTTATATTGATAATAATATTTGATAAATATCTGAAAATAAAACAACATTGTGTGGGCTCGTTTCCTAGAAAATTCTTGACTTTAATTTAATCATAGTGTGAAGTTGGTTTGTGTCTAGATTATTATTTTTAATTGTGCACTTGAGAAATAAGTTCTTCAATTACAACTAAAAAAAAGATTTCAAAAGAAATTGCATTAAAGCTTTGTGTTTAAGGAGGCTAAGAGAAGTTGAGGTATAAAATATTAAATAAAGGCTCTCGGTGAGGAAGTACAAATTGATGGTTTAAGATAATTTGACTAGAATGACTTATTTGTAGACTAGGTAGCTTTTTGAATGCGAAACATGACAGCCTCGGTTGTTTACGAGAAATTAAATGAAAGCACCCTGGTTATTAATTTTTAAAGGATTATTAAAAATATGAAAGATAACCAAAAGCAATGTTTCAAAGCTAAATTAAAGCAAAACAATAAATAATTGTATGATCATTTTGCAATAATTGTATTTTATATAAATTAAAAAAAAAATTAATATCTGACTTAGTTTCTGAAAATTCTTATTGGTTATGACATGAGGTTCTTCATTTGGCTCTATATGAAGTTTTGAGAAACCTCGAATTTGATGCTTCTGTGGTTATAAAAAATACGTTTTAGAGTTTATCTGTTTCTTTATTTTGAATCCAAACTTTGGATTTTAAATATATGTTCAAATTTCAAGAATTTGTTTAGGTGACGAGGAATTCGTTACAAAAACAAAAATTACTTTCATACCATTCTGCATTTTTGTGTTAAGAACTTTTTAAGGCAATTAGGGTTTAGCTTGCCTTAAAATTTAAAAACTAATGAAGTTTTTTTCGAAAATTTTATGAAATACTATATAAATATTTATTTCAGGGATTATAGAAACACCATCAATTTATGAATTTAGATAACTTCAAAAAACCTTTTATATTGGATGTGTTTTTTTTTCGAATTTTAAAAAGTAATATCTCAATAACCTGACGTTATAGTTTTTGCGAGTGAGGTTTAAATAATGCAATCAAATACCAGCGGGAACGTGCAATTTGATTGAGAGGTCCAAACAATAATCACCACGTATACATACTTGAACAGTATTGAAACATTTTCAAAATTGTCAAAAAACTCTGTCACACCTTCATAATGCGAACAGTTTCATATTTTTATGATAAGGAAACTGTATGGATTCTTTTGTTTATAAATTAATCTTTGACTCGGCACAAAACTATTTACAAATGTATTATTCAATCAGTTTTCTCAGTTAGTTGATACACATAGAATTCTTATCAACTTTTAATTAAAGGGAATAGAACGAGTTGACTCAAAAAAATGTCAAAAAGACTAGCTTTTCCTTTTAAACATTAACATATTGTAAATATTTGTTGGCAACATTAGGATTAACTTTTATTTTTATTTTCTTGACTGGCCTTTATTTAAAAAAAAAAGAGCTGCGTTTTACCCTGTGAAAATGAAAAGATGTACATCCTACCCTACAAGTTCTATGAATTGTACATATACAGCTATCTATTTTTTCGTTATGTTTGTTTTGTTAAATTTAAAGCATTTTCTTCCTTCTTTTAAGAGCCAGTTGTAGCTATCATTGAAATCAATCCGGAACATTTTTTTGAATTGATATTTGACAGTGATTTTGATTAGGAATAGAATCGACTAGAAATCACTCACTTTCTTTTGCGAAAAAAGTTTAATTGCACAGTTAATTTTTGCTAAGGGGTCAGGATCAGTTACAGCTATCATTGGTTTTAATCATTGAAAATTTCGTTTCGAGTCAAATTGTTTATATTTAGTATGAAAATAAATCTGATGAATTGTTTTTTTTTCTACAAACAAAAATACATTATTTAACGCAGAGTTTTTCTTTATGTTTATTTAAAATTTTTAACGATGAAATCATTGGGCAGGTTCAAGCGACATAAGGGACTTAAATGTAAGGCAAGTTTCTAGCATCTGATTGGCCAGCTGCCAAAAAATTGCCTTCCAATTAAGGCAACTTTATTGGAAAGTTGACTGGAAAGTTAGTCAAGAAAAATCTCCCTAACTATCAAGTCAAGGAAACTTATGTCAAAATGACAATTGATCATGTTTTTTCATTCAACTAAAAGCTGAACTTTATTACTTAATGATTTGTTTATTTCCTGCACAACTTCATTTAATGCTTTCTGTTAAAAGGTTCCTTGTAAATTTGGAAAAGAAATGAGTAGTATTTCTTTACAATACAAAATAACTAACTAACCTCAAATGCTTAATTTTAGCTTGCCTGAGGAGTGTTTTGTAGACAAAAATGATTTTGGTAATGTTTGTACTATGAACTTGATATTAGAGGTTTGTGAAGTAAAGTTCTGAATTTGAAATTCATGACACTTGAAAAATTAACCAGTTGCCTTGGTTAAAATTTACGTTCAAAGAATGAAGTTGACTGCAAATGAAGTCCCTTATGTTGTCTGAACCTGCCCATTTTCAATGAAGAGCTGATTGTTAATTTCACATATTGGAACATAATCGTTCCACTAAAAGCATTCCATTTTCTTTGATTTCCCACTTGACAGTTGAACTTGATGATCAACCCTAACCTCAAATGCTTAATTCCGCTTAGGAAATGAATGATTCCAATCTAGAAATTTTGTTTCAAACATAAATGTTTGTTCGAAATTAAAAACAGAAAAACTAGCTGTTCATTGAAAAATTAAAAAAATGAACATATTATTACAAAATTAGGGACTATCCAAAACCTGGAAATGAAATTGAGTGAAAAACTGGAAACCTTTTAAATAAAATAACCTCTTTATTGAAAGACTGAATCGAAAAGGGAAAGAAGAATTGGCGGCTCTCCTCTTTTTATATCCCCCTCGTGGTTCTCTGTCATTCCTGACAGTTCTATGACAGCTCTTTGTCACTGGCGGGTGTTGCCAATGCGGATTTGTGTTACAATATGTATAAAAAAGTTCTGGATTAAATCCATTATTGTTTTTAGAAAAAAAAAAATACCAAACATAACAAAGCTAACATTCCTAAACCCTTTTAAATTTCGAAACCAAATTTTCAATGATGAAAACCAATGATAGCTATAACTGGCCCCTAAATTAGCTTTACAAATTTACTAAATTGCTTAAAATTTAGCGCCACTGTTTACTATCTCTTTAAGCAAATTTTGTGTGAAAGTTTAAAAAAAAAACTCGAAAAAAAGTCAAGGACAGTGTCAGAAAATATTATTTAACTAGTTTTTCCTTTTAAAGCGGGACTTTTTGTGAACATTTGTGGGCAACATCAGAATTTACTTTTAGGATTTGACGTTTAAAAATGATCACTCATCTTGGTTTGTTTTTATTAAAAAAAAAAACAAAAGCTGCGTTTTACTATCGTCAAAAACCCTTAACCTCTTTTATTTCAACTACAATTGAAACTACCTTACCATTTCGAACACAAAAAAGTCAAAATTCGATTCCTATTTTTTTATCATAGAGATTTGGAAAACTAAGAATTTTATTGAAAAAAATGTATGAATTTGATGTTCAAATTTTAAATGATGTTTTTAAGGGAGTTCTGTTCTTAACAAAATATCCTTGCATTCTTAAATATTCATTAATTCGTTATTAAAAATCAGCTGCAAGGTTTCTGAAAAGCGAATAAACTGAATCACATTAATTTTAATGTATTAAGCGTGGAAGGTTATTTTTGTTTCTAAAACACTCCTATATTGGTCACTATCAGGAAAGTTTTCCATATCAAAATGAATCATGATATAATCTCACCTCCCCCTCTTCTTTTCAATCAGTTTTATAATAATTTATTTCAAGCTTCTACGAGTATAATATACGAATTAATCTTATCTGCATAATCGCACCTCGTTTAGAAATATAGAATACATAATGGAATGATACAAAAATGTTATTCCAAAAAGTAGTATATTGGCCTTCTTTATTATTATCCAGCGTTGTTTTAAGAGCCACCATAATAGTGGGCGTTTTTTTACGATGTGATATGACCTGACCACCAATGTTATCATGGCAGCCGATAAAAAGACACCTACGACCAACGTCGAACGACGAACGCTGGGTTAGTTCCAATTCCAACCACACCGATGTCAATCTAGATCATGCAAAAATATTGAATAATTGTGTTCCCATTAATATTTTCTTCTATCAAGTTAAGCAAAAAGGGGCAGAGGGTAAGAGAAATGATGGAGTCGTCGTCGTTTGAAGTAGATTTTATTTTTATTAAATTATAAATTATAGGGCGTGTGTATAATATCGACGGGAGGATACTACACGCACGACGACGCACGTTATAAAATTCCAAGAGCCTCTCTCTATAATATGACCGATTTCGCTTTATTTTTCTCCAAAGACAAAAAAAAAAAAGACTATCCGATGAGCATTGGGGCAGGTGGAAAATCAATAAACACACCTTTGAAGTGTTACTAAACATTAATAATAAACTGTATCTATCACAACATTTTTTTAGGTCGGAAAACTTTATAGGTGAATGTTGATATAAAGCGAAAATATATTTAGCATGTTTAGGAAAATGGGAAGACTTTGATGAATAGGGTTACTCATTTCCAAATGTGGAATAAACATTCATATTAAAGCTGAATAAAGGATTGTACATTATGTTGGCGGTTATTTTCGAGTTGTAAATTTTTCAAATTGGAATATACAGTGGCTCACAGTTTATTTGATACAATTTTTATTTCCCAGCGTATATTGAAAGGTGAAAAGTGTAAGTCGGTAATGTAGTAACATAATCCAAATAATGATGGATAATAATTTTGGGTCCAAAAAAACTCAAATCTTTTTTAATAAGGATACGGTTGTTTTTAATTATTTTTTCTATCATTTTAAATTTGTTTAGAATAAATTTATTATTAAGTGTGGTTTTACTGGCCAAAGCAACACCTGGAATCTTTTTTCTTTAAAAAAAATTTCTTCAAAGTGCTAAGAAGGCTTAACCAGAATAATAAACCAAAGCATAAGTCATAAAGTGGCTCATCAATCATTGAAAGATGGTCCTGACAATCATTACAAATTCCTGTCATTAACGGGCTAGCATCGGTTTTCATCATTCAAAATTGTGTTTCGATATTTGAAAACGAAAGAAAGTCAAATTTGTTATGTTTATTACCAAATTGAAGGTAATGAGTTGTAGAATTTCTTTTTAATAAATAAATACTTTATCAAACACACAACTTTTTTTCTCATTTTTTACTATTTCAATGACAAAACAGTTTTCAATAAACAGGTGACTTTTGATTTCACTGAAAGCTTTCTATTTCCTGATCAATTCTAACCTCAAATGATTGCTTCCAATCAGGAAATTGTTGTCCATTGGCAGAAATTTTCAATAATAGGTATAAACAATCTGTCAAAAAATTCTAATGATTGAATTCAATGATAGCTATGAATGGTCACTGAAATATTTTTCTTTTTAAAATCTACCGGAAAATTGGTTGAAGCAGAAATTGGAAATTTGGTAATTGGAATTGTATAAAATTGAAACACTAATCAGTAGAACGATTCGTTTAATATTTTTAACAAAACAGCTGTTCAGAAAAATGAGTTTCTAACAGGAAAATAGAAAACTTCGTTTTAAGCAAAAACTATGTAGTTGTTCAATTTAGTTTTTCTCCAATCGATTTCTAATCGATGACTATATAGTTTGTACGTATTTCTTATGAAAACGAAACATAGTAAAATATCCATTCAAACTTTCTTTTGGATTGGTTTCAATCATAGCTTTAAGTACTTCTCTGGTACAGTCACTTGAAATGACTTGACATTATTCGAAAGCACAATATATATAACAAAATATATCCTTAAAATATGGCACTTTTAGAAGAATAAGAAAAAGTTACTGCAGAACGCCAAAAATATTCCGACTGTTGAAAACGGCAAACAGTACCAAAAATAAAATTGAGAGTTCCACTTGAAATTGCTAACTTTTAGTTATGTCTAAGATTGATAATGTGTATCAAGTAAGCTATGACCTGAAATATATTAACATTATTGCTATTTTAAAATACCAATGTTTTGAAATAAATTGTTTCTTTTTCTTCCAAATAGAATTAAAATTTTGCCAATAATTCTTCCTGTTAAGAAGAAACTCCAACTTAAATTTGTAATCAGGCACTGTAACAAATAAGCTGTGAGCCACTGTAGGTGAAATTATGTATTTTTAGAGTTGTGACCTAATGCTGTCACTTAGAAACTAGTGCATGAGTAATGGTTTGGAAGAACTGTTTGATTTTAAAAATCAATTTTATTTCAAAGAGTTTTGAAGATATCTAAACTTAAGTCTAATGATGATATTCAATTGGCTCTGTGGGATCAAATCTTTTTAAATTGTGGTTTATGCTGTCAGAGTCGTCTAAAGGCACTACTTTATTATCTTCATCAGCTTGGCTTTGGTAAAATCTAAGCCTAGGATTTTGAATACCTCTTGCAAGAATTCTTGATTCAGTCTCTTGAACTTCATAAAGGTTATCATTTCGTAATACGCTCGATCTAGGATAACTCAGTAAAAGTTGATGCCTTCGGGGTTTTGATTGTTCTTGAAATATGGAAAAAGTTTGTTGAGCAACTGATTCTGGAATATCTTCAACAACAATTGGTGATCCGAAGTATGCAGATTGACAAGAAGCTGAAGCTACCAGTAAAAGTGTAAGTGACTGAAATAGAGAAGGAACCTTATTTGTGTTGTTTTTGTAGAAATAAGTTTAAAAATAGGACCCACCAAGTTTAACATGTTGGAGTTGAGTTCTAATAAGTGACTGTCATAAACTTCGAGACAGAATTTGGCTTTTATATTGAAATGATCATACCCTATACTCTCTTCCTCAACTACATAACGATCTTTATTTATTGCTCTAACATTTTTGTTTAATAGCCCTCGTTAAGACTACAACTACAAAACAATGTAAGCAATTAATATTGATCATTGAATATCGCGCCACTTAGCGTTTATAGAAGTGTCATGACCTCCATAAAATTTAATCTAGATCTAGATTAATTTGTTTTTCTTTTCCTATTTTGATAGTTTTTCATTGTTTTCTTTTTTTTTATAAAAAAAAAACAATCAAAGAAGAGACAGATTAGAATAAATTTTGAAGTTAAGTCAGGTTTCAATTTAATGACCTATTTTAAGTGAAAACGATGATTTACGTGATATCTTATTATTTATCAATTTAAAAGCTGAATTGGGATTTTAGTTTTAAGTATCACTCTTTCGAGTTTCAAAAATTGGACAATAATGTAATGTTTTACAACACAAACGCAGTGACAGTTTTGGCATAGAATTTTAGGGGGTTTCCATTGGAAAAATAAATCTGTTATTTTTGATCTATGTAGATCTGTTTTTGCATTCAAATAAATCGAAACAAACAAAATAAAGATTAATCAACTTAATCTTTTATTTCTGATTTGATGAGAAATTATAAAAATTTGCTATTTTTTCAGTAATTTCAGCCCTCAGACTTTAAATGTAAAATTTAATTTGTTTCTTTAAACTTAATATGTACATATGTGTTACGATTCTCTAGCAGAACTATGTACGTATATTTTCTCAGTTATTATTTTACGTCAGTTATTATTTTATAATTTTTGTTTTCTATTTCTAAAGACAACGGACCTGTTTAAAAAATTTTGGATGTAAATTTGACAGCTCTGCGTTAATACGTAACGAAGTTACACTAAAACAATTCCAATCGTGTTTCGATCAAAACCAAAAATCAAATTTTGATCTAAATCTAAATTTACCAATGGAAAACCTGATTAAATTAAGGTTCAGAAGACATTAGAGACTTGAAAGTATGTCAAGTTTCTACTATCTGATTGGCCAGCTGCTAAAATATATTCTTTCAATTAAGTTAACTTTTTGGCAGGTTGACTGGAAAGTTAGTAAGGAAAATTCTTAATAACTATCAAGACAAGTTTACTTATGTCAAAATGACAGCTGTGTTTTTGGTACTTTTAGCACAATTAACTGAATGTGCAGGTTAGAGTTCCAAGTTTAAAATTATAGACATAAGCAAAACTAACTATTTGCCCAGTTTTTATTTCTAAGATCTCGAAGATTTCTATGTTCTCAGAAATATAAATTAAATTTCTCATACAAATTTCTTACTGTTGCTGTCAGAATCCTGAGTTTTATAACTCGATTCCTCAATAAATTTCTTTCGCACAATTTAAAAAGGAAGAAAAGAAATGGAAACATAATTTGAATTTTATTAATATTTAATACTCTTGCTCTGTCAGTCTTACTCAAAAAATTCTCAAAAAACTTAGAAACATAAACTGGCCAATCGCTTTTTTATAAATTTAGGTTCAAAAATGCAGTTGACTGCAAATGAAGTCCTTAAAGTTGCTTGCGGTAAGTTTAAGCTATCATTTTAAACTAAAATGAAAATAAAAAAAGCATAACTTGGGCGACCGTCAGTCAATAGTTTTTTTTTTCTTCTGACATTAGTTGCCGTGAACGTCAAATCGAATTTGACAGCCAGCCCAGAAATCGCCAGAAGAAATTTCTCGGACTAAATTTGGCAAAAAGGAGAAATGTTTTACTCTCTCACGCGCGCTCTCTTTTGTAAGAATTAGCACAACTTTTGAACGACTTCAGACTAAGGGGCCAGTTATAGCTATCATTGAAATCAATCCGGACAAATTTTTCAATCGATATTTGACGGTGTTTCCCTTTGATTAGAAATCAAAATTATATACTGATCGATCGGAAATTGCACAAAGAATTATTTTTGAGACAAAAAAGTATGATTGCGCATTTATTTTTCTCTTAAAAATTATTTTTCTATTTTCCGGACGGAAATTCATTTCCTGAACAGCTGATACTTTTATGTTCAAAAGTGATACGAATCATTCCAATGATTTGTGTTCCAATTTCACACAATTCCAATGACATTTAAAATTTGTCGGTAGATTTCAATCAGGAATTTTTTTTTCAATGACAGAAATTTTGAATGATAGCTATAAACGACCTGTCAAAAAAGTTCCAATATTTATTTTCAATGATGAAAACCAATGATAGCTACAACTGGCGCCTAAAAATGACTAAAACTTTCAGTCTGAAACTGTTTGAAACAAGATGTGGAACACACCTATTCCTTGTTTGAAATCCACTGACAGAAATCAGTGATAGGAACTGTGTGAAATTAAAACACAAATTAATGGAACGATTCGTTTCACTTTTGGACATGAAAGAAGTAGTTGTTCAGAAAAATGAATGATTTCAATGATAGCTATAACTCGCCCCTAGAAGGGAGCTTTAAGTTGAACAAAAATCTGTGTACTGGTTATATAAAGCTCTATCGCCCAAAAGTTGGTGGACTTTTCTGGCCATTGGCGTAAGGATGTATTATTAGTTATATTAAAATAGCCTTTCGATGTTTTATGGAAATTTCTGCAGATTACTATCTTCCAAAACTCAAATATTGTGAAATGCTTTCAACTATTTTTCATGTTGCCATTTATGGCATCATCCAACAAAGAAACCACCAAACTACCTTCACCTTTAACTTTTAAAACCTATTCTTATAAATCTATTCCCACGCACGTGTTACCAATTCCGAAGACAAAACCAAAAAATCATTTTGCAGTAGGAAGCGGTATAAAATTCAATCCAAATTGTTGAACGTAAAAACCATTATGGAACCTACTACTGCGACGACAACGACGATTGAAAAACCCGTTTATGGTAAACCAAATATGGACTTGGATTTGATGAATGGCCAAGACATCCTATATAATTCCCACAAGACGATGATACAATGATGGTCGCATACGCATAACGCCTCTGCACGCGTCATTTCCTGACGTGCTATGCTGCAGTTGTTCCGCGCATAATTTGATCAGAATCATCCACGGTACACCTACTCCTATACTCGTTGTGATGATTGCATCGAGATCGAGGTGCAACGAAGCATGAAACCCATTTAAGTCTACCTTCTTCAATTCTTCTCCTATACTCGTATCTCTCTCTTATTTGAAGATACCTACATATAGCAACTTACCTTGTATTCATCAAATTTAAGAACGAATTCAAGTATTTCAGCCAACTGCTTAACTAGAGCCTGTTGTGTTTCTAGATGTTGAGTAGGATTCAATTTACCACCAACCAATTGGCCAAGTAGTTTTGGTACGATTTTTTCCAGCTCCAGTGAGTGTTCATAGCAGCGTTTCAGTTTGATCACAAGTGGCAGAACAGCGTTCCAGGCTTTTTCTTGGCACTGTGGCGATGGGTCAGCTATAGCTTCTCTTATTTCTTTTCCAGCACCCTGCAACAGAAGAAAAAAAGAAAAACATTTAAATTACAATTAGTTATTTATTCTATTTAAAATGATGGTGGCAGGAAGGAATGATGTATGGATGAAGGCATCAAAACATGCGTTACCCCAATCGGCAATCAGACCACCAACGACAGGATACCCTTCCCAATCCTAACCCAACCCAACTCATGATGCATCAGCCAGCTGCCCTTTAAAGGAATTCAACTAATGACTTGACAGTGGACACCATAAAAAGGGAGTCGGAGATGGACACTGAGACTGACAACAATAAAGTGAAGGGTGGAACATTAAACAACAAGTGAATGAACAACGACGAAGCGACGACAGAAACAGAGGTAAACTAGCCAAATAAGGAAGTTGTTAGGAAAATGCGTGAAATGTGTGCCTTTGCCTGTCTCTATCGTCGTCGTTCGTCCGTCGTCGTCTTCTTGTCATCAGACATCAGAGTTTAGACGACGTTCTCGTTGAGGTGAATTATTTCTGTGTGTGAATTGAATTGAATGTGACTTTTCCCATTTAATTAATGCTATCATTTATTTCATTCACTGCAATTCACTCAAACAGAACTCAGTGCAACAACGCAACGGGTATAGAGTGAGAAGAATTTTAATTAATTAAGAGAATGTTTGTTGATTGGAAGGAATGTTCATATTTTGCTCGTATTTCTATCTACGATTTATATGTTTTCAGTTCAAGAAATCCCAAAGGGACACGTCTGAATGAAAATAATGAAGACGGAAGTGTTAGGTGTGACAGCTGCTTCAATAAAAGGACATCATGCAATGCAGTTGAAAATGCGTTTTGACATTTAAAAAAAAAGTAAAATAAAGCGTGTGGGGAGAGGCAGAGACATAGCGAGAAATAATGAATTAATCATAGAAATCACAATCGAATTTGCACGGAAAATGTGGGTGGTGAATTCTTTTGTTGTGTAAAAAGCTATTTATACGAGTTATGATTGACATTTGATTTTGAGACGACATACATATTTGTTTTGGTGAGGGAGGTTTGTAATGGGTGTTTTTTTAGAGTTATAGAACTTTGAAATGGGATAAAACAAAGATGATTTTTTAAATTGACACGAAATTTACTTTATTCGAAAGATAATCTTCTGGAATCATAATTTAAATATGATTTCTGGAATATGACTGCCACGATTGGCTCAGGAGTATTCTTATATGAAGGTTCTATTTTTAATGACGTTTATCGGCAACAACGCGGCGTAAGTTGTTTCTGCAAGTGGTCAATCGTTTTGGTATTGGCATATACAAGCGATTTCATATATCGGGTGATTTTTTAAGAGCTTGAGAACTTTTTTTAAAAAAAAAAACGCATAAAATTTGCAAAATCTCATCGATTCTTTATTTGAAACGTTAGATTGGTCCATGACATTTACTTTTTGAAGATAATTTCATTTAAATGTTGACCGCGGCTGCGTCTTAGGTGGTCCATTCGGAAAGTCCAATTTTGGGTAACTTTTTCGAGCATTTCGGCCGGAATAGCCCGAATTTCTTCGGAAATGTTGTCTTCCAAAGAATAGTTGCTGGCTTATTTGTGTAGACTTTAGACTTGACGTAGCCCCACAAAAAATAGTCTAAAGGCGTCAAATATCATGATCTTGGTGGCCAACTTACCGGTCCATTCCTTGAGATGAATTGTTCTCCGAAGTTTTCCCTCAAAATGGCCATAGAATCGCGAGCTGTGTGGCATGTAGCGCCATCTTGTTGAAACCACATGTCAACCAAGTTCAGTTCTTCCATTTTTGGCAACAAAAAGTTTGTTAGCATTGAACGATAGCGATCGCCATTCACCGTAACGTTGCGTCCAACAGCATCTTTGAAAAAATACGGTCCAATGATTCCACCAGCGTACAAACCACACCAAACAGTGCATTTTTCGGGATGCATGGGCAGTTCTTGAACGGCTTCTGGTTGGCTTTCACTCCAAATGCGGCAATTTTGCTTATTAACGTAGCCATTCAACCAGAAATGAGCCTCATCGCTGAACAAAATTTGTCGATAAAAAAGCGGATTTTCTGCCACTGATTTTGGTAATAAAATTCAATGCTTTGCAAGCGTTGCTCGTTAGTAAGTCTATGCATGATGAAATGTCAAAGCATACTGAGCATCTTTCTCTTTGACACCATGTCTGAAATCCCGCGTGATCTGTCAAATACTAATGCATGAAAATCCTAACCTCAAAAAAATCACCCATTATTTCCATAGAAAATAGTCAAGCGACGTTAAATCGCACACATTGCGCCGTGATGCCTATACACAGCTACTGTACATCATCATTGTTCATTTAATGAACGAAAATTCAGTAATCACGTTTTTGTGAATGTAGCGGTGGCTCAATATAAGGTGTTTTTCTTTTAAGCTCAGAGCAGAGCAAACAGATATACTATCAAGTTTGCTGTGAGTAGAGTTTGATTAGAACACTCGGACTTACATATTTATGAAACAACCTGGAGAAATGAAGTGAAAATATCTTAAGAAATTTTTTATGTTTCTTTCATATCACACGAAACAAAAAGGTGAAGTCAGCCACGCTCATAGAGTGCGCTCCGAGCTGATTGAAAAATGAAACACAAAAAGATCTTTTTTTGACAGCTCAATTCTTTGCTCTGAGCTAAAAAAGAAAAACGCATATAAGCTTGAGAATTATTATCACTCCTTATACGTCTTTTTTGTTTATTGACGTATCCATTCAACCAAAAGTGCGCTGTATTGCTCAATAAAAGTTCGCGAGAAACGTATTTCAAACAGAACCATGAATTTCAAAATAAATTAGCATGATTTGCGCCCATGTTCCGAATTTCGATCGAAAGTGAATTGAAATCACTTTTCAAATTCACGTGAAACGAAATTGCATGTTCTTCAATTCGATCGATTTCGAAAACTTCGAAATTGCTTCGAACTGTCAGAACTGAAGGATCATCTATTTTTATTTTGTTTCTGAAGTAAAATGTTTGCTGTTTTGAAGATGGACGCAATATTATTGGCAATTCTAAGTGAAAAAAGGAAGCAGAATTAAAGATAAGAAATAAGAAGACGAATTTTGCGAGACAAATCAAATATATTGAATTTACCTGACAATGTAAGTGTGTGAAAATTATGTAGAATTGTGATGTTAAATAAAGTAAATTCTTGATTTCCTCTTTTATTTTCTTTCTAAGGGAAATAGAACCTTTTATAATACCTTCATCGTTTCCTTCAATTCAAAAACCTGCTGCAACCCTCCGATTCCCGGCAGAAGGAAGCCATCAAAGATCAATTCACAGAAATAAAAAATGTGATTTGAACGCGTTCAAAAAAATGGAACAAACCGAAATGCAGAACATCCATTTGCACGTTCGAAAATACAATTCACAATAATGAATTGTGGAACACCCAAATTCACTTTCGCAAAGTATATTCACAATAAGTTAAATGCAGAACATGGGCATTGGAAGTGTTGTTTAGTCTATTCATGTTGAAATGTCAAACCAAACTAAAAATTAATCGCTTGACAGTTGACAAAATGGCAGCCAGTTAAAATAGTGTTACCGACTTAGAGTTATATATTTCTAAAAAACACCCGTTATTTAATGGTTTATACCTTTTTTTTTAAATATATTTTTGGCTTAAGTAACTGGCCTCCTTCACCGTGCAACTTAACGCCTCTCGATTACTTTTTTAAGGGGCTAACTTTATCCTGAAAATTTGTAAGTCAAAATTCCCAATCTGCTAAAAAAACACCCAATATATATTTTTTGCTATCTAATCTTGTACAAAATCGTACAATCCATCTTAGATATTTTCTAAATTCTCAGATCGTTTTGGTTTACTTGTTTGCATATATGGGTAGCCCAAGGTTTCCAAATCCATGTCCCTAATATTTAAACATCGTAATAAAAACTACTTGAAAATACACTAAGAATGTAAACTCATGCAATATTTTCTGAAATAATAATACTTGTTTTTTTTTGTGTTTATTGTTCTTGGAAAATGCATAATTCAGTCGAAAGTTTTCTTTTCTTCAGATGGAAAAAATATACATATATTTCTTTTTTTTTTTTAACCCTCAACCCCACTCAATCCTTTCTAAGATTCAAGGTTCCGTAAATAACAACGTATATGCACATTTTTCTTTCCTATCCTTTTATAGACAAACAACTACCTATACATATGTATATATCCTTATACAGATGCATTTAAAATATCATCTGTACACACAATCTTTTCAACATTTTTCATTCATAGTTTTTGTTTGTTTGAAAAGTATGTACTTGAAACTATATATGTATGTATGCATGTGTGTATTAAAGATGGTTAAGATTTTGAAGAATTCAAAAATGAATGTTTTCCATTGGCAAACAACGTTCAGTTAAAAATAAGAGAACTTAAATTGACGTGCATTTGAATCATTCAAAAAATAAATAAAAGATGACAAAGCATTTTCTTAAAAAAAATAAATATGAAACGAATATTAAATTTTCATTAAATTTCCAAAGCCCATTAAAAAAGTCCATAAAAGTTTGTTTTATATTTTGAAATTTTTAATTGAAAAAAGATATTTTTAATCATGATTATTTCAAAATTGATTCACACCCTTTGTTATTTGGATCTGAAATTTTTTATTTCGGAAATTGAATACGCTCAAAATTATGAATGGAAATGTGACACAAAGTAAAAATACATACAAAATATTCAAGAAAAATATCGGGTGTTTTAATAATTTAATAATTTACCAAACCATACTTGACAGAAATGTCAAAACATAGTTTGACATTCTCAACTGTCAAACCATAGATAGCAACCCTAGTAATTTCTTATTCAAAAAACACCCCATAGAAGATAAATGTTCCGAGATTTTTCTTATAACATACACAAATTGATTTTGCTCTACTTCAGGTGTTTCATGTATATTTCCAGAATCCAAAAAAGCTTAGTAATTAATCACCTCATTCAATCAACATATAAATGAATTGTGAAAATAAATACTATACAATTTAGATAAACTTATGAACTGGCAGTTCTGGGCCATCGAATATCTCATATAGTGCTACTTTTAACTCAAATGTACCGTTGGAATGTACCAAATGCATGGATGCAGTGTACTCAACACGTCATGTCTGTCAGAAAATAATCACAAGCTGTTTGCTTTGTTTTTGGCTTAAATATAGGGTAAATAGTTGTCTGTCTGCAGTTTATTATTATTATTGATTTTTGAAAAATTCTTTTTTCTTTTTGTATTTCACATGCCGACATTTTTTTAAAACTTCTTAAATTTCATGACATCATAGCCAAAATTTGTATATGTTAAAGACCGAAATCTGTTAATGCATAGATACTCAGCTTAATAAAAGTTTCACCCTAAAAATATTTCACTCAAAACATTTTTGTTCGCCTGGTATTTAAAAAAAAAAAACATTATAAGTTTCACCCCAGCGGAATTTTACTTGGAACTACAGAAAAGTTTTCGAATAGCTTTACAAAATAATAACCAAACATTTCAATCTTGAAACTGTTAAATTTCGAACAAAATCATATTTCATATAGGAGATTTTTTAAAAGGTTTGTTTCTGTCCCACTAACAAAAGATGTCCTGGACTAGAATCTATAGTCGCATAAATTTTCTAAAACATCGGGTTCTTAAAATATGCCTCTTTTTTATTGTTACTTACAACAAATTTTATGATTTTGCATAGTACAAATCTTTGTCTTCTAGATAAAGTTTAAATCATTTAAGAATCTTGCCTACATTCTGAAAACTCTCATTTAATATTAGTTAATTATGTTATTAATAGAGTTTTGAAAAATCGTGAATTAATTGCTTTTTGTGGCTTTTATGGCTTTAAAAAAACACTTTTATAAGTTAGTTTTTAGTGCTGATTTAGAATCCGTGGTTTGATTTTAACTGCCTTTGCAAATTTTAAAAATATCCGTTTTCAACATAACTTTTATATTTCTTAAATACATTTAAAAAAAAAATAATGTAATGACGCCCGAACTTGCTTAGACAACAAAGGATCCGTTAAAAAAACGAAAACTACTTTCAAACCGTTTTAAATATTTTTATTAAAAACTGTTTTAGCTTAAATGGCTCAGCGCTTCTTTAAAACTTGTGTTATAAGACACATTAAATCTAACAATTGATGAAGATTTTTTGAAAAATGTATTGAATAATAGAAATGTTTGAACTCAAAATTGAAGATAGGGATTATAGATTTGGAAAACCATTATATGAATAATAAAGGTGTTTTTTGAGACGATCTGTAAACATTGTTCAGAATAGGTCTATTAATTTTGAAATGGCGAAGCTACCTTAGCATAAATCAAGTGACTGCTGTCAAAAAGACTTACTCCGAAAAAAGTATTGCTAGATTGAATACCACACGTCAAAAGAAAAACACACGTTATTAGAAAACTGCTTCATGAATTAATAAACCTTAAAAAGCTTTGTAAAATATGCTGTCGAATTTTAAAAAGTAATATCTTAACTTTGACTTGAATTAAGGACATTTAAATACAATCGGAAAAGTGCAATTTGATTGTCAGAAACAAAATCATGGCTGAAAGTCACAGTAGGGGAAAAATGAAATAAAATTTTCAGGAGTGAAATATTTTTCAGGTGAAACTCAGAATGGTGCTGAAAAATATGTACATAATAATGAATTTTATTTTTAAAATGGATGATGCAAAATTTAGCAAATTGATTTTATTTTCACTCATGCAGTGAAACGGAAAATTAACAAGATCAAAACTTTTAAGAACTTACTCTGACAACTATTTGTTGTCATCTTAAATTTAATGGAATGTCTTTAATGTGCCAATTTTTCGGTGGCTTACCCTATTTCTCTACCATCTCCAATCATCAGACTTTTCACCACCACAAAATGTAAGAAGAGGTTCTCTTTTCCGTAGTCGCCGCCGCCGCCACTAATTGCGCACACTTTTCGACGAATTTCAAACAAAAATAAACACGAAAAATGCCTTCGAAAAATTGAGTGCTCCTCTAATCGCAGCTGAAAGATAGACAGCAGCTTGCGAATTGCGATTGCGATTAACAGCTGCGTGAAAAAATCGTTCTTAATTGCAATGCAATTAATTGTAAATGCATTGCATTTGGCTTAAGCTGATGCTGTTTCTGCTGCACTGCAATTATATTCATATGTATGATAATTCGTTACCGAACTAGAAGAAGAAACGTCGTCGTCGTCGCCGCCACCATCAGTCGTCAGTGACTATGGTTTTGGCTGTTTCGGATGGTGCTCCTATCTGGAGTGGCGGTTTCTTTTCCGAATGTGCTTTTCCGCTCTCAGCCCTTAAAATATATCATTTTCTGTGTCGTGCTTCTGTCTGCTCTGAACTCCAACAGGCTGGAAGAAAGCAAATCCCTTCATATGAATTACAAATTGCCATTGCATAAGAATTTTTGCAATGCAACCCCATTTTGTCTGTCAAATGCGTCGATTCCGGAGATAGCGATGGCGATGACGATGTCGGTGGCGGCAATGTCTTATGGAATCTCATTCTGTTTTTGTTTTTATAATAATTCCTATAGGAAAAATGTGTCTCTGTAAGCATACATGTGTAGAAAAACATTACTTGTGCTCATATAAGTCGGAAATGTGCATACATTTCATGCCTTAGAAATGCCATAAGAACGAAGAAAGATACCCTCATGGATTTTCAAACTCTCATTTCCTTTTTTCTTACTTTATTTTCAAATCTGGGTTTTATTGTCTCGAGTTGGCTGGGCGCATAAACCCATTGTATATGTAAGGGTTGTGTGTTCCTGATGTGGGTGGGGGGCGTGGCATAATACTACCTATAGTGTTTATACAACTTTGTTGTTTCTCTTCCATGATGGGGATTGAATTCAAGGGAAGAGGTGTCTTATAGTCTAAGGGTTTTTTTTTTCAACGTCTGAAAGTTGTCCACAATAAAAATAGAAGAAGAATGCTCCCTTATGCTTGCGAACTGTTAGATAATTTGAAACATTTTTGCACACATGTGCTGCAGACTGTGATGCATGTTTTGAAACAATACAACAACAAGAGAAGAGAAGGGAAGGAGATATGATTGAATTGGTGTCACTACTTGTTTTACTTACTTATATGTATAAGAACAAACAAAAGTATAGATGTTAGATGAAAAAAAACAACAAAGAATACAACTTACCTATATTTTTTTTTGTTATTTCTTACTTAGTTTTCGGTCTTAAAGGATTAGGTAGGTCTAGTAGTCTTAAACTGAAATCATAACTTGTTACAGTTTTTGTTGTTTTCTTATTTTACTGGAATTAGTATTTCCACTAAAAAAAAAGACAAAGTGAAGAAAAGACAGACTTGGTGATGTGTCTTCTTTGGAGTATATTTAGCAGCTTGACCCGATTGGCAAGTTGTCAATTTTGTCTTCTTTAGACTATGGAAGTGTGGAGTGGGTTAATATTTGCTAGATATTTTTGTTTTAAGGAAATTGTTTGAGAATGATGTGAGTTTCAGTAAGTAATAGTAAATTGGAATTTATAAATAAGATTTCTGAAAATTACAAATTAGACATACTACATATCGGGTGTTTTGTTTAAGAGTTTGAAAAGTTTGAATAATAAAGCGCCAGTTATAGCTATCATTGGTTTTTATCATTGAAAACAAACATTGGAATTTTTTTGACTGGTCGTTTATAGCTATCAATATAATTTTCTGTCATTGAAAAAATTTTCCTGTTTGAAATCCACCGAAAAATTTTAACTGACAGAAATCTGTCATTGGAATTGTGCGAAATTGGAACACAAATCAGTGGAACGATTCAGTTCACTTTTGAACATAAAAGTATCAGCTGTTCAGGAAAATGAATTTCCGTCCGAAAAATAAATGCGCAATTACACTTTTTTCCTCAAAAAAATTCTTTGTGTGATTTCCAATCGATCAGTTTATAATTTTCATTTCTAATCAAAGGAAAACACCGTAAAATATCGATTCAAAAATTTTTTCGGATAGCTATAACTGGCCCCTAACACTGGTCGAAAAAATTACGTTTTTATTTCTGGTCACAGCAAAGCAATGCTTTTTTAAAGGATTAAGATATCCTGTTTTTGAACCTTTAAAATTCTCTACCACGTCAGGTTTTTAAAATATTCAATTCTTAACTTCTAAAGACAACCAAAAACGTGTTTTTTAAGGCCAAGTTAAAAGTAAAACCCAATATATTACTTAACAATTAGCTGTATAATGATTTCGCAATGTAATTTTAATATCTCACTTAGTTATTGTAATTTCTCATTATTTATGTTTATGAGATGGCTTTATTTTGCTCTATCTGAAGTTTTGAAAAACCTTGAATGTTGGGTTTTTGAATTATTCGTTTTAGAGTTAATTTTAAGTATTGATTTCGAATCTATACTTCAATTTCAGTTATATGTGCTAAAATTCAGATACACCCGTTTTTAACGTAATGTGTATATATTGTTTTTTTCAATATATTTCAAAAACTTGATGTTATAACCTTAAAAACACGAATTCGTAATGAGAATGACTAATGAGATTAAAATCTGCTTTTATACAGTTTGGAGTTTTTCTGTTAAGAACCGTTTTTTTAAGATTAATGTATTCCAGATGAAGACTTGATAATTTTTTGAAAAATGAGTAAGATATTTTCTAAATGGAATTCGGAGTAAGGGATTGTAGATTTGGAAAATAATAATGAATTATGTATATTGAAAAAAGTAATTAATTAACTTTCCATAGGAAGTTATTGTAATGGGTCCGATTTGGCGAATTGAAAATTTTGACATTTCTCGACGTTTCAAGGTCCCTAGAGTCGAAATAAAAGATTTTTAGAAAGATGTCTGTGCGTGCGTGTGTACGTACGTCTGTACGTCCGTACGTTCGCGACATTTTTTTCGTCGTCGTCCAGTAGAGATATCGACTTCCAATAAATTTTGTTATACAGATAATAATGCAGAAAGATGCAGAAAGGGCTCTCAAGAAAACTGAGTGGGTGGTTTTTTTACCATAGCAATTTAAAAAAAGGTGAACATTTTGGTTAACCCTAAATATCTCATGAACCAATGACCAGAGACTTGAATTAAATGTTATATTATATATTGTAACGTGATACAAAACAAGTATATTTTTGGAAAAAAATCCAATTAACGGTTTTTTTTATAAATCAAAAAAACTGAAAAAAAATGTGTCACCTCTAAAATTTTACGAATAAAATATGATTTTATCTCAAAAACAATTTTGTGCAACGAAGAATAATGTTTTTGACATCTGATAAAATTTTGAGAAAAATCTAATCTATATATATAAAATATTCCTGTCACAGTGTTAGTGGCCATATTCCTCCGAAACGGCTTAACCCATTTCAATGAAATTTTGCATATACATTCGGTAGGTCTGAGAATAGGTTTTTATCTATTTTTTATATTCCTAAGTGTTATGGTTTAATTGCATCAACATCGTATACGGTGCAACGATCTTACGATAGTATTCAGTGACGCTATGTACAATGAAGCATTGATTGCTATTGAGGATCTTTGCATTATCAGTGCCAACTTACCACTCAGTCAATTCGGTATGCATTCACCGAAATGCATCTGATTTAATAGACACTGAATTGAATCGTGAACTACAATACAAAACTGTAGAAATGGCAGCGATTGTTGCTCGCAATGTCCCACTAATAAGTGATGAACAAAGAACCATTTTTGACCACATCATGCTCGCAGTTTCCGCAGGACAAGGTGGATGCACCAGGTGGAACTGGCAAAACATTCCTTATTTCGCTAATTCTTGCTAAAATACGATCAAATAATGGTATCGCATTGGCTGTTGCGGCAAATTTATTGGATGGAGGTAGATGAATGCACTACGGCACACAAACATTCGCTTGAGGCGTTGAAGAGGACATTAAAAAAGATATAAAAACAGCGACACACTATTTGCCGGCACTCGATTACTCCTTTCAGGTGATTTCAGACAAACACTTCCCGTTAATCCGCGTTCCACGTACGCTGATGAGATCAACGAGTGCTTAAAATCATCGCCACTGCGGCGTAATGTTGAAAGAGTACAACTGAAAGTAAATGTGCGTGTTCAAATGCTTCAAGATCCATCCGCTGAAACAACTGTTAGATATAGGACACGGAAAAGTCACTTCAGATGAAACTGGATGCATAAAATTACCGGTCGATTTCTGCACGTTTATTGGTTCACAAGATTCTCTCATTGACCAGATATTTCCCGATGTGCACAGACAATATACAAATCACGAGTGGCTGGCAGAAAGAGCAATTTTACCAGCAAAAAATGTGGATGTCAACAAATTAAATCTCAAGATACAACATTTGTTACCAGGAGACTTGGTGTTATACAAATCTATTGATACAGTTTTTGATGCTACCGAAGCTGTAAATTATCCAACTGAGTTTTTGAACTCATTAGATTAACAAGGTATGCCACCGCATAATTTACAATTGGACCTCCGGTAATTTTGTTTCGTAATTTGAACCCACCACGGTTGTGCAACGGCACGCGATTAGTAATTAAAAATTGATGAAAAATGTTATCGAAATCATATTTCTAAATGGAAAATTCTGAGATGAAAATATATTTTTACGGCGAATCCCTATTATACCCACAGATGTGCCAATTCAATTCAAACGCCTTCAATTTCCAATTAGATTGGCATTTGCAATGACTATCTATCAATAAGTCTGAAGGCCAAACGATGTCTGTGAGCGGCTTAGATTTGAGCATTTCATGTATTTCACACGGACAATTATACGTGGCATGCTCTCGAGTGCGCAAACCATCCAGTTTGTTTGTATTGGCGAAAGATGGGATCACAAAAAATATTGTAGATACACTCTTTTGCATTAAGGGATTGATATTGTTTTTTTTTTTAAGTATTGTCATAATTTTAATAATAATAATAATTTTAAAGAATTAATTTTAACAAAGTAAACAAATTTGTTTTGTGATTTGTTATTTTAATATTTTGTCACCGTTTACAGTGCTCTATACCTCTCCCACTTATATACCACATCCTTACACACTTACAATAAGTTATTTGTTTCTAGCAAAATATTCTCTAGAAATTATTTATATGACGAAGCAAAGTTTGTCGGGTCAGCTAGTTTTTTTTATAAAAATTAAAAACCTGAAAAAAAACATTACTCAAAGTTGGTAAAGATTGAATTTCGACTCAAATATCTTTTCAAAAACTTGAGATGAAGGCTTCAAACTTATTTTATCTTATAAAAAATATTGTTTTCAACATTCTGAAAAATGTTGAGAAAAATGGAATTGTCAGTATTTTTACAAAAAATAAAAACTTAAAAAAAAAAATTTATAAAAGCTGGTAAAAATTGATTTTCGACTCAAATATCTTTTTAAAACTTTGAGATATTAGCTTTAAACTACTTTTATCTTTAAAATAATATTGTTCTCAACATTCAGTAAAATTTTGTAAAAAATCGAATTGACAGTTTTTTTACCAAAGATTAAAAACCGAAAAAAAAAATTTAACAAAAGTTGGTAAAAATTGATTTTCGACTTAAATATCTTTTCGAAAATTTGAGATAATGGCTTCAAACTAATTTTATCTTATAAGAAATATTGTTTTCAACATGCGATAAAATTTTGAGAAAAATCGAATTGACAGTTTTTTTTACAAAAAATAAAAACCTAAAAAAAAACAATACTAAAACTTGGTAAATATATACTTTCGACTAAAATAGCTTTTCAAAAATTAAAAATATTGGCTTCACAATTATTTTATTTCACAGAAAATATTGTTTTCGATATTCAGTAATTTTTTTATAAAAATCCAACAGTCCGTTTTATCATAAAAAATTAAATCTACAAAAAATGGTACGTAAATTTGGTAAAAATTAAAATTGATACATGTAGACAAACTTTTAAGAAAGACAAATCGACAGACGGGATGGGAAGTTATCAGTGTGGGTCGCATCTCAGCCTCTTTTATAAATTTAAATAACCTCAAAAAGCCTAATATAAGATTTTTTCTTCAAATTATAAAAAATTGTATCTCAAAAATCTGAAGTGATAGATTAATTTTGAAGTCAAATTCTAACTAAAGAAATCAAAACCTTAGAGAAAGTATAATTTGATTGCCAGCTACATAACCTTGTTGACCACTGTTATAATGAATGACTTGCTTATTTGTTATTGACGAAGCCATTTAACCAGATATGAGCTTCGCGAGCTCAAAGAATGAAAGCTTTTTTCTTACGTTAAACGATTAGTTATGAATTTTCAAACCTTAATAAACAGAAATGGCAATACAGGTTAACATTCTCAACCATCGAAACTTCTCTTGCAGGTAAAAAAAACACCCTATATAACGGGTATTGCAGTACAATTCAAACAACTTTTCAAAGAAATGAGGAAAAAAGAAATGTTTCATTGGAAAGGTGTAGTCTATGTAGTATGTCCCATGAAACAACACATGTTATTAACCTGTCCTTCGACGAAGGGTAAAAGTTGAGTGAAGCCTCTAAGTCTGTCAATATTTATGCAAGACCAGCTTTTCATCTGATAACGGTACATATATTTACCTACATATAATTGAAACTTCTGTATGTTTATTTAAAACAACCTTGCGGTGATGCCCTTTCCTTAAAACAAATTCTTAAAAAAACATTAATTTTTTCTTAAAACCAAACAACAATTTATTTAATTTAGTCTTTCTAGCTTTAGGTACACATATTTTAAAAAATTGCTTTTTTTCCTGTTGTTTTACACTGAAGTCCTTGTACTTGAAAAAGGAGAAGAAAAAAGGAGGAAAATTGTTTCAACGCTCCTCGAGCTTAGCAGGCTCTTTAAATTTTCAAGAACTAAAAACACAGACGCATATAGCCATATACATACCTACACAAAATAAGATGCAGTTGCATTCTATATACCCACCTACCTAAGCCTAAGTATGTATAAATGAAGTTACGTTTAGACGGTTTTGTTACAAATTTTATTCTTGTGCTTCGCAAGTCTGGAAGGAAAATCTGCTGTAAAGAAATTTCATAAAATTACTCCTACCCTGAGATTTTTTCACAACGCTGCACATTTTCAAACCAATGAAACAAAAAAAAAAAAAAACAGCATGACATTCTTCCAGGACTTCGGTCTTGCTTGCATGATCCTTAGCTTATGCATCAGGGATGGAACTTTAAAAGTTTCAAGTCATGCAGCAGTGCAGTGATGCAGCGACTTATGTTGTTGGCATTTGTCATCATTCTGCATCTGCACACACTAAACACACTCCTTCTCCTGTTATAATGTCCTTTGTTTTGTGCGTTGCGTTAGCGGGGTAGTTGGGTGGTTGTTAGATTTCCGACTTGCAATTTAGCTTTTTTTTTTTTTGTTTTTAAAAATCAGACTTGGTTGTGATGATAAATAATTGAAACGAGAAGTTGTGTCGTGTGCTTGTGAGGTGACAATATATGGCAAAAAAAAAAAGAACCACGTCATCGTCAAGCCGTCGCTCGTCGTCGTAGTCTTCGTAGTCCTCGTCGTCCTCATCGTTGTCGAGGACCAAGACATTGGGATATGTAATGTGAACGTCCTTTTGCCCTTAAGACAACAATGTTATACGATGGTATGAAGTTCATTTAGGACTTTTTAAAACATTCTTACACGCAAACGGATGGCAAAAGAGTTTCGAGTTTATGGTATAGTATAGTGTTATTTTTTCACGCCAGGGGGCATTAGCTTTGGTGAAATACTTAGAATAAGTACTGTTTGGAGGTTTTAAATAGGAAATAAAAGAAAATACATGAGTCCTTTTTTAAAATAATTACATATATGTATATAGAGAGTGTTTTTATTTTTTTAAATATATTGGTATCGCATAGTGAAGGTATAGAAATATTTCAGAAAAATGCTTTAGTTTCTTTTTAAAATGAAAACGTTCAAAGCCAGAGGCTATATCTTTTGTTTAAAGTAAAGATTTTATATAACTTTAATACCTGAAGGTCTGTAAAAAGAAAATAGTGACTATACTTAAAATGTGTATAAAAGTTTTCCTCAACGTCAGGCTCTTTATCTAAAATAAAAAAATGATGGGGAAGTAGATTAAATTGAAGGAACTATGTTGGTGTATACATTTCTGACTTCTTTTGAAAAAAAAAAGAAATACTAAGAAGTTTATGAAGATTTCGAGGGGAAGTAACCATTTCAAAAAAAATTCTATTTTAATTGCAAAAGTCTCCAATTTAAAAAAAAAAACTTTATTATGTATAACTTGAAAGTAAATCAAAAACCTCAACCACTTTTTGTAAGACAGAAACTTCCACGGACTAAAAGACTAATCCACCTTATTCTTCTTATATATGTATGAGCTTGAGCATATTAAACAAAAAGTCTTCCTTTCCAAGGCAATAAAACAGAAAATATAAACTGATTTATTACAACTTCTGTCTTGTGTTCCCGTTTTTGTGTGTAAACGAAATATAAATGTTATGTTCTTTTGCATCTTTCATTCGTATTATTTATTTTATTATTGTTTATATTCCGACAGGTGCAAACAGAATTCAGATAAATTGACATATTTAAAAATGCAGCTGTTGTGTTTAACATTTTTTCTTTCAGAGGACTTCAAAGATAAACAATTATAAAGATACAAAAGGATGAAATGTTTAAGATTAATTTAAATGAAATTTTTGTCTCTCTTATTTTTGTAATTTCTGTGAAGAGAGCGATTAAAAGATTTTTAAGCAGAAACTGTGGAGCTCAAACAATAATAATTTATTTAATTGTTTTTATTAAATTTTAAATTTTATAAAAGCCTAGTATTTAGAACAAAAATATTCAGTTGTCCGAAAATATAGAAAAAAATACTTTGCTTTTTAAGTAATAGCAATATTTTGTAACACAATGATAACATTTTAATAGAAAATTACACTAAACATAAAAAAGTACGTCAACTTGTTTTTATTGAATCGTTTTTTATGCCTGGCAAGTTAGACTTTTCAGGAAAGAAAATTTCAGTTTTTGTATAAACTTGATAATGCAGATTTGATATTCAAGTAAGCACTACAGCCCCTCAAAAGCGGACAATCTGAGAATGTAATTAGTTGTCACGAAACTATCGTAAAGCGATTCTAAAATAAACTTTGTCTCATGCTTTTTTCCCAAAAAAATCCCTCTGTAATGAAAACTGACTTTGAGTCAACTCTTAAGTTAGGGTTAATTTAAAAAAAAAGTACACACATTTTTTTTTTCTTTATATTTTGCGCTAACTAAAGGGGTTATGAATTCCCTTATAAATAAATAATGAATACCCTTATAATGATTAAACACAGTGCGAGCAATTAGAAAAGGAGGATAGGATAAGAAAGGATACACCGATTAAAATTGGTTTTGAATGTCTGCACATTGCAATGAGTGGGAAATATTGAACCTGGTAAAGCATTCCACATTCGTGTAGTGCGGCTAAAGAAAGAATCTCTGTACTTAAATGTACGTCCGAAATTGGGCTCAAGGGTAAACTAATCGACATTCCTAGCAGTACGGGTATTACGATTGAATTTTTTAAGGGGAGGAATGCAAGTGGCTATTTCACTAGAGTATTGTTTATAAAAATAACGATAAAACAATGACATGCATGATACCTTGCAGCGGTGTTCAAGAGAAGCAAATGTCTCGGTAAGAGAACGATTTCTTATCATTTTTAGAGCTCTTTTTTCAATTCTATGCAGAAGACTCAAGTACGTTATTGGGGCACCAGCCAAAATGTGAGAATTATACTCGAGTTTTGGACGAATAAAAGCTTTTTAAATTATAGCCAGATAAGAAGGGGTAAAAAACTTCTTGCATCGTTGGAGAAAACCTAAACACTTAGCAGCATTTTTGGCAATGTTAAATATATGATCACTCCACAACAAGTGGTTTGTAATGCACATACCTAGGACTGATAGTTGTTCAGTCTCCTCGATGCAAGTACCACTCATGGAAAGTGGCATTGGGGGACGGTTACGCTTTTGCGACAGTAGACACCATTGAGTTTTCAAAGCATTCAATTCTACACGGTTTTTGATTTCCCCATTGGACAATGCTGTCAAGATCAGAATTCAATGAGCTTATTATACGCTTCCGTTGGAAGTCCACATCCAAAGAACAAGGATGAGAATCTAAAAACGAATATGAAAAGCTGAGGGTACTGTCATCAGCGAAACAATTTAGTAGGTTAGAAGTTACAGACAAAAGATCATTTATAAAAATAAGGAAGAGCGGCGGAGACAAAACGGATCCCTGGGGCACACCAGCGTTTATTTTGTGCATATCAGATTTGAACCCGTCCAAAACTACTTGAATTGAAAATAATCCAATTATTATTCAATTCCTAAAATTTTGAGAAGGAAGTCGTTTTTTGTTGATCAAAATATAAATAATATTATATAGGGTGTGTTTTTAGCAGCATAAGAAATGTTGATGTTTATTTTCTATGGTTTGAAAATTAAGAATGCCTGAGGTGTGTTCCTCTTCTAACTATTGTTAACAAACGTTAACTATTGTCGTTTTTCAAGTGTCAAAAACCTTTTTGAAGTGTCAAATAGTTACCAGCTCCCGAACTGAGTTGACCGTATTGAACTGTCAAAATGAATGATTTGTTAAAAAAAAAAAGTAAATGGTTTTTATGGCTTGGGAGAAAACATTTGTGATTTAATCGAACCACAAATGTTTATTACACAATGTCATACCAGAGGTCTTGGGTTCGATCCCTACCTGTGCCATCTGAAGTTCTTTTCACGGGTACTCCCTCTTGCGAAGAATTGACAACTCCTCCAAGAGTAATTCTTGTCATGAAAATTACTTATTACTAATTAGCCGTTTGGATTCGGCTTAAAACTGTAGGTCCCCTCCATCCCTGACAACATTACTAACACACAGAAATGGTTGAGAGTTGTAAGTCACCAGGCCCTAGTTCAATTAGGTGAATTGCGTCACCTAATTTATTTATTTTAATATTGTTTCAATCATCAATTAAAGTTCTCAAGCAGCTTCAAATTTTATCTGATAGATCCACAATTTCCAACAATTATCATTCCTAATTGATTCTAACAAATTCCAACAATTCGTAACAATGAAATTTGAAGAACTTTCAGAACAAAAATTTCCTTAAAAAACAATTTAATTTAAGTTTATTACATATTTTGAAAACCTTTTTAAAGTTTTTGAATTTGTTCTGCGATAAAAAAATAGTTTTGGAAGAAGATTTTGGAACTTTCAAAAGTTTCACAAAAAATGCACTTGATCAAACTTCAGCGAAAAATTCCGAACAGCTGTTCGAAAGAATGCCTTGAAGTGAAAATCTTCCGAATTGTATTTAATACATTCCGAATGAAAATTTCACTAAGCTGAATATTATTGAAAAACTTAATCCTACCTTTAAAATAGGTTGTTAAAAGTTGTACGCCATTGGAGAAGAATTCGAAACTTTCAAAAGTATCACAAAAAATACATTTGATCAAACTTCAGCGAAAAATTCCGATCAGCTGTTTGAAAGAATGCCTTGAAGCAAAAATCTTCCGAATTGTATTTAATCGAAGAAATCTTCATTCGGAATGAAAATTTCACTAAGTTCGAATATTATTGAAAAGCTTTATCCTACCTTTAAAATAGGTTGTTAAAAAGTGTACGCCGCACCATTGTCTTTCCATTTAAACAATTCGCATGGTTAAACTTTTTTGGGAATTTGATTTATTCAAATTTGTCTCATTCAAAAACGAAAGGTTAACACATATTTCATACAATTAAATAAAACTTTTAACTAACTTCTTCTAGTCTCCAACTTTCAATCGCTTACATTTTCATCACCATTCTGCGCACTCTTACAATCTGTATACTTCGTGTAAGTTATACGCGAGGATTGTTGAAAACAATCTGCAACAAAGTCTTAGGAGAGTCGACTGCAAGTGCAGGTATAAAACGAAGGCGTCTGATAGTCTCCAATCGATATTTATGATATGAACATATGAAGTCCCGCGCTTGTTCTTTATTTAAATTTTATATTTCGTGTACTTTTTGCTGGAAAAGTAAAAGACGACGACGAAGTGGAGACGAAAACTCTGCAGTCTCTGTTTTTTTTTTTACTTTTCAAATGAAATGCAAAGAAAATTTTAAAAAATAAACTGCTATTCTTAGAAAGTTATATGAGTTCGAAAAGAACCATCCACACAATTGGGGTCACTGAATCACTAATATTATGTTTATTTTAGTGAAAACTTTGCACATTTTCCTGTTCTTTGTTGTTGAAGTATTTATTTAGCAATAAGGAAGAATTTCCATCCCCATATATGTATACATATATAAAATACGACCGAGAAATGTGGATGACGATAATGAAGACCAAGACGACGAGCTATGGTGAAGACGAACGAAGTCCAAAAACGCGAAAGGCAATGTTTTGAAGTGATTCTAATTCGACCTACCAGAAGGCTTTATAGACTTCCTTTGCTTGATGAGGATAAATTGCAGTCATAAAAGAAGGAAACCATCATCATCGTCGTCGTCGTAAAGGTTGAAATATACAAGTATGTACATATGTACATATGTACGTAGGTAACGTAGGTGATGATTATGTCCGTGATTTTGTTCAAGTCGCGGGGTCGTTGTTAATCACGCTTCTGTGCATGCAAAACATCCTCTTTCTTTATCCTTCGTTCAAGTTATTAATATTTTTATACCACAATCTTAAAATAGAAACACACCATGTATGTTTGCTCGTGAGGATCTGCTGGGTATAGGATAAAGTGAAACAGGGGGGTTAAAAAAGAAAAGGCAGGTGTGGAAAGCTGGAATTTAAATGCCATAACTAGGAAAAATAAACTGATTGACGCTTGTCCGTTGTTGGCCTTTGAGAATATTTTTAATGACTGCATTTGCAATTTTATTTAGTTTTATGAAATTGTCAACACACTGAAAGTAATAAATTGTTGCATTAAATAGAAATAAAATGCACCACTGGAATGTTTATTATATGAGGTTGATAGATAAAGATTTAAATAAAAAGACTATAAAACTGTTGTACATGTAAGAATGTTTTGAAATTTGCAACGATTGAAATGTCTTTAAAAATTAGATATTCACTTTAAAAAAATTTCGACAAAGTTGAGTACCCTAAAATTGAAGCGGAACAAAAATATTTTTAGGGGGTGAGAGGGGTGAAATGCATTTTTTATCTAAAATACAAGGTTCTATTTTGGATTAAAAAATTCTGGGAATAAATTTTAAAGTTGTAGAATACCAGTAAAAAAAGTATTAAAGCAAATTTTTTGGGTAAGAAAATATTTATTTGGGCTTGAAGAAATATTTTCTGTTAAAAAAACTAAGTTTTAGAGTAGTAACAGAAAGAAACTGCCATTATTCTTAAATCAAATTTGTCTTATTGAAAGTTTTTATAAACGGCTTTATTTTTTGAATTTAAAGTATTGAAATTTTTCTCCCCGGAATCTAAATCCATCGTTTTTAGAAAGATTTTTGTGTGTACGGACGATAAGTTTTTCTGACACCAAGTTCGAGATGCCTTTCTGCGTCAGCCATATCTCAAGAGGAAGTATAGAAACATTGATTTGAAATAGTTTTTGTTTTAAAGGTAATTAAAATTTAGTTATGCAGAAACGACTTTTGAAAAAAATTCAGTGAGTTTGTTTTTACTATGTCAATCTTAAAAAAAGTGACAGAATTGGTTTACATTTAATATCTCACGAAGCAATTAGGATATCGAGTTAAATAAAATTTTATTTAACACTTTTTAATTTCATACACAAATGTTTGGAAATGAACCAAAAAAAATTTTCTAATAGCTAGATTCAAAAGTCGAGTGAAATGAAATCAACATCTTAGTTGAAAATCGACTTTAATTGTTTTCAGGAATCTATCATTCGATCGATTTTATAATTTCGTGTACTTTTTAAAATCACTTTGAGTGAAACGATATTCATAAGAGCATTGTCTTAAAAGTTTTAACATTGCTACAGTGGCTCCCAGGACTAATCGGACAAAGAAAATGTAAATTTTCTTAATGCAAATATCAGAAATTGTGGTTTGGAGTTGGAGCCCTTCCATAGTTCATTACATAATTTCACAATTTAAAAACTAAAATAGGATTCATGTGAGCAAAAAAGTAAAAAGGAAGAAGTTGGAGACGTTCGATGAGAACCTTTTTTTAGACTAAAATTCCTTCTTATCTTCAGAATATCTAAAGATTTTTTTGAAAGAGACCACGAGTAAGGAAATCAGCAACAAAACCATCAGAAGAAGAAGCATCGTCATCGAAGTAATGACCGAAACGGCCGTGAAGCAGTGTATAAAAAGTTACACATTAGTGAAAAAATAGAAATCAAAGACTTAAGTTTGCTAATGAACATATAACATAGGATACGTCTTCATGAAATAAGGTGGAACTACATACTTGTGTATTGTTAATTAACTATAAGACATAAAACAATATTATGAATTAGGTTTTGTTCACGGAAGGAAGCAAATTTAACCTTAAAGGTTCGAATGGAAGAATGTATGAATGGCGAAAAGCAAATGAAGAATTTTCTCATTAGCATACTCGGGCTACTGTAAAGCATGGGGGTTGGTTGGTTAATGTATGAGGATGTAATGTAAGTTTTGGTGTTCGGAACTAACATCTTGTGTGGAGGGTAAAATGGATCAAATGGCTAACATCAATATTTTGAAACAACATTTGTGATCAAGTATCAGTAAACTCGGAATACAAGACAATTTCATCTTCCATCAGGACAACTACCCAAAGCACACATCTTATACAGCAAGGTCTGGGTTATTGTATAAATGCCCTAAAGTGCTTAAAACACAGAAAAAGTCACCTGACCTTAATGCAATAGAGCATGTGATGGATGAACTGGGTCATCGAGTTGTTTAAAAGAACTTTAGAAATAGTGAGAACCTTAAGACGGGCCTTCAAAAAATAAGTCCTGAAGTATATTAAAAACTTGTTTCTTCAATACCTCGACGCCTTGAGAAAGCGATTAAATCGAAAGGATTCGCAAATAATTGCTAATGTTAAGTGTCCGATTATGTGTGAAGTGTTAAATTATTGAGTTGCTTTTGTGATTTCGGCTTATTTAAAATAGAAATGGTTTTAAATGTCATATAAATTGGTTATAATGTTTTACACTCCCACAACATTTTATTGGAAGAAATGCATTGCGAAAATTAAAATTTCATGTGTACGATTAGTCGTGGGAGCCACTGTATATTCGAAATGTTATGGAAAAGACGTTTTTTGTGCTAAAAAGTTTTGTCCGTTTCCTTAAATATGAAACAATTTCCTTGTATCGAATTTAAATCACACCAACTTAATATAGTCGAATTTTAATCACATGAAAATCGAAATGTAGTTTTTTTTTCGACTTCCATTTATTTCTGTAGGATCACAAATAATTAATATTTTTTTTGGACAGAATGTATAACCCTTGTAGTCCCTTAGCATGCTTAAACACGAGGCCTATATCATGAATATCGGGCCAAGTAAAGCTAAAACAAAAAACCATACACGGAGTACCGAAACACACTTTTTGAAGTACTTTTTCAGTGTAATATTCATTTTTATCAAAACCCCAATATTATGTGAAAAAGTAAATACCACCAGTGCAGTGTGGCCAAGGACCTGCTCTTAAAATTATTAATCAAAGTTGTTTCTTGCATGAGCATATCCGGTATAAAAATATTATGTGTGCATCAGCTAATTTCATATAATTTCTGCCATGTAATCATCTCGATTTGATGTTAATTGAAACTGAATTTATCTTCAGTAAACCACAGCGTTGAACAAGCAAAGCAACGCATCGCAACGCACGAAAAAGAGAGATACTTAAAAATATGAATCGATGCAGCGTGTAATTTGTTTGATGAACAAGAGGAGATTTTTACATTGTACTGGCAAATGTAGGTAAAATTTTAATTAGTCTTCACAATGATGAAGATGAATTGCCTGTTAAATTGGGGATTTTCCAATGATGGATGGTAATTTTTAAATTCAAAACGGGGTATTTAAGTTTATCAATTAAATTTAACATACATATATGTAAATATGTTAGACTAGATTATCATTTCAGGAATAACATTCATATTGGGTGCCGTTAAATAGCTCTAACAATTCTATCTTAAATCACATATCAATGTCTGTCATGGAATTTATTTAGGATAAAAGATGTTTCCTGTTTCTTTCCTAAAGATTGTAACGTAAAAAAGTTTTAGCCTTTTTGAGATGTGTGTATTTTTGTCCTGATTTATTTTGAATCCTATATAAAACGTATACCCATTTCCTCCATCAGGACAGACACACTTCAGAAGTAAACAGCATCAAAACAATAATTACAGGAATCTTCTTCTTCCAAGCTCACAACCCAAAAGGATTCTCCTCTCTTTTGCCGGATTTACTTTTATTATACTTTTATACTAGTATATTCCAGTATCATCATCGTCCTTTCCAGAAGGAGCACCATAAGGAAATAGTACTCGACAGCTATGACAATGTCGACAATATGACGACCACCATGCGGCAGGAGGCCGTTTGATAGTGGCGATAGTCGGCAGGCGGTGTGGACTGTGGTGGAGGTCTGATCCTTATGACGATAGTATCTTGGTTATACAGTGGGTGATGGTTTGTGCATAAAAAAGTGCCAATTTAGAAATGTTTTCTACCCGCAAAGAGGGTGATTACACATTTATATGTATATAGAGTCCTGAAAGTTGTCTGTGTGTGTTTGTATTTTGATAAGAAGGATAATGATAGTGGTTTTTGGTACTTGGATAGTCGAAGGGGGTAAACCTAAAGAAACAACAACAAAAAAGTCTATTCTATTGTTGTAGGTTGGTGGTGCATTAATGGCCTTTTCAATGTCAAATAAACGAATGCGAAAAAAAAGTTTCACTGAAGGATTTTTGTTTGTGCAATCTTTTTAGCCTGCCATTTAATAGAAGAATGGAAAATTTTCAATTAAAAAAGTTTTGTTTTTTTTCATTTCATTTCGTTTTTTTTTTTTATAACTTTCTTTTGTTTATTATGTGAATCCCTGAAGCATGCCACCGCGCGCTGCCGCCCGTGCGTCGCTCCGTAGGATGCCAGAACGATAAAGTTTCAACTAACAAGTACTAGTAGATAGGATTTTTTTAAAGGAGATAATAATTAAAGTGCACTCCTACTTTAAAGGATTCACAGATATAAAAGGAAGACCACTTTTATTTAATCTATTTTAAGATGAGAAAAAAAAAAACAATAAATAAAAGCCGAGTCTAAAATTGTATCAGTAAGACAAATATAGTGCTTCAAATTTATAACTTGTAATCATACTGTTGGTATGGTTTTTAAAACGCAGGAAATTCAAAATTGACAATCGTTTTATTACATACATTTTAGCTTAGAAATAAATAAGTGGTATAATTCTTAAAAACTTATGCATATCTCAAGACAGGAAAATTTACAAATACATAACTATGCTTAAACATTACCCGTGTTTTGTTGAAAAATCTATCAATAGTAGGATTTTACACGAATAACAAAAACAATATCCGTTACCGATAAAAGTTAAAGTAGAATATTACTACGAATGGGTTTTTGACATTTATAAGAGTCTCGAATGGATCTTATGTGATTTCGTTCTCAAATGTTGGTACGATTGCTATTGCATTTGTATCTCGATGGCTGTGTTCGTTGAATAGTTGCGCATTTGGAATCATGTGTTTTCCATTGGGGAAAAAATCAATCTATTACTGTTGATAATCCGGAATAATCCGATCCCCGACCGGAATCGAGGCGAATCAAGCTCATTTCAACTCGATTCAGGTATATAAAGAATTTAGGCGAGCTTCAAGCTCGCTTCAACACCACATGTTAATGTATAGTAGTCTACGAACAAACCCCCTTCTTGAAGTTTTTATTTTATGTCAAATTGTTTGGTTAAAACTTTGAAATCGACTATCACATTACACAGACGTATAAATCAAGAGATTTTGATAGTCAACTATCAAAAATCAGCTTACACGATTTCACCCCTGGTCTGAATTTCGCTATTTTTTTTGGAATTTTTTGATAAATTATTCTGGCAAATATTCAATTGTATCAACTTTCAAATATAAAAACTGGACTACTGCGGATCGTTTTTTTGGCAATTTCTCACTGTACTATATATAGGGAATACCAAAAAAACACGGCTATTTTGAAAAAAGCGTTCCGGTCTAGGCCGCTATTTTAAAGCTTCCTGTGCGTCGGTGTAAAATTATATGGACTAAGAAATAAGAGATCTTAGATCCATACAATCGAAAGATACATGATTGGTATCGACATTAAGTAAAACCTTCCTCCTTTGGTCATACGGTGAACTACAGAGATTAGTTAGTAAGCCGTACTACGCGAATTTAGAACGGCTTACCATGTCGTTGTAGTATTCAGGAATTTAAAAATCGATGTACACCGAAACCTCCTTTATAATATTGTGTTAATATTGAATTTTCGTACTTCAAAAGAGAACTTATTGTACACGATATATTCAAAAGTGAAATCAATCGATTAAAAATTGAGCCAACTAAAAAATAAAGTATCGAAATAAACGCGTTTGAAATTTAGAGTAGTAGAAACTCATGAAAGCTTTTTTATACATTTGATGATCATAGTCTAAAATAGATAACTTTAATAATGTTTTAGGACAATATTTTTGAGGTAGGTACTAAGAAACCGTTTAGAATTAATAAAAACATTTTTTCGAAAATTCTAAGGTGGCCAAAGGACTACAAATATTTGACAAAAGAACTAAAAAGAAGCCTTACAGTACGGAACATTTTTTTTTTAGGAAAAATGATTCATCTATTCTATGCTGAGATTAAAGTCATTTTCGCCTTAGAAGACCGATACATTTTTTTAGAGTGCTTTCATCTTCTTACTTTTTGCGATCGCCAACGAAAATCGCTTTGCCCAAATTTTAAGTGTTTTTAGAAGTTTTGAATCACAATTGCAAATTTAAACACAAAAGTATAAAATTAAGTACAAAAATAGGGTACATTGCTATTACTCAAACCCCTTATCAAAACGAATTCACAAACTGTGCAACTTATTGTGCATTTAAAGTCTCAAATAGTTTAAGGTTTATCTTATCGTCTGTTTTTCATTTGTATAGTTAATTTCATAATAAAATCGCATCTATCAACTTATCTTATCTTTAACTAACGTAAATATAAAAAACACGTCATACTTATTAGATATTTTACTATCAATGCAATTTATTATAATCATACATTTTGCGCACAATTACAATATTTCCGATAGAAAGTGTCAGTATAATATTAAACTAGGTACCTTTATTATTATTACCTTTACCTTTACACGTGTTTTGTAATGTGATTTTTTTTTTAATTTATTGGTACATGTAAACATATTTAATTAATTAGTTGTGAATGTTAAATTGTTTTAAATTTAACAACTTAATTAATTTTGTATTCAAATTGAGATTTACAAGTAGAATAACAATTTTGCTTGTTATAAAGAAAGAAGATGGATTTTTTTTCAAAACAAACTTGTACATAGTACGTACGTCGAAGACTCTTCTTCCAAGAAATGAAGACATCCATCTTATACTTAATTGAAATTGTTTATGAAAAATTATTACTTATATGGTTTCCAAGAACTACTGTCTATTAACACTCCGAAATGACGCAGATTCTTCGTTTAGTTTTTTAAAATACACTGCGTAAAGCTTTATTTTCTAATTTGAAAATTGGAGGTGTTGTTGTCGTTGCAAAAACGACGACTCAAATCGCTTTAATATGTGCATAAGTACCTATTTACGTAAATCTGTCTCCTATAAACTCACATTTACTGTGGGATTAATCATATATACAAAGTGGTATTAATTTCAATTTAGTCTCAAATCTGTTTTGATTGGAGAGAGGAAAATTTAAAAATAAACGTTTTGACCGTAAATTTGAGTTGAATGACAAACATTTTTTGAAGGGGCATTCCTTAGCAGACACAAGAGATTAGCAAACATTAAAATAATATAACCTATGGAATTGCAAATTTATCGTTTATTATTACGTTTTTATTTACAAATGAAGTCATACTATATATATAGAACAGAAACCACATTGCACATAGCTATTACATAGTAATTTTTTATCATTTTGTTTGTGAAATTCATGTCATATTTTCACAGTGGTTACAGTTGCAAGAAAAAATACACAAATAAAGATTCTACAATACCAAAATTAAATTCTAAGCATACATAAGTACTATACGGAGGCCTCCGAGCAGTGGGCAGCTCTGATTTTTTGTCGCCTTTAGCGAAATCAGGGTCCACTTTCTATAATAGATTCAACAACTGTATAAGCTTAACAAACATTACATACGTCAAAAACTTATCGAATTCTTATTTATGTGAAAGTACCTCTCTCTCTCAACTGTCAAAATAATATTGACAGCTCTGAAATTATGTTATTTGCTTTGATTTGTTGATTATTCATTATTTACTTAAGAACTCATATTGATTAAATCAATACATGCATTTTTTGACTTGAGTTCGACTTTAAATTTATTTGAATTCTTTTTTTTTTGAGGTTTCAAACTCTTTAAAGTGTCAAAAGGGTGGAATTGTTTTGTCAGATTTTAACGAAACGTACGTCAATATTGTATTATAGTTTATAAAAAGGGGATGTGTGCATTCGGTCAATTTATTGTAATTGACTCTAAAGGTGCGTCCAGACCTCGAAATTAAAAATCAGAAACATTTCTAAAATGTTCCTGCACAATTTTTGAAATGTTTTTTAAATAAATGGAAAACATTTCAGAAACGTTTTTTAAACAATGTTTCTTTGGTGGGGACACACCTTTAGACATTATTTAATCCAGATGAATAAATATCTCTCAACCAATTTAACTAAAACTTGACATTTTTGATACTTCTTATATATGTAAACGTTGAATGTCAGATGACGACGACGTTTAAAATTGTCAGTGTTGTGTTCTTTTTGTTTACTATTTCACAATATTTTTTTTGATTTAAGTATAATTTTTACAAATTGTTTTTAGAAAATGTTGGTCTGTCGAACTAATATTATCAAAAATTAAATAACTGTTTAGTGGAATTATTATAGTAGTACCCGTGGCATGATGGTTAGTGCGTTGGACTGTCATGCGAGAGGTCTTGGGTTCGATCCCTGCCTGTGCCACCTTAATTCAAAAAAAAAAAACGGGTACTGCCTCTTGCGAGGAATTGACAAATTCTCCAAGAGTAATGCTTGTCATGAAAAAGTGCTTTCTCAAATTAGCCGTTCGGATTCGGCATTAGACTGTAGGTCCCCTCCATCCCTGACAACAGTACTCGCACACAGGAATGGTTGAGAGTTGTAAGTCACTAGGCCCTGGTTCTCTACGGACTGTTGCGCCACCTAATTTTTTTTTTTTTATTTTTTTAGTGGAATTATAAAAGCCAGGTAAATAAAATGCGGGATGTCACCCCAAACCAATAGTGAAGTGAATTTCCGTGTTCTACATTTCGATATTTGCGATTTTCAAGTGATTTGAATTCGACCAGAGTAAGTTGGTGCGATTTGAATTCGACAAGAGGAAATTTAATTAATAATTTTATTTAAACTTTTCAACTTATAAATCTGTAGATATCTTAACTTAATAAATTTAAGTGTATTCTGATTTGGTTTCTTATTTCATTGGCTTCATTCAAGTTTACAGCCCTTTCTATTATATAGGGTTCTATTTCATATTAATTTGGTTCGCTTTCTAGCGCAATGTGTTCACCATCTTCATTTTGTATCTTGTAATGTCTACAGATGTTGTGTAAGTCACAACAAACATTAATTATTTGTACCACTTTATTGGGCTGGTATTTAAGAGAGCGAGCTAGACACCTAAAACGATTTTTCAAAACGCGCGCCGATTGTTCTCTCTAACACATTTCGAGCCGAGGAATGTTTTTGGTTGAATGCGTGTTCTAAGGTTTCCACTTGTGAATCCCTATAGGGCGTCAGAAGAAAAGGCTCTATTCCATAACCAGCATCTCGTTTTGATTTACTTTGATCTTCATCGGACATAGCAAGTTTTATCCAACTTGGACAAATTCGAATCTCCAAAATGTTTAGTACTTCTGTAAGCATTTTTGAAACAGTGCTTCGACCCAAAGCGATATCAGCATATCCTTACCTTTGCAAGCTTAACTAGGCAATAAACCGCAAAACTGTGGCTAGCTCCAACGTTGCAGGAATTGAAGATTGTTTAAGATGTGGCTCAACAATTCATTAGGAAGACGGTAGTATGAAATGAACCTACATGAACAATACAAAATAATAATTGACAGGGGTTAACTTTTGTTTTCAGTCTTAAAATAACATACGCGGCATCTCCAATTTCCAAGGGATTAGAAACATCTCGCAGACTTCGTCTTTTTAGTTTTTCTTGCGCATATTTATTCCTTTCAGTCTGTTACGCCAAAACTATTAACGTAGCACTCATTATGCGATCATAATTAGTACTTTTATATTTTTAAACGCGTGAACAATAAAAAAATATTTACAAGACAACAATTTGCCAAAATAAAAATGTTTCAATAATATCCCAAATGACAGATATCAGCTGCTTTCAATTTCACGAAAAGTGATTTCGAAAAAAATTCGGAGTTACCAAATCGCTCGAAATGCAGAACACTGATAATAAATTCACTCGATTTGCAATTTCGATTTCGGTTTCATTTCACTCGAATTCTGGAACCTAGCTGTAAATTTGAAAGAAATAATAAATTTATATGTTCTTTTCTTTTATCATACCGACAAAAAGTTTTCATTCAGATTTGAGTACTCGTATTACAGTCTTAATTATACAGTATCGTTATTCTCTTAAGTAATCATTTAGTTACCAATTAAACTAAAAAGAGCATAGAACTCTACACCTACTTTCTACACTCCTTCTCAACTAGTTTCCTTCCCTTAAGTAAGTGACAACAGGGTGAAGCTTAATTAATTTTCGAAAACAAAAAAAAACTACAAAACATCTTTTAATGGCGATGGTGAATAAACACTAAAACAAAGACGGCAAAAAAAAGAACTACATCATTAATATTTATGAGAATGAGAAAATGTGAATGATGACTCGTTTTCGTTGTCGTCGCGTGTTCCTTCCCGTCTACGGATCGGATCAGTATGGCATGTGTCATTGAAGATTGAAGTGCACCGAAGCCAAGCACATACCAACCACACACTTTTTTCTCGAGTTTCTGTAAATACTTTGTTTTTTATTAAGCTTCATCTCCCTCTAATGATAGTTTAAAGATGAAATGAATAGATACTACATTTTTATTATTTTTACTTACTCTTTGAGCTTGATTCAGTTTAGTGTACTTAAGTCAGGCGCATAACAGTGCCCGAGTGTACTCAAGTCACTTTATCTGCACAACATCACGTCTGTAGAGTGTTTTCGCAGTTCGCAGTAATTTTTAAGATTTTTCTGTTTTTCTTTTTATTTTGTATTTTGGTTGTTTGTGAATGGAATAAGGAGGATCTCTCAGTCTCACTATGAAATCTGCCTCCATATCACGATTCACGATGATGATGGGGGAAGACATAAGACCTAGAAGAGTATGGAAATGGAAAACGCAGCCGATCGTTTATGGTTTTCACCTTGTACGGTAGTGAGGTGTCATTTAACTGCAATGACACATAAGTGCAGGCAGATTATAATAAAAATAACAATGAGATATGGTTTCTTGATTGATGTGGTTTAATGGTTGGGTTGATGAATATTAAAGTGGGATGCTTTAATGTATAAAAGTTGGGGGAGATACTTGTATATAGCATTGAAAAAGGTGGGTTTAGATATCTTAATGACATATAATAATCACTTGAAATTGATAAAATTTGCAATTTATGACATGTTTTGTGTGAAACAAAGGAATATATTTTGATGACCCATATAGAGAATCCGGATGTGGAGACTTTACACTGTCAACGATTATTTGTCTGTGCATGCAAAGGACCAAATAAACGTTCAGCTGATTCCGTACGACCTAAGCTAAGTACAGACAATTGAAAAAAACTTGTCCTAAATGTCTTAAGCTAAGTGCAGACGATTTTCAGATTTGTCAATGAAAAAACTGTTCCAAATAAATGTCTTACAATCGTCGGAACACAAAATTTTGTGGGACAATATTGTCAGAATCAAGCGTCTAAACACATAACTTTTATTATTGTCGGACCATTAAGCCATTGTCAAATGCATTTAAAATTGCTAGATTTCTTTGTTTAAAACATCTAACAGTTTCTTCAAATAAGCAATTGTAGCAATTCATCGTTATCACTTAATTCTAACACAAAGGTTTTAAAATAGTTGAAATCACACAAATTCCTTCACCGACCATTATGAACAACACCTTCAATTTGTTTTTGTCAATAAGTGTCAACCCATCGAACAATTGTTTGTAAATAAAATGTCTGCCATCCATGTGATCTGAAAATTTTCACCCTGACAGTATTTTTAGAAACGTCATTCTCAAAAAATTGTTAGCTAACCATCTGAAAATGAAATTGTAACGCTTTGGGACAACACCTGCCAACTTTCCATTTCATTTAAATTAGAAATTGACAGCTCATTGGCAGTTATTTCCAGAACACTGACAGGTGCTACAATATTACAAAATCTGACAATCGGGTCTGTACTTAGCTTTACAATCGTGTGAGCTTACAATTTTGAGTGAAAAATATTGACATAAACGTCATTGTCAGCTATCAGATGACGTTTAAAACTGTCAAAGTTCCTTTTTGTATTATGGTTAACTACTTAAATTTAATAAACAGAAATAGTTGAAGTGTCATTTTTAAAAATTGTTGTAATTTTTTTGAAGAAGGAATATTGTTGGAAAATGTTGGCATATCAACCTAATATTTTGAAAAGTTAAATATTCGTTTTTATAACTTTAAATGACAAAATAAGTAACGATATAAAAATTGACAATGCTTTAACTTCATATTGTTACGAACAAAGACATGGATTGTCTTTGGTTAAAAATCGACACAATATTGGGCTTAAAACGGTAGAATTTAACGATTGTTAGTAGTTGTTGAATATCGTGAATAAAGCGAACGCACCTCAAATGTCATTGTTTAGAAGATCTGCTTACAATCTGACATCGAAATTGTAAGAAATCTTTCCCAAAAACTCTTGCTGACAGAATCAAGCACAATTCCTTATGAGACAACAAGTCTAAGTTATTATCGTGTGCTTCTAATGTAATTGCTTTTTTTTTTCAAGTACTTCAAGGATTCGAGATTCTTGGAAATTCTGGAACCCAAAATTTAAAATTTAAATTAAAGTTATTCTTTGAATGTCTAAATTTTCGTATCGTCAAATCTTCAAACAAACACTCCTTTTAAGGAAGAAGACGAAGCTCTTCATTTTTGAGGAACATACAAACAATGGCGGTAGAGGTGGTGGTAAACTTGAATGTTCCTTTTCTCTGTAAGCAAACAACCCTCATTCAAATTCATTCAAAAGTTTTTGGGCAGGTATAATTTATTTGTGAAGTTGAAGTTTATTCGGAAATTCCTATCATATGAGACACTAAAATTCCAATGTTCAAAGGCAAAAGAGATACGTTATACTCAAAAACCCGGATAGATTATAGTCCGGTTGTGAAAATTTTGTTTGAATTAAAGCTTAAGTTTAAGGAAGAGAGTATCAATCGAAAAGATTAATGAACTATTCCATATGGGAAGCCTTAAGGAAACAAAACAAAAAAATGTATCTATACCTTGTATACTCATCAAGTACCAGGAAGTTAAAACACTTCGGCCGAAAAAAAAAGCTTTCAAAGAAACAAAAAAAGAATCCATAATGTTCTTATCATTGCGCCATAAAGACGTACTTAAATAGGTACTTTGCGCTCAAACTATTTATAAAGGCACATGCAGCAGAAGGATTCTCTCATCAGAGACAAGTAACCTAGTTAACTATGGCAATTTCCTTACAGCTCTATAGAAGCTTGGTATAGGTAGGTGTCTATGTAGTGCTATAAAATTGTAGGTAGGTATACATATATATTTCTATTGATTTTACACGCTCGTAAACTTTTGTCCGAAGCGCCGCCGTTAATGTATATATAGTTGGAAGAGTGTAGTTACGAGTATATACACTTTTTTTTTATATTCCTAATCGCTTTCAATCTTCACACATCCCCATCTTGCTATTTTCCCTCCTTATAACATTTAAACGTATGCTATGATATATTTAGCTACATACAGTGACAGACAAAATAATAGGACTACTTTTTATGTATAATATTAAAAATTCATAAGAAAACTCAAATACATAATTGAAGTCTCATCTGTGATAAAATTTCTGCCGAATCTTTTGTCTAAATTTTAAATAAAATAATAATTAGTATTGCTGAAAAGTTTATGAGTGCTAGAAATCAAAAAAATCTAACACAGTTTTAGAATAAAATTAAACAGTGCTCAAAAAAATTCAGTATGCTAGTACAAATGTTTTTTACTAGTTGTGGAAGTCAATTTTTTTTTAAATTTTATATCTCAAATTTTAATAAAACACCACTTGTTTTTATATGCAAAAACGGAACGTTTAAAATAACCAATGTTGTAGATTTTATTCTTTCCATTACTAAAGGTTTCTTCAGAATGATTTGTCTAATAATTTTTTCTCCAGCTTTTATCGAATAAAAGCTTGAAAAGCTATTCCTTCGTTAAAAATATATCTTATCTCTTTTTTATATCGAACTAAATAGATAAAGCTTAAGCCATTATATAATAAATTGTCGAAATTATTTAAAATTGTGTTTTTCTAAAATCTTATTTTTCAAGAAAACCTTATTTTTTCTTCTTTACTTTTTCTATTATCTTCGTAAAAGCGTTATTAAATGTATTAGTTTTCTTAAGAAATCGTAGAACCTAAAAAGTGGTCTTAATTTTCGGCCTGTCACTGTATGCGGTGCTGGTAATAATAATAATAATCACTATGATGGAGAGGATGTGTGTTGTAGTGGTATAGATTATTCCATGTTGTTGGCTGGATTTCTTCTGGGATTTTGTATTGCTTCGTTTAAATTGAAAAATACAAAATAAAGAAATATTTATATAAAAAAAACCATGAGATATGCCGTAGGTGCATTCGTCTATGTCATTTGCACATATTTCAAAACATACATACATAGATGACGATCATGATGAAATTTTTAATGAGTTTTTTTTTTCAATTTTTGCTTGCTTGATTCAATCTTTAACAGAAATGTCTACTTTTTATTAGGAATTTTATTGAAATATGCTAAAATTGCATTTAACATAAGGTGTAGGAAAGGTGTAGTACATACGTCACAGTGGCCCGTTTATGCAAAACTGCTTGCAATATTCATTTTTCGAGTGGGTCTATAATGCAAAACTTTTTAGTTCACTGGACTCACAAATATTTGGAGCTTGAGTAATCGAAAAAATTATTCAATTTGGGTTATTGGTGTGCCTTATAGAGCAGGCCAAAGTTGAACATTTTTTATGATGATCATTTTTTTTTTATTTTTTTATTTTTTTTCTTAACTTTGAATGAAAAAACTAGAAAAAGGGCTTCCAAACGCTTTTCGTTTTTATTTTTATGATATGCTTTGCCATTATTTAGATCGGTAGTTAAAACAACAAAAAAAAATAAAAATTTTTTTAATTGTTTAATTAAATATTTTTGGAAACACTACTTTTTGCACACTTTTTCGACTTCAAGTTGGATAGAAAAAAAAGGTTCAACGAGTGGTGCTAAGATCTCAACTGATTCAGAATCCTTATATATTCCTTTACATAAATCCAAAAGATCAACTGCGTCATTTTGCATCGAACTGAGCTAGGGAGATTTGAAGTGATGAAGTCAGTCATTTTTTTCCCCTCTTTTTTTATGGAAATTTTTTTTTTATGGTTTTCTTTGTTTTGTGTGTGGTGGATTTACAAAAGATGATTTTATTTTAAAAAGGTAAATCATTTTTATTTTTTGTTTATTACATAAGATTTTCAAGAGTTTTAGAACTAATTTTTTTAATCCTGTTATAAAATTTTAAATAATGCATTTGTTTTCGGGTACGATTGAATTTTGATCAGGTACTTTTATTGATAAGGATTAAGATTAAGAATTTATTGATAAGATTTAAGGATAAAACAATTTTGGAATATGTTAGTATACAGGTAGATAGACAGGTAGTTTTATTGGGGTGTCTTTAAGTATAATTAATATAAGGATTAAAGCGACTTGAGTGCAGGTATTTACTCTAAGGTATAAAAAGATGAAACATTTGACTAAAATAATCATTTAGAATTCAAACGAGCGTTCGAGCAGTTGCTTTTATTCTTCAAAACAATTTAAAATGGATATACCGAATAAGGATTTGTTTGATTTGATTGCACTTCCAAGAAGTCTAACGTTACAGAGTAAATGGGGCTGCGATGGATCATCTGGACAAAGTGCCTACAAGCAAAAAATAAATACAACAGATGGTGAAACAGACGCACACATGTTCATGGCATCAGTTGTCCCACTTCGACTCAATAGTACAAATGGTGAACATTGGAGGAACCCTCGCCCATCATCAGTTCATTTCTGTCGGCCCATTATGTTCCAATATGTTAAAGAGACTAGTGACATCATAAATACCACAGTCAATAATATTAAAAGTCAAATAGCAGATATTCAACCAACAATATATAAAGTTAATGAAGAAACAACTATAACTGTGAATCACGAGTTCTTTTTAACTATGATAGACGGAAGAGTATTAAACGAATTAACGGAAACAAAGTCTACGCGGTCATGTCCGATATGCAAAAGGACACAAAAGAATTTCAATAAAGATGAATCAATTGAGGACGAACATAATTACGAATATGGAATCTCTCCACTGCACGCTAGAATCAGATGCATGGAATTTATTTTGAAGCTTGCGTATACTCTTCGACAAGAAGGAGAAGGTACTGATGAATCGGTTGGGACCAAGGAGGCGGAAAAAAGAAGAAAACAAGAGATCCAAAGGCGTTTTCGCGATGAGCTTGGCCTTGATGTGGATAAACCAAAGCAAGGGTTTGGAAACACTAATGACGGAAACACTGCAAGAAGATTTTTTGAACAGTCAGATGCAACCGCTCGAATAACTGGAGTCAATGGAGAAGTTATAATGAGGCTCAAAGTAATATTGAACGTTTTAAATTGCAGAGAAGTAGTGAATGCAGTTAAATTTGGGGAGTATACAAAAAAAACGGCAGAGCTTTTAAAACAAAAGTATCCTGAAAAATTACTCACACCTACACTACACAAAATATTGGTTCATAGTCAAAATATCATTGAATATCAATCACTACCACTTGGAGAACTGTCAGAAGAAGCCCAGGAATGCAAAAATAAAGACTACAAGAAATATCGATATCAGAATACGTGTAAAGTTTCAAGGATTCGGCAGAATGAGGACCTATTTAACATGCTTGCAACCTCTTCGGATCCACTTATTTCTTCCCTAAGGCATGTGAGAAGCCAAAAAGATCTGAAAGAACGATACTCTCCAGAAATGATGAGTTTATTACACATTTCCCCGGACTTAGATGATAGTTTTCAAGAAATTTAGTGTTTATATATTAATTTGTTTTGTCTTTATTTCTTTTTACACTGACTTTTGATATATGTATAACCAAAATACATTATGTACTCTTGAATACTAGAAAATAAAAAAAAAATTCCTTAAAATTTAAAAAAAAAATACTTTTTTCCCCACTGTTTCACTCGAATTGGTTCTTTTTCTCTTTGCTCCACTGTTTCCATTCACTAAATTACTTAAAAAATTGATTTTGATGATTGCATATTAAAATACCGCTACGTTTATCACCTTTGTTAAAACTTTTAATTTTAACACAAATTTCTGAAACACCCTGTAAACAGTTTTTTTTGCTCTACTGTTTCAATTCACTCAGATTACTTAAATAAAATGATTTTGACGATTGCATATTAAAATACCGCTATATGTTTATGACCTTTTTTAAAACTTCTTATTTTAACACATATTTCTGAAACACCCTGTACACAGTTTTTTTTTTTTTGCTCTACTGTTTCAATTCACTCAGATTACTTAAAAAAAATGATTTTGACGATTGCATATTAAAATACCGCTATGTTTATGACCTTTGCTAAAACTTCTTATTTTAACACAAATTTCTGAAACACCCTGTGAACAGTTTTTTTTGAAAGTCACAATTTTTATAGCCTTAGAAATTTCCTTCAAGATAAAAAAAAAATTAAAGCAATATCTTTATTCGTTTAGGAGATATGATTTTTGCAACCAAAAAAGTCAAAACGGGCCACTGTGGCGTCGTCTTAGTCGTACATATGTTGGTTTCGAAATGGAAATATTTCCTAGATGCACTGAAAATATTTTAAGGAGAGTAAAAAAATAGGAACTGAAATGACTTTCTGACAAGTTTAATATCGTGCAGTCTTACAAAATAAATGGAATATAGAGCATCAGGAATTTCGGAAACCGAATATTCAAAATCACGAAAATCTAAAAACCCAGAATCCCGACAATTCTTGAAAAATTCTTAATTCTTTATAATTGAGTTTCTAAAAAGATTAAAATGTGTACTCCGAATAAATATTCTGTTTTGTTTCCGGGATTTTGGCCTTTCTGAAATTTGTGTTTTTTGGATCTTGCGTTTTCTGAGTCTAGTTTTTCGGGATTCTGGATTTTGGGTTTTCGGGTTTCTGGGTTTTCTGGATCCAAAATTTTACTGGTGAATTGTGAACACAAATGTGTTTTGTTTTCTTGCCATTGAAATACCTAGAATACAGAATATTACTGTATTATTTTGAGAGTGAAATAGAATTCTAGAATACTGTATCCATGAATATTCCGATTGAAAAGTGTCAAAAGTGAAGTAAATTTTTGAGCAAAATTTAAATATGTATCATTAGCCGTGTTTTGTTGGAAAATCTTTCAATAGTATAGTAGGATTTTACACGAATAACAAAAACAATATCCGCAGTATGAATACTACCGATAAAAGTTAAAGTAGGTCCGCCCCGGACTGTAGCGCCACCTTAAGTAAGTAAGTAAGTAAGAATCTTACTACGGATGGGTTTTTGACATTTATACGAGTCTCGAATGGATCTTATGTGATTTCGTTCTCAAATGTTGGTACGATTGATATTGCATTTGTATCTCGATGGCTGTGTTCGTTGAGTAGTTGTGCATTTGGAATCATGTGTTTTCCATTGGGGAAAAAATCAATCTGTTACTGTTGATATTATTTAGTTTTGTTAATAAAAACGGACTAACTAGGCTTATTTTGCAAGAGAAAAGAATAGAAAAGATAATTAAGTTTTGCTATGGTACCACCAAAGGTTTATCTCAGTTTAGATTAAATTAAATTTTTGTTGGTGTTTCCACCGCACAAGAAGATTTAGAAGTGATTATGTTTGACAGCACTTTCTAAAATGCAAATGGTGTTTCGATGTTTCTTATGAAGTACAAGTGAGATAGTTTGATTCGTGTTAAAACAATGAAAAACTGAATAGTTCAGCACCATATAATATGCAATTTTTTTTTTTATTTGATTAAAACAAAACTATATTTTTTGTACACAAACATGCAAATAAACAGACCATAATGCATTATCTGTAAAACCAACTCCTCCACACATGTTTTTCTTCACAAATTTTGACTCGACTCCGATCCCCGACCGGAATCGAGGCGAATCAAGCTCATTTCAACTCGATTCAGGTATATGAAGAATTGACGCGAACTTTAGGCTGGCTTCAACACCACATGTTAATGTAGTAGTCTACGAACAAGCCCCTTTCTTGAAGTTTTTATTTTATGTCAAATTGTTTGGTTAAAACTTTGAAATCGACTATCACATTACACAGACGTATTTTCTTGATTTTGATAGTCAACTATAAAAAATCAGCTTACACGATTTCACCCCTGGTCTGAATTTCGCTATTTTTTTTTTTTGAATTTTTTGATAAATTATTCTGGCAAATATTTAATTGCATCAACTTTCAAATATAAAAACCGGACTACTGCGGATCGTTTTTTTTGGCAATTTCTCACTGTACTATATATGGAATACCAAAAAAACACGGCTATTAAATATTGTCATAAACTCACTACAAGAAGAACTACTTCTAATTAAAATTTATCTTTTTACACAAAAATTAAAATGATCCCTATATCATGAATATTAGACAAAATACCGTCCAGTTTTCTAAACAGATTACTGAATCATGTAAACCGCAGGATAGAAGAAAGGTCTAAGATTTGCACACTTGCTATACTTTTTTTCGATATTGATGATAGAGGTTGTTAAGAGCAATATAAAAAATGTTATGAGCCATATTAAAAAAAAAACTAAAAGGATTTGAGATATCACAGAAAAAGTCTAAGTCTTCCCTACCCCCATCGTGACGAAAAATAAAGTTTAAAATATTAATTTATCATTGCATAGATAATTCTATTGTTTATTTGTTTTTAAAACACTAATCTTCTTGAGAGTTATTGAACAAAATGCAAATAAAAATATTTGCTTCAAGATGGAGGCGTTTCCCTGTTAATAAGACTCTGAAACTTGTTTTTATAATATAAAACATTTTTCTAGACATATCACAATAACAAAAATTCACTACTCAAAAATATAATATTGCATTTTTTGACTAAATGAAATACATTACAATATTTTCGACCATTTTTCCCCAAAGTTTACTGGCCTTTTTTCATCCCTCCTTTATTTATTCCAAAATGAAGGCTTTTTAGGGAACGTTGAAAACACATAAATGAAGCTATTAACCAAAATACAGCTTTGTAGGAATTTTTTAAGAAAGGTCATTTTCTGTCTAATTTTCATGGATTAAAATGAGAAGAGCTTCCCATTCTTGATATATTTGTTTTTCCTCTTTCTTCAATATTTGTCTTCATATATTCTCAAAGCACGTGTTGTTTTCATATCCGCTTTTCATAACTTTAAAAAAAATAAAACTACTTTTTTTTGAAAATATAATAAATTCACAAAAATGTGAGAATTGAGTCAACGAATTTATACATTTTTCGTTGAAGATAAGAGTTTTCGAGGTCATGAAATGGGTCCAGCAGGGCAAAGAAAAATAATAATAACCACCACAGCGGAATTTATTCCCATATCAAAACTCCCCAAAACAAAAATTCAGCCTATATCAACGATAAAACTCTCTGCAATCGAAATTTTAAAATTAAAAAAGAGCAACAGTTAAAAACAGCAATATGGTATTCCAGATGAACCAATGTTTATTTATAAAAACAAACATATGTACATACAATCATCATTTGTATATGCAATTTCAAGGCCAACATTAAAACATTAAAAACACAACTCGTTTGGGTTTTACAAATTTTGGACGATATTTTCACTTCACCTCATTTTACGGTGCTGGCTGGCGTGCCGGAGCGGCGGCGTTATGGCGCGCAATTTACATATTTTCCCCATATAGCTCTCTGTATCCGGCAAACGATTTGTTGTCTACTAATAAAAACGAAAACGGAAGTGCTTACATTAATAATTTACAAATGTTTTCACCACACTTAAATGAACAAAACCAAAAAAAAAAAAACAAAAACAAATAAAGTCCGCACAAACATCAGCTGAGCTTTGTGATTGCCAAAGGGGACAAGCAGACCCTCGCCGAATAATTTAAAATGACAAAACATAAATGTACGCCATCTATATGTGTATAATGTATAATGTATGTTTCATTGTTGTTTTTTATTTTGCATTTGAATTTGCTCAAGTTTAGAGGGTGATTCCGCGTTGAATATGTTATCTTTGGATTCAGAACTTCAGATAAGATGTGCGGTTAAAAAACTAAGCAAACATGCCTAATAATGTGATATTTTATTTTATTTTCATTAACTTCCAGCAAATATTCTTTAAAAGCAGTTTATTTGAGAAAGCTACCAATATTATGTCATGTAACATGACAGTTTATAAACTCGAAGATCTGACAGTTGCTTCTCCAGTTGTAGACTTCAGAAGCAAGCATATAATAAAATCGATATAATATCGATAACTTCGCGATTTCAATAGATGTTTTTCATATCTATCGTATCTGAACAGATCTTGAACTGTCAAACTCAAAATTGTGTTTTTTGTATGTTCAGTGTGTTAGGAGCTTTAAAGTTGCATCACTTTTTCTTTTCAGATAACGTCTAGGAAAAAAACTGAGCCTTCTTAGTAAAAACGCTGATCAGTACTAATTTTAAGCGTGTGCAGGTTGCTCTGCAAGGAACATACATTTTTTGATAAATAAATAATTCAATATTTTCCTTATTAATACAAAAATCACAAATATCCATTTCTTAATTTCAACTACTCAAATGCATTTTAAAACGAATTCAGAATGTTCAAAACATGTTTAGAGCACAAATTCACAGTTCAGATCCCTGAACTAACCAAATCATACGAGTTCAGAATAAGCTGTGATAAGATTCTGAAAATGTCAAACATTATCTGAAAATCTTTTAAATTAAGAAAAAACATTTATTTTTTTTAGAGGTATTGCAAAATTGTTCATACATTTTTACTACTCAAAACTTCAAAGTCGTTTATTTCAAAACTGCATTTGTTAAGTTGACAAGACTCTAGCTTAGAAAATTTTTAATCATTGTTTTTATATTTTACAACTCATAGCTTATTAACAATTATCTGACGATTTTTTTGAATAATTTTGTACTTTTCACTTAACAAGTGTCAAGTGTGACATTTGGCCAAGAATACATATGTAGCAAAAATTCTTCGTACTTTTCTGGCAGTTATTATGTACAAACAAGTAAATATTGGCTCGTTATGATTTAAAAATTACAAGGCCTTTTAGTCCGGTTGTCATCCCTGTGAAAAAGGCGTCGTCATTGTAAAAACACTCACAGACGCTATTTTGAAATCAATGGCGACAAGAAAACTATTGTGTGCTGTCGCTGATATGTGTAATGAAATTCTGTTTCCTAAATCTCCATTTATTTGGTAATATGTCTAAAAAAATCGCCAAACAAATTATTTTTTCACCGTCTACGTTGGTCTAAGACCTTAAGCCAAGCGTTTTCTATTCTATTACCTCAATATTATTTTTGACACAAACAGGAATACTTATCTGTCACCTGTCAATTAATTTTGATTAGCTCTGTTTGTTGTTATTTTATTTTAAACTACATAGAGGACACACTCTGAACACGCTTAGAACAAACTGAAAGGAAAAACATATATACATATTTGAAGCTACGAATTCTCTGGGTTAAGAAAGAAACGCTTTAACAACTCGGGATCAACAAATTGTCGAGTAATGATTCTGCTCTCAGAATGACAGTTCTTCTCTGTCTGAAACAGAATAAAAACGTATTTATTCTATACACACGTCAAAGTTTAAAAACGTAATTGTTGATTATTTAAAAACTGACAAAAGCCCACTTGACGTTTGATGTATGACGTTTTAAATATAAAACATAATCTATTGATTATTATGATTTGTTTGTTTTTTATTGACACTTGAGATCTGAAATTTCTCCCAAAATGTTATCAAAATTATAAATTTGTTTCCATGATGCGGTGCAGTAAAAACAAAACAAATAACAACCGAGTTACCCTGTTCAAATTCAAAATTAAACACTGTGTCAAGAGTCTATCATTAAACAGCTACATCGCGCACTCGAAGCGAAGTCTAGTCAGCCAAGTCGCATGAGAGTGCACAATTTGTGGCTTACATGGAGGATGGCATGACATTAATGTTTGCACAGACTTCACCAACACCGCTCCCAGTTGGCGGCATTTGTTATTATTGACCGGAAGTACAACATTATTTCTTCAAGCGAAATAACATATTTATTTCCACCATCAATTTAGGGGGGGGGGGCGTAATTTACACATTAAGCTATTTGGTTGGAGTCCACCTTCATTCCCAATCCCAATATTATAAAAAGAGTGCATTAGAATTAGATAATGATTTTTGTATTCAAAACTTACTCACATGACCACTCGTTCTGCATTATTAGTTTTATTTTTAAATCAAAATGTCGTGGGCTGTAAAATATGTTTTAAAAAATCTTTTAAGTGCAGGCGACAAAAAAGGGGGCGATTGCTTTTCTTTTTGTGAATGAAATTACAACAAATTGTTACCTACCATACAAAAGTTGACCCAAACACCAAAGTTGATTTGCAATGGACTATAATGCGCTTACCCATAATGGGTAGAGAAGCAGTCAGTGGTTTCTTTCTTGTATAGAAAAATTTAAGTGCCACTAAATAAACCGTTAGTGTTGGCGGTGGTGATTATGCTTACTGATTATTGTAAGCTTTTATGTCTCGCGTGCATTTTTAATGTCGCATTGTAAACGAAAGGGGAATTAATATTAGATACACTAAATGTTGAAGGGAAAGTTAAGTATTAGAAAATAAACATCAACGACAAAAGGCATAATAATAAAAACTTTGAATATGTTAAATATAATTCAAATGCACATCAAAGAAGTGGAAGACCTTATTAAAAGGGGCGAGCATGTCAATTGGAGTTCTTCTTATAGAAGTTTCTCCGGATGGATGGCTTTATTGGTGATTTTGTAGATTTAAGCCGAGGTTGGCCCCAAGACTTTCTAAGCAAGCACTCTCTAAAGTAAGCGTTGGCTTCAAATTGAAACACCAAGAATTCCCAAAACCGTATTATATATCATTGCAACGATGACAGGTACAATGTTCACCGTTTTCCATTTTAAATCCACATAATGTATTTTTATACTCGGATCCAGTTTCTTTCTTGCAAATTGAAAAAGTAACAGTGTACTCTACTTCTGATGACTTCAAGAAATCTATGTAAATACCTTAGTCTTATTATGTCTGTATGCAAATATAAAGTATAGCCATTTACCGTTATAATCGATTCACATTTACGTTCACTCGACGAAACAAATCACATGCATGGGTATTTTGTAGCTTCACAATAACGGTATTAGTGCATAATATATTTAAAAGTATTAAGAAAAGGAACAAAATAGTCTTCTCGAACAAAGAAACAAATCAACTGGTGCATTACCCGGAATGCGGATTAACGTTGTACTACGAGTACAATAAAGCCTATAACGTTCATTCAACTTGCCTACCTGGCTACTATATTATAGGTAAAGTACTATTAAACTATGTCTAGAACTGACTTAATTCACTGCTATATAACCAAAAGGTAACCAGGTGAAAAGAAAACCAACTTTTTAAATAATTCTTAGTCCAATAAAATAGGTGTTTTATTCAAAATACAGTCACTGTTGAAAATAAACGTACTAAAATTATAATCTCATTTCAGGGAAAAAAGCAAACCGTGCCCAATGGAACTCAAACGTTTTTTTAAAAGATTATGTGAACAATGTTTATTGACATGGATTTTTAGAGACCTATTATAGCTATCATTGTTTTTTCATCATTGTATCCAATCTTTGAAATTTGTTTGACAGATCGTTTATTTCTGTCATTGAACACAATTAACTGGTTGAAATCTACCGGTAAATTTTATGACAGAAATCTGTCATTGCAACTTTATAAAATGGGACACAGATCTGTGGGAAAGTTCATTTGACAAAATAAAATCATCTGTTCAGTCAAATTAATTTCTGAGAGGAAAATATATTTTTAGCAAAACAAATAATTGTGTAATCAAACTGTTTTTGATCAAAAAATTCTTTAAATGATTTTCAATCTATCCGATCAAAAGAAAACACTATAAAATATCCATTCGAACATTTTTCAAAAGGGTGTTCCAATAAAGACTTGATGACTTGCCCAATTCTAGAACGTACGTCGCTTCAAATGATCCAGTAGCTTCAATTTTTAAGGAAGGTTGATCCTGTATGGCTGTAAAACAAGCTCCTTTCGCAAAATACGCCATTATGTGATCTTAGCGATGCCCAACTCTTGAGAACGCTGTAAAATTGATTGGTTTGGATCGTTTACTACGGACGCCTGAGCGATTGAGGTATTTTGAACATTTCAACTGTCTCACTGACAAGGCAACATCACACAATGATTATGTAGACTAAAATGTTTGTACTAAATTTGTAATTGCATGTCTACAAGGGCGAGAAGTACGACCGAAATTAAAATTGCGGTCACCGACTCCAAATTTCGACAGAACATTTTTGCAGATGTTGTTCGTTCATGTACGCACTTTACCAAGATGCAACCGTTGAGTTTGATGAATAAATTGACAGTGACAGTTCGATGATTAGTGAAAGGGTGCGTTCACAAATAAAATTCAAAGTTGTCAACTTCCTATTAGAAAACGCATGTCTACAAGGGCGAGAAGTACGACCGAAATTAAAATTGCGGTCACCGACTTCAAATTTTGACAGAACATTTTTGCAGATGTTGTTCGTTCATGTACGCACTTTACCAAGATGCAACCGTTGAGTTTGATGAATAAATTGACAGTGACAGTTCGATGATTAGTGAAAGGGTGCGTTCACAAATAAAATTCAAAGTTGTCAACTTCCTATTAGAAAACGCGATCCCTTAATGTCAAAAACTGCTTAATTCGATTTTAATCACATAATTTATAGTAATAGTGGCCTAGCTGTCATTTTGTCTACAAATATTTGGCCTATCTAAACAGATTTATATTTTATTTTTCACATTTATTATAACGGTATTTTGAAAGAGAATGAATGAAAATTAAAGCTATGATTCACTGTTGTAAAACCACAAGTGTCTTGAAACAAAATTATAAAAAAAGCATAGATAGGTGAGACTATTGTACTCATGGTCTTATTTATAAGATTTAATGCCACTGTCATAGCAAAATATTCACCAAAAATCATAGGATCGTTCAATTTCTGATAGAAAGGTTTTTCGAATATATTTGTGCTACTGTTTTACGTGTAAAAGAACAGCTGATCCAAAATAGCTAAGGTCCGTTCTTTTTTGTAAAATTGTTATGCCAAACAAATTTGTTCAAATGTCATTGTTACGAATGGTTGGAATTTGTTAGAATTATTTAGAAACGAATTTATTGTTAGAAATTGTTGATCTGTCAAACTAGCAATATCAAAAATGAAAAAATTTATTTTATAACTTTAAATCGCAAAAATAAATAACGAAAGAAAATTACAGGAGTGAAATCGGCTAAGGTGATTGTTGATAAATGACGATATAAATTTTTGTCCACTTTTTGTGAACAGCTGAAAGTGTATTTTGTTTTTTGACAGATATCTCAAATAAGATATCTAATTCGTTCAATAAGGTATTCAATACTAAATTGAACGCAGCCATAGTTTTCAAATTTAATGTCACTTATGTAAATCGATAAATCGAAAAAAAAAAAATGGTTCTGTAACTTTACTTTTAGCATCGACTGTAACTAGACTAAATGCAAAAATTGCTGCACATTTGAATAGAGAACCACACAAACTTCTTGTATCGTGCTGCAAAAGTAGCCAACAGCAATCAAATGCAGTTAGATTGGCATTGGCATTCGAGTTGCGTGTATTAATCTGGTTTTAACATCATCGCTTTGGTTCTATGTACTGTACGTTGTTGTTTTGTAGTCATCGTCTTCGTCGTCCAACAATATAAATACGATACACCTAAGACAAAGACCACTACTGCATGGTGCTTGTTTGGCTGCTTATTAAATCCAAGTGGACTTGGATACGAGCTAAGCATGAAATGAATCATTTTGGTTGTTGTATATAAATTTATGATTACCACATGGTATGTAATTAATTTGAATTGCTTTGCGATTTATTAAAATGCTTTTCATCCAGAGGCTAAATATGTAGTTTTTCCAAATAAAAATGGGATAATTTATATAAGAAACATTATTTGCACCTACTTTGATGTTTTTATATGGTAAATGTAGGAGCATTGGGTAGGGTCACTTGTTTTTGGGAAAAATATAAATTCCACACCTCAAAAAAACGTGTGATATCCTAATCTTTGTTGCTTTTTATAAAGTTACATAATTTTTCTTGTGACGCTGATAAATTTTTGGAGCATTATTCATTCTTGATTCGTTATTAGGAAGTCACAGGTTATGAAAAGTGTGTTGTTTGTTCACACCATTTAAGAGGGTGTTTTTTAGTAACATTGGACAATTCCGGTGCTTCTTGTCTTTGGTTTGACAGTTAAGAATATCAAATTCGTTTAACGACTGAATGCTTCCAATTGCTGTAATTTCACTTAAAAAAAAAAAATCAGTCCGCGAAGTTTATTAAGCACTTCCTCCAAATTTTACGGTGTTTACTGATGGAGCTCGTTTCTGGTTAAATGGATATGTCAATCAGCAAATTATTCGTTTATGGACGAAGACAATCTTCAAGCCATTACATCCATTAAAATTGGGCAGGTTCAGACAACATAAGGGACTTCATTTGCATTCAACTTTTTTTTGAACATAAATTTAGACCAAACCAAAACCAAAAACACTCTATATGAAGATTTAAATCTTTCGTACGTATCACCCTCTAAAACCCATTTGTTTACATTGTTGTATTTGTAATGTGGACGAATTCAACGAGAAAAATTGACGTGTTTTCACGCATACATAGAATTAACTACTGAGTTTTTAGGGGAAATTTCATAAATTAGAGGAGAAATGACACGCATACTTAAATGAGTTTATGAGTCTGATTTCCGGTTTAGCATGTAGGCAAACCAATATGGCTACCGAGGATTTATATCTTTATTAGAGTGTTTTTAATCCAAACCAAACTTAAACTAAACTATTTGACATCTAACAAAATGGCCGTCATTTAAAATAGTGTTGCCAACTTAAACTTCTACACCCCTTAAAAACACCTGTTATTAATATTTTAACTTCTCAAGCTCTCAAAAAACAGCCGATATTTTCTACAAGATTTGAAAAATGGTTCACTACTTTCCTTGGGACTTAAAGATGACGTTCAAATGCTCAACTTTAAATTTTTTTAAAAGAATTATATTCATTAAGTTGTTGTTGTTATTTTTATTAAGTTGTTGCACAAAAAAAAAAAAAAAACAACTAAAAACCTAGTAAAAAAAAAGTCGTTAAAAAAGTTCAAAAGGTTTTCACTGCATCATCGCGTACAGCGTCCACCCGCTGCTCATTTTTTCTAACCCGCGACAAATCAAGCATTAATTATTTCTATAGTTTTAGTTTTCAGGCCATCGCATTAGCTCGCGAAGCAACCCCAAGCCGGAAGATACAACGTTAATTACCTATCTCTGCTTCAATTATGATAGTAGTAGGTATCTCTCTTATGTAATAATAATCAAAACCAAGTGACCTAAAAACAACTCCCCACAAAGTCAAAACAACATCAAAGATAATAATTAAACAACAGCAGCAAAAACAAAAACTATAGAAACAAGCATCCTCTTTGTACCGGGGATTGTCGGGATGACATTTAATAAATTGTGTGCTTTACTGGTTTACATCACGATACACTGATACTCGAATGTCTACATAGAAATCTATAGAAAGGAGTCGCACATTTTTTCGTCACGCCCCAAATTAATGTCAGTCATTATTTATTCGATGCAATTTGAACAGAAAACCCTGACTGACCCTATAGAGATAAAATGAGATCCGAATAAAAACAACACAGCAAAACATGACGACAACAACGAAGACCATGCTGATGAAGCGATAGAAGCATCACGACAACGACGATGACGACGACGACTCTGAACTATAAAAGTTCACCACGCGGATAGATAACCCAGTGCAAATGGTCCACAGTAGATAGGTACTAAAATGATGGGATCACATTTCATATGAATTGAAAAAAAAGAAGCAACAACTCCCATAAATCAATACTAGTTGATTAGACGCCGCAGTAAAAAAAAACTCTAAACCTAAGCAAACCTAAAATCTCCGTCACAATTCACAACTCAAAAAAAGGGTAACAGTTCCATTACAAAGGGATTTCAAGTTTTATTGTTGAATTTGTTTTTTTTTTGTTGTTGTTTTGTGCTGTGCTCAAAGCTGGTTGCTGTTTTCCTGTGACCTACATATAAACCAAGTTTATTGCTTCCTATAAATGTGAAATCCCAAAAATTGTTTTCCTGTGTATGTTGCATGTATCCCCTACCTAGCTTACTATAAAATATCGTTTTGGTTTGTTATTTAAGGGGGTTTTGAAATAGGGGGATGGGATAACTATTTATGTAGTTTTTCTCTTTTTTTTTTTTCGAAAACTGGAATTCTGCCAAAAACTTAAACTGTAAACGTGAGAATTTCCTGCAGGTTGTTATTAATTGGCTCCCCTACTCTATGTGCTCTGGTGTGTGATTGTTGAAAGGTGCAGTGTTTCACGGTTTTAAGTTTTTTATCGAGTCGGGGGTTAAATGTTGGTTATTAGGATTTAGCACAAATTAATATTCAAACAAAAACTTTCAACAAAAGTTTTCAGGAAAAAAACAACAAGAAAAAAGTTTTCAGGCTGAGCGTATATATAGGTGCCATGAAAGGGCCAAACACGCATAGTATTTAAATAATCCATTTATATGGTATGAAATGATTATTAAGAGGAAAATCGCATGCAAGTTCTATAAAGAGAAATACTCCCAAGTTTAACATTAGAAAGTTCGAAATAGAACTTATAAAATAAAAGCCTTAAAATGTAAGGACTAACTAGTGCACTGTTAATTTAAAAAATTACACTTTTCCGATAAGTTTTTAGAGCTGTTACCAACGCCCTGTAAACTCACCCTTAGCCTACGTGTAAAATTTTTTAAGGTTCTTTGAATGCTGTTCGTTTGGTTTATAATTTACTTTGAATGCGTTCATTGCTCAGAAATGTTGTGAACATTTTAATGTTTAGAATTTTAAACAAGTCGTTTCATAATTCCCAAAACCATTTATTATTAATACCAGCAGCGCCCACAAGCTTGGGAAACCCTTGTAGGTTTTAGCCACGAACGACAGTTATCTTTTTGAGGACAATGGTCTTTTGAACTAGTTTTCTTTTCAATACAATTTTTGGTGGTTCTATTTCCCAACTACATTTCGATAGGAACTTCCAGGTTTCTATATCTTCCACATTTGTCTGGGGGTGTGTACTCTGAACGACTAAAATTAAGCCTTTAATTCTGCCTTCTCAATCACTGTAGCGTATTCCAGGCATAAGTAGAAGAAGTTTTGTTTTAGGTTAAAGAAAACGTAATATCAACAGCTGATACCCGGATTTTCTTAGACAGTCAGTCCGCCGTTAAATTCTTGAACTCTACCAACTACATAACAGTTCGTAAGGTGCCAGTTATAGCTATCATTGGTTTTCTTCATTGAAAACAAATATTGGAACTTTTTTGACAGGTCGTTTATAGCTATCATTAAAAATTTCTGTCATTGAACAAAAATTTCCTGATTGAAATCCACCAAAAAATGTTTACTGACAGAAATCTATCATTGGAATTGTGTGAAATTGGAACACAAATCAGTGGAACGATTCGTTTCACTTTTGAACATAAAAGTATCAGCTGTTCAGGAAAATGAATGTCCGTCCGGAAAATAGAAAAATAAATTTTTAGAGAAAAATAAATACGAAATTACACTTTTTTTCCTCAAAAAAAAATTCTCTGTGTGATTTTTGATCGATCAGTATATAATTTTCATTTCTAATCAAAGGGAAACACCATCAAATATCGATTCAAAATATTTTCCGGATCGATTTCAATGATAGCTATAACTGGCCCCTAAACTGTCGATCATTTCTAATGGAGATAGCACAACAGTTTAACATTCACTTTTGGTGTGTGCCGGGCCATAAAAACAATCCAGGAAATTTTAAAGCAGATGAACTAGTACTAACCATTTTACCACGTTCGGCTAGTTCTTGCATACCAAGGGCTACATGTAAGCTTTTGGTTAAACAAGACGCAAAATGAAACCCAACAATAAGTGGAATATTTTAAGGGGTTTTGTAGGAAATTTTTTACTCGCAGGTTAAGGCAGCTGCTTGCCGAATTTACAATTGAAAATTTAGAATGAAACAACAACAACTTGGTGGTAGCACACATAAGCTGTTGTTGTTTCATTCTAAATTTTCAATAAGTGGAATAATATCACCACCTGACAGGCTACAAAAAAAATCTGGCCTACCCTAGAGGTACTTGAAATCTCTAAGTAGATTACATAAGCTCGAAATTATGTGTCATATCCAGACACTCTAGACTCTTGCAGAATCTGAATGGACAAGGAAGAGGAGGAAACAGTTCTTTAACTCCTCTGTACCTGTTCTAGCTCAAAACGCAAGTCCTACCTAGGAGATTTTTTCTATAACGATCTTAACTATTTCAGACACACTAACATTGGTCTTTACGTTTCGTAAGGAACAAAAATTGGTTCCATTGAGATCAGGAGAAGGCCTCAAGATTCACAAGGAGCCAACAACTAGCCTAAGGGTGTCCTACTCCATCCCGGTGAGCCACTTCCACCAAACCTAACATAACATACATAAATCTTAACGAAACGCTGAACCATTTATGCTAAAACGTTTTTTAACAGAAAAAGTTTGAAGGTAATTTTGTCTTTGTAAAGAATCCGTTCCAAACAAGGCTATCACCTCAAGTTGTTGAAATATATTAGAAAAAAAAAGTAAAAATAATGTTGACATTTTGAAAGTCGAAGCTTGAATTCGAAACCAAAATCACATAGTTCATTGTTAAAAACTATGTTGTGTTTAACCTTAGCCTAAGAAACGCCGTTTTTGGGTTTCTTCGAAATTTTTGGAGAGGCATATTTTAAAAACCCAATGTGAGATAAACATTAAATTTGGAAAATTATTATTTTGTTTGTGGGCAGAAAAATAACTTAATTTTGCCGAACAGTTAAAGTCGTCTCAGTACTTTTCTCAATTTGATGTTGTATTACTACCAATTTACGACCATTAATCCAATTTTACCCGTAGTACCCATGCCAAAAATCATGGTTTCAATCCGTGCCTATGCCATCTAAAGTTTTCATTAGTACTGCCTCTTGCGAGGAATTGACAAATAAACATAAAGACTGTATGTCCCTTCCATCCCTGATAACAATACTCGAGGAATGGTTGAGAGTTGTACGAGTAAGTCTCTAGGCACTAGTTCTCAACTGACTGTTGCTCCACCTAATTTATTATTTATTTAATCCAATTAAATCCTGAAATTTTTAAGTGTTAGAGAACAACTTGATAGAAATAATTTCCTCATAGCTCACACCTCGATATATGTACACATGTACATACATTGTTTACAAAAATCAGTTGAATAATAAATTCTACCAATATTTAATATGGATTCCGTTGAAAAGTCTAATGAATATTTATGTTTGCGGATTCCTTACTCCCCTAATGCAGTCCATTTCCTTATATCTCTTGTTAAACGAGATCATCAAACTCATTATTAGATTTCTAATGAAGTACTCATTCATCTTTTCTGATGCTCAGCGAAAACGGAAATGCTAAAAGAAGCTATCAAAAAATAAAAAAGAATATTCCTCTAAATGTGGAAATATTATGTGTTCTCTCATATTCCATACTCTTATAACTTAAGCTGCAATAAAAACAAAAACAAGTTGTTTGAGCAAAATAATAAAACATCAAAACGAAACAAAAAACATTTCATATGAATCACAATATCCCCCAAAGCCCCCATGCTCTACTGTATTCTTCTAATTAAAATTCTACAGATATGTTGCGCGAAAAACAATACAACAGACAGCAGCGTTCAGTTTTACCGTGCATTGGCCGCAGCAAAATAAAAGTATCTGTAAGCTGTGCAAATAGGTGCGAGTTTAACTTTTAGTTTTTATTCCAACGTCAGACTCTAGACGTATGGCTTTTCATTCTTAAAAATCGTATGCCCAATGAATAGGGCTCTCTAAACCGGCTTGGGGCTAACCTATTGGACATGACTCAGACCAGTACCATACCAATGACTAAAGTTGTTCTCAGAAGCTATAACAATAAGAAAAAACGTGGATTAGGACCCAGTTCACAGTAAACATATTCATATAAATAAATAAAAATCACATTTCGAGTTAGGTAAATGTATGAATTTTCAATTTCCATTGTTAATACTAATAATTATAGATTTAGATTGAAACAATATTTCATTGTGGATATTTGAATGACTCCGGTGGTGGTGGTGCAGTGTTGTATTTCAATTTGATTGAAATCGAGACACTATACTCACTCCAGCTCCAGCTCCAACGAATGCCCTATTCCCACAGATTATAATAACAATTTGAGAGCCGAGCCGTCTATAATTGGAGGGTTGAAGATCAAATTTAAATTGACTCATTACTTATGCAGAACAATCGCTTGATAAAGCAAAATGGAGTTCAATGACGAATAAACTATACTAAATATATAAAGATGGGACTTGATGGTGAGTTCGTCGTTGTTTGATTTTTTTAAATTTTTTAGTTTAACTTTTCTTTTTATGTTTTTTTTTTGTTTTTGAATTTAAAGAGGTATTTATTGTTATTCTTTGTTTATGGAGTTTTTTGTTGGTATAATGTGACGCATTGGAAAACAGGTACAAAGCAAAGAGTGATCTTTGACATTGACAAACAAAAAAGAATTTGATATGACTCAAGTTTAGTGGTTTTACTATCATAAAGGGGCCTTGGAGGCAGCTATAGGAGATCATATTTTGAATAATATAGGGTGATTTTTTAAGAGCTTGACAACTTTTTTAAAAAAAAAAACGCATAAAATTTGCAAAATCTCATCGATTCTTTATTTGAAACGTTAGATTGGTCCATGACATTTACTTTTTGAAGATAATTTCATTTAAATGTTGACCGCGGCTGCGTCTTAGATGGTCCATTCGGAAAGTCCAATTTTGGGTAACTTTTTCGAGCATTTCGGCCGGAATAGCCCGAATTTCTTCGGAAATGTTGTCTTCCAAAGCTGGAATAGTTGCTGGCTTATTTGTGTAGACTTTAGACTTGACGTAGCCCCACAAAAAATAGTCTAAAGGCGTCAAATCGCATGATCTTGGTGGCCAACTTACCGGTCCATTCCTTGAGATGAATTGTTCTCCGAAGTTTTCCCTCAAAATGGCCATAGAATCGCGAGCTGTGTGGCATGTAGCGCCATCTTGTTGAAACCACATGTCAACCAAGTTCAGTTCTTCCATTTTTGGCAACAAAAAGTTTGTTAGCATTGAACGATAGCGATCGCCATTCACCGTAACGTTGCGTCCAACAGCATCTTTGAAAAAATACGGTCCAATGATTCCACCAGCGTACAAACCACACCAAACAGTGCATTTTTCGGGATGCATGGGCAGTTCTTGAACGGCTTCTGGTTGCTCTTCACTCCAAATGCGGCAATTTTGCTTATTTACGTAGCCATTCAACCAGAAATGAGCCTCATCGCTGAACAAAATTTGTCGATGAACACATTTCGAACCGAACACTGATTTTGGTAATAAAATTCAATGATTTGCAAGCGTTGCTCGTTAGTAAGTCTATTCATGATGAAATGTCAAAGCATACTGAGCATCTTTCTCTTTGACACCATGTCTGAAATCCCGCGTGATCTGTCAAATACTAATGCATGAAAATCCTAACCTCAAAAAAATCACCCATTATAACTGATTCCTAAGAACAAATTCGCATGTTCCTAGATCCTTACGTCTATTTATAAGAATATGTTTAAATAGATAATAGAACGTTATTGAATTATTTTTGGTCCGTGTTTTATTTGTTTAAAAGCTAGGTATGTATGGGTCTTAAAACATAAATTTCCAATAAGAAGCTTGATTTTGATATTAAAAAAAGAACAGTTATTTTTTGAAGAAAATTCACGTGAATATGTATGTGAAAAATAACACGGTCAGGAAGCTTTCCAGCAAAATTACGATTGTTCTGATAATAAACGTTTTCCCTATTTATACCTTCTAATTTTGACCAAAAATAACTTAATCATAGTTTGGTTCATTCTTTTACCGTTATCTTATTTTCGGATAAGTAATGTTAAATCACACAGCGAGTGTAAGAGCTCCAAACCCCTAGAAAATTCGGATCATTTTAATGCATTTCAATGATTGGTAGGCTTAAGTTCATGTGTTTAATGAATTTAAAAACCCTCAAGGCCTAAGTCTTTATTTAAAATATAGTGTGATGTCACTTGTAGAATGCCTAATTCCACCTTAAAACTATATGGCCAACAGCAACAATATTCTCAGTTGTTCTTGAGTGACGAACACGGTTTCGATTCTTTACATCACTAACTTGTCCCAACAAACCAAAATTTTCTAACAGTTTCAATATCATTTCAATGCGTTTGTTCGTTTCATTGTTAGTAATGGCGTACGGTTTTTTTACTTCTCAAATGTCAAAAGATGATTACTTCAAAAGTGACAGCTGCCCAAACAACGGGATATTTAAAATAAAAAAGCACTTATTGAAAAGAGGACAAATTTGGTAGGTTTAGACAACATAAGGGACTTGAAGTAAAGGCAAATTTTTCTAGTATCAACTTTTCTAGGCAACTTTATTGGAAAGTATACTGAAAAGTTAGTCAAGAAAAATCTCCTTAACTATCAAATAAATTTCACTTATGTCAAAATGACGGTTCAATTAACTAAAAGCTGAATTTTATTACTCAGTGATTTATTTATTTTCTGCACAATTCCATTTTCAGTTTTATGTAAAAGGGTTCCTTGTCAAATTGGAAAAGAAATATGTAATATTTAATTAAATATGCAAAATACAAGTCTAGCTTGCCGTAGGAGTTTTGTGAAGAAAATTATGTTTTTGGAGTTTGACACTTGTCCAATTAACTAGTTGCCTTGGTCAAAATGTATATTCAAAGAATGCAGTTGACTGCAAATGAAGACCCTAATGTTGTCTAAACCTGCCCGCTGCCTTTCAATTAAAGCAACTTCATTGGAAAGTTGTCTGAAAATTTAGCTAAGGAAAATCTCACTTACTGTCAAGATTACTAACATCAAAATATCGGCTGGTCATGTTCTTTTATTCAACTTAAAGCTGATCTTCATTAATCTGTGATTTATTTATTTAGGTTACAATTTCATTTAAACTTTTGTTTAGAAGTGTTTCTTGAAAGAGGAATTAGTAGTTTTTGTTTACAATACAAAACACAACTTATAATGGAATTGTAACTTGTATAAGAAGTTTTGGTACTTTCTGCAAGTAAAAGTAAAGCTCCAAGCTTGAAATTGATGACATTTAAAAAATTTGCTAACTGACTTGGTCTTATTTAGAATTCAAACCTGTTGTTTGAACCCGTGTAAGCCCGCTCTTATTCTACTCGAATGCTTGCTTTCAGTCTCCGTGAATGGTGTTCGTTTATTATTTGCTCTGGATGCGTTCTTTTTTTTTTTTTAAGTTCAGAATATTTTAATGTTTAGAATTTTGAACAAGTCATTTCATAATTCTGATTCTAAAACAAATTTATTTATTTTATATAAAAAAAAACAAGGAACAGCATTCACGGCACACATTTCACGCTTGGGAAACCCTTGTAATTCTTAGTCGTCAAGTAGTCGACGACACCAAATTCATAGGCTTTTGTTTCTGAATAACGAGAGGTAGGTCAAAAGACTATTTTCAGCTTTTAACCTGAGATCCAAAAACCCTCATTCAATTTTAGGTATGCGCCAAATAACTCATCAAAACTTTCTCTACATATGGTTAAACAACAAATCTCCAAACGATAAACAAACATTTTAATGGCAATACATAAAATACCTTTGTTCCTATACCTACCACCTCCAAGAAAACCTTACTTACCATTATACCAGCTTTCATCGTTTTCCTTTCACAAAACAAAAAACCAAGAAAATCAGACACAATAAACCACTTCAAAGAGCAAAGTCGTGACATGCGCAAATAACATATACAAAACTGTTCAAATCGAAAAGTATCCCATCTAAAAGCCCAACATCAACTAAAGACCCACTATACCTATTTATGTACCTATCTACTGTGCATAGATACTTATTCTCCCATTGCCATCTTATATAATAATAATAATAAGCTGCAGCTGCAGGTCTATTTATCTCATAAAGTTTGTTGTCACAACAAATACTTTACTTGTATAATCAAGATGACATTTTGCAGATAGAGCAGGATTGCATCTTGTCTATTTCCTTTCACTTCTTACCTTATAGACTTGAATTTCATCCAGCACAGCATCGGACTCCTTGAGCACATGATCCACTTCAGCATACACTTCGAGTTCCGTATCTGTTGGAGCTGCATTTTCAAAATCTAGGAATACATCGTAAGATTTTGCTGTGCAACAATTGGAATCATCCCGAGCGAGTAGACTTAAAAGTTTTCCCATTGCAAAAATGTGCGATGTCTAAAAGAGAGTGTGTGTTGTTTTTATGTGTATCACGAAATCCTTGAGAAAGAACCAACAGCGAGGTCAATAGCACCCGACGAAGAAAACACGTTAGATGATTTTTGTTTTTGGAAAACCGTTAAAAGTACCCCCGCGGAGAGAAGCGAACTTAATATGTTTCTTTCTTTCTGAATTAAAAATGATAAACAAATCCCATAGACCGATTGCAGAAAAGAATCGTTGATGGCGAAGGCAAACGACTGGGAGAGGAGCGAGACGAACGAGGCGAGCCAAGATTATTTGTGATTATTTTTGTTATAGTTCCAGAGAACGTAGTTTTGCTTTTTAGCTGGGTCGCGGTCGTTTATCAGATGATGTCTCCCGGGCAGTGGATGTTTTTGTAATTTGAGTTTGAACACAATTTATGGCAAATTATTCACTAAAATCTGAGTTTACTTTATTTTGTTTGATGAATCACGCGCAATCACTTTTTGTTATTTATTTTATGTTTGTGTATAAAATTGCGATAACATAGCTTTGTTTGTTATACTTGGGCTTGGGCGATACGGGACAAGGGAAACGGAATATCCAAATCAGCTTCGGCTGTGAAATAAATTTGTTAATAAATTGTTTCCAATGTAAGCACAAGTACGAATTTGTTTGTGCTTATAAAAATGTGAAGCAAGGGATGATGATGTGTGGTGGTGTTCTGATGGTGAGGTGTGCAGCGGCAGCACAGACAGGGGCAACGCAAATTTTATTGTAAACAGATAAAGATCACACAGGAGAACGAACGTGGACGAGCGACTACGACGACGATGAGGTGAGGACGAGGAGAGAATCAGGAGACAGCGACGGAACTATGGTTATGATGGACAAAAACCAAGAACGAAACGAGACGAGAGACGACGACGCAAGGAAGGTAAGAAGGAAAACCAATCGTGTGGCTGTGGCTGGTGCTGGTACTGGAACTGGTGGTGAGTTGAGCGAGTCTTGTCGACTTTCGAGTGATGTTCATGTGATGATGATGATGAACAACAGAAAATTCTCCCCTAGGCGATTTTATTATTCCTAAGAAGCGGGTTTGTTTCAGTTTCAGTTCCTTTTCTTCTTTCTGTTTCTGTTAAATTATTGTTTTTCGTTTTTGTACACAAAAGCTTGCCAGATGTTTTCAAGGAACAGCCAGTGAGCCAGCAACGAATACGAGAAAAACCTTGGGAATTATTTAGGACGATTCCTTGTTATGAGTTGTTGGAGTTTAGGAGAATAATGGAAAAAACAGGAATAAATAACAGGCAAAGAACCAACAACAAAAAGAGGAAACACACTTCACTGTTGTAGAGAATTTTTGCGCGATGTAACAAACGACGACGATGATGATAAGGAAAAAATAAAAGCACAACTATGAACTCCGCGATTGTAAGAACTATGTACTTTTTAATTGATATTTATATATAAACAAGATAAACTCTAATTTGTGTTTATTTTGATAAAGGTTTTTTTTGTTTTTTTTCTTTATTGAAATTCAGCAATTTTACACAACTGACGATGGATTGGAGGAGGAAGTGCACGACCAAAACCAAACGAACGAACGGCGAGAACGACCAAAACGAATTCACAATCGAGAATTGAATTCAAAGCAGCAAAGCAAAAGCAGACGCAGAGGTGAAAAAATTGACTGAAAAATTTATGGGGAAACGATAAATTTTTTGTTTGCTCCCGAAGAAAGAAATCAAAAGAAAAAAGAATGCATTTAAGAGAGAAATGTCAAAATAAATACTCTTTTGTGGAGAGTGTGTGTGTGGGTAAGGTAGTTCGATATGGCGGTTTGACAGAGCATTTTCAGAAATGGTGGATTTTGGAGAGTTGGGGTACGTTCACATGTGGTAATGACATGCGTTTAAAGCAGTGGTGTGTTCTTTTTCTTAACACAATTAACTTAACGAATTTATATTTCTAAGATCTTAGAGATTTCTGTATTCTCAGAAATATAAAAGAAATTTCTCACTTTTGCTGTCAAAATACGTGAGAACAGAATTTTTGTAATTCTATGTGTAAAGCAGAATGAAAAGAAATGCAAAGCTAAATTGAATAAATAGTAAACTGTATATATATTTCATATTTATGCTCTACCATCCGTTTGGAAATTCTAAGAAAGTGTACAAATGTAAACTGGATAACTATTACTCATGTTTTTGGGATTCAATGTAAAGTACAGTGGGGAATTGCCAAAAATAAACAGTCCACAATAGTCCAGTTTTTATATTTCAAAGTTTATACCATTGAACATATTTCAGACTAATTTAAAATAATTTTAACAAAATTTATCAAAATTTATATCAGAATTGATTTTACCTTAATATAATGGATACTTTTCAAGATAATATGGTAAGAAAAGATTTGATTATTTAACTTTTTGCTTTCCCTGAGTTCAAATTAAAATAAAACTGAAGGAAAGGGGTTCGTTCGTAAATGTTGGTCTTAGTAAAATGGTGAGTAGATCTTCGCGTGGCAGAGATATCGCTATAGGTGATAAGCTGAAGTGTTTTTTACTCTTGCAAAATAACAAACAATAATACAGCTTATGTCTATTTCCGTATTACTTGGAATAACAATAAAGTAATTTTGTATTTTAGTAAAAAGTAGTTGTTTAGTTAATTCTATTCTATTAATTTTGAGAAATTAATTTTGATTAATATGAGTAAAGTTTTGTGAACAAAGCCATTTACAAAGTTTAAAAAAATCGTTTGAATGAATATGGCTACGGTCAACTCCAATATACTACTGACTTTTCAGATATAGTCAAAATTTAGAACCCCAATGACCATACTCAAATGGTTTAAGAAAAATTTATTAAACAAAATGTGTGAGAGCGAAATAAAATGTTGAGAGATTAAAAAATAGCCTCAAAACTTTGTATACTCTTTTAACAATTGAAAAATGTATTCAAAATTTAACGATTTTAAATAAAAATTAATGTAGTTTTGTAGTTCCAAAAATTATGATATTCTGGCAACACTGCATCAATCTTTATTCGAGATTAAAAACTTCTTTTCTCTGTACGAAAATGTAACAGGCGACCATGCTTATCAAGAAGGCACTTACTTTTTGTTTGGTTTCGCAATTCATCATAAAAATATGCCATGTGGGTATATTTGTGCTTCAATATGTCGAATGTAATCCATTTTCAACCTTCTTATGTTTGTATTATTTGTTTTCTCCTATAACGTTGTTGAAATATTGCAAACAATTGAAGGAAGTGGGTGTTGTCGCTCATTTTGTAGTGTATGCGATCAAAGTCTTATAAACGTATTTGTAATAAAAGAGAAAAAGGAATTGAAGAAGGAAAAAAGAAGAAGTTGAGGAAATGACACTTAAACGTCATTTGTTTTGCCCAACCTTATTTGACATTTCTGTGTTTTATTTTTTGAAAAATTTTGGTTATTAGAGCCCTATAATGAAAATGAATATTGTAATCGATGCATGCGCAAGGAGTGACTTTTTAGAGATATCTAAAAGAAATATATATAAACAAAAAGCGTGTTTCAAGTCGAGAACAATTTAAGAGAAAAGGGATATTATAACACGTCATTGTCATTAGAAATAAATATATAAAATAGGATAAAGGTATGCCACCAAAACCATGGCGATCATTTCTGTGTCAATGTTTCTTCCATAACAAAACAATATAAATAAAATTGTCTGCAAAACCTTTCTGTTTTTAAATTGACACTGTGTGTTATGGTGGAACCACCTTTTAAAAAGAGAGGCATATTTTTTCTTCGACGAAATGTTAAACAACATAGAAGGAAAATACACTTTTTCTATAGAATTCGACTCATAAGCTATAGAAAAATCTCTGAGTACTAGGCAAACATGCTCAAAAAGAAGGTATTCTTTGTCTATTCCATCGCTGTCCTTTTTCGCTGTCTCTTTCACAAAAAAGAATACAAAGAAGAAAAATTACTATCATAGAGGAACATTTTTTTTGATACGAATGAAATGTGAAAAAGAAACAACTATACAAATTTATGAATTTGGTTAGTGTAAGATCAGCTCTCAAATTCATAGACAAATTTCTCTGGATTACTAGGGTAACATGTAAATAAGCTGGTATACGTTGCCAATTGCCAAAGAAGAAGTGCTTCGTATAAAAGTTCCAAACACGATCCCTTCGGTACTCCCCCTTTTTGCAAAAGTATACATTTCTCAATAATACCAGTGCTACCGCAGTATATTGAAATGTACCGCTGGAGACAATATATAGGGTTTTCGAAAAAGAAGTTTTTAATATATAAAAGAAGAACAGGTTTCACGTTTTGAATCGATTATGGAGCATGTCGATTTTAATTCACGTGGCACAAAAGAAAAAAAAATAAAGGTATTAAATCACAAAATATCTGCGGTAAACTGTTATTACCTCTTCTAGAAATAACATTATAACTAGTAAGCAATTTGCTAAATATTTAGCAATTTACTTATAGAGTCCAAAATTTCAAATTTCCAAATTCATAAAAATGGATTTAACAATTTACTAAATCGTTTCAAATTTTGAGCCATAGTTTTTACTTGTGAAATGTGAAAAGATGACTACTTCAAGAAATGCTGCTGCCAAAATACCGGAAAATTTTTAAGGGAGTAAATTCTTTTTTTTTTTGCGCAGTAGATTTGACAAAAAAGTAGTAGATCTGCATCTAAATCAGTAGGTTGACAACACTGTTCACTGTAAACGTATTTGTGACTTACTTAATACAGACGTATTTATTTACACTCCTCTATACGTATTAGTGGAGAGATGAAAACACAAACACAATTGAACTGTATGAAGGAAAAGGCGTGGGCGTGGAGATCATGGTTGTATGTGAGAAGAATGAACAACAACATTTCTAAGCAACGTATACTATACCTGCTTCTAAACATGTTCGCCTGGTACTTCAGAGGAATTTCTCTTCTAAAATTCAAAATTTTCATTGTTGGTGTCTCATTTACAAAAACAAAAAATGGTCCCCGTCCCGGTAGCTCATTAATATCGAGAACATTAAATTTCTCGGCGATTTATTAAAATTTATATTGTTAATATTTAATTGAATTTTTTTTCTCTTGTAACGAAAAAGAAAGAGATTATTTAAAGTGGTCATAGTAAAAAGAAAAGAAAAACTATGCTTTGTTCAATGTAAACTTGAGACTACAGAACAGATATTGGGGATAAGCTACCTGATGATTCAAATTGAACAGAGTATAACAACTTTTGAAAGCTGATTTGATTTCGGAATTGATATTTCTTGATTATTTGCTTTTTTCGCAGATTTTTAATGTATTAATTTTCTCTATTTGAGTACAAAATTCCAAATAAGTTAATTTCCACATTTTTTAAATCAACTGAACTGTCATATAATATTTTTATTATTATCGAAAAAACATCTTTTCTGATAGAGTGCAAACGAAGCATAAGACCGTCTTAAAAACTTAAAGCTTTTAACATACCAACCTCTTATAACAAAATCGATAACATTATGGTTCCCTTATAAAATATATAAGTGGACACGAGCTTTGTATATGCTTTGTATATGAAAACCATATTTAATTGTTAAAATATTTGTATATGAACACTTTTAGGCTTTTTAGGGCGACCACATGCCGGGTCGTTGGCGTTGGTGTCGCAAGTGGAGAAATTCATGAGAGCGAGAGAAAAATATTTTCATTCCCTTAAGCAGCCAGCAGAATAAGGGAGATAGTTAATTTACGACCCATACGAAGGTCGATGAATTTGTTTTTGTTTTCATATACAAAGTTAAAATTTAAATCTTAACATGCTTTTCTCGTTTTCTTGAATTTATAGTAGAATTTTCTCAAATCCAAAAGACGTTTGAAGAAAAACTTGTGTTGCGGTAATTAGACTAATGTGGTATGACAACCGTCTTTCAAATATGTAAGACTACTTGTTTTGAATCAAACAATATTTATTCCAACTCGAATCATCTCAAACATAATAATGGAAAGGGATTTTCAAGCTTTTTGAAAACAAATGTTTTTGTCATTACCTTCTAAATTTGTGTTAAGTTGGTGGTGCAAACTGCAATTTGTGTTCATATGCACTTCTTTGAATGCCTTTTCCCCGAACCTGCTGCTTTTTTTAAAAGTATTTCAGTCGAATATAACGGTTTTAGCATCATTTCCCGTTCGAAGTCTATAATTTCTTCAACCTTTCTAAGGATGAGGTGAACTTTCAAAATCATTGCCTACAAATTTGAAGTACCTACTTTCCAGCACTTTATTATACGTTTTAGAAGTATAAGTCTAATGATCTAAGGAACGCCTATCCATTTCCTCTGCAAATGTCCTGCTTTGGCAAACACTAGAATGAAATGCTTTGGGAAAGCATTCTTTCACGAACTTGATGAGCTATCTGAGACAGAGATTAGAGACCTAATCTTTTTTTTCAATGCGACAAAATGGCTCTAACATAATCGCTATGAAGCTTCTCTATAAATCTTTCCCTTTCTATCACAGGTCAAACGAGTTTTGGTATCAAAACGGCGCACTACAGCGCTAATTGGATCTCAGGCTAGGTTGCCTTGAGATCGCCATTTCTACCTACCTACCTAGGAACGCCTAAGAGTGTCCTTTATTTCAAACCGAGTACAAGAAAAAATATAAGGCGTCAAAATTGTGGATTATCGCATTTATGGTACTTACTCCTTCAAGAATCTAGAACTCCGAGTATTCAAAAAAATAAACTTCCTTAAATAAAACACAAAACACTAATTTTTTTTCTGGAATTTTTAAGAGACGTTTTCTTGTTTATCTTTATTTATTTTGTTTTCTTGTTTTTGTATTTCTCACAGTTCACAACCTTACAAATTGAAAATTGATATAACCAATACTAAGTTTTTTTTTTTAAGAATATATATATATATCTATATATATACTTTGTTTTGTTTAAATTTAATTTCATATCTTTTTTTAAAAAATAAAAAACAAAAACAAAAGAAATTCCCCTTTATTTATGTTTCAGTTTTACTTTTTTGTTTGTTTGTTTGTTTATTCCTGTTTTGTTTTATATAAGATTTGTTGTTGTTGTTGTTTTTGTATTTATTGTTAAAATAAAATAAACTTAAGGAAAAAATTGTGACTTATTTTGTGTGTTGTAAAATGTGTGTTGTTGTGTAATTTGTTTGTCGCGGTTCTCTTTTGTTCGTAAGTAATACTTTTTGTTTTTTTGAATTGTGATGTTGTTTCTATTAAAATATTTTTTTTTTTTTTTAAATATATATTTAAATATATTTTGTTTTGTATATTGGTAAATATATATATATATTTATTATGTGTATATGATTTCCTATATAATTTCTTAATGCGGTGTTTTTTCTTATCTTTTTTTATTTTAATTTAATTTTCTTCTTCTGTCTTTAGCGATGGTTTTTCTTAAAAACTTAAAAAAACTCGTTAAATCAAAAAATTAAACAATTCAAAAATTGTTTGTTTTTCGGTCAAATGGCATGTGGGCTTGATTTGAGTTTTTATTTAAATTTAAAATATCAGCTATTTACATACATATTTGTTATATTGGTAAAAAATAAAAATAAATTAACAGAATTAACGAGAAGTCATGTTTTATTTTATTCTTTTTGTTTGTTTAAATTTAATTTGTGTGATTTTTACCTGTGATCTTTTTTATTTTTAATCATTTAAATTTTCTTTGTAAGGAAGAGATTTTTATTTTTATTTCTTTTTCTTTTCTTCTTTTGTTTCTCCAAAAATCATACATACATTTTATTTATACGTTTATGGTTTTTTTTGTTTTAATAATAGTTTAATGGATACATCGTACAATTTGGCACATTTTATACTTAAATTGTTTATCTTATTTATTTAAAAACGTGTGTGTGAATTATTATACTTTTTGTGTATGATTTAAAAGATTTTATTTTTTATTTTATGTCTCCCATTTTTGTTTTTTGTTTTTTTTTTTTTTTTTAATATGGATTTTCTGTGTTTGATTTTTGTTTGTTTTTTAAACTGATTTTCATAGTTATTCATTATTATTCACTCTACAAAATATTTATGATTTTAAAATTTATTTTACCACTAAGCTTAAAAGTAGATACGATATTTTTTGTTGTTTGTTTTAATTTTTCTTTTCTGGTTTTGTTCATATTGTTTTTATTTTTTAATTAAGAATCTTTTATAGCAATGCTATATTTGGGCTTGAATTAATGTTTTTTTAAAGATAGCTGGTAATTTAGAAACCAAACAAAATTAATATATTATTTTAAATTTATAGCTGCAGTGAAATTCAGTCAATGCCACTGTGTTTTTTTGTTTTTAGTTAATTGATTTTATTTATTTTTTACAAGAAGACAAAAATACATATTTTATTTTTAGGGGAGAACTATATTTTATTTTTTGATCAAGTAAATTACACAAGTTTTACTTAAAAATTCTTTCAGAATAAAATGATATACACTACCATCTATTGCTTAGTGCGTTTATATTTCTTTTTGTTTTATTGGTATACGCTTGTTGTTGTTTTATTTTTATTTTTGTTTTTATTTATTTTCTTTCTTCAAAAGCTATACATTTGGCAATTTTTGGATTTTTTCTTTTATGTTCAAAAATATTTAATTTTTTTTTGTATTTATTTTATGATTTGCGCGATTAAAAATATTATTATTATTATTTCCACTAAATTCTAAACACTTAAAAGCATAAAAACACAACTAGTTTTTTAAAAAACGATATATCAACTACACAGAAAATTAAAAAGAAAAATTATTTAAAAGTAATCCTTTGGCTTTATATATGTATTTTTAAAAAGAGTATTTATGTTTTTTTTTGTATATATTTTTTATAATTTTTGTTTTATTGCTAACAACTACTAAAAATATATATATATTTACTTTAAATAAATTCACTCGAGTTGTGAAGAGTGAAAATATAATATATTGATATACAATTTTTTTGTTAATATTATATTTATTTAATTATTTTTTTTTTCTTGTCATGTGCGCAAAAATTCGTGAAAATGTGCAGTTTCCTTTTTATTTTTTTGTTTTTAAATTTAATTTTGGAAATCAATGATTTTTGTATTTAAGTTTAAATTGTTTTTGTTTTGTCTTGAATTTAAAGAGGACAGAATTTTATTTGTATCCGATTAAAAATATAATTTTATTATATTTCTTTCTTCATTTTTGTTTTACTTTTTAATGCCTTAAAGTATTAATTATTATTTTTTAAAGTATATATTTTGAGCAAACACTACATCAAACAAATAGATGTAGAAATAGGGTTTTGTTGTAATATTTTTTAATATAATTTTGTTTTTCTTGTTTTCTTTTGTTTATAATGAACTAAGTTATATGTATGTGTGTTATGTACTAAAATTCTAGTATTTATACTCAATTCAATGTGACAAAAATAGTCAGAGTGATTTTCAAATTATCCTCTTATTATTATTTTTCATTTTTATTTTTATTTTAACTACATTTTAGAGATTTTGTTTTTGTTTTTGTTTTTGATTTATTTATTTTTTCATATACATATAAGCAAAATAAAAAGAGGATTTAAGCATATTTTCTTTCTGTCTTTCTTTTTGAGTCCTTATTTTTGTTTTTGTGTGTGCAAAAATGCTAATACTCTTCCTGAGCATTATTTTTTTATTTTTCATTTATGATATAAAGAAGAAATATTACACTGCGGCCTGTTTGTGTAGGTACACAAACGCTATTTTTGTTTATTTCCGAAAAAATAAACCCTAAGTTAAGAAAATCTAAAATTGCATTGAGAAGATGTAAAATTGAATGAGAAACTGGACAGTTGTGAGGAAGGAAATATAGAATAGTGAAAAAAGGCCTTTTCAAATCACAAAAGTTGACTTTTGCAACCTTGCTTAACTACGTCTGGGGAAAACGATAGGACTTCAAATAGGACTTCATAAAACTTTAAAAAAGCGAATATTCTGAAATAATTTTTGTACATATTGATTGTTGAGTCCATTTAGCTTTCAACCAATCCTTTTACAATAGTCGACTTTTTCGAACTAAGTTATCAAACAGTCCTTGGATATTGAGAATTTTTTTGATTCCCCAATAATCTTTGCTAATTCTTAGAGTAGGGCTCATTTCTCTCATATTTTATATTTAATTTTGCAAAAACAATACAAAAATAATACATTTATGCAATTTAAACTTTGTATCTTTAATTTGTTTGGTTTGTGGAAATATTTAAAGTATGTGCGTCTGACCATTTTAAGTCGATCTTTCTGTATAAAACATATTTTATAAATTTTGAAATATAACAAAAAGGAACTTCAAAGAGAAGGGTGAACAAATAAAGTAAAATAAAATGAATAATTATGTGCGTTTTATTTTGTATTCTATTTGTTTTTCGTTTTTGTTTCTATATAATAATTGTAATTACATTAAATTTATATTTGAGCATAAGTTCAGCTTTTTTGAGTATTTTTGTGTAATATTTATTTCTATAAATAATAAATCATAATAAAATTAAAGAAACAAATAAAATATTATAATTGATTTTTGTTGTCATGGTTTTATAAAACTAATTATTCAAAGTTAACTTCAAATTTAGCTGCCATTAAATTATAAACTAAAATATAGGAAGAAAAATTATTTAAAAAAAAAATAGTAAAACTAACAAAAAATAAAAATACACTCTTTAAATTATTTCGAAAATTAATGTGCACTCAAATTATTGCTCTTCATATAAGAAAAATAAAGTATTTTTAATCTCAGATGTTTTTCATAATTTTTTTGTTTGTTTAAAAATATATTTTATAGAAAAATAAAATAATATATTTGTGTTTGTTTGTTTGATGATGTTTTGTTCAAAAAACTTAATTTTACATCTAAAATATATGTATAATAGGTAATTATGAGTAAAAAATAAACAATAAAATGACTATCTTGTGCTTTACAAGAATATTTTTGTGAATAATATTGTGTAAATTAAATCTTAAAACAAAAATTGTTTAAAACTAAGAAAAGGAAATACAAAATATAACTGACACTGCATCTATACTTTTGGCTTTGCTAGTAAATTTTTTGTTTTTTGTTTTGTTTGTTTGCTTTTTACATGTGTTTTTATTGTTTTTTTTTTTGTTTTTTGTATAATACGCAGTCATAATAAGAAAGCAGGTTAAACTTAATCAATGTTTTCTTTAAGCAATAATTTTGCTTTGATAGATTTTTAGTCATAGATATTGTTTGATCGCATCTTTAATTTCTTTTTTTGAGGATAAAAATGGTATTTTTTAAATCAAATCTCTTCTCTTATTTTCTTGTTTTTTGGTTTAATACTCCTTTTTACACTCAATATCATTTCATTAATCTTCTGAGTCATGGCAAACATATTCCTTGTTTTTCTTGCTGTGTTTTCTTGGGGAAAATATTTTGTGTTGGAAAAGGGATCCTTTTTATTCTTATTTTCAAAATATATTTATGAGTTGTCCTTAGATCTCTATGCTGAGTATTTAGTTATACATGGATGAGTATTTTTTAGTGAGTTGATAGATATTTTAGTGTGAAGTGTTGGTGTATGCTTAGTATGGCGTGAAACGATTGTATCCTCCACGGTACATTTGTGCCTGCAAAAGAAAAATAAGAATATTTTAATTAAATCAAGTAATTTATAGAAAATATAATATTATAATTCTTACCCCATATCCAGGAACTGGTCCAATTCCATGTCCCAAGTATGGATCGGCATATTCTCTTGCATAGCTATTAATTTAAAATACATAAGAATTGTTAGTTTTTTTTAAATATTTCATCATAAATTATGGATAATTTGATTGATATTTCTTGATCGATTGAATTTGTTTCTTGAATTGTTTGAATCTTGAGATAAAGTCTTGAGATATTTTGATATGTATTTGAATTTGAGTCGGAGACGATCTGAGAAGGATTAATCCGATTTCTTTTTCTGTGGAGAAATAACCAATAATTATGTTTCCAATGACAAAAATTAAGAAAAAGAAAAAAAACTGATAAAATGTAAAATTATAAGAATTTATATTTAAGATAGTTGATAAGAAAATTTGAAAAAATAGAATTGAAAATCAAAAGCTGGAAATTTATAAGATTGGGTAGGGAAAAAAGCGGGTTTTTGAAAGAAGCATAATTTAAAAAAAAAAGAGTTTTTCAAGTAAATGTCAAAAATAAAGTTATGATATTGTGATACTTTAAATTAAAGGCAAGGTAAATAATTAAAAAGAATCCAAATTTTAAGTCTACAAAGTATATAAATTTTCGAATAAACCAAAATATTGATATTTGCTTATGAGTAGAAGAATTCGAATCTAAGGTGTAAGGGGTTAACATGTTTTTTTCGGGGAAAATTTCGACTTTGATTTCGTTCCTTCAGTTAATACTTAACGAGCAAAATTGTGACGTTTCACTTACAAGTTGAAGTTACCAAACAGAACTATAAAAATGTCTCCATTTAATTTTGACAGTTTGTGCAGTAGTGAGTGTTAATAATAATATCTGCTATCATTTGGCCCATATATATTTCTAATATCTCACGAGATTTTCGTATTTGCGAAATATAAACATAATTTTTCATTTTTGTTATCATAAATCTGAGAACAAAAAAACGATGAAAAGAATGTGGCGTGGATGGCGTGGCTACCAAGTCGTGTGATTTAACACTGCTAGACTGTTTTTTGGGGAGTTATGTGAAGTCACTTGTCTACGCAAATATATTTGAGAATTTTTGGCGCGTTATTGCAGACATCCGGCCCAAATTGCTGCAAAAAGTGATCGAAAAATTGAGCCCCTCAACTGGTATTTATTCGAGTCAGACTCGGAGTCTATTTTCCCGAAATCATTTTTAAAAAGACAATGACGAACCCTTATCTTATAATAAAGCTAAATTCTAGAACACAACATTAAATACCTAATAATATTTGCGTTTTATTTGTTCTTGAAAGTCACACGCCTAAAAAAACACCCTTCAAAATGTCTCCACAGATTTCACATGTCAAAAAACACCTGTCAAACATATCTTTGTGCACCCTCAAAAAAAGCTCTTAAACTGTACATATTTAGATGCTTTTTTAGAACATCTTCAAAAACAGACACTGAATTTAAAAAAAAAAAAAATATAAATAAAGAAAGAAAATATTGTTTATGAAAGAAGTGACATCACTGAAAAGGATTTATAAACATGCTCAATCAATCAAGAAGTATTTTGTATTTCCGCCATTTTGTTCCTCATTTAAACTTACCCCGCAACTGTGGCATAGCCAGCCAAAGCGGGCTGTGCAGCTGCTGCAGCGGCAGCGTTGTACGCTCGTGCTGCTACCGCTGTATATGTGGTTGCTGCTGTATATGCCTGTTGAGCCTGTGATAGAGGCGTTTTTAACAGTGGGGCTGTTGCCTATTTTAACACAAAGAAAAAGAAATTGATATTTCTTAATTTTATTTAAATTTAATTTTGTTTTGTCAGTTGTTTTGTTATTATTTTCTTGGTTTGGGATATTTAAATAAATAGCATTGGTTTTTAATGGAAAATGAAACTACATAGTGGGTGAGATAAAAATATAGGAAAAGAAAGAAATGTAATAGTCAAACGATTCTTCTTCGCTTTTTTTTAAAGGGAAAAAACAATAAATTCAAGGAATTCAAAAAATAAAAATAATAAAAGTAAAACAAACAAACAATGAAACATGTTCCACACTATGCAACAACACAAAGGACATAGCGTGAAGAATAAAGGTATGTATTTGAAAAAAAGGAGTTGCAAGACCAGTCAAAGGAACCAAAACCGCTGCACGAGTTTTTATTTTATGTTATTGTACTTTTATTTAAACGTGCATGCTATGAAAAATATATTCACTAGAGCTATTAACAATAAAAAACAACAACAAACAACAATACACTCTTTACCTAAAAATAAATAAACAAAAACTGGGAAAAACAGGAAATTAACAACTTGAGCTTTCTATACACAATAAAAACCAACAACAACAAGAACAACAATAACAAATAAAAGTCAGGAAGAGTGTTTTTCTGGTTTTTCTTTTCTGAACTGAACTAAGGCTGAGACACAGCAAACAATTGAAAAACTCTATGCCGGAAATTTATTTCTATAAATTTTCCAAAGAGAAAAACACTCTAGGGCTTTTCATTTTGTTACTTAGGTACAATATAAGGATTGGTTTTATCTAAAGGAGGATGTTTCATATAACAACATTTTTAGGTTTATATTTATTTTAGGTACATTTTTTAAAAACACAAACCCAAGCATCTAAATTTCTACAAGAATTTATTATTAATAAATTTAACTTTATTTCATTCACACCACACAACATTCAATTATACAATCTTCTTGCATAAATAACATACAAAACTATTAAAATTACAAAATATTCAAACAGTTGCTGTTAATTTGCACGTTTAAAAGGTACATTTATCAAACATGATTACAAATTCAAAACTGAGAAAAATTAAAAACAACAATTCAAAAACTTAAAAACAACAACTCGTAGTAGGTTATATGTTTCAATTTGGTTACCAAAACATTTTGAGGAACCTGGATGCGGTTGATCGAATGTGGATTACTGTTTAACGTTGTCACTGTGCGGCGCTGTAATTTGAATTTCGAACAATTGTTTTTTAACCGTTTTTTGAAAAAAATTATCAATTTTGTTTGTGTGTGTTATAAATGTATAATATATGTTTTTTTTTATAAATTTTGGAAAAAAATTGAATTTTAATATTTTGGTAAAACGAAAAATCAAAATACAAAAAAAAAAACTAGAGTTACCGGATGTCTGGTGTATTCGAAATAGAAGAAACAGAAACATTTTTAGGATACTAGCGTATATTAACGGTTGGTTTGATTTTGCTTTTAATGGTCGAATATCATGATTTTCATAACTCGTCGCAAGAATACAACCCTTATGTCACTCTAACCTGAAATTGTTGGTTTTCCAATAAGATTTTTCATTTTAAATAGACCGCTATTTTGGCAGCTGTCATATTTTGACATTTGACAAGTAAAAGCTACAGATGTTTAAATAAACGTCTGTCTAACTTACAATAACATTTGCATCTAATATGTTCATAATGTCAGATTTGCTATCAAACAAACGCTGATGAATAGTTCCAGAAGATATGTATGTTAAACGTCAAAAATGACATTACCGTCGGAAAAATTGTGCGTTGACTGCAGAAAGCAAGGATAAAAGTAAAATGTAAAGAAGGACAAATTTAGATTTTTATTGGAAATTTCTTATTAAATTTCTTTTTTTGCAATGAAATGTATCTTTCGTTTTGTTTGGAACAAGCAGCTGAGGGATGGAATGTGGCTTAAATCAAACTTTTGACTGAAAAAAGAATTTAGTTCTTTTAAGAAAATCATTGTTGACGATCCTCAATGATATTATGAAAGTTGATTCATTCATCTACTTTGGATATCAAACAAAAAAAAATCCTCCTTGTGGCCATTTCTGACTTTATGACGTTTATGAACTTTTTGATTTTCGACGTTTATAAAAACATTCGAGAAAATTTTGGTCTTTTGAGTGATCGTCGGAAGGTACGTTCTCGTCCAGAAAGAGTGAAGCTGATGCAAAAATTTAACTCGTGGGACAGGTTTATGATGTAAGAAATCGAAACTAAGTAATCCGCTGAAGTAAAATTGAGAATACTGCTTTTGTAGTCCGTAGTTTTGACGAAAATCTAGGTTTTTCGATTTGTCGTCGATCTTTGGAATCATGCATTCCAAAAACGACATAACACAGTATTTTAAGTGAACTTAGGCTTTAAAGCATTTAAACTTGAACTACAGTCTGTCTGGGTCCTTGAAATGCATCAAAATGATCCGTATTTTCGTCAAAAAAAACTTTCGTCACGGATGCTGCTATAGTAAGCAAATTTGGAGATCGGAAAACTAAGAAAGACTGTTAAACAGCCTCTCCATCCTCAATGTATTAGTTTTTGGAACTTATGCTTATTCAAAAATGAGGATGTCGCAACTGTTAAGTGAATTTAAATGGGGGAATAAATTGACGTGAAACCCTTTTTTTAATAATCGCAACTTCGAAAGAAAAGTTTTCTAAAGGTGTCATTTCTCGGTCGAAACAATTTGCCACCTAGATCTTGTGATCTAACACTTCTCAATTTTTATTTTTTGGGCCACGTAAAAGATAAGGTCTAAGCCAATCACCCACAATCAATTCAAGACCTTAAAGATGGAATTTGTAAAGTTATCGAGGATATACAGCCTTAAATGTGCTAATTGGTCATTGAAAATTTCGGCTGCTGCCGTAGTCGTGGCAGCCATTTAGCTGATATCGTTTTTCATTGATAATGGCATTCTTTTCTCTTTACAATGAAATAAACATATGCATAGATTTTGCTTTACAAAAAAAAAACAATCTTGTTTTCTAAGTATCAAAGTAAGACCTCTTATTGAAAAATCCTGCAGTATGGACGCATCCCTAACCTAAATATGGACACTTGCCAAATATTATCAGATGTGTTAGTAGTGTCACAATAGCTGGCAATGACTAAATGTTTTCAATGAAAAATTGTCTTTTCAGAAGCTTAGCAAATGTCATCGCAAAGTCTTATAAGGCGTTTCTATTCTTTCGAGTCTTCTGAGCATATTGAACAAGCTCCAAACTAAGTCTTTCTTGACGTTGCGGCTGAAACTTTTTGACGGAAATGTATTTGAGCATTTAAATCTCTAGTTGTATCTTTTTATCAGTAAATGAAAACATGAACATTTGGTTATTAATGTTGCCCAATTAAACACTTACATTACTTGTTTTTCAATAAATAACTAAAATCGTTAAGTAATAATTTGACACAAAGTTTATATTCTTTTCTTTGACAGTTCGACCAACTTTATCCACCATCTTAATTCTTTTGAGATTTTTCATTTATGTTATTTTATCTCACATGACAGATATATCTTTTACTCAGAACCTTATGTCCTTTTCTCCCAAGCTCGTTCAGCGCATCTCGAACTTTAGGAAATCGTCATCTAAATCTAACACAACTTTGGAGTTCTGAACACATTGAGCAAATACTGAGCACAATTTTTATTTTGACAGTTCAAGCTCTGTTCAGATCTACAAAAACGCCATTCAATGACAGGTTGTTAGTTTGTTCGATTTTATATCTGCTTCGAAAAGTTTGTTGTATTTGACAATCAAGAGATGATTGTCACAGATTTTCAAAAACGACATCTAACAATATCACGTCTACTAATGACGTTTCTGACAACATTACTTAGCTTCATGCTTATTTATTTGACATAAAGTTCAAGCCTTTTCATCACAGATTTATCAAGGACCCTCGATCTCATAACCATGGCCCTTGATAAAGAAGTTCAAGCAAACAAAAAAAAAAAGCTAAGAACACCACTTAACAATATAAAGCAGCTGCTGGTCGATATCGATGCAGTTAAAAGAGAGAAAAAATTATAAAAGCAATTAATGCTTTTATACGAGGACGAGTATTAAAAAAAAATACAGATTTTAATTATGATAATATTATCATTCATATTTATATAACTTTTTGCTCTGTACTTTTAAAAACAAATACATAATTCCAGGTTAAATAAAAAAAGAAATTAAAATGTCTATCTCATATTCAACTCCCCCATTATAACTAATGCATTCACTTTTAATTTATCCAAAGTGAAAAGTTCCCGTTAATATCATAACTGCATACATTATAAAAATATAATATAATATGTACATAAAGTTCATACATGTATACATATCTCGGTAAGGGATACAACTCAAATTACAAAGCTGACGTTTTTATATGTACATACATATATAAATTTGTGCGAGAAGTGTATTTAATTTTATACCACATGTGGCAGGGATGCACTCTTGCAAAATTTAGTTGAATGAAATTAAAAAAATATTAAAATAAAATAAAAGAAGCAACAAAAAAACAAAAATAGGATTGCATCCGCTGCTGCTGCCTCGGTTGCAGTTTTTCATAATTTTATGGAAATTATTATATTTTTTAACGTTCTGCTGATGATGCAGTTAAAAAATTAAAACAAAAAAAAAACAAAAGAATTTAAACAAACAAATATGTATATTTAACAAACAAAGAGCTATGCCTTAAGGGTTGTTAGTTTACAGGTCACCGTCATATACTTATTTTATTTTTAACTTTTTTCTCTTTGTTTTAAACTAAAGAAAGACCTATTTTTGAACCTTATTCCAAAAGCAAAATCAAACCAGGACCGTTTAATAGTTTTTAGTTTTTTTTCTTTCTTGTACAAAACTACTACATATTTTTAGGTGTTATAAAAAAGAGTGTTTTTTGTTTAGAATATAGAACTTTAAGCTGGCAACACTATTTTAACTGGCGGTCATTTTATCAACTGTCAAATGGTTTGGCATTTCAACATGAATAGACTGACGTCTGAACAATGCTTCCAAATTGTGCAAATTTATTTTGATATTCATGGTTCATGGTTCGAAATACGAATCGAGCGAATTTTGTTTAGCAATAAAGCTCACTTTTGGTTGAATGGATACGTCAATAAACAAAACTGACGTATTTAGAGTGGTTATAATTTTCTTTGCTTTTTTAATTGAAATTTCACTACACACAAAATTCTAAAGTGGCCCATACACCTCGCACACTGGTTTTCGATGTCAGACACCAAGGTATTAAAAATAAAATTTCAAAAGTGTGTAATGAAATTTCATTTAAGAATGCAAAGACTTCAAGTGAATGCAAAGAATGAATCAAATTTCAAATGATTGCAATCAATTTAATGCAGTCAAATGATTGCAGAAAAAGTGATGGCAGTATTATTGGTGATTGCAAGTTTGAAGGCTTTATCTTTAAAAAGATTCAATGAATGCAATATGAATATTGAACTCATAAAAGATTGCCTTCTCAAAAGATTGTATTCTTTTACAAGTCTGATGTGAACGAGATGTGGTTTTAACAAGACAATGCTGCGTAACATATCACACAGATCGTGCCACAATAGATCTATGAAAGAAACGTTTGGTAACAACATAGTTTGACGTTACGGAACCGTGAATTGGTCTCCACGATCGTGCGTTTTCACAATATTCAGCGCGTTATCGCTGCAAAAAGTGGTCGAAAATTGGGCTCCTCGGCTGCAATTTTTTCGGACCAACCACGGCGCGTTGCTTGGAGGACAACATTCGCCACGTTATTGCCGATGTAAAAGGCCAGAAATGTTGGACAAAACCATAGAAAATTGTACCTCTAGATTAAACTACGTCATATGCCAAAAATGATATTCAAAATATAATGCCAAAAGATTATTTTTCGAAAAAAGTAAATTTCATGTAAATTTAAAAAGCCAACCTTTTTTTAATTCAATTTCAAAGTTCTATTTCTCTAAAAAAAAAAACACCCTTTAGATATGTATATTGCATAAAATGTATTACAAAAAGCTACATAAATAAATAAATATTTATATTCATAGCTAAAATAAAAGGAAAGTGAAAAAATATCTACTTTATTATTTCATTAAAATATTTAAAATCATTCTCTAGAAACAAAATATACATCTTAAAGTCTACTTATTATTTTTTGATTAAATTTTAGTTATATTTTTTTTTATTATTATTTTATGTGTTTTTCAAAAATTTAAATCCATTTGTTAAAACGTTGCACTAGTTGTTTTAAAAAAAACCACAACCAAAAAACAAGAAGTATTAATAAATATATTATGTATTTATAGTATATTTATAGAATAGATGTTATATTTTATAAATGATTTATGATGGCGGATGATAAATATTTAAATTCACATACATTTAAGTTTAGTCATATAACAAAAAATAAAAAAAACAATAAACAAATAAAAAACAAACTATCCCGTATTCACCATCAATTCCAAAATCTAATATTATTTTCAAAAATAAAATTAATTAGTAATTAGTTTTCGAAAAAAATGAAATTTTATCAAGTTCCTATCAAGTATCCGATTTTTAGAACTACCAATTTCAAAGCAAAAGTTAATGTATATTTATTTATACAGTAGAATTAAAAAAATTAAATTAAAAATATTAGCTAATTAAAATAGTTTTTGTTTAGAAAAATATTTAAATTTAAAATTACATTTAAGATTGTTGGCTGTGCGGGTACCTCCGTGACCGGTTTGGCTGCCTGAAAGAAATATTTATTTTGTTTGTGTTTTCATGGAAATTCTTGAAATTCTTTTTTGTTTGTTTTCTTTTTCTTAAATATTTTATAGTTCGTAGAATATAAATAAATAAAAGGAAGATAGGACCTAATTCTATTTGAAAAAAAAAAAAAAATATTATCAACTCTACAAAATAATTGAAAAATAAAAAATACACAAAGGTACACTAATTTTTTTTAAGTACAAAAATATGTTAAATATAATTCACATCATGTACATTTATAAATTATAAACTAATTATGAATTAATTACCTGGAAACGAAGGTTTGGATCAGCTGTTGCAGCGGCTGCGGCTAAGAATGGATCATAGTACATGCTAAAAATTTTGGGAAAAGAAAAGAAAATATAAAAATGAATTTAATTTAACAAAATAGAAAATCATAATAAATTTATTGATCGAATATAAAATCGAGAGCGTATAAATCGGTTAAAAGCAAAATTCAATTTATATCCTCTTCTTCTTCGTCTTATCTTTCTCAGGGAATCTTAAATGTATCTTAAAGATATTATACAGATATAAAAAGAATATATAAGGGACAACAGAAAAAAGTAGATATCTATGATTGCATTTCTTATCTTCCTCCTCTTCAACTAAATTAACATACTTTATTTTATATCTTCGATATTTGTATATATTTTACGACTAAGGGATTTATAGGAGGAACTTCGATAAGCCTGTATTCAGGGTCGAGGTTTTATTTTTTTTTTTTTAAACTAAAGTATTATTTTGAAATGAACAAAATTATCAAGTATCCATTTTGTATATGGTTTGGATTTTGAGAAGAATTTATGAATAATTTTTATACCAGATTTATGTAAATTTTGGTGTTAGTAATTTTAGAGAATTGAGTAAGTCAATATCTTTTTTAAAAAAAGAAAAATATTCTTCTCATATCCTTGTTCGGTTGAAAGGAAATCAAATTGAAGTTGTATTTTTTTGGTATATGAAAGGATTAGCTTATTTGTTCAAGGAAGATTGAGTTAATATTTTAAACTTTTATGAGAAGGTTTATGAAAGGAGTTTAGGGAAAGGATATTTTGAATAATAAATTCATATCGTAGAGAAAATATCCTAATAAGGTTTTTTCTGAGTAAAAAAATTATGAAGCTGAAACAAAATAAGGTGATAAAGTAATCAGATTTTTATTGGAGGGTGTTGGGTTCGAGAACCCGCAATTATAATCCTGTTTCTTAAGATCACGCTTTTTAAAATTTCGTCTTTTATAATCCGATATTTTAAAATCACGCTTTGGATTGATTTTAAAATACAACATTTTTGGACGAATATTTTTAATTTTTTTTAAAGTTATAAAATAATAATAAAGCTATTATACATAACTAACATCTGTTGTTATTAGGTCCGTTCGCGTACCGTCCTAAAACAGTCCAATTTAACGAAAAATTACGAAATTTAATCAAATCCTGTTCGCGTACTCAAAAATTTCGTAGTTTTTCGTAAAAGAGAGCGCTCACGAGAGAGTAAAATATTTCCCCAACTTACGAATTTTAGCAAAAGAAATTTCTTTGGGCTGATTTGTGAAAAGTGTCAAATTTGATAGAACTTCAAATAAATTAAATAAATTGCTCGCTTTTGCTGTCACTTATAAAATTAAAAATTCTTTTCCCAAAAAACAGCAACAAGATTGCAATTTTCAAGTTTCAATTTAATCAAGTTTTTTCATAAAAAAAAAACAATGGACCAGCATGATATTGCAGTTGAATGTTCTCTAAACACTTTTCGAAGAATACAAACCGGTAAGTAATCGAAGTGAAGTATTTTTAAGTAACTGAAGATGTTTTACTATACTACCTTGCAGACGATAGTTACAGAAATGAGGTTCTTGGACATACACTGAAATCTCAATCGGATGACTTTGTGCCAATAAATTTAGGTAAGTTTTTGGACAATAATTCTTTTAGATAACGAGCAGGATATGCCCGATTTTGCTGATGAATTTCAACTTTATACAGAAGAAAAAAGCGAAAACAAATGTAGTTTGTGGTTGGAAGCCCGAACTAAAATGCTGCTTTCTCTACTGGAGGAATTTAAGTCACAGCTCGGCAAAACATTTCGTCTGAAAAACAAGACCAAAATGTGGCAAACAATTCAGCACAAGCTAGCTGCAGAAGACTATAACTTCGTGTCCCGCAAACCAAAGGAAAACCGCAATATGTTTCTGGGCGTTACATCTCTTATCTTCACGCAGTTTTTGATAAGATTCTGTTGCTTGGAACATGTCAACAAGATTTTCATACAGCTGCCGTCTAACACGAAAATGTGTGGTAAACTCTTTTTCGCTGTATGATGGGACAATGTCTTCCAAAGCTTTGAATATAAGTAAACAAATTTTCATCTTCTTCGGAGTCCTCGAAAAGAACATCATCGATGTCGTCATTTCTTTCAACACAGCATTCAAGCACAAATTGAAGTTCATGTTGTCTTAATTTATCCATTTACAAAAAAAAAAATCTAAACACGAAATGAAATGATGACGTTTCAAAATTTATATTTTTTTTTACAGTAAAATTATGGGAAAATGTATTGTTTTCCCGTTCGCTTACTTTTTAGTTTTAATTTAGCTTAGTTTTATCTTTTTGTGAGAGAATTTTACCCCCACTCTTTAAAATATGTTTTAACGAATTTAGTGCAGAAAGTAGGCGAACGGACCTATTTAGTTTAATAAGAATGTTTTGTAAGAAATCGGGATTGGTGGGATATTAAAAGATTATAAAGATCGGGTTTTTAGAGAATGGAGATTTGAAATCAGGACAACAGTATTTTAAGATCGAAAACATTTCGGACGTACTGTCAAGTATAGAGATTCTTTTTTTAACTGCACATCGAGAATGTGGAATGCTTTACCCAGCTCTGTTTTTCCCTATCATTTTGATATTCAAAACTTTTATACCAATGTGCATCGGTATCTCCTCTTTAATCCTTCCCTATTTTCCTAAAGCTCGCACTGTGTTTAAACTTTAAACATGTTAAGGGTATTAATAACCCCTTGAGTGCCCGTTTATTATAAACAAAAACAAAAAAAAAAAAAACAAATTGAATGGAGAGCGAAAACTTGACAAGATTTAAAAAGGCATTGAAAAATTCGAAACTGTGGTTAATTTTTCCCGCTAAAGTATTTGAAACTGCCATGAACGAAAAGTGTATAGAAATTTTCCCCATCTTCAAAAAATCCAACGTGAACAATTCCAAAAAATAATTCATGTATTTATTTGATATTGAAAATTCAAGAAAACTTTAGTTACTTTGCAATAATCCAAACTGGAGCTATAAAAGTATTAGCGTTTCCAAAGTTTTTCGCTGGGAAAAATTCCGAGGAAATCAATTTCATAGTAGATAATTCTCATGCTCATGGAAATTTATCTTGTAAAACATTCATAAGCTTTTTATTTAGAGAGAGAGAGTTTACTCTTAATTGATCTTTCAAAAAGGTAAAAAACCTTTAGTCTATTTTTATAGTTTTTTCAGAAAGTAAACTTTTAAGGGATTAGAGCATCTTTAGAATTTTCAAAAACTCGATTTTTTTCAACTTAAATTGATAAATAAATTCCCAAAAATATTGTGCTAAGAGATTATGGCCGGGAAAATTTTAGATTTAAACTGCCATTTATTTCAATATTGCCTTTTGTTAATTTGCCGGACTCAAATTTCAAATAGCTCACTTTAGAAGTGAGCTATTTGGCTAAATATCAATATATCGAAAATAGCAGTTGATGTATATAATAAAAAAAAAAAATAAATCATTATTATTTAAAAATTATATAGGAGCTGTTAGCCCGACCGTGGACTATTTGGAAAAAAACGCCATTGCAAAAACGCTGCACAGCCTCTATATTGAAATTAAAAGCTTTAAAACAAAATTATTCAAAGCAGTCAACGACATCTTTTATTTAACCCTATATCCATACTTCCTATATATATTTTGTAGTTTTTAAGATGGCCTTTAGGATTGCTTAACCGCTTAAGAAGTAGATTCAATAATTTTGCAAATGATTAGAAAATAAGTCGAGATCTTAATTGTGATCTTTCAATGGAACTTCCAATACTTTTCAAAATCACTTCAAGTGAATGAAAGCAGCTGAAAAATATAACATCAGTCAGTAAACAATTTTGTTGATTGTCATAAATTTTATCATTTGTTGTGCTTTTATGTGTTCTGTGTTTTTCAATGAAATAAATATAAAATATTATAATTTTTTCGTATGGTATTGATTGATAAATTCTTTGCAGAAGGCAGTTTTCAAAGATCGGTTGAAAAAGAATGAGTTATTTTTATGGGTCCACGCACAGTTGAAAAATTGTTTTTTAAAAGAATATTGTTTTATTTGAAATGTTATAGGGAAGACATTTCTCTTGCTAAAAAATCGTTTTAAATGTTTTCTTTTAAAAATGAAGTGAAACTGCAATTTTCCACGAATGAGGCCTGTTTCAAAAATAAATTAATTTTTCAAATCACTTGAAATTTGCTTTCATTTCAACTTCAAAATAAACTAAATCGATACAAGTTTAATTTCAGAACTTAAGTTTTTATTTTGCATCGATTTCAATTTCATTTCGAGTGAAAGTGGAATAAAAAACTTAGAGCCATTTACTGAAATGAAACTTAAGTATAACATAAGCTCTTATGTGAAAAAGCCTTCATGTTGAACAAAAATATTTAAGTTTCGTTTCAGCAAATGGGCTTTAGTTGTATAACTTTCTTATTTTTTTTTTAAGATTTATCAACGAGGGGTAGAGGGAAAGATTTGTATAAAACAGAAAATAACTAAAATCTCTTAAATCGCCTTAAGACTTTTTGCTTTTTGGCCACAAATGTATGATATCGATCATTGTCGTTTAAAAATCAGAGAACATTGATGTGAGCACACCCATCAAGGTTATGAAAAGTAATTAACACTCCTTTTTTACGTTCAATATTTTGTATATTAGATTCGAATAAATAAATATATTCAATCAAAAACACATCTACCATTTTGTTGGTCATCAACCAACAACGAACGAACAACGGTGGGAAAATACTACCGCATCAAAAACCCTTTTTAAAAATCATATTGCTTCAAAATCCATTAAGGCGTAAAGATACAAAAAATTGATAGTTAATAGATGGAAGTGATGCTACTGACAGCAATGAAATATTTCCATTTTTTCGATTGAAGGGTAATATTTATTTTTATTTTATTGTTTTTATTTTGTTTTGCTCTTATCAAATTCTAAATTGATGTACATTTGATGTGTTCTTTGAGTAAACACATTTATTGTTCTTTTTTAATTTCTTTTCCATTTTTTGAATTGTTTGATTCGATTGGAATGTGTTTTATTTTTAATTTCAAATCCCCTTTTTTATAAAAACACACTTTTTCCTTCTCAGTATTCAGAATTGAAATCGAAATTCCTTTGTTCAATGACAAGTGGGTGTTTTTTTTGTGTTGGTTTGAAAGAAATATTCCTCTTTATTTTGAAACAAGAGAAAACAATGTGAAATTGAAATTAAAAAATACAACCCTTAATATTTTAATGGTATTTATTTTCAAGGGTTTGAATCAGTTATGCGGATTTAATGATTAAAAGCAATCTTTTAACATTGAAGAACATTTTAATTTGTATACATGTTAACGTTTATATTAATTATTGTATTCTATTTATAAAAACAAAAGGGGAATGTATATTTCCAATTTATTTTAGTTCAGAACTTTTAGAAATCATAGAGGAAAAAACTTTTGAAATAGAATATAAATGGAGCAAAACCTGAAACTTCTAAGTAAAGTTCTTCTGAGTAACAAGAAAATAACTTATTTTCCATTAAATTCGAACGTTTTACATGAAAAACAGAATGAATAAATATGTAAATGCTTTGCCAAAAAGAGGTTTCATTTTGTTATTTAAAAAAACGAGTATGTTTTTAGAAAAACTCGATGGATGTTAATTTCATTATAAAAAGGAAAGTATGTTATTAATAATGGAAAATGATTTCAGGCGAATGGCAGCCACGGCTACGGTTACAACGCTACATTCTTTTTATCAAATTTTCCATACAAAATTTGCTCATTTCTAGCTACATGTTCTCGATAAGTCCACAACTTCGATCTTTAAGGTTTAAAATTGATTTTGAATCAATAAAATAAGTAAAACGGTGTTTAATCACAAGATTTCGGTGACGAATTGTTATCGCCTTCTAGAGGAACAACGCGGTCAAGAAACGTTTGCTTTCGAATCAATTGTGACTGCAAAAATGTTCTAAATTTTGGTAATGCATTTTAAAAATGTAAAATCGTTGTTGAAGCGTTTATCATTCCTTTTTTGTAACGGGGTGGATTTTACTTGTTAAATGTCAAATTATAAAAGTTTCAAAAATTACAGCGGCCCAAATTATTCAAAATGAAACCTCTTAATCGGTCTAGAGACTTACTAGAAGACATTTTCAGATATTGTTTTTTTAAATCCAAAAAGTTGAGTTTTGTAAGTAATTTATGCAGATATTGAAACATTTAAGCCCCTATTGCACTATCGATAATTATCAATTGATAAATAGAGATTTTATTTAGTATCATTTTAAAGAGTAAAATTTAACATTATTACAAAAAACATTTGAAATACGACTTTGCAAAGTTTAACATTTAAGTATTTCATTGATAAAACTTTTGTCCTACGGTGTTGTGATTAACAAGAATATAAATAATTGCTTAATTTCTTAATAAATAAAGTTAACAAAAGTAAAATATCAATATTTATCAACAATCAACTGATAATTGACACTGGATATAGAAATGATAGTCTAAACATTGTAAAAATGCTACTTTTAAAATTTAAAATATTTTTATTTCAATCTGATTTCTTTCAAAAGTGAACCTATCTTGAAGCATTTTAAATGCCTAAAGTAACATTGGATATTCTTGAAACTTTCTAATTGAAAGACTGAGACTTTTTTCAATAGAATATTGAACAAAAATATCAAAACCATTTGATTGTTCATTGTGTTTAACTAACTTCAGTCGATTTTACGAGTTAATAAAAATTAATTTTATTATTAATGCATTTTGAACAAGAAAGAAAATCTGGAAAAAAGTCGCTATAATTACGTTCAATTTGTGCTTTGTTATATAAATTTAAATACCTCTGTAACATTATTATAAATTTCAAAGAACTAAAAAAAAAACAAAGAATAAATCCATCTACTTCGAATGGAAACTGTTTGAATTTATCTTGAACAAAAAAGAACCTTTTTTTCTTCTTAAACCGTTTTTCTATTAAAAAACAAACAGAATACAAAAAAATATATATCTCTATATAACCCAAACCATCATATTTTTCTATGGAAAATTTAGCAGCCTTGGGCATTAGAATAAGTATAAGAAAAAAGGACTCAAAATACTCAAAGATAAATCGATAACGTAAGTAAATGTCTCTCAATTTATTATGCTCTTAAGGCAACAAAAAGAAAAGGGTCTATATCTTTATTGCCATAGAAATTGTAAGAGGATGAATCAACTATTACTACATTTTTCACAATAAAAAGGAAAGATAATGCTAACAGTATTATTCTAAGGAGAAAGTTCAACTATGTATAAGATAGATACTATTAAACGAACATTCAATTTAAAATTGAAGTTGGATAATATAGTTTTTCTTGTTGTTGTTGTTGTTTTTGTTTTACTATATTATACAATATTGTGAAGATGATACATATACATAGATACAAAATGTATATATTCATACTTATGATATTTGGGTTGGATAATTTAACGTTCCAATGAAAAATATAAATCCTTGCCAATAGAATTGGATTAAAATTTGATAGGCAGTTGAGGATATTGTTCAATTTCTGACCAAGCAACTGATAGGCTATCATAATATTACAATATTATGTATGGGTTTAGAGGAGCCGACATCAAATTTGAAAAGCACGTGAAACACATTTTCAAATATCGAACGGAAATTATTTTTCTTTTAGGACTTTATTTTGTTAGTTAGCCAAGAAGAAAGAAATGGACAGAGGGTCAAAATATTCTATACAAAAAGTTCTACATGATACTGTTTGGTCATATTACTGAGATTGTTAAATTCTGTATTTTAAAACACTATCAACTTGAAAACTGTATACCAAAAGTGCGTGCTTTTTGTACATTATTGAACGATTTTCATATTCAGTATTTTGAAATAAAGAATTCTGACTAATCACTTTTTTGAAACACAGAATTTTATCCATGCAGAATTTTGACAAACAGTATTATGACTCATACAGTATTTCGATTCCAACATAGGAAATGTTACAAAAATAAACAAGTGCATTCTAAGTATGCAGTTAACTAAACATAATAATGAACAATTCTGTTGACTTTTCACTTTATAACATTAAGTCTGTTGTTGTTTTTATTTTTATTCGATGTATCCGTTCGAAGAACAAATTCTGCATTTTTAAACCATTCAGAGGATTTTTGCTTCAAAGAATTCTTCTGATCAACCGTTCAGAATTTTTCTCAGACATTTCTTAACTTGAACGTCCAACGGATACCTCTCTGGTGTTGATTAACTTCCGTACAAAATTTCAAAAAGGATGCACAGAACAGATCGGGAAGCTTTTCAAAGAGATACAAATGTGTGTGTTTATCATAAAGTTCTCTTTTTGGCATTTTCCGACAATTAATGTTTCCAAGTAAATACTTTATTCAAATTGCAAAATCCTATACAAAATTTCTTGAGAACTGACTGTACTGTCAAACCATTTATGGGGTTAAAATGTTAAAAGAACAATTAATGAAAGAATTTCTAACATCAATAAGGATTGAACTATTGACTAAGCTTGGTTACATACAGTGAGTCTTTCCAATGCTTTTCATATTCGTTTTCAGACTCACTTCAATCTTCTTCGGATGTGGAACTGCAACGACAAAATATGATTAGCTTATTAAATTCCGTTCTAAACAGCATTGTTCAATGAGGATTAAAAATCCGCGTGGAATTTAATGCTTCAAAAACGCAATGCTGTCTTGTATTGTTAAAGCGAGATATACCCTAGAGCGTTTCAAAACAAAAAAAAAAGAAATTATTTTTTTTTGGAACCAGGCTCAAAAGTTTCGTTAACATGCCAAAATAGGCCTCTGAAAATATGAGCCCTTAATATTAATATTTAGGTAATCCGCATCGCACTTTTCGATTTCCCATAAGAATAACACAGGAAAACAAATTTTTTTTCTTCTGATTTTTATAACTAACGAACGATAAATTGCATTGTAATAGCTCTAAGGTATTTTGTAGAGAATTGAACGCTCTACAAAAAAGGTCTAAAGTTACTTTTTGATAAATCAACTCAGTCGAAAGTTATTTAAGATCAAAGTTTAATTTACCCTTAATTAAGGCGTTTTCTTTACAATGCCCTTAAATTTATAAGATTACTAGTTTCAAAACAAACTGAAAGTTTATTTCTAAGCTCTCAGAGTTTAAAAAAAAAACAAAACTCTTATATTTTGCCCTCAAAGATTGTTGAAATTTTATTAATCAAACAGTTTGAAATAAATTGCGCTCGAAAACAGCTGAAATTTTTCTGCTTGATTAATAAAATTTCAGCAATCTTTGAGGGCAAAATATAAGAGTTTTGTTTTTTTTTTTAACTCTGAGAGCTTAGAAATCGAAAAGTGCGATGCGGAATACCTAAATATTAATATTAAGGGCTCATATTTTCAGAGGCCTATTTTGGCATGTAAACGAAACTTTTGAGCCTAGTTCCGAGAAAAAATAATTTTTTTTTTTTGAAACGCTCTAATATACCCGCATTGCCATTATCCATGGATGGCACTTCCATCAATGAGACTGAACATCTCGATATTCTCGGTATGTGTGTCACCAACCACCTCTTGTGGAACGATCACATACGCGATATCGCCAAAAATGCCGCAAGGTGTTTGGGTTTATTTAGGCGATGCAAGAAATATTTCACCCCTTCTGATCTGGCTGTTATCTACAAGACTTATATACGTCCAAAGCTTGAGTATAACTCCCATCTCTGGGCTGGTGCTCCTGCAACTTACTTAAGCCTCTTGGATAGTATTGAACGTAGAGCATTTAAATTGGTAGATGATAATATCATCATAAGTTCATTTACTTCGCTTGAACATCGTCGTAAGGTCTCTTGTCTGACCCTTTTTTACCGTTATTTTAACGGTTAATGCTCTAGTGAAATAGCCAGGTGCATTCCTCCCCTTAAACAGTTCAACCGTAATACTCGCGCTTCTAGGAATGCTCATCAGTTTACCCTCGAGCCCAACTTCGGCGGTACTGTCAAATACAGAGATTCGTTCCTTAGCCGTACTACGCGAATGTGAAATGCCTTATCACACTCTGTTTTTCCTAGTCATTGCAATATTCAGGAATTCAAAACCAATGTGCACCGACATCTCCTTTCAAACCCTTTCTCCTTTTCCTAGTGCTCACACTGTGTTTGCACAATAAGGTTAGTAATATCCCCTTGAGTGTGTGCTTAAAATAAAAAAAAAATGATAAGCGTTTTTATCAACCTAAAGAAGCAACCTGATAAAACTTATTCCATCTAACGTATGCTGAAAGCACTCATAATAAGGGACTTCGGACTAACTTAGATATGCGTAAGGGGCCAGTAGTACTTACATTTATTGTCATCATTAAAACCGATAATTAGAATTTTTTTTTTGAAAGCTCGTCTATAGCGATCATTGAAAATCTCCATCATTGAAAAAAATGTTCCTGATTAAAATCAAGCAATGGTAAAATTTTGTTCTAAATTATAAAAAAAACTGCTCTCAATAAAAAATTAACTAAAAAGTAAGAATAAGTCAAAATATTTTTAATCGCTTTTAAATCTCGAAAATATATGTTCAATGATGGAAACCAATGATAGCTTTAATTGGTATCCAAGTCGTGTTTATAAAGTCAGATTGGTGATCGGACCAATGCTGAAGAATTTCAGAACTTGTGTTCATAAACGTCAAAAATGTCATAAGTGTCTGACGACAAATTGTACAGCCATTTTATTTTGACAGCAGAGATTTTGAATTTTATTGAACATTTTCTAAAAAATATTTCGTTTACAATTAAATTAATCATTTTTAAGGGTATAAGAAGCTGTTGAGTGGAATTTATCCAAAACAAAGCTATTAGTTTATTAAGAAAAAGTATAATTTTATGTGAAAGGCAGTCTTGAGAAAAACCAAAAAAAGCTGTATTATTTTCTTTTCTTTTAATTTTGTTCTTTGTCTGCAGTTTATTACGATATTAAACAATCACTAACTTAAAAAAGACCCGCACCATTTGTAATAACTTGTACTAGTAGAAAGTCTGGAATAATACGAGAATTCTACGACTTTTTTTGAAAATCTTCTCAGCACATTTGTATTCAAATGAATTAATTTTTGCTTCTCTGTCTAGAAGATTTTTTCTAAAAAACAAACAAGGTAAGAGTTTTTTGTCAGTTTGACTATTTTCCAATTTTTAAATTTTTGTTTTTCCAAATAAAAACTCAAGATTTTTCAAATTCTGACACTTTGATCTTATAGGGCCCATACACTACGCAAACACGTTTGTTCAAACGTATGTTTGAGCAAACATTGTTTCGCCACACACTACACAAACATGTTTGAGAGATATTAGTTGCGTGACGTTTTTTATCTTAATCAGACCTACCTACGGACACGAAGCAATGAGTGATTTGATGAGTGATTGCAATATTCATTACTTTTTACACACCACAATACCCAAAAAATGTGTTCCTCTTGTTAACTCTATGAAAATTGGCATCGGTTTGAGCAAAATTCAATACACACCACACAAACATGTTTGTGCAGGCACGGAAAATTCAAAATTTTTTGATTTTGTTCAAACCGCTTGCGCAAACACGCATCATCGCTACACACTACTCAAACAGTTTGCACAAACATTTTTACAACAACAAAATACATTCGTTTGCTCAAACAGTTTGTGTAGTGTATGGGCCCTATTATGACATACGTAATTCTGAAAAAAAAAACTTTCAGCTAGGTTCTAGAATTCTATGGAAATCTCAAAAAATTAATACGTTTGTTGTTAATTTTCAACATTTCAGTTGATTGCAAATCCGCCCAAATCATCAAATCAATTAGAGATTTTACTAGTCAAAAACAAACATTCAATCGTGTCAAGTTAAATATTATCAATTTTTGTTTCAATTTCGATTCAATTTGATTTTAAGTAAAAGTGAAATGTAACACCTAGCTTTATATCTAAGTTTTCTAATAACGACTCAAGTCAAAAAATGGTTATTAATTTAGATTTTGTTCTTATTTTATTACCAATGAAAATAATGTTTAATACGTCTAAAACCCTTCCTCCTAAAAATCGTTCAATTTAAACTTGTGCCCTTTTGCCAAAAAAGCAATAATAGCAAAAACCCTTCTACGAATCGTCGAATAAAAACTTGTGCCGTTTTAGCAAAAAGTGACGAAGTAAAGGGTGATTTTTTAAAAGCTATAGGGAAGTTTTTCAAAAAAAAAACACATACAATTTAGAAAAATGCATGAAATCTTTATTTGAATCGATAGTTAAATCGCACGATCTAAGCGGCCAATTGACCGGTCCCGAACGTCAAATAAAATGTTCACCGAACTCGCCTCTCAATAAGTCCATTGTTGCGCGTGCTGTGTGGCATGTGGTACCGTCTTGTTGAATCCACATGTCATGCAAGCCAAGCTCTTGCATTTTGGGCAAACAAAGTTGGATATCATCTCACGGTAGCGCTCACCATTCACAGTTACGTTACGATTCGCATCATCTTTGAAGCTGCTTCTGGCTGATATGCTTCTGGCTGATATTCACTCCAGAATCGACAACTCTGCTTATTTACGTACCCATTGAGACAAAAATGAGCTTCATCGCTCAACACAATTTGAACGCGATGCGAACTTTCTTAACAGAGCACGCATTTTGATAATAAAATTCAATAATTTGCAAGCGTTGTTCGTTTGTAAGACGATTCATGGTTAAATTATAGACCAAACTGAAGATGTTTGACAGTGAAACAAAACACGAAACGTGCGTCAGCTGTTTAAACCAGTGTTGCCAAAAAGAAAATATCTAAAAAATCACCCTTTATATGCTTGCTGTCATCTAATTTGTTGTGACAGCTGAACAAATTCAAATGTCAAAACCGATTGTTAAACGAACCCAATTTTGTTGCAAATATAAATATTACCTCAAAAACTTAGTTAATCGCATATTTATGCAATAAAAAGAGCAACATTTTCACGTTTCATTCTTTAAAAAGCATAATTTTTTTAATATTTTAACTAACGTTAATTATTCTGCATTTTCATTTAAAAATAGACGTGTAAGAATTTTGACAACCCTTTGTTTCAATTCATATTCTAGATGTCCTTATTAACATATCTATACATGAATGTATAAGTATTAATAATTAATATTCCATTAACTTTTTAAAATTAAGGGTTTGGACAGTTGACACGAAAAAAAAACAGATTTGATATACATAAATGACATTTACTATGACATATTGGTTTCAAATAGGGCGTAGAGGTTATGTCATTAAAAGGTTGTTATTCTTTTGTTAATTAAAATGCATGTTTGCTAATAATTATTATGAGTGTAAGGACCGTGTTTAATTTGTGTGGTTTACCTGATATAAAACAAAATATTAAAAAATTCTTCATTTTTTTATGTAAAAATCAAAATATTGATATAATAATATTGTGTTATGCAAATGTTCAGTAAAAATTACATTACTACGCATAACATTAAAAACTTACATAAACAGAAATTAATTTAAAATTAAAAAACCAAAACAATAAACCTTCATTAAAAAAAAAACAAGTAACATGCACAAGCATATTATCTATGTTTTATAATTGCTTGTGTTTTGTTTTAAATTTATTAAATTCGTGCTTTCTATAGTTTCCAATCACAAAACTTTTCAGGATATTAATAAAGTTTTCACATAACGTATAATTTTCTTCGTTCGTCAACTTGACTCATATATTAATAAAACTTTTCATACACACAATAAATTATGTACAGGTAAACAGGTCATAGGTCATAAAGTTATTATAATGAATTCGATATCAAAAACGAAGATGAAGATGAAATATTTATACATACATAAATAAATAACGAGTATCTAAAAAAGAATATCTACAAATCTACTTACGGGGTAAATCCATGCAAAGCATTAGCTGCTGCTTGAGCTGCCGCAGCATTCATTGGCGTTTGTAATCTTCCGGTAGCAGCAGCAAATGCTGCGGCAGCTGCATTAGCAGCTGAAGAAGCATTTGGCGGCGTTGGAAATAGTGCTCTTGAACCTCCAGGTCTTTGAATTGGAACTCCACGCATTGCAGCAGCTAATTAATTTTGTAATTCGTGCGTTCGAATGTTTTCGAATTTTTATCGTTTTTTTATTGATTAACAATCGTGCAGGTGTTAAATGAGGGGAGGCATGGCAAAACATAAAAGAAATAAATAAATAAAGAAAAAATATATTAATATAGATTGAAACCAATATTAGTGTTATACAACATGCAATCAAAGGTTATATGTTTTTTTTTTTTATTTTTAGATAAATTGCTTAAATATTACAAAACAATTTAATATTTTATAAGATCTCTGGTAAGAGTTCTCTTCTTAAACAAATGGCAATGCTAAGCGGAGTCTGAGTAAAAGCTGTAAGTATTTCATAAAATGATTGTTTATTTCATGGTTAGTATATATAATATATCTTATGTAGTACCTTCCAAAGAAAATGTTTTGTTTACGCTTTTCAAGTGTGAAACGGATTTAAAAGTATTGAAAATGTGTCTCATTCTTATTATATTTTGAAGTGTTGTTAAGTTATTAAATATCTAATTTTATTTTTTTGATATTAATTTTCGTATATATGGCTAAGATAGGTAAATTCGAATATTAATCAATAATAAATTAAATTTAGTCTTATATTTAAAAAAAATCAATTGATCATAAATTTTAGTAATAAAACATTTTTTTTTCCAACTTTTTAACGATTTCCACCCTAGAACTTTAAAAACTTTTAAAAATACCAATATTGTCCAAATTGTGAAAGAAGTTTCTACCCTTAAGGTCAAGTATTTCAATGCATGCCTTCAATTTTAAAATTTTGTAATCTTTAAATTTACTGAAGAAATAAGAAAGAGCAATGAGACAAATTAGAACAGTGAAAAATATTCAATCAATAACACTGGTTGACAAAAATACGTTTTTTTGTTTTCTGGTGCACAAACAAAACAATAATTGTTTAAAGGATTAAGACGTCTTGAATTCAAATTTTTCTATAACATTAGATTTTTTTTAAATATGACCCTTTGAAAATGCTAAAGGCAATAAAATTAGGAGTTTTTAAGGCTTAGTCAAAACACAAAATAGCCATTAACAATAAATTGTATGATGGATATGCAAAGTCTTTAACTTCTAGATACAGTTTACATCATTTAAGTATCTCACTTAGTTTTCGTAATTTATCATTAGTTATGAGATGACTTATGGGTCTTTATTTGACTCTATCTGAAGTTTTGAAAAACCTTGAATGTAATTTTTTAATATTCCTAAATAATTCGTTTAAGAATTAATTTTTAGTGCTAATTCCGAATCCTAACTCCGATTTCAGCTAAGACTGCTCAAATTCAAAAAATACCCGTTTTCAACATTATTTTAATATTTTGTTCAATACATTTTAAAAACTTGATGGTATAATTTTAAGACAACGAATTCGTAATAAGATCTTATACGGGTTTCCGTTTCTGTTTAACATAAATGCTTCATCTAATGAAGATATTTTGAAAAACAAGTTCAGATTTGTAAATTTGGAAAATCACCAAATATTTTATTGAAAAATAAAACAAAACTAATTCATCAATTGACATAGCCTCAAAGCTTTATATAAGGTTTTTTTTTCGGAAATATGAGAGGTTGTATCTCAAAAACCTGACGTGATAGATTGATTTTGGAGTAAGATTTGAAATAAAGCTTTCAGAACCCTTAAAAAGAGTTTAATTTGATTGCTACATATATTTGACGAGTGTAATTGGAGTTTAAAATTTGTTGATAAGATATTCGGGGCTTATTTTTTTTGGCGGAAAAATTGTCCATTATTTTTTTTCACAATTTTACTGAATGTAATATTTTGTGAAGGGTTCATTTTTTAGAGGTAACGAACTTTAAAATGGAATAAAACAAACATATTTCTTTTTAAATTGACATGAAGTTTACTTTATTTAAAAGACAATCTCCTGGAGTTAAAATTTAAACATGATTTCTGGCATATTATCGCCACGGCTGGCTCTTATGTCCAATTTTCGATGCTTTTTGCAACGGTATAGTAATAATAACGAGGCTAATGTTGTACTCCAAGTGGTCAATCGTTTCAAGCTTATAGCGACTTCATATATCCCTACAGTAAGTAGTCAAGCGGCGGCGGCGTTAAATCGCACGACCTCGGAGGCCAATTCACGGACCCGTTACTAGAAACTATGCGGTTACCAAAAGTTTCCTTCATTAAATTAATTGTGGCACGAGCTATGTGACATGTTACGCCACCCCCGTGTTATTGAAAATACAGCTTCTGCCAACCACCAACCCATAAAGCACACCTTATAGTCAGTTTTCGTAGATGTAACTGTGTTTCAACATACGTTTGAGAGTTATCATCACTACAAATTCTGTAGTTTTGTTTATTGACGTATGCATTCAACTAAAAGCGAGCTTCATCGCTAAACGAAATTCATTTCATACATATTTCGAATAGAATCATGATTTTTAAAATAAATTTTCATAATTTAGAAGCGTTAATTTTTACTCAAGATATTTGAGTTTGGTAAACCAAACTTAAAATGTATCACATGACAGCTGTCAAAATGGCTAAAATAGTGTTACCAACTTAAAGTTCTTTACGTCTAAAAATAAACACTTGTTAAAAGATGAAATAAGCTTGAAGTCAATACCTTAATTTTTACTCAAGATATTTGAATCGAAAACCAATTGTAGTTGTAGTTTTTTGAAAATTTAATTTTTTTTGGTAAAAAAGTTGTTCGAATTTTCTAGATGTCAAAACGTTTTTCTTGGTATAAAATTATTCTGGAAGGAATGATATCATTCTTTGTTCTTAAATGTTGGAGTTCACAAATACCGTAAAACATTGTCCGATTTGTCGAATTGAAAATTTTGACATTTCTCGACGTTTCAAGGTCCCTAGAGTCGAAATAAAAGATTTTTAGAAAGATGTCTGTGCGTGCGTGTGTATGTGTACGTACGTTCGTACGTCCGTTCTGTACGTTCGCGACGTTTTTTTCGTTGTCCATAGCTCAAGAACCAGAAGAGATATCGACTTCAAATAAATATTGTTATACAGATAATAAGACAGAAAGATGCAGAAAGGGCTCTCAAGAAAATTGCGTGGGTGGTTTTTTTTACTAAAGCAGTTTAAAAAAAGATGAAAATTTTGGTTAAACCTAAATATCTCATGAACAAATGACGCTAGAGACTTGGATTAAATTTTATATTATATATTGTAACGTGATACAAAACAATTATATTTTTGTAAAAAATCCAATTAACGGTTTTTTTTTATAAATCAAAAAAACTGAAAAAAAATGTCACCTCGAAAATTTTACGACTAAAATATGAAGAATAATGTTTTTGACATCTGATAAAATTTTGGGAAAAATCTAATTGACAGTTTTTGTTTATAAAAAATAAAAACCTAAAAAAAACATTACTCAAAGTTGGTAAAAATTGATTTTCGACTTAAATATCTTTTCGAAAATTTTAGATTATGGCTTCCAACTAATTTTATCTTATAAGAAATATTGTTTTCGGAAAAAAATTTGAGAACAATCGAATTGACAGCATTTGTACAAAAAATTAATAATCTAAAAAAAATTTAACAAAAGTTGGTAAAAATTGATTTTCGACTCAAATATCTTTTCAAATATTTGAGATAATGGCTTCTTACTAATTTTAACTTTTAGTTATCTGCTACATGTTTATCATTCTCAGTGGAACCTTTTGTTCAACATTAAAAAGAGGCTACTTAAAAAAATAAAAGGTTGGGTTTTATTTTCCGAATTTTAATCATCAATTTAAAGTAACGCCAATTTTATAAGACACCATTGTGGCTAAGTTAACTATTGGTACAAAACCCAAGTACTATGATGGTCAGAATCAACCAATGCATTTACAAATGTACATACATAATATAAACAAAAATACTTAAACGCTATTTTAATGTATTTCACTTTTTAATTATTATAAATATTATTTATGTAAGCAGCTTACTCAATAATTACGATTTAATGAAGTAGGCAATAACAATAATCACAGTAAAATTAATTTGTTGGATTAAATCTTCCTTACAAAAACAAAAACAACTGCAAAAAATCTCCCTCCCTGTAATCCAATAAAAACAAACCTTACACCACAGCCTCAACAAAAAATATATATATATAAAAAAAGAATTGAGAAATTAAAATAATATATATTTATGTTAATGTTAATGCGAAATTCCTCTCCAGAAACAACAACAAAAAAAAGAAACCACATCCTATAGCCGATCATCATCAATCTCAATTTTTATGTTTCTGTTTAAAAAAAATAAAATAGAATAAAAATAAAACATAAGTCACTACATTTTTGTTGAAATGTTGAATTAAATGTTTTCAAAGGTATTTTTGTGTGAAAAATATTAAAATTGCATTTACATTCTATAAAAGACAATCGTTTCAATCCAAAAATTGTATTATATATTATATAAATACTATATTTACGAGTATGTATGCTTGTATATCGAACGAACAATATTTATGTCTATACGAATATTGTATTCAATTACCATGCATTTCGTGCATTTTTTATTTATGTATATGAATGTTTTTCTTTTCAAAAAAATCCATCATTTTAAATTGGGAAATCACACAGAATATGTACTATTTTTATATTTTGAATAATATATATAAATGTATATGGATATGGATAATAATTTATCTTGCTGACGATATGGTCTACTACTTGTAAAAAATATATTCATTTTATTTTTTAAATGGAGAGCGTGCAAAATGGGCTATAACATTGTTCCTTTATTGATTACAGACAAAAATAAATTATATATGTATATCAAAAATATATATATAATGTATAGACCACACATTTCTTTTTTTTAAATTCTTGAATATAGTAGATTTTCATTTCATTACAATATAAAAGCTTCATATTCACGTCGATGATAACAATACAAAAGAAAATTAAAACTTTTTCATTCAACATACGACAGGGGGTTAGAAATGCAATCATAACAACTCTTTTATTTTTTAATTTAGTTTTATGCCAAAAATTAAAAATAAAATCAAAAATTAAATTTTAAACCAAAAAAAAACAAGATCTCACAAATTAAATTAAAATGAAAAACAAAAGATTTTAAATCGAAACAAATTATTTTTTTTTTCTTAATATTTTCATTTTCTCTCTTTTTGAAAAAAAAATATTGAATTTTGCTTTTTTTTTCCTTTCTGTTTATTTTTTTCGATTTAGCGCGTTTTGGTGCATTTTTTTTGTAAATATACCTCCGTCTTTGTGTGGCGGCACGTGGTGCTAATACTAGTGGTGTTGTTGGAGCTAAAGGAGCTGCAGCTGGAGCAGCTGTTGGATTCATTGGTGAAGCACCAACAGTAGCGCCTAAGAATGGCCAAGTCATCGGAAGTCGGTAACCTTTTTTGTGCAAATAATATATATAACATATTTTTGATTTTTGTATTCTATTTTCTTTCCTTCAGAACAAACACAAACAAATTGATTAAAAAGAACAAACGAATATAATTTTTTCCTCCATACAAAAAGAAAAACAAAATAGTACGCATACGCCGTGTATGCCGAAACTAATAAATTAGATATCTTTGCTTCGATTGTTTAACTTTTATCGGATTTGGGTATTTTTTGAAATCAAAAATTTATGAGCGATGTTGAGACTTATAATGGAGTCACCTTTAGTCGGTAATTAGGGACTATTTTGAGATTGAAATTAGAGATGAAAAAGATACTTAACTTTTCATGTGCATTGCAAAAATTGATTTTTTTTTTTAAATTGAAATTTGCCCAACAATTTTAATTAAAAGATTTTTTCTTAAGAACAAATAAGTAAATAATTATTATAAACATTTTGTTGATCTAAGAAACGGTACTTTGTTATTTTTTTAAATCAAATAAATTAAGAAATAAATAGGAACAATATATGTAAATTTGTCTCAATCAAACTTATCGTTTTTTTTGAGTAAGTTCTCCTTTTGTTATGAAAAAGAAGTTTAATACAAACAATTTTAGCAATTGCTTAGCTTAGCACATGCTCCGTTTTAGTATCATACATCTTTAAATTCAAAATACAGACAAATAGTTTGTTTATCTGAAAATGAATCTTCGAGAATGTGAAGAATATTTTTTTTTTTCAAAATCATTAGTTTAGATTTTCTTGTTTTAAGGAAAATAAATTTTGATTAAATCCGATAAAAGTTAATACCTGTCTATTATTATTATTTCTTTTTTTTCGCTAATAAATAAATAAACACAAACATAAAAACAACTCCATAAAAAAATAATTATACATCACAACAAAAACAATAAAAAACACAAAATACATTTCCTCCCAAAAAGTTTCATTTAAACAAAAGAAACAAAAATATAGAGACAAAACATAAAAAATGCAGAAGAGAAACGTAACTCGATTTAAAATTTTAGGTAAACAAATATAAAATAATTATATTATTAAAATTAAAATATCAAGAACATACGATTAATTAATTTTCTTTGTTTCTTTATTAATTATTATTATTTTTTTCAAATTTAATAATTTTTAATGCGACCTACAAAGGAACTTTACAACTCGTATAACAATTAATTTATATATATATGTAATTAATATTAAAAGCACTTTCATATTTATTTATATAAATAATTGTTTCATCGGTAATTAAATTATTTAAATTGTATTATATATTAAGTCAATAAGAAAACTCTTTCGAACACAACAAAAAACAAGAAAGAACTTTTTCTTTGTGTTATCCAAAAAAAATCAAATAAATAAATTATTTCAAAAAAATAATTGAAAATTCATATAAACATTAATAATTATTATATATATAGATACTATATGCTGCTTAACAAATCGATGCTTTTAATATATTTAAGTTTTTTTTTATTTTTTTTATTAAGAAAATAAATTATGCTGTTTTTTTCTTAAAACAAAATTTTATATGATTTAAAATTAGAAAAAAAGTAAGAAAAGAAAAACGAAAACGATAAAACTCTTTCAATAAAAAAACACAACTTTCATATTGGCTTCTGTCACGGTGCAAAAAAAGTTCAAATAAAACATTAAGATTTGTTTTTTTTCAAAAATTATAATCCAAATAAAAAATATCTACATTATTAAAATATATATAATTTTGAGTGTTTTTCTTTTAGCCTAACTATAGTCTGAAAAGTGTTAGCATTGCCCTGTTTTTAATTTTTATTTTTCGAAATTTTTGAATAAAAATATACCAAGAAACCCTTCAGTATATATTTAAAAAAAAAAAAACAAACTTATAATAAATAAAAAAATGTAAAATTGTTTTTTAAAAAAAGGTCATATTTTGACTTACCTTCTGGCCATTGAACGCAAACTGTCATCGGTGAAACAAAAAATTATAGAAAAAGAGAGAGAGAAAAAATGTTCATTTGGAAATTAGTTTTAAATTTGTAAAAAAATGATGTTTTATTTTTTTAAATATATTTTTAATAAACATTCAAAATGCATATCAATTTGTTAATTTTTAAATCGGACCGTTCACTTGCAATTAATTACAATTATCTAATATTAAACATAGAGACATTATTTACTATTAATATAACTTATTCTACATAAATCTACTAAAATTAATATACTACAAGAATATTACTATTTTTTTTTTTTAAATTAAGAACGTAACCAATAAAAATAGTATTTTTAATATTTAATTTTCAATACCGTAGATCCCATTCCTAAAATTATGGAAATATTAACAGAAGCATTAAACTCTGCACGATTTTGTGAATAAATCAACATTTTGTCCCTTTCTAAAATATTCCTTAAAAATTGTGTTGTCGGTAAATTTTCGAAAATAATTTCTGTGACTTTTAAAAATGTTGGATTTGTCTATACACAAAACAGTATTTCTTCGAAGGTCCTGAATTCGAATCTCGCCCCAACATTTTTCTAGTATGTCAGGTTTTTAAAATATGCCTCTTTAAATAGTAAAAAACGGTGTTTTGAAGCTGAGGTAAATAAGTTCTCAACAACAAATTGTGTGTTGATTTTAAGTATCTTACTTAGTTTTCCAAACTTTTCATAAGTTTACTTGGCTCTTCATGAATTTTTGAGAAACCCTGAGTTTAATGCTTTGATAGTTTAAAAAAACACGTTCTGGAGTTAACTTTAAAATTTGTAATGCTGATTTAATCTGCTCAAGTGCTACTTTTTCTTAATAATTGGTTTCAACATTGTTTTTTCAAAATATTTCAGAAACTTCATGTTATAGTTTTCTTTAGAAGACGATGTTACAAAAACAAAGTTTGCTTTTAAAGATTTTTTCTATTTTCTGTTGAAAACCGTTTCAGCACAAATGCATCAGGGTTTCTTTACAATTTACGAAAGAGAGGTAAAGTATAATAACTTATAAATATTTTTCAAAAATTTTATGAAATACTATAAATATTTTAACTGAATATTGAAAATAGGGATTGTATATTAAGAAAACAGTCATGAATTTCATTGAAAAGAAACTACTTCATGAATTTAGATAACTTCAAAAACGCTTACAATGGATTTTTTTTAGAGGTGTAGAACTTTAAGTTCTATTCTAACTGGAGGCCATTTTGACAGCTGTCAAAATGTTATTTATTTTCAGTGCCATTTTATAACGAATAGCCATTTCTCCTAAAAAAACATTTGCAAATCGAAATAATATTTCGTTTCGAGCGACGCATCGCGCTTTATCTCGAGTCGTGGGCTTGTGATGGGTGTGGCATTCAAGATTAAGATTTAATACCGCTGGACTATTTTCTGGGGTTATGTTAAGGCGCTTTTCAATGCAGATAAGGTGGAGGCAATTGACGTCTTGAAAGTGTTTACTGTACGGCCTAAATTGCTGCAAAAAGTGGTTCAAAATTGGGCCTCTCGACTGGAATTTATTTGAGCCAGCAGCGGCGGCCACTTGCTCAAAATTATATTGAATACATATTGGAAACCCTTATTTTTATAATAAAGCTGAATTTTTAAACTTAACATTGAATAATACGGGTGTTTCTGTTTAGTCCTTCTTGAAAACCACACTTCTAAAAAAATAATCTTTATAAATATTTCAACTAAAACACTGAATATTGAAGATAGGTTTTAAAGATTTAGAAAACCACCGTGAATTTTATTGAAAAGAAAACTATTTCATGAATTTAGATAGTCTCGAAAAACGTTATATATGAATTTTAAAAAGTAACATCTCAAAAACTTGACGTGAAAGCAGGCTTGTAAAAGAATTCAATCTTTTGCGAATGAAATCATTGTAAACCATTTATTGAATTGAACTTAAAGATTACATTCATTAATTTCAACTAAAGATTGGGACTTCAAAATTCATTTGACCTTAAAAAGATTAAAATTATTTTTGTCTCCAATAATTTGACTACAACCAATTGATTGCAATGGTTTGAGACTTCATGCATTCTTTTGGAGTTTTGGCATTATTTTGAAGTCTCTGCATTCTTAAGTGAAATTCCACTAGAAAATTCAATCAAGAGATTTAAATTTTAATTTTAATCTCTTGATATCTGACAGCTAGAATCGGTGCCTGATACCGAAAATGTATGTGCGAGGATTATGGTCCACTTCAGAATATTTTGTGTAGTGAAATGTCACTTAAGAGCCCAAAGACTTCAAGTGAATGCAAATTTTAAAAGAATGCAAAGCCTTAAAAAGAATGCAAGGACTTCAAAAGATTGCTAGGAATGCATTAAGTCTCAAGTGATTGCATTCAAATGATAGGAGAAAAATTGATTGCGGTCTTTTTATGGTCAAATTATTAGAGATTGCAAAATTTTAAGTCCTAATCTTTAGGGGAAGGAATTAATTATTTTAATTCTGCGAGAAAGAGTGATTTTGAAGTCGGATTTGAATTAAGTCGATCAAAACCCATCGAAAAAAATGCAAATTTATTGAAAGTGTCGAACAGAGTTATTTAAAATCAATTTTGAGCAGTTTTCTTTTCTATGCGATAAGACTTCAATGAATTTTTAAAAAAATATATCCACTTAGTGTTAATGTCACATAAGGGCAAAAGGACCAACAAAAAAATTAATCTCTCCTCGTAAAAAAGAAAACTTGAAAAAAAATTCATTCAACGACGACGACGACGTCACAACTTAACCATGGCTTCCTGAATCAACTTCATTTCTCTTCACTTTGCTGTATTTTAAGCTGGGCATGCGATACAACATACATATATCCTACCCTAAAGGAAAGTTAAAATATGATCTAAAAGGATTATATGGAAATCGCATTAGCCCAAAAGGACAATTTCCGTGGATTTTGCTAACGTCATAAACTTCTTTGCCCTAAACCCGTTCGTTGCTACGACTATACGACTAATGCTGCAACTTCTACTGCTTCTGTGTTGATGCTCTGTTGCTTTCGTAGTAAAATCTTCTCAACTAGTTATCTTTTTTTTTTGTGCACGAACAACGAGAAAGGACGACGACGACGACGAAAAGGACGATAGTGATGACGGAAGGTGTGAAGTTTTTAGGGAGCACCTTTCACTTGGAATCAACAAACTACTGCTGCACTTATAAGTGCACTGTACATCTGCTCTGCACACTACGAGTATACTGAATAAAATTCAAGGTTTGGTTAAAGTGGCATAGATTGCACACATGGATTAAGACTGATTTTCGTATGAGTACCTTACCTACCTACCTGGCCTGGAAGAGGAAGGAACTCAAGTTAAAATTATGAATATTACACAAGGATATGAGAAAAAGCAGCAGCAGCAGTAGCAGCAGTAGAAGTCCATAGAAAAGTAACATATGATAGGATTAAATAGAAACTGATGTTACTTTATGTTTCTTTTTTATTTTCTGTAGGTAGGTAGGTTATTTCTGAGGACAATTTCGAAGCATCATGATATGGAGCTTTTCAGAATGAATTTATAATGTCATTTCGTATGAAAAGACTTAATCTCCTTGAAAAATATAAGACCACATCACATCCACATCACGTGCATCAGCATCAGTTTTCTTTCTGTGATGTATAAAACAAGTTCTTAAAAAAAGATATGAGCATTTGTAAGCTAGAAATTGAAATTCTAAAACATTAAATCTTTTGTTTTTTTTTTGGAAGCAAAACTGTTTTGAAAGTCACTTTTTTTACAGTACAAGAAATTTCTAAGAAAATGAATAAAAATTTATAATTTTAGCGAAAGTTAACTTAAGCATAAGTTGAGTTCCTACATGAGTGATTTTTCTTTTAATTTCCTTATAGCCTTCTACATAATTTTGTTCACCTTCACCGTTTTAGAATTTTTGTTTTAAAGTGTTTTTTTTTGGTTTTTTATAAATAATTTTAAAGAACGATCCTTAATCATGCTAAGAGTATACCATTTCCAACAAAAATATATATGTACGTGCTTTGAAAATTTTTGAGGATGCACATGCCTAAAACTATTCTTTAAATATATGAATTTTAATCATTCACTTTGAACTTACAATAGAACAAAAAAGTAGATTACTATTTTCAACTTATTTAAGCTACGTTATATATCATACATTTTATTTTCGTGTTAGTAACTTTTTGTTTTTTAGTAAATTAATTCATTAGCATTTTTTTTTTAGTAGTTTGTTTTTTTAAATTTCTGATTTCATTCTAAGAGTAACAAAATTTGAATTACAGTAATATTGTTGTTTGTTTTGCTCACCTAGAGCTGGAGCCGCAACGGCACCTTCTTTTGTTAGACAAACTGATGTAAGGTGATCAACGAAGATAAAAATGGAAAAAATTAAGAAGAAAATAAAAAACATTAAACAAATAAAATTAAAATTTTGTTGATGAGTATTTTTTTTGGTTTTGAATTTTTTAAAATTAAAAAATGAACGTTGGGAGTTTTATTATTAGCGCAGGTTTTTAAATAAGCAAATAATACGTAAACTATTTGTCGATGGTTAGGTTTTTCTTATAAATTAAGAATTTACTAATTTGAAGCTTTGAGTGCAAAAATGTTGCTTTTTAAATTTGTAGTTTTGTACCTTTTTTTTTTTAATTCTACCGAAACAAATTCAATCTCATGTATGTAAGTACTTAAAAAACACGCAAACAAAGTATATTTTTGTATTCAAAGCTTTTATTATTTTACTTAACCATTAAAGTAATATTTTTTGATCCTTCTAAGCAAATTATAATAAGGGTAACAAATCTAGCTAATGATTGCTGTGGTTTCTTTAAAGTCATACAGTGGTTTTTCGACTTTTTAGTTTTTACGTAAACAAAAAATTCCTTTAACTCTAAATATTATAATTTTGTAACTATTTGAACACATTTTGAAAACGAAAGTCTAAAATTATTGGAATAAGAGAAAAGTATAAAATAAAAGAAAATAAAATGCTGTGGAAGTAGATAGTTAAATCCTCTTGAGATTTTTGTTTTCAGCTGCACATCAAGAATGTGGAATGCTTTAGAAAAATCTAGTTTTCTTTCTCATTTTGATATTCAAAAGTTTAAGGCCAATATTTAACCGTATCTTCTTTTAAATGCTGCTCTACGTTTCTTAAGTTAGCACTACGAGATGCATTCGATTAGTCTACGACTTTTTCAAATAAATTTGGCCATATGGCTTTTATGGTGACTTCCAATCCTTTGACAATGACAATGCCAATGACAATGACAATGACAATGAATATGAATATGAATATGAATATGAATAAGAATATGAATATGAATATGAATATGAATATGAATATGAATATGAATATGAATATGAATATGAATATGAATATGAATATGAATATGAATATGGATATGAATATGAATATGAATATGAATATGAATATGAATATGAATATGAATATGAATATGAATATGAATATGAATATGAATATGAATATGAATATGAATATGAATATGAATATGAATATGAATATGAATATGAATATGAATATGAATATGAATATGAATATGGATATGAATATGAATATGAATATGAATATGAATATGAATATGAATATGAATATGAATATGAATATGAATATGAATATGAATATGAATATGAATATGAATATGAATATGAATATGAATATGAATATGAATATGAATATGACAATACGTCTTATTGGAAGCAAATGTAATGAATGAAATGGTGATTCTTAAATGGATTGAGGATTGTCATCGCTCCATGTACTAAATAATTTCTTATTTACGAAGGCCTTAAACTACAAATGAGCTTTATCACTAAACACCGTTAAATGTGTGTACTAAGTGGTCTATGAACTTCGTGAACAGATTTTCAAATTTGAAAGCGTTGTTCTAGCGTTAAACTATTTTTTTTACAATTCAGAATTTCAGAAAGTAGTTAACTTATAGCGTCACACTACTATCACTTAGATATAGAAAACACAACACTCCCACTACCAGAAATGTTCATCAGTTAACCTTCAAACTTAATTTCAGGCGCATTGTCAAGTATGGAGATTCTTTCTCCAGTCACACATCAAGAATGTGAAATTTTTCACTCTTTTTTTACTTTACTCTCACTTTGATATTCAAAACTTTTATCTTTAATCTGTTTCTATTTTTTTTTAAATCATAAACTATGATTAAACTTTAAACATGTGCGTCAAATATTAAAAAAAAAATGTTTCGAAGTGAAAAAAGTTATTCAAAATTTTTTAAAACTAAACCTGTAATGATATTTAAAAACCTCGAACCGTTCTATAAACCCATCAGATGAATAATAAGTACTTACATATCAAATACAATTTTATGACATAATCTAAACATTGCCATTGTTTCAAAATACAATCCTATTCATATTATAACTCTAATTTAAATCTAGCGGAAAACCACTGTATTGTCCTTTTTTAGAAAACCATCAACTCAACCAAAACAAAAGAATCAATAAAAGTATTTATAAGCTTATAACAACCAACTATGTACGTATTTTATTTTATATAAAGCTAATAAATAACCATCATAAACAAGAATTAAGCTATCGATTCTATTAACTTGCTGCACACTCAAAAATACAAAAAAAAAACATTACAAAAACCCCTGAAAATCCATTAAATTTGTCATTAAAAATTTGAAACCACATGCTTCTCTGGTCCATGTAAAGGATGTTAAAAAAATCAATAAATTATTTAAAAAATAAAAAACTTTAAATTATGTAAATATTTTGTAGAAAAACAAAAATTATTAACTTCATTATAATTTGATAACATAACTTTAATTATACGAATGATAACGACGACGCGGACGACGCGACATCAAAACTTTTAATTAGGCCCCCCACACACTACACATACATAAATAAACTAATTTCACTAAAAATCTCCGCATGACTTCAGCGGAATTTAACGCCACGCGTGTCAAAAATATACAAAACAAAACATAAACAATTATTTAAACAAAAACGATGGTGTTTAAAATTCAAATTATAAAATTTTGTGCTCTGCTCAGTAAAAATAAAATAATTTAATCATCAGAGGAAGTGAACGAAAAAAGGCAAAAACAAAAATGGCTGATTTGAAATCGTCTTCCCCATCCTGTCAGATGAGAAATGCGAAATGGAAATGATTTCATTTCCTTTTTAGCAAAAACGTATCCTTTTTACAGGCGAACGCAGATGGCAGACATACAAACAAAAAAACGAATACGAAAACGACTTGTTTGGATGATGTCCTTTCTCCTTATTTAGTTAGAGAAGCCCGAAGGGGCTGTGATAGGTCCTTTTTCGATTCGACTAGAACAACGAAAATTGACGACGATAGAGGACTACGACGACGAAGGACGACAATGTTCCATGTAAATTGCTTTTGCCTTCGATTTAAGTCGTGCCGTACTCGGTTCTAGGGACATCCATAAAATATAGACAAAACTGTTAATGAGCGCATTGATGCATGAATCCTTTTAAGTTGACTTTTGAGGAGGTCTCATTGCGGGATGTCATAGTTAAACGTGGCTTATTTCAGATCTTATGGGGGTGTCATTTGTTTTTTGTTTTTCTTCCATTTATATTTGACAGGACATAGAACCTCGCCTTCTTGGCCATTTGGCCATTGTCGAAGGGAAATTGGCTATTATTTTGTGTTCCAACATCCAACTTCAAGACTTCGAAAAGAGGAGGTCCTTGGGGTTTTTTCAGCTAAGCAAGAGTTCATAACAATTTAGATGAGATGAGTGTGTAACGTTTGATTGTTGGGGACAAAAATTAATTGAATGTCGTTATGGGAAAATTTTGTAGTATAATTAAGATCCCAAAACATCCACAAAAACAAGGACAACACTTTAGATATAGGTATTCGTAGTCAGGAGTCTGGAAAAGAAAAACAATTTACCGAACCGGAATTGCAGTGATTATAATTCGAATATTTTTTATTTTCATTTATTGAAGTCTTGTTTCTATTTCTAGGCTGTGGTATTCAAAATTAAGTAATTTTAGGATGGAATTTATGAAAAACAGGGACACGAATGGTTTTTGTGTGTATGGTAATTTTTGTGAAAGGACACAAAGCACATTATAAAAGAGCTTAATTTAATTTTATATATGGAAGTGGTTTGTTTTTGAATGTATAGGATAGGTACCTAAGCTGCTTTTAAAAGGGTAAAGTCCGTCGGTCCGTTGCGTTGGTCGCTCATCGTAAAACCCTCAATTTTAAAGCTTGTTAGAAATTAATTCTCATTTATGTAGATATTTTTAAATACTCGCTGTTCTTGAGGAGATATGAAAACAAAATATATAAAATCATTTAATTTCTTGTCGTAATTCCAGAAATGTGCGGCAATTTGGACACACATTTTATTAAAAGTAGCTTAGGGAATTTGTTTCGATTAAATTTAAATGAAATTACGTATTCTATATCAAGAAATTAAAAACATAAAGTTTTAAAAAAGGTCTTAAAGTTAAATGGTACTTTTAATTTGTGTCTATAATTATTATTTTTTAATAGTATAATTACTCTTAACACTTCGTTTGAAGAACAACAAACAAGAAAAACAAAAAACAAGAACTTATTAACAAGTATTGATTCGATTGATTATGTGAGATAAACAGCAATTTCGTGATCAGACGACTTAATTAAGTCTTTGGAAAAATGATTGAATTGATTGATTCATTATTTGTATGTATTGGAGTTCTCTGTTGGTAATTTGTTTAAGCTAAGTTTTTAATCGTGATTGAGAATTGATTAAGTGTTAATGAGTCATAGGCGTGTTTTCTTAGGTGGTAAATTAAAACAATATATTGGTTTCTTTTAATGAAGGCAAACCTTAAATCCGCTGTTTTTAAGTCAAAAGACACATGTTGTTTTCAAAAAAAAGCAAAAGCTTATTTCTTTAAAGTAGCTACTACCTGCACATTTCTTCCATCTTTTTCGCAATTTTCGTACTCTTTGGAAGGAAAGTACTCATTAAGCAGTTTTCGGAAGTCTTTTAAGAATTGAAGCTCTGGTCGAAAACAGATGGTAGTGGGAAACGGCAGGGTCATTTGGACTATTTTTGCCAAGTGCTTTTTTTGAAGGGAAAAATTAACTTTTCATGGCTTTTTTCACGCAGAGGATGGTGCAATTTGAAAAGTTGTTCGAGGTTGAGGTAGGTGTTGACAGTTTCACCAGGTTTTAACGGCCTCAACATTCTTGGACCAATTGTTACACTTTTTGCCCCGCTATAAAAATTCCCGTTTTTTAAACTGACGAACAAAATCCCTGCACGTTTTCGAAAAACAGAAAATTGGACGTGATTAACCAAGGAAAAAGTGACTTGGAATTTGATGACAGACGTCAAACTGATGAAAAATAAAATACACGACTAAGTCGCACGAAGTTGCTCCTGTATCCAAAGAGTCTCTTTGAAAATACTACCTATGTACATTCATTTTAAGATTTGAAAATATGCAAAATGAGTTTCTCTTCCAAAATTTAAATCGTCTTTAGGAACAAATGAAAAAAAGTCTAACGCAAATCTGCTGGAAATCTTAATTTCCAAGCTTGGACCCATGGTTTAGACTCTAGGGCCTTCGACTTCTCAACGAGTTAAAATTTTTGTATGAATGCTATACTTGCCATATATTTCATTTCTGTTGCAAGTAAAAAAATAAGGTATGAGAGGACACGCCAAAGCTCAATAGACGTACTAATCTATGACCAAACAGCGCCAGCGGATTTGAATACGTTCTAGACTCCTGACGCTTAAGAAACGTCTTTCGAAAACCGCATAATAAAAGATGTGCTTGGTGGTGATGAGGCCAAGATTTGTCAATAAGTTTTTTTTATGTGATTCTTTTTAACGAAAAATATTTGTCATTGACTTTTTAATTATTTGTTTTAATGTTTTTGTTACATTAATTTATTTATTAAATAAAAAAAAATAATATTATTAAAAATAATAAAATAAAAAAAAACTTAGCTTTGGTAGTTTCATACAGTCTTATGTACTTTTAAAAGTGCAGCAAGTTAATGAAGACATTTTTATAAGAATTTAGTAACTATTTAATGCAATATTTTTATATATCTTTTTATATCAGAAAAATTCATACAAAAAAAAAAAAAACAATATTAAATATGTAAATATAAATATTAAAAATATTATATTTTGAATTAAAGAAAAGATTATATATATATTTGTACGATACAAAATACGATACTTATTCAAAATCGAATTTTTCAAATTTTTTGTTTAAAATATTTTTGAATTTAATCATGGATATCAAAAATATTCTGTATTTTGTCTCAGTACCACAAAAAAATAATTAAAGCATCTGTCCATATTATTAAAAATTACTCCAACTAATGTTGAATTTTTTAGGACATTAAATAAATAGTAGTAATTAAAAATATTTATAGAATGGGGATAAAAAGACAAGTTCAAGCATTAAAAGCAAACTCAATTTAAAAAAAATAAATGTTTTTATACGTTAATACTTTTTTTTCCAAAAAATTATGTAAAAAAATGCAATAAATAAGGTTTTTTATTATATTTTAATATATTTAATAAACTAAGCTGATAAGCAATATTGACAAAGTAAATTAAGAAAAAAAAAAACATATTACAAATAAAATGTTAAGAGAAATTAAAATAATATATTTTTTTGAAATAAAATTTTTTAATAAACTTACCATTTGGAACTGTTGGCACTTTTTTGGTTTGTACACGAGCTGTTGCATTGTTCACCTATTTTCATTTTCATTTTTGTATTTTTGTTTGTTTTATATTTTGACGAAGGTTGTTTTGTTGTTGGATTTAATTTGATTTTGTTATTTTGTGTGTTTTTTTTTTATTATAAAGAAAAAAGAAATGTAATAGATTAGTAAATTTTACAATAAATTTATTTTATTTTGAGTATAATAATAAAAAAACGACAAAACTAAAGAAATTAAAAGAAAATTAAGTTATGTTTTATCGGACGGACAAATCGGACATAAAAAGTATACACATATATTTTTAACACTTTTGTATTTTGGGGAATCTGCAGAAACTTCATTCAATTTTATTGAATAGGTTGGGTTATAAACTTATAAGCAATTTCGAAGATATGTATTTTCATTTGTTGTGAAACTTATTTCGACTCGAACTTTTAGCAGCCCAAAATTCCAATCAATTCTCTACTTTTTGTAGTACTTTTTTATTTCATTGAATTAATGTGTTTTTTAAGAGTAAATAAATGCCTGTAATTGCCAAGTTTGTTATATAAAAAAAAAATAACTGAAATACAATATTGTTTAAAATTAATTGTATGCAAAGAAGAATTCTTGACATGTGGCAAAATTTTGGAAATAATCAAACTGACTGTTTTTTTTATTAATAACAAAAACCCAAAAAAAAACATATAGAAAGATCTGTCAAAACTCATTTTTGAACTAAATATTGTTAAAACAGTTTAAGATATACGGACTTTAAGTTCATATTATCTCATTAAAAACACTTTTTAAAATTAAAAGAAAAATCCAATTAACATCTTTTTTAACAGAAAATACACTAAATTATAAAATACAATATCTCCACAAAAATCAGCTTGAACTTAAGCAATTGCAAAAATAATAAGTTTAAAGGGCGCCAATGAGAAGTTATCAAAAATGGTCACATTCAAGCCTCTTTTTTTAATGAAATGTTTTAGTGAAATGTTGTGCTTGTTATGATACTGAACATAAAGTAACTTTGAAAAAAGTACGATATTATTCTCCGAATCCGCAGTATTCTAAAAATATTTGTCCGTATTTTATTAGTTTGAAAAATATGTATTTCTAAATTTTTTGAGTTCGAAAAGCCATGGTTGCTCTTTGAAAGACTCTAAGCTGTCTTTACAAAACTTAATAAAGTACAATCGTAAACAACAGAAACAAGATAGGCTCTAGAACAGAATCCTGTGGTACGCCAGCTTTAACTTCGTTATAAAAAGAAATATTTCAGTTTCAAATTCAACCGGCCTTTTCAACACTTTTATGAAGTAGAAAAATCGATTATCATGTACACCAGAAACAATGAAGGCCCTAAAACAGAACCCTGTGGTACTCTATCTTCAATTTTTCTGTTAGACATTATTTAAATTCAACATTGAAACTTGAGCTGCCTTTACTGCTATTAACGTTGCTATAAAGCACAAAAAGCGTTTATTATGTTAGAATAGAAACACGATAGGCCTTAAAACCGAATGTTGTGGTACATCAGTTTCAATGTCAATATTCTAGCTTCAAGTTAACACTAGAGCTTTCTTTAAAATGCTTTAATAAAGTACAAACATCGACATCAAATATGCAACAGAATCCTGTGGTGCACCAGCTTTAAATTTGTTTCTAAAACTAAATATTTCAGTTTCACATTTAACCTGCCTTTACAACACATTTATAAAGTACAAAAATCTATTATCATATGGAACAGAAACAATAGAAAAAAACGCTAGAACAGAATCCTGTGGCACTCTATCTTCACTTTTTCTATAATAACGCCTAAATCACGTTCTTATGAAGTACAAAAATCATTAGTATTTTCAACATAAAGAGTTTTAACCCTAGAACAAAATTCTAGGATACACTAGTTTCAATTTTCTATCAAACACAAAATTTCAGTTTCAGTTTGACACTTAAGCTGCTTTTACGAAATTTTTATAAAGTACACAAATCGTGTATCATGTCAAATAGAAACAAGATAGGCTCTAGGACAGAATCCTGTGGAACACCAGTTTAAATGTTCAATACTACCTAATATTTTAGTAACAGATGAACACTAGAGCTACCTTTAAAATGTTTTATAAAGTATAAAAATCAATTATCATACATGCAACAGAAACAAAATAGTCCCTAGAACAGAATCCTGCGGTACACCAGCTTGAATTTTCTATAAAGCCCATATTTCAGTTTTGAGTTGAACACTCAAATAGAGTCATTCGGTATTTCAAGTTTATGCTCGACTGAATAAGAATGTTGTTATTCAATTTAAAAATTATCAAATCTAAACTTCATTATATTTGTCTATTATTTTCCTCTTTTTTTTTTTGTGTATATTTCACTGAAATCTAATCACTTTATAGTTTTCATAATTTCAAATTAGAAACCGCGAATACATTTCCATACATAAAATTTGATGGAAACTTTTTTTGTAGTTTTTGTTTTCTGCATAAACTAAAAACTCATTTTCAAATCGTTGATAATAATCAAACTTCCGGGAACATTCACTTGTCGGTGCAGCGCAGCGGTGGTTGGTTGCATGCATTTCCGATCAATTTTAACCACAATAATCATGTAGAATGTCATGTTGTCATTTGTTTCAATTACCATATCATCAAATCTCTTCTCTCTATTTTATGATATACGAAGTTTTCTCTAGCGGAATGTATGATGGGGGATAACTCAGACAGACCGACCATAGTGAAATATTCTATATATGTACATACCTCCAACCAAAAACCCTATAGTTGCCTAGCCTATTGCGAAGCTTTGTGGTATATGGTTAATTTATATGGATTCGTCAATTTCTCGTTGTCGGAGTCGGTTATGTCCTCGCACTAGAGAAGCTGGCATGATTTTTACATTATAAATTCTCTCATCTCGAAAACTCACCCCCAACACGATAGCAAAAAATAGTAATATTGTTAAATACAAACTAAAATAAATGGTGCTACTATGTCGTAGTCGTAGGAAGTGGCTTCAATGCAATCACCTAGAAACTATTTTTCCACGAAATTATCTGAAAAACGTTGGATACTCTGGAATAAGTGTTCACACTTAATTGATAGTAAAAGTTAAGCCAAATTTCAAGACGTCATAGTTCGAGGCTTTTATAAAGTACAAAAATCATTATTATCATATACAACAGAAACAATATAGGTCCTAGAACAGAATCTTTTGGCACCCTATCTTCAATTTTTCTATAAAACTCAATATTTCAGTTTCATTTTCACACTAGACCTGCTATTCCGCTTTTATAAAATACAAAATTGATTATACCAGACAGACAACAGACAACAGACATACAGACAACAGAAACAATATAGGTCCTAGAGCGGAATCTTGTGGCGTCCTATCTTCAATTTTTCTAATATTCTAATATTTCAGCTACACATTCAAGGTGCCTTTACCGCGGGTTTTTTAAAGTAAGAAAATCGATTAAATATTAAAAAAGAAAAACAAGATAGGTCTTAGAACAGAATCATGTGGTATACCAGCTTCAATTTTGTAGAATACCCAATATTTAAGTTTCAGTTTTCAATGCTTTAATAACACATAGAAATCGATTGTCATACACAAAAGAAACAAAATAGGCCCTAGAGCAGAATCCTGTGGTACATCTACTCTCATTTTCCGTTGTAGCCAATATTTCAGACTCTTTATATACTCACACTCAAACTAAGTTATATTCGAGTGTCTACAGCCCGCTTAAAATTGGTGGACAATTAAACAACCATCCTTTAACACAAAATTGTCCCTTCTGGGTTGAACAAAATTTACGCAAAAACATTGGATGGATACCTAATTTCAAAAAATATAGATACCTTTAACAATGTTGCCACAATAACCCAATTGTACATTTTCCAAATCTGTGCAGTTTTACGAACCATAACTACAAAAGTTCGTGTGGATTGTGTCATACACTACACACATATTTTGTACATCCCATTGAATCCATTCAACGACCCAATATTCTCTCTGAAAACCCCCCCTTCACCCCGACTGCATAGTTATAGAGAGAAAATATGGCATGACAAATATCTAGATTTATATAATTTTCTGAAAATGCTTTGTGAACTCGATAAATTTCGAACTGTTTGGAGGGCCTGAGAATTGGAGAATTGCATTTTACATTGTCTATCGTCTAGTTAAGTTCCATGAACGAACAAAATAAGTTGTTGTTGTTGTTGTTTTGGTCTGAAATATTTAAGTTTTATTTATGAAGAGAGTACAATCAAGTTGCTTTATGTGACCCCAAACTGTGACGGGCGATTAGTCCGATACGATATTGTGACCTCAGATTAAAAACACACACACAAAAAAGGATTGCGGTCGACCACTCCTGTATTTCTATGGATTTTATGTTATAGGTGGTCCGGTCTAGTCTAACCTCTGGAACCGGGAATATAGGAAGTTCAACTGGGAAGACTATATATGTAATGTATGCCTATATTTTGCAAAGAATTTTTCATCTAAAATATAGAGATAAATATTTTTGTATCAGGTGGGAGTTAGATATGGTAATTATATGTGAAAGGGGTTGTTTTTACGGTATCTATGGAATTTTGAAATTTTATAGTGCCCTTTTGCAGTGCATCTAAATAGAATATAGCAGCATTGCAATCATTATAAGGCTCATTCTGTAGAATATGTATAAAGCAGACCATCAGTGGAATGGCCTATGCACTGTTATTATTTTAATATGGAACGATGCATATAGGGAATGTGGTTTTTGAAAGGGAGGCGGTGCGGCCCGGCCGGCGCATGATGTCCTTCGTCCATATGAATCTTTGTTGGATCCTTTCCAACTAAATTTTACAATCAAATGTATCTTTTTTTTTTTGAAATACAACATTTTTTATTCCTTAGCATGTATGACCATAAAATGTATACATAAAACATAGATACAATCCTCCCTATAAATGTAGAAACATGTATTTTAAAATTCAATAGAACATTTTTTGAAGATATTTAATTACAATCCATATTGGATTGTGTTCTGTGTTGTTCACATTTTATCTACCTATGTATGTTCATATTATGTATGTATCCTACACACCTATAAATATAGATACATTTTGATGATTTGCAATCCTTTTTAAACATGAAAATATAATGAAATTCTAGATATATAGCAATTCATTTATTTTTGAATATTGATGAGAATCCAAAGTATAATTAAAATTGAATTGTTGTGAAATATGATAAAATATAAATCGAGAGAAGGGGTGGAGGTGTTGCCGTTGTAGTAAGACGAACCATTCAACATAAATTACTTCCTCTTTTAAATACTAAAATAATACAAAGTATTGGTATTGAAGTTCCATTTTCTAATGGCTCTTCATTAAAAATTTTCGTTGCATACTTCCCGGGTGGTCCCGCATCTCCTCAGAAAAAGTTCGACTTGAACAATGATTTACGAAAGCTTTTAAATATTAACGGTAATTTTCTAGTCGGAGGCGATTTTAATTGTAAACATAGAAATTGGGGATGCCTTAGAGCTAATACCTGGGGTAACATTCTAGCAAATCTACATTCAAATCATGCTTTCGATATCTTATTCCCTCCCCATCCCACTTATTACCCTCCTAACAACCGCGCCAACCCCTCTACACTAGACCTTTTTTTAACAAATAGGCCGGGACTGTTTAATCAAACTGTAGTGCTAAATAAATTAAGTTCTGATCACTTGCCTATATCCATTAGTACGTTTCTACTGCCTTATAACAGAAGAAAAGAAGTTTTTGACTTTAAAAATGCCAATTGGACTATGTTTAAAAGCCAATTGAGTTCAAAACTAAGAAATGTTCCTTATCTTCATTCCGATATATCCATTTCAGAAATTGATCAAAATGTTTCATTGTTTACTAAAATTGTTATAGAAAGTGTTGAACAATCTGTTCCTTTGAAACAAATAAGGGTAAATAGCAAGACGGTTCTTCCTCCTAACTTAGTTGAACTCATTAAAATCAGAAACAGTTTAAGAAGAAGATGGATACGTACGAGAAATAATTATTACTTAACCGAAATGAAAATTCATACAAATTTGATTAAAGAAGGTATTGCTACCTTTAGAAACAATGAATGGAACCAAAAATTAAGAGGGCTAGAAAAAGGTGGCAAACCTTTCTGGAACATTGTAAAGGTTATTAAGAAGCCTTACTTAAATATACCCGCATTAAAACTAGATAACGGGCTACTAGCCCTATCTGATTCTGAAAAGGCAAACGCTTTAGGCAAAATATTTACCGATAGCCATATACTAACAAACAACTCCACAACAAATAGCAATGTGAAATCATTAGTTCTGCAATCATTGCATTTGATCAACTCAAGCATCTTAACTGATCAACACGAGTATGTTACAATTAACGAAGTTAATGACACACTCCTTGAATTGAAAACTCGGAAGTCAGCTGGCTTTGATAACATAAAAAATCTTTTTTTAAAAAACCTTCCAAGGTCAGGGATAAAATTTCTTTTAAATTTGTTCAATTCTTGTATCAAGTCAAGCTACTTTCCAATAGATTGGAAAAAGGCTAAAATTATTCCAATTTTAAAACCTGGAAAAAATGTTAGCCATCCTGTTAGTTATCGTCCTATAAGTTTACTAAGTTCTGTGAGTAAGTGTTTCGAAAAAATAATTAAAAATAAACTAATGGCACACATTAATAATAATAATATTCTGCCTCCTGAGCAATTTGGATTTCGAGCGTACCATAGTACAGTCCACCAAATCGATCGAGTTACCAAAATCATTAAAACCAATTTTACCAATGGTAAAAGTACCGGTATGGTTTTACTTGACGTTGAAAAAGCATTTGATTCTGTTTGGCATGACGGGCTCTTACACAAACTTTTGATGCTCAACTTTCCCATGTATATTATAAAAATTGTGAAGTCCTTTTTGTCTTCAAGAACTTTAGTTGTTTCTGTTAACAAAAGTTTTTCGGAAATGTTTGAGTGCAGAGCGGGCGTGCCTCAAGGATCCGTTCTTGGCCCAATACTCTATACAGTTTTTACTGCTGATTTTCCTGTCTTGCAAAATTGCAACAAAGCTATTTTTGCAGATGACACCTGTGTATTTTCTTCTGATTCACTTGGTTCCGTTATTGAAACCAATTTGCAATCTTCGTTGAATGTACTTCAACAATATTTTAACGATTGGAAGATTAAGATAAATGCTTCGAAAACTCAGGCTATCTTTTTTACACGAAAAAGAAAAGCCTGTTTTTTGCCAAGTAATTCCCTCTTAATCAACGGCGTAGAAGCAAACTGGAAATCAAATGCTAAATACCTTGGCGTCCACTTGGACAGTAAACTAACTTTTGGAATTCATGTCCAAGAAATCATAAAAAAAGTAAACGTAACCATTAAAATTCTCTATCCTTTTATTAATCGTAAATCAAAGTTAAGTCATGAAAATAAACTTATAATTTTCAAAGTTATTTTTCAAGCAATCATTTTATACGGATCACCTGCTTGGGGTAACTGCGCAAAAAGCCATATCCGAAGGTTGCAAACTTCTCAAAACAAATTGTTAAAAATGATGTTAAACCTTCCTTGGCATTTTTCAACCAACGAATTACACATGTTAGCTAATGTTGAACATATTTCTGATAGAATTGTAAAATTAAAAGAAAAATACAGTCTCTTGCGAAATATCTGACAATGTTTTAATTTCAAACTTAGCTTCATAGTTATAATACTCAAAAGACTGATTTTTGTTATTTATTTATATTTTTTGCTGTTGTTAATTTATAAAGTTATTTATTTTTTTGTTGATTAATTTATTCATGTGTTATTTATTTATTTGTTTATTTGTTAACTTATTTATTTATTTATTTTTAATAAACTTATTTATTTTGTATTTATTTATTCCATTCTTTTTATACATATCTATTTATTTATTTATTCACTTATTTATTTTATTACTTATTTATTTTTGTATATATTTGTTATTTATATATCTATTAATTTATTTATTTATTTAATTATTTATTTATTTATTTAATTATTTATTTATTTATTTATTTATTTATTTACTTATTTATTTATTTATTTATTTATGTATTTATTTATTTATTTATTTAGTTATTTATTTATTCATTCGTTTATTTATTAATCATTATTTATGTAAACATTTCTAAATGCTTTTGATTTGTGTTCTTGGACACTTTATCTGCTATTTATCTTTTAATTTTTTTCAATTTGTATACTGATACAGGTTTGTTAAAGTTATAATTGAAATTTTGCATTGTTAGCTTTTGATTGCATCCCACCCCTTCTCTCTGCTCTATATAATTATTGTATGTATTTATTTATATTCTTTTTTTTTGTCTTTAATGAAGGTTTTCAGTAGCTTTTCCTTCAACCAAAACTCTTAATCTTTCAATCTTGTGTTAAAAACTCATTTAAACTTGGCAGTAGTAAGGTAGATTATATACCAATCTCTGTAAATTGTGCAATATATATTTAAGATATAAAAATAATGTAATATTTTTAGCTACAATAAAAATCTAAAATCTAAAAAAATATAAATCGATAGATTTTATGCTTTTTCATACATAATAATGGAAAGTTGATATAATTAAAAAATTATTCTATTTGCAAATTGATCCTTTTTTTCGTTATCGTACTTTAAATAAGTTTGTACAATGAAAACAAATTTCGTTGAGTATTTCATGAATCATCCCCGGGTATGATGATTTTGTTTGACATAACAATACCCGTGTTTTTTTGGAATTCTATAAACCCAGAAAACCCATCGGCAGTAGCCAGATTTTTGTATTTAAAAATTGGTACAACTGAAAGAAGAAGACCTGTCAGAATAATAATACAAAAAAACACAAATAGAAGAAAGTTTTGTGAAAATCAAAGTTAAAATTAACTTCAGCAAAAAAACTTCAAGAAGAAATGGTAAGAAAACATCTGGAAACTGAGATTCTATAAAAAAATAAACAATAAAAAACAAACAATTTGATATAAAATAAAAACTTCACGAAGGGGGTTTGTTCGTAGACTACTACATTAACATGTGTTGTTGAAGCGAGCTTGAAGCTCGCCTCAATTCTTTATATACCTGATTCGAGTTGGAATGAGCTTGCTTCGACTCGATTCCGGTTGGGGATCGGAGTCGAATCAAAATTTGTGAAGAAGAACCTTTGCTGAGGGGAGGAGTTGGTTTTACAGATAATGCATTGTGGTCTGTTTATTTGCATGTTTGTGTACAAAAAATATAGTTTTGTTTTAATCAAATTAAAAAAAAAAATTCACATCGAGTAGGGGGCATATTCTTATATGGTGTTGAACTATTTAGTTCTTTAGATTTATTTAATCTAAACTGAGATAAACCTTTGGTGGTAACTTAGCAAAACTAAATTATCTTTTCTATTGTTTTCTCTTGCAAAATAAGCCCAGTAAGTCCATTTTCATTAACAAAACTAAATAATATCAACAGTAACAGATTGATTTTTTCCGCAATGGAAAACACATGATTCCAAATGCACAACTACTCAACGAACACAGCCATCGAGCATACAAATGCAATATCAATCGTACCAACATTTGAGAACGAAATCTCATGAGATCCATTCGAGACTCGTATAAATGTCAAAAAGCCATCCGTAGACAGATTCTACTTTAACTTTTATCGGTAGTATTCATTCCGCGGACATTGTTTTTGTTATTCGTGTAAAGTCCTACTATACTATTGATAGATTTCCCAACAAAACACCGGTAATGTTGTATTAATTCATTGAGAAAGAAAAATGTAAAGTAATCAACACATTTTTTCAACAATTTTTTCGAGCATTGATAATAATTATAAAGAAAATGCATAGTTATAAATAACAACTGCTTAATTTTTCACTTAACGAATTTTTAAATTAATTATCAACTGATACTTGACAATCGCAATGGGGATCTTAATATTAATGAAATTAAAAGAGGCTGGAATGTTACCAGTTTTGTGCCGAGATATTAGGGACTTGTGAAGATTTTCAAGTCAAAAAATAATATCACTTGTATTTTTCAAGAAATTTCCCCAAGTGTAAGCAAGTGAGTTTTTTATAAGATAAGTTTAAAGTCGATGTGTTTTTTTCTCAAGATATTTTATCCTAAAATCAATTTTTACCAAAATAGTAGAATTTTTTGTTGGTTTTCATTTTTAAATTTTATCAAAAATACTTCGTATTAAATGACAAAAAAAAAGTAAGAAGTCAACACTTTTATTTGTTCTCAAGATATTGGCGTCAATATTTAATTTGTATCAATATTTTTTTGCATTATTTTATTTTTTTAGAAGAAATAACTGTCAGTTAAATTATAATACAAAAAAGTAAGAAGAAAGGGTGTTTTGTTTAGACGCCAGGTGTTCAATCTGGTAATACTTTTTTCGGAGTTGGTATTTTTGACAGGTGTCACTTGATTAATGCCCAGTTTGGTTGCCATTTCATAATGAATTAACTTACTCCTGAATAACAACAACTGTGAGTGAGCGCATTATGTTTCGCCAGAAGCCTCTGGTAAGGTCTCCAAGATCGTGCGATTTAACAACGCTAAATAAGCCCTAGTTCACACAGGACTGTAGCGCCACCTTAAGTAAGTAAATAATTTTTTGTGGGGTTATGTACTGTCGCTTATCAGCGCGTTATTGCTGACAAACGATCCCAAAGTGGCCGCATACGGCAAAAAATGTAGGAAAATTGGGCCTCTCAACTGGAATTTATTCGCGAAAGAGTTTTGAAATATGATGACAACTAAAGCTTAAGTCTTGGCAAAGGCATTAAATTATATGTGTTTTAATTTTCCTTGAAAACCACATTTTTAAAAAAACACCCTCTAGTCATTTAAGGTTATTGTTTGTTGTAAAAAAACTGTCGATCCAATTTTCTAAAATTTTCAATAGTTATCAAAAACGTTTGTTTTTGTTTGGATAAAATTGTTTTGAAGCTAATATTACTCTGTTTTTAGTAAGATATTCAAATTGACACATTTTGTGAAGTTTTCTTGAATTGCAAAAAAACTGTCTGTTGATATTTTTTCAAGTTTATACTGATTTTGTATGAAGACACAATGTGAAATATAAGATTTAGTTGAAGTCGAAAACGTTATGGTTCGTGAGATATGTAGTCCACCTAGTTGTTAAATTTCATTTAACATAATTTGAATAAGTTATTTTAAGACCTTACGATTTTTTTGACACAGAATTTTTAAAATAAAAAGCTTAAGACCCTAACAAAAGACCACTGCTAAAAGAACCTATACACAATCTTAGAATTTTAGAAAACTTCAAGTACTTTGATTTTTGCCTACCAAAGTAAACACATTCAGATGTTCTTCATTCCAAAAAAAAAAAAAATAACGTTCAACAAAATTTTAAAGCAATTCTGAAAAAAAAACAAAACCCCTCTGAACTGAAGTCAGTAAATCTCTTTTAAAATAATGAATAAGTCTTCAACTTGCTACCTGAACTTAAAATACAATTCTAGTTCACAACAAAAAGCAATCACTTAAAAATAAAAACAATAAGAAATGCTCATCAATAACAATTGTTTCAGTTGTTTAAAAACAAAACATGGCCTTGAAATATGCAATTGAAGAAAAAAACCTTCAAAACTTTTTTCAATCAGAGATTTTCAAAGGAAAATTTGTTTCAAATATCCGATGTTTTTTTATTTTGTTTTGTACTTCCCATTTCTGTCAGTTAAAACTCGAAATTAAATATATTTATACTGAGTTTGAGAAAAATGCGGATAACGTCTTTCGAAAACTTAAGTCCTCATTTAATACCTTCGTATTTTTTTGCGTTTGTTTTTATTTGAAAAGTTTGTTGCTATTTTGTTGTTGTTGTTGGTCGCTAGGATTTTTTTCTATTTTTTGAAAAAAAAAAGTCTAATGACAATCCTTGTGGCGTAACGAGATTTTCTTGTAACCTATCCTGAACGTTTTAAACGAGGACATTTTTTCTGTCCTCGACACTACGTATAAACCACCTCCTCTACTTCAGGTTTATTTCGATGACACGATAATATCCGTTTCTCATTTAAACGAGATAAAAGTCTTGTAAAACAATGTTGATGTTGTTTTTATTTTTTAACAAGGGTAGGTATTGGCAAAGAAAAGCACATCCACAATCCCTACAATACTAAAGAGATGGGAGGATTGTTTGAATGCAGGGAAAAGTTTGGCCTTAAGGATATACCTTACATATAGGAAGGAATGAGATGTGTTTCCATAACATTAATGCCAAAGTTAAAGTTCGAGATATTTTGTAATAGGCACAAACGAGGGTTTTCTCCAGGTACTTTTTCTATGTAACATCCTCCCCTATATCCCACACCTCCCTCTCTCTTACCCTGAAGAATCTCCATCGTTCTAAAGTCTAAACGCACACAAACTCTGAAAATGAATGTTTTATTTTTAATTAGTTTTTGCTACTGCCTCTCTGCCTACAATCCTACAACATATACATACATATGTACTATAAAAAGTCGACCTTTTTCCTATTGAGCTACATACAACTTTTAGTTGGTATGATGAAGGATGTTCAATGTTCATTGTGCAACTGCATAACGAGATACAAGAACTTACAAGCATCTAGTTTATGTATATTTGGAATTATGTAATATTGACCTTAAAAAGACTTGGACTAGGTAGATATATGACCTGAAGCATTGGGATGCTTGAACAATTTTAAAACTTACTTTAATAAGGAAGGAAAATCATATTTTTGAATTATTTAAAAAACTTGTGTGTAAGTTTCTTTATTGATAGTCATCATTTTTATTTGTACACATTAAAGGGGCTTTGATTACCCTTACAATTTCTAAACACCGTACAAACACTATGGAATTAAAAAAATAATTAAAGAGGGGCTTTCATACATTTATCTAGATCTAGAGAGATGAGTGAAGCAATCTACATTCTTGATGTGCGATAGAAAAAAGAATATCTGCACTGAATTCATGCTAAATTTAGGTATTATGTTGTCAATTATTTTAAATCTTCATTTTTTATTATTATTGATTCATTTAAAGCGAAAAACACTTCCAAAAAAAGCCTTTTTTTTCGGCGCTTAGGCCTAACCCCTTAAAATTGTTGAGCACAGTGTGAGCGTTAGGAAAATTAAAAAGGATTAAGAGAGACAACGATTCAAATTGGTCTTAAAGTTCTGAATTTCAAATGGGAGAAAAGAACAGAGATAAGTAAAGCAATCCACATTCTTGATGTGCGTTAATAGAAAGAAGAATATCTGTACAGAATTCATAGGAAATTTTCATACTAAGCAGCCAATTACTTTAAAGCTTTACTTTTAATCCTAAATAATTAAAATGCAGCTAAAAAACTACCAACAAAAGCCTATTTTTTCAGCCGTTAGGCTTAACGCTTAAAATATTAAAAAGGATTAAGAGAGAGAGAGAGAGAGAGAGAGAGAGAGAGAGAGACAACGATTCACATCTGTATTCAAACTCTGAATATCAAAATGGGAATACATAACAGAGATAAGTAAAGCCTTTTACATTCTTGATGTGCGGTAGAAAAACAGAATATCTTTACAGACTTGGTGCCAAATATTCTGAAACTTGAAGTTTCCTCATAACAGATTTATCCACTGTTAAAAAAAACTACTCCTTAAACTTAAGAAAGGTCAACTGCGAAGGTCAAGAGAGGAGAACCAAAAGGATACAATTCAATTGCAAAATTCATTGTAAAGTTCATCTTGAGTGGATTTCCTGAATCTTCTAGCTGTAATGTTCCTTCCCTTCTCAACTTTTTCGCCATATACCTTTTTCTTTAAGTTTTTCTTTTTCTGTGTACATATTCTTTTTTATTTCGTATATGTGAGACTCCATAATAAGGATAGCCATTACTTGACTACAATTAGGTTAAGCTGTCACATCCAATATTCTATCTTACTTTTTCCATTCCATTCCTTTCCCTACCCTACTCCCTCTTAACCCTCTCACCCTTTTTGTCTAAGGATATAGTTTTTTCCTCAACTACCGATGACGTGCTATACACTACAATTTTGCAGTAAACAGTTTTGTAATTTTAAGTCTAATGGAGTCCTGAGTGAAGTACACATAAGTGTACACTAAACACATTGACTAAAAGAAGTAATTTTTATCTTTTTCTTTTTGTTTCTTCAAACAATGAGCAAAAAGTTACCTTAAAGAATTCACAAGTCAATTAACACTGAAAAGACTTTAGCTGTTATTCTTAATGGATTTCTTTTTGTTTTCTTTATTTTATCAGTACTATAGTGTGTTGTGTACTATGTACTGTATTAGTGTCCTTTCTCTAAGAAACACACGTCCTTTTTTGTAACTTATTTTGGTAAAATTGTTGATTGAACCAAGAATAGAAATCAATTAAACACAATAAAAGAGATTTATTTTCTTTTCAAATAGTTTAGCTTTATAAAAGTAGTTAACCAGTAGATATATTTTTATGTTAGGTACGTGAAAAAAGGTGGGGTATCGACTTTGAAATGGATTAGTTCTATTTTAAGACTTATAATTAAAAAGAAGAATAAAATGAGGATTACCTCTGTGGTTGGCAAAGTTTACGACATTTATGTCGTTTTATTTAAATTGAAAAATTGATCGATTGAGTTTATGTAGTTTTTAATTAATTCCAAGAATAATTCTCAGCAGGTTGATAGGATTAGACGATTTTGCTGAATGATTTATTCAAACAAGTTAAATTGAATTTCTAGATTTTTGAAAACGTGGAAATTTGCTTGGCCTTGATGCGCTAGGGATTTAATAGTTCTTTACATTCCAAAGTAAGTCTATGAATCTGTGAGCCTATTTCAATCGGTTCTTAGAATTTTAAAAATAAATATTTATTGAATTAAACCACTAAGCAAAATACTCGTAAAAGAATTCAATCTTTTTAATGATTATTATTTAAGGATTGTATTCATTGAATTGAATCAATCAATTGATTGCAATCATTTGACACTTCATGTATTCATTGTATGTGGTTGCATTCTTAAGCAGTTTTTACATTGTTTGGATCATTATATTCAAAAACTTTTAACGAATTGCAAAAGAATGCAAATCTTTCAGGAGAATGCTAAAATTTCCAAAGAATGCAAGAAATTTAAATAATTGCAAATGTTGAGCACCTTTTTGGTTTAGTAAGGTTGATCAGAAATCTTTTAACGCCAGAACCACTCTTATAAATTGTGGGAATTTACTTCACGAAGTCCATAGAGTACTTTGTTACTTTCACTGTATTTAGTGAAGGAACTTATTTCTGGCTATGAGTCAATAATCAAAATTGTTTAACATGGAGAAATCTTTAAATCATTACCGAAACACCATTACATCCATTTAAATTTAATTTTTTTTTGCAGCTTACTCGTACACGCTGCTGATGGCATTATCGGTCCTCATTTCTTTCGAAATGTGGAAAAGGTTATCAATTTGGTGAAAACTTTTTTTGCGGAAGTGTTCCTGTTAGCTTCGCCAACAAACCATGAACTTCCGAAGCATTGGAATTTAATATTTGAACCATCATTAATTCTATACGGCCAGATTTCTTGGACAAAGTAGTTAAGAGTTGGCGAACGAATATCATATTTAAAAAATAAATGCCATGAAATTATCAGATTATAATGATACAAAATTCATTAAAACAATATTTCTGCATTTTATTATAAAATAAAAACCTGTTAAGTTCTTAAAAAACACTCAGCAATTCAAATGAATGCATATAAATGATTGAATTCTCAAAATATGGGTGGACAGAATTATTGCAATTTTGTTTCTTCTTTTCAATTCTTAGAGTCAATGAATGCAATCTCCAAGAAGAGTTCAATTAAAGATTGCATTCACTAAAAATAGCATTCTTTGAGAATCAACAAGATATCAACAAAATTCTTAACTTATTTTTGACACGTTAAAAAATCGGTGAATTTTCAGAATAAAATCAATTTCTGATTGAAAAGTGCACCCAATAAAAATGAGTTATTTCATAGTTTACTCACAATAGTATAGAATCTAACTCTAAGAAAAAACTCCAAAAGTATATTTATCAACTATAAGCTTAAATTTTTGTATAAGGTTTCGTGCAAATTTTCAATACTCTTACCTTTCAGATACCATTTTCCATTGGTTCACAATAAATATTTCACAACCTCATGATATCCAAAAATAAAACTTTAGTCTTTATATTGTTTTTCATTTTTCTCTATAAATTGTTTTTTCACTAAATAAAAAAATAAATAAATTAGAAAATTAAATGAAAACGTGTTCTATTTCATAAGTTAGCTCATATTAAGAAGAGAAATCTTACTGATTTATTATTAAATAAAACTAAATATTCAATCCCTGACATAAAAAACACATTTTATGGAAAAATTTTAAAAAATTATGATAACTTAAAATTTATTTATATTTAAAAAAATATCCTTGCTTTTCTGAAATGCAACATGAACAAATATTAAATCTGACAAACACATCACACACAAAATAAGAAGCTTTCTATTTATAGAAGAAAAGTTTTGAAAAATTGTAAGTGCTTCAAAAACATTTTCACCAAAAACGTATTTTTGTACTAAATCGATCAACGGATGCATACTTTTAGGCTAATTTATACTTATTTTTAGCAATTTTTAAATGCAATGAAGTTTAACTTCATTCAAATTATCTGTTTTCTTAGATTAAATGTTTCTATTTCTATAGATTTTAATACAATATGGCGCATTCTTTCTATTTTATAAGAGTTAAACATACTCAAGAACATCCACCAGAAGACGAAACTATTTTTTTTGTATTTTTAAGGTTGAAACAAAATTATTGATTTATAATACTAAATAAAACATCATCATTATCATATAAGAAACAACAAGATTCGAGCAATGTTATTTCTATATTTCAAAAAAATACTAAAATGTTTCCTCATTTTTACAGTGTATTTAATATTTTTGGGTTTTTGGGAAAAGCCATATTTTGGTTGGTTAATAAAGTTTCTGTTTTACAGCAATGCAAGTATAATAAATGTAAAATGAGTTTTATAATATTAAAACAAATAAGAACCCATTACCCGAGATCAGTTTTTTCGATATTTTTCAAAAACAAACGTTTTTTAACTATATATTCATGCTTTATACAATTTATGTAGTACGTGTCAAAAGGATTTAAAGCAATTAAAACAGACATTTTTGATTCGTGGCATTCTCGACAACAAACAAATTTGTTTTTTAATTTTGTATTTGAAATATACATTTTGCTATTTTGTTTTTTAATGTCTAAGATGAGGGAGATTTAAAAATTTCTTTGTGGTTTAGAGAATGTACTTTTTTTACTACCAAACAAAAAGAACACAAAACAACAAAGACTATGAATTTATTTTTATTGTGATTGATTTTTGTGAAATTACAAACAAAACAAAGTTTTTATTTAATATTTCTTTTTTTCAAAATTTCAATTTTATTATATGTCAAGTGAAGTGTTTTACCAAAAAATATAACTAATTTTAGGATTTATTAGAACTTTGTGTTAAAATTCAATATTTGGCATCACTGAAACTGACATTTAGTGGACTATGTGTGGCTGTCAAAACTTAACGAAGTAATTTTTAAGTTTTATTTAAGGCATTTTATGATTGACTGGCATTATTGAATACTTCCAAAATACAAGTAAAGCACTATTCACATGAGCACGACCAACGACCAACGAATGAACGAATATTCGTCGATTTTGACATTTCTTTCACATGAGAGTTTTTAATTCGTCGCACAGCCGAACACCATTCACCACCGAAACCAAAACAAGAATGATTTTTTAGGTTAGTGTGGAGTGTTGATAATGTGGAACGCGAATAAAGTTTGACAGTTCGTATCAACTACAATTTTTTTCGCGGCAATAAATTTGTTTTCTTAAATTTATTAATATATGAAATTGAAAAGTAAAAGTATGCATCATAAATCAAATAGAAACTATACTGCTATCGTTTTGTTAAGAATTTGTATGGAAATATGTCTTCAAATGTATATAAACTCATATTTTGTAATTCATTCCTCGTTCGTTGGTCGCGTTCATGTGAATGCTGCTTAATAGATGGGTTTCAAAACAAAAATTCTGTGTTTCTATGACAGAGTTCACATTATACACAAGTGAAATTACTCCTTTTGACATTTAATCGTTTTATATCGCTCCCACTTATTTATAAATATATTAGCGATTTCCTTTCCCTTTTTATCTGCTAAGTTAAAAGGAGATACAATAATGAGACATGTAGTAATTTGCCTCGAAACAGTCTTATATAAAAGAAAATTAAATAAGGAAAATATGAAGCGCTAATTTAGATCTCTAATTAGGAAAGGATTTGCAGAACTAAAAATCTTGTTTTGAAGGCAATCTAAAACTAGTGGCGAATGTTAAAAATCTGTTTAAAATGGATACTTTGGCATCACTGAAACTGATGACACTTAGTTGGCAGTGGCTGTCAAAACTTAGGTGAGTTATTTATTTAATTGTAGGCATTTCCTATTTAAATAATTTATTATGATTAAATGCTGACATAACTGGGGAAAACATTTTCTGATTCTAAAATATAAAAGTTAAAAACAAAACAATGTCCACATTAGACACTTTCGAAGCGACTTGACGTTTTTATCTATCTCAAATTTATTTTAAAAAATAGTTAGCAATTTTAAGTTGTATCTCCTTCCCACTTGTCCGTTAAAAAGCGACAGGAAACTGAGGAAGAAGACACAATTATGAGACTTGAAGTGATCTGCCTGAACAGTCTTCTAATCAAGAAAAGTTTGAAGCCGTAATCAGAGATCTAGAAGGAATTTGGCAGCACTAATTTTTGACATTACTTAATGTCTCAACGAATTTGTCTTAAAGGCAAATCAAGGCCAGTTTCGATTTTTAACAATAACTTAGTAGCTGATATGTATCAAAGTTTAATATCCAACCAGTCCATTGACAAAATTTTGATAAGTGGAAATGATATTGACTTTTGTGTTTAATTCCAAGACAATTTATTTCTATCAATGATAAATTGGTTAGCTTTTAAAATTAAAGACATTTGATTTTTTTTTGAGTTGATAAACAACAATCAATTGATAGTGATTGACACTTGCATAAGGTTGATTAAAATAACTTAGTTTTAACGACTGAATTGAAAAAAAAGTTCACAATTTTGAAACTGTTGTAAAGTTGTGAAGATGAATTGAAGAAATTGCTGACATTTCATAACTTGGCATCACTTATATTTGAAAGTTCTGTCAAAACTTGAAATTTTCCCATAAAGAAACGTCATTGAGAGTTTAAAAATAATTAAACTTTTAGACCACTGTTGACGTAATCAGACTAACTTTCGGTAAAAGTTTTCAAGGCTTTCGAAACAATTTGTTTTGATTTTTGTTTTTACCTTAAAAAAAAAAAACTTTTCAAGTTGATGATTTGTTAAAAAATTGACTTCAAATTCAAATCCAATTCCAACCGAAGGGCATTCCACTTAAAAATTGAGAGAGACCAAAATACACCTTGAAAAGTCCTTCATGTTTTCACGTTTGAACTTCAGAAATTTACCAGTTTTGGTATGAACAAAAAGTTTAGTAGAAAAACAAAGAAAAACCACTGCAATGTAAAATTAAATAATGTTCTACAAAATCATAACGATGACGACGTTAAAGAAAAACAAAACAAATAGAAGCAAAATAAAAAATAGTATTCCTTTCCGTATACATATAGATTCTTCTTCTGACGGATGATAATGATGACGATGGGAAGGAAAAACCACTTCAAAGTGTTTTCACCTTAATTCATAAGCTTTTGTATATAGTAGTTTTTCTGCTACTATACCTCCTACGGTTTTTCTATGCGACCTTAAAGAAGGAAAAATCTCAGAGAAAATACACAAGAACTATGAAATGAAAAACAAGCTCAACAAGGACGTTAACCTCCTTTTTTCTTTGCACCACAAAAATATCAAAAAACCAAGAAGACATCGACTCTAACCAAGACGACGAAAACGACGACGACGAGACGGCGGTGATAATTGTGATGATTGTGACGACAGACGAACGAACGACGACGTATTTAAGTGAATTAAATTATTTTGCCTGAAATACAAGGATATCATTTAAGTAAATACAATTTTAGTCTAAGGTATGCAGACAGGAAACAGGGTTGCCATTATTGTTTTCAGATTCATGCAACTAAATGTCTACAAAATTTCGAAACCCTAAATGTCAAATACGCTAAAAATTCAAACTTGAAAAATGAAAAATAAAATACAAAGTGACACAAATTGAAAAGTCATACGTTGAAAATATTCACATCTATTGCGATGATCAACTATCAATTATTGATAATTGATAAATTTCAAAGCTTAACATTAACCGGAAAAGTGACAACGGTTTTGATAAACAAGAATGTTTTAAATGTTTCTAAATAACGAAAAATATACTTATCGATTGAAAATTGCTTAGTTTTTAACTAAATTAAGTTTTGATATTTATCAATTGTCAATTGATAGTTTTTGACACTTTCAAAACATTGATTCTTTTGAGGGATTATTGTTAGTTTTTGATAAATGAAAATGTTTTTAAACTCTTGTAAATAACGAAAAGATATATTTATCAATTAAAAGTTGCTTAGTTTCATATCAAATGAAGTTTTTGATATTTATCAACTGTCAAATGATGGTTGTTGACGCTTGTTTGATTCTTTTGACGGAATATTGTTAGTTTTTGATAAGAATTTCGATAAATGAAATTGTTTAAACTTACGTGAACTTAAGTTTCTTAGTTTCGTTTCAAATGAAGATTTGATTTTTGTCAAATGTCAATTGATACTTGTTGACGCTTGCAATACGGTTGTATCTATTAAGGGATTATCGTAATTTTTTGATACATGAGAATTCTCTTGTGTACAATGAAAAGGTATGTTTATCAATTCAAATTGTTTAGTTTCTTATCAAATGAAGTTTTGATATTTATCAACTGCCAATTGATAATTGTTGAAACTTTAAGACTAGCAATTCTTTTGACGAATGATTGTTACATTTTATAATTAGCTTGAGAAATACACCAATTTTTAAACTTTTGTTCAGGAATATTGTCAACGATACTGTCAGTGAAGAAAAGTCAGATGCTTTATACGTTGCTACCGTCACTCTCCATAGAAACTTTCATTAATTTAAATAAGCCGTCAATTACATACGTACACTCAGCGTGTGCAGCTGATTCTTTTGAATCCACGCATAATACAAAACTCATGGAATTTATCCTCTCATTATACTTAATACAATAACTTGAAAGAAGCAGGTAATCAAAAATAAAAAATACTTTATCAAAATTCCAAAATGACAGTTATTGTTGTCAATGGCAATGCCAAAAATAAAATTAACTCTTATGTAAATCCGTTTTTAAAACTTTCCCACCGACAAACTTGTGATTGATTAAAATTAATAATTATGGAAACATAAAAGCGGTAAGTATCCTGGAAACCCTGCCTAAGTGCCTACATCACACACACACAACAAAAGCATAACCAGAAAAGTTGCTGCAACATAAAAAAAGGAGCAGAAAGCTGATGATCCAGGGAATGTTGTTATACTTTACTCTTGCTCAAAACCACCCCCTCCTCCAACCTCACAAAAGCTATTTAAACCATCCCCTACACCAACCTCCCATTCCAAACCATAAGCTGGCAGTAAATATCAATTTGTGGTAATAAGAAGCTTAAGTTGCTTCAGTAACTGCGGTGGCTGCTAGTTTACCGATGGTTGGAAAAAAAAACACCCTATCACTTCTCTTCTTGTCGGGTATGTACATAAACCTAGATATACTATATACAACACAGTTATGTATGTTTATAAGAACATCACCTGCATAATCAGCCGCACAAGATAATTCCGAAATAATTAAAAATTGTTCTTGTTAGTCGTAAGTTTCATTTATATTTTTTAAATCTTCCCTTTTTTTTAGTGTAAAATCCATAAAATTATGTTTCAGAAAGTTGAACTTTTTCTTGTTAAAATATAAAATGCAAATTTACGATGGCATAAGCAATAAGTGAGATACAAAAATTATAAAAATGAAATAGAAAATGTTTACCATTAAAAGGAGCAAAATAAAAAGGACTCCAACCTACATACTATGAGGATAAAGGATGTGCGGATGGACCAAACTAAAAGGACGACGTCGTCGTCCACCGCTACCACACGCTACACTAAAAAAAAAGGATATTTATTCTTTTCATAAAATTGCAGGTAATGTGCAGTGCAACAACAAGGACGTCGGCGTCGTAAATTGTAACATACACACGTGAATAAAAGCAATTGAGGGTATACACTATTCGTATACAATGTGCGAAGATCTCCCAAGGACCAAAAAGAATAAAAAGGAGTTAAAAAAGATGGTTCGAACAATGTATGGTGTAGCGTATAGGGTTATCGCGTTGTATAAGGATACGATACCAGCTCATACTATGTCCTGCACTTACATATATGTGTTTCAAAAAAAAAATAAAGACAGATAATAAAAACAAGAAATGGAACGTATCTGTGTATCAGGGTAAGGATTTATTGTTTTAACTTTTATTTATGTTTAACGAATGTAAAAATGTTTTCATTTTTAAAAGACATAATTCATTTGAATTGAAGAATTATAAAGCCAGATTTAAGTTTAAAAATATGAATTAAAGAGAAATGAGGATACAAACACACAACAGAAGCAAAAACAAATGGACTTTGTTATTTTTTATTCGTTTCAAAGGTCAAACAAAGTTTAATAATCTTACCCAGATGGATTTAAAAAAGGTGGGACACATAATTGCGCTTGATTTTTAAAAACACAAAAAGAATGATACGTCACGGCTCAGTTCAGATGCGTCGTTTTCTTTAAAAATAGAAAATAAGTATTTACCAGATAGCAAATGATTAGAACTTAGGGAAGACAGAGTGTAATAAAATATTCTACATTCGCGTAGTACGGTAAAAGAACCAATCTCTTCACGAGCAGGATATTTCTGAAACCGCAAATCATACGGTCGAATGGCTAAATGGATGAAATACAAACGTCTTTTTTTTACTAGAGCATAATCGGTACAAAATTTGTGTTTAGTTATTAGCACACATTTAAAGGCTTTTGAATACCTTTAATATACCAGTTAGGAAGAGAGTGTTCATTGGTTTTGAATTTTTGAACATTGCTAGGCATTCTCTGTACGACCGAGGGGTCGAGGGTATACGAGCTGGAGGCTCGAGTGTTACAGTTGAATTGCTTAAGGGAAGGAAGACAAATGTCTATTTCACTAGAGCGCAATCCGTTCAAATATCGGTAAAAAAATACACGAAGTCATTACAACACGGTGCCAGTTTTTTTTTTATAATAAGCATCAAAGGGTTTCAAATACACCATTAATACGCCAGAAGTGTTCAAAGGTAGGTGTCGGTGTATATTGCTTTTGAATTCTTAAATATTGCAATGACAGCGAAAGATAGAGAGTGGTAAGGCATTCCACATTCTCGTAGTATGATATATGATATATGGATAATCAGAGTGTAGGGAGGGGGCTGAAGTTATTGCGAGGCGATTTCTTTAAACTTAAAACAACCGTTCAAAAATAACTTATAAAAAAAGAAGTATTTAACTTTAAGCCAAATGATCCAGAAAACAATTCAAAACCTGTGGTTAAACTCAAATCAAGTATTCGACATCATTATATAATTTAAATCTTTAACTTAAAACTCAATTCTTGGCTGCGTTTCGATTTAAAAAATCCAAGGAGGGCACCCTGCGAGGATAAAACCTTGTATTTACATTCGAGTTATGAAAGTCTGCAGGAACTGTATGGACGAGGAAGAAGAAGAAACAATCTCTCACCTCCTCTGCACTTGCCCTGCTCTTTCACTAAGACGCAAACTTCATATGGGGGAAAACTCCTTTCATAATCCCAGTGAACTATCTAAAAAGAATATCAAATATCTCCTTCGCTTTATAAAAAGCTCAAAATGATTCGACTAGTGGGAAGTAATTCTCTAGATTCATGTGGTATCACAATGGGCCTTTTCTTTGGGCCTACGTGTGTGGATTCTGTATCCGCAGCCACTTTAACCTAACCTAACCTAAACTATGAAAGTCTAACAGAGATATCTCTTTTTTCATTATGTTTAATTATATTTTCAAATATTTTTGCTTCTGTTCTTTCACCTACAGTTCACACTAACTTACCCTTTATAAAATAGCTATCTATCTGCCATAATGAAAACTAATTCCTGGGGTTTTGAGGTCTACATAGAATCTCATATTACTGTTGTGTTACAACTATATGGGTTACTTTCGACAGTAAAAGGATCCTCTTTTCTCTTGCAAAAGATGGAGTACCACAGGAGTGATCAAAGGGACCTAAACTTTTTCCTTTTCTAAAATCAATCATTTATTTCTTTTTAAGGACATTGAAAATTGGAAACTCAATAAAATCAAATATCGCTGAAATCATTACAAATTTGTTTTATGTTTCTATTTACATTTAAGTCAATGGGATAAACACAAAACAAATCCTACAAAATTGTATGATTTGTGGTTATGGTAATTTAGCTTTGGATATCAGATTCCCTAAGGCTTAAAAAAAATAATGTAAAATGTATGTTTATCTCATATTTTTTTGTTATTGTTAAACTTATTAAAAAACAACATTTGACATTCTGAATTAAAGTGGGACCTTACTGTGTGCAAAAAAAAAAGAAATCAGAAAATATTGAATAAACACTGCCTTTGGGAAATTACTTTTAAAAGCCAATCTCTTTAATTTGTTGTTTACTCTATTTTTATTTTCTTGTTGTAATTGATTCAAATGTCTACCATGTCCCTGACAAATTCAAATTTATCTCTTGATTTTCCGTCTACCAGAAGGCCATTGACTTCGATCCAATCATAGCTCACTTATTTGTGAGTTTGAAGTGGAAAAAGACTTTTGTTTGTGTGTGTGTTTGGTTCTACATTCTACCCTAGCGCGTTGTCATCATCGTTGTTGTCGACACCGATGACAAAATTTTCCCCCGGCAAAACGGAAAAATATCTTGACAAAAAAAAAGAAGAAAAATCAAACACACAGCGGGAGTTTTTGTATTCCCCAAAGGCGTACATATTGAGCACCTTTCATTTTTTTTTTCCTCAAACACGAACCAATATACGTATGGATGAATGAACCTGTGGCAAGATAACATCTATCCAGGTAGTTCTAGGATCATATAAGGTATGTATATAGCTTCATACCCATCACTTCCATCTATCAACCTAAGAGTCGTACGAGTATATATTCCATTTCAGTGACTTTGTTAAGAATGCATATTTGATGGGTTGGTTGGTCCTGAAGGGTTTCAAATTCCTATCGTCGCCTTGGTAGGAAGGTGGGAAAAGATAGATACGTACCAATGCAACCAACGAATTCAATAAAGTCAACACTCAATACTTTCTGATAGCAACTTACTCTACTGCTCTGTGTAAATCTTATGCGTTTCGAATAAGTAATTTCTACGAAAATTGAAAAATAAGTATAAATCGAACACTATGGCGTATACGTAACTTTTTTTTTTGTGAATAGTTTTCTTATTTGTATTTTTCTTTTTTGATCGTGGATTGGCTTGACTTGATAGATTTTAATAAAAAATAAATGACATTCGAGGATAAAAAAGAAATCGAAGAGGTTTGTTAAAAAAGATGGGATAAAAACGTATAAAAGAGGGGTGGGGGGAAACTATAAAGTCAATGCATACATCAACTTGAAAGTATTGACTTGAAATTGAAAAAAATAAGTAGACAAAATAACAAATGAAAGAAAAAATTGAATTGTACACTACGACGTATACGTAACAAAAATGTGAAAAGTACACCATGGCGTATACGTAACAAAAAAAAAAGCAAAACACTTTTATGTGAACAAAACTCTTTTAGATTGAAAATCGCACCGCTTGAGGTAAGTAAATAGAATCTTTATGACCAAATAAATACAATTCTCTTTTTTGGAAAGCTTATTTATTTAGTTATTTCGTTGTATTTTTTTGAAGCTGTGTTCCGTATTGTAATGAATGATGAAGTGCTAATGGTCTTGCATCAATAATGGCTGCCGAGAAAAAAAGAAAGAAATCAATTAAATTCCTGATGCTCTTCCCCTCGTTTGCTTCGTTGCATAAAAAAGCTGCATAAAATGAAACTAAACTAAATTTAAAAAAAAAGAAGAAAAACCTTAATGCAACGCCGCAATACTATTTTCAAATTTTGCTGCTTGCCCTCTCATACAAAATTGGAGCAGCATATCTCTCTTGATGTATGCAATACCGGAAAATGTGTATAGTTATACAGACATTCGAGGTTTTCAAAAAAAAAAAAGCTCCAAAGGATAAACTACTTTATCCCTAAATTCTCCCTAGCGTCAATCGCCTATCTATACTCGTAAGCCCTCCCCCCCACTTTCCTGAAACCAAAACTAACCCAACAAATAAGCTCCAATGCATGAAATGCACTTAGCTCAACTTATTGCTTCGCTGTGTAGCCTCACATATCTCGTACAAAAGTTGTTTTGTGGGGGCAGAATGGTTGCATGTTTTTTGAAGTCTGCTACCACCGCTGTTGAAGCCCGCCGCCGCATCTGTACCGAATGATTTTGTATATTTTTAAAAAGCAAAAATCCAAAAAACAATGAATATATATAAAAATAAAACTTGCTGATATGAAATAACATTGTGCATTCATGTTTTCGGGGGTTTTATTTGAAATGTAAATGCAGTCCATTTCGACAATGATGGTGGATTTTTATATATTTTCATTGTTGTTTTTATTGTTCAATGTACATTGAACGTACGAGTGGTTCATGGGGGATGTTATATACATACATACATAGTTCTAGCTCAAAATAAACGATATTTAGAGCACAGAGTGTGTAGAGTGTAGAGTTAAATAAAGATTGGTTTTATAAAACGATAAATGCAATGTCACTGGGGCTTGAGGTTTATCCCAGGATCAACTTTTTTGCGAATGGCTGAACGATTTTTATATACCTACATAAATAAATGTATATATTTTTGAAGTAGTGTTTTTTTTTTATATTTTTATTTAGAATTTAAAATAAAGCGGAATATGTTTTTTGATGGGCTTAAACTCATCATACGGCAGAAGGTATTGAAATGAGAAACATGTACACAGTATCAATTTTTCTCTTTTTGGTTTCAATTTAAACCAATTTTGTAGGTGTTAAAAAGCTTTTATTTTTAATGAAAATAATTGTGAGTAGTTAATGATTCAAAAGTTGTTTTATGTCCAATTAAAATAGCCTAAAACTATAGAAAAAAAGGCTGCTGAGACTTTATTAAACTTAATAAAAGACTTTTTTTTTGTAAATAGCCAAATTTGTATCAAAATAATTTTAATAAGTTAGCAATCAAAATTGATATTTGGATTGTTTTCAGTGAAGATATTCAAGACGATAAACGAATTAAAAAGTGTGCTGTGTAGATTTTCATTTCTGGCCAAAAAACTATCAATTGTTTTTTTTTCTAAAATGTATTACCAAATGTTAACAATAATATATTTCCTTGTTCTCAAGATATTCGAGTAGACAATCCATTTTAACCATTTTTTGGCACTTTTTTGTTTGGGTTTTTATTTTTTGTGAGCAAAAACTGTCATTTCGATTTTTGTCAAAAAAACTAAAACAAATATTACAAACAATATAATAAATAAAATAAATTAAGATTGAAGTTTTTTATTTGTTGTCAAAATATTTACATAAGTCTAAAATCAATTTTGAAAATTTTTAAAAAGTTTTATTCGATTTTCCTTAACCTTTTTCCACAGTTCAAAAACGCTTTTTTTTGTGGTATAAAACTATTTTGAAGGTATTATGATTTTTCGGCTTTCTGATGGAAAAAATCGGCCTCGGAGAAGAATTTGATGTGAATTCGTCCAAAACATTACGCAATATACACACCAAGCTGCACTTTTTCCAAAGATGGAGGGTGATATCTGATCACCGATGCTGCAGGCATACTGGAGCGATGGAAAGTGTACTTTAACGAATTCCCATGAAAGGTCACTGAAGAAGTGAATTCTACCACTTCTTTCTTCTTTTATGCTACCGCCCCGCGCCACCAAGCGAAGAAGAGCTGTTTCCACACGCCTCACAGTGCGGCGACTAGTGGAAAAAAATCAAAAAAAAAAATTTGCCAAAAATGTGGAGCAAGTATGCCAAATTCAAGGTAATTAGTCTGAGTGAATGAATCAACAGTTAATTTATGATAAAGTTCAATCTTCTGTCGTCAGAGATGCTCAGAAGATCAATAAAAAAAAACAAAAAATGAGAGTAAGATTTTTCGTTAATGCTCAAAAGAGCATTTGTTGAAGAAAAAAAGAACATATGATATTTTTTTGCTAGATTCATATTCAGGAGAGAAAATATTATTATTCTAACTGCATTATTTTTTTTTTGCATGTAAATTTATATTTTTTTTGAGAGTCCAAATCTAAGCTTCTTTGTGCGTGTTAAGTACTAACTTCGATAAGCTATATATTTTTGGAGGGGTCCGATGGGAAAAAAGTGTTTTTATTTAAAGAAAGTACACAATTATACCTTTTAAAAAAAGTAAGATTTTTTTGCAGCAGCCTGCGCTTTCTCTTGCAACAAGTGTTTGTTTACAAGTATTTTTTACAGAATGTGTTCAAATAGGGAGCTTTTTGATGTTTGGTTTTCCAACTCAACAGCCCGTGTGCGTGATGTTTTGGAGTTTATGGAGTTAAAACTAAATATACAATCAAATTTAGAGCCTGAAGATCAAGAAATCGTAGAAAAACACGCATCAACAATTTGCTCGGAAATAAATAAACGTTGGCAAAGTTGCCACAGAAAACGTGATAGGTTTTTAAAAAAGAATAAAGACTGGCTTGACAATTTTCACTCCTTTCCCCAAAACATCCTAACTCTAATGAGTGCATCGACAAGCCAAGACCTTAGTAATAAGCGCGGGAGACCGCAAAAAGAATTTGTTGAGTGTTGCCAAAAAACTAAAAAACAAAAAGTTCATGATTTGGTAAGGACAAGATCGCTCGAGGAATTAAAGTATGCTACAGACCAAGCAGCATTAAATTCAAGCACTAATTCAAATTCAGAGCAACAGTTTTTGTCACCGGGAGCAGCCCTTGCATTGTATCTTGACCTTGACTTAACAGAACGAAAGTATGAGGTATTGAGAAAAACCGTGAATGCTCTGCACAAGGACTGCTTCCCAAGTATTTACGCATTACGGAAAGCTAAGGCTGGTATTCTTCCAAAATGCGACGTTACGGAATCTTCAGCGGAAGTTGATTTTCAGGATATTATGGAGAAAACTGTTAAAAGCATTTGCAAATCTGTCACAGTGAGTAGAGAAACAAAAGCTAAACTAATTTGCAAATGGGGTTTTGATGGCAGTGGCAACCATAGTGCTTATAAGCTAAGATTTGATAATACTGAAAACTCGGACGAATATTTGTTCCTTATAGCATTTGTACCTCTAAGATTGGTCGATATCGATTCTGGTGTTTCTCTTTGGGTAAATGATCGTCCTGGATCAATATTACATTGTAGGCCCGTGAAATTTTTATTTAAAAAAGAGTGTTCCGATCTTGTAAGACGGGAGGAGACAAATATGCAAGAAAAAATAATGAGCCTTTATGACCATACCGAAATGATAGCAGGACTAATCTGCAATGTTTCTTCCGAGTTTTATATGACCATGGTTGATGGAAGTGTGTGCAATGTCTTATCCGGAACAAATTCATCATCTAAATGCTATATTTGCGGAGCACTCCCGAGCGAAATGAATACAGCCAAATGTTATGAGAAACAACCAAACGAAGAAAACTATCGTTTCGGTCTTTCAACTCTCCATCTCTGGATAAGGTCGTTTGAATGTATGTTGCACATTGCTTATAGGCTGCCCTTTAAAAAATGGCGAGTCCAAGGAGAGGAATACAAAACTCTTTTCGAAATAGAAAAAAAACGCATTCAGATTGAATTCAAAACAAAAATGGGACTAAATGTTGACCAACCAAAGCAAGGCTTTGGTTCATCAAACGATGGCAACACTGCTCGGACATTTTTTTCTAATCCTGAGAAAAGTTCCGAAATCACAAAAATCGACCAAACTTTGATTCAAAAATTAAGTGTAATATTACGAGTAATGGCAACAGGTGCTGAAATACATTTTGAAAATTTTGATGTACTCATCCATGAAACACGTACACTTTATTTGAATTTATATGGATGGTATTATATGCCTTGTACATTGCACAAACTATTTTTTCATAGTGTAGATGTAATGAAAAGCTTTCATATACCCATTGGTCAATTGTCTGAGGAAGCTCTTGAAGGCTTGCATAAGACTTTTCGCCGAACCAGGCTTAATCATTCAAGGAAATCTTCAAGAACAAATAACTGCAAAGACGTTTTAAATCACTTATTATTATTGTCAGACCCATTTATTTCATCGCAAAGAAAAATTAAAAGAAAGCCCAAAATTTACGATGACACTATCAAAAAATATATAATTAATTGTGATGACGATGACGATAATCAATCATCTTCATCGGATACAGAAAATTGAAAAACCATTTTTAATTGTGCACTTTAATATAGGTATTAACAGCTCATATTAACTTCACAAGAATAAAATTTAAATATTAAAAAAAATTATCAAACACAAAAAATATCGTTTTTTTATTTTTTTTTTTTCGAGTTTTATAATTACAAGTTCCTGAATTAAATCATTTATACAAAAGTAGGCGTGGCAGGGGGCGGATATGGTCGACACCATTTTATATTTTTGAGCTCGATCATCAAAATTCTACAGTTTTATTCAAATCGTGCATGTCGTTTTCTAGATATAAATAATCATATTAAGAAGTGGGCGTGGCAGGGGGCGTGAAAATTTTGCTAAACTTTGTAAAACTTGTTGTTATTACATTTGCAATAAACTTTGTATGCAAACTCAGCTTAGTTTTTGAAAATTGATTTTTTTCCATCATCTCCATACAATCGAACGCACTGTGCGCCTGGTCACCTTACATGCCAGAAATGCCAGAAGACTGGCAAAAAGTTATCATCTGCCCATACAATAGAAATTAGATGTCACAATTTGCAGCAACTATGGAGGTATCAAGTTGTTAAGTACCGTCTTTAAGATAAGCTTCTCTATAATACAAGAATGAATAGCCCCATACGTTCAAACTATCATCGGACTATGCCAGTGCAGCTTCATTCCAGGCAAATCAACAACCGATCAGATTTTTACCTTCAGTCAGAGACAAGCGATGGAAAAATATCTAGAATATAATATTCTAATTTAACATCTGTTTATAGACTTTAAGGCCGCCTACGATAGCTATCCAAAGCAATCAATATCTACAATAGATTTCGATAAGGGGAATGGTTTGGCAATCCTTGACTCTGGCACGCCATCTTTCCCAGGGCCAGCCAGATACTGTCTTACAGAGACGACATAAGCATCGTACGTAGAGCTGAACAAGCTGTACACGATTCCTTCATCCAGATCGAACAACCGGCACAAAATCTGGGGCTGCACATTAATGAAGAAAAAACCGAGTATAGGGTGTCATCGACTGCAAACCTTAAAATGTTTGCAGTCGACGACACCATGTAGTTCAATCCTTCAAATACCTTGGGTCAATAGAAGCAGCTGGTTGCTCAAAGCCTACAGTCTGTCGAAGCTTTTTACATCCAGAAACCTTACAATGGCTTCTCAGCTGCTGCTGTACTATGGGCTATGTTTCTGACAGTACTCATGTGTGGATCAGAGAACTGGGTGCTTATTAAAAGGCACTCCAACCTCTTAGTTGCGTTCGAGTGGAAAATCTTACTGAGAATTGTTGGCCTCTTATCTGAGGAAGGACAATTTCGGAGACTATAAAATCATGGAAGCAGATATTGTCACAAAAATTAGGCTCAGTAGACTCCTAGCTCTATGAGTGAAGAGAAACCAGCTCAGAAAGTCCTTTGTTGTAAATTGTATGGTCTTGATGTTATAACTTATAAAAACAAAAATATATCTTTGCTAGTTCCTGAGATATGGAGGATGAAAAAACGTATATCTCGTCCATGTACAGACGCACAGTCATTTCTGTCAAAATCATGGACTTACGAGTAGATTCTAAGGGCCCTGAAACCTCTAGAAATGTCAACATTTTTAATTCAACAAATAGGACCACTAACACTAACTAACAAGCTCTTCATTAAAGGTTTTCTTTAAACTCACCCTAAAAAAGCTATGTTTTTAAAATAATAAAATAAATATGGGTGGCAGATATTGAGCACTCCAATTATCTTCTGTTTGGCAGAAAACATGTAAAAATTTGAAATTTTATTTACGAAGAAAAATAAAGTTAATAATTGACAACGAATTTTCCATGACAATAAATCCAAAGTAAAATTGAATAAAGTCCTTGCAGAAAAAATGAGATCCTCATCTCTTTGAAAAAAAAAGACTCAGCATCAAGGTACATTTTTACACAGAAAAATGTAAGATAATTATTGTTCAAAGAACTTCTTTACATAAAAAATATAATTATTAATTCATCCAGAACATTAATTTGCAACAATTTTTCTTTATACAAATAAAAGAAAATAAAAACAAAAATTGGACAGGATAAAAATAAAAATGAACCATCTAGAAAATTTCTAATTTAATTAAATTTCATATTTCAAAGAAACAAGAAAAAGAAGGAAGAATAAAGATCCGGAAAAGAGAGTGAGAGAAAAGACAAAAAGAAAGGTGGAGTCATAGTCACAGTCGTAGTCGTATGGACCCCCGGTTTTCCTTGAATTCATCACAAAAACTTGCCACAAGCAATTAAAATAACGAACCCCAGAGAATCAGCAGAAGCAAGAGAAACAAACGAAATACAACAAAAAAGAAAAAAACAAAAATACACCGTCTGCCTTAATTTGCATGAAACGCACACACACAGAGCAAGAGCAAGAGCAAATTAAATGCTTTAGCTACCGTTATAATTAATACATTCAAAAAAGAGAATACGTTTCCTTTTTATTTCTCACTTTGATTCCCTGCGAATCCAATTTTGATGGGATAAAAGATGCATCACACCGGAAACAGTCCATCATTGCGAATGAGAATACATACAAATTGGTAGTATATACTCGTACAGCGGCAGTCAAAAATATAGCACCACGCAACATTATCAAGTTTTGTGAAGTCAAAGAACTGATTTGGAGCTTTCAATACATCAGTTGCCTGATGTATAAGCCTTTAAATAAGCCTTTTCGACTTAAGCTACAAACCATTTATCCCACAAACTTATAAAAATATTTCAGACCTATTTTTTTGACTGCAGATGTATTTCTGTACGAAAAAAGATGATGATGAATTAATCCAGCGAACTGTCTTTCATGATAAAGGGTGACGCGCGGTAACGTCGGCGGTAAAATCAGCATCCATCATCCCAGACGTGAGTATAATTTGATGCAATGGCCGCATTGACAGAAACAACAACAAAAACAACGTCAACAACCCCAACCCTCTCAAAAAAGAGAGAGAGAATAATAATTAAATACATACAATCGAACAAATTAAACATTTTGGGGTAAATTTTAAAATTCCAAAGGACTCGTCTTTATCCACAATGCTATGCCAATGCTCTTATCCAATGTCACAACTCACACCAAGCACCGGTTTTTCGCATTTATTAAATATATAAGTAATTGTAATTTCAAGAGTAAATTTTAATCGTTTAATATTCCAATTATAATATGTTCCTCAGGAAAAACAGGAACAAAACCAAAAAACCTTTCCCAGGGCCGCAGATTTCAATTAACAACTTTATTTTAAAAAAAATGTTCGTGAATGAAAAACTGCGGGCGGACTAAATGGTAAGTGAGGGGGAAATAAAAGTTGATCCTTCCTACGATTCGAGCAACTCTGTATAAGCACCAACTTTATGGTGGCATTGTGTCGGTTGATTCTTTTCTTTTTCTGTTTTAATTCAAAAAATATTCAGGCGTTAAAATAAAAACAAACAAAAATGGCGAAAATAAAGCCATACAAAATTATGAAAGGTCCTTCCAACACCCTCCAAACATTTGGAAATTTAATGATTTCTCAACTTGCGTGTATTTAAATTTCGAACCACTCCAATTCAAATTAAGAAGTTCGAGAGGTGCAACAATAACTAGAACAAAAAAAAACACCCTTTCTAAAGTATATTCAATTCATTTTTGATTTGAGTATTTCTACTCGCAAAATGGAAATAAGGACTAATATTTAAAATTTAAAAATATATGTGTATAGTTTTTTTTTCATTTTTAATTTTTTTTTTTTTTTATCAAACAAATTTGTTTTGTTTGTTTTTTTTTTTTTAAATATTTGTTTTGTCAACAAAATTACTAAAACAAAAATTAGAGTTTAAAATCAAATTAACAAAAGAACACTATTTATAATAATTGTATATATTTTTAATATATTTATGTAATTTTTGTTTTGTATATATATAAGTAAAAAATTGTTCATGCACACCTCAATCTTGCGTCCCTCAACCACAGTGCCGTGAAGACGTTCGCGTGCTCTCTCCGCATCGCTACTATTAGCGAATGTTACAAAACCGAATCCCTACATGCAAAGGACAGAACAAAGATACATGCAGTTTTTCTTTTATATGGTTGATTTTGTTGTTTTTTTTTTTGGATTTATAAATAAAAATATTTTTTTTTTTTTTGCAAATATACTTAAATTTAGTTTTTGGATAAAATACTTTGATAAATTTTGGATTTTCTTAAATAAAATAATAATTTATGCTTAAGTCAAATTTTTGTTTTTTTACAAACAAATAGAATTTGCTTAAAAACACTTTACAACGAATTAAGTTTTAATTTATTTGTATATAAATATTTAACACATTTTAGAAACTCTAGAATTTTTAACTGGCTTACTTTTTTTTTTCAATATTCACTTACATACCTTTTTTGTTCATTATTTGCACACTATCCTTATCAAGGACAATGAGAGCGTTTTTAATATTGAAAACGGAGGAAAAAACACAGTTCCACATTCTTAATGTGCAGCTAAAAAATAATATCTATGCATATACTCCACTTTACTTTCAAAATTGAGCTCATGGGTAAACAGCTAAATTATTTGAGGGGAGTATGGGGGGGGGGGGGAGAATGAAACTGGGTATTTCAGCAGACTATAGTTTATAAAAATATTGGTAGAAAATTAAAAGACATGAAACATTGGAACGGCGGTGTCCAGATGATATAAAAGTAGAAGAATTTCAGTATAATTCTATCGACCATCATTTTTTAAGCTCTTTTTTAGAATAGTCCAAAAGACTTAAACTTATCTAAGGGGCAAATACATAGGTAAGTAATACAAACGTTTTGGACGAATGAGGGTTTGCAGATCACAGCTAAATTAGAGGTGGTAACAAATTACTTGCTCCGTCGGAGAAATTCTAAGCTACTAGCAAAATTTTAGGCAAAGACAAATGTATTGATCATTCTACAAGAGGTAACCCGTAATACAAGCACCGATTGCTAAAAGTTGATAAGTTTTCTAGATTGAAGTCTCGTTTATATATAGCGGCATAAGGTGTGGGTTAAGCTTTAAAGAACAGAATTGAGATTTGAAGCATCAAATTCAACACCGTTAATAATTCCCCGTTGAAGTTTCACATGATGTGAAATATGAAACACTTGGGCTAATGTCAATAGCAAAATTATTTAGAGGATTTGAAGTTAAGGACAGTTCATATATTCGTTAATTTACATAATTAAGATAGTAGGAGACAAAACGGACTCTTGAGGAACCTCATCATTGTTTGTGAATTTCTGATTTGAAGCCATCAAATATAATTGGTATTTGAATGTTAAAAAGGTAATATCTAATCCAAAGAAGAGAAATCAATTATTTTTGATGAAAGAGCTCTTGATGTCAAACTATGTCAAACGGTTTTGAAATATTATATGAAACACATTATAAAATTATAATTTAAGGAACAATTTGAGACAATTTTCTAACTCTCTAGTTTTTCAATATTTTGATAATTGGCAATATTAGCTCTATTTTATCCGGCCTAATACGACTAATTTTGAGATGGAGTCTTCAAGTATCAGATTATTGGGGAAATAAGACCTTAAAATTTTCCTAGTTCTTCTAGGTCATCAATGTCACGACTTCTTGATACATACAGATCTACTTTCATTTATACATGAACATAAGGACTGTTCAGTTAAGGACTTTTTTCTAAACCAATCATTACGTAAAAAGACCAGATTTATAAGGTTTTCCAATAAAATGTGTTTCATTTTGATATTTTAAAAATAGCTTTGGTTAAACCATAACTCTAGACGAAAAACCACACCAAATAGTGAAATTTTGAGAATGGAGAGGTTTTTCAACAATCATTCTTCGATTTTACGACCTCAAAATGCGTTAAGTTTGCTTTTTAACGTAGCCTCTGAATTAAAAATTGGCATTATCACTCAAGATGATTTTTCGATGAAAGTCTGGATCGTTTTTGATGCATTTCAAAGACCCAATCAGCGAAGATATGATTTTGGTGTTAATCGACTGGATTAAGTTATTATGTTAACTAAATCTTAAAAGCCTCAAGACTTTATTAGTCGTTTTAAAAATGCGGTTTTATGTCGTTTATAGAATTCTGAATTCCAAGCATCTACAAGAAATCCATAAATCTGTGTGTTTCAATCCTACGTGGGTCACAAAGTTGTTTTTGATCGAAGCACACAGTTTTGAATCATCATACTCGTATCTCTAACTTCTCACAACAGCTCAAATTTTCTCACTGGTTTCACAATTGTCGGCCAAGAAAGTTCTTCACGACGACCTTAAAGTAATTTGGTTTTGCGAAGAAATTACTGCAAAATGTTCAACAATTTAAATACAAGATTGGTTTTTAAAAGGGCTTGGGATATTGAAAATTAGCTCTATTTGGAACTGTTTGTAGAAACGAAATTAGTCAAGAATGTGATGCAGAGATTTTGCAACAATTTGCTGAATTAAATTGTCAGAAGTTCTTGTTAAGACAAACGAATGTTTAAAGCAATAGTTGAGAGATAAAATATTATAGACCTTGTTTTTTTACGAGTTGTATGAGTCGAAAATTATTAAGTAAAACATGCAATTTAAGGAAATCTTAGAGATTCATGCATATTTGTCAAATTTTGAATAGTTAACATCGAAGTTATTCTCAGGAGTATTTATCATGAAATTGAACATTCCAAGAATAATCTCAAGCTCCAAATACACCACACCTCTTGTTAACCATCGATAAACAAAGACTACAAATCACAAATCGTCTCAAAAAGAAACTTTCGAAATTAATTCCGACATTTGAAAACTAACAAAACACAGAATACAAAAAAAAGAGGAAACGCAAATCATTCACTATATTTCCCCTGGTTTTGGATAGAGATACATACGTGTGTATCCAGGCAAACAACATCCTTGTCCTTTTAAGGATAACTCTACAAATTAATCTTCAAAAAACAGCTCGAACACAACAAAAAAAAAGGAAAACTAGGATAAAAAGGACGATTTTTTCTTATACTAGTATATCTTTATCTCGTCGTCGTCGTCGGTCGTCCACATATTTCTCAACTTAGACCGACCGAAAACGAAAACGACGACGACGACGAACATACAAAACTTCGATACTTAAAAAATTGTATTTTTGTAAATTTTGTTGTTTTTCGCCATTTTGTTCTGATGTTGCTTCTGATGCCGTAGGAGGATATGTCTAAAGTTTTTTGCGGCAGTCTGGCTCCTTGCGCACATAGTTTTAGTTTTGCAAGGTTTGATTGTTGCTGTTGTTGTTGGAGGAGATTAAGATTTGTTAGCAAATTTTCGTGTCCTTCTTAATTCCCATAACAACCCTCTGTTTTTTTTTTTTCAACTTCTCCTTTTTTATTTAAATTTATTTGTGTTTTTATTTTTTTGGTTGGGAATTTTGTAGTTTTTGTCGCAATTTTATTTGCATCCCGTATCCTACATAGAACACAAGAATAGTCCTCCTAACTCCTAGAATGTGTAGTTTTTGGTCCTTTCTTCCTTTTAGGTACAATATTTGTTTTATTTTTGTATCTTTATGTGAGAGATTATACGGCAAGTGGATAAAACACATGCAGTATGCATGAAGAACAAAACATTTTGGGTTTTTGTTTTATATCCTTTTTGTATACTTTTTGTTTGTATCTCTTTTTTTTTTTGTATCTTTTTCAGTTGTCATTTGCAGGATGCGAGCTTAGATGATTAAGTGCATTCACATAAACCCAAGAACTTGATGTATGTCCTTTGGAGATAAGAACTCTGTATGGTTTTTGAATTAACAAAAAGAGAAAAGCAGACGGATATTTTGTTTGTTACTTTAACTGACTCAATTCCCAGGAGAATGGGTAATCATGTGGAAAAAGGAATAGATAATAGATAGAGAGGAAGGTCCTTTCACATTTTGTTATACATACTCTCTCTCTGGTAGTAGAGTTAAGGTGGACAATTTAATTTTACTTAATGTCCTTAAAAGTTCACCAAAAGGTAAAACAATATCGCACTCTGCTTTTGATCTAGGATCTAGGAATGTTCTGAATTCAAAAGACAGAGAAATGTGTAATGTGGAACAAGAAGGACAATCGACTTGAAGTCTGTTAAAACAGGCACAATAGTATGAAGATGGCTGCGAGACACGACCCCAATATGAGAAGAGGCCACATAAAACATAAACTATATATGTTACGTATAGTGCAGTCAAGATTATCAACATCGAGTGGTGTTCTGTTCTGTGTTGTTACAGAAGTCGAAGAAGGCTCAGGAGCAGAAGCACTATACCAGAGGACCATCAACAGCAGGAGTATCAGTAGAATAAAATGCTTGACAGGGAGTTTAAAGGAGGTGTATGGAGTATATATCCTGTTTTCTGTAGATAGATGCACATAAATGTCTGATGTGAACTTTCTCCTTTTTATACCTCTATACCAAGCAATTGAATATTCATAAGGATTCTCTTTTTCTGTTGGATGTTGTCCTGTGCTATACAGAACTGAGTTCGTGTTGTTGCTTCCTGACATTGATGTTAAGAAGGAAATGTGTAATTTGAAATGCATGGGCACATGCACATGACAGAAAGTTGCATTTTCGAAACGAAAAAGGAGAAAAGGAAATTTTTGCTTCCTTTTTATTTAAGTTCTTCTTGTTCCATGAATTTTATTATAAGGATAGGCTAAAATAAATGAATAGAAAGGGGTTTTTGTGAAAAAAAAGGATATACTAAGTTCAGACGATACACAAACAAAAACTGACATAAGACTATTAATTTTTTGAGTTTATTTAGAAAGGTAGGAGGGGTATGGAATGGATATAGCTTTTGAAGTAGGAGTCTCAAGATTTATATAATTACCCAGGGCGATGATACCAGTCACGAACTGCATTAATTTCAATTGTTCATGAAATAAAAAGAAGGTATGGGTATATCTATCCTTAAGATGGATATTATGAAATTATATGCAGATGCACGGAGTTAAGCTTTGGCTAGACAACAACTCATAATGGTTGTTTGAGATATTTTGTGTGAAGATTTTTTAAAATATTTTTTTTTGATTTTCGAAACTGGACTTTTAATTATCATAACAAAAATTCAGAAACCAAGTTCACTTCAATACAAAATTAAATTCGGATAGTGGCAGATTTTCAGTGAAATATCTATGTATGCCTTCTAGGACCTTGATCCTTGATTTCCATTAAGCAATACTATTGAATGTTCTTTCAAAAACATTTTCGATGTTATCATTGCAATGATATGTATTTTCCAAAGCAGTTCATTCATAATAATAGGGGAGCTACAGGGGACTATTATGATAACTTGCAACAATACTCGTATAAAGTATGTATATTACAAATGATATTCTCCATGGTCACTGAGAGACTACCCCACAAAAAGTGGATTGCATCATCCACCGCATCGTTATATCAGTAGTTTTTGTTCAGTATTGTGCATGGAAAACATTTTGTATACAATGCACCGACACACATTCCAGTACAAAATACTTTAAGTGTATATATTCGGTTAAAGGAAGTGGTAATTATAAAGCATCCTTTTACTTGCTTTTATCCCTAATTTTATTAACTCCCAAAACACCAACGCACATTTATATTACTCGTAGATACACATTCAGTAGAGACAGTGCTAGTAACCCAAAGAGCACACGCAAAATATCATCTAAAATGTTAATAGTTTAATAAAATTTTACGACCGTACTTCCATCCAGTTGGTGTAGAGTAACTAGCCAGGGGCGGGTGAAGCAATTTCAGGTTTTATCAACTAAGGGTATGTTCGTTACAGATGTATATAAAAAATATTTGAACTTCTTGTATCCCTGAATGATACTCGGTCAAACTGAAATTGTGCTTACAAAATCTGAATGTTTTTTTTAACAAACTTTATATTCAGCGGAAAGCCCTAACATTATTCAGCAATGTTATTAAGATCAGAAATTGGAAACTTTCCTTTGTTCTACAACTTGTATTCGTTGCTTACAATTTTCTTGTCATTTCTCGTGTATTCAGCAAGCTTAAAGCGTCAAAAATGACACACGATACTTTATTTTCAACTGATAACTGTAAATATGCTTGCAGAATATGAAGATAGTTAACAAACTATTGAGCGGAAAGTGCTTACATAATTCAGCAATGTTCTTTCACATCAAAAACTGTTATATTTTTAATGTGTGTCCATTGATTACAATTCTCTTGTCGCTTTTTGAGTATTCAGCAAACTTTAAGTGTCAAAAACTACATACATTTCTTCATTTTAAATAACAATATCGCTGTGCAAGAGATGTGCTTCCTCAAATTTCAAATATGCCTTCAGAATCTGAAGTTATTTAGTAAGCTATTCAGCGAAAAGTGCTATCATTATTCAGCAATGTTTTTCAAGTATTCAACAAACTTTAGGTGTCAAAAACTATAAAAAATCCTTCATTTCGAACTGGTAGCAATACAGATGTGCCAGAGAAGTGCTTTCACATATTCCTCGACTACAATGGATTTATAATAAAATTTTCAGCGGAAAGTGCTAAAAATATTCAGTAATACTATTCAATTCAGGATAAATTGAAATCTCAATTTTTGTATAGCGTAAGACCATCGCTAGTATTCAGCAAACTTTAAGTGTCAAAACTAAATTTTGAATATTATATTCATATTGAATGGATTTTTATTGGCAAACTAGAAAGACGATTTTAGTTACATTACATTCAGGGTAAGGATCTCATTCGAACTGCAGTATTGATTGAAATTTTGTAAGCAAGAACTCAGCGCAAAGCATTCAGCTACATTTTTCACTACAGAAATTGTTCAACTGACTTCTTCTTACACAGTAAGTCCATTGCTTACAATTTTGTTTATACTTTTCTTGAATTCAGCAAACTTTAAGTGTCATATTCCTAAATTTAAAAATAAAATCGAGATTTAAAAAATTTTTTTGGTATTGATACCGAAATATTTGACAGAAAGTCTTAAACCACATTCAGTGCACACTGAAGATTTGTAGCGGCCCTGTTTGCAACTCATCACCATCAAGTCCCACGTCTTATACTTTTGCATTATAATAAAAATGAAAAATCATCGTAAATGAATATTTTCTTCCGACATTATTTTATGCAAAGCAAAAGTCTTTATCTTCATTTTGATATTCCCCAGCATCAGAAAGTATAGCAAATGGAATTAGTGTGCTTCTCGGTGTTTCTACTGCTTCTACAGCTGGTGTTGCTGTTTTGGGCTTTAGGTCGTTGTTTTATTCCCTATCGTCTTAGTTCGGTGTGTCGCAGAAGCAAAGCAGCAAAGCCTATCCTTGCTTTTATATACACGCTTTTCCCTTTTGGCACAAAATTTAATTGCAAAATTAAAAAAGCACTCTCTTTTGCACTTTTACACTCCTCGCGCCATTCTTCGTTTTATTTCTTCGACAGAGTAAAAAAAAGTTTCAAGTTTTAACTTATTAGACACTCTGAAAATTGCTTCACGTCGACCTAAGGGCCAAGCCAGGCCAAAGCAGGGCCACAACCAGTATAGTGTGTTGTCTTGAGAGAAACTATAAAGCATCCTGATGGCAACTTTAAGTAGAAACTTCTACTTTATCGAAACAAAAGTGACTTTAGTTTGGTCCTGGTCCTGGTCCTCTTCATCTTCATCGTTTCAAGATGTGCCCGGGTGATCATTGAGGGTGTCCATACCGGACTTATCGTCTTCTTTAAAAAAAAAACGTCCTGAATGTACCTAAAGGAATGAAAATTCCTCTGCTTATCAGAAAAGTAAACCAGAACAGATGTGAACGAGTGGTTTTATTTGATTTGAGGTTTCTCCTTTAAAGAAAATATTAACTTTCGACGAGAGTGAAAAAGTTTTCTCCATTTTTTTTTTATTTGTTCCTCCATTGCCAACATAGAAAAGAAAATGATTATAATCATATAAAAGAGAGCCAAAAATATATCTTGTCCTTCCACAGTTTTGTCACAAAATCAGAAGTCATAAGAAAAGGACGAGGGTAAGAATGCGGTGCATTTGAAAGAGATTTTAAGCTGAGAAAGAGCTATGGAGGTAGGTACCTACTAACTTTACGAAATCAACAAAGAAAGAGATACAAAAATAGGGAGGGGAGGTTCTTTAATGGAGTTTAGATGTAACTTAGGGATACCATTTTAATGTTGCGTGGGAATCATTTTCGTAAAATAAAATCATGATTTTAGAAAACTTCTGGTTCATTTAACTACAAAACAAGATTTAATTTTGTTTCATGAAAAAAGGACGATGGGGGAACTTGTTATATACTGTGGGATTATACCTTCACGTTCTGTTTGATGTGAAAAAGAAACATCTGTTCTATAAGAATCCCCACAATTATTTGATTCACAAAGTTCAAAGTTCTAAAATCTTGCTTGCTTATTGTACGATATTGCTATTGAAGAAGAACAGAACTTTAAATTGAAGCTTAATTGAATTGACAGTTTTGTAATCTGGGAAGAGTCCCACATAACAAGGTTCTCAATTTGTCTTAGTGCCCTTTAAATTGATGAGAAACACTGTGAATATACATATATTGTGAATTCTGGAATTATACCTCGTGTGATATCAAATGGAATGAAAGTGAAACATTTTCCGTATCCCTAGAAAAGCTTGAAGTTGTGAACTATAAACTATTCATCTTCCATTTCTTACAAATTTGACCTGAATTCTACTTAATTCAGCAACTATTTATCTGTTTTCATTTGATTTTTAGGATTAACACTCATATTCAGCACATTGTTGTTGTTGTTTAGGAGTGCACTAGTTCTGCTGAGTGAATCATCCTTATACTGCAATGGGGCTTTGAAACTTTAAATATTTTGACTAAACTATTCCGCGGAATAGGCTTAAGCTTTTCAGCAGCTGTATTCACGTTAGGGATTTATTTGCCTGCCAATTTCCTGCAATGCTGATACATTGTTTACAATAGCAAAAATGTCTCTTCTTTAAATGTTAACACTCGTATTCAGCAAAATATTTCCTAGAAAGGAGTTTAATATCTTTTAGAAGTTCACTGGTTCCCCTGAGTAATTATTTTTCATTCAAACTGAAATAGTGCTTACAAAGTTTGAATATTTTGAACAAACTGTTCAGCGGGAAATGCCTAAACCATTTACAAATGTTATTACCGTCAAGGAATTGTTAACCTGCATATTTCATGCAATGTACCTTAGCTGCTTATAATTTTTTAAAAGTTCAGCAAATATTTCCCTATTGACAATGCTTACACTCGTATTCAGCAAAATATTTTCCAGAGAGGAGTTGATGTTCTCTAAAAGAGAACACAGAACTATTATATTAATTCCTTACACTGCAATGGTGCTTTCAAACTTGGAATATTTTTACTAAACTATTCCGCGGAATACGTTTAAGCTATTTAGCAGTTGGATTCACGTCAGCGATTTGTCTCCCTACCTATTTTCTGCAATGCTGATACATTGTTTACAATAGCAAAAATGTCTCTATTTTAAATGTTAACACTCGTATTCAGCAAAATATTTCCTAAAAAGGAGTTTAATATCTTTTAGAAGTTCACTGGTTCCGCTGAGTAATTATTTTTCATTCAAACTGAAATAGTGCTTACAAAGTTTGAATATTTTGAACTATTCAGCGGAAAATGCCTAAACCATTTAAAAATGTCAAGGAATTGTTAACCTGCCTATTTCATACAATGTGCCTTAGTTGGTTATAATTTTTTAAGAGTTCAGCAAATATTTCCCTATTGACAATGCTAGCTAACACTCTAATTCAACAAATTGTTTTCCAGAGAGGATTTGATGTTCTCTAAAAGAGAACACAGAAATATTCAAACTACTAAAACTACAAAAAGAAAAAACTGCAGATTTTCCAAACAGTATTCAGCACAAATCATTCAGCAAAACTATTTAATATCAGGAAATCAACTTAAATCGACCAAGGGACAGATATAGAAAGTTTTTCGTCTTAGTTTCGTTCTTTGTCTTTGATAGCATTTTAAAAAATTTCAAACTTTGAACAAACAATTTCTACAAAAAAGTAAGCCAGTATTTCTTATTTCTAGTAGTTATCTAAATGTGATAAAAATTCCTTAATTCTTATTTTAAGTTTAACATTAAATAACGAATTTTTTCTCAATACAGAAAATACAATAAAAATACAAATCAAATACAAATTTAAATAAATAAAACATTCCTTACAAAAACAAAGTATGTAACGAAAAAAACACAACAAATAAAACTTCTACTAACAAAAATACAATACAGTTACATTTTTGTAGAATATTACAAACACAAAAGCAATTTATAAATTTATTGTTTTAAAAGATACAAATAAAGAAAATAATAAAACAAATAATAAAAAAGAAATTTATCATTAAAGAAAATGATAAGAATAAAAATAAATAAAAATAAACACTAAAAAATAATAATAAATAAAAATTATCAAAAAATTATTATGGATAAGTTAAATATATATAAACAATAAAACAAGTATAAAAACAAATAATAGTGATGAAATTAAGAAAATACCTAAATTTAAATAAAATACTTTAAAAAACTTCGTTTTACGTCGAAAGTTGTTTTTAAGCAAAATTCTATTTCATTATAAATACAAAATTAGACTTAACATAAATATACATAAATACAAAAATTCTGTAATTTTAAAAATTATTTTGTGTTGTTTAAAACTGGAACTATGATAAAAGATTAGCTTTTTAAATTAATTTATATCCCTGATATATTAAGTAAAACTTCTTTTTTTGACTCAAGAAAATAATTTTTTAAAAATACTTTACTTTAAGAAATACCTATTTAACAAATTGAATTTTTAAAATAATATAATTATACAAAATATTTCCTAATTATAAAAATTTTAGAGTCAAAAAATAATTGTCTGTTAAATTTTTAGACATTTTTCAAAAACTTAATTAAATTTAAATAACCCTGACATAATTTTTTAACATTCGTCTTTAACGGACGGACAGACAAATAAATACTGTAAATATTTTTAATAATTTTTTCTTATTAGATAGGTTTTTAAAATTCAATTTAAAAAAAAATAGGATTTATATAATTGTTTTATTAAAAAGAAAACACAACATTTAATAGAAACAAATACATACCTTGCTGCCACGCTCATTGAATATAATTTCTACATCAAGTATTGTTCCAAATTGCTAATTATATTTTTGGTTTTTGGACGCATTTCGGTTTTGTATTGAGGGATTTTTAATTTTATATATTTTTTTTTTTGATTTGGATGTGTAAACGGATGCAAAACGACCACAAATCAAGGGGTTGGTTTTGTTTTTTTTTTGATTTTTTTGATATTTTTTTAATTCGAATTGAATTATTTCAGTTGAGGGAGGAACGATCAATAAAAAGAAAAAAAAAAAGAAAATAGTTTTTCAATATATATTAAAAACAAATTGGTATACAATCAAGATCAAGAGTAAATAAATTAAAGAAAAACAAAAAACAAAACTATGTTTTATCACTTGTTACTATAAAATAAACAATTGTTTTTTAAATAAAATGTTTTCAAAAATTCAACTCCGAATGCAACAAAACATTCAAAAGTCCCAAAGAAAAAACATTTGTAACTCTATAAATGTACTGACTCTAATTTAGCAACTATATTTGTTGAGAATGCGTATAGGTCGCAAATTTTAGGTTGTAGAGATTTGAAATGGCGGATGAAACTTACCCCAAACATTGCCCTTAAATCGGGATCACGAAATCTGAATGGAATATTCGAGACATGCAGTCTCTTTGGCTGACTCTTGTGATCGATGGGGACTAGAGCTGAGGCCAAGGATGCGGCGGGTTGTGTCTGGACAGCGGAGGTCATGATTCCACTGGCGGCCGCATTTAAGCACGCTATAACCTGTGATGTTGTCTGTGATGCTACGGTACTGGACGATACGGCAGTTGGGCCGGCGGCGGCAATGTTTGCCTGCAAACTGGATGGAAGACCACTGACAATGGATGACACAATTGTGGCAGTATCGAGTCCTGACGATGTGGTAGCCGAGCTTCCGGGGACGGTGCCAACGCCGCCGCCCATCCCGCTGGCGACCACGGATGGCGCCATCTGTTGTGAGCTTGTTGTGACTGTTGACATATTGCTGATGCTGCTCTGTGAAGCGACCGCAGCGGCCATGGCAGCAGCGGCGGCGTTTGTGTTGTTGAGGATCATCTGTGTGGTAACAGCTGACTGATTTGCACTGTTCATGTCAAGCAGGCCTCCGGCTGCGCTTGTGACTATGCCATTTGTGGTGGGTGTGGCTCCGCCTCCCGCCGAAGATGTATTATTTGCACTGGAAATCGCCGCATTCACACCGAGAGTGATGCCGGTTACAAGACTTGTACTGCCTACCGACGACGTTGTAGCTGCTGCTGCTGATATGCTAATTGGTGTGGATCCACCTCCTCCGCCACCGCCGCCAGCCGAACCTGCGGTGCTATTTTGTCCAGCATTAAGTTCTGGTTCGGTTTTGATCAATACTGATGACTGTAGAAAGAAAAAGAAAATAAGTTAAAAACCAATTTATTACAATAATCAATTTTTGGGGAAGGAATAATTTTTTTTGGGGAAAAGGATTTTTAAGCGTAACATTCCCACTGCTGGAAAATTAAAAAAACACACCATTTAAGTGAAAATGTGAACAACAAACAACATAAAAACCAAATAGTATAATTTATCAATGCCTTAAGATTACAAAACTCCTCAGGAACATAATAATTCTAGAAAATACATGCGATTCAAAAAAAAATTACAATACAAAATCCTTAAAAATTACATATTTTTAAAATTCCAGTCACCACAAAATTATCAATAATTTTACAAAAAATATTTCTGGTATTTAGGGTAAAAAAGTCACATGTCACAAAAGTATATTTTAGCTCTACACATTCGAGTAGCAAAACGAAAATAATAACAACAAATTATTTAATTAATAAATGTTTTCTGATAAATTCAAATGAGAAAACCATAAACTTTATTTAATTATTATTTTTTAAATATTTTCTTTTTCCATCGAGCAAAGATTCTTTTATTTTTGTTTCTACGGAGGTATGTTCTGTGATTTGAATTTCTAGGCAAACTTACCAAATGTTGCACTTTTGGGTCGTTAAAATAATTATGTAACACATTTTGCATGCATAAAATTATCCTCCCAGGATTTAATACCTTGAACCCTCTGATAAATTAATAAGCAACTAGGACATAAAGAAGGGGATTTATTAGCACATCTGACTTTAGTGATAAAAGCCTTTTGCATGCAGAATTATTATAGAAGCCAGTATAGTTTACTACGTATAACTCAAATGAGGTGCAATTAATTTCTTCTTATAGTACACCACGCATATATTTCATAAAGACCTTTTTCGACTACAAGCTGTTTCATATGATAAAGTGTTAGGGTGTGACAGATGTTCCCACAGTTTCCACAATTTCATTAAAATGTTGTTAAGACTTTAAGATGTTATTAAAGTAAAATTTACGCAATTTGGAAATGCTAACACTTTAGCTCAAATTTAATCTAATAAAATGAGTCCTACAAAGTCCTTTAAGAACTTTATACAGATTTCAATAAATTAATTTGAAGATATTTTACATTGAGGTCTATCGTGAATTTCCCTAGAAATTTTCTTGTTAAGACACAGTGCAAGCCTTATGAAAGGAAATTTCGGTTTACATTGGTGGACATAGAAATTACTGAGACACAGAGTGTGACATTCGTGAAGTACGGCTTAAGAACGAATATCTTTACTTAATATCCGAAAATTCGAGTTGTGAATCTAAAAACGAAGTTGAAAACCTGCGCACCAGCGAAGTAGGTAAGTGGATTATTAGGTTTAGACAAAAGACAGGAGATCATTAATTATAATGAGAAAGAGTGTAGGATACAGGACAGAGCCCTGTGGCACACCATCATTTGTTATGTAGTTTTTAGACTACTACACTTCAATACTAATAATTCAGAGGTAAACTTTGGAGTATCATTATCGTTCTCAAAGTTCAAGAGAAGAAATATTCCATTGGAAAATTTACGATTTTAAAGACGGGAAAAATTCCAAGATCCAAGGGAAATTTCATTTACGATATTTTTCAAAATCGTATTATGCAAAAATTTATTTATTTTAATAATGCGTAAAATATCAATTGATATTGATTTGTTTTTAAGAAAAGGTTTAAATTGTGTTCTATTAATTTCTCCGGTAGCCTAAGGTTAATTTAATAATTGAAGATTAAAAAATTGGTTTTTCAAAAATAGAAGATATCAAACGAATAATTCCAATATCCGTTAGACAAAAAAAAGTGCTGATTGGCGGTTTAGGACTTTGAAGGTTTGAGAAGCAAAACATAAGGAAAAGTTGTTGAATTGTAACAAGGGTCCCTTAGGGCGAGTTTTACATAGAATTAACCATAACCATGGCTTAGATTAAATCTGAAAATAAAACTGATATTGATTTTTGTCTGCAACAGAGAAACTTATTTTTTCGTTTTAAAGTCCTAACGTTCTGTGCAAAGGTTGGTCTCTATATTTTTGGTCTAACAATGATAACACAAGAATACTTAACTTTAAATGGGTTTATTGTTTTCAACGTATTTTCAAAGGGACATTTCCACCAATTTTGGAAACAGTCTTTAGCACTAAGTGTGAGAGACTTCTAAAAAACATGATGCTAGTATTTTCTGTCTTAGAAAACCGTAGTCCACTTAATTTATGTTTGATGTTTGGGAACAATAAAAACTCTTAAGATGTCAAATCAAAGCTTTAAGTTGGATAACCCATCGTATCAATCAAGTATGAGTCAAAAATTCTGCTGTTTCGATTGATAAGGCATTTTATGATAAAGAAGGATTCGACTTCTTTTACTGATTTTCCCCAGATTTCCAAAGACTTTTGGTGGAAAAAGCTTCTTAAGAATTCGGAATTGACCGTATTACGTTTTTTCAAGGCGTATGGAGTCCGTATGTTTGGTTGTGACAACGAAGCAGGCAAACATTTAGCTGGAAGTTCTTCGAGCACGAACAAATTTTATTTTAATTTAATTTAATTAAAAATACCAAAATGATTTAAGGATGAACAGCTTTATCGCAGGTGACGTTGATTCGGAGGAAAGTCTTACCTCGAAAACGAAGTTTGAAGCTTCAAAGTCGCGACTGAAGCTGTGATAGTTTGTTTTTCCATTCGTATTACAAATGTTCTATGACGAAGCGTGTGACAATTTCCAGTAATTTTCAAAAATAACAACATTTTTCGACAGCAATGTCAAAAAGAACCTAAAATGCTTCGTCTGGTCAAGGCCGAAAAAATAATGAGCAACCTCCATATTCAATCTTTTCAATCAAATTTTATTTCTTTAACTTTTGAGAAAATATAACAAGACTTTAAAATCTTTTCAAAACCATTTTTCCATCAAATTAAAACACACATATCTAATTTTCAGCAATTAAATGCTCAATTGTTTCAACTGCTGGTGTATTCAAAATTCTTCCACTATGCCTAATCATTCAAAATCCTAAAACCCTAGATTTAATTCTTAGCAGACAAGTTTGTAGTTTTTGGCATTGTGACAAAAAGAATTATTCTTTGTATTTAACATCTTTTTCATTATATTTTTCATCATCATCTTTTCGTGAAATAACTATTAATGTATATAAAATCTTTCAGAATGACAAGCTAAAAGCTGAATCCTTAGAACTTAACCCCGTATTAAAGTGCAATTTTCTGTTCTGAGAACTTCCATCATCCATCTATCAAAAATACTAGAACTACAACAACAATTATTCCTAGATATTGTCAGATCATAGAAAATCCTTAAATCGTAACATCAACCAGAGTAAGTGAGAGAGAGAATTTTCTATGATTTACAAACCCACCGCCAACAATTCGAAATGTACTTAAATAAAAGAAAAAATGTACACAGTTGTGGTCAAAAAATTAGTACTATATTTTTAACAATTAAAAATATTTGTGAAATAAACTTTTTGTAATGTATGGTGAAAGAGGTTCCTGGGGGAACGTTAAAATGCCCTTAAATTCCGAACCTAATCCCAAATCTAGGCAATATTTCGAAACTACTTTGGAAATTTGCATATCTCAAGAAATGCATTGGATTGAGAGGCTTAAAAACGCTATTTTTTTTAAAAAAGGATGCATCTGTATTCCAGGTACCAAATCAGTTCTCTTTCTTCATAAAGTTGATGAGGTTCTGTGGTGCTATTTCTTTGACTGCAACTGTACTGCGTGTGTACATATAGTCACAAAAGTTTATACACACCAATGTAAATGTCTACAAAACTCAACTCGCACACACTCGACGTTGATATTAGAAAAATAATACGAGCCGAACACATAAAACCAAAAAAGGACTTTATTTTATGTGCGGAAAAAGCTCTTGATGTTCTCCCTTGATAGGGGTTGGTATATTCGTATACTCATAGGGATACGGTCGATAGCACAATCTGAATCCGGAGTCGAAGCCGAAGCCCTCGTCAAAACGTCATTTCTATCATCAGCGTTCTATATACAAAAAAAACACACAATACCAACAAAGCTTCTGTCATCCCTCGTTTCAAGAGTCGAACAATAGAAACGCCACCGCCTTCCCATTCCCACCAACGCAACGGCAACGCTAACGCAACGATGCTGCTTCTGCTTCTGCTGAAGCAACATTGTTTCAGTTTAATTAAAATGCTCGAACTCAAATGTTAGCATATCATTATAAGTTCTTGTGGTTTAGAGATGGAGGTCGGATAGAGTTGGGTCGGGTCGTCGTCGCATCGAGTCGAACCTAGAGAGTTGGGTTTAGGAAAGGGATTCGGAACCCAGATCCTTGCTGTGATGCTGTGACATGAGTTTTGTTCGTATTCAGTCGAATGAAAGTGTGTAAAATGAATTGAATGTATGTTTTATATTTTATTTTATTTTGTTTTGTTCTTTCTCGTTTTTCTTCTTTTTCTTCATCTGGGTTTTTTTCCGCCTCACCTCACCATCACGACTTGAATGGAAATAAAGAAGGATACTTTTTGTTTTGTGAGATCCTGGAATTTTCTTTTCTTTTTTCCTTTCCACAGAAGAACTAAGGAGGGAGAAAAGGAATTCTGCTCTGTATAGAGAAGTCGGTGTTAATGGATATTCTAATTTGCGATAAGTATTCGTTCAGCTTATACTCCCATTCCCAGAACAGTCGGAGTTTCAGTCTCATTCTTATAGTGGGATGAAAATTTCCCAAATGATACTTCTCTTTGTTTGAACTTGAATATTTTCTCTAAGGAAATATCCTTTGGAAAGGGTATACGAGTATAGAGGAATTTTGGAGCTGACTTATCTTACGATGAGAGTTTGTGGTTTTTGTTGAATTCCATTAGATTAAATATTTGAACTGAAAAGGTTAAATAAAAAGCTTATTGGTCCTCCTTAAACAACAGTGAGTCCAGAGTGTAGTCTTAGTGAAATATTGGAATGTTTAATTTGCCAAAGCACCATATTGTTATTAAAACTGTTGGTCAGTAATGTAATTTAATTGTGAAAATTTAATTCAGTACAAAATAAGGAGAAAAGTTATGAGTTTTAAATATTTTAAGGACTCTTTCTAAGGGTCTATTATTACATTTAAGAAATGTTAAACAATTCTTAAACAATAAGAAATTTAAAAAATTTGGTTCTAATTTTTGGCTATATGAATTAAGGAATTAAAGGTGTATGACAGGAATTTGACCAGTTTCAATATTTCTTTAGAACTCCGAATACAAAAATTCGTACCGAAAATGCATCAATTTTTAATTTAAATCTTTTGCCGAATTTTGAGGTTATGTTGCATTAACAAATCTATGTCTATGTTTTTTTTTTCAAACTTTCCTAAAAAAGAACTTCATAGAAGAAGTAAAGCAAAATTATTGAGATGTTAACCTTTGCTCTTGATATTTTGTCATTTCTTAGTTGTGACATAATGCCATAAAATGTTTTCTATGTTTTTTGTTGTTCAATTAATGCGATGTTAACAAAACTACAACTCAAAATGTCGCATATTATTTTTCAAAACTGTGATAGTTATGGAATACATATTGAATTTTATAGTGGAATTTTGTATGTCCTCAAATATTTGTACAATAACCTTCTGCGAAGAAGCAAGGAAAGTTCTGTGCATCCATCTTAATAATGCTATGCGATATTTTCTATGTTATTATTTCTTTCCCAAGATTGTCATGTTAAAAAACTCAAAACATAAATGTTATTCTTCAAAAATCACTTGATGATGATAAGAAAAATGAAAACAAAACATGGAATTTTGTTTTGCAATGTTTTCTATGTTCTGTTAAAACGTTTTTTTTTGGAAATCAATTCTACAAAGAAGCAATAAACAATTTTAAAGTGACATGCTTTCGAGTTTATTTACCATTTGCTAGTGTAGACATTTTAAATAATGAAATGCGATGTTTATGCTTTTTTTTCTAAGTGAGTGCGTTGTTAACAAAACAGCAAACAAAATGTCTGAGTTATATATCTTAACAATAGATCATTTGGTAGTTGTGATTGTCTTAATAATCTAAAGCGATGATTTTCTATGTTTTTCCTAAATAAATGTGATGTTGACAAAACTCAGAATGAAATCTTCGTTTAAAATACCTCATGATACTCTTCAATACAGATGTGATGGAAATGAGAAAGATAGACAAAAACATAGAATTTTGTCGTGGAAGGTTTTCTGTTTTTTATTTTTTTCTCACAAAGCACACCCTTAATAATTTTTCATTTGTCAGTTGTGGCAGTATTAATAATGTCATGCGATGTTTTTTTCATGTTTCCCAAATGAATGCAATGTTAACAAAACCCACAATGAAAATATATTTTCATATTGTCATGTTATTTTTCGAAACACAAATGATGCAAAAGGAGAAACTATTTAAAAAAAAAACATAGAAAACATAGAATGACATTGTTTTAACAATTACAACTTATCACTTGTTTTTCTAACAATAATTTTACTCACTTCGAAAGGGGTCTTTCGTATGGAAGACATAAACTAAAACATAGAAAACATCGCAAGACAATCATGTGAGTACAAATTATACATTTGTATTCTTTTAATTTAATTTTGATTAGAGATTATGGGCAGAAGAGTTAAACACCTACAACTGTCATCTTAATCATTGTTAAGGATAATTTCTTACACTTCCGGTTTTCGTAAAAGCTTCAAAGAAACCTAACGACAAAAAAACGATGATTTGGCGCCCAAATCAAATTATATAATTATCATCTAATGCTTTTCACAAAATGCATTTCATAATGTTATTTCTTAACTAAATGATGTTATGGTTCATTTGAAACGACGACGAACGAAAACGATGACGACAGTAATTTTGCATCATCAACTTACAAAGATAAGAAAAAGTAAAGAAAAATAAACATATATGTATAAAAATATCCTTCTCAATCAATACTTTGTCATAAAATTCAATTTTCAGCCAAAAAGGACGAGCGAAAACGCTGAAAACGGCGACGACGACGAGGCACAACTCGCGTCAGGAAAAATACTTTCTTCTTCTCCTTTTTTTGCATTTAATTCAAGCTCCGTTATTTGCTGTTGTTTTTTTTTTGTATACTTTAATTCAAGATGAAATTATTTTATTTTTTATTATCGCTGCTGAGTGGATTAGTTTAATAAAGTGCATAATCTTCTGTGCTGTGTCATTTTGCTAAGGATTTACCATTTTATCCTTGCGCACTTTTTCCACTCCAACGAACTGTGGTCTAATGTTGTTGATATGTATATAGAAAAGTTTTTACCGGAGTAAAATTTGAGAGAGGTAGCGGTGGCCGAGGGGTGGAGTGGAGGGAAGGGGTTTGCTGCTTGAAGAGAGGATAAGTAAGAAGGAAATATAATCAGTTGAAACACAGTTGAGGGATTTTCAACGTCCTTTTGTATTTTAATACAAAACTTCGTTCTTCTTTTTTTCAATTCATTTAATGGATATGTCTTTAGGATGAGTATAAGTACATGGAGGAGGGGCAGTTGAGAAGGAGGGTGGATCAACTCAACAAAATACAAAAAAATGTCATGCTTTCAGACAAAATATTTTGGAACGTGTAACAAAAAGAGGGGGAAGTTATTGAGAACACATACGTTATTTGGAAATTAAAATACAGTTGTTTTTGGGGAGGGGTGCATGATCTCATGTCTTTGGGTCTTGAAAAAAGAAGGATCTTCTGTGTAAAATTTTAGCAAAAAAAGTATAAGAAACCAAGACGGAATTTTTGAAACCCCCTACCTAAAGCATCATCTTGGTTACGGACCTGCTTCAACTCACTGTAGGTATCAGAATCCCTACAACATTATTCTATAAAACCAGCACCTAGGGTGACATGCTTCCGCTCTCACAGGTACCTATACGTGATGTCCTAGAAAATTGTATAAAACCATAAATTTACGCGAAAAATTGAGGATAGCGCCGACGACACGGATGGAGTCGCTTTGGTTTTTCTCTGTCGGAGGCGGTAGCGATGTGAAGGCGGATGAGGAAATAAAATACTAAAAATTATATAGCGAGTGTAAAATTTGGATCAAGTGTTTTATGACAAAAGTGGGCCACTTAGGGGTGTTGAAAACCACAAACATACAAAAGTGCGTCACGTTTTAGCAACATCATCATAATAAGTCCGATTCAGTTTCCCAGGAGCCCAGGTTAACTTTCTCTGTGAATTTTCAAAATGAAAAATTTATTTTTTATTTTTAATTTCCAAAGTAGATTCCATTCACATGAGAGTAGGTACATCATACATATGCTATGCAGTATATATCCAACACTGCTGTTGCTTTGCGCTCTTGCAACCAAACAAGCTTACGCCTGAGGGCACAAACAAAGTTATTCAACTGAGTGGGATTTGTCACTGCATTTTCATGCTCCACTTGCCATCCAAATGATGTAGATAGAAAAGGAGCACACCACATCACACTCTCACCAGAAATCCCACTAAACCCCAACGACACGGGGACTGAGAGTGTAATGTGGCTTGACGCTTCTCTGAATAGAATAAGTTTAAATATATGTTAAGCAAAAAAATAAAATAAAAAAACGTAGAAAAAGGATTTCTATTTCCAGCCATCATTGAGAGCAGATAAAGAAGGTGACAGGCAGCAGTATAAAAAGGTCCTTGAAGTTTTCGAAAAAAAAGAAAAACAAAAAATAATAATAAACAGGCAATTGTATTTTTACACCTTGAGGCTGATGCTGTGCAATGGTCAATTGTATACAGGAATTTGAATCCTTTTTGTTTTTTATTGCACGAAAAATATACTTCAGGGCATCACATCACATAACATAGAAAAAAGAGAGATGTACGTATGTATAAAAAGCAGCTTGAAAGGATTTTTTGTTTTATAAAAATTTACATGAATGCGATGACATTAATGAGTTATATTGTTGAAATTCTTGTTGTTGTTGTTGCCGAAGAGGTAGGTGTATGATGGCGAAGACCTTTATGGCTTCAAAAGGTTTTTTGTGTTGCTATATTTGAGCCTAATTTGTGTTTAGTGGCATCATTTTAAACATAGGAAACTTGTATTTTTAATTTTCTTTGTTTTGAAAAATTAGGTTTTTCCTAAATTCCGTCCTGTTCCTTTCGAAAACATTTTTTAAATGGATTTTAATTAAGAGCGGATTTACAATTCAATTCAATGCAAAAAATGACAAATTATCGTTCATTAGAGAATTTACTTTGAATATTTGATACTATCTGCTGTTTTATAAATTTAGAAAATGAGTCTTGTAGATATGAAGCTTAAAAAGAAAGATTTTTTTATCAGAAATTCATAAACATTTCCAAACCTTTGTTTATACTTCGAGAAATTTCGACATTTTATTACAAGAAAATAGTTATTCACAAAATACGAAGTTTTGAAATTAGGAATGCGATGTTAATAAAAATTAAAATCTCTTGTGTAATTTTTTGAAACTCCCGTGATAATAATAGGACAAAAGAGAAAAAAACATAGAATATTGTCGTGGAATTTTTCCTTTGTGTGATTTTTGAACAAAGCATTTTTGTGAAAAAAAGCAAACAAACTATTTTCGTGCGTAATTACTTGTGATTTGTGAGTTTTAACACTCATAAAAGCCATGCGATGTTTCATATATTTACTTCCAAATGAATGCGATGTTAACATATCTTAAAATAAAAGCATGTATTTTTAAAAAGATTCATGTTCTTATTCTAAAAACTTTCGCGATGAAAATGAGAAAAAATAAAAAAAAACATAGAAAACATAGAATTACATAGTTTTAAGTATCACAACATATCACCGAGAAATTAAAGATCAAATATATTTTGAAAATAAATTGTAATCTTTCTGATAGGGGTATTTTTTACGTTACTGTAAAACAACTTTAAAACTGTCAAAACTTTGGGAATTTTGTTCAGTTCAGAAAAATTATACGGATTTATCTTTTTCCGGCAAAAATTTATTTGTGAGGGAAATTATTTCAAATATTTTCTACAATTTTACAATATTCTAGCGCTGATATCAATTCACTAAAGAACATTACTTTTTTTCCAAAAAATTTCAAAAAGCTCCTTTAATCAATTCAAGGTGTTTACAGTGCAATGTTTTGCAGTAAATCATTTTAATGTCTATGAATTTTTAGCACGCTCTAACTTGAAGCTTAAAAAGCTTAAATACAAAACAACCACAAAAATTATTTTTAATATACCGAAACTGACATTATTAACATCTAATAAATTTTTTCGAAAAAATTTTACTGTCAGAATTTAACAAACAAAATGCAAGAAAAAACACTTAAAGCTTTCGAAAATAGACTAGAATATGTTTTGAATTAGCGATGATATTGAGACTTATTTCAGTTCTTGTTTCCAAGTGTTAGCGATAAATGATAAAGTTTAAAAAAGAAGCAAATTGATATTTATTTCCAAGGTAAAAAAAAGCTACAAAAATACTTCTGAATTGGTTTTAGATTCTTTTTGATATTATAAAGGGGTTAGGTTACTCTTGAACTTTAGAAAAATTGTTTGTTTTTTTCAATATTTAATGCTCCCCAAGGACCAAAGCATAATGACTTTTAAGTACTTTGTGTTTTTATAAATATTAAAGGTATTTCTGAGTTCAAAACATTAAACGCGTTTATCTCAATACTTTTTTAGGTGGCCCGTTTCGTAAATCATAGAATTTTCAACTCCTTGACTTGAAATTTTGAACACGTCTTGGAAAATGCATTCTTTTTTAAAGTACGTAGGAATTTCCTTATATTGCGTAGTTTATTTGTTATCAACAAGTATATGCTGATGTACCTACTTGGACCTTAAAAAACGAGGCGTCATTGAACGCTGCACAGCCCCAATTTTTAAACAAATCACGTCAACAAAATGTCTGTAAGAACAATAACATTTACGTTGTTTCGATTTTAAAATAAAATCTATGAAAAGTCTATTTTTGTCGGTTTTTAGGATAGCCTAATTTTTTAAGACGAAAACTCGGCTCATTGAAAAAAAAAATCAAGCCCAAGTAAGCTTATTTGACATTGTTTTTAACTTTAAATAAGTGAGTGGAAGTTTGACAAAATAATGAAACCACAAAATAAATAACCTCAAAAGAGTCCAATATCAACACTGGTTTTGATTACAAATGTGCTAATTCCGTCAAAAATGTATACACATAACTTTAGTCTCTAGTTTTCAGTAGAGAATTCTTTTAATTTAAAAAAAAAACTTAATTCAGTTAGAAGTCAAAACATATTAAGTTTTCTAAGAACTGCTTCGACCAAGGTGTTTTAATCCATACAATTTCTTTTCAGAAGTCCAACTGTTAAGGCGGATTTTTTGACGAAGTTTTAAAAAATGTTTGATTGTTTTTTTAGCTGTCTGTGGTTATCAAAAAATTAACTAGAAGACATCGTGTTATAACTTTGTCAAAGAATCAGCCGTAACACACAATTTTTGAACGCGATAACATCCATGTTTGAGATTTTAACAGGAGTTCAAATGTAAATATTTTTTATCAGTTCAACTTTAAACGACCCCTAAAAACGGACCTCAAGATAATGGATTGCACTGAAATGCTTCCAATCAAAAACAAGGATTTTGAATATAGTGAGAACTAAATAGCATGCCTCAATTATAGCATCCCCAATTTTTTCTTTCGTAAAATTGTTCTGATCCTTTGACTTATCCGTAAAACAAATGAAATACCAATAAAAAAGGTAATTTCTTCCTTCCACTCATATCTGATTTTCATATCCACCCTATTCTATGTATCTAGCCTAATTTTCCAATTTACCTTACATACTCGTGTAGTCCTTTTTTGCAAATCACAATAATCATCAAAAAATCACACTCTGACACTTTTATGCTTACAAAGCATGAACAACAAAATTATCCAGTGTAGGATTATTTAACAGTTGTTTGAACATTTTCATGATAAAAGCATAATAATCATAAAAAAAAAACGAACAAAAATAAAACAAATAAAAAAGGAAATCAAGCAAAAAGAAAAAATCACCTTACTTTTGAAGTTCCTTTCACAAAGGACGAAAAAACAAAACAAAAAAAAAAAAACCGCATTGAAGCAAAAATTCGTTATGAAGAGAAACGTGTCTAGCATAAGGATTAATCTAGTTAGTGTTGTTTTTTTCCAATGTGTGCTTTCTAAGCGTTAGCGACACATATGGTTCAAGTACAGAAGGCTATTTTTCTTGGATCCTTTTTGATCCTCAAAAAGAAAAAAAAGAAAGGAAAGGTTAATCACAAGAAGGACTTTTTCGATTTCCATCTCGAAGTATGATGAAATATTTGATAACAAAAATTAGAAAAAAATGAACACATTGTGAAAGTCCTGGAATGTCCTGATGGTGTCGCTGTGTCACTATTTTTATATTTTCGCTGAAGAGGAATTAACACAATATTGATGATTTCTTGTTAAGAAAATATCCTTTTGTTATGCTTAAATGAGATTTATGCAAATAAAAAAAAAAATAAAACAACCCTCATCCCTTAAAAAGTGTGTTTGTATTAATTTAAGGATATTATTATTTTAATGTGAATTCCCTATTGTCATTCCTGTTTATCCTTTTATTCTCAACCAACTAAAATAACAAACAGACAGTCAGGATTAAAATGAACCTATAGTCAATTATTCAGGATTTTATTGCCACAAAAACTAAACTCCTCAGAAGATTGATGCAAGGTAAAACGTAAAACACATTTACTTAAGCTGAAATTACACACAAATTACGTTTCTGTTTTATTTTTCTTTCGTCCTTATAGTCTCCTAGTTTTATTTGCGGTATATAACTAAAAATGTCAGAAAATGAGCTAAAGGGAACGAAAAAAGAGAATATGTAAGGTAACATCGGTAGGTAGTTAAGTTGCATGTCAATATTAATGTTTGTTCACTCCGTAACTATGTTAACAAAAGGAACAATATAAAGAAAAAAGTATAGTCAGTAGGTAGGTTTAGGTTTAGTTTGAAATAAAATAAAATGTGTTGAAAGTTAATTAAACGGAAAATGTCGCATTTGTCTACTTTGACATTCAAGCCGCTTGTCACACCGAGCCGGAGCGCCGGCCACCGCCATCTACCGCCATCGTCGTCGTTAAGCATTTGGGGGTGGATTATATGACTTGTATTTCATTACACTTCTGTTTGTGTCTAATAAACGAGTAGACAGAGGATAAGGAATAATATTTATTTTCGTGTTTTTCAACCCTCCTTGATATAAATGTTAAGCGCATTGAAATTAAACTCTGGTAATGATAGATATTGTATCTAACTAAGCGTAAAATCATTGCAGTCAGTGTTTACACAATACATGACAGAAATGAGTTTTGAGGAGATTGATGGATTTGGGAGATGGTGAGATTTTTCTTAGAAATGGATCTGTGGCCGATAATAAAAGACGCAATATTATAAGATGTACAAACTCATCATAATCAAATTATTGGGACAAACAAAAGAATGAATTTCATCAACCAAAATTTTTTGGGAAGTCCAGGAATAAGAAATAATTTCCGATATTCGACAGCCTCCAATATCTTTAAATAAATATTTAATCTCTGAGGAAAAAAAAATGAAATTGTGTCAATCGCTTTTTTTTCTAAAAAATAGGGACTGGAATGCGAACTTCAGTGTCCTGCTATTGTCCTTTAAAGGGATTATTTTTTTTTTGAACTAAAAGTTAAAGAATTTTGAAAGGTATGCAATCGATAATTGTCGAGATATTCGGAACATCAAACCAAAGTAGTGGAATTTTGTAGGTAAGTTTTTATTTTTGTAACGGGTGCTTTTTTAAGAGGTGTATATGCACAATAAAAGATCTTACCGATGCTTTTGATGTCAAAAAAGGTTTCAGACGAGGCAATGCGCTGTCATACGACTTCTTAAACATCGTTCTGGAACGAATTTTGAAAAACTCAATCGTCAATGCAAGCGGCACAATTTTCTCAAGGTCTGTCCAATTTTTCGGATACGCCGAAGATATCGACATAATTGCAAGATCAAAGCGTGTTTTCAGTGGTACGTTTTTGAGCATTACGACGAAAGCGGGGAAGATGTGTTTTTAAGTCATTGAGTATATGCAGCCATCAAGAAAGCACATTGAACGACGAGCGACGCGACGTCTTTGAAAAAACGTAATAATGGACAACTATAACTTTGAGGTAGGTTAGGGTTTTTCCTAACTAGGCACCGCCATAAATTCAGAGAACTACACCAGCGCTTAAATCAAACGGAAAATAACTCTTGCAAAACGCTGCTTCTTTGCACTTAGAATGCAATTGAATAGTAAAGTCCTCTCTCGAGTAACTAAAGTCACCCTAGATAAGACACTCATCATCCCGGTTCTAATATATGGCGATGAGGCTTGGACCTTATCAAAGCAAGGTGAGAACGTTTTAGGATGCTTCGAGAGGACCAGTCTTCGCAGGAGAGGATACAATGACTGGGTCATGTAGAGCAACTAGACATCAACGCTTCAATCCGGAAGGTCTTTGAATCCAGTCCTGAGGAACAGCGCAGTAGAGAAAGACTACGATTTTGGTAGAGCACGCAGATGTAAAAGGACATCAACTAATTTGGCGTTCAAAGCTGGAGCCAGTTAATTAGATACCGAGCTGGCTGAAGACGCATGTTGGTTGAGGCCCAGGTCCATCCCAGACTGTTGCGCCACCTTAAGTGAGTAAATATAGGTATAACTTTAAGTTGGCAACACTATTTAAAATAGGGTGGTTTCTTTTGAGTTGTTTTGGTTTGACATTTAACATGAATAAACTGACGCTTGAACAACGCTTTCGAAATACGTTAAAATACTAATTTTGTGTAAAAAGCTCATTTTAGGTTGAATGGATACGTCAATAACTCAACTGCCGTGTTTGAAGTGATAATAATCCTCAACTGGATGTTGAGACATATGGGTTGGTGGAATAAAACATTTTATAAACAATTGCTGGCCAGAACGTTACATGTCAATAATTACCGCTACATAGTCATGATTACTGACTTTTTCGTTCATCAATTAAACAATCATGAGGTTTAAGAGCTGAGGTTTCAAGAAAACCAAACTGCGGCTCAACTTATCACACAACTCATGCTGCAATTGATTTTTTGAATCGTTTGGAAACCTCATTTTTTCACGTTAAGGTGTCGGGCATTGGCCTCCAAAATCTCGCAATTTAACACAGCTAGATTGTTTTCTGGTGATATATGTGAAGTTGCTAGTATAGGACTTTTCTTTCGAAAAGTTAATTTCACGTCAATTTAAAAAAATAATGTTTGTTTTATTTCATTTCCAAGTTTATATCTCTAAAAATACACCATTTATGTTGATGTTTTTAACTGGAAAAAATGATTTAATGTCACTAGCTCTACTCACTACTCACTGCAATGCCGACGAAAACAATAAACTTAGATTCTAAGGATGTTGAAACGTTGAGAAGTAGCAACGATTTCAATTTCAGAAATTATGAAGCTTCTGATAGGAAGTTAATAACCTTAAATCTTGTCGCAAAAATCGGCTCTTTAGTCCAGAATTCATCATAGATTTGCATAATTGAATGACTTCTTTTCTATGACTTCGACAGGAAGATATATTCTTTATTAGATCCTTACATCATTTTTTTTCAATGTATCATTCAAGTAAACAAGTTAACTTCTGTTTTGAATGGGATGCCACAAGGCTGACTTTTAGGACCAATACTTTTTCTTATACTAAAATTAACTTAATCTGTGTATTTATTTTAAAGAAAAATTCTGCACACATTTCAAGCGTTCAATTAATTCCTTATAATTCATCATATCCTGCAAGTATGTTTCTATAATCCTATTCATAGGAACTCCCTTAAAAATTATGGCTTATTCAACAACCGTGTCTTTAATTTTAACCTCAAACACTATCACTATTCATATAAAGGTTCATTTACTGAAAAAATAAAGGTGTGAGTGACTGAATATAAAAAAGTTCTTTAACAACCACATGCGATTCTTTCGTACATCAAAAAAACCATCATAGAATCAATATTGAACATAAAGTTTTTCACCAACTCAACTCATTCTACAATTTTAAATTTTCTATTCTTGTTCCAGACATCGACGAATGGTCGACGGTCGATGGTTGTCAGAGTCGTCCATCGACATCGTATACAATCCTGGTTCTTTTTTTTTCACTGGATTCCGATTTTCGCAATGTCGGGGGAGGAACAAATTTTTGAGCAACAAAAAGAGAAAAAAATGTCCTTGCATTTAATTCTATTTGCAGATGCAGAAAGCAAAAACGACAACCAACCTAATAGATGTATAGATACATAGATACCTTACCTATTGAAGGACATATTAGGAAAAGAGGGAAAGCTCTAAAATTTCAATTTAAAGTTGAGTAACTACATTCCAAAGTGGCATTGGGATAGCTGTGGATGAACAACAAAAGAGGAATGCATCATGCTCCTACAATGAAGAATGTACCTATGTCGTTGTCGCTATTCGTTCGTCCTTACGTACGAAGGTACATATATAATTGAAAATACATTCCATGAAGTCTTTGCCGGGTTGTTCAGGACTCGGGAGTCATGACTCAGGAGACGAGCGCAAGAGGAGGAAATAGCACTTTGTCTTTTCTTAACTCTTACTCCATAACATTGGACCTGAAAACAATCAGGTTAAATTCTGAATTACTCACAATAATTATAATACTATTTCCTTGAAAACCCAAAAGTCCTTCTTATTAAATTTTAAATACAATTTTAAAGAACACACATATTTTAAGGAACATCTTCTTTGGCTTTGTTTACAATGTGAGAGAAATGGAAGTCATCAAGGATCAAAACAAATTACGGTTGACTAAACAGTTTTTAAATTACAAATATATACAAAATATCCTCCAGGCCTTAGCAATTTAGTCTAATTGCTTTACCTTAACAGGATCAAGAAGAGAAAAAATTTAGTTCATAAGACGAAAACGAAGAACGAGAATCCTGGAATATAACCATTCTACATTTTGAGAGCCTTGTAAATTTTAATTTCTACTGACCTTTCATTTTCTTCTTCCTCTTCTTTTGCTGCTTCTTATTTATCATCTCTTCTTTTTAGTCTAGTGTTTTAGATTAAGTCTTTGTACACTTAATATTGTGTGTTTCCTGATGTGTTTTTGTATTTTAGAAAATAAAGTAATCCTGTTGCTTGTTGATGTTGCTGAATCAGTTTTGTCTCCTTTTGTAAAAGGGCACAACAATCAAGTAAAGGATATGATTACAGACACAAAAAAGAGATAGACGACACAACCAACCCTAATGAATGATATTGGCAGCATCATCCTATATAAGATAAAATAATGGTCAACTTAATTCAAGAATGTCCTTTTTGGTCCTTTTGTCACAACACACAAAATATACATAAATCGAATTCAATCATCAACCCACCCGATGACTCAATTCCTCTATCATCTCAAAAGAAGATGTTAGTCCTGTGAGTGACATGATTGCAATTTAAAAGCTTGTTATGCCGTAAACACATCGAAACGGGATGAATATCGGCTTTGGGTTCTCAAGTTCGGGTTAGGGGACATTAAATATAACATATTATTCTCTTTGATAACAAATATTGACCTTTGGAAGGAACACAAGAGAATACAATTTAAATGGGGGAGAGTACACAAAGGGAAATCGTTTCTTTTTCTGAGAAGGGTGACAAAGAGGACACAAAGGACGATGCACTAGACAGAAGAATTACAATCATTTCGAAACTATCCAGGACTAAAGAATCACTACACAGTAGTTACAGTATCTATCAAACAAATAAAATCAAAAAGGACGAAAAAGAAATCCCCCTAGACACCTTCATTTGAGACAGAAAAGAATTTCAGGAGAATACTAGAAACTTTAGAGGGGGATGAAAAATAAAAGGAAAATGTTTACTTTTAATTTAAAAAAATAAATTATTTTCTTTCTATTCTCAAGTGACTCAACAGGAAAAAAGAGTTTTTTTCTTCCTTTTTTTAAGAGTTCTCGTGGGAATGAGGAGAATTGTTAGCTTTTTCTTTGCCATAAAACCATTCTCAGAACGGACGGACAGACGAACGATGAAAATGAAGAAAACGAAAGGAGTAAGAAAAAAAAAATAAACAAATTTGTTGGAAGATTAAAAACTAAAGATGATTACAACCCTTAAAATATTCATCAAGAGTGTCATCGTGTAGGAAATCATAGAAAAAGGAATTAGGAAGAAAGTAATTTCTATGTAATATATAAGTTGGTGTCCTTCCTTCAAACCAATCCCCACCCCCAACCATCAAAACAAAAACGTAGCAAATCCTTAAGATGAAGTTTTAAGGTGAAATAATGTGCCACCGCGCGCCGTTTTGTTTTGGATGTAATTTAGGAACTAAGTGTTATCTTTTACAGCCGAGTCAAGCCGTGACAAAACTTTTCTTATTTGTTGGTGGCTCAAGAAATTCTAATCTTAAAGGAAGAGTATTTTTGTTTAATATGCCAAAGGGGGACACATTTCATGGCGCCGCAGGTGGAATTAAAGGCTTTCAGTTTCAATTTAAAACTTTAATCCCCAGAAATTTGTTTAATGCTTTTTTTTTTGTTTGAAAAACTTATTGACTACTTTTGAAATGTGGTGTTAAGGCCAAAATGTGACTTAAGAGCAAATGAATTTGTGGGTTTAAAAAAAAAAAAAAAACAAACAAAGAAATTTGAATCTTCCGAAATTGTTAAAAAATAATTTTCAAATTATTTTTCCTTAAGGTTATTATAAAAAAAAACACTTTTCTTTGCATAAACTTAAGGAAACTTTAACGAAACTTCAAGTTCAACAATATTTTTTGTACCTCAGTTTTTCTCTAAAAAAAAGTTGATTCGTAACATTTGCTAGAATTAAGGCATAAAGTCCCTGGAAAAAATAAGCAAACATTTTTAAAAGTAATATTTACGTCATAAAAGTTTCTATAAAAAGTCTTAAACTTCGATTTCAAAGCAAGTTCAATACTTTTTTGCAATTTCTTTGTTTAATTAAGTGACAATTTTTGGATTTAAGGAAGATATAAATAATTCTTTATGAAGGAAATTGCAATTCATTAGAAGTTTGAGCTTATTCAACTATTTTGTATGACTAAAAATAAATTAGGTGATGCAACAGTCCGTAGAGAACCAGGCCTAGTGAGTAACAACTCTCAACTACTGCTGTTTGGGAGGCGTTTCAGGGATGGAAGGGAATTACAGTTTTTATGCCAAAACCGAGTGGCTTATTTAAGGAAGCAATTTGTATGATAAGAATAATTGCTCTTGGTGGATTTGTCAATTCCTCCCCAGAGGCAGTACCCGTGGAAAAAGCATTAGGTGGAACAGAGAGGGATTTAATACCTCTTGCACCAAACGCATTAACCATCATGGGTACAAAAAAATACAAAGACTTATAATAAATTTCTTCAAGAAATCATTAGTTTTGATTTCATTCTAGGGTTAAGTTCTCCTTCACGGTTTATGAAATAAAGGACTTCTCTTTGTATGTATGAACTTATAGAAACTTTAACGAAGTTGCAAGTTAAATGATATAACAAATTTTGTATTTTCGTTTTTCTTCAAGAAAAGTTAATTTAAAACATTATTTAGAGTTAAGACATAAATACAGTTTTAAAAAATCAAAAAATTAAAATATTTCGACAAATTTCTTACAAATTTGTAGTTAATGTCTTTTAATAAATAATTACAACTTTGTGAGCCTAACTTGAGCATATTCTTGAAAATATTTGTTTGTGATTCAGAAAAATAACAATTTTGATTTAAAAGTTTCTATAAAAAGTATGAAGCTTCTATAGAGAAGTTGCAAAGGACATGCTTTGTGCCTATATTTTCTTGGGAATTCTTGGTTGGTATATTTTTTCGATTGTGGGAAGTGGAAGACATAAATATTTTTGAAAAAATTCATTATTTCTATATATATAAGTTTGTGTCCTTCTTTCAAACCAACCCCCTCCCCCAACCATAAAAACAAAACATTTCATGGCGCCGGAGGTGGAATTAAAGGCTTTCAGTTTCAATTTAAAACTGTAATCCTCAGCAATTTTATTTTGTTTTTTCTTTAGTTGAAAAACTTATTGGAAATGTGGTGTTAAAGCCAAAATGTGACTTAAGAGCAAATAAATTTGTCGGTTTATAAAATAAAAAAAAAAAAAATGAAAATTTGGTGTTTAATTTTTTGAAATTGTTGAAATATTTTCAAATTATTCTTTTTCACGGTTTCTATAAAAAAAAATTATATTTTTTTTTGTATAAACTTAAGGAAAGTTTAACGAAGCTTCAAATTCAACAGTATAAGATATTTTTTACTTCAGTTTGTATCTAAAAAAAAGTTGATTTGTAACATTTTCTAGAGTTAATACACAAAGGCCCTTGAAAGAATCAGTAAATTATGTAGACTTCTATTTACAAGCTTTATTATCCTTAAGTTTGTAATAGACTTTGTTGTCAATAACTTACAATGTGTAAATACAAATTTAAGAATTTAATTAAATAATACATAACTTATTCTTCAAATTCTTTGTTTTCTTATTTTATTTAGAAACATTTTTAAAAGTAATAATTACGTCATGAAAGTTTCTTTAAAAAGTCTCATGCTTCGATTAGGAAGTAGCAAAGCAGTATTAATATTTTGCAATTTCTTGATTTAAACAAGTAATAGGTTTTGGATTTTGGAAAGTTTAAAAAAATCTGTATAAGGAAAATTGCAACTGACTAGAAGTTTTAGCTTCCATAATTATTTTGTATGTCCACCTTAAAGTTTTTGAATATAAAAAATGTCAATAATTACAATTTTTAAAGGTTTGTCGTAAAATCTTGAAAGCCTACAAACTAATGCTAAAACATCTCTACTTTTGAACCGAAGAAGGTGAAATATAGAGAAATGAAAAGGATTTTAAAAATCATAACTTAATTGCTATTTGAATTAGAAAAACGAATCTTGCAGAAAAGAAGAAGAAGTACAATTTCTTCGATATTTATTTAGAAAATAACGTCATTCGGATGACGACCCCTTTTTTCACATTGACGGTAACGTAAGACAAAATTTTCGTAGACTTTCTTTAACATAATTGTTTAATTTAATGGCAGAATGTTGTCGAATTGAAGCTTTCAGCTCTGTCAAGTCCTGCGGTTTAGTTTCATACACTTTGGACTTCTAACAGCCTTATTAAAAAAAAAAACATTTCTCTGACGCATCCTGTAGATAAGTCTAGTGTTCTTGTAAACTTTCGTATACTTCGAAAATTTCAATTAATTTAAAAACAAAATTGTTTTTTTACTTTTATTTTTTTTTTGACTAGTTTTAGAACACTTAACAGTATTGATAAAATTGAAATTTTGTACATTTTTTAAAATTTAAACTTTTGGAAGCCTTTGAAATTGAATAATTTAAATTTTATATACAAATAGCACATTTTTTTCACTGTTTTTGAAGTTGAAAAAGCAGTTATTTTATATACAAATATCACATTTTGTTCACTGCTTTTGAAGTTGAAAAAGCAGTTAAAGTCAATATTTAAAATTTTATATGTATGTATCTATTTTATTTTGAAATTGTTGTATTTTATCCAAGTACTAGCGGCCCGTCCCGGCTTCGCACGGGTAGACATGAATAGGTATAGATATTTAAGTTATAAGCATGCTAATTAAAACGACCATGAATCACTAAATTAGAAAACATTTTTTTGTCCTATCATTAATACTCTTCGCAGCGTATGCGATGAAAGACATTTTATGGCTAATTTTTGTACACCTTCGGTTGGTTTTAATAGGAATTTATAAAGATTTCTATTTCTAGTACTAAATATAGCCTATGTTACTCAGTGATAATGTAGCTTTCTAATGAAAAAAGAATTATTAAAATCGGTCCAGTACTTTTTGAGTTTATTCGTTGCATACAAAAATACAAATCTTTCCTCTTTATAATATTAGTGTAGATAATTTTAGTATTTTAAAATTTGCTCCAAAAATGTGTGTTTTTAAAAAGAAAATAAATTCTTTCCAAATTTCAAAGTAGGTTAAAAATATGAAAAAAGAGAAAAACAAAAGCAATTTTAAATTCTCCATATATATATTTAGGGTCAACCAAATTTTACACTTTTTTAAAAACTGCCATAAAACGACATCTACTAGACTTGTTTTGAAATACATTTATAGATATCTTGATGTTATCTGTAAAATACATTTTTTTTAAATCGATATTTTTACTTGTCGTTGAGATATTTCCGAGGAAAAAACGTATTCCGAACGAATGATATTGCAGACGTAGGGAAGCATAGATTTAGATTTTACAGACTTTGATATTTTTTGACTAGATATTTTCAATTTCACAAATCGAACCGATTACAATAACTTCGAATTTTCAAAATTCAAAATACTGTCTTTAAAGAAATTGCAATTCTTATATTTGATCCAAATACAAGTTTTGTTCTGTGAAATACATTGACATTTAAAAATTGGTTAAAAAATGTATACTTTAAAAGTGTAAGAAATTCTAAAAAGAGGGGTCAAAAATAAAACCAAATATAAATGTTTGGAACCTGAAAGGACAAACAGAATTTTTTTTTTTGAGAATGACTTGAGTTTCCAATGATATCAAAAACTGTTCTACCCAAACATAGGTTATTATAAGTTATTCGAATTGTTTCTTTTTGCAGAGGGTAATTCATTTAATGTTAACAAAAAACATGCTCAACGGAACCAAGTTCATTCAAAAAAATCGGACTGATTTTATTACTATACTCTGTCCAACAAAAATAGTCAGTACAGAGAAGATAGGATGTTTACCTCTCACTCTGACTGAAGTGAAATCTCGTTAAGCTGTGAGAGAGAGCAAATATTACAGGGTTTCCGTAGTGCCCATTATAAATTTCGAAAAAGCTTTGATAAATATTAATAGGGCTACCAACTTTTGATTTTAAATTGAAAGTTAAAAATAAATTCCGTTTAAGAAAATTTATAAATTATATACATAATCCCGAATTCAAAAACCCCTTTGTGAAAACTAAGAGTAACATAAATTCAATTATGAAAAAATAATGAAAATTTTCGATTCTGTATCACACAATATTCACAAATACACAATTTATAAACAACACAGCACAGATTTATAATAAAATAAAAGCAGTTCTTTTTTTGGCACTGATTATAAAACACCGTATAAATAAACACTTTTTCAAAGAATATTTTTTTTATGAACAAAATCACTATTTTTCACCATCTATAATTACACCATGTATTATAAATAATTTTCGCTTAAACTCAACCCTTTGCTTCCTAGTGGTTTCGCAATTAAACCAAATACTCTATATTTTTTCTTTATATTTCTACTGGTTTTTTTTTAATTTTTAGTGAATATTTATTTTTTTATTTAAATGCATTATTCATTATACACATTCTATATAAATTTTAAGTTTTTATACAAATATTTGAAAAAGTTGACATCTCCGGGAACAAAGGGTTAATTTACGAAGAATAATAAATAAACTTCACTTCACCGAAAAACAGCAAGCGACAACACCATTCCCATATTTGTTCTCAAAAGCTTTTAAAAAAGCACACATTCTGAAAGCTCCCAAACAAAATCCAAAGAAAAATCCACCATGATTTGCATTAACGTGGAAATGGTAACTCTAATAACAATCTGCTTATTTTCAATACATACGAAGAGGGTTGTTTGTGAACACATTATTTATCAGTGTCAGTGTGGCTTTGGCTGCGCATGGTAAAGGTTGTGGGGATGTACGCTCGTCGAAGCGTAATTACAACAACAATTTATGTGTAAGTCAGTGGTTGAATTTTCTTTTTCAGTAGGAAAAAAGGGAATAAAACCACTGACTGGCACCATTTGCAAGAAAAAAGCTCTCCCATAAGACGTGTACTGACTATTTTTGTTGGACAGAGTATAGTCCAGAATTATTGACCAAAAAAAACGTAACGAAATAATAAATCCAAAACCACATCTGGCTTAGAGGACTTCTGATTTTTATATTTATATCAAAAAAAAAAATTGTCATTTAATTTAATTCAATTTTAAGCACTTAAAGCATTTAATCGTCGTCGTCGCGTCGTTTGAAGTGCAATTAATAAATTTATTAAACGATTTTAAATGCGGTGACTTTTAATTCGTCACACAACACACGGGTGGCATTATAATCAACTTTATTAAATCAAGTTTCATTCAGCAAAAAAAAAATTGTTAAACTCTTTGAAATTCTTCTAAAAATATGCATACATATCTTGTTTAAGATATAATTTGCAAATTCTTTTATAATTATGAATGAAATTTAAATCGGAACATACTCGTATTTAATTGATTTTTCTTCAGATTTTAAGATAAACCAGCAGAACTCATGTGGTACTTAAAATAAAATCCCCTCTTATATTATTTGTCATCAGTCGCATCACTCTTGTTGTGTGTACTTTGAACAAATATCAAACAACTATAAGTTATAAGCTATTCTTGAATTTATTTAACAACTGTGAGACCGTGCGTCGTCTCGTCTCATATGGTCTTTTCTAAATCAGAAAAGACCACACAAAAGCTCTCGTCATTTAAGCTTTAATCTGTCATTCAAAACCACACCCTTAAATTTTCACATACGCAGTTGTCCATTTCGTCAAGCAAAGCGAGACAAACTAGGGAAAACACAGTGGAACTGTTTCCAAATAAAATTGGAAAAATATTAAAATAAAACAAGTTTAATTTTTTTTTCTCAGATGCATTCCTTAACTAAATGGTTTTTCCAACCTTGAATTAGGTTCCTAAAAAGTTCAAAATTCTGAAGAATTATCAAAAAAGATTTAAAGAGAGTGTTAAGGTTTAAATTTGTTTTGATTTGTAAATGTTTTACATTTATTGACTTATGTATAAAGTTCATAAAATGGGCGTTTTAGTAGGCGTTTTAAAAAGCTTATTTTCATTCAACTTTGTGATAAATTGGAATCCTTTAAATAAAAACAACTAATTTCCATGTTCAAAGAGTCTCCTGTCCCAATGTTAGCCGAACAAATAACGACCGGGAGCCACTAACCAAACACATATCTCATATATCTCATAGGCATTTGCGAAACAGAAACAAAGTATCCTGGAATATAGCTGAACCGAGTGTGAGAGAGGGTAAATTCGTTTTGATACTATTTATACTGGAAATGCTGGGATTTTTCCAACAAGGATATCAATATATACCCATCTACCACCACACACACGGCACTGAAATATATCCGTTTCGGAATCATCCTCTTAGATTAAAATCGCAGAGGCACAATTCCTTTTTGTTGGTTTTTTGGATTGCAATGGCGGCAACTCAAACGGAACCGGATAGCATGTTGTTGTATACGTACATAAATACATCCATATAAGAGGAAGTGATATCTGTTTGTTTTAATGTACACCATCGTCATGTCGTCCATCGATTCATTAAATATTTATCCTGAATTAAAAAGATTTCGTTCGTTTCGTTTTATTTTTGAACAATCAAAATCCCTAACGCCAACACTTAAAACATAACCATCAGTTGAGAACATACACACATCGGATATGAATATTATTTCGATTTAAATTTTTTCATCGTGTCGCGTGGTATTTAAAAATTGATGTACGAAGTACGAGCGCACCCGCTAAAGCGTTCCACGGAGAAAAGATAAACACAATTTGCAGCAAAAATAAAAAGACACACAGATTATTGTTTATGCTTCACGGAAGTCGAAGAGGGTTTAAAATTATATAAAACAGAATATCCTTTGCAGAATTACAAAAAGAGAAAGGAAATCCAAAGAAGCGTTGGTGGGGTGACTAAAATAATCCCACAATGTGCTATGTGAAGCTTGCAGCAGCAGTTTCTGATGCAATTCAACAACAATTCCAACCAACAGCAGGATTGTTATGAAGTCTACATTCACTTAAGGAGCTTATTTATTTATCTCTTTCGCTGTCCATTTACTTAAACTCCTTTCTCTTCGAAGAAGGAAAAAATGTACAATTTATTAAATTCCTTTTCTTCTTTTTTTTATTGAATATGAAACGATTAAGTGTAGAATATGATTTACGTTATAAAAAAAAAAAAAAAAAAAAACAAAAATCAGAAATAAAAGTGTGCAAAGTTTTATCGAGAGGAAAGTGCCAGGATGCGATTTTTTCCATTTTTTTGTTGTCTGTTGAGTTGATATTATAAAAAATGTCCTTGTCTGGTGTTTTCAGGACGAATGGGAATTTAAAAAAAAAAGGAAGAAGAAATTTATGAATTATAACTTCAGCATCAGCTGCTGCTGCGAGTGCTGTGAATTCTGTGAAAATAACCCTATAAATTTGAAAAACTCTGATTTTTCTTTCTTCTTTTTTTAATATATTTTTGGACATTTTACTATTTTGAAATCGAAACACCCATCAAGGAGTATATTTACAACAATATTGCTTACCGTTTGATTAAATATTTGATTTGATTTTAAAATAAAATCGTTTATCAAAGAGATAAATGAGAAAAGTGCACGGGGACGTATACGTGATATTTCCTTGTTTTTATTGTTAAAGTGTTGATGATGCATTGAATTCAAATTTGTTTAAATTTTAGGAAGTTTTGAAATAAAAAAGATGAACGAGATATTTCTTAAGAAAATATCAAACAAATTTTGAAGTCAATATCTCTATTTGTTCTCAAGATATTGGAGTCGAAAATCAGTTTCAAACTATTTTTAATTGAATTTTTTGAAGGATGCTATTTTTCATAAAACAAAAGTAATAATTTGCTTTTTCTAAAACGTTTTAAAAATGTTATGTTTCATTTTTTAATAAAATTATTCTGAAGGTAAAATCATTTTTTATTCGTAAAATATTCAAGATGACGATTTTTTGATCTTTTTTTGGAAATTTTGTCGAAAAAATCATCTCTAACAATAAGGTCCATTTTTGGGTAAATGGGGATGTGAATAAGCACAATTACCGGATTTGGGACGAAACCAATGCAAGCGATATTCACGAGGAGAATGTGGATTTTGGGATGGTGGAAGACATATGTCACATAGCTTAAGACACAATCGATATTCGGCTTCGCGCCGAGGCGACGTGAATTGGATCCCAAGATCGTGAGATTTGACTCCTTTAGGCTTTCCTAAGTCGCAGGTCTATACGAATGCACTTCAAACCACCGCGGCCCTTAAAGACAACATAATCAATGCCGGTCAAATCGTGGTCATCCAACGAAGCCACGGGCGACCATTTAAATAGGTGTTATATTTCACACATAAAAGTCATTGATAGGGCAGTTTAATAAAAATTATTCATTAATTTTTAAAATCGACCTGTTTTTAATGAAAATCCCTATATTAAAAGTCATTTCTGCATATTTCGATGATATTATCTGTAGACTTAGTTAACAGGGACCTCGAAACGTCGAGAAGCGTCAAAGATTTCAATCTGCTAAAAGGAGGAAAAGAGAGCATATACATTTATGCCATTTACTCACAGTCGCGGTCTTTGAAAGTCATGGATAACCTGTGGATATCATAGAAAAAATCTAATTTCGCTTTTTAAAGCTCCTAAATGTATGCAGGAATATATGTTTTGTCGGAATTACTTTTTAAAAACATATGAAAACCAAATTTAGATTTGTTTTTAGTTACTTTTATGTAAAGGACACACATTCTGAAGCTATCAGCTCCTTAGCTGGCTTAGGACACTGACTTTGCAAAATAAATCAAGGGAAATAATAAGAATCAATGCATACTTTTAGGCAGTTTATAATTTTAAATTTAGAGTTCGAGTCTGTTTCCTTATTATTTTATTTCAATTTTATATTTATATTTTTCTGTTGTATTTTTCTTTACCAGAAATTGCGTTAAAGGGAACAAGGAAGTTGTAAATTCTAATTTTTGATACCACTTTATATGATAACATCCTGTTACTGTCGAAAAAACATTTATTCAATATACATACAAAGGACTTTTTTGAACTTCCTCTTGCTTTCGCAAATAAGGTTAAAATAAGTAACGAGCACAATTTCAAATGTATACGTAGAGCCAGACAGGAGAGTTAGGTCATTAGCAAATTCCTGAAAAAGTTTTAATGATACATTCATTGAAATTTTTGACTTGTTTTGAGAGGGTTTTCGTATTTCGTATTTCGTATTTTGTTTTTTTTTATTTTGTTTTTTGCTATGCATAAAATTATTCACCCATCCATGTAAAAAAGCTTGTAATATATGTTTGAAAATTAGTTATATTTTAGGTATGCTGAAATGTAGGGACCTAAGGGAAAGGCATTTTGTACAAAGCGTATTTTAATAAACCCTTATTATATTATTATTAATTTGTTTTACTTTTAATTTTTAATGTTTATTCAACGCATACTAATTTCATTTTGTATATTTGTAACTCTTATGTCGGAGGTAAAAATGTGTGCAGTTGGTAATTAATTTATATTTTTCAACAGAAGTGGAAGTGATTGCATTTTCATTGTGTTAGTAACATAATTTCTATTGAAATCTTTTTTTATTTTCCTCATCAACGAGTTTTTAATTACCCACTCGATTTACGTTTCAACACTCGCACTCACAGGAAAATATATATAAAAAATAAAAACATAAAAATAGACGAGCGGAGCTCAACAATTTTCCAGGACATTAAGTAATCCCCAGTTAATTACATGCCCTGTCAAAAGAATTTACAGCACAAAATTGAAAAGCGCTATTATTTTGAAAAAGGGGAGACGACGACGATGACTTGGCGGACTGTATATTGAAGCTCTTTACAAGCGTTTTACCACCTGCATTTCGACGACAACGACGCACGGCGAGCGACGCCGTTAAAAAGTGGTGTGGTTTTACCCTCTACCGTCGAAGTACGTACATAACTTAGACTCGCGCCCTTTAAATACATATTGCTGGCTCTTAACAACGATGTACGATGTACTTCTATCTACACTTTCTATGTAAAGGACACGCTATCCAATCCACTGACTAAAAGGACGAGACGACATGAAATTATATTTAAGAATTATGTTCACACAGTCAATTAAACTAACTTGTGTGTGCGCAAATCCTGCATAGAAAACCCATTTAGGTATCCAAAGGATACAATAAAAGGAGAAGAAAAATGTAAAGCGAGAAATGTCCTGGGCTCTGGTTCTAGCTCTATTAGATACGCGAACGAGTATATCTCTACATCATAAAGTCCTTCTTTCACTTTATTTCTCACTTAAATTCTATGAAACCCAAAAATGGCGGAAATATGCTAAAATGTAGGCAAGAATTATCATTATTTATCGCTTAAAACATGGTAACGCTTTTTCGATGAATATACACAGAGCCAAGGTGGCAGAAAGAGATGTGTGATTTCACACATTCCATAGGATCATAAGGAATTTTTGTGTTTTGCTTTTAAGCATATTCAACACACACTCTTGGTTCTTTATTATTGCGAGGCGAGGATTAAAGGCAAAACAACAACGACAGCAATAACAAAAACAAAAACAAGGATACTAGACGATTAAGTTAATTAATGGCAAAATGTATTTTCGAAACTCTAAGGATACTTTAGGATACGTATAGGGATATGATAATAAAACAACAACTGCTAAACATTGTCTACATGTTCATGGTGAGGGATTTTAAATGAGATGAAAACAAAAGTTTTGGGTCTTATATGAAAATATCAAGGCTTAGCATTTTTTTTTGTAATAAAGCTTATCAAAATTTAAAAAGTAAATTACAATCATAAAGCCTTGAAAACGGCGGCGTTTCGTAGAAATTTAAATTTATATTAGGTACGAGCCAAGTCTTTAGCGTTAACTTGTTTAAAAGAACGTCTAAAAATGAAAGTTGGTCTATGTCTCCAATATTCAACTATAATTGATATCAAGAGTAATTTGAGTGTAAATAAAAAAATTAACAAAAAATTGTTAGCTCGAAAATGTATGCATCTATGCAAATTGTGTTTTTATTAAATATAAATTTAAAATTTGTTGAAAAACTTAACTTCATATTATAGTAAGAACATAAAATACTGGGAAAAATGGTTTGTGTATTTGAACGGACTAATCGAATGCACAAACCATTTCTCTTGATAAGTTAGCTTCCCGGTATTTCATATTTTATTTATATATTTTGGTACAACTTCTCTCATACGTCAAAGCGGTCTTAGGATAAGCTAAGCTAACTGATAAACCATGAAGAATGCTTTTTGATCTGTGTAAACGCAGCCCATACTTCAGGGACACCTCATACCGGAAACAACAACTCATCCCAAGAAAAATGTAACATTTGGAAATCGAAGATTATTGGTTTATTGGATTATTATATCTTTGGGTTTGTAATTAATTTAAACTATTTTTAAATGTTCCGTCAAAGTAGATGAAGGTGTGGCAAGGTTGAAAGGCATCATGGTTTTGCTGACTTTATGAAAGGCAAGAAAAACGAAGACGAAAGCTTAAAACATGTAATTTTCTAACTTTGGGACAAAAATTTGTTGCAAGAATTGACGCACGAGTGCGCTAGTATAAAATATTGCTATTTAATATTGATACAATTTTTATTTACAAAATATAAAAAGCTAGAATAAAAAGTACTAACAAATGTTTTAAATTCGTTTCGGACACAAATTTCTTAATCAGCCCTATCATGAATTCCATCGTAATCGGAAATTTTTACGAATCCCGAAAAACTGTATGATGAACGGATTTCATGATATAGTTTTTCGGGATTCGTAAAAATTTCCGATTACGATGGAATGCGTGATAGGACTGAATAGCAAACGGAGATAATCACTTAAAAATATTCCTGCGAATTTTTGGAAAAATGAAATTGATAGTTTTTTTTTTACAAAAGAAAAAACAAAAACTAAACATAAATATTGGTTAAAATTGACTATGGATTCCAAAAATTTGAAACCGAAGAAAGATATTGGTTTCAAACTAATATTATCTCAATTAAAATTTTGCTGCAAACTTTTGTAACATTTTAATCAGTCGATAGTTTGTTTTACAAATAAAATAAAATCCTTTCAAAAAAGTACTAAAAATTGATACAACTAGATTTTGGACTCAAATATCTTGAGACAGATTGTCTGATGTAATGTAAATATTGATACAACTAGATTTTGGACTCAAATATCTTGAGACAGATTGTCTGATGTAATGTAAATATCGCTATGAATATTTGGTATAATTTTAAAGAAATCCCAATTGACAGATTTTTTACAAAAACTAAAAACTTAGAAGAAACGGTACAAAAAGTTGATAAAAATGTGGTTTTTGGACTCAAATATTTTGTGCAAGAAAAAGATATCGACTTCAAGCTAATTTAAAAAAAATTACTGCATCGGTTTAGCATGTTGAATATCTCTACAGCAAACAGCCTAGGCTTAAATTTTGAAATTGCAAACTTTTCAAATTTCTTTAAAACTGGTCGGAAAAATTTAATTTCTTTGCTGCTCCACAAACAATGGAATACTTTTTTAAGGAATTATGCCGTCCTTATTCCAAATCTCACCTTAACATTTTTTTATCACATCTGGATTTTAAAGCATACAACTTTAAAAATGCTCAAGACAACCAAAAAACGGGGTTTGCAAGCCTTAGTTGAAACACAACATATTCCTTCACAATAAATTGTATCATGATATTGCAAAGTACAAATCTTAATCTTCAAAATTCTGTTTCAATAATTTTAGTATCTCTCACTTAGTTTTCGTAATTTCTCATTAGTTATGAGATGACTTATGGGTCTTCATTTGACTCTGTTTGAAGTTTTGAAAAACCTTGAATGTTATTCAAAAGTTATTTTAAAGTTAATTCTTAGTGCTCATTCCGAATTAAACCCCCAAGTCCAGCTATTTGTGCTCAAACCCGTCTTTGACATTATTTTTCTAATTTTTTCAATATATTCCAAAAACTTAATGTTATAATTTTAAGACAACGAATTAAATCAAAAATTGCTTTTATACCGTTTTGGGTTTTTCTTTTAAGTACAGTTTTGGGAGTTGAAGACTTACAACTTATAAGGATTTTTTGAAAAATAAATAAGATATTGAAAATTTTCAAACGGAATATTGAAGCAAGGGATTGTTGACTTGGATAATCATCACGAAATTCATTCATTCATCAAAACATAGCCTCAAAAAGTCTAATAAATGTATCTCAAAACCTGACGTGATAGAATGATTTTTAAAGTCGAACTCGAACTAGATCCATAAAATACCTTAGAAAAAGTACAAGTTGATTGCCAGCTTCATTAACTTCTTGATGATTTTAAAGACAATATTGGGTGGTGGAGTATGTTTCGCGTCATATCCTCTTTTTATTTTTTATCGGTGGAAAACAATTTTTTAAAAATTAAATTTAATTGATCGTAAGAATTCTTAGTTTTCGTCCATAAAGAAATGACAAAAAATAAACCATCATTTTTTATCAGTAGATTTCAAAAACATCTAATAATGTCTAATAATTGCGCCATAGTACTTTTTCGTAAATTGTTAAAAAAAACACATTTTCTGTATAAATTTTAAGATTTAAATTTAAGTCTTCAAAACATGAGTATCAAAAAAAAAATGGGGGGCTGGGTTCATTATTTTTTTTTTTTAATGATATTCTATATCGGCGTTTTGATTGTATTCATACAAAAACCGTGACGAAAAGGATTGTTTTTTTTGTATAATGTTCTGAAAAAAAAATGTAATAAATATTTTCTATCGTTTCACTTACATTCCGCAACTCCTTAAATGTTTAAATCATTTAAATATATTAAAATAAATAGATACGAAACATCACAGAACACACCTTTACAATATTTATGTTTATAAATAAAATTTCTAAAATACTTACACACGTACCTACTATTATTGTTTTGAATGATTTTTGTGTAAGATATTTTTAGATTATTATATATTTCTCACTCAAAATAATGAATATATAATATTTTGTGCTTCAATGACAACATTTAAATTTAATTGCATTATTCATAATTATTATTTATAAATAAATATAAATTCGCAGTGTGCCAAATATGTAATGTATTTATATATGTATTATTATATTTTGTTCATGCGCTTATAAAATTTGCATTATACATTGCTCTAAAATATATATTTCGTTTTCTCAAATTTAAAACAATTTTATTAACAATTTACCATTTGATTATTATTATATTTTTAGAAAACAAAAATATCCATCCCTTGTACCAAAAAAAAAATCAGAATCAAAAAACAAATTCAACTTAAAATACAAAAACAAAATTGTAAGACTTAAAACTATTTTAATTATCATCGCATGCTGTTGCTTTCGAAATACCAAAAAAAAAGTTTAAAAAAACTCGAAGAGAACAAAAATTCTAAAATTCAATTTCTTTATTTTTCTATACATCATGCTTTTTGGTTTTTGCTTTAAATCCTTTTTTCAAAAAATCTTAAAAAAGAAAACTAAATAATAAAATAAATTAAATTATAGGTAGATTTAAGGTAAAAAAAAAACACAAAACAAAACAAAGTATAGAAAACTTTAAAGCTATTTTGTCCATCAGGACTTAAAAAAGGAGAAAATATAAACTTTTTCGATTTATCACAACTACATTCATTTGTCAAAAATCCTTTGGAAAAAGTTCCTTTTTTTCTTTTATTATTATTTTGCTCAAACAAAAAAATATATATGTAAGAAAAAGGATAAAAATACGAATGATGATGCAAACTTTTAGCAAAAATTGTAAGAGTTTGTAAACAAACAAGTTCGAAATAAATGAAAGAAATAAGTAAAAAGGAAAGAAAAGGATGTTAAAAAGAAAAAAAAAAAAGAATACAAAAACCAAAACATAAACAGAAACAGAAACAAAAACCGAAAACAGAATAACAAACAAAGTTCCAACAACTTCTAAAGCAAATTACAAATCCCGCGACCATAAAAACAACGTGTGCAGTGTCCTTCGAACAATGAAAGAACATACTTTCCAAGAAGATGGATAAAAACAAACAACAACAAAGATGCGTTGCAAGGAGCAAAATTTACAGGCCACACAAGACAAACGTTTTATTTTAATTTGGTTGCTAAATTATTTTGAAATCATTCTTTTTTAATTTTGTTGGATTTTGGAATGTTTTTTGGAGGAGACTCACTATGCTGACAGATGGTTGATGCTGTTGTTGTTGTTGTTGTTGTTGCTGTTGTTGTTGCTGCTGCTGCTGAAGTTGCTGTTGCACATTGGACGACTGTTGTTGTTGTTGTTGGGAATCAATTCCATTTGAAATACTATTGGCAACCGAAAGTGGAAGAGTTAATGTGGTGGGCTGGGCCGATGATGGCACTGTTGAGGTCGCAGCAATATTGTTCATTTGTTGCTGCTGCTGCTGTGGAGGGATTCCTAGAACTGATGTGGAACTATTATACTGTGATACTGATTGTTGTTGTTGCTGTTGTTGTTGTTGCTGCTGCTGTTGTTGTTGTTGTTGTTGCTGCTGCTGCTGCTGCTGTTGTTGTTGTTGCTGCTGCTGCTGCTGCTGTTGCTGCTGCTGCTGTTGGTGGTGATGTTGTTGCTGCTGTTGCTGAAGACTTGCCTGTTAAACAATACCAATGAAGGCAAACTCTTGTTTCAAAATATGTTTTTTTTTTTTTTTTTTAATATTTGTTGGTTGTTTTATTTTGATAAAACTCAAACTAGATTATGTTTTTTTGTTTTTAATATGTCGCCCAACACCAACCAAAACATATCTGATATTTTAATGAATTTAACATGCATTTTGAATACGAGTTTTGAAACTTCAAATATACTTATTTGTTTGCATCTGGGTGAAATTTTATTAAGAAGCATTTTTAACGGCGATACTGCAACCCATGCATAAGAGATTGGACTTCTTGTTAACCTATCAAAAAATATCATTCAGAATGACAAAACAACTTTTAAAGTTTGAGTCAATATTTTTGGTTTTCTTCATTTCATTTCCTTTCAAATTCTGGCGTCGAATGCTTTAAATCATTGAAATTGAAAAAGGGAAATTGAGTTACCAACAAAAAAGTTCAAGTGGAAATTTTTGTCAGGAGAACCGTTTCTACATTATTATGCCTCGAAAATTGAAAGAGGTTTTGAAAGGAAACTTAATATTCTAAACAACAACGGTCTTAAAATGTTTTTACATAATTAAATTTTTAAAAAGCTCTTCACAGGTGAAGTTAAAAGACATATACACTATTTTTCCTGTTTTTCATACTTGATAGAAGAAATTGACATTCTGCATAATTGGCAATCAATATTTTAATAAAATATACTTCTTAGAGTAAATAAGACTATTAAGCTACTAGGCCATATTATTAAGCTTTAAGTTTTAACTAAACTCAGTAAAGTTAACATCGTTAAACGAAATTTTGCTTTATTCACATCCAAATTAAAATTGATATATATTAAAAACTCAAAACTTTTTGGAACTAATTTTGCCATAGTTTTGAAGGTTGAGTGTTGAATCGTTTAATTTGTTGAACACTAAAATCATCTTTAAACTGTTATTATGAAAAAAACTTGAAACTGTTGAAAGACTTTACCAAATTTTTTTAAAGCATTTCCTCCATGATTTTCATCAAGTTGTAAACAAAAATTCTAGTAGTTTACTAAGAAAGTTCTTAGTATTCCTTCCATGATTTTTTCTTTACTATTAAATATTTCAAAATTGTTTTTAAGAAGCATGAGAAATGGATTTGTTCGAAATAACTTCAACTATTATTTAATTTCTTTTTAAGCAAATAGAAAAATATTCCATTGCAAACTTTCAATGAACTATTGAATATAGATTGGGCTTCGAAAATTGTACCAGAAGAAATTACGCCAGAAAATTCTTTACTTGTTCGGATTTCCAATATCGACTTAACAACTTTGAATTAAATTTGTGAACGCAAATTTTCACTAATCATCGAATTGTGATTGTCAGTTTATTCAGTAATCTCAAAATTTTGATCATGATTAAGTACACGAACGAGCAACGTCTGCAAATTATAAAAATTTTTTTTTTCTACCGAAATGCAGAGTCGGTGGCAACAATTTTAAGAGCGTTAACTACAATTTAGCAGGTAGTCAATAAAAAATTTAGTACAATGTCTACATATTGGTTGTGTGATATTTCTGCGTCGAAGTTTTGAAAATATGGGCTATATTTCAGCGTTATCGAGAATTGTGAATCGCTCAGAACACATTATGGCGAATTTTGCGTAAGGTCTTGGTTAAGAGGCATACAGGACCAAGTTGGCTCAAGAATTGAAACTAATGGACTATTTGAAGAAAATGTGTCAAGATAATGGATTTCATCGCCGTGACGAAGTTCATTTTTGGCTCAATAGGTTCGTCAATAAGCAAAATATACGTTATTGGTTATTGAAGAGTAAGTTTGATGAGTGTGTTATCTCAAGAAATTTGTCAGTCGATTGGCCACTTTGTTCGTGCGGTTTAACACCACTTTTGACTATTTTCCTTGGGTATAATTTGGATCATTGGTTTATGCCAAAAAGCCGAAGAAGTTTAAAGAGCTCAGTACCATTTATTGAACACGAAATAGAGGCCGTTTCGATCAAAAATGTAGACCGCAACAAAAGTGCCAAATTACATTTATAGATGTTTTGATTGTACTTCAAGTTGATTTAAATAATTCAAATATTTTGCGTTTTATTTAAAAAACAAACATTGTCAAGTCATTATCGGAAAACTTTGCAATTCTGATTTTTTCAAGGGAAAAATTCAAACATTTTTAGACTAAACATCGAAGTTTTCTGTTTTTTTTTATTTACGGAAACGGCAAAAAGGCACGGAAAAATTGTTTGTGGAAAAAGCCTACTGGCATTAATAATATTTGGAAAACAAAAAGGTAGTAAACTCTATTATATTGGTAAACAAAAGTTACTATATAAAAATGTTGTTATTTTTATTAGAATGTGAAAATTTCGAGTAAAAAATTTCATTAATTTCAGTTGATAATAAATAAACACTGCTGATAAATCTAATTTTAATTTTTATTAAATTTTTTATCTTCAAACTAAAAGCATTTCGATCGAATACTTATTTGTTGCCAAAACCATTTTATATATTTTAGTATATTATATTTTTCCATTCAAAAACCATGCAGTGAATTCATTCACAGAAATAAAATAATCAATCTTAATATTATAAATAAAAAAATTTAAATAAAATATTTATTTATTTAAAATTCATTAAAAACTGTTTCTTAAAAATTACTTAATTTCAAAAAAAACAACAAAAACAAAATCATCAGCCACTTTGTTAAGTTTTTGTTTAACATTTTTTTGTTTGCCCAAAGATTATTAATTTTATACATTTTAAAAATTGAAATTAGCAAAGTAAACCATAAATATATCTTCCATCATCGCATGCATTTTCTAGCTCTGTGTGGCATTTTTATATAATTTTTGTGTGCATACATTTTTATTTAAATAAAACACAAACAAAAATAATGAATTAACAAAACAAAAAGTATGCACTTGAAAAATCCTTCTTGCGGAATTTCCCATTTTTAAATATATCCTTCTCTTTGATTTTGTCACTAAAGTTTTATATTTTGTTAAGTTTATAATTTACTGAGAGTGAAAACATAAAACACAAACAAAAATAAAACTTATTTCAATATTTTCATCTCCTTCAGGACACATTAAAGTGCCCTTGAAAATTTATAAATTTAACCAAAAAAAAAAACATAAAAGTTCTCCAAAACTTTTCCATCATTGAAACAAAAATAGAAACAGAAAAAGAAAAATAATAATAGAAAAAGTTGCTAAAACTTTACAAATACTCACTTTTTTCTGCTGCATATAAATTTGTGCGGCTGCTGCAGCTGATGATACAGGCGGCGGTGCACCATCTGGCTTCATTTGTGATGCTTGCTCAGCTTTGACAGCAGCCACTGCCATCGAAAGGCTATCAGCAGCTCCGACATTAGCTGGTGCCGGTGGATATCCTGTTGGGGCACCTGGATATGGGCCCACACCGGCCTGCACCATGTGCTGCAAATATAAAATAAAAGTAACGATATCCATTAGAATGTGAATGTGAAATAATGTATAAGAGAGAAAGAGATGCAAACTATATGAGTATAGGAGATGATATACCACAGAAAAGTATAACTAATGCTATCGAGAAGTTTTTGGCCACCAGATGGAGCTTAAAAACTGACAGGATATGAAAATTTAATATAAATTTCTATGTCCTCTTATCGCCAACGAAACGAAGGACCACACATCCCAACCCACTTGCTCGTTTTGTATAGGTATATGGAAAAATGCTTAAGGCCGTTGGTCGGTCGTCGTCCGTCGTTATGGCGGTCATCCTGCTATTATGGCTATGGCTACAGTGCGGTGGTGGTGGCAGTGCCATTCAAGCAGATGTACTGTTCAAAACATGGATACTTAATGGGGATGGGTCTTCCAATTAGTACATGACCGGGAGTCTATTTGCACGACGAGCTGCTTTTGTATGATGTGTTATGTGTGTGGGGGTTCTTCTTTAATGGAGCACCTTATTGCCCTCATATTGATATTATGATGACTCTTTCTGTTTCCGTTTTTGAAATTCATGAAAGTTTTGTTTTAATTATTTTTGTTTGTCACTAAAATAGGTTACAAAAATTCGGGAAAGAAGTTAATCAGGATTCTTCTTCTCTTCGAGAAAGTACAACGAATTACGTTCACATTATTCTGCTATTAAAGAACAACAAGGACTTTTGTGCTATTTTTAAGATACAAAATATCAAATAGCAGGAGATTCCTTGGAGGTATTTTACCTTAATTGACACAAATTGGTCTTCCAATAATAAAAGTATACTTTTCCGGAATAAAAATAATACAGGAGCAGGTATGGGAGAAAAAATTGGATACCAATGGACTCAGATTTGATGGGAGGAACATCAAACCAGAGGGTATTGAATATTTTTTTTTTGTTCCTTGCGATGATGTGTTGCTAGGCGACAATTTTGCCAGCCTGCAGCGAGAAATTCAATAAACCTGGAATATACCTACATACCTCCTCGTCCTCTTTCTTCATGTAAATGGTGAAACAAGAGAGATTTTGAATATAAGTATGAGTTTTGCTGAAAAGCTATTTACGTATATCCGAGGGGGAGATATGTAAAGCGGGGAAAGGAGAAGGATGTTCCCTTTAAAATTGTTAAACAGAAATTTGATTCCTATATAGTTGCGAGAGGAAAATTTACATACGTATAGTCGTACATAACATATGTTATGAATTTTCTCAATATTTCCTGATGATATTTATTTATTTATTTATTGATACACTGTTTTTTTCCATTATGATTTTTGTATGTATTTAATAAGAAATATAATGTATGTGCATATACATACATATGTACCTTATTTACTATTTGTTTTTTCGTTTCTTTTTTTTTTTTTAATATTGAAAATATTCAAAGAGAGAGAAATATTTTACAAGAATTCTACATTCTGTTTGGTGGAAGTTTTTTGTTTTCAATTTGAATGAATTCAAGTAGGATGGAAAAACAATTCTTGGAAATTCAATTGACATAAGAAAATATAATACATATTTTGTAAAAAGCGTGGGAAAAATCAAAATTCAAGGAATTACATGTTTTGGCAAATTGTTATGAAATGATGTTTTCAGAAGAGCCAGTCGCAAAATGTCATATTAAAGCTTTTATGAGCTATAACTCGGTTTAAGGAGATATTAAATTCTTTAATTCTTTTTTTTAAACTCCCATTTGGAACCCGAAAAATTCTGTTGGAACTCTTTCTAACTCGTGTTTAAGAAATATAAACTTCTAATTAAATTTTTGTTATTACAAAGATTTATTAGTCACTTTAAAGAAATATATGTATAACTTATTTTTCGGAGATATGGCTATTTTAATACGGTTTAAAGAGATATTACATTCTTCTAACTCGCATTAAGAATGTATAAAATTTATTGTTTTAAAGTTGCAATTCGATTTCAAGAAAGATATGCTTCTTTAACTAAATGTTTCTTTTTACAACGAAAATATCTCACTTTTAAAAGATATATGACTCTGTTTTTCAGTTATAACTCGTGTTCACTTTGTTTTAAAAAAATATAAGCTTCTTAATGTTTCTAATCGCAACGATTTATGTATCACTATTTTTTTTGACAACACAGCTTGTTTAAATGCGGATTTCAGAGATATAAGCTTTTTCAAGCGAATTTTATTAATCAAAAGATTTGTTTCTTTAAATACACTTCTAACACAGTTTTGGAAGTGAAACTTAGGTTTTAAGAGGTATATGATTCCTTAACTTGATTCTACTACTCTTACCGATTTATAACTCACTTTAAGCACTTATGTTTATTTTACAAATCAGTTTTTCGAAAAATAACTTCTTTCAACTCGATTCTAGGAGATATACGCTTTTTAACCCAATTTTACGACCATTTATAGTTCGATTTAAGGAGATATGTATAACTACATTTTAAATATCATTTGTTTTAAGACGGTTTTAGGAGATATGTGATTTTTTTTTAAATCTAATGTGCAGTTGCTTCCTTTTGGGACATTTATATATATACGTTTTTATAATGATTTAGATGTTTCAAATGGTTTTAAGAGGTATGAGTTTCTTCAACCAAATGGTATAACTCGTTTTAATCCGATTTCAAGAGATATAAGATTCTCCTTTTCGTTTTCTCTTTTTTAGACGTATAATTCGGTTTTTAAAGAGATATTCAACTTCTTGAACTAAATTATGCTAGTGACTTGATTTATAACTCGGTTTGAGGAGATATATGACTCTTTTTGTCGAAATATAAGCTCTTTTATTTAGATATTACTTAACATTTAAGATAACTCTGTTTTTTTTTGAGATAAGACTCGGATTTCAAAGATATGAGCTTATTAAAGCTTTGTCCATCTCTGACAAAATTACTCACACACAGGAATGGTTGAGAGTTGTAAGTCACTAGGCCCTGGTTCTTCATGGACTGTTGCGCCAGCTAATTTATTTATTTAAGCTTATTAAAGCAATATTTCATAGTAATACCTTTTTGGGAGACATATAATTTGATCCTTAGAAATTTGTATTCGTTTTAAAAGGTAGTAGACTCTTCAACAAGATTTTATTAAGAAAACCATTTATATCTCGCTGGAGATATTTAACTTTGTTTTTAGAGATATATTTTCTTTTAAGAGATATAAATATAACTCTAAATTTCATGATATAACCTAAATTTACGAGGTAAAAGCCTAAATCAAGTAGTGTTTATTAGGACATCAATTTATAACTCGGTTTTATAAGACATTTAATTTTTGATCTAAGGGTTTGGTTTAGAGAGATATAACTTTGTTTTGTGGATTAACAAAACTTAGATGATTTAATAACTTGACTAAAAGAAGATAAAGACATTAGAATTCAATTTATAAATAAATGTTTCCTTGAAAGTGGATTGAAATTAGTTTAACTTGCTTTGATCTTTCCTGTAACATATTTTTTGGTAGGTAAACAGTTTAGTTTTTGAAAACAAAAATTTGAGATAAAACAACATTTTAAGAGATTTAAGTGATCTAAAATGCTTTTTTTTTTTTAATTTTAAACGATTCTTTTGAGCCTCAACAATGATATTACGAAAGATTTTGGCCGACAACTCGGTTTTTGAAATTATGTATCGAAAAATTCTTCCTGATCTACTACTACTCAAAACATCAAACAAGTTAATATCAATACTGCATTGTTTTAATTGACCAAATTCATAACCCAAGACAATTTTCAACCGATTGACTTGAAATTTTGAATGTATCTTGGAAAATAAATGTTCTTTGAAAGTAGCTAAGATGTTCTTATATAGTTCATAGTTCATTTATTATTAACAATTATCGGACAAGTTGTAGGCAATTTTTGTTCTTTTAAATTTAGAAGTGCGAAATTTTGGTAAAAAATCAATATATAACAAAACTTGATGAAAACTTACAAAAGCTCGGTCGTGTTTCCTGTAAAAAAGGCTCAAGTCATCGCAAAAACGCTGTACAGCTGCATTTTTGAAAAAAAAATCCATAGAGAAATTATTTTAAGATATCTTTGATATGTATTATGAAATCTTGTTTCAAACGAGATTGATTTTGCAAAAATCTTGTTTTTTGGATTCTGGGATTTTTGAAATACCATCATGGAAAAAATATGAAAGGAACAAGAAATCTGTTTTAAGTTAAATTCATTTTCTCAAACCATTTAAATTGTTTTTATAGTTTAACAAAAACCCAAAAACACTTAAAATGGGAGGCATGAGTTAATTTAACATCCTCCTTTTATGAGGGTACTTAACCAAATTTTAAATCCTTCCAGAAGAGTCATTTAAAAGAGAATCTCTTATCGGCACAAGTTTCCCATTCACAAATTGGTCATAGCAATTTCCGCTTCTGATGAAACTCATGATTACCCTCATAAGTTCGAATTGTTTAATTTAATTCTTCTGTCTATGTGGAAGTAGCTTTAATTACTTTCAATTAAAAGTATTTTACATAATTAATTCAACCCAACATCAGTCTTTGTTTTTATCTACAGTTCCTCATTTCCCTTCCTCTCTTTTTGTATACTTCGATGTACCTATATACATAAAATAAGTTTATTTTATGCATTTATTAAAAACTTTTATAAAAGAGCTATAACCAAGTTTATAAAAATATATACTTTCGTTGTTGTTTTGTATTGAATGAAAGTCAGACATCATCAGGACACTCGAGTGGTTCTTTCAATATGCAAATAAAAATTATTCGTCCTTCGTCACAGTTAGTTTTTTTTGTGTTACTTTTACATGTTTTCTTCTTTATTTTTCACTCGTGTTCCCAACATTGTTACGATCCTTGAATAAATAACCTTATTAACGAAGGATATTTCTTCTCCTTCGTCAAATTACATTAGGTACCTTCTCTCGAACGAATTGATGCATATTTTCAAATGACAGCACTAGGACCAAACTAAAAGAACGAGACGACGACAACACGAGGAATTTCATGTCGTTGATGGAGAATAAAATTCATTTTATGTTTATGCACATAAATAATTTAGAGAAATATTAAATTTTTGTTATAAATTTTATTTTAATGCTTTCATTTCAATCCATGGATGTTTTTAGATATTAAGGAAAACTTGAATACATAATAAGGATTAAGATTAATGAGTTGAAAATACAAAAATGTTTTATGCTATTTTCAATAATCTCGATTCTGAGATTAGGGGATAAGAATCTGAAGAAAATGTCATCAAAATGACGTAAATAAAATGTTTATTAGACATACCAAAAAAACATAATTATTTAATTAAAATTAACATCATTTTAAGTAAATTGTTATAACAAATGAAAGGTACACATTTATATATGTATGTAGATAGAAGAATATGCATATTCATCAGTGTAATTTATGACGACGACAGTCGAGGGTTGCAATAATAATATTAATAAATATGATGGAGATTTAAGATACGATAGATAGATTGACGTACTTTTAATTGAGAAATTGTGTGGTTGATTAATTTTAATTAGCATAAGGTTATACGCTAATTATGCATTAATATTGTTTCTAATTTATAATTGCCGCATGAAATGAATGTGTGCCTTTGTGTGTGTGGCATGCGAATAGAATTGAAATTAATTAATGATGAGAGGTAATAGTTGCATACATTACATTACATAAGCTTACGCGTGCCAGAAGTCCATATAAGATTAAGATGAATTGTTGTTTTATTTTCATCGAGTAATAAATTTAAACAATTTAAGATTGAGTCAAGTTCTTTTCATAGAGTTATTGAAGGGCTTCAAAGTGTTTTAAAAACAATTTAAAAAAAAAGACAAAATAGTGCAGGACCAAAAGTGCAAACTTGTGGAACTCCATTTTGTATATTCGTTCAGTTGATGTTTCGTCTAAAAAATTAGGCAGCGCAACAGTTCGTTGAGAACTAGGGCCTAGTGACTTACGACTCTCAACCATTCCTGCGTGCGAGTAATGTTGTCAGGAATGGAGGGGACCTACAGTTTTAAGCAGAATCCGAACGGCTAATTCTAGAAAGCATTTTTCATGACACGAATTACTCTTGGAGAATTTGTCAATTCTTCGCAAGAGGCAGTACCCGTGAAAAAAAAACTTTAGATGGCACAGGCAAGGATCGAAACCAATTAGTCTAGCATGACAGTCCAACGCACTAAAGATCATGCCACGGGCACACTGATGTTACGTCTAGTCCTTCATTAAGTTAAGGTATTCAATACTGTATACAGTACTGGTACATGGCTCATAGTGAATGAAAGATTTTGGATATTTTCAAATATAAAACTGATGTTTAATTTCAATATTAATTAACTCAAATATAACAAAATGGTGTTGGTACTCTCCAAATATTTGCCACCCCATTGTTTCGTAGATATCATATGTCATAAATTCATATCTGACTATGACCGGATTCAAAATATGAATGTTTTTAGACCGAAAATTCCCTTAATTATTTATGCGCATTCTAATGAGGTTTATTTAAGGTATTATATTATTTTTGGAATGTTAGGAAAGAAGAATATCCTTACACCAAACGCCAGACACTAAAATAACGCTTCGTTTCGTTACGAAAGCAAAAATTTAAATTTACAATTTTGCAAACAGAAAATAGTCTTTTTTATTTTTTTGTGTCTATCCTTGATGATGTTTTGAGTAATGGAAAAGACATAAAGTGAAGTCCACCACTTCTTCTGTATCTCTATAATGTCTGCTGGGATTAACTTAATGACGCCCTTGGTAAAAAGAAAACATTGGCTGGTAGTTTTAGATAAAATATATACCAAAAAAAGCCTCTCTCTTTCCAATCCCCAACCCTCAAACATCCCCCTATTACATAGCAACCACATCTCTAGCTTAATTAGTTTTCATCATTCATGGTCCTTTATTCAAGACTGGGAAAACAGGACGAGTGAGCGATAGGATCGGGAAAGCCATCCAACAAGACCCAGCCAACCAGCATTATCCCTTTCCATCCCTTAGAGTAAAGCACCAAATGTTTTGTATATTTATATGTATGTGTATGAAATTTTGTTTTATTAGTTTGTTTCCGCTTTGTGTTAAAGTAGTTGGTAGGTACAGTTGTTTTTCAAGGGAGTATAATTAATTACATTCTGATGGAAAGCTTTTTGGCATGTTTTTGTTTTGTATATCTTTAGTTGGCGAATATGTATATGTAAAGTCTCGTTTCAACAACCACAACAGCCCCCAAACAAGCACAGCTGATAATATGAAGAACTTTCTAAATTAGGATTTATAAATCTTCTACTTCGTTCGTTTAGAACGATGGCGATGGTGGCGGTGATATGGAGGAAGAGCAAAAGGTTGTATTAAAATAAATTACCATAAAGAGCTAGTTTAAGTTTAGAGTAGGTATACCTCTATAAAACGAAAAAAGAAATAATTAAAACCAATTATACGGGGGTATTTATGAATAAGCCGACAAAATTTAAGAAGAGCAAAAGCCTCCTTGAATATACTCTTCTCATACTTGTTTCTTTTTTTTGACAAAATGAATGCACGTTACTTAGCTAAAATCTTGAAGAAGAAAGTCGGGTTTCAAAGGGTAGGGTCGAGAAATAATTTTTCAATGACTGAAGAAATTAACTAGTTTTTTTATAACAAAACTAATGGACGCTCTTCTTTTTTTAATGAACGTCAGAGTAGGAGCTCAAAAATTAGTGATGTGAGACTTAAAATGCAAAAAGTAATAGAATACCGTCCGTCACATTGCTTTTGCTTGGTTAAAATTAATATCAACAGCTCCTGTGGAATTTATGTACATAATACTTTTTGTGAACACTGTGGCGTATGTGCAACATTTTTTTTTTTTTTAAATGTAAAATATCACATTTTTGTTATCTATACTAAAGAGCGTTTTTAAAGTTGTAAGAAAAGATTCGATGGTTGTTGTCATGGTTTGACAGTTGAAAATGTCAAAATTTATTGACGCTTCGAAATTGTGGAAATTGCTTTGAAAAAAATTTATCTGTTGGCGAAGTTCATAGAAATCTTCCTTTATTTGTCTAGTTAGATGGCTACGTCTATAAGCCAAAATCGAGCCATTAACGAACCATTATTGAATATTAAAATTGAAAGAATTGACGTAATTTAGTTTCAACAAGACTGTACAACTTGTCATGCAGCGGACTTATCCGTCAATTTATTGCAAAATCAATGTGGCGACAATTTAATTTCTAGAAATAGTCTTTTTACAGTCTTCCTAATTTGAGCAACTAAATGCTTCTCCATTACTTTGTATGGTGTTTTTTTAAGTCATTTATGATTTATGACGACAAACCAGTTACTCTCCAAGAAAATATTTATCGGAAGTAGTATTGAACAATTTTACTGATCGAATTTCATATAGAAAATTAAATGCCAAATTTTAGGCCAATTTAGTCTCTTAGTTGAAGTTTTAAATATGCTCAAATCGCTGACTGAATCCCTATCGGTAGCACATGAAGACATAAGAAATAGCAGATATAATGTTAAGGGTTTTGAATATTTGTATACTTACTTTTCCCAATTAAATTGTATTGAAATAAATGTATCAGTTTTTTTCCTGCAAGCAATTTCCTCAAAGGGCACTTTCATTCGATTCAGTTGTCTATTTTATTTCGACAAAAACAAAATTAAACTTTTTTACAAAAACTAACAACAAGTTGAAACTATCTTCAAACTAAAACCCTAAAAATCAACCAACTACCAACCAAGTTATTCGCACAAGAATTCACTTTCTAAATTGTAACTATTACATATTTGAGAGCGAAGTGTCTAACAACATTCCAACAGTACCCATAATGATATCGACTATAAGAGAATTTAATTCTTATTTTGAAAAACGAAAATTCAATTAACTATTTCCTCTCTAACTGCTGATGCTCGGTCTGGGTCCGTGTCGTCGTCTCTTATTGCTCAAAGATCTCGTCTATTCGTCGTCATCGTTCTCGTCGATGTTTTAAAATTGCATTTGCACTTAAGTGAACGCTCCTCATACGAGATACGAAAGAGTCATCAGGCTATAAAGAACCATCACCGCCAACTAGCATCAGCATCAGCATCAGCTTCAGCTCAGCATCTTTCACAACTGAAAAACCCTTGGCAAACTATTTTTAATTAAACCAATGGCACAAAAAGTACCATCATACTATAAGAACACAACGCCAAAAACAAAGTCTACAAAAGTATCAATACGACGAGAAATAGATGTAGTCATAGAATGAACGAGAGAACGAGACATAGAGATACTTTCAAAAACGACACGTGAGGAATGCATTAGAAAAAGATACTGATACTGATATGGCGTTGTTTTGTGTGTGAAAGTGATAAACGATCACGTAATTAATTCAATTCACAAAATTAAGATATTTCTAGACACTACCGACCGCCGACATTCACCGCCGCCACCGCTGATATCCCCCAAACCATATCCCACTTCTGACACTGCTGTCAATGCCAATTGCACAACAACATCATCTCATCTTGTTATCTTCGTATAGATACTGTATCTTTGTATCTGCATCTTTACTGGTACATAGCTTGTATTAATTTCAATCGTTTGATGGGAACTACTGTAAACAACCTTTACGAGATGAACAGCTATAGAAGTATAGTTTGGTTATAGTTGCAGTGAAAACACCACCCATCAGTCTGTAGGTGGTAGGGGGTTGTTTTTTTTTTGGGGCTTTTGTTGAGTGTATATTTTCAAAAGTTTAAACCACAGACAGTTTTACAAAATTTTCCTTCTTCTTCTGCCTTTGTCAGAGGAGAAAAGTAGATCTGTCTATCTGTCTGTTTTGTATTTCGAAAAGTAAATAAATGAAAGAGCAATGTCAGTGTCAGGAATGTGGGTGTTGAAATTTGAAAATGTTTTTCTCTAGATCTATAGATATATCAAGTTGGGAAAGTATCTCCTTGTATCGAATTCCCACTAGGGCGTGTTCATTTTTTTTTCTTTTAAGTTTGAACAAAGAGAAAATTCTATAACATTGGTTCAAGGTTTTCAAGTTTTAATTGATAGTTTTATTGAAAAAAGATATTTTGAAAAGGTCTTTTATTAAAAAAAAAAAACTGACACTATTTTGAAAACTTGTCATCTGTTTTATAATAGAAGAGAATTGAATTTTAAAGAATTAATGTACGAAGACATTGATGTAATTGAAAGAAAAGTTTGCGAGAATAACTCTGAAAATAATTTCAATTTGAATTAAATTAACCAAATATGAATAAATATCGGGTCTTTTTTTCAAGAGCTTGAAAACTTAAGCAATTTAAAAGAGGATCAAGTTTTTTAAATTCGTCATTGGAGGCCACGAAGTTTTTAATTAACTCTTTTGAAAAGACAGAATAATGTAGGCCCCAAAGTGGAATCTTGTGGAACTCCATTTTAGTTGACTGTTTTAAGATTTTAATTTCTGTTTTATAGTTGAAGAAATGAAGAGGATTGAAATGAAAAAATTGAATTCTTGAATATAGAGTGTGAGCTTGAGAACTTGAGCAATTTAAATTTGGGACAGGTTTTTTCAGTGAATCATTAGAGGTTCCCGAAGAGTATTTTTTAACTTTTTATAAAATGACAAAATAATATAGGCCCGACAGTGAAATCTTGTGGAACTTCATTTCGTATGAATGGTTTGAGAACTTGCCTGCCTTGAAGAGGTTAAATTTGGTCTTAATCTAAGAAATATGAATTTTTGAAAATCCATTTATTTGAGAACTTAACCAATTAAAAAGGTGGTCAAGTTTTTTTGTCTAATGCGTCATTAGAGGTCTTCAAAGAGTAATATGTATTAAAAAATAAATTGTGTGGCGCAACAGTCCGTTGAGAACTAGAGCATAGTGACTTACAACTCTCAATCATTCCTGTGTGCGAGTACTGTTGTCAGGGATGCAGGGGACCTACAGTATTAAGCGCAATCCAAACGGCTAATTTGAGAAAGCACTTTTCATGACAAGAATTACTCTTGGAGAATTTGTCAATTCCTCGCAAGAGGCAGTACCCGTGAAAAAAACTTTAGATGGCATAGTCAGGGATCGAACCCAAGACCTTTGGCATGACAGTCTAACGCACTAACCATCATGCCACGGGTACTACAAAAAAGAGTAATATTAACTTCTTTAAAAAAGACAAAATAATACAGTCCTCAAAGTGGAACCTTGTGGGACTTCATTTCGAATATTCGTCTTAAGAATTTATGGCTTTCTGAAAAAACAATTAACACAAAAATATCACAATAACAGAAACACATGTTTTGACATAGCAAACGTGAACATGAGAATTATTTGAGAGGGCTCTTCAAATAATTAGTAATTTAGTTAAAAAAATCAAAAACACCATTCTCAAAAATTTCATAATTAATTTTTGTTTCCCCCAGCAGAAGTATAGAACTGCGGTTTGTTAATTTCTTCTTTTTAATGAAATAAAACTTAAACTTCGAATTATTTTTTCGTTTATTCATATAATAATTGTTAGCTTAGGAATAGTTATGTATATACATAAGTATAATTTAGAAGGTTTAATGAGCTACTTATTTAGAGGCGTGTGATCGGCTTGACTTACTGATGAAGAAGAGCTTCACTTTAAGCTTTTTCAAGCTGACCCCAGCCATAGAGATAAGAGAAAGGAAGAAAAGGAAGGAAGCCATTTTATAACACTTCACTTTTGTTAACAAAACAGGGTTGGCTTAAGGCCGTTTATAACAACTTTTCCCTTCTTAAAAAAAAGAAATTTCTTTCATTTTGTTCCCTTTACAAAAATTCCAATTCAATATTTTTTCTTAGTACTTGTTTAAAAAAAAAAAGTTACTCATATATGTAGGTGTTTAACAAAGTCTTTCAAAATCAAAGTAAACTGCTACCATTTTACTTAATGTTTTCTTCAGAATTAGCCTTAATAAGGGAATTAAAGTCATAAACGTTTATTTTTCAATTTAATTAAACAAAATGTTTACTTTTGTTTATTTATATAATTGCCAATGTCATATGACACCACAATGACAATTATAGAAGAAAATTGAAATTGAAACTACTTCAACTAATAACAAGTATTTTCACTCTAAAAACCACTTGGTTTTAATCCTTATTCCACTACTTGTTGTCCTTTTTGAAGATTTTCAACAGTCATCATAAATATTTATTCGAAGAATTTAACTTAAGAAAACCGCACTTAATTCTATTTTATAAAATATGTATTTAAAAAAAAAAGAAAAAGCTTCAATCTCTCCAAATGAATAAATAAACTTCTTGTGCTGCTACTTTAATATATAAAAACCACTTAAAATGTGCATAAACTTCGTAGGTATACTAATTTTAATTCTGAGTGAAAACTATTTATTCAGGATTTTGCAATTATAAAATTGCTATCATCCCCCTCTTTAACTTATTTTGCCGCATTAATTTATGTTTTTTTTAAGTTAGGTTATAAAATTCTGTTTGTTTTTTTTTCTTTAACTTTGATTAAATCTGTTTTTTTTTTCTTTTTGTGTTTTAAAGCCACAAATACTCGGTATACTTAAAACGTGTCCTTGTCCCATCAATTTCAGAAACTCAAATAGTCAAAGTTTTTAATTAATCAATTAAATCGATCTGAATATTGAAAATACTACGACAACGTAGATGACGAAGAGCGACGTTGACTTAGTTTCCAGGAGTAATCCAACCAACCAACCAACCAACTTTTCTCTAAACTGCCCACAAAATTATTCCAATACCTCCCTCACCAACGCTCCATCTGTTTGAATATTCATTTGAATTTCGAATAATTTTCAAAAAATTCAACCTAAAACCAACAAAACAAAATTTTACTTCAATCAAGAGAGAGAGAGAGAGAGAGAGAGAGGGGCAGAGGGAGTGGAAGTGCATTAAAAACTTTTTCCATATAATGCTTGGATGGAGTTTTCGAATCTCGAATTTTCAAATATTCCCGAACTCAACCACACTAAATACAAGTAAGTTTATTGAATTACAAAAAGGGTCATGTGAGCTCGAAGGATCGGAGATAGGGGTAAAGTAGGGTATGTGTGTGATGTGTATTGGAAAAAACAATATTTGTAAAACTTTTCGCTAAAAGTTTAACCCTTTTTTGGGGGAAGTTAAAAGCGTGCAAAAAAAAAGGCAGATAGTTTTCGTACAATGTGGTGTCTGCGGGTTTTATCGGAGGCTCCAAATATGACGTTAAGAGAATATTATAACTTTTGTGAAACGAATGGTTGTTGAATGGAATACTAAAAGTCAATCATCATTGCTGACTTTTAAACATGAATACGTGCTGTGAATTCCAGAAGTAATTTTGTGTCTTAATATCCTAGAGTCATTTCGTAGCGTTGCTCGTCTTTGTAGCTTGGTGTTGGAGACTTTTTAATTTGATGGTTTGGTTACGGTTGTACGTCAAGCTTTAAGTCAGCCATTATAAGCTACGACTCGTCGTCGCTCTTATCGACGACAGTAAATTGGAATGTCAAAATTATTATGGGTTGCCATGGTGTGCCATTTATGTCAGTGCTTCTATATTCAAGCCTTCAATAGAGTGATGCAATTAGTTTCACTTTTTTCTTTTTCTTTGGCAAAATCAAAATAAATATTTTTTCTTCTTTGATATTACGCCATGATTACTGTGTTACTTCACCTATAAAAATTGTGATTGGACTTCGAATAATTATTATGGTGTGCGCCTTGTGTTTTTATTTTTCATAGGTCTAAATAATCAGTCAGGCATTGGGTCACGTGCCAAAGTGAATTTTTAAACCAATATTTCTCTGTTTCGCTTGTTTTTTTTTTTATTTGAGATTGAACTATTATTTAATTTTTCCTATTTCAATTTTCGGCGGTAAAGAATGCTTTTGATATAAGAAAAATAAAACACCTTGTTTTTTGATTTAACTACCTATATAAGTAAGTCAATAGGATTTGCGTGTTGATAAATTAAACGGAAGGAAGGAAACAAAATTTGAATAATAGCTTCTAACATTTTATTAGGAGGACGGTTGCTGCTACTGATGATGATGATGATTTAGGCAAGTTAGTCACGCCTATTGTAGGGTTATTAAATGCAAAAATAAAGTTAAGTCAATTGAAGTGTAACATGAGTTATATGTGTTAGAATTTTGTATTCTAAATAATACAGTAACGAAGGAAAATAGGGATCTTATCGAAATGGTACTTAAGTTGTTGACATATAATTAGGAATTGGTTTTGCTGTGAAATGTATAGAAGATTGATTTAATGGTTATTTTGACGTTAAAAAGAAATAATTGATGGTTGACGAAATTTCAATTTTCTTTCCTTAAATATAGTTATGAAGAAATGTGTTAGATTACACCGAAAAACAAAGTTAATGATTATATTTTTGACACATGATAAATCTAATTTTACTTAAATATAGAATTTTATTTTTATTTCACTGATTTGACAAATTATCAGCTAATTTTTCTCGAAAAGCAGACACGAATGCAGGGCTCGGGAAATATATCAGTTTTTGCTGTCAGATGTAGTTTTCCAAATATGGAATCAACTTTTTGTATAATGAAGATTTTTTTCGCCAGTTTGGAAATTTTGATAATTTGTGTTTCAAAAAAAAACTATATCTTCACCGAAATAAAGCGAAAATTTGTTATTTGAGAATTATAGTTAAAATTAAAGAATCGGTCCGGTTTAGGGATAAATTTTATCGTCGGCGATATGTCAAGAACCAACAGAGATATCGACATTAAGTTGATATTGTTTGACAGATAATATTTACATTTCTATAGGAATTTATAAAAAAAGTTAAAATTTTGGTTGATCTCAAATATCTCAAGAAACTATATAACAACTGACTTCAAATAAATTTGATAGCACATATTGTGACGTCATATGAAACTGGTAGGAACTTAAAAAAAAAAACGCTAATTTAATGATTTTTGTTTAAACTTTCGAATTGATTATCTTGAAAACATTAAGAAACTGGCTACTAATTATTTGATCTTATACAAAATATTGTTGTTTAAAACTTTATTAATTTATAGCACATTTTAAAGAATTATCATTCTAAATATTAAATTTTTTTATGATTTGCGAACAACACAATTTCAGAAAAAAGTGGAAAAGCAATTCTTGTTTTACTAAAATAGGCCTTTTATTAATTATCTTGAAACACTTGAAGTATCTTCATTTTATATTCACTAATTTTTGATGTGAAATTATAATGGTACGGGTTTAATTCAACTAAGATAAAGCTAAATTCTCATTAGAGAACAGTGTTTTATTTGAAAAGGGAACTCTTCATTGGATTAGTAATTGCCTTTCGGATCGTTCAATGCAAGTAGTATTGGATGGATTCAAGCCTGAAAACCATAAAATAAATGCTGGTGTGCCCCAGGGCTCCGTTCTATCTCCAACACTCTTTCTCAATTTTATTAACGATCTCCTGTCTGCAACTTCTAATCCAATACATTGTTTTGCTTATGATAGTACTCTTAGCTTTTCATATTCGTTTTCAGGCTCACATCCTTCTTCTTCGGATGTGGAACTGCAAGGACAAAATATGATAAGCTCATTAAATTCTGACCTAAACAGCATTGTACAATAGGGATTAAAAAACAGCGTCGAATTTAATGCTTCGAAAACCCAATGCTGTCTTGTAACGTTAAAGCGATTGTCATTATCCATGGATGGCACTTCCATCAATGAGACTGAACATCTCGATATTCTCGGTATGTGTGTCACTAACCACCTCTTGTGGAACGATCACTTACGCGATGTTGCCAAAAATGCCGCAAAGTTTTTGGGTTCTTTAGGCGATGCAAGAAATGTTTCACCCCTTCTGATCTGGCTGTTATCTACAAGACTTGTATGCGTCCAAAGCTTGAGTATAACTCCCATCTCTGGGCTGGTGCTCCTGCAACTTACTTAAGCCTCTTGGATAGTATTGCACGTAGAGCATTTAAATTGATAGATGTTAATATCATCATAAGTTCATTTACTTCGCTTGAACATCGTCGTAAAATCTCTTGTCTGACCCTTTTTTACCTTTATTTTAACGGCTTATGCTCTAGTGAAATAGCCAGTTGCATTCCTCCCCTTAAACAGTTCAACCGTAATACTCGCGCTTCTAGGAATGTTTATCAGTATACCCTCGAGTTCAAATTCGACCGAACTGTCAAATATAGAGATTCGTTCTTTAGCCGTACTACGCGAATGTGGAATGCCTTACCACACTCTGTCTTTCCTAGTCATTGCAATATTCAGGAATTCAAAATTAATGTGCACCGACAACTCCTCTCAAACCCTCTCTCCTCTTCCTAGTGCTCACACTGTGCCTCTGCATAATAAGAGTAGTAATATCCCCTTTGAGTGTGCGCTTATTATAAAAAAAAATATTGGAATTGTTTTTGAGAAATTTTTCAAAAACAGTTGTTTAACTTTGATTTCGTTAATTTGGCAACATTATTCAAACTGGCGGCCACTTTGTCAGCTGTCAATTGATTTATTTTTAGTTTCGATTGGCATTTCAAAATTAAAACACTGAAGCCTGATAGAAGCGTTTATCAGTGCAAAATTTATTTTCAAAATCATATTTCTGTTCGAAATACAAAATTGCTATATTTCGAGTAATGATAATCTTAAAGTTTATGTTGGGACATGTTACATGTACAAAAGCTGACTGTTGGTGTGCTTTATGAGTTGCTGGAATAATTGGTCCGTAATTCTTTAAAGACGATGCTGATGGTAAAAACGTTCCAATCAATGGTGACCGCTAGATTGCCTCGATTACTGACTTTTTTGTTTATCAATTGAAGAAACATGATGTAAAGGAGCTGTGGTTTTAAAAAAGATGGCGTCGCATAACATTTCACACATCTCTGCCACAATTGATTTATTGACGGGGACGTTTGGGAACCGCATAGTTTCTCATTACGGGTCTGTGAATTGGCTTCCAAGATCGTACGATTCAACAACGCTTGACTATTTTCTGTGAAGGCCTTTGAAGTTGCTAGACTACGCCTATACATCCAAAAATGGATTGACCATTGTGGGCCGACATTTTTTGCGTTTTAGTCGGCTACAAATGTTGGAAAAATTCAAACGAAGTTGAACGTCCAGATAAGACTACGTCCGTGCTAGCCGTGACTGTCATATGCCAAAAATCATATTAAAATTAAAATGCTAGAAGATTATCATTCGAATAAAGAAAATTGCATGTCAATTTAAACAAATGATCTTTGTTTTATTCTAGTTTAAAGCTATATACCTTTAAAAATTGATAATTGATTTTGGGCTTCTTAAAAAAGAAAAATTATTATACCTTAAAAAAAACTCAGTAGCTCAAAAATTCTGGTAGAAATTGACAGTTTTTGTAATGAAATTCAACCAAAAATACAACACACCTATTTATCAACCTTCCCGAATTTTTCGACTAAAATAGCTTAATATAACTCACGAAAAATTTACTCCAAATTAGAACCTAATTATTATTCTAAATATTGCGAGTAGCACTGCCAATTCCATTAACGTAAACATTTCAAATAATGTACATATGCGCACATTGTTTAACAATCGAATTTGTTCTCTCAATTAATTAATTAATTAAAAGAAAAAAACATCCCTTATTTTTGTTAGAGCGTTTGAACATAGAACTTTGACATTGCACTTTTAATTGGCAATTGGTTTGCAAATAATAGATAAATCTATTTTAAAACTTCTATGAATCATATACAAAAGTTCTTATAACAAAACAGTGTCTTTGATAAGATAAAACTCTCGATATATTGAATTGCAATCTGGCATCGTATTCATTTGGCAAATTGAACTGATGTATGTACTTGCAATTAACACAATGTCAAGTGCAAAAATAAACTTAAAAAGATGTCCTTGTTCCTTGTGAAAAATATTTAACATTTTTGTATTAATTTCAGTTCACTGACTTCTTAGATCAAAGGTCATAAAAACCTTTCTGTAAAATGAGAAAAAAAAAGAATCATCTAATTCATCAACCGGCAAACTTCCTTATTGGCTATTCAACTATTCAAGCCAAAATGCCTATTTTCACGATATTTTATCTAAATTAAAAAAAGAAGTAGGTATCCCCCCAAATGTTGTGTTAAGTATACATTTCCTTCGCACAAAAAATAAACAACTTTGCGTGTTGCTGCTTTGAAGCTTTGAAGCTTTGAACCAGAACCTTAAGAATTTTGTTTCTTTTTATTTTTCGTAACTGTCACCAAAATAGATGACCATCGAAGCGAATTCAACTTCTTTTCAATGTCGTTCGTGTTCGATGATCTTTTTATTTTATTTTCATTGAGAACATTCATCAATCTGTCAACGAATGTCCTTCTGTTTTTCTTCTTCTTTTTTACGAACATAATTCTTTTTTCTTTTGTGTAAATACCGACATGGCATCAATAACACAATCAATTATTTATATATAAAAATTTCCTTTTTCTGTACTCTTGTTGGGGTTTTTCTTTTTCTCATCATCATCGCATACTAATGTCCTGATGAAATCCTTTTTCTTTTCGCAATTTTATTGAAGGCCGTGTGTTCATTGAATATTTTCTATTTATTTTATTTGTATCGCTTTTATATTTATTTACTCTCTTTAGGGTTGTTTTTTGTGTAAAGGCAATTTATGCGTTTGTCCTTAGTAAATTGTCCTGGGGATTTAAATCGTGGAACATGATCAATGGTATATAAAAAGGACAGAAGAAAAGAAACAAAATCAACCTTGGAATTGTTTCTTTAGATTGAATTTATTCTATTTGTATGGACATAATTTTTATTTATGAAGTTGTCTATAACACAATGTCAAATCTATATTTAAAATTGGTTCTTTTTGTGGGATTTAGATTGTTAGTAAACCAATAAGGTCAAAATGAACTTAAAGTTGAATTTTCATAATTCAGAAAAAAAAAAAATTTTTGGCCTAGAAGAACTTGTTTTGGTAAGTATTGTGAGTTCGAATGATACCTTACAAATGTTTTCCTCTAAAGTGGAAGCATTTTTGGACTGAAACACACACTAAATCATATAAAACATTTTTTATTCGCTACAAAACATGGTGTATTTCAACACGAATCAAACATTAAACAATTTTTGGATCAAAAATAAATAATTTTCAACAGAATTTGTAAGGGAAATAAGTTTTATGTTACATTAATTTTTCTTAAGGAATTGAGACCTATTTTTTTGGTTAGGTGTACAAAACCAACATTTTGAAAACAAATACAAAAGAAGGAAATAACTTAAAGAAATATGTTACAACATAAAATTTAACTGATATTTTATTTTGAGCGAATTATTAGCTACAATTATTTACATAGTTAGAAAAATTACTATTTTTAGCCCAGAACAACTTTTCTTTGTAGGTATTGTGAGTTCCAATAATGTTTTACATATTATTACTTACAAAATGGAAACATTATGGAACTGAAACACACACTTAATAAAATAAAACATTTTTGATTCATCACAAAACATAATTTATTTCAACACGAATACAAAATTTCAACATTTTGGAAGCCAAATTAATACATTTTTACAACATTTGTAAGTGAAATAAGTTGTCCTTCATCAAGGAACTTAGACACAAATTTTGTGTAGGTGTACAGAACCTTTCTGTTTTCTTATTTTACAATGTTAAAAAATTTTGAAAATAAGTACAAAATAAGGGAATAGCTTAAATTAATATTTTGCAACAGAAAAGTTGATTTTGTTAGAAAAAAAAATTAATTTTTGCCCAAAAGAATTTTTCATAATAAAAATTGTAAGTTTGACCAATGCCTTGCACATGGTTTCTTACAGTTTCTTACAAAATGGAAACATCTTTGGACTGAAACAAACACTAAACCAAATAAAACTATTTTGATTTATAAAAAAACCAGATTTATTTCAACACAAATCAAACATTACACAATTTTTGGAACCCATTGCAACAGATTGCTTAAATCTTTCTATAAGGAACTAAGACACAATTTTTGTGTAGGTTTACAAAAACCATTTGTTTTATTATTTTGAAATGTTCGAAAATTTTGAAAATATGTACAAATAGGAGAAACAACTTGAATAAATATCTTGCAACAGAAAATTTTAGTGATATTTCGTGGTGAGTGCATTATTGGCTAAAATGTTTTAGTTAGAAAAATGGCTATATTTCTATTAAAAAAAAAACTTATTTTGGTAAGTATTTTGAGTTCGACCAATGTCATACACACATTTTCATACAAAATGGAAGCATTAAAGGAATGAAACACACATTAAATCAAATAAAACATTTTTGATTCGATACAAAACATGATTTATTTCAACACGAATAAAAAATGTTGGAAGCCACATAAATATATTTTAACAACATATGTAAGTGTACGAGTAGGTTTTTTTTGTAGGTGTACAAAACCTTTTTGTGCTCTTATTTTTCAATGTTCCAACATTTCAAAATTAAGTACAAAATAAGGGAATATCTTAAATTAATATTTTGCAACAGAAAAGTTTCACAATAAAAATTGTAAGTTTGACCAATGCCTGGCACATGGTTTCTTACAGTTTCTTACAAAATAAAAGCATCTTTAGACTGAAACAAACACTAAATCAAATAAAACATTTTTGATTTATGAAAAAACATAATTTATTTCAACAAAAAATCAAACATTACACAATTTTTGGAACCCATTGCAACAGGAAATAATCTGAAGGTTTACTAAACCTTTTTGTTTTATTATGTTCCAAATGTTAAAAATGTTCCAAAATTTTGAAAAAAAGTACAAAATAGGAGAAACAATTTAAATAATTATCTTGAACAGAAAATTTGAATGATATTTCAATTTGAGTGCATTATTGGCTAAAATGGTTTAGTTAGAAAAATGGCTATATTTTGCCTAGAAAAAACTTATTTTGGTAAGTATTGTGAGTTCGACCAACGTCATAAATACTTTTTCCTACAAAATGGAATGAAACACATACTTAATCAAAAAAAAACATTTTTGATTCATTACAAAAGATGATTTATACAGGAATTAAACATTACACAATTTTTGGAAATAAGTTGTCGGTTTCTTTAATCTTTCCTCAAGTAACTAAGACACAATTTTTGTGTAGGTGTACAACACCTTTTTGTTTTCTTATTTTAAAATGTTTCAACACTTTGCAAACAAGTACAAAATAAGGGAATAGGTTAAATAAATATCTTGCAACATAAAATTTGAGTGATATTTTATTTTGAGTGGATTTTATTGGCTGCAATGATTTAGTTAGAAAAATTGATATGTTTGGCCCAAAAGAACTTTTCTTGGTACTAAGTATTGTGAGCTCGGCCAGTGTCTTACACATGTTTTCTAACAAAATTGAAGCATTATTGAACTGAAACACACACAAAATCAAATACAACATTTTTGATTCATCACAAAACATGAATACGAATCAAACATTACACACTTTTTGAAGACAAACCAATACACTTTTTGGAGAATGTTGCACCGCATATAATCAAGTGTATAATGTTAAAAAAAACGATCGTTTGAAACAAATTTGATTCATGTTTCTTGAAACTATTTTTCGAAACAAGAACTGTTTGCTTCTTTGGTGTGTTCTCCTTTTAATTTGTTTGCTTCAAAATTATTTTAGTCATTTTTTCGAAAAAAAAAATCAAAAACAAAAACGCTTTTGTTTTTAATGTTTTATTTGTTTAAAAAATATTGGAAAAACATTTAATCTACATTATTTACATATTAAAGTTTTAAAACAAAAACAAAGAAAATTTTGAGAAAACGAAAAAACAATTGAAATAATTTCCAGACATCACAAATGTCCTTAGGATGTTTTCAAATGTACCAAGTATAAACGTGCGACGTATTTCGAAGTTTTAGTTTTTTTTAGGAACCTACTTCTGTCCACACGTTCTCCTGATATGATCGAGGACATGAATTTATTTTCTCTCTTTTATTTAGAGAACGTGTTGCAGCTTCCATAACGATTTGTTTTTTGTATCCTTTCCTTTCCTTTTTCTATTTATATAGTAAAGAAGGTCGAGCCCTCTATATTTACTTAGACAAAATGTGGGGTTAACCTAACCCTATCCATTTGTGGTATACTCCTGATTTTTTTTTTTAAATACGAAACAAGAAAAAGGGAAGCAAAATGCAGATGTTGAGTGAGTTCAACTTTTTCAGAGTAAAATCTTAAGAAATGCGATTAAATTCGTTATAAGGAAAGAGGAATAAAAGGTAACCTAAACGAGATACTCAGAGGAAAACGAGTAAAAGAAGTGTTCGTTCACAAAAAAGGAAAACAAAGTGAAATAGGATTGCATAAGCAAAGCAAATGCATATCGAAATGAAGAGGTACATAAACTAAAGCAGTTTAATCGAGCACTATATATGTATATACTATAGGACGAGTATATGATGATGATTATGTACCTTGGATGTTTGTCCTTGCTGCTTCTATAATAAGGATACACATACTCTTACTCTAACTCTATATTATTCCTTTTTCTTTCCTTATATATGGTAATAGGTTTGTGTTTAATGCAGTGAAAATTGTCAAGGAGAAAATTGGATAGTTCTGCATGTGTAGACTTTTATGGAAATAGTAAAGATACATTTTGAAGATATAAGTATATACAAAAAAATACAATAAATTATATCGACTACAATTCAACTTTCAAAAGACAACTCAATTTGAAAGATAAGAAAACAAGTGCATAAAATAGTTTTTAACAGAATTTGTAAGGGATATAAGTTGTTGGCTGCTTTAATCTATCTTTAAGGATCTGAGCTGAGGACACAATCTTTGTGTAGGTGTAGAAACAATTTTTAATTTCTTATTTTAAAATGTTCTTAAATTTTGAAAATAAGTAAAATATAAAGAAAATAACTTAAATAAATATTTTCGAACATAAAATTTATTGGAACTATTAACTAAAACGATATGAATTCTGGATATTATAGGATTTGAGCAAAATCGTTTAAGTTGTTTTTGAGTAATATTTTAAAATACACATGAAATATGATGATATATCTTTCCGGAACTTTTGAGAAAAATGCAGTTTTATTTAAGTGGTCTTAAGTCACTTAAGCGAATATAATTCAGCTAAATTTGAATACACATTGAATATTTTTGAGACCCACACTGATAACTTTTCAATTGTATTCTTACGGCCACTTTAAAATTTTTGAAAAATCTTTATTTTAAAATTATAAATGGTACCCTGGCATCTCAAAAAAGTTAACTGGAAATATATGTAATGACTGCGTAACTTCTGATTTGCTTATAATAAAAAACGCATTTTTCTTCAATACTGTTTTTTTTTTTTCAAGTTGGTCGGACCCATGACTCAAGCAATGTTAAACCGATTGAATTTAAATGTTCAACATATTTTGGTTGAAATATTTTCTTTGGAAGTGCGTAGGATTTTTTATGATGCATAGTTAATTTTGTAATTGATAATTATCTGAAGGTTTTGTAGGAAAATATTTTACTTTAGAACTGCGCCAATTGGCCAAAAATCAATGCATTGACATTCTATGTACTTTAATATAGTAAAAAATACGTTTTTCTTTCTGTCCCACTTAATTTATTCGAATGTCGCCTTAAAATATGCCCTTTTTAAATGCTAAAAACAACCAAAAACGGTTTTTTAGGCTAAGTTAAAACTCAAAATATCTCTTAACAATAAATTGTATAATGATTTTGCAAAACTTATTTTAACTATTTGCTCAAGTTTTTGAAATACCCGCTTTCAACATTATTTTTATATTATTGAATATATTTCAAGAACTTCGTATAATAGAATGATTGGATGGATTATAATGATTAAAAAATTACAGGAGCTGTTTGTCAAACGCTTCGTATTTGCCATTTTTATAACTTTAAGTATTTTTTTTTATAAGCATAATTCCTTGAATGCGTGATTCAAGCATTCCACATTCGTGTAGTGCGACTAAAGAAAGAATCTCCGTAGTTAACAGAACGTCCGAAATTAGGCTTAAGGGTAAACTGATGAAGATTTCGAGAAGTACGATTATTATGGTTAAATCGTTTGAGAGTTTTGGTAAAGCATTCCACATTCGTGTAGTGCGACTAAAGAAATAATCTCCGTAGTAAACAGAACGTCCGAAACTAGGTTTGAGGGTGAACTGATGAGGATTTCGACAAATACGGTTATTACGGTTAAATCGTTTGAGAGGGAAAATGCAACTGGCTATTTCACTAGGGCATAGTTTGTGAAAATATCGATAAAACAATGATAGGAATGAGAACTTGCGGGTATTCAATGGTAAGTCTATCCAGGGTCTCAATAAGAGAACGATCGCCAATTATTTTTATCGCTTTATTTTTAATTCTGTCAAAAAGACTCAAGTTTGTTGTTATAAAAGTAAGTAGGTAAAAATATGAGAATTATACTCGAGTTTTGTACGAATAAAAGCTTTGTAAATTTCAGCCAGATCAGAAGGGGTACAAAACTTCTTGCATTGTCGGGGAAAACTTATACACTTAGAAAACTTTTGGCAATGTCAAATATGTGATCACTCCACAAGAGATGCTTTGTTATGCACAAACCTAGAACTGAAACCGTTTCAGTCTCCTCAATGTTAGAACAGCCCATGGATAATGGAATTGGGGGAGGGTTACGACTTTGTAACAGTAGACAGAATTAGGTTTTTGAAGCATTGAATTCTACACAGTTTTTGATTCCCTGTGAAGATCATAATTTATTGAGCTTAACATACGCTGCATTCAATTAAATAAGTTTGAAATCATTGCGAATCTTTTGGGAGTTAGTTCGCGGGGCCAAAAAAGCTAACTAAGTCTAAAGGAGTACAGATTTTTGAATAATAAATTCTATTAATATGAAAATATGAGATGTTAATTAGTGTGTTGAAGAATCTTAATGGCTCAATTTTTCTTTCTATAAGCGTAAACTAATTAAACTTGATGTTTGTTTTCTAAACTTTTGGTTTTTGAAAACTAGATAACGCCAGCAAATTTTAACCAAAAATGAAGCAATTAATTTAAATTACACGTCATATTCAAATCTCTTTACTATAGCAACCTACCCCTAATTTTATTTTGGCTATCGTTGCATAAGTTCCATCCACTCTAATACATACATATATAAGATACTAGTAGAGTAATTTTTATCAATCTTCCTCCCTCTTGTTTTAGTGATTCTGACATGAATACCCAAGAGCAATAAATGTACACACATTTCTATGTACATCCACCAGAACTAACGAAACTAACCTCACTTTGCATTTATAAAATATGAGTTGGAATGGTGGGGTATAGCTAGCAACATCACTCAACTCACCGCTATATGTAGTTAATGAATTAATGGAACGAGCGTAGGGAAATGTAGTATGGAAGTAGAAGCCCAGTTCTTCCTCCACCATTCAGCTCTCTAGCTATAGCTACTCGTAGTATTCGTATACATGATGCGATGAGGCTGATGTGACATTCCATTTTTCAGTGCTCATCATTTTCATCATACACGAGTATATCCAAGCTATAGTCAAGGCAATATAGGAATCTAGTAGTGTTGTATAGAGCACACGGGACCCAGATGAACCAAATTAGACCGGAAACATTCAATTGGCGTGAATAAAGCTTTCATCTGTTTTCTGTCTGTCCGTCTGTCTGTTTTGAACGATAATATACTAAATACTAGTATGTTCAGATACATTGGAATATCTCTCTCTCTCTCATCCAGATCCAAACCACCTACAACAATCCTCCTAAGCTCTTTTAGAGGTTTGAGGATTTGTTGTACAATTTGAATGTTGGATGTTTTCCTCTCGAGGGTATAGTACATAGCTGCTCAACATATAGGAAAATGGATAACTGATGGAGATTGAGCTCCAACTTTGTCTGATGTCCCGTTCGACATGACACGAGTAGATACTTCTATATTCTATGAAGATACATACAGTTGTGGTCAGAAAAATAGCACCATAGACCATCATTAACTTTTTTTAAGTGTAAATAACTGATTTGGTACTTAAAATACAGTTGCGTCCTATTGATGATGAATAAATTAGCTTGTAAGCTTTTAAAAATTTTAACAAACCAGAGATTCCAATTTAATTCTAGTTTTTAAGTATGTCAAAAGTCCATCCAAAAGTATAAAAGCGATTTATCGTTAAAAATAATTCGAGTAACAATTCAGTTCTATTTGTTTTACCGCTACTGTAGTACATCCATCTATAGAATTCTTGAATAAACTATATGCGATTGAAATAGTGCTGCTACTTGTTGGAAATGGAATTATAAGCTTCCATCATCGTTCTGCAATGTTCTGTGAAGTTGATTTTCATCTTCTAATGGTTTAATTAGTTTTCATGTGATGACATCTCAAGTTTTAGATTTTCTGTTTTATATATTGAAACGAAATGGCGGCCTCGGGGGTAAGAGGTGTAGAATTTAGAGTATGACATAAGAAAATTGTTGTGCAATCGTTAGCATCAATATTTTCTTCTCCACCTCCTCATTATATACATATATATATCGAAAGAAAATCATAACATGGTAGGGGCGGCTGATTGAATCCAAAAGAAGCACGTGCTTTGGCAATAGAAAACAAGAAAAAAAAATGAAAATAAAGAAAGATACAGACTAGTTGACGCTGTATAGAGGACTTCTTATTCAAGTGCAATTAATTTCCTTTTTAAGTAAAAGTGAAGTAGGAGGCGAAAGGGGTGGTTTGTGCACGTTTTGTATATACTCGTAGTTATTATCTATCGACTTAGAATTAATTCCGTAATTCCATGCGAAAAGCGATGGTATTTTTCCGGTATTTTCATAATAATTATTTAAAGAATTCTTTTGTAGATTATTATTTCTCAGATATACGTTTGAGGGAAAATATTGGCTTTAATATAATTGAATACTTTAAAACTTTAAAGCAATGAAATTCCATTAAAGAACATTCTGTTTTATTCTATTCTATTCTATTCTATTCTATTCTATTCTATTCTATTCTATTCTATTCTATTCTATTCTATTCTATTCTATTCTATTCTATTCTATTCTATTCTATTCTATTCTATTCTATTCTATTCTATTCTATTCTATTCTATTCTATTCTATTCTATTCTATTCTATTCTATTCTATTCTATTCTATTCTATTCTATTCTATTCTATTCTATTCTATTCTATTCTATTCTATTCTATTCTATTCTATTCTATTCTATTCTATTCTATTCTATTCTATTCTATTCTATTCTATTCTATTCTATTCTATTCTATTCTATTCTATTCTATTCTATTCTATTCTATTCTATTCTATTCTATTCTATTCTATTCTATTCTATTCTATTCTATTCTATTCTATTCTATTCTATTCTATTCTATTCTATTCTATTCTATTCTATTCTATTCTATTCTATTCTATTCTATTCTATTCTATTCTATTCTATTCTATTCTATTCTATTCTATTCTATTCTATTCTATTCTATTCTATTCTATTCTATTCTATTCTATTCTATTCTATTCTATTCTATTCTATTCTATTCTATTCTATTCTATTCTATTCTATTCTATTCTATTCTATTCTATTCTATTCTATTCTATTCTATTCTATTCTATTCTATTCTATTCTATTCTATTCTATTCTATTTTATTCTATTCTGTTTCAGAAGAGTGAAGTTCATTTAAAACAATATAAACGTAACATGAGAAAGCCAACCACGGATTATAATTAGTAATGGAAATACATAATGTTTAATTTAAAATTACATAAAATTGTCGGATTTTCGACAAACGAATCAAACTCTACATATTTTCGAATTAATTATTAATCTCATTAGCAATGTAGTAAATAATATGAATTCAACCAAAAAAATCTGAAAGGTATTTCGTTACATTTCACACGGTCAAATTTTTGCAACACAATTCCCTGTGTTAAATACCAAAAAACATGTTTTTTAATTCAACTCTTATTTCCGGCATCCAATCTACCTACCCTAAAACCTCAACCAAAAACTAACAACAACACAAAAACCATCAAAAACAGAAAAATAAAACAATAAAACAAAAATGTTATAAATAAATCAAAGAGATGGATTGAAAATCCCAAAATAAAGATAAATGCATTTGTTAAAATTACATTGCACATGTGCATGCAAATTGTATCATTTGGCAACATCGCATCCCAAAAACAACAAAAGTGAATATAACAAGAAAAAATATATATATGTATGTACATTGAAATTTTTAAGCAAAATTAAAAATCAAATATTCTATGCAAAAATAATATAAAATGAAATATAAAACATTGAAGTGGAGAGAGAGAGAAAGAGCTGTCGGTGTAAATATTTCATTCGTTTTTATATGACTGACATTTCCATTTCATGTTCGCAATCGCAAATTCCTTCTGTTCCTAATTTAATTGATGTCATGTCACGGGATTACAAAAATAAATTAATTGAATTCCACCATTTTGATTTCTTAACAAGAGCGTTTAATTTTGTATTTTCTTTTCTTTTGGTTGTGGTAAATTAATCTCATGCCAAGACTCAAAAACAGTATCACATGTGATTTAATCATGATGTCTTCTCGTCCGTCGAAAGGGGTGCCACATAGAGACACGCCACGCCACAGGCGGCAAAGAAAAAGGTGTAGGTCTTCTATCTTCAAAAAAAGTAGAAAAAGATTGAAGAAAGATTGAAGCAATTGCTTTTGTACATTTTTCAATGTCGTCTCATACAAGCCGAGCTATCTGTCGATGACAATCCTTTTTCACTCACTGGGGCGTATACGTAACCTTTTTATTTCTTGATTTCTTTTTATAAGCTAATTATTAATGAGCAAAATGAGTTTGGCGCACAATTAAATTAGAACAACTTTTGACATTTTTATTGGATGCACGTAATGAGCAATGTTGGCAATTTGTTCTTCTGCAAGGGATGTATTTTTAGCCACAACCAAAAACAAATGCAAAGCCGATTGGTGGTGCGTCGGTATTAGAACCGAGGGACGCAACGCAGCGTTCGGTATGTTGGCGGTTCGGCATTTCTTTATTTTATGTGGATTGTATGCTTTTACGCCTGCATGCCGCATTTAAAACGAAAACACAGCGGTTGTGGTGTTGGTGCGGTGGTGGGTGCTATTATGGGAGATCGGTAATGGATTTTCATCATCAAAAGGACTCACAGAAAGTTGTGTGTTAAATGAATTGCGACGCCAAAGCCCACCACATACACGCGCTACGCATTCCTTTTGTACATATTACAAAATACAAAATACAAAGTACAAAGGATTAGGTTTTAATTTTAAATTAGTTAACCATACTTTTTGTTTTGTATGTGTACAGTGTACACGTATATCCTTTAAAACAGGATCCCTTTTTCGATCGATACTATTGCGTTGCTTGCTCCTCTGCCTCTTTTTGCTTTCGTCCTTTTCACGTTTTCACGAAAAAAGGGATTACTGATTATATTTTATAAAGGTAGATACATAGTTACTCTAGCAGAAGAAGCAAAAGAGGAGAAAGATATAAGGTTTATTTATGTTTGCGAATTACTGCGACTCCTTTTCTCTCCTTGTGTTAAAAAAAAGGCAAAAGCAAAAACCCAGATCCAGGGATGCGAAGATCTCATCAAGCGGAATTTTGATGCGAGTATTACCTCGTAAAATGGGTATTTATTTTTGAATATATGTATGTGCGTTCTTTTCTTACGGATCAAATAACCCATTATCCTTAATGTTGTCATGGTATTAATAAAATTTTAATACCAAAGTTTTGCGATGCCTAAAAAATTTGTCGTCTCGCTCGTAAGTTTTGTTTGGAATTTCATACCAAAAATATACAAAGAACAACAAATAAGCGAGTTTGGGTGGGGGTTGTTGGCTTTCTTTTGGGATCTCGATGTAATCCAAAAAGGTTATATTTTATCGATTGAGGAATATATTGAAAGATTGAAGATAAAGTACCTCTGTACCTGCCGATACTATGTATTTAATTTGATTTGATTGGCATGAGAATAAAATGTTACCTTTTTAACGTAAAGCTGATTGGATTTTCTGTTAAATGAAGAGACGTTTTAAGTATGTAATAGGGTTATATATTTTTGACAATTAAATTTTGTTAAATGACTTGGCCTTACCCACATCTGATGATTTGTTGAAGATATTAATACAATGAAATTTAAATATTTTAACACTCATTAACTCGTAAAAAAATAACTTTGAAGGTATCAAATGTTTGTGTTAATTAATGTCTAGAAACAAAGAACTTAGTGAAAGTAAGAGACGAGAATCACGTATAATTGATACCTTGTTAAAAATTAACTCATAGGTACTTCGAGCTTAAAAAAACTTAAGAAATTTGATGAAAAATATTTCGTTTTACGGCTATTCTAGTTCTAAAGCGGTTTTGAGTTCTTTTGAGTCAGACGATTGATTTAAATGTCAATTATTAGAATATTAAATATTTAGTTATTATTTTTAGGAAATATTTTTATTGATTTATATTTTTCAAAACACATAAGACTTAAAACTTTCTTAAACTAGTTTTGTACAAACTCAATAGTATAGGCGTTAACATTATGCAGTGAAAATTCACAGAAAAAGAACGAAATATGTTACAGAATCAAAAATAAATCTTTTTACTTATCAACTTTAAATAAACATTTAACAGTCTTTTTTGAATTTTATGAAAAAGAAGAGGCTGATGGCTTTCCATTGGGACGCAGAGACATAGGGCCCAGGGACATAACGCCCAACTTTTTTTTTTTGGGGCTTATGTCTCACTTCGGTGGGACATAAAACCGAAATTAATTTTGGGCTTTAAGTCCTAGTCAAATATGACCTAAGTCCCAAATTTGTTTGTTAAAAATAGGACATTGTCCCCAAATTTTTGTAGAGCCGAAAAAGAATAAAAAGTTTTTGTATTTCAATACAATGAACAATAATTTTTTGATACCGTGATACGCTTAGGGTATGTAAAGTCGCCAGGCAGGCGCCTATATCAACAACTTCTTTCAATAAAAGCACCTGTGGGTGGCCCGCTTCGCGGGTTCTCAGGATTTTAACTCCCTTTTTCGGGGTCACACCCGCTCACGCAATTCCGTTGCTCCGCTTAGGGTATGTAAAGTCGCCAGGCAGGCGCCAATATCAAAACAAAGTCTTGTGGTATTGAAGTGCTCCAAATTTTGTCATTTGGTGATTCTTATTAAGTGGGACATTAGCCCCAAAATTTTTATTTGGGGCTTCGGTCATACTTGGGTAGGATTAAGGGCCTAAATTAGATTTCGGTTTTATGTCCCACCGAAGTGAGACATAAGCCCCAAAAAAAAAAGTTGGGCGTTTTGTCCCTGGGCCCTATGTCTCTGCGCCTTCCATTGGTACCCGCGAAAAGTTGTACCCGATTTTTCTTCGCAATAAGTCGGGGATTTATTTTAAGAACTACAAAGTAAGATAATTACAGTAAAGGCTGTTTTCTGTATGTCAGTTTTTTAAGATTTTGTTATGCTGTTTTGTAATGATTCGAGAACTGGAAGTTTTCAGTGGAGGCATATTGTTAGATAAAAGTATTTTTGAAGGTTCATAATTTCTGATACGGAAACTGATGCATCGCAGCTTCTAAACACAAAACCCGAGTTAATTTTATCATTACAAAGTTCGATTTCTCCCCATATTCAACAATGCGAAAGATTGACATTTTAACTCTGGAGCATCATCTTATATGTGCTCAAGTAGTGCATATTTTTCAAATGAGATAAAGGTTACGCCTGTGGTTATCTTTTCTAATAATTCCGAAATGGAAGTCAAAGAAATTGGAAAAGTTGCCATAAAAGTTTCGATAATTTTGTGGACGTTCTTCATGTTTCACATTTTTGCATTAACCTTTTGTCAGTGTCAAAAATTGTACAAAGAGGTTTTTCAATGGATTTAGATTTAGGTTTTAGAGACGTTTTCAAAACGTCTAAAAACTTCGAAATTTATAATTCATAAATAAGATTAATCAAAATAATTTTGCCTGTTTTAAAAAATCGAGATGAATGTATTTTTTTCAAATAAAACACCAATTTTTGTGTTCAAAAATATTAAAAAGTAAACAAAAAATTTGCAAACCGCTTCAAAAACGAAGAGAAATTATTAAGTGATTCAAATAAGGTATTAAATTTTCTAACTTAACAAACATTAATGGTTCAAAACATAACGAGTGTTTTGTTTATTAGTTTAGAACTTTAGATTGGTAATATTATTTTAACTAGCGGTCATTTTTCAGCTGTCAAGGGATTTAGACTGACGTGAATTGGCTTTCGAAATCGGAATCACTAGTCTAGACCGATAGCCTTGAAACGATTGTTCACTTATAGGGCAACATTGGGCGCGGTAATGCCGATACACGGCCAGTAATACTATTGGAAAATGTCATTTAAAATTGAACCTTCATATTCGGTTACATGACAGATAACATATGCGTATCTTTCGAATAAAGTAAATTTCATGTCACTTTACATAGTCGTAAAGTTTCCTGTCTCACCCTCTTCTACCGTTATTTTAACGGTTTATGCTCTAGTGAAATAGCCAGCTGCATTCCTCCCCTTAAACAGTTCAACCGTCATACTCGCGCTTCTAGGAATGCTCATCAGTATACCCTCGATCTCAACTTTAGTCGTACTGTCAAGTACAGAGATTCGTTCTTTAGCCGTACTACGCGAATTTGGAATTCCATACCACACTCTGTCTTTCCCAGCCATTGCAATATTCAGGAATTCAAAACCAATGTGCACCGAGACCTCCTTTCAACCCCTCTCTTCCTTTCCTAGTGCTCACACTGTGTCTTTACATAATAAGGGTAGTAATATCCCCTTAAGTGTGCGAACATCATCTTAGTTTTATTAAATTTTAGAGCAATATATCGCGCCCTTCCCGCCAAAATAAATTTTATCGTAAACGACAAATCAAAAGCTTACTGCTGGCCCTTGAAACAACTTCTACTAATAGAGTCAGTATTGGAAATTATTAATTAGGCTTAAGTTAAGACATGACAATAGCCTTCAAGGCTCTATGTGCAACCAGCAAATTTTAATAAATAAGTTGTCTTTTGTATTGAAAATGTCGCTTACAATAAAATGGGGGAAGGTCTCAATATATACCCCTAAAAAAATACTCCCTTATCAAAATTGCAATGGAAAATGATGACCTTGAGAATCTTAACCACTGTGTTAAAAAAAAAGTCTAAATCAGGTCAAAAGTTATCATCTTTCAAGTTGATTTTTATGTTGGGAAAGGCCTTCTTTTCCAAATGTTCTCATTCTAACAACAAACATCTTACACCACGAACACATGTTTCTGGTATCACTTAGAAAAACATTTGTATCAGTATCAAATCTCAGTCTTAAAACATAAATCCCAAAGCTCTCATTAAAAAAAAAAAAAAACTAAACCAAATTCTTCTTCTTCTATAAAACGCACCATAACTCTAAGTTGCAAGTCCTATATGTTAGTTGTAGAAGCTAATTCGGTTTGCCTGCTTATTTGCCGCTTGACAAGCTTCCAATTTGAGATACAAGTGAAGACAACTACGTATAGCCACAAATGAAAACACTTAAATATCTGCAACTTGTTTTGGTCAATTCAACTAGAAAATGTGTGTCGCTTTAGATACAACTGCATCAATGGATTGACTACTGGACGACTAACCGCGCTCCCCATCATCGCATCATACCACTCTAATAAAAGATACAAAGATACTAATGCCATAGATACTTGCACAGAACGCTCCGAATGTGGCAAGGAAAACTTAAATTGGCATTTGTTTGCTTTTTGTCTCTTGTTGTTTTGAATGTTTTTATTTATAGTTATTGAGTTTTCTCATAGAGCTGCGCTGGCGCTGGCTGCTACTGTGTTTTCAGCGGTCTCACTATCATCACCTCCTCTAGTGGGGCGAATGTTTTCATTGGTTTTGACCTCAAAGTGGTCGACGATAGCGATGACGACGATGAACGATGCCGACAAACGAACATAAATACTTAGTCGATGATAGTTGACAAAATATTTAAATATTTTTTCATGATGTGAAGAATTTATTGAGGATCTTGTTTCTAGAAACTAATTTCAAGAGACATACAAATGTGGATACCCAATGAGCTTAGTGATAGATTGGATCATGATAAAGTGATAAAATATGACATTTTGTTGAATCGAAGCTTAATCATTTGAAATCATACTATAAAAAGTGTTTAATGACAGGAAATTAATTAATTCGAGAATGTTGACATTTGTGGCATAAATCCAAACAACTTTTAATAAAGAAAAAACTCTATAGAATAGAATTAAAATATTAATTATCAATTAATTTTGTACAAAAATAAACATAATATTCAAACAAAATCAATGAAAATTAACAAAAAAAAAATTATTAAATTTGCATTTGTCACCTGCGTGTGTACACAATTTAAAAAAAAAATTATGAAAAAAAGTTAAATAAAATAACGTACATATTTGTGTAACAATTTAAGCCTTGCAAATAATTTAAAAACAACACAAGTGGAAATATGTACATACATATAAGTAAAATTAAATGTGTGTTAAAAAAAAAATTCTTTACAAACATTTTTCAATTGAGCAGAGTAAACAATTTACGCCAACTACCTACAGTAAACACAGTCAATATGTATACAAACAAAATTTATAAACGAACCAAAACGATGCGATGATAAAAATACAAAAAATTGGAAAAACAACCACAAACCCTCAGACAAACACCAAAACCATCCTTTGAATGTCAATCAATTTGTTTTACAAATATTTAACTAGATGGCATTTAAAAATAAGCACATACCCACATATGCTTACAGTGAAGGTCATAATAGTAGCACCCCAGAAAGTCATTAACTTTTGTTATGTTAAAAAACTAATTTCTTACTTTTAATACAGTTGACTCCTGTTTAATCAATGAGGTTTTTAAGTTTAAATTAAGACCATTTTTGTGTGAAATGTCAAATTTCCAAGGGCTTTTTTAAAATTTTGACAGTCAAATTTGAAATTTGGAGACTTTCTAACGTATGTCTCTGAACCTCTTCCACCACAAAACACAATTTTGATTTCATCTGTCCACAAATCATTCATCCCAAAAACCACTTTAACATTTAAAAAAAAACTAATTTAAGATACAACTAAGTCCTCTTTTTTGACCGCTACTGTATGTTTCTATACATAAAATCATTTACATAACAAAATTAAAATCAACCCACAGAACAACAAAATTAAAAATAAATAAATTCCTGTATGCAATTTCACATACTGATGAGATGACATTACGTTACGTCGCGTCCCTCATCGTGTGTCGAAACGGTCGGCATATCGCTTGTGGTTCCCCAATCATAAATACACAAAAATACACATACTCGCACCTAACCACCTACCCACCCCCACACCCCCAGCATAATAGCATCAACAGAGTTGTGAAATTTTAAATAAAAACAAAAATCAAATGAAATCATTATACAAAATTTTAAATTAAACTGATTTTTTTTTTTCGCCAACAACAACAAAAATAAAATAAATAAATAAGAACACAAAAACCAAAATGAATGTGTGTACCTACATAAATTGCAATGCCTTTGATCAGCGCATCACAGAATTCGGCGAAATGGTTGGATGCCTTGCAACAAGGGGTGGAATGAACTCATTAAATTTTCCAACGCCTAATTTAAATCATATTTTCGCTATAATCATTTATAAATTTATATTTGTTAAATAAAAACAAAAATAATAACAAAAATATAGAAAAATATTAACATTTTATCTCAGAGATTTTTGTTTTTTTGATAAATAAATTGCATATTCATATTTTGAGAATTTATCAAAGAACTCAATAAAAACTTTGTTTGTAATATTTCGAAACATTTGGAAAGGTCCAGTAAAGTTTTTATAAAAAATTCAAAAATTATTTAATTTTACATTGCTACTAGAAAAATCAAATATTTTGTTTTGTATAATACATTCAAACCCGCTTAATAGAAACACTCAAATTTCACTAACTTATTTTATTTGAGTGGGGTTTTCACTTAAGCGAACCTTTGTTCATTAAAAATAAAAAATCAAGTGAAAAAAGTCACAAAAATTAATCTTAAAAGCGAAGATTTGGAGAAATGTTGTTTTCGTAATGAACATTTTATTAGGGTTATAAATGAAAGCGTTCAGCTGGTGGTTTTCATTCGATTACTTAAATTTTTTTTTCTGAAAATATGTTTTAGTTATTTGGGTTTTACACTTTAGCGATTTACACCTGAAAAATACTTCAGGATAAAAAAGTGCCGATAAGTGGGTATTTTTCTTAAACGGGTTTTTCTTTGGGAAACCCTGATTAGGGCGACAAATGAAAGCGTTCAGCGAATTTTTGGTTTCATTTGATTACTTAAATTTTAATTTTTTTTCTGAAAATCTGTTTTAGTTATTTGGGTTTTACACTTTAGCGAGTTACGCCTGAAAAAAAAAACTTTAGGATAAAAAATTCTTGCAGATAAGTGGGTATTTTTCTTAAGCGGGTTTATCTTTGGGATTTTCATGAAGAAAAGGGGTTCTAAAAGGGTTTTACTAACTTCGTTAGGTGCCATATTTTTAAAGCTAAACAACTCAATAGTAAAATTCGTACTTCGAGGAATGCCCAACAGTTTACATTTGTACCCTATTTTGGAAGTACTGTTAAGTACGCTGATACTTTTTGTTTGAGCCACACTTTACGAATGTTGAATGCTTTAAAAGGATTAATGTTTCCCTTTTAATGCAATTCCAACACTATCTCTTTTCCCCATTGCTCAAATTGTGTATAGTTTTTATAAGAGCATTTAAACCCCCTTGAGTACGGGCACAATATAAAAAAAGCGTTCTAGCAAAATTTGTCAAACACATCGGGGAATGCTCAGGGAAATTGGATGTAGCATTGCTCGTAAGAATCCGGTATTTCGTAGATCCCGACTTGGCAAATTTTATGTCGTGATTTGACATCAATCTGCACGAAATTTCAGTGACCTATAAGCTGAAGTTTAACTTCCAAAAACATCAACGTCTGTTCGTTGAATCAGTTGGAGACTTGTCCATATTTTGATCAAAAAATTATGTTGAGTTATGGGATAGAACTCAATTTCATTTTGAAGTGTACGTCAATATTTAAGCATTTGGGGTCCCAAGACATCCAAGGGCGTCCCATGAATCATGAAATAGTCACAATTTGGTTTAGATTTGGGGGGTAAAGGGGAGGCAATATTGGTTCTTCGGTCCATATTTTTTGGGAACGACGTTATCGTGACTTTGGTCTTCATTTCTACAAAATTCCAATAAAACCGGAGCTGAAGGTAAACGACCAGAGACATCGAAAATAATCTTGTGCGATGAGGCCTAATTTTGGGTGAAAGTCAATATCGTCGAATTTGGGACCCTATGAGACCCAAGAGGGTCCAGTGAATCACGAAAAAAAAACACAGTTTGGTTTTGATATCAGGAGGGGGGGGGGGGTAATATTCTTAAAGGTTCTTCTTCGATCCATATATTTTCAAACTAACATTGTTAACGACGAGTGTTTAAGGTCGATGGTAGCCAACTTATTAAGACTTGAATTGGATGACAAGGGCATTAAAATCTCTGCTTCATCAACATTTAACTTGGAGGTGATGTGAACTTTTCACCATAGGTCTTGCGTTTTCACCTTGAACTTACCAATAACATAATGCATACTATATACACAAATTCAGCCTGATTTATCCGCTAGAGTGCGTGAAAATTTGTATATGAGTTTTTTTTTTCACGGTTAAAGCTCGGAAATAAAAAAGAGGATTCAGCATCAAAATTGTCGGTCCCATACGTCCCTAAAACCACTCGCACGCAGGAAATCTTGAGAATTGTAATTCACTAGACTCCGGTTCTTCACGAGCTTTAAACTGCACTAACAAATTTGACTTTTAGGATGAGCGCCATTAAGGTAATTTGAATATGCTCTCAAAACGAATACAAATTTGCATGATATCTCACATCCAATTTTTAAAGACACTAAATAAAGGATCCTGTTTAATTGATGTGTCCTCCATAGCCAAAGATGTGTTCTATGCAACGGACACTCATAATTTTGTTAACAGATTTCTGAAGCACTTTGAAACCAACCAACATTGTCATTAAAAAATGAACAACAATTTGGCTTAATCAACGTCTATTGAAAGCACTTCCATGCGACTTCCATAAATTCAATTAATTTCAATTTTAAAAAATTATAAATTTTAAGTGTGTATGTCTTCATTTAAATTCAGATTTTTAGTGTGTCATAAATATTTTTGCACGAAAATGTGTTGTTTATGGTTTATGCCATTAAGTGACTATGATGACAAATACTGACAGTCCGGATCCGAGCGTTAGCATTCTCTCATTAGATTCTTTTTATCGTATATTTAAATAATCATCATCTTGGAATTATAACGACGAACGACGACGACGAAGACGTGAATCGTGGATAGTGAATAAACATGAATATCTAATTTATGTCAAATTTTTCATAAAAATTTCGTCCAAAATAAATTTATTATTCAAAAGAGTGTGTTTTGTTTTCTTATTTAAGTTTTTAATTTCTCTCAAATTGCATCAAAAAATAAACAAAATAAAAATAAATGTCGGATAATTCAAACACCATCAATAAAGTGGCACATCAATATAGATAGATCAGAAATGTGTCCATCACTATATCTCCATTCACACATAATACACATATGAATTCATCCTTTTGACAAATTGACAGCATTTCTAAGATGCCTACAACACTTTGTGACAGTTTATTGCCCACAGAAATGTAGACATCGGCTATTCACAATGATGCCTTTCTTTTTTTTCACAGTTTAATGACATTTCCTGAAGCTTGATGCTGGAGATTGCAACTGCAACTGCAACATAAAATTGCATTTGACAATGAAAACATCACCGTCATCTATGACAGCGATGGCAGCGCCGACAACGACAATGCACGGAAGCGGCGGCGACACATTGATTGTCACTTCAAAAAGAAATTTAGTTTTGAATCAAATTCGAAGAAAAATAAAATTAAGAAAAGAAAAAGAAACTTATTGAAGATTAGAAGAAGTTATATATTCTTTTGATGGTTCTAGAGTCCAGATCCAGTCCCAAATCCAAAAGTTAAATAGCTTGGGATATGTGATGACATGATGAGTATTATCCTTTGTTATATGTGAGATGACGGAGAACGTAATTGCTTTGTGGACAAGAAAATTATTGTGGCTCAAAGCGAATAAGAAAAAGGACGAATTGAAATTAAATTCAAATTGAAATTCATCACATCAATGGTTTTGAGATGCTTTGTGAATAGAATCGTTTTTTGTTTTGTTGGAGATTGACAATAGAATGCACAGACTTTTCAGTATCAAACTTAATGAAAATCTTCATTTTCCAGAATTCTTCAAAATTTAAGCGAAATAACAAAGGTTTCTTTGATAATTGCTAATGCCGTCGACTTTTTAAGGTTTAACCTACACTGTGCTATAATTAACATTAAATTCTAAAGTTCCCTAGAAGTTGCTATTGATATGGCTGTCTGAATCATTTTATGGCACTTGAACATTTTAGTAAATTTCGAAAATCTCAAGGAATTATCAAAGAACTGTGTTTTCTTACTTTCACAATTTTTAATGTGTTTTTTTTTATTTTTTGAATGATTCAAGTTCTGAAGTTTTTTGATAATGTAAACTCATTGGAACAAACTTAAAAACTATTTTTTCGACTTAAAAGACCGTTTTCTGCAGTTTTCTGATTTATTATTGCTGCCTTTATTCACACTTTTTCTGTTTTTGTAATAAAGTGTAACTTTAAGATTGTTTTTACCTTCCGAGAAAGCTTCTTTTTGTACAATTCATAAAAGAAGCATCAATTGAAATTCATACACCCACTAGAGTTTTTTCGACTTAGAAGAAATTTTTAAGCAATTTTCTGAATTTGTATTTCTGTCTTTTTGTTACATTTTTTCTTGTTTCTATACAGTGGAAGTTTAACATTTCACCTTCAGCGAAAACTTTTAAAGACGATTTTCAAGCGTCTTTTTTTGAATTACTTGAAAACTTTCGTAAACTACGAAAATATTAAATTATTCTTTAAAACTCTATCTTTCTACTCTCACGTTGCAACAATTTTGAACATTTTAAATTTTTTGCTGTACTTTTTTGATAATATAAATTCATTGGAACAACCTTTAAAACTATTTTTTCGACTTAGAAGACCGTTTTCAGCAGTTTCCTGATTTATTATTGCTGCCTTTAATTACACTTTTTCTGTTTTTGTAATAAAGTGTAACTTTAAGATTGCTTTTACCTTCCGAGAAAGCTTTTAAAGATGTTTTTTCAAGCTTCTTTTAGTACAATTCATAAAAGAAGCATCAATTGAAATTCATACACCCACCAGAAGACAAAAAATCCAATCAACTTCTTATTGCCAAGAAAAGCTGATTTCTCCACTCGAATTCGAAGTCAAATTATTACCCAGGAAATTCTCCATAAATTAATTACAACAAAGTTTAAACTTTTACAATTTAACAGTAGTTTCCTGCTTTAAAATATGAAGGATGTTGTTTTACCATCATCTATCTACAGCCAATCTTTTTCAATAATACAACGAAAGAGACGACGAAAAAATAAGAAAACTAAACAAACAACATTTTTTTATAGTGATTGTCACTATCGCCATGATGACTATTTAAATGTCATCAGATGAATTGAGATAACTACTATTGGGTTCATAGGTCAATAGGTCACAAGTGTATCACCACTTCTGCACAATTCAATAATGCATACTAAAATATACCCTCCTGTAACATTCATCTTCATGAATTCACGATACTTCCTTTCTGCCACAGTCAACCCGTCATTCAGCCAGCGAATAAGATAGGCAAACAAGTATCTTCATATTCTACTAGCTTTGGCTTTGGATCCGACTCTGGCTTTAGCTCACACGAATAGTGTGCCATTACTTTGAGTCTTCTTATGTGAGAAACCACCTTCAAGAAATCACGTTTTCAATCGTGATGCAATGAAATTATTTTTTTTTTTGTGGAACTGTTGGTTTGGTTAGTTTATGTCGAGATAGAGTCACTGAATATGCGGCATCTTCTTCCAAACATCCAACAGAAAAATAAAGAAAATATAGACGACAGATAGATATAATACTGAGATGTTGAACAGGTTAGCTGGGATTGTTACGACCTCGAGTTACGTTTGGAGCTATTACAAAACGTACCCTTTATTTATTAGCCGTGGAAAAAGAATTTTCATTCATTGAGTTTTCATTTTTTACTGTGTTACTAAACATTGAAATGTCATTCGGCATAATTAATCATGACATCGCTATGGATGGCGTCTCGTGCTGTCCCCTCTAATGTCATATTATACACACGTTTTTTTCCAACAGGGTGTTCGACAAAAAATTGTTTTTAGGAAAATGATTTGGCAATAAGAAGAGGAATAAGTTTTAATAATTGATTTTATATTTTAACAAAGAAAGAAGAATTGGAACGACTTCTTCGAAGAGTGTGTTAAATTTTTAACTAAAAAAAATGTTAAATTAAGGGCATTTCTAGAAATTTATCGATGCATTGACAACAAACGTCAATAAAAACAAATTTTGACCTCGATTTAGAATAAATTGTGACCCAGAACTAGAACACCCTTTAAGCTCTCAAAACATCTCTATAGAACTGAATTCCAATATTTTTTTGATACCTAATATATGACCTTTGAAATTGCTGCTGCATGAAGAAATGATATTATGTGATGACTCGAACTAGCAGTAGAATTCGCTGTACAATTTCATATTTCCTTCCGTTTTCAATTAAAATTTCAATTTGATTGAAAAAATAAAGGGGAGCTCACACTAAACAAAAATTTCCAAAAAAAAAGTAAGAGAAAGAAAATTATTCTACACCCTACAACCCCCCTCCGTATTCAGAACATCGTCGATATATGTATGTATGTAGAACAATTTATACGTTTTTATTTATTACCTTGACAGCTCGATGGTGCATAAGAGGTGAGCTTGGTAGATTCAAGTTGAGAGGTTTTTAGAGAGAAGTAGCACAGCATCCGTGATGTGCATTTAACCGAAATGAAATATTGCTTCTTTTCAAATTGGAATATTTTTCAACGTGAAATGAATGAAGGTTGAGGTAGGGGTGATGTTGTATGGTTTTTGTATTGTTGTTGTATATATTTCGAAATCACTCTGCCGCAACACAACCCTTAACCTTGTGTGTAGGAGCATAGATGGGGGATGTTGTTGGTTAGTTCGGTTTTTGTGGTTTGTTCAAAGGAGTACGAGATGTGCTCCGGCGAACGGCACGAGGCGGCTGCTAATACAAATCATATTTTTGACACTGACAGTTTTTCACATGTTAACAGAAAAAAGGAGAAAAACAAATTGATAAAAACGAGAATATACGAAGTAGGTGTGTAGTATTCAGATCACCATAGGGGTTGTTGTAATATCAAAAAATGTCAATCAAACTCTACTACTGGCTTTGTGGTTAGCCAAAGGTTTTAAAATACAAATGATAGGTTTTTGATAGAATTTTCATATACCTACTTTTTTTTACACAGAAATATGTTTTGCATGTAATTTGAAAAAGTCAATTATTATTTTTCTTTACATCATCATGAATGTTGTAAGAAAAGGAAAAAAAATGTTACACATACGCCCCAGTGTCCCAAGATGAAAATCAAATTGATTTTTTTTTATTCGTTAAGAATGTTTATAGGTATAAAAATGAAAGGGCTCGCTGTCAACAAGTAAACTGACAGTTATTTAATGGGAAATGTCTAACGTCGTTGGCGCAAAAATGTATCGTTTTATTTTTCTTCAAATTAAATATAGAAAAGAAACTGAAGTGTTGTCGTTGTGTTTGTTATGTGGAAGCTGCCCGAAATTGGATAAAATATATATATTAAAATAGATTGTACCTATAATGAACTTTCACCAGAGAGTCGGGTATAAGCAAATGACAGATGGGGTTTTATGTACATATATGTTAAGTTTACAGGGGTCCTTATGTTGTGTATTTCTCAGGCAGCAGCAAAGTGTGAACTTGAATTCTTTTAGGGGAGTTAAAATACGAAAATTCACATTTGATAGCTTTCTTTCGGAAACAAATTTAATATAATTTCAACAAATTTTTGAAGAAAAATATGTTAAAAATTTTATGTAATAGGAATATGCATTTGACATTTTTCTTAGCCTCAAAACAGAGGTGTCATTCTGATGGTTAGGCATGTTCAGGAAAAAATGTTTGTATAAAAAAGACTAAAGGTTCAGGGGGTAAGGGGTGGAGAAATAAGTCCTTAGTTCCGCTACATAACGAGCAATAAAACAGCAATAAAATTTCTGATCAACAGTTTTTCATTTGATTAAATCTTAATGTGTAACTTACTCACGTTAAGTTGGGAATACCAAGAACTTGAAGAAGAAGAAACTAAATAATCACATAAATTCTCTTTTTTTATGAATTCGTCAGATCTTCGATTTTTTGAAAATTTTGTATGATTTGTAATGATTTCAAAAAATTCGTAAAAAGTTTAAAAACTGGTAAAGGCGAAGAGTCGTTTCCAAAATCCATTAAATGAAATAATTCCACAGAAAATGCCTGATTCTGGATCGAAAATTATTATTATTATTATTAAGAGTCGGAACTCAGTTGATTATAATTTTGGACGAGTTGTTAAGCCACTTAATCTAAAGTTTTTGATTTTTAAAAACTAAAATTATTTCGAGATTGGTACAAAACATTAAATTTTCTGCTTTTAGTCAATAAAACACATGATTTTTAGTCAAAATCCTGTTTTTTTTTTCAAGAAATCAAAAGCAAATATATTCAAGCTACACATTTCTCCCATCTCTTGGGCAATTTGTCAATACCACTTCAAAAAATCTTTTTCTTTTAAGGCTAAACAGTAATCAAGGCTTTTTTGAAAGGCTTGAAAAAAAAAGTTCATGTGAAGAAAAAAGCATAATAGAGTAGGACCTCCTAGAAGACCATTTGGATCATTTTTTATACAAGAAAAGACAACAAAATCAGACTTTCTGTTTTATCCGGCAAATAATCTTTCGCAAGTTTTTTAGCGTCGTTTTTTCAATTCATGCGGCATCCATGTTCTGTTCAATGGCATGGAAACGTTAATAAATAAAAGCTTTAGAAACACCCAATTGCGTATCGTAAAAGAGCTCGCAATTGATGGTTCCCAACCTTCTTAGACCGATTTTTACGCTTCTTGTTCTGTAGCTCAAAATGTCTGTTTTAGAACCGACGGAACCTTCGTATTTGATAAAGCCATGTCGGCATTAGGTCTATATCATCATTAGATGCAATTTGACAGCCGATTTTTTTCAATTGGAGCAGTAAAGTACAAATTCCCGCAGTTGCTCTTTATTTGACACAAAAGTAAATATGTGTCGCCAAGAAAAAATGGAAACATTTTTTGCTAAAAATGTGCACTGATTAATATTGGCAGATGTCAAACGCAAGAAAAAACAAACAGCGGATTTAAGATTATAGACCTGACATATTTTGGACATACGCAAGAAATGCTTCAATCGGCTATAATCTACTATCAAAACTTATCCCTTAGAAACTTACAATTGATTGTCTCTCTTCTGGAAAACTAAATATCCTCAAGCAAGCAACACGCAAAAATCCTGACAAATATACAGAATCAAAACAACCTCAATATTTTATCAATTTATTACATCAAGGTTAAAATATCAAAAAAAAAAAGGCACACAGAAAAAGAAAATATATGTACTTATACAAGACTATACAAGACTCTAGTCTCTTAAGAAAAAAAGAACTCATAAAATATCAAGCCTATATCATTAAAATAATACAAGAAAAAAGTTAAGCTTCAATATTTATTACAACCCTTGTCAAACAGTAAATTTATTGGCTATAATAATAAATGACTCGTTAACATACCCCACATACAAAAGTTAAGTTTTTCTAGATTTCTCTTAAAGCCATTTTATTCTTCCTCCTAGAAAATAAAGCACTAACTTCTTCATTATCCCCTCTATAATATCGAGAAAAAATATATATACATATACCAACACAACTAAAATAAATCACCGTACTAGCTCTGAATTGACATGTACATTTTTATACAACATACTTTCAGGGAGAACTTCGTCCTTTTGGGATTTATTTTTATTTCTTGTTATTTTTTCTCTTTTATTTTTTCTATATTCATCCCTTTGGGGTAAATCTAACCTTAACCAAAAGTGTTTGGTGGAATTTTTTTTTGCAAGTGTCACTATTGCACGTTCCACATGTGTGACACTCTTTAACGACACTTTCCTTCCTCCCACTCCACCTCCCTCTTTCACGACACAGACCAAAAACAAAACAAAAACTAGAGCACACCAAGGACTCACTTTATTTACCTTCTCATTTTTATAAAATGTGAAGTTGTTTTTACAGCTTTATTTCCTAAAACAATACAATTTCGCACTTTGAACAAAAGTGAAGGTTTAAAAAAAAAAAACAAAAATTAAATCCTTTTTTTTTGAGAGAAAAAACACACACACGGAAAATATCCTTTTGCAACTTTTTAACTGATATGAGAAAAAAAAGAAAAAAAAAACAGGAACCATTGAAATTAGAAAAATTGAATATGGGGGTAATTTGATGGTTGGGGCCATAAAAGCCAGCTACGAATATACAAAGGATATCAAGATCTACTATATGGCGAATATCCTTGTTTTTTTTTATATATTAATTTTCAACATATTGCAAACAACCTCTCTTTATAAAAATGGCAAATATCTATACATATCAGAAAAAGAAAAAAGGATACAACATTTTTGCAGGATAACAAAAGAGGACAAAGCCAGCAGAGGCAAAAATTCCAGTCAACTACTGTTAATATTCAATGAAGAAAACATTATCCTTTCAATGCTTTAAAAATTTCGTTTCCAATAGAATACAGGCGAACAAAACAAAACTTTCAAGGCAATTGCGCGTTCGTTGTCTGTAACACACGCTCTCCCACCTCGCGCGGGAATATTGTATGTCCTGGGATGCCAGGATATTGCAAAGAAAAATATGGCTATGCATATAGCACTTTCCTTTCTCTCGTTCTCTTTCTTGTTTTGTCTCTGTCTGTGTAAATACGTACCATATATGGCCAAATCTAGATGTGGAAGGATATCGTAAAGGAAAAGGATTCACATTAGTGTGATATTTATGGCATGTTGCCGGTTTTACCCGCACAATGGTGGCGCGGCCGGCGTGTTCAATTTTCCTCGCATAACATCGTTATAAGAACACTTTGTTGTTTTAGTTTCTTTTTTTTTGAGGGGGGTATGTTATGTGATTGCAATGTGTGAGCTGTGTTTTGTTAGAAAAAGGATTTTTAATGTGTTTTTTTTTAAAGCAATTTTGTATTGTTGTATGAGTAATATTCCATCATATACATATATGGCAATAGGATTCATATTAAAAGGATGCTGTTGAACATGATTGTTAGGTTATGTTCGTGTGGTTGGGATTTTTGTTGTTTTTTTTTTTTAAGAAAAAGAACCAAAACATTGCTTTAGGTTTTGTACTGTGCGGTGCCAACCAACGATATGGCAGAGCTTGGAAAGTCTTTAGAGAGGAAAGAGAAGACTAATGAAATATTCCTAACGCAGCAACGACCACCATATGTGAAAAGGACCTTTTAGTTTTTGATGGACTGCAAAACGATTTTTTTTTTGGGAAGTGTGATTGATCGTGATCTTATTTTTTTTTTGCCTGTCGGGAAATTTTTCATTCGCGTCTGCAAGTCACGTACTTGGGTTATTGAGTGTAGCTTTTTTTAAATTTTTTTTCGTGTATAGAAGTGGATAGTGTATGTATGTTGTACATTATGTAAATTACCATCATTTATTTTAACACAATCTGCGGATTTTTAATACTCTTTTTTTTTTTTGAATATTTGCTGTTAACTGTCATGTTAAATTAATTGCAAAAAACTTGGTCTTGAATACTAAATGGACTTTTATACGAATTTAGTTGAACTACAATATTAAATTTTTAAGGAATATAATCAAGTTTTTTCGTTTTTGTTTCAGGTTTGCAATGGCAAGGATAAAACTAAGGATTTCTGTCAATTATTGAAAGGAAAAGCAGGACAAGAGATCTTTAGAAATTGATCTCATCTGAATTCTAGAACAAGTTTAGGACTTTTTGACAGAACTAAAGAAAGAGCTTGAGCACCAAAGCAATGTGTCAAGCCTTTTTTGTTTTATCGACATTTTAAGAAATTACTTTCCTATCAAATAAAAAGTTACAATCTCACTTTTCCCTTCTCCCCTCCCCCCTCAAACAATTTTGCCAAAATACTCGACCTAAAAGGAATCCCCCTCAGTTTACCATTAGGTTCAATTTTGGACGTACGAGTACTGCTAAGTGAAGAGATTCCTTTTACAACCGCACATCACGAATTTGAAAAGCTTTAATTTGAATTGTGGATCCATTTTGATGTTAAAAACCTAAAACCCCCTTTTGAATGTGTCCTATTTAAATAACGATCACTATGTGTAAAATCTTTAAAAGAGCACTCAAAGTGTAAACTAAAAACTATTGACTTCGGAAAAGATATCAAGATGTGTTCAATAACCTTAATCATAATTCTAAAACTTAATCCTTATTAAATCGTTTGAGGACCCCCTTACAGCTTGAAAGATGCATCTTCGGCTTCTGTAGATGAAATGTTTGAAATTCAAAAGACAACTTTTTCGAGATTTCAGAGAGAACACAAAATAAGTAAAAATGTGTGCCTCTCCCTGCTCTTGCTTTTGGCAACAAGAAAAGAAAGTCCAAAAGTATCAATGGATTATATAAATGAAGCTGTACCAATTTTTAAATCAACAATAAATTTATCTTAAAGACCCGACTTTCAAGTCCATCTCCATTTGCAACTTGAAAAAAGGGAAATCAGTTCAGTCAACTGGATTAACAAGACTGTTAAGTCGAATCCAACCAATTCACATAATGAATGAATAATTTCAATGGAATTTCTGCGTACGAATTGACGTTAATAGCATCTAAAAGCTAACTCGTTGTCTACCATAGCTTATACGCAGTGATTTATAAAATAAAAATAGTTCCTCAATCAATTTGGCTAGCTATTTAATATTCACCGCTATTTTGCAAATGCAAATTCAAACAAAATCAGCCGCAAAATAAATACAAATGTCATCGCTAAGTACTTGTAAACTAATTAAAGATTTTACCGAGCAACGACGACGCACGTTTATTACCTAATCTCAAACGTTTAGTTATCGTTTTATACCCGGCACACCGGCCGCCGTTATACTATACGACTTCCCTTATGTACCTAAATGAAGCATGTATTATAGTAAAACGATTTAACCAAAAGCACCCACTTTGCTGCTATGGAGTTACCCGGCCGGCATGCATAGCGATATACCATAGTCAAGCGTCAAGCCGGTCGGCGGCGGTAGTGCGCTAAATATTGACTCAGAAAATGCAACTTTAGCCCCGTCATCAGCCACACCACGACCGCGCCGACCGCACCAATTGCGTTTTTGTTAAAAGGTGCAAAGCAATCGCACAAGTGCAAACACAAAGTCAGTGCAAACCTCGAGCTGGTCATGCACACAATCGCACACCAGTTAACGGTATATGATTCAAAGAGACTTGCAGACTATCGAATTACCACATCGATACAGTGGGGTTGATAATAAGGAAAGTAGGAACAACATGAACAAAATCATCATACCAAAATAATACAATCTTAAAAGAAGACTCTCATTAAGGAAAAGCAACTGAAAAGTGGGCGTGGTAGTAGGTGGATATTGAAATAATCTTGATTTTGGCTACACAATTCTGTAAAAACATTTCACTAGGTATACATTGAGTTGTGTGCATTTTCTTCATACAAATTTTCCACTTTTTCAATTTCTTTCCAGATTTGAAGTGGTGTTTGTCCCACTGGTAATTAATAGTCATTGAATAGTACATGCGCGCGGTATGAACAAACAGAAAGAAATGTTAAATATCTCATGTTCGGAGTTAAAGCAATTGTATCTTGTTTAGGTTTATTCGACTCATATCTATGGAAGGCTTCACAGGTCTCGAGATACCGAAAGACAGACCAAGAAGAGGTGGTTCACATAATTACATGGCATTCCATCATCATCAACATCTCATAGACCGACGACGACCGACGAAGACAACCAGTCTCCTACTACTGCTATGAAGTAAAACGGGATCCAATTGATAGTAGTTTTATAAGCTTTAAAAAAAAAAAAACCATAAGGGGCTTACGGAAAAGTGCAATTCAAACAAGTGACGACGACGATGAGAGCGACGACGACATAACTCGCAGTGTAAATGTAAACATTATGCGGTTTTGTAAAATTTCATTACGATGTTGCGTCAAGTGAAAGTCATCTTGTGGTCAAACATTAAACGTCATCGTCTTAAGAGTAGCGGCCAGAGCACCAAGCCGGTCAGCACCTCACCATCATTGCAGCTTTAGCAGAATAGTTTATTTGTAATTTTCTTCAATTTTGCACCAAATGTGACAGCGGCAGTGGTTTGACGACGCGACGTTGACGACGACAATGATGATTGACTGTGGAGGTTTGTCGACTTTTCGAGGACCGTATGATAATGACCACAATTAACTGTGTATAGCCTGAGGATTATAATATTTTAGCTATTCGCACGAGGATTTAAGACACACACTCGTAGTTTAACAATAATCAGTTTTTGAGATACAAGGAATTTGGGGAAGTAAGAGTGATGGAAATATTGTAAGATTACCTGTTTTACCACCGAGAGGATTTTTGTTTGATTTCATGTTTTTCATTGTAATTATTATTTGACTTACCTGGAAAGAGAAGAAACAAAATTGAAATTAGTATGTAATTAGATTTGATTAGGGGAAAAATATGTTACAGCATTTTTTGTTTTTGTTAGTGGAAGTGAAAATATAAGGTTTAGAAAACTCAAGCAGGGATGATAGAGTGCATTCAAAAGCTCAAGGAGTTATAAAATAAAAAGATCTTGTATTGGAATTGCTATGGATGGATTTTTTTCCGATACCTGTCATTGTCACGCATATTTTAAAGTGGAGTTTAGTCAAAAAAATTATGAAACACAATTTTTTAACAAATTATTGTTGAAGCAGTGAACTTTCAAAATATTTAAAAATTTAATAGATATTCCAACATTTTAATCTTTTGTTGACTTATAAAATACTGATAGCCCTTTTATTAAAAATGTTGTTTCTGAACATGTCTGAGCAGTGACAGTTGTGAAAAATAAACAAAGCTAAATGATCTAAATTTAGTGAATGGATCTTATAATTTGAAATGTCAAAAGCTATCAGAAATTATATGGATTCAGAAAATTGCCAAATTTCATAAAATTGTATGATTGGAAATGAAAAAGCGGTTAGCCCATATTAGCATGACCAAAGTCACCTAAAATCTTTTTATAAACTTTTCATTCAGACGAACTTAAAGGGAGTTTTAATTAGGGGAGGAGGTATGATCATACTGGAATATTTTAGTAAATAAGGGATTATTGATTGACAACTATAACGATTCCCGTTTGCAAGTAAAGGGGACCTACAATTTGTATTGTTACTTCGAACGTCTAATTTGAGAAGCACTTTTCATGAGAAGAATTATTACTCTTGGAGGAATGTACCCATCAAGCCACGGTTTACTAAAATTTGTATGTTAGTACTTAAAAGGCTTTCAAAACATTATTTAGGAGTAATTTTTAATTTTGCATCGAATTAAATTAAAATAAAAACAAGGGAAATATTTCAAAACAGTGTAAGCAAATATCTAAAATTAAAGGGTGTTTTTTTTTTATAGCGGAAGAAGAAGGTGCTTGAACGACGATTTTATATAACTTAAACTGTTCATCGATAGATTTAAATTTGAATAAGGTGGGATTAAAATCATTGTTTAGAACCAGTGCTCCACTATCGTAAAATTTCTTATTTTATTGTTTTGTTCTGTAATAGTTAAATGTTAATTATGTTTTGTATTTTGTGCGTGTGTTAGGCTATAATTGTATTATTTTTTTACTAACAACTAACACATGCACTTATGATGAACCTCTGATCGTAGTTTGACGCTTGCTATAAGCTTACTACTTTCTGAAATTCTGAAGTGTAAAAAAAGAACTTCTAAACTTTTACCAAAACCTAACCTACCAAAAACTAATATGTTTTTAAAAGATGATTAAATTGTTTAATTTTAGATAATCACCATAAACCTGCAGAATTTATATGTATGGATATTGAAGGTTGAACGGTGTTTTTTTTTTTTGGGAAATTATTTTACCTGTGAAATGTTCTGAATTGAATAAAGTCAACGATACATTTTGTTTATGGTGCGTTTATTATCTAAAAAATGTTGATTCTATCGGAATAACCGTTCAAAAGTAGCTTTCCCCTGAAGAAAATTTGAGATGATTGAAAGACTAATGTTTACCAGTGTAAATTTAAATTTGTCATTGCGTTATTTACTTAAATTTACCTATCCTAATTGTGAATTAATTTTTGTATTATTCTGTTAACGACTTACATTGTAACTTGTAACCCATTGTGAATCTTTCTTTCGTCATTCTATTCTTTCGTTAAAAATTCCGTTATTTATTGCAAAGCTCTGCCGTGGCTATCACGGCACAATAAAGTTGAGTTCAAGCCAAAAAGGGTCGTAAAAAAAAGCGTGTTTGATTTTTTAAAAGAGAAAACTAGAAACTATAAGATAAAAACCTATTAAAAACACAGGCCACTTAAAACGGACTTTACATTTTGGTCCTTCGAGCCGGATTTGCAGATTTCCCATGTTTAGGGACAGACAACAGACTAATGCTGGGCAGAGACTGAGGCATATGTAAGCATTCAAGTCAGGGTTGCTGGTTTATGAAGGGTTGGATCAGTTCCTCCTCTAGAATGACAATGAGACATATTTATGCAATTAAAAACAATTAACAATTGCTGCTCGACTATTTCACGAACAAAAATTATTTCTTATCCAAATTTTATGCAACGAAGAATAACGTTTTTGACATCTGGAAAAATTTTAAGAAAAATCGAAGCAACGGTTTTTTATTACAAAAAAATAGAAAACTGAAAAAAAAACATTACTGAAAGTTGGTAAAAATTGATTTTCGACTCGAATATCTGGCAAAAATTAAAGACATTGTTCTCGATATCTTTTGAATAAATTAAGGTATTGACTTCAAAATGATTTAATTCTATGCTAACGTAACGTTGTTAATTTAAGTAATGTTTTGAGAAAAATCCAGTCGGTATTTTTGTATAAGAAATAAAAAAAATAAATTAGGTGGCGCAACAGTCCGTAGAGAACCAGGGCCTAGTGACTTAAAACTCTCAACCATTTCTGTGTGCGAGTAATTGCAGGGATGGAGGGGACCTACAGTTTATATGCCAAATCCCAACGGCTAATTTGAGAAAGCACTTTTTCATGACAAGAATTACTCTTGGAGAATTTGTCATTTCCTCGCAAGAGGCAGTGCCCGTGAAATAAGAAATAAAAACCTTCCAAAAATAAATGCATTTCGGTTGCACCAAACAAACAATAGATTATTTTCCGTAAAAGCAAATACCCCTTTTTTATCCGCAAAAATTGGTCAGTACTCTAGTGAATTTTTAATATATTCGATGAATTATTCAACAGCAAGATAAACACATTTGTAAGTACATATTTCATTCATTTAAGTATGAACATAGAAATAACCTCCATTCTTCAATAAATCTATTTTACATAATTTGTACCGAATTTGTCGATAGTTTAAGTGCTACTATTTTGAGGAAACTGCGATAAAAATTTAATTTTGACATATGATAAAATTTCAAATAGATGAATGCATTCAACAACAACTGTTGAATACATATAAATTAGAATTTACATGAGCCTATTTCATGAACATTAATAAAGTTTTCAGATTTTTCTTCATTATTTGTATTTTACTTATTGTTTAATCCTATCTACAGTGTTTTTTAACAGGGACGCTACATAAGTAGAGCGACAGGGACAGCAAACGACGCCATATTTCTTGCCACATTAACATTTCTCTTCAGTAAGGTTTGCCATTTCATAATGGAAAGATATACGAGCCAACAACGAGTCGAAATTATTAAAATTTACTACCGAAATTCGGATTCAGTGGCCTAAACGTTAAGAGCGCTACGTCCAATTTATGGTCGTCATAATCGTCCTAGCAGATCAACAATTTAGCGTTTAGTGGAAAAATTTGAATCAACAGGCACAGTACAAAATGTTTCCGTGCCAGTGAGATAAAGAAGTGCCCGTAGTGTCGAGAATATTGCTGCCGCTGAGGCTTCAGTTGCAAAAGCCCAAATATGTCTCTCACACGTCGTTCTTAAGCGTTGGGCATCTCTGTGACGTCGTTGTGGCGAATTTTGCGAAAAGATCTTGGCCTACATCCTAACAAGATTTAATTGACGCAAGAATTGAAGCCACTTGACCACTAGAAGCGTCTTATGTTCGTGAATTGGGCTCAGCAACAACTTGAAAATGATTCGGAATTTCATCGAAAAAATCATCTTCAGCGATGAAGCTCATTTCTGGCTGAATGGCTTTGTCAATAAACAAAATGTGCGGTATTGGTCAGGCAGAATTCCACATGTACTCCATGAGTCATCATTATGCATTCCGAAAAAATTACGATTTAGTGTGGTTTATTGGCCGGCGGCGTCATTGGGCCGTTCTTCTTCTGTGATGATCAAGACCGGCACGTTACTATGAATGGGGATCGCTACCGTTCAATGATAACCGAATTTTGTTGGCCCCAATTATATGATATGGACTTGGAGGACATGTGGTTCCAACAGGACGGCGCCACAAGCCACACAGCGAATGTCGCAATCAATCTGGTTTATGCTTAAAAACCGTCGAAAATTGGGTTCAGCGCCTGGACTTGTGCAAGCGTGCCTGTGGTGGCAATGCAAAAGAAATCGAGTGCCATACATAATGGCATCGAACGCACTTTCACAGGAATAAAGAATTTCATTGATATCCAAAACCGTTTTTGTTTTATTAAAAAAAAAACTTTTGAAGCGCTCTTATTGAATAACCCGATATAAGACTTTCTGATTCAAAAAAAATCGGCCAAAATGGCAGTCTTAAACTCAACATGTGATTACTGCACCAACTTATACGTCAATTCTATAGGGAAGAACTTGCTGATGATACTGATTTTTGTAATAGAGAAAATATTTTCAATAAGGACGGTTATTGAGATATCCATTTAATACCTTATTATAATAAAGTCATTTTCAATCTACGTAGTGAACGTTCATTTTTAAAATTTTAAGATCTTTCTTCCTTGGTAACAATATTAACATTTATCAGAGTAGAGGAAAACAAAAGTCTCCACTATCGTACCTTGGCTAGCTTCTTCTTATTAGAAACATGAAAATATTCATCCTTCCTAAGTAAAATTTGTTTAAAAACATGCACAAAAAGTACTTAATTTTGAGAAAGTCCCCAACTGGTGTTAGGGCGAAGAAGTGCCTACTACACACATTTAAATTAAAATAAATCTTTTTATTTTCATTAAAATTTATTAGGCATGCCATTTGCCTTGACTTTTATTACATTTACCAACAAATTATTATTTTATTTACGACGTTACAACAAGAGCCCTTGACTTTTCCCTACCAAAAAAAAAAAAAAAAAAAAAAATACATAAAATAAGGACATTATAATTAAGATATCAGATGTCTTCTTTTTTTTCAATATATGTATATGTATAGTCTCCCTCGCTTAAGTGAAAACTCATACAAATCTTAATCAATTATTTTTGTTGAAATTATCATCATATAAGCGGGGTTGTGTTTGTAGTAGCATAATCTTCATCATACTTAAAAATGTTTTAATGGAATAAACGAAAAATGTCAATCATTAATTATTTGGGATCAAAAAAAAAATACTGAAGGAGGACTATAAAATTAAAAATGCATATACATATGTACATATGTTCGTACATATAAACGCGAGTGAATAAACATGAATGTTTCGTCACGTTCATTGAACCTTAAATAATTACCTTATATACGCGTACTCATTAATAAAAGATTTTTTGAAATAAAGGTCCTTCATGCTTCATGCAAAGGATTTTTAACAAAAATCAGTATATAACTGTATATGGAGTATAATATAAAAATAAATATAAATAGTTCATCGAATGGGATTACATTAAATTTTAATTTGAGTTAATTTATTTATTTAAGGTACAAGTATCCTGATGCGTTGATAAATCGATTAATAAATGTGATGGATGGTATTAATTTATACGCTATGTGCATAAAGTGCATTCAAGCTTTAAATAACTTTAAGCCAATATTAGACTGGGCCGAAAAAATAACTATTTTTCAAATTTTTCAAAAATTCAAGACCTATTTCTTGGAAATGTTTCCTCTAATGAAAATTTTGTATTTGAACTTTTTTGTACAAGATTCAATTATTAACAAAAACTTCAAAGATTTATACAAAATAGTTTTGTGCGTAATAAAAAAACTTAAAAAAAGGATGGGATCCGACCCACACTGATAACTTCCCATCCCGTTTCGTGTTTTGTTTCTCAAAAATTTAAAAATTACCAACAATATTTTGCATATAATGAAATAGTTTGTTTTCAAAATCAGTTTTTGTTAACGAGATTTTTAGTCGAAAACCAATTTTTACCAATTTTAGTAGCATTTCTTAAGACAAATTATTTCTTATATAAACAAATACAAATAGGAAGAATGAAATTAATTTGAAGTCAATATCTTCTATTATTCACGAGATATCGAGAACCGAACATCAATTTTTACCAATGTTGCGTCCTTTTTTTTTAGATTTTAATTTTTTATGAAAAAACTGACTATTTGGTTTTCATAAAAAATTTAATGAACGTCGAAAACAATATTTTCTGTGAGATAAAATAAGTTTGAAGTAAATTTTTACTAAGTTTTAGTATTGTTATTTTTTTAGGTTTTTATTTTTTGTAAGAAAACTGTCGATTAGATTTTTCTTAAATTTTTACCGAATGTTGAAAATAATGTTGGAAGCCATAATCTTAAATTTTCGAAAAGATATTTAAGTCGAAAATCAATGTTTACCAACTTTGAGAAATGTTTTTTATATGTTTTTATTTTTTATAAAAAAAACTGTCTATTCGATTTTACTCAAAATCTTACAGATGTTAAAAACATTATTCTTCGTTGCACAAAATTGTTTTGGAGATAAAATGGTTTTTTTTTTCGTAAATTTCTCGAGGTAAATAATATTTTTTTTCAGTTTATTTGATTTTAGTACTCATTTTTGTTAAATTGTGTTACTTTTTTTAAAACTGACTAAGTTTTGAATTTAGTTTTATTCTAGATAACCTTACACAGACAGATAAGCCCCGTAGTGCGATACGACTTAATTTTTATAAATGAACACACATAAATGTCAAACAGCAATTCGTAATAACTTCTTTTTGTTGAATTTGAAATGAGCACTGTATCAGGGATGCAAATGTTTCACTTGATATTGAAATTTCCAAAAGTCTGCCTTCACTTCATTTCCTCCGCAAAAAAGTTAACCTTTCCTCTTTTTACAGTTTGTGCACTACATTGAACTGTACGTTTACCATTGTGTTGAATTCCTTGTATATAAATTACAATTTATGCTGTTTTTTTGTTGTACTAAAAAAACAAAAAACCATAACGAACAAAACAATCCTTTTGAATATAGTTTCGTTGTATTCTTCATCATCATCAGCAGCATCACAATTCCATAGTCAAAGTCTAGGTACCTCGAAAATCTTATTCATATAACCTACACTCGGAAAAGTAAAACAATTCCTAATTAACGGAACACAAAATCAACTCTCTTCTCAACTTTTGAAAACTCACTTCATCATTTACTAGACGTTATATCAACTCGAGAAGAGTAAGTTTTTCAGCGTCACACGAGTGTTGTGCGATGATGTTGACATCCGTTTTGCCTCCAACAAAGGTACAACGTTGATGATGACTGTGACTTTGGCAACAAAAATTAGGCACAGAAAATATATATGACAAATGAAAACTCAACTCAAAAGATATAATATCTAGAAAAAGGGTTTTTATTTTTTAGTTTTATTGAGAGTACAGCCAAGCTACAGAATTTCTGAGGAATTCATAGTGTAGTACACATAACAAAAGATCCTTTATTTGTTGCCGTTTATTCAAAAACTGTTTCCGTTCCTGTAGAAATATTGTTCATCCTTCCGAATTTCAGTTTTCCAGGAGGGATATTTCTTTCTCTTCTATTTTTAAAATTTATTTTTGAAGTAGAAAATGTATTGTGGTGTTTTATGCCTGGTAAAGTTTATACGTTTACATTTTCTAAAAAAGTAAAATATCAAAAACTCATTTTATTATGTTTCAAAAAAAAACGACAAAAACGAAAAGAATTGAATTAAAAAGAACTGACAAAAATGCTACGGTAACCGGCGACATTGTTTCCTGTTCTGCCATTTTGTTTCCATATTTTTCTTTTATTTTTTAAAAAATTCACGTGCAAACGACATTTCTTTATTTTCTGTCGGGGGAATAACTTCGAAAGACCGAACTCAAAACCAATTATAAAGATTTTTTCCATCTTCTTCGCTCTCCTCTCATACGTATCACTGAGACAGGACATAAATTTAATTCAATATTACAAAGTACTTGAAAATTTTATTTCAAGTTCCAGTTCAAATAAAATTTCGCCATTTCTATTTATTCCTAGGAATAGGACGAGAAAAAGATGGAAGAAGTTAAACAATTATGAGAGAGAAGGAGATACACTCAGCAGAGCTATTAAACATTTTTTAGGTGGTGATGGTAATGATAAAAATGGCGGTTATTACAGTTATTATGTGTTATTGAAGAATTGCTGGGGCGCGCTTTAGTGCAAATAAAATATTTTGTTGGAAATCCTAAAAATTTGTTATATTTTGTTGCTTGTATTTGTGTGGGATGGAGGTCCCTTAAGGAATCCTGATGTCCTGACAGCTACAAATTCTTGGTTTATTACAATCATTTCGGTTGGGTTGATATCCAATCAAAAAAACAGACAACAGCCAGAAGTAGCCTAGAGGGTGGTTTTGGTCCTGATGGTTGGAACAATATACGGTAGGATGTATTTTTATGATTTATGATCAAATTTCCAAATGTGGATTTTTCTCACCACCATTGCAATTTTTTTTTTGTTCTGTCTGTCTGTCTGTTGGTTATGTATCTTTTAGTTTCATTTTCTTCTGCTTTTCTTTTAAGTGTCTCAAGGGAAATGGAGTATGTGGCATGGGCATTGGTTAACCTCGATCTCAAAAAATGTTCCACAGACTTACAACAGTTTTTCTTTTTTTGTTTAAAGAAGGAAAAAGTTCATTAAATTTTGTTGTGGAAAGAAAGAAGCTGTTGTAAGGGAAAATAATAGAAATTCATTTCATAGGTTCTTTCATTTTCTTTTATTTTTATATTTTTGTTGTGTGTGTTTTCATTCGTTTTTCTTCTTGTTTTGTAAGGCCAAAGTTCGAAAAGTACTTGCTGGGTTGTTAATTGTCTTGAAACTTTTTATTTAGAGAAATTTTACTTTTGTTTGAGTTTTATAGTGTATAGGACTTGAGGGTATACCTTGACTGTTTTGTCTTAGAGTACACAATCCCAGACGCAGTAAAGTATAATATGGGAGTTCTTTTAAATTGAGTACCAAGACAAAATTGAAGTAGCCTTTGGCGATTTTTGTAAGTGTCAGAGGTCAGAAGTTCAATCCATATATTCTTATTGGATTGCCTCTTATGAGAATTTCTTAAATTCTCCAAGGAAAGGCAGTTTTTGTAATGAAAAATATGCAAAAATAAACACTGCAAGATCGGACTAGTAAGCCATTAGACAGGCTGTAGTTATCTTTCTGTTTTGCCTTCAGGTTCTTAAATTGTATTTGTCTTTAGTTCTTTGTAAAATTTAAGAGAAAAGAGGATAATAAACATCTGAAAGTTATTAACTGAAGTATTTATTTAGTGATAATACGGTACCGTTTTATTTTTCCTTGTGTCTTTGTCTAATGTAATTCAAAGAAACACAAAGTAGTGTAGAGTAGTGTAGAGTTACCGTTAAAATAAAGATTTAACAAAAATATGTTTCAGAATGTCGATAAGAAATTTAGTGGAAACTCGAATTCTTAAACAAATGTTTCCTTTTCACTTTCCATTGAAAGTTATTTTGAGCGGTCCGAATTTTCAAATTGAATATTTTGCCATTTATTGACGTTTCAAGGTCCTTAGAATAAAAAAATACGTCAATTCGAAAATTTTACGAAGAAAAAACAGTCCGTTGAGAACTAGGGCCTAGTGACTTACAACTCTTAACCATTCCTGTGTGCGAGTACTGTTGTCAGGGATGGAGGAGACCTATATTTTAAGCCGAATCCAAACGACTAATTTTAGAAAGCACTTTTCATGACAAGAATTACTCTTGGAGGATTTTTCAATTCCTCGCAAGAGGTAGTCCCCGTTTAAAAATTTGAACCCAAGACCTCTCATATGACAGCCCTGCGCACTAACCACCATGCCAGGGGTATGTACTACGAAGAAAAAGTGATACTGCCTTAAAAATAATTGTATGCAACGAAAAATGATGTTTTTGACATCTGTTATAATTTTTGAAAAATGGAATTGACAGTTTTCTTGACTCAAACATCTTGAGAATAATGATCGATATTTACTTCTTACTACATATTTGTATTTTAATCAAAATATTATTGCTTAAATTTATTTGGTAAACGTTTTGAAAAATGCCATAAGCCGACAAAAAACAGTATACTTTTTAAAGTTCTTAAAATGACAATAATTTTTCATATTACTGTTCTTAAGGTATCAATGGCAAAGCTCTCAGAGTTGTTTACATTTTCCAAAAATTGGTTTACCCTTCATTCGACGTTAAAAACTTTTCATTTCTTGGAGCGATACCACAACAAAAGACATATATAATCCATGTTAGACATAAGTAACACCAACGGGTTCTATTAAGGGTCTTATTTTCCTCATAAGATTAAGTATACACATGAAGAGATTAAGCAAATTAAATTTTTGAGGCTTTGATCTGATGTAAGACAAAACAAAAAAAAAAACAACACATATACCTTTTCCTTTATTTTCTTGAATCTTATCATTATCATCATATTACCATCTCAACCTTCTTCCCCTAAGGAGAAAGAAAGAAAACATTTGCTCAACTATATCTATACGATTTGTTGTTTGCAAAGTCATAAAATCGTCTTGCTCACTAATTTACAAAAACTTCCTTTTCCGCTCCAATACCCAAATACAAACCCAAACCCACGCACATTTAAATTAGCTTGTGAAATATAGCCTCAGCCTTTCCCAATTAGCCAAATAACAACTTTTAAGAATCTTATCTCATCTTACCCTTCGCCCTCCCCCCCAACAACAACAACAACAAAAAAAGGGTTGAATCTCCTAAGATGTCTTGTGGCATGGAAAGACTAAGGTAAGGTACAGGCATTATATTAAACGTCTGTCAATTAAACCAAAATGATCATCTTTACGTGTAATAACTTTTGTTGCTTTGTACTTTTTTTTCAAGGAAATTGTGAGTAGGTCTAATGAATAATCATGGCTTAGAAGAAGTTAATACCTTCCGCATTTAGAATAAGATTATTTCAAAAACCTACCTTCAATTTTAAATTGAATGTACACAAATGTTATGTTTTCTTTTCTTTTTGGAAAAAAAAGCATCAACTAAAAATAAAAACAAGTTTTAGGTTTTAGACATGAATGATTTTATGAGTTCTCCTCGAAGCTTAGTTAATACCTTCATTCATTTCTGAGACTTAAATAAAAAGTTCCTTAACATTCATCAAAATAAAACTAAAACGAAAACAAAAAACTTCTTAATTTAAATTTTGTACCAAGAAAAAAAGAAGAGAAGAACTTAAATAAAAAGGCCATTTTATGCCTAAAGATAAATTATTCCCCCTCACCGAAGACGACGAAGTAACTTAACGCATTTAAAACACAACGACTCCTTAGGAAATACATTTTATATTTAGAAGATTTTCATTTCCAGTTCAGGTCCAAAAGCTAACTTAAATATTAGCCATGGTCCATGGCAAAACAACAAAACGACGATGAACGACTGAACGACGACGCCATAAAACAACTTTAAGGGTATTTTGCCTCTAGAAACTTCATTTCTAATGGCCTCAGATTCAGAACCATTGCCACTTGCTTTTCAAATAGGCAGAAGAAGAGTCAGAGGCATAGGCATAGGCATAGGCCTAAGCCTAGGAAGTATTCATACCTATAAAGGATTTCTCTCTCCCTCATAGAAAAATTTACGACAGGGAAACAAGAACAAAATTCAAATTAACTCCGTCAAAAAGTAAAAGAGGAAGAAGAAGAAGCAGAAGCAGAAAATCTCAACCCTCAAAAAGTTCGTGACCAAACGTTTTTGAAAAGAACGAAAATTCCAAACGGAAATTGAACACCAAATAAAGTGAACCTCTGATGCTATGACTCTGATGGTACGTAGAGTGTGCTCCTCGTCGTCGTCGTCGTTGGTTATTGGTTGGCCCTTAGAATTGTCCGTCAGGGGAGGACCGGACGACTGGTACTGGACTTTCTGTGTAAACTCTGAAATAAGAGGTAAGCCAACAACCACTGCACGTAACACTTCTATCCACTTAGTTTCCAAGTTCTTTTCTCTTTTATCTCTCTCTCTCTTTCTCTATCCCTCTCGACTAAAAGTCGGGCTATTTGGTATAGGTAACTATGGACAGGGAAATGGATGGTTTGTTGAGAATTGAGAAGGGACTGACATGACTATACGGACCGACACGGCCGGCGAGGGGTACCTATAGACGAATATACTTATAGTCGAAAACCCAAAACAATGGAAAAGTGCTGTAAATATTGTTTGTTCCAGGATATGCGTGATCCGAATTTCAATTAGAGCCGCAGTCAATCATTTTGTGCCTATATGAACATCAACAACAACAACAACAACAACGACGACTACGACTAACGACGAAGACTACGACCAACGACGATGACGATGACGACTATGACGACGAACCTGAGGTTGATATGGCCTGCTGTATATAGCTCCAAAATAGCTATGAATAGACAAGAGGCTTCACCGATTGTGTACGGAATTCAGAAGCAGGTGAATTCAAGTTGATTTGTTTTGAACTTTTTCGTTTTGTTTTTGAAACTCTTTGCCACTTCACCCGAAAAGGATGTCGACCACGACCACGACAACGACTACAACAACGACGACCAATGATGACGCCCGACCGACCACGACCAACCGACGATGGATAATGATGAAGGTGGGTGGAGACGTTGAGGGTTGGGAGGAAGGGGGAGAGAAGGCTGAGTGAGTGTTTTTGAAACCATCATCGTTGATGAATATGAATTCCGATAGTCAATTGTGTTTGGCGTATAAATTGAATTTAATTTTTTTTTGTCAATCTATTCACTTACAGCACAGGTCAAAAAATTAGAACCGCAAAATATCGATACAAGTTTTGTCCCTGACAATCAAATTGTAATATTCTGTTGGGTGACTTCAAAATTACTCAAATCACGTCAGGTTTTTGAGATATTATTGTTTTTAAATTCGAAAAAAGGTATAGAACTTCAAGTTGGCAACACTATTTTAACTGGCGGCCATTTTGTTAGCTGTCAAGTCATTTATTTTTAATTTGATTTGACATATCCACATGAAAAGATTGATGCCTAATAAACGCTTAACATGTAGCACAGTTCTTGACCCCATTGAATTATTGAAGGAAACGTTTTGAAATCGCGTAGTTTTACGTTACGGACTCGTGAATTGACCTCCAAAATGGTGCGATTTAACGCCTTTCAACTATTTTTTGTGGTGATGGGTGAAGTCGCTAGTCTATGCCGGTAGCCCAAAACGATTGTCCACTTCGAGGACCCTAAACGTTGGAAAAATTCATCGAAAAATGGATCTCTAGATTAGACTACGTCCGAGACAGCCCTGAAGTTCATATACAAGAAATGGCAGAAGATTAACTTTCGAAAAAAGTAAATTTCATGTCAATTTAAAAAAAGTTATATTTTCTTTACTCCTTTCCAAAGTTTAATTCCTTTAAAAACACCCTTTATAAGGCTTCTGATTTCTATCTCAATTCATGAAGTAGTTGGTTTTCTTTCAAAAAAATTCGTAATAGTGTTCCGAATCTATTGTCCCTGTTTTTGATATTCAGTATTTCAATATTTAGGACTTTATAAAATGTAAAATGAGGAAAGGCTGAACCATTTATGCGAAAACGGATTTTAACATGTAAAGTCAAAGCGGTTTTAAAGCAGTTTTAGTTTTTTTTTTTATAACATACGTCTTCTAAACAAGGCTATCACACTAAGTTTTTGAAATACATTTAGAAAATATGAAAATAATGTTGGAAACGAGTAAAATGTAAAAATTTGAACAGTTAGGTAAAATCGGATTTAAAATTAGCTCTAAAAATTATTAAGTTGAAAATTTCTTAAAAATTTTATATGGAGTCAAATGAAAACCTTCTGTTTTCTGAAAATTTCCAGAAACTGATTACGATTTAAAAAGTATTTGAAAAGGTATCTGAAAGACAAAATTTTGTAACTATTGTAAGTGTTTAACATTTTTAAGTAGGCATATTTCGAAAACCTGCTGTGATAAACAAATTTAAAGGTGTGATTGGAAGTCAGGATAACCTTTACAAAAAGTCCAACAAAGACAACAATACTTTTTTAAAGAATTAAGATGTCTTCTCGAAATCACCAAAAACGGTGTTTTACAAAAAAAGACCTTCATTTTGCCGATCAGTGTAGTTTTTGATGTGTTGTTGGGGTGTTGAGTTTGAAATTTGAAGGTCAGGAACTTCTTCCATCATTCAACACAATTTTGATTTCTTCTGTCAAAACAGACCCTTTATCCGAAACCCATTTTAATATTTTTAAATATTTCCGTGCTAGTTTTTTTGACCGTAACTGTTTACACCCCTCTCTCTCATTTTTCAGCACTTCTCATACTTTGAGGGAAAATATTTCAAATACATTTAGCCAGAAAAGAAAAACAACTTTAGAGTCTTTGACGTCGTCGTCGTCATCTTCTCAAAAGTCGTAGATATGCAAATTTTCCATTTGATTGTGACAAATCCTGGCAAAAATTTGCCCAGAATAAATTTATTTTTTATTTTTCAAAAATATCCTGATGTGATGTTTAAGTGTCCTTATCTCGAGAGGAGGATGAGATGAGATGAGAGCGAAGCAGAAGAAGGACCTACACATGTCAAAGTTCGATAGGATGATGATGGTTTTTCATATTTTTGAAAGATGAATGATGCCAAATTATTATATCGAGTATATGTCAAGGATAACACATCAATGTGTCACTTGATATATATTTTTTGTGCGCTCCTTTCCTCCTCTCCCCCTCTCATGTTTTTATGTTTTGTGAAATCGCCTTGTTGATAGCTTCAATTATAGTATTTTCAAGAATAAAAATTCGATATTGGAAGTTCAAAAAGTATAAAAACATTATCAAAAGCTATCGACTCGTATATTCCTGCTTATATGGAAATTCATATTTATGGTAACGTTTATTCATGCGCTTAGTTCGATATTTTCGCGTGACTTGAAATTATTGTTCAAAAATACTTTTTCGTTTATATATGATTTTTTATTGAGAGCAGGGGAGTTAAAGGGGGGGGGGGTAGTGAATTTCATATGTGTTTGATAAATGTCAGTCATTTAGAGTGTCGTCGTTGTCTTTTCGTCCTTTGTTAAGTTTAGTCCTTTTTTTTCATTTATTTATGGGTGGAATATATCGTTTTCGCTATTATCCTTAATTTTTCAGATACATACTTCTATTTTTTTTTTTCTCTGTGATGGTATAATTTTTTTTATTACTGTGCTAACAGGATAAATTTAGGACTAACACGCGATTATTATCCTTTTTGCTTTGTTTTGTTGTCTGATGATGATTATAAGACTGTTGGATCTTCAGGTAGGTAAAAAGAAAAGTTTTGTTGTTAAGAACTCAAAACCATTTGTTTTGGGTTGAAAGAAATAAACGAATGGAGTTATAATAAAATGATTGTTATAAATAATGAATAATGCAACATTTGACAAGGGAAGGTTTTAGTATTTTTGCTAAAATTCATAAAAGCTATAATAATGTGGTTGGATTTTATATGAAAATTGTGGAAATAAAAGCGAAACAATTTTGGTTTGTTTTTATTTTATATGGAAAAATTAGGCATGAATATTTATGGTATGTAGAAATATTTTTAGGAAGAAGCTTGAAGCATTTAATTAGTTTAGTTAATTTATTACACCATAATATCATGAAGTTTTAATTGTAAAACTTTTGAGGAAGATTATTGAAATGTATCAGGAAAAAACAAATGACTTCCTGATGTTATAGAAACAGATTTTTCAGGTCATAAACTATCAGTAGCAAAAGTCTTATTCTTCTTACAAGGAACCGAAATTCAACAATACTATAATTTTTAAATTAAAAGATTTTCCCCTAGATTTGGAAAAAAAGTACGAAAAAATGGTAAGTTGGTGCTCATTTTCCTTACTTAATTTCACCAAAAATATTATTTAATGGTGTTGTGGTTTTACCAAAAAATCTAGTATTTTTTTTAAAGAATTTCAAAACATAAAAGATTCGACTTTATTTTAATTAAAAGTCGATGTTCTATCTGCTAGCTTACCATGATCAGTTTTATTAAAGATGCGTTCAAATGATTTTCGAACACTGAATAATGTAAAAATTCAGTAATGAAATGCAAAAAGTATTGGAATTCCTTAAGTGCACGTTTTTATAAACGTTGGGACATGTTTCCAAGCAAACGGTTTGGAGTTTGCGATAACAGAGATACACAGGGAGTATTTTTGGACTGATGAAATTGACTTTGTACTTTGTAGTTCGTAGTCGCGGCGGAAAAATTCCGTAAATCGTATTTAAAAAATAAATTTCAAGAAATTATCTTCCAGATTATAAAGGGTGATTTTTCAAATTGACTGGTCCCGAACGTGAAATAAAATGTTCACCGAACTCGCCTCTCAATAAGTCCATTGTTGCGCGTGCTCTGTGGCATGTGGCACCGTCTTGTTGAAACCACATGTCATGCAAGTCAAGCTCTTCCATTTCGGGCAAAAAAAAAAGTTTGATATCATCTCACGGTAGCGCTCACCATTCACAGTTACGTTACGATTCGCATCATCTTTGAAGAAGTACGGTCCAATGATGCCACCAGCCCATAAACCGCACCAAACTGTGAATTTTTCTGGATGCATTGGTAGCTCTTGCAATGCTTTTGGCTGATATTCACTCCAAAATCGACAATTCTGCTTTTTTACGTACCCATTGAGACAAAAATGAGCTTCGTCGCTGGACACAATTTTTCGGTAAAAAAGTGGATCTTCGGCCAACTTTCCAAGAGCCCATTCACCAAAAATTTTACGTTGCAGTAGGTCGTTCGACTTCAATTCCTGCACCAGCTGTATTTTGAAAGGCATCACACCTAAATCCTTCCGCAAAATTTTTCACGTTGTTGAGTAACAGAGGCCCAATTGCTGCGAACGGTAACGAATCGATAATTGATGGTCATCATTAACACTGGCCGATACAGCTGCGATATTTTCTTCAGTTCGCACTCTACGTAAGCGTGTTGGTGGTTTAATGTCTAACAATGTTAATTTGGTGCGAAATTTAGTCACAATAGCCCGAATAGCCGCTTCAGTGTGTCGATTAAACTGGCCATAAAATGGAAGAAGCTCGCGATGAACTTTTTTAACAGAGCACGCATTTTGATACTAAAATTCAATAATTTGCAAGCGTTGTTCGTTTGTAAGAAGATTTCTAGTTAAATTATAGACCAAACTGAACAGGTTTGTCAGTGAAACAAAACACGAAACGTGCGTCAGCTGTTTAAACCAGTGTTGCCAAAAAGATAATAGCTAAAAAATCACCCTTTAGTAACAAGAAATGTATTCCAAAAACATTCCCACAATGCAATTTTAAAAATTTCTCAAGCTCATAAAAAACACCCAATTATTAATTCAACAAAATCGAATTCTTGTTAAAAAAAAGCAAATCACAAATAAACAAACGACGAATGGTAATTTCATTTTTTTTAAAGAAAATAAATGTTGATTTATGTTTGAAAAATTCTAAATTTTGCAGCATATTTGTATATTTCCACGCAGAAAACAATCTGATTGAAATCAAAATCTAAAAAATTTGGTATGTGTGATAAACGAGTGTATCACTCTCATTGCAATTATCAACTGATTTGATAAATATTTAAATTCGGCCTTTTTAAACTTCATTAAGAATGGAAATAAGGACATTTTTCAACTAAAATTATGTATTTTCGTACTATTCACAACAGTACCAGTAAATGGTAGACTTATATATTTATCAACTCTAAATTGACAGTTTTGTAGTACTCGTGGCATGATGGTTAGTGCGTTGAACTGTCATGCCAGAGGTTTTGAGTTCAATCCCTGCCTGTTCCATCTAAAGTTTTTTCATGGATACTGCTTCTTACGACTTATTGACAAATTCTCCAAGAGTAATTCTTGTCTTGAAAAGTGCTTTCTCAAATTAGCCGTTCGAATTCGGCTTAAAACTGTAGGTCCCCTCCATCCCTGAAAACACTACTCGCACACAGGAATGGTTGAGAGTTATAAGTCACTAGGCCCTAGTTCTCAACGGACCGTTGGGCCACCTAATTTATTTTTTTAAATTGACAGTTGACAGTCACAATAGTAGAGTCTGAAATACTATTTTTTGTACTTCATATTAAGAGTTAAGCATTTTACTATTAAGACATATTTCATCTATTTCAAAATTATATTCCTTTTGCTTCTTAGTGCAATAGTAGTTTCATTTTATTAAAAACCGTGCTTTGGAACACCTCTAATAAGTTACAGTTGGTGAGAAACTAAAACAAACAAATCTTAATCTGGTAAACTGATAGATGAATTTGAAGCGTAAGAAACTAAGAAGTTATATGGACAAAAAGCAAAAGAAGCCATTTTGTAATATTAACTCTATTCAAATTTGAACGAAACAGTGAGAAGCTTAAATCGTTAAATATTGGTAACATCTTTTTTTTTAGTTAAGTTTATTGCTAAATTCACTTTAAAATTGTACTAAATCGTTTGAAATTGTATGCCAATATTTTTGTTATGAAAATAAAAAAATTTCTAAAGAACTCATTGTAGGAAAAAAGCACCACCATGGCCTAAGCTATAGGTATCATATTTCCTTATTTACGCATTCCTTTGAAACTGAGCCAATAACTGACTTTGATGAATCCGATTTATGCAACTCAATTCAACAGCAACCAAATCATTCTATTAATAAACTTTCGTTTGTTTCCCTTTCGTTGAATTTTTTTGTGTATTTTCGACACACTTAAAAAATGACCAATTAAAGGAATGCTTCATTTAGTATCAGATGAAGGCAAAGGCACTCTTTTTGTTCTTAAATCAAATAAAAAAAAAAAAAAACAGACAAATCATACTAAATGTTCCTACTGAATTCCCTCGATTTAACAAAAACAAAAAACCAAACAAAAATTCGTTCAGATACATTTAACGAATCGGCGATGTGTTGAAAATACGAAAATGCTTCTCTTTTTTTGGATTTGTATGTGATTCTTTATAAGTTCCAAGAGGCTTTTGCTTTGTGTTTGTTTTTTTTTTTGTGATTTTTTCCCTTTATTCTTGTTATAGAACTCTTCCATGAACTTCATTTTGGTATTAAGTATTCCAGACACACACTCATCGTAGTCGTCGTCGTCGTCGTTTGTTAATCCTCTTTTATTTCTCTGTATCTTATGGGATGGCCGAAGGCATTGTGCAATCACAGATCTCAAAGATACAACAACAAAAAGTCAGAAAAATAAAACTCAAAAACAACCACATCCCGATCCCGATCCAGAGCCAGAGCCAATATGCATTTGTGCACACATCACACTCGTGTATTCCTTTTTTTTCAGACTTATTTTAGAGATATTTCCGTTGTCTGGGTCTATACATAGCCAAATAAGTCCATATAAAGGGCAAAAGACATGAAAGAAAAACAACAACGAAACAGAACGAATTCTCTGGAAAACACCAAAGATAGAATTTTCGGTTTTTTTTTGCTGTTCCCTTCTTCTTGGTTCATTGTTCGTTTACCTAGAGAAAATATCAGGAGGCCGCCCTTAACAAAATAAACGACCAAAACTACTGATGTTTGCTGATCAATAGGCTTCCGCGCTTAAGGCAGCATCATCCTAGCCTCAGCGCTTCATCCTTATACTTAGCAACTCTATAAATCCCCAGACATATGCAGTGCACATGTGCTGTGCAGTGCAGTGCAGTGCATCGTGTGCATCATCATCTGATGCTCCTGACGTTCCTTTAGGAATCTATTTTTGGAAACACGCAGTAGCCATCAAGCATCAAGCATCAAGCATCAGAGCAGAAATATGAAGATAATTAACTGAAGTTTTTCGTATACATGAATATTTCTGGGAGCTAGTAACCAAAACATCAAAAAATAAAATTATATGTATAGTCACTCCCTTGTTGCATACTCTTGGGATTAAGTCAAGAACTCTTTCCACACTCATTTTAATGCTATGCTCTTAAAGAAGAAACGATTAGGTTTAATTGATATTTGATAGCTCTTGATAAGCACACACCAACTTATATACATAAGTCTATCTTTATAAAGAATATCCGCACGATGATTTTGAACAATAAAACTTAACGACTGTATTATCTTTTTATTTTATATTTTCGATAAAATTCATTTTATTTCATTTTCAAAAACTCAAAAACAAAAGAGACGGAAATGTGTGCCAAAGAAAATTGCTGAAACTTTCCTCATCGTTTCTTCTGTAAAATCCTGCTCCTTCTACTTCTATTTCTTCTGGGTCCTCCTATGATGCTAAAGCTGTTTAAATAGACAAAAGGGAATGAAAATTCAAGTACTATAGCTGTTATTAAAATTAAGCATTCACTTGAATACTTGAATACTCTCGTTTTAATGTTTCTTGCTGCACTGCACTTCTAAAAAAGTATCTACCTATCTATCTATCTATCTTTTTGTATACAAGTCTTTACTTAACAAAGTCTTTCTTTTCTAATGTGTACTCTAAAATTCGTACTGTATGTGCTATGTGCTATGAGTATGGAGTATGTTATATGTTATTCGAGTATATAATAAAATTTTATAGGATAGATATTGTATCTTGGACTTGAAGAGTAGTGTACGAAATAGAAATTAAAACATTTTATGTTTCCTTAGTGGCATAGTCTAGTCATACATTCATAGATAGGTTTTTCTTTTTTTTAAATTTATTTGTCTTTATTTTATGCACAATAAGTTAACGTACCTATAGTCTCAGTTGGTTGAAAGTTTTTTAACACTTTAGGAGGGACTTGTAGATAGGGTGAATGTGTGGATTTGAAACTAACAAGTCGGAAATAGTAAGATAGAGAAAAAAAGTGATTTCAATACGTTAAGACACTTGTCTTTCTTCTTGCGTTTTTTTTTTTATACGAGCTATAAACAAAACCTCCATGTTAGGAATTGTGAAGGAAGTTTCCAAAGACTTGATTGTATTTATAGGGTAACGGTGTTAATTGTATATTAAGGTAACAGAAAGCCTTCAGTTTGTGCAATAAATCGCTATTCATCCAGGTTGACTATGGTTTCAACGGTGTAAAAGGAGTTTTTCTTTTCTTAGGATTGAAAAGTGCAATCAAGCAAATTGGGGGCTTTTTAAGACATTTTCAATATGAAAAAAAAACCTCTTTCAATCTAATAATAGGCCTTAAAACCAATAAAGCTATCTCGCAGGTACTTATTTAATCTTTAGATTTACTTCCTGTGAATAATAGTGTGATGTAAAAGGTGCAAAGTGGTTTTAATAATTTGCTTTTTTTCACACATTATTTTATTAGTTCAATTAAATTATTTTAACAATGCAAAAACTAGCGATGTAAATCTTTAGAAAGTTCCTTTTAAATAGCTCTTAGAAAAAATCCTGATAAAAAAGTTGTGACTTAATGCATTTGAAAAACATGTCTCCGTTTTCAGTACTTAGTCTCAAAATGAAAAGGAAATAAGTTCCAAAGTTGGGACATAATGTAAGTACAAACGATTTTTAAACCAGTCAGTTCTTCGACGATAGTTTCCGATTTCCGACGATTTCTCCTAGGTAATTCTTGCGTTTTTGAGCTAGAGCTACAGCTACAGAGAAGGTGAAGAACTGTTTCCTCTTTTTCCTCGTCTAAACACCTTCTGCAAAACTCATTTTCAAAAGTAATTTCACTAATATGCAAGATCTAGGTTCACCTTTATCTGTCTCATACAGTGTGTAGTACCCAGGAGTCTTGAGTCCTCTAACAACGGATCTCATAATTCATGGCTCTCAGGACAATGTCTTCCCCGTTTCTTGCCAGACGAAAAAGAAGTGAGGCCGAGGCCTTAATGGAGTGTTGGAGATTAATCTGTACCAACTGCAGCATTTTGGCTACAATTAGGCAGATCAACCTTCACTACGGTCTTGTTTTGATCTTCTGAGTCTGAGGATGAACCTAAGAGTTCATCATCGCTCAGAAGAACCATGTTTAAGTAGTCCTCAGTCTCCATTAAGGTATGACTGTTGTCAACTTTTTTAGAAGGTCGAGTCGTGATCGGAGAGGGCATTGGTGCATCGTCAACCTTTGGTGGGAGGGAAGTCGACGTTGTCCCAGGCCTACTAACCGCGAGTTCACCTTCGATTGTTGCTGGAGGCCCGCTATCTGCGATAGCCTCATCTTTTTTGTACATTCGAATTTTGATTGATTCGAAACCATAAATAATCGAGCCATTGGTCAGGGCTAGAGGAGCAAGGGATTCTTTATTGAGTACCACAATGGCACTCCTATAAAGACTACCCTTCACCTTCTAGAGCTTGGCGATCTTCCAATTATGAGTCGACAGGGATGGATTGCAAACCTTGATCATTTTGAAAATGTCCTCGATACCAGGAGGTTCGATTGGAATCCAAATGCGGGCTCTAGGTCTACTACGAATGTCTTCCTTAGCAACAACCTCGAGTTTCGCACCTGGCCGAACTTCACCTAACCGGCTGACAGCAAGCTTGTACATGTCACAAGACCTCTGATCGCCACAAACCATGAATTTGACATGACCTTGATGCCAACCCCCATCGCTTATGAAAGGAAGTGGTCCTGGAAGCTCTCTCAAAATGCTTAAAAAGCCACCCGAGAGCTTTACCTTGACAAGCTGCCAATGTTCAGGCGAAATTGTGCCATCATCATCGCTTCTGTCAATGACCGCAACCACAACTTTGCCCTTCGTGACATCACTGAAACTGGATGGTTTTCTGATGGGATTGAGGGGAGTGCTGGTGTTGTGCACACGAGGCCATTTTGGTGTCGGTATGGCCCCCTCAAGAGACCTTTCTCGTTTAGACTTGGTCTTTACGGGTCCTTGCTGCAGCAAGAACAATCTTTGCCCATTCAACGCGAGCGGTTTGTTGCGGTTTCCTTCCAGCCTCCAATGATTCACAAGAGGCCTTCAGGATTCTAGTAGCTTGCAGCCTTTGTTTATAAAGGCTTTTTGAGAGTTTCTCCTTTCCATTTCTGGATTTGTGCAATGGAGATGTGCTCTCAGTTTTAGTGGTAGGGCCATTCTTCAAAACCCTGCCACTACTGAAACTAGGTATCGCTACCTTCCTACTCTCGTTACTACCAACAGCAGAAGAGGGGCCATGGATTGCTACTGCTCCCTTCTCTGTGTTGGTCGCAGGATATACGGCAACAGGCATTAGCGCCAAACTGGCGCCCGGTCTTGGAGAGATACCGGTCTCATTATTTTTTGTTTGAATTTGGTTCCACGAGTTGCGAAGAAAGAGAGGTCCGTCTGTACAGATATTCGCATTATACAGATAAGTCTAGTTAATCCAGAGGTCGCTAGGTATCTGGATACTCCGTTAGAGACTGAGCTATTTTTTTAATTGGGCCCCCAGCCAGGCTGACCATCGGCACGGGTCGTTTAACACCTTAGATCCAGCCGAATAAAGATAAGAGGTGGTTGAAAGGAAGAGATAAGTAAGGGGTCAGTTGCTGTTTAGAAAATCATGCTGATATGATTAGGATCGGTAAACAGCAATTGAGCTATGTTACCTAGGGTGGGAAGGAGCACCGGAGAGAGGAGCGCTGTCTAGCTTTTTCGCCATTACATCGTGGGAGGTGGGATGGGAGTTGGTGACATAAGCGTTGGCTTGTATGCCTTGTTTATGTAGGATGGGGTGATGATTTTGGATACATACTGTTACACAAAATTATATGTCTACACAAAATGTTAAGTATTTTTTGAAAATTTTGGTTTTTAAATATTATTTCCGGAATATGTTAGCAGCGGTTAAGAGCTACATAGTCAATTTATCAGTTCAATTTGTCACTACTTTTTTTAATAAAAAAATAAATGGTACATTGAATATTGGCTTCTAACAGTTCACGAGTTTTTTTGACAAAACCAATTACTTAACCACGTAGAACCTTAAAAAGTTATCGAGGCCGCACAAATGAGGAGATAGCCAGGACCACTTCTGGAAATAAAAGTTTTCACTAAATGACGAAGTGTTCTACGGACTTCGCGAGAAAATATTTTTTTTTAAGTAAATTTTTACAATTTGGAAGAATTTTTCTGACGTTAAACGGTTTATGATGAAATGCAAACATTTTTAACAATGGACAGGAACTTTAGAAGATTCTCATGTAGCTAAAAATACACCCTATACAAGTTTTATAAAACATTTGTATGCAAGAAATGTCGAGAAATTGCTAAGTCTATTTCTAAATCAGTACTCCCTCTCCTCAGGACCAAATTCTGTCAATTTTCGAATAATCTATTGATTTATAACCATTGGAGTTAGAAACTGCGAATTTGACAAATTTTCTAAACGTCGAGGAAAGACGCGTACTTTTTGAGATACTGCGCTTAAGAATCCCAAAAACCATAAATGATATCATTTTAAGTATTGAGCATTTACTAATATTGTAGAATCTTTAAATTTCAACCGAAATTGAGCCTTGTTGTGCAAAGAAAGGAAAAATCTAAAATACTTGGGTCTTATTCTTTATTTTCCACTATATAATAGATTTAATTTTCAGCCAGTAATGACTTCAATACCATTTTCCTAAAAAAAAAAATTGATATTATTATTTATTACTTTTTATGAACGACTTATTACCCAGGTTTTACAAAAGAACTTGGCCTGGTTCGCTTACGTTTATGTTTTTGGTATCATTTGTTCTACCCTATACTTAAAAAATAGTGAAACGTGACCTTAAGTCGCAATTAAGAATGTGTAACCCTTTCATTGCTACATTTTTTTAAACAAAAGTGAAAACAATTTTTGAAACTAACAAAGCACACCACGTACAGAAGTGCAGAAAAAAATGAAAGTTCAAAACGAAGAGCTTTAAGTGATTTGTTTTGTCATAAATTTTGAAATTTCTTGCACAACACAATATTTTACTTGTTATTTATCATGTAAATTAAGTGTTGTCTGATGTTTAGTAAAACAATTTTTATTTTTTTTTTGACACCAATTTATTTTATTTCAACTTGAAAAGAAAACAAAAAATATGAAATTACTTAGTCTTCACTTGTCACTGTCAAAATACACAAAAATAAGCAGAGTTTTTGTGAATACAAAATCAATTTAACAATAGAGAGATGCTATCGAAAACCGTTTTACAACATAACCCCCCCCCAAAAAAAAAAGAACAAAACAAAAAATATTGCAAAAAGACGATTATAAAAATAACTTATTGTATAGATCGAATTGCACCATTAATAATTCTGTCAAAATCAATCAATCATATGATTGGTAAGATTCAATGAACAAAAATGTTTTATATATAAATTAAGATACATTATTATGACTATCCCCATTCAAGGGTGGGTGATTATTGGCCATCGCCCGCCACCGCCACTGCCAATGACGACGAAGCGACGGTGATGATAATGATGAGCCGACAACGACATAACCACTCAACCATAAAGTAGGCAATTTCCCTTAAAACAACAACAAAAAAAAAGAATTAAATTTAAATTAAATATACTTAAATAAATATTTACACATTGACTCTCTCTCTCTTTCTCAAGTTTAAAAAAGTATCTTTTTACCTATACGCGTAACGTAACGAGAATGTGCTCCTTCATCGAATGTAGACGCGAGAATTTTAATTCATCGCACGTTTTGATGAGAAGAATTTTTTGTGTTTGGTTAAACATATTTATTTTTATTTAAATTTTGTGTTGTTGTTGTTAACTTTTGTATAATTAATTTCGATTTACATGCAATGAAATTATAGGCATTGAAGGTAACGCACTCTTATCCCTGAGACCCCACGAGGGAGGCGTAGGCACATCTTTTTCTTTTTGTTTGTTCCGTTGAATAAGGAATTAATAAAAATAATTACAAATTGAACAGAAAGCAAGTTGTCTGAGTCTCTGTGCGCTTCCCAGTGCATTGAGATTCAATTTGACTCACAAAGGCAGACCTTTCCCTGTCTATATCGAATCTCCATTGAACAAAATGCAAACAAATATCCAGAAAAAAAATAAAAAGATAGACAGACGGAGCAGTTACAGACAGAAGATATACAATACGCCAGTCCGCCAGAGCCCATTTTTTTTTTTGACGATATGTTTACTTAAGGCCGAGTTTACACAGAAGTCGCGTGAGTTAAGGCACGTCGCGCAGCGGCGGCGCTGCGCTGTTCTGCTCTGGTCTGGTCTGTTCTGCTGTTGAAAGTAAACAATCAGTGTGATCGCATTGGGAGTAATATTTACTTTAATCGGTGATTGTTGGGATTAATCACGGCACAAGTTGTTCAGGGACTCACTCAGACTATATAAATAGTATGAAAGAAAAGGGTGTGAATAAAGAAGGTTTAGGTGAGTTCTTATCGCATGTGGAGAAGCTATGTTAAATATGAGAAAATTTAAATTTATGGTATTGATACAAAGGGCGGTGTAGTTCTTTGAAAAAGGTATATAACGTTTAATTAATCATGAAATACCTTTCAAAAATTAAGGGACCATACCATCAGAATAAATAAATAATAAATTAGGTGGCGCAACAGTCCGTTGAGAACTAAGGCCTAGTGACTTAGAACTCTCAACCATTCCTGTGAACGAGTACTGTTATCAGGGATGGAGTGGACCTACAGCTTTAAACCGAAACCGAACGACTTATTTGAGAAAGCACTTTTCATGACAAAAATTACACTTGGAGGATTTGTCAATTCCTCGTAAGAGGAAGTGAAAAAACTTTATATGGTACAGGCAGGGATTGGAACCAAGACCTCTGACATGACCATCATGCTACGGGTACTACCATCAGAATAAAATTTAAAAAAAAATTGCTTTTTTTGGACACTTTAAGAATATTCTGTGCAATTTCCAAAGCATTTCTGATGTTTTTCAAATGACAGCTTTCTACAGATCTCACAGTATTTAAATCGTGCCAAATTTTTTAAATTTCATTTGTTTTCGAAAAAATATTGCTAGTTAGGAGCTTTCATACTTTTTTCTTTCATTTAAAATAACAACGCGAGAAATTTTGGATTATCAAGCACGTTTTGTTAAGGAAGATCATGTCTTATCTTACAGACCTTGTACATTTTGGTTTTGTAGGCTATCGCTGGAACATTATGGGAATTGTATGAAATGTTCCATCAGACTGAATGAAGTCTTCATCTTGAATCTTCTTTCGAATAAATATTTCTTAATTTTTCTAACATTGCAACTCAAAGAGAATTTACCCCATAGACTTGAAATTAACAATGATTATATTTTTATTTGAGGAACATTTTATAAGTTTGATTTTTTGGTAAAAACGCAATTTTGTTGGATATTGACATTTTTTTGAAGATCTTGGGCTTTGGGAAGTATATTTTAGTTTGACACGTTTTTTTCCCATTTCCGATACGTACCGTTCGGAATCATGACCACTGTAGAAAAGACAGCGTAAAGGTCGCGTGTATATTAGTATTTTTAAATGAAAAAAGGTAATTTTCCAGAAAAATTTCAGATATTAACCCAAATCTTCACCCTTCACACGTCATGTGCGACAACTCTTGACCGTGATTTTCAGGTTGTGAAACTTCAAAGGAGCTTACACAGTTAAAATGCACAGGTATTTTGTTTCCACAGTACCAAAATGAATTGATTTAAGGTTGGAAACTTTTAAAACGGATATATATTGTACCGTATTAACGTAGAACGGTCAATTTGATTATGCACAAGTATTTTCCGGAATGTTCTGATAAAGTGCAGAAAACTAATCAAATACTTAAAATCATTCTTAATAATTAGAACGCAACCAGTTGAAAAAAATGAATTCGCAAAGATTCAAAATATTGTACTGATAGGTCATCTATCCTAAGCCTTGATTTGCCATCTAACGACTTTTTGTTATTCTATCAAAAATTAACTAAGTGGTTAAGTATTTTTTAAGTCTAGAAGAAGCTAAAATTATGTTTTAAAGGTCTTTAACGTAGAATGGTCAACATGCATTTAAAATTGGTGGACATTTTTTGAAAATAGTTTTGAAAACACCGGAAACATAAAGTGTTTCCTCGTATTTATATAGAGAACTGTTATTTTCGAAAAAAGAACTGGCAACACAAACATTTTTAGAAATTTAGAGCTGGATTATAATTTCTTTTCCGATCTGAGTTCGGAGAGTTTTTCTGTCTTCCGATTTGAAAAAAGCAATACAAAATTTCCGTACAAACCTCGCACAGTTCTTGTACTCGAATCTTGTTTTAATTTCTTTGGTTTGTTTTCTTAACTAAATAACTGTGACTGGGACCACAAAAAAAGAATTATCCACAACGGTTGACACTAAAAATTACAGATATCACGTAGCCAGCCTTCGCTGTCAGTAAGATTCAATAATCTATTCAAAGTTTTTGAGATGATTTTTCCATTTCTTCGGATTTTATTTTTAGATCAATACTTCCAAATTAAGAACGTTTCAAATGTAATTAAAATTATAAAAAGGTTCCAAACAATTGAAAACGTTTTATTATAAAAGATTTACTCCCAAGTCAACTGACAAAAAACATTTCTAACTTGTTTGAAACTTTGAAAAATATTTGAAAATCGACCCATTTAACAGCACCACTTCTTAAAATAAAGTTATCATTACATTGATTAAGCAATTGGAATTCAGTTTTTTTCTGTATGGAAATAATATATTGAAAAATTCCTTTCTTTCTACAAAAACCAAAAAATTCCTAATACTGACTTAGTCAACCTTCGGTATCAGCAAGATTCAATAATCTATTTAAAGTTTTTGATAGTTTTAAACTATTGAAAACGTTTTACTATAAAAGAGTTACATTTCTGAATTTACTAGCAAAAAACATTTTTAATTTGTTTGAAACTTTGAAAATTTTTTGGAGAATTGTTTCTTGAAACCATGAAGAAGTAAAATTCCTGAAAACATTTCACTTAATTCTTTACTCGAAAAGTATTTTTCATTCAACAGAAAGAACGTAAAAATGGAATGAAAATGGAATTAGAGTCAAAAATTGTTGTCTATTTTCAAAAGCCAGGAACGTGTAACCATTTAATTTTTTGATATTGGGATTTCATTTCAATGGGCCAAAAGCCCAAAATAGAACAAAAAAACCTAGGGATTTTTTTTAACGATAGCCCCAATTTGTTACCGTTGTGTATAAACAAATTGGTTTATTTACACTTTGACTTCAAAACCATGCCTTTGTGTCAAAATTAGACTGATTTTTCGCCAAAAATTCCTTTCGATCTCAAAAAAAGAATCTAAAGTATCAATTTGAATCATTGAACTCTCAGATATGTACATTTACACCCCGCCGCAAGGGTCTTCAATTTCAAACTGAAACTGAAACTCAAACCCAAAACCCCAAACAAAATATGCTTTGAAATAAAAACCCGAAGTCCTCAATAAAGAAATACATACACACTTCACTTTCTCTTTCTTTATCTCTGTATCACTCAAATCAAATCAAATCAAATTGAATTGAATTGCATATCACATTTATCGTTGTTGTCATCGTCGTCGTATCGTCCTTATGATGCTCAATCTCGTATTGTATATAGACATTTTGCCTAACCTGCAATTGACATCGTCAAAGGACTCTCTTGAGCACACACTTTTACTATACTTGAATTTTAGTCCTTTACATATGTGTGTGTGCAGTGCACTGTGTATCTAGTGTGTTACTTGATTGCATCACGCAAGGCTATGATATCAATCATGGTAAAAACCAAAGTGGATTTAGTGCATCAGAATCAGAAAGAGGAGAGCGGTACGTATCGAATATGCAAACGAACTGAAGCCAACCCAACATATAGAAACTGCTTCCTTTTTGGTGGTTTGAGGGGGAGTTGGGGTGAATGCGTATACATATGTACGTGCAAGATACATATGAAAGGAGCAAAAGGTGGAAATTTTAAAATCACAGGAAATATATACACCACACCCACCCAATCACCACCTATTTAAGGTTCGTCCGAGAAAACTGCACATTGTGCATCAATTGATCCGAAAGAACAACGCCCGTCCGTCCGTCTGTCCTTCCGTTTTTGTATCTCCAGCGTTGCTGCGTTGCTTTCATACGTTCGATGAATTCGTTCGTTCTCTCGTGTTATCGCACTGAAACAGAGAAATAATTGCTGAAAATTAATCATCAGAAATGTCCTTCCTCTTCCGTTATCGTCCTGTTCTCGTCATAGTTCGAGTACTAGTCGTCCACGCCACGGATGGACGGACGAACGACGACGGACGCAACGACGAAAAGGACGGATAGGAACACACTTAGCCGTCACCGTCACTGTCGCTGCAGTCGCTTCGGAGGATGATTTTCGAAAATTGATTGCGAGTTTTGTAGATCGGAATACGTTAGGCTACCTTACATACCATATACTCAAAACTCATCTCCATTGTGCCGCTTGCTGGGAGCTCTGTAAAATCGTTTGGAGGTTGGTTGGAGGTATGTAGCTTGATGGAGAGAAAATGGCACAGAAGTGTTACATTGCTTTCGCTAGGGATTCAATATACCTTCAGTCCTACAGTTTTACAGTTCTATACGTCCTAGAATACTGATGGGCTGGAATTGAGGATGAGCACGACAAACGCAGCCATGGATAACTGCAGTGGCACTTTATCCAAGGCCTTCTGATGCCTCAAACCGCCTCCTCCCCCCTCCCACAACGTCAATATAGAATCAGATGACTACTACAAGAACGATGAAGAGCTGACGTTGATGAGAATCGCTTTTGTGTGCAGCACTTCTGGATCAAGGATTGCAAGAATGGGGCTTGGATTTCCGAGCGTTTTCTCATTTTTGTTTTTATTTCGTTTTTCGTTTTTTTTTAAAGTTCTTCTTTTTTCAATATTTACTGATGGAATTGAAAGTTGCCTGGGATACTGACTGCGAGAGAGAATGTCAACACTTTTTGTCGTCGAGAGAATTGTGCACTGTGCAGGGCTTCAGATTGGGTATGGTGCTAGCTGGTGCGTCTTATGGGATGAATTGGATGGATGGATGTTCCAATGGAGATGTTTCCTGCGAACTTTGACTCTAATCAAAATTGCCAGTTCAGCTTGTGGAACAATTGATTGGGTGTACTTTATTAGGGAGATTAAGTACATATACAGAGAGGCAGATTGGGAAGGGGGATGGGGGACGAAAGGGTATATAGTTGACAGGAGAAGAATTGCAAAAGTAGGTGAATAGAATTATTTTTTGCTATGCATTCACTTCCACTGCACTGATGTCGTTTTTGTCTATGAAGTAAATTGGACACCAAGAGAGAGGCGAGGATCTTTAATCGATTTCAATTGCAAGTGTTTCACTTCTATTCTTCTAGTTGAGTGTACTCGACGACTTTGTCGTATGAACGTACAAACAAACAATGGAAAACACACAGAAAAATGCAATTTATGGTTTTTTCGTCATTGATTGGTGTCGTTGTCGTCGTAGTTCAATTTAACGACACTTCCAGGGAATTTTTCTTCGAAGAAGAACAAAGGAACAATTTCTTCGAACACAGTTAAAAAATAGCCCATCGTAGACCAAAATGTCAAATAAGCTATTTTTACCATTTGAAATATGTGTTTTAGTTGAAAACAGCAAACAAATCAAAAATTCATCACACTTTATTTCATATTGAATAAAAAAAATTCTGAAAAATATCACAGCAAGTACAAAAATCTTCAAAACCAATGTGTTTTTAATTAAACTTTATAGAACAGCCAATAAATAGCAACACTTAAACATCACACCCTATTAAACCAATTTTCTTTCAATTAAATATTGTGAGCAAATTCCGTCACTTCATTTTATCACTCTCGAAAGCTAAAAAAATGTTTGTTCGTTTTTAAATAAGAATTCAACAATAATAAAATTAAAAAGAAGAAAAATACAGATGTCCATTGAAATAAAGAAGAAAAAAAAAATATTTAAATATAAATAAATAAATTGCACCCGAGGTCAAATTCATTTACAATGAAATTTTCAAGTCATATATAGTAGGCCATATATTATCATCTCATGATGAGCAACGCAGTGTTTAATATATTTTTGTTTCTTTTTGAACTGCATGTGTACGATCTATTTCTGTTTTTTTGAATAGTGTTAGTATTACCATATTGTACAAAAGAAATTTAAGTAAAAGCTTGATATTGTAGAGAATTTTAAATCAACTGAATTTTGAATAAAAGAATTGTAGCGTAAACTTGGGTAAATTGGAACCTTTATTGGAAGCTATCTTCAAAAACTCAGCAAAATAATTTAGTAGTTTGGCGCGAAACTGAAAGGAATGCTTTTTAATAAATTACCAAATATGGCAGATTAACTCAGTTCAACTACAAGACTCAATCATTTTTTCTAAAAATGGTCTTCTAGAAACTTAAAAATGCTGTCCCAAAATATTATGGCTGCGAATAACCTTAAAGTACTTGGTTGTTCAATATTAAATATTATTAAATGTGTTGAACAATATTATTAGTGGTTTTCTACTACTCCAAACTTAAAATGTGTTTATATCAAGATTGCATTTTGTAGGTTAACTCATAGCATAACTCAAGACAATTTTCAACCGATTGACTTGAAATGTTCAATAGATCTTAAGAAAGACATTCTCTTTGAAAGTTCATGCGATTTTTGTTATATTGGTATTTCGTTTGTTATTTAAAATTACCTGACTTTTTTTCGGACCAGTTTTTCACTATTTCACCTTAGAAGTGCGACATTTGGTAACCAGTGTTTCTTAAAAATTATACGTAGTTCTATGGTAGTTATTAAATACAGAGAAAAAGAAATATTGGATCATTATGATAAAAATACTAAAGGAGCTGTTAGTCTGGCCTTGGACCCTTAAAATGATTGTAAGCATTCACTGGTGTAAATAATTTCGAAATCTCTTTTTATTTTGTAGTATTTCTGAAAACAAATCACGAAAAAGGCACCTAGAAATTTGTCTGTGTTTGAAAAACTAGGTTTAATTTTGTAGTTTTCAATTCAAAATTATAGTTTGTTTTCGTCAAGTGTTAAGAAAAGCACATTTCTCACCCTTTATGACTAATTTCTACAATTAGCTAACCAAAGCTATGTAAAGACGATTTTCAGATCTCTCAGTTAAACATTTTCCCAAATGTCTAAGAATCGTGTGAACTTACAATTTTTTGTGACAATATTGTCAGAAACATCACTGTCAACCATTACAAGATGATGTTTGATACTGTCAGATTTTTTAAGACATCTGCCAATTGCTGACAGTTTCTTTATTGTAATGAAAAGGGTATTTTTTGAAGCTGCAAGAGAAGTTTCGTTGGTTGTTATCCATGGTTTGATAGTTCTCAATGTCAAATTGTGTTGACTAATATATTCATCAAGGTTTTGGCAATTCAGCATGAATCGTTTAACGCCGGAACAATTCCTCCAAATTGTAGAAATGAACTTTGAAAAAAGAAAATCTGTTCGTGAAGTTCATAGAGCACTTCGTCTATTTCACGGTGATTGAGCTGATTTCTGGTTAAAAAGTTTCGTCAGTAAGTAAAATTGTTGCAAATAGAGCAAAAGAAATTACTCAAGATTACTCAAGCCATAAACGAATCACCATTACACCCAATTAAATTGACTGTTTGGTGTTTTTTCCATAGTGGTATTATCATCGATCCTTTTGTCTTTCGAAATGAGGAAGGTGTTATTTCGGTCAATTGGAATTGGTTTTGAAGGTTGCTGACAGATTTTTGTTTCTAAAAATTAATCAGCTAAACATTTAATAGTTCCAACAAGGAGGCATTACTTGTCACAGCGCGCTTAATTCTCAATTCGGTTATATCTTCATTTCTAGAATTGATATCTTCATTTCTAGAATTGATATCTTCATTTCTAGAATTGATATCTTCATTTCTAGAATACATATCCTCATTTCTAGAAGAGTGCTTTTTAGATGTTTTCTTCGTTTGAACCACTTAAAGCCTTTTGAATATTTTTATTGTGCTATTTAAAGCCACTGGCTTATGCCGACCCGTAAGTAACTCTTGAAGAATTGGAAGACAAATTCAGGCAACCATTGACGCTAAACGGTTAAATATATTGGAGAAATAGAGACAAGCAGTGGTGGACTTCTACCGAAAGTCATATTTGAAAAATAAATGCCATGCAAATTATCTGCCGGATTATAAAAATGAAAAAATTATTCCACTCCTGGTTCTCTAGCTCTTGAAAATACCCGATAGCATTTCAAACAAACAGCTGAAACTTTGTTATACACATCTTTTAGACGTCGATTTTTCTCTCATAAAGTCTCACCAAATAGATTTTGCAAAATTATCTCAGTCTGGCAACACTCTGTATGTATAAAAGAAAATAGTTCTTATTATCTGTTTTTGTCAGCCTTCATTTATTTGAGCGTTCAACGAATCAGATAGTTTTTTTTATTGGTAATTTTATTTTTTGTAAAGGCCAATTTCAATGAGTACGTACGAGTTTACGTATCTTCATTGTTTGTTGTTGTTGTTTTTCTCGTATATTTAAAGAAAGAAATAAGATGATAGTTTGTAGATGTTTTATTTGTTTTTTTTTTGTATTTGTATATTTTTTTATTTTTGTTAATACAGATGACGACAACGACTGTACGAAGTTAAATGGCCAAGAAAAAGAAGACCAAGAAAAACAACAACAACAAGACATCGTGAAGAAAGACAACAATCCATGCGATGATGATGATGATGATGATGATGATGATGAACAGAACAAAATAGACATTCCATTCGATGTGCGTTTATTTTTGTTGTTGTTGTTTGGTTTGTTATAATTTCGCCAAGTTACGCATCAGATACGACAACAAACGACCGACGAGAAAAATGTATTTCATGGATGCCCAGTAGGTCGGACATGTGTTTTTTGAAACCAACAGACACAAAAAGAGAGAATAAAATTAAGGAAACAAAGAAAAAAGCGAAAGGGTTCATGTAAAATAAAATAAAAAAGATATATTATGTACAAAAACAATGATGTTCTTTACTGTGAACATTTTTAATTGGCAGTTAATTAAGATTGTGAGAGCTATATGAGCTACATGTTAGTCATACATCAAATATGTGACCTTTGAGTATATATGTACAGAGCATCATTTCTGTAGAAAAGATTAAAGAAAATTTCATTTCATTATTAAATTGTGACAAACATGAAAAGCCTTAGTTTTTGTTAAAGTTTAAAACAGGGACAAGCTACTGTCCTGTGTAGTTGTAAGGCAATACAGGCTTTTGACAGTAAAAACTTTGCCTGCTTTTGACATTCATCCTACTCATAATAAATTTTGTCAGAAACGTCAAAATAGCATTATTTGCCAAGCTGATTCTCTATACCTTGAGTGGTACTTTAGATACAGAACTTCTAAATCACAAAAGCCATTAAGTGCTGACTTAGTGACAGTTTATCAAAATAATAAAACACTTTCCGATATCAAAGAATTTTCTCCGAAGTAAGTGGAAATAAAGTGAAACATAGAAAGAGCGTTTGATAGAGTTTGATATTAAGCTTCTGTTCAAAAATACACACTTTTGGTATTCATGTATCTACAAGTCATTGAATTTCAAATAACCACTCTAACAGAACAATATGTGTTGTATTAGATGGTTTCAAGTTTGAAATACAAAAAAATAAATGATGGAGTTCCTCAGGGCTTCATTTTGTCTCCGAATCTCTTTTTCACATTCGTAAACATTCATTAACTTTTTTCTTGAAGATATAACCCCAATTTTACATATTCATTTCTAGATTCACACTCTTGTTCAAACTTGTTGAAACTTCAACACGGCTTACGGAGTAACTTCTTAGATTATATCCTCGATAGCTTTGTCCGATGTTGTAGAATTTAATGCTTCAAAAACTCAATGCTGTTTCCTATTTTTAAAGTGTAACCCAGCCTTAATGCCACTATCAATGAAGGGCTTTTGCCACCGAGGAAATTAAATGACTTTAAGTATTCCGGGTGTACATCAAAGATCAAGTTTTTATGAAATAATCAATTATTCAACATTATTGAAAAAGGTGTTAAGTGTTAAGGATTTATCTAACGATGAAAAAATGGTTTACAACTTCTGATCTGTAATTAACAAAGTCTTCATTACTTCAAAACTTAGGTACAATTCAAGTATTGGGAGATGTCACTATATCCAGTCAGAATCTAAGCAAAGAGTTTAGATAGAAAATTGAAGACGATAGAACTATAACAGAAACTTTATTTATTATTTACATTACGACATTCAATCCCTTCAGCCCCCCCACCCACAAAATTCTGGTATAAGACTAGCACTCATATAAATTCCCATTAATTTACCCTTCAAATTTTGACGTACCGTTAAGTAGAGACGTTCTTTTCTGCCGCACATCAAGAATGTGGAATAATTTAATTAAGTTTATTTTTAAATCTCTTTCTTTTTCTTAACTCTCGGACCTAGAAATTTCTCGGACCCCTTTAATTTGTGCAAATTATTAAAAGAAAAAACCTTCTTGTCTTTCGTTGTTATTTCGTAATTTTTATAAGCAATATTTTATCGAAGCAGTCAGTGCATTCCCCTTTCCCCCTCCTTAATCAATGTTGTCTTGTTGCTCCTTCCAGGAATCTCCTTCAGCTCGATTTTAAACGTACTGACAACTATAGAGATTCTTTGTTCAGCCGCACATCAAGAATATACATTCCTTTACTGAACTTTGTTTTCCATCCAATTTTGTAATTCAGACTATTTAGATCAATTTGCATGGGTAGCATTTCTTATTATATCCTATTTTCCTAGAACAGGAATTAAAGTGATTAAAAACACAAAAGCGAACTTGAAGTTTTGTATAAAGATTCCCCACTTTTTAACCTATAAAAACAAAACTTTAGAAAAGGTAGGGAATTTCACCAAAAACACTTAAGAACTGTCATATATTTTTAATAAAAGTGTCAAGGAATTCTTATTTAGAGCAAGTTCTCTTGCAATTATTAGTCCTTCTAAAATTATTTCAACGCAGGACTATTCCATAAATGAATAAACCTAACAAAAGCTTTTGTTTATTCAATCTTCAATTCTACGAAATAACGTTCCAATTGGGACTCACAAATCTCTATTTTTATATACCCTTCTTAGGAAATTGAAACATTTTTAAAGTACCCTATTTTTATATACCCACCTATACAATATAATTCTATGAAGGACCATTAGTATCTTATCGTAAAAAAGCAATAATAATTTTGACGCCCTCAACAAAAAAAAAAAAAAAAAAAACAAAAATAAGCTCATAAAAATCTATAAAAACACAAGCTGATCATAAAACTCAGTTGAACGAACCCAAATAATAGGCTCTCTAGAAAAAGCAGGAAAAAATCACAAGCTCTTAAAAAAAAAAGGACGACCAAAAATAAATCATGGCATCTTTCATATTTTCGGTGTTACAATTCGTTAAACACATTTTAATTATGTTTTAAGTGTGGATGGCAAAAAAAAAGAAAAGCCCAAAAATATCCTATCCTCCTCAATCACTCTTTGGTAAGCAGTTTTTTATTTTATCAATATAGAAAGACCGACGAAAAGACCATGAGAGGGTAGAAGAAAGATAGCAAAGAAAATTAATAATAATCCAAGCAATTTTTTGAAAATCCATTAGGTAGAAAAACGGTTGAAAAATTTCATTATTTATCCTTTTCTTTCTTTTTTTTTCAAAAATAAGAAAAATAATAATAAAAAATAAAAGGATACTTTGCTTCCAATTTCGTATCAAAAAGATAACCATTTATGAGCGCATTCTTGGCGTTCTTATTTTTTCTGTTTTCTTCTTCATTCTTGGCAAGAAAAAACCGGAAGAACGTACATCCCTTATACTTATATAACTGTATCTATCTTATAGTGTCGTGTATGTTGTCCAAACGAAAGAAAATAAGATATTTTTTCAATATAGCAAATAGTGTTCTTCACACATAAAATCCACTCAAACCATGCCTCACCTTATCCACCCCCTATTATCCACCCATACACCCACACCATCCCCCAAAACCAGCCCTTGTAGTCACAACATGAACATAGTCGTAAAGACGACATTTTATCGAGTAGAAAAATTAAGCAGCAAGGACGTTGTTGAAATATAAACACACTAAGGGAGAAACAAAAAAAAAAATACGTAAGACACTCTTTCAGTGGCAAGCGACAAACTGACGGCTGTGATAGGGCGGGCGGACTAAAGTCGACGCTCGCTCTATGACAACGAAGAAGAGTGTTTGCATTGTATTTTGAAGATATTTTCGCTTTCAAAACGAATCTGCAATGAAAAGTCATGCGGAAAATTGGCTTTTTCTCTTCCAATATAGACCTTAATCATTCTTTGCCACCCGCCACACCACCACCGCACCGCCACACGACCAGCGCTACCGCTTTGTGGGTGGGTTGAGGAGAAAAGAAAGCAAGAAAGGATATTTTCTAACTCATCCTTGTTTAGAATTTCGAAATAACCCGTTTATCTGATGATAGTAGTTTTTTTTTGTTCTTTTTGGTTATTCTTACAAAAAGAAACACAAAACAATCTAAGCTCTACCGCTCTAGGGGGTTGCTTTTTGTTCTTTCTGAACGCGCGCGTCCGCGTCCGCTTCCGTTTCCGACGTCGTCGTCGTCGCGGGCCACCATTGTCGACGACGTCATTTGTGCGATGTGCAACAATAATGTCTATATCGATAACAGATTTAGATCGAAATGGGAATGGGGGATGGAAATTGTGTTGATTCAAGCACGGAACAGCAAGCAAGCGCCAATGATGATGAAAATTGACTTGGATTTATTGGCAATACGTATCGTATATAAATTTTGCTTTTTATTTGATTTAGTTTTCTTTTTTGGTTTGATCAAATTTATATTGACGTTGATGTGTGATGGAAAAAAAAAGAATTATTTTCAAGATAGATATAGAAAATGTATGATGTTAGGTATGCAAAGATCGAATATGGTTGGGAAAATAGTCTATCTATGTTAGGTTCACTACTGATTGGCCAATTTGGAGGAAATGCGGTATCTATCTATAAATCGCTATAATGACATAATGCGGTTATACATAATAAGATGTTACTTTTGCAGGACGAAGAGAAGAAGATATAGCGGGGGGTGATAGAGATATTACAGATTTGATTTTTTTTCGTAACAAAAATTTCGTGATTCTTACAGTTTGTGGGTATCCGAAGATGGGATGATATTTGCTGCTGGGATTAGAGATGCTTACCTGAAAAAAATAGAAAAAAAAAAAAATTATTTACAAATGTGATTAAATTGAGATTTAAGGATAAAAGGTCATAGTACAGAATTAGGGGTTATTCCCTACATTGAAAAAATGTATCCTTTTGTTAAATATTACCCAAAAAGGCTTGATGATTAATTTTATATCAAAGATTTGCATTGTTGGCTTATAACGAAATTTTATATAGACATTTTTTAAAAGGGTCTGTTTCATAAGTCAAGAGCAAACATAAGAAATTTTTTTAGGAATTTTAGGAATTTTCTAAATTTAGAACTTAATTGCATCCGATTCTTCGAAAAGCCAATATTAAATTAGGAACAAGAAGTCCCAAAATAAGAAATAGAAGGTTTATGGTTTAATTGGTATGATTTCTTTAGAAAGGAAAGGAATGTTAAATCTACAAACAAGACAAAAGGAGTTTCGGTAGAACAAATCCAGGAAATTAATTTTAATAAAATGTCAATACATTGTAAAAATTTCGAAAAAAAAACTGAGTTTTCGTGTTTCCTTAAATGTATCAACTTTACGGAAGCGTAGAATTACATGAGCTTAAATGCGTATTTACTTTAACTCTTTTTAAAAGAACATAAAGAGTTATTTCTAAAAAAAACTCAATTTAACCTCTTAACCTTAAATTATTTACCTCCTCTCCTTAAATTCAGGTTATTTTTTCAAGAATTGTTAAGGAAATAAAGATGGGAAGGTCGAAAAGGCAAGATTTTACCTCTTTTTCTTCCTAAATAATTGTTTCCACTCCAAATTATGACAATTAATTAAAAATTGTTAGAGACAGCTTTCTTGTTTTCTTATCAAGAGTACTCGTTCCTTTAGGACCGAAACGAAATTAGTTCTGAATTTATCTTTTAAAAAATTAAGTTAGCTCAAAAGACCATTTTGAAAATCGCTCCAAGAGTGTGTTTAGCTATTAAGCGAAATTTTCAAGCCAGAAAAATGGTTCTAATTTTAAATGCTTTAAAACGCTTGCAACATAAAAACTCTTATTTATCGAAATGATCTTTAAGCTTAAAAGTGTAGTCGCTAGCCAAATCCGGTTCAAATCATTCGTGGTTAACCCAGGAAATTCTAAGAAGTAGGTATTGTAGGTAGGTAAGTATTACTTATCACTTTTCAAATGACGAATTTCTCTTCCATATATTGGCTTTGGCTACCGAATGGTTCGTTCTTGTTGATTCTCACGATTGAGAGTGCGTTAGGATATTGAGAGAAAAATGTATGTACAGCTGAATTTTACAAAAAAAACTGTGTTTCAAGAAGTATTATGTATATGAACTTACATAAGTGTAGCCTTTGATAAAAAAAAGTGATTAGAAGACTTTATTTCTTCCCTTCTTTAAAATAATAGCCTCTAGTAAACATATCATTACAGGACATATCATTATTTGAACAGGATTTCATGTAGCAATCCGTCTTCTTACGAATGTCAACTACCAATCGGCAATTCACAAATAAATATGATGAATGTTAAATATTAAATAAAGCAATTGATAAACAAGTTCCGACAGTAAAGAATAAATCAGAACATTATCAAAAACGAGAAAATATATTGTTACAAATAAAATTATTTTTTATTTGTATTTAATTACATTTGAGAAAGGTTACAAATTCACAAGGAGAATAGACTTTTTCCGATAATAATTGTCATTTAAAAGGATCAGCAATTTGTGTTTAAATTAAATAAGATGCTTGTGCCTGTTTAACCACCTGAAACAAAAAAGAAATTAAATTTCTAACAAAGAATTATTTATCAAATTAATCCTTTTTTCTAAGAGCTTTAATGTCTTTTCAGCAATTAATTTGGGATTTTGTTCCTTAATTTTGTGTGAGTTTTGTTTTCCGAAAGTTAAATTCGAATAAAACGCTTAAAAGATTCTGTTTCAGAGAAAATCACAAACAAAAAACATAAATTTCTAACCCCATCTTTTATCAAAGACTGCATCCGTTTTGTTTCTATTTTCTCCATAAAAATAAAAAGGAAGAAGTCGGTATCTCCATTCATTCATAATCCTTGAATGGTGAAATCCTTTTTAAAATCTCATGCAAATCTGCTATTGTTGCTGAGTTTCTAAATTTTGTTTGTTTGCTTGTTTGAAGAAAAAATTGTGGGTTTCAAAACTCCCACACAGTGAGATGATGATGGCGGAACTCTCTGTTCTTCTATTTTTCTTCTCTCTACCTCTTGTTTCTTTGATAAAGCTTTAATGAAGATCCGGCATAAAAGCCGCCACACAGTTATCATCACCATCATCAACCCACCACACTTTGGCCAACAAAAAACACTTTTGCAACTCTGGGTAGATGTCATTTTCACGGTGAGTTAATCCCCACATCCATTTCATCAGCGTTTTATGAGATTTTAACGAGCAACAGTATCTAGAGCCTTAGCACAAGGCTCCAAAAACCAAACCAACAAAAAAAGAAATCACTAACAAAATACAAAATGTAGACTACATTCTCTTTTGATAATGTTCATGAAAATTTTGTCCAGGATCGAATGCGTTTAGACAATTTGAATGCAAATTACCAAAAGTAATGATTATCCTTATTACTTCCCACAGGAGCGAAACAAAATGACTTCTTGTCGTTCCTTTTTTTTTTTTTGTTACTAAGTGCCTAATTTGGTATTTTTAGAAACGAATTTTTTTTTTCATCCAAAGGTCTGCAGATAAAATTAAATTTTTTATTTTGAACCTTTTTGAAGACTACTGTCGAACTTGATGATGTGAAGAAGATAAAGTGTGTAAGTTTGTGCATGACATAAGTGAGTAAGTGAGAGTGGTGTGGATCCTCCTTATGGAATATTACTCTCAAACCTTAAGTGAATTATCTTTCAGATGGAATATAGTTAAAAGGTACCAAAAACAACAACAACAACAGAACCAAATTAATATGCCATTAGAACTTGGCACTCTCTGGTTCTGGCTTTAGATGCTCTTCAACATCACATCACATGAATATAAATTGACTTCAATTGTTTCTGGTCAACTTTTCATATATATATAAAGATAACGACAAACGACACGATACAGCAACCAACCAAAAAACCAACAACAATAAAGCACCATGATACTTGTACAGTGTTAAGTATTCATATACAGCTCTGGTCAAAAAAAATAGCACCACAGCAAATCATGGACTTTTTAAAATAAAAGAAATGGTTTTGACTCCTGTTGAAATGTCAAATTTCCAAGACGTTTTCAAAACCCTGTTAGTCAAAAAATTAGACTGTATTGAAATCATATCTTAAAAAATAAAAAGGACACGTTTTTAAATGTATGACAATGAACAATTTTAAAAATATTTGAATTTACAATTTAGTGCAATTTTTTTGACCGCCACTGTAAATATATGGCCATCATCATTGTACATAACAGGCATGAAAATTGAGTGAATTTTTGGCTCTAATTGCCAATTTACCGAGGGACATAAATGCTTAGATGTTATATTGTAATATCTATGTATCTATCTATGCTCATAGTCATTTTACTTTGTCTATGTCGTCGTCTATTGACTTCAATTAGTTGGAAATTCTTTTAAACAATTTTTATTGTTGAACAAATTTTTTGTTGAAAAAGGCGAAGTTAAGTCTTTGTTTTTTTGTTTTTAAACAAATTTATAATCCGATTAGAAGATCGAGCTTGAGCTTGGAATTAATTTTGACAGAAGCATTTCTTGTGTTTCTTTGATGTGGAAGCGGGAAAAAAGGTATGAGATTTAGAGGAATACAGAGCTTTTTTGGACTTAGAACTGTGCCTATTAGGTATAATTATTTTTGAAGACGAATCTCTTTGTAGGAACAATTCAATTTGTCTCATTGAACTAATTAACTCCTTCAACTTCAGCAACTCTTTTTTTTAAATAAATCAAAATAAATATGAACCATTTTTAATCATTGGGTTAAGTGGAAATTCTTATTAATAAAACAAAATCAAATTCAAAATCGATACTTCCAATTTCTAAACAAAAACAAAATAGTTTAAAAAAAATTGTAAATTTGTACTTAAAACTGAAAGGCAGAGTGTAATTTAACGATGAATTTCAAATGCTTTTATAATCTTTTTCAGAAGTTTTTAAGATACAAACGCGAAATGAATTAATGAAGAATACAAGTTTGAAATTTGAACCTTGTTGATGTTTTATTACTATAGTTTTTACCACTATACTATATCTCAGTTCTCAAAAGTCCTCCAGAAAAAGTTGTTCTATACATAAATTATCTATCGTTTAAAGCTATAAACAACAACTTTTCAATATTTTGTCACCACGTTTTGTCCAAACACTAAAAATGGTCATAATATATAATACACATAATTCTGTTTTATTTAAGTCTAGAGTACAAAAATAAAGCTGAAATTAAAAATTAATACAGTTTGTCTTATTCTTATATTATGTGTTGTATAATTATTACCTCATATAGAAAACCATTAAATCTTAACGACTTTAGTCTTAAAGTGTTTAGAATATTACAATTTAATTTTCAAAACAAAAAAAAAACACTTACTTTACTCTCTGCACTTTAATAGTTAATAGTTTAATTTTAATACAGTTAGAATAGAAGTAAGATTTTTAGTGTGGAACTTTTAACATGGGAAATTAAAAAATATTCACACCTTTTCAAGGAGTTTTATATTAAAAGTCAAGTTCTTTTAAAAAAAAAAGAAGTAAAAAACCATTAAACGTATGAAAGACCATCATAAATAATATGTGCACTAACTATGTTAGCTCTGTGGGGTCATAACTTCTTTATTTTGTTTTGTTTTGTTTTATTTTATTTTAATGTCAATCTTTTTGTTGCTATTTTCGGTTTTATTATTATGCTTCTGGAAGTGATGTAACAAGGTAATAAAACGGCAAGAAAAAAATAAAGGCACATCATTTTTAGCCAAAAGAAAAGAAACAGATTAAACGAATGTGAAGAAACTCTTGGTCAATAATCATGTTTGTTTCTTTTTTATTTTTATTATAGTCGAATTTTGTTTTAACGGCAATTTGTTCTTGCATGACTTTTGTAGAGTTAATATTGAAAAAATAAAAACACAAACAACAAAAATAATGACAACACTTTGGGACATAAAACCCAAACAATTATAAGTACAAAAGATTAATAATTGTGCAAAAAGATGTTAAATTCAAGAGAAACGCAGTGACAAGTGTTAACTTTTTGTCATATTTTTTGGTGTTATTAAGTTCAAGACCATAGTTGAAAATCATGTTAAATGAGCCTTGTAATAAGACACAGAAATGAAAAAACAAAACAACGAATAAAATTTAGGTCGAGAAGAACAAATCACTGACGTGGGATTTATAAATTTTAACTCCACACAACGTAAATCTTAAAAAGAAAAACAAAACCTTATGTCAGACTTTTTCCTAAAGGTCATATTTTCTGAAATGATATAATTAAAGACGCGAAAAATATAAATTTTTAAAAAATTGCGGAACGAGCATTGATTTTTCATTTCACGGGACGTGATTGTGCCTCACATCGAATTTGGTAGAATTCGAGGACACTTTTCTCCCATTAGGTGAGTTAACTTTGTATCAATTTGAGCAGGCGATTTCGATATCGTATAGTGGGAAAGATTTAAGTCGTATAATTGTATGATATTGCAGGATATGTGGAATAAATTTCCAACTTACTAATAGAGCAAAATTTATTGTGAACATTTAAGTTACTTGAACTTTTTTTTTTAAAAACCTGTGTCTAACAATTTTTTTTATAGAGACCTAAATTACTCAATGGTTTCGAAACGAAAGCTGTAGAAATACATCCCATCTCCTTATCTTAAACAATTCCTTATTGTCAAGTATAGAGGTTCTTTTCTAACCGCACATTGAGAATGTGGAATGTATTAACCAGCTCTATTTTTCCACCTCATTTCCTCATGGTTTCGATACGAAATCTGTACAAATACATCCCATCCCCTTATCTTAAACAATTCTGTATTGTCAAGTATAGAGATTCTTTTTTAACCGCACATCGAGAATGTGGAATGTATTAACCAGCTCTGTTTTTCCACCACATTATAGTATCCAAAACTTTAAAATAAAAATAAAAGATAAATAAATTAGGTGGCGCAACAGTCCGTAGAGAACCAGGGCCTAGTGACTTACAACTCTCAACCATTCCTGTGTGCGAGTAATTGCAGGGATGGAGGGGACCTACAGTTTATATGCCGAATCCACACGGCTAAGTTGAGAAAGCACTTTTTCATGACAAGAATTACTCTTGGAGAATTTGTCAATTCCTCGCAAGGGGCAGTATCCGTGAAAAAAACTGTAGGTGACACAGGCAGGGATTGAACCCAAGACCTCTCGCATGACAGTCCAACGCACTAACCATCATGCCACGGGTACTGCTCTTAAATCTTTCCCTATTTTTTAACATAACTTTTATAGTGTGTGCGAATTGTTGAAAAAAAAAAACAAATATGTCGAAAAAATATTTATTTTGTAGTATTCTTTGACGAAATCGAAACCATCAAGTTGATGTTGTTTTGACATTCAAATCCCACAAAATAGAAAGCAGTTTGTTGAAATTACTTAACGTATGTCAATATAAATAAATACACCCCTTCAAATTACATCGGTTTTAATAAGATATCTCTAACAATTGCAATTATATGATGTTGTACTGGGGCGTATACGTACTTTTTTTATTTTATTGATTTTTTTTTTAAATAAATGTTTCTCTATTTTATTTTTTAACAAAGCGACTGTTCATGTTTTTTCATTTGCATGAAGGAACGTATCATCCCTCTAAAATAATAAGTACCTAAATAACATATGGCAAAGGATGGATAAAAGGTTATTTCATTTGAAAAATATCCTGAATTAAATTTAAGAAAAAAAAACAACAGTAAACATGAAATAGAAATTACGGTTGGGAAGGATAACTCTGTGTTTCAATAATTGTAAGAGAGAAATCATTTCGGAAAGGTTAATTAAATCAAATTATTCAGAATACTACACTGGGGCGTATACGTACTTTTTTCAGTGATTTTTTTAATTAATGTACTTCCAACTTTGTTCCTTGTAACCAATGCAAGTGTTCGTAAAATAGCATTTACATGAAGGAACAGAACCTTTCTTTCAAATAAATAATACATAAATAAAACATGGTTAGGAAGAATCATGGATACAACAATATTTCATTTGAAAAATATCGCAAATGAAATTAAAACAGTAAAAATTTTAATAGAAATTACTGTTGAATAGGATAATTTTGTATTTCGTTTGTAAGGGACGAATCATTAACGAGGGGTGAATTCAATAAAATCATTCACGATACAATTCAACGATGATACACTGAGGCGTATACGTACTTTTTTTCAATACATTTTTTTTATAAATATTTGTTTATATATATATTTCCTACAATTGTTATACAAAAACATTTTTGTATTTCGTTTGTAAGGGACGAATCATTTACGAGGGGTGAATTCAATAAAATCATTCACGATACAATTCAACGATGATACACTGAGGCGTATGCGTACTTTTTTTTCAATAATTTTTTTTTATAAATATTTGTTTATATATATTTCCTAACAGGAACATGTAATTATTATTATTCTTATTAAAATAGGGGGCTATGTAATTTCGAAATCAGAAGGTACACTACGGCGTATACATACTATTTTTATTTTATGGATTTTTGTTGATATATTTTTCTATGTTAATGATAGTGACTTTTTACATTTCATATAATTTTTATAAAAACATAAGAATGTGTAATAATTGCTATAAAATAAGGGTCCTAATGAAATATCTCAAATTTTAAGAAAGCAATCAAAATCGAATTAAAAATACGGTCGAGTAGGTTAGGTTTGTTCCTCATATGCCAAGGAAAAATGATTATTAGATTCATTCATGATAATGTTGCACATCACTATGAAAGTACGAATTGCTAACAAGGGGAACTCATCTTGATATCATAAATTTAAATTAATCGCTTAATTTTTCCATTCATATCTTCTTCAAAACAGAACCCTATATACAAATATCCGACCTTAACTGAGTATAAGTACCCATATATCATAAAGTTCAATCAGAAATACACAAGGACTCCCAATGGTTTTTGGTGGTGGTTTTTGATTTTTTCTGACATAGAATCACCCACGTATCTTTAGGATGTGCTGCCATACTGCATCACAAAGTACATCATGTAGTACACATGCCTCTTGCCTAAATTACCCACCCGAGACTTTTGTATACATAAAACCTACAAAATAAAGAAAGGTATGTCTTACAAGAAATTTACCAAACCCATCATATAAATTAATGAGCTTTGAGACATCATCAGCCACACCCTTGTACTTGAAGAGAGACCATATCAAAATATCAAGAAAAAAAAAAAACATACCCTCTATATAAAATTAATGATCCGACCCTGTATTATATTTGTAATATGATTTGTTTTTGTGCGTAATCTCTAAATTGGTCAGAAGAAAAAGAACAAGAGGTCAAGATAATAAATTCGTTATTGCTTCATATTCCTTGATGTTTTAACATAAACTAACTGAAGCTTATATCTACATTATAGTATATAGTATAATACAAAAATAGCCTTCGCACTTAACTTGAGTTTATATTATTTTTATTTTTTTCAATTTAATGCTTGAGTACTCATGAGTGAATACAAACAGCAGAAATAAAAATAAAAATAAAAACAAAAAAACCTGGCCCTTTAAAAATTTATAAAGACTACCTCTAACCTTATCTCTGCAAAATTAAATAGAAAAAGGTATACAAAGAAAGTATGTACATATACTGCATCAGCCAACCCCAATTAATCCAAGTAGAAAATCATTTTTAACCTAACATTTATGCCTGCCCATCTGATATGAGATGATGCTATAAAATAAAATTAATGAATTCAAAAATTGAGGTCAGTCTCTATGATATTTATATTAATTTTCCATTACTATCATTTTAACATTGCACTGTACCACACCTCACCAATTCGCTGTGATGAAATATATTTTATATGAAAAGGTATGTTTGAAATCTGGATGTGCATAAATATTTTGAAATCGTCCTTCGAATCAAGGAGAAAGAGAGATTACACACAGAATCAGGCTTGAGAGTGGACATGGGAAAATTCTAGCTTACACATTTGACGTTTGTAACAATGCCATGATTTTGTGGTAGTAAAAAATATGAACACAACAGCACAAATAATTGCCAATAAATTGTAACCAACAAAAAGGAGAAGAGAAAAAAAGAAATAAAGCTCGTATCAAACAGAATTCCGCCATGATGCCAATATACCACCCTTAACCGCACCACGACACCAATTGGACGTTTAATAAATTGTTTAAATCTTTCCCCGGGGTCCTGGATGGGCGTGAAGCCCACATATTCATATGGGCTGCCTCCACAGTCTACAATCCACACTATATGGCCCTTGCTCCTATAGCTCCTGGCTTGCTATCTCATCGTCGTCGTCCTTTGTTGTATAGTTATTCATTCCCGCGTGCACCGCAATTGCCATTGCGTCACAAAATCAGCGTAAATTGGGTGATTTATGTTAAATTAAATTGTGTACACAGAGATAGGCTCTTCTCTTTTTTCAATCCACAAATGTGCGTGCTTATTGTTCAGTCAGGATTCACCTAAAAAAAAAAACAGGACGATTCTTCCTTTTTTTGTACTTATTTTGATGAAATAAAAATAATGATCGTAATCATTATCATCATCATCATCGCTTCATGTGAGGATTTGCATTTTAAATTCCAACCAAGGATACAAAATAAACAAATTCTTTTAAAATTGGATATGGATTTATACGTAGAAATAACATCAAGGATGTGTGGTGATGCTTGAAATTCGTCCTGAAAGATAGAGGGAAAGAGAGAGGCACAAAATTGAAGAATTTTTTGATTATCTTGAAATGAGGGGGTGTATGTTTACTTTATACGTATTCCAGACATAATTTTTTTTTTTGTATTTTTCTTATTTGAGTTTGTTTTTGATCACAAAAGCCATTTTGTTATAATTTAATTAACTTTATTCGCCTCTCTCTCTCTACTTGGCTCTTCAATTTTGTTCTTAGATTCTTTATTCGTATACTGAAATCAAAACCAAAAGGATATTACACCAAATTAAGTTTTATATTAAAAAGGAATAAATTGCAGATCAATTTTGTGGGTGGTTTTACTTTTTTTTTTTTTGGGTTTTGCGTACAAAGTCGTCTCGTTTTCGAAAAACATAGGAGGCGTTAACAATAAATCGGTATTTTATTTAAATGAAGGTTTTTTGAGGTTGAAAGTTATATTTATTTCTATTTTTAAATGCCTATGAATTGAGTATGAAGCTATATGTCTGTAGCTTGTGTTCTGTGTCTGTGCATAAAAAAAGGCAAAAAGGACATTCTTTTTTTTTCGTGTGTGTGTGTGTTAGATTTGTTTTATGGCCAAAGCCTGATCAAAGGTTATCGCAAGACATTATGTGTGCGTTGTATACTCTGTTTTCGTATATGATATGATGATAGATGTTATTGGTTTAACATTTGTTGTATAGAAATATTTTCAAGTCGTAAATTTAATTTGAGAACTTTAAAGTTTTATGTTTACAGAACTATCGTTGTCTTTGGTAGTTTGTGATTGGATTTTGATGTCTCATAAAATAAGAAAAATTTTAACGAAATTTTATTGGGATATTAGTATTTTCTATTGGTGGTCTTAAAATTTAAATTTATATACTTTAGACATCATTACTATCAGTGTCAACCGATTTATCATATTATATCCTTACATAAGTCTATTGTTTTTGGTTTTTGGTTTTTATGGTTTTATGTTTTTATGAGCTTTGTTAAGGCATTTTGACAGTTTGGGTTAATTGAATAGCTGTGACTTAAGAGAGATAGAGTGTGATACAATAGTATCACCATGGCTGTAAGTCCTGTTTGTATAATTTCTATTCACAGTTTTGATTCAATGTACTGCTAATTATTGTTAATAATAAGCGTAGCTACAAAAAGACACAATGCAAGCATAAGGAAAGGAAAAAAAGGTTTTAAAGGAGTTGCCTGTGTTCATTGGTTTTGAATACCTGAATATTACAACGGCAGTGCTAGTGGTTAGACATTCCACATTCGTGTAGTACGGCTAAAGAAAAAATATCATTGGCAAAAAGAATCTTTTCAAACTTCAAATAAATGAGACTCTAAATTCATATAAATGTTGAACATTGAAAATTTGATTATTTGTTTTTGAAATAAAGTTTAAATGTCCATTTTGTATCTAAAGGTTTTAAATTCCATTATCGAATGGAGTTTGCATGGAACTGACGCTTAGATACATAACAATTAAAATAAGAGAGAGTTCATAGGTTATTTTTTCTTGAGGTGAGGAATTCTAATTTCTTAAAACGACCTATATGGTGATTGAATATCAAATAATATTTCCATACAGCAAAATTTAATGAAATTATCAAATGTCATACTTAGCAGGTTCTGAGCAAGGTAAGATACTTTATCGTTGAGACGTAAACCATATACATATCTTATTGTACTTTTAAGATATTCTTTTAATATAGAACAAATTTCGCAAACGTAAATCAACAACAAAAGAACTAGACTTTTTGCCAGCAAGGTACGAATTTTAGACAGGGTAGAGTATTGCGTTGTCCACAAGGCACGGATGACACCATGTCTTTTACTCGCTATATATTAAGCTTACATGGTATTTCCATAAAATACTTCTATTAAAGATAACTCCTAGGTTTTCAGTAGATTGTACAAATTCTATGAGAGATTCGTTAAGGATTATTGGTGAAAAAGAAGTTAAGTGGAGATTATTTTTACTTATAACTAAACCCTTCAACTTTTTAAGGTCAATCATAAAGTCAAAATTTTGGAAGCACCTCAAGAAATAAATCTTCATTTACAGTAAATCCCAAAGGACAGTTTACGTACATCTGGACATCGTCTGCATACACGTGGATTAATCAGTGTATGATTAGTAATGGAAATTTATAAATGCATGGTATATTGAAAAGAAAAGCGGACCCAATATTGAACCCTTTGGAACTCCTTTAGTAAGTGGTAAGAATTCGGACAAAACTTTGTTGTCCAAGATCTGACATTATTACTTGGACTGCAGTATAAGAAAACTTATAGAATCGAAAGAGTTTGGCACGCAATCCAGAAGAAAAAAGTCAAAAACAATTCGAAAGAGGTAACTTTTTCTTCATTATTGGCTACACACTTTCTAACGCAGTAATGCAATTATTTTTCTTTCAAAAAACCTTTTTTCGAGGTCAGTAAGTTTTCAATTCCTAGAAACACACCAGTTTTTATTTTTTTTCAAAGGATTCTTTCAAACACCGTCGATTAAAATGGAAGAATTAAAATTGGCACGTGCTTTTCAACGTGTATAGTTTTGAGAAAAAAGGTCGTATTATCTTGGCCATCTTCCATTGAGTTCGAAATAATTCAGTTGTGTGGAAAATATAAGGAACGTTCCTTTTTTTGAGTGCACAACATTTTTTGAACTTTTAAGCGATTAAATAAAAATGAATCTATTTGAAATCGATTTAAAAAAATTTGTTCGTTGCTCAATGTTCGAAGCGTTTCTTTAGGACCTTTTTTTATAAGAGTAGGCAAGAGTTTTTCAACTGCAACAAAACGAATTCTTCAACACCTAAGAAATATACCAAAGTTTTTGACTGTAGTGTGACATTAGTGATGTGTTTAAAATATTCAAAGTTTTTTAAGTAAATATTAAATGTTATCAATCAATAAACAAACAAAAATTTAAAATTTCATTGAATTCTGTTTTTAAGTTTAAATCAAGTGTTTCTATTTAGTAAACAGTCTGTTACAAAGCAATATCTGAAACACATGACTAGAAACATGGACTGAATATCCAATTTATCTTCAGAGTATCGGTTCCATTTACGTAATATGGAAAAAGATGAATTTTTAATATAGTTAAACTCAAAAAAGTAAATATTCAAATCCTTATCTTTAAAATAAGTAAGTGGTTATTTTTTTAAGACCCGGGTACACAAATATGTTTCGAAAACTCGGGTACTCAACTACCTGGGTAATATCTAGGGTTCTGGGTATTGATTATTTCGGGTATTTTTATGGCGAAATCAAATGGTAGATTAGCATACAATTGCTAATGACAAAATTACCAAAATTTGGCAAGTGATCTAATTACTTAAGCCATATCTGTGTGTATAAAATTTTTCGAGTTATCATAGTTCTTTTTGTTATAAGTGAATTTTTAATAATAACCCTTATGCACTCATGCCTCTTTTCCTGGCAAATTTCAGCCATTTTAAATTTTTTTCGTACCAATTTTGTTAACCTTTTTCTTAATTTAAATTAAATTCAATATTTAATTGTTAAAATATGAAATAATAAACAGTAGAAAAAAAAACAACTAAAAAACAATTTATTCTTCCAAACCAAAAGATCCATCAAAAAATCTCATTAAAATCGTGTTCCTTAAACTTCAAACCACAAACCGAATCAAGAATGAGGTTAACCAAGTTATTTTCCACTCAATTTTCTAAACGAACATTTCTTACATCTTTGTAGTTATACTCAAACACCTACCTACCTACCTACATATCATTTCGTCCTGATATTAAATCACAGTTGGTAGGTAAGGTACCTCAGGTGTATGTATGGAGTATATATTAAAAAGGAGTATATTTTTTTTGAATGAAGAGTACTCTGTAAATCATTCTTTAAATTCCATCTCTCGAGTATATGTCAGTGTCTTTGAAAAGCAATTTCTTTCCTTTTATATTCGTCTATACAATAGAAAAATAAATTTGAAGGACCAAAAAAAACATCTCAAAAACATTTTCTTTATATATTATGTTAGTTTTTTACACCAATCTTAAATTTTATACAGCTCTCGTTTAAGTCGTTCTCTTTTCTTTTTCCTTATTTTTGTTTTTCTCTTCTTACCTATAGAAAACTCCTTGAGGCTGTTAAAATGTTACAAAGTTGAAAATCAAGTTATAAACCCAAGACTATTCAACTAAAAAGAACACTAATACTAAATAAATCACCTTTTTTGTTAAGGAAGGTCCTTTCGTCTTTTCGTCCTTCTTATGGAGAAATGAAAAGTGAGCAAGTAAAAATCTCAGCTGTGTACACTTTTTAGCATCTATGATGAAAATAAATATAAAAACTCAAGCAAAAACTTAGAGGAAACACTTCTTTCTTTTCAAGAGGATGTAATCACTTTTAAATGTATTCACCTAGACCGGGGTAGTTTTCATAAGGGAGAAAGGGAAGTAATTCACAAAAGAAATCATGTCCTCTGTGCATAAACCTTAACTCTTTTTAAACGCGTTATACGATTTGTTCCGAAACGAAGGAAACTTGCAATAAGAAAATTTCATTTCATTGTGTAGTTTTATGAAACTTGCAAATTTCTCCTCTCTAAAGAGCAATTTTCATGAATTCTACACTGAACAAAATAAAACAGTGTAAAATTTGTATTAAAGGGTGTCCCGAAAGTAGAAGTAGAAGTAGAAGTAGAAATAGAAGCAGAAGTAGAAGTAGAGGTAGAAGTAGAACTAGAAGTAGAAGTAGAAATAGAAGAAGTCTGTGGAGTATAAAGTTGGATAATGATCGGTGATATCACACTCAATCACAGCTGAGTTAATTTGTTTGTCCACTCTGCTTACAAGGATATGATCTAATACTGATTTCGTCCCCTTATTAAGATCTATCCTTGTGTATTCAGTAATGACATTTATCAGCCTCAATGATGCCAACATCTCCAGATAGTCTTTAACATAGTTTGATTCTATATCACAAATATTAATGTTCATATCTCCCATCACAATTATTTCTTCATTTCTTCCCATAATTCCTATATTATTTCTAAATTCGTCTATAAATGCTTTTTTACTAAATCCTGGCGGTCTATAAATTCCAACAACGTAAGTTATAATATTTTTCTCCGTGTAGCAAATTTTTATGTTTTCGTATGATGTAGTTTGCGAGGGTATTCGTCTGTGGCCTAAGTTATTCCTAATAAACATCATGATTCCACCACCTCTCTGAGTACTTCTATTTAAAATTTCAAGCTCGAAACCATCTATTTTATAAAAATCATTTTCTTCATCATCTATATTTGTTTCCACTAAAATAATTATTTTCAATGCACTTAAGAAGTGGCTTATATTTAAGCAAAAGTTATTCCAGTGTAATCGCAAAGATCTTATGTTAAAGCATAAGCAAGAACAATTTTCATAATTTTTGAAATGACTAAGATTTATGTCATTAAAACCACGTAATACCCTACAATTTAAGTTGACAATTAATTCATTATTATTGTTTATATTTGTGTAATCCATTTTTGATAGAATAGTTTTGCGTTTCTTAGTATATATATTTATATTCACACCGTATATTGTTATGTGCGTGTTATTCTGTTGATGTCATTAGCGGTGTTTATAATAATAGGTTGTGTGCTCTCAATTTGACGTGCCAATATTCTTCCTGAGCTCTCCCAAACAAATCTCCAATTTTCTTGTTTCGCTTTCTCTTTCGTCATCCACAATAATTGTTTATTATGTCTTGTCAACTGATTGTTTATATATACGGTGGTATCATGTGATGACGATGGAGCTGAAGCTGAAGCTGAAGTTGAACCCAAGTTAAAATCTTTGTTGCTATTTTGCAACACTGCACTCAGTCTGATGGGACGAGTGGTTCGTGCTTGTTTTACAAATTGTGTCTTGCACATATTTGATGCAAACGTAGCAATTATTATAGATTTTTCGGGGTTTTTAGTTTTAGTTCGGTAGATATCAGTGAGATCATTGTCTTTTATCTCGTAATTAATAGTTTTACCTATTCCTTTAAGAATGTCCGTTATATTTTCGTTTGCGGTTGGGGGGATGTTTTTAATTTCGATGTTGTTTTTAATCATTTGTTGTTCTATATTATTTATTTGTACCTGCATGTTTTCTATAATTTCGTCTTTTTTCTTGTTGTTTTCTTTCAATTCGTTTATTTCCTTTGTGAAATCTTCAATGAGACTGTTGTTTTTTGTTATATTTGTATTCATTTCATCAAACTTGGCGCTTAGAAAGACACAGCTTGCAGTGATTTCTTTCATTTGATCTCTCAATAGTTGAATCTCAGAAAGAACAAGCGAGTTGTTCACAACAGCATCACTTCGTACAATTTCTGGGCTGTTTGGTGGTCGAGTTCTTTTTGAAGGTTGTACATCAGGTGTTGATGACTGTGTAACAGACCCTCCGTTGTTGCCCTTAGCAGTAGTACCTTGAACATCAGCGGCGGTGGCGGTGGCGGTGACGTTGGCGTTGGTTATTACCGCATTTCTGCAGAATTGACACTTCCACGCATCTTTCTTAGGTTTCCCCATGGTTCTCCAAGATCTTTCGGAGATGGTAGTACACTCAAAGTGCAGCTTGCGGTTGCACAACGTACATGTTACAAACTCACCATCGTATGGAAGTTTTTCTCTACATTGACCACACACATTCATATTGAGAGTGTTATGAGATAGCAGGAAAAAAAATTAAGATTGTATTTATAAAAAAAAGAAAAAATAAAAAAAAAAGAAAAAATGCTATTTAGAAACAATAAAATTTCAGGGAAAAAACTATTATTTTTTTGGTTCTTTTTGTAATTCGCACTTAGGAAAATTTAAATTAATCAGAAAAAAAACACTAATATTAGGATCGCTTGAAAAAACACGTCTAATCACTTTAAGCTCAAGAATGCTCCTCAAAGTAGAAGAAGTAGAAGAAGAAGTAGAAGTAGAAGTAGAAGTAGAAGTAGAAGTAGAAATAGAAGCAGAAGTAGAAGTAGAGGTAGAAGTAGAAGTAGAAATAGAAATAGAAGTAGAAGTAGAAGTAGATGTAGAAGTAGAAGTAGAAGTAGAAGTAGAAGTAGAAGTAGAAGTAGAAGTAGAAGTAGAAGTAGAAGTAGAAGTAGAAGTAGAAGTAGAAATAGAAGTAGAAGTAGAAGTAGAAGTAGAAGTAGAAGTAGAAGTAGAAATAGAAGTAGAAGTAGAAGTAGAAGTAGAAGTAGAAGTAGAAGTAGAAGTAGAAGTAGAAGTAGAAGTAGAAGTAGAAGTAGAAGTAGAAGTAGAAGTAGAAGTAGAAGTAGAAGTAGAAGTAGAAGTAGAAGTAGAAGTAGAAGTAGAAGTAGAAGTAGAAGTAGAAGTAGAAGTAGAAGTAGAAGTAGAAGTAGAAGTAGAAGTAGAAGTAGAAGTAGAAGTAGAAGTAGAAGTAGAAGTAGAAGTAGAAGTAGAAGTAGAAGTAGAAGTAGAAGTAGAAGTAGAAGTAGAAGTAGAAGTAGAAGTAGAAGTAGAAGTAGAAGTAGAAGTAGAAGTAGAAGTAGAAGTAGAAGTAGAAGTAGAAGTAGAAGTAGAAGTAGAAGTAGAAGTAGAAGTAGAAGTAGAAGTAGAAGTAGAAGTAGAAGTAGAAGTAGAAGTAGAAGTAGAAGTAGAAGTAGAAGTAGAAGTAGAAGTAGAAGTAGAAGTAGAAGTAGAAGTAGAAGTAGAAGTAGAAGTAGAAGTAGAAGTAGAAGTAGAAGTAGAAGTAGAAGTAGAAGTAGAAGTAGAAGTAGAAGTAGAAGTAGAAGTAGAAGTAGAAGTAGAAGTAGAAAAAGAAGTAGAAATAGACTTATGGGCTCTTGTGATTTAAAAAATTGAGGTTATACGATTTATAAGACCAATAATTAATTTTATTTTCAGTGTAGATATCATCTCCTTCTTCTTCCACCCTCTTTACAACAGCCCTTCCAGTGCTTAATTCTATTTTCTTCCGTTCGAAAAAAAATAATAATACCTTGAGCTGATACACTGTACTAGGTACTGTATTTATTTAAGAGATGTGTAATCAAGGGTGGTTACGTATTTTAACAAATCGCGTACAATTCTGACAGAAATTACACAACCTTATCTCCAAGGACACTCTCCATAAGTTATATATTTATACCAATATCAAGTGGGAGTTAAAATTTTAACCCTTAATCGTGGGTTACACATCGATTTCTATCCATATATGTACGCTTTACAATCCAACGCCCGCCAGAGGGCTACATACGTACATATAAGACCTTCATAATAATTACAAAACAAACCGAGCAATCGAGTGAAAAAAAGAGAAGGTGAGGATGGAGGAAAAGGAGGAGAAGGAGGAGTATCTTGCCATTTATGCAAGCAGCAGTAGCAGCAGTATAGAAACTTTTATCGTAATCGCTGGGACGCTGCTGCTGGCTGGTTGCTTTCAAGACCCTTGATACCTTTATACCCTCTACACTACTATATCTCAAGGGTTGGTTAGTAAATTTAACGTAAATGAATATATAACTGGAAAATTTCGCCCTAAATGTCAAACCCCCGTATCAAAAGTAATAATCATAAGAAGATACGTATGCATGCATGTGTTTTCACGACGACGACGACGAACGACGACGATGGATTTACGCCCATATCGCCTTTTATTATACCCACCATCACCCTCCGATATCCCCACAATCAAAACCATAATAATGTTTAGGTGGGTAGATGGGTGGTGGATAAGGATAAAAGGGTATGGGGGTGAGATGAAGGTGGCTGGCAGAGGGCGTGGATAGGCGTAGGCTGGTACACACGTTTTGCTAGAATCGAAGTGAAATAAATTTCCAGCTCAGAAGTTGAATAACGTCGTCGTAGCCTTAGTCGTCGTCGTTCCTCTGATTGCCACATTGGAAGAGAATAAGATGACAAGGTGGTGCTAACTGTCATCCCTTAGATGAGGACTGTGTTTCACATGCTACTCTAGCTTTGGCTTTGGCTCTGGTTCAGAACGGTCTCCCTAGACTTTGTTTTTTTCTGTCGTGCTATTATTTGTTTTTATTTCTGTATCTTCTGTGCAGCCTCGAGTCCTGGGCTTACAATTTACATATCTTGTAAATTATTCATGTTTCTATACGAATGCTTAAATATATCATATAACCATAACAACCTACACCCCAAAAGTACCCATTTTTGAATCCTTCAGAGAAGTGGTGTGTGTAGAGCATGTGTACCATAACTACATTTATGCAGAGGGAGAGGATGAGAGTGAGACAAGGACTCTTAGCCCAGTATAATATTTTTGGGATGCAGAAATGTTTTTTTTTTTTTATTATTATTTTTTCGTTTTCTTTCATCACCTGGAATATATTAACGCATGTGAACGGTTTTATGTCGTTATGGTACAGGGTGTTTTTTTTGTTGTGTTTTCTTAGGTTTCTATGCGATGCGAATATTTATGCTCGAATAAGCTGACTGCATAAAAAGCTTTGATTTCATTTCGTTTTTCAGTTTGGTTTTTGTAGATACAGAGAAGTTGTACACATTCTGTAGTGGATGATGTGGATTCAGATGTATTTTTGAAGTAAAAGTGTAAATTTATTCAAAATTTACATATATAGAGATATAGATTATTTTACATACTTGTATATATAGGAAGTATCGGAAATAGGAAACAGGAAAAGGTCTGGATATGAACATTATTCCGTTCCTCAACAATCCTCGAACCGACAAAGATTCCGGTAAAATGACTTTTGCTATAGTTTTAATGTTCATATAGGAGTAAATAAATACAAGGATATAGAAACTCGGTTTTGAGAGAAGGACAAAGAACAAATTTATACTAAACACAGTGTTTCAGTATTGTGACATCTTTCCAGAAATTGTACTAAAATCGAATGTGTGTTACTTGTGTAGGTTTGTGGAAATTATTTAGGTTTTGGGACGACTAACATATTTTCAATATATTTTTGGTTTAGAAATAGAGAAACATAAATGAATGTTTAATATAATTTTCATTTAAATTTAAAAGCAATGAGGGGTTTTAGGGATGGTATGTTAAAATGTGTATCATATGGGTTAACAATGCTTTGGATTCTCGACATTACGGAAGTAGATGGTGTAGTTTCTGCTCAAATGGATATATTTAAAGTTTTCGGTGACATGAGGTGAAGGGAGGGGGGAAGGTTACATACACCGAAATAAACAGAAATTCAATTGAATTTGAGTTTATTACAAGGAGGGAGGTAAGAAGTTAACAATGGAAAACAATATAATGACAAATGGTACGATTTTGGTTGCGCAAAAATGTCATGAAATTTTCTATGACTGATATGCAGCTGTATGTCCCCCATAACTTCACGAATTAAATCTTTAAGATGTTCGATCATTGATTATTCATTTAGTCCTCATTATTTCAGTGGCCCTAAAGAATAAAGCCTGAAGGTTTTAAACCACTAGATCTCAATAGTAAATTTTGATTACTTCTTGGAGAAATAACACCGTCATGAAACTGCTTTGTAGCAATTACAATTCGTCCATTTTTAGTAATGGTGTAGTTTTTGCTTGTTAAATGTCAAAAAATGACAGCTTCAAAACCAAAAGTTGCTTAAATAATGGACTATTAGAAATGAAACTATTTATTGGAAAACCAAGGATTTTAAAAGAATACAACAAACCTAGTTTTTAGAATGACGAAAAAAAAATAATTGTGAAAATTAAAGCCTCTTAAAAATGTTTCAGATTTTTATCATAGCTGTTTGGTATTTTATATTCTTTGTAAATATTTTGCGTCAAGACTTCCAACTCAATGGCGTTAAAAAATACACATTTTTGTATGAAATTGAATGCTCCACAAAAAAGGTCTCATTAATAATTTTTGTCAGCCGAACTATTTTTATGGAATCAACGCTTAAAGATTGATACCTTTTTTTAATTTTAATTTTGAGCTTTGAAATTCTGTAATTACCAACAAAGATATGTTACCAAAAACGAGTAAAGGAAAGGAAACTTAACACTCTTTAAAAATGGTCTGATAACATTCCGTTCTTGATTAATTGATATACTAGTATTTGCTACTTTTGCATCACAAGACTTGTAGAATATCTAGAACTTGCAACCACAATCTTTGGATCAAGAAAGAGAAAAAATAATACTCGAGATTTTTTAACAATCAACACCCTTATTGGGAATATCAATTCGTCACATGAATGCAGACTTAGCCCATGTCGAAAATTTCCAATTTTCATCGCATGCATTGAATATCGGGTAAACACATTTTCAAGTTTTAAATTCGCTGAAAAATTTCCTGAAAAATTTGGATATTGTGACTTAGGCTAGTTCTGCATTCATGAGACGAATTATCAATTGATAGTTGATAAATATTTTTTATCATTATTTTTTAAATTATTGAAGTTTCAAAAGGAAAAGTATCAATTTGTCAGCAACTGTTAATTGAAAGTTGACAATTGCAATGGCCTTTTATTTTGTTTTGAAATGAAAAAAATTGATTGGGGACAGAATCTCGGAATTAGGATTTTGGATTTTCGGTATTTTTAATTTTCGGGATTTTGGTGTAATTTTTCTTATAGTTAGTTATTCGTCATGTTTTGACACTTTAGAAAATGTTCTTATGGTGCCTAATTTGTAATTTTGAAATTTCTCAGCAAACTTTAAAAGTGCTAATTTCAAAGTTTTAAATGTTATTTGAGCAAAATTTTAGGGACTTGGAACGATAGTAAGGCAATTATAAGATCATTATTTCGTTTCTGAAAAGCAAAGGACACGTACATGAGTCCAACATTTTTTGTTTCAATTTTGTATTATTCCTTGATTTATTAAATTATAAAATTAGAATGAATTAAAAAAAATAATTAAGTTTATGAATATTTATTATGTGAGTTGAATTTTAAAAAATAAATTTTGACTTATGTCATTTTTTAAAGGTAGAGAAGTGTTTGCTACTTTTAACCGACTTTTGACTTGGTTCAGTTTTTAATATAGTACAAAGGTTTACTTTAATTTTCGGTATCAATCAAAATGCATCAAATGGCACTTTGACATTTTTAAATGTCAGAAAAGGTTTGTTTATGAATTGTTTTTAGTGCCTTCAAATGAAATTTATTGAGGATGTTTTTAAGGTATTATATTGACATTCAAATATTTAAACTATAAAATGATTTTTGAAATATTCTTTAAAAGTAGCAAGTTTTCAGTTAGAGAAGCATTTTAAGCTTTCTAATATCAAATATAATTTTGAGCAATTTTTTAGCCTAAAAAATTCAAATTAAAATTTAAGTTTTTTTGAATTTTGTTCCTTTTATTTTTTCTTTCATTTTGTAATCCTTTAAATTGAATCACCCTGTACCTGAGTTAAGCAATTTTATTTCGTTTCTTTATTTTAGTCAGATTGCGCTGCTGTCATATAACACAAAAACTCAAGTGCTTTTTGTTTTAATTTTATTTTTTTGAATTTCAGTGAAAATTTTAGAAAAATAATTTTTACATTTATTTTATATTCATGTTTTTCACCCTTTTGAATGTGAGGTTAATTATTTTATATGCTCACGTTTTTTTCGTATTACATTCGTTATTTTATTTTTTTTTTTCAGCATTTGAAAAGAAAACTTTTTGTCCTGTCAGAATTTCATTATTATTTGTTTTTGTTTCTCTACACATGACTGCATTGAGAAAGAAGAAACTTAAAGTTTTTGGTTTTGAATTTGAAAAATAAAAAACAAATAAAAATTCATGTATGTCAAGTTCAGAAAAGAAAAGAGTATGTGTTATGTGCCTCCTCTGAATTCAAGTATAAAATGACAGCTTTTGGAACTTTCAAGGAGTCTTATATATGTAAGAATGTATGTTCCGAAGCAAAAGTGTTAAAATATAGTTTTGTAGCGAAAATATAGTTTCAAGTACGAAATAGTCTTATACCTTCTACTCATAAATTTATGTATGAATTTGTATTTTTACATGAAATTTTTGTATGATGATGAATGGTTGTTAGTTTGACAACAAAATACGAAAAAAAAAACGAAATATTTAAAATATAAAAGTTTTCTTTTGTCAAGATTCTGAGATCATTGAATTTCTGTTTTGTTCTTTTTTTTTCAAGCCATCATCAATGAATTATGCATACAAGACTTGTTCATGGTCAGAAAAAAGAAAAACTTATTCGGGACTTATGTATATTTTGTTCTTCCATTTTTAATTATATTTACATTATAATCATCTTGGAAAGATTTTGAAGAAAATTTCACTTTCATAATGGAACTTCTCAAATTCCTCTTTTCTTGAAAGAGTGGGGGCTAAAATATCATAACAACATATAAACATTAAATCGATGGTTGAAGTTCAGGACCTTGTAAGTCGAAATATAAAAAAAATTGTTAAAAGAACAAATCATGAAATATCAGTCACTTTTTGGTATTTTAGGTTTCGAATTCTACTTTAACTGAAAAGTATTGGAAAAAAGACTATAACGCTGAAAAAACTATGATTTTTTAGAAAGCTTCTATTAATTTATCGATTTCTGTGGCCATACGCAATAAAAGAAATTGTTTTTAGTAAAAGATATGATCTTAAGTTGGAGAAATTTTCTTCTTCAGGGTCGAAGAAAATCCTCAGTGAGAAATTTGTTTACAGTAAGAGAATTTGTGTTCAGTGATTCAATTTTTAAGTAAATGAAATTCTCATCATCAGAAGATCAGTGAAAGAAATTAAAGTATTCAAGTTCAGTACCTTGCGAGTCGAAAAATAAAAAAAAAACACTGTAAATACAAAAATCGTAAAATATCAGTCACTTTTTGGCATTGTAGGTTTCGAATTATTTCTACCTTCTCTGAAACATGCTGAAAACAGGACTACTGCACAAAAAATGCTATGATTTTATTTGATTTTGTAAAAGGCTTTTCTTAAATTTATCGACTTTTAAAGTGAGAGAAATAATCTTCAAGTGAAAGAAGTTGCTTTTGGTAAGAGAAATTATTTTTAGTTGAAGAAAATTTCTTCAGCGTCTAAGAAAATCTTTAGTGACAAAATTATTTTACAGTGAGAGAATTTTTCTTCAATACTTAAATTGTGTAGTGAGTGAAGTATTCATCAGGAGATGTTCTCTTTAGTAAAAGAAATGCAAGTACATACAAAAAAAAACAAGTGAAGTGTTACGTTAAGCTTAGAAGAAATGGCCACGACACACAAGTGCTTTCGAAATACAGGACTTCTCAAGTTGTTTCATTAAATAGGCAAAAGGATTAACAATTTGCACGTTTTCAAAAAAGCAAACCCAGAATTGTTGTTCTTTTGATTGACTTAAAACTCAAGTGAGTTATACGACATGTCCCTTCTTTGGAACTTGTTTAAAAAAAAAAATTGAAAGCAAGTGACAGGTGTCAGAGATTCTCTCATTATGTACGCTAAGTCTGTACTACTAAGAAATATTGCTAATCACTTCATATTCCTCTTAATCCTTAGAAAATGCTTAAAATGATGTTCAAATACCAGAAGCAATTGAATTTTTTTTTGAAATAAAAACAAAATCCTAACGAAGAAGAAGAAAGGTAACCGACTGTTATGTCAAATATCTAGGCGTGAAATTTTAATTAAAAAACCTTATAAGACCATCTGCTGTATAAACTTTTTTTTGCTTATATACAAAAATGTCCCCTGGGATAACATTTTCATACCTAGCTATATATTTGCATATCTGATGTATGGATGTTTGTTTCCAACAATTTCATAGGGAAACATCATAAAGCAACCGGAATGCAAACAAAACACAGCACAAAATGCATATATCCAGGAGAAGCCAAAGGAATATTTTAAGGCAAAGAGAATTCGCGACGAACGACGACGACGAGGATGATGATGATGACGGCAACTTGACATCCTCGTCCTCATCCTTGTTGCATTTAACAACGTTGCCAACGATATTGTTATTCGGCGACAACGACAACGCTGATGAGGACGACTTCAACAGACGAAGAAGGTGACTGCATAGGATGTGAGGGCTGTTAGCTGCAAGAGCATAAGTCGCTGAAAATGGTTGCTAGAAAAAGACAGCAATTGTTTTTGTGGGCTCGTAATGCAAATTGAGATTACTCGCTTAAGGATTCCATCACATCCTGAATCCTGGCTTTGCTACAACATCAACATGGCATCATAGATGATATAGACAAAATCCAGCCAAGTGTATGAGGCTGATGCATCCGATGCAAAGCTTTGCGGAGGCGGCAGAGGATAGAGAGAGAGAAATACCCAACGTGCTAATACAATATGAAAATGAAATATTCCTACATACTCCTTTAAAGGGATATAAAGAGTAGGGATGAAGGAACAAGGATAAAATTGCTTTTAATGAAACCGAGCATATGAGGTGAGGGTGCAGTCAGCAGCATCAAATTCATGTGTGTGAATAAGGGAAATCCCGTTTTGTTTTCTTCTTCGACTTCAGCTTCGGCTTCAGCTTCTTCTTGTTGTTGTTTTCATCGTATTTCTTCTTCTTCTTCGACAACTTCTTCTTCTCAAGCCATCATTATCCTTTTAGTGAAAATAATTTTAGTAATTACGTTTTGACGATTATGCAATACCAAACCTATACCTACCCACCTTACGAATCCTTAAAGGGGTTGAATTGCATTTAAATATGCACAAAAGTATTTGATGTAATGATGATTGGATGCAAATTCAAACGAAGGTTTATACGAATGTAGAAAGGATATAAATCAAGAGTTACTGGGAATAAACCTACCTTGTTGGTTTAAGAATAAAAAAAAGTCCTCAGTCAGTCTTTCATCCAGGGAATTGTCGTCTCTATAGAAGTCTGAACGTGCAAATTAAGAATTCATGTGAAGAAAAAAAAATAATACAGGATGTCATATACTATGCAGCAAGGAGAGATGTGTGTGGATTCATTTGAATTGTCTCTATATTTTAATGAAAGGGGTGCGCATTTAATATTAGAGGGTTGAGGTTGAGGCTGGAGGTGCATATGCATCACAAACGTTTACTTTTGTTGCTAATGAGCGAAGGTGCCTTCATGTATATACGTATGGAGTTCAATGAACTTAACGAGATGATGACGACGATGAACGATGCACGGGTAATATTGCAAAAGCTAAAAAAGTAGTAAAGTTCATTTTCAGCAATTTACTTCAGTTGCGAGAATTTAATGATTGCCGGGAAGTAAGGTCTGAAAGGTGTTGGGAAATTAAATCCTTAGAAAAAGTTCTTCTTTTTTTCTTCTTCTTCTTCTGCATTTAGTGTTTTACTGAGAAGAAAAATAAATAATTGACGTCTGTGTTTTTAGCTTTCTTTGGAATAAAAAAAAGCAAGAGAAGAAAACAAAACAAGTACTTGGAAGGAGCATATGTAATTATTAATATTAACATTGGTAGAAGGGTAGGTAGGTAAAGTGCTGTGCCTTTAAGTCTTTAAGGAATAATTTAATGACAACAATTATAAATTCATAAAAAAGCTAAAAGTTAAAGAGCATAAATGAGTGTATTTAAATTTTTAAGGCTTTCCGAAGGGTTTAGATGACAAGTAAATTTCATATTTCTTACATTTTAATAACGTTTTATCTGAAAGCTGATAAATATCAATTGAAAGTAGATAAATATCAATTGAAAGTTAATAAATATTAATTGAAAGTTGCTTAATATCAATTGAAAGTTCCTAAATATCAATTGATAGTTGATAAATATCAAATGATAGTCGATGAATATCAATTGATTTTTGATCGATAGACAGTTGATAATTATTAATTGATAGTTAATAAAATTCAATAGATATTTGATAAATATCAATCGTTAGTTGATAAACACTAATTGATAGTTGATAAATAGGTACCAATTAATAGTTGATAAAAATCAATTGATATTTGATAAATATCAAAGTTGCACATTTGACCAGACAATTGATAAGAATTTACATATGTAATTGACAATTTTCTAGATTGTTGGAAATAATAGAAAACGCATACATTTCAATTTAAACATGAAAAGTTTCCTAATAAATGAATTAACAAAGCTGAATTTAAATATTTATCAATTATCAACTGATATTTGACATTCACTTTTTCATTTGAAAAACAGAAAGAGCTCTAAAAAGTTTACCGAGGTACTGCTCTAGGTGAAATAACGTGACATGATTCTTTCCATTGTTTTTTTATAGACGGTGATATCGATGTTGACGAAAGAAAGCCAAGAACTTTTGAAGACGCTGAAATGGAAGCATTGTTTGATGAGGATCCGTGACCAAGAACAGATTTATAAGCGTTGGAATTGATTCAAACACAGGGAACCTGGGGTTCAGTGAAATGAAGTTCAAAGAACGTTGATATTTTTTTTATAGAGTAAGAAAGAATTTTTTTCATCGCATTGCGACAGTTGATTATTTTGGTGTTTGGTTTTTCAATTGTTAAAACTTCTAGAACTATCACTGGAAAACAGCTTCAACTTAAATTGGTACACTTGGTGCATTAAAGCAGCCAAACAACAGCACGAAAAACACTCGGTTTCACATTGTGGAAACCTTTCAAACCTTACTGGAAACGCTCGAAAGTTAAAAAATCTAAATGATCAACAGCGAAGAGGTTATGGTTTGCTAAGCAGCTAAGCAGGTTTCTACTTTTTTAACACTCATGAAATTCTCCAGTGTGATACTCCGACGTCGTTGGAAGTTCAAGAATGCAAGAGCCAGCAGTTTTAATAGTTCCCAGGTATGTGTAGTGTGATACTCCGACGTCGTTGGAAGTTCAAGAATGCAAGAGCCAGCAGTTTTAATAGTTCCCAGGTATGTTTTAGATTCTAATCTCGTTTGTTCTGATCAGTGAAACAGTGAACTTAGAGTTACAACACTTGCAGATTTTTCAGTGGGAAATCCTGACAATTTCAAAAAGCGTTCAATGATCTTAAAATACGTCTTAATGTAATTCCAATGCTCTAAAAGTACGTTATAATGTTGCTTTTTTTAATCTTTATCAGTGCAATAGTGAAAATATACCATTCCGAAGTATCAGTCTAGTAATATCATCGGTTTCTACGTCACTATAATACCAATACCTGCTGAAATATTGACATCTTAGTGCGAAAGCTTGCTTTTCTCTAATCGCTCTATAATCTCAAAAAAATCTGAAAGCCATTATAAAAAGGTATGTTCTGAACAAGAATTTGCAGTGAAGAGTCTATCACTTCGAAACAGGCATCAGTGGCGTAAAATTTGCTGTTCTTCTAACATTAAGCCTGCATTTCTCCAAGTGTTCTATAATCGTCTTCAGTCTTCAGGGTAGCTAAGATAGTTAATCTTTAAATGGATAGCTTCAGTTCCAATAACAATTTATCAACAAAGAAAACCTTTACTGACAAACAAATGATAAATTAACCTTCTCAAATAGTTTATCGCTGTTTCCAAGCGATAAAAAAAGAAGAGTCGCAGAAGAGATGACTTTTTTTGGTAGCGATAACATGCAAAAGGATAGATTCTACCAAAAAAAGGACATGAAAGGAATTCTGTCAATGAGGTAGTTTAATTTATTTTTGTTCTCTTCTACTACTACTACTAAGGTAAATTCCAAAAAAAAGAGTAATGAAACTCTATCCGCTGAATAGTGCAGCAAGCTGCTTGGAGCTAGAAGCATTTACATTGAACTTTTTTAAGACCATAAGCATTTAGTGTTCTCAATCAAAAAGTCAAACTGTCAACTGATTGTGCTGAATTTCAAGTAGTCTTTCTCTTCCTCTTTTACTCTGTCTTCATTTTTTCGTAGCTCTTCAGCCATCTTCATTTATCTAATGCCTTTCAAACCGCTGCGCTTCTGCTTTGACTGACTGACTGACTGACTGGATTCTTGTTCTTGTTCTCGTTTTCGTTAGTTGTGTGTGATTCATTTGTTTAATTTCCTTTCACTTGCACATTGTCACTGAGCTCCCATCCATCAAGCATATTCTTCCAGTAAAAAAGAACGACCACGCACCGCAACCAACGACTCTGACTACGACTTCGAACTACGTCGACGATGACGGAGAAAAGTTCTATATACGCCAAAAACTTAAATCACCCACGACGACGACGACTACGACGTTATCGTTGGTAGTTCATTTCTTTTAGTGTTTTTCATTTCTTTTTGAGTCGTCTTTTTTTCGTCCTTTTTTATTCTATTTTTTTTTATTTGAATTTTGCTAAAGATGTGTTGGTTGCAGCCATCATTTATATTCGTTTGACTTTGTTATATGTCAAAGGAGATACACGCATGACACTGCACTATATACTGCAGGCTTGCCAGATTGGGCTATTTATTGGAAATTGGATTATCTTTTTCTAAAATAACCGAACACAAACTTAGTATGATAACCTAATCATAATTGTCAAAGGTAAAATTGAGCTAAAAATGGCAAATATCTAATTCTGCGCTGTTAGTAGCTCAAATCTAATATTGGGTTAAGATAGCTTAATATGATATTGGGCAAATATAATAACTTGCTATAAATAGCCCAAATCTAAAATTGAGCTACAAAATAGCCCAAATCTAATATTGAGGTATGAATACCCAAAATTTAATGTTGGGTTGAAAATAGCCCAAATCTTTTATTGGGATTTAAATAGACCCAATCTAATATTGAGCTATAAATAGCCAAAATCAAATATTTTGCTATAAATAGCCCAAATCTAATATTGAACTATAAGTAGCCCAAACCACATACTGGGCTATTATTTGGGCTACTTTTTGAATATTGGGCTATGAAGCCAATTCATGACATGGCAACCCTATATAGCTCAGTACAAAGGCTACACATTTAAAAAGTTTCATTTCAAGAGACGAATAAAAAAGAAAAAAGGAAATCCTTGCAAGCTTTGCGACACATGATAGACTATATACATATGTAGGTACACTATGTTGATATTTTCTTTTTTTCCATCTCTTTTTGTCACTCTGTCTCTGTTGAGAGAGGTCACCCTATCTATCTCAAAAGGTCAGTGTTGTGCTAGTCAACACAACAACAACAAACAAACATAAAAGGATACAATTTTTTAACCCCTTACTCAAATGCATATACAATACACTGTGAGTGGAAAGTGCACTTTAACGTGAGTGATTTGTTTACATTTTTTGCGTTCAATATTTGAGGTGGTTTTGAGATTATTCCTTTTTTTTTTTACTTTGTGTTATCTCTCACCTATGTGGACTTAATTAATATTTCATCACAAAAGGGAGGTTTTTTAATCCTTTTTTCACGTGTCGTATTATTATTTTTATTTTTGTTTGTTTTCATTTTTTTGACTTGTGATTCAAGAGATAGTTATGGTTTCAATATTTACACAGGCGTCTAGACATAGGATGTTGAACTTTTTAAATATTGCTGACAAATAATTTAAAATTGGTATCTACATATATGGAGGAAGGACTTATCTAAATGCTAATGAAAAAGGACACGTTTTTATTATAATTATAAAAAGTTGTTAATAAAGGGTCTTTTTTCCAAGGGGAGTGAAATTACAAGGCAAATTTTGGAGGCACAACCGGGTGAAATAAAAATACAAAATCGAGGTGTGAGCAAAAGTAAATATCGAAGTCGAAGCTCTAAACTCTCCTCCTTCCCAAATAATTCTTTTGTAGTACTCGAACTTGCAGAAATGAATAGATATTAATTTTTCAACCGCACATCAAGAATATGAATTTTTTTTACCTAACTCTATTTTTTATTCCCATTTTGACGTTTAGAACTTAAACACAATACATTATATCCGAACCCCAACAATGTGGTTAATTCTTTTTCAGTGGGCAAAATATTAAAACATAAAATTAGGGACACTTTGCGCAGAGTAATTAGGGATACTCAAAATTTGTCAGCATTTTCATGTTTTTCAAAATGCTGCACTTCAGTGAAAAATTGTTATACCCGGATTGGAACAATTTCAAACTCCGAGTTTTATCTCTTGAAAAAATGGTTCCAAGGAAGATTTTAAACAAGCATATGTAAGAAAAATAAGCTATTCGATCCAGATCATGGCTGCACTGAACAAATTTTGTTGAAGCCAGTGGATGGTTAAAAGAAATATGAATCCAGTCAATCCCACGCTACTTCCTTCCATTGAGTAAATTATTTCGTTTTGAAAATTGTATACTTTGAAAAAATCGAAAAGCCTCTTGTACAGTATTCAAAGAAGAGCTTTTAACACGATTGCTGACAGTTTCATCATTGACTTATTAGTGCGCCATCCAGTTGCGTACTCCAAGGCTCCGGGTAACCTGGTCTACGTGTCATAAGTGTTATAAGACCAATAGTTGAAAATTGGCTACATTACACTTTAAAAAAGTGAAATAAGGCCAATTCCTGAAATTGACCTTAATCACAAATGGGGCCAACACTATTCTCTCTAATACTTTTCTCTCAGACGCTGATAAGAGGTTAAGGTGCCTTTGACTGAGCACCCAAGACCATAGTCTTAATTTGTTGGTTTGAAATATTTATGGTGAGATTTTTGGATTTCTTGCCTTACTCTTTCTACCGTTATTTTAACTGATTATGTTCTAGTGAAATAGCCATAATACTCACGCTTCTTTTAAGATTCAATACTTTTCCCTTGAGTCTAACTTCGACAGTACTGTGAAGTACAGAGATTCGTTCTTTAGCCGTACTACAAGAATGTGGAATACGTTGCCTCATCTTTTTTATTTAAATGTTCATTCTATGCTATGTATTTGGCATATAAACGGTAAAACGCCACACTCAAATCTTAAAAATTGTAATGTTTTCAACCTCGATACGAACATTTCACTGAAATACCAGCACTTTGAAAAATCACCCCAACACTTGTTTGCTCCCTTAAGTGTTGCAATAATTTATTGTATACAATTTTTAACTTAACTTCTTTCGATTCTATGCATCAAAAATACTGAAAATTGGAAAAAAATTTGACCAGTGTTACCCTTTTCAACTCAAAACTACATTCAAAAGCGTTACAAAAAAAAAATATATAAACATAAATATTTGTTAAATGTTTGTTTTAGCAATTTCATTTAATTTATATTGTTATCATATTTTAAAAACACGTAGGTGGTACATACTCAATATAATTGCTCAAAAGTATCAAAAGGAATCTTTACACAATCAGAATGTACACAAATAAATGCTTATTTAATATCATGTTCAAAATTTCTTAGAATTACAAAAAAATATGTCCATTTTTGTATCTGCTGATGGATTTTTATTCAAATTAAGAAATTAAATAGAATTCCATTTTCAAACATTAGGTATATCGCAATTTTAATGAAACAAAACATAATTTTCAAAAGAATTTTCAGGGCTTTTGAGAATATTTCAAAATGGATGTTAATTTAAATTCCCTAACTCCATGGCGTTATTTTGTCATATTTAGAATTTCCTTTAATTCCTCTTTTGATATAAAATATCATCATTTGATTCTACATTGTGGTGTTTTTGTTGGACAAGTGCCTTTTGTATGTATGTATGTATGTATGTATTGTTGTCTATTTGTTTGTACTTGGTCCCTATGAATAATTGTGTTCATTTTTAGCTTTGATTTTCATCATCATCACAGATTTTTGTTTGCATTAATTTTCATCAGCAGTCGTCGTCGTCGTCGCTCTAACTAAAGAATCACACAAAAATGTACATAAATTACTATCCAAAATGGCAGATGAATAAGAATTCAAAAATAAGAAAAAGCACCATCGAGAAATTTAAAACTGAAAAACTGTTGTCGGCAGTTCTCCAAAAACAACAGTTCTTGGTCTATAAAAAGAAGTTATGTATATGTATTTCGAGAGGAGCAATGGTCCTTTTTTGTTGCGCCTTCTTCCAAGAAAATTGGATTTATCTCTTTGGGAGTTTCTTTTTTCTTTGCTCCTATTTGTATCTCAAGGGTTTGGCTTCTTTTGAAAATTTAAAAATGCGGGCTTTAGGTAGATATACCTACACTTAAGAGTGAAAGAATTATAGCACGTATTTCGTTTTGGGTTGGTTGGTTCTTTTTTTTTTGTATTTTGATTGCTATATTATTGTATTTTTGTTGTTGGTGCAACAAAAATCCTTCCTTTGATGGATTTGTTGCAGATAGAATATTTTCTGCATCGTAATTTAAATAGAAGAAAATAATTGGTTTTTAAATTGGGTTTTTTTTAATAGGAGAGTTGCAGAGTGAATTTTAAATAAAAAGTAAGTTTTTGGATTGTTGTCAAGGGCTTTTTATCCTCAAGAATTTTTAATCTTAAGAAATTTTTAATGTCATGGACTAAAAATAGATGCAAATATTGGTATTATTGGTGCAAAACGGTTTTTTTTAAATGTTAAAGCCATTTCAGTAAATTACTTAGCAAAGAAGATGATTTTTCAAATTAATAACAATCTTAGATCTTCCGAACAAATACAGTAAAACTGCAAAACTTACCCGGAATTTCTTTACTGATACCAATAAAATTTCGTGAAAAAAAAAATTAGCACCAGTTGGCTTGCCACTTTTAGTCAGAACAATATTTCCAAGAAAATTCTGTTTTCACCATTCAAAAAGTAAATAATACTGAGCACAAGTACTCAATTTGATAGTTCCTTCTCCACAATTATATCGTTAGATCAGCAAAGGAAAATATTCTCAGGGAACTTAGTTTAACAATCATTTCGGAAGCAATTATTTTGTTAGAGCATCAGCGAAATTGTTCATATTTGTCCACTAATCAGACATATTATAAATTTCACTCAAAAACAGAAATTCACGTTTCCCACATTTTATTCGAAATTTATCGATTCATTTTAATAAAATGTTTGCTCAAACTTTTGAAGTCTTCGGTAGTGAAATTTCGGTCGAGAGAATATCATTACAATTTTTAAGAGTCTGGGCAAAAAATCTTCTAGGCAATATTTTTGTCGAGCGAAATTATTGCACTGTGTCTATGGACTTAGTTTACAACTTGTTTTAATAAACAAAGTCGAAATTTCTTCTAATTTCCTAAATAAAAATACAGCTGTGCTTTTATAAACTGACTCGACAAAATTCTTAAATTATACTGAAATATACATAAGCTATAATATTTGTTTATTATTTTCAAAAAAGTTAGTGTTAACTCAACAAATATAATGCCATCTCTTGCACTCGAAAATCTACAAACAATTTGACCATAATCTACGAACGAACCCCTTTCCTTCAATTTCAAATATCAAAATGGAAAACATGAAAACAAATTAAATACATATACTGATATTCCTGATACTTTCTTAACATATCTTCTTTAAAATTGTCAATTTTACTCAGTTAAAGTTAGTTATTGGTTAAAGTTCGCTCAGTTTGGTTTAATTTTGTTTAAAATTGTTCTGACAAATGTCAAAAACTGTATCAACTTTCAAATATAAAAACCGGACTACTGCGGATCGCTTTTTAGGCTATCATGTTAATATCATGTTTGATTAAAATCTCAAGTTCAATTCTTCACGATCCAAAAGTTGCAAGTAAAAAACCCTACGAAGTCGTTCCGAAAGGCATATATTTTCCAAGATATATTCAAAGCTTCAAGTTATTCGGTTGAAAATTGGCTGACTCATTAATTCGGTCAGCTAAATAAATGTAGTGTACTTGTACTTAAAAAATGATCTTTTGAGGTTCTTTTTATCGAAAATTCTAGTAGGGCTTTACTCCTGAAGTATTTTTAAACAATTTTGAAAAAACCGAAATGATTTCTAAATTTTTCTGAAATTTGATATTTATGCAGGAAAGTTACCAATTCTTAATTTTTTCAAGTACTTATAAGTTTTCCAATCGCGTTATTTTCCTTAACCTTACTTAGTTCTTTTTTTAAGAACTTTACGAATATCTACAAACACTTTCTTAAGTATGTTTCAAATATTGTAGGCAAAAGAAAATGCACGTTCTTGAAAACGAACTACGGATTTCAAGATTTAGATGAATTTCAATTGGTAATTCTTGAAAAAGCTGCTGATCAATAGTTTTTTCGCTACGATTTCTTGAAATCTTTGTCAAACAAAAACATCAAAAATGCAAAAAAAAATGGTTTCAAAACTGTGTATCTTCAAATATTCGATCTTATAAGAAGCTTTATCAAATGTATAAGCTTATTGTTTTCTGTTAAAACACGTAAACAAAACTGTTTCGTGCGCAACAGATAAAGTTCAACAGAACTTCCTATCGAGATAACTTCTTCATAAAATAAAATTTTTAAAAAGTCTTAAAAAGCTGATTATGTCAAGTAAATATTTAATTCTAACAAAAACAGAAAAACTAAGAACAAAAGAAATATACTCTTCTTTTTTTGCATTAAAAAGTGTTTAACCTTCTTGTTTTAATGTGCATCAAGAAAGAAGAAGGAAATGCATCGCTTTGCAACATCCTTAGAAGAACAACAAAAAGGAAGAATCTCAAACTTTCTTATTTTTCCTGAATACAAAAATCTTCTAGCAACTAGAAAAAAAACCAAACCTTTTCTTCATGTTCTTCTTGATAGTCCTTTTGATTTTCTGCAAAGCAACTTTTAGGCAAATCTACAGTGCAATATATAGAAGATATAGATATTGAAGAACAGTCAACCCTTAGATCGTTATTATCTTCATCATCAGTTGCACCCCCACCATCAGTCTATATCTTCGTTTATTTCTTTTTCTCCTTTTTTTCGCAGACAATATGTCGTCAACATTGTAAAATTTTGTTCTTTTCAAAAGAGAAACAAAAAATACGAAAGAAAAAACAAGAAGAAAAATAAGAACAAGACCAAGACTTAAAAAAAAAGAGCTGAATGTGCTTTCATCAACTTTTCATCTCTGCCTTCGAAGAAACAAGAGGGAACACAAAACAAAAAAATAAACTTTAACGAAATAAAAATAAAAGTTTAAAAAAAGTAAAAACTTAAGTTATTACAATTTTATCGCGGTGAATTTCCATTCGTGTTTCCGGCGACTCCTATGTTCCATATATACAGTTTTGGTCGTCTCGTCTTGTCTCAGAACTCATAGAGTTCTGTTTAACCGTCGTCGTCGCGTCGCTCTTCGTCCGTTGAAAGAACTCGGAAAGTGAACAAAAGACCAAAAAACTTTGCCTTTACTCGAAAATTCATTTCGTATAGAACATACACCGTTATCGTTGTCTTCGTCAGCGTCATCGTCATATCGTAAGTCTTTCAAGGAAGGATGAACTTTTTTTTTGTTAACGTTTACATTATAACTTAGCATCGTCATCAGTGTTGTGTACAGTCTTTGAGATCAAAATGCCGTTCTTTCCTTTCCTACATAAAATTCATTAAGGCTCGAAATAATTTAGAACACATTGTTTTCACACTTGAGGGGGTGTGGAATGATGGTTTTTTGGTGGGGATATATACCAACAAAAAACACACAAAAGACCCAAAACACGAGCAAGACTAAGAAAAAAAAACAACAACAAAGTTAAAAGAAGAACTTTTCAGCAGCTATTATATGTATCTTGAATCTTAAAAAGGATAGAGTCGAACAATAAACGAGGATGCTGAAAAGTTTATTACTCATTTTACGTATATGCATGGAGACTGCATATATCAAGACTGATGTTGGGAGTCTCTTAGCCTCAGCACTTTTTGTTTTGTTGTTATTTCTAGAAAACGAAAACTCCATAAACCATTCGTCCTCATATGACAAGGTACCGAAAGGGAAAATTGGTTTTGTAAGAAATCTCCCAACAACAAAGTGCAAGAAATTGCATCCCTACAATATTTTTTAGTAGACCCAATCCCTGTCTCGGTCGTAAAACACATGCTAAAAGCTTAATAATAACCCTCCTTTTACTCCTTAAAGGGATGTGCAAAAAGAGCACCGATACATCTTTTTACATTTTCCGAAAAAGTGGTAGAAAATGAAGTTTCCAAAATAGGAAAATGGATCAAAAACGTTGATTTTGGCAACTAAAATGAGTGCATTTGAGTTGTGTTGTGTTTGTTGAAAGAAAGTTCTCTTTTGTTGATTTTGTTCTTTTCTTGTAACACTTTTGAGAGATGGGATGGAATGTGGAAGTTTTGAGATGTTTATGTTTTTTTGAAGTTTTACTTTGTCCTAAATGGTAGAATTGATGCTATGTGTTCATTTAAGAAGAAGTAACGTCAAAGTGTTAAAAAAGAAAAATTTAATAGAATTGATAGACTATATAAGTCGGGTATCAGAAACGCACAAACAATAATAAAAATAACTTGGCGAAAAGTTTGTAATCAATATTTTTCTACACACAAGGACAAGGATGCCTTCAAACTACCTACGAACTTTTATAAGTTAAAGATAGTTCTTAGAATCAGTTGAATAAGATGAGAGTTCTTTGGTTTAAGATAAAAGAGCCCTTGTTTAAGGACTACTGAGAATCGGACTGTTGATGAAGAAAAACCACATTCAAGGAAAATCTTTGCATACAAGACGAACATAGAACTCAAAATAGAACTTAAAAGTGAACTAACAATTGGTAGCTAATGAAGAGATTGAAATTCAGCCTTTAAAAGATTAACTTACGAGTATCAAGGAGAGAATCCACTTTAAATTGATAGATTATACTTTTTTGTGCAATTCTCAAGAATCAAAATATGTGCTAATTATTTAATGTTAAACTTTTGTGTTTGTTGACTATCAATTGATACTCGACAGTCATTATAAGGTTGGCTCCTATTTGCTTTCAAACAAATACAATGCAACAGCAGCATTGTCCTCGTTTTTTCTTCACTGATACTAATATTTTCCAGGAATTACTTCACTGATTTCAATAAATTACGTGAGAAAATGATGACACTTGCAATATTCTAGGAGGAAAATATACCCAGGAAAACTTTTAAATATTCACAAAATAACAGATTTTAATTATAGGAAGATAGTTTAATAGTTCTATTTCAGGATCAACTATTAAACATTTCCTAAAAATTTCTAACAATCGCTATAGGGGTAATTGGCTTCTATTTAATTTGGAGAAAATTTAAAACAAATCAGAAATTATAAGGAATTTCTTCACTGATACCAATAAATTTCGTGAACAAATTTTAAGCATCTTCGGCGTTTGCCTGGGAGGAGAATATTCAAATGGAAGCTTTTTAACATTGAGAAAATAATAGATTTAAGGTATAAGAACTCAGTTTAATAGTTCCATTTCAGAAACAATTTTTTTAAAGTATCACTTATTAAGAAAATAAAGGATTATTATTTCTAGCTGTATGAAATATTGTCAATTACTAAAACTCTGCTTTATTGATTATTTAAATGTTAAACTTTGATATTTATAAACTTCTGATTTATACTCTTAATACATCCGAAGAAATACAATAAAACACCAAAATTAATCCGGAATTTCTTCACTGATACCCATAAGTTTCGGGAAAAATGTTAAGCATCTTTGGCGTTTGCCATGTCCTGGGAAAAAAATATTTCTAAAGAAACTTCCACACCATCAACAAAGAATTGCAGGGTAAAAGTATAAGATCTCAGTTTTATAGTTCCATTTCGGGAATAATTATTTTAAACATTCAATTAAATATTTAGAAGAAAAGCCACTTTGAATTCATAAATTACACATTTTCGTTATTGAGTTTTCTAACAGTCTGGAACATTCCCAAGTATCAAAACTCTTATCTTTGATATATTATATTTTAATACGTTCGAAGAAATTCAACACAAGAGAAAAATTTCCCCGGAATTTCTTCACTGATACCAATAAATTTGGTGAACTGGCGTTTCGCATTTTTGGATGAGGAAACTATTCCCTTTTTAACGTTTTTAACCTACCATTAAAAATATCCGAATTTTGAGTATAAAAACTCAATTTGACAGTTCCATTTCGAAAACAATTATTTCGATAAACTATCAGAGAAAAATATTCGCATTGAAAGTTTTACTCTATTATTGAAAAATGTTATATTTTGAGTGTAAGAACTTAGTTTGATAATACCATTTCGGAAATAATTATTTGTAAGATCATTAGCGAAATACATGTACCTAACTTTTAAAATATTCAGCATTATTTCACCGGGAAAATTATTATTTCAACTTTTTCTCATTTCATCCAAAATATATCGATTTTGGGAGCTTTTTGAAGTCTTATATTTCCTTCGGTAGTGAAATTTCGGTCAAGTGAAATTTATTACAGTTTTGAAGAGTCTTTGAGAAACTCTTAAGAACGTGTTTTACTTAATAAAGATGAAATGTCTTCTATTTTCTTTCTCATTTCCTGGAAGTGCCTAATTTAGACACCTTTCAACAAAGAAGCTGCTATCAGTTTCATTTATCACTTAAGTTATAGTCATTCCATTGTTAGAAATTTGATAGTAAATAATATCCTTCTTAATAAATTTTAATGCATATCAATGTGAACCACTTTATACAAAATCATAATGAAAAAACTTCTACTACATCCAATGAAATCCTATCCATCATCAGTACTCAGCTCACGTTCCTAACTAAAATCCACATCTATATTTATTTTATATTCACTTCAATTTAACGAAAAAAAAATGCTTTAAATTTCAGCCAACTTGCTGTTACTGCCAATATATTTAGAAGTTTTTCTCTCTTCTTAAAACGTCTCATTGAATTCACCACTACTGGTGCTCGTGCTGTTTCTGGTGCTATCCTGCGATGTTATTAAAAATGACATAAATTGTTTTGGACAATATCCAAAAAAAAGTATCTATATACTCTCGAATTCACTTTCAACAATATCTTTTCCCCATCCTCATCCCATCTCTATTTCTCATCGTAAAAAAATAATAACAATAAAAGTGAAGCCAAAATCTACAAAATCCACAAGAGAGATAGAATTGTTGGGCTTGGGCAACAAATACAAAAAATATCTAAAGAACCTAAAAAAAAATAAGTTCAATTGTATGCAGATGTAAAGTGCAATTACAACTGATGTTGCTTGTGCTATGTGCAGTATTCAGCAAAAGGAAACCAAGGAAATGTCCTTTTTTACTATCACACAAAAAAAGAAAATAAACTTTTGATATAAAAATTAAAAGAACTAAAAAATCCACGATGACGACGACAAAGAAGAAGAAGAAGACGAAGTGAATAGAAATTTAGTGTCCAAATGATTGTCATCATGATTGCAATTTACTTGTTGCATTCCCTTTTAAATCTGGTCCACAGAGGGAACAAAAGGAAGAAATTTTCTCACTCTAAATTTATAGTTATGGAGGCCAAAAACTTAACTTTTTCAAGGATGATTTAGTAGCTCAGAGATATGTACTTGGGGATTCCAAATATACATATTTCACTTGAAATAACTTTCATATTCCAACATTTACAATTAGCAAAATGAATGCCAGCCAACAAGACCAACCAAAAAATAAGGCAACTACAACAAAGAACACCGAATCGGGAGTGTTCCACTTGTTGTATACCTTCTTCTTCTATACGACACTAGCGCCAACGCCAAAACTCATAAAAGTGTCACTAAGTAGCATTTGGCTTTTGGTTTCTCGTAACACATAGTTGAAAAAGTGATTCGTTTAAGTGACTTTTAGGTTGGCAAAGGTTTAAGTTTGTTGTGGTTTACCTTTTTATTTCAATTTTAAAGTTGAATTTTAAGTCTTCTAAGAGAAAGTCGTTAAATGGCCGTGGAATTTGCTGAAATTTAAATTTTTAGGATAAATATCTGCCAGTTAAAGGATTTTAATCACAAGAAAATAAATCAAAGTAAAAACTGTTTAACTTGAACTTCATGAGAAAAAGTGGTAGAAATGATAACTACGAACTGATTTCTTCCATTTCTAACTTTACTTTTATTAGAAGCCCTTGCTCAACCACCTTAAGTTTCCGCTTGTCAAACATTTCTTGCTTTTTCTTTCCTTTAACTACTTGAACAGTAAGAGTTCAAATTTTTAATTAATCATTCCAACACCCTTTTAATCATAATTTTCTTCTACTTCTTCTTTTTGTTTTCATATTCATCATAAAGGCACCCTACGATGAACCTTTCCGCCTGAAACAGTTGACCATTTGAATGATTCTCAACTTAATAAACATTTTCCGGAATGACTTTGACGACGTCATGTACTCGTATAGTTTAGGTTGGATATAGCTTAACTATATACACACAATCGTTTTTTTTAAATGATTATTTAAAAAATAGTGTGACAGCAAGCGTAAGCAAAGCGTGAATATAAATGAAGTTGCCTTGAAGTTGCCCAATCCATTGCCGCCAACTATCTTAGATTGATTACTATTTCCATCATGGAGCTACTTGGCTGGCTCTATGGTATAGGGCGAACTATACTACAGGAGCTATAAAATAATTAATCACCCTACAAAATAAAACAATAAAAAAAAGCTTCGAGTAAACGAGTGGTTTAAAAACCATTTTTTAACTTCGTCACAATCTTTTTTATACGTTAATTAAAAATAATAAAAAAAAAAGAAGGCGGGACATTAGATCGGATTTAATTTAGCGTTTAAACGTTCTTTAAAGAGAGAATCCTTCGTGTTATATCGCTAAGAAAGTATAAATTGCTTACCATGTTTAAAATAAGGATACGGGTCTTGACAATACCAAAACAAAAAAAGAAGCAAGCCAAATAAAGATAAATCAACTGTAAACTTGAGTGAATTAAACTTATCTAAAGGATAAGGATTTTTTGGGGTATTTCTAAAGCAAAAAAACAGACAAACATATTTACCCTTTTTTGTTTGGGGTTTTGTTGGTTGGTGACGACCATTTGATTTAGGACTACCGGAAAAACGAAGACTGACAAAGGTTAATGAAAAAACTCTTTAGAAGACTCGAAAAAATAACAAGAACAAAAATGGTTGTGGTTAATTGATGGATTAGAAAAGAAATACTACAGAAGAAAAAAGTGACGAGGGTACAATCACTTTCCAGAATTTAGTCAATTGATAAAAGTATCACACACGCACTAAACTAAATAAAAACACAGGGGCTGAGCACGTTCATACATATGTACATATGTGTATCTTTTATAGGGACATTATTTATGAATGACAATTTTCTATATTGCCAAGAGAATGGTTTTTTGTTTTATTCTTTTTGGTAAAGATAAGATGAATATTGACAAAGCGTGTTTAACATCTCAGAAGAAGTCTTTGGGTTTTTGCCTTCTACCAAGAATATTTAAGTTAGTCTTCTATTTATTCATGAGAGGTTTTTCTTATGCGGTGGAGGAGCTTATAAATTTCACTATAGAAACCGGGGAATCGGAAAATGTGTTGGAATTATTGATAGAAGAAATTTAGTTTAGTTTAGTTCAGTTCAATAATCAGTGTGGTAATTTTTGTGAAACCCGGTGTTTTGGGGGATTGATTGAAGACTACAATAGTCTTTTTAATAAAAATAGGGAAAATCAGAAATAACAGTCAGATTTATTTATTTAAACGAAAAAAAGGAAGAAAAATAATAAAACAGGCTTATTATTTATCGAGAAACTAAAAACTTTCGAATGAATGGACCGATTCACCAAAAGAGTCAAAAACACAATTTTAGCTTAAGAAACATAAATTTTTGCTGGCTTCGTCAATTCTAGAATATAAAAGTGTAATATTTTAACAATGATCGTACATTTTTATTCTTTTTGGTAAAGATAAAATGTATAAGCGCGTCAGAAGAAGTCTTTGGGGTTTTGCCTTCTCCCAAAAATATTTAAGTTAGTCTTCTATTTATTCATGAGAGGTTTTTCTTATGCGGTGCTAAAATGTTTCATTATTTTTTAAGTTATAAAAGATAAATTGTTTCTGTATTCAATTCTAGAATAAGTCTAATTTCCTAATAGTAATCGTACAAAGAAAAGCCACATCGGATATCGGGCCATTTTTAGGCAAACTTTAGAAGGAATTCCACTTACTGTTTTAGCAATATAGTCAAAACACAATTTTAGCTTAAAAACATACATTTTTGCTGGCCTCACCATTTCTAGAATATAAATGTGTAATATTTTAACGGCGAACGTAGAAATAAAAGATATTTTTGCCGAAGTTGTTTATCGTGGAAGTAGTCTTTCTATTAGGTTTTATTATTTGTGAGCTTATAAAATATAATTTTTTGCTGTCTTTATCAATTCTTGAATAGAAAGGTATCATTTTCTAATAGTGATCGTACAATCAAAAGCCACTTTTTTGTAGTTTCTTTTATCATGGTAGTAATCTTTGCTGAATTTAGAATTTACAAAAATAATAATCAGTAAGTAAAATTTTAAGAAATTTTATAAGAATTGTGGTTTTATAACTAGGGGAAACTCATGTTTTGGAATTCCTTATCAAAATTGAAATGTTAAAATTTTCTAAATGCTTATATACATACTCAATCATTTCCTGAAATTCGAGAAGTCTAAAAACATTATCTAAGAAAATACATGCTATCTTCCAACCCCTGTTTTAACAAAACTGAAATTTTTAACGCTATAACTCAAGAAAAAATTGATGTACATCGTAAGACTTTCGTTTTTTATTTTTTTTTCCACAAGATGTTTTAGAACAGTTTATAAAAAAAAACCTGTCTGGAGATATTTAACAACACGAACAGTCTTACTTAAAGACGACAGCATTTTTAAGAATATTCCGTATTAAAAAACAACTAGCATTCCTAATCTCAAACAATTTTTGCATTTCTAGAAATGTCCATCAGTTTACCTTTGAGATGATTTGCTTAAAAAGTATAGAAATGCTTTTTTCAGCCGTACATCACGAATGTTAAGTGCTTCTTTTTCCCTAACATTCTGATATTCAAAAATTTAAGAGTGATATGCACTAATTTCTCTTAAATAATTCCTTTCAAAATTTTTAGACTTTTAAAAACTTAGCACTCCTTATGTGTGCTCCAAATTACTAAACTTTTTCTGATATTTTTTATAGAAAATATTTTTTTAACATCACCCAGATTCACTTCATTCACTAAAATGCCACACACTATATCGACAATGGCTTTTCCATGAAGCATTTGGAATTTTTTTCGAAGTAGAGTAATATTTTGAAATCATGCTCCTGGACTATGAAGCATTTGGAATTTTTTTCGAAGTAGAGTAATATTTTGAAATCATGTTCCTGGACTATTTTTTAAAGTCAATACTGTAAGGAAAGTTGCTTTTCTTCTTTAGAAAAAGTAAATAAACTTCTCTGCATGAATTTTACGCCCATTGTATGCCTGAAGTTACTGAACATGCACCACATGAAACAACTTCCTCATTTATGATTGATCTCGATGCAATGAGGTACTGAAATTAAAATGTTGTTTGCAGTTATTACGCCATGTTTCATATACATCTATAGATGCAGTTAATTCCTCTTGCTCTGAGATAGTATCTTTCGAATGCAAACACAGTGTGCAACAAAATCCTAGCATAACTATGCTATGTACCATAAAGGTGCGCTCTACTTTACTTTTCCACATAAACATAAACATCAACAACAATAACAATAACAGAGAATGCTCAAATACAATTTATGGATATAAATAACATGGGTCATCGATTTCTCTTGGTGATGATGCTACCTCCAATTTGATTACTCATTTATATAACCCTTCAACCTACCCTCATCCCCTAAAATTCCAAATACAGATTCTTCCAGTATGTTGTTAACTATAAACAAAATCATCATCATCATCATAGGGAATTGTTTATATTTATGTCATGACAGACGAAGAGTGCTTCCAAGAGTATCTACGAATTGGTGATGGTGTTGTATTGGGTTGTGTTGTTTTTGTTTCTCACTGCATCAATTTGAAGTTTTATCGAAATCGTAAACTTTAGAGATACATTCGTATATTTACTATCCACTACACTAGATACTATTTCGATTTGTGAACTGAAAACGAAGACCGATGATTTTAAGATTGATTTTCTCAATTGTTGAGATATAGTTACTTGGTTGAGATACAAATATATACATTTTGAAGTCGTCTATCTATATCTAGCAGTTAATCAAGTTAAATTGCTATCCAAACTGTGTATTTCTGTTTACTCACACCCCACATTGATTGCATCAATAAATGTTGGATAGCCAGAGGACGAGGGTACCAATACCTTATATTACATACTCACGTCGTCGGTCGGTCGTATGTCTAATTTTAGGATTCGTTTTGTAGATCTAGAAGCGCCACTTACCTGGAATGATATAAAAAGAAAAAATTAATTAGATTGTAAGTTTCAAATATTGAGTTAGTTTAGAAAGTGGTGATTGGAAATAAGTTTATCTTAATTTTTAAAATATAATATAACATTGAAGATGGAGTTTTTTTTAGTTGTGTAGTTAATATCAATCAATGATTTGATAACATTCAAACAAATTGACACTCAAATTTCCGTTTTTTAAACGAAGTTTTAGAAGTTCTCAATCCTGTAAGATTTAATTTTACAGTTTTAACGTAAAGAACTTTTAAAACATCAAAACGAAAAATTTGAAACAAAGAAAAAAAGACACAAAAAATAGGATTTCATAGAAACAGGTTGGTCATCAATTCATCACAATTTCGAAAAAGCGAGTGCTTTTATGAAAAACTTGTTCCAATTTCAGTTTGGATTATTAGAAGATATTCTGTAAAGGTTGAACTTTACTGCCGTAGTCTTTTTCTTTAAAGAAAATTTATTAAGAGTATCCTGGTTAAACTTTCAACAAATCTAAGTTTTATTTGCCAAAATTGATACTGATACATTTTCCTAACAATCAAGAAATTCATCATGTTTTTAAGGTTTCTTCACTTAATTGGTCCATTTAATTTGGTTTTAAAAGTTCTCATTACAGTAAGATTTAGTTTTTATTGGTTCAATCTAAAATCATTTAAAGAACCTTTAAAGCCATAGAAAAAAATAAAAAAAATTGAGTATTTAAATAATATATAAAACCTTAGAAAGAAAAAAATTAAACTTAGGAAGAAAAAACTGCGGAAAATTGCTGTTAGTGACAGCTAGATCATAACAGCTTCGAAACAGCGAATATTTCTTTACAGAACATTGGCCAATTTCAGTCTTGACTATTAGAAAGCATTCTGTAGAAGTTGAACTTTATTGCCGTGTTCTTGTTCTTTAAAGAAAATATATATAACGTATCCAAATTAATCTTTCAGTAAACATAAGTTTCCATTGCCAAAATTGATATTGATACATTTCCTAACAAATAAATTCATCATGTCTTTAAGGTTTCTTCACTTAATTGGTCCATGTTTGTAAGTAAAGCAATAAAAAGAAGAACTTTCCGCATTAACTTAGAAAATATAAATCGCTCACTCTATATTTTGTGTTCGTCTTTTGTTTTTATTGCCTTTGTGTCATTTCAGGAATAACAAACAAAACAAAGTAATCAGATATCTAACCATCCTTTTATATTTTATATTCCATTAAGTGATTGTTCCACGTATATTCTGGGGCTGTTTCAATTTATCAATATAGAAACGTGACTGTTCGTTAAATAATTAAAAGAGGAAACACTAAACTTTCAGTAGTACAGAGTACATAGTTGTTAACAATATCCTTCTTATATCGAAGTCTATAGAATTGGAGCTTCATAAATTAACTGATACCGAAAGATTGTATTTTATTTCGTCTTTTTTTATTTATTTATTGAAGGTACTATCTGATATTATCCAGTTTCGACTGGAAGTGACTACCACTTGCCACTTGTGTTGTAAGACAAAAAACAACTGAATTATTAAATTGCATCTTAATTTTTCAATTAGCACAAATTGTATCGATGATGTTTGAATTCTTGAATAATAAAATTAATAAATAATGTGTTGATGAATAATTTATAGGAAGAAGTACTTTTTTACATAGTTCATAAATTGAAGCAGCAAAGGTAAAAGAAGTGGGAAGAAGGAAAAGGGGGATTGAAATTTAAGAAGCTGATGTTGAAACAGAAGAAGAAATGAAGGAGTAGAAACAGAAGAAGAAATGAAGAAGGAGTAGAAACAGGAGAAGAAATGAAGAAGTAGTAGAAACAGAAGTAGAATTAGAAGTAGAAATAAAAGTAGAGAAAAAAGCAGTACAGAAAAAAAAGTAGATGAAGTAGAAGAAGTAGAAGAACAGGCAAAAATTACATAGCCAGAAACAAAAAGAAGATGAAGAAGTCAAAATTAATACGAAAAAGAAGTATTAAAAGAAGCTAAGAAATACTAGATGAACAAGTATCAGTAGAACGGTAGAAGTTGAATTAGATGAAAAATTACATGTAAAAGTAAATGCCAAAGTAGAAGTTAAGGAAAATAGAGCTGAAGAAATAAAAGCAGAAAAAGAAATAGAAGTAGAAGAAGTTGAGAAAGGACTGGAATCGATTCAACACAAACATCAGCTGTCTATGTTCAAAAACTCGTTAATCCATTGAAAAAAAAAATCCATTCTTTAAAAAATTCCAATAATCCGAAATAGAAATTAATTGAAATATACCCCGAAAAACATAGAAACCAGTGTCGTGAAGCATTAATAATACGAGTAACAACATTCATTTAATATGTCAGTTATATTTTCCGTCAAGAAGTGACATACAAATTTATTAAAACCTTCATCGCAGCTGATGCTTTCTCATCTCTATTTTAGGGATGATATTCTTTTCAGTCTGAACTGTCAACCATTTAATCAAAATTTGATTGATTAAGATTGATAAAAGAAAACTCCAAAGACAAACAAAATGAAAGAAAAAACAACCAACCATTCATTTATCAAAATGACTTTTGTCAACAGACAATCAAAAATATATTTTCTACCTCAAAGGAATAATTATTATAGAAATTTAATTAAATGGGAAAACAAACGATAGAAGTGACTTAACAAATTAATAAGCTGATAAATAAGCCAGCAAAAAGCAGCAAAAGCCAGAGAAAAAGAGGGACAGGGGAATGTGTGGAAAAAAAGTAGAAACAAGTTAAATGAAAATGAAAACGAAACGATAATCAGCTTAATCCTCCTTTTCTATAAATGTATATAAAACGGGTAGGTAAAGCTTTAGCAACTCTTCGAAGAACGATTTGTATCTTGATGTTGGAAGAAGGGTTTTTTTTTTTTGCGAGACTATAGTAGATACATTTCATTTCGATTTCATTCAACAAAACGAATGTTGTGTAACCTTCTACTTCTTCTTGATAAATTATATTCATTTGACTATCAATGGGGATTTTATAGATACACTTTGAGGGTAACGTTTCATATTAATTAATTGCTATAGATGAGCAAATTAATACGAGTTATAACTACCGACTTTCAATCTATCTTCATATCAATGTAAATATATCTTTTTTCTTTAATATTCATTTAGGTACATATATGTAAGTGTATAACTTATGTGTCAGCTGAAAATGAATATAATATCGTTGCTCTGAAGTAAGTACGTAAATATATCTTGATTAAAATATTTTATTCCATATTCGTCCTTTAACCTATTTATGGATTGATGTGATTGAATAAAGGATCTCTCGACGTTAGAATTTTGTATAAATCTCTACGAATTAATCTCATAAAAGTCAGTCGTAAGGAAATACGAGTCTAGAATGTACGCGTACACATTCACAACAAAAAGGACTTATTGGATATGTGTGTTGTGTAGTGTGTAGTGAATGTCAACATTAATTAGAGTACGTGTACACTACACATATGTACATAACAAAACAAAACACCCAGGATGTTGGTTGCGAGTTGCGAGTAATCTGTTTTTCTAGCTCGAAGCTAGAAATGTCTGAGTGGTTTTGCTTCAATCTGAAATAAGACAAGTGATGGTATTAGAGGGGTGGAATGTGATGTTGGTAGTGATGGGATGATACTAGAAGAGATGGCCTAAGCTTCTAATTTGTTTAAAAGGTTAGGGTGGACTTAAAGCGAGGGGTGAGGAGGTGTAGGAAAAGCGCGAAAATGAATTATACACGAAATATATGTGTAGCTTTAAGTTATAGTTAAATAAATAATACTTTTATATTGTGATTTGTATAATGATATACATATGAGTGTATATGTATATCGAAGTCTACACATATGTGAAAGATTGGACATAAATAGCCTAGGATTATCTGGCAGACAAATTGGTTTTGACTTGAAGCAATTTAATCTAGGAGCTTAAGTTCTAAGGGAGACTTAAAGGAGGATATATGACAAATCAGGGAAACATCGATGGAAGGAAGGATGGTATACAAAACCAAAGCAGAACTGTATGTGTGCTAAATTTTGTTGGTCTTTAAAAGCAATAAAATTACTGATCATCATATCCTTTCAAGAGTGTGTTTTATTTGATAAGAGACGACACAGTGGAGTGGAACGAAAGAAGAATTAAAAATCATGGCGAGGTCTTTTTAGTCTGTAAATCCGTTTCCAAGAAATATAATTACCAGTTAAAATTTGGGTTTAATATTTCAGCTTTTTTCAAAATTTTGACAGTTCGTATTTTATGGAAGAAAATTCAGTTTTGCATAAAATGAAATATTAAAGTTTGCATGTTTAAAAAAATCGTATTTGTGTAAACAAAAATCTAAAACTAAGACGCTCATCAAAATTATTTTACCTAAGGCACCCAAAGGTCATTTTGAGTCACTTATTTTTATTTGCTTAGAATTTTAATAGTTTGCTATTTTCTAAATATTTGACAATTAAAGAGCTATTTTGAAAATTTTAATCCGATTCTAGTTCTTCTAAAAATTAAACGATGTAGCTGAACACATCGTAAAGTTTATACTTCGTCTAAGAAAACAAACTTAAATCTTAAATGAAATACATTTTTAACTTGGTAAATTACAAAAATCGATTTAAAATTTTACTAAGGCTTTGAAAATTTTGCGGCATCATTTTAAATTATTTAAAACTCAATAAACTGAATTAAACCCGAATTTAAAAAATAAACTTAATTTTCAAAAGAATAATGTTGACATATTTAGAATTTTTAAATTTCTGAAACCAGCGGAAATCAATGCTTTCTATTCTATCAATATAAACGGAGTAGAATGGATCCCAAACAACGCAAGCGAATTTATAATTGGTCTGTCAGAAAAAAAATACAGAATTTTAATAACATATGGATCACGGAACTCTCTTTGGAAAAAGCTTTTGACGATTTTTATTGGACAATACCCAAAATTGATTTAGATGTGGTATTAGCTCTTTACAATCCTTGATGGGAGTAAATAATTACAAAAATTTGAACATCATCCGCATAAATTAGCATATCGTTAATAAACAAAACTGCAATGGACCAAGGTGGCTCTCTTGAGATACACCAGAATTGACTTAAGCTGAGTATGAATGTTTCCAAGGTTCTGGGGATAGAGAACATTTCAGAGATTTGCTGAAAGAAGAAACAATGGATAAAAAAAATTTGAACATCATCTGCATAAATTAGCACATCGTTAATAAACAAGACAAACAGCAATGGACCAAGGTGGCTCTCTTGAGGTACACCAGAATTGACTTAAGCTGAGTATGAATGTTTCCAAGGTTCTGGGGATAGAGAACATTTCAGAGACTCGCTGAAAGAAGAAACAATAACACACACGTTTTGTTAAACATAAATGATAGTATTTCATCAGGACCAGCCTCAGAAATCTAAAAATTTATTGATGTAAGTAAGATGACTATATTCTTGTGTGTAAGAAAAAATAAGAGAAGAGGTGCTTGCAGGAGAAAAATATTCAAGGGCAGTCTTAAAATAATCTGCAAACATGTTCAAAATTGGCTCTCGAAGATGGCTTAAAGAATTTTGAAAGAGCCATCCCTTCCATCTCTTATACATTTATGTGGGTTAATTTTTATGTAACACTCAGTATTAGAAATTAATTGAGAGTACGAAAAGTTTGAATAAGTCACGAAGTCGAATTGCGGTTCTTGGTAAACTCTAAGCGGCTCATTGAACTTTAACCAGCCCTTATTTTCGTAGTATATCTGAATAGCCTATATTTTCGGCCCATTATATTAATGATTTTCTTACAATAATGTCAAGAACTCGATGAACATGAATTTTCAAAGAACGAAATTTTTACAAGCAGAATTTTGAACTATTCCTAATTTCGATTTCTTTCTGAAACAGGAAAGGTAGAAATCAAAAATTTTTTAATTTTATCAGGTGTCGGCATCAAGTTTAAAAAAAAAATCGAAGTCGAAACTTTTTTGATTTATTTGTATGTAAACATAATACATCATTGGGTTATTATCCATAAACAAAACTCTCACATTTATGTTCAAAACTTCAAGACATTCTAAAGTGTTTTCAGGCATAGATACCTTTGCCATCATCTAAGACTTGTTTATTATTTCAAATTTAGTAGCAATTCATCACAATCATTCTTCATTATGTTCTACGATGAAAACAATTTGTTCTAAGATCCCCATTACTGTACAGTGTACATCAAACATATCCATTAAATCGTCCTTAAGTGATGCTATTTCTTTCAAGACTAAAAATCCCACTCAATAAACAGGATCATAAATCGTTCGTAGCGTCGTCGTCGTGTGTATATAGTAAATGAGAAACCTAGTCCAGTGTCATACAAATTACTATTTAATGTCAGAATATTTTTTTTCGCACCTTTTGAACACACCCCTAAACACATCGCCTGCTGGGAAGGAGGGAAAAAGGAGACATCATCCTCATCGTCGTCGTCCTTTCTAACAATATCACACTTAACTAACCATAATCTATAGCCTGCTCTATAAAAATAACCTCCTTTTCTATTTTATGCACATAAAATAAAAAATAAATTGGGTGGCGCAACAGTCCTATGAGAACTAGGGCCTAGTGACTTACAACTCTCAACCATTCCTGTGTGCGAGTACTGTTGTCAGGGATGGAGAGGACCTACAGTTTAACGCCGAATCCGAACGGCTAATTTGAGAAAGCACTTTTCATGACAAGAATTACTCTTGGAGAATTTGTCAATTCCTCGCAAGAGGCAGTACCCGTGAAAAAAACTTTAGATGACATAGGCAGGGATCGAACCCAAGACCTCTGGCATGACAGTCCAACGCACTAACCATCATGCCACGGGTACCACATTAAAGGCAAAAAAGTTCAAGGATAATTGCAGGAAAAGATTAAAGAGATCCAGTAGCGCGAAAACACAAATCTATAATTTCCTTCTATATTCTATTACCCAAGCAAAACCATGCACAGCATAGTCCTTGCAAAACTCAGAAAAGCGGCAATAACATCACATCCACCTGTAGTAAAGCTGTAAAGCAATATATGTATGTAGAAGCATCTGCAGCAGCAGCAGCGGTGGCGGTCGGTGATTAAACTTAATCAATACCGGGTATCCTGGGTTGCTGGTTGCAAAATTAGAGTAAAATAGCGCTAGAGGAAGAGGGTCCTTTATTACGTACAAAATACATACTTTACTATCCTGATATCCGCTCCGCACCAAACACGGTCGTTTCATTCTCGTTTGATGGTTGCAACAATCATCAGTAGCGCTTTGCGCCTCTACCATCGCCGCGCAACGCCGCCGCATCGCATGCAGTGGAGTCGAGTCGAGACGAGTCGAAGCGGGGTAAAAATAAAGTATAGTCGGTTGTTGGTTCGATGAAGTTGGCTGATATCGTGCCTGGGGAGTATAATTTTGTGCTTTCCCGGAGCGACTAATTGCTCCTTCAATCCCCAGGCTATGCGAGTTTAGACCTTCGTCTCCTTCTTCTTCATCTTCGCTCAACTAGGTTTACGCTGCCGCATGTCAGCAATGCTTTTGCTTTCCCAGACAGATATCCTTCTTGAGTAGTTGTTTGTTCTTCCTTTATGCTTTTTACTTCTATTTTTATTTTCTGTGTTTTGTTTTGAAAGAGATTTAAACAAAAGGAAGACAGCGAAAAATTGCCAACAAGGACGACGCGACGACGACGACGACAACAACGAGCGACACGGCTATAAGGATAGCTGGTGGATGGTGGATGTTCTTGTTTGTTATGGTGCACTGCTGTTGGGCTTAAGGAACGATCCCTGCCAGGTTTATCATGTCAAGATAAATGCACGCAATAAGACCGTAGATAAAAATAAAGAAGAAGTGAAAGAAAAGAAAACGATTTAAGTTTCCCACATGCGATTTCGAATAGTTATAGCTGTGGGTTGCCTTTTTTCGACTCCTTCCTTTTTATTTAATCCCGCTTTCAACCCTTTCATTTATAGGGTACCTTATTCAGGCCTCTGTGAAGATACCTATCAACCTAGGTACATAAGTATATACTTGTATCTTATGGATACAATATGACCGTGAGTGAATTTGATTGAGTAATTGCTTTGGCCTTAAGGCAGAGAACGTTGATGGCACAATAATTACGCCATTTATGTTTATAAGGGAAATGATATTTTTGGTGATTTGTGAGGCCGCTTGCCATTTTTAAAAGAGGGATTTAAATTTAATGCCTCCTGTTTTCGTATATTATGGATAGATATAATTGAATGATGTATATTTTCAAATTTTGTTTTATTTTGTTTTTCTTTTTTTTTAGTTGAATCCGGGCAAAATTCTTGGGAAATAAATGCTTCTGTTTTTGGCAAGTATGCACGAGTGGAGTAAGTATGTATGTAAATTTACACAAATTAATTTGGTTTACCTTATTCCCATCATATGATCTGATGCTATATACCGGGAATTTTCATACTCTAGAGGTCCTTATATAAATGTCTACCTCTACATTTAATCATAATATATGGCGAGGTATACATAAAGTACTCACATTTATATTATGAGTTATGCTAATATCCTGTTAATTTGTGGTTTAGATATATTGTAGCTTTAGGGACATGCCAAGTTTGAGATGAGAAATTATTTTGGTGAATAATCCATGTAGGTAGCACGCATGTGGTCCAACCACACATATCCTTTTGTGGGAATTTTATACCTATACAAAATGTACCTTTGTATAGTTTAGCTACCACCCATTGATAGGTTATTAGCTTAACGTTTTTGGCAATGGAATGTTATTTACTACATATTAATCCATGTATTACCCAGATGTCTATATAAATTCAAGAGCAGGAATTTAGCTTTTAATTAAAAGTTTATCTTTGAACTTAAATTTATCTGCTTAATTTTGGATTAAGAAAAATAAATTTTCTTAAATTTTACTTGTATTGATATTAAATTAGGATGAGAAACATATTCTCATTTGAAGGTTTCAAAAATCTTGAGTTTAATCCCTTTCAGGGAAGAAATTGCTTAAGATTTAAAATAACTTTTCAAATTTAGCACACATTTTCATGTTAATATATTATTAACAATCGAAAATTTAAGCTTATTTTACTCAAAGATGATTTAGTATGTGAAAAGTGTCACAAACGTAACATTAATAATAAGCTTGGAAAAATAGGAAGTGTATGTAATTTACACACGGTCACATTTGATTAAATTATAAATTTACCATTATCAAGTTATGTCAAATTCGTAACATGCTTAAATGTCAAATATTGTATTTTTAACTTATTTTGTAGGAATGTTGTAGTTATTACAATATTTAAATATCCGATACATAAACTTTGTCACATCCGCAACAGTTTGAAATTTGTCTTGGGGATTTCAATATTAACGAATAATGTGGCGAAGAAGTTTACAGTATCAACTTGTCTTATGATTACCTTTCAGTTAATTTACAACTCATTTTTGGCTTAAACCAATATTTGTTAAGTTGTGTCGAATCATTCACAAACAAAAGTCAGAAGTAAGTCAAATATTTTATCGTTAATTCAACTTGAGAATGGCTATTTTCATATATTGAAATTTTGTGAATTTTTAATTATCAAACAGTAAAATCACTTCCGTCACATAAACACGTCACATCCGTAACAATTTCAATTTTTTTCTCAGTATTCTCGTAATTTTCCTATTGTTGCATTCACTTCATTTATTCATTTATTAGGTAAGTTATTATTTTTTGCAAACGTCACATTTAATTGGCGTATTTTAAAAGCAATTTTTTCCTAAGGCCCAAACTTTGAAGAAACGGACATTTATATAACGGTCCTTATGTAAACTTTCAAAGTCAGCGTCTCTGAAAGTTTTAATATGAACATTTTATTAAGTTCTTTTTACTTATTTCATAAATTCTGTAATGTAAAATCGGAAGTTTTCATTTCAGCCCCCATAGAAATCACTTCTGTGACTGTAAAATTGTGACCTATTTTTTTTTTTCATAAGTTCTTCTAAAATAAACAAATTTTTTGTCATACCTTTTTCAGAATTCTCTCTAAGTTACGAAGTAAGTTTAAGAGGTATGTAATTTATGTAGTTTAAATACAAAGATTTTACTTATGTGTCACACTCGTAACAATTTAATACTAAAACTTATCAGTCAAATAATATGTTTGTATTAAAAGAAAATCATTTTGCATTCCTTGTTTTTGGGCGATTTCTAGCGTCATATTTATATAAGATGTTTTTTAGACCAATATTTTTCTTATAGGCCACTGAAAGTTATTTAACATTTCTTCACGAAAATTTCTCTGTGACCCAACTGAAATACGACACATTTAAGTTTTCAATATAAAAAAGTACTGAAGTACCAAATACATGTGACTTGAATGTCACTAATGCTGTAAAGTCTTGAATTCCAACTTAAAAGAAATCACTTCAGTGAAAAATAAAATATTTTCTTTTTTTTTAAATGTTCGAAAAATATATCTCGAAAATTATCAAAAACTCGAAAAACTGATTTTTGTTTATTTTTGTGACAATTTATAAGGAAACAATATTTTTTTACACCTTCAAATTAAGAATAAGTCTTTTCTTTGGGTATTGGTTAGGTATTGGACATATTTATTTAATTTTTCTTCTACGTAATTTAATACTAACAAATGTGTCACATCCGTAACAATTTTGAAACTTATAAGTCTTTTTTTAGTAATGTTTCGTTTTTTTTTCTTTTGTGGGAATTGAGTTTTTCTTTTTATTCTGTGTTACGAAATGTTAAACGTCACATTTATTTTAGATGTTTCAAGACCAATATTTTTCTTAGGTCACATTTTCAAGCTACAAACATTGATGGTAAATTTCTTAAAAGAAAGTTTGACAGTTCACGAACTGGAATATTTACTTAAGTAATAAATAAATGTGACTTAAGGACCACTTAATTTTTTAACATTGTAGTTCCCATCACTTCTGTGACTTTAAAATTGTGTACCATAATCTTGTTAGATCTGCTAAACAGCAAAACGGTTTTGCTCATGCTTTTTTTTAGTTGTAGCACACATTTATTTGTTTTATAAATGCATTATAATAATTAAATATCACTTAAGTGTCACATCCGTAACAATTTTAGAACTTATCAATGTTTCTTTGCTATTGGTTTTCTTGTTTATATTGGAATCAGTTCTTATTTTTATTGTGTTTGTGCACTTTTCAACGTCACATTTGTTTTTTAGGCCGAAATATTTCGTAGGTCACAAATAGAATACGAGACATTTACGACATAAATGACACTAATGATTTAGTCTGTAATGTTACATTGGAAGAAACTACTTCTTTGGCTGTAAAAATCTACTGTATGATTTTTTAGAAGCTTTACTACACTGCATTCAAAAAACTTTGAAACACTTTTTTTTTAATTTAATAAAGAAAATTTTAGATCAGATGCAAAAATTTTGTGTGAGGTACTAAATTTCTACAGAAAAATATAATTATTTTTTTACTAGTCTACGTAGTTTTACAAAAGTGTTTAAGTATTCGATTGATTTCATTTAAAGTTTTACAAATCTGTAACTTCTTAAAGGTTTACGAAAAGACCACAAAAATCTGTCAGAAAAACATTTCTCAAATTAAAATTTAAATTATTATTAAAAACTCAAATAATTCTGTCTTCAAATTTTTTGTGATCTTGTCAAAAAAACACAATTCTATGTACATCTTCAAGTTAAGTACCGAACACATTTAATTTATTTTCTATTTGCTATTTTATTTAATAAAATTAAACCCTCACTTTTTCTATCTAAGTTTTCTTATCATTGATTTCAAACAACATTATCCTCAGAGATAAGGTGTGAATTTTACAAATTTATATTCGATTTTCAAAACACTTGGGCTGTTAAAGTGTTTGTAACATGCTATTAAATAGATGAACAGATGACATTTCAAATCAAGCCAATTGAGCTCACTTAAGCATAAAGGAATTGCACACATGAAATGCATCTACAAAACACGCCATCATCATCAGCGTCGTCGTAGTCATCGTCGTCATCATAGACGTAGTCATGTCGAGTTGTTGCTTACTTATTGTAGACGGGTAGGTGACATATATGAAACATAACACACACAAATACACATGAGAATTTCACATGCACATGAATAAAACTGATAGAGCTAATGGAAAAATGCAAGCGTAGCCTTAAAGCAGAATATAACCAGCAATATCCAGGCATCAGGGTAGCAGCGTGTGGGTGCAATGACGTTGAAGTAAAATAATAAGCGACATCCTGGCATAGTTTTGTAATTAAGTTAACAAGTTGCTAACAGCTGCAGAGACAGAGAGCTCTGATATGTGAATTGTCACACAGTGGGACATTTTGTATAGTTCAATGGAAAAAAATACGAAATTTGTTAAAATAGTCTTTAGGAAAAAAATGTTTAGAAAAAGTCAAAGACCGACAAATATAAAGAATGACATTCAGTGAAAGTGTTATAATTCTATTTTTTCCATTGGATTTTATCCAACTTTCCCACTGTACTTGTTCACTCTGCCGCAATGCAATGGAAAATATAGTCCTTTTCCTTTGTTCTATGTGAATTGTAATATTTGGAAAATTAAGTTTCATCCAATACCAGTACCAGTCCCAGCCCAGTTCAGGACGTGATGTATTACATGACATACGTATCCTTTAGGTCATAGATTTTTACTCTGTTGCAGGAGCAGCAGAGAAATAAATAAGAATAAAATGCCAACGGCAGTAATTAAAATTGCTAAAAGGAATTGATGGAATTTTGCAGCAATAATTCTTGAAGAAAAGATTCAACAATGCGGAAATATTGAGAATGCGTGCAAGCTGCTGTTATATAGCGTAGCGTAAACAATAATGGCCCTCTCTATCACCACAGGGTGTTGTATTATTAGTTAATGAGATATTTAATCTCAAAAAAAGGGGTGAGCGGATGAAAAGCAATATTTTTGTGAGTTGGAAATCACCCCTACTCTCAATGAACCCGTTGGAAACTGATTTTTGAGTGGTTTAAATTTAATTAAACAATCACCACAAAAATCAAATATATGAAAATGAGGGTTGTACTTTGATTTAAAATGTCAAAAACAGATTTCGCTCATTTTATCCTTTTTATCGGCCTTTTTCGGATTTAATTTTTAATTTTGAAGTCGTGGTGAAAGGTATTGATCCAATCGACCGAAATGTGTAGAAGTAAAGGTCGTGTTCGAGAAATGTTTAAAAAAAAAGCTGAAGCAATGAATGGAAATTTTAAGTTGTAGAAACTTATTTATAAATTGAGTATTTTTGTATCTTTTAACGAAAGCTATAAAACCTATAAATATCTCAAAGACTGGGTAATTAGATGTGTTATTAAAAACAGAAATACAACAAAAACAACACAAATAAAAACATTCAACATTCGTGAGTTGCAAATTAAAGGTGTATCATGTGTTACGCATGAATGAATTTCCATGTTTATATATATTTTATTTATTGAACACCTTTTTCTTTTGCTTTTTTTTTTGGGTGAACGTTCCCATGGAGAAATTATCATAAAGTCGGTAATGATAAGTGTGTGGGGAAAGGTTGATTTTTATAAATAGAGAAAATATACGCATATATAGGAAAGCATACCCTACAAATTAGGTTAATATAATTAAATTTGATGATACTTTGAGTTTTGTTTTGTTTCTTGTTTTTTTAATTGATTTGAGACCATTTACAAGTGAGTTACGAAAATGCTATAATTATTCTTTTTTAACCTGTTTTCTATTTTAAGCACACAAGTATAGCTTGTAACAATAAAGTATTTAATTTAGAAATGTCTAGGGATTGATTAAGCATCAGTGAAAAAATAAGTAAAGTAAGTTATCTATTACATAAGAGATTTTTTGGAAATATAGTGTTTCAAAAAAAAACATAATCATCAATAAAGTAGAAAATAAAATATATAAATCATTTTGAAGAACTAAGGCATGTAAAATACAAAAATTCAATAAATTAAAAAAAAGTAAGTATACGCCCAAATGAACCCCGTAAAAAACCGAGATATGATATGAATGGACAATCTACAAGTATTGTGAAGTAAGAAATCACAATGACATCAATACTCCTCATGTCTTTAGGATTTTACAAAGAATGTTAGCATGTTTTTGTTTGTTGGTTCACTTGGGCGTATTCTTACTTTTTTATGTTATTGAATTTTTAATAAAATCATTTCTATTCTAGAAGAACGTTGCAGTCAATTGTGATCGCTATAGAGCAATTATCAATTGAACGATCATGATATGAAGTAGCTGTGATTCAAACAAGACAGCGTTTGATGTGACACAGCTTGTGCCACATATTTTCACGCCAGGCCTGTGAATTGACTTCCAAGATCGTACGACATCACGCCGTTTGACTATTTTTTTTGTATAAAAAGCGCACATTTAAGGAGATTTTTGATACCCTTATTATGCCAAGACACAGTGTGAGCTTTAGCAACAGAAGGCAGCATTAAGTTTTCGACACATACAATTTTCCTCGATTTTTGTTTACCCATTTAAAAGTACTCTCTTGGTCAGAATTTTTTTTTTTTTTTTTTTTTTAAATAATTTACAGGCACTCAAGGGGTTATAAGTACCCTTTATATGTTTATATTTAAACACAGTGCGAGCGTTAGGAAAATAGGGAAGGATTTAAGAGGAGATACCGGTGCACATTGGTCTTAAAGTTCTGAACATCAAAGTGGGGAGAGAAACAGAGTTTGCCAAAGAATTCCACATTCTCGATGTGCGATTTAAGAAAGAATCTCCATACTTGACAGTACACCCGAATGTGAGCTCAAGGTTCAACTGATGAGCATTCCTGGAAGTGCGAGTATTACGGCTGAATCGTTTAAGGGGTGGAATGCAACTGGCTAATTCGACAGAACATTGTTTGTAAAAATATCGATAAAACAACGAAAGGCATGAGACATTGCGGCGGTGTTCTAGCGATGTACATAAATGTTTCGATTATAGTTCTATCGCCTATCATTTTTAAAGCCCTTTTTTGAGCTTATCATACATTGCCTTTGAAGATCCCCATCCAAAGAACAAGGTTGTGAATCTTAAAACGAATATGAAAAGCTAGTGGTACTATCGTAGGATTAGAAGTTTCAAACAGGAGATCATAAATAAACATAAGAAAGAGTATGGGAGACAGAACAGAGCCCTGTGGCACACCAGAATTTATTTTGTGTTTCTCAGACTTGAAAGCATCTACCCAAAACTACTTGTTTAAAATGGTTGGAAAGGTTATTTCTAATCCAACGAAGGAATGATTCGTCAAAACCGAAGGCACTCATTTTCGATATAAGAGCCTAATGACAAACTTTATCTAATGCCTTCGAATTATCAAATGCAACAATCTTACTTTCTCTACAACAATTTAAGGATTTGTTCGACTATTCGGTGAGATAAAAATGTTAATTGCTGTAGGGATATCTAAAGTCGAAAGTCTACGACGATAAGCCTGAAACGATTGACCACTTGGAACAAAACATTCGCCACGTTATTTCAAATATATGGCCATAAAAGATGAAAAAAGTCTTAGAAAATTGGACCTCGAGATAAGACTATGTCGGATTCAGTCGGTCGTATGCCAGAAATCATATTCAAATTATAATGCTAGAAGATTATCTTTCTAATAAAGTCATGTCAATTAAAAAAAAATATCTTTGTTTTATTCCATTATAACTTTTCAAGCTTTTATCCCTCAAAAAAACACCCTGTATATTCTTTCCAAAAAAATATAATCATCATCAAAAAAAGAAGTAAGCAAAAGAACTACCTTAAGTTAAAAGTTTAAACAAACTCAAACTCATAGAACATGAAAAGATGCAATTTGTTAAAAATTCAATAACTAAAAAGTAAGTATACGCCTAAGTGAACCAGAGTAAAAATTGGGTTTAACATGTTTGGAAAATCATTAAATATTGTAAGGTAAGAAATGTCAATGATATCAACATTAGAAATTTGAATGACTCTACGATTTTACAAACACATTTAAACATTGTTTTGTTCGTTGGTTCACTCTGGCGTATACTTACTTTTTTCTTAATTTTTTTGGAATATTAAACAAAATTTCTTGTATTATATTTTTTGGGAGTTATAATCACTGACATTTTTAACTGATGCTAATTAAATGGTTGTCAAAAGGTTATTCTAAAGTCCTTCTTATTTTCAACTATGTATTTTGATAATTTTATAGAACCAGTGAAAACGAAAAAGGTAAGTTTAATTTGTCTTTTAAGGACTAAAAATAGAACAAATTCTCATCAGTTTTATTATCCCATTAATGTAATCTCTTTCCATTTCAACTAAAACAACAACAACATCAAAAAACCCAAACTCGAAGAACATTTGAAATTAAATTAACACAAAGTCCTTTTCTCGCATGAGTTACATTACATTTTGACATCTTGAACTGTAAAATTTAATTTTACCTTTAGGTACCTTTCTAGGTACTTTACCTACTCTTCTCTTCCATAAAGAAACAACTAACTTTTAACAAAAATAGAACTTATTCACAACATTTGCCATTCTAAAAAATCTAAATAGACGCATAGCTTGAGGGGTTCCTTTTTTGTATGTATATATTTCTCTTTTAACCCACCGAGCGCCTCTTTGGTCGCACTAGACCGCGCTGAACCGCGCATCATTCCGAAGTCAAAACGTATTTTAAATTTCGCCTACACTTTGCTACGTCGTCGTTACTCGTTGACGCTCGTCGTAGTCGCTAAGGGTCAAATTTTACCATAAACCTTAGAAGAGGAGAAGCTATAGCAACAGTAACAAAAACAACAACTCATACAAAAGCAAAACTAAAAAAAGGACGAAAAAAAGAATCAAGCTCTGTATTGAGTTTACACAGAGCAGGTTATTCCATGATGTTCTCGGGTCGGTCGGTCGGACGGTCTTTTGGGTCGGGCATAAAACAACCCCTTTCCAGCATATCATCACGTTTTATTTGCAGCACATTCAAAGCGCAAAAAACGTCCCTGACCACCTTTGGGGTTAGATTAAGGGTGGTGGGGGTGGTGATGCGATGTCGTAGGATAGAGGAGGATATTTCTGTCATTTTTCTCTTTCGTTGATTCTGGGGATATTCACTTCCACCCCCTCATCCCTCCTCATCCACACTTATTCCCATGATGGTGGTGTTTTTTTTTTTCGTCATCCTTTTTGAGATGATTCTGTATTTTGTTTTTCTTTCTTTCTTTTTTGTTGCTGCTACCGCTGCCCCTGTTGTTGTTGTTGTAATTTTGTTTTGTTAGAAAAGTGGCGGTGGTGGTAGTGGAAGTGGTGGTAGAATTTAACAAGAAGACTTTAATGAAAAAGACTTTTCTCCCTCACGTTTCGTTCTGAGCGAGCGAAGCCTGGAGCCTGGCAAAAGGGAGATGCGATGCAAAGGTAAACCATGGTATATAAATATACGAAGTTAGAAAAGAGGCCTGCACTATACCATACCATATGTACATATATAAAAATGGGCTTTTGTCCATACATATATAGATACATATATGTATATACAAGTATAGTCCTTAAAAAAGGATCTTTCTAGCCTCTCTTTCTTTGTTCTTATGTATCTTGTTGTGTTGACTTACGAGTACGTGTTTTGACATTTGGGGTGAGCTTGAGCATCAAGCCAGGCCAAGTGCCACTATACGCCATATGCTCTGCACATTTTGTATTCTAACAAAGAAAACATATAGCTACATAGTCCTTCTCCATTCAAATCTTGGAATGTAGCAATTATTTTGAGAGCCTCGAAAAATATTCTTAGAAAAATAAGAAAAGTACGTACATATATGGAATATATTATTTAAGTCAAAAAGACTCCTTCCTTGGGTTCGGAGAGCTGTCACACCAGGACAACGTTTTCTTTCTTTTTTTTCTGTTGTCAAATGAATATACAATATGTTGTATTAAGGAGACCACAATTTTGTATGTTTTACATTTAAATGGTTTGAATAACAAGCTGAAATTTGAGAGCATACCTAAATTTTTAGTGTTTTCTTTTCTAAGTTGACAGGTATATTGTTAAGTTAGAAGAAAGTAGGCCCTGAATTATTTATGATACACTTAGAAAACAATTTAGAAATTTTGTTCTTAAGTTTGTATTCTTTAGGTCAAAATATGAATCTTTAAGACCTTTTAGCTAGCTGAAAAATCCTGTCTTTCAGTACTTCCATTAAACTGGCACAAAGTAGAAGTAACAATCCACAAAAAATTACTTTGGAAAACTCAAATAATATGTCTTTTTCAAACAAAGAGACCACCTTTCAAAAATAAGACAAATATACATTCAAAACCTTCAATCTTATAAATTTTCTTTTGTTGTATAACTTATTTCTTCATTTTTATTCTGTAATGGTTCACAAAACTTCTTCGGATTGTATCTACGAATAATGTCTTCAATCTTCAATTTTATTTCCAACAATGCCAAGGATTAATATGTCAAGACAACATAAAAGCTTTTCTTAACCCCCACATCACCCTTTTTTCTGTTTTCTAAGTTTTGCAACAACTCTTTTTTGAGTACTTATACATAGCTACATTATTTATATTTTTTGAAAGCAGTGAGAACGGAGGGGGGGGAGTAAGAGAAGTTTAATTTCAATACTTCTATGTCTCGTTATCGATTCAAAATTACTTTTTTATTTCGCTGATGAAGAATATTGCAAGAAATTGATATCCCACCGAAATGTATCTAAACACAAAATTTTACAATACTTGCCGCCTCCTCCCCTTCGATAGATACATCAAAAGGTATGCGAAGGAGAATGAAATAAAAGAAAAGAAACAAATCATAAAAAAAAGTGAAAGAAAAACACAAACAAGAAGAAACTTCTGTTCTTTTCTGTTCCATTCGTATCTTCTATAGATTGTGTATAGTCCTTTGAAAGGATGTGAAAACAATCAAAGGAGAGATGCTCTTGCTTCTTGGGGGGAGGGAAGCTTCTTGTATACAACAAGGACTCGCATAAATATTCAACAAGACTTTTTCCAATGAGGGGATGAAGAAAAGGGGGAGAGGATACTAATGTTATTCTTCTTCTTTTTTTGTTTGATTTTCAATTAAAAGTAATGTTTAAGTTTCATACGTTGAAGACGTTTGTCTTTTGCTATTTCAGAATTTTCAGAGTTTTATTTATTTCCAATCGAATAAATAAAAAGTTTTATTATCTCTGATGGGTATATGTATAAGGAAACTGTCAGACTTGAGAGGGTTGTTTTTGAAACAGCAAAATAAAAAAAAACATTCTCGTATCTTTCTTTAGCAGGATGCCGGCATTTTAATAGGATTTTATTGTTAAAGAAGAACACGCACTTAGTATTTTGTCTATAATCAGCAACATTTTTGGACTCTTGTAGGCATTTTGGAATGTTTTTTTTTTTTTTTTTTGATATTTGTTTGACACATTTAATAGAACGAACGAGAGTTTGCTGAAGGAGCAACTAATTAAACCGATTAAGGAATTATTAATACTTTTCAAAAACATGCGAACAAAATGAGTGTCGTTTAGAAATTTGTAAGATGTTTAATTAAGATAGATACTATCCTGTCTTTAAATCTTTACAGGCTTTGATTTGTGTTTTTGATCCTATTGAACTTCTAATAGGCACCGTAATTAACTGTAGAAATTGAAGACTACAATTCTTATAGCGGGAATTATTAAGGTCGAAATTAAATTTAACAAAAGTAAATCAGGAATTTTAGAAATAGTGAATCATTAAAAGAGGAAAGATGTCTTTTGACCGACAAATTTTCATATTCAGCCCAATTGTGTGTTTCACGTAAACAAGATTCCACCCGAAAAAAAAATCCATTTTTTCAATTCGCCTGTTGTGAGTTTTGGGCGAAAAAAAATCAATTTCTAAAGATTTCCCTTATTGGCAGCACTCAGTTCAGGCGGAATGAATGTCATTTGGCGATATTGTCTTATTCAATTTCCATACGATTTTCTCGTAACAAAAAATGTGTTATTTTATTGAAACAGAATGTAATTTAATAATTTGTAATAATTCTCTGCTCTGCTCAAAAGGTGTAGCGTCTACATTCTTTATTAAACAGAATAGAAAAATTGAAGTCTCAGAAACAATATGAAAGAAATGAAACGATCGACAAAGTAAGTTGAAATAAAGTCGGCTTTGTTTGTTAGATTGAGAAATTCAAAATAAAATAACGTCTTAGTACCAATAAAATTTCAATACATAGAAAATAAAGTTTTAGAAAATTGACGCAAGTGTAACTACTATCAGAGATTAAAAAGAAGCTGAGGTGTGACCCACATTAATAACTTAAAATGTCTGCCCTTCAATATTTTTTCGGAGGCTAAATTCTCATTTAATGATTTTCAATCAGAATCAAAAACTGAGGATTTTGTGTTGACGAATTCAAGACGACAAATCAATTTATTAGTGTGTTACACTGAAAACAAAAATAAACAAATTTTCCTATTATAAATCGTTGATAGTCAACTTGAAATTTGGCCAAATTGTAGTATTGATTGCCAAAACAATCACTACGAAAACCTTATTTTGAAAAATTGAATACCTGATAGTCCGTTGAACAACTTTTGATTGTAAATTTCAGGTAGTCAATATGACACCAGAAGTAGTCAATAGAACAGAGATTTTTGAGTCGAAACCAAAATTCTACCAATTTTAAGAAGGTTTTTATTTATGTGAAAAAATGCCCAATGGTTTTTTGTTATTAACTAAAAGTAAACAACAATATTCTACATATAAAGAAATAAATTAGCAGTTTGTTTATCTTGTTTTGAATATACATACTCGTATATAAGTCGAAAATCAGTTTTAATCATCTTTTTAAAAAAAATTACAACATTACAAAAACATAATTTTTGGTAATTTAAAAATATTTTGAAGTTAATTTCATTTTTGTTCGTAATGTTTCGAACTTACAAATGTTTTGGTTTCAATTTGATAGTTGACTTTTTTTTTATTCATAATTAATTCATACTATGTATGACGTCAAAATATGTAAAATAAAATGTAATTGAAGTCAATATTTCTGCAGGTTCTTGAGAAATAGAGGACGAAAAAAAGGTATTCTTTAAGTACGTACGTACGATCCAAAAAATAAATCTTACCATTTTTTTTCAACTTTGATCATAATTCACTTTCGACTGATTAAATTTGTGCAAACATACAAGACCTTTCTTTACAAAAAAATAAAGCCTTCTACAAAATTTGTTATTCGTTATATCCATATTTACAAAATTTCATAGAAAAGGTTCACCTGGGGAATAATATCGGTAAGTCTTTTTGAGGCAGCATTCAATTTCCTAAAAGAACTTTTTTGTTTTCATAGGTGTAAATGATTAAGATAACTATTGAGATCGAAAGAAAATAAGAGAGATCGACATTTTTTCTAGAAATAACCAAAAATTTAGACATCATTAGGTTTAAAATAAGGCCATTTAGATTAAACCAATCTCTAAATCTTCATTTACACTCAAAAATTTAAACTCAATGAATCGAAGAGTAGTACAACTGTACGTTATCAGCATAGATATGTGATGAACTTTAGATATAACCTCTAAAACGTACATCGTAAACAATAAAGGCCCAAGAATGGAACCGTGAGGGATATCGTTTAATATTAGGTACAAATCAGACAATTAGCAACCAGCAATAAGTAAGGCAAGAGAAAACTAACTTTGAGGCGCCTGATGAAAATCTATATTGTAACATAAGCTTTTTATATAATTTCTCATGATTGGTTGTTTCGAAAGTTTTTGAAAAGTTTAGCAATACGAGACAAATTCCTTCATCTCCATCCAACGTTATTCTTTTTATCTTCTGTAACACTCAACAATGCTGTGATGCAATTATGTTTTGCACGAAAGAAAAAGCACTTATTTGTTTTTGAAGAATTCTTTCAAAAGTTTTGGAAAAAAAGGCCAAAATTGAGATTGGTCTTGATTCAGCACCTCTTGTATTTTTAGGGATAGTTACAATTTTAACTAATTTCCATCCATCTGGAAACTCACCTGACAACAAAATTGTGTTTCACCTAATTGGTAAAATTATTTTTAAAAACGTGGGGGAATCTTGTCCAACAACATTATATTTAATGGAAAGAGTTTTCAACTTTCTATATCAAAAAAGTCAATGTTTAAGGATTAGTTAAATGAAAACGGTTTGTATACGACGAACATTTTTAGGAATACAATATTTTTGTACGCTATTAAATTCCGTATAAAAATATGTAGGGATGCACTTCTATTTCTATTTATAGACTTCTGATTTTTTAAAGGGCTCAAATTTTTAAAAAGTTGTAATTTTAATATTCTCAATGATATTCTTGTCTCGTTTTCAAATAAATATACTCGCTTTTTAGGCTCAGCATAGTCTCTTCTTTCTTGAATTTCCCGAAAAGTAAATTTCAGAAGAAAATATTGAAACCTAAAGTTTAAAAACTTTTTCAAATTTCATTGATTTGTGTTGTTCGAAGATAAAACTCAAATCACTGAAATGCTCGTTTTCTACATAACATTATTATTAAGTGATTGATTCTTCTAAACATAACTTTTTAACTTTTACTTTAACAAAAAACACCAAAAACCTTCTATTCCATATATTTCACCAACCATCCACCCATCCTGTGACGTTATAATAATTTATAAACGAACAAATATATAAACATCCAAACTTTTTCACTAATTCCACATCTAACTTTTTGACGTTCATTTTTTCGACTTTGTTTTCTTTTCTTTATATTCAAGCTTTCATTTTGTTGTTTTTGTTTTGTTTTCTTTTGTTTTTGTATGAAACATAAAAACCCACTCTACGATATAATAATTTCTGAGGAAAGAGGGAAACAAAATATTAAAAAGTTTAGGGTCACTTCATAAAGAGTTTTATTTTATATATCCTTTTGTTTTTGTTCCTAGAAAAGGAGGAAAAAATTGAGTCTAACTTTCTAATACCATCCCGCCGTTTAAAGTTAAACAAAACACAAAATTTTATAAACAATCTCTAAGATATTAAAGTTTAAAAAATATATATACATATATGCATATATAAACGGATGAAAGGAAATAAAGAGTGAAGCTTAAATAATAACTCAAAATGCGGAAACCATTAAAATAATTCCATTGAACTGTATGCTGCGCTTGACACCCTTTCCACTATCCTGTTCACAGTCCGTGGAAAATACAAAGGAGCAAATTCTGCACGTGAAATTATGAAAAACTTCACTTTACCATTCTTTTTTATTTTTATAAAATTTTAAAATAATAAAAAAAAAAGAAATATGACCACAAAATTGTTTTCCCGAGTTTTCTCCGTTGTGGAAAAGGAGCCAAAAAAGGAGCAAAAACAAAGTGAATTTTAGATGTCCATTAGGTTTAAGTGGGATATCAAGTCGATCGATGGAGTGGGGAGAAGAAGCCGCATAATTTATCGTACTCTAGAGACACAAGGACGAAATTTTATTATGACTAGGTAAGTACACATCGCAGTCAAGGACCTCCAGAGCTTTTTTTTATCGTTTTTATATTTTTTGTCTTGGATGGCTTAATCGTTTTACACTTCCGGAAGGTAGCTTAATAGGTCATTATCATCATCATCCTACACCTGTTGTCTGATTTATGTGAAACAAACTAAGCAGCAGACTCTGGATAAAGGCTCATCTTGTTCATCTTGTTTCTGAAAATGTATTCATTTTTTTTTTCGTTGTTAAGTTTGCATCATGGTCATCATTTCAAATTGTATCCATTATGATTTTCTACATACGTTTATCCCACAAACCTGGTGGTTCTTGAATGTGGCTCGAAAAAGTAATTTTCCAAGCGACACATGAGACATGACACAAAAGAGTGTGCACAGATAAGTGCTGCCCTGTAGTGTAAATTGTGTCCTTTATATAGATATTCTCCTACTTTATACACAAAAGGTATACACATTAACATGAAGAGCTCCAAATTGTGTTTATCTGAGAGATACTGACTATAAGTATATTAAGTGCACCAACCAACCTAGGTTAATGAGAATTTATGGGTTCAATGTAACAAGGTTCAAGCTTATACATATATTTCTGATGCTATGCTCCTTTTGAGAACGGAGATGACAGAAGGTTAAAAGGTGAGGATGGATGATTAATCTCTTACCGTATAAACCAACCACAACCAACTTAGATGGAAGTCGAGGAAGGGAGTGAGGGGGGTGGGGGTGGTTGAGATTGGGTTCAATACCTTTTATCGGATGAATGATTACTTTGAGCACTTACCTGAAAAGAAAAGACAAGAAAAAAATTTGTTAGATTTTCATTGACATTTATGGTTTCAAAGAGGGTTAAGGTTATATCTAGTCTTTTGATGGTTTGTATTTGGGGTTTTGTTAGATTGACATACTGTTGGCATGTGGCCTTAATGAACTTACAAAAGCTTTAGGGGAGAAATTTTACTTTCTTGATGAAAGTTCAAAAAATTCGACACCTAACGAGCAGTTTTATTTTTTCTTGAAGGGTTTACAAGATAAAGGTTTCAAATAACATTATAATTTTTCTTCTAAGCGTGGAAATCTATGGCCTATAGTTTCTCATTACAAAAGATGAAAATTCTAATATGCATAAAATATATCAAATAACGTATTAATTTTCCACTATAGTATTACTTGAAACTGAAAATTTTAAGATTTCTTGACGTTTCCAGGTTTCTAGAAACTTTTTTTGAAGGAATCTTTTTGTGAGCGCATTAACTTACGTCGTGGGCCTTTGGCATGGTCTCCCAGATCATGCGACTTAACACCGCTTGAATATTTATTGTAAAGTTGTATTTGGGCTGGAGCCCCAATAACATACTTGAGTTTTCTGGATAGAATTGAAAAAAGAGCTCAACCGTAATACCCGTACTGCTAGGAATACCCATCAATTTACCCTTGAGCCCAATTTCGGACGTACTGTTAATTACAGAGATTCTTTCTTTAACCGCACTACGCGAATGTGGAGCGCTTTACCTAAAACAATATTTCCCACTCATTACAATGTGCAGACATTCAAAACCAATGTGCATCGGTTTCTCCTTTCTAATCCTATCTTCCTTTCCTAATTGCTCGCACTGTGTTAAATCATTATAAGGGTATTCATAACCCCTTTAGTGCGCGCACAACATAAAAAAAAGTTGCTTGTCTACGCACATAAGCCCGAGACGATTGACGCCTAGAAGAGAATATTTGGCGCGTTAGTACTGACATGGGACACCTTTTGCTGGAAAAAGTGGTCGGAAATTTGGCCTATTGGCTAGAATTTATTCGATCCCATTGCGGAAGCCACTTATGCAAAGTAGTTTCTAAAATATAAAGGAAAAACTTTATTATTGTAGTAAAAAGCTAAATACTTTGACACAACTTTAAATTATAAGCGTTTTATTCCTTGAAACCCTCACGTCTAAAAATTAATGGATTCAAATTTATGCAACTATAGTTATGACTACACTCAATACGTATTTTTGAAGTTTGAAAAGATTTTAGATATAATATCGCAATACATGGTCTAAATGTTTTCAATATCAATAGGAGGGACAAAACAGAGTTAGCTAAAGCATTACACATTCTTGATGTGCGGTTGAAAAAAGATGGAATTTCTTCAAGGGATTGACCAATTTGGTACGGAACTTTTTAAAATTCGAATTTTAAGCATTTAGAATAAATATCTTCGTTTCAATTTTCTTTTGAAGTTCTGAAGGTTTCTAAAAATTAGGAACTTTATAAATTTAAATAAATTAAAAACTGGAAATTGGATAATCTAATACCTTATCTCTTAATTATAAACAAAAACACTGAGGAATATCAAAAACTAAAAACCAAAAAAAATTAACATAGTTTTCCAAAGGTGGGTTCTTAATATTGTTTTTTTTTTCGAAAAGAGAAATAGATTTTGTATTAAAAATTCTGAAGTAGAAAACCATAAAATTCTACATATTTAAAAACTAAATAATAAAAATTGAATTAATTAAAACTTAATAAGCCCCAAAGAAATAGCTCAGCAATCTCTCTCAGCACTTGATTTTCACCAATAAATTTAAATTTTTTAAGTTTAAAAGTTTAGTAACTAAAATAATTTCTCTATATCTACGATTTTTTTTTCAATCGATGTTATCAATGCGATGACATTTTTTAAGAAACTTCTCATAAGGAAATTCGTTTCTTTTTAAGATGATTGCTTTTAAACCTTTTAAATAAAGAGCTAAAAATTCTTCCGAAATTAACTTTAATAATATCAATTTTCCCAGATTTAAAATTTAATTGGATAGATAGATGAAAATTTCAAAAATAGCAACCTTCCTATATCAGATATTCATTCATCCAGATAACATTTATGAGGGTTCATTCTTCTTTGTATACGACAACGCTCTATGTCTCCCATCAGAAGATAAAGTCCTTTTCCGATTTAAAATCGGCTTTGACGTTACATGTTGGTGTCATATCCCTTATTTTTTAATACTTGCCTTTTTCTGGGTATCAAAACCAAAACCAAAAATACCTCTAGGCGAATAAATACTTACACACATTTTAGATAAAAATGTCAAATACTTAGCTTCTATCGCTTTTGTGTTTTCTGTTTTTCGTCTCTAAAGGAAAGGAGGGTGATGTTTTCAATTATTGTTGCTTTGAACACCTCGCTTTCAAGTGAATCATTCAAGCGTTGCCTATTAAATGTCTTCCGCCTTTAGGTTGTGTACTATCATTTATTTGTTTCTGTCATTCTTCTAACTTTGTCGTAATTGTCGTCGTCAGTTTTTACTCACTGTACTCTCAAAGAAACCTCTCTACAGAGTTTAGATTTTAATTCAAAGAGAAATTCTTCTGCCTCTCAATTCCTATTTTCCTTCGGTAAAAAAATAAAAATAAAAATAAAAAGAAGAATTAACAAAGCTTTGTTCTCCCACAACTAACCAACTAACATGCTTCGCTGAAGACAGAAATAAACCTTGATAGACCTACAATTTATATGCCTCAGCTTTAGCCTCATCCTCAGCTTCAGCCTTATACTCTAGCTGATACCCTTTACCCTGTACTCTATACCTGCTCAGGTACTTATTTACCATACCGAAACGACCCGACCTTCACCTTGTGTGTGTTTGCAAGTGCGTAAATTAATTCAATGACTTTGTATGAGAGATAGTGGAATTTTATTGAGGTGCGATTGTGATGCCATTAAAAGTTTTGCTAAAACTTTTTCACCACCCTCTCCTCCCTCTTCTCTTAACAACAATTTATACTAGCTCCATATATGTACATATGTACATAAAAGAAGAGTACCTAGATAAGTAGATCCATATATCTAGGAAAAGAGTTTATATAGAGAATAAGTTTTGCCCTGGTTCAAGTCCCCCGGTGCGACATGCATACCTACTTTGTACTTAGGTTTCATTTGTGTTTCATTAAGTTTTGGTTTGAGGTGAAACGCAAATTAAATCTATCTACATGCTCTCAAAATCCAAACCCTACTTCACTCCATTCCAATCTCGAGGCAGAATGATGATGATAGCTGACGACTGGGCTATAAAACTTTCATCGCTAAGGGAGAAGAAAGAATTCAGAGTGGGGAGGAGTTGGTACTGCCTGCCTGTGATATCAGTTGGTGGCGTTTAAAATTAACTTATTGGTTGAACTTGTGACAGAGATTCGGTGTTATCTTATCTTTGCGACTACAACGAGTTTTCGAATATAAAGTAAGGTCTGTATGGAATGTACGCTTTTAAAAATAAGTGGGGATGTCAGCCAGAGAGCCAGTTATAGTTTGTTATCTCACTTTTTATTATGAGGTTTTCAATTCAATGCTACCCCCTTTGTAAGAAAAAGAGATTGAGATACCAAAAAGCTGCATCAAGCATCACAACACAAAATATATATAGAATATAAATAATTGGAGGGAAAAAATATTGTTATCTGTAATTAAGTTTTGCAGATATTAAAATATTTCATATGAAAAATTAAATGAATACGGAGGGAATGTGGAAATGTCTCAAGGCTGTTTGTATACAATGATAGTGACCTCTTTAAAGTGATATGATGTTGTGATGTCAAAAGTAGTTAATTCTTCTTTGAATTGTTTGTGCTTTGGGAACAGATGAAGTTTTGAGTGCTGATGGAGCTGAAAAGTTACATTTTCAAGAGATAAGTTATAATTCATAAATCAATCGATTATTTTATCGACTCGGTCTTCTATGAATGAATGAATTCAAGACTTAAGATTCCTATTTCCAAGAATTTGAAATTGCATGGTAAATATTATTAGTTGCGAAATATAGGAACGGTATTGCTCGTGACGGACTGCCACTTGTGAGGAATTGACGAATCATCCAAGTGTAATTCGAATAAGCCATTCGGATTCGTCTTAAAACTGTGGGTCCCCTCTACTCCTGACAACATTACTCTCACACAGGAATGGTTGAGAGTTTTAAGTCAGAAGGCCCTAGTTCTCAACGGACTGTTAAGCCACCTAATTTATTTTCTTGATTTATAGGAACTACATTAGTAAAAAATTTAAAAAAGAGGCTGGGATGCGACCCACACTGATAACTTCCCATCCCGTCTGTCGATTTGTCTTGCTTAAAAGGTTTGTAGGTTTTAGTGTTTTGTTAAAAAAGTTATCAGGAAAATTATTCTACAAAATTTGAAAATTACCAACAATATTTTGCATATAATAAAAGAGTTTGATTTCAAAATCCATTTTGGTTAACGAGATTTTTATTCCAAAACCAATTTTTACCAATTTTAGTAGCATTTCTTAAAAGTTTTTATTTCTAATATAAACAAATACAAATTGGATGAATGGAATTAATTTGAAGCCAATTTCTTCTATTGTTCACGAGATATCGAGAACCGAACATCCAATTTTAACCAATTTTGCGTACTATTTTTTGTAGATTTTAATTTTTTATGAAAAAAAACAGACTATTGGATTTTTATTAAAAATTTACTGAATGTCGAAAACACTATTTTTAATTTTTAAAAAGATATTTGAGTCGAAAGTAAATTTGTACTAAGTTTTAGTATTGTTTTTTTTTCGATTTCTATCAATTCGATTTTTCTCAAAACTTTACTGAATTTTGAAAACACCATTTTTTTTTAAAAACAAAATTAGTTTTAAGCCATAAGAAAATCAATTTTTACGAACTTCTTAGTAATTTTTTTTGTAGGTTTTTATTTTTTGTTAAAATACTGTCTATTCGATTTTTCTCAAAATGTTAATGAATGTTGAAAACAATATTTTTTATAAAATAAAATTAATTTGAAGGCTATATCTTATATTTTTGAAAAGATATTTCATTCGAAAATCAATTTTTACGAACTTTTATTAATTTTTTTTTAGGTTTTTTATTTTTTGTAAAAAAAACTGTCAATTCGATTTTTCTCAAAATTTTAGCGAATGTTTGAAACAATATTTCTTATAAGATAAAATTAGTTCGAAGCCAATATCTTAAAGTTTTGAAAAGATATTTAAGTCGAAAATCAATCAATTTTACCAACTTTTGTAAATTTTTTTTAGGTTTTTAATTTTTTGTAAGAAAAGTTCGAAGCCAAAGTTTCAAAGTTTTGAAAACATATTTAAGTCGAAGATCAATTTTTACCAACTTTTGTTTATTTTTTTTTTAGGTTTTTAATTTTTTGTAAGAAACTGTCAATTCGATTTTTCTCAAAATTTTACCTGATATCAAAAACGTTATTTTTCGTTGCACAAAATTGTTTTGGAGATAGAACTAGTTTTTATTCGTAACATTTTTGAGATGACAAATTTTTTTTTTCAGTTTTTTTGATTTATAAAAAAAAAGTAATTGGATTTTTTCCAAAAATATACTCGTTTGGTATCACGTTACAGTTTATAATAAAAAAAAAATTATTTAAGTCTCTATCGTTATTGGTTCGTGAGATATTTAGGGTGAACCAACATTTTCACTTTTTTTGAAAGTGCTATGGTAAAAAAAACCACCCACGCAATTTTCTTGAGAGCCCTTTCTGCATCCTTCTGCACTATTATTTGTATAAAAAATTTATTTCAAGTCGATATCTCTTCTGGTTCTTGAGCTATGGACAACGAAAAAAACGTCGCGAACGTACAGACGTACGTACAAACGTACGTACACACGCACGCACAGACATCTCTCTAAAAATCTTTTATTTCGACTCCAGGGACCTTGAAACGTCGAAAAATGTCAAAATTTTCAATTCGACAAATCTAACCCATTACAATAACTTCCTATGCGAAGTTAATAATTTTAATAAATATGATTTAAAATATAACCAGCATAATTGCTCATATATGAGTTTCGCCCCGGTGTTATGGTTGGGCTCATCAGTAGATGACCATTACACCTTGTCTTGACGCATATTTTCTCGAATAAATCGAATTAAATAATCCGAGCTACATAGAGCAACTGCGAATTATATTGTTTATTTTGAATAAAAACTTTTTTAAACAATTTTTTAATCTGCATTGAATCTCTTTTGATGTAGGAATATTTTTATTTCAAATTTTAAAATAAGTACCTAATAATGATTTAAGCACAAAGTTTTTAATTTTCTAGAAATGACATTCAGTCCAGGCTTCTAAAACAAATTACAAAAACTAAAAATTTGATAAAATCAGTCGAATTTAAAATGAATAGAAATAAAATGGCAGTAAATTCTTAGCTTTAATTCAGGACTTAAGTTTTTTAACAATCAATTTTTACTCTTCATTCCATCTTGGTCTTTTTCAACAAGTCTTTCCTACTTGCACCTTTTTGGATTGCCATCTTGATGGTATTTCGTCAAATAAAACAATCGTTTTCTGTTTATCATAATTTTTTTTTTAACAATCAATCAAATTAACATACATTTTAAATTAGCAGGTGCAGCTTGTTTTTCTTTAAATTCAAGGTGTTTCCATTCTAATTCTTAAAATAAGACTAATCATCAATTACTTCAATTTCGAAAGGTTTCAATTATCATCATCGTCATTATATCGAACATGAAAGGTCAACTCATCATCAAAATTTATTTTGTTTTTCAAATCTTCTAAACATTCATCAGTCAATAAAAAAAAAAAAAACAAAAAAAAGATAAATATTCAAATTACTAACAATTTTATGGTTAAAAATATTTATAAATACTCATATACCTATCATTGGCAATCTTCAGTCTTCAATCAATGTTATATTGAAGATACATAAGACCATGCAAAATGAATGTAGGTTCATAGGTTATATTGTATAATACAACTCTTTTCATGAACTCAAGACTTACTGACCCGGATCAAGTTAAAAAAAAAAAAAAAAAAAAAAAACAATAAATAAGAAGACGAACAACAAAAACAATAAACACAATTAATGATGCCAACTATAAGAAAATAAATGAGAGTTACTTCTTTCGTTAACACCTCGTCAAGGTCGTCTCTAATCTGATTTCGGATGATGATGATGATGATTCTCGGATCATAATACCTGTACTCAACTCCACATCATTTTTCAATTTAAGTAAAACAAAAAAGCTAATTTTTTAAAAAGAAAAATAAACAATAAAAACCATAAATATGGGTTAACTTAGCGTAAAAATCGAATTTTTATAATAAACAAAATAAAATAAATATCCAACTGTGCCATTGACCACGAAATATAAACTCGAACGTTAGAAATGTCTTGAAAAATTCAAGTTTATTTTTTTATTTTTAAAGAAGAGAAGAAGATGATGAAAAAAGAAAACTTTCTGGATGAGTTAACTCACGTGTGTTCCAAATCACACTTAATTTGATATTTCCTATAGACCTGTCATGATTATTAAACATTAAATTCTGCCTTTTTTTAGGAACAACAATTGTAGGTAATCACAATAACAAAAATATAAGAATAGTACATAATTATTCAACAAAGTGATTGCACTGTTTACAACAAAATAAAATTAAAAACACGAACTTTTCAAATTGGTTCGTTGAGCACAATAAGGAAGATGGTAATAGATGGCACTGTGCCTCGCACTAATTATTCGTAAAAATAAAATAAAATAATGTACGTAAGTAATATCAGCAAGCGTGAACAAAATAAAAAAATATACTCTATAATTTCATGAGATAATTTATATAAAAGTAATTAACCATATCAGTATAATTTTTGTTTTTTAATTTTTGACGAGGAAGAAGGAAATGTCTGCGTTGGTTACATGTTCATCATTGTCAGACACCCACGCAATATCTTTTGATTCTGTTTTTATTTTTGACATCCTGAACTGTGGGATTATTCAAAAGAACATTAATTAGAAAAAGATAAATGATTTAAAACACTGATAGAAATATTAGACGAAGAAAAAGAAAAAAAACAAAACAAGTTCTTTTTGTTGCTTTGTTTTTGATCGAGGTTAATCGAATATACCCCACCCATTTTCTAAAGATGTTAATTTAGTAAAAAAATAATAAAACTTCTCCATTTCTTTGAAGGAAGTTAAAAATGTTGTTTGAAAACTTGATCGCTTTACTTGATCTGTCATTAAATATGATACCTCATGCTTGACTTAGCAATGAGTCCAATATCATCATCACTATATCTATCATAACAGGCTAGGTAAAAGCATTAATTGACAGGGCCGTAGCTAAGAAATATCATGAATAAAATATGCCTCAGTTTGTCCCCAAATTAAAAAATGTAATCAGAGACTTGAATAGTTTTGAAACTATGAAATTTTTGGATCCATAAATGGAGAATAAGGTTCTTAGAAGACTTAAGAAGAAGAAGAAGACTTAGAAGAATTTTGTTTTTTTCCAATTCCGTTGATGGTTAGAATTATAACAATTTATTATTATTGCGTAATTTAGAAGACCTCAATTAGATAAAGAAATAAAATCATGAAGAAAGAAAACACAAAATTTCGCTAGAGTGTTACGTCTAATCGTCTATTAGTTTACTTACAGTAGAAAAGTGGAGAAATATCAGAACAGGATCACCAATTTGCTACCGAACTTCTAAACATGTTTTTGTGAAAAATGATTTAAAAAAAAGGATAGATTCTTTCTCAACAAAGTGACCTATAAAGTGTAAAAGTTTTCTAAGACTGGATAGAATCAATTTTTCAGCAATTGATTCAGCATCTCTTTTAGAGAAATCGGTTGATTTTTTAGATGATTGCTTGAAGATTTTTCTTAGCGGAAATATAAACTTCGAAATTTTGAATAAATGAATCCCGAAACCCTGAGTTTTTAGAAATATGTTTCTGTGGAAAATGATGTCAAAAAAGCATAGATTGTTTCTAAACAAGTGACCTTTGAAGTGTAAAAGTTTTCTAAAACTGGATGGAATACATTTTTCAGCAATTGGTTGAGCATTTCTTTTAGAAAAATCGATTGTTTTTTTGGATGATTGCTTGAAGATTTTTCTTAGCGGAAATATAAACTTCGAAATTTTGAATAAATGAATCCCGAAACCCTAAATTTTTAGAAACATGTTTCTGTGGAAAATGATTTAAAAAAAGCATAGATTGTTTCTCAACAAGTGACCTTTGAAGTGTAAAAGTTTTCTAAAACTGGATAAAATAAATTTTTCAGCAATTGATTCAGCATTTCTTTTAGAGAAATCGGTTGTTTTTTTAGATAATTACTTGAAGATTTTTCTTAAACTTCAAAATCTTGAATAATGAATCCCGAAACCCTAAGTTTTTAGAAAATGTTAACTTCGAAGTAAAGTGTAAAGTTTTCTAAAACTGGATGGAATAAATTTTTGAGCAATTGGTTGAGCATTTCTTCTAGAAAAATCGATTGTTTTTTTTTGGATGATTGCTTGAAGATTTTTCTTAGCGAAAATATTAACTTCAAAACTTGAATTAATGAATCCCCGGAACCCCTAAATTTTAATTTTAAGAAAACTATAGAAATAGAAAAGAAAAGAAGTGTTATAGAAAAGTTCAACATAAGTTCAAAATGTCAAAAATAAAAATTAGAGAACAACAAGTAACTAAAAACGATCAAACCCATTAAACAGGAAGTGCGAAAATCCAACACCTTAATTTAAAGTCCTTAAAAGAGGCTGGAATGCGACAAACACTGATAACTTTCTATAATTTTGAAAAAATTTCTGTAAAGCTTATTATAGAAAGAACTTCAAAAAATATGATGTCAAAAATTAAAGTTTAAGCTGTTTTATGTCGAGAAATTCGAGACCTGGAATCAATTTACTAAATTGTATGGTAAAAATTAAATGTATGCAAACAAAATAACACTATCAATTAGATTTTTTAAGAAATTTTGAGAAATATTTTCAAGTATTTTTGATTAAGGTTAACAAATTTTGAAGTCAATATCTGTGTTTTAAATGAAGATATTTGGGTTGAAAATTAATATTTAACAATTTCTTATATTTTTTTTTGGTGGTTTAAATTGTTTTCTTTTGCTTAAACTGTCGGATAATTGGTTCTTGCGATTTTTGGAATCAACCACTTTTTTAAACCTGTTTTCATAAAAAGAACGTCTTAGTCGCACATTATGATGTTAATATCTTTAATAAAATTTCATTTGAAGTCCATATCTCTTTTAATTCTTGAGATATGAAAAACGAAAAATTTGTTCCGAACTTACCAATTTCCATGGATTTAAAATTCTAGGGATATTTAAAGGTGAACAAATTAGATTAACCTCACTTCAGAAGCTAAAAATTCTCTAAAATATCAAAACCTAACCAAATAAAATTTTTGCTACGTAACGAAGGGGTTAATAATATTTTTCCCACAAAAAGAGATAATTTAAAGAAGTAAAGAAATAATCGATCACTTGTAATCTAACCATAACATTGAATTTTTTAAACTTAAAAATGTATCAACCCCACCAATACCTACGGTCTTTTTTCCAATCATCTGCTATCACACAGCGCTACACTACCAATATAGTGGACATGAAGAAGTCACGCATGAAATGTGACAACCAACGCTCTCTCATATATCTTCTATACTTATACCTTTTCCAACCAACCTATAACCATCGTCATCATCATGTAGATCTAAACGCATCAGACTGAAAAGACTAACCGGCTTTGCTTACATAACACCCCAAGTCCCCAACTATAATCTACAATGTTAAAAAGACCGGCTTTTTGAGTAGAGCACAGCATAGCACAACATAAGCAGAAGCAGAACAGCCCAAAGAGTAACATCACAACGCAGAACGCAGTACCAGAGTCAGAGCCATAGCCGGAGCCAAAGCCAGTACCAGTACCAGAGTCAGAGTCAGTGGTTTTTAACTCTCTATGATGGTGATCATTTTGCATCAAGTGACAGGCAGACGACTTTCACTGACATTATTACGCCAACAATGACGGTATACACATTATTAATCGAGGCTCGATAAGAAGCAAAATAAAAACCAACAACAACAACCTAACCCAGTTTCCCTTCGAACTACAAAATGTGCTAGTATCTCTTCCAGCCAACCAACCAGTTCTGATGGCCTTTTTGCCATGTTATGTTGATGTTGTAAGAAGCCTGGGAGAAATGACGGTTGCGAATAATTATTATATCCTTGCAACTACGCGCTACGTGCATCAGACGAAAAAAAAGCGAAATCGAAAACAAGTCCCAGACAATAACAGGATGGTAAAAAATAAAAACATAAAAACTACATTATACGCCCCGAAGGAAGATGGGGAAGAGGAGCAGGAGGACCCCTATTAGCAACATGAACTGATGCAAAAATACATAAAACAAACAAAACAACATCAATGACGATGAGATGGTGCGGCAGAGAGCGCTGCTGCAGTGGCGGCATCGGCAGAACAACATTCAAGTCGCCTTGAAGCCCATCAGCCATCACCATCGGGACGGTCCTCAGCGAGTGAAAAAGTATAAAGTATAAAAAGGAAAGGGGTTCGAATGCACAAAACGACAGTAAAGGAAAAATCTCGCTGCTGACAATAAATGAGAAAGTTGAACCTATTAGAGTTTAATTAAAATATTACCATTGGTCTGTCAGATTGTCACAGTGAATTGAATAATTTTACAGATTAATATTTAATACAACTTGATTTTTTTTGTCTTCATATTTTCTCCTGAAAGTTGGAATGTTAGGTAAGATTTAAGTATTTATTGTCAGCTCAAGTTTCATCAAATTAATGAGGGTTATTTATAAAAAGAAATATGAATTCTTATTTATAATTTGATGATGAAGATTCATTTGAAGGTGCGTTCCAAACATTTTAAATAATGTAAAGAATTAAGAAAGATGACGAAATTCAAAAATATTTTGGTCGCTTTGAAATTAGATCTCAAAACATTTTCAAAATTATTTTGGTTTATGACCTTAAGGCAGGAAACTCCTTTAAATATTGCGTCACAAGGCTCACAAATTCCTTTAATGTCAAAATGTTTGTTTGTTGTTTTTAGCAATTTAAATTTTGTTTTTAATGGAATTTCAAGGCTGATAAAAACTTAATATCATCAGACAAGCGCAATTCAATATAAATACGTACATTTTAAGACTTAAAATATCCAAAAATCTATTAAAAATCAATTTACGTTTGACTTACAAAAAAGTCATTTAAATAATAAAAAAAGTACGTATACGCCATATTATACCAAATCTATTTATTTATTTCTCAGAGATCAAAATACAATTTTTAACAAGACTCTATGAATGGAAGTCCTTAGAATTCCAAAATCCGTCTTTTAATTAGGACTACCAAAATTGTTCAGTTAAAACTACTCTGTCAAATTTCGACTTCATTGTTTCCTTATCAATTGTAATTGTAATTGTAATTGTAATTGTAATTGTAATTGTAATTGTAATTGTAATTGTAATTGTAATTGTAATTGTAATTGTAATTGTAATTGTAATTGTAATTGTAATTGTAATTGTAATTGTAATTGTAATTGTAATTGTAATTGTAATTGTAATTGTAATTGTAATTGTAATTGTAATTGTAATTGTAATTGTAATTGTAATTGTAATTGTAATTGTAATTGTAATTGTAATTGTAATTGTAATTGTAATTGTAATTGTAATTGTAATTGTAATTGTAATTGTAATTGTAATTGTAATTGTAATTGTAATTGTAATTGTAATTGTAATTGTAATTGTAATTGTAATTGTAATTGTAATTGTAATTGTAATTGTAATTGTAATTGTAATTGTAATTGTAATTGTAATTGTAATTGTAATTGTAATTGTAATTGTAATTGTAATTGTAATTGTAATTGTAATTGTAATTGTAATTGTAATTGTAATTGTAATTGTAATTGTAATTGTAATTGTAATTGTAATTTAATTTAATTTTACTAAATAAAACAAAGAAAACTGCCTTGGGATTGACCCGCATTTCGCGATTAATTTTTCTACATAAAAGTTTTAAAACGTAATCAGTTGGCTAATATGAGTGATTATAATTTTGTACCGCACTTTACATGAAGAGTAAGAGTTTTAGGTAAAGAAATAATTGGCAACACATTAGCTTATCTAATATGCGGTTATGGATCCATTCAATTCGAAAATCAATTTTTTTCAAAATGATATAACACATGTGAACAGTACATTGTACAATACCTAATGTAAGTATATTATTGCCAATTTAATTGAAGACCTATAAAATTAGTCTTAAATACTTTGCACGAAGAAATACGAGAATATGAAAAAAGAAACAATAAATTCATGAGCATGATTTCCTCATTATAAATGACCTTCCCTAAAAAATGATTAATAGTTTGTAATGTATTAGACATTAAGGTGAAAGGGGATATCTACATAATGTATCTACATATGTATATGCAATTGGGTATAAAACTATGATCATCTTTTGTTATATAAAAAGTATCTAACTCTATCTACTCACATGTTACCTTGACAAACTTATTCAACATTATAGTTTTTTGTTTTGTATGCTTTTTTGTTAAACAAAAGGGACAAACAAATAAGTCAAGTATATTTATAGTAACATAAAGTTAAACATATAAAATAAAAGTAATAATGATGATAAATGATGTAATTTATCACAATCTTATAGGTAACCTAAGATTCCTTTCATCTTAGCATCTTTTATTTGCACATAAATCAATCTCTCTTTCCCCAGCAGCAGATGAATCTCTTCTACTTACACAATACCCAGTGTGTTTATTTTTTTATAATTTTCATTATTTTAAATATGAATACATTTTTAATGTTTAAAGTTTCAATTGCACAATGTCCGATTGTTGTTTCCATCATCATCACATTATCATAATTTAAGATGTACTTTTATGGAAACAACAGCCGCTGCCACCAAGCAGTACATCCTCATTCATTATAGATATACCAATTTTATGTTATACCTCGTTTTATGTAGAAGATATTAGAGTGACTTAAAATAGCTAATGACTTCATGTGTCGCGCACCAACAAAAGCATCTCAAAACATCATTAGACATTCTACTTCAACTTCAACAAGGAATTCCAATCAGCAATTGATTTAATAAAAAAATACAAAGCTTGCGCGCTCAATCTCCAACTCATACCACCTGCCGCATCAATGACAGAGCCTCAAACTTAAAACTCCCTCCCCGTCAATTACTTTTATAGGTTTTTTGAAATCTCTAACCGATTAGAGGCTAGCAGCTTGTTAAAATTTAAATATTTAAACATTAAATTAGAAATACTAGATAGATAGGAAAAAAAAATAAATAAATAAGTTAAACATAAACGGACGTAAAGTGGCTTCTCGTCATCGCCGCAAGTGTTCATTTTGTTCGTCAAAATCAATTCCCCCATCACCAGCATTAGCACCATCATCATCATCAACTTCATCAGAAACATCAGCAACATCAGCATCAGCATTGGCTTAAACTATAAGTTAGTCACAATCGACTGATGAAGCAATTAACAATTTTCCAGAGGCAAATTGCCATGTTATATTAGCACCAGGCACACTCTTGGTTGGCGGCCAAGGTAGATTAAAACATACCAGCTACCACCTTGCCCCAGTCTTGATAATTTGCCCAAAGAGAAGAACGGGTGAAACGCGTCACCGCCTTGTGGCACATAGCATGAATGTCGAACGTCAAAATCAACATCGTCATTAAACTACCAACCAACCGACCCACCGACCCCCAATGGAATGTCTCTATGTTCTAACTTTAGATTGACAGCTAGGGGCGATGCCACCAAAACTTCAGCTGTGATTTTACGTAATTGCTGTCAAAAATCATAAATGCAACCAGCAACTAGAAGATTAATTGTCTTTGATTTTGTGTGTGCAAATTTAGATTAAACCATTTACACTCAAAGAAATTGTATAAAATAGAAAATTGATGAATGACTGTTACTATAGAGAACGAGGAACCAGGTTAAAAATATTTTCATCCACGAAATTACATCATGTAAGAAATTAATTACAGTTTGAGATAGCAGAAGTCATGCAATTACAGTCTGCGATACACCTTTCCTATTTACAGTCCAAGATAACAATTTTAATTCAATTATAAAAGACAATTACAGTGTAATATAAGAATCTTTATTGAATTACAGTTTATGATAAAGGACTTCTATCAATTACAGTCTGACATAACAGACTACACTCAATTACAATTTCATATAACAAAAAAAGTTAATTACAGTTTTAGACAGCTGTTTTAACACAGTTACAATTAAGGATAGCAGACTTCACTTAATTAAAGCCTGAGATAACAGGCGGTACTCAATTGCATATTGAGATACCAGCAATCATGCAATTACAGTCTTTGATACACGTCACTCTTTTACAGACTGAAATAGCAGTTTTAATGTAATTACAATATGTAGGGCGGCATACCCTTTGCAAAAACAGTGTGATATAAACATTGTCACTCATTTACAGGATATGGTTAAAGAAATCAATCAATTACAGTCTGACATAGTAGACCGTACTCAATTACGGTTTCATATAGTTGATTACAGTCTAAAACAGCTGTCATCACACAATTACAGTTTGGGTTAACAGATCTCACTCAATTACAGTATAAAGATCAAACTCCCTACAGTATGATTGAACAATCTATAGTAAATGACAGTTTGGGACAGAAGTCATCATACAATTATTATAATCTGCAACATTTACAGATTATTTGAACGAGAATTTTTCTCCAAGTGTATCGGGTTAATGCTAAAAACTGCATTCCACATTAACTATGATGAATGTCAATACAGACAAAAATTCCATTAAATGTTGAAAGTATATAGATAGAGTGGGCGTGAGAAAGCTGCTGTTCAGTTTCTATAGCTACTGACTAACTAATGATAGAATGTTTCAAGTTTCATCTCAAGAACGAAATAAATGTACAAGTTAGAAAAAAAAAACCTGAGAAAATTAATGAAACCAGCGGACGTTGACTCTTTCAAGATGCGGAATGATTAATCGTTAAGGCGAGAACGGACAGAACGGGTCGAGATAAAGAGGGCGGTGCGGTGACATGACGCCGGCCTCCATCAACACCACCACCTCCATTGCCGCCGCTGTCTCGATTTCAACTCTGTGACCGCTCATTATGCTGAAAGATAAAAAAGTGTGCAGTTCCATGGTGTATGATAGGGGAAAGTGAATTTACGAGTTCAAGGTTGCGACGCACGGCAACGCTGCTGATGCCTCCGCCGACTCACAGTATGGAAAGAAATATAGGCAAGCAACTTAAATAAACTTGGACGAAAGTAGTTCTTTGATAAACGCCGTGGGCGTAAGAATGGAATCGAAAGCTTTTTTTTATGTTTGAAGATAAGTTTCAATCTTTTTTTTATTTCTTCTGGAACTGCTGCTGTTTTGTGAGGTTAAAGTGCTGGCGTTGTGTTGGGATTAAAATGAAAAATTATATTATTTTTCCTTTCGGTGGGAAACCCGTATAATAATTCATGGTTGATACCACAAAAAAAAAAACAGACAGACAGAGAGGGTGATAGAGAGATAGAAGAGATAATAATGAAACATCAACGAAATTGAAAGGAAACTTCTTAATGATAGATATACACGCAAGACGCAAAAGATGTTTATGATGAGAATAATGACCAAAAGACGACAGATAAAAGATAGATGTTATAACGAGTGTGGTGGCCTTCATTTTCACTAATGATTGAATCATGTAATATTTTGTCTTCTTTTTTTTGTGTGCTTTTTCTTCAGGCTGTCACCTGTCAAATGTTTATGATTATCAATTTTGATAAAGATGGTTAAATGGCTAACGCGTTTAACTAATGGCATCACGTAAAAAGGTAAGATATTCAAGAGATAAGAATATTTTAAATTTCGGCATCTTGTTAGCCTAATTTGAAGTTTAGAAGAAGGTTTTTTTTTTCTTGGAAGAGGAAAGATTTTAGTGAAATATTCTTTGTGAGCCTTTTAAACTTTTTTTTCTGCACAATTTGTAGTCGTCACACAGTAAAGAACGTTCAAGATAAAATAGTTTTTGAAAAAGAAACTTTTATTTTAAAAAGGCCTCTGGGTTGTTTGAAAAGTGATAAATATGTCTTGAAAACTATCGTTTCAAGAACCTTCTCAACTAGAAAAACTTTAAACGCCTTGAGAAAATTTTGACAGTTGGAAAACTATTTTCGGAGGACTTGGAAAATTAACGTTGCTGTTGTGACTTTGAAAACATTTGAGCTCATATCGATTTTTGTCTCCTTGGAGTTTTTTTTTTTGCATTTTCTCAATTCATTACGATAAAATTCTCTATCAGCTTAGTTCTAGAAATCAGGTGAAATCGTCGAATTTGAAAAACAAGTTAATATATTTTCAGTATTCCATATTTTGTTTAATTTTAATAACATCTTAACTTATTGAAGACAACTTAATAGGATCTTTTATTAGTCTTTAAAGAAGAAAATTTAATTGGCTCAAATTAAATTTGTCTGATATTTTCCATTTAATTTTATATTATTGTGCTTTTAACAATTTTCTTATAATTTAAGCGTTATGATGAATCACGGTTTTTTACAGGAACATAATTTTGTTAATTCAAAAATTCTCTTAGTTTTTATAGAACAGAGCTAGTTAGCCAAAAGGCATCAATGTAATCTATACTTCAAATGATAGAAATGTGATAATTTGTTGACCAATACCTTCGTACCTTCCACACGACACAAAAAGGGATAATTTTGACTATTAATTCAATAGACCCCATTCTCCCTTAAAACTTTGCCCAAGTTTTAGAATTCAAAAATCAGTTTTAACGGCAGTTATTGCTGTTATTCCCAATGCTCTTATTATTTCTGGCTTAAAGGTGCTACGTGATCGAAACACTTAAAACAACACCAATGTCTTCAGCCAGTTACTTTGTTTGATCTAAATACAACGATAAATTCGTCAAAAGCCATTATTCTACATTCAATTTCAGATGACGAAATATATTTTATAGTATTTTGACCAATATTTTCATCCCTCTCTCAAAATACTAAAAGCGATAGTTTTAACTGTTAAGTCACTAAACCCAAATCCTCCCCTAAAGATTCGCCAAAGTTTTAAAATCTAAAAACCATTTTTCACAGCAGTTGCTGACGATTTCCTTGAGTTTTTTCTTCTAATTTCGTTTCGAAAGTTTGCCTCGTGTCAGACACATGTCACCCGCTAAGAAATCAAGGTGACCTTAATTGAAAATTCTTTTCAAAATTAAATTAGTTAAAAAAATGCCTATAACATTTTTCATTCTAAAAAAAGAATAACAAAAAAATGTTGGTAATTTTCTTTTGATGAAGCTACATACTGTTGCCGGTTATTAAATTTTCAAAAATTCAGCCACCATTTTATGCGACGACACTTACGATCACAGGGACATCGTCGTTACCTTGGCAAGGAGGCCCATAACGACTTGATTGCATCATTTTTATACTTTCTTTTGTGTTTTGAAATTGAAATTGCTTTCACCTGTCCTATCTGATGTCGTCAGTTCTTTTTTCAGTTTCATTTGTATACCTTTCTTCTTTAACTTTTGATGAGTTTATTCATGATTTTTCTTCTTTTTTATTTATGATTTTTCTTTGTCTGTTGATTCAACACAATTTTCAAGAACTTTTCCGGTGGTGGTGTAAACGAAGCTTTGTTTGTTGTCGCTGCTTAGATACAGCATTCTGCAGGCTCAAATTAAAGTTAAATCACAATCATCACAAAAGTAACAAACTGCAGTATGGAAAATGATGATGACTACGATGCGGCTCCTTGTAATTTGCTTGTAACAAGTTTCGTGATGCCTATTATTCTATTCAAATATTTAGCACATGGTGGAAGGATTTCATACAAGGATCACCAAGGACATACGAGTTGGTACCGTTTCTTTCTCTTCTGTGAAGATGCAAAGAACTTTGCAGAAACAAAAAAGAATTGCACTAACTGAAGTTGAAATAATTGTAGTCGAACATGAGTATCTACAGAACTATAGAGCATACACATTACGAATATGGCATAGTTTGGGAGGGTGAAAAGACATCCTCTGGAATACACTATACAACACAAAACACCCATCTCTACAAGTTGGAAGAAATATAATATCGACTTTCTTCTTTTTTTTTGCTTTACGGGAGAAGCGAGGCAGGAGAATCGATTTTTATCTTGAAAAATAATACGAACCCGCACCATACCGTCCTCAGCCTAATACGTTGACTTTCTTTGACAGCAGATGGCATTGACAAGGCAGCTTCTTCTTCTTCTGATGTGTACCTATAGTATATTTGTACGTAGCTACCACCTTATATCCTTTTTATCACCCATCGACGATGACGAAAAGGACGAAGGACGACGATGACGAACGAATGTAGAGCCAGCATGTCTCTCTAAATATTTTCCGTCGCGAACGCAAAGCCATTTATACAAAATGTTGGCCCTTTCCATCGCCGACTCCTGCCGCCTGCCGCCATCCACCATCGTAAAGCCCTAGAGATTCTTATCACACAAGCACTGTTGCCAGTTTTCAATCACATCTTTCTTCCGTTTTTGATATAAGGGTGGATGTAATATGGTTGTTCGACGACTGCTTAGGGGTTGTGAACGCTACAAAGGTGGTATATACCTAGCTCCGGTCTGTCTGGGTTGCTATATAACTAAAGGAAAATAATTTTCTTTGCTCTTGATGCTGATGACTGAAGAGATGTTCATACATAAGTCCATACAATTGACAAGTGAAACAGAGAAAGGGAGAGAGGGAAGTGAGAAGCGAGAGGGTTTTCAAATTGATTTCATAAAAAAGGGGTTCGAAATTGTTGTTAGGTTGAAAGGAAGGTATGGCGTTGTTAATATCCAAATGGATTCTTAATTATAGTACGCGTGCCGTTTTACCTTACCTTCAAATATGTATACACATACATAAGTACCAACAACACAAAGGGCCAAGAAAAAAACACCCTATTGCGTAGTTATTTATTTGGAAAATCCTTGTTGTTTTTGTTTTTTCTTATTTTGTTTATCTTATTTTTTGTTCTTGTTGTTTGCTCGCAGGTTTTAAGGTGTTACATTCAAGCAGAGTATAAGAGATTTTTGTGATGAATAAAAGTTGATAAATATCTACAAAGGTCTCCAGCATTAGGCTGATGAATTTGAAATATGTACTTGAAGATTCTTGAGATCAACAAGGACAAAGAGTTGTACCTATTCATAAAAGTGAAGATTTCTATTTGCTCTTAAACATATTTTTCTTTTTTGAAATTGTTAGATTATTATCATGCCTTTGAATTAATGCGGGTATGAGAAAAACATTATTCACTAGATAAGGATTCTAATATGTGTAATGGTTATGACTTTTTAAGATAAATTTGAATTTTTGGGGTGAAGGTGATTATCATATATAGAGTTTTATTGGGGAAATTTAAATTAAAAAATTAGCTTGTTTTGGTGAAAGATAAAAATTGGCTTCAATGGGGGAGTTTTATTTGGCTTCTGTTTTGAGATTCGTAATTTTTTCCTCAACTTGAAATTTGAATAAGGAAATTTACGAGAGCATTTTTGAATTTGGGATCTTGAAAATGCTGATTCCACTACATTTGGAAATGTTGATGCCACTTCAAAAGTTAACTATGAAGAATTAGAAGATATCAGCAAGTTTAAGTTTTAATTCTACATTTCAACTGATTCTAAGTACACATAAAGTATTATGATGTCTTTTCACTTTTTCGCATTAGATAGATTTCAACAAAAAGAAGCAATACCTTCATGACTCCCAAAAAAACGTTTACAAAGATAGTTTGGGCTATTAAGTCATTAAACCTTAATCATTCCTCAACAGTTTACCTAATTTTTAAACCTTAAGCATATTTTTCTTTAGCAGTTGTTGTCGTTTTAATGGAGTTTAATTTCTGAATTTGTTTAAAAAAAATGTTCTCGTTTCACTAAAGTTCAAAATAAGTTATAAACAATCACAAGCTATGATATCAAGGTAAACTTAACTTAACACAATGTTCAACTCTAAAAATTATCGAGAATTCAATTGCTTCTAGTTCAATAATTTTGTTGGTTTTTATTGAGGAATATACAAAAAAAAAGCTCCCGATCTCTGCAAACAAAAGCAACGTCAACATTCAATCTTTTTTTAGAACCATTATCTACTGAAAGTTGACTAAGAAAGTCTAAAAATAAATTTTAAATTCAGGGTCATGGAAATGCTAATTCCACTAAACTCGGGGTAATGGAAATATTGATCCCACTATTCTAATTGATTATGCAGAATTAGAGGATTTGGGATAATTTTAGTTTAAGTTCTACAGTTCAACTGATTTTAGTTGAATTTGTCGCATATATTATGATATTTTTTCGCATTTTAACTCTTAAAGAATATATACCATAAAAAAGCGTTCGAATTCACCAAAAAGAAGCAATACCTTCATCATTCCCAAAAAACGCTTACAAGGATAGTTTCGACTGTTAAGTCACTAAACCCTTATTCTCCCCTAAAAGTTTGCCTAATTTTGGTACCTAAAATATAATTTTTCAAAGCAGTTTTTGTGGGTTTGCTGAAGTTTGTTTTTAAAAAATTACTTTTTTCTTAGAAAAAGTCGAAAAAAAATAAAGTTAACTTTAATTTAACTAAATTTTAAATTCTTTAAACTGACGATAGGAATTCCATTGCTTCTAGTAATATTTTACATAATATTTCGATATCCTCCTCCTGAGAAACATGTATTTCAGTAAAGAGAAACACTGTCCGACTTCAATCTTTTTTTAGAGCTATTGTTTGGGGGACAAACTTTCATAGAATAAGTCATTTTCTTTGATAGATTTGTTAAGAACCTGAACACCATCAAGAGTATTTAAGGCTTCTCAAAATGTGGATAAACCATACCTTGTCAGGAACTTTAAAAATAAAACAGAACTTGTTGAACTCAAAGTAAATGAGAATAAAAACCATTTCAATTGGGGATTCAACAAACAAACAGACATCTGTCTACAAAAGTCCATCTCTCTCTTGACTGAAAGGAACTTGGAAATAATCTTCAGTGAGTTAATCCTTGAATGGCACTTAAATTGAAAATCCAACGAAAGTCGGATTTAAAGAACAAAAGAGTTTCAAAGGGCTCTTGATGCGTATAAAGCATAAATAAAATGCAAAGTGCTCGCGATTACTGTAAAGCTGATAAATATATACAAACATGAAATGACTTTTCCTAGAAGAAAACAATAAGAAATTGATTACATATTTTCTTCGCATAAATGGAATTGTTGAAATCTTGAAATTCTACAAAAACAATGATATAGTGTGATAATCTTATTTATACACATTCAAATATCTATAGCATAGGTCGGGGATAAAGGTATTTAGACGATCTCATATGAAAAACCTTAATTAAACTTACAAATTGCAAAAGGGATTTTGGGTATGTGAAATAACATTAGATTACCGATGAAACACAATATTACAAGCATCAAAATAGTTACTGACTGACTGACCATGACCAAGAGTAGTACAGTAGAATACTTACCTTAAAACCACTAGACATATATGTAGGTTAGGTACTTATACTCATGCCCTGATGTTCAAAACACAGAGAGCAGCTGGATGTATCGTAAATTCTTCAAAATAATTCATTAATTTCGAATTAAACACACCCAATCCCATGATTAATTATAATGTCTTCTTGTAGGTTGATGATAAAGCTCAGCCACACACGGTTTTAACTACAGTTGCGGTCAAAAAATAACACCACAGAACTTAATTTTACCTTTATAAATTGAAAGAACTGATTTGGTACTTCGAATGCAGTTGCCTCCTGTTAAAACAATGAGTTTTGAAACTTATAATTATAATTATTCAAAATTATTCCATTTTTTTTTAAATATGTCAAATTTCCAAGATATTGGATAAATTTCTTCCTCAAACATTTTAATAGTTACAAATATTTTCAGCTATTTTTTGGCCACTGCTGTATATTATAATGTCTTCTACAATTATGCATGGAGCATTATATTGGATATGATAATGTGATTATGCATAAAACAAACAAATCTGCGTATAAACTTATAACCTGGTATCTCGCACATTAAAACAACCTTCTCACATAAATTCGACGCACGGTCGAAACTAAAAATAATAATTTATCTAACTTCAAGTAAAATTAGGCACATTCGTTTTAAACAACAAACTAGCTTCGAAAGCCAAAAAGCATGTGATGTACCTCAAGTTTCGAAACGACGCACGACCACCAAGACCAGTAGAGCAAACTCTCTGGCACATCTCATCATGCGTCATGGATTCCATTCCCAATTAATTAATTTATTACACATTTTTTGATGCAATTTTGTTGGAAAATGGATCGCGTTGTTCGTTGAATATGGTAAAATGTGTGGTGTGGTGAATTTTTGAAATTCAAATAAATAATTACCCAGTCAGCCATCAATCCAAAATGTAGTCTGCAGAGTCAAAGCTAAAGTTTGTGTTTTTTTTAATTTTGTTTTCGGAGAAAAGAGCTCGTTTGATGATAGTTTTTAGAACGAACGCAAAACGCAACATCAGACGTGGCACTATACCATTACCATCATCATCATTGTGGAAACAAAGGAAGCGCAGGTTTGCATGGTAAATTAGGAGGGTTGAGTCTATACTATATACATTTTCGAAAATTAACTTTTAACACCCACAAGAACGACATCAAAGGAGGCGTAAGGGAGCGGCATCTAGAGAGCTAATTACAGCAATCACTTGGTCTACAGTAGAACAGAGTGTTGCGAAAATTGAAGTATATTTCACTATTAACCGAAAAGCCAAAGCTTTAACATCTTTTAATCAGAAGGATCTTATGTTAGAGCAAATTTCATGAAATTATTTTCTTAAATTGGAGTGAAAAAATGTATATTTTCAATTCACTTCCTAACTCACTAATAAATCGAAAGCAATATTAAAAATTTTATTTCTAAATTTCACCTTCATAAGATTGTGGAATGCATTTGATTTTTCACAGGAGCTTACTTTTACACTTTGTGAATTAAAATGAATGCGTTCCACAAAATTGACTTAATTTCTTAAAGAAAGAATGACAAAAGGGAAAACATTACATTAAAATGACTGAATTTTCAATCGTTGAATGTAAAAATGGAAGCAGTGAAAAATTGGAAAAAGAAAACAAATATGAGATGGAGGAAGGAAGGAATAAATGAAAAAAAGAAGGAAAATACTTAATTTTCAATAATTGTTTTGTGAAAATGTAAGAAGGATGAAAAAGGGAAGACATGTGAAAAATTGCAAAAAAAAAGTAGAGGGAAAAGGGAAGACATTATTGAATGTGTGTGAAATTATGGGGACTTAGAATTTGAATTTAAATTAATTCGACTGTGAAATGTCAAGTTTAACATTTTACTGCGGTATGGAAATTCACTAATATTTAGTTTCCATAAGCACAACTTTTTTTTAAAACTTATTTGGTTTTATAAACTTTTAAAAAATTGTTTTCACAATGTTTATACACGTGAAAAAATTAAAGCAGTATCAATATAAACTCTCTTGAAAGGAAAAATAAAAATGGGTTCCACATTTTTAAAAATGATAAAATTTCCAAAATGATACAACGATCAAAAAAGTTAATACATTTTCAATATGAATAGGAGTTAGATCAAAATTTAATATTTCACTAACTTTTTAACTTGCAAAAAGTGAAAATATACATATAAAATCTCGTGAACAAAATGTTATTGATTTTAGATTAAAGAGTAAGTATTTTGCAATTAATCGAAATTCGAACTAAAATTTATATTTCACTAAGTTTCTTATTGTCAAAAAGTAATACAATATAAGGATAAAACTCTTGTGAAAAGGAGAATATTTTATATTTCACATAATTAAGAGTAAATATTTCTCAATTTTAAGTAAAAACAATAAAAATTCAGAAACTTGTGAAAAAATCATATATTTCACGTAATCTTTTACTGTCAAAAAGTAAAAACAATAAAAATACAGAAACTCGTGAAAAAATCATATGTTTCACGTACCTTTTCACGGTCAAAATGTGAAAACGTAAAAATATAGATCCTGGTGAAGTAAGATTTGTATGGATTTCACATTTTTAGAAGTGAAAATTTGACAATTTATCGACTTTAGGATTACAATTTAATAGTTCACGAAGTTTTTCTTTGTCAAAAAGTCAAAACGATACAAATATAAACTTTTGTAAAACGAGATCTTACATATATGAGTTTCATAGTTTTAAGAGTCAATATTATGGAATTCGTAGGATATATCCTAAATTTACGATCTTTTTAATTTTCAAAAAGTGAACTCAATAAAAATTAGAACTCTCGTGAAACCAAAATCATGGATTTCACGTTTTTATGAGGGAATATTTCAAAATTAATTGAATTTCGGACTAAAATTTGACGTTTCATGAAATTTTTCACTATGAAGAAGTGTAAACCACAAAAATATTAACCCTCGTGAAAATGTATATAAATTTAACATTTTTAAGAGTGAATCATTCGCATTGAATCAAAAACTAAAATTTAAGATTTCACGAAATTTTTCACTCTTAAATGAATACTTCGCAATGAACCGGATTAAAATTTGATGTTTCGCGAATTTTTCACTCGGTCTTTTCTAGACTTATTTTTTTTAACGATATCTGCGCTTTTTTATTGTTCCAGATGAAACAAATTTCTAATTTCAGTTTCTTACTGCTTTAAATTTTCAATTTTTTCACAATTTTTTCTCGTAGGCTACCCCACTGTGCTGCAGTATCGAATAGAAGTTTATAGTTTTTTTTTCTTTTGCTTAGTTTTAGCTTTGTTATGGTAAACTTTTGCAGTCTGCACAAATTACTAGATGATGATGATGGTGGTGATGATGGTTTTTAGATATGCACTTTACATATAATGGTAGACATATATTTTGAAAATGCGGTTTGAAGTCGACTGCGCAAAAATTCACCTGAAAATTGAAAACAAATATGAAAATGTGTCAAAGGCCAACCAACAAAATGTCAATTACTCGGTTTTCATTGTAAAACAATGAGCGTACACATATACTCGTGCATATGAAGAAATCCATAAGCGTTAATATTATATTCATATGTATTTGTAAATGTTGTGCAATTTTTGGCAAAATGTTTATCATTAAAATTTACTGGCTCATTTGTTTTTGTAAAGTTCAAAAGGTGTTACGACGACGACGACAGTGAGAGATAACCCCTGAGATATAGAAAGTTCAAAGAACTCAAATGACCCAAACAACACAAAAGTTATTAGATACACGGTCGTCGACGCAAAACCACAAGATACAGTCATAGTCATATAGTCAAAGTGATGTGAAGATGATGATGAACCTTTGGTATATAATGTAATTATAGAAAGATATGTGACGAAACCATTTTGCATCATTGTTGTAAATGGCAGGCGGCAACACCTGTCTTATTTTATTTATTGATCGTTAAATTGAGTAATCGCAAACGCTATGCCGTATTATTGGCTAAGACGACGATGACCGACTGACAACGTCGAGGAATTCAAATATACAACAACAGCGACTACGTCGACGAACGACACAACGACCGACAATATATGAAAGGGAAATTATCAGCAGCAGAAGCAGCAACAGCAAAATGGATGAGATCTGTCTATCATCCGAATTGACGACTTTAATCGAATTCGTGTCTAAAAGCAGACGTTGATTAATGTCTAATGCACACGTTTTGTACTTTGGAGGTGATTGAGGTTAAGATTCGATTGCAATTTCGTATGAGTAAGATGTTTTCAGGGCCCTACAATGCTCATTAAATATGGAGATATCGTCTTAGCGATTGTAAAATACGTTTATCGTAGTAACAACAACAACAAAAAATACAAAACATACCGATTTTAAGTGTAAACAAGATGATTACCTACACTACACTTCACTTATAGCAGGTATGTATACCTCGTGTTTAAAGGTTTAAACTTATTTTTTTGTATAAGTACCTTTTGCTTGCAGGGATAGGATTTATGGGTTTTTATATTTATGAACACACAAACCACTTATAGGGTCTTGAATTTAGCTTTCTAAATCAGTGAAATTGAGTTGGAGCTCGTATTATTGCTTAATCCAAGTTGATTAAAAGCCTTTAAGAGGAACAAAAAAAAGTTAAACTTTTATATAAAGATTTAATGTTAAGTTGCCTACTTCGTTTGCCTCAGATACATTTTAAATAAATCTTCATCTTAGCTTATTTTTACTTCGCTTTTAAAAGATGTTTTTAACAACCAATACTTATGGAGGTATTGATTATATCGTTATATTAAAATACCTCCAAAATGGATACATTTTAAACCATCGTAACGTTTTAGTGCTTTGAGGTACAATATTTGTTTTACTTAAATTTCCGAAATATTTCCGAAATATTTCCTCTAGTAAAGTATACTAAAAAGCTTTTGAAATCTTCAGCTGCCGATGTAATTCAGACGCTTTAAGTGTTTTCGAGTAAAAAGCAACTAAATATGGTTTAGAGAAATTTTGCAAACAAAATTCGACTTCACTTAAATAAAATTAGAGCAATAACTTGCAAAAAGCTACAACATTCGAAATATTTAGCGTGTCAAAATATTACACTTCAAAATTCTATATGGTACGTTTTGGTCCCAATGCTGTAAATTGTTTATTCTTTATTTCAAAACACTGTAAGCTCAAAATACTGTACGTAAAAATGCTATTCGAAGAAAATACTGTATAGCACAATATTGTAATGGGTGTTTGTATAGCTATACATTAGAAGTTTCTATGGTTGCTGCCTGCCTATGGTTTTACAATTCAGAATGTCAAAACGTGTTGAAATTTCTGTTTAGTAAGGTTTGGCAATTTATCATGAATTGTTTACTGCCAGAAGAACACTTCCAAAGTGTTGACATTTATTTTGTTCATAGAGATCTTCGTCCATTTTACGGTTCCATTACCAAAATAGGCTTATATAGTTCGAAGCATTATGGTTAGTGCGTTGGACTGTCTTGCCAGAGGTCTTGGGTTCCATCCCTGCCTATGCCATCTAGTTTTTTTCGAGGGTTACTGCCTCTTGCGAGAAATTGACAAATTCTCCAAGAGCAATTCTTGTCATGAAAAGTGCTTTCTCAAATTAGCCGTTCGGATTCGGATTAAAACTTTTTGTCCCCTCCATTTCTGACAACAGTACTCGCACACAGGAATCGTTGAGAGTTGTAAGTCACTAGGCCCTAGTTTTTAACGGACTGTTGCGCCACCCAATTTATTTCATTTATAGTTCGAAGACAATCCTCAAGCTTACAATGAATCACCATTACATTCATTTTAAAATTGACTATTTGATGTGATTTACAGACTGACTGCATCATTGGTCCTTATTTCTTTCGAAATGAGGAAGGAGCCGTCATAACGGTGAATGACAACAGCTAAATTTTGAAAGAAACTTAAAATAAGACAATTTGTCATACAGCACGCTTAACAATCAATTTGTTGGAAAATCAATTTGCGACTACTTTATTCCTAGAATTGGCCCTGTCAACTGGCCCTAGGTTCGTGGGACTTAACGCTTATATATTATGGGTTTATGACAAGTAGTAAATATTGGACTGATCGATTGGAATATGTAACATTCAATTATCTACCAGTTTATAATAATACAAAATTCTTTTCAACAATATTTCTGTCTTCTATTTTTATTTAAAGTTCTCAAGCTCTTAAAAAACACCCGATATCTCAAAAATCTGTACCACAAAATACTGCGTCTTAAAAAAGCACGAGTTTTAGGAAATTATGATAAGATTTAAGATGAAATATTAATCTTAAAGTTTTGAAAATGGGTAGGGAAAAACAAAGCTAAGAAAAGCACTCCAAATTCTTAATGTGCGGCTAGAAAAAGAATCTCTACACTCGACAATACGTTTAAGGTCAATAAAAATTGATGATTATTTTGTTCTTTATTTTTCTAAAATAAAATAAAAGCCAGAACTCGATTTATGTATTACTCATTTAAAATTACAAAAAATGATAAACGAGAATAAAAAATTGAATTAGTTTATTTATAATTTTTAAAGACTAGACAAACAAAAATACGGAATTTTGAGATATGAGAACTATGATCTTACAATATTTGTTCATACAATCCTCACTGGATTGCTACGTATTGTGTTTCCAGCTATGAAGCGTTTGAGACAATAGATTTCGGAACTTTTTAGATCATTAGGATCATTGTAGTAAAAGTCTTCAAGGTGGAGTCTTCATCTTTGTGAAAGAGCTGGACATGAACATAGAGAGTGAGACACTGTCTCCTCTTCATTTTCATCCATGCAGCGTCTGCAAAAATCATTTGCAGGATCTCCAGATCGAAAAGAATGTATACTCATTAAGCAGTGTCCTGTAAGGACTTCTATAACAGAGCTAATGTGCAATATACTATCCGAAATGAGTTTCTTACTTAAAGAGTTTCGCATCAAGCATTGGTTAAATTAGTTTAGTTGACCTACAAGTAGTTGTATTAGGCCATCTATGGTTGTTTGTTTTCTTTATGGTACTATGCTTTAGCTAAGTTTACAAGTGGCTAGAAATATACCGATGTTGAATTTGTTGCCCATTTAAGGTTAAGTTGTTTCATTTTTTGTAAGTTCGTCAGCTTTACAATTTCCTGGAATGTCTCTATGAACCGGTACGCAAATAAGGTGAATTTTCAACTTCAGGCTGTTAGTGAGACAGAGTTATTAAGACAGAGTCTTGATTGTCTATCAGAGAAATTATCACATCTGAGCCAAGGAAGGGCTTCTTTGATGGCCAGAAGTTCTGCCTGGAACACACTACAATAATTGAGAAGACGAAATTTTATTTTTAAAATCGGTTATTCCATTCAACAAGGTACAAATTTCAATTTTTCATACAACTATACTCATGGAATAGGTAGGAAAATAGCTTCCTTTTAACAAAAAGCTTTTAAATGACTAAATTCGTACAAGAAAAACACTTATCCTTAATAGTTTTCTTATGACCAAAATGATCCTCAAGTAGAGTCTCATAAAAACAACTATTTCCGCATCATCTCGACAGAAAAAAAGTTAAAAACTTTCAAAAAAACTGGAAAATCCATTCAAAGTTGGAAGCATGATTTTGAAAATTTATTTAAAGTCACTAACATCAAGATTCCATTAGCACAGTCGTTTCGTTCTTATTTCTTATTTGTTTTAAACTCAACTTAATCAATTAATCTTAATTTCAATTAGGTAGGTACTAACAGAAAACAAAAACAATAATAAAAAACCATAAAAGACGTTAGATAATGATGTCGTCCGGAAATGAGAAATATTGAAACAAAAAAAAAACACAAAATACAAAAATAAGAAAACTCAAAACTCTAAGAAGAATAAGAGCTACTTGTCTATTCAGCACATTGTTTGCCAAATTAGTATCTACACATCTCACCCAGTTTTCTAAAGGAACTGTGTGCAAGGATATATTTGTACAGATAATTAAAATGTTGATTGTCACAGGACTAATGTTGGTTTTTTTTTGTCCCTTCTTTCTTTCTTTCTTTCTTCCTTTTTTTTTTTGTTTTTCTTGTCCCTCTAACTTACCATCAGGAATTTTTGAACGTAGGTATAAGTATGTACCTACTCTTAGGGACTTGAATGTGTGTATTTTGTTGCTCTCTATTGATGATAATACCTTGGCTTAAAAAAAAATATATCTATATATATATGTATTTAGTCCATTTCCCATTCCGGTGAGTTAGCGATGCGATGGCGATGCTGGCGGTGTAATTATCCCACCAACCACCGCCGCCGACAATGCATATAAAATAAAAAGGAATCCTGAAATGATGTTCTTTCTGTTTGGAGACTTGTGTGTTCTGGTTCTGGGTTCTGAGTTTTGGTCCTCCATAATTTTTCCCCTTTTCTTCTTTTGTTGAGAAAAATTGGTTCTTCCTCTGCTTTAATTACGCGCACATTCTCGACGATATGACTGTCGTTTTCATTTTCGTTTCGTTTTGTTTTTTGTTCTTTTATTTATTTCTTATGTGAAAGAGTGTAATGGCTACGGGTATATTTCTTCACTCATATATGTACAGCTGCGGTCAAAAAATTAGCACCACAGAACATTATCAACTTTGTGAAGAAATAAATTGATTTCGTTCTTCAAAGTTGAATTTTTTTTAAATGATATGTCAAATTTCCAAGGCATTTTCAAATTTTTTGAAAGTTGCACATTTTTAAATCAAAAATTTGGTATATATTTATTGATTTGTTAAATTTGTGATTCAAACCAATATTTCGTAGAATGTCTTTTATTTTCTGTAACAGTTGAGTTTAAGCATGAGGAATCGATTTCAATAGAAGCCGTTAACTATAGATCAGAGTTCTTTATCGTTACTTAACATGCAGGGAGATTTTTCCGTCATTTCCTCAACTCAAAGATTTCACTGATGGACAAAGTTTTTTTCCTAGCAATAAAATCCTACTTTTCCGATGGGGTTTGATAACCTTAATTTAAATCTGACTCCAACATTACTAAATCACGTCAGGCTTTTGAGATATTACTTTTAAAAATTCGAAAAAACACAATTTAGACAGAATTTTGACTTTTTTTAAATTTATGAAGTAGTTTTTTTTAATAAAATTCGTAGTGTTTTTTCTAAATCTGTAATTCCTATTTTCAATATGCTGTTAAAGTATTTATAGAATTCCGTAAAATTTTCGAAAAAATCTTATTTGTCAGATTTCTTTTCTTATAAATCTTAAAGAATTGCTGAACCATTAATAATAAAACAAATCTGTACTCATAACAACGCTCGAACATCGAGTTTTTGAAATATATTAATAAAATATAACAATAATGTTGAAAACAGGTATTTTCAAAATTTTGAGAAAATACATAGTTTAAATTAAAGTTCGGATTCGAAATCAGCACGAAAAATTAATTAGAATGAGAATTAAATTCAAAATTTTTCAAAACCTCACGTAGAGTCTAATGAAGACTCATAACTTAAGAGAATTTCCAGAAAGTAGGTGAGTAGTACTCGTGAAGTGATGGTTAGTGCATAGGACTGTTATGATAGAGGCCTTGGGTTCAATCCCTGCCTGTGTCACCTAAATTTGTTATTCACGGGTACTGCATCTTGCAGGGAATTGACAAATCCTCCAAGAGAAATTCTAGTCATGAAAAGTGCTTTCTCAAATTAGCCATTCGGATTCGGCTTAAAACTGTAGGTCCCCTCCATTTCTGAAATGACTCGTACAGATAAATAGTTGAGAGTTGTAAGTCACTAGGCCCTGGTCCTTTACAGACTGTTACGCCACCTATTTTATTTATTTAAGTGAGATATTTAAATGATTTAAACTGTATTTATACAACAACCTTAGCCTCAAACACATCGTTTTTGGGTGTCTTTTTAGCATTTTTATAGGGGCATATTTCAAAAACCCGATGATATGGACACATTTTAAGGCGAGATTCGAATTCTGGATAGCGTAATACTGTAAAAATAGTATTGTTTTATTTTTGTCACAGAAAAAAACTTGATCTTATTGACGAGTATTTAAACAAGATTCAGCTATTGTGCGGTTCATTCAATAATATTAACTTCTTGGCTTCATGTAGACTTGCCTGAAGGTCCAATTTTGATGACATTTTCCAAAATTGGTTGTCCTCCAAGTCGTCAGTCGTTTCGGGCTTTATCGGTGTAGACTAGCGACTTCACATATCAAGACGCAGAAAATAGTCAAAGCGACTGTATAGCTGTCACCATTGACCGTAACGTTCTGGCCAGCACCTTTTTTAAAGAAGTACGGACCTCCATCAACTAGTTTTTTTTAGATGAAACGGTATCTCAACATACAATTGAGGATTAAAATACAGAAGTTTTGTTAAATGACGTATCTATTTAGCCAAAAAGAAGATGACCGTAAAATGGACGTAATGCGTGATACGTATTCCGAATAGAGCCATGATTTTCAAAATAAATTTGCACAATTGGAAGCGTTTTTCAGAAGTCAGTTTATCCGTCTTGAAATTCCAAAACAAACCAAAAATAACTTCCTATGAGAAGTTAATAAAAAACTTGACAGCTGTCAAAATAGTCCTCCGTTACAATAGGTTCTATACTTCTAAAAAAACACCCTTTACTGGATTATAAATTGTTAATAATTTTATAAGCATATTTGGAATTCAGTTAAGAATTTTGAAATATTCCCAAGAACCTCTTCCAACATCGCCGTTTAAAGTATTTCGAGTGCTATTTTTTCGACCGCAACTGTAATATAAATTTTCTCAAGGAGTTCCATGCCCGCACCCGAATGGAAACACATGTGTGGCAACCAGCATTCTATTTTTTTTCATGATGTATTTTATCCCATTCCAGTGCATTAAGATACATCTTTTTTTTGTGTGTTCATAAAGATTCTTCAATTGGAATCTTTTATTTTAGTTTTTATTTTTTTCTCATTAAACCAGTGCACATTAGTTGCAACTAACACATGACGTTACCATTATGGTTTTTCCCATAATTAGGGTTGAATTCAAATTTTATGACTCAGGGTGTTGGGAATTAAACATACATACACCAATATCTCATAATTTCAAAATTTTCTTCTCGTTTTTCTTTGCTGATCTCATTTTCTTGAATGATGAATTTTTGTGAAAAATTTCTTATAAAACATGTTTTCGAAAAAAAAATCTTAAAATAAACAAAAACAAAGAAATGAACCAAGAATTAAGAAACAGCAGCCGGGAACAGACGCAACCATAGACCCCGATAGAGAAAGAATGAAAGATGAAGAAACAGTCTGCCACACAACTTTTGGTAGATAGTAGTCTCGAAAGGAATCCTCATCAATCTCAATCACTTTCAATTTTTGTTTTTTTCATTTCATATTTTTTGATTTATTAAATTTTATACATATTTTTGTGTTTTGTGACGCAGAGTTTTGTTTTGTCTTTTCTAAAAAAGCTTAAAGAGTCTCCTCTCATTTGATATTTTTTGTTTTCAAAAACAAAACAGAAAATAAAGAATAAATTAAGTGACACATGATTTGAAATTAGAACAAAAACAAATATTTAAAATTTAGCATAAGAAAAAATAAAATAAAAATTAGACCGACTGTGACTCATAAAATTATGTATTTCCGCATAAAAATGTCATATTTATGGAGTTGGAAACACAAAATAGAATTTAGGCCTTTTTTTACTTTGTTTAAAGAATTTCATCACATTAAAAAAAACAACAACTTAGACAACAGTTATTAAATTTATAAAACTATTAAAACATTTCATCAGAGAAGAAGACACCAGACAAAAAATTTGAATTAATTTAACCAGAAATAGAAATATGGCTTTTAATTTCCGTTTTGTTTCGTTTTTTATTTTTCAGAATGAATAAAAGTATCTCAAGTTTTGTTTTTTTTTTTTTAATAAAAATAGTAAATAGCTCGTGTGCCCCTCAGGTCGTTGGTCGGTTAGGTACTTTTTTAGTTTTTCTTTATTATTTTTTTTGGATTGTTTCCACTTTTATTTCTTTAGACTTTTTGTCTTTTGCTTGAGTATAGTTTATGAGGTATGGTAATTTTTATGTTTTTTTATTTTTGTATTTTATTTCATCTCTTTCATCATTATTTTAATGTCATTTGAAAAAAATGTAATCAATTGAGACAATCTTTAAATTGTTTAAGTGAGGATTTATTTGATTTTCTGCAAGCACTTGGTTTTGCATATACATACATAGTTAATTTCAAATAAGCAATAAAGATGCCAAAGACATTGAATAAAAATAAGAAATTACTTAATTCTTTTGAAAATGAAATTGATTTACTTTTTTTTAAGGTGAAAGACCAGACCAATGGTATCACATTATAATATTGTATATGGAAGACACTTGAAGAATAACTAAGTAGCTGATGGTAAGGAAGCAAAAGCAGGTACCTGGAGGTATGCACGTTTTAAGATATCTCTGATAAAGCATTTTATAGTTATATGCTGATGGGTAACCTTTACATGTGGAAGTTAAGTTATGTTAAAGTTATAAGCTTATTGCAGAAACAGTCAAAAGGTCTTAACTTCCAGTAATGGAACATGTACATGTTTTTTATTTATTTCTTGTAAGAGTCGATGTTTTGTGTTGAAATTTGATTAAAGTAACTAATTGCCGTTTACATGGCGATGTCTATCGACGATGTACACCAAAACTACAATTATGCTTAATTAACCATCTATTAGAAGATAAACGTACTAAGGCAACTAATAGTCTCGTCACCAGGAATAAGTAAGAGTGCTCAGGAGCAAGCATTTGAATAACTCTGCAATGGAAGGTTTACAAAGTTTAACAAATTTTTTTATGCGCACTTTCTTTTCCATTAGAAAAAGGACAAAAGATCGCTTAAATTTAATATAAAGATCTTGTAGGACTTTTGGATACTACGAATAAAGAGGTGTAATTCCAAATTCGATATTATATTGATTCCTTCAAAAATATTGAAAATGATATTATCATATCATACAAAATTGAAATTTAATGGTTTTTTTTGTTGAGTTTTTCTAGACATTAAATCAGTTTAGTAGCATTTTTGGGAGGACTCTAGTATAAAATAAATTGTCTCTTGGATTTTTCTGAACATTTTTCCAGATTTAAAAGCCAATATTTTGTATGAAGTGAAATAAGTTTGGAGTCAATACGGTTATGTGTTCTCAAGATATTTGAGTCAAAAATCAATTTATATACTTATTTTTACTATTATTTTTTGTTTTGTATTTTTTCCAACTATCAAATGGATTTCTCTAAAAAATTGGGCATCTATAATTTCTTTATTCGTAGTGTAAACTTATTTTGAAGGTAGTATCATTGTTTGTTCGTAAAATATTCTAGCTGACAAAAATTTTGTCAGTTTCTTTGCTTTATAAATTAATAAATTAATAATTGATAGTTGATTTTTTTCATTTCTAATTATTGGATATGATGTCAAAATGTCTGCATTAACAATGAAAAACGATGTCATTCAAAAAATCTTGAAATTTTCCATGATGAATTCGCTCATTCGCGGCTTTATACATAGTCTAGTTTCATGAACTACTTTTTTAAAGGCTAGTATCAAAATTATCATTCACGTGGCTCCAAGGATAAGAGTCTGCAAATTTTAAATCACAAATGTTTGCTAAGTTATCAATAAGACAATTTACGGATAATAAATCGTCGTCGTAAATATGTCGTGAAAGAAAAACAAATTGTCACTTTTTTTAACTAACCACAGCTTACTTGACAGTAAAAATGGCGCTATCACTCCTTAAAAACTGTTAAAAAAAACTCAAATTAAAAAAAACTGAGCAATTAAATAAATTGAAAAAGGACGTGTTTTTTCCAAAAAAAATTCCCTTTTAAATGAAAACTATTCAAAAGTAGCATTTCAAGAAAATCTAGCACAACTATACCTAAACAATGGTTTCCAAAATGATTTTTACTGTGGAATTAGTCGTACAAAAATTTAGCGACTAATTTATTTGACAAGGAATCGACAAACCTGGGTTTACACTACGACTACACAAAAAATATTCTCAGTTGGTTTTCAGCGAAGCACATATCGTCGGCGATTCTTCAGAACACTAACTTATCTTAAGGGCACTAATTTATACAAAAGGTTTACTATAAGCGGATTGGAAGGTGTTTCACGGCGCGGCGTCTTAAAAGTTTTTCGAACTGTGATTGTTAAATGTTTAACATTTTGTTGTGAATTTTAGCAATTTCTTTCAGTTATTGAAGCGTATCTTACTGCTGCTGGAAAAAAAAAAAACAAATAATACAAAAATAAGACTTTGGAAAAGTGGTGTCCAATTCCAAAATTGAGTAGTGACTTTGCTACATAGATAGTAAGCCAAACAAAATTAATGGGGGCGCTTTGAGCGTTACCTTCTTTGAGTCGAAAGTAAATTTTTACCAAGTTTTAGTATTTTTTTTTTAGGTTTATATTTTTTTTTTAGGTTTTTATTTTTTTTTTAGGTTTTTATTTTTTTTTTTTAGGTTTTTATTTTTTTTTTTAAACTATCAATTCGATTTTTCTCAAAGTTTTACCGAATGTTGACAACAATATTTTTATAAGATAAAATTAGTTTGAAGCCAATATCTCAAAGTTTTGAAAAGATATTTACGTCGAAAAACAATTTTTACCAACTTATGTTAATTTTTGTTCAAGTTTTTATTGTTTGTAAAAAAACTGTCAATTCGATTTTTCTCAAAATTTTATCGAATGTTGAAAACAATATTTCTTATAAGTTAAAATTAGTAGAAGCCATTATCTCAAAATTTTGAAAAGATATTTGAGTCGAAAATCAATTTTTACCAACTTTTGTTAAATATTTTTTTACGTTTTTAATTTTTTGTACAAAAACTGTCAATTCGATTTTTTTCAAAATTTGACTGAATGTTGACAACAATATTTTTTGAAAGATTAAAGTAGTTTAAAGCCAATATCTCAAAGTTTTGAAAAGATATTTGAGTAGAAAATCAATTTTTACCAACTTTTATTAATTTTTGTTTAGGTTTTTATTTTTTGTAAAAAAAACCTGTCAATTCGATTTTTTTCAACATTTTTCAGAATGTTGAAAACAATATTTCTTATAAGATAAAATAAGTTTGAAGCCATAATCTCGAGTTTTCGAAAAGATATTTGAGTCGAAATTCAATTTTTACGGACTTTTAGTAATGTATTTTTTACAAACTGTCAATTAGATTTTTCTCAAAATTTTATCAGATGTCAAAAACATTATTCTTCGTTGCACAAAATTGTTTTGGAGATGAAATCATATTTCAGTCGTAAAATTGTCAAGGTGACAAATTTTTTTTCAGTTTTTTTGATTTATAAAAAAAAAAATTAATTTGATTTTTTTCCAAAAATATTATTGTTTTGTATCACGTTACAATATATAATATAAAATTTGATATATTTGGGTTTAGCCAAAGTTTTCACCCACGCAATTTTCTTGAGAGCCCTTTCTGCATCTTTCCGCACTATTATCTGTGTAACAAAATTTATTTGAGTCGATATCTCTTCTAGTTCTTGAGCTATGGACGAAAAAAACGTCGCGAACGTACGGACGTACGTACATACACACGCACGCACAGACATCTTTCTAAAAATCTTTTATTTCGACTCTAGGGACCTTGAAACGTCGAGAAATGTCAAAATTTTCAATTCGACAAATCGGACCCATTACTATAACTTCCTATGGGAAGTTAATATTGAAGAACTCCCCAATTACCATGGTCAAATCAGCTAAAAGTCTAAAAATATCTTGTTTAGTTGTGTTTTTCATCGTGGGGTAATGAGGTACCTCGTGGGGCCGCTATTTGGCCTGTATGAGGTGTGGCCTGTATGAGGTGTGGCCGCTAAGGATTAAGCACAAAAGGTCGTACAAAAATTTAAAATGTTCCCGAATTTGGATAAGTAGCGCCGCCGTGGAATCAATTATGCAAAATTCATCCGAGATGAGGGCTATGAAATTACACCGTGGCTTATGATCTCTTCAGAAATGCAAAAACGAATCATTTAATAAGCTCGTCTCTCTAAAAAGAGAGTCATAATAGAAAAATGATTTGGACATTTAAAAAGAAGATTTCCGATTCTTCAAAATTGCGAACGGCTTGATTTGATAAATGTCACAAATTCAATGGTTACTTGCTTTGCCTTGCACAGCGTTGCAGGATTTTTCAACCACTTGAAGAAACAGAAAATAATACACATACATATTCGTGAAAGTTAACATTTGTCGAAAAACTTTCTTAGAAACTCCAAGATTAGGCGAAATGAAAAGAGTCGAATTTGTTGAAATGATATACAATCATTTAAAAAAAATCGATCTTTGGTTTATTCTATTTTATAGTTCTGTGGCTTAAAAAAAACACCCTTTTTAAAGTGCATATAAAGTGCTGATAAAAACATGTGTATGTCTTTAGTTTTCATTATTTTGCTTTCTTTTTAAAGAAACGAATTTAAATTTGAAAGCTCAAGATGATGAATCTTAAATGCTAATACATTTTATTCCCCATAACCACTATTAATATTTTCTCCATATTTATTATCACTGATATTGTTATTTCTTCTTTCTGCTAACATTTTCGAATTAAAACAGTCTAAATTTTCAACTCAAGTCTCTCCATTATTGGTATGAAAGTACAGACTATATAACAATAATCAATGATACAATTAAACTGAACAAAATAATAATATGTTATGCATACATAAATAGAATGCAATCAAAATATCAAACGCATCATAACTTTTGTTTTATTATTTCTTCTTTCGCCTAACTCATAATTCATAGCACTGTTTTAACAAATTATATCTCCATTTATAAAACTATTTTCCATTCATCTAATAATACTCATATGTAACTACGCAATCGGTAGTATAAAATGCAAAAGTGTAGCTGATTAATCAGAAATAGCCCGCTAAAAACCCCTCTAATAAGAAAATCAAGCTAGAAAGAAAAATAATAACATATAGATCCGACAAAGCTCATTAAATTCATAACAACAACAGTTATGTGAATAAGTGTGTATTTTTATTGCAAGATTTTAACACAATGTATAGAAAAACATATACCAACCTAATGTGATGCATTTTACTTGCAAGACATACAAAATAGAGTCAATAGGAGGTGAGGAGTCGGTATAAAGATGAGTTATGGATTCATAAAAAAATTCAAAATTTGTCTATACCTATACTTCAAGCTATAAAAATTGTGAACCTTTAAAGAGTAGCTTTTAATTTTATTTATTCAAGACAAGGACAACGAAGACGATATAAGTGCTAACACTTAATCTACACAAAATATTCCTCAACACTTTCTTTGATGGAAGGATGCTTACCTTAGTACCTATCTAACCTACCAATAGTATCTATTTTAGTAAAACAAAACTCCAATAAAAATTTTCCATCATTTTCTACCCTTATCCTTCGGTTCGGGTGGCGGCGCGGCGTCTTCGTCGTTGTCGAATCGAATGCCATAAACGCCACCCTTAACTCGAAAAATAACCATCGTTAGGCTTAAGTTTAAGAGCTACTCAAACATTTACCTAACCTCTGATCTATTCCCAAGAAGTGGCAAAAAGATACGATAAATATTACTGCATTCAATATGTTCCACCTCCTCCTCCTCCTCCTCCTCCTATACCAACCTATCTTTTAGACAGAGTTAAGAAAGAAAAATAAAGCATCTAAAATAAAACAAGGATGCAGATCCTTTAGAAATACATAGTAGATAGATAGATAGATTTTTGTATGAATATAAATACTTACCGGATAATACATTCCTTGCGGAGGAAGGAAAAATGCCCCTGAGCCCCACAGTTTGACGGCTTTTTATTAACCTTTGGGGGGGAAGAAGAACACTCGATAAGAATACGAAGACTGAAGACGAAAAATAAGAAGAAGAATGAAAAAAATATTCAAACTTGCTTCTTTTACGAAGGACGTCCTTTTTTTCGTATAAATGAGGTCGTCGATGAAAACGAAGACAGCGAAGACTGTAACTTCTGTAAGATGACGACGACGGCTAAGACGGCGACTAAGACGACGACTAGGACGACGACTACGATACAAAACGTGTATCGAGGGGGGGTTGGGGCGGCGAAACGATGTGAAAAGGCAAACAGCGAAAAAGGATGCTTTCTCGTCTTATGCCTGGGTATCCTTTCGATTTTCTTTTCTTTTTTTTTACTTTGCTTTGCTTTGCTTTTGTTGTACTTTCCCTTCTTCTAAATATACTTGGAGGGCAATTTATTTATTTATTTCTTTTTATTTCCACTTTTATATATTTTATGTACGCACCACACTTTCTTAATATATTTTATTTATTTTTTTTTTATATATATATTTTGGCACAAATTTTCAAAGATTTATTTTGATTTATATTTTTCTTTATTACTTTTGGATTACACTGTAAAAAAAAAAGAACAAGGAAAATAAGGGAAAATTCCAACATAAAAAAAGAAAACAACAACAACAATAACGAAGAAGTATGTGTACGAAACGAAGGAACAAGTGAATGATGGAAAATACAATAAATTTGACAACATTGCCATTCAAAAAGAGAGAGAGAGAGAGGGTTGTTTTCTTTTTTTTTTATTATTTTTATTGGGGTTGTTTGAGTTTGAGTAAAGTACAACGACGATGATGAGACGACGAGAAACAGAAAGAGGGATGCTGTGTCCTATGAGTCCTGTCCTGTTTGTCCTGTGTGCTCTATTGCTATTTTAGATTGTAAGGTACTTTTATTCGTTTTGTTGTTTTTGTTTTTTATTTTAATGTCCTTTTTATTTCAACTGATGATGGCGCTCGAGTTCGAGTTCGAGCTCGTGCTGTGGATGCTGTTTGGATGGATGGATGTTTGTTATTTCGTTCGTCCTGTGAGAATCAAAGGAAAGCAAAAACGACCCGAATTATGATGGTCTTCTCCGTCCGATTCCGTCTCCAACGCGCACGACAGAGAAAAGAGGTCTATTACATATATACGAGAGAGAGAGAGACTAGAGGGAATATCATCTATACCTACAGCTGAAAAAATCTTCTGCATCATGTGGGAGATTCAGGGTTTTTTAAAACATTTTTTTTTCATCCCTTAATAGTTGGAAGGGTAGAATGTTTTAAAAAAATGAAGAAAAAGGGAAAATAACAAGTGTTGCCAGATGAGGAATTTGTGTTAGTATGTTGTTTTTTTTTTTTCATTATTATTAATGATGCAATTTGATTCATAAATATTTTAGAAACAAAGGAAGTGGACAGGGACACTAGGTACCTTCACTTCTACCTGTGAGTGTTTTCTTTCTTTTTTTGAAAAATTTAAAGCTTTGGGAATTACCTATATATTTTACATCCTTTTAAAAAATTGGACAAACAAGATTTGAAAAGACAACAACGACACTATTTTTGAAGTTAAAAATGAAAACAATTTATAGGGAAAATTGAAGCAGAATCTATTCTATACAAGATATTGAAAAAAAAGGGAAAATTCTGAATTTTGTGTGTTTTGGATTTTAAGTGGCGTGGAGTCAGCGGCGGCGACCGGTGCGAAGATGATGACGACCGACCGACGCACGATGAAAACGACGACGTCGAAAACGGCAGCATGATGGGGCACTTAACCGAAAGTGTTTTTACTTGAGTGTCGACGATGGCTTATCTCATTGAATAGCATTATAAGTTCAATAAAGCTGATCTTATAAATACTTATACGGGGAATAAATACATTGTTTGTAACATTTATATTTGTATACGTAGAAGTTTGAGATTAGGAAATTGTATCTGTTTTTTTTTTTTTATTGGATTTTAGTTTGAATAATTTTTTTGTTTTTCTCAATTTTGATAATTCAATTTGATGAGGATGAGAAATTTTTAAAAAAAGTGATTGTTGTTCAAGAGTATTTTTTATTTCTTAATGGAATTAGGTAGTTAGGCATGGTTTTTAAAATGGGAGCCTATAGGTTGTGTGTAGTATTTTTAATCTACAACTTTATTTTAATTTTAATTGATTGATGCTTGTTTAGGAATATTCAAGATGTTAGGCATTAATCTAAGTTTTTAGAAGTGTCTGATTCTAGGTTGAGTGCTTTCAGTTTTATAATCAACTCTGTTATGCAACACGTGCATGGGAATACATTGAAATGATTGGTTCGAAATTCATATAAAAATTGCGATAAAAATAAATTTAAATCATTTTTTTTAGAACATCAAAAGTAAAATATTGATAAATATGATTAAAATAGAAGATATTTTTTGAAATATTGAGAATATTGCAAATGTTGAAATATAAGCGACTTATACACTGTCTTAAGAGAGTTCAACAAATAATCTTCCCCCATTACGGGTATGACGATCTAATTATGTCGAAAAGCATCAATATCTTAGAATATGGATTTGTTAAGAATAAAAGACATATTAAAAAAAAGTCATATTTGTAATGTCAAATCGTCAATTCTTTTCCAACTAAAAACATCTTAGTAATTCAATTTTATATCGAATTTTAAGTCTATCGAATACTTGCTTTTTTGAGTTACAATGTGAATCAAATTGAATAATATCATTTTTGGCCAAAAGCATTTAAAGATCTAATTTAGACATATGAGGGTTTTTATAACTGCTTACGGTTTCCTTTTCAAAAGGTTGCCCTTTTTTCGTTTTCATTTTTATATTAAGCGCACACTCAAGGGAATAATACTACCCTTATTATGTAGACACAGTGTGAGCACTAGGAAATGGAGAAAGGTGTTGAAAAGAGGTATCGGTGCACATTGGTTTTGAATTCCTGAATATTGCAATGACTAGGAAAAACAGAGTGTGGTAAGGCATTCCACATTCGCGTAGTACGGCTAAAGAACGAATCTCTGTACTTGACAGTACGACCGAAGTTGGGCTCGAGGTTATATTGATGAACATTCCTAGAAGCGCGAGTATTACAGTTGAACTGTTTAAGGGGAGGAATGCAACTGGCTATTTCTCTAGAGCATAAACCATGAAAATAACGGTAAAAGAGGGTGAGACAAGAAACATTTCGACGATGTTCAAGCGACGTAAATGATCTTATGATGGTATTATCACCAATCAATCTAAATGCTCTACGTTCAAAACTGTCCAATAGGCTTAAATAAGTTGCAGGAGCACCAGCCCAGATATTGGAGTTATACTCAAGCTTTGGACGTATATAAGTCTTGTAGATAACAGCCATTCATGAGTATTAGAGATAGGACCCTCAAATTTATATAGAATGTTATTGAAAATATACCATACATGTGGAAAAAGGCCTCTTCGGTGAAACATTCACCTGAATTGAAAATTTTAATCATTTAAGCTAGGTATTTATGTAAGAAATAGAGCTGTATTTTCACGCCTTCAATTTTGACATAAAATAGACGAAAATAATTAATTTGAAACAGAAAGTCATTTATTTCTTATTTTAGGTAGTGTAGTACTTAACCATTGTTTTCAGAACAGAATTCCTAAATGTAGACAAGTAAATGAGTATAGATTGGTATGTGAGGGTATTTTCTTTCATTTATTTGTTAAAAGAATAACTCAACATGATGGGAATTTTATTTGGAAATGAATGCTACTGTAAAACAAAGAAGCGTTTTCTTGATTCATTTCAAAATAATAATGATAATTCCATTGAAATCTATCGAGAAATTACCTATTGGGCAAAAAAAATCTTGAAATCACTTGAAAAATTTACATAAGGCCGAAATTATGGTTTTCCATTTTTCATTCTCTGTGAATTTAATACTTTACTTAGGTTTGTTTGCTTTTTTTTTAAATAAAACATCATGAAATAGAAAATAAACCATGTTACTAGTTGGCAAATAGGGAAAATTCACAAACATCAAATTTGTTGGTAGTGATTAGGCATCACTGCTTTTTTGCAATGCTGATCGTTGTTCAGCTGATTACAATGCGATGCTGATTGACAAAAAGTTTTACGTTTAAAAACAACAATAAAAACTCTTATTCTAATTAATATCTGGAGCCACACATTTTATCTCTTCTAAAACTTTTCTCCACAATACTAACTTTGATTTTCTGCCGGCAATAAATTCAGCTTTTTATTTTAACCTGGTTTCTATTAATAGTTTAATTTGTGCGCTGGTAATATAATTTCTGAAATCCATCAAATTAATTATTTTATAAACAATTTAAAATTTGATTAAATACTTTTCATTGTCTTTTTCGGCCAATTTTGCTCCAAATCGCGTCCGCATCAACAACTTATCAAGAAAATTCTTGATGCTTTTTTTTCTTTATATTTGCGCATCAGTTTATCGAACTTTGCAATAATGAACAATTGACATTTTAAGTGATGTTAATTATTTGCGTTTATGAACGTGCTAAAGGGATGATCGCAAATCATCTCTGCAGTGATGCGTTTGTGAATTTACACATAAGTAATTTCAATCACTCTTGACCATTATTACGATTGTCATTTTTTCAAAACAACTTCAGAACTGCAAGGTTCTAGAGATGATAGTTTAGTTTTTAAAACGATTGACGTTACACAATAATGGGAAGAATGGTAAAGAGCAAAGAGGGGGTTCTATTTCATGGATGAACATTTAGAAAATAGCTGATTCAAAAAAAAACCAAAATAGAAGTGAAATAATTCTTTTGTACAAATTTAAGGTTTCCAGATTGACATTAGTCTCCCTCATCAAATTCTTCTATATTCCAAACAACTCGTATAGGAGCATTTGGAGATTTTGGTTCTTCGGTCTATAAAATAAGAACCTGTTAGGTTTTTTGTAAGCGTCTGGTAGCTCTACTCAGAAACGACATGTTTGTAGGAAAACGACTATCAAATTTTTCTAGTGACAGCTTTTTAGGTATCAATTTGACTATCATTTTGCATAGATCAAATTCGATTATTTAGACTGTCAACAATCAACAATCACCTTAGCCGATTCCACCCCTGTTTGTGAAACTGAGATCACTGAAATTTCTTGACAATTCCGTGAGACAAATCTAAGATAGGTACCTAGAGTGAATAATCTTGCTATCATTCATAAATATGATTTATTTTAAAATCAAATTACGCTTTTGTTCATAACGTAAAAATACAAATGATGCAACAATTTTACAATTACAAGAGTTACATTTCAAACTAGAAATTAAAAAGCTTTGTAATCTAGGTATACTTATGTACCTAAAGCTAAGATAGAGATTGTGCATGACTCGTCTCTTAGTACGCTATATTTTATTGTTGTAAAATGTCACATAATAATTATTAATGATTGAGACAAGTGCAACGATAAAATTAAATAGGTTCCTAGCTACTTGTAAGAAAATACGATTCACACAACAAATGAACTATTAACAGGTTCATTTCTATGAAGTAAAGTAGATGATATTAATAAAAACATTTTAAGAACTTCAAAAACTATACCTATGAGCTTTGACAAATCATAGAAAAGGTACCTGTATATGAATTTCTGAAAATCACAAGAACTAGGCAATAATTCGAATATTGGGAAATATAAAAGAAACCTTTATAAAATTCAGGACTACCTACATTTGAAATAAATCAAGTAATTAAAATACAATTATGTAGGAAATATCACAAGAAGCTTTCTAACTCCATTCCTGTATCTTTTATCACCTTTTTCAATGTTGAACTTAAATCACATTTTTTAAAGCTTTTAAATTCCGAAATGTGTTCCTATACATAATAAACACCATTTAAGATGCAAAGGACAGTAAACAGAAGTTTTTGTAAAGAAGACATTTTTAACAAAACAACATTTAGACTGATAGGTAACTGTGATATTTTGAAAACAAAAGTAAATTGGTCTTAAATTAAGTTTTTAGAGTCTTTAAAAATTTGATGCTTCAATTTTTGAGTCTAATAGGTATGTTTTGTTTAAAATTCTTGATACTCTTGTAAGTCATCAACAAATTATTAACGGAGTAAAGTACATACAAAGTTAAACAACAACTTTTACTTTAAAGTCAAAAGACTGTTGTTTGATTCTTTTTTTTAAGATAGGTATTTAACTATCAATTTAAACAGAAAAAAACACACACATTTAAAAATAGGCGCCTATACAAATAATTCTTAAAATTCAACTCGATAGTATTCCTCATCTGTTAGCACTTAAAATGGATGCTGCGTGGAAATCTTCTTCGATGAAAATAATACAAAAACAAATTACACAGAATCCCTACAAAGAACCTACCTATATCTGTGGAAATTCGATAAAAATCAACAAAATAAATAAAACTTTACACTTTTGATTTTCACATAAAAATATTATAAATTTCTCAAAATTGAATTATTCACATTTTTGTTAACCAACAAAATAACAACACAAAACATCCTTTTTGAGATCCTGTGGTCACTACTTTCTTCGTTTTGGAGAATTAAGATATTTTTCCACAGTTCAAATTTTGTATCTTGTTGATTAGGCAAAGATATCAACAGAATCCCGAAAAAGTCCAGTTCGAGTACAAAACTCACAAGTTTTCTTTTGTTTGAGATGTTTTTATTTATAATCATAGGAACAACTTCGATCACAAATTAAACAAATAAACAGATTTTTGTTTATGGTAAGTAATTTCCCGAAATAAATCACCAAGAGTAAGACACCAACCACACATTCCGCCGCGGCATGGGGTGGATAAGGATGAAGATGAGGATGAGCATGAGATTGAGAATCGAATTGAGAAGAAAAGATATAACAACAACAAAAAAAACGAAAAGAAGAAATATCACATAAGAAGAATGAAGCAGAATGAAAAAATAAAGTCTTCTTCCTTGTTTTTAGGTAATTCTTTTGTATTTTTCTTGTTTTATTTTTTGCTCAAAACGCATGAGAATTCTCGTAAAAATAAAATTTTACAAGACTGAGAGATGCTTTGAAATATTTTTGAAAAACAAAAGTTATTTTTTCGGCTAAAACGATCTCGACACACGGTTGGAGGCGGGAGGCGAACGATATACCTACAACAGAATCTCAGAATCAGAAAAAATCGAAGAAAAATTTATGGGAAGCGAAAATCACAGCAGAACACAGAGATTTACAACAAAAACAACAACAGCATTAGCACCAGCCACCATCACGAGTACCATGGGAACAACAACACCGCGACCGCACCATGAGCAGCACAAGGCGACGCATGAATCTTTAATTTTCTTTATTTTTATTTTTAAACTTTTCTTTCTTTTAATTCACGGCACTCTTCTTCTTCTGCCTGATCTGATCAAGCGGGCACAGGGCAGGGCACAGTCACAGTCATAATAGGCACGAACACGGTTATATGGCTAAAGGTGCGGGATGCGGAATACGGGTACAGGAGACGGACACAGGAGTCGGGAAGGGACTCGGGACTACCACTTGGACTCAGGGAATATACACTCTGGGCACTTGAACTGAAGCTGTTTCAAAAAAAAGCTACAGCTACAGAAACATGCGATTTTTTTCTCCTTCACTTTTCATTCGTTTTATTTGATTTTATTTTATTTTCCATCACACTCTTCTTCATTTGTTATTTAACTGTGAAAATTGTATTCCTTTTCCTTTAGATTGCGATTGAAATTGAATGTGAATCAAATAAACAGAACATTTTTAACAACCAACCCTTTTCACAAGATTAATTGAGTTTTAATTGAATGAACTTGAACGAGGACATTTTTATTTCTTGTTTGATTTAATTTTTTTAAATTGCTGCTAAAAAGTTTTAATTTTTTTAAATTTCTACTTTTTTAATGGAAAGTGTAGAAATTCGCTTTTGCTATTTTGCGGTCTTCCAATCAACACAGCACTGCGACAAACGGTAGACTGACATTCGGTTTGGAATTGAATGAGCGAGAGACAGACACAGAGCGAAGCGACAGACGGAACGGACAGAGCGACAGCAGAGCAGAAGAGAGCCGAGTTGAATTTTTTTTTCCGGATTGCGTTTTGTTGAGATGAATTCTTGTCGTGTCTGTTTTGTGGTTGATGTACGTTTTTTTCTTCTTTCTTTTTGTTGGCTTTTTGTATCTTGTTGCTTGCGCTTTGGTGTTGTGTTCTTTTTAAATTGAGAATTTTGAGAAATAGAGATTTGAAAATAATTAATTTCTGCGCATAAACCTTCTCTCACTCGAACGAAGGGCGATGGATGAGATGAGTTTCTCTATTTTATTTATATTGTATTTTTGTTGGTATTTTTTGAGTTACCAAACGAACCAACAGAGCATAACAGCAACAGTAGAAGAAATAGAAGAAGAATGAATGAAAGAAACGGTTCATTTTGTATTATTTCTCTTCTGTGTTGCAGCTGTCGGATGGGTCGATGTTGCTTGAGTTGGTTTTTGTTTTTGGTTATGCTTATGATGCGGGTGGATGGATATGAATGTAATGGAAAGTCGAAGAAAAAGGGTTAACGAATAACAATGTAATGGAGAAATGTCAAATAGCATGTGTGAAAAATGTTTACTTTATTTTGTGAAAGGGAGAAGGATAGATTTTTAAAACAAAAATGGCCGATTTGAGTTGAGTGATGAATGTGAAAGAGTAAAAGAGATCATTAGAGATGATGTTTTTGTATTGTGGATTGTGTTGTGGATGGTGAATGATGCTGCAATGCAATGAATGAATCCAGTTGCTCTCAAATGTTTGGATGCAATTTGTAGAATGAAGACAGTGGACAGTGAAACAAACAAGATTTATTTTATGAACGAAATTAAAAAAAATAATAGTTGTATATAAATGTAGTAATTTAAAAAATGGTTAACTATTAGAGCCTTTTTTTTTATTACTTATACGATTACATTGCAACCACAGACAAGTTATTGCGAAAATCTAAAATCGTAGAAAACGTTCTTTTATCGTTATTTAAGTTATACGAATATTTGTATGTCTCCAAAATGTAGTTTTTAAAACTATCATTGATTATTTACAACCATTTAAATAATTAATATGAAACCTAATATATTAAATTGGTAGATATTAGAATTGCATATTTTGTATGTTAAGTGCTATGAATTTGAAAAGAATTTTGGAACTTTAAATTAAATTATTTCTTTTATGATTTTTTTTGAATCTAGTTAGAAACAATTGCAAGAAAAATAATTTTAAATGTTTTTTGTTGCAATTTTAAACATTGACTTGTTTGTTATTTACTTGAAAAGTTACAAACTAAAATTGTTTTTTAAATATTTATAACTAGAGTATTTTTCACTTTCTATTAATTTTTAGAACTTGGTATAAATTTAGTATTGAGTTTTACAGAGTTTAATCTCGGTTTTATAAAACAAAGTTCTTAAGAATAATTTGCTATTTCTATCAATAAATAATAGAATATTTGTCAGGTTTTATTTTCCGGTAAAAAAATATTGTCATTAATTTAACTTCATTATTTAAAATGACGATTTTAATTCATTTTTATTTTTCTATGTCATGGTAGTTAAGGGTCGTCGGGGGGGGGGGTTGAGTAGACACGCCGATAAAATAATAGCAATTGAAACTTAAATCGTGTTTCAACATAAAATATGACCATATGAGATTTATCTCATTTTGATGTTCTTAAACGCATCACCGTTTCAGAATTTAAGCTGTTAGTAAACATAATGTCTACAACATTTCTAAACCATATTTAAGTTTCTTAGACCCTTGCATTTAAGAGTCGAATAAATCAGACTAAATGAAGAATGACTTAGAAATCGAACGAGTTTGATTGACCGAGTTTTAGAGATTAGAACTTTCTCAAAAACTAAACAACATAAAATCATCTTGTTTTCAGTTTTTGATGAAGAATAAATGAAAGCAACGAATTTAAAAATAAAATTTAATATATTGTACTTTTGAAAAATTACAAAATTGAAAAAATTGAATTTTCAAAAACTGTATGTTTCACGTGATTTATAAAACTAGATGAAGTATTGGCTTAAAAAATGTATTAAACGAATTTTGTTATTATTTTTGTTCCCATTTTTGGTATTTTTTTATGAAATTGATTCCTTGAAACTTTCGCGATATTTAAATCATTCTGAATTACATCTTTAGTAAAGCTTCAAAAAAAGCCTTTACTTTTAACAAAATTGACTGTTTATACAAAAATCTTAAATTTAGGGCTTAAAATATTCATTTTTAGAGATATTTCAAATAAATCAAGATTACAGAAATGGAATTTTATCAAACATATCCGTGACTGCTTACAATTATTTTTGTAGGATTTTATTAAAAGAAAACTGCTTTAGAAGTACGTACTAAACGAAGCACTTCTTAAGTTAAAAATTTGCCCACAAAATCGTCAAATAATTGTTGATAACAAATTAATTGTCTAATATAAAAAAAATGCTACGTACTTCAAAAGAGAACACATTTTTACACTTTGTTTTTTAAAACTTCAAGTCAATCTAAAATGCTGTATTGAGGAGATTAAGGCGTGTAAAGTTTTGAATAAAGAAAATAATGAGTAGTTTTGCATTATCTTAATACTTAAATTCGAAAACAAAGCTCTAAAATCTTTTATTTTGGGACAACTTACATTTTTGTAGTCTTAGAGAAACATTTAAATCTAAAAAAAAAATCGATTCTATAAAATTTCTAGGTTGGCCTATAACACTTTAAGTTGCTTTAACTTGAACACTTGGGAAACTTTGATTTTTATACTTACATACTTAATGCTTATTTGAAGAAACGACTTACCTGGAATAGAAAAGATAATAAAATGTTAGTAAGAGAATTAAATTTTAAAAAGTAGGGCTAAAATATTACATTTTATATATAATATTCTTATATTCTTATATTTACATTTATGTATAAGAGTTTTGACTAAAACAAAAAAATGTACAAAAGTTGCTAAAACGACACTGGATATTGGTCTGAAGGCAGAGTTATAAGTAGGTACCTATGTAGTACTTTTTACCTTTTCTTATGATTTTAAACTATAAAGAACTGTTTTAATTTTTGAGAAGAGTTTTAAAAATAACGATTGAAATACACGACTTTTGAATCAATTTATTCAGGAATAAAGGAATAGAAAAAACGTTTGTAATTACTTAATAAATTTGATTTTACTGACCAGAAAAAATAAAATATTAAATAAAACATTACTGAAAATATAAATCCAATCTTGAATCAGACCACAAAAAAGTCCCTATTATAAAAAAACTACTTTTCATCTATGAGCTGAACAAAGATGTTTTCTTTGCAAAAATTAAAGCTAAATAATATAACACATATACATTCTCAAAAAAATACAAATGTCTGACTTTTTTATGTCATGAAATACACGAGTTCTGAAAGCGAATAATTTGATTTGCACAGGAAAAGAATAGTTTTGTTGCAAAATTGGGTATTTATGGGAATAGATGAGTTTTGAATAGAACAACGTAATGGAAATATGTAGTCTTGAAAATGTATTCACTTTTTAAATTATTAAAATTATAGAAAATATCAAGTTTTGATAAATTTAATATTTTTACTTATGCCGGCCGGGGCGTTGCAAAGAACACTTTCTCATGCAGAAATCATTTTTGAAAAATGTGAATTAAAAGATTTTTGAAATTCTATTTCTTATGTATTTTCTGCCTCGTTTTAATTAACTACAATTAGCTATACCTCTCATTTTTGTAACGCAAAATAGCCATCTACCAACGAAAGACGGTTTTTCAGTCCAGATTTCAAATCATTATGTTTCAATAAATAATACAAACCCCCTCTGTCTGTCTCTTAACTCAGAATTTCTGCCTCAAATTCAAGTAATAAAGTCTATCAATTTAATATTTTATATTAATTTTGTACTAAAATGGTTAGAAAGGAATTTCAAAATAAAAATAACTAGGTATGATGTTAAAATGTAACTAACTTCTTTTTATTTTTAAGTTTGCAAAATTTTTAAATCTATTTTAGATCTATTTTTAAAGCTATTTTTACAGGTTTGACTTTTGATCCTACTGTAAAAGCAACGAATTCAAAATAAAGTTTTCTATACTACGTTAAATTTACGTAACAGAAATAAAAAGAGAGATAAGGTAAAATTTAAATATAAACAATTATTTGTTTCGAACTAATTACGTCCATTTAAATGATTTATTAAAGTCTTTAAAATTTGAAACCTTTGACTTTCTACAGTAACAGAGGGTATAAGCATTTTGATTGCAGCTTAAAATGTTGCTTCTTTTGTTTCTTCTCACAGTTTGAACACCAATGGATTCTATGCAACATTTTTACCTTCAACATTTTATGTTGCTAAGCCCGAAAAAAAACCATAACAAAATGTTAAAAATGTGTATACACAAAAATTCAGGGACATGCGCCTCTCCTCCAATAATAATAAAAATAATGATGATTATGTAGGTACCTATAAAAGGAAAGGAACCTTTGTACAAATTATCGAAAACTTCCTCTGTTCTTGTGTTTTTCCTCTTTCTAGGATTAAAATTTAATGCAAAGAAGAAGAAATCTTAGAAAATAAAAATGAAGGAAAACAAAGACACTGGCGCACATGATTTTTTGTTTACTTATAGAAACTATTTCTATCCTAGATCCTGCCCAACCCACCCCCTTAAAACCCACCGGATGTCCTTTTTATTTCCTTCCAAAGTCCAGACAGACAAAAAGCGAAGAAAATAGAGAAAATACAAAGAAATATAAGAAGAAGAAAGGAAACCGCAAAGAGGTGATGAAAATGGTATAGAAAACGAATGTTCATAAAGGACAATAGATACAAAAAAAAAACTGCACCAAGCGAGAAGGATAACAGAAAACAGCAGCAGAAGCGGGTTCCGGAATTCACCATCAAGAGGAAAGAGGAAGAGCTGAGCAGCGGGCTCAGGCTCAGGGTGATGATGATGGCTGGCTGGCTGGCTAGAGAATGAGAGTCCTTGATTTTCATTAATAAACATTTTCCGGTTGTGTGCCTTGCTTTGTCGTTCCTTTGCGTCTTTATTATTTGTGTGTCCTACGTTTTTAGGTTGCTGCAGGTGTAGGTATAGGTGGATGGCACTTCCTTTTGCAAGAATATGAACAAAAAGAGCTAAAGGATGATCCTTGGATCCTACACAGCTCACCACCACCGCACACTACTCAAAAGCGATAATGATGATGGATTTATTAACGCCCCTGGTTAAGGCTGATTTAATATTTTGATATAGTTCGCCCGCCCGTTGGTCGTCGCCGTTAGCGTCGATCTTCGTGGTCTTCGTCGTGTATCCTTGGTTATCACCTAAATGCAAAAAGGATGCATTGTGTACCCATATAGCAAAGGGGCTTTTGGCTGTAATATAGAGACAGCAGAGAGCCCACAGGATAATTCGAAAATCTCAAGTGCCAAGTGGACATAGTCAAGCCACGACCATAAAATGCTCTTAGGGTAGATTGATTTATTAGAAAGTTAGGATGACTATTGGTAAGGTAGCACATCGTAAATATACTACCTTACCTACCCTTTGCATACCTTCCCTTAAATGAGGGTTTATTATTGAAATAACTACCCAGTGAAATGTCCTTGTAAAAGTTAAGGTATCTTCGTCCTTTATTCATTGGGGCTTTTCATGATTGTTAAACCTTCTTTCTCTTTCCATTGAGCAATTAGGATTTAAGCATATACATATAGAGTTAAATTGTTAAGAGTATTTTGTGAGGGTGTTTTGAAATTTTAAATAACTCTGGTTTCAACATCATTCAAGTGTTACTATCGATGTAGGTACACGTACATTCATACATGCCTAGACTTATTTCATTCCAGGAACTTCGATACCTATATAATAAAATATTTTACCACAACCTTAAGGTGTCTGACCTTGTATACCTACCATCTATACGCTTGGGAGTTCATAAATAAATCCTTTAAGGGATATATGAAGGTATTGTTTTTTTGTTGGTCCTTTTTGGCCAAAAGGATTATTTAGCAATTTAAAAGGAATGTCAAGTACATTTATATAGGAAGAATTGTGCGTTGATCCTTTTTGCAATGTCACATGAAAAAGGGGATATCTTATACGTCTCTCTGTGGTTTGGACTAAAATATTTTTGAAAGAAACTTTAATAAATGTCCTTAACAATGAAACACTTATTTTTAAGTTGAAATATATCAACTTTAGTTTCTAGGCAAAAATTAATGAATGAATTTTGTTTTGTTAATAATTTCTGAAACAAGGAGTTACCTAGGTAAATATTATTGCAAACCACACAAATTCCATAGAATGAGCAATATCTTCTTCTTCGTTCGAAAACAATATCAAAAGGGAATATATATCTATGATTATGCATTAATCTATAGATCTATTTATAGGTATTATTGAGAAGTCCATTGCTCAAATACCACAAAGTTCTATAGGTACAAGAAATACCTAAACTAACCTATACCTCTATTTTCTATCTAATTCCTATTTCACCCACAAATCGCTTGTAATTTTCCACAAATCGAGACAATATTAGCACGCTCATTAATTCTATAAGGCTGCAAAGCATATATACAACAGCTGCAACAAACTATCCCTCGTCGTCCTTTATGTCCTAAGGTATGTGTTGTATAAGTATATCCTTATGGTATCTACCTTTGAACTTACCACAGGATACTTGAAAATCCCCCTTGAAAAACCAAATTTCATCCTGGATATCTCTGCTCGGCTCCATTAACTAAAGGTAGCTTTGTCTCTCACCCCCCCCCCCCCCACATTCCTCATTCTCTCTCCGTTTCTCTCTATATCTATTCATTCTGCATCACACATATACTTTCACATTTAAATTAATGCAATTTAAATGCATATCAGTTAAGAACTTTCCACTAGCATTAGTTTCACATTGACCACACTTACTTTACTCCCATCAGGAATAGGGATAGAAATAGAGAACACAAATGAGACATACTGGCATTAGGGTTGCCATGTCCTAAAGTAGCTCGATAGCCAAATCTTTTTATCCCAAAATCGCACCCGCAAAAGAACCCCAAATAATAGCTCAGTTTTGATAAAAAAAATCTGATAGCGTCAATTAGACTTTATTTCATAAATATTTGTAGCCCAAAGTAGCCCAATTATTAGATCAATTAATAGCCCAATTTATAGCAAATTAAATAGCCCAATTCTTGCTCAGATTCGGCATAAGAACTGCAGGTCCCCTCCAACCCATACATTACTCCCACACAGGAATGGTTTAGAATTTAGTTTAGCTCTACGAGCTGTCGTCCCACCTTATTTATTTTAATAGCCCAATTTCCACATACAGTTTTTTAGCTCAGTTGAAATTTTTTTTCTTATAAGAATGAAGACTTTAATGAAGAAATGTTCTGTTTCAATCATTTATTTGTGCGGAACAAAATAACGCCAAAGATTGGATTTGGGCTATTTATATCCCAGTTATGTCATACCGGATTTATTTGAGCAATTTTAGAAAAAGATAGCTCAATTTCCGATAAATAGATCAATCTGGCAACTCTGACTTTTTTGTATGTGAAATACCTATGCATTTCCGTAGATACCAATGTTGATTTGCGTTTATGTACATATACCTATTGTGCAATTAAGCCACATTATTAAGCTTCAACACAAGGATATATAGAAACCAACAGAGAAATATCCTCATTAAGTGTGTCATTTTGCCTCCACTCGCATTTACCAATCTACTTTTTTTTATCCTCTCTACATTAGTTCCTTTTCAAGGCCATTTGATCCCTATAATTGCTGATTATAATTCTTATTTTGCTTTTGACCAATAACTCTGGAATCTTGATACTCTTTTATTTTATTCAGTGTCCAATTTGGTATAAATTACAATATTTATTTAAGAAACTGTCAAAATAAATTAAAGTGCGTTTTTATTGCTCTTTGAAAAATAAAAACGTGACCAAAAATATGTGTTAGGGTAGCAAAAGAGAGAATTTCTAGTACTCGGTTCATAGAAACAATAACATTAAAGTTTTGTTTTTGAATAGACGTCTCCCAAGAAATTTGAAGGTAACAGTCTAAACTGGTCTAATTGGTATAATTCAATTGTTTATTAAACGTCAGTGAAAAAAAGGGATTAAATAGGACACAAATTCATTTGTATAAAAATTAGGCTTTATGAAATAATCTGATTGGTATAATCAATTAAGACGACTTAAATTGATCTTGCTTTAGTCGACCAATTGGGTGATTATACAATATTATCTTTAAATTCGATTAAATTTGACACAAATTACGAAAATATGCCCATTTATTGGTATAAGAACTAGATTGGTATAAATTATTATGGCCCATATAGGTTGTCCTGTAGTCTATCATTTCAATTGATTTTGCAACATTCTCCAAATGTACCAATTCATTGGTAGAAAAATATAGTAGGCGAAAAAACTGATTGGTATAATTTATTATAATTTAAATAGATCTCTCAGTAGTCTACCGATTCATTGCCTATTTATTGGTATGGAAATGAGGTCTTATTAAAAACTGTCATCAAGCAAGGGTTTGATTTATTACGACTCAAATAGGTTGCCTTGTAATTGATCAATTCAGTTGATTCTGACACTTTCTCTTTAATTGCGATTAAATAAGAGAAATATTCTGCATTATACTTGGATTTAATGGTCTACAAATTAGACTTTTTGGAAACTAGTTAAAACCATAAAGCAAAATAGTCCGGTTGGTATAATTTCTTATGACTCCAAAACTTTGTCCAATAGTCACTTATTTATGTATGTTGAGTATATAAATTATTCTTTCAAAGCGGATAAATAATTGCTGGATTTTTGTGCCCATGCATTGGTATAAAAATTAGACTTTCTAAAAAACAGTTCCAGCCATGAAGTAAAAAGACTCAAATAGATGGTGTCATAGTGGACCTTTCAAGTTGATTACACAAATTTTTCCCACAAAGCTATTAAATAAGACACCTAAATTACATATATTATTGTTTCCATTTATTGGTATAAAAATTTGTCTTTGAAGACATTTCAGGGTAAGGGTTCTGCTGATTGATTTGCTAAGTCATACAAATTACAAATTAAGCAAAAATGAATCAATTTATAGACGAATCGGTCTAGATTATATCATTTATAACAATACATTCTTTATTTATCTAATGACTGGTATAAATTTAGTTCAACCGCTTGAAAATGATAATTGTGTCAAGAGTGAAGTTAGCCGCAGCAATGTTTTTATAAATATCTCAATTTGTTTATAAAGAATGTTTGTATAACTGCATGAAAACTTTCTATGGTTTTTGTACCTGGATTGACAGTTGAGAATGTCAAACTATATTAAAATTTCATTTAACACCAGAACAAAGCTTCCAAGTTGTGGAAATTTACTTTAACAAAAAATATAACCTGTTCGTGAAGTTTGTAGACTATTTTTACTAAAGAAATGTGTTTAGTGAGTAATCTCATTTCAGGCTAAATGGCTTTATCCATTAGCAATTATTTTATGAAAATTAACACCCTACTGATAATTTTTCATGAAGCTGCGTTAAGTGATTGGTCTGTGTCCTAAATCTAACAACTCGTAAGCATTAAAAGGCAAGGCAATAATATATGCCACAATTGACGACATACGGCCAGATCTTTTGGAAAAAATTGTACAAAATTGGACTGGTCGAAAGAACCAACTAAATCAAAGTTGCGCTTTATATATTTCAGAAAATCAATTTAAAAAATTAATGCCATACAATTATTTATCAGATTATGACAATACAAAGCAAATTTCAATAATATTTCTGTCTTGTATTATTATTTAAAGTTCTCAAGCTCTAAAAAAAACACTCAATTTAACTGGTGTAAAATCTATGAAGCTCATATTTGGAGATTTCTTATTGTCTAGATGGTATAATATGTAATAAAAATAAATAAGAAACACGTGGCTTAGCCACATATCAGGTATTTCTCTTATAAGCTAATTGGTATAAATGGTAATATTAATATAAGCTAATTGGTATAAAATGGTAATATTAATACAATGACTAAATTTTTAAAAAATTTTACAATTTACAAAAAAAATTCACTAATGATGTAGCTCCATTAAAAAAAATCCTCTAAGCCATTAAAATAAATCAGAGCAGGTAAACCCAACAAAATTCCATTTCCACTTCAACAAACTTCCTGCAGAAATCCCCCTTTCTTTATTAAAATCTCTTTTGAGGAAACCACAAATTTATGTATGTTTTCATACGACCATAAACCTAATTAAATACAATATAAAAAAAGATTAATGAAAGAATCTCCATCATTAGGATGGCAGAAGTTAGCTATATTCCAAAAGTCTAAAGTATACACGCAGATATATAAAATATATAAAAATTCTTCACCCCCCCCCCCCTCAATGCGATGATGTGATGTTGAATGCTCGCTCCCACTTTGCAAATTCCGCCTTATTAAAGACCTTATACCTTTTTTCCTATCTACATATGTATGTACCTACCTATAGACCATCTAATTTCCTGATGTGTGAGCAATACCTTGTATCGTACAACAACAACAAAAAAAAGTTAAAAGGATGCGTTTTTGTTGTTGTTGTGTGTGTTTTGTACAGTTTAAGCTCGAGGATAAAAAAGAAACTTTGAAACACAGCAACACAGCAACACACACGCTCCCATACATATATGTATACAATAACATTTTTCAACCCTCATTTATTTTGTTTTGTGAGCGCTATAGAATAGATACAGTTTGAAATTATTTATATTTGTATCTTCTTCTTCTTTTTCTGTATATTTTTACCTGCTCAAGTTGTGATTCTGGGGGGGGGGGAGTATTGGAAGAGAGAGTAGAGTAAAGTATGGAATAGAAGAAGTTCTTAATGCAATCTTTTCTTCGAGATCCATGCCAAACTCATGTCCTATTTTGCCTTTATACACATATGTAGGTAAAGCCACCCCCCCCATATTACCATCACATTTTTCTTACTACAATCATCTCCCCCTCCCCCACTTCATCCCCTGCTGTATATACAATTATTTGAGAGAAAACTCGTTGCTATAGAGATAAAATAAGCAATAAATTCGCATGTTACATTCGCCGATCAATATCCTGGGAAATGCGAAGGATGTGTAATATGCTTCTTTAAGCGGGCTCTGATGTTGTTGTTGTTATTGTTGGAACTTGGAGCTTGGAGGATATGGATATATTAAGATAGAGATACATTTACATCTACATATGTATGTATATGCGATGGTAGTGCTTTGGGGGTAAAAAAAAATATGTTATACCATTCAGGATGCTACTCTCCTTCTCCCATAGAAAAAAGGATGATCTATGCAGCAGTTTCCATCTTCTATTCTTTTGTAGATGTGTATGTGTGATTTGTGTTATGTGTAATATAATGTTTCATTTTCACTTTACATTTTGAAAGATTGCGTTTAATATTGTACTTTGCACTGTGACTGTGACTGACAGGATATATTTATAAAAAAAAGGATCTATCTGTGTGCTTAACAAATATAGAAGAGCAGAACTCATATGGGTGCCAAAGTGCATACATGTGTTTCGTTTATTGTAAAAATTTAAAAGCAATGTTTTGAGCTTAAGCTATATAAAGGAGATGTTAGCTTTTATAATGAAGAAGAAACATATAAAGAAACAAAGGGATTCTTATAAGTCAAGTGCAAGAAAGAACATCTCGTGAATATAATAATTGTATGTCCTTTTATTATAAGTAGATAGACAAATATGTATGATAAATATGTAACTTAATAGTAAATAATAAGTCTTTTACCAAACTACATAGTATTCAAATTTTGTAAAACGAACATAAGCATTTTTGGTAATTTTTCGAGGTTTTGTCTCATTAAACAAATGAGAATGTTAAGAAAAAATATTTTTAAGCTCTGGGTTTCTAGTTTTGGGATCTTTTGAAAAATACGATATTCAGAAGGATATTTTAGAAATTGACTTGAGAAAAAAAATTGCTCATGACAAAAATTGTTATCAATAAGGCAATGATCTGAACTGAAATTTCAATGATGATTTTATAAAGAATGTTCTTTCAGACGTGTGGTTTTCAAGAAGAAATAAAACGCATTTTATTAAATGTTGTAACCAAGAATTTTGCTTTTTTATAAAGATAAATGTGTGCCATTATGTTTTAAAAATGCTAAAAAGCTAAGTGGCACCCAAATCTGACTCTAATAAATTCCAGCTAAGAAGACCAATTTTTTACAACTTCTTGCAGCAATATAATATTCCAATTCCAAGGCTTATCTGTGTAGAAAAGCAACTTTACAACAGCTCAGAAAAAAACCCAGCGGTGTTAAATCAAAAATCTTGGAAGCCACACCAAAGGCCTGCGACGCGAGATAATGCGCTCACCATTTAGCGCCATCTTCTTGGAACTTTGGTGATAAATTTGCAAGATTTGTAAATGTTCAGAATTTAGTCTATTCATTTTGTAATGGCAAAACCGAGTTGATCATAAAACAAGTGACAGCTGTCAAAAAGACCAAATCCAAAAAAGTATTGCGAAATTGTAAACTAAACGTCTAAAGACCACATTTCTAAAAATAGATTTTCGTCTGAAATATCTACATAAATATTTCATCTTAAGCAAAGTAGTGTAATTAACATTCAATAAAATTTCTAAAATTAAATTGACAATATTTTTAACTTACTAAAAATATTACTAATTTGATTTAACGTCTCAAAAATTTGTACGGAAAACAGCTTAAACTTAAACTTTGTATTGCATACTTTTTGAAGATACTTAAATGATATTTCGATTTAAAAAATATATTAACTCAACATAGGAAGTTATTGTAATGGGTCCGATTTATCGAATTGAAAATTTTGACATTTCTCGACGACGTTTAAGGTCCGTAGAGTCGAAATACAAGATTTTTAGAGAGATGTCTGTGCATGCGTTCGCGACGTTTTTTCGTCTGCCATAACTCAAGAACCAATAGAGATATCGACTTCAAATAAATTTTGTTATACAGATAATAATGCAGAAAGATGCAAAAAGGACTCTCAAGAAAATTGCGTTGGTGATTTTTTACCATATCAGTTTAAAAAAAAGATAAACATTTTGGTTAAACCTAAATATCTCACGAACAAATAACGCTAGAGACTTGAATTAAATTGAATATTATATATTGTAACGTGATTCCAAACAAGTATATTTTTGGAAAAAAAATCCAATTAAAAGTTTTTTAATAAATCAAAAAAACAGAAAAAAATGTGTCACCTCGAAAATTGTATATATACAATTTTGTGCAACGAAGAATAACGTTTTAACATCTGGTAAAATTTTGAGAAAAATCGAATTGACAATTTTTTTTATAAAAAATAAAAACCTAAAAAAAACATTACTCAAAGTTGGTAAAAATTGAAATTTCGACTCAAATATCTTTTCAAAAATTTGAGATATTGGCTTCAAACTAATTTTTTCTTATAAAAAATATTGTTTTCAACATTCAATAAAATTTCGAGAAAAATCGAATTGACAGTTTTTTTTACAAAAAATAAAAACATACAAAATAACAATACTAAAACTTGGTAAAATTTACTTTCGACTCAAATAGCTTTTTAAAAATTAAAAACATTCGCTTCAAACTTATTTTATCTCACAGAAAATATTATTTTCGATATTCAATAATTTTTTTTATAAGAATCCAACAGTTCATTTTTTAATTTTTTGTACAAAAACTGTCAATTCGATTTTTTTCAAAATTTTACTGAACGTTGACAACAATATTTTTTGAAAGATTAAAGTAGTTTAAAGCCAATATCTCAAAGTTTTGAAAAGATATTTAAGTCGAAAATCAATTTTTACCACCTTTTATACATTTTTTTTTTAGGTTTTTATTTTTTGTAAAAAAACTGTCAATTCGATTTTTCTCAAAATTTTTCCTAATGTTGAAAACAATATTTCTTATAAGTTAAAATTAGTTAGAAGCCAAAATCTCAAATTTTTGAAAATATATTTGAGTCGAAAATCAATTTTTACCAACTTTTGTTACATTTTTTTTAGGTTTTTAATTTTTTGTACAAAAACTGTCAATTCGACTTTTTTCAAAATTTTACTGAATGTTAACAACAATATTCTTTGAAAGGTAAAAGTAGTTTAAAGCCAATGTCTTTAAAATAATTTTTACCATTTTTTATTTATTTATTTTTTAGGTTTTTATTTTTTGTAAAAAAAACTGTCAATTAGATTTTTCTCAAAATTTTTAAGAAAGTTGAAAACAATATTTCTTATAAGATACGTTAAGTTTGAAGCCTTAATCTCAAGTTTTTGAAAAGATATTTGAGTCGAAATTCAATTTTTACCAACTTTGAGTAATGTTTTTTTTAGGTTTTTATTTTTTATAAACAAATTTTAGCAGATGTCAAAAAACATTATTCTTCGTTGCACAAAATTGTTTTTGAGATGAAATCATATTTTAGTCGTAAAATTTTCGAGGTGACACATTTTTTTTTCAGTTTTTTTGATTTATAAAAAAAACCGTTAATTGGATTTTTTTCCTAAATTATAATTGTTTTGTGTGTAGTACCCGTGGCATGATGGTTAGTGCGTTGGAATGTCATGCGAGAGGTCTTGGGTTCGATCCCTGCCTGTGCCACCTAAAGTTTGTTTCATGGGTACTGCCTCTTGCGAGGAATTGACAAATTCTCCAAGAGTAATTCTTGTCATGAAAAAGTGCTTTCTCAAATTAGCCGTTCGGATTCGGCATATAAACTGTAGGTCCCCTCCATCCCTGCAATTACTCGCACACAGGAATGGTTGAGAGTTGTAAGTCACTAGGCCCTGGTTCTCTACGGACTGTTGCGCCACCTAATTTATTTATTTATAATTGTTTTGTATCACGTTACAATATATAATATAAAATTTAATTCAAGTCTCTAGCGTCATTGGTTCATGAGATATTTATATTTAACCAAAATGTTCACCTTTTTTTAAACTGCTTTGGTAAAAAAAACACCTACGAAATTTTCTTGAGAGCCCTTTCTGCATCTTTCTTGCTTATTATCTATATAACAACATTTATTTGAAGTCGATATCTCTTCGGGTTCTTGAGCTATGGAAGACGAAAAAAACGTCGCGAACGTACAGACGTACTGACGTTCGGACGTACGAACGTACGTACACACGCACGCACAGACATCTTTCTAAAAATCTTTTATTTCGACTCAAGAGACCTTGAAACATCGAGAAATGTCAAAATTTTCAATTCGACAAATCGAACCCATTACAATAACTTTCTATGGGAAGTTAATAAAAACTTTTAAGAAATGCTACTAAAATTGGTAAAAATGGGTTTTCGACTAAAAATCTCATAACAAAACTGGATTTTGAAATAAAACTCTTTCATTATATGCAAAATATTGTTGGTAGTTTTGAAATTTTAAAGAATAATTCAACTGACAACTTTTTTAACACAAAACGAAAACCTACAAACTTTTAAGCAAAGCAAATCAACAGACGGGATGGAAAGTTATCAGTGTGGGTCGCATCCCAGCCTCTTTTTTTGAAAAACATTTAAGCACAACAATAGGAAGTTATCAGCATAAGCATCGCATCCTAGCTTCCATTTTACATTTGTATTGAGAAGTTCTTCTGAATTCTATAAAAACATATTTCAAAATGTGTTCGAATATTTGCCAAAGAATTATTTTATTTGAATTTTGATATAAAGTTACTTCTAACTAAAATTATTTACAACGTGTCTCTGAATGTCCTTTTTCAAAACTGCAGGAAATTAGAACTTAAAAATCCACAATATGACCATTTTTCATTGAGATATAGCATTTTAAAAAGGCATATTAGAATTACGAAAAATGTTTTGTTTCCGTGTCATGTTGACCAATAATGTCAATAACTTTGCCAAATTTGTCAAGCACACAATTTGCTTAACCGTATCAAAGATAGAGGACAGAAAGTATGCAATGCTCCGTAATTTTTTGAGATGATATTATTAGTTTAGTGGAATGCTGAATAACAAAAATGAAACTAGCTGAAGATAAAATAGGGATATGAGGGTTTAATCTAGTAAGATGTGAATACAAATTCCTGCAAATACAAATTTTTGATTTTATTTTTTTTTTAACTTATGGACAGACAAGTTTTGAAAAAAGATATTTTTTTTGTAAAACTCCCTCCACTGACTGAAACTGCACTTTTGAAACTTAAAATTGGAATTAAAATTAAACCATATATATAAATGTATCTGTAAAATTGAGAGTTATTAAACTATTATTTGAATAATTTATAATATTTTAAATGTTTTTTTTTAATAATAATGCCATATATTAATCAACTATCGACCTACTTGCTTCAAGTGTTAATATCGTGTAATAATTGTATTACCTATACTCCACTTTAAAACCAATAATAAATGTATTTATTAACTTAATTTTTGTTTCATAAAGATCACCATCAACAGAATTATTAATTAAAAAATTGAAATAAAAGAAAAAAAATACCTTCCATTTAAATTAAATAATTCAAAAGAAAAGTAAAATGTCAAGAGTTGTCAGTAAAACCATATTGCAGATATTTCCATCACATAACAATTTACATCACGCACTTAAGGATGTCATGGAAATATATAAATTTCACAATCAGATATCCATGTACTTTGTACACGTATGTAATTCCTGGGCTATTACTACCCTCTTTTGGAGCCATCACATCAACATTTCCCACTGTCAAGTCAAATCTATCTACCTCCTCCGAAATGATGGCCTTATTTATGCATCACTGTAATTTTAACCAATTTTCTGATGTGCATCTCTGTGTGAGTTGTAAATTAAAATTATTCGTCATCGTCACAATTTAATGTGCAAATTCGTTCACACGTTGGTACAATGCAATGCATAGCCTCTACCCAATACCCAACCCATGCAATGTTCTTGTTCATTTCACCTCAAAAGAGTGAACCTCCATCACTGTTACTGATTCCACAATTTTATTTTATCGCAGGTTAAATATGACGGACAGACAATCTTTTTTCTAGGTTAATGCACACAACGCATCGCCCATCGAAATTATGTTTAAAATTAAATATGGACAATAGCTACGTACAATGTACTTTAAGAGCTTTTACTTTGTTTTTAAAGTTTATGAAAATGAAAAGAAGAACTGGGTTTTTGAACTCGGAATTAAGTAGGTACATTATGAGTTTTTGTATGGATTTTAGTAGCATGAAAATTGGAAATATTTAACAATTTACTTTAAAGAAGTTTTACTTCAGTTTTAGGTTCACGAAAACAAATACATTTTGGACTCATAATTGAGTACATATATGAATATGGAAAATAGCTGTTTTAAGAACTTCTACTTTATTTTAAAATTATTACGAACAACTACAATTGGTTAGATATTGAAGTCAGTTTTGAGTACATATGAGTACTTATATGTACAATTGCTCCATGAACATTGGAAATACAATTTACTTTAAAGAACTTCTACTTTATTTTAAGGTTTATAAAATTAAGCACAAGTGGTGATTTTTTGACTACATATGAGTACTTAATAAGGAAAATACCTGCTTCCAAATAACAAAATATTTTACAATTTAAATAAAAGCACTTTTTAATTTGCTTTTAAAGTTCATAAGAATGAGAAGAAGTTTGGCAGACGGCTTAGGCCATGCTCTAAAAATGTTAGTTTATTATTATATATATATATAATCTGTATAAGACTTAAAGAAAAATAAAACATTTGTTAATCTAATCTAATCTAATCTGAGAAGAAGTGCTGAGTTTTTTTAACTCAGAATTGAGTACATATGAAGAAAAAAAAAATAAAGAAAATAGTTGCAATAAGATTGGAAATATTTTACACTGTACTTTAAAAAACCTTTGATTTCAAAGTTCAAAAGAATAAGAATAATTGCTAAGTTTTAGAACTTGAAATTGAGTTCATAACGACTTCTTATGTATGGATAATAGCAGCAGAAAAATTTTAAAGATTTTATAATTTAAAGGATTTTTTGCATTGTTTTCAATGTTCATACAAATAAGTACAAGTAGTACGTTTCTTTACTCAGAATTGAGTACACATAGGGGCTTAAAATGGACAGTCAGGCCTATCAAGAATTCCATCGTAGTACGAACGTATTCGGTAATTGTTTAATTTTTTAGGGATTTGAAATATTTTACAGTGCACCTTGCAAATCTTTTAAGTTTTGTTTTTGTTTCTGAGGTTCATAAGAATAAGTACATGCACTTGGAATTGAGTACATTCATATATGAACAATAGCAGCATGAAAATTGGAAATACTTAAAAAAGCTTCTACTTTGTTTTCAAAATTCATTAGTACATACTAAGTATAAGTAATCAGTTTTTGAGTTCGGATTGAGTACTTATGAGTACTTTTTTTCTAATTGGTAATTGAAAAAACTGTATAGTTTCCGATTACGATGGAATACATTATAGGGCTGAATGATGATCCGAAATATTTTACAGTGCACTTAAACATTTTTTTATAGATTTCAAAAAGTCTCAAGTTAATTCTGTTCGTAAAAATCACTTTTTGAGTATAATTTTCACTAAATTGGGCATGATGATTAATTAAATTGGAGTTAAGTGAAAATTCAAAAATTTTTCTTCACTTTGAATTCACGTACAGTACAATATTAAAATGTTTTATATTTTTTGGTAAAACAGAATACACAACATTTGTTCACTTTCCCTTTTTGAGTACAACACTTAGATATTTGAAATTTTGTTGTTTATATTTTGTATATAGAGAGTTATATTCATCCACACAATATTACGCATATAGCGGTCCATGAATTGTGCTAAAACAAAAAGCATGTTGGATGTCTGTACTCTGTACTCTATAACCTGGTATTCACAGGAGATTTGAACATTATTCCAACAGCTGCAAGGATAAAGACTGACATGAGGGAGAATGTACTCCCACCAAAACTCGTATACCTTTTATGAAACTGAAAATACTGAAACTTGTAGGGCATTTCTGTTGACACCAAAAACACAGAAAGGTGGCATATTAGGAATAAAGAGATCTTACTTGTTCATATAACGTTTGATAGGTATACTCGAACACAAGGTGTACATAACAAACTTGCACTTAACTACCTACCAAAGACCTACCTACTAATAGAGTTTTGGCCTTTCTTTTTTGTTTTGCTTTGTCAGCACTGATAAATGAAATGCTTTTTGCATAATTCTGTATCTGTACTGTATGCGTATAGGTTTTGCTTTTCACTCTTCTCTTTTCAAGCAAAAGCTTAGATCCAGAATAATGAATAGGAATATGAGTGTGTGACATATGGTCTCGGGTTTTTGGGTTATATGTATAGGTATGTGTTTTGCATGGATGTGATTTCAACAGGCTGGATGTAGAAAATTTAATTAAATTAATGAGTTTTGTTATTTTTCTTTTTGGTTGTCATTTATAATGTGAACATTTTCATTTTCGTACCTAGGAACATTAAAGGTTTAATTTTAGGAATCTTTTGGTTTGTAGAGCTAAAGTAGGTGAAAGGTGGTCCTTTTTTTAAAGTGTAGAGATGAAAGGATAATTTCATTCAAACAACAACAATCTCACGAGAAACATGGAGTTTCGGTGTCAGTATTACTTTTTTTAATTTAAGGCGACATAATCCCTTTTTGCTTTTATAATTTTATAAATTTGTATAAATTAAGTTTTTACTGTGATGACTTAAATTGGTACTTCTGTACGTAAACATTCAAGCTTACAAACTCAGAAAAATTAAGAAAATTTTGTTTTTTAAATTTGAAGGGGAAATTTGTGTCTTTAGTCTTTAAAGTCTTAAATAAACACCTAACAACACCCAAATGGAGACCTTTAACAAGTAAGTGATTATTTTGAAGAATATTGAACCAGTGTGATTCAATAAATTGAATACTCAGGATGGCTAACTATGTTTATTCGACAATTCTTTGATAGCTTAAGCTGCAAACAAGATTCAAGAACCTTAAATACAGAAGATCTTCAAGTTCGTAATAAGGAAGATTTAAACAATGACCTTCAGCTAAGTTCTCTCTATTTATCTTAGCATCAGTAAGTGCTGATCAATTGTGTGGAAACGTCAGGAATCAAGTTTTGACATATGATCAGCAGTGTTGTTTGGACACATTAGTTTTTATACTTCGGTTTTTTGAAAATATGTCTTTTTGTGTCAAATTATCTTCTTTTTGGGAATTGTTGACTTTCTTCTTCTAATCAGAAGATCATTGGTTCCGTTTGTTTCGTCCCTTAAAAAAAACTGTAATTTTCATGTTGATGAACGTAGACGTGAAGAAAAGCCAAGACCTTCGAAGACGAATTGGAGATAATGCTCTTTAAGGATTCGTACAAAATGTCAGAAAAGCTTAGCATTTCCTATCCAATTTCATGCAAATTGAAGAACAGGGTTTCTTATGAACTGAAGCCAAGGGGATACTGAGTGTCGTTGTTTCAATTTTTAACAACTGCATCAGCGAGTTTTCGTCATCTAATTTTGAAGGGTGATAAAAAAGGACTGATTAGTGTAACCCAAGGAAATTAAGTCACAAGAGCTGCCCGGTCATGTTCTAAGTGGTCGGCTGCATAGTTGGTGGGTCGATAGAGCATGGTCTTTCTCATCAGCAGTTCCACTCATATTAGAACACCAAGAAATGACTTGAGTCGTGGATATTCTCATAAGATAATTACTTCTGCCCCAATGGTATTTGAGCTCTATTAGAAAATTGGAAAAAAGTTGTAGCTAACGATAAAAACTGCCAATTGAATTTTTTTAATTCAACTGAAAGTTAGCACCAATATTTTGTGTAAGACAAAGTTTGGAGTCAATACCATTTTTTTTAAATATTCAAGTCGAAAATCAATGTTTACCAATTTTTAGTAACATTTCGGGTAGGTTTTAATTTTTGTAATAAAAACTATTAATTCAAACTTACTTACTTACTTAAAGTGGCGCTACGGTCCTGTGTGAACTAGGGCCTCACCCAACAAACTTCTCCATCTAGCTCGGTCCCTAGCTAGATGTCTCCAGTTTCGCGCTCCAAGTTGGATGAGGTTACTTTCCACTTGTGCGCGCTACCTGATTCGCGGTCTTCCTCTACTGTGCTGTCCTGTGAGTGTGGATTCGAAGACTTTCCGGACCGGAGCATTGGCTTCCATACGCTCTACGTGACCCAGCCATCTTAGTCGTTGGACTTTACCCTTCTGGCTAGGTCTACGTCGCTGTACAGCCCGTACAGCTCGTCGTTCCATCTTCTCCTCCACTCCCCTTCGATGCATATGGGACCGTAGATCACACGAAGAACTTTTCTCCCGAAACGACCCAAGGTGCTTTCATCCGCTTTTGTCATAGTCCTTGCTTCTGCACCGTATAGCAGGACGGGGATGATAAGGGTCTTAAATAGCGACACTTTGGTTTTTCGAGAGAGGACTTTACCACTCAATTGCTTTCTTAGCCCAAAGAAACAGCGGTTAGCAAGAGTTATTCTTCGTTTGATCTCAGCGCTGGTGTTGTTTTCTGCGTTAATAGCGGAGCCTAGGTAGACGAAGTCCTTCACTATCTCAAAGCTACGTCTGTCGATGGTGACGTTTTGACCAAGACGTCGGTATTGTAGGTCCTTTATTGACGACAGCATGTATTTTGTTTTGCCCTCATTAACCGTTAAACCCATTTTTGCCGCCTCTGCCTCAATACTCACAAAAGCCCCATTGATATACGCTGAGTTCTTCCGATTATGTCATCAGCATATACTAGTAATTGGACAGACTTTTGAAAGATAGTGCTTCTAGTGTTGACGTGTGAGCTCTGCACTATTCTTTCAAAAAATCGCATGACAGCACATCACCTTGTCTAAAACCTTTTTTGACATCGAAAGGTTCTGTTAAGCTGTTTCCAATCTTTACGGAGCAGCGTGAATTCTCCATGGTCATCCTGCACAAACGGACGAGTTTGGCAGGGATTCCAAAACTAGACATGGCTCTATACAGCTCGTCCCTGTAGATGCTGTCATATGCGGCCTTGAAATCGATGAAAAGATGGTGGGTGTCGATTTGGTGTTCTTGGGTTTTTTCCAGGATCTCCCGTAATGTGAATATTTGATCGACTGTGGACTTTCCTGGTCTAAAACCACACTGATAAGGACCTATCAAGTTGTTGACGATGAGCTTTAGACGTTCACATATTACGGCAGAGAAGATTTTGTAAGCGATGTTAAGTAGACTGATACCTCTATAGTTGGTGCAGTTTAGAGGGTCTCCTTTTTTCAGAATCATTAATTCAAACTAGAGAACTAAAATTTCAATTATGCTAGAGCTAAATTATTCTTTGTTACAAACAACTATTTTGTATGTAATTCCAGGTGAAAAATATTTCATTTTCAGTTTTTTTGATTTATAAAAACCTGTTGGTTCATTCCAAATTTTGTATGACAAAACAATGAACAATATAAAATTCTATTAAAATCAATAGCGTTATTGGTTCCTCAGAAACAAAACCTTTGGGTTTTAAGAAAAATCCTTTCTGCATATCTTGATATTATTATCTGTAAAACAAGAGTATTGAAAGTCCATATCTCTGCTGGTTCTTGTGTAATATCAGTTATCTTTCTGAAAAAAACCATAAGATTTATCTCTTGAAACTTCAAGAAATGTCCAAATTTTCAATTTGACTAATCAGACCCACTACAATAACTTCTAAGTAACAATTTACTAATGTCCATAGATCCTGCAAGGGATTCTTTTCTAAAAGTCCTTATTTTCGCGTTGATCTTTTATTTTCCAAGCGATAAGAATCTTTTGAAAAATCTTTTCAACATCCTGTTAAATTTTCACCAAAAACGTACAAAATGACGTCCTTTTTAAGGTACATAATTTAAATTATACTTCTCTCCCGAAGAATCCAATTTTTTTTAACAAACTACTTACTTATTACAACTTACACTATTAAGCTACTACTCTTATCTTATTGACATATTTATTACCAACAAATATCCCAAAACTAAAACTCCATTCACATAATAAACAGAATTATCCCTTCATCCCTTCTATCATTCCATTTTTTATACCTACCTATGTACCTTTTTAGTTATATCTAAAATATGTGTATTCTTTTCAAAGTGTTTCACTTGCTCGCATTCTCAATAAGTAGTATTGCCATTACCAGTGCCATTTTCCATTTAACATAAAACTTTATCTCTCTGCCTGTCTTTGGAAAATAATACCATAACCAACCAAATGTACCATTTAAGTTTTCTAAACCACTTTGCCAGGATCCAGAAATATTTTAATAAATCCTTCCGCATAGTACGCTTATATAGAGCTGCTTAGCTTTTTCATTTCAGCTTTCAGGTACATACCTATCCTTACAGCAAAATAAAGCTGCACAGAAGAGACACAAAAAGACACAACAGCATCACCATTTGTGGTCGAATAACTTAGCAAAATCCAGAAGAGACGAAAACTTTATATTTTCGAAAAAAACGACAAAATGAAATAAAAACACACATTTTGAAAAATACTTTTCACAAGTCACAATGTTGTTTGCGTCGTCGTCGTTGTCGTTGTCGTTTCCAGTGAATATTTGTGTCCCACAGTTAGGTTTCAATGGTTGCGGACATTCCTTAAATCTTCTGAATATAACTCCAATCCTTATTCCTTACAAATGGAAAAGCAACGTGAAAAGAAAAGACACGAGAGAGATAAGAATTAATGGTCAGTCTTGAATAGGTGGAATTTTCAATTAACAAACCTGGGAATGTTTTCTCTGTGGTTTTGGTATTTCTTATTTCACATCAGAGACAACAAAGACAAAAACAACAACTATAAGACTTCGTGTCGTCCTTTTTAAAATTCAAGTAAAAAGAAAAAGAAACACGAAAGAAAAATCTGAAACTACTTAGAAAGAGGAAACTTTCAAAAGCATGAATTTGTTTCCGAAAAAAATAACAAATATCAACTAAAAAACACTGCAACTCTTGCCATATGCTCTTTCTGCTGTCAAAAACTATCTAATCTCAAGACAAATATAATCACAAAAAGAAAACAACATTTTTCCCCAAGAAATATCGAAAACTTCCTTAAAAACAAAAATCATACTGTCCCTTTTTTTTGTGTTGGTAGAACAGAAATTTTGGAAATACGTGAGAAAATTGCGAATTGCAATCGCGTCTCGGTGGCACCAGCTTTTTATTCGTGTGGCCCAGCCCGGCCCAGTCGAGGCCGATCTCTCCAATTCAGATAAAATGGCTCGGAGGAAGAATCAGCATCAGTGGCTATAGTAAAGTCTAATCGATTTGCCTTTATTATGTCAGCCACTTTGAATGGGCGGAAATCGCCCCCAAAAAATCAGCCGACAAATCGAGCTTCGCCTATTTAACAACGTAGAGCAATCTGGCCAAGCTCTAAAATAGATTCATCCTTGAGAGTTGAGAGTCTTTTTCTTCTTATGAAGGGTTTTGGTTTGCAAAATATGTATAACTTTTCAAATATTCGCCAAAAGCATTTTTTCGGTTACACTTCAAAAAAGGACTCGTCGTAATTTTTATCTTCGACATGGCTAACAACAAAAAGAAATGTTCGAAAAAACACTTGCAATTGAATTGGCAGTTTGGCCAATATCCAAAGGGAGTGAATTTTGTGCACTTGTTTTTCTGATGTTGGTCCTGGCCCGGTGATGAGGTTGATGCTGCTGCTTGCCGGTTGCTGGTTTCTGGTTGCTGCGACCTCATCAAGGATTCTTTCTTCTTCCGCAGACCGTGCAGTATAAAGATGTACAAATTTATATTATCTCAGTCCCTGAGGGCAATTGTATTCATTCCGTGCAATGTGTATACATTCATGTTTTTATCTACCCTCCTTCCCTTTACCTCCTCCACCCCCTTCCATATTCATCGAAAGGAGTTTTTTCTCGGTTCTTCAAAAATGGCAACGTGACGCGACGGACGTGGAAAACGGGAGGACAACACGGACGACATCTCCGAGGAAAGAAAGATTGGAATTTATTTTTGGCGAAGCATGTCTCGAGTTTCGGGCTCGGTCGGTGAGGAGTGAAAAAGATCGAATCGAATTTAATCCGCCACTCCACCAAGTTATAGAGAGGTATTAGGTATTGGTAAAGTGAAGTGAAGAGAAAAGTGCACATGAAGTTCCTTTGGGATGATGACAAGGTCGATGGTAATTTTTTTTTCATCTTCTGTACCTTATCCTTGTACAGGTCTTCTTTCACAGAGGACAAGAAAATATACTAACTCTACTTATGTAGCCTTAAAGATACATAATATACATGCTAAGGATATAGGTAGAGATATTGGATTGGTTTAGGAAAGAGGAATTTTGAGTACGTGTCAGGAGTTGGATTTGTATATTGCCGAGTTTATAGCAAAGTGGGGCACTTAAGTGCAAGCAATTCATATCCAATTTGTCACCATCAGAACGATTTTTGGTACCTACATATATATAAACTTATATTGTGGGAGGCTTTTAGGCATGTTAGATATACCAGGTATTGGTATTTAAATGGATTTCGAGATGTATATGTACTACGTACATATAAAGGTAAGGTAAATATTATCTGAACTGAAATGATATTTGCCTAAAACGAATGATGTTTATTGGATTACCTTTAAAAGGAGATGATGGATTTCCAACAGAACAGATGATGCGTAATTGAACTATCTCTGCTTTTGTAAGGTGTGATAAGAGCTATGCAATTATATGGTGGTAATAAAAGCTTTCTTCTAACTATAAAGAAGACTATTGGTAAGAATTCTTGTGAAGGTCTAAAAGAAACAATTTGTATTGAAATTACAAGCAGGTAAATGGTTACGAAAAGGTGTTTAGAGAATAATTTTACCGACTTAAATTTATTGTTTTTTTTTTAGATTGTCAAAATGTTTTACATGTCGAAAAGAAGTTAGTAAATCAACTCAAAATTCAAACCTTGAGAAACAAGAATTTGAAAATATGACTTATTTATTTACAAACATTCTTTGTCCAATATGTCGAATTGAAACTGTCATTTCTCGAAGTTTTGAAATTTGTCAAGAACTAGGAAATATATCGACTTCAAATAAAGTTTGCATTATACAGGGTGTCCAATAATAGTCCAAACTGAATATGATAAAGGTCAGCTTTTGAAATAAAAGAAATTGATGACGGCTGAAACGTAGTTTTAATGAAATTTTGAAAAACACCTGCTTTTAGTCTGTTTTTAAATTTTTTTGAAATCTTAAAAACCTTATTTTGAAATTTTAAAAAACCTTATGTCGGGACAATTTTTTATAAGTGAAAGAAATGTTTAAATTTTATGGACATCGTCAATTCCTCAAAAACTACTGAATACTTTGACATCATTTTAGGAGCAAACAGTGTTATGACTTTCAAAAAAATAAATACTAAACGAAATTATTACGTTTTACCCTTCTGGAGCATTACAAAAATATATTTTTTATATTGAAAAGGCCAAGTGAAGGACAATACATCTTACCGTTTTTAATGTTCGAGTTTGAACACAATAAACTCAATAGTTTAGTTTAGACTGTAAGGGTTGAGGACAGACAGAAAGGCGGACATACAGACGTGGACCCACTATTTAGGGAGAGTACGATAACTTAGGCGCCAAGAAATAATAACAGTTATTGTTATTTGATACTTTGGTATTTTTAACTTCCCATAGGAAGTTATTGTAATCGGTCCGATTTGTCGAATTGAAAATTTTGACGTTTCTCCACGTTTCAAGGTCCCTAGAGTCGAAATAAAAGATTTTTGGAAAGATGTCTGTGCGTGCGTGTGAACGTACGTTCGCAACGTTTTTTTTGTCGTCCATAGTTTAAGAACCAGTAGAGATAGACTAGAGACTTCAATTAAATTTTAAATTATATATTGTAACGTGATACCAAACAAGTATATAACAAAAAAAATGCAATTAAAAAAAGCAATTATAAATAAAAAAAACTGAAGAAAAAAATTTGTCACCTCCAAAATCTTACGAATAAAAAATGTTTTTATCTCCAAAGCCATTTTGTGCAACGAAAATAACGTTTTTGATATCACGTACAATTATAAGAAAAATCGAATTGATAGTTTTTTTTATAAAAAATAAAAAACTAAAAAAAAATTAATAAAAGTTAGTAAAAATTGAGTTTTGACTCAAATATCTTTTCAAAACTTTAAGACATTGGCTTTAAACTAGTTTTAATTTTTTTTAAAATATTGTTTTCAACATTCAGTAAAATTTTGAGAAAAATCGAATTGACAGTTTTTTAACAAAAAATAAATACCTAAAAAACTAATAAAAGTTCGTAAAAATTGATTTTTGACTCAAATATCTTTTCAAAACTTTAAGATATTGGCTTTAAACTAATTTTATCTCATAAGAAATATTGTCTTTAACATTCAGTACAATTTTGAGAAAAATCGAATTGACAGTTTTAATAAAAAAAAAATAATTACCTAAAAAAAGCATTACTAAAAGTTCGTAAAAATTGATTTTCGACACAAATATCGTTTCAAAAATTTGAGATATAGGCTACGAAATAATTTTATTTTATAAAAAAATATTGTTTTCAACATTCAGTAATTTTTTTTATAAAATTCTAACAGTCAGTTTTTTCATAAAAAATTAAAATCTACAAAAAATAGCACGCAAAATTGATAAAAATTGATGTTGGGTTCGCGATATCTCGTGAATAATAGAAAACATTGGCTTCAAATTAGTTTCATTCATCCAATTTGTATTTGTTTATATTAGAAATAAAAACTTTTAAGAAATGCTACTAAAATTGGTTAAAATTGGTTTTCGAATAAAAATCTCGTTAACCAAAATAGATTTTGAAATCAAACTCTTTTATCATATGCAAAATGTTGTTGGTAATTTTTAAATTTTTTAGAATAATTTTCCTGATAACTTTTTTAACAAAACACGAAATCTACAAACCTTTTATAAGGAAGACAAATCGACGCGATGGGAAGTTATCAGTGTGGGTCGCATCCCAGCCTCTTTTTAAATTTTCTCCAAAAGTAATATACATAAAATCATCTTGTTTTCAGTTTTTGATTCGAATAAATTAATGCAACGAATTTGAAATAAACAATTATACACAGTTTTACAGTTTTGAAAAATTACACTTTAAACTTTGTTTATATGTTTTGTTTCGCAGATTTTGAGTTTTAAACCATTTTTTTTAAAACTGTGAATTTAAATTTACCTAATAGAATGCATTCTTGGCTTTAAAAATAAAATGCATGACTTGGTAGCATGAACTTGCTTCTGTATCCAAAGAGTTCGTTTAAAAATAGTACCTTTAATTTAAGATTTAAAAATACACCTGTAAAATAAGTTTGACTTCGAAAATTTCAAAGGCCATTTCATTTCTCGAAAAATCTTAATTTTCCAACGTTTTGTTTTTTGAAAATCGTCAGAGCGGTTTCTCTTAAATAAATTTTGTATATATAAATTTTATAAATTTTTATTTAAAAATATTTGTAGTATGCAGTTTACTTAGAACAAATTTATGCACATTTAATATTTGATTTTCCTTTATAAACAATGACATTTTAGATCATTAAATAAAATTAATTATTAAATCTATAGGGGGTTAACTTTTGGAGTAAAAGAAAAATATTATTCTTTTATTAAAAGAAGCCAAATTAAAAAATGGAAAAATGGTTCGTTTTTGAAAAAATTCGAATTTTCGATGTTTGGCCAAAAATTATATTTTTAGTTTTAAAAAAAGAGAAAAACGCCTAACGCGAATCTGCTTAAAACCTTCACTTTCAAGTTTGAACTAAATCGAGTCAATAATTTAGGCTGACAGAATCGCGGACCCACCTTTTTCGTTATCTCTACTATCGTTTTGTCATGTTTGATATAAATCTTGAGTTTGATTATTTTTAATTAGAACTAAAAACTTTCAATTGGATTTTAGTAAACAAATTTACCAAATGTTAACAACAATGTTTATATAACTTAAATTAATGTGAAGCTTATAGATTTATTTGTTGATAAGATATTCGAGAGTTTTTTTGTTTCAAAAAAATTGTCAACTCAATTTTTTTTTAAATATTTTACCAGATGTCAAAAATGTTATTTTTCGTTGCAGACAAATATTATAGAGGCAATCTCAGTTTTTGCTCGATAAATATTCGAGTTGTCCAACGTTTGTTTCAGTATTTTTAAATTTTGGTTGGTTGTATTTTGATGTTTTTGGGGTAAGACAAGTTTCGCACTTTTTTTTTATAAAATCAAGTGATACAAATTCTATTAAGTGAAGTTCGTGCAAAAATCTTGAAACTCCTGTTTGATACTCCAAAACAAACCAGGGTAGGGTAGGCTCAGGTGTTAAGTGATTTTCAAATTTAGGATAGTCGAAATGACTATAAGTGATCTTTTCTTAAGTGTAAGATTATTTATATAAATTGAATTCACTTCAACAGTTTTCAATAAAAATTGTCAAAATATCGGTTAGCACGGTGAAATTATCAAGTGCTTTCTTATAATATATCGAAATAAAAGTACTAAATTTATTATCTTGTGATAATGTTGGTGTTTTCTTTTCTTTTTCGAAAGTCTTTAGATTTATCCTTCACAAAAATATTTAGTTTTTTAATAAAAAAGATAATGAGACAAACGTAGCAGTCTTGTAGTTCTGTTCATATTTCGAAATAAAAGTAAAATATAAAGAAAAAAGACGATAACATTTTTTGCATACATTGACTGACCAAATTCGATGATTTTAAACGTCACTCATCAAAAATCACCTTAGCTGGTTCCACCTCTGGAAATATTTTTAAAATGATAAATACAATTATTTTCTGTTGAAATTTGTTTATTGATAGAAATAATTAAAAACAGCCCTTATCTGCCGCTCTATTGTTAGCACTTTTGTTTTATCTGTTCACAACTAACCCTTAAAAAAATGCCACAAAAATTAAAGGAAGTACAACACTAAACATTTCATATTTTATTCATCCCTTAGGAAACTATAACACATTTGTCGAATATTTGAAAACAAGTTTGATTTTAATTCTTGTGTAAAAATTGTTTGACATAATTTCTCTTTCAAAACCACATTCACTGCAGAGATAATGTTCCTATAATATTCATGAATAGAGAAGTTAAAGGACTTTTTTATGTCCTTTTGTATGTATGTATAGTATATGAATCTATGTAACCTAATGTGCCAAAAATTGTTAGCATTGTAAAATGTTGATATAAAGCTTCTGTTGAGTTCAGCTGCGCCCTCAACTAAGTATAAATCCAACCCTAACATTCTTTGTTGTTATTGTTGTTGTTGTTGCTTTTGTACCATTATGTATGTCCTTCAGCATTCATCCTGCCAGAGCAGAGGTGTAAAAGAAGAGTGTTGAACGACACAACTTTCCTTTTTGTCTGTTAAATGTAGTTTTAATGTCTTTTGGATTCAGGTAAGCACACACAGCGACATCACCGAACTGAATAACCCAGATTAACCCTTTTTGCCTACACACCTGCGAGTTCCATATAAACAACCCCCTCACGGATTCGGTTCGGATAGGATGCCGAATCGAAAAGGCACAAAAAAAAAGAAGAAAATAAAACTGAAACTGCCTAAAACTACACTAAACCCTGTTTACGGTGCATATTAAAAACCATTCAAGGTTTCAAGGCATGTGGCATTAAATCAAGAGACTGCAGAGAGAAAGAGAGAAATGTGGTATTTGGTGAACGTGGTGAGTTATCAAATGAATCATAGAGGGGGGGGGGGACAATGGTTCGCAGTTTGCACTCCCAGAGTAGAATATCAACTAAAGCTGCAGCCATTAAAAACTTTCAATGTCTTTTTGGTGATTGGTTTTAATTTTTTTTTATTTTGAAAAAGGGATGTTTCTGTTTCTAAAACAGCTTTGACACAGGATTAGGGAGAGTGTGGAGGTGGAGAAGAAATTTATTCAAATTGTTGACACACATATACTTTGTATTGTTATGGTTTTGTGTCACCAGATGTCATTGGCAGACTTTTGTTTTGTTCAATGATGATGGAGTGTGTCCTTATTCCTTTTGAATAATTTATTAGCCGAAGAGTTAAAATCCTGTGTTGTTTTCGATCTATAATGGATTTTCTGATGTGTATGTTAAGGTACTCTGGTGGACTTACTTTCTCTCTCTCTTTCTATCTCATGTATTGTATAAGGACGATGATTTTCTTGGTTTTTCTTTTTTTTTCTCTTTTTTATATATAGAAATGGCTGAAGGATTATTTAACACGATAAAATATTAGAGTCATAACATCGACCTTATAGCTAACTATAAATATACATATGGTCTAAGGAAAATTGGACAGAAACCGTTATTTATTGACAAATTAACAATGGAATTGATATAGTGAGGGTTGGAGGAGTATAGAGAGGTGTCTTATAGTAGATTTTTTTATAGAATGATGGAGTTTTTATCAAGAGCTTAAGGTTGAATTATGTATAATTGAAAGTTGTCTGACAGTAAGGAGCAAACAAAGACCATATATGCACACATTGAAACTTGTTTGATTATAGAAATTGGAATCAATTAATCATAAGATAAATAATTTACCTAAGTAGGTATATTGAAAGAAGAACAAACATTACAGTGTTTTTGAATAACTACATAGGTAAACAAAATGTTTTGTTTACATAAATCATTGTTAAAACAAAGGATCAATACCGCCTTATACGAACAATGAGTGCAAAACTAAAAAAAAGGTATTCACCAAAGATGAAAGCAAGAAAATGATATGAATTTTTTTTTATATGGTTTAAAAAATATACAAAAAAATTTTTAATGGTCACAATTCCTTAAAATTTGTAAGTTAATAGTTTTCTCTTAACATTAAAGCCGAAAAATTCCGATGAAATGTATGCTTTTAAAAGTATTTCAAAGACCAATAACACAAGTTTTATTAAAAATATTATATTATATACTAAGTATGGAAAGTTAAAAAAAATAGATTGAGCATATATTTGAATGTATTTTTATTAATATGAAAATTAAAGTCAATATAATTTGATAAGTTATTCTTTTCTTTTCTCTAACACTTCGAGTTAATGGTTCGTTGAAGGCATAGTTCATTCTATGAGCGTTTTCGCGAAATAAGAAACCATTTTTCAAATCACGTGAAGGAATGTATAGATCTATGAGAGCTAATAAAAAAAGGACAGTCTATGTGGTAAGATAAGATGTCATGAATAAAAGTTATCGCATACATCTTCCTTCAGTTCTCTAGTGACTGAATACCAATAAGTTGACATCTTACAATGTAAGAGGGCATTTCAATGTTCCACCTTAATTTATTAAACATATATAGTGTGAATCTTTTTTGAACTGCTTCTATTCTACGGTTATGGATGTTATAAAAAGGATTCCAAATGATGCGGCAGTATTCTAGAACTGACCGTACATAACTTATAAAAAGACTCTTCAACGTATACGGATTATGTAAGTCAACCGAGTTTCGATAAATAAAACCAAGCATGGAATTCGCTTTGTTGACCAAAAATTCAATATGTTTGCGAAAGTTCAATTTATGGTCAAAAATAACTCCAAGATTTTTTTTGTAGAAACTTTTTCAAGTGTATGATTTCCAATGTTATAATTGTAGGAAATCGAATCGAAAATTGGCGGCGAGTAAAAGAAAGTGATAGACATTTAGAAATGTTCAGATTTAATTGATTTATCTTACACCAGTTAGAAAGTCTTTTGATTTCATTTTGCAAAAGATCACAATCGCTTGTACTTTGTATGCGTCTAAAAAATTTCAGATCATCTGCAAACAGGAGACACATTGAGTTTTGAAGTACATTAGGTAAGTCAATAATATAAAAACGAGGAATAAGATCGGACCTAAATGGCTTCCCTGGGGAACTCCATTATGAAACAATTATAGGATTTTATAGATTTGAATCAATATGTACATACTGACAACGATTAGTTAAATATGTTTTTAACCAGTTAAGCATATTAGAATAAAACCCGATTTTTTTTGTTTTTTCAATAGAATATGGTGATGCACCCTGTCAAATGCCTTAGCGAAATTTGTGTAAAAAACATCCACTTTGACCCTTTTCCATTTCATTCACTACATAATTAGTAAAAATACCTAAGTTCGAAGAAGTGGATCTACCAGAAACAAAACCCGTGTTGTTCAAATAGAATACGTAGAATGAATTGAATATAGGCCTTGAATAATATTTGTTCATGAGGTTTTCAAAACTTTTTTAACCGCAAACACATATTTTTTAGCATTGTGTAATTTAACATTGTTACGCTGGCGGCGCCGCCGTTTTAAATTTCCAACTTTAAATTTGTGTTTAATCAATTTATTACTTTATTTATTATTTTAAAACATGCACAATTTTATTTTCTGTAAGTTTTTTGACTGCCACTTTAAAAAAAGTAAAGTTATCGAAATGGCCTGATTATTTCATCCTTTAAATTAAACTTAGGTTTATTCAACATTTGTTTTTAATTTATCAAAGTGCGGTCGCTTTTTTGCCACTCTGCGTTCAGACTTCTATATCGGAAACCTGGATTATTTATAAGACCAATGCAACTCCTAGAAAAAATGGGTCCACCGGACTTTAGAAAACGGTTCTTTCTTTCCAGGAAAGAGAGAGTACTTCATTTTATTTGTTTCTGATACTATATGCGGACAAAAGCAAAATTTTTTAAAAAGTCAGCCTTACGAGGGGATATAGACCCCTTATCCCAAACCAATTTTTTCTTCTTTTGGCCCAATCTTCTAAATCCAGTGTTATGGTATATCGCTTGAAAAATTGACTATTTTTGTTGTTTTCGTATTAATTCTTCAATTTTTTGTAAAAAAAAACGTATTTTATCAAATTTTTGGCCAACTTAATTCTAAAATCCAGCTCAAATTGAAGCTAACCATTCTTTTTACTTTTAAAAAATACCTAACGTGGATCTTAATTTCTAAATTAAGGCTGTTGAGGTCAGGGCCGTCGAGAGGAATTCCAGGCCCGAAACGGAAAAATCTCGACCCCTTTCATATTTAACATTTTTTTTCAAAGTTCATTCCTACTGATATGGTACGTTCTTATTTCAGAAACAAAAATAGAAGAAAAGAAACTTTATAAAAAAAGAAACCGAAATAAATATTTGTGTTTTGTTTTAAGTTGCCGGGCCCCTTATTTTGACTTTGAAAATTTTCAATATAAAATAAATTTGAAATTTACGTTAAATTAAATAAAAAAAACGAAACAATTTAATATAACTTTCTTTCAATAGTTCAGAGTTGCCCAGTTTTTCATTAAATATTAACAAAAATGTACGCCAATAATAATCAGGGGCTCAGATCGGCAAGCTTATGACTGATAGATTGGTAGATAACATGCAAACAGGGGCCCGATTGCGAAAGTATGAATGATTTTAAATTTTCGGGCCCCTTAAAATAAGTGGGAATAGGTACCTATTTTAATGATGAATATAGAGTATATTAAAAAAAAAACACACTCTCCTTATTGCTTTCAATTTTACGGGCCCTTAGAAAATCCCGGGCCCGGTGGTTCCCCCCTTCCCCCCACCAAAAAAAACCACAACTTATTTTTCAAAAAACACACTATTTGGCCTATACAGCAATTTCTATATACATTAGTTTTCAATGTTTTCCATAACATTGTTTAAGCGTAAGGCGCCTTAATACCGCGGCGGTATGTTATAATTATAACTTTCAGTCCATAGATTTTGAAAAATCTGTCAAATAAGCATTGGTTAAAAAAGAAACAGATGAATAGTACACCCTGTAATTCTCTCCATAGCATGAAACAAAAATATGTACATTGCAGTGAAATCTAATAAGGTTTTCAAATAATCACAAAATCATATAACATTCAAATGTATGAAGGTATAATATTTTCCATATACCAAACCATTTTATTTTCTTTTTTTCTTTGCAAAAATCGATTTTCAAATTATAATAAGTTATGTTTTGGAATCACAATAGAGCTTCAAATATTATCCAATTATATTACCCTTTATATTAGGTTTCTAAATTCAACTAAAAAATATGTAAATTTCATAATAAATGGTGATAAACTAATAAAAATATGTAAATAACAAATACAAATCCCACACCATAAAATCCAATAATCAAAACCAATGAACTCCTTATAATCCTTTCAAAGAGCAGATTTATCCATATAATATAATAATATGCAAAAATGATTAATGCCATATAAAATCCGTGCTAAATCCCCATTGAAACCCATCCCGGAACATTTAAATCAAATAAAGTCTGTCTTTTTAAATTCAATGCAAAAATATCTAAACTTTATCCAATCCTGTCAAACTAAATTTGCAAACTTACTTTTGTTTTCAAAAATTATATCAGCTGAGACTTGAAATGAAATTTAATAAATCTTTTCTTCTTCTTTTGCCAAAAAAAAAAAACAAAAAGAAATTTGTAAAGAAAAATTAAAAAGCAAACAATGCGAAGACAGAAACTATAAAACAGACGTGTCTATATAGATTTAATTAAAATATACTATTCCCAGATATATTGTTTGCATATTTTATATACGGACTTTGAAAACCGAAACTCTATACTTTGGTCTTTTCCTTTTATCAAAACACCACATGCTTCCTTTTGATGTTGATGATGATGTTTGAAACTCCCTGAAACAAGAGAGTGGAGGTAAAAACAAAAGCAAGAACAGTGTAATATAAAATTTATATATTTCACCAATTTCGAACCATGAAATTCCTCTATGATATAGAGAAATATATGTATATTCATCCCTCCCGAAAACCTTTGTTATTATAGTTTTTTTTCTGTTTTTGTATTTTGATAAAATTTCAACCCCTTATCCCAAAAACTATATATACATAAATATTGCAATGAAGCATCAAGAAGAAGAAGAAGAAATTTTATCCGTAATTTTCAACTTCATCATCACCATCACCATCTTTCTGTTTTAATCCAATTTTCCGTTTGGATGAAAACCCAACAATAACACACCCAACTTTTGTGAAAAAAATAAATAAAACTATAACTACACAAAACTTATACCATCTCTATAACTCATTCTGTGTGTTCTTGAATTGGCCTTTGGGGTGATTCTCCCATGCACCAAGTGTTTCCTTCAAAAACTCAAATGATGTAGAGGCTATAGCTACCTCTGTGATGGTAAAGTTTTCGTCTTCTGCTTGAATTCAAGCGAAATACCGAATTGGCGAGTTAAATTTTATAAGCAGCATAAGCACTCGACCTTCTTCTTCATCTGATTCTCTCTCTTTGAAGCCAGCTAACAAAAACACCTACCTTGCCCCCACCCCATCTCTCTCCTCTGTTAAAAAGCGGCATATTGCAGCATTTCAAAGGTCCTGGTCAATTATCAAAAAAAGGATATCCATTTCAATAGAACTCAATAGGCATTCATGTATATACGCCAATTTAACAGAAAAAAGTTAACTAAAGCGATGGAAACCAAGGGTTTCAAAAATTGTGCAGCCATCGAGAATCCTGCAGCTACCTCATTTTTATATAGCACTTTAATTGTGTATTGATGCTGTTTTTGATGGTGTTAGCGACAGGCTGACATCATTAAGAATAAGAAGAACCAAGCGTTATAACGGAAAGAATCCGCATCAACGCCTGCAACATCACCAACTACAACGACTACAACGCCATCGCCCCCCACCACTCCTGAAAATGTTAACAATTATGAAACATTACTGTTGCATTCAAAGGATATCCGTTCTAAATGGCGATGGCGGCTTCGGTAGCGCTGTTGTTGTTGCATTCACCATCATATAAAACCGATGGTGGTGGGGTATGGTTTGGAATGGTATGTGTCCTGATGGTCCTCCTTTTCACATCATCAAGAGTTTGAAGTTTGAACCTTAAACAAATTTAGTACAACTCTCTGTACGTATACATTTCTGTAAATATATAAAATGTATAACATCGTATTTGAATATGCGAAAAAGCAGCAGCACCAGCAGGTGGAGGGAACATTATTTTAATTGTTTCCTTGTCGAGTCGTAACAATGAATGTGGCATCAGAGGAAATGTGGTGTAGTGGGTACTTCACACAGGAACACGACGACTGGCACTAGGATTATGATATCCTTTTGTTATATATGGGCGATGGATTCATTAAATGAAAGAAGCTGTGCATACGTACAGTTACAATACGTACATACATATATTTAGGTCCGGTTTGGGCTTAATTCTTTTTACTCTCCTTTTTATTTCATTCAATTTAAAAAATGAAAGGAAGGGTAGGCCCTGGTTTAGGTACTGTTGAACCTTAGATGGGATTGTTGCAGCTGACAATAAAAAGAACAATGAGGAAATATAATTGCTCAATGCGGATATGCGAAGAGAGGTTAGAGTTCAAATTTTCCTTGGAAAAAATAATGAACTATGAAGAAGCTAAAATTGTACAAAATCAGAGAACAAGTTTTGAATTTGAGCTTTTTGAAGTTAGTATTTCAAAACCAAAAAACAAAGAGATTTGTTTGACAATAAAATTATAATATACTAGCTGACCCGGCAACGCGTTGCTTTGACTAACTTAAAAACATGTTACCTTCATTACTGATATTCTCCTACCGTTATCCCTTATTACAATGAAATTATTATTTCCAAACGAATGCGGAAACTTTAAAGCTAGTGTAAAAATGTACTGGTTTGATAAAAATTTGCGTACAGTTCGTGTTAAGCAAAAATCAGTACAAAAGAATTAAATTTAAAATGTATTATTATTTTTGTAACAAATGAGTATATAATAAAGTCTTTAGTAAATAACATGTGACAGTTAAACTTATAAATAGGTAGATAGGAGACATTTCCGGTGATGTTTTTGATGACCAAACTTGTATTGTTGCTTAAATGAGGTGGATTTAAATTAGACAGGAGAATAATAGGTGAACCAATTTTTAATCGAAGATTATGTGGCGGTATTCAAGGTATATGTATCTAGTGAATTTAAAAATTCAATTGGAAAATGTACACTATCATTTTCATTAACAACAGTTTCGATTGATTTAAAAGACTGGTAAAAAAACTGTTGTACCTGAGAGTTAATTTCGTCAACATCAACATTTTTGGTGTACAAAATAGCCAGATGACTAAGCCAGTTAATATGATTCAAGAAATTGTTCTATATATCCGGACAAATACTCTGAATGAAGTCATTCAATACAAGTTGTATTTGATGGATTCAAGTCTGAAAACTACAAAATAAATGCTGGTGTGCCCCAGGGCTCTGTTCTATTTCCAACACTCTTTCTCATTTTTTATTAATGATCTCCTGTCTGCAACTTGTAATCCAATACATTGTTTCGTTGACGATAGTACTCTTAACTTTTTATATTCGTTTTCAGATTTACATCCCTCTTCTTTGGATGTGGAACTGCAACGACATAATATGATAAGCTCATTAAATTCCGACCTAAACGGCATTGTACAATGGGGATTAAAAAACCGCGTGGAATTTAATTCTTCGAAAACCCAATGCTGTCTTGTATCGTTAAATCGAGATATACAGTTATACACCCCTTGCCATTATCCATAGATGGCACTTGCATGGAGGAGACTGAACATCTCGATATTCTCGGTATGTGTATCACCAACCACCTTTTGTGGAACGATCACATACGTGATGTCGCCAAAAATGCCGCAAGATGTTTGGGTTTTCTAAGGCGATGCAAGAAGTTTTTCTCCCCCTGTTATTTGGCAAGTATTTGGCAAGTATTTGGCAAGTACCGAGATTCGTTCTTTAGCCGTACTACGCGAATGTGGAATGCCTTGCCACACTCTGTCTTTCCAGCCATTGCAATATTATTTGGGATATAAAGGAAATTTTCAAATTGACAACTACGATGAAGAAGTCGCCAAAAGTGTGTCCGGTGGGGAGAGTACGATAACTTTGGCGACAAAGTTTAATGTTGGATTTGTATAGAACAGTTAAAAATAAGCATTTTTTACTTTGGGAGGGGGGTCTATCTCCCCCCGTTTAGGCGGTAGAGGTAATTTAAAAAAACATGTACATTAAATGGAAAAAAATAATTACAAAATAACGGTAATATTTACAGTTAAGTATTATACCTTTTTTTAAAGCCAACACTTTTGTCTATTAGCTTGTTTTTAAATCAAGTCAAAACTATGCATAGTTTTTGAAAAAAATTGTTTTAAACTCAAAATTTGTCAAAAAAAAAGTTAAAAATATGGTTTAAAGTGTAATTTTTCAAAACTTTTAGATTACGTACTATTTTTTTTTTGAGAATTCATAGCTCTTATTTGTCTTTGATCAAAAACTGAAAACTAGATGACTTTATGTCTTCTAGTTCTTGAGAAAATTGAAAATTACCAAACAAAATATTTGTATTAAATTACTTTTTCCTTGCTTGAGTATTAACGTAGTCTTATTTTGATAGTAATAATCGAATATGGATTAAGATACACCTAGGGTAAATTAATTTTTCTTAAATCCAGCTTATTTAAATGCAAAAGAAACTTTGCATGCACCCCATCTTGAACCCACCGCACCTTTCACCCTCCCCACCTTGCACCCACTCCACCTCGCACCCACCCCAAATCCTATAATGTGCCCAAGCAGGGGGGTTGCACCCTTACAGATGCCACTGTTGCATACACCCAAACTCGCGCACACCTTACTGTTGCATACACCCAAACACGCATTACTCATACGCAAATACCATTATTGCTATCAAAATAAGACCACTCAAGCAAAAAATAATAATTAAATTAAAATAGTAGTTGTGGTTATTTTCAATTTTCTCAAAAACTAAAAGACATAAAATCATCTAGTTTTCAGTTTTTGATCAAAAACAAATAAGAACAAAAAATTTTGAAATAAAAACAATGGTAGATATTTTTAAAGTATTGAAAAATTACACTTTAAACCTTTTTTTTTAACTTTTTTCCCTCAAATTTTGAGTTTAAAATTAAATTTTTCGAAAACTACGCATAGTTTTGACTTGAATTAAAAACTGGCTAATAAAACAGAATGTTGGCTTTAAAAAAAGGTATGATACTTAATTGTAAATATTACCGTTATTTTTTAATTAATTTTTTTCATTTTAAATAACATTTTTTTTAAATTGCCCCTACCACCTAAACGGGGGGAGATAGACCCCCCTCCCATTGTAAAAAATGCTTGTATTAAGCCCCTCTACCAAAAACCGTTATTATATCTTGTCGCCAAAGTTATCGTACTCGTGCCTGTCCGGTGATTCCGTGCGTCTGTCTGTGTGTCTATCTTCGCCCCTACAGACTTAAAAATTGGGTCGATTGAGTTTTGCGGTAGGATATTTTGTTTAAGATTAAAAATAACAGAAGTCTACAAATAATTTTGTTTGTACAAAATCGAAGATTCGAGTTTTCATAAAATCAGACTGTTATTAAATTTTCTACAATTTGTTTTTTTTTTTGGAAGTCGGAAATATATTTTCGTTTCGCTCCAGAAGATAGCTTATTTTGCAGGTACATATATTTTAAAATCTTAAAATATACCTAGGTTACTATTTTTAAAACAGACTTTTTGCATACAGAATCAAGTTCATGGACTCAATAGTTAATGCTATTTTTAGTTGGGAAGCGATGTTATGCCAACAGTCCGGAATAGATTCAAGAACTTACGGGCATTGTCCGTGACGTATAGACCAAAACCATCAACAAAGTCTTGAAAAATTGTAGTGACATACTACGCTACTGCAAAGCCATCAACTTGAACTATGTTGTTTTCCTTATTTAATGGAAACGACAATTTGCTCTATTAATAATAAAACTATAATAAATGGACAAAATTTGATTTCGTTCATTTTATTGCATTATTTAAATAAATGTTGTATTTGGCCTACCCTTTATGTACCTACCTACAAATTTTATTTTATTTAGAGGCACTATACAGCTATAGCCAAAAATAAAAACACATTTTAATAAGTAGATAAGATACTAAATTAGACCGAAGTTCCACAAGAATGTTACTTAATGTCATTCAAAATATCCTTAACAATTTTTAAGACTTTTATAATTAAACAATTAACATAAAAAATATTTTGAGTCTAAATCAGTTCTAGAACAGTTCTTCGTATTCTGTAGGAGGCTAACATTTACGCACAATATCGATAGAAGGTGCTTCTAAGAACATACGCATTTGGAAACCATGATGCATTAAAGGCGTAAAGGATAAGCGAAATGTACATTAAAGTGTTGAAACAAAAATGTGATGATAAGCTTTCAGCGCTCAAGCTAAAAAAAACATACATTTTCAAACTTGTAGGTGACAGCATAATATGTACTTCGGGGTTTCTTTCCATGTTATGGATGAAATAATTTAGAAAAAGTCGTATAACTTGACATTCTAAAGAATGTGCCCCTAAGATGGCACTTTCAACAAGATAACAAACTCAAGTATACTGAAAAGTAAACGAATCTCTGATTATATAAAGGAACAAAACGTACATATGGTTTTGAGTTTCAACTGAAATGTAATGCTTATTTCCTCAAAACAAATTTCAGTATACCTATCCAGATGCCTCTATGAAAAATAAAATTATTTTCATTAAATTTAAACAAGAATTTTTCAACTAAATATCAAATTACCATCTGTTAAAAAATTAAAATTAATTGACATAAACTGCCCTAAAGCATTGTTCTTTTAAGTTCAAATCAAGTTTTTCTATTTTTGGACCATTCTTTTACGATGCCAGGATCAAATGGATTTCAAAATCCCGATCACTAATAAAACTTTTTTAAAATCAAAAATTAAAAACAATTAACAAAATATTTAACATTGAAATTAATTTGTTAAATTAAAGATTTCTATTACCTCATATCACAAGTGCTTAAGACACAATTACCAAAAATTAAGTTGGTGTCTCTATTATTTTGGCCATAGATGTACCTACATCTAATAACTTATTCTACTTTAAATAAACATTGAGTATATAAATGCAGGTACCTAAATATCTCCATTTTTCTGTAAAATAGTCTTAAAGTCTTTTAGTTAAATTAAATAACTTTGAATGTTATGCCTTAATATTGCACTTTAAATAGTAGACATACTCGTACTTTCAGTATTTGAACATTTTGTAAATTTTCATCTTTAAAAATGCATTTAAAATTTAAAAGGGCAATAACTTAGGCTTTATACAAAAATGGTTACCGAGTTCATGAACTCAAAATTGATTGATTTGTATTTTTTTTTTCAAATGCACCACCTCATGATTTTTCAATGACCAAGTTTATTTTCTTCAATGCCTCAACGTTGCATTTATGTACATCGAATGTCTACAAAAATATTCATCTTTTTGTCACCCGATTCCCAATAAGAAACAGATACAAAATACCACAACCCACCCTAAAAATGTGTCTTCAGAAATCATGTACACATGCATTATAGTCTACTCTACAATGCACCTAACGGTGGTTTACGTATCTCTTAGCATTTCTCTCAATTCCTGCCTTTCTTTGTGTTGCACTGTCTGCAAAAATGTTAGATTTACCGTTCTTGGAGTTCTTGGAACAAAATACTTCTCGAACAAATATGGAAAATAGAGGAACCCATTGCAACTCTTATATGCGAAAAAAACAGACAAAAATACACAGAAAATAATAAAAAAAAAATAAAAAATATAAAAGAAAGAAGAACAAAATAAAAACGAACCCAAATCTCTTGGTTTATTGCATTCCATTCTTCGTTTAGCTCCTGATTAATGGAAATATTTCTATAAAAACTTCCCCAACAACCAACGATTATATGGGGCTTAGGTTGCATTTTTTCGCGAATATAAGTGAGGTGAAGTGCAGTGCAGTGCAATGCACAAACAAAAAGAAAATTCACAACGAAAACACAACACAAAATTATTTAACAGAACATAAAAAGAACAAAACAAATTAAAGACACAAATTAATACGAAAAAACTATTTAAAAACTATTTACAAAACAATGGAATAAATTTTAACACAAAATATTTAATAGAAACAAAAGAAATTAAAAAAAAAGAAGAAATTAAAATAAAATAAGAAACAAAAACGAAAACGACAACCGGACGCACTGAGATTGCAAACGGAACTGCATTATTTTTAACAGCGGAATATCCGGGAAATGGGTAATTTTGTGGAGACTTGGGAAGCCATTTTGGAGGAAACAAAGTATGGATGGTTTGTGTATAGAATGTAAGGTTTTTGTATAAGAATATTAGAGTTCGAAAAAGGGATTTTTAATGGAGAATTCACTAAAGTTCGAAAAATGGAGAGTAGTGAGTATCAGAATCTTAAAGTAATCATTAGATTGAGTTCGAAATTTCGAGAATAGTGAGTAATACAACCAAATTAACTGAAAGTAAAATCGTTGAAAGATGTCGCTAGTAACATTTGAAATTTGACAGATAGAACGGAAGTGGATATAAAAGTGTAGATAAGGATATTTTTTGAAATCCGACAAACATAAGATATACATAATGGTTGAAAACCGGACGACTTCTTTCCGTTTCTACTTGAAGCACTTATCTTAAAAACATATACATATGTATGTAATGTACTGTATGTATTCTTTTTTTGAATATTTGTTCTAAGCTAATGATTTTAAAGCTCTGTTGTCTTCGATATATCGATCATCTAAAAATTGGGATTGAATGTTATTTATTTGACACTAGGCAAAAAGGACTTATGTAAGTCCAAAACAGTTCACACAGACTCAACAAACTAAAGATGGTAATATCATGAAACAAATTTTAATTGTTTTGTCTTATTGTCTAAAGACTAAATAAATACCATATTTAGCAGTTGTTCTAGACTCAAGTCGTTGTTGTTACACCAAATCAAAAACCTTAAATGCAGTTTTTTTTTGACTTAAGACCTTACCTAACGCCAAAGACAAAATATCTGATTTTCTTACAGACTTCTTAGATCTTCGTTTGTAGATAAGAATCGAGGTGAATTTGTCTGTTATGTATTGTTTTCGTTAAGCAGCACTCACGGGATTTAAGTGATTGCTTTCAATAATTATTGGAAGTGTAATTTTCTAATCATAATTAAGTAAGAAATATTGAGATAATCGTGTTTGAAGTTTTGAGAAGTAGACTAAAATTCAAAAGCCGAGTACTTAAGTGTTTTTTCCGTCCATTATTATTATTTTTTGGGATATAGGAAAGCATTTGATTTAAAAACAAAAAAACGTTTTTTCAAGATTCTAGGTTAGTCTAAGGCCTTAAAAAACATTTTCAAAATCATCTTATTTTTTCAATTCATAAACTAACTCTTAAATTTGGTATTAAAAGCTGAAAACATGCGTCAATATTGACATTTTCTTTTTAATAAATAAAAAAAAGTATTTTTGTGCCTCTTTAATGCAATACGAAATGAAATGTCAAAAATTCTTCTTTGGCTCCCTAAGCGATTTTATCAGCTATGTATGTATATGAAAATCTATCAATTTGATGAAAATTGTACCTTTTTTTTAGAATTATGTATATATGTAAATGTTAAAAAGAAAAATAAAGATATACATAAATGAAAAAATAAAACTTGATATAATATTAAACGATATTCTGACGTTAATTTGACAGTTTTGAATTAAAAATCTCTTAATTGTTTCTTTTCTCCACTTTATAGTCAAAAAGAGAAAAGAAAGTGAGGCAGACATTTTAAACAATTTATGGGAGTGAGATAAAATCATGGAATGTAGAAAGGTTTCTCCAAAAGAGTCCAATGTCAAAATCCTGTAAAACAGTCACGTTTTTGAGATTAATCGAATTGATAGTTTAAAAATTCAAAGAAACTATTACTTAAAATTGGTAAAAATTGATTTTCGACTCAAATGTCTTGCGAAGAATTAAAGACATCGACTAAAAACTTTTACTAATTTTATAAAATTTTTAACACTTGGGAAAAGTTATAGAAAAATCAAATTAATAGTTTTTTTTTTTTGTATCAACACGAAAGACAAATACAAACAAAAGTTAAAGCCGTTTTTATGAAACAATGTGTATTTTTTGAGTACAGCAGTTCACATTCTATGTAAAAAACCTTTTAAAATAATGTTAAGTTAATGGAACTTGGAATTTGTGTTAAATTCGTTGAATCGAATAAGATACAAATATTTTCTTTTAAATATCCGTAGTGAAAGGGTATGAGAAACTGTTAAACTTTTACAAGCAACATATGAAAACCAGGAACCAAAATTAGTCATACGGAGTTGAAAGTTATAAAGACTGATTTTTAGGAAATTAAATTAATATGTTTAATAATGTCAGAGAGAAGTAAGACTTATATTTCGCCAAAAAGCACATCATATACAACAAAAACGGTTTTGGATATCAATGAAATTCTTTATTCCTGTGAACGTACGTTAGATGCCATTATGTATGGAACTTGATTTCTTTTGAATGGCCACCACGGACATGCTTGCAGAAGTCCAGACGCTGAACCCAATTTTCGACGGGTTTCAAGCATAAATCGGCACGTTCGATATTCGTACAAAGTTCATCAATCGTCGCTGGCTGTTGGCATAGACCATAGACTTGACGTAGCCCCACAGGAAATAGTCTAACGGCGGCGTCAAATCGCACGACCGAGGCGGCCAAGCTACTGGACCATTTCGTGAGATAACACGTTCTCCAAACTTGGTTTCCAATAAATTGATTGTGATATTTGCTGTGTGGCTTGTGGCGCCGCCCGTCCTGTTGGAACCACATGTCCTCCAAGTCCATATCATCCAATTGGGGACAAAAACATTAAAGACGCCGCCGGCCCATAAACCACACCAAACCCTAATTTTTTTGGGATGCAATGATGAGTACGTGTGAATTGCTGCCTGACCAATACCGCATATTTTTTTTATTGACGAAGCCATTCAACCAGAAATGAGCCTCATCGCTGAAGGAGGATGTAAACCAAGATCTTTTCGCAAAAATTCGCCACAACGACGTCACAGAGATGCCCAACGCTTGAGAACGACAACGTGTGAGCTTTCTGCAACTGAAGCCTCAGTGGCAGCAATATTCTCGAAATTACGGGCACTTCTTTGTCTCACTGGCACGGGAACATTTTGTACAGTGCCTGTGGATTCAAATTTTTCCTCTAGACGCTCAATTATTGTTGATCTGCTAGGAGGATTATGACGACCATAAATTGGACGAAGCGCTCTTAACGTTGAGGCCACTGACTCGGAATTTCGGTAATAAATTTTAATAATTTCGACTCGTTGTTGGCTCGTATATATCTTTCTATCATGAAATGGCAAACCTTACTGAAGAGAAATGTCAAAAGAACGGCAAGAAATATGGCGTCGTTTGCTGTCCATGTTGCTCTACTTTTGTAGCGTCCCTGTTGAAAAACCCTGTATGTATAATATATACTTGAAATTTCAAGAATGCTTTTCATTTTACCCTTAAACTCAATTGCAGATGTACTTTCAAGTATAGAGATTCTTTTTTAACCGCACTTCAAGAATGTGGGATGCCCTACACTCACATTTTTATGTTCAAAACTTGTTCTCTGAAATCCTTCCATATAAACGCTTGATTTGCGTTTTAACTTTAGACATATTTAGGGTAGTAATAACCCCTTCAGTGTGTGCAAATTTATACAAAATTAAATTATTGATTGCAAAGTTAAAGAAGAATTTTATATGACATTTTAAAGAGCACCAATATAAAGCTTTCAGTGTTCTATTCCCGACTCTTTTTTAATTATGTATTTTTACTTAAATGTATCTACTTTTATATGTACAACGCATGGTACATTATCTATATATCAAACTTCTTTCAACGCCAACGTCTCCATGTCTTCAAAAACAAAAAAGATGCCTACACAAAGCAGATAAGTGCCGAGGGAATAAATACTCTGGGGCTAATATAACCTCAATTTGAATTATGAATACAAATTTGCGGTCTTCGTCGTCTTCGTCGTCGTCATCATCGTCGTCGAAGAAAGGCCCGCATCTGTTCAAACCTAATTATCCCAAAATATTAAAGACCGGTGCTCCATAAATTATAGGCAAACAGCAAAGTCAAACTAGAAGAACCATAAATTATAAAACCACAAGTTTCCCGATTCCAATTTCGACCTTGTCTTTCTCTCTATATACACCTATATAGAATATACAAACCTACCTACCTAAGCAGACATCCATCCCTATTCTCATTCTTCTCGCATGGTGAAGCTATGTATGCATACCTAACCTACAGCTCTTCGAAATGGACTAAATACATAATCTGGCAGTTTTCGTTTGGAAAAAAAGCATTAAGCAGCCAAAAAAAAAAAAAAACAAATCTTCTTCATAGGCTGCGGGGGATCCTTTATGTCCTTCCCACTCCCACCCCAAATCCCAACCAACTCACATCCGACAATTTGAATACAATCACTATGACTACAGCAATGATGATTCCTGCTGTCGGTCGTAGTCTTTTAGAGAAACGTGATACACAATCCATCATCAATCTTGAAAAAAGAAAAAACTGAAATGGATCCACACACCGTTCGAGTTGATTTCGGAAAGCAATTAATCTTTAATTTGAAATCTTGGGTTATTTATTTAACTCCCGACTAATCTTGTTGTTTTTTGGTTGATGGGCGATAGGCTATAGACCTTCCTCAAACCTCATCACAAGCCACACATCAACTGGCAAAACAAATCAGAAGCAACAGAGCAACACCTTCCTAAACATTAAAATATATTGATCGAAGGCTTATCAACTAAATCAAAATAATTTGTTAATTAGGATAACCCCTAAATCCTGGTACCTATACGTATAAGGATCTCATGATGCAAAGTTCTTATATAGGGAAACAACAACTGGTAAAACACTCATTACTCTAGACATCTGCCCTTGTCAGCTAATTAATCAAGCCCAGATTACGAGTAATCAAATATATAAAATGGTACTTCGAGTAAAAGATGGCGGCGGGCGGCGGCGTGATGTTCTGCAATGTGCGAAAAACAAAATCATCCAGTTCCAGGTCCTTAATTCGCAGGATTTTGTTTTTTGTTGTTATTCTTTATTGCGAGTCGAGCTCCATTACCGACATTACTCAACCAACAGGGGCTTTATCCAATTTATTGTTTCAAAAGCTCGGAAGGGCAAGTAAGGGTGGTAGGGGCCGATGATGGTGGAGAGAGGTGGTTGAAAAGGGATTACATTTCGGTCGAAAGAAAAATCTTGAAAAACTCCCCAGGATGTTTGTTGGTTGTGTTCGAGGAGTTTGTTGTTTCTTTTCAATTATAAAAATGTTGTTCTCGATGGATTTTGATTGGTAAGTCGTAAGTTGGTAGAATATTGGAATGGGTTTAATTTCACTTACTCACTCACTAGCCTCACTTGGTACACTTGCGGTGCGCCATTACGCCATGGGGTAATTGCTCTCACCCCAACCCACATCTTTTGGCTGTTGTGTAGGTCGGTAACATACATAATTAATTATGCAATTAAATTGAGTAGTGTTTGGCATAACTCCTACCTATGTTGTAAGAAGTCAGATTGGAGGTTGGGAGATTAAACTTAATTGGATTGGTTGGTTTGGTTGGTTTGGTTATTACGTGTGTGTGCTGTTGAATTTGAAGTTTAAAGTTTTCTTGGACTTGAAACAAAAGATTTAAATGATTTCAACTTAAACTGATTCATTAATACAGAGGAGGAAAGAGGGACATGAAATAAATGTTACTGCAATGTAATGGTACGTAAAATTTCAAGGATGATTAAGTCTAATATATGATAGGTTCTATAACTAGGTATATAAGATACACTCTCTCACATACATATATTCCCATTAAGAACTCGTATATTAATTTATATTACTTTTTTGGGGAGGTATATACTCGTAACTTAGTTCATTTTGTCTGACAACTGACATATAGTAGAGTAATTTTTAAAAGATTCTTGTTTGTTTTTCCTGGAATCATCATTTTTCAGAATTATTATAGGAATTCGGAGGAGTTAACTGACATATGAGTTGAGTATATTAGGATTTAATGATTGTGTTTTTTTTTACAAAATGAGAAATAAAAATAGACTTGTTTTCAAGGGTAGTGTGGAAAAACCATTTGTCGTTAGGATTTAATATTTGGGCTCTAAGAAAATTATGTTTATATTTTTGTACTTTAAAAGGAAAGCTATTACGAGTATGTGTGTATATTCAAGGAAATATGATTATGAATCTTAACAGCATTTTAAGTTATTAGAAGGCTTTCAAAGGAAATGTATATATACATACATTCGTATACGAATATTAGTAGTAAAATTTTGAATTTAAAAGTGGGAGGGGAGCAAATAGGGATGAAAAATTTCACATTCATGATGTGCAGCTATCTTTTTATTTAAAAGGGTGTTCAAAATTAAGCTCAAGGGTAAACTGGTAGGCATTCCTAGAACTACTTAAAAATAATATAAAATGAAGGAATACAAGTGGCGATTTAATTATTTTTTAAAATGATTTATTATTAATTAAAAATTTAAAAAATCAAACAAAGTTTCTGTTAGTTTATAATCAGTGGTCAAAAATTTGGAGGAGAGGTTTTCGTAGGCTTTGAAGAAAAGAAATCATCTACAAAAAGCTTTTCTTTGAAATTTTTATTTTAAGGAAAGTAGAACAAATAAACTTTGCCAAAAAGCCATTATTAACTTCCCATAGGAAGTTATTTTAATCGGTGTGATTTGTCAAATTGATAATTTTGACATTTCTCGACGTTTCAAGGTCCCTAGAGTCGAAATAAAAGATTTTTGGAAAGATGTTTGTGCGTGCGTGTGTACGTACGTTTGCAGAAAGATGCAGAAAGGGCTCTCAAAAATTGCGTTTGTGGTTTTTTTATCATAGCAATTTAAAAAAAAGGTGAACATTTTGGTTAACCCTAATTATCTCAAGAACCAATAAAGCTAGAGACTTGAATTAAATTTTATATTATAGATTGTAACGCGATACCAAACAAGTATATTTTTGGAAAAAAATCCAATTAACTGTTTTTTTTTTATAAATCAAAAAAACTGAAAAAAAATTTGTCACCTCCAAAATTTTACGAATAAAAAATATTTTTTTATCTCCAAAACAATTTTGTGCAACGAATAATAACGTTTTTGATATCACGTACAATTTTGAGAAAAATCAAATTGACAGTTTTTTTTATAAAAATAAAAACCTAAAAAAAAAACATTACTCAAAGTTGGTAAAAATTGATTTTCGGACCGAATATCTTTTCAAAACTTTGAGATTATGGCTTCCAACTAATTTCATCTTATGAGAAACATAATTTTCGACATTCAGTACATTTTTTATAAAAATCAAAGAGTCAGTTTTTTCATAAAAAAATTTAAATCTACAAAATATAGTACGCAAAATAGGTAAAAATTGATGTTCGGTTCTCGATAGCTCGTGAACAATAGAAGACATTGCCTTCAAATTATTTTCGTTCAACCAATTTGTATTTGTTTATATAAGAAATAAAAACTTTTAAGAAATCCTACTAAAACTGGTAAAAATTGGTTTTCGACTTAAAATCTCGTAAACAAAAATAGATTTTGAAATCAAACTATTTTGTCATATGCAAAATATTGTTGGTAATTTTTAAACTTTTTAGAATAATTCAACTGACAGCTTTTTTAACAAAACACGTAAACCTACAAACCTTTTAAGCAAGACAAATCGACAGACGGGATGGGAAGTTATCAGTGTGGGTCGCACCCTAGCCTCTTTTTTTTATTTTTAAATCTATAGCAAAAACATATTGTTTTTAATAATTCAGAATGAGAGAAAAAATATTTTGTAGTCCTTAAAATAAAATTTTATGTCAAAACATCAAATTATTGTGGTCAAAAATGTAACACTTCTCATTTCTACGTCAACCATGAAATTAGTGATTATCAAAACGATTTCAATGTTTAAGCTCTTTTTACTTCAATTCTTCACTTAAACATATGATAAATGATCGTATATCAACAAAAACTAAGTTCTGCTGAGAGCAACACTATCTGTTGTGTTACAGAAATAAAAATGCCGGTTTTGTAGATATTTTTGTGAGAAGTCGAATGTCCTGAAAATTTTTGTCAATGAAACAATGCGATTAAAAATTAATTCATTTTTTCGATGCCGTTTTTTGACTCTGAAATTCTTGTAAATAATGAACAAGTCAACTTACAAAAACAAACAACAAAGGAAATTTTGGTATTAAATTTAATATGTTTTTAAAACATTTTTGTAATAATTTATTATTTCAAAAGTTATTCGCTATTAAAATTGAAAAGAAAATTAAATTTTACTTTTTAAGATCTCTGACATTATTTTTACCACTCAAAGGAACAAATGTCTGTCTCTGCATTATTGACATTGTTCTATTTATAAAATCATTGAAAATTCAAGAATTTTTTAATAAGTTTAAAAATTACTGTTTTATTTCATTTTAAGTTAATTTAATTACCATTTTAAATGACAAATTGTAGATAAAAAAGACATTTTCAATTTTTTAAAGAGAAAGGAATTTTCATAATAAAAACTGTTTTCAGTTTTTGACCACATAGTTTATTAAAAATGTGCAAATTTTGAAAAAATTCAATTTCCTTACAAACTCTTATTCAGTTTCCATAAGAACATAAATAGTTTTAAACACTCGAATGTAAATATGAAAGCGGTATTACTAGCTTCTAATTTTCTCTTATATCATTTGAAAAATGGAAAATGTTTAACTCTATTACATTTTACTGGGTTTCATTATGTTAAGTGGGGCCTTATAAGCAACAAATTGTATTTATGAAATGCGATGTCAGATTTCTACACCATTTCACTTTAAAAAAATCTTTAGCTTATTAAAAAGTAAGTGACGGAAATTTTCTAGAAACAATGCTTGTGGGTTCAACAGATGGTACATTGTTTCCAAAAAGTTTTTTTAAAAGACATTCAGCTATCAGCTAGGTTCTACATTTCCTTATCATTCAAAATGAAATTCAAATCGATTCAAAATCAATGTAAAATGGGGTTCTGGAATTAACTTTTATCGTTTTCGAATGAATTTTTGTTTCTCGAATTTAAAATGAAGTGAACTTTATTGTATTTTACACTTTGATTTTTACAATTTTCAAGACCTTTTACATAATTCGACAAGAGGAAATTGTTTTAAAACATGAGTGATTTTAAATATAGAAAATGAAGCTTAATTGCAGCTTCTGCTCATATAGCGTAAGAACCGACGATTTTTTAAAAAACTTTTATGACACATGTTCGTATGTGATTCGGCTCATAGCAATATCAGAGTCCTTTCCAACTCATCCTTGAAAACTATCTTCCGCAATGAAACTCAAATCTGAAACTACAGAATTTTAGCAAATCAATACAATGTAAAGAAAAAACTAGATTTTGTATAATTATTTCAGAACAAATATAAACATTTGAAATTATATGTACAAGTTATGATAATCAACAAAATTATTTATTGACTGTTGTGATACATGTCAGTTAATTTTATTTCACTTGAAGTGATTTCGAAAAATATTCCAAGTTATTTTGAATTTAGAATTAAATATCATTTCACACGATTTTGGGAACTATGTGTCAAAATTTTAACTTTAGTCTAGACCTATGTTCGAAGATTGTACATTTTTCAATAATCGATTGGCTATGTTTCGAGTAAGCAAACGCTTTTTAAATATTTGTGTTTCTTAGAAAGGTCCAATTCTGTCAGTCGTGCCAGACAAAACGAATTCTTTCTGTGATATAATACAAAATATGTAGCTTTTATCAGAATTTGACAGAAGTAATGAAAAATATAATCGAACAATATTAAAAAGAAGGCTGTTGTGTTATTTTAATTCTCCGTAGTCCGATTTTTACTATAGTCTCACTTTCACTAAACCCAATTTATTTCACTACGAAAGTCCATCTAAATGTCTGTATATAAATCAATCAACTCTAAAACCTTTAGGGATTTAGTTTCTCAATCAGGATACCTAAAGGAAGTCAAAAGGTCCCTCTCTTATTCCAAAGTTAATTCACCTCAATTGGTAAATTAACTGAGGTTTAATTTTAATCCCGCACATGCTAGAAAAGAGAACCTTAAGACAACAATTCCGAACTTTCTCTCAAATTCTTTACCTAACCGAGGGGATATTTGTTTTTTTTTTTCTTTTAAGGAAAACAACATTGGACTTTTCCAAAAGAAATCCCATTTGTCTGTATAAAGTAAAATTACCTATCAAAAGATTAAAGCCTTTTTAAAAAGTTAATCTCAAGGTATATCTTTTTTTTTATTTACAAGTACAAATAGATAAAGGTCAAAGTAGGCTCTAGGTATAAGGTAAATTAGTTTATATTTAAAAATCCACCTTAAGCTAAACTTAATCCGACTTTTAATTGAGGACAATGTTATACGTCACTTCTTGTATACATTTATATATATGTATATATAGGAAAAACGAAAATCCGCTTTGAGAATAAATTATAAAACGGGTTAAATTCTGAAATGATTAATTGCTCACTCACCTGTCTTTGGCGAAAATCCATAACAGAGACTGGAGTCTTTAATTCCACGGCAGACATTTAATCGGACGTTTCCGTGCTGGATTGTTGTTTACTGTGGTCGTGTTTCCTCTTCCTCTGCCTTTTTGTCTCCTTATTTCACCACGCCTCACCCACTGCCTACTTGGGTCGGTTTATGCTCAAAACCCGCCTGTCGTGCAGCGTGTCCTTGATGATAAACAATGTGTGTTGTTTGAGTCAGCTGCGAACCACTTTGTGGAATTTTCTGCTGTCCTTCGTTTGGTCCTTTGGTGTGGAAAAATTCGACGAAAAACCAAAAAAAAGAAAAGAATTGAAAATTTCTTTATTATACTTTGATCCTTTATTTCAGTGGGTTGAGTTCGTGAGTTCGGTTTTCGGTCTTCAGTTGGGCTTTGCCCTTTGGGCAGTTGAAGTTGAATGACGGCAGGCGTTACGGTACGTTGCGGTGCAGTGCGCGGCGGTGGTGATGGTGGTGGGTTAGTGATAATTATCCTGAGTCCGTGGATTTTCCCATGTGCTCTTTGTGGTTGTGTGGAAGCGGGCAGGAGTTTGAAATCCTTTGGCCTTGCGCTTGTAGGTTCACGTTCGTCCTATAGATACTCTCGTATTCTCTGTGTGTCTGTGCGTGTCCTTCTCGTCCTCGTTCTCACCTCACCTCATTTCCACCTCACCGGATGTGGATCATTTCACTTCGATTTTGTTAAGCCTTCACTCTGGATATAGAATAGCACGAGTATGTCGAATGGAAACCCACTTTTTCCGTAGGTCCTTTTCTGAACGAAATGTGAGTTGGTGGGTGGATGGGTTTTAGAACAGTGTTTCACTCTGACACGTCACTAAATCGTTTACTCACAGCCAGCTGAGTTGTTGAAGTTTGAAGGATTCACCTATAAACAAGAATGACGGAGATTAATATTAAACATGCCAAGCATCAGACCAGGACTTATATGAATTTATAAGGACATCAGAGAAGATACGACCGACGCAGCAAATTTGTACATAAACTATGAGAGAAAATTGCCAAACGTTTTGAGGATATATTGTGTGGAAAAATGTTACCGTTTATATTTTGTCTTGTTATTATTTTTTTTGTCTTAATGGACTTCCATATAAATGGGGCTTTGTTTTTGTTTTTGAAAATTATTTTGATGAAAATTTTATGAGGAGAAGTTTTTGTTTCTACGATATACACTTGAGGCGGCTGAGATGAAATTGACCTAGTTTTAGTTGCATAATATTGTGTGTGTTTATTTTTATTCTGTTTTTTTTTATTTAAGTTGCTTTATTATACAAATATTTGCATTCAACTTATAAATAGTTTTGATTTTTTGATTGGTTTTTAAAAAAGATCACAACAAAATTCAAACGTGAAAGTAGAAATTATTTTGTTTGCATAAAGCTTTAAGTATGTAGAGAACACACCAGGTACATCTCTCTACCTACACACTTATTTGCATAAATAATAAAATGAAACATCAAAAATATTTTGAATCAGTTTTGATTTAATTTAATTTCTTAAATATCGAGAAATAAATATATGAAATGATATATGAATGATATGAATCGCAGTTTATGGAGAAAACTTAAATGATTTAAGTTGAATTTATAAATGCTTCAATTTAAAATGAAAATTAAATTTTAAAGGACTAGAAAAATATGTATAAATAGGAGATTTGACAAAATAAATTGTGGGTTTTTATTATTTATAGTTGTTCTAATGGTTAAATAACGCTCAAAGCATTATATTCAATCCTTAAATTTGATATTGCGTTTTTAGGGGAAAACTAATTATAGAACCTCATGTTAAATGTTGGAAACGAAAAAATTAGTTCTCATACAAGCGAAATGTCAAAACTACTTTCCAAAGGTTAAAAGGACCCACTCAATGATCAGAAAATGCCCGCTGTAGTACAATCTATCTGTAAGCTTATAATATGGCAAAAATTAAGCTCTGTAGACTCTGATGAGCTGAACACCTAGATTGTATAAGCAAAGAAGAATCAGCTTGGTAAATTCTTTTCAGTAAATTGTATGGTATGAAAAGATGGCTTAGACCAGGACACCCGAAGCCTTGGGTTGAGCAACTAGATGGCGTCGGCTCTCGATCGGGATAAATGGAGATACTTGTTTTACGAAGCCAGGACCGGATCCCGGTTGTCGAGCCGATGGTGATGACGCACGTAGTAATGACACAGACAATTTCAAAAGGACTTGAACTAACAAATCGTTCAGAATTAGAGCTGTCTCTTCCATAGGCCATTCTGAGAAGTAGGAAATTGTAAAAGAGTTATTATAAGTACTTAACCTAATCGAATAATGTAGTTAGAGAGCCTAAGACTGTGGTTTTAATTGTCAAATTTTCAAAGTTAAAGATAAAGTCAAAATTGATATACATATCACAGGTTTTTGGGGACATATAAAATATTCTATACAATTTCAAAATACTATATTTTATCTCCAAAACTTTTACTTAACTTTTCTCAAGCCAAGGAAAAGTAATTACATTATAAAAAAAAGGATGGGATGCAACCCACACTGATAACTTCCCATCCCGTCTGTCGATTTGTCTTCCTTAAAAGTTTGTAGGTTTTCCTGTTGGGTTAAGAAAGTTGCCAGTTGAATTATTCTTAAAAAATTTAAAATTACCAACAATATTTTTCATATAAATAAATAGTTTAGTTTGAAAATCTAGTTTTGTTAAATAGATTTTTAGGCGAAAACAAATTTTTAACAATTTTAGTAGCATTTCTTAAATTTTTACAAATTGGATGAATGAAATTAATTTGAGAGATATCAAGAACCGATCATCAATTTTTACCAAATTTGCGTACTATTTCTTGTAGATTTTATTTTTTTATGAAAAAACGGACTGTTGGATTTAAAAAAAAAAATACTTAATATCGAAAACAATACTTTCTATGAAATAAAAAAAGTTTGAAGACAATATTTTTAATTTTTGAAAAGCTTTTTGATTCGAAAGTAAATTTTTACCAAGTTTTAGTATTGTTTTTTTTTTGTAAGAAAACTGTCAATTTGATGTGTCTCAAAATTGTACTAAATGTTGACAACAATATTTTTTTAAAAGATAAAAGTAGTTTAAAGCCAATATCTCAAAGTTTTGAAAAGATATTTGAGTCGAAAATCAATTTATACCAACTTTTATAAATTTTTTTTTAGGTTTTTATTTTTTGTAAAAAAACCTTCAATTTGATTTTTTTCAACATTTTTCAGAATATTGAAAACAATATTTCTAATAAGATAAAATTAGTTTAAAGCTTTAATCTCAAGTTTTTGAAAAGATATTTGAGTCGAAATTCAGTTTTTACCAACTTTGAGTAATGTTTTTTTTAGGTTTTTATTTTTTATAAAAAAAACTATCGATTAGTTTTTTTCAAAATTTTATCAGAAGTCAAAAACGTAATTCTTCGTTGAACAAAATTGTTTTGGAGATGAAATCATATTTTAGTCGTCAAATTTTCGAGGTGAACATTTTTTTTTTCAGTTTTTTTGATTTATAAAAAAACCTTTAATTGGATTTTTTTCCAAAAATATATTTGTTTAGTATCGCGTTACAATATATAATATAAAATTTAATTCAAGTCTCGAGCGTTATTGGTTCGTGAGATATTTAGGGTTAACCAAAATTTTCCAGTTTTTTTTTAAACTGCTATGGTAAAAAAACTACCCACGCAATTTTCTTGAGAGCCCTTTCTGCATCTTCCTGCCTTATTATCTGTATAACAAAATGTATTTGAAGTCGATATCTCATCTGGTTCTTGAGCTATGGACGACGAAAAAAACGTCGCGAACGTACGTACACACGCACGCACATACGTTTTTATAAAAATCTTTAATTTCGACTGTAGGGACCTTGAAACGTCGAGAAATGTCAAAATTTTGAATTCGATAAATCGGACCCATTACAATAACTTCCTATGGGAAATTAAAAATATTTTCGTGCTACAAAGTTCTCTAAGATTATGCAATTTAAATATCAAAATACTGAAAGTTTTCACTCTAGAAATCGATTGAATCATATGCCTCGAGTATAGGGTGTTCCATCCAAAAATTGTCAATGGAATAAATAAATAACTTTGACAATATTTAGCAAATTTTGACATACCACCAAACAAAATTACAGAAATAGTGTGGTTTTACTTACGTCGCTAGTAGATCGCAAACTTGTGTCAAAAAATAGTGATTTTGACAAAACTTCAAAATTACTCCGCCAGACTTTTTTTTGAAAAGCAAAGTTTATGTTACTAAGCCAACTACTCAAAAGTAGTTCGAAAACAACAGTCGAGCAGCTTAACCAGCCGAGATGTTGCCAAGTGTCATGAAAAACTTTAAATTGTATTAGCAATAAAGGAGGCCATTTGGTCGATTTTCAAATATAACTCTAGTTAGAGGAAGAGGAAGGAGGCTTACTCATTTTTTTTTGTTGTTGTAATACGACATACGGAAGCTGCAAGGCTTAAAACTAAGGATTTACTTGTGTTGACATTTCTGTTTAGTAGAGTAAGTGCGGCAAATGTGGCCTACGTGGTTAATATGGCCTATAGCGGTATTTCCCAAACCGGAAGCCGGAGCAAAAAAAAAAATGTTGCATTACGGGCTACGGTTGTGATAGATATACGGGCACTTTGTTTTTTTTACTTTTGGTTGTAATTTTTGGTAAGTTTTCTTAAGTGTCTTAACATTCAATTTTGAGTTAAATTGGTAACTTCTTTTTTAAATTAAATTGTGTTTAATATTTTCTTAACACATGTGGTATTATGATTTAAAAAAAAATGTATAAAGTTTATATATATGGCCCATACTGGGCCATATTTAACACCAGGTAGGCCATATTTGCCGCAATTTTTTTTAATATGATTTTTGAAGTTCCTTTAAGTTTTTGTTTTTAACTTTTTGTTATGTTTCTTTTTTTAGTTAAAGTTTTTAAAAGCTGAATTAAAAATGTTTTGTTAGACTGTTTAAAAAAAAAATAAATGAATTAGACTTAAATTTATGGTTTTATTTAAAAAAATGTTAAGGGTGGGCCATATTTGCCGCACTTACTCTACGTTTTGGCAATTACTCCTGAATCGTATAGAACAACACTTCAAAATTTCGTACATTTCACGGTGTTGAGTGATAAAATTCATTACTGGTTAAATGACTTCTGCAATAACCGAAATTTCCATATATGAAGCGAAGTCAATCCTTAAGCTATTAACAAATCAGCATTAAACTAATTAAAATTGACTGTTTGGTGCGGTTTACACGATGGAGACATTATCGGTCCTTACTTATTTCGAAAACAGAGAATGGTAAGAGCTTTGTTCAAAGACAAGTATTTGCAATAAATCTTACAAGAACGAGAACATTTCTTTAAAAATCAAATTTAGAGTGTTTTCAAAAATTTGCAATCAAGAAATTAGTTTAAAAATGTTGTTTTCTAATTTTTGTGGTAAAATATTAGTTAGATATATAGATAAATATATAATTTTATTTTAAAAGAATATTACAGAAAACATAACGTATGATGGTATAAAATGCTTTTCTATTAACATAAGAAGCCTGCAAACTGCTTTGAAGATGATGATAAATCTTATCACGGAAGTTAAAGTTATCAAACTATTTTGGAACTTCGGAGTACAGTAAGTTGTAAGTTGTAAAATATTACCAGCACACTATTTAAGCCCAATACTGTGCTTAGAACAAAATCTTAACTAGTACAGTATATTTTTGTATGCTTTCAAAACTTTGTTCTTAGAGTTTCTTAGAAACCAATAAATCAATCAACAGAGAAATTTTTATCTAAATCAATTATTTCTCCAATAAAAATAAACTTCATTTGCATTTTCATTTACAATATCCATATAAATTTCTATTTCAATATGTTTTCTAAAAGTTTCCAACACTATAGAACAAAAAAAAAAGAAACATATTGAAAACTCGAAAACAATTTAAACTTCCCCTAACGTACACTTAATTTTTCAAACAACAAGAATTTTCCGAACACCATCTTCATAAGCAAACCGAGTAACTTCATTAAATCAAACTCTTTTCGCTTTTGGGGTGGGGAGAGGATTGAAATCATGTTTCACATAATTCTTCTCTAAATGATCAAACTTCAAAGATTTATCTAACTTCAATGAATTTATTTCAATATCTTCAACCAAAATTGGATTAACGTGAACATTTATAAAAGTTGAATCCTTCCTTTTGCCTTTTTTTCTTTGCACTTATACCCATGCTTATATGCAACTTTTAAATTCTATATATCCTTAAACTTTTAGCAGAAATACAAAAAAAGAAAAAGAAAGATGCAGAGCAGAAGATAGAAAACAATAATAAAATGTATAAGAGGAAGACCTTTTTGAGAGTGTATAGAAGTTGTGTCCATTTGCCCCCGAGCCGAGACAATGCACCCACGCTCGCTATTGAAAATGATGATGAACATTCTTTATAAGGACCTGGTCAACATGAAGCAAACGATGCAAACCGAAAATCCTTCTGGCATAGTGATAAGTGTTTGTTAGCGCTACCACATCTAACCATATACCAACCTCGGTGATGACAAAAATATCATCATCAACAAACAACAACAAAAACAACAACCGACACCAATATCAAAACCAGGAGAAGGGACAACAGCCAGGGATAGAAGAAGAAACAGGAGCTAAAGGACGAATTGTGATAGCAGAAATCTAGAAAATGAGAAAACTTTTCTAAAAGTATATATTCGACTCGAGAAGGGAAAGGAAAGGAATGTAAGCAGGAGCAAGGATAGAGACGCGTTTTTTTTCTTCCTTTTGCCTCTGTTTCACTATGGCTAAAGTTTAAAAAGATTTCAATTTTGTTCGTCCTGTCTGAGTTAGTTTGTTTGTGTATAGTTTTTCATTTCGATGCAATTGGCAGAAGAAGGGGGGGGGTGTGGAAGTTCAACCACACAAGCTTACAGTACCAAAGGGCAAAGGAACAGGAAGAAAGTATCTCCGCCTGTGGCAAGGAAGTGGAAAACAAATAACATTTTCAGTGTCATCATTTTCTTTTCTCAAAGGACCTCCCGATAATTTTATGAGAGTGCGTGGGTGTTTGAAGAACAATAATGCTCGCGGGTCAATATACTTAAAAAGTCACGCGGAAAATACTCGTTGGTTACTGATGGTAACTGCGGGCCATTCAATGACCTGGCTTTTTTTAAACTCAAAAGAAAAAGACTCATTTCTTTCGAAATGATTTTTCTTCCTTTTTCTTTTCTTTTATTTTTAAGCGTGTCAAAAGTCAATTTCGGTAATGTTTAGGTAAATAAGTATTAAAGCTCTGTAGCTGTTTTTAGGTTGCATGACTTTGAGTCCTTAGCAAGTGTTTAATCGGAGAAATCGATTTCTTCTATGGTAAATTTATAGCTCGTTAAGGTTAAACAGGTTGTGATTGTGAAGCAAAAGTCAGAAAACACTGCATGTGACGAAAAAGGGATTTTAACCCCGTTGTGCATTGGAGGATATAAATTGTTTGGTATATTAACCGTCAAGCGGTCGCTCGTAGTCGAATCGACCGCGCTAAGTACATTTTCGTTCATATTATTATTTTTACCCATCATTGTAATTCTCATTTCTAGTAGCCTTTTTCATAATTTTAAGTACTTTTTTGACAAATTAGACTTTAAAGACAATGATAATGTATCTGAGTACAAATAAATAAATATTTATGGAATAATTAGTACTTTATTTCTCTTATTCATCCGATAGGTCTTTTCGGTTACGCGCGCCCGCTCTCGTTACAAATGACCGCGCGACCGCTTGAGGGTTAAGAAGCAGTAAATCAAATTTTATTTGCTTGAAATAAATAGAAGAACTTTTCTCTTCAATATGGGAAACTATTTTTTTTAATTCCCAACATTAAAGTTTGCCATAATCGTTTTCTCCAAACACTAACGTTTATAAATATTACTATTCAAATGAAGCTAATGTTTAAACATTATTTACTTTTTTTTTTAAATACATTACTATTTCTTCTTACTGCACTGATGTGTACTAATAACTCAAATGTAAGGTCAGACAACCTTGCTGACGATTTTGCAAGATCGTGAAATATGTCAAATTTCTTTATTTTCGTTTTATGCTCGTAGTGTTACTCAAAGTGTAACTTTTGACTAAAGTAAAAAACCAAATTTAGCCATATTCTATATAAATTTGTAAATATAAATTTTGTTTCTGTAACATCTTGTTTAAATTTTTAAATATGACTAATAGCCTGCTAAGCGTTCAAATAAATTCGGTATTCTGCGAAATGAATGCTCAAAAATTCGTAAAACTATGAAAATTCTAATTGAAAGTTTTAAAGGAATAATCCGATGCAAACATTTTATTAGGACTGCATAATTTGTTCTTTCGTGACTTACCCCGCCTTAGTTTATGCATTCATAAAACTTTGACGATCAAACGATTTGATAAAATAATGTGTAAATGAGTCAATTGACCTTCGGGACTCTTTTTTCCGTGCGTCGACCATATTTCAAAAACCTTAAATTAATTTTTGGTTTACAGGTTATAACATTAAAAGATGAAGAAAAGACTTGCAAAACAATTGATTAGGTGGTTTTTATACTATTACGACACTCCCTATGTGAGCTCGATTGATAAAGCCAATTTGCTTGCAGCACAGTTTGCTGTTAATTCGACGCTACCGGTGAGTGTCATGAGTCCTCCTGTTCTTCTCTTGATATTTCAAAGGCATTGGATAGAGTTTGAAAATGCGTGCTTGGTATTGATGAATCACTTCTTCGTTGGGTTAGAAATTACCTTTCGGACCGTTCAATTCAAGTAGTATTGGACGGGTTCAAATCTGATATCCACAAAATAAACGCTGGTGTGCCCCAGGGCTCCGTTTTGTCTCCGACGACGCTCTTCCTTATTTTAATTAATGATCTTTTGTTTGAAACTTTCAACCCACTAAATTTTTTCGCTGATAACAGTACCCTCAGCTTTACATATTTGTTTGTAGATTCTCATCTTTGCTCTTTGGATGTGGACTACCAACGTCAGCATATGATAATTTTGCATTTAATTTTGATCTTGACAGCATTGTCCAATGGTGAATCAAAAACCATGTAGAATTTAAAGCTTCGAAGACTCAATGCTGTCTACTGTCTCAAAAGCGTAACCCTTCCCTAATGCCACTATCCAGTATCCATGGGTGGTACTTGCATTGAGGAGACTGAACAGCTTTCAGTTCTAGGTATGTGCAAACCATCTCTTAGGGAGTGAGCACATGTTTGACGTCGCCAAAAACTGTGCTTAGTGTTTAGGTTTTCTCCGACGATGCAAGAAGTTTTTTACCCCTTCTGATCTGGCTATAATTTATAAAGCCTATATTCGTCCAAAACTTGAGCACAATTCCCATATTTGGGCAGGTGCTCATTTAACCCACTTGAGTGTTCTGGACAGAATTCAAAAGGGAGCTCTAAAAATTTTAGGTGACCGTTGTCTTACTTAAACTTTTGCATCTCTCGAGCACCGTCGCGTCGTAAGGTTTCATGTCTCTCATTATTTTATCGCTACTTCCATAAGCAATGCTCTAATGACATAGCCAGTTGCATTCCTCCCCTCAAACAATTCAACCGTAATACTCGTTCTTTTAGGAATGCCCATCAGTTTACCCTTGAGGCCAATTTCGGTCGTACTGTAAAACACAGAGATTTTTTTTTAGTCGTACTACACGAATGTGGAATGCTTTACCAGACTCAATATTTCCCACTCATTACAATGTGCAGGCATTCAAAACCAATGTGCATTGGTATCTACTTTCAAATCCTATCTTCCCTTCCTAATTACTCGCATTGTGTATAATCATTATAAGGGTATTAATATCCCCTTGAGTGCGCGTACAATATATAAAAAAAAAAAAACAAAAATTAAAAATTCTGTTGACCGCAATTTTTTTTATAAATAAACCCCAAAGAACAACTAAAAACTGATTTTCCAATTTCAACCTTAAACGCTAGAAAAATACCTCATTCGGCATTACATATTCACTTTTTTACGTCTTTAATAGATCTATCTATTAATTGGCCCTAAAAGTATCTTATCTTTTGATCTATAATGATTCTATGACCAGCACTTCATGTATTCCACAATAACAAAATATCATCAACACTAACTCCAGTTTGATTATAACTTAATTAATTATTGGTACACTTGGGCGTTTATGTAAAGTGCGAACTTTTAAATTTACACAAAAAATCCAAATATATTTTAATATTGTTTCAATTTCATGAAAGTTTTTTAAGTTTTATCACAATTGTTGTAAACATTATAAAATAAATCACTCTAATTGTTACCAAAAATTTATGTTTGTATTAAGAAAATTTTTGGCTTAAAAAATGGAAACAGAGTAAGTTCTTATGTACATAGCTATAGCTCTTCAAAAAACATGTTTGCATATCTTTGATGTTTCGTCCCTAAGAATCTAGCCTTGAATTACAAAACAAACACTTTACGAATTAACCTTGTATTCTGTTTCCTTTTAATAAAAACAAAACTGGAGCAATTTGGTTAAAGTCTCCATTCCATGTTTTGTGACGAGTTCAAGACTTAAAAACTAATAGATTGTGCTAACCTTAAAAAAGATCCTTGACATGCCAATTGAACTTAATTAAAGTTGCACAATACTTGGCACAATATAAGTCCTTTTAACTTATGGTACCAATAAATTATACGGAAATAATTGGCAAACACGAATTATATAATTGCACTTCAACTTCAATGCTCTTTTTTAATGAATCAATTTATTTTCATCATAAAACTTCGTCAGTATAAAACCACAATATACGAGTAGCATATGATAAAAGAAAGTTAAGGTTGATTTAATTATTCAGCTCACAAAACTCTATACGAATTAAAAAACCCTGACGAAAGGTAATTTTTGTCCCAAGTCGTCGCATTCTACTTCGGAAGTAATATACCTAATAGTTCCACAAATGTCCTTTAGTCCTTTTGTAGGTATAGAAACAGGAACAGTAACAACAAAAACACTAGGTTCAATTCAACCAAAATGCTTCACAGTTCAATAAACTAGTTTACAAGCTCGTGTAGTTGAACTCATTGTGTAATTAAAAATGCATTAGCTCCTTTCGAACTCATATGTTGGTTTGGTGCTCTGAATACAAAATGAAAGTCGTCCTTATATAGCCTAGCCAAATGCCACACAAATAACCCATTTCAGTTTCAGCTTTAGCTTTAGATTCAGCGTCAGCGTCAGCTTGATGGGTATGAAATCTCCACCTCTTCTTTTTTGATACCCCTGCTTTGAGTATCAATAACTTTCACCATCGCATGTCGATTCCTATATATCGATGTTATATCCTTCCAATATCTCTATATCACTGAATCGACCATTAAGCTCACGCCACATAAAACCTATAGATAGTTCTTTTCGATACGCAGGATACTCTCCCAAACGGAAGAACGGCAAACGGGGCTATAAGGATGAGAAGCAGTGTATGGGGTATAGAAGGAAGTTTATAGTCCACGCCACATATGCGTTTCTGGAAGTTGTAATTTTCTCAAAAACCCAGTATTATTGGGTGGAAGCTTTTTACCAAAAGTTGCATTAGAATGGGAAATGTCGTTCTGAGCGGAACAATAGCAAACTTTACAGATAAATCTACTGAATTCTCGATCGCAAACAATCTGCACAACACAGACACAGGCAAACATTCAAAAAGGACTTTGAGAGAATTAAATATTTATGGATCGTTCGGTTTGGTTCCGTCCTCGTATTCATTTATGCCAAAAGTACTAAATCTCTTTGGGTGACGTTGCCTATACTGTGCTGTGGTAAACAGAGTGACCAGATTTGCTCCGTTTTTTTGTTGTTGTTGTTAAGATGACAGCAAAATTTAGTGATGTTTTCCGAATGCCATTTTATTGAGGCTGTAAGTTGACATTCAGTCCTGTAAATGAGTCCTGCTTTCATGTGAGGATTAGATGGTTTTTAGGTTTTGACAGAAACATATGTTCTCTGTATGGTAACTCTGAAGGTTTGCAATCTACAGATAGATAAAAACACACAAGGGAAGTCCTTGAATATCCTTTTTGGTTAAGAAAATTTGCAACTCAGTATCCCTTCTCTACCTGTCACATTTGTTAGATTTGTACGTGAGGGTTACTTTGCCATTCGGCATGAATGTAAAATAGAATTATTATTTCACGCACAATGTGAATGAACCAGATGCATACACAAGGACGTGTGTAAGGCGTCATCGTCGTCGGTCTTCCGTACAAAAGAGATACGTGAGTGGAAGAGTTTATTTTCGAGTTAAAAGGAAATGGGTAATCCTTGGTTTTAAAGTTTTGCCGGTTTCTAATGCTGATGTTGAATTTGAATTGATTGAAATTTAATTTTTGTGAATATTGAACAAACAACCATTATCAGATGTGTGTGCACTGTGCATACGATATGTGGGTGGGAGGTTTATATTTATATCGTATGAGGACTTTTTTCGTTCTTTTTATCCTTCACAATCTAACTAATTATAAGCTTAGAACTTTTAAGCGTTGTATATATGCTATGCATATGTGTTAAGTTGGCAGTTTAAAAACTTTACATCAAACTACATCTACTCGTATATGATGCTTAAACTGAAATCAAATGGTTTTCATGAAAGTGACCAGATTAAAACTCAAAACTCGAAACTTGAAACTCATGCAGCATTGCAGTTTAATGCGGATCAAAACTTTTGTCAGCTTTTTTATATGTAAAATGTTTGGGAATTCCATGGAATTTGATAGTGGAATAAAAAAGTAAAGAGAAACTAATTCGAATTTTTATTCAGGAAATTAAAACAAAAAAATAGGGTATTTATAGATAAATGGCAACCAACTGATAATAGTAATTTTTAAGTCTCTAATTGCCAGATATATCATTCATCGTATGTGTAGAGTTTTTTTGGCAAAGTACCTTTCAAACCGCTATACCACTCATCTATATGTTGTTCAACATATTTTAATTTTAATTTAAATTAATTTCCGGGAAAAGGAAACAAATGGAAAGTATTTACGTAGAAAATGAGAGGTGAAATTTAAATGAAATAAAAATGGACGTATAATAATTTGAACGGATTGAAAATAAATGGAATAGAAAACAAAGGTTCTATTTAAGTTTTGAACTCTTATTTAGTAAAATGTCATTGATTTTAATTATTTTCGAAGAAAATCTTTCCTAAATTTTAGAAACGAACAAATGTATAAAGAAATAATCGAAAGTGGGAGGAATATCTCCCGAACAAATACCTCTAGCGACTTCAATAAAACTTTTGTATCATAATTATGAAGTGATACCTAATTGGCATTGATTTAAAAAACTAAACTAAACCAACTTTTTTATACAAATTAAGAAAACTGAGAAAAAAAAAATGTTTAAGAAATAAATTTACTTCCAAAATATTTTATGCATCAAAAAATTAAAAGAATAACGTTTTTAGAAACATCGAAGTGATTGTTTTATTTTACAAAATATTAAAAACCTGAACAAAAATTACTAAAAATTACTAAAAGTTGGTAAAAATTGATTTTTGACTCGAACATCTTCGCAGCAATGAAATTTATTAGATTTTTATTAATAGTGTCTTAAAAATATCATTGTTTTTAAAATTTAATAAAATATTTAAGAAAATCCAATTGACGTTATTTAAAAAAAAAATCTATAAAAAAAACTACAGAAAATTGGTCTATAAAAAATACTACAGAAAATTGGTATTCAAGTATTTCGAGAGTTCATAATTAGAGTTCAAAATTATTTTCAAAGAAGAGGCTGGGATGCAACCCATCCCGTCTGTCGATTTGTCTTGCTTAAAAGGTTTGTAGGTTTACGTGTTTTGTTAAAAAAGTTGTCAGTTGAATTATTTTAAAAAGTTTAAAAATTACCAACAATATTTTGCATATGATAAAAGAGTTTGATTTGAAAATCTATTTTGGTTATCGAGATTTTAAGTCGAAAGCCAATTTTTACCAATTTTAGTAGCATTTCTTAAAAGTTTTTATTTCTTAAATAAACAAATACAAATTGGATGAATGAAATGAATTCAAAGTCAATACCTTCTATTTTTCACGAGATATAGAGAACCGAACATCAGTTTTTACCAAATTTGCGTACTATTTTTTATATGAAAAAAAACTGACTGTTGGATTTTAATACAAAATTACTGAATGTCGAAAATTATATTTTCTGTGAGTAAAATTAGTTTGAAGACAATATTTTTAATTTTAAAAAAGATATTTGAGTCCAAAATCAATTTTAACAAAATTTTAGTAATGCTTTTTTAAGGTATTTATTTTTTGTTAAAAAACTGTAAGTTTGATTTTTCTCAAAATTTTATCGAATGTTCAAAACAATATTTCTTATAAGATAAAATTAGTTTGAAGCTAATATTTTTAATTAAAAAAAATAATTGAGTCGAAAATCTATTTTTACCAATTTTTATTAATTTTGTTTAGGTTCTTATTTTGTGTAAGAAAATTGTCAATTCGATTTTTGACAAAATTTTACTGAATGTTGAAAACAATATTTCTCATAAGATAAAATTAGTTTAAAGCCAATATCGCAAAGTTTTGAAAAGATATTTAAGTCAAAAATCAATTTTTACCAACTACTGCTTTTTTTTTAGATTTTTAATTTTTTGTAAAAAAAACTGTTAATTCGATTTTTTTTTTGAAAACAATATTTCTTATAAGATAAAATTAGTTGGACGCCATAATCTCAAATTTTCGAAAAGATATTTAAGTCTAAATTCAATTTTTACCAACTTTGAGTAATGTTTTTTTAGGTTTTTATTTTTTATAAAAAAACTGTCAGTTGGATTTTTCTAAAAATTTTACCAGATGTTGAAAACGTTATTTTTCGTTGTACAAAATTGTTTTGGAGATAAAATAATTTTTTGTTCATAAAATTTTCGAGGTGACAAATATTAATTAATTAATTGGACTTTTTTTTCCAAAAATATACTTGTTTGGTATCACGTTACAATATATAATATAAAATTTTATTCAAGTCTCTAGCTTTATTGGTTCGTGAGATATTTTGGGTAAACCAAAATTTTCACCTGTTTTTTAAATTGCTATGGTAAAAAAAACACAGACTCAATTTTCTTTCTGCATTATTATCTGTATAACAAAATTTATTTGAAGTCGATATCTCGACTGGTTCTTGACGACGAAAAAAACGTCGCGAACGTACGGACGTACTTAAAACAAAAATTTTTTACATTGAAAGAATCCAAGTTAAGAAAAAAAAAGTGGAGAAAATTTTGTACAAATCCGTTTATGGCGCTTTTTTTTTTTTTGAGAAATTTCGAATTTCTGATTTTTGACCAAGAAATTCGTACGACATCTACTGTTGTTTTTGGCCCTAAAACAATTTTCTTAAATTTTTTTCTTAAAACCCCAATTTCTAAAATTGAACTCAATGGAACCAATGTTTAGGCTGTGGGAGCGAGAACCCACTTTTTTCGCCTGCGCGAATCATGTCATGTTGAATTAAAATCTCGGGCTCGAAGCTCCAAACGAATGTAGCAAGTTAAAATAAATACCATAGAATGAAGAATTCATTTCAATAAGATTCCTGTCAAAATTATTATCTAAAGTTCTCAAGCTTTCTCTCCTCTTTCATTTTAACATATTTTTCTTTATTTCGCGCTGAATAACTACAATTTTTTTTTTTTAAGTTGAAAACCTCCCTCATTGAAACAGAAGTCTTAACACCTTTACCTATTTTGAAGCTTCGTTTATTAGGGTGTTTTAGAATGATAATTCACCCCAAGTACCTACTAAGCTATCCTTGTTCAATTCAATTATTATTATAAAAAAAGAGCTTTACAAAGTCTGTGTTTTGAAATATAGAACTCCTCGTCTTTTGAATAATCAAAACCTTTCATAAATATTTAAAAATTAAGATTTTCAGCTTATTTTGAAAGTTGCTTCACGGTAATTTATGCACCCTTATTCAACACATTTTTCATATTGTACATCACCAACTTGTGTACCTTCCTATTTTCTTGAAACATCCCTTTGATATGCTTAAACAGTTTGACAGTTCTAAACAAAAACAACTTAAATATTTGTTCAGTGTTTTCTTTAACTTTTCATTTATTCATACTTAATGTCAAAAAAGCGACTTAAACAATATGCATTAAGTAAAATTGACGAAAGCGTAAAAAGATGTTGACAGAAACAGGCAAAAAAAAAAACACAAATATCCTTTTAGCTTGTGTCTTAATCCTCGCCCACAGCTATGTATCTTCCTCTCTGATGATGTATAATAATAATATGTTGCTTCTGGCCAATAGCACACACCACACCCTTGTTCTTTATATCTCCGGGCTTAGCTCAACTGCGTCATATCAAAATAACCGTCAGCATTTTATACATCACTTGGCATCTGAATCCTGAATTCAAATCTCCGAATGCGAATCCAAACACAAGATTCACTGCCATGTCCTGTCCCATTGAGCAAATGGATTTTCAAACGACAATTCTTCCTCTTTTGTACTTCCTCACTCTTCCTCTGTCTCTTTGTCTCTTTGATAAGATACATTTGACATTTATGCTTAAATGTTCCGAGGACGAATCTTGCTCGGCTAGATCCTGATGCATTCTGGTATATAGGCTATGTTTGTACATACCATAGGGAGCTTTTTAAACGTTAGTTGGAGGTTGGATAGAAGAATGATATGCTAACAGAGAATTGCATCTGAGCTAAAAAAAAGAAAACAGATTCCATTGAAATAGAAAAAAGGATCTCTGCTGACACATTATGACGATTTATCTAAGCGGTATGGTAGAAGGTCCTGGTGCGTTCTCTACGTCTATGTTAAATGAGGACTTGCAGTACTCTTTTGTTTGGCTAGAGATCTTCAGAGTGTTCCACTCTGCGACAAAAATGTTAACAATGACACACAACAAGCACTTGTCTTCCTTCTCTCGTATATGTGATTCTGGGCCAAGCAAATTGCAACTATGCCACATCCACTTACCACTTAAGTCGGAGTCTCGGAGTGGAGGCCAAACCAACCAACACGGCACGAGTATAGCAACTTCTGCTCCATTGGATATGCGTTCGTTTTAAAAACTCTGTACTGGCTCTTCTCCTTCGTGTGTTTGTGGACACTTTATGCCTCCTTGGCTATGTCCTTTTTTATGTATTTTTATTATATTCTTTAGGTTTTGTATATTTAGACGTGTGCTTCTCTAAATTGTGTCCTATAAATTCTCCATTCCTGGCATTACAATAAGTTTGCGTATCTTGTTTGTTTTGTCATGTGATATCTATGAGATTTATTATTTTTTTTTCTGTTGTCAACTCTCTCAAAAGTTTCCATCGGGCAAAAAGAAAGAATGCAAACAAAAACCTGGGTGGACTTAGGACTCAAATAGTTTCAAAGTCGTCCTCGTCCGACGACAAAACGTTTTTCTGAAACGAGGATATTCTCTAGAGTTCTGGAGGGGAGGGGGGGGGGGTGCTCTTATGTTTGTATATCTAGATACGTTTTATTTCTATACATATCTCGGCCAAGATTTGTCTTCCGTCTTTTGTGTCGTAGCATAGCTTTATATCGTCCTCGTAAAGTATTCCTCGTCCTTATAGGTATACATACATAGTTTGTCGTGATGCTAAACCTAGTTTTATATAATATTTTCACATCATCTGCCGCTGTTTCAGAGAAAGAGAAGTGAGAAGCTATTATAGTTTGGGAAGTGCGCGCTATGTAGCTTGTGCTTGTGCCAGAATTTGTAAAACTCATTTGTCTCATTTGACAAGACGTTTATTTTTGAAAAAAAAATAACGTAGAAAAATGTGCGGTGGCTATGGTTTGTCATTGAAATGCTTATTTTACAAAATTCTTCTTCATTTTTCTTACTTTTTAAAGTTTATGAGGTATTTTAGAGATAGATGAACTGCATTTGGATAAATGTTTTTCCACAACAAAGCATTAGGTTAGAACCTTGAGAAGGGATTTGTGTTCTCAAGGTAGTTACTAAATATACAAAATTTAGATTTTTTGTTAAATACATATATGTATGTACTGTACATATGCATTTACAGTTTTGGCTAATGTGAGGAGAAAAATGAACGAAAAACTTCATTCTGATTTTCCTTATGTAATCTTTTGCAAGCAATTTGATGATTGTAGCAGTTTTTTAAAAAATGTTTGGATTCTTTTTAAAAAAAAAGGAATGAATTGTCCTAACCTTGACCTGGGATAAAAGTGACATGAGATAACTTCATTTACGATTTTAACTTGCAAAATATAGACACTACATACATTGGCAATCATTGCATTTGTAAGAAAATTCACACTAATAGACCAAGGCAGCTTTTGACTCATGTCCTTATTTTTCGGTTAACTTTAACAACTCAAAATTTTACTATAGGCTCTAAGACTGTAACGATGGTATAGAAGTTGAAAAAATTGGGTCAGAGGATTCCGTCTGTCTGTCTGCACTCACCCCACCAGCTTATATCATTGAGTTGATTGAATTCAAACTTGGAAAGTCAGGTTTTAAACAGATTTGCGGTGGAGCATTTAAATTTTTTTTTTATGGTGAAACATAGATAGCTTGGATTTTCTAAAAACGGCGAAAATCTGAAATTTTATAAATTTTCTCTAAAACTAGTTTTCTTAGTTCGACTTTTTTCCTAATAAAAAATATATTTTGTATTGCTCTAGAAGGGTATCCCCATATAGAACAGTTATTTGGTTTGTAAATTTTCTCAGAAAGTAATGAACCGATTTAAATAAGATTTTTCTGGACAAGCTCTTATATTTTCTAAAAAATATTTGATGATCATAAATGTTTATTTTTAACTTCCCAAGAGAAGTTATTGTAAAAGGTCCGATTTGTCGAATTGAAAATTTTGACAAGGTTTCGTAAGCCCTTATGTTCGGGAAACTATTTTCATAATCCATATCTCAAAAACCAGTAGAAATATCGACTTCAAACACATTTTTAATAGAGACAATAAAGCAGAAAGATGTAGAAAGGAATTTCAAAAAATTGTGAAAATTTTGGTTGGTCAAAAAATGTATCACGAACCAAAATTGTATATTGCATAATGTGACGTGATACTAAACTAATATTATTTTGAAAAAATCAACTAACGTTTTTTTAATAAATAAAAAAATGAAAACAAAATATTAGTCGTCTTGAATATTTAACGAAAGAAAATAATTTAAACTTTAAAATAATTGTATGCGACGAAGAATAAAGTTTTTGACATCTTTTAAAATTTTATGAAAAAACGAATTACCGTTTTTTAACAAGGAATCCAAAAAACTAAAAAAAAACATTACTAGAAGTTGGTAAAAATTGATTTTCGACTTAAATATCTTTTCAAAAATTTGAGATTATGGCTTCCAACCTATTTTATCTTATAAGAAATATTGTTCAACGTTTCAACATTCGATACAATTTTGATAACAATCAAATTAATAGTTTTTTTTTACAAAAAATAAAAACCTAAAAAAAATGTATAAAAGTTTGTAAAAATTGATTTTCGACTCAAATAACTTTTCAAACCTTTGAGACATTCGCTTTAAGCTAATTTTATTTTTAAAAAATATTGTTGTCAACATTCAGTAATATTTTGAGACAATCGAATTGACAGATGTTTTATAAAAAATTAAAAAACTTAAAAAAAAAACATTACTAAAAGTTGGTAAAAATCGAATGGACAGTTTTATTAAAAAAAAAATAAATACATACCTAAAAAAAGCATTACTAAAAGTTCGTAAAAATTGATTTTGGACACAAATATTGTTTCAACAATTTGAGATATAGGCTACAAAATAATTTTATTTTATAAAAAAATATTGTTTTTAACATTCAGTAATTTTTTTTATAAAAATCTAACAGTCAGTTTTTTCATAAAAAATCAAAATCTACAAAAAATAGTACGCACAATTGGTAAAAATTGATGCTCAGTTCTCGATATCTTGTGAATAATAGAAAACATTGACTTCAAATTAATTTCATTCTCAAAATTTGTATTTGTTTATGTAAGAAATAAAAACTTTTAATAAATGCTACTAAAATTTGTAAAAATCGGTTAACGACTAAAAATCTCGTTCACAAAAATAGATTTTGAAATCCATCTATTTCATCATATCCAAAATATTTAAATTTTTAAGAATAATTCAACTGATAACTTTAAGAAAACACGAAAACCTACAAACCTCTTAAGCAAGACAAAGCGACAGACGGGTGGGTAGTTATTAGTGTGGGTCGTATCCCAGCCTCTTTTTTTTTTTTTTTTTTCAAAACTCGATATTTCAAAAACAGGTCAACAGTATCAAAGACAAAATCATATTTAAAACGTAAATTTACGGACAATAAAAAACTGCTAACCAAAACTATTCCTAAAATATTAAAAATAAACATATTTTGCAGGTAGGTATATTTTATAAAGATACAAATTAAGTTGTATTCAGACTTTTTGGATAGAGAAGCGAGCTCGTGGTATCAAGTAGTTCACTACCATTTTTGACTTTATTGTTTTTTTTTCCTGGAATGAGGAAATTGGTAGTTAATAAATATCAACATTAAATCAAGCAATTAATAAAAGTTTTTACAATTCAGAATGTTCAAAATTGCTGTGAAATGCAAGCTTTTGTACCTAACTATGAATTAAAAGTTATTTATTTTCTAATAAATACATTTTTAAATAGCCAAACAATTTTATTTTTCAACTACCAATGGCACTTTCAATAGGCTTGTTAGATTCCTATAATAATAGTGGATGTTGTTCTTTTTATTTCTGTGGAAATCCTGTTTCGATTATTGAACAACTTTTATTGATTTAAAAACCCAATGACTTGTATTTTTATCCTTGTTTGTCAAATTCTTAATCAATTGTCAAATTTGCGTATGTCAATGGCGTCAGTTTAGGTCATGACCAATTTTAAAGTTTGTAAAAAAAAAGTCCTGACAATGTTTCATAACGTCTCCATATCGTTCTCCTTTTCACAGAAATAAATGTTTGAATGAAGTTCTTGAAAGTACCGTTATTTTCTAAATGCATTCGTTTCTTTAATAGTTCGAGCTAAAAGTATTCAACGTTTTTTTTATCCAACAATTAAATTTATAAAACATACGCACATTTACAAATATAATCTAAAAAAGTATTGATTCATCAAAATATTTAAAGGATTTTCTTTCTGGAATTAATTCTTTTCTAGAATTTTCCAACAATATTACACAATAAATTAATGGAAATTTGAATCATGACATAAAACTGCAACAATCAAACAAAAGTATCTAATCTTTTTATCTCTTTCCCAAAGAAAAACTCTTTCAAAACTTATACAACTTTCTAAAGATTAAATATCAAACGAATATGTAAATAGCCATAGAATTTCTTTTAAATTCGATCTCAAAAATTCTATTTTATTCAATTCACTTTTACCATGTATGTAAATGCCATCGTTTATAGTAAAGTGTGTATCTTTAAATTTACCCCAAAACACATCACACCGAGTTCTTTGTTTCTACATGATGTAAAAGGATAAAGTTTTTCCAAAGAAAAAGTTACTTATACCTAAATTTAACTTTTTCTTTAAAGTATGCTTAACTTTCGAAAACCTGATCAATTTACACAGAAATGTTGTCCCTGACAGACACCACAGCACTTCATCCCATCAGCACACGCTTAAAAAACTTTACGTAACTCACGAATTTATCTGTGGTACACCTTTGCAATCACCTGCACACTTCACACCCTCGCATCGCTCACACTCAAAACACAAAAATGCCTTGAAGAAATGTTTTCCAATTTTACTACTTTTCTTTCAATCAAACTAAGAAACATCGCATCTTCTAGATACAACTACAAAAATGGAACACACTCGTTCTAGTTCGTTTATCTATATATGGATTCACTTTCACCCTTCTCCTCCCACGAAACACGAAATCTGTCATCGTCATGGTGAAGTCAGGAGGAACCAGGATGTTATTCAAATGTTGTGCCAATGTTGACACATAAAACTATCGTACAACTTTTGCCATATGCTTTTTTCAAAAACAATAAAATCAAATAAAAAACAAAAGGAAAAGGAAAAGAGATGAGAAAACACGTCATGAAAATAAGCAGAAAACACAAATAAAAAAGGACCAAGGACGAAATCGATTCGAAAGGGAACAGGATGTAGTGGGTTGGATGGCAGTGTGGTGTGGAATCCGTCGTTCATCGGCGTGGAGTAGCATCTGTTTCCATAACATGGTTTTAGATTGCATCCCAGAAAAATGTACGAAGACAAGTTTCACACATTCAATTAAACGTCATATCGATGGCTTTTGAGATTTTGATTTGTGTGTACGTGTCACTATCAGTTTTCAATCACATCAAAATCCAGGACATTCCATTTGGGGTTGAAGTTGGAGCTGCATTTGGAATGAAATTTAAAAGCAAAATCAAAAGCAAAAGCAGAAGCAGAAACAGAAACCGAAATCCTAATTAGCGGCTTGAGAGTTTGTGATGCATCAAAAAATCCTCGCGCATGAAATTTCAAATCAAATTAAAATACACATTGCCAAGCCACGACCGCACAATGGTTCGGGTGGTTGCAACAACAGAATAGAATTCAACATCAGCATCAGAATTCCATCAGGCATCATCAGGATAAGAGGAGGAAGCGATTCATCGGCACTGGCGGCGCAGTGGTTGTGAGGCATTCAACATGAGAGAATAATTCACGATGCATACTTCTACTCCTGGCATTTACACATTACATCGGTTGCCTCAAATTCAGCTTTAGCAGCAGAAACACCATCAGCATCAGAAGCAGGAGCAACAGCAGTGGTATATAGAACAGCATCAGCTGCAAAAGCTAGCGAAGCATCAGTAAAGGATTCACACGTTTTCCATAAATAATTAGAAGCTCTGTGTTAGCAGGATCTAATTGAATTGTGTGTCACTGCTGGAGTCTGGATGGAGGGGATGTTAGGGTGTATTTATATAGTTTTACAGGACAATCATTTCATATGATGGTACGTTCTGAGCTCGGAGTTGTATTTATTATGCTTGGAAGCTAGAGGTAGTTCAATTTTATATAACCGAAGCGTACATTTTATTTTCAATTCAAAGAATTCGAATGGGGTATATTACTTCACTTAAGAATGGAGGTGTTCACAAAATTCTTTTTATACCGTCTTGCAATATGGTGACCATATTCTTAAAAGCGAATCCTGGGTAAAATAAATTAACTTTTTTTATTGATGTTAAAAATAACACTAAAAAAGCAAAACAAAATTCTGATTCGAGCAAAGAAAAATTATTTTGAAATACGAAACTATAAAAATATCAACAGTTTTTAATTGAAACTTTTAGCTGTTACTCACCCACTCAGGTCACATAATTTTCTTGGAAAGCTCTTTTCCAGATTTTCTTTCCATGAATAATTTAGACTTGTAAACATTGGATGAATTAAATGAGCCATATCAATGTTGAACCTCTATAACAACTTCCATCATTTCAATTTTAAACATTTTCAAAAAGTTTTCGAGTTTTTATTAGAACTTTTTCAAACTAATAATTAGAAATTACTGACAGTTTATTAGGAGCTTACGCTGTCTTTACTTTTTTCTCAGATTAAAATAAAGTAATTTTGTATATAGACAGTATAATTTTAAGATTTTTCTCTAAAATATATCTCCACGGGTGAAGAGTTGTGTAAGCGTTTTTAAGGGGCGTTGCGTCCATTTCTGATTAGCACTTTTCGATTACATGGACAATGCACCAGAGTACCAGAAAAAGAAACAAATCTAAACAAATCCTTCACGCTTTTAACTTTTTAATAGAAAATAATTATTTAAAGTAAGACGAACTTTTTCGAATAATGTCTTGGAGTTAGAGATAGAGAAATTGGCGCAGAATCAAAATTTGCAAACCAATTTAGTTACTAAGTTGAAAAGGGTGATTTTGGTGTTTTAAAACGATGTTAACAGTTATGTACTATCTGAATTTACTCAAATCTGAAAAAAAAGAAAGTCAGTGGCCATATAATTTCTGAGTTTCTGACATCTGTTTAATTGTTTTTTTTTTTTCTCACGAACTGTCAATTTTTAGACGTATTCAGATGTACTGCTTTTAATAAAAGGGAATTAATATTTTAATAAGAATATTGATGACGGGCTTTAGGTCAATGAAAAAACAATTATTTACATATATTATAGTGACAATATAAATAATTGCTTTTTTCATTCACCTAAAGCCCGTCATCAATATTCTAATCACTTTGGAAAAAAGGTCACTTCCACCAACAACTATAATATTTTAATAGTTAGTAAACGATCACAATTCGTTTTTTTTTTATTTTTAAGCTATTATACATTTACGAATATTCTATTTAGTTTTTATAAATACAACTTAGAATACATTTCCACCATTTTATCAACAACAACATTTTTATTCAAAAAAATTAATTATTCAAATTGTTTTTTAACACGATTAGCTTAAGTTCTGTTAATAATTTCCAATACTGAATAAAAGCATACGCAATTTGATGAACCAGCAGTAAACTTTTGATTTGTCGTTTACGATATATGTGTACATAATATTGTTTGGCACCTACAATAATTTTTCAACATTTAAAATTTTTTAATTATGCGTTATTATTATTGGACATATCATTATTAAATTAAAAACATGCTTAAAAGGATTTGTCCATTTTGTAGTTTCTTAAAAAAGAAAGAGGGACTAATTATTATTTTTAAATTAGACAAAGCTTCCTTAGAAATATGACACAGATGGTCACCGTATTTTCACAGAAAGCTTTGGTGTCTTAAACATTTTTCACTTTTCCTTCGAAATTAGCATCACAATGCCGTAGAATTTAAGAAAGTAGTTTTTTTTAAATTCGAATCTGCTGACATGTCTATTCAGCCACTGATTTTCAAGGTCTTAAACGTTTTGAAAATTCTTAAAGGGCTTCTTTTTCTTTAGTACTTGAGATATGGAAGACGACAGTTACAAAACTGAGTATTGATTATTATTTTGAATTATGTATTTCGCTGGCTATTCCCTTAAAAACTTGGGTAAGAAGTCTTAATTTTAAGTCTCACAATTTTGTATAAAGACCTTAAGCCATCATATAATTTTAGAAAAATTGATTTGTTAATATTTGAAATGTTGCCCTAAAAAATAAAAAAATAAATTAGGTGGCGCAACAGTCCGTAGAGAACCAGGGTCTAGTGACTTACAACTCTCAACCATTCCTGTGTGCGAGTAATTGCAGGGATGGAGGAGACGTACAGTTTATATGCCGAATCCGAACGGCTAATTGTAGAGAGCACTTTTCATGACAAGAATTACTCTTGGAGAATTTGTCAATACCCATGAAAAAAACTTTAGGTGGCACAGGCAGGGATCTAACCCAAGACCTCTCGCATGACAGTCCAACGCACTAACCATCATGCCACGGGTACCAAAAATGTTGCCCTAAGACTTCAAAAATTACAAATGATGCCCAAAAAAATTTGTATGTACCTCCTTGGTTTTTTAATTTTAGTATACAATTATTTCAAAGATTTTCATCATTTTGTTCTTCTCAAAACTTCAAAGTTGGCCGGACTACAATTTGGACAATTTTTATTGAAATGAAATTGGAAAATATATTTTCTTTGGAAGTGTGTAAAATTTTGTTTATAGTGCAAAGTTCATTCATTACAAACAATTATCTGACGATGTTTGGGCAAATTTTTCAATTTCCAATCCAATATCCAATAAAACGTTAATATTTTCAAACCGTTGGATCCAAGGAACAAAAGTGTTTTAACCTTTTCTATGGAGAATAATATGATCTTTATTTTTTGAGCAGATGACTTTTCAACAGCATTCAGCGTTTAATTGGTTTATATGAAAAATCATGATTCGTCATTTTTATTTGATTGATCACTAAAACTTCACATTCTATCTGTCAAAGAACTTTTCAGCCTGCACTCATTTTTCCAAAATTTAGAAAATTGCATTTTCATTTCTTCATCTGTCTTAATTCAGTTAATTGGGTGTTTTTTTTAAATACTTGTTCTAATTTAGGTAACTTGACACCTCATTTGTCATTTTCCTAGGTACGTCCCTGCATTCTATACAATATCCCAAAAGAGGTGCTGATAGATAATGTAATCTGATTTCCATGTTATCCCCTCAAAGCTTTATCCTTTAACTGTCAAGAGAATTCTTCTATTTGAGACTCCAGAGTATGGGTATGAATGTTGATGCACTGTAGTCCTGTGATGTGCAGTGTGTCTGATGTGTTGTGCGCCTGATGTGCAGTGTGGTGCAAGTGTATATTGCATATATGTAGGTATAGTGTAGGCCCCCTCTGATACGACATGACGCATGGTTAATATTTTCATTTAAAGGACAATTCTCTAGGCCAGCTAACATCATAAAAAGCCACATTATTTAGAGTGTTTGAATTGGTGATGGGGCATGGAATGATATTATGATGGTGATGGGGTGTCGTGTGGTTTGGTGTGGTGTTGTGTGGTGATGGAGCTGCTGATGTTGCAGTGAAAGCTTTGTGCGACGCGTTCATCGTTGTCATCGTTGGCTTGGCCTGGCCTGGCCTGGCATTGAGTTGAGCATAGAGATAATGATGAAACGTGTGTTCTATTTATAAATGTGCGTTTCTAAACAGCAATGGACATTATAATAAGAACAAGACTTAATTTAGCACTTGAGATTTCAAAAAGTAACAGTGATAAAAAACGTAACACTTTTTCAAAAAGTAAGATTTGTTTCAAAGGTTTTGGAGTCTGTTCGCTGAAGACTTTATAAAGGCTGTCAAAAAAATTGGAATACTTGATTTAAACTTAAACTGCTGAAGGCGCCATCTAGAGGTATAATTTCTTTGGCAACATTCTCCATATGGTATGTCAAGGGTAAACGACTTCTTCTACACTATTCCATCCATAACAAAAATGGACACTCGGTCACCCAAGAGACGTATTCCAAAAGTATTTTGATGTCACCTCGAAGTTTAAAAAATGGTGTTTAAAGGGTATTTTTAAAGCTAGATAGCTCGGAAGTGAAATAAAACAAAGATGATCTTTTTAAATTGTCATAAAACTTACTAAATTCGAAAGATAATCTTCTGGCATTTAAATGACATATGACCACCACGGCTGGTTCGGACGTAGTACAACGTGGAGATCAAATTTAAGACAACATTTAACGGCCAAGTGGTCCTCCAAGTGGTCAATCCTTTCGTGCTTATTGGTGCAGACTTGCAACTTCACATATCCCTACAGAAAATAGTCAAGCAGCGATAAATCATACGATTAAGGAGACAAATTTACGGATCCGTAAAGTTAAACTATACGGTTACCAAACGCTTCAATTCTTATACTGCACCGTCTTGTTGAAACCAAAGCTCTGATGTGCAACATCATGATTGTTAAATTGATGAACTAAAAAGTCAGTAATCATGACTCCGACAGTAACGTTTAAGCCAGCATCGTTTCTAAGGAAGTATAGGGACCTTAGAAAAACCTGACTTTTTAGCCAAATATGACAATATTATGAGATTTTTTTCATCAAGTGTTTCTTTTATTTTGGCCATAGCTGTACGTTTATACAATATGGGGTGCAAACGGATGGATAGGGATAATGGCATGGAGCTGATATAGAAATAAAACACAGGAAGGTGTGTTGTGGATAGTGTATGATGGCAGTAGAACCGCACAATGCACTTGCTGATGAGTGAATCAAAGTGTAATGATTTGAATAAGATAATAATAAACGTCATGTTAGGTAGGTGCTGGAACTGCAGCTGGAGCTGATACTGGAGCTGGAGCTGGTACAACACAAGAGTATACGAGAATATACGAGGTTATGTATTCAAATCTTGTCATTATATTTTGATTAAACAGAAACACAGAGAATAGAATGTGGTGGGGATTTTGTAAATTGAAATAAGCCTTGATATAATCGTATGTACTCGTATATAGAGAATTTAGAAAGGAAACCGACTCTTATAGAAATGTGTGGTTGAATAATATAATATTAAATGTACAATTATAATGCTGGTTTATGAATTGCAGTTCCTCGCAATCACATCAAGCAAATATTCATTCGTATCCTGATGTTAACTACAAAAGGAAATGCCTGCATATACCTAATCTAGAAGTTTCCGAATCTGAATTTGAATTTAAAGTGGAAAATTATAGGTTTCAGAAATGAGAAGTGACAATTTCAGACATTTATATAGCCTTTTTTTATTTCGAGGTGTGTTGTATAGTGGTAAGGCTTTCTGGTGAGGAATCTTTTACGATGGATTGGATGAAGTGCATCTAATTTGACCGCAAAGATTCATGGAAGAAACTTTGGTCCTTCATTCTAGATCTTATTATCAAGATATCAAATAAGTGTGCATGTCTAAAGGCTATCATCATTATTGTAAATGCTAAAACCAACATCCTCATTCTTGGAAAAGAGAAAGATTTTTGCAATGCAAGAAAATATTTGTTGATTATAGGAAAAAGGAAACCAACACAAAATTAGAATTTTCAAAATAAATATCAGCATTTTTGGTTGAATATGCCTAAGCCAGCAGTATATGTAGGTATTTAAAACCGTTGATAATAATTGAATATAATTAAAGTACTTCATGCCTAGCTGTGATATATGTACATAAGTGTTAATCTTCAATTTTGATTGTGTTAGTTTTTAATTATTTTTGCTTGATTGTTCTTAATTTATATTTAAATCTGTTATTCTTATAAGTCCTGTGAAATTTGGCGAAAAGGGGTCAACCTCGAAATGAGATATAGAAAGCTGGAAATTTGTGTATGCCTTACTTTAAGTGTCGCGAAAACCCCTTTTTTGTATTTATCTCCGTTTCTATAGGTGCATTAGTGTTATTACCATTATGGAAATAGTGAAATAATTAAATAAAAGTCCCTAAAACGTAATTTTTCACACATATGAAACGTTGGTAAAAATTATTTGCGTTTTTTTAAATTGACCGATACAGACTCATAACAAATGGTACAGAACAAAATGGTTAAATTCATCAAACAATACAAAATTCGTTTTCGTTAAAAAGATACACTTTCCAATTTTAAATAATTAAAATTCCAAAAGCAGTAATTTTAGTCTAAATACTTAGAATCCTCATAGTATAAGTGCCTGAAACCAATTTTCTATAATCTTGGCAGAGTTTTTTTAAATAAAAATGAAAAAAATATAAATTTTTAAATTCAACTTAGAAGTTTCATTTTTAAAACAACATTAAAAATGTTCGCGAGAAATTTCCAAGCGTAGGAAGTATGAACACAATTATTTTTTTTTAATCAAGTTGTGATAGTTTATTTAAAAAACAAAATAAATTATATAAAATAATAAAATAAATTAAAATACGATAAAATGTATTAAAATAAAATAAAATACAATAAAATAAAACAGGAAATAAATTAAAATGAATTTAAAATTTTTATTTAAAGTTTCTTTAGTAAAAAAAAGGTTTCAATTATTTTGGGGTACAAGTACGAAAACAGTTCGATTTTCTCAAGATATTCGAGTCGAGAATCAATTTTTACCAATTTGACATAATAAGTATTTTTTTGTATTCTATATATTTTTGCTAAACAAATTCCAACAAATACTTTTTAAGATGTGTACGTTAGGCGTGTTATTCATAACACAACTTTAAATAGCAGTAATTGATTTTTTCTGACCTTTTTGGCTAACATCAAGTTTTTGAAATATATTTTAAAAATATAAAAATAATAATGAAATAGAAAAGTTACTTTCAAAATTTGGGCAGATAGTTAAAATTAAAATTCATGTACGCAATTCGTATTGTTTTAAAACCACTAAAAATGTGTGTGCTTTTTTTTCAAAAACGGTCTGATAGATTTATGTATATGACATTTTTAAAAACAAAAATATATTTCGTATTGCAAAGAACTGTTATTTTTCAGGGTGTAATGAATCGGTTTGAATATTTTTGTTCTGAACATATAAAATTGTTAGAATTTTGAGAAAAATCGAATTGACAGTTTTTTTACAAAAAATAAAAACCTAAAAAAACAATACAAAACTTAGTAAAAATTTACATTCGACTCAAATATCTTTTCAAAAATTAGAAATATTGGCTTCAAACTTATTTTATCTCACAGAAAATATTTTTTTTCAACGTTCAGTACATTTTTTTATAAAAATCCAACAGTCAGTTTTTTCATAAAAATTAAAATCTACAAAAAATAGTACGCAAAATTGGTAAAAATTGATGTTCGGTTCTCGATATCTCGTGAATAATAGAAAAAATTGGCTTCAAATTAATTTCATTCATCCAATTTGCATTTGTTTATATTAGAAATAAAAACTTAAAGAAATGCTACTAAAATTGGTAAAAATTTGTTTTCGCCTAAAAATCTCGTTAACAAAAAAAATTATTTCGAAATCAAACTATTTCATTATATGCAAAATATTGTTGATTATTTTTAAAAATGTTAGAATAATTCAACTGAGAACTTTTTTAACAAAACACGAAAACCTACAAACTTTTAAGCAAGACAAATCGACAGACAGGATGGGAAGTTATCAGTGTGGGTCGCATCCCAGCCTCTTTTGTTGGTATAGTTTTTAATCTTGAAATATAGGTATACTATATTTAAACAGACTCTTTGGTGACAGGAGCAAGTTTATGACAAAATAAGGTTACAAAATAATTAAAATAAATAATTACACATATTAAAAATAAAAAATAAAGTAATATAATATAAAACAATAATATTAATCTTTAAAATTTAAATTTAAAAAATTCCTTTGTCCTCAAGATATTTAAGTTGAAAATATGTAACCTTTATGTGTTTTCGAGTCAAAAATGAGCTTTAAACAATTTTTAGTTGTCAAATCCATACAATTTCTATAATCTGTCTTGCGCGAAAATTTCGAGACGAATCTGAAGTTAATTTTTAGTTAAATGAAAACAAAATAAAAATAAGCAATGCAATGTTTAAACACGTAAGTTAAAGGTTTATCATAATGAAAGCGAAATTTTTTTTTTCTTCAAGGAAAATTAAAGAAAATCGAAAAAGTATTTGGAGCGTACAGAGATTAATGATACCTTTTAAGATTTAGAACTTAACCGCCTGAACACAATGGGTAAAGTTTAAATTTTAAAAAAATGCTTGAAGCAGAAGATGACACTAAAAACACGCATTTTGAAGCAAGGGACGTCTTAAGTTTTCAACTTGATCCCTCAACTAATAAAATAGTAAGTAAATAATAAAAATGTCAAAAATATGCGCAGCATGAAGTCAAAAGAAAATTTCACACAACTTTCGCTTCCGCTTCCACTTTAGCTTCGTCTTCAACTTCGCATTGTAGTGCTGTGTGTTGTTTTGGTACTTTTCAACTTTGAGAGTACAACAAACTTCAGTTAAAAGTAGTATTCAAATCTTTAACTTATTTGTTCCAATATGTACATACACTTAGTTCAAAAAGTCTCCGAACAGTAGACTAATTATAGTGTTTTTCTGAAGAAAAGTACTAGGAATAAATGTAAAAACCAAAGTGGTAACATTGAAAAAAAGTAAGTTTCCACCTTCACCTTTTTGACCAAATTTGAAAAAATTGTGATTGTGATTTTCAAAAACCCGTTTTTAATATATTATTATAGTAAATATTTTATCTCGAATCATTAAAAAGAAAGCTGCTGTACGGAGACTTTTTGGACTATGTGTAAGAATTAGGGTGATTCATTTCCGGAAAAAAATTTGTTTTTCTCGGTGCTCAAGAAAAATATTAATTAACTTATAGAAACAAAAATTCTCACCAAGGTAAAGCTCTTAATATCAATTTTAAGTACTTTCAGTTTAAAATTGAAGTTTTCCCATTTAAAATGCATGTAAAAAAAATACTATTTTTTTTCAAAGTTATAATGCTCACTCACCTTTTACAATATTGTCATCCGGTTTAATGGACCTTATGGGGAATTTCACGCTCTTTAAAATTGCTTTAGTGTTTTTTTGTGTAACTCGCACTGGTTCGCCAGTAGGAGTCATCAAAGTTCAATTTTTTGAATGAATAGCTTTTTTTCCAATTTTTTTGAGCAATTCGCAAAAAGTAGGGAGAAAAAAATGACTGATTTGTAAAAAATAGTCCTTTGACCAGTATTTATTTAATTTACAGCCATTTTTATGCCTCAAAACGTATACTACTACTTTGGATTCCTTGAAATTAATCTTAATGACCACAATAAAGGTAATGTCATAGTCCCTAGAAAACAACAGACCACAAAAGTCATGTACCTATTCACAGAGCATCTAGGATGTCTTAGATGCTTTGGATATGTTACAATCTGACAGCCAGAGCGTCGATAGGCAAGTTCAGAAAAGATAAGGTAGTCTTAGGAATCGACAATGCAGTTCATTCGCGGAATTTCATAAATAAGTTTTATAACGAATGCGAAAGGTCAGTGAATCGAGTTGACTCATCAGGAGTGAAATACATAGAAATCTGTATAATCAACATGAATACTGTCGTTTGACAAATATATAATGTCCGTTTTGTTCGCATTCCATATATAGTGAAGTGAGAAATTCCCAACAAAACGATCCGCAGTGGTCCGGTTTTTATATTTGAAAGTTGATACAACTGAATATTTGCCAAAATAATTCATCAAAAAATTCCACAAAAAAAATAGCGAAATTCAGACCAGGGGTGAAATCGTGTAAGCTGATTTTTGATAGTTGACTATCAAAATCAAGAAAATACGTCTGTGTAATGTGAAAGTCGATGTAAAAGTTTTAACCAAACAATTTGACATCAAATAAAAACTTCAAGAAGGGGGTTTGTTCGTAGACTACTACATTAACATGTGGTGTTGAAGCGAGCTTGAAGCTCGCCTAAATTCTTTATATACCTGAATCGAGTTGAAATGAGCTTGATTTGCTCGATTCCGGTCGGGGATCGGAAATTTGTGAAGAAAAACTTGTGTGGAGGAGTTGGTTTTACAGATAATGCGTTATGGTCTGTTTATTTGCATGTTTGTGTACAAAAAATATAGTTTTGTTTTAATCAAATTAAAAAAAAATTGCACATGGAGTAGGTAGCATATTCCTATATGGTGCTGAACTATTCAGTTTTTCATTGTTTAACACGAATCAAACTATCTCACTTTCACTTCATAAGAAACATCGAAACACCATTTGCATTTTAGAAAGTGCTGTCAAACTTAATCATTTTTAAATCTTCTTGTGCGGTGGAAACACCAAAAAGATTTATTTAATCTAAACTGAGATAAACCTTTGGTGGAAACATAGCTAAACTTAATTATCTTTTCTATTGTTTTCTCTTGCAAAATAAGCCCAGTTAGTCCATTTTCACTAACAAAACTTAATAATATCAACAGTAATAGTTTGATTTTTTACCCAATGGAAAACACACATGATTCCAAATGCACAACTACTCAACCAACACAGCCATCTAGATACAAATGCAATATCAATCGTACCAACATTTGAAAACGAAATCACATAAGATCCATTCGAGACTCGTATAAATGTCAAAAACCTATCCATAGTGAGATTCTACTCAAACTTTTATCGGTGTTATTCTCACTATGGATATTGTTTTTGTTATTCGTGTAAAATTCTAGTTCACTATGGATAGATTTCCCAACAAAACACGGGTATAATTTGAGTTTTTCCTATTTGAAAAAGATATGTTAGCCAAATTTTAGTTAAGTTTGTATGAATTTCGTACAGCGTCATAATGAATAGTATAAAATTTAATGAAAGTTGACAGCTATAGTAGAACAAACACACACTGGAATTTTTCAAACGTCATTTCTGAATTTTTTGATGTTTTAATCTGTAAAATGAAATGAGTTTGAAGTAAATATCTGTGGTCCGTTTTTGAAATATCGCCGATGAAAAATTATATTTTAATACCAATCCTTTGAATACTGGAATATGAAATATAATAATTTTCCACAATTTTATAGAAATTATTTTAAAATTTTGGTTATTTTTTAATTTTTAAGCTGTTTATAGTTTGGTTCAAAATATAAAAAAGATCCTCTCATTGCTTTAAACTTTTTAAATTTGATTCTTTCTTCAGTTTTAAAATAAAAAAATAATGAGTACAACTATGAATCTACATATTTAATCAATTAGTTATGAATTCGAATTGATTTTAATTGACTAATTCATTAAATTCAAATATAAATAAAATAAAAAACTATACTATACATATTCAAATAAATTGGTATGTTAATAAAGCTTATCGCATGCTACCAGATACCCATCAGGAAGTCATTGTAGTAGTCCAGAGAGTTTAAAAAAAAATTTGTATTCGAATTCATTAAACAACAACGTAAAACCCAATTTAGCAGTTCCACCCTTAAAAAATTTCACATCATACTTATTATGAATATAGCATCGTTAATAATAATTTTTTCCAGCATATTAACGCTTAAACATTGTAATTACACGCCTCGAATGTAGTTTTGGAAAATCATAATAATTACTACGCTGTATGTATACCTATACGAGTTATAAGAGTTTGCTTAGTGCCTATAGGTCTATATGGGTGCTTATGTTGATATTATTTGGAAAACAACATGTGCATTTTATTTTTCCTGCCGTTTTATTTTCATCCCCATTTTTTCACGTGAATATGGTTCGTTTAGTAAATATATATGTATATAGTCATTTTACTATAAGGTACTTAGGCTCTAAAAATGTGTTAAGGAGTGTTGTTAAAGTTCTCAACATTATTTTTATGGCCTTCGAATTTAGGTCCTTTCTCATTTAATTTTTCTTGATCCCGTTCATAATGACGAGAAATAAGACGTCTTTACAGCAGATGAAGCCAAAAAGAAAACAATTACTCGCAATTTTCATTTTTGTTATTAACATTTTTATGTACATAACAGGTGTTTTTTTAGAGGTATAGATATTTTAGTTGGAAAATCTACTTTAACTGGCGGCCATTTTGTCAGATATCAAGTGGTTTATCTCAAGTTTGATTTTTCGTTTCATGAATCGAAGCAGTCATGAAGTCTGAAATGATTGCAATCAAATGATTGTTGTCTTATGATTGGAGAAAATATGATTGAAATTTTTCAAGGTCAAATGATTGGTGATTTCAAAATTTGAAGTATCAATCTCTATCAGGCTTGTAAAATAATTCAGCCTTTTTATAATAAAGACCTTAAAAACCGTTTCATTGAATTAAATTAGAAGATATCATTCTCTGATTTCAATTTGGGACTTCAGACTTTAAATTTACAATCACTATTGACTTATAGAAAAAAGATTACAATCATTTTTCCTCCCATTAATTTAAAGCAATCAATTGAATGCAATCTTTTGAGAGTTTCTTTGCATTTGTTTGCATTCTCTAAAACTTTGTCATAAAAAGGGAGTAACAGTTCAATGGCACCAGAGAAAAAAGGGTTTATGGAGGGAAAAGGCAAAGAAAAGAATACAAAGCTTACAAGAGAACGCAAACAAATTCTCTAAAGATTGCATTCAATTGATCGTTGTAAAAGGAAAAGATTGCATTTTTTGTATTTTTTTTAGCGACGAAGTTTTTTGTTGAATAGATTCGTCAATACACAAAACTGCCGTATTTTTAAGTTATGATCCACAAAAATTGTCCGTTCCGTGTTCTTTATGAGTTGGTGCAATATTTAGCCAGAACGTTACAGTCAATGGTGAACACTATAGAACCATTATTACTGACTTTTTCTTTCATCAATTTAAGAACCATGACAGGAGGAGCTGTGGTTTCAACAAAATGAAGCTGTCGGCCACAATTCATATATTGAGAGAAACATTTGGTAACCGTATAATTTCAATGGTTACGGTCCCATGATTTGGCCTCCAAGATGGTGCGATTTAAGCCGCCTTTTGACTATTTTCTGTGAATATGTGGAATCGATAGTCTATACCGATAAGGCGGAAATACGGTCAAATATTTTGAAAAAAAATCATTTAAAATTGAGCCTCTTGGCGATTTTAAGAATATATTAAATTTCATGTCAATTTCAAAAAATTGTCTTTGTTTTATTTTATTTTAAAGTTACATACCTCTAAGACAAAGAAAAACACCCTTTTCCGTCCATGAAAACAATATCTCCCATAAGTTTTCTCTCCCTTTATGTGGAAAAATATAAATATCCATCTCACGGGGTAAAATATGTTTTGTTTAATTTTTAAAACCAATTTTCCTTACACCACACTCCAGTTATTTTTTGTACGGCAAAAGAAAAACTTCGCGTATGAAATTTTCCGGACGAATTTTCCACGTTTTTTTTTTCAACATCGAACACAATTATCCGGCTTTCAGGTAAATCCAAGCGAAAAAATATATATTTATATCTTGCGGTGATGGAGTTTTTGTTAAATTTCGATTATTTTGAATACCCATATTTTTGTTCTCAGTCACCGCGTTGTTTTTAAAAAAACCAAGCACGTCGTTCACGTCGCATCGGGTTGATTAAGCTCTCAAAAACAAAAATATACCTACATATGTACGTTAAAAGTGATTCAGCTCAGGCATTCAATTGTTTTATTGTATTCCTTATTTTTATTCCACATTCATTTGGGATTTAATGAAAGAACAGAAAATAAATTAATTTTCAGAACATTAAATTTATTTCGGAGTAGCTTCGATTTCGATTGTCTTTTGTCCTGTCCGTGATGTGGTATTTTAAAATTGGGGATGGTGGGTAGAGAGCCTAAAATACATAAATTGTTGTTTTTCGGTCTGTGGAAAGGCGATTGTTTTAACAACAATAATTATTATTATTTCGATACACGATATGATAGCAGTATAAATACGTGTGTGCAATATTCGAATAAAAGTCGTCCTGGGACAGGATTATATAAATGTTGAAAAAGTTTTTCTTTTTTTTTCCGAATTTTAAAAATAAATGTGTGAATGTTGTTTTTTTGTTATTTTTGTCAGAGATGGCAGAATACGAAAATTGTTGTATGGTTATTGAAAGGACGAAAATAGCAAGTTCATGCTCCCAATTCCACCAGAATCGTTTTTAAGGGCACTCGACTCATGGACGGCATTTTACTTTTATATAATAATGAGTTCAGTGCTTGTGAGCCCATATCTACTATACGTTTCAGTTTTCAGAGTAGATTTTAAATGACATGATAAAGGGGGAGTATTCATTAAATAGATTGTAACAAGAGGAAAATTAATTTATGTTGGAATATCAACGTATAATTGGATGTTTCGTTTTAAAATGTATTTAAGCTTCATTTAATTATTTTCAATTTTTATAATGGCGTAGACTTTTTTGAAGCTTTCTTTCATAATAAAAATCCATTGAATTGATAAAAAAAACTCGGAAATCAGAAATATCACTTAAAAAAAAAACATTCTAAGCTTTTATACAGAATAAAATTCACGACTTGGTCACACGAACTTGATCCTGTACCCAAAGAGTCTGTTTAAAAATAGAACCTAATATGAAAACTAACTTAAAGTTTGAACTCAGTCGATCCAGCGGATGGAATCCCCGGCCCCATTTTATTTGGACCTTTCTGATATCGTAATTTGATGTTTGCTTAAAATTTCGAGTTCGAAGTTTTTACGAGGGAAAAAGTTCTTATATGCCGTAAGTAAAATAAAATTCTTCAAATTTGGCAACGCGACAAAATTGACAGAAAACGTGTTTTTTTTAGTGTTTTCAAATTTCTTACATTACTTCTGAAACTCCCGCTCAAAACATTACAAAAACATATTTCGTGGTTCTTATTCAATCCTTTACCAACAAATTCTGTGTTTTTATGTAACTTAAAAAAATAAGTTCCTTTATGGTTTAATATTTTTTATCGCTGAAACTTGTTTAAGAGTAAGACTTTGGAACTCAAATGTCAACTGTTGAAAATGTCGTTGCCTTGATTGACGTCGTGCAATCCGTCCATTTCTAAGGCTTGTTGTCTATAACGTGATGAGATTGTTTTAAGGGGACAGGTTGGCGTTGGAGAAAGAAATAAATAACTCGCCCGCTTACGCAGACGACATACATAGATACCAAAATCCAAAAAGAGGCTGGGATGCAACCAATACTGATAACTTCCCATCCCGTCTGTCAATTTGTATTGCTTAAAAGTTTGTAGGGTTTCGTGTTTTGTTTCTTAAAAATTTAAAAAATTACCAACAATATTTTGCATATAATGAAATAGTTTGATTTTAAAATCTATTTTAGTTAACGAGATTTTTAGTCGAAAACCAATTTTTACCAATTTTAGTAGCATTTCTTAAAAGTTTTCATTTCTTAAATAAACAAATACAAATTGGATGAATGAAATGAATTTAAAGTCAATACCTTCTATTTTTCACGATATATCGAGAACCGAACATCATTTGTTCGAAATTTGCGTACTATTTTTTGTAGATTCCATTTTTTTATGAAAAAACGGACTGTTGAATTTTTATAAAAATTTGAAAATTTACTAAATGTCGAAAATTATATTTCCTATGAGTGAAATTAGTTTGAAGCCAATATTTTTAAAATTTTCGAGGTGACAAATTTTTTTTTCAGTTTTTTTGACTTATAAAAAACCGTTAATTGGATTTTTTTCCAAAATTATACTTGTTTGGTATCACGTTACAATATAAAATATAAAATTTAATTCAAGTCTCTAGCGTAATTGGTTCGTGAGATATTTAAGGTTAACTAAAATTGTCACCTTTTTTTTAAACTGCTATCGTAAAAAACCACCACGCAATTTTCTTGAGAGCCCTTTCTGCATCTTTCTGCCTTATTATCTGTATAACAAAATTTATTTGAAGTCGATATCTCTTCTGGTTCTTGAGCTATGGACGACGAAAAAAACGTCGCGAACTTACGGACATACGGACGTACGGACGTACGTACACACGTACGCACAGACATCTTTCGAAAAATCTTTTATTTCGCCTCTAGGGACCTTGAAACGTCGAGAAATGTCAAAATTTTCAATTTGACAAATCGGACCCATTACAATAACCTCCTAAGGGAAGTTAATAAAGCTCAGTAGGCTGGACACCTAGCTTCTATGAGCGAAGAGGAACAAGCCCGGAAAGTCTTTTGTAGTACGTAGACTAGGACGCTCAAAGGGGTGGGTTGCGCAACTGGATGGCTAGCAATCGGGACAAATGGAGAGACTTGATAATTGAGCCCAGCATCTTGCTCTTGGTTGTCGAGCTGATGATAATGGTGATGTTAAAAATGTGGACTTAAAAAAACATGAATTTATGTATGATCCAAACTTTAAAAAAACTGTATAATTGTAATCAAAAAAAAATCCCTGAGTGCATTTTTCGAAAACGTAATCTACTTCATTTAAAAAATCATTCAAACATTTCAATACCACAATAGTTGCTTGGGAACACAACACTCTGGAAAGACTCTAATTACCTCCAACGTCTGTTAAACTTTGAGAATTATTGAAGCCAAACAATACCAAAAGAGGTATCGAGGTGCAATCTTAAAGTTTTGAATATTAAAATTGGAGGAAGAAACGGAGAAACTTTTTGTCACATTCTTGATGTGCGGCTAAAAAAATGATCTCCATACTTGATAGTTTGTCGGAACCACTTCGATAGTTCGGCTAAATTGTTCAATAGGGCGAAAAAATCCAACTGGATATTTCAACAGGAAATTGTTCTCCTCTTTATTTTATACATTTTTATATAAGTTTCAACTTACAAATAGTTGCAGTGGAACCTTTTGAAGGTTTAAACAAAGTACTAATAAATCAAAATATACAGCAAAAAGTTCTAGAACTCATTATCTAAAAAAGTATTTAATTTAATTTTGCATACTTATATTTTCAAACACTCACTCAATTTTTGATTAAATAACAAACATAATAAAAAAAAAACAATTTAAAATAAAAAGACTTACCCTTAATTCTTTTCAAAAAAACAACCCAATTTTGCACATTTTCCAAATTTCATATGTTAAACTTTATTTGTATGTATTGTACACACAACATGTCATGTCACCCTCATTGAATTAAATATTTTTCAAACATACGAGTATTTTCATCAATGACAAAATTCTGTTGGGGAAATAAATTTCAAATTTATTTCAAATCACGTTTTGAAGTTACATATTATTTTGAATGTTTCCATAGCAAAAGAAACAATAACTTTGTTATGAGATTTTATATGTTCAACATCTAAATATTTGAACAACAACAATTTTTTATTACTCGTCTCTCTCTTTATAATAGAACCAACAAGTCCTTTTTGGCAATAATCCAATATAACAAAAATGAAAACAGAAAAACCATTTGCCACAGTTTATATATTTTTGTTTTTTTGAGGAATTGAGCTGAAGAGAGTTTAACATTCTATGAACGATATGATGACTGCCTTTTTTGGATACCAGAAACAATAGCACCAGAAAATAAAAATAGTACAAAAATCTGCTTGCTATAGAAACATTTCCTTTTACATGATATCTCCTTTATTATGTCTAATCTAAACTATAAGCACATTACTTCACTTCACATACAAAATCCAGCCAGGAAGATGTGTCAACTACTTTTCAACTTATATAATGTAGGGTACATATCTAAAATAAGTACAATTTTGTTTGTATATCAGTTGAAAACTGTCATATTCTCATCATCATTGTCAGTTTTGTGACACTTACTAAGAATAAACAGATACACCTCACTCTTCTCACGAATATTCTATGATGTACGTCACACTATTCACACTCCCTAAGACTGGGCCATCATCAGGCTCCTCTATAACATGATAATGGAATTTTCATGTGATAAATGTGATCCTGAGCTAGACAACATACCATAAGGATATTTCGTCCTTCGTCTACTATAAAAATTCTCTCTCTATTCAGAGGGTGCAAAACAACAAAAAAAAAAAGGAAGGGATGAACCTATGTTTGAATAACATTAAAGCCATTAGATCCAAAACCAAAGAAACTTGAAAAAGGACTCAAAGGACTCATATGAAAACATTGTTTACGTTTAGTGTGATTTTTCACTATATACTCGTACTTCGTACTCATAGCAAGAGTAATCCTTTAACATATTTACTAAAAAAGGACATTACCGTCGATGTCTAGTTGGTTGAGGATGAACAATAAAAGAAAACAAAAAACAAATGGAATTGTGTTGACAACATAAGAAAGTCTTTTACAAAACTTTGAATTGGATATGTACCGGAAGTTGACAATTATTTTTACTTCTTTTTATTATATTTTCTTTTTTTTCTGTTTAAGAAGTTTGATGTTGATGTTGATGATTGTTGGCAAAAGAGTAGAGAAACGATAAAATGAAAATCATCATAAGAAAACTTTTACAAGTTGTGGTGTGTGGTGGTTTGAATAACTGTGAGGGTTGAATTTTATTGGAAAGGTTTTTATTGGAATATACTCGTATATAGGGGATGATATTATGATAGCAGTTACATTTTCTTTTTCATTTTCGAAAGACATCGTAAAAGAATTTATGCAGGTGTACGAAATGATCTCTTAATGCATATACTAGTTATACTAAGTCTCCTTTGGTCCTGATGGTATCTGGCTGATGTCATTTTGCTTAATGGACCTTTTTTTACGATGGAAAATTTGCGGCATTAGCAATTTTCTAGAATATTGAAAACTCGAATGGACTAAATGAGCACCATAGGGATAACTTCGAAAGTAGTTTAAACTATCAAGACAAGTCCCAGTAGTAGTATATATGTGCATACATAACTAATCTAGAGGCAATAAGAAGCTCCATACACGTCACTGTATTATATAAGCTTTAAGAAATCCTCCCCCAAATCAAGATAATTTAAGTTATATGGAGTGAATTTAGTTGAAAAGGGTTACTGAGTTGAAGTTAATTAGTTCTCCCTTAAATTAATGGAGAAAGGTGCAGATGTTGAAAATTATTGGACCCTTGTCTTAGAGCTATGTAATTTTTTTTGTATAATAAGGAAACATGGGTAAGACCACAGGTAAGTTTTGACAGTTTGATGCTTTATCAGTTCTTAATTTTTTTAAGATAAAGTCGGCTATAACTTTTTGTAACAAATGACAGTTAAACTGGATATATTTTAGATAGTAGTCACTTATGGTATCTAAATTAACATTAAAAGAAATATATTAAAGTCAATTTTGAATGATGTCAACGTTTTTGAAGAAAGATGAACAGAGTTAGAAGATGCTTACAAAAAAGGCTACAACAACTTACAGAACAAACTTTTTTTTCCGAAGACTTTTGGTAGCTTAACTCCAAATTCGGATATCAGGTTTTGAAGATATACAGCTAGGTTGCTGCAATCAAGTGAAATAAAACTGTTTCCAGGATTCAATATTTCGATCGAGTCTATAACTTCGAATACATTCCGAAATTGCTTCAAGTGAAATTAGAGGAGATGACATGTAACAATTTAACAGACAATAAACAATTTAACATTTTTTCAAATGTTCAAAATTTTCTATGATTTCTTGATTATTTCTGTGTTTTTCAATGAAATAAATATTAGATATTAGTGTTTGTTCTTTGGAATGTGTTGATGAGTATAATACCTGTAGACAATGCGAAAGGCTGTTTTTTAATATCGATTGAAGAAGACTGATGGTGCTATGGACCGAAGAACAGTCAAAAAAGTTTCTTGGAAGTTTTTACGGAACATTATGTATTACTTGAAACTTTATAGGGAAGATATTTGTCGTGCTAAGAAATCGTTTTTAAATGCTTTGTCAGTTTCTTCAAATATGAAGTAGAAGAACTCTTCACGAACTAAGAACATTTAAAAAAAGAGGCTGGGATGCGACCCACACTGATAACTTCCCATCCCTACTGTCGATTTGTCTTGCTTAAAAGGTTTGCAGGATTTCGTGTTTTGTTTCAGTTATCAGTTAAATTATTCTAAAAAATTTAAAAATCACCAACAACATTTTGCATATGATGAAATAGTTTCATTCTGTTTTCATAATCTGTTTTTGTTAACGAGATTTTTAGTCAAAAACCCATTGTTTACCAATTTTAGTAGCATTTCTTAAAAGTTTTTATTTCCTAAATAAACAAATACAAATTGGATGAATGAAATGATTTTGAAGTCAATATCTTCTATTTTTCATGAGATATCGAGAACCGAACATCATTTTTTACCAAATTTGCGTACTATTTTTTGTAGATTTTATTTTTTTTTATGAAAAAACTAACTGTTGGATATAATACAAAATTTGTTTGAATGTTGAAAATTATATTTTCTGTGAGTAAAATTAGTTTGAAGCCAATAATTTTAATTTTAAAAAAGATAATTCAGTCGAAAATCTATTTTTACCGACTTTTATTAATTTTTTTTACGTTTTGTCAATTCGATTTTTGTCAAAAATTGTCAATTCGATTTTTGTCAAAATTTTACTGAATGTTGAAAACAATATTTCTCACAAGAAAAAATTAGTTTAAAGCCAATATCTCCAATTTTCTAAAAGATATTTAAGTCGAAATTCAATTTGTACCAACTTTGAGTAATGTTTTTTTTAGGTTTTTATTTTTTATAAAAAAATTTCAATTCGATTTTGCTCAAAATTTTACCAGATGTTGAAAACGCTATTCTTCGTTGCACAAAATTGTTTAAAAGGTTAAATCATTTTTTATTCGTAAAATTTTCGAAGTGACAAATATTTTTTTTTCAGTATTTTTAATTTATAAAAAAAAACCGTTAATTGGATTTTTTTCCAAAAATATTCCTGTTTGGTATCACTTTCCAATATATAATTTAAAATTTAATTCAAGTCTCTAGCATCATTGGTTCGTGAGATATTTAGGGTTTAAACTGTTATGGTAAAAAACCACCTACGCAATTTTCTTGAGAGCCCTTTCTGAATCTATCTGCATTATTATCCGTATACGAAATTTATTTCAAGTCTCCACTGGTTTTTGAGCTCTGGACGACGAAAAAAACGTCGCGAACGTACGAACGTACATACGTAAACACGCACGCACAGACATCTTTCTAAAAATCTTTTATTTCGACTCCAGGGGCCTGAAACGTCGAGAAATGTCAAAATTTTCAATTTGACAAATCCCATTACAATAACTTCCTATGAGAAATTAAAAATTTAAATTGAAATTACTTCTGTTTTAAGCAATTTCCGTTAATATTTTCAAAATACAAAAATACTGAATTCATAATTTTCTTGAAAAATCCCCATCTTTAAGTTCAGATTTCAAAAACAGGCCCGATAATTACCGAAAAGCTTGAAAGAATAAAATTCCGGTATTTTTTAAATCATATAGAGTGAAATAAAGACTCACAATTTATTATGAAATTTTCGGAAACCAAAAGAAGTACTAAACGAATTAAATTGTATCTCTTCAAAATATTTTACAGAATTTTTTGTTAAGATCTATGTCTTGTTCTACCTACAAAAGCCTAAAACACACCGTAGTATAGATTTCGTAAGATTTTTAAAGATATTTTCAAAGCTTGAACTGATGAAGAAATTTTAAGTTCAATTACGAATGAGAGTAGGGGTGGTGGTGTTGCCATCGTAGTTAAAAAAACAATACGACATAAAGTTTTGCCAATTGTCGATACTAAAATTATACAAAATGTTGGTATTGAGATACCTTTTGCCAACGGATCATCAATAAAAATTTATTCTGCTTATTTTCCAGGAAGAACTGCTACACCTCAAAAACGTTTTGATTTTAATAATGACCTGAGAAAATTAATAAGCATACGGGACTTGTTCTTAATAGGCGGTGATTTTAATAGCAGAAATAGAAACTGGGGGTGTTTAAGAGCTAACACATGGGGTAATATTCTTGCTAATTTGAATCAGAGACACTCGTTTGATATTATGTACCCACCTCACCCAACTTATTATCCTTCAAATAATCGATCCAATCCCTCGACTTTAGATCTTTTTCTTACCAATATGCCAGGGATTTTCAGTCAACCTATGGTAATTAATGAACTAAGTTCGGATCATCTGCCTGTCACAACGGGGGTTTTCGAATCCCCTGTAGCTCAAATTAATGAAGTCTATGACTTCAAAAATGCAAATTGGCGCAGCTATAAGAAAAAATTAAACTTTAAACTACGACATATGCGTAACTTTCTGACAGGAGATTTCAATGAAAACGATATTGACGAAAGTATATCTTTCTTTACAACTTCAGTTATTGAAAGCGTTAATGAATCCGTACCAAAGAAAACTATACGAGGCGGTAATCCAATTCAACTACCTGGCAATATTATTGAAATGATTAAAGTGAGAAACAGATTAAGGACTAGATGGATGAGAAATAGGGATCTTGACCTGCTCTCAGAAGTTAAAATTCTCAATGCCTTAATTAAAGATTCTATAAATAATTTTAAAAATAACAGTTGGAATCGTAAATTACAAGACTTAGAAGTTTCTAGTAAACCCTTCTGGAATATTGTAAAAGTAATTAATAAAAAGAAACCGTTTATTCCCGCTCTAAAAGTTGGTAATTCGTTAATGGTTACAAGTTCCGAAAAAGCAAACGCTTTAGCGCATACTTTTCATGCAAACCATTTAGTGTCTAATTGTAATACAACACTTGAATCTGCAGTCAACACATCCATACGTTTAATAGATACAAGTTTAATTGAAGAAGATAATAATGTTGTTTGTCCAAATGATATACAAACTATGTTGTCAACACTAAAAACTAGAAAGGCAATAGGATTTGACAATCTTAAAAATATATATTTAAAAAATCTTCCAAAATCTGGTATAGTATTTTTAACAAAATTGTTCAATTGTTGTTTCAAACGAGGATATTTCCCATCACAATGGAAAACTGCAAAAATAATACCTATCCTAAAGCCAGGTAAGCAAGCCAGTGATTCACTTAGCTATAGGCCAATTAGTCTCTTGAGTTCACTAAGCAAATGCTTTGAAAAAATTATTAAAATAAAATTTTTATCTCAAATCAATCTAAACAGCTTATTGCCTCCCGAACAATTTGGGTTCAGAGCTTTTCACAGTACTGTACATCAAGTTCACAGAATAACGAAAGATGTAAAAAGCAATTTAGCGATAGGAAGAAGTACTGGAATGGTCCTACTAGACATTGAAAAGGCATTTGATACTGTTTGGCATAATGGCCTTATACACAAACTATTAATAATGAACTTTCCAATGTATCTTATTAAGATAATAAAGTCATTTCTTAATTCAAGGAAATTCAAAGTTTTTGTTAACAATAGTTTGTCCGAAATGTATAATATTGAGGCTGGTGTTCCTCAAGGATCAGTTCTTGGTCCGATCTTATACATTTTATTCACATCTGATTTTCCCAGTTTAAGATATTGTGAAAAGGGAATTTTTGCAGACGATACCTGTATTTATGCATCAGATTCAGTTGGTTCCGTAATAGAAACCAACCTGCAATTTGATTTAAATACAATACAAGAGTATTTCAATGACTGGAAGATAAAATTAAATGCTTCTAAGACGCAGGCAGTCTTTTTTACACGAAAAAGAAAAGCATGCCTCTTACCAAGCAACAATCTTCAAATTGGTGGTTCTACTCTAAACTGGGAAAAAAGTGCTAAATATCTAGGAATTCATCTTGATGAAAAACTCACTTTTGGACTACATATACAACAAATATTTAAAAAAGTTAATCTAACTATTAAAATTCTTTACCCATTCATAAATCGACGGTCCAAACTAAGCACCAAAAATAAACTCATAATTTTCAAATCCATATTCCAAGCTATTATGTTTTATGGGTCTCCAGCTTGGGGAAAATGTGCAAAAACACACATTAAAAGACTTCAAATAAGCCAAAATAAATTATTGAAGATGATGTTAAATCTACCGTGGCATTTTTCCACTTATGAATTGCACACCATAACAAATATTGATTTTGTGCAGGCAAGAATTCATAAATTATATGAAAAATACAAATTCTCTTGTGAATCTTCTGATAATTCACTTATATCAAATTTGATATTATAACTGATGTACGAGTATATGTACTTGTATTTATTACAGTCAACTTTATATTTATTAAAAAACTATCTGTTATTTGATAAATTTGTTTGCTTAATTATATTTGATATTCATTCTTAAATTCCTGTTGATTATATAATTATTTTTCTCTTTTTAAGTTATGTGCAGTTCTATTTATATGTATCTGTACATTTATTTTACTTGTTTATCTCTTTAATTGTTAAATTATTTATTTGACTATTTATTTACTTATGTACTTATTTATTTAATTGTTAAGTTATTTATTTATATATTTATTTATTTATTTATTTATTTATTTATTTATTTATTTATTTATTTATTTATTTATTTATTTATTTAATTATTCATTTATTTATTTATTTAATTATTTATTTATTTATTTATTTATTTATTTATTTATGTATTTATTTATATACTTTTTTTATATATTTATTTATTTATTAATTTAATAATTTGTTTATTTATTTAATTATTTATTTATTTATGTTTATTTATTTAATTATTTATTTATTTATTTCTTAAGTGATACTAACTGTGATATTATTTTTAGTTGACTATAAGACTGATTTTGTAATTATTGATCATACATACTATTAATTGTAAAATAACTACTGGTACATATATCTTGATTGAGATATATTTATCCAATAATTTACCTACCCCCCTTCTCTCATCTCTTCTAAGACCATAAATTATTGTATTATGTATTATTATTGTTATTATTTTGAATGAAGGTTTTGTTGTAGTTTTTCCTTCGAATTAATTTAAATTTCAATCGAAACCTATATCAAAAAAATAATGTTAATTGTCATTAGTAAGGTAGTTTATAACCATATCTATGTAAATTGTGCAATTCTGCCATATTTAATAATGTATTCATATTTTGCTACAATAAAAATGAAATAGAAATAGAATTACGAATTCAGGACAGCTATGTATATTACTTGGAAAAATGCTATTTGATTTTTTCACCAGAAAAGAAGAAGAAGCAGGAACTAAATTTGCACCAATTTCCATATCTTGTCTAAACCTCTCGAAAAATTCTATTCTTCGGTATGTATAAATTATTCATAGAATTTAACCTAAAAATAGTATTAATTTATTGGTACTAGGGCTTTAAATTCTGTTATCGTCAAATTAATGTCAAAAAAAGTTGCAATCATTTATTTCTTCAAGAACTTCACATCAATAAATTGATTTAAGTAGTTTGAATTTTTCAGTATTTTGAAATGATTTAAAGAAAATGAAATGAATGGAAAAGGAATGAAATGATTTCTACTAATTTCAAAGACTTTAAATGATTGATAATGAATTCACGAAGTTTCAAATGATTACAGTTAACACATTGCCGTCAAATGAAGGAAGAAAAGAATATTATAAGCTTTGTGACTCAAAACAATTGGTCCAGTAACAAGATTTAATCAATGAATGCAATCACTAATTGAACTCACACAAGATTGCATTTTTTTGGAAGTTTTTTCTTTGAGTACGATTCATAGTGAAATTGACGGGTTTTTGACAATGAAATGTGATTAAGAGCATAATTGATATTATTAAGAGCATAATTGATCGATAAATGCAAATTTCGTTTGAATGACTACGAACCACACTGCCGATGCTTGAATAGACATTTACATGAAGCGATTCGGGGACCACCAAAGTAATAAGAGAATGCAGTTCTTATAAATTATTCATTGAACTTAACTCAAAGATTGAATTCATAATGAGTTCACTTTGAGAATGGGACTTGTTTTTGTCATACTTATTTTTCCAAGATTTTTAAATACAAAAAATGTATTCAAAGCATTTGAGTTTGCGGTTTTTGCAGTATTTTGAAAACAGTATATAAGAAAATGAAACAAATGGAACATTAATTCAATGATTTATGTTAATTTCAAATATTTAAAATGAATACAAATGGGTGCCTGAACACAACTATGTACTATACATTGAATTAATAGCAATACAAAAATAATATTTTTAACGTGAAATTATTATTGATTTCAAAACTTAAAGTCCCAGCCTAAAAGTTTAAAGATTAAATAGAATCTCTTATTGAAATCAAAAGATTGCATTCTTTTACATTTTTGTTAAAACAAATTAGTTGTTTTAAATATGTGAACTATGTAGTCTTATGCCATCGACGGAATATTTTACAAAATAGAAATAAATATTCCCATTTAAAGAGCAATCAAGGCACCATAGAAAACAAATCTCTTTTTCCCCAAACGATCTTCACCCAAAAAAAACAAATTATCTTTTTAAATAGATGCACCGTAGATATTCTAAAAACCAGGGCGTTTAACAAAATTATCATATTTGGTAACATTGCAAAACGAAAAATATCTTCTTGGTATTCAAATTACAAAATTTAATATAACACATTTAGAAATATTTTCCTATTTCCAAATTCCCTTCAATTTTAACCTATTCAAAGAGGATGGCATACATTTTTCATAATAGTCTGTAGCCTCTTTCGTATTATTCAAAACGAATTTTTCAAAGAAATTGTTTCTGTAAGCAAACGTTAACAATTCAAAAACACAATCAACAAAAAGGAAAATTACACACATTACTCGTATATCCTGGAAAAATAAACATTCACATATTACACATACTCGTTAGGTGTAGGTATAAGGTACACAAATTTTCAAAGTAATAATAATTGGAATAGGATTGGTTTGGTTTTGGGAGCATTACATTTACGAAAAGCCATTATACTATGTAGGAGAGTATAGTCAAAGGAAAGCTTCCATATTATATGAGTATGCACAGTATGTACAGCACCCCCCCCCCCTCCCTTCCTTTGTAAATTAGTGTGCAAACGAAGTCATAAATATTCGAATGGGTAATGGGTTTTATAACTTAACTCACTGGCAACCAGAAAGTATAATAATAATAATAATAATCAATGGTCAGGAATAGATCCTTTGAGATACAAAGGATATGAGGTTTTGTTTTTCACACACACTGATTATGTAGATTATAATTAAGTTAACAAGTTCAATGCGTTTGGATAGAGGTATGCATGCCGACATGTTGGAAAAATTAAGGGTAGGCGATGTGGGGTAAATTATTCTGGTCTTACAAAATCGAAAGCAATTAAAAACCATCATTAATAATACCATTTTACATATGAGTATTAGGATATAGGGTGGAAAGTGAAGTAAGCTGAATGAATGGTTGAAAAAGGTGCAGACATTTTGCCTAGAAAATAAACTTGAGGGGAGATTCATTTAGATTGATCTCCATTATACACTTTCTTACAAGAATACTTACATCGTCTAAAGAGGGTTGATTTAGCACTTCAAGTAATAGATAAAATAAATGAATTACATATTGAACACTATTAGTCCTATTTAGATCCTTATCGATGAATAATGAAGTGTTTTTAGAGAATCGTCCTAACTAATCAAGGAAATTAAAGTTTTATTTCTGTTCATTTGTATGAACATAAATATTAAAATTGAAATTGATCACAGAAACTAAATAACACACACTTCATCTTGTAGTACAAACCTCTAATGAATGGAGCTACTGATAACAGGTGAATATGGGGTATTTTTTCTATAGAGCTTCAGTAGTCTGGTTACAACATACAATTTATAAAAACATAAAATTATAACTTGTGTTTTTTATGGACAAAGAAAATAAAAATCTTCACTATGGTTCATTACGAATCGATACAATAAAGAAACAAGGCCCTTAATGGCTTCCTTTTGGTATTCCATATTTTAATATAGTTTTCCGTCTCTCAATGAGAATGTTGTTGGTTAACTAAAAATTGTCACTATTTATTGGTCTTTCAACATTCTCACTTTCTTTACATATCTAAGTTGTTCTCAAAATATAATTATTTAGAAAAAAAATTAAATTCCAAAATTTTAAAGTAAAAGGAAACACTAAGATAACAAAAAAACTACACCCCTCAAATGTATCCTCTTCACTCATTGTCATTTCAAACCCCTTTTTTATAAGAGTGGGCCTATTTTAAGAAAACCCAATATTTACACAATAAACTTTCTAACATACTACATATTATATTCAAAGTAAAATACATATTTACAATTCTATACTTTGATTTTATTCCTTTAGTTTCTTGTGTTCGTCCTTTTCAAGAGCTTATCTTTTCTGCTTTTCTGTAGCTATATATATATTTCATTCAACTTGAGTCAAGTGAGGTTTGTTATATGAGGGTAAAAAGCATATACATAAAGAGGTGTAGAGGGTAGAAGGATTTTCAAAATTCATTCATTTTAGGATTTATTTTTATCTATATAGGTACGTATCTAACATATACCTACCCAAAAACACAATAAAGCATTATTTCTTTGGGTTGTCCTTGTTTTCTTTTTTGGTTTTGTATATAAACAACAAAAAAATTGAGAAGATTATCAATGACCATTGAGATTATTCTATGAATTGAAAAATGTAAATTCTGGTAAGAAAAAAACAAACTTCGAGTTGAAAAGATTTGATTAAAAAACACAAAAACAAAATACAATTTTAAATGAAAAGAAGAAGATAATTTTCAAACCATAATATTATCCTTTTATTATTTTGTTTTGTTTATTTTTAAGAAAACTGATTGATTTGAATTTTGTGTATAGTCGTATTGTAGTTTTTATGATTAAATGTATGTTTTGGCATATTATAATCTCGAAACCTTTTACGATCAATAGAATTGTAGAGAAATAAGAAGAAATAATGTATATTTTGATATGATTCCTTTTGGAATGGATGTTGCTCCAAAAAAAATTGGACAAAAATGCTAAAAATATTTCTGAATTGGAACTTTAAAAAGGAAAATTAAAATATTCCTTTGACTTATCCCAAATTGAAAATATGGAGAAGTTGGAAAGATTTTTTTTCTTTAAAGCTTTGCCAGATGTATAACCTTAACAGAAAAGAAATGTACGGTTTAGAGTTGTAAGTCACTAGGCCCTGGTTCTCTAAGAGCTGTTGCGCCACCTTATTTATCATTTATGTATATTTAATATAAAATAATGGGAAAATAATATATGAAAAGAAACGGTTTGTATATTTCAATGAACTTATCGAATACACAAACCATTTCTTTCGGTAAGTTATTTTTTCCCAGTATTTCATATTTTATGGGATGAGTTCTTTTTTAAGTTAAGAACGGTCTTAGGATGATCTAAACCCGGGAGAGTAACCGTTCAGAATGTTTTGTCTTGTGTGTGGTGTTACTGCAGCCCATCTCAGTTCATCCCTAAGAGACACCTTATACCGAAAACAAAAACTCATCCCAAGAGAAATGTTGAACGTATTTTTTTATATTTAAATAACCTTAAATCCGCTGATTGAGCTACCATGGCCACACCATTTTTTTTGTATGAGCTTGACGTCTGTCAATAATATCAGAAACTCCTCATTTTCCTTGAGGAAAGTTTGTTATCCTGCTTTAATTTGAAGAGATTGGCTGTCAAATCACATTGAATCCTTTTCCTTTTCCAGTTCATGATAACCTTTCTTTATCAAATAAGACGTGCAGAGATTGCTTTCTTTGGTTCAAAAAATACAATTTCGATCTGAGGGACAAAAAGCGTGAAAATCGGTCCAAAAAGGTAGAGGATGTTAAAACCTATTGAAACTTTATCGACCATAGCACATCAAGCAACTGGTCAAATTGCTCTGCGTCTAAACGGCCAAACTATGAAAAATGACATGACAAAATGGTTTTTGCACTTTCAAAAACGGTCAAAAACTACTTGAAGACACTTAACTGGAAGGTGCTATCTTATCCGACTTATTATCGATTCATAAATATTTCCAGTTATCACTTTTCCCAAAATTTGCTTGAGGAGTGATTTGACTTGAAAGACAAGGAATTTTGTTGGTGTAGTATTCACAAATTTCCTGAGCGATAGGAGAAATGTCTAACTAGTGAGGACAACTACTTTGAACAAATAAGTTTTTGCTTTCTTTTAAAGAAAAGTGTGTTTGACCAAAAAAAATACACTGGAACTGAGTTTATAAAGTTCCTTGGATCAATCTTACTTCATGAAAATATGAACTTTTTTCGGATACTCGTATGATGTAAATTTTCCATATTTCTGACCTATCAAAAATTATTATAAAAATTGAACACTTAGGCGTATGCGTACTTTTTCTTATTTTTGTGGAATCTTTAAACAATTTTCTTGACCTTTGTAACGTATACAAGCTAATATTATTTTAATTTTTCGTTTTGCTACTTATGTACATGAAATGACAGAATTTCTTCCGAACCGATAAATTAGTATCTACAGTAATTTGATAAATAAAGAAAGGTTCTTCAAATTTTTACTTTATTACTCGTCAAAAACCATTCAAACATTTTCCCCAATCATGTAATTATTTAAGTACTTTTGTTCTTCAACGTAATAGGGGCCAATTTTTGTGTACAAACCATAAATAAAAATTACCGTAAAAAATGTCTTCAAAAGTCATTCAAAACATTAATTTAATATTCCACATACGAAAAACAAAAACGTGATGACTCTCATAAAGATAAATAAATAAAATGTCATTGGACGTACACACATATAACTTTTGTGACAATGACAACCATAATGAACAAATCGATTTCAAGATGATAAATAAAACATTTCTCTCTTCTCCATGATATGGCAAGTATCTTCATACCTCCCTCCTACCACCACCGCAACCGCACCCTATGTCAAAGTAGACATAAACTTTTTAGAGTCAGCAATCATCATTCAATATCAAAATCAATTGTTATTACGCATCGAAGCGAATAATAAATCAGGAGTGAAAGACATTAGGAACATTCGAACATAAGTTTCACATTAATAAAACCTCGAAACTTGAAGCTTGAAGGTTATATCAGTTCCTATTATTATCAGAGGCGAGGCACAATATGAGAATGAAAGTTGGTTTATTTAATCACCCCTAGAAACTCAGGAAACCAAGATGAAGACGAACCAGACAGACTTCATCATCTTATTGTTATTATTTTTCTTTTGTGACTCATCAACAATGATTGAGAGATGCTTTTTCATGCTTCTTTGGTATAAATTAGGTTCCCAATGTAATATAATAATAATGATATGTGGGTGAAATTTTGATTAGAAATGTTCGAAATGTCATGAACATTGAACATAACATCGGAGTCAGAGCTCATCTTGTTCGAAGACAATAAACACACTTTCGGAATGAACACGATGAAGATGATTCCAATAGTTGAGTAATGGCTTTGAGTTTCGGCATCAACTTTCACAATAGACAACTAAAAAAAAAAAAAACTCATCATGGAGTATGAACTTGATATATGAAAGTGCTCCCTATGACGATGATGATGATGCCAGAAGGTACCATAAAAGAGCCAGCCTTTGGAAAACCACAATATTTTGAGTGTAGGTACACTGAAACTACTGAGAGAAAAGAGAGTTCCCAGGAGCATCATCTGGAATATGCAATCAATAAATCATTTCCCGCATCCAATTCCGTACAACACTCGTCGAACCACAACATCACTCCTCACTCCATCCCTTTACCTTATGTTTTAAAGGGTATATTTTCAAGAGATATAGAACTTAAAGTTGGTAACATTATTTTTACTGGCAGCCATTTTGACAGCTGTCAATTGATGTATGTATATGTAGTTTAGTTCGACATTTCAACGAGACAGTCTGACGCCTCAACAACTGCTTACGGATCCGTCGATTGGCCTCCAAGGTCGTCCTTTTTAACACCTTTTGGCTATTTTCAGTGGGGATATTAATGAAGTCGCTAAACTACGCCGATACACCCGAAACGATGTACCACTTGGATGCCATCATTCACCTCACATTTCATGTCAATTTAAAAAATTCATCTTTGTATTATTACATTTCAAAGTGATATATATCCCTGAAATAAACACCCTTTATAAACATTCTGAAATTAAACCTCAAACCAAGGGAACAATTAAGTTTCCTTTGTCAATAGTTTTCTGCACGCAATGGAGAAAAGGACGAAGGACGTAGTGGAAAAAAAAAGTTTCACATCACTTTGAGAGAGTTTCTGTCATGATAGCGAACGACCGACGATGGCAGAAAGTCTTTGAAGACGGAAATTGTCCAACTTTGTGAGTCACTTTTATTGCTGCCACGGTTTTGGGGGTACGGTACACAACATCTCTGCTTTATTGCTTAGGGTCGGTATAGTAAAGAATAGTTTAGTTCTTGCTGGAACCATGGCGAAGTTAACGTACATATATTTGTTGCCTTTTCCCGATTTTCTATCAAAGTCCTTTTTGTGGTTGCTCCTAATGGAATTTTCATCGAACTTTTCAAGAGTTTCTCTTTCCCAAAGAACTGATATTTGTGGTTTTGTTGCGTTTTTCGTCGTCATCGTCGTTTGTATCAATGTTGTGATTTTCTTTTTCTAGTAGTTGAAGTTATTAATTGCATAAACTTTATTTAGCTTTGGTCCTTTTGCGTAGCATGCTGAACGGAAGCTGAGGAAAACTTTTATCAAAAAACCTCAAAGAGATGTGTTTGTGGTATTTTTGTTGTTCTCTTGAAGGCATTAATTAATTGGGAAAAATAATAACACCATTATATATTTTAGACAATTGGGTCGAAGTCGTTAATATTATAAAAATAAGAATTCTCCCAAAAAAAGGACCACAAGAACAGTTGGAGAGGATTCCGAAATGGAAAAACTCTTTTCAAGGGTTTCAAAGAAATTAAAAATAAAAAAACATATAATCTGAAATTCCTAAAGTTTTACTATTGTGGATAAAATTTACAACATTCTGATGTAGGATTTTATTCAAAATTAAAATTCATAATTAATGAGGTTTGTAATTATTGCTTCCTTTGAGAAGAACAAAAAAGAAGCTTTGATGCAAAACAAAAATTTGGTTCGAGATGAACAAATATAAAGACCTAAGTATTATAGAAGGAGATGGGACTAAGCTGAAACACAAAAAGGCAGCATTTTTTGTATATTTTTACTGTTTCGTAAGGGTTTTAATTAATGCAATAATATAAGCGTTAATGATTTTAATGTTCTCCCATTTATTTTCTGTTTTCAGTGGAATACACAAAAACAATTGATTCCTGCACATTTCATAGATTTAAAATGAACACATTTTTACGTAGAAGTCAGGAAAGGATCAGAGTCAAATCCGAAATATTCCTTTAAAGTGTTCAAAAATTCAACAATAAATCAATGATTAGTTGAAACGAGAAATAACAAAAAAAAGAGAAGCCCTTAAATGGCTACCTTGTGGTATTCCAGATTTATGATATAGTTTCTAATTCGTAGGTACTCGTTAAGGAAAGGTACCAATTTTTCAAAATCTGACTTTTTTGAAGTGTTTCATCAATATTTCAGCCAAATAATAAAATCTCAAAAAATTCATCAATAGCAATATTATAACAACCTAATTTTAATAGACATTGTTCTGATGATATCGAGGATGGATGCAAATTCATTTGACCCAATGCCAAATTATTTTTTATTCTAAACTCTATTAAACTCAATAATATTTAAGATATATAACTGGAAATATTAAGTTTCTGAGATTACCTATGTATATTACAGCATCACAAATATAAGATTCAAAAAAGAGTCTGGAATGCGGATCACACTAATAATTTCTGGTAAAGTCCCTTACTTTGTCCGACACTTTCTGACGGAATGAAACATTTTAATTTCCGAAACTGTTAATTTTTGTGTTTTTGAGAATATAATTGAAGTTTCTGCTTAAAAAAGTCTGAAGTAATCGGACAAATTTTTAAATATTGAATACATAATTTTGTCGGTATTCAAATTTGAAGATTTTTAATGCTTTTGAGTTGCAAACATTTTATTTTCGTAACTACAACCTTCAATAATTATTTTTATGATTTTCAAAACACAAGTCGACAAATTGAGAATTGACCAAACTTTGAAAGTACGTTTTGGAGTTAATTTTTCGAACTACCTGCTTTGTTTAAAAAATATCCGTTTTCAACATTATTTTTATATTTTTGAATGAATTTCCAACAACTCGATATAATAGAATTGTTTACATGACGTTTTCGTTACAAGAACAAATCTTACTTTCAAATCGTTTTGCCTTTTTCTGTTAAAAACCGTTTTAGTACGAATGGATCAGTGTTTCTTTTGAGATTTATATAAGACAGATGAAGTCTAACTACTTATGAATATTTTTCAAAATTAATATGGAAGATAGTGTTTATAGATTTGAAAAACCAAGATAGGTCAAAACGTAATATCTCAAAAACCGGATGTGATTTAATAATTTGGGAGTCAGGTTTGAATTCAGGCCATCAAACCTATCGAAAAAGTATGGTTTGATTCTTTCTTCCATTGCTCAATTTTGAAACTATAGTCATTAAATAAAATACTTCAAAAGAAGAGAAATAAAAAAAAAAAAATAGAAGTGGTCTGTAATGGCTACCTTGTGGTATTTCATTTTACGATAGTTTTTGTAAATTCGAAGATACTTGCTTTATTTCAATCAAACAATAAAATTTAAAGAAATACGATCAAAGCGGTAACGACGACATAAGAAATACAGACATTTATCGTTTAAATAAAGGGTTTTCTAATAAGAACTTGACTGGCCCAATCAAAGAATGCAAGTCGCTTCAAATTCAATTGAAATCAATTCTTGAGTCGGCTTGATCTTGTAGGGGTGTAAACCCTAAATCTTTACAGCTTACGAATAATATGGTCCCAGCGATGCCCAATTCCTGCGAACGATTGTTTGATAAGGAAAACTGAACGACAGTGATATTTTCGACACTTTGAACAGCTTATTTTCTCACTGACCTGGGAAATAGATTAAACACTTTTAAGGTTGCGGTCAATGACTCTGAATTTCGGTAGTTATGAAAAATCTTTACTGAATAAATTGACAATGATAGTTCGATTATTAGTGCATTCAAAAATTAAATTCAACGTTGTTAAGTAACTATTAGAAAACCCGATATCAGAAAAAACAAATGCATTATTAAATTAAAGCTCAAAAAGATATAAAATATTGGAGAGTAGAATTATTTGACTTAGTTCCACAATTGACTGGTTTTGAAGATATATTATAAATATTGCCGAATTCAATACTACCGATATTTCAGCATCAGAAATATAAAATTTTAAAAAGAGGCTCTCTTTCTTCGACCGAAACTGTGTTGCAGAATAATCAAAGTAATTAAATTCTAAAGATGTAACAATGTTTTTTTTTAAATGTTTTGCCATCAATTGTAGATTTTGAAGATAAAATTTGCTGAGCAAACCCCAATTTTATAGCTTGTACGGTTTTGGAAATATTTATTTCTTTGTTTGGTATAAAAAGTTAACTCAAAACTTCTAAGCTTCTAATAACCAAAAGAAAGAGAAATTCAAAAAAAAATGTATTTTCAAGAATTTGTGACCACCTGAAACTAGAGGAAAGCTGGAAATACCAATTTTATAGCTCAACTAGTCTTTTGTTATTCAGTTTTCCACTAAACTAAGAATTATTTCTGTATATTTTGATGTTACTATCTAAAAATAAAAACTTGATTGCAGTCAATATATCTACTGGTTCTTGAGATATCGGCAATATAAAACCGATTAATTTAACTTCAAATACAAAGTTCATAAGATCGAGAGAGTCTTAGACTTCTCAACGCTAAGGCTTCTAATTCAGTTAACTCAGTATGCAAATTTTACTTTTCTTTTGAAAACCACTGAACCAGTATTGTCTAATTTTCTTAAACATGAATTAAATTCGTTTATACGTTTGAATTCCAAAATCTAAAAGTCTTAAAAACGTTCTCTCCTATCCTTTATGAAATTAAAGAAAATATTTTAAGACTCCAAAAACACTTTTTGATATTTTTTTTTCAATACAACCCAAAGGTAAACCTTTTACGAAATTTACCAACCAATAATAAAAACAAAATTATCGAGACATAATCATTAAAGAAAATCGATATAATATCATAAATATTCAAAAGCAATTTTCCTACCAACTCTTTTCGATAAATCACTTGGCATCGATGAAAATAAAAATGACAGTAGCATTTTGTTTTTACAATGTCATAAAAGTACATTTATGCTTCTAATGGCTATACTTTTTATGAGTGGCTAAGGTTTTGCCATAAACGATACAAAAATTGTTCTCGGTAAGTCAAAAAAATGTGTCGGACTGACAAAAAATAAATATCCTACCCCTGAGTCCTATTTTAACAAAATAATATTTCTGTCGGCCATTTTTTCGAGTGGGATTTGCTTGTAAGCATATAACATAAAATATCCCTAAGCTCTTTCTTCTCTAATGGCACACTCACTGACTATAGCATACCTATACATAGAGATGGGTTAAAGTAGCTTTAGTATTTTTGTTTCATCGCATTACATAGGTCCTTATAATTCCCAAAAAAAACGGAAAAAAACCCATGTCATATCTTCTGATGCAAAAGTGTATACACAATAAAAGATATTTCCGATATCCTTAGGAATATCCTTTTTATATATATGGAGTGAAAGTGAACAGAACCAGAAAAAAGGTTAATCCTCCTTGTTACTGTATGTATATTCTCTCTCAAATCACATCAGCATCATCACACAAAATCCACTTCAACTTATCACAAAATATCCTTTGAGCAAATCACTTTCATTATAATAAGAAGAAAAAGAAGAAGAAGTTCTAAGTTCTTCTACTCGTAATATACGATTTTTACGTACGTTTAGCATAACAAGGTTACCCCCAAAAACCATAAATCACTGATGGGCAAATCTGTTTACCAAAACTATATACATTAGTCTAACCGTCAAATATCTTCGAATCCATCACACGTATTTCATCCTTGAGGCTATAGGATATATCCAAACCCCTCTGTATATCTTATTTCTTTGTAATCGCTACTTCTGGTTAAGGAGGAAATAAATCTTTTAAAGGAAATCCGTTTCGTACTCTCGGCCATATTTCTAATATCATAAATATTAGCCACTTAAACGTTTATTTACGAGCCAAAGAAGCTCTTGGGGCAGCAGAAAAGCAAAAAGCAAAAGCAAAAAAACACAACCCAATGCGAATGTCTATGCTATGCCTATCTGCCTCCACACCCTCATATACCCCCCTCTCAATTTCAAATCAACAGGATCCTTTTTGTGTCATAAAGCGCAAACAACCAACACTGATGATGGGTAGAAGTTTGTCCTCTATGAAATTGTTCACAGCCCACAACAAAATTTCACTCCTTCTTTGACATCACAAAAAGGATAACACCGCATAAGAAAAAGAAAGTGTATTATGTCCTTCGAGCATGTGGGGAGGAGGGGTGTGGAATGGGCGAGTTAGATTGCCACGCTACAGCCTGTGTGTATATTTCCATTTCATATAGAATGTCAAGTGTTGGGTGTGAATGATGCGAGTAGCGAGCGTGATGTGTGGTGTCCTTGCCAAGGACTGATAGAGCTGGGAGCTGGAAGTTGCGGGAACATAGATTAAGGACTATTTTTTTGATATAATAACGAAGTGTCAAAGTAGCATAACAAGGAGAATGGAAAATGCGTAAAGATGATTAGATTTTTTTTTGTCTTCCTTTCGTTATTTTGATCCTGTACGACGATGTACGTAATATATTGGATCCTGATGATGAAACCGGAGGAGAGGATACATAAGAACAGCAGCGTCAGGAATGTTCGAATAGATTAAGGATCTGTGATGCGGGTGAGGCTAATTGAATCAGTCTGACGATGGGTTGAAGAAGGGTGAGGAACTCATATATTTTTCTCTTTTTAAATAAAATTAGATACGGAGATCCTTAATAACAACACCAACACATAACACATCATTTCATCATCCATCTATCTTAATGTCTTCAATTTTTATATAGGTGAAGTTTATATCTACGTATATATACCAACCATTTACAAATGAGTATCCTTTTAAGAGATATATCCAATGGAAGATGATGAAGAAGAAGAAGACGAAGAAGAAAGATAATCCAACAAAGCTAATATAATCCTTGGTATCCTTGGATTTCGGTTTTCTTTTTTTTTTTTTTAATTCTTCTTCGTTTATTTTGTTTGTAACTTTCTTGCACTCAAATCACAAAATCACTGAATTTCTTAATTATTTTCTTCTTTTTCTTTTTTTTTTTGTATTCTCTCAAGAGGATTGTGGGATGTCCTTAAACAAACACTCACAGGATATTTTATCCAACTTCACAATATATAATTTTTTACAAAGAACAAGAAGGGTTGTGATTATATTTTCCTTGGATTTGTTGTTGCTTTACTTTTTATTTATCTGTTGGGTCAAAAACCGAAATTGGTATCCTTGCTTTTCTATTTTTTAAGGATATAGTATCCTTAAAGGGGTTTTTTTGTATGCAAGTTGTTGTTGTTTTGTTTTTTGTTTGTGTTCCTTATAAGATTTTTCTTAAAGTGGAACCTGTGAAACACCAACACCACCTTTAATATTATTCTTTTTTTTTTCTGTGATACTTTTATTCTAAACGAAACGAGGTAACACACACGTATTTCGAGTAAGGACCAAAAGTTACTACTGACCAAGTTTTCTATTCCGAAGGATAATTATTATGTTTCTGTATAACAGTGAAGGAGGGGATGTTTTTTAGTGTGACGTTGGTAGAGTTGAATTTTTCTTTCTGTTGTTTTGTGGGAAATCACATTGGAAAAGTGAGTCCTTCCAGATGATATTTTCAGTCAAAGTCTCTGAGAGAGAGGACGAAGGATATGCGCATGTTTTTTTTTGTGTTTTGTATTTTGTGTGATGGTTGTGATTTTTCTTTTTCGAATGTTGGGTGGTATTAAACAACCTCTCCCTACATTGCCGACATATACCTACTTTTTGTATTATAAAGCTTGTTGGGGAACAAAATGTTTATTTTTGTTTTTATGCTAAAGCGTTTGCCCTGGAGGAAAATATTTAACTCGGCGGAGGCGCTGAGAGGTGTTAATCAAATCGTGTTAAAATTATAGGGAAGGGTGTGTATGTTTTCATATGGGGTTTGTTTTTGTCTGATGGAGGTTTTTGTTTTGATATTTAGATTTTTTGTTTTGTTTTTGTTATTGTTTTGAGGAAGTCATATTTTGAATGTGTTTAAAGTTCACTTAAATTTTTGAGGCTCATGCAAATTTAATCTAAACAAATTTGCAATAACGTTGTTCATTTTATTTTTTCATTAAATTTGTATCTTCTGAAGGAAAACAAACATTTCAATAAAATTTAAAGAAATCATTAAACTTTCAAGATTGAAGATTTCTAGAAGATGTACAGAAATGTACTTGATATCAGAAACGAGGTTAACATTTTAAACTAGATAAAGAAGTCCACTGGTTGATATGATGTTGATGCAAAAGTTTGGAAGAACGAAAAGTACTCGTACCTTCTCAAATTCAATCTTCCTTCAAAATCACTATTCACTATTCAAGAAAAGTTTTGATGCAATTTATATAAAGGAAAATAGAGTTGATAAGCAATTTTCTAGTACAATGCACTGCACAGTCTGGGATGTAGAGTATGGAAAGTTCTTCAAACTAAATATTGGTTTCTTGGTTGAACAGAATTGTATTTACCTAATCAAATTATTTGGAACAGAAAACCACATACCAAAGATTTCGTAAATGATTAAAAAAAGATAAGAAAATATTTTTGTTGTGTTTCAGAAAGTTGTTTTCGTCAAATTGAATGATGGTAAAGAAAATAATTAATGTTAAGGAAATAGAAGAGAACAGCTTGAAAATAAATAGACTTTTATTCGGTTAATTTTCAGATCTTTGAAAGGCAACATCAATTTCGTTTAGAAAAATAGTTCTTTCCATTACAACACTTAAAATTAAAATATTCTGAGCTAACGATTTCAAAAAATGTATTGATTTTTGAAAGCGATATTTAAGTACTGAATTTAAACATTCATGTAAATTTAAATAACATTGAGCATTGAATTAATCAAGGATTCAGTTGGTTAAAGGCTTCTGAGAAATCGTTTAATGTATCCCCTGAATATGGGACAAGCTCCGAGCAAGTGGTATGTATTTTCGAATGCATAGAAGTTAGACATCGTATACATAGTCCAATAGTGTGATTTTGGAAGGTCTTGCATCCAATTTTAACAATCCAATGTGTGCTTTGAGTATAAGACTAATCATCTTTTGTGGATTTCAAATCCAAGAAGTAGTTAGGGATATCGCAGTAATATAAGTTGCTGTAGTGCTGGAAGATGTTCTTCCTGATTATATTGTTCCGATAGGATTTTAGGAAGTCTTCTATGCGTTAGGTTCATGACTCCGGCTATAACTGAAAAATGCACTTTTAGGGTTGCGAGGAAGGATTTTGGAAGTCCCGAAAGAACCAGAATAATGGACATGCTTCTTTTAGCCCCACACTAAAGTTTAGTACAGCTTTATTGCTCTTGAAGCAGAATCGTGAATTTAGGTGAGAATCGAATCGTTGAATTCCTTACAAGTTGTAAGGAAGTTTTTCAAAATGTTAATTTTGTTACTGAGGTGTAACGTCCAAGAAATATTTTAGTTTAAAATAACCCCTGGTTTGTAACAGTTATTTTGGCCTTCATTTCGAAAGATAACTTTTTGTGGTTGCAGATTACAAACATTGTCAGAGAAAAGAACGTTAATTCTTAGACCTTCCCGAATCAAAGTATGCAATCTTCTATTAATACAATATTTTATGACTTTAATACAGAGATTCAAACCTAAAGATTGGGACTTCAAATTTTGCAAATTTTGATATTTAGAGCTGGTGGCGGCAGGACTGCAAGAAACGAAAAGTGGACATTCAATAACGAGGCAGTCGAAATTGTTCGAGAGTATAAATATCTGGGAGTTCTATTTACTTCGAATCTAAATATGAAAAAACATCTAGAACTGAAACTAACGGAGGCAAAGCGTGCAATTTCAACTGTGTGGGAACGCTGCTTCAAAAGTGACTGCATTGACCACAGTACAAAACACAAACTTTTCCGCTCCACAGCTGCATCGATTTTATTGTATGGAGCTCAGGTTTGGGGTTACTGTTCTTTTGAAGCAATCGAAAAGTTTCTCCGATACTTTATTAAAAGAATCTTCCGGCTTCCGAGAAATACCCCAAACTACATGTTGTATCTGAAAACAGGGCTGTCTCCCATGATATTGGAAACTCTTAACATGCATTTCAACTACATTGTAAAAGTCTTACAAATGAATGATGCAAGAATACCCAAAATCATACTGAAGTGTTCAATTATGGCGGCAGGACATATGGCGACGGAATGGGAAAGTTTGGCGGATACCTGCAGTATGAATCTGATGGTAACTCAAAATGAACAACCTTCCCTGCTGAGGAAAAAGTTTGATATACTTTTAGAAAAATACGGTCACATCTTGTACGACAGAAACGCATCTGAGGCCCGTTCGTCGCTTTTTAGATGTTATTATAACCGTTTAAACTTCTGCCTTGGTAATAATACATACCTTCTTAACACCATGCCATTAAATAAAATTAGCACTATTTTTAAACTGAGAGGAGAATTACTTAAACTTAACTTCATGCCTCATCGCCCAGATTTACCCTTGCTTTGCAGTCTTTGCAATCTGAACATACGAGAAGACTAATTATTTGAACTTAAAAAGACTGAAATCAATTTTTGTCCAATTATTTGACTGCAATCAATTGATTCCAATCATTTGATACTTCATGCATTCTTTGCACTTGAAGTCTTTGCATTCTTTTGAAGTCTTTGCATTCACTTGTTGTCCTGCATTCTTTTACAAGCCTAATATGTTGATCATTTAAAAACAGGATAAAAAGATGTGCACTCCAAACACAACCTTGTTTGACACCTTTGCTTGATAGTTCAAAAATTTGGATCTTCTTTTGCTATCCCGGAAGGCGGCTGTGGTATTTTTTGAAAAACAAATTTAACATTTTATAATTTTTGAGGAAATATCAAATGTAGTCATTTTGTAAAAACGGGCATTTATATTAACGTTGTCCTAGACGATATGTACAACACATTGAACTTTTTTAAGGCTATGCATAAAGAACATAAAGAAAAACAATTTTAAAAACAATTTTGTCAAATTGAAAAATTAATTAAATAAATGTTGAAGGGTAGCTGTTAAAACTTATTGAAGAGAAAAACAAACATTCATAGGAAAATAAAAAAAAAAAACTAAATTTTTCTACGAAAATGGATATAAAACAATAGTTCTACAAAAATGTTCATCAGCAAAATGGTTTCGTTGAACACAGAATATTATCCAGTTCTTAGAAGCAGAGAGAGTAAAGTGTATTTTTTGTTTGAATTGAAACTTTTACATCCCAAAATGAGTTTAAAACAAAAATACTGAAAGCACTTCATAAAACTATCAGTCAGAATGAAAAAGGTCACCGGATATCTTCTAACTAGAGGGTGTTTTTTTTTTTTAGAATTTAATTTTCTTTGGTTGTTGTCTATAGTTTGACAGTTGAGAATATCAAATTGTGGTTGCACGATTTGGCAATTCTTTTTGAATTGTTTAAAGCCAAGTTGTGGAAAGTAATATTGAAACAAAAAAATATGTTTCTGAAGTTAAAAAAACAACCGAAGTGTTTTTATTTAGCGATGGAGCTCAATTCTGGTTACATGGCTTCTTTAATGAGCTGAATTAAAGTTCATGAAGCGAAGACAATTATTTTTAATCCATTATCGAAAAACCATTGCATAAATCGATTAAAATTGATTGTTTAGTGCGGTTTACAGCCAGATTTATAGGAAAAAACAATTGAAAAATTCAACTGATCAAAAATAAATGTCATAAGATTCTCTGCTAGGTTATAATAACAAAAATTCTTTCCAATAATTGCAAAATAATGCTTGTCAAAGCAACTGAAGGTCTTTTTATAAGTTTATACTCTTATAGGTTCTTATGTCAAGAAGCTGGGTTTTATATCTAAGAACTTATATTTAAAGCTGTTTAATGTGTTTCTTAAAATTTCATTTGCATATAAATGTTAGAAATTATTAACGTAATTTAATATTAAAAGACGATATCAGTATCGGTGTTTTTTCTTTAAATATTTGTGTCGAAAAACAAATTCTAATTTTTGTTAGATTTTTTAGGTTTTTAGTTGTCAAAAAATGTAAATTCAAATGTTCAACAAATGTTAGAAACTTATTGTGTATAGAATGATATTAGTTTATTTTTGAGTCGGTAACATATTTTATGTACATTTTTAATAAAAAACTGTTAACTTACCTTTTCGAAGAAAACACCATTTTTCAAAAATATCCTGCTCTACGTACACCACCCACAAACAGGCTTTATAAAAACGAGGAATTTAGGTTCCAGGGTCAACATTTTTTGTTCAACAAAATCGTACAGATTACAATAACTTCCAATTACAAGTTAAACAATTTTAAAACATTAACTACATTTCAGAAAGTCAATCCAGGGTTTATTAATTTTATGGTTCAAGACCTAAAAATTAAATTTTGTTCCGTTATTTACATATATGTATGTATGTATATTTCGAAACACCCGTTTAACAAAAAATGTGACAAAATACAGAATGTCGATTTAAAAATTAAAAAAAAATGTAATTACTTTTTTAGAAGACCGAGATTGGATCTTCTTTCAAGTAACCTGTTTACCACCTAAATTATTGAGTTTTCCAAAATGCATTCTTAGCGCAGAACTACCATAATGCAATAGGGTTGAGCCTAAAAGCATTCAGGACTACTTCCATTAAAAATATATTAGCCGAAGCCGGTCTTCCTTCCATAGTACAAAGAGTTCAACACCTCACATCTTTTTTTATCCAAAGATTAAGTACATTCGAAAGTAACCTTGTTTCAATCGATGATAAGCAATGCTTAAGCCGTATAACAGAACACCAAAACCCCGTCTACACTTTACAACGCCATACAGTTCGCAGAAGAAATGGATATCCCAATTTTGAATAATGTCAATCGACCTGACGCCAAACCACCCTGGACCTACCAAAAGATTGTGTTCATACCCAACTCAAGTGCTTACCAAAAATGTTTATAATGTATAAGCAGAGTTCTTTGAAATAATGCAGACCAAAAAATAGCAAAACTTTAATTTTATCTTCACTGATGGATCCAAAAATGATCTTGACACAGCTTTTGCTGTTTCTACCCAGGAAGGTATTATTATGTCAAAAGGTCTTCTCCGTCATTCTGCTTCCGTCTTCTCAGCCGAAGCTATGGCTGTTTTAAAGGCAATCGAAATTTCAGGTTCGACAGCCTCGTGCGTAATATATGGACAACAGTATATTTTTGACGGAGATGATTCGCAACAAACTAATTGGTAGTGGAAAAAAAACATTCAACTTCTGTGGATTCCTGGCTACGTTGGTATAAAAGGCAACGAAATTGCAAACAGAGCCTCTAAATTCGTAATAAGTGAACCATTTTCTTCTTCTTATATCCTAAACATCAAAGACACCGAAAAAGAAATAAATCATTTTTGGGACGTGGCTGAGACACACCTTCACTACACACGCCCATCTCATGTCAAAAACTGATCCTCCAGATCCTGCCATCTGAGCAACACGAATGAAACAATTACCATCACCTTGCCTACGACTGTCCCAAAGTTAAAGACGTTGCAAAAATAATACTTCCCAAGAAACTCAACAATATGGGAGTTAAAGTGTTTTGTACATAAATTCCTTTAAACACCATGACTCATAAGAAAGAAAGTTCAAAATAAGAATTAAAAAATTAGTTACCCATTAGTAAACTCATTTCTGAGGACAACTGAAATGGATCAGATGAACGCTTAATTTACTTCCAGAATTGACATTTTTAACTACTCTCTTGATATTCTTATGTTTTTCTTCATTTGTTAAAATAATTTCAACAGGGAATTTTGAAAAAAGAAAAACAAAGTTAACCAAAAAGACATACGGTACGGAATTCAACGTAATTTAAAAAAGAAAAAGTTAATCTAATGGACTTTGAAGATAAAGACTAAATAATATCAAAAAAAAGTCTCAGTCTCTTAAGCAATTTGAATAATGATGATGATTCTCCTCCTCATCTTATAATAGTATTATTTTCTCAATTATTTAGACAAATCGTAATATATGTCTTCCCGTTGCCGCCATCACATCGCCATCATTTCTTTAAAAAATCTTAGCGTAAGCAAAAACTTTCTGCTTGCCACCACGCATCAACGTTTCAATTTCCCCCGTGATATTTTAATTCAACTTTAAGAACACTCTCCAAAAAATATCCCCCCAATATTGTATACTCTTCCCTATGATTATAATACCCCAACATAACACCCTCCTCCTTATCCACCCAAAAAAAAGAATGAAAAGTCATAAAACTTTCTCTAAAAGTACTTTGAGTTCAGAGTTCTTTAAGAATTATATAGAACACCAAAACTCCCCAAAGACTAAATTGAAGAAATGTTTCTTAAATTTTATCTCGAAGCTAGATTTGTTTTCACGCCACTCTGTCGTGGCGGGAAATTGTACGGCGCGGTGTGGCGCGGCGTACCATTAACCACGAGAAATAAATCAGAATATTTTTGTTGAGTTTCTGTTTTTCATTCGATTTTTGTTTTTGTTTTTGTCTTGTTTCAAAAGACAAAACTTGAAAACGATGTCATTGAAAAGTGTATCTTGTAGCTTGAAAATATTGTATTGTATTGTTTAATGGAATTGTAATTGAGCACCCTATATAACATCTGTTTGAGACTCTTGCGCCTTTCTTTGATATTAACAAAAACAACAACACCAATAACAAAAACAAAAACACTTAAAATTCAAATTAACCTTGAATATCAAGTCTTGAAAGCGAGCCTATCTAATGGTTTTTAACATTGACGTTGTTCGTTGTCGTTGTCATTGTCATTATGTCGTCGTTTCTATTGCCTGTTCTTGTAGCTTCTTCTAACTTCATAGTGCGGGGGTTTTGAGTTTCCTTGGTAACATTTTGTGTAGACAGTAAGTTATTTTATTTTTATTGCTAAAATTTAATGAATCCAGTTAAAATTTTGTCTTTCAGTATAGTACTCGTAGAAGAGCCGTACCGTAGGTACATATGTAAAGGCAAGACAACAAATCTGAGTATCTTGTGGAAAGCTTTAAGCCGGAAAAAGATCCTTTAAGGGTTGATATATAAAATATTTTATCATTAAAGAAAATTGTTAATTAGAAGGGAGTTTAAAAGGTACTTTTTTGGTAATTGAAGTTTATATTTTTGTTATTTATGATTATTTAGTTTATAATGGGAAAACACATTTAATGTTAAAACTATGGGCTATAGAATAAATAACAAAGAATGTTAAGAGGCTGAAAAACAACTATCAGCTTTATGTGGGGATATGCATTATGAAATATAATTAATTTCATCTTCGGTCCTGGATTCTGTTCTCAGAAATTTGAAGAAAAAAAGTCTTCAAAAAAAAAAAAAAATTATAAAAGTTTGAGCGAGAAAAGGTTATTGATATACATATTTAGTTTATAAAGTTAAAGAACTTCGACTTAAAACCAGATTCGAGAATACTTTTAGTCATATTTCAGTTAAAGTTTTCATATCAAGTTTTTAACTGCCTCTTGCGAGGAATTGACAAATTCTCCAAGAGTAATTCTTGTCATGAAAAGTGCTTTCCCAAGTTAGCCATTCGGAATCGGCTTAAAACAGTTGGTCCCCTCCATCCCTGACAATATTACTCCCACACAGGAATGGTTGAGAGTTGTAAGTCACTAGGCCCTAGTTCTCAATAGACTGTTGCGCCACGGAGTTTATTTTTTATTTTTAATCATCCAACTACGCAAGCAATTGGCAGAATTGTGATGAAATTTGAAGAGACTAAATTGGTTACAGATATTGTAAGGCATGTGCATCATCATTTCGCTTGTTCCACTGAAAATATCGCTGATGTAAGTGAAAGTTTTACTGAGAACCCGAATGAGTCCATTCCTAAACAAAATTGTAGTATTTGGGGTTATGAGAATCCTAAGTTATTGAACATAGGCCATTACATCCACAAAAAGTCACTGTTTAGTGCGCTTTTTGGCCAGGAGCGAAGGTGTGATTGGACCTTACTTCTCCGCAAACGACAATGGAACGACTGTCACCGTCAATTCGGAGCGCTATGGTCACATGATAACCGACTTTCTTGTGCCTACTATTGAAGAATATGACTTGGAGAATAAATGGTTTCAACAAGACGGTGCCACATGCTATACACGCCACTCATTTCCTGGTAGCGTAATTTCTCGTCTTAACGATATCAACTGGCCACCAAGATCATGCGATTCGACACCGCTGGACTTTTTTTTGTGAGGCTACGTGAAAGCTCGTGTTTATGCAGATAAACCTTTAATTCTTGAGCAGTTAAAAACCAACATTCGTCAGGTAATGGCTGAGATACCGCCCAATATGTGTCAAAAAGTGGTCGACATTACTTCAAAAGAATCGATGCTTGCAACAATTCGCGTGGTAGTCACTTAAATGATGTAGTGTTTCACACATAATGTCAACGTTCAAACTTTATAATAAAAAAGAAATATCATGAACAAAAATATTTTACGTTTACTTTAAAACCTACTTTTGAAAGTAAAATGGATAACCATGTATTTTGTTTCAAAAATTCTGGTGCTTCAAATGCTGTAAACGGGCTAAATAGAAAAATCGCACTTTTGTACATTATCAAAACGATTTACTGCATTTTGTAATGCAGAATTTTGCTATACAGAATTTGTACCACAAAATTCTTCTTTTTACAAAATTTTTATTACAGGATTTTGATATACAGTATTATGATTAGTTCAGTAATTCGAACCCAACCCAATTAAAGGCTCAGCCGGAATATTTTTTTAACAAGAATAAAACATACATACGTCCGAAAAAAAAACAAGTAAGAAAGCTCAAAAATTATTTTTGTTCAAAACCCTAAAATTATTATTGTTAGCGGCATTCAAAAATTTACTGCTGGGCTAGAAAACACGTAAAAGTTTAGCTTCAAGAATCGTAGCTAACTAAATGCTATGTTTGTATCCAAAATTCCGCTAAAACAAGACTGAAGTTAGAACACGAATTTAGAAAAATTCAAGTATATGATACTTCTAAACACATTATTTCGTTTCAATTAATTTTCTTTTAAAGTAATAATTTTTCGAAAAACATAACAAGTTTTTCCATCACAATCAGAGCTGTTTTCAATTAAACAAACAAACTACATATTACGATTATCGCGAGGATAAAATTAAGAGAGAATAGTTGACCCACTTATTCAGTAGTTTGCGTTTTGTAAACACAAACGTGCATTTCATATTGCACTCACCTACAAGTATAACCACTTAACCAACCCACCTATCCACAGAACCACAAACAAAAATTAAAAACTAGCATATCCTGGAAAACATAATGTAGTGGCTTATCCTGACCACACACATTCCAAATGAGTTTTTGCATGAGTTGATGTTTTGTGTGTCCAAACGAACAAACAAACTGTCACACGCAAAAAGGATGTTTAAAAAACCATTTATTTCTGTTGGCTATTTCAAATGTCATGTTGCCAGTGTCCTTCTGTCTTCTGTCAGTTTACATTCTGCGCATTTATGTACTTTGATTGAGTTAAAACTTTTTCCTCCAAATGGCAAATATAGAACTAAACAGGTACTTTTAGCGTGTTTAAATAAGCTTAAAATATTTTAAATTTTATTCTGATCCTTCCACTGGTAATGGCTGGATAAATATCGAAATCTAAAATTACTCCCTCACTACATCTGAAAAGGATTTAACATTTATTCGAAAACTTAATTACATAGCTACTTGAAAGCCATTTTACAATTTATGGGTTGTTTGCACCTCATTACACGCTGCGACGATGACGACAACGATAACGATGACGATAATAATGACGACAACCAACTATGACGATGACGATGACGGTAGAGTGCCACAGGCTTTTGCTTTGCGCATCAGACAGGAGCACTGGAATATCAAAAAGGACGACGAGCGACGCAACGATGACGACGACGACGAAATAAATGAATGTGGTTTGGTGTAATTTGTATCAACTTTGACAATTCCACTAAAGGATATGTTATATGTGAATGTGAAGTGAAGTTGGTTGTTAACTTTTTTGCTAATTAATGTTTACTGACAGAAACAGGAGGAGCGAAAAGTGTGTGTGTGCTTTTGTCCTTGTTTATGCTTCGTAAATAAAACTATGGAAGTCCTAGATAGGTGCAGTGTAAAGCATTGCATTGCTCGATTCGTTTTCGAATAGTGAAAATTGGTTCACGTTGATGATTTAACATTTTTATACCGAACAAGGTTTTTCTTTTGTTTGAAATTTTGATTAATTTATTTAAACTATATATTGGAACGGTAGTACCCGTAGCATGATGGTTAGTGCGTTGGACTGTCATGCAAGGGGTCTTGTGTTCAATCCCTGTCTGTGCCACCTAACTTTTTTCACGGGTACTGCCTCTTGCGAGGAATTGACAAATCCTCCAATAGTAATTCTTGTCATGAAAAGTGCTTTCTCAAATTAGCCTATCGAATTTGGAATTTTAACTTAAGGTTCCTTCCATCTCTGACAATATTATTCGCACACAGGAATGGTTGAAAGTTGTAAGTCACTAGGCCCTGGTTCTCTACGGACTGTTGCGCCACCTAATTTATTTATTTTTATATATTGGAACGTACATATGTACCGAAGTTCTTCTTCCTTTTCTTTAGTTGGCGCTACAGCGCATCACTCCACCGGAGATGAGGTCTGAGTCTGCTTCTGGTTCCCTCAGGCTTAGCGTTTAATTATCCCTACGGGCTGAAGCTTCGATGATCATTCGCTCTACATGCCCTAGCCATCTTTATTGTTGAACACGTAGTTTTTTGGCCAATAGCAAGTCCCTGTACAGCTAGTATAGTTCGTGATTTTATCCTCTTCGCAAGATATTATTTTGCCTGTTGACCTAGAAGAACCTAGAACCTTCCTCTGGAGATATCAAGGGACTCCTTATCTATCTGAGAAAGAGTCCATGCTTCTGCCTTATCCGGTAAGAATGGGATGATCAAGGTTTTGTACAGTGTCTCCTTGGTACTTCGCAATAGGGCTTTATCCTCGATTGCTTGCCAGATAGATAAATTAATTTACCATTTTGAATCGTGACCTATCAATGGTCACGTTCTGTCCAAGTCTACGATTTGAATCGACTCTATTTCGATGACAATAAATACTTCGTTTCGTCCTCGTTAATCACAAGACTCATTTTGTTCGCTTTAGACTCGATGCCGGAAAAGGCACCCCTAACTGCTGGTTTGGTTCTTCCCATAATGCCGAAGTCATCTGCATATCCAAGATATTGTGTGGATTTTTGAAAGATGGTTGGTGTTCCGCACCAGACTTTTAAGAACAATAGTGAAGCAGCTACAAAACTGCGCATCGGCTTGTCGAAGTCCTCTGGTGGTTTCGAAGGTTCCGGTTGGGTATCTTCCAATTTTGACGCAGCAACGAGCATTTTCCAGCGTCATCCTGTTAAGTCGTATCAGTTTGGTAGGGATACCAAAACTCAACATGGCACGGTATAGTTCGTTCCTGTCTACACTGTAATAAGCTGCTTTAAAATCGATGAAAAGATGGTGTGTTTCGATGTTATGTTCTTGGGTCTTTTCCAGGATTTGGTGTAGACTGAACATTTGGTGGATGGTAGATTTTCTAGGCCTGAAACCACACTGTTAAGGGCCAATTAGTTCGTGAGTAAATGGCTTCAGGCGTTCACATAATACGCTTCACAGGATCTTGTATGCGATGTTTAAAGGGCTTATGCCTATGTAGTTGGCGCAGAGAAGGCGGTCACCTTTTTTATGGATGGGGCAGATGGTGCTTAAGTTCCACTCGTCGGGTGTGCTTTCTTCCGACGAAATTTTATTAACTAGATGGTGAATGCTCCTTATCAGATCTGCTCTAGCGTACTTAAAAAGCTCCGCCTGCATACCGTCATCACCGGCCGCTTTGTTCGACTTCAGCCTGGTGATGACTAGTTTGATCTCACTCTGGTCGGGTGGGTGGAACTCTAGATCGTCAACCAAATGGATTTGACGTGCTGCTCGCTGGCGGAATCGTTGACTTCATCACCATTAAGCAGCTGATTGAAATGATCTCTCCAGATTTTGAGCATTGACTGCATCTCGACTACGGTACTCCCCTCCTTATCTTTGCAGGCTCCAGGGTAGATAGTAAATCCCGTTGTTTTCTTTTTGGCTCTTCTATAAAAGCTCCGCATCTGTTTCCTGTTAAAAAATCCCTGGATCTCCTCGACTTCTTCTGAGCAAGCGGTTCTCATCTCTTCTCTTGTCGACGTAGAGCTGGCGGGAAGATCGTGTTCTCCTTTGCTGCCACAATCTGTATACCTCCGTTTTAGCTTTGTTTGCCTGAGCACATTCGGAGTCAAACCAGGAGTTCCTAGCACCTCTTCTGCAACATCCCTGATGGATTGTTTGCAAAGCTGCCAGTGGGTCTCTGGATACATCTCGTCCGTTGTAGGGTTTCTCGCAAGCTCTAGGGATACTCAGTCGGCAAAGGCATTAGCGGTATCCTCCTGCTGCAGTCTTCCAAAGTTGAATCTTCTCTTCGTGATTGTTGTTCGCCTAAGAGCTTCCATGGATATTCGTACGCGCAGTTTAGCACCAACTAGGTAGAGGTCGGGGGACCCTCAAGTACCTTTGTAGATATCTGGGCGAAGGAATCTGGTGCTACTCAACACCATGTTTTTCTCCTCTAGGAAGTCGATAAGCCTGAATCCGTTTCCAGATGTGATGTCGTGCAGGCTATGTTTTCCGATTGACCTACCAATGATACCTTCTTTACCAATTTTGGCGTTAAAATCTCCCAGGAGAATGATCAATAACATACAAGTTGCAAAAGTCATATTTTTAAGACTGCATAGCTTTTAGGTCCTCAAGTTCAAAGTTCATGTATTGTTTAAGAAAAATACTGTCTTAAATTTTCACAAGCGGATTATAACCAGGTAAAAACTAAAATATCCAGACAGTTTTCAATCTATAAATATCTAAGATCTAACTAATCTAAGTTGGAACTAAAAAGTAGACACTGAATCTTAATCTCAGGACTATACTCATAAGTCAAACGTATTTATTTTGTCATTTTTAATTAATTCCTTAAACTTCCTCTCTCCTTCATTTCGTTCCCGTTTTTCCTCTAATATTTTATTTTTCTCAGAAAAATCAGCTCCTTTTATGAAATTTTTAAATTTATTAACAAACAATTAAAATTAATTCGTTTCGAGGATACTCAAATAAAATCTGAGATAAATGTCTCTATCATTGCACTCACTGATACTGCTACACACACAAATTGCCTTTCTAGAATCCGTTTTTGTGTTCATGTTCAATTCAATGTTCATCCAGTTGAGATATCCTTGAACAGAATAAATACAAAAACGTTCATACAACGTACATAAACATGCATACATATATAGATGTTTTCTCAAGATTCTGTGCATTTTGCTATCTTCATTTCTTCATCATGTGCGATGCCCTTCTTCAGCCAAATTCTTGGGTGTGTACGTTGCATATCCTTATAGTAGATATACGTATGTGTACAAGTATTATATTATTTCTAAGAAAAGAAACACAATAAGAGAGAAGATTTGGCTTCAATCTGGCTTCCTGTAGACGGAAGATAAAACGGGTCATAAGAATGCAGAAAAGCATCAAGAAATTAAATTAAAGGGATATCTTACCAACCCCCAAATGGATGGGCGAAAACGTTTTATAAGGACCAACTACCCCACCCAACAAAAAGGCTCCTGAATTAAATACCCCATCTGGAGTTGTGTATAAAGCAAATGCAGAAAAAGCAGCGAGATTCAGAAATACAATGTTAACCCAATTTTAATGAAATGAAACCAACTTTTCACACATTACTGTATCTTTGTGTATCTTATAACTACATACATATATAGATATACTGTTTGGTAAGGATATCAAATGCTCATTCTAATTTCTCCTCGAGGATAAATCCTTTAGCACGTCGAGTGAGAAGCTCAAATATTATACTCGTTTAATTGGTGCAGATTATTTAATTTATGTGTTATAGGTACGTGTTGGTTATGTGCTGTGCGCTCTCTAGCTCGCTGTTTCTGTTGCTGTTGCTGTTTCTTCAAATCATTTTTCTATTATATTCTTCATTATTGTGGTTAACTAGAGAACAAGGATTATGGCTTGTAATTATGGCCATAAATATGCGGTAAGAAATATAAGGACTTTGCAACATAGATTCGAATTTTAATAAGGAAGGATTTTTTGGGAAAATCCTTATAAAAATGATGGAACCACTAATAACCCACAGATGTTTGGAAATACATTTGGTGTTAAGTAAAGGATAAAAATATAATGATATATTATTAAGGAATATTTATGTTGAATTCTTGCTGAGTTTGAGGTCCTTTAAAGCTTCATGCGATTGCATAACTAAATGGCTTTAAAAGTCGAAAACATTTTTTATGTGTTTCATATAGAAAGATAGATATACGTTCGAGTACTTATGTTTTCAATCAGAATACCGCATCCTCACATCACAATGCGATACATTATGTACATACATAGTCCTGTCAAAAAAAAAAAATAGATAAAAAAGGTCCTTTAAGAGTGTTGTGTATGTGTTTTTGTTTGTGTTGTCAGTGATATGAAAAAAGCTTTTAAATTCGTCGCATTGTTTAAGTGAAGTACAAGAAGAGTCCTTGCTAGAAAATGAAAGATAGTGGAAGTAAAATACAAACAATTTTTCATCATCTCCTCTTTTTTCTTTCATTTTAGTCTCACTCTCTCGACAGCTGCCACTAGTCCTTTGGTATAGTAGAATATAGAATAGCAATAGGGAAGCAAAGGATTGCATTTTTATTCACTTTGATATTTTGCACTCCTCGAAAATGTTGTATTGTATGCATGAGATGCGATTAGATTGAGTGAAAATTGTAATGTTTTATGTATGAGAGCGCTTTTTGGGGGGCAGTTTCTTTTTTTAACCGACTTGATGATTCGAAAAAATGTTGAATTTACATAAATTGAATGTAGTTTTGTTTAAATTTTAAACGTTTTGAAGTTGCGTGTATTTTTTGTACTCAAAAAGAAGCCAATGTTGAAAGGAGAAAGGTTCCCATGATAAAAGGTCTAGACTTATGATATAAGGATTAAAGAGATTGAGATGCCATGTAAAGAGTAAGTAGAATTGCAATTTGAAGAATTTCAAAAAATATCTACTCAAAGACTGAAGTTTAAGCTAGTTTTTGTCTAGATGTTTGAGACATTATGTACATTTAGTAATATTTTTGGTTGGACTTTAAATAATGTACAAATCACTGTCATTTGGCAATTTAACTTTATTTTAGCAAAAATATGTTATTAAAGATTAAATATTGTCATGTTCGTCCTCATCTTGAATATGCTTCGCAGGTATGGAATCCCTAATACGAAATTCATAAGAAACGTATTGAATCAATTCAACATAATTTCATTCGCTTCGCCCTAAAGGGTCTTCCGTGGGAAGATCCTTATGATCTTCCTCCCTATGAACATCGTATTCAACTTCTTCAATTGCAAACTCTCCATCAAAGGCGTGTTAATAATGATTTAATTTTTTTTCATCAACTCATTAATGGTGAAATTGATGCACCTTATTTGCTATCTTGTATACATTTAAATTACCGAGGCGGAACTCATCACCTGCGTACTTTTGACTTTATACATATTGACTTCCATAGAACTAACTATGGAAAGAATGAAGCTTTAAGTCGAATGAGCATTTTATATAACTTAAACTGTTCATCGATTGATTTAAATTTAAATAAGGTGGGATTAAAATCATTATTTAGAACCAGTGCTCCACTATCGTAAACGTCATGTTAATAATTCATGTTAAATGTTAATAATTATTTGTTTTGTATTTTGTGCATGTGTTAGGCTATAATTGTATTATTTTCTTACTAACAACTAACACATGCACTTATGATGAGCCTCTGATCGTAGTGTGATGCTTGCTGTAAGCTAACTACTTTCTGAAAACTCTGAAGTGTAAAAAAAAAATAAGTTTAAACACAATTTCATCCTTTGTTATCAAGATCAAGATCGAAAATCAATTTTTAATTTTTGGTAACTTTTTTGTTCGATTTTATTTTTGTAAAAATACTAAAATTTTAATTTTAAGAATATTTTTCATACAACAACACAATATTTACAAAGTCAATATTTATAATGGTTTTTAAAACATTTAATTCAATAAACTTTATTTACATTTTTTTAGTAGTATTTCATTAATTATGTTTTTTGGTAAAAAAAAACAGCTGATTTAATTTCACCAAAACTTAAACTGGTTGCGAAAAAAAACCCTTTTCTAATGTAAACAATTCTTCTAAATTTAATATCATTTTTTTGTTCGTAAATTGAGTAAAATGACAAATGTCGCCTTAACACTCAATGTTTTGTATTTTCAAATAATTCCACTAATTGGATATTGGATGATTTTCTAGCCAACAATATTATCTAATTTCTAATTGACTGAAAGTTTTTGAATTTAAAAAAGAATTAAGAAACTACAAAAATAAAAAAATACAATAAGTCACCGTCTGGCAAAAGAACGAAAAAGATGTCATACAAATAAAAATTGAAAAGGATTGGACGCCATGAACAAACTTTACAATTTATCCAGGAGATCGAAACCTGGCGATGTTTTTGCGATGCAGGTTGTGCGGAGTATAAAGGATAAACCAGCTAAGGAGACAATTTGGCAAGACCTTGCCGACACCATTGAGATGGCGATCAACGATCGTAGAGCCAAATGGTCAAATACCCGCACAATCTTCAGTATTAACCTTGTTAAAATGCCAAAACGACCAGCGAAAATTTCTCGATATCCCGAAAATCCTTTAAGTCGATGTTGTTTTGAAATAATATAATATAATTCTTTAAACGTTTTCGCACATCCTGTTGTTTTCTTTGTTAAAATACATTTTCATATTCTCTGTCATCTGTCAAGAAAATTGTCTTCAAATAAGTCTAACAATTTGTTTTATTCTTAAAGAATTTAAACCGTGTAAAGAGACCATTTTTAATTAGAAGACAAGAAGTTGTTGGAATTTGGCAGCTGATTTTCCATCACTTGTAAGAAAATTGGAAATCATCACCTAATTGGATGCTATTAGAAGACTTTTGACAGTTCGGAAAATATCAAAAAATCATCCAATCCAATAGTGTATACTTAGCTATAGAGATTTAAGTTGGTAACACTAATTTAAATGGCAGCCATTTTGTCAGCTGTCAAGTGATTAAGTTTTAGTTTGACATTTCAACGTAAATAGACTGACGCCTGAACAATAATTCAAAATTATGCAAAATTATTTTGAAAATCATAGTTCTGTTCGAAATACAAAATAATTAAATTTTATTATCAAGTTTTGGTTGAATGGATACGTCAATAAACAAAAATAAATTTCATGTCAATTAAAAAAAAATCATCTTTATTTTATTTCATTTAAAAGTTATGTTTTATGTACATCTAAAAAACACCCTTTATGATACGAATTTTAAGCCAAAATCCGTATTCGTGCGATATTTCAGGTCAACCAAATTTGTCCACTATTTTTAAATTTAAAGAAAATGAATTTGTGTAATAGTAATTTCTGCATACCTTTTTTAATATTTATATCTGTAAAACCAAATTTATTTGAAGTCGAAATCTGTGCTAGTTTTTGAGATTAAGTTGATGAAAAAAGTATAAAGATGTTTTGTACTTATACACACGTCCACCCAAATATCTCTCAAAAAACATGGTCTTAGATTCTAGAAACCTTGCAACTCTGAGAAAAAATTCAAAATTTTAAATTTGACAAATTGGACAGATTACAATTGTAAATTTTACAAGCACAAAAGCACAACTTCTCCTTCAGTTGAAATCTATTAAAGTGTCTTGAGCTTTAGAAGTAGTCACAAACTTTACATTTTAATTCACGGCATGAATTCATGAAACTTTATTCTTTTTAAAAATGTTATAAGGTTAGTGTCATTAAATCTCGTTTTCCAATAGGTCAGACAACGTCCTTAATAGCTTTCCAAAACATAAGAATATTTTGTTTTTCTTTCTTTATAATGTCCGAATGAGCTACATATTTGTTTACAAGTTTATTTTAAGTTTTGAATGTGTACCTCTAAAAAAAATTTAAAAAAAACTCAACAACGTCCTTGACATTCATCCCATAAAGAATCCTTAAATTGCTTTAATCTCAAATACATAAGGCCTCTAAGCTACAAAGGAATCTTATGTCATATACTTTAATATTAATATCACACTTGAATGAATCAAATTTAGCTCCACAAGGACTTTAATGATATTTTCTTTTTTTTTTTCAAAGGTAAATTATTCATCTGTGAACAAAAACCCAAATAAAATTACATTAATCAGAAAGGACACATTAAGAACATGTATATATATCCTTTTTTTTGGTAAGCCATGCACACATACTTATATCCATCCATCTATGTATGTATCTTTCTACTCTACATGTATAGGAATCTCCAGGCAAGTCAAAAAATAAATATGTGATAGGTTCATTTCTCTCCTGTGACATTTTTGTGTCCTTACATATTTTTCTTTTTTTGTTGTTGTTGCTTTATATGCCTTTTGGTAATGTTTTATTTATCACTTTATGCCTTTCATCTTATAAAGGGAGATTTTTAGGAAATATTTTGTTTTTTTTTTTTCTGTTCATCTGATTGCGTTAGATAAACCAATTTGTCAAGAGCGTGTGATATTTCCTCTCGCTGTTGGATTTGAAAACTTGTTTTAAATTACATGGCAATAAAATAGGACATCACACCCATTTTTGAGTTTTAGCTTTCAGCAAATGAGAGGATAATCATGGATGACGAATTGCCTTATGACAAATTCAATTTAATTTTACAATTTGTGATAAAGCATATTTTGAGTATTTTGAGATGGGGCTTATGCCGATGTATCTGAGTATTTTTTGTGTTTTTTGGAAAACGTTTCAAATAAAAATGACATCTTCAAAAAAACAAGGAAGAAAATATTAAAATTGAATTATTTATGTCTCTTAGTTGGGTTATATATAGGATTTCCTTGAAATTTAATAAAATATGGCTGATTTATTTTTGTTATTTAATATTGTTGTTTGGGATCTGAGATGAGGCTTTGTCACTTTCAAAAATTTGTTATTCAACTTTTTTTGTAACATAATTTTTATATCATTTTAATGTTTTTAAAAGAGATATATTTGAATGATAATAATGTTGAAATATAGGTTAACATAAGTTCTCAAAATATTTTGCAGACCGATTTTTTCCAAACAGAACTATGAGCTATGAGTTAATTTTTATTAAACTCAATCCTTATCAAAAAAACTAGATAATATAATTTTTAGTTCAAAACGCACTAGAAAACATAATCTCTTAGTACATTTTAAAAAAGCTAGATAGTTGCTTAAAATAGTTTTAGTGTACATATTTTAAAGTGAATCATTGATACCCCAAAACTGTGTCAAGAGCTTGGAATTCTGATAACAGATGTTTTCTTAATATTTAGTAATTGACTAACTATTCCAAAATATTAATAAATTGTTAATAAAATACTAATTTATTTTTAATTAAAAACCGAGCGTCTGTTTAATAATAGTAACTATATTTTAAGACTTAAAAATCTTCAAAAAATTACTAGTAAATGCCGTTAATTATCTCAAAAAAAACATAAATTTATCAATTTTTCTTTAAAAAATTGTTGGAGCAGATTTTTTAAAATAATTTTATATGTACATATACAATTAAAAATCTGTCGATTTTTCTAAAAATATTATTAACATCATTTTGTTAAAGACACATTTTTTTCTAAATCCTAAATTACTTGAGTCGAAAAACATTTTTTATCAATTTTAAGTTGTGTTTCATAAAATAAAAAGGCTGTCAATTGGATTATTCTAAAAAAATAAATTTAATGTTAACAACAATATGTTGGATATGATTAAATAAATTTGATTTCAATATCTTTTTCTGTTTCCAAGATTTTCAATCGAAAACCAAAATTTTTACTAATTTTAGAAAAGTTTTTTGAAAGATTTAATTTCTTTAAAAATTGGATTTTTATTAGAAAATTGTGATATTTTAACAACAACATTTTTATAGAATGAAATAATTTTTAAATCAATACCTTTATTTACTCTCGAGATATTCGAGTCGAACATCAGGTTTTACCTAACTGAAAATTGGATTTTTCTTAAAAAAATGTCTAATTTCTAAAAACAATTGGGCGTATTCATAGAGAATTACTAAAGTCGTGATTTCTTGAGCTATAGTTTAAGGCTTGTTGGTTAAATAAACACAGTTCTTATTCCTAGTCAGTTTTTCTGCTTTGTTTAGTAAAACCCCAGACTAAGGTTGTATTCTACTACAATTATACTTCAAATGACAGGTCAAAGCAAAAAAATACGGTTATATTTTCAAATTATGTATTTTGTGCTGTCATTTCTCAAATAAGAGGTTGAAAAAAGTAAGTAAAACAAATCTATTTAATAAAAAATCAAAAAAGAAATTAACAAAAGTTCTGTAATATTTTACATAAACAACAAGGAAAATATAATACGCGAACGGCAGGAAAACTGGTCTTCAATTGCGGTATCAAACGCAATTTTTCTGGATAGCAAGTTTACGTAAAATTTATTTGATATGATTTACTTTTTCAATTTACAAATAAAATTATAATATGACATTTGGCTGTGAAAATAACTACTTAAGCACAGCATTTCCTATGTTTATCGTTAAACCACAGGCTAAGCCTTAAACTTAGGTTTAAATTTATTTATAAATAGCATAAACTCTGGACTTGCTTAGTAAGAACTTATGCAGAAATTAGCAAACATCTATGAATATGCCTCAATATTTTTCATAAAATAAAGTTTGCTTGAAATTAATACTTTTAATTTTGTATAAGATATTCGACTCAACAATACATTTTTACCAACTTTTAGTAGTGTTTATTTAGGGTTTTGTTTTATTTTTTGTATGAAATTTGTAACTTCGATTTTCCTAAAAATTGTAGCAGATATCAAAAATGTAATTTTGCATTAAATTATTTTTGAGGTAAAATCAATTTTTGTTCGTTAAAAATTCGAGGCGACAAATATTTTGATTAAATTTTTTGAAATATAATAAAATCCATCGATTTAATTTTGTTCGAATTTATACCAATTTAGTACCGCAACGTAAATTATAAAATTGAATTAAAGTTGCAAGCAATTTTTCACACCTTTTGATCTAGTTGTAATTTAAAAAGACTTTATTCGTTAAATACTGGAATATAACAAGTTTAAGTCTTTTGTAAAGAATCCACAAAATTGCTTTGAAAATGATAGGCGATAGAACTATAACCACTCGAACACACCGCCGCCGTAATATTTCTAGCCTTTCGTTATTTTACCAGACATTTTTACAAACAATGTTCTGTCGAATTAGCCAGTTTCATTCCCCCTTTAAACAATGCAGCAGTAATAATCACAGTTTTAAGAATGCTCATCAATTTACCCTTGAGCTCAATTTCGGACGTATATATGTATATAGATAGAGATTCTTTTTTTAACTGCACATCGAGAATGTAGAATGCTTTACCCAACTCTTATTTTCCCTTTTATTTTGATGTTCAGAACTTTAAGACCTATGTGCACCGGTATCTCCTCTTTAATCCCGCCCAATTTACCTTAAGCTCGCACCGTGTTTAAACTTTAAACATGTTAAAGGTATTAATAACAGCTTGAGTGAATGTTAATTATAAAAGAAGTCGCTTGTGTTATTGATGCTCGAGAAATTTCGTATCAAAAATTGTTCACTATTTTTGAAAGTTCTTTCAGCATCAATTTTTATTGTCACTTTCTGTAAAACAAAATTGATTTTAAGTCAGTATCTCTGACAGTTCTTAAGATATGGCCGACCGGCGACGAAAAAAGGTTCACGAATGTATTGACATACAGACGTATAAACGAACGTACACTACACACGCACGCACAAACATTCCACTAAAAACATTTTATTTAGATTCTAGGTACCTTTTAACGTTGAAAATGTCAACATTTTCAATGCGAAAAAACGGACCATTTACAATAACTTAAATTATTAAAAGAAACCGAATTTTAAAAAAATTAAAGAAAAAATTCATAAAAATCTATTGGACCATTTTTGAGATGATTTGAGTTTCGGTTTTTAGCAAAGAATTTGTTATGGTCTTAATCGCGAATCTGGATAAAATCTTAATTTCTAATAAGTTAGAACCCAATTGATGTAATGGTCTTGGCTGTAGGGCCAAGGACAGACAAACGGAAGAAATAAATTCAAAAGAAAATAGGTCTTGAGAGGAAACCTTGGAGAACTCCAATTCCAACAAATTTTCGAATCTATGAATGTACTTAAAGTTGATATTAAACTACTTTCTAATTAAGGCACATAATCTAGTTGGAAGTCCTGTTGCTGTAAAAATAACTGCAAATTAGTGAAAAATCATCGTATAGAAGAATTTTAAAATAATAATCAATCTTTATCAGTATTTTGGTTTTTGATTTTTAAGTCTTAGGTTATCGTTATATGTATGGAATTGACTTACTTGTTTCCTTAAATCAGCACAAAAGTTCGCCGTGATGTACAAGGTTCTTAACCAACAACTCTATCCAGCTAGCTCGGTCCCTTATCGACTCTACAGTTTAACACATTTTCGAGTCTTTTAATACGCCATCTGTCGGAATTAAAGTTGAATTCATTGTGGTCCCGATATTTCCCTAAAATTTAAAATTAAAGATGCAAATAAAAATCACATCTAAGTTTTCAAATAAACAGTTAAAATTTAAATTTAAAGAACCCTAATTAAGGTTAGTTGAACTACAATCACTTTGAATCCTGCAACTAAATTAAATTCAGCTATCTATTGTTTTATTGTTTCTGAAAACTTGGATGGATTTGAAAGGAATCGAGTTCGATTGTCGGTTTTCAACACCACCTGGCTCACTAAAATAAATCAACAGTTATGATCCTCGAATGCTGCTTTATTCATCGAACAACGAAAGCCCTTCCACTAAAGCAAAATTTAGTCTCCCTTACTTTAAAAAAAAAACCCTCAAAAATCCATAAATGCATTTAATAAAAACGAAAAGAAAATAATGAAAAATAAAATAAAAAACAAATCGAACAAATTGAAAATAGTAAGTACTACAAAGGAGATAATCCAATCGATATGCAGTTAGAAATTTCCCTTTCCGTTTCCGTTGTTTCTTCATGTCGCCATCGTCGGTCGTTCGTTCGGTGCGGTGGTGGTTGGCTGCAGCATCTGTGGTGGTTGACTTTGGCTGTTCTCATTCCGTATACAAAAAGGAAATGGTTTTGTCCATCTGCTATAAGTTCCTCATTGTTCCATATTTCCTGAAGTGCCTTTCTCACTGAAATTCAAACCAAACTGCAGACAGTCCGTATACCGTAGTATAATATTTTAACCAAATCGTTTGCGATATTGCTCCAGACATTCAATTTGGAGCTTATACTTATACGATGCAGATATCGTTGTGTCCTTAATTTCTTCCATGTAGCGGTACGTATACATTATAGATACTCAAAGGTCCATGATATTTCGATGGCTTTCAATTCTGCATTATTGCTTCTTTTGTTAATGGATATCGTTTTGTTCAGAGAAAGTTTGTTACGTAGTTTTATCTTTATACAAATTTATGTATTGCTGTGATTTATTCTTTTTAATACTCCTTCCCTTCTTTTTTTTTACTAAGATTTATCTTTCTAGTCCCTAGGAAACCCTTAGACTCACACCTTTTTGTTGTTGTATTCTTGTGTAAGAAAGGTACTCATTTTTCAATTTGTTAATGAAAAATTATATCATCCTTAATGAAGGTTTGAAAGCGTACACTCCGAGGATAAAGTATTTTATCACGAGCTTCCTTTTTCTCTCTCTCATTTTCCTTTTACTCCTTTTTCAATCCTTGAAATGAATCACTACTAAACTAAGCGTACGTACCTACTTTCAAGACAAACTAAATATATATACAAAAAGAAAAACGAAATAGAAAACAGAATAAATTCTAAAAGCTCAAAGACGTCGTCGGCGAACCAAAGCAAAATATACGGCCACGAATTCTAGGTAAATGTGTCTTTCATTAAATCAGGAAAAATTGGCCTTTATGCACCAAAGCAAAAGAGAACGAAAAAAGAAAACGTTTGCCCTTTTGTCTGCCACTACCATAGCATAGCTTTGGCGTTTCCCAAGTAGCAATTACATGCAACCCAATGACTCCTCCATACTCCATGTTCCACCCAAAATCCTTAGCTGAGTTCACTTAAATTCTCAGAAAGTGAAGCTGAAGAAAATTTCTTCACAATGAACACTCAAAGAGAGAGGGTGAAATCCTTGGCAAAAGGAGAGGGAGGTACCTAAACTATATGAACAGCATCCTGGTTATTATAGTTAACTGCATTGCAGACCAAGTTACTCTGGGAAACATTAAAAGGACATAAAAATGGTCAATGGAAACACGATAATAAATTTTATCAAATGTTCAAATAAACCGAAAAAAGAAATCCTATATCCTTAAGAGAGTCTCCTTCTTTTTGGATCACATTATTTTTTTGACGCATTTTTATTTTTAAGGAGGCAGGTTAAGGGCCTTTTTGTGTGTGTGTGTTTTGTTATGTGCGTTTATCGATATCCTTTGCTATATGAATGTATTTTTATGAGGTTATGCTAATTTTTTCATGTGGACTAACTTCCTATGGGATATTGAATTCATGAGTCCTGGGATTCATATTATATATATATATACCTATTTTTTGGATAAACACGAACAGACGATTTTCCAATTCTCGAGGGGATAAATTATATCTAAAAAAAAATAAGTTGTTTTTTTGTGTGTTTCACTTTCACGTCATGTTGGGTAGCGGGAAATACACGATAGAGCTTATGATATTATCGATTGCCTTTGGGGATGATTTATTTATGTTTTCTTTTTTTACATACAATAATATTGAAATATATAAATGAGGGTAAAATACGAGTAGATGAAGTGGTTTGAGGATGAGGATGAAATTTGTGAATGGTGCGCTTAAAGAGCTTTAAGGCAAAATTTTATAGCACACCAATGTTATACAATTGACAACAATATGCAATCGTGAAAATTTGAGCTTCACTCCCTCATTATTCTAATCGTCCTTACACGTGTCTATACGGTTTTTTTTTACTGGTCGTTCCTTAAATTAGGATTTCTTTGAAAGAAAATATTTACTGGCTCAGTTGATAAGGAGGATAAGATGATTTCGCAAAATATTCAATTTTAAAATTACGACTGTAAATCTTTAAGAAAAAACTCCTAATCGCAAATTTAAAGCTTTGTAAAAAGGTAAACCTTCCTTCGTTCTATTAGAAAGAAATCCTTTTACTTGAAATACAATATCTCCTTTATGACGTTTATCAAACAAGTACACAAAAATATCATTCGTTCACCAAGGCGTATACGTAATATTCTGTTATAAATTCAATTTTCCATTGCTAATGTACTTTTCAATCTCTCTCTCTCTCTCTCTAGTTTCCTGCTTTTTACTCTTTTTCTCAAGATACACAGATACTATTTACGATCAGGTTTCTTTTGTAGATAGAATTTTGCAAAGTGCAACGCCTGCACGTATTCAATATTCTCAATATTCCCAGATTCATGTTAAATTCTCATTTCTTTGACTGAATTTGATTATGTGACATTTCATGATGTACAGATACACCATAAGTAGATATCAACCAACCCATCTTAACTAACCATACCAACCTATCTAGGTAAGGTACTTTACTATACCTTTCTGCAAAGGACACGATTGCATACAAAAACGGATGCGGATACCAAATGATTGCTAATACAACAGAAGGCGGACGGAAATAAAGGAAACTGCTTGGGAGTTTCAATTGAATTTGCTTTTTGTTCTACAAATCGTCATATACTCGTATCTATAAGAGTCTACAAAAGAGGAGCTTGAGAATTTATATTTGTATGTGTGGATTCGATATTTCTTGATGGGAGGAATATACATATACGTACCATACAGATAGATGCATATGTACACACGTATCCTGATGTATCAAAGAAATTCGTATTCTTGAATAAATTTGAGAAATCTGAGAATTTGATTTGAAGATAGATTCGATGCTTTCGTTCTTTCGAAATAATAATGACTATTTAAGAATGAGGGTCGATTTCAAAATTCAATCAGATAAAAGAAGGTTCTTATATACATACGATAACGTGTAGGAAGGGGGTTAGGGGAGGGAGGATTTCATTATATGAGCCACAATGGAATATGGAGGAAAATACACAATTGGATCTTTTGGTTTGTTTGAATTTTCTTACCCAAGACTAGATTATTGGTATTCAGATATTTAGACATGATTAAATATGAAACTCAGTTATCTTGTTATTCATTTTGGAAATTACAGGATCCTTATAGATTTGGGTTTGATGAGAAATGTTAAAAAATAAAACCGATATTTGTGTATGAAAGATACGAGTATACCAAACACAAAAATAAATTTTCGTCTTCAAAATTAAACTTTAATGCTGCACAGAATTGTATAAGAGTTTATTTAATATCAGACAAAGTATTGTTTCATTCTTAAATATTTCTGAAATGAGTAAAAGTTTGGTTAGAATGTAAGGATACCATTTAAAAAAGTTTTTTTGGGGAGTATTAAAAAGGCTTTAATATTGATGCCAGAGTTACGAAGAAAGTAAAGAAGAAAAACGGTAATGTGTAAGATCAGATATTATATAGAATACGATTTTTAATTTCCCAATTCTGTTTTTATTTTTGTTGGTAGAAAAAAAATTGAAAATAATGTTACAGTCGTTTCCAAAAAATCAAAAAAAAACCTTCGAAAATTATTACAAATAATACCGTTTTCGAGCTATCAAAAGAAACGACTATAACTGTAGGTGGAACTTCTGAAGGCACCTTTTAACTGTTTTCGTCAAGCATATTAATATTAATATGGACAAATTTGAATTTTTTGGACTTTAGAACAAGTGAATTTTTGTTTTTTAACAATTAAACAGAAGGAAACAAATTAACTTCAAGAACCACTCTTAAACTTATTATTTTATATGAAATATTTTATCCAAACATTGCGAAGAATTACCCTTCCAAAAATATAATTTTTCCGCAATATTTTCCACAGTCTTTTTCTACATCTAAATATTCAACCGATTTTGGAAAAGTGTACCTACAACTTAAAAAAATCAATAGTTTTTGAGTTGTTTAAATAAAACTGCTCTTTTTAAAAACCCTCATAAGACTTTTTGGTTTGCCTTTAAATTAATTTAATGTTCCTGAATTACAAACAATGTTAAAATACAAATTTTTCTCTAGTTTCATCTACATACAAGAACTCCCAAAGCATTTCCGTTATTTGGTGTATTTGTAAGAAACGTTTTTAGTAAAAATGATAAATTTTGTTATATTTTGACGAACTATTTCTAGAACAGTAGAATCACGCCGATGAAATAATCCCCACAGTTGTATTATTTATATTATTTAAATTCTCAATATCAAGTTTTGACAATTTTTGAAAATTTCATGATTTTGAAAAATAAGTTTTAGAGTTAATTTTTGGTGCTGATTCCAATTTCAGTTTTCACTATAATGTGTTTCTCTTTTTTTAATCATTTTTTTTTTAAACTTGATGTGTGACATGTTAAGACGATGAATTTGGTATAAAATCAAAAATATATCTCTATACTGTTTTGCGTTTTTCTATTGAAAATCTTTTTAGAATTAATGTTAGCCTTCATTTCAGGCAGGAAAGCTGAAGGCTAAAACCAATGAAGATTTCTTGAAAGCAAATAATAATAATACTGATGTATTTAAATGAAATATTTTAGACAGGGAATATAAATAAATAAATTAGATGGAACAACCGTCCGTAGGTAACTAGAGCATAGTGCGTTAAAACTCTCGATCATTTATGTGTATGAATCTTTTCACGGATGAAGGGTATCTACAGTTTCAATGCCGAATACGAACGGCTAATTTGAGAAAGCATTTTTTATTACAAGTATTACTGTTAGAGGATTTGTCAATTCCTCACAAGAGGAACAGGCAGGGATTGACCTCTATCCTGAGAGTCCTATACACTAACCATCACGCCACTGTTATCACAAACAGGGAATATAGATTTCAAAAACCAATACAAATCTTATTTAAAATAAAATATTTCATAAAAGGTCATATTATCCTAAAAAACCTTACATCTACCTGATGTGATAGATTGATTTTAAAATCGAATTCAAACCAAAAACCTTATAAACAATAAAATTTGAATGCCTATTATAATTTTATCTCAGCACATGTTACACTGGTTAACAAGGTTTTGTTCCTATAAAATCAAATTCCACTATACCGATGGTTTATCGATTGCTTTAATTCAAAACCAAAACTATCACGTCGGATTTTTGAAATACCGCTTTTTAAAATTGAAAAAAAACAATTAATTAATTTTTTAGACTATTTTTTAACAAAAATTCCAGACAGTTTTCAAAATAATCCCTATGTTCAGTATTAAGTTGAAATATTTATAAGTTTTTAAATTTCAATGATTGGGAAATATTGAGCCTGGTAAAGCATTCGTGTAGTGCGGCTAAAAAAAGAATCTCTGTACTTAACAGTACGTCCGAAATTGGGCTCAAGGGTAAACTGATGGGCATTCCTAGCAGAACGGGTATTACGGTTGAATTGTTCAAGGGGAGGAATGCTATTTCTCTAAAGCATTGATTATAAAAATATCGATAAAACAATGACAGGCATGATACCTTGCGGCGGTGTTCAAGATAAGCAAATGTCTCGGTGAGAGAACGATCTCCTATCATTTTTAGAGCTCTTTTTTCGTTTCTATCCAGAAGACTCAAGTACTTTATTGGGGCACCAGTCCAAATGTGAGAATTATAATCGAGTTTTGGACGAATAAAAGCTATGTAAATTATAGCCAGATCAGAAGGGGTAAAAAACTTCTTGCATCGTAGGAGAAAACCTAAACACTTAGGAGCATTTTTGGCGATGTAAAATATATGATCACTCCGCAACAATACTGTATCTAGAAGTCTAAGAATTGTACTTAGTAAAATTTCCATACAATTTATTGTTAAAGACTATGTTCTGTTTTACCTTAGTCTTAAAAAACCGTTTTTAGTTGTCTTTTACATTTTTAAAGAGGCATATTTTAAAAACCTGATGTAATACAAAAATTATAAGACGAGATTTAAAGGTGAGATTTTAATCTTTTAAAAATGTTTCGTATTCTTTGTGGGACAGAAAAATTTCGTAATTTTTTCGATCAGCATTCTTTAATGAAAAGAAAAAAAAAAGTTGCACAAAAGCAAATGTCAATATAAAAGTAAAACCGTCAGACAAGCTGTAATTTAGACGAAGCACTCAACCTTTATCTGCTAAATCAAACAAGAGGAAAAGTGAAACCCCATGAAAATAAACGCCATTTGCAAAAATTGTGATAATACTTTTGCAACACCTTGTATACATAATACATAATTTCTTAAAGAATGAAAACATTGGCATCAGAAAGTAACAAATGCAATTAAATGACTCTCGGACTGTATAAGTGTATAATATAGAAAGCCTATAAAAAAGGATACACATATAAACTCGTATAGCCACTAAGCACATACCATTCCACTTGGTTATGGTTTTTGCTTCAATTAAGGACTTAATCGTTACAATTACGTTCCTCTGTGAAAGGATATGTTGGTATTTTGTTGGGGGGATGGTTTATATCTCAGAGTATGTAAGGGACCATGTGTATATTTATTTGGGTTCTCCACAACATAGGGTGCTTAATTGGTGTGGGATGTTCTTGTTATATCAACATTTAGTCCTTAAAGTGTTCATTAAGAGAATGGGAATGAAAGGATGAAAGGGATGCATGTACACAAGTAGAACTTGGATAGTCCTTTAAGAATCTTTTGAATCGACAATGATATCCAAGTTAAGAAAGAAGTGTTACCGCACAACCAATTAAGTGAAGTTTATAAAGCATTAAGAACTGAAAGTTGAGGTTTTTTAGGGGGGATAGAATGTTTCAAACAAAAATTAGAGTATTAAGTTTTTCACAGGACCACATCTCAAAGATTTTCGAGAAAACTTGGACTTGGAAGATGTCCAGCGACCGAAGCACGTTTAATGCTGAAATTTCACTTGGATCTCGTCAACTTTTTCTCCATCGCTAATTTTCCCCAAAACCAACAAAATTACATCAAATTTCAGGATAAAAAAAATACTAATAATAATAAAACTAATTGAAATGTTCCTAAAAATTCTACCACCCGCGTTCATTTTTATCAAAGAATTTTCTACAAATTGTATCCCAGATACTTCTTAATGTTAAATACTTCTATAAGGGTTTGCACGCAGCCTCCTCCAACATCTGGTATACTTTTTTGGTTTTGGTGTTTTTTTAAGGACATTGTTTCGTATCAATTTTATCCCCCATAAAACCCAGCCCTGCTCAAAATTGACTCTTATAATATAATTTCTATGGCCTTGCTCTTTATCTTGGGTACGTATCGGAGAGTAATTTTATTTGGTGGTTGGACCTTCTTGTTTATTTTTTGTTGTTTTTGTATCTATTGCATTACGAAAACATAAGAAAACGATACAAGGAATTGAATGTCCTTCGAGTGAATGAAGAGACTAAGAGAATGTTCCTTTTTTTGTTCCATTCTCATCCTTTATCCTTCGTGATTTGATTATAAAAACCAAAATAGATAAAAAAGAATGTTTGTCTTTTTGTTGGGGGGTGAAAGTATTTTAATCGAAATCTACATAAATGAAATTGAGATCATTGTGGTAGAAGAAGAGGAAGAGTCAAGTCCTGAATTAAACAGGTCGAATGGTTATTTCTTGTAAGGATACCTGTAACCGGAAAATTTATAGCCCTAAGGGTCGGGGTATTGACTAGGCATGATTTTATTACATTTTTTCTTTTCAAGAAACTTAAGGAATTTTGTTTTGGTGAACAAACATTTCCTTCTTGCTTCTAATGGCTTTCGTCCTTGAATCATTTTGAATGACAGGTTTAACTTCTTCAATGGATGGTGTGGCACGCGCGTTACTGCTCTAAAATATTGTAAGGCAGGTGTGAAAAACATTAAACCTCTACGCGGTGTTGAGTGTTCGAGGGAGCACAAAGAAAACACCATTTTTAAGTATCGTAGCAATAGAAATAATTTACTTAAAAGCCTGCCATCGTAAATCCTTCAACGGTAACATTATAGCCTGTTTCATGGTTTTCCAGTGGTTTAATGGCACATTTCATCAGGAATTTGCTTCAGTTTCATATTGCTTTTTTTTCATTGTGGTTCCGCTTTATACTCAATTGGCTAAGCTATTAAATTTTGAAAGCCTAAAACATGTTAAATTTTGCTTAATGTCCTTTTTTTCCGCCCAGTCACTATAAATAAAATGTCAACACTCACAATCATAATGTGTCATGTTTTTCTTTCTCATTTTGTTCATATTTGTGAATAAAAAAATATGTACAAACTTAGGTTGGTTGTGTTTATTTCTTGACAGACTTAATTTGTTTATGTATGTATACATAAGTCAAGAAAACTCATTTTGTAATGGTTGGAATTTGTTTATGATGTTGTCAGTTTTTGTTCCTAATTTTATTTTATTGTTACGAGTCTTAAGTTCAAACTTGAAAGATGGTAGGTTTTCCGGTTCCTTCTTTTTTGGCAACATAACAAAAGGTGCTAGTCTGGGTAGACATATGATGAACGGAAATAATATAAAAATGTAAAGAGCTACATATAAAGTTAAAGTCTACGCATAGTAATGATTGTTTGTACTATATACAATAAAGTCATTTTTTTTTCTCCTCCTCATCCTTATACACGTTTTAAGATGTCAATTTCTTTTCGCCAGTCTCTCATTTAATGTTGTTCGTAAATGCGTTTCTACCTCTTCCACCAGTACGATACAAAATTTGACATTTAATTATCGTTTATTTTAAGTTCATAAATATTTTGCTAATTTTTGAATCAGAATTCCCCATGAAAGTATTTTTAAGAATCGAAAATTATAACTTACAATGATGCACTTGGGCGTATACGCACTTTTTTTATTTTTGATGAAAAAAATTTTCCTACATATATTTAAATGGAAACTAAAAAGTGACTTTTTCAAGAAAATATAAAAAATAAATCCTTTACTGATTAGACGTTAAAAAATGAAGAATAAATAAATAGAAGTGTAAATGTTAAAATTATCTCTACAATTTCTTAAAATCATATTTTTTTAAAGAATTCTCATTATTTTTGAGAAATTAGTATACTTATTTTAGTTAAGTTTAGTTTATTCGTCAAAAAAAGTTACAATAGATACTTTAGTGATTGCTTGATAATATAATGTATACAATTTTAATGTTAAACATTACAATCAGCAAATTTATTTAAAATTAACAATAAATTTGATTTAAGTAAATATCTACTAACATTGCAATATGTTTCTCTTAAACACCTGGATAATGGTTCATTGGTACCATACACAGAAATTTTCGAGTTTGGAGTCATTCCTCCTAGTTTTCTGTCTTCGGTGATTTTCCCATTATTTTAAAAGGGAGATGCATCTGTTCCAAAGAATTATCGAGAAATATCGTTTTTAAACGCGTCTATGAAGATATTTGCGAGTATGATATTCAGTAGACTTACTTCGTGGGTGAACGTGAACTCCAAGTTCAGTGAGCTGCAAGCTGGATTTCGCTCTCAATATTCAACTACAGATCAGTTGTTTCTGCTACTTAATATTGCAAATGTGTACTTAAATCGTGGACAAAAACTATATGCCTTTTTTACAGATTTTATTGATCGCATTGATCGAGAGGCACTTTTTCTAAATCTTTTTAATATCGGCATATCTTCCAAAATTATCATTATTTTAAGAGCTCTTTATGCTAAAGATTCAATAGCCGTTTGGGATGGAGAATGCATTTCCAAAGATTTCAGTTCTTCAATGGGCCTTAAACATGGATGTGCGTTGAGTTCTCTTTTATTCACTCTATTTATTGAGGATTTAGTGGAGCACACGGGAGGAGGGGTGAACTTTGCGGGAGAAAATGTTCCGGGCTTATTGTATGCTAATGATATCGTACTTTTATCGGAATCCCCAGACTAGCTCTAAGAAACGATCGTCAAACTTGGAAAATACTGCGATACATGGAATTTATCAGTCAACCTTAGCAAATCAAACATAATGATCTTCAGAAAAAGACACGGAAGATACGCTAGTTATGAAAAATGGAAGTACCAGGATCAGGAAGTTCAAGTTGTTAAGGAAGTTAAATACCTCGGTGTGGCCATAACAAGTAACCTTTGTATGAAAAAACATATCAAGTTAAAACTTCAGGAGGCGAAGGCTGCCCTCTGCGTTTCCTGGAAAAACTGCATTGCAAATAAATCCATCCACCACTAACCAAAATATAAACTGTTTCAAGCTGTGGCAAAATCTATTATGTTTTTTTACTCCTCGCAAGTATGGGGCTACAAAGAATATGAGGATGTGGAAAAATTATTACGTTTCTTTTTGAAGCGAGTCTTTACTCACCCATCAACAACGCCTAATTATTTGCTTCATATCGAAACAGGTTTGCCACCGTTGTTCATAGACACGCTCAAGATTAATTTCGATTAGGTACGTTATCAAAATACTCCGATTGGATTCATCAAGGCTGGTCAATAAAGTATTAAAATTTATCATCATAAATCGGCTTAATTTTGTACAAACTTGGATCGATCTTATTAGTTTGACGAGTGAATCGATCAAATTTGATTTATATAATCTAACGGGTTTTAAAAGAAGTCTTTTTTTGCGAAATTGGATGAGAAATATCGGAAAAATTTCATCAACCAGGCCAAAGTATCGCAGTATAGAGACTTCTATAGTAAGTTGGAGTTTAATCTTGGAGAATCAAACTACTTCGACGACAAGAACTCAACGGATATGATTTCTTCAATTCTACGAGCCAGAGGTGAGATACTTTCCCTGAACTACATACATACCTCACAGACCAGACCTGCCTATCGAGTGCCAACTCTGCAACTCCCATGAGAGATAGAATATCGGACACTTTTTAGGATTTTGTTCAATTATCGAAGAAATTCGTCGAGACATTTTTGGGAAGAACCAATTTGAAGCTGAAGATGTAATCCAAACCCTTAATGGAGCAAAAGGCTGGGATAAACTTTACAAATTCCTCTAATGCGCAATGGCTTACAGAAAAAGAATTCTTACAGAGAGCTTTTAATTTTTCCAGTGCATTTAAATTTGTTTTTTTTTTGTTTTTTTTTTTTTCTTTTCATTGAAATTTAAAAAATTTGTTTTATATAAACTTGTTTAAAATTAATTTCCAGTAATTCAATTTTATTAATCCATTTAATCTCTCTATTGTTTTGTTTGTTTTCGCTATTATATTCTGTCAATCTGACCGACGGTTTTAAAACTAGATCTTAAAAGACTTGTAATCATTTATTGTATAACTGAATTTTGTATATAAATAAAGTCATTTCTATTTTTCTATTCTTCTATTCTACACAGTTCTATGATATGGAACATTAAAAATCGATTGGTTTTTAAGCAATCTCGCAGGAACATGAATCCAAGTTAGAACTAAAATTTGTGAACAATCAATATGGTCTTTAATATGTCACGAATGAACACAACCTCTGGGATCCTTCTACGAATGTTAAGTGGCAAAATACCAAGTAATTTACATCTCGTTTCATATTAAGAAAGAACTATGTCCCAATGAAATCTTTTTACTACAACTTTTTAAACGTTTTCGGATCTTTATCGATTCTAAATGAATGAAGAAAATATGAAGGATTCCAGATTAGACATTACAAACTCAAAATATAAGGTTTGTGGACCGGAAATCTCCTTTGATATGAAACAATATGAAACCTAACATTGAACTGCATTTAGCAAGTAAAAATTCATATGCTTAACAAAGTCAAGTTTTTTTGTCAAAAATCATATTAAGATCTCTTTTGAAGGTTATAACGGACAATGGCATATGATTGATTTTATAGATACAATTAATTTGACAGCGGTTTCGAGAGAACGTTAAGCTTTGGCATTTGTAAATGTAAACAATTAATTAAATAGAAGATCAAGATCTTGTTGCAGAAGAAAACAAACATGTTCAGATTTTGTACAACGAAATACTTTTAGATCATCCGCGTACATCAAGCACTTTGAATTAAAAAATTTATAAGAAATATCGTTTGTAAACAACAAAAAAGAAGAGGACCAAGATGGTTTCCTTGCGGGACTCCCGACGTATCATATATCGGTGCAGAAAGAATATTATTTATTCGAACGTACTGAATACCATCCCTTAAGTATGAATTTAAACATTTTAAAAAGTTTGAGTAAAAACTTACTTTATTTATCTTCATAAGTAAAGCATCATGATTGACTCTGTCAAATGCTTTAGAAGAGTCAGTATGGACAACATCATACTGATAACCTTTGCATTCAAGTGCATGGAAAACTTAATTACTAAAAATCGTAAGGTTAGTTGCAGTGAATCTAACAGCTACAAAACCATGTTGGTATGGATAAATGATTGCTTTTAGAAAAGGGGTTAATTTGTCATAGACTAACTTTTCAAAAAATTTGGGAATTGTAGCAATTTTACAAATTGGACCATAGTTCGCAACATCTTGCCTACTTCCTGATCTGTTAGGTTAGGTTAGGTTAAGTGGCTGTCCATGATGGAATCGGACACACTAAGGCCAGTTTAATGGCCCATGGCCCACAAGAATCTTAAGGCTTCCTCCTACGCTCAATGGAACCAATTTGAGTCCCTTTCGAAACGTGAGAGGCTGATTATGCTGATCTGTAAGTAGTTGTGATTTTTGACCGTTCCAAGTATTTAAAAACTCTCCATTTGCAAGTGAACGCTTAAAAATAATGTTTAAAGGAACAGTCAAAGCATTTGCACACATTCGTAAAACGATTGGTGTAATTCCATCTACGTCACGTCGCTTATCAGCCTTAACCTTAGATAACGCTTACTCAGTCTCAGATGTGGAAAAACTTAATTTTCCTTCAAAACACAATCAAATACTCCCAATCTTTTTTAATCGGAACGAATTAAAGGTTTTTAAAAAAATGTTAAAGCAGAAATATCATTAAATAGACCTTTTAAATTCTGGTGTTTTTCGTTAATTTAAAAATATGTACTTTAGTTCTGCTTTTATTCACAGGACACGAATTTATTTGCAGGATAGAAGTACCTACTCGTATATAAAGTCTCATTGGACTTAATTTATTTAACATGTTGAAATATTTCAAATTAATTTTTGTCATACTTATAATAACTAAGTTAAATAGGTGCAAAATACTTAAAACAAAAACATATGCATAAATTGTATTAAATGAGACTCTAGACTTCAAATGTTTAGAGCTCATGGAACCTGCCACTACCTTATCTACAGTACATATTTATTTATTAAATAAAATTTAATTCAAAAAGTGTTCACCTATTCAAATGAATTGCAAACATGTTCACTGACTGAATTTAATCCTTTCCATACAAATAAATATCTCTACGCCTTGGTGCAAAAGAGCAACAATATATATAGAGTACATGTACTATATAGTTTCTTTAGAACTATGTAAAAATAAAACTTAGAAAATTCCAACTAACTGCAACAAAACTTCACAATCTTAATTGGCTCTTTGATGAAAACTCAAAACTTGTCTATTTAAATAATTTTCCTGTACACACTTTTAATGCATGAGTTAACTTCAAAAGGTATAAAAGTTCATGTACTGATGCCTGCAACTTTATAAGACGACACGACGATGATACTATATCTACCTGTTCAACTTATCTGGTATACTGTACTCTATGGAGAAAGGGAATATTTTATGTGGAGAACTAGAAAATATACCCTTTAATCGGCAAATAAACAAAATTTAAGTTCATATCCTTAACTAAGAGAAAGAAAGATCTAATGATGTTTATAAGAAGTACTGATATAATTTTGTTAGTGTGTTTTTATAGAGTGAAAAGAACAGTATAACATTATTTCATTAAGACTATTTATTTACTAATGATGTTGTGAATTAGGAATTTGTCTGCAAATTTCCTTGGAAAAGTTGCTTGTGTATTTGATAAAGACACACGTGTATGGTTTTAGAACTTTTCGAGTGGGAACAAGGATGATTAGTTTTTTCCTGAAATTCAAACTACATATTCGATAAATTTTTGTGAATTTCGCAAAACATCATTAAAACTCCAAATTTTCATGTCAGTAATTAAGAAACGGTTCTACTATGAAGAAGTTCAGGTGCCGTAAAATGAAGCCAACTTTCAAAAAATTGGTCCTTTGTTAAATGCAACACGGCCAATTTTTTAAAGTTGGTCTTATTTCACTTTTCTTTATTTCACAGCACCACCGTACTGAGAGTTTTGTAAAAACTGTTCAGCTTAGAATGAGCGATAGTTAGCTGAAAATTCCTTTAAACATTCTTCATTCAAAAGATTGGATAAAAAAGTCTAATGAAACCTCCTGTCTGCGTCGTAAGATATACCGAAGCCTCCGTTTCTGTAGAGCAATAGTGTTGTTAACTTATAATGGGTGATTTGTTGCTATTTTCTTTTTGGTAACACTGGTTTTAAAAGCTTACGTCTTCAGTTTGGTCTATAATTTAACTATGTTTCGTCTCACAAACGAACAATGCTTGGAAATTATTGAATTTTATTTCAAAAGTGTGTGCTCTGTTGAGAAAGTTCATCGCGGGTTTTCAATTTTATGGTCATTTCAATCGGCCTACTGGAGCGGCTTTTCGGACTATTGTGACGAAGTTTCGCACCAAATAACAATTGTTGGACACAAGTCCACTAACATCCTTGCGAAAAGTGCAAACTGAGGAAAATATCGCAGTGTAAGTAATAACGGTCAGTGTAAGTAATGACTGTGAATTAATGATTCGGTGCATTTTGAAGCGATTGGGCCTCTGTTACCTCCGGAGAAAATTTGCGAAAGGACTTAGATGTAAACCAATTTGGTAATTTGACTTTTGAAAAGTTGGCCGTAAATCCACTTTTTATGGAAAAATTGTGTTCAGCGACAAAGTTCGTTGAATGGATACGTGAACAACCAAAACTGGCGTTTTTTGAGTGAAGGGCAGCCAGAAGCATTGAAAGAGCTAGTCACTGTTTGGTGCGGATTATGGGCTGGCGGAATCATTGGGCAATATGATTTTTGTTCAAAATGGAAGAACTTAACTTGTATGACAACAAGACGACGCACGGTGCCACGTGCCACACAGAAAGGGTAACAATGAACCAATTGAGAAGCGAGTTCGTTAAAAAGTTGATTTCAAGCTTAGAGCTGATCAATTGGCCACCCAGATCGTGCGATTTAATGCTTCTAGCCTATTTTCGAGGGGCTATGTTATGACTCATGTATAAATCGACAAGTACAAGCCTGCTTCGGTTGACGAACTGGAAGTCAACATTGAAGCATTTATTCCTGAGACACCAGCCGAAATGTAAAAAATGGACTTAGCGGATGGACCATTTCAGGCGTAGCCGCGGCCAACATTTTATTATATCGACCGTACTATCGATTTAAAAAAAAGATTTTAAACATATTTCTAAACTGTGTATGTTTTTTTTTTTAACTTTCGAAAGTTCATAAAAATCACTTGTTATTATTATTTTGAGATCCTTTGACAAATCGACTGAACTATATGTTCCACTGATTTTTCCATTCAGCAGTCGAATTTTAAGTTGAGTCTCAATTTTTGTTGGTATTCAAAAACTCTGGATAACTCAAAAAATATATTTTGTATAGTATCAATATTAAATGGTTTAAAATCATGTTCCAAATAGACAAGCAAATTTTTAAATGCAAGCATGGTAGTTTAAAATATTCATTCACCACTATAACGTACTTAAAAATACTAACCATCAAAAAGGATTTCACAACACACCAAAATAGCTATATGGTCCTCTCATATCTATAACTCTTACCGTCCATCGGTCGTCTCGTCATCCTGTCGGTCATATCTCCTTAGTTACCTAATTAGATTTTGTACCTCAAGGGAAATATTTTAATCGTTCTGAAAACATTCTAATCGCTAAAACTTTCTATGCTTTGATGATTTTTGATTGCCAAGTAATATTAAACATGATTAAATTAGTTCAGGGAAATAAACCACTTTATATTGAGTGTCCCATACACTTCATACCCATCATACATACCATCAGTCTCTAATAAGTCTCTATACATAAGGATACCCACTCAAAGAGGATAAGGATTTCATATACTCGTACCTTTTATAAAAAAAGAAAAACAAATATTAACCCCCAAAGAGTCAAGGGAGGGAGGATTATGTTTTGTGGTTTCACCAAACTTTTGTTAGTTCAAGACTTAATGTTGTTATAGCGATTTGTTGGGAGAAATATTAATTCGTTTTAAATTGCGGTCAAAGCATAACAAAACTTTATATTCAAATTATTGAAACTTTAAAACGATTTTTGATTTCTTCGAAAACTCCTTCGAGACCAATTAAATTTCTATGAAGTACAGCATCACAATTATTATAAATGAATTGTAGCAAAATATTCAAGTGGAATGTCCTGGAAAGATTATATTCAATTTTTTAAGTTAAGAAATTTAAATTGAAAAGTAACGAAAATAAATGTACATATAAATCACTTAAATATTTAAATCAAAAATATATTCCGACCTTCTGTCAGCAAATAAATCATCATCATCATCCAATTCGATGTCATATCTTGGGTTACTTATGTAAGTATTGAAGGGTATGCAATAAATTACCATCCTTATTTATCATCGCCTGATGGTTGTCGCGTCTTTCATTTGTGTATTATATCTTGTAATCGTACTCCTTTTCGAAATTGACACCTTAACAATCAAATTTAATAAATTAAGATACTCTTCCTCTCTCTATGTATCTGTCTGATTATATAGCCCCCCATCACTTATTGATATCCCAAAGGCGTCGAAGCCTAAATGTGAAACCTCTGGGAATATTAATTAACTAATTTGCATTAATTAAGAGGACGGGCTGAGTATTGTTTAGTGTAGTATCTTTTTCTACGAAATTCAGTTGTTGCTTTGGTTTTGTTTTCGATTTAACAATAAATTAGAGAGATAAAAATAGATTGATTGAATGTAGACAGTTGTGAATTGTTCAATCGATTGTGAATCTTTAATCGAAAAGAATTTTTGCATAACTAAGTGAAAACGAATGTTTTGAGTAAGATTCTAAATGGTTTTTTTTTTTAAGGTCTAATGACATAAGGTGATCCCAATCAGACCTGACGAAGTACATGAATCTGTAACGCAGAATAAAAACGAAATTTTTAGTGGCATAAGCGAGTCGATTCTTTGGGATCGGGCCACTAAATTATATTATCAGTTTAAAAGTATAATGTTATTGAAAAGTGATCATTTGTAGTTAACTTCCATTAACACATACTTCAAAAATTAACCTTTATTTTTATTTCTCTTTTTAGTTTTACCAAATCACAAGAAATGGAAGCAGTCCAATTGAACAAGATCATTCATTTAGTGATTTCAAGTTGCCAGCGCTGATATTTGACACCTGTCAAACTATGCTGTCATTTGAAATGTCATAATATCTAATGCTTGCCATATACGATCATGGATCGCTTAACAGTCGAAAAACATCTTTAACTAACTAACTGCAAAAATATTAATTCACATTTCGGAAGAAATCAGAAAATGTAAGAAGAATTGTTGAAGAGAGTTGAATTATTAACCTTATTCACACTAAGTCGAAAATATTGCTGCCAATGTTGATGACCATTCGAATTTATCGATTTTCTGGTGTTCACAGTAATTGAACGTGTTGTACACCTCCTTTCGATTGAAGATCATGACTTGGACGATATGTTCTTCCAACGCAAGAAATCAGGGCAACAAGACACACCACACGACTACGACTTTATTGCCTTAGAATTTTCCTGGTCAGGTAATATCATGCGATTTGACACCATAAGATATGTTTATGTGGGGATACACAAACGATCGAGTCTTAGCGTATAATTTCAAAACTATATACGCACTAAAAACCAACGTTACTTCAGTTATGGCTGAGATAACACCCAAAATGTGCGAAACATTAGTTCAAAATATCCTCAAAAATATCTTCCCAAGTCGGAAATTTGAAAGTCTTAACGGCAAGCTCCAAACTCTATAATGAAATAGTATAATTTTCCTCAAAAATCTAGCGCTGTATATGTTTTATTAAGCGTTACTTTCAATAAACTTGGTATTAAAGTAGTATGTTTAAATATATTTCCTGTATTTTAACACTCAAAAAAGTACCTGGAAAAAAAGTTTCTTTCCAAAAACTTAAACACCATTCAGTTTTTAAATTTTGTATTTGAAAATTGTTGAAGCAGTTATTTTGTATATACAAAAATTTTTCAATTTGAGTCTAAAAATATAGAGGTTATTAATAAATGTTTTACATTTGAATTTCGTACAAAAATTAAGAACCATTTTTGAAAATATGTTACAAAAATATTGTTTAAAAAAAAAAAAATATAAACAATGACATTTTTGATCATGAAATATTATTAAGGCAGTATAAGAGCTTGAGGGCAGAAATCGGTTTACTAGTTCTTGAGAAAATCGGTTTATTAGTTCTGAAGAAAACTTAAAATAAGAGTTCTACGGAGGGTACTCTTCTGGAGCAATACAAAAATATATTTTTTTTTATTGAAAGAAGCCAAGTTAAGAAAACAAATTTAAGCAAACATGAATAAAAATCTATTGGTTCGTTTTTAAGAAAATTCGAAATTCGATTTTTGGCCAACAAAATTGTATGGGGATAACTGTTGTTTTTAGTCTTAACAAAAAAGATATAAAACTTCCTATTTTGAACTCGATTGACCCAAAAGTTATGGGCTGTAGGGTCACGGACAGACAGCCAGACGAACGGAAGGAATCAGGGGACCCACTTTTTTGGAGTTCTCTACCATCGTAATATCATGTTTGATTAAAATCTCGGGTTAGAAATTTTGTATGAATGCAATACTTTCCATATAGTTCATATAAGTTGGAAGTAAAAATGGTTTACATGTTAAACAAACTAATATTAATCCTGTGAGAGTGGGCCGATAACACGCCCTCTAAACAAAAAGTCCCTAATTGATTTTCTATCAAACATGTTCTATGAACGTTGAAAAGTTAAAACTTAGAAAAATATCAATGAATTTAAACATTTAAGCTCTATTCTATTCTAAAATACAGGGTTATCCATTTTCCGGTTTCAAAAGTAAACGTAAATAAAATGATAATAATAATCATGATATTTCTCTTTTATTATAAATTTCGAACGTTGACATTATGTGTGAAACACTACATCATTTAAATGACCACTACGCGAATAGCGGAATCTCAGCCATAACTTGACGAATATTGGTTATGAAGTGCACAAAGAGTCAAAAAGTCCAACGGTGTCAAATCATAACATGATCTTGGTGGCCAGTTGATATCGCCGCGACGAGAAATTACTTGGCCAGGAAATGTCTCTTGCAATAAATCCATATTCGCTCGAGTTGTGTGGCATGGGGAACCGTCTTGTCTCCAAGTCGTATTCTTCAATAGTAGGCAAAAAAGTCGGTTATCATATGACCATAAAGTACAATATATGGCTGTAGCAGTACCACAATTTGTGTAGTAGATTTTAAAAACTTGTATGCGTAGTGCGATAGTTAAGCGATCCATTTTCATAAATGTCAGACTTTCAACTGACAAAAAAATTAGTTTAACAACTTAGTTTGACGGATGTCGAATTCCAGCACTATACTTTTGAAACCACAAAATGGATAACCCGTTAGAATAGTTTCAGTTTTTAGTTTTTTTTTAGGTATAGAACTTAAAGTTGGCAAAACTGTTTTAACTGTATTAACATTTTATCAAGTGATTTATTTTTAATTTGGTTAGGTATTTCAACATCAGTTTAACCTCAGCTCAACCTTAAGCTCAATTTCGGACGTACCGTCAAGTATAGAGATTCTTTTTTTAACCGCACATCGAGAATGTGTAATGCTTTACCCAGCTCTGTTTTTCCCTATCATTTTGATATTCAAAACTTTAAGACCAATGTACATCGGTATCTCCTCTTTAATCCTTCCCTATTTTCAAAGCTCGCACTGTGTTTAAACTTTAAACATGTTAAGGGTATTAATAACCCCTTGAGTGCCCGTTTAGTATAAAAAAAAAACCATAAATAGACTGAACAACATAGTTTCACGTTATGAACCCGTGAATTGCCCTCCAAGACAATGTGATTTAAGACTGCTTAACTATTTTCTGTGGGGATATGTGATGTCGCTAGTCTAGGCCGATAAGCCCCGTAACAATTCACCACTTCGAGGCAATAATCTTTACGTTATTCCATTTCAGAATTCAATACTTCTAAGAAAATACAATAGAGCACACTTTGGATTATAAATGATTTCCGTACACGTCCAAACGACTTCCAGAGACCTGAAAAACCCCTAAATATCCATGGGAAAATATGATTCAAATGTTAATGCAATAATAGGGTTATTCTTCCTAGCCCTCCCGTACTCCTAATACCCAAATTGCTAATTTAACATTTTCCCATCTGTATATCTTCTTGTAAAAAATAAAAATGAAAAACAACAACTTTCATAACCCAACCACAAATTATTTCTTCATAAGCCTTCATAAAGCCTATTTATTTATTTTTTACTGTTTTCTTTTACCCATTTAACATCATCAAATCATCATTCTTATTCTAAAACCAATCTTGATAAAAGTGAAAATATCCCCAAAACAATTTATTTTGAATTGTTACAAGGACTTTTCTTTTTCTCTATAAAAATAATAAAATAAAATAAAAAGGAATATGTATCTACATAAAAATAGAAATACCAGATAGCAATGAGATCTGTGAAATGTAAATATGTATTCCTTAGAAAATAATTTCCTGATATTCCTCATTCCTCAAAACACACCAAAAAAAAAAAGAAGAAAACTCAAAATATCGCATCTCATCTTGCAAACCATTTGGGAACACGAATCTGGGGATTGAATTAACATAAACGGGGAGTAAAATATTTTTGTTCTTTTGTGAAATTGTTTATCCCAAAAAACACGAAACAGTAGAAAACATCTAAAAAACATCACACAGGAAAAGGCTCCAAAATGAAATGTCAGTAAAATTTAAATTTCATTTGTCCTCTTTCGCAGAGATATATATGTACCTACAGATATACACGACTTGAATTTGTATACCTATGTGGTCTGGTGGTTACCCCTCATTTAAGCCGCTTCCCTGGAAAATAGGGTTGTTTGTATATGAAAAATCTTGAATTCATGACGTGAATCTAAAATGCAAAAATTCCTTCCGTTTTCTTTTCATTTTTTTCTACGGAAATATTTTGTGGAACGCCTTGGCATTTGAATTACGCTAGTCTTACCTCAAGCTTGAGGAATGGGGTAGGCACTCCGAACCCAAGAAAAAAATACTGTCACTGAAAAAAGAAGTTACTAAAAAGACATTCAAGGGTTTAATTTAGCATGTTCCAACTCCATTACTATAATGGCACCAATTTTCCTCTTCATTCTTTCCTCGCCTTTCATTTTCATTTTCATTTACTGTCAGGATAGATTTATTTCTTAATAAAATTTTAATATCACTGCAATTTGCGTAATTCTGTGAACAAATAATAAAACTCTTATGAATCCTTATATCCTTCGTCATTTTTTGTGACGTTCAAAAATTCAAAATTTGTCCAATATGTGTGCACACAATAATATCCTCTGCTTAAGTGCCTGTCATCAGAGGCTCAACTCATAAAGTACACTTGAATCGATTTCCCATTGACTTCTACTTTATACTAACCTTGACTCCTTGTGATGCCTCACCTACTTGGAGTCCTTGGAGTCAAAGTATAAGAGAGTAAGAGCAGAAGGACCAGGACGGACAGGAGGGACAGCCAGCCCTAACAGCTTCATAATCTACCCAACAGAGCACTTGATAACGAAATCGATTGTCGAAGAAGTCTCAAAAGTTAACATGACTATAGAGCTATTATACGGACGAACAAACCGTTAGAAGGGCAGACAGGCAGGTTTGTGAAGGGATGCGGATGGCCAGCAGCAACCCTCCACTGTGTCTTTGATACATAATACCAACATCCTTATACCACTTCTAGGTATGTGGGCCAATTTCTAGGAAATAGTTTTGCTTTTGCAGATAGGTTTGTGTGTTGGGGGGGGGGGGGGGGGGGTTTATATAGAAGACTCTCTTAGGAAATGTTTTTAGAGAAGGTGAAAGTTTTTCGTGCTCCATCTCTTCATTCCACTCCACTCGTATAGGTATACCTCCCAATGACATGTCAATTTGGGCATTAGAGACATAAGATTCAAGTTGAATGACTTAATTTTGGGTCAACTGTGATGATAATGAAGAAATGGGTAAATTTGTTTGGGAAAGATTGAATTTCCTTGTTATTTTTGTTGATATAGGGAAATGTGGGTAGGTAGGTACATGTGAAAGCTTTATCTCGGATTTACCACAATGACAAGTTCTAGATTAGTTTAGTGAACCCCTATATACTTTGAGTTACTGAATTAAAGGATCAATCATTTATTTAATCTGTAGATATTTTTTTTTTTAGGGATTGAAAAATTAGTATGTCTCAGGCAGAAACATGAATATCCTTTTTGGAACGAATTATAAAATTAAATAAATTGGGTGGTGCAACAGTCCGTTGAGAACTTAAGCCTAGTGACTTACAACTCTCAACCATTCCTGTGTGTGAATAATTGCAGGGATGTAGGAGGCCTACAGTTTATATGCCGAATCCGAGCGGCTAATTTGAGAAAGCACTTTTCATGACAAGAATTACTCTCGGAGAATTTGTCAATTCCTCGCAAGAGGCAGTACCCATGAAAAAAAACTGTAGATGGCATAGGCAGGGATCGAACCCTAGACCTGTCGCATGACAGTCCAACGCACTTTTTTTTTTTTTTTTTTTCAAATTCGTTTTTATTAATTCAATCTTAGATCTATATTAAAGTTAGACAAAAATTCATAAAACTAGCCTAATTAACCATAACTCCAACGCACTAACCATCATGCCACGGGTACTACGAACGAATTGGATATTTTTAATTCGACGCTTATTTGAAATTCTTTGTTATAGTACGATTTTTTACATTGATAATTTTGACATACATATATCGACGCTTCAAGGTCCATAGAATCTAAATTCATGGTTTTTAAAGAGATGAATTTCCGGGACAACTTTTTCCATCCACCATATCTCAAGAACCGGATTTTAAATTCCACAAGGAAGTCATTTAGGTACTATTCTCTTTATTTTATTTATAAACGACTTACTGTCTATGTTGAAGCACTCTGAGCGCATCATTTATGCTGACGATGTTATAATTTTCAAAACTGTTTCAAGTACTCGTGATTTTGAGGAATTGCAATGTGATCTTTACTAGCTTTTTGATTGGTGTGTTAATAACTGTCTGCTTGTTAACATTGAAAATGTAAAACAAAAGGGTGATTTTTTAAAAGCCATAGGAAAGTTTTTGAAAAAACACTTACAATTCAAAAAAATGCATGAAATCTTTATTTGAATCGATAGTACGGTCCATATAATTTAATGTTTGAAGATTATTTCATGCAAATGCTGACCTTGACTGCGCCTCAAATGGTCCATCCGCTTAGTCCAATTTTGGCATACTCTTTCCAACATTTCAGCCGGTATCTGTGTAGACATGAGCTTTAACATAGCTCCACAAAAAATAGTCTAAAGGCGTTAAATCGCACGATCTAGACGGCCAATTGACCGGTACCGAACGTGAAATAAAATGTTCACGAACTCCCCTCTTAATAAGTCCATTGGTAGCTCTTGCAATGCTTCTGGCTGATATTCACTCCAAAATCGACAATTCTGCTTATTTACGTACCCATTGAGACAAAAATGAGCTTCATCGCTGAACACAATTTAAACGCGATGAACTTTCTTAACAGACCACGCATTTTGATAATAAAATTCAATAATTTGCAAGCGTTGTTCGTTTGTAAGACGATTCATGGTTAAATTATAAACCAAACTGAAGATGTTTGACAGTTAAACAAAACACGAAACGTGCCTCAGCTGTTTAAACCAGTGTTGCCAAAAAGATAATAGCTAAAAAATTACCCTTTATAAGCTTTACGAAAAAACTCTATTGAACTTCTTGTTATTATGTGCCTGACGGAATATCATTTTCACAAAACATAAACTCAATAAGTACAGAAAGCCGCTTTTTGTAACATTTGTTCGAAAAATTCTCAAATAAGGTAGTCAGGGCACCAATTCATGCCTCTCAGACCGAAACTAGTCCTGGTATAATTTTAATTAATTTTTTTAATTAAATGGAATTGACAATTTTTTTACTAAATGTTATTGTTATATCTTTCCATTGAAATAAACATCATTTGAATTTATGAACAAAACAAATTAAATGCTTCCATGAATGCCGTAATTTATTGATTACATAGTTATCTAGATAATTTTCAAAGTTCCATAAATCACAATTACTTTAAGGGCTCCAAGAGGAAGTTATCACTGGGGGTCGAATCTCAGACACTTTTATATTTAAAAAATAAAATGACTCATACAAAAAGGAGTTACTTATTTGACGTTTCATTTTGAACAGCCCGCTTTTTGGCCAGCTGTCACTTTAATAGCTGTAAAATTTTGACATTTAACAAGTAAAAACTAAAGCACTTTTGGGTCCTCCGTTTTTTCATATTGTTGATGATTATTCCTCTTCTTTGAATAAAATAAACATTTCTTTTAAAAAATACTATTTTTTTAAAATCAAAATAAATCCGGTTACAGGGAAACCCCTGTAGAACTAAGACATCAAAATCATTATATGCATACAAAACTTACTGCAGAACAAATAAGGACAGAAATTACATTTGAATTATTTATTTCTTCACGCACCCGAAATAAAATGTAAAATTAGAGTAAACATCAAATAAAACACCCTAAATATTGACTATCCGTTTTTATGGTATTTGTCTGTCAAAACAATTAACTGAGGTTTTGGGAACGAAATAATACTTTTACATTTTTTACATTCAACTTTATACATATGTAAACATGCAAGTATGGATTGGATATACGAAGTTAAAATCGTGAATTCAGTTTTAGGCTTGCCAACATTTTATTTAAAAAGAAACACAAATGTCACGAACTGCCCCCAATTGTTGTTATTACTTAATTCGTTTTAATTTTTAAGCCTTTTAATATTTTGCCAAATTTGTCGGTTTCTTTTGCATACTTTGCATTCGTTTGAAGTCATTTTTAGCAATGAAATGAAAATAATGATTTCCATAACTTCAAAAGAATTGAAAGAATTAAAAAAGAGAATACAACAATGAATGATGCCTAAAAAGATTACAATCAATTGATTGCAGTGAAATGATTGCAATCTTTTTAAGATCAATTAATTTTTTTTTTATTGTAAAATTTGAAGTACTAGTTTCTTGGAAAATTCGAAGAATGCAATCCTTTAATCGAAGTTATCAGAGATGGCCTTTTTACAAGCCTCACAAACTATCTGGCAAGCCTTTTAAAACTAACAATGCTTTGTTTTTTTTTTAATGCCATTTTGTATATTTACTCGACATAGTTGAGTGCAATTATAGAACTAATAATTCTGTATTTAAATTGTATGTGGTTTGTACTTAGTTTGTAGTTGGTTTTGGGGTTTTATATTGACTGACAATAATATTCGAGTATATGGTTTATATTAGTTTTGAAATCTTTTACAGGTGCAGTGAGTATTGACATTTCACATTTTTGACTATGTAATCTTTAAAAGTTATAAGTTCGATATTGAATTGAGATGAATTCAATGATGTACAGTAAAACCCGCTTCATACAAAACGATAAAATGTCATTGGTTTCTTTACCTAAGCAAGTTTGTACTTAAATGTCACTGGTTTCTTTACTTAAGCAAGTTTGTACTTAAAGGATGAAAGATGTCGCGTCGCATCGTTGAAAAACAAAAATGTTAGGCCAGAAACAATAGTACGTATTTTACTTAGCTGCCTGGACATTATCAGGAATTCAAATCTCGTTTAAATGATACAAATGATTAAATTAAAAATTAAAATTATGTTCAGGTACGCAAGTTTTTCTGTTAAACAAGTTCCGCTTAAGTCTAGTGTTTGTGGACCAAATACTTTGGGATAAAAAAAGTTGTTTTATATAAGTAAGTAGATTTTACCTTAGGTTGTCAACAGTAAATCCGTCCGTATCCGAGGCTTGTTGGTGCTTCGCAACTATGAGATTTTTAAGTGGTCGGGAAGTCACCCCGACGGCAAAACCCCCAACCTGGAGGGCCAGATCCTTTGTATAACTCCAAAGACGGGGAGTCGGATAAACCTCTCCTTATAGGCCTGGGCTCCGAATAAGTCGTAGAAGCCCTATAAGGTGTTCACTAAGTAGTTCAACCTTACTGGAACTGTAGACGCCACCGTTGATTCCATCTCGAGAATTCGTCCGCTGCCGTCTGGATAAAGAGAGGTGCCTTAGTGAAAACACCTCTCCCCCCCTCTCTCGTTAGCTGCCGCCAACAACTTTCCACTGGGGTTAGAACCCAATCTCCAGTTGAGGTACTAGGCACCCGATGTTTACCACGGGGAGTTGAGAGTAGGAGTTGATAGACAGAGGTGGGTTTTGAGAAAAACCTGTGGACGCTTGTGTCCTCTTGAATGCACATGTCTACCATTTGAACATCCATTTTACCTTAAAGTGGATTTATAATTTTTTAGAAGACATAATCCCATTCCTGGGGTTCGTAATCAAATCATAATTTTATTTATAATAAAATAAAAACAAGGTCTTAGATTACAAAATTAGTTAAAACCTTACATCTTTTTTTCAATTACAAAAAATGAATAAGCATCGGGCCCTCTATATCTCTAAAGGTTGAGTCTTATGAAAAAATGTCTGAGACAAGGACAGTCGCAAATCTGACGCTTGCAAATTTCGATAATAATTTTTGGATTTATAGAAACAAGTATAGTCTCGATTTTCGTGAACTTGAATACCTTTAGTCGCAGAAAAAATATTGGATGAGATTTTTAAGAGCAATAAAAGAAAGATAAAAACGATTATACCTACATTTTACTATTTCTCATTCCAATGTTTACCTCCTTTTACTAAAAAATGGAGATTCTTGTCCCCAAAACTGTGATTTTTGTCATCTACTTATTGTTTAAGAACACTTCATCAGTGATGAAAGCTTAATGACCACATTTCGGCAGGTTCTGATTTTCTTGATCTTCTTATCAAACACTGCTTTACTATTGACATTCGATTGGCTCGTTTTTAGATAGCCACTGTGTCAAGCACTACCAATTAATTCATTACCAATAAATGTTCAATTAAAGGACACTGTAATGACAAATCACTAATTCCGTTTTACAAAAACAACATATTTCATTCCCTCCCCCCTCTTACAACAGAACCAGCTGATCCAAGAAAATATGCAATACGAACTTGACTATAGTCAATGATACCTTACCAAATTTAATTTCCACAGAAAAAATAGTTTCTGAGATGAGGGACTAAAAAATTACAATTAACCTGACTGACAACCCAATCATCAATATTTTAAAATCCTTTTCGACATCATAGCATCTTGAAATTTTAAACAAAAAGGTAGGCCGAAAAATTGTACTTTTTGGTTTAAGGGGCGTGGTATCAACCCATTGTTGTATGCAAAGTATGAGTTTAAATAAAAATAATTAAGTGTTGTTCAATAATGAAGTTCAGAAGAATATTAGGAGGACATAAAAATATAAACACCAATTACAATTTTTAAACTTACGTTTCAAAAAACGTCTATAGTTATGTCGTACCTATACAACGGCAGCTGAGTCTACCGAAGCAAGTAATGAGATCTAAAAGTATGCAAAAGTCTAAACTTGCGAAGGTGATTTATTTGTTTACTTCTTACATTTTTCTATTACTTATACTTATATAAATCCACAATTTGTTGTGTTCCAAAAACTATTCCAGCGAGCTAATTAAATTTTATCCAGTTTACAATCAATAGAATATATCTGTCATTTTTTTAATTATTTCGTATGTAGAATTTTTCACAATTTTCCAACCTAACTTTCAAAGCAAATAATGAGCTAAAACTATAGTTTTATGTCCTTTTCGCATAAAAATCTCTTCATCTCTTCAAAATGCTTATGATTTTGTAATGTGTATAGTAAAGCCTTTGTAAGGCAAAACCGCTTTTTTGCAATTGCCTAATAAACATTAGTTGTTAAATTATTATAAAAAAAAACAAGTTCAAACAAAAAACCCAAACAGCGAGAAAAGTTTGAAATTGTTCCTACCTTTTTTTCTGAATCGAAACAAAATGCTTTCATTTTGTTCTTACCTTCTTTTGTTCCAGGACCTTCTACGATAAATTGTAGAGCTCTTCATTTTGTGTATCTTCTTGTTAAAAAACAACAAAAACAAATCCCCAAAAATGGCCAGAGGATATTTCGATTGGGTCTCGCATCCTCTTTTGTGGTAAAAAGGAAGTACCAACAAAATTCGTGTACAGTAATAATTCTTCGTTGTTAAAATTTATATCTTTGTGAATTTAAACATCAGAGATTAACATTGCTTTGGTTTTTTTTTAAACAGAGCACGTACTTGTAACAATTTATAAAAGGTCAAATTAAGAATTTAACATGATTTAATGTTGTGTAAATAAACCTTATGTACATTATGTAAAGTATTTTTTAAGAAGATTTAAAGACAAATGCAAATATCTCGGCTACATTTATTTAATAAGCTATGCTCTACATTAGTGTTTAAAGGAACTAAGTACTTTATAAGCAACGCTTTGGAACAGGAACACTTGAGCCTGAACAAATACAACAAATTATTTCAATTAAATACATGACTCGGCCACACAAACTTTAAAAACTCTTTTAAAGTTGTGCCTACCTATATTTTAAGATTTCAAAATATAGCTGGCGAAATAAATTTATCTACAAAAATTTAAATGCCATTTAGGTTTTCAAAAACACTTTCAAATTTTGTTTAAATAAATATTTTTTGTATGCAGTTAATAAGAGCTTAAGCATATACGTTTACAATTTAGTCAAATATTATTTAGAGGGCTTGTTCAGAAAAAAAATTTAAGTTTATCGATTCCTCAGGAAATTATCTGGCCGTTTTTGCGAGTTTTCGAACGGTATGGGCATTAAAACCTTACTTTTCGGTAGAACTTTGAACAAACACTGCCTTAAAATTTCTATCTGAAGATGCAACTTAAAACTCAAAATTTATAAAGTTATACCCAAAACCCAATCATTTTTGAATTAAGTTGATAAATACAAGTTTTATAGCGGTTTTTCCTTGTTTTTTTGTTTTTGTGTTAAATAGGACAAGATCTAAATTTACCTGTAAGACCCTTTAAAGTAAAGAAAATAAAAAAAATGTTATGAATTAGGTAAATACTGGTTTTATTGAACGGATTAAAATAATTTTTAGTAATGTGTGCTGCCTCTTGATTTCTGAATTACTTCAAGTACCCTCTAGTGTATGGATTTATAGAGTGCTGTCAAATAATTGAACGAAATTTGGGCCCAGGACCGTTTTATGGATTCAATAATCCCTTCAGTTTTTTTGATATTACCGTCCTTCTTCGTAGACTTTTTTTTTGAAAGCCATCCCCACGTGATTTCCATGATGTTCAGATCAGGAGAATATGGGGGCAATGGTAATTGGTTCACATTTTACCCCTGAATCCAGGCTTTTGTTATCCGTGCGGTATGTATTAGTGCATTGTTTGTTGGAAAGTCAATCGTTGTCTACCAATTAATTCAGAAAACTGCCTAAAAGCTAGTTCTAGAATCAATTTGTAAGTGATTGCCGTCATTTTAGAGCTTTGAAAATCCGGCTCTACGGTCCCGTATTAGGTGATTTGATTGCTCCCCATAATACTAAACCGCCTCGTTTGCTGTGCCGTTTTTTAAGATAGATTTCTTCCTTTCTTATATCGTGGAAATAGCAGCTATATCTATCAGGTCCGTCCAACTGCAACTGGTTATTTCATTAGAACATTGTTTCCGAAAATAGCGATAAAACAATGATGGACAAGAAACCTTGCGACGCGTGCTCAAGAGATGCAAAAGTTTATACAACGGTGACCTATAATTTTTAGAGTTCTCTTTTTAATTCCATCCAAGAGACTCAAGTGGTTTTTTGTAGCACCTGCCCAGATGTGGGAGTTGTACTTAAGTTTAGGACGAATATAGGTTTAATTAATTATAGCCAGATCAGAAGGGGTAAAAAACTTTTTGCAACGACGGATAAAACCTTAAAACTAAGCACAATTTTTGGCGACTTCAAATATGTGCTCACTCTCTAAGAGATGGTTTGCACATACATACCTAGAACTGAAAGCTGTTCAGTCTTCTCAATGCAAGTACCACCCATGGATAGTGGCATTAGGAAAGAGTTACGCTTTTGAGACAGTAGACAGCATTGAGTCTTCGAACCTTTAAATTCTACACGGTTTTTGATTCCCCATTGGACAATGCTGTCAAGATCAAAATTAAAATCAAAATTATCATATGCTGACGTTGGTAGTCTACATCCGAAGAACAAAGATGAGAATCTACAAACAAATATGAAAAGCTGAGGGTACTGTCATCAGCGAAACAATTTAGTGGGTTAGAAGTTTCAGACAAAAGATCATTTATAAAAATAAAAAAGAGTGTCGGATATAAAACGGAACCCTGGGGCACACCAGCGTTTATTTTGTGGATATCAGATTTGAACACGTCAAATACTACTTGAATTGAACGGTCCGAAAGGTAATTTCTAACCCAACGAAGAAGAGATTCATCAAACAAAATGTACGCATTTCCGATAAGAGAGCTTGATTCCAAACGCCTTTGAAATATCAAGTGCAATAATTTTACTTTCTCCAAAACGATGTAAAGATTTGTTACCACTGTTCGGTGAGATAAACCGTGAGATTATTAGTGGACCTATTGCTCCGAAAGCCATACTGATGGTCATTTCTTAAGCTGATAATTAATCAGCGTTTTTATGACCTTGGAAAGAAGGGACGTAAGTGCAATTGGACGATAGTAAGAGGGGGGAGGATTCACCTTTTTTAGGGACAGGCTAGACAATTGCTGTTTTCCATCCGCTCGGAAAGAGACCTGTAGAGTAGGAAAGATGGAAAAGCTTAAGCAGTGATTTTGGCAGCGTTGAAGAACACCACTTCAATACAATACAATATACCGGGGATACTATTCGGGCCAGCGTATTTGTGAATATCAAGGTCTTTAAGTACGTTAGCAACTGAACGAGTGCGAAAGAAGATTCGTCCCATAGAATTGTTTACGCTTTCAAGTACAGGCGGAGTCTAGCCACTCGTTGGCAGCATCGAATTAACAGCAAACTGTGCTGCAAGCAAATTGGCTTTATCAATCGAGATAAAGGGGGTCATTGGAAACGAGCTTCGGAACCGACGAAGACGTAGTGTTACTTACATTTTTTACAAATGACCATATATTGTTACTACCATTGGGACATTGTTGTATTTGTTGCCGTAATTTCTGGCCATGCAACAATTTAATGTGTCGAATATGTCCGTTACATGTATTTCAAGCTTCTTTAAACTTATTCCGGTTTTCCTCAGTGGAATTGACTTTATAACAACGGAAACACACATCTCTGATCCTAATTAACTCTTTACAGCTCAAATAAAACCATACGTTCTCTTTGGGTTTGATGGATTTTATCCTATTCGGGATAAAATTTCTCATTCCACTAAGAATTAAGTTTGTAATCATATCTGCGATGGAATCCACGTCACTATCGAGAAATTATATTGACCAGTTAAAGTTCCTGAAGAATTCATTGGGAGAGTCTTATTAGTATTTTGACAACAAAGGAATATGTTGACTTCAATGTTGTAAAACTTTTAAATATATCGACAGACGGGCACGGAGGGTAAGTTATCAGTTCGGGTTGCATCTCAGCTCCTATTTTGTTTCTTAAATTGTTATATTAAAAAAAAAAACCACGCACACTGAATTTTATTGAAAGTCCTTTTTGCATTTTTGATGTTAAATTTATTTGGTCCCTGAGATAGGACTGACGAAAGAAGGTATCCCGAACGTACGGTTGCACAAAGACATCTATCTTTAAATTTAGGATCTAGTGATTAAAAAAGGATTCTAATGAATATCTCCCAAAAAGTAGGATCAAGTATAAATATTGTTCATTGTTTAAAATGTGAATAGAAATTAGATAAAAATAATTTTTAAAACTCGAAGCTTCGTTACCATTGAACTATTTAAAATTCTATTTTATTACTTTACAAACCATGCAACAAAACAAACCTATGTGTGTTTAATTAGTTCATTAAATTAACAAATCAATTAAAAAAATAAAAAACAATTATATGAAAAAACAATCAACTTTCTACATGAATTTAATTTAAAAAAATAATAATCACGATCTCGGGGTTATACCATTTTATCTCTTAACTAATATTACATTAATTTTATTGGTCTAGATTTTTGGTGTATATAAAGAATTTTTTTCTTATCAAAATCATATTCAGTTTTCTACTTGCGTACTTTAGCTGTTAATACAAATCAAAATCTAAATAAGAAATGTTTCAAACTAATTTGCTCTTAGTTTTCGTCCTTTTGACTGTGATTGGTTTGTGTAAAGTTGTTGCTGCTCCTCAACCCGCTTTAGAAGATGTACTAACAGTGTTAGCACATGCTGTCAACCCTGAAGCGACTTTAGATACAATTGCTCAAACATTATCATCAGGGTAATTGCGGGATAGATGCCACGGTTTTTAAAAAATCTATTTTTATACTATGTTAACGTGAAATATATTTTTTATTTTTAACAAAACTTAACAATGGGTTTATATTCTACCATAAAAAAACACTTAACCTAAAAAAATAATAATAATTTATTCAATTAACAAAAAATAAAAAAGTATAAAGGTCGCCAACTCTCCCTACATGTGTGGGAGAGTTGCCGCATATTAAATTCATTGAATTCATATTTGTACATTAGTGTGAAACATGTTGTTTTCGTTCCTCATCACGCCCACAGTCTATGCACAAGATGTTACCAGGTTTCTTGTACCGGGTACAATTTTCATGGAGCCATTTCCGACATCTTTTGCACTGGACTCAATTTTCTTTTTTCTTTGTTGAAAAATAATTTTCCCAACATTGGGCACAGTTGTTTGGGTCATCAGCTGGCTCAATTAACTCATCATTCGTTTTTGGGCTTTTAGATTCTTTTTTTGCTTTTTTTGCCTTTGTAGGATTGGAGATTTTTTTTTGCAATTGAGGTAGGGGTAGTTAAGACCTCTGCAAACTGCCTTCGTCTTGAAAAATTTGGTGTTGGAATCTTTGGCAGTGGTGAAAGTTCTTAAAGAAGTTTGGTTGGCGAGGGGTTTTTGAAGCACGATGAAGTGTGGGTTTCATTTTCTGAATGGTTGCAGGAATGTGCAGTGTTAATTGTGGTTGGAATAGTTAATTCTGAGACTGTTGCAGTAATAGGAGCAGTTTCAGAAACCTGAGTTATTGAATTTTCGAGCATTTTCTAAACCCTCTTTGGTCCAGCTTCCTCTATCAGTCTTACGGATATATTTGCGCGGCATAATTAAGCTGTATTTTAGCTTCTAAACAACAAAAAAAAACACAAAAATCAAAATGCGGCATCTTCTCCAAACAAAAATGCGGCATCTATCCCTTTTGTGAGGGAGAGATGCCGCACGACACTACACAACAACAACAAAAATAAGAACAAACTAAAATCACACCAACCACTTCTCAAAACACTAACTAAAACTTACCTTTAAAAAAACAGGCAATCCTTATTTTAAGCAACGAAATATTCCACCAGACTGAAAAATTTCCATAGTCAAAAGTGGAGCGTAAAACAAAATAAAGAATAAAAACTCCCTCTACTTGCCCGATGTTTGATGTTTTTTTTTTTGCTGCGTTTTAGTTCGAATGTAAAACGAACAAATTTGAAAAAAAAAAAAATTGCCACGACTACTAAATGCATGACTTTTATTCAGTGCGGCATCTCTCCCGACGCGGCATCTCTGCCGCAATTACCCTATAATCGAATTGTTATAAGTACTTCTGCATATTATAACATGCTGATTTATGTTAAAAATCGATTTGAAATAAAATGTTGATAGAACAATTTTTTAAAAAAACTACTTCTTTAATAATCCACATAAGATATATGCTTTTAGAATTTGGGATTTTAAGGAAAACCTTAGCTAAAATTCAAATACTGTATAAGAGTAATCGAAGAATTGGTTATGGTCAGGCCTGAGGCCCATTGAGAAAATAGTTCCTTTTTCAACATTTAAGATTCAACTGCCTGAAAATAAAAAAAAACGATATCATCAGCTATGAACTATGTCATCTTTAACTAAAAGTTTAAGTTGCGACTCTTCAAAGTCTCTAAGCGTCACTCAGGTAAGCTAAGCAGTTAAGTTCCAGTCGATATATAACTTTGTATCACTAGAAGGCCTATTTTATAGTTTTAAATAAAGTCGATGTTTGAGTCTGTGTTTTTTTTTTTTTTTAAGTTTCTTAAAAGGAATGAAACAAATTCAAAAACAAATTAAAGTAATTTGGTTCCGTTCGGAGATAGTTCAAAAACAAATTAAACCAAAATATGTACTAATTTTGATAAAATGTATCTACATACATATATCAGTAGCAGTAGAACATTAGTTGTGATTCAAGGTCCGCACCTATAAACCCCATGGATGGAGCTTAGTTTTTCAGTTTTAAATTAAACTTGACTTTCCGTCGATGGAACCGAAGTATTCTGTAAGGCCATTACAACTATCAAGTCTCCACCATACCTTATTGCACACCCTGTAAAATTCACAAAGCTTTAAAATGATTAACTATTTACATGAATTAAATTAAAAGTAGAATCACGATTTTAGAGTTTATAAAATTTCAACAATTTTTCCAATAAAATCCATATTTCGTTTTTGACTAAAACTTCAAAAACAAATTCTAAATAAAAATGTTAAAAACATTCTGAGTGTTATCGTTTTTTGTAACGTTGTTACCGCTGCTCCTCATCCCAGTATAGGCAGTGTAGTATTTGATCCTATCCTCAATGTTATCGAACCTAGCGCAATACTGAATGTAGTTTCACAATTAAGTTAACTATAGAATTGTAATTACTGATTTATGACTACAAAAATGTATTCGAATTGAAAATACCAAAAAAAAAACAATAAAACTTCATTATTTTATTTTATTTTTCTCAAAATCATATTAAATCATTTAGAGTATGTGGATTAATTTGTAAGGATAAATTTGTTGTTAGTCAAATCCTGTGCAAGAACACTCCAATTGCTAGAGTCTGCTGCCTAAGGATGGAAATTTACAAGAATGTTTTAACGAGACAATCCCATAACTATTAATTTAGAAACAAAACTTCTTTTGCGATTTTATGTAGAGTTTCCAACAAGAGGTTTTATTAAATTCAAATTGGAAGTTATTGATATAAACTCCGTCCGTTTGTGCAGGATGACCATTTAGAATTCACGCTGCTCCAAGGTTGGAAATAACTTAACATAAAATATCGATATCAAAAACGGCTTTAGACAAGGTGATGCGCTGTCATGCGACTACTTAATACATCATCCTTGAAAGAATAGTGCAGATGTCTCACGTCAACACTAGAGGCACTATCTTTCAAAAGTCTGTCCAACTACTGGCATATGATGTGACATTGACATTATTGGAAGAACTCAGCGTGATGTCAATGAGGCTTTTTGTGAGTAGTTAAAGAGAAAGGACCTACAACACCGACGACGTCTTGGTCAAAACGTCACTACCGACAGACGTTACTTTGATATAGTTAGGAACTTTGTCTACCTAGGCTCTGCTATGAACACAGAAAACAGCACCAGCGCTGAGATCAAACGAAGAATTACTCGTACTAACCGCTGTTTCTTTGGACTAAGAAAGCCATTGAGTAGCAAAGCCCTCTCTCGAGGGACCAAAGTGTCGCTATATAAGCCCTCATCACCCCCGTCATGCTATACGGTGCAGAAGCATAGACTATGACAAAAGCGGATGAAAGCACCTTGGGTCGTTTCAAAAGAAAAGTTCTTTGTATGATCTATACGGTCCCGTATGCATAGAAGGGGAGTGGAGGAGAATATGGAATGACGAGCTGTACGGGCTGTACGGGCTGTACAGCGACGTAGACTTAGCCAGAGGGGTAAAAGCCCAACGACTAAGATGGATGGAAGCGCATGAAAACCAATGCTCCGGCCCGGAAAGTCTTCAAATCTACACCCACAGGACAGCGCAGTAGAGAAAGACAGGTGGCGCGCACAAGTGGAAAGTGACCTCACCCAACTTGGAGCGCGAAACTGGATACATCTATAGCTAAGGACCGAGATATGTAGATGGAGAAGTTTGTTAGGTGAAGTCCTAGATCACACAGGTAAGTAACCCTGAATATTTTATGATCAAGGTTATTTTGTAGCCTAGGTTAGTTTTTAACCCTGGTTTATTTTTTAACACAAGTATTTGTTTAACTATTTTGTAACCCTGGTAGTTTTTTAATCTGGAATATTTTTTTTACTAAAGTAGTTTTTTAACCCAGGTATTTTATAATCCAGGATATTATTTAACCCAGGTTATTTTCTTACCCTGTTAATTTTTATTCCAGATTATGTATTTTAAAATCCATGATATTTTTTAACCCAAGCTATTTTGAAATTCAGTTTATTTGCTACCCTGGTTAATTCTTACCCATGTTATTAAACCCAGGTTAATTCGAAACCCTAGATATTTTATTTTATTTTGTAGACCAAGCTATTTTATAACCCACATTCCAATTTCTTGAATACTATCCCATATCAGACTTTAATTTCTTTTCATTGTAAACTTTGTTTTTCATCTTGGTACACCTTCATCCATGTTAGCGAAACATCCAAATATAATTTGTATAAGCCCCTAACTTAAACGGGTACAGCAAAATTACAAACCATAGATCTTCGAGTGTAAGTGTTACATTTTTCTTGAGATGAGTTTTTGTTTCTGGCATAAGGTATCCCTGAGGCACGGTTCATCCACTGGCTAAGATCATTCTAAGACCGCTCATAACGTAAGAAAGAACTCGCCGAAAAAAATAATAAATATCGGGAAACTAACTTATCGAAATAAAAGGTTTGTGCATTCGATTAGTTAATTCAAATTCACAAACCATTTCTTTTTATACATTATTTTCCCAGTATTTCATATTGTTATTTTATCCAAAAGTTTGGGTTTTCAACGTATTATAAATTGAAATACAATTCGCATAGTCAAGGAGAAATTGATCATTAGATTTTAGTTGCTTTTGTAGGTTTTTGTAAGAATTTTTCTTAAAAATTAAATATAACAACAATATTTTGGATATTATGTATGATAGATATTTTAGGCGAAAATAAATTTGTTTAGTATTTTTTGTAAAAAAAAAGTATCAAGAACGTATGTACACACGCACACATAAACAACTCTCTAAAATCCTTTGATTTATATTCTAGAGACCTTGGAATGCCGAGAAATTTCGAAACTTCAAATTCGACAAATCGGATCAACTAGATACAATAAATTCCTAAGGAAAGTTCAAAAACCATCAACTACTTACATGAATTTAATTTGGCAAAAATCACGATTTAAAAGTCATACAAAAGTTCAATAGTTCAATTTTCATTAAGAAGCGTTACGTTTTTTAAATCTTGTGATTTGAAAGGTTAAACTCGGTTGACAAAACCCTTAAAACGAAACAGTCCAAGAAAGTAATTGCTTAAAATAAAACAAATTAACAACCTCAATTATCTTTTATTTTTAAAAAGAGTCAATTAAATTTTAAGACACCGTTTTTAATGGCTTTTTTAAAATTACTCTTTAAAACTTGAAAATAAAAATCACGTACCTACAGAAATCTTTTTTGAGGCTATTATAATTTTATGAAGTATTTTTTATTTTCCATAAAATTCCTGATGGTTTTCCAAATCTATTCAGTATCAATATTCAGTTGAAATAATTATGGTATTTCATAAAATTTCCGAAAAGGCTGTACAATGTACATGTTGTTAGATTTTACCAGTCTCACATAAATCTTTAAAAAAAAAAAACAATAAACCAGTTATCCGAATAAAATTTTAGTTTTCGACCGAATCTAACTCGTAAACAAGACTTCAAGATTTTGAAATATGTATATGTTCTGAAAATTTATAAAATAATGTTGAAATTAGCTATTTTTTAAATTTGATTAGATAGTTAAAATAAAAGTTCAAATTGACTGCAAAATGTATTTTTCGAAAGCGTTAAATTTGAGATTTTTTAAAACTTCATATCGAGTCAGTAAATTTTAAGGCGAGAATTCGAATTCAGGATTACTTAATCCTTTAAAAATGTATTGTTTTATTTGTGTTATAGAAAAAGAAACGAATTTTTGTCGACCAGTATTATAGCATTAATATCTTCTTCTTCTTTTAACAGTTTGTAAAGGTTTTTTTAAAAGATTTTTTAATTTAACAAAGAGAACAAGGTTCTTCGAAAACACACATTAGCTGATAAGTGCTATCGTAACATTGTCTTACAAACTAGTTAAACTATAAAAATTTCTCTAAAATTTTTCATATTTAAGGAATATTCTAATACATTCAAGTATCCTTCCTGTTTTCGAAAGAGAGATCCTTTATCTATGAGTATTTCTTTGATTTAAGGGAAAATTCAAAAGGAAGGAACAAGTAGAACACAAGTGATAGCCTGATGTCTATTTCACTTAAAGTATGGAACTACGTACTTCTTTTGCAAATGCACCGAGCAATAACGAAGGAAAATAAAATAAGAGGACTTGATTGTTGAAATTGTGTCAATAGGATCTTATGATGGATGGCGATGGTGACGGTGATGGCAATGGTGATGGCAATGGCAATGACGATGGCAAATGAATGGTATTCTTTAAAACAAGAAGGATAAGGATGACGTTAACGACAAAGGACACTCTGATGATGGTCGGTCGTTCGTTGTTCGGCAAACAGAAAATACTTGAAATGAAAATTAATTTTTATCAAATAGTCCTTGAGGGGTGTGAAAAGCTCGAAAAAATAGTGTTCTTGGAAGTTATGATGGGAGTTTGCTTTTGAAAGTTAGATTTTTTCTTTTATTTGAGCGAATAATGGTTGGCTCTCGAAACATGAAATGATTGGAAATTAAAAGGGCAGAAGATATTTCAACACAGTGAAAGCTCTTTAAACGAACACCTCTCATGGGTGGACCATATCGTCTTGGGTGGACAATTTCTCGCGACCGTTGAAAATTCCATACCCTTTATACTTCCTTAAGTGGACTTTTTCTTATCAGGACGCGGAAGGGACATAGACCATAATTTGGTAAATTTAATTTTGCTAAGCGTAGAAAATATTCTTCAAAAATAATTTCCGGTTTCCCATTGTGTATGGTGGTATAGAACCACAAGTTCAAAACATCTTCAAAAGAGGTATTAAACAAAATACCAATCAAAAGCACTGAACAGAACCTGAATGTGTTAATTCGGTTTTTCAGATATTAAAGATCACCTTTAGCAAAAATTTATTAAAAAAGAAAGACCTTTTTTGACAGTTCAGTTTCTATCTAAATTTTTGCTAAACATTTTACTCTGATAGTCATTATTTTTCTATTCAGCCATTACAAAATTGTTGTTTTTTATTTTTCCCTTGAACGGACAACTCTCCTAGCCGTGCAAAATTGCTAAGACCGTTCGCTGTCCGCCATAGGGAGTTTTCACTGTAGTTGTTTTAAATGTGTACTTGTTGCTTGAAAGAAATATTCTTAAATGTTCAATATTCACGAAAAATGTATCAAAATGAAATGAATTATGTTCATTACCACAAATTGTGTATCCTGCTTTAGTAAACTGTTCATAAACTAAAATGTTTTGACATTTATAAACGTTAAATGATACGTAGAAAAAATAATGTAGTGATACATGGAAAGTTTGAAAAAAAAGGTCATTAATTTTTTAATTCCAAGTTGGTACCACTGACATTTGACACCTGTCATTAGAAGTGTCAAAATATTTGTTGAATGTGGATCGCTTAAAACTCGAAAAACGTGTAAAAATGTATAAAAAAAATAACTCCAAACGTGGTTATTCAAAGGTAGCTACATTTGGCGTACTACACGATGATTATTGTAGTTATAAACTTTTGACTACGCAAGCAATTTGTGAAGAAATTTTAAGAGAGTGAAAGCGTCACTAATAAAGTAAAGCCTGTGGATTATCGTTATGAATGTTCAGTTGAAAAAATTGCTAGCGCAAGTGCAAGTTTTCCTGATGATCCAAATTTAATAACTTCCAGACATTTGCAGCAATTGAAAGAGTCTAAAGTCTACGATTTATGATCATGACTTGTGACATGTCATTTCAACAAGATGGAGAAAAAAGCCGCACTCCTCGATCAATTGTTGCCTTTTTACGTTAAAAGTTTACTGGTTCCTTAATTTCAAGTTTTGTGCAAAATTAATTGGTTCACCAAGATTTTGTGATTTGACACCTTAAGAAATGTTTTTGTAGAACAAGGAAAACACCGCCTTTGGGTGGATAATCCTCACATTTAAGACTTATTAAAAACCAAAATAATTTAAAAGACGGCCCGAAATGTGTGTGATGCGGCTAGCTTTTTAGGCGATATTAAAGCAAAGATTTCCCAAAAACAAAGTGAGCAAAAATGCGAAATGAACCAAAACGTGATAAGAAAATGAAAAGCGATCAAATTGCAATTTTAATTTAATTTATTCTCTATTTAAGTTAATGCGGAGATGATGTGTCGATAACAAATGATAATGGACTATAGGCTTTTATACTTTATTTCGATTTCCATCTATGCGCCTGCATAACGCTTGTTGTTGGTTATTGCTACTGCTTCAGCTTAGGTAACTTAAACTAAGTCATCGTTGTCGGTCGCAACTACCGCTATTTGGGAGCGACGATCGATGATGGAAAACTTGGTATATGTGTCAAGGGCAGCCGATGCCGTTGATGTTGATGCTCTGTGCTTATGTTCCGTAACTGTAGTCAATGGTGCAGGTGTTACGAATAATACAAGATTTGTATTTTTCGGTAGCAACAACAGTTATTTGGAAGCGACCGATGTTGATGACGATGTTGACTTCTAAGGTTTTTATTTTTCGGTCGCAGGTACCGCTAGTTGGGAGCGACCGATGTCGATGGTGCAAAGACAGTGCAAGTGCATTGGATGGCCTTGCCATTGGCCTAGTTGTGTGTTACGAGTAGATGATGACTTCTGTGCTTGGGCAAGTGCGATTGACAACAACAGCTATTCTGTAACGGTTGATGATGAAGGCGTGCTGATGATTTGCAAAGGTGCATTAGTTGGTCATGGCCTACATTTGTTTTTGGCATTGACATTGAAGTTGCTGTTTGGTGCTAGAAAGAAACTAAAAACATTATAGGGTGATGCTTTGGGTGTTTGGCAACAACCAAAGTCAATTTATTGCGAGCAGCAACAGTGTGGAAAAGTAGTTCAAAATTTCATTAAAAAAAATCAAATGCTGTGAATATTCCCGGGCGCCAGTTAAATAATTTTTTTTTTTAAACTTTGCAATGAAATAAAATATTCGTCAAAAATTAACTCTTTCGAAACCCAGAAATGAATAAATCATGTATTTCATATTTAATCCAACCAAACACGAAGTTAAAAACATTAAATCAAAAACTAATTAAGTTCAATTTCAAAAAAGATTTTTTCAAATTGTTATTCCATCATCCTAATTAACTTATCCTTTGATACAAATTTGTTGATTGTGATTTCATCAATTTTATGTTAAATATCCTCGACAAAAAAATAAAAACCAAATTAAATTGCGAAAAATCAAAATAAAAACAAAAACAAAAACAAGTAAATTTATTTTCCATTAAAAATTAATTTAATACATGTACTGTCGATAAAAGGTAAATTTCGATTATGGCGATAGAACCATAAACCATCATATTTTTCCTTCTATAAATAATGTTAACTTTTATAAATCTACAAACCAAACCAAAACCACTTTTATATAGGTACTGAAGCTAAACTATGTAAATATATTTTAATGTTCACTTACCTTAGTCAAATAAAATAGAAAAAATACTAAAATTGATTGCTAATATTAATTTAATATCAAAATTCTCATAATTCCATGTTCTTTGCTATCGTCCGAGAGAAAAACAAAAATTCAACGTGTTTTTTTAACAATATTCCAGATTTAACCATGATTCATCTTATTATATGGTCAGGTCATAGGGCCAGGTTGGTATATGTGCATATAATAGAATAGAGGGACTAACTTAAGCCTCACGAACGACGACGACACGGACACACATATCAAGTCTCTTGTCCTTTGGAATGTCCTGGTGATGCTTGGGAAATTGTTCTCTATGTGTATACGGCCCTGAGATTTATGGAGCAAAACCCAAAATGCCGAAGTAATCCTATTAGTGTAGCAAGGTTGAATTTTTGCCACAATTTCACTACGGCCGGCGGGGGTGGTGTGGAGGGTTGTTTTTCTTTTTATAATATAATATGGCTATAATGTGTATTCTTTTATTTTATTTATATTTCTCTACCATATTTACACATAGTGTATATTATGTACAACATGACGTCCCTTATTTCAATTTACATTGAATTCTGGTAGAGATATATGGAGACCATAAAACCTTAGGAAGTACGACTATGAAAGGGTTCAAAATTTCAACAGTAATTTTAGGTATTTTGTAATAATAAAAAAAAGTGCGTAATACCAAAAATGAAATAACTTTAAAGCCGTAAAAAGAGAAAATACTCATGATTAAATAATGCTACATTTACATAGCCATAAGTTTTAAGTTATGTTTGTGTTCTTTTTTGTGCTTCAAATGATAAATACTTTACTGGAAACTTTTCTTATTTTATTTGTGAGAATTAAGACTGGAAAATTAAAGTTGAAGGGAACGTAAAAAAAAGAGTTCTTAAAAATATAAACCCAAAGTTATTAACTTTTATTTTCTGAAATAGTATATTTAATGTATATATGTACATGCATAAGTTGTAGAAAGTAAATACACTTTATGAACATACATTTGCTGAAATCGTAGGGCTTAAGGAAAGTATCTGGATATAATATGAGGATACATGTTCGTGTCTATTTATGTCCAATCTCGTTTCAGATGCATTTATTCATCAATTAATTCTATACTAGTACTGAATGCATTCACTTTAAAAATTGTATGTTATGATTGAAATATGTTACAATTAGTTGGACGCTAATTTGATTCTATCTAGAAATGTCTCTACATGGTAAACTGGGCGTATACGCACTTTTGTTGCTTATTAATTAATTTAAAACTGTCAATTCATCTTTCCTTGTTCATTCTCGATGTGTAGAGTTTTGAATTGATACATTTTTGAACATCTTAACGTGAATTCCCATCAATTATTCTCGACTAGTAACCAATTGAAAACAAACTTCAAGTGTTTTTTAAGTACAATTTTAATATCACTAAGAAATCATTCTGTGAAAATAATTAATATTAATGGAATATACAGGGTTATCCATTTTGCGGTTTCAAAAGTAAACGTAAATAAAATACCTATAAAATATTTTTTTTCATAATATTTCTTTTTCATTATAAAGTTTGAACGTTGACATTAAGTGTGAAATACTACATCATTTTAATGACCAAGCGAATTGTTGCAAGCGTCAATTTTTTCAGCAAATTTTCGACCACTTTTTGACACATATTGGGCGTTATTGCAGCCATAACTTGGCGAATGTTGCTCAAGAGTTAAAGGTTTATCTGCATAAATACGGTCTTTTGCGTATTGTCACAAAAAAAAAGGCCAGCGTTGTCAAATCGCATGATCTTGGTGGCCAGTTGATATCGCCACGACGAAAAGAAATGTCTCTTACAATAAAGCCATATTCGCTCGAGTGACACCGTCTTGTTGAAAGCCCATATTCTCCAAGACGTATTTTTCAATAGCAGGCAAAAAAAAAGTCGGTTATTATGTGACCATAACGCTCCGAATTGACGGTGATAGTCGGCCCATCGTTACTTTCGAAGAAGTAAGGTCCAATCACACCTCCGCTCCGGACCAAGACTTTTTGTGAATGTAATGGTCTATCTTCGCCGTCCACCGGCTGTTGTTCTAGCACAATACGCCATAACATTCCGTAAGACATTCCTAATTCCTGAGAACGTAGAGAAATCGACACATTCGGGTCTTCGGCAACAATGCACAAGCCCCAAATTATCTGTCACCAATCTAGTCTCTTCAAATTTCTTCACAATTTTACCAATTGCTTGCATAGTTGGACGAATATGTAAATGTGGTATGATCACTATTTTTGTAGTACATTTTAACAATTTTTATAAGTTGTGCGATAATTAATCGATCTATTTTCGTAAATTTCAGACTTTCAACAAAAAAAATGGTTTAACAACTTATTTTGACAGATGTCGAACTAAAGGCCTATACTTTTGAAACCCCCAAATTGGATAACCCGTTACAAGGTTTTTGCAATAAGAATTTTAATTTTGATATTAAATAAAAAAACTTATTTTTTAGAAGAAATCAATGGAATTTTAGTTCCTGATTTAGAGGAAGTTATACCATTTAAAATAGAAAACGATATCAACCAAATGGCCGTCACGGCTTGAAATTTTCATATCTTTGTCTCCGTATCTTTTTGATAGCTTCACAAATTTTATCTATAATTTTAAGAATAAAAGTTTTGGGAATCAGTAAAAGTCAAGGAAGTACTCTTTAGTTGTAACATCGAATGGATTTTATTCACCTCGAAGGAAAAAGCCCAAAATTCTTATATTATTCCTAGAAATAAAATAATTATGGGAGTAATGTATACTTTATAAAAAAAAAAACTATAACAAAAATTGTTCAGTGTGACGTATACTCCTGACATTGTTTTAAATAAAAACGAAAATGATTTAAATTTTTGCAAACATACAAATTAAATGCTCACAAAAAACTGACAAAATGTATAACTTAGTACTTTTTAATAACTGCTTTCTGCGAGTTCATGAAAAATCTCTGTGAAAATTGAAACGATAATTTTTGTATCACTTCATTATTTGTATGTATGTAAATCAGAAATTGGAAGTTGAAATTAAAAAGTCCTTCATCGGAAATGACGAAGAAGCGTGAAAATCCATCCAAGAAAATTGAGAACGTTTAAATATGGTGATACTGTAAACCACCGTGCTCTGCTTGATAGAAAATGTCCGATTATTAAAACCTGAAAAGCCAAAAAGCTCCATCATCAACTTATTATCAAACTCGTCAAAAATTCCCCTAAGCTTCTTGGAGACATTCAACTGGGAAGTGCCTCATTTGACTTTGTGTTTCAAGACCTATTCCCTTCGACTATCTCCTCTGTTTTGTCAATGGGAATAGAGATAGCAAGGACGTTTAAATAGCGAAGGTAAGTACTTTCAACAAATTAGATTTGTATTTATTTAAAAAAAAAGGTCTTTTTTAACTAAAAAACTGCGAATTCAATATAATTTACCTTAATATAATAGATTTAATAACTGTTTTATACTTCAAGAGTATCATAATTTTGTCATGATCTTAGTATGGCGATAACGTTCTCAATCGCCAACATATCAACCTAATACAACCTTACTTATCGTCCGTTTAAATATAAAACTCTTGAATTGAATCAAAGAATTCACCGTTTAAGAATAGTTTGAAACACTAGGATTAGATGAAGTTTGTATAGTTAAAAAATATGGTTTCTAAAATCTCATAACACTACGTGCGTTGGTAAAATCAAATCTATACATTTTTCAACAGAAACCAGATTTCACATTTTTCACTATTTTAAATATTAATTAATTCATCAAAATAATACAAACAAATTTAAGCCTTGAATTTATAACAACTTTTTCATCTACACTAATATTATAAAGAGGAAAGATTTTTATTTTTTTATGGAACGAATAAATTCAAAAAGTACTGGACCGATTTTAATAATTTTTTTTTTCATTAGAAAGCTACATTATCTGTACCTATTTATGTATACCCGTGCGAAGCCGGGACGGGCCGCTAGTTAGTTATATCTTAAAATTATAGGAAAATTTTAATATGTTTAAAAACACTGATTTAACGTTTATTTTATAGGGACACATTTTTTCATCTTGCCCCTTTTTATAAAGGCTGTAATTTTTACCTTTAAAACTTTTAATACATTTTTTTCCGATTTGCAAGAATAAATATACCTATTCATTTTTTCCTCGATCAAACATACACGAGTTTTCGAGTCGGTAGGATTTTCTTTCTATTTTGTAGATATTCATTGGTTTAATTAATTCAAGGAATATTTTCGGGAATTTTAGTTTCTGTTAAAAATTTGAGCCAAGCATCCGATGTTTTGGGTATAGGGCTGTTACTACACCCAGGGTCTATGTTTAACCCCTGAGTTTTAATAATCCTATCATGGTCACTTCTCAATGACAAATTTCATGTTAATAATAGTCGTAGTTTGAAACCTTAAGTATAAATAAATATTTCCACAGATTCAAAGGTCATCCTCATCACGAACGACCACCAACTCCATTTAGTTTAATTGGTCTTTAACATACTTTTTTGCAATCTTTTTTATTCTTTCTTTGTATTGAAACTTGAATCCAAAATTCACTCTTCTGTTAAAAAATCATTTTTCAAAAGTGTTGAATTAATTTGTTTATTTTGTTAAAATGTTAAACAACACTCGAATGCTCACGCTTGACTCACCCAAATGTCATATGTCCTGAAGTCCTTGCAATATTGTTATCGTTTTCGTTTTCGTTGTTGTTGTTGAATATGAGGGACTAACAAACCTGTCAAGTTACAAGTATACAATTTATTCAACCGAAATGACATCACATCACATGAGTTTCAGTTTTGTATCTCTGAGAGAATGATTCCATCACCTTATTCGATATATAACATCAATTGCAAAACAATAAATCACAACAAGTTGAGAAAAACCAAACCCAGTTAAGGATTTTTGCATAATTGAAAGCAAAGAGAAAAACAACAACAATTTTAACTTTTAGCGATGAAATTGGTTCGGTAGGCAAAGCATCAGATGGAGAGTTATGCATTCAAAAAAATATCATCTAACTTGACGAAAAAAGTAAGGCTTCCAAATCTGTCCTTTTAGGGTCATTCCAAAAACGTTTAATAAGAATAATCCTTTACTCAAATTAAATTGTAGCTTGTTTTTCAAAAACGAAGAAGATTTTTTATCAAAACTAGCTTCAAACGGGATTCAAGTGTTTTTTTTTTTAAGAAACTTGAGTTAAATGTCAAAAAACCAACAAAATTTATGTTGAAACTTATTTTGAAAAAAATAAACATTAATACAATTTTTGAAAAATTCAAAACTTTAAAACCCCATGATTTGGTTGAAGCCGATTTTGGAGATTTATAAATTCTGATTTTTTAACACAAAACCTCAAAATTTCATCCCGTTTTTGACAATTACTTCATATTTATAAAAATGTTTTAATTAAACTCAATGTTTTAAAGCGTCATGCCAGAGGTCTTGGGTTCGATCCCTGCCTATGCCATCTAAAGTTTTTTTCACGGGTACTGCCTCTTGCGAGAAATTTACAAATTCTCCAAGAGCAATTCTTGTCATGAAAAGTGCTTTCTCAAAATGGCCGTTCGGATTCGGCTTAAAACTGTAGGTCCCCTCGATCCCTGACAACAGAACTCCCACACAGGAATGGTTGAGAGTTGTAAGTCACTAGGCCCTAGTTCTCAACGGACTGTTGCGCTACCCAATTTTTTTTTTTTTATGTTTTATTAGCGTTTATTAATTAAGCCAGAGAAATTGCACGTAATAAAAATAAGCAAATTCGTACAACCCAGCGGATCATTCAATTTCAATTCCGAATCAAAACACATACAAAAAAATTCCATTTAAAATGTAAATCCATATTGTTGTTGTTGTAGAATGTAGATGTATGTTTATTTGTAGCCGAATTAACTTTTGTGTAAATAAAAACAATGCCTGATGGCAGCCCTAAACAGAAATGTAAATACAAAATAGCAACAACGTCAGGAATTAACAACGGAAAAAATGATATCCTTGTAAAATGTTTTTATCGGCAAACGAACGACGACGACGACAACAACGTTACCTGAAAATGAAACAGTTTGCATGACACACAAATTTACACAATTCTTAAAATGGCACATTCGTCTGTCGTCCTGGCGCGTCCTTCCGTCGTCCTGTGAGTCCTTATTCTAGGTGGTGGTCCTAGTCAACTTTAGTCGTCGTCGTTGTCGTCATCGTCATCGCAAAGAAAACAAGAAGGACGAAAACGGAAATGGGTAGGGATGGCGATGTATATGGGGAAAATGGAGTATATATGTATGTAAGTATGAGGAAGTGTGCTTTGTTTGACATTCACTTACTTGATCGTTCTAATGTTTATGCATTCAAAATCAAGATACTTGTACTGATGTGAAACGTGTGCGGCGAGTACATTTTGCATATTAGCAATGCATTTATGCAATTTTAATTGAATAAGCAAATTCTGTTGTATGAAGGGGGGAGAGTGAGTGTCAGTTGTTAGGTACACATATAAAGGATTTAATTAGAACAACAAAACGGATTGATTTCAAATTCACACTCTTGAAATTTGAATCTAAAGAACTGCATAATTTGGATTTAATTTTAAAATTCTCTTCTTCCAACTACTATATGCATGAGCTGATGTATGTTGTTACTAATTGGTTTACAAATAACTCAATTTGAGACAAATTAAAATTTGCACTGAAAAATGTTTTTAATGAACTCAATGGAGGCCTGATGGAAAACATCATCAAGAACAAGAAAAGTTCAAGTAGTACAATCATTTGTCGAATTTACAAGGATGTGAATTTTATTAAGTACGTTCAGATGTTTATATTCGTACAATCCAAAGTGCACTCAAAGGAACTGAAAGTTTCTTAATCATATCATGGAATTGTTTCATGTCTGATAAAATTCTCCTTTATTGTATAGAACTGATAGTTCCTGAACCATATCATGGAATTGTTTCACTTTTAATTCATTCCGTAAATTTCTCATCAATTTTATTGTTCAGAACATTGAAGCATTAATTTTTCAAAAATATTTTAATGAACTTAGTAGATGCTTTATCAAGAAGAAGTTGAGTCTAAGAACAATAGCCTTTATATTCATTATCAGAGATGTACACGGCATTTAAAACAACACATACAACCTTTCGTTAAAAATGCACTCTAAGGAACTAATAATTTCTGTACCGTACCATAATATATAAACTGATTGATTTGGGAATAATGTTCACTTGGTTTAAGATTTTTGCTAAAATATGCAGAAGCCTTGAGTTTTCGTATAGTTTTATTAAACATTAAACCAAAATACATATAAAAAGGTTATTTATTCTTTTACTTGCTTTGTTAATTTGAACTCATAAATTTTTCTCATCTTTCAGTTCACTGAAATTTAAAGTTCTTCTAAATATTAATAAATAATTAAATTTCTTCTAGTCCAAAATATTTATTGAATTAGGTGAAAATTATTGCGTTTATGAATTTTTTACAAGATGGCTTTTGTCAAAAATATATGCCTTCGAAAAAAATGCACTCTAAGGTACTGATAATATCTGAATTATCTTCAATTTTACTGTTCAAAATTTCAATTAAAAAAAATCAATGAACTCTTTTTATGCTTGCAAAGCTATCTGCTTTTTAAACAAAACTGTTAATAACAGCTTCTATATTGCTTGAGCTGTACATACGTCTTTAAATGAATATGTATTTTAAGGAACTGATAGGTTTTGAACCGTACAATACGAATGTTGTTTAAACTACTTCTGATGAATGTTTCCTTACTTACAATTTTTGTCCTTTTGTTCATCAATGAATAATTAAGAGACACTGTTAACTAGGTTTAAAGATTGAGACTAAAACACAAAAGATCTAAAAGCTTTCAAATTTCACTTAAATAGAAGACTGAAACTATTCTTTTGAGCAATTTGACTCCACAGCTATTAAACAACTTAATCCCTCCTTGAATATAAAGCTATTCAAATATTTTGCATATTAAATTACTTCACTAATGGACAGCTTTCGATTTTTTTTTTTTTCAAGCATTTATAATTGAAAAGTTAACATTCCAAATGGGTCTCATCTCAAATGGACCACAAACATATTTCAATTAAATTGACTCATATCAGTGCATAAACAAAACACCACAAGTGCAGTTAATCCATCACAACAAAACGGAACCACACACAAAATGACTAAACATCAGTCCTCCCAAATTCCGAACTGATGGTAGGATTTCAACAGCCATCTTGTGTACAATACTCGAACTACCGTTGCCTTTTGCCTCTGTACTCTATTTTTCAGAGAAGTACAAAACCAAAGGTTCCAAAGCAAAAAGGTGAAGTAGTGAACAGAAGTAGACATAGCCTATATAAGGCCGATAAACGAAAAAAGATGTTTATAGACCCATCAGCTTCCAGTCCCAGCTACCAGTCTCCCAGACCCAGACCTGGCATCAGCAGCAGCAGCAGTAACACAAAATGAATAAATCAATCACCGATAGCAGGGCTCCGTGATGTAGTTGATGATACATATGTACATGCTTGCGTGGATATCCATCCATTTACATCCGGTCCTGAGGATTTGCTATGGTGGCGGTGGTGGTGGCTTCCAAGTTTTAAGGCCTGACAAAAGAACAAATAACTGTTCGGGCTTTGGTTAAGTTTGGATTTTGCAATGAAATCACTAGGTATGCGAGAGAGATGTGATGTGGTGACTCCATGTTGAGTACAGTGACACAAATCCTGTGAAAAGAATGTTTCCCACGGATATAAAATGGGTGGATAATACCGCTACTGCTGCTTCAACTCGCCTGATGGTTATGAGCTCTCGTCAGTTTAATGTGTGCTCGGCCTGGTCGCGGTTTTGTTGTGATATTTCACTTCCGAGGTAGATATCCTTTGATGGTTACGGGTGGGACTTTTACGGTCAACGGACCTTCAATTATGTCAAATATGATCAATGACTGATAGACTGATGAATGCGTTGATGAAATAAACTTGAAAAATATTTAAGTTATTTCTTTGTAAAAAAAAAAAAACAAAATCAAATTTATCAGCAAAACATTTTGATAAATGTCTGAAATAGACTAAATTGATTTAATGAATTAAAGGTTGTCCCTCACCTAATAACCACACTTCGCATTCTACTGAAAAATATTACAAACTAGTCGAAAACTTCCGTTCATTCTTAATTGCTAGACAGCTTTAAGGAAGGTCAATATCTAACTATGACACGATGTCCCAAGTATGCACATGAAAAGCTCAAGAATTATTTTCAGCATAATTTTGCCTCTAGGAAATTTACCTGCTCAAATAGAAATTTATAGAATTACACAGAGATTTCTATCCTGAGGTCGTTTGTTTGGATGCAATTTAATTAAGCTTAATTCTCAGGACAGGACAGACTGAAAATCTACCTATGGATATGAGTATAGTATAGTGACCAAACAGGTAGATGATGAATTTACTATACTTTCCGTTTAAAATATAGGTATAGCAGACCTCATGTTTGATTCAATTTACGAGTATAGCTCCATATATGTCCTTTCTCTCTGACGACGATGACTATATCCAATTTTGTAGTAAGTCTAGTTGTTTTGAAGCATGGAATTATGAAACGGTTTCTATGTTTCAAATTTAAGCATTCATAAATTCATCCAAACGTAAAGAGATATTTACCAAAATGGCAAAAAGCAGATATTTATTAAATTCATCAATCTCTACTAAAATATTACATATACGCCTTAGAGAACGATTGAATGAATCAATGTAAAGTTGCATTTGGATGTGATTTTGGTAAGAAAATAACTAAAAATCAATAAACCAACATGGAAAGGAATGCAATGTATTGATACGAAATGTTTATGTCAACGTAATAAGTCGTATGCAAAAAGATGAGATCAGACTCTTTACTCACTTATTTGAAAATTTTCTTGAGGTGGCATGCAAAGAAAAATTTTCTGACCGAATTAGGTCTCAGAGTGTGACTCCAGTCTCAGAGGGATGAGATCGATCTCACAAGCTCTCAGAGCTCGTCTTTATATGCAAAACGATGAGAAAAGACTCGATTACAAGAGATCAATCTCGCAAATTGTAATGCATGGTATTTTTCGGACTCAGTTCTTAAAGGTGGAAAAAGAATGTATATAGAGATAAAAGGTTCAATTGGTGAAAATTTTCATCGGTTGTATCGTTTTAGTGAGGAAGGTGTGTGGTTATTGACGGAAGTATCTTGAGTCCGAGCTCAGAAACACGGGGTGGTGTCTTAACTGATCAAGAAAAAATAAAATACGTAGGAAACCCCGGATTCCAAATTGGAGTTGTTGAGAGCATTAGAGTTCATCAACTAAGAGTGTCTAGAGTGGAGCAGCAAGTTTCTGCAGAAATAGCAAGCCATGCGCAGAATTGGATAGTATTTCCACATTCTATGCTAGAAATACAGGAAGCACAAAGGTTATGGAGCATAAAGTACGAGTTTCCTCATGCAATTGGTGCTCTTTATTGCACTCATGTCAGTATACTACTCCATTAATGTTCAAGCTTCATGCTTCTTTCTTATTTAGTCATATGAATAATAATTCAACAGCAATGCAGGGTTATCCAATTTGCGGTTTCAAAAGAAAACTAAAATAAAACACTTATAAAATATTTTGTTCATGATATTTCTTTTTATTATAAAGTTTGAACGTTGACATTATGTGTGAAACACTACATCATTTAAATGACCACTACGCGAATTGTTGTAAGCATCGATTCTTTTAAGGTAATTTTCGACCAATTTTTGACACATATTGGGAGGTATCTCAGCCATAACTTGACGAATGTTGGTTTTTAAGCCCTGAAAAGTCATTCACGCGGTCTTTCGCGTAGCCTCACAAAAAATTCCAGCGGTGTCAAATCGCATAATCTTGGTGGCTAGTTGATATCGCCAGGACGAGAAAGCCATTTTCGCTCGAGTTGTGAGGCATGTGGCACCGTCTTGTTGAAACCACATATTCTCCAAGTTGTATTCTTCAATAGCAGGCAAAAAGTTATTATATGACCATAACGCTCCGAATTGACGGTGACAGTCGTTCCATCGTCATTTTCGAAGAAGTAAGGCCCAATCACACCTCCGGAAAATACTCCTTCATGAAAGATAAAACTTCATTAATGAAAATTTAACAAATATGAACTTGATTTCATAAAATCTCACCAATAGAATTTGAATCAAACTTCATCATCTTTTCCTTTTTTGGTTTCAATTTTTCAATTCTTTTTCCCTTTAATCACTTCACTTCATATACGCTTGCCCTTTCTTCAATCATCGAATTTTCTAATCTTTACCCTTAACACATCCTTTTTATTTCATATAACTAGCTTAAGCCAGATATGGCATTTAAAATGTCAAACAAGCGTGATGCTTTAAAAATTCATATAGGTACTGCTCCAAAATTCCTTAACAGTTACTGCCCTCCATTTTGGTGTATGTTAACAAGTCTTGTTTCTCTATCTAAATTTTCGAAGCTAAGGGTTGATGTTTCCATCTGCGATGTTGTCACCGTTGTCGGTTTCTATACGACATATAAGAAAAACACCACAACATTTTGTGTGACACTTTCAACTAGGGCTTTCTTTGTTTACATTCAAAACTGTCAGTGACACTCTATATATACATATAACATAGTATAGATGTATAGACTAAAGACAGAGTATGTTTAGGAATTGCACTTTCCCTTACGCATTCATCCCGCAAACAAACCACTTAAATTGAAAGAGCTTTAGATACAAAATGTATCTGAGTTTTATCCATTTTCTAGATAAACTATAGCTTTGCTTTTTCTCGTGCTTCGTTCCTCGTCCTTATTCCTCATAGACTATGATAATATAGAAAGGATAAAGACAGACGCCCATAGATGGTACAAGACCAAAGCACTCAAACTCAAAGGTTGTCATAGCATGACGAGGACGAGATGACGACGAACGGCAACAGGAACGGGAATGGGAACGGAATCGGGAACGGGAATCGGGAACGCCAACTCCAACGTCACATCCACAGCGATAAAATGAACAATATTCTCGTATTTATCCCCCTGCTCCACATGCCACAAATGTCTGTCGTGTCGTCATGTGTGGCATACACATGATATCCCATGGGAATTGTATAATGTTGACGACGACGACGACTACGATGGCGATGGTGTTGTTCCAAGAAATTTCATTTCAATTTGCTGGCCAAGAAATAAGAAAAAAAAAGGAATCAAATAAACGTCAGAGGGGATGAAGGTATCTGGTATTTGGAAGATTTGATAACCTTCATGAGATTAGAATTTGTTCACATAACACGAGCGAGCTATGGTATTATGTCCATTTCTATAACTTTATGGACACTATGGTCCTCCAAAGCCGTGCAGCTGGTTGTAGAATTATCTTGTCAAGTTATTGTAGTTGGGTGCCATATTTGTTTGTGGAAATCATAAGTCTAAGGTTTATTATTGTTTTAAGACTTTTGGTTGCTTTGATGATGTTTGAAAAGATGAGAAATACAATAAATGAAACTATTGAAATTTTAATACTTGTTGAAAGGATCAAGCTTAAGATTTAATATCAACATACATAAGAATTAAATAAAAATAGTATAGTCTTGAAAAATATCGATTTTTCGAAGCAAATTAAATTTTGTAAGCTTCTAACCCACAGAAAAACTAAATAAGGATGTTAATTATTGTTGAAATGAAGGTTAGTCAATAGGGGATTCGAAAAAATGTCCCTACTCTCAGGTTATTTAAATAAAAGATTGTATAGTGATTGGCTTATAAAAGCAAACTAACCAAAATCGAAAACGTATTGAGCCTGAAGTATTACTCTTGTACTTTCTTGCTTAATCAGGCTCCCCTCTCAGGTTTCTTCCTGAGACACAATGACCTTCTATCCCTTACAATAATTAGCAATTTGCTTCCAGTTACTTAAACCAATTTCTCTGGCAACCGCAATGACTTGGTCTTGAAACAGGAAGTTGTATCTTCCTTGTGGTTCCAAATTTAGGGGCTGAAATATGAAGATTCCCTTAGCCCAGTACTTTGTAGTCAACGTGTTTTGAATTTTCGTACTATATACAAATCTTTGTGCAATTCACGGTTTTTAAAAGAGGTTATAGCCACAGCTCTCTCTATCTCCATTATCGTCCAGCACTCAGCAACTTTTATACCAGGACTGGCAGTATAAGTGTTTTATAGAACGTTTTTTTGTCTTACGCGTGAAAAACTTTGAACTTAAATGCTTAGCCTAACCACAGTAGCAGTGGTTTTTTAGAGGAGTCCTTCGGTGAACCTACACTATAAGGAGTCATTTTTGAAGTTAATATTTTCTCCAAGGGAGATGAACTCCTTTAGTGACGCTTTGTTTAACTTAATAGATAGATGTTTGTTTATAGCAGATATTTGCTATTATCATCGTTAACTTCAAGGCCAAATATTGACACTTACCCTTCAATCACTGTTGCCGCATTTTTTTATCAACTCAGAATTAAATTTGGTGGCGTGGTGATACAGTTCTTAGAAAACTAAGAACTAATAACTTACATATTTTTCTGTAAAGGGGAAGGGGGAAGGAATTTGAGAAGCACTTTTTCAAGGCAAGAGTTATTTTTGGATTATTGGTCAATTCCTCATAAGATGAAGTCCTCTTAAAGAACTTTTACGTTGCAGGCTCATCATCCCACGGATTGAAGATCGTGACTTTTGTGTAAACATCTGTCCTAAGCACTATCTGTTCGAAAACTATATTAAAGAAATTCGCATAATTTCCTCACAGAAACTAAGTATGTATGTATAAGTTTTGAAAAGTTCAGAAGAACCTTTTAACTTGCGATAAACGAGAACACTAGTAAAAGAAATTCGAACTCGAGTCAATTTTTTTCATCAAATTTTCGAATTTTGAACAGTATTTTTCTAATGCCCAAGAAGGATACCCTCCCTTAACCCCCCCCCCCCCTATTTTAAAGCGTATATTTTTGTTTTCATTTTTCAACATTTTTCAAATAAAATTTGACGATCAAAAATGTCTCAATTATTTTTGATTTTTTAAAAACATAAATTTTTCTCATCATACCAAAAATATTTCTTAGAAAACAATTTTTCTAACGATTTTCGAAATTTAAAATATTGAAGGTATTTTTAAGAAATTAAATGCTATTTAAATTTTTCAATATAAACTTATTTCAATATTCCAAGCTTGGCTATAGTGGTACCCGTGGCATGATGGTTAGTGCATGATGGACTGTCATGCCAGAGGTCTTGGGTTCGATCCCTGCCTATGTCATCTAAAGTTTTTTTCACGGGTACTGCCTCTTGCGAGGAATTGACAAATTCTCCAAGAGTAATTCTTGTCATGAAAAGTGCTTTCTCAAATTAGCCGTTCGGATTCGGCGTAAAAACAGTAGGTCCTCTCCATCCCTGACAACAGTACTCGCACACAGGAATGGTTGAGAGTTGTAAGTCACTAGGCCCTAGTTCTCAACGGACTGTTGCGCCACCCAATTTATTTATTTTTTTAAGCTTGGCTATAACCTTATAGTGCTCTTGACGGATATTATCATATTTGACCTTAAAGTCGATGAAAATATGGTGAAGAAAGAGACTTTAAGGCATTGCTCTATTTAGCAAGTATTGCTCAACAATAGAGTCAATGCGCTGTTATAAAACCCTACTAAGAACAATTTATATATTTCGTATATTTTCATTTGAATACAAAACTTTGTGAGTTAAAATATATTAAGAATACCGGAAACGATATCCTTAACCAAACTAAAAGTGGTTTTTCGTCATAGTCTTGTGTCTTTTCGTCTTCAATTAAATTTCATCAAAATTTCAAACCACATTTAGAAACAAACAATTATACAATTGTAATGTAATTCATTATGCCAATTAAAATGATGATGATAACTATTCAAAATTTAATTTATTGGTTAAATAAACAGTACCCACTTGAGTTCTGTAAATTTCCCTTGAATTCCTTATAAATTCATCTATGGTTTTCTACATTATTTTGAGCAAAACATTTTAATATTTGCTTACACTCCAAATCAATTGAAGTAGGTATAGAATTCAAATGCCACAATGCTATTGTTAAATTGTTGGTTTTTCCAGGAGAACTTTAAAATATTATGTAAATTTTGTATATTTGAAGGTTTTGTTTCGTTTTGAACTTGAAAACTATGTAAGATTCAACTTTACTCCAGCCCCGCAGTAACACATTCAATAAGAATTATGTTGAATTTCTTCGTAAAAATATTAGAAATTAAGCGTAACTAGTATAGAAAATTTGTTTCATTAGGGAATATTATTGAAGTTTTCTAAAGAAAACTTTTTATAAAGACTGTTTTCACAATTTCAACTCAGTTTTAGATAAATTGAACCAATTCTATAGAAAAGTAGTGTAAACTATCTTCTAGTTTCTTTCCTAACTTCACATTAAAAACAAAACCTTCTAAATACTATACGACTGATAAAAAACGCTTGTATCTTTGTACCTCTCTCGTTGTTTACAAAATAAAATCATCAGATTTTCCAACAGTTTCGGTAGTAAGGTATTTTCATTTTGTTTTAAGTTAAAAAACAAAACATTCGAAGAGTCGAAATACGCGATATTTATCTGATGGTATATGTATGTATGCATAGCAACGTACAATATGATGGCAATGGAAATGCCAAAGGTAATACTCTCAAATATATATACAACAACAAAAAACATTTTAATTCTAAAGGATTTTCCTACATATAAAGTGAGGTTTTTCAAAATAAATTCCCTGTTTTGAGCTTACGCTATTGTTAAAATATAAAATAGAAATTGGTCGGGGGCAATAGCGCAATAGCGATATAGAAAAGGATAGGATAAAATATCAGAGGCAAAATAAATTCGGAATTTAGATATTGCTGTGGCATTCCAGAGGATTTGTGTCATCGTTATATACATCCATAGGAATAGAGGTTGGTATTTTTATTTCAAAGAAAAACAATGATATTGAATGAATGGGTGCAGTATATTGGTAGATACTTGTCGAAAGAAAATCATTTCATTTTAATAAAATCAAATAGGCGAGAAAAACAATTTTTGTTTTGCATTGAGTTGGTAATCAGTTGATGAAAAACAGACAAAACCAATACGCGATTTAAATTACTTATAGTTAAATATACAAATTTTCAAAACAGACGAAGATTAAATGGGTTGGGTATTGGAGATGTTAATTTGTAAAATATTGATTAGAAACAACCGAAAGATAAAACATCGAATTTGGAATGTTAGAAATGTGCCTCGCGGATATGAACATCATTTACTAATTTGCTATTTTTTAATTAATCATTATCGATTAAATTGTAAATATTTTCATCCAAGTATTCAATTTCAGAAAATAGCTTGGTTAACTTTGAGTAATGTGTTTTACAATATATGGACATGTATTCCTAACCACTTGCAATTTATTCCAGGTCCTGAAATTAGACCTGAAATTTATCCTAGTTTCAGACGTGACTATTTCAATTTGAACCATGGAAAAAGATACACAATCGAGCAACGCGAGTTAACACATGATATCTCAATCATGCAAAGTGTCGCCAGCCTCACCGGAAACAAATTTAATAAACAAATCTATCGAAATCCCAACAGCACGTCCGATGCATGAAACATGATACTCCTGGTATCCAGACAAAGCTAAAATCTTCATATAAACACCATCTCCGTTGGTAGGGATATTTAATATTTTATAAGCTAGCTTTAAGAATGAAATTGTACTTTACAATTAGTTCATAATCTGAGACCGACTTGATCGGTAGAATAAAATATTTTTAAAACTTCGGATGTAAATGAATTAAATTAATTGGGGGCTCAACCGGGATCGCGTTTTAACTTGACTTGAAAAAATAAATAATAAATCACATATGATTTAAAAAAATAAAAATAAATATTTTTAATAAAAAAGTAAAATCAGTGATAAGTGCTATTTTTGCCAAATAAACGGCCAATTATCCTTCAAAGAGAGGAGAAAGTGTACAAAACCAAAAGAAACATTTCATTGGACAAAAGTTCCAAGACACAAAGTTTTTAAAAGGAAATTTAATAAATAACTAAAGTGCTAAGTGCAACTAACCAGAAGAAGGAGAAGAAGCAGATATATATTCAACAGACAACAGATCCAGGAAAAATCAAGCAGAATAAAATATTTTTAAAACTTCAGGTGTAAATGAATTAAATTAATTCGGGTTAAAGTTGTTCAGGCTTATTATAAAAATGAGCGTGCAAATCAGAATACATATGTACATATCTCGTACTTCGTGATTTTGTCGGTTAGTTTAATCGTACAAATGTGCGTACAATCGGAAAAATCGTGCAAAAATTTGAGCAAACCGGGTCTGTAGAAGATGTGAAAATACCAGTGCCTGCTTGTACAGCAGAAAATAATGCTGCTGTTCGCGAAAGTGTAGCTAAAGAGCTGTTGTGTCCAACAATTGCACCTTTTAAGCTCATCTTTGATTAACATTATGCATAAGGACTTGCATTTACACCCTTAAAAGGTGCATTTGGATCAAGAACTAATGCCTCTTGACCATTTCAAGCGTCTCGTCGTCAATGGTCAGAATTGTGTCAAGAAATGCCAACAGTGTGGATGATTAATTTTCGAAGAAAATCATCTTCAGTAATGAGGTACATTTTCAGCTCAGTTTATTTGTCAATAAGCAGAACTGTCACATTTGGCCAAATGATAAACCAAGAGTGATTGCCGAACAACCAATGCACCCACAAAGAGTGACTGTTTGGTGTGGTTTATGGGCTGTCACCATCATCAAGCTGTATTCTTTTCCAAAATCAGGCTGGCAGTTACTGTGAATGGTGTTCGGTATCGTGAGATGATAATGAACTTTTTATGGCCCGAATTGGAAGAAATGGATGTGGACAATATGTGGTTTCAACAGAACGTTGCCACTTGCGTCATCGAAAATTTGGACCATCGAATGGAGGTGTGCCGCCGAGTTCGCGGCAGCTATTTGGCCGATATTTTGTTCAATACATACCATACCAATATTATCGTAATTAAAAGAAATGAAAATAATTTCTTAAATAATTAGTGTTCTTTAAAAACCAACATCGACCCTTAAAATTTAACCACCTTTTACTATCAAGTATAGAATTTCTTTTCTCAATCGCAATTTAGAATGCCTTACCCTATTTTTCTATCCCATACTGATATTGAACAATTTGAGAACAATTGCAGCGGTATACCGTCTTAAATCTTCTCTTATTTTTTAAACGCTTACACTGTTCTGAAACGTGTTATTGTGAGCAACCTATACAAAAATCTTCAGCATTTGCTCGGATATTTAGAGAAGAAAGTTCATTTTTAACGACAAGTTGTACAATCGAATTTTTGTTAAACTATATTTGATTTATGTCCAACATTTAATCTCCAATTTTTTTTAATTTTTTCAACACTATTGTTCAAAAATTCAATTCAAAAAATTAAATTTACAAATCACATTTCTGTAAACATAATTTTTATATTGCTATCTTATCGACAACTGAATTAACTGTAGTACCAATTCCTTTTCCAAATTCTGCACCAGAATTAGCTTGAATTATAGCAGCATCAGTACCTTCCAAAACTCCAGCACTTAAACCACCAGCAAATGCTCCCACCAAACCAGTTGCCGCGCCAACACTATTTCCACCAAAATCTAATGTTCGATCTAGAAAACCTCCAGAATTGCCTGAAGCTATGATATTATCACCAAGCCCTTTGCCAACTAATGTACCACCTGCAGAACCTTTAACAGCACCTTGAACCCCATTATTAAGTGCTCCAACTGTAGCACCTGCAGTAGCACCAAGAACACCCGAAACCGAACCAAAAATACCACCAGTTAGATTGGTTAGCTCCTCAAAAATTCCTCCAGATTGGCCTTGTCTAGTTGAATGTTTGATATTTTCTCCAAGATATATGCCCTCAGCTGCTCCAGCTTGTGCACCTATGTCACCAGCAAATACTGTACCAGCAAGCGTGCCGTAGGCGCTAGCAACATTTCCAAAAGCATCGCCAACAATATTTGAAAGGGCATCGACTATTGGAGCGCTTGTAGAAAGTTGAACAGAAGTCTGCAAAATAAAGCAGAAATGATATACACGAGTTTTGAACATTTTCACAATGCTTTACAAATCATACTGGTTGAAGGAAAAAGGCAATTAAATTTTGAATTTTGAGTCTTTAATAACTTAAAATAATTAAAGAAGTATTGAAATATTTTTCAATTATTTTTAATAGTTTTCTATTAAAACAATCGTGTTTGACTAAACGTGAGGAAATATTTAAAGAAGTGTAATTTACCAAAATAATACTGATTGCAATTTGTTTTTGTAAAATTAAATTTTAGATAATCTTTCCACAATAGTTTGACGGTATTTGAGCTTATATTTGAGTCCCATTAAGATCGTATTACAACTTTTGAAATTGTGACTTTTAAGTATGCATTAAATGTAATTTTACTTATTTGCCGCTTTAATGTTTTGACATGCAGGGAATTGCTGCTATGCTATTTTTTCCTCGATTTTTGGAAAATTTCAATGTATAAAGAGTATTAAAAATATGACGTTTTTATGCCATTAAAACAAAAAATTGGTGCCCTTCTGGTTTTCAAACTATTGAAAAAAAATATGTTTATGTTAAACACAATGTGAAGCTCAAACTTAAACCTGGATATGTCAAATTTAGGTTTTATGTGATTAAAAATGGGATTCAGCCAGAAACTAAAATATGTCTAGTATTACCTATTTTAAAATAGTTGAGACTGTGGCTTTAGCTTGTGTTTCCAGCTTAATGTCCATGCTTGGATATCACAGTTAAAGCTAAAAAATCCCAAGATTAATGGACCCTGACTGGAAAACTTTGACTAGTTCTTTTCTTAAGGTTTTTCTTAAGTTAAAGTAGGAAAGTCAAAGATTTATAGAAAACTATCAGAATTTAATGATGATGACTTTCAAAGTTTATTTCAATATATTTGGCTTGATGATTACTTTTTGGGGAAATCAATATAGTGTAGAGAAGTAGCACTGACCTCTTAACAGATGATGCAGATATTTTTAAAATATCTTAGCGAACCTGGACTTCAGTTCGATGTAGGACAAGTTCTTAAGCCCGTATGGAAAAGGCTTATATTTATTTAAGATTTCCGTCAAGTAGAAAGGGAAATTGAAGCAGAAAAATACAAGTTTTCTGGTGGTGCCTTTACAGGTATTAATTGTATCCATATTCCTTAGCTTGAGCTTCTAAGCTAACACATGCAAATAAGCAAACGAAAGCTAGATATATTTCTTATTAATTTATGACAATACTAAAACATATTACTATTTCAAAAAATTATTTTTTGCATTTTTTAATATTTCCACTATTTGACCTTTAGTTCGAGATCCAATTTTCTATACTTTAAAGTTTTATTTTAGTACTTAATGATTGTTTAAGATTGTTAAACTTCAAAAAACCCTACAATTCAGAATCACTGTAACATAAAACACAAACAAGTATACGATTTTGCGAAAATAGTGAAATATGTTGAGGTACCGTACTATTTTTGAGTTTCTAGAGCCACAAAATTGAATTTTAAGATAAGAATAATAAAATTAATTCAAAAACCTTAAATAACCTTAGGTGCTGAGTTTTGATTTCGGGGACTTTTAATAGTTTCTTATTAATGATGTTTTCAACGTCTGTACCAATTTTCATCAATATTGGAACAAAGAAAGCAGTGTTAATTTTTGTTTGAAAATAATTTTGAGTATTGGCATTTTTAAGTATTAAAACGATAAGAAAGCAAAAATCATTTCCATACTTAAAATTTACATTTAAACAAAAATTAAAGAGTGTTCTGTTAAATTGAAAAGCAGGGTTGTAAGTTTAGGGATTTGAAGACACACAAAATAAGTAAAAACGGGCAATTCTGGTATATTCAAAAAGCATAATTTCGAACTGTTTCAATGCTTACTTTATACGTATATAGATAGATAGATAGATAGATAGATAGATAGATAGTTTCTTTATTTTAAGATATAAATTATTAACAAATGTTTTTCTTTAAGAATATGGACATGGCAATTCTGCCGTCTGCCTGATCGACATTTCATAACAAGAACACAATTTAAATATAAAGAAGTTAAAATTCAAATAATAAACATAAGTTCAACTAATTATATAAAAACAAAAAAAGAAATAATAATTTGTTAAAGCATCAAGTGCGAATTCAACAATTTTGAGAATTATATCAATTTTTACATGATTTGAAACACAAATTATTAAATAGGAAAAATATATCAATTTTTACATGATTTGAAACACAAAATATTAAATAGGAAAAATATATCAATTTTTACATGATTTGAAACACAAAATATTAAATAGGAAAAAATATATCAATTTTTACATGATTTGAAACACAAAATATTAAATAGGAAACTTTCAATTGCAATAACTGGTTGTAGAGTTATGGAAAACTATTTCGGTAATTTAGAGCATGTTTGCAGTATCTATAGACATTTGACCATCCAAAGTCTCCATTAAGGATTTCATAGAGCCGAGTTGGGGGAAGAAAACTCAGTTCGAAATACAACCGTCGAATCTCTTGGAGTAGAGGGCACGATGCAAAGAAGTGTGTGATGTCTTCTGGTTCTCCGGTGTTACAAAGGCTACAGATTTGTGGAAGATCAGTTCGATGCGGCATAGAGTTAAGATTCAATATTTCGACTCGGGCTCTAAATATGTAACTTATAGCCTCAGAAGAAAACTCGTTACTGAAATAATTAGCCTGTGATGATATTTGGTGATTGAGGTTTCTATACACATTTCTTGATAATGTTGTTGAAGCTCTTGAAAGATGTTCTCTGAAGATATGTTCATCAGTTCTGGCGATCAGATCATTGAACATGGTGTGCCATTGATTCAAATTGGACTCCAAAAAAAATAGATTACTGCCATATGAAGAAGCTATCTGGTTCCATTCCTTAAACGGGGAGGCATTTGTTTGCATAAGCCTTGTCATAATAGATTTGTGAAGGCTTCTTTCATCTCTTCTCATAACTTTCAATATGTAGTCTGAGTTGGTTTTAAGGTTTGTAATGTAAAGAGGTGTTATGCCAGACTCTACATATATAGCATAATTGGGTGTTGAAGAAGGCAATCTGAACAAGCGTTTGAAGAAATACCTTTGCACGGCTTCAAACTCCTCTAGTTGTAAATATCCAAAAACTTGGGTACCGTAGCACATGCAGCAGTTCACAGTTGCTTGAAAAACACGATATTTAGATACGTATATATACTAGGATTCAATTTTATATGACATCTATTTGATAAAAATATTAAACAAAGCTTATGGCCTTTATTTTGGTGTTATTTCGAAACTTGTTTTCAAGCTGCTTTCCATTTGACTAAATGTTTTATAAATTTTAATAATTTGTCCGCTTTTTTGATTCAAAAAAGTATCAAGAACGACGTTTTTAATTTTTTATTGAAGCTTACTTAAAGGCACTTCTTCTAAAAACGTTTTGGTCTTACAAACCACACGGTATTGAAAATTTTCTACTCGATATCGATCGAGTTTAAATTTTGGATTTAAAGGAAGTATATCTTAACATGTCTGTAGGAAAGATATTTATCTATGTGTCTGTAGCATGATTTTGGAGGAAACTTTAATTTGTTAAAGGAAAAGTTCAAAAGTCAAGAAACTCCCTTTTTCAAATTATCGGATCCACCATCGAACTTCCTTTCTCAACCATCAGAGATTCATTCTTATCATCTTTGCCATTAAGGTAACGACTTTACCATTACCATATCGTCTTTGAATACCTATGCTACCTTCCTATAGGTACTGTCAGAAAAGCAATTCGCACCTGCTTAAAAAAAAAAAGAAAAAACGTCTGCATGAATCTCTGTACCAAAGGATTTTAAATCCATTAAAAAGGAATCAAAGATTAATTTTATATCGTATACTCCCATGGATTTGGATTTTCGATATCAATACATTTTTACATACTTTAATATTGATTTTGATTTTAATGTAATTCCAAGAAAAAGAAGCAACATCAGCAGGAGTTCTTCAACGTGGTCGTCCTCGTCTACAAAAGTTTTCATTTTAAAGAAGAAGAATGTAAACTGCACATTGAATGCTATTCTATTTGAAGGACACGAAAATAAATGAATACATTTTCTAAAAATCTCTTTTCAATGCAAGGGATTGTATCTTCTTTTTATTAGACAAGCAAACAGGACTTCTATAGCAAAAAGATGGACTATAAAAATACAAACGGAAGTCATACATCTAACATAGTTTATGTACGAGTATATTTTAACATACAGGACATTTTCAAAATTCTTTATAAACCCTTACTTAATTTTAATGAATACTAAACGGTATTATCTTAAAATATCTTATTGAAGCTATTATTATCTTCTTAACTTAAGAGCGGGGGACATGGAGAACATCAAAATTTAGTAGTGTAAGGAAGTTAATTCCTTCAGATTAAACATCATTCCTGTGGTGAAAATTAATTTGAACAAAAGGACGAGATGAGACAAAAGCCAATTTCACAAAGTTATAAGCTCCTTGTAAGAAAATTTGTCTTTCAAAATAAATAGGTAGGTACTGGGTACACTCCTTAAACAAATATAAAACTTAAAACTCAAAGACTAAGCTCATTTTCCTTCTATATCTTGGTCCTTTTCCTTTTTGATGGAAATTGTAGTGTTGTGTATCTAAACGTCATGCTTGAAGTCCCAAGAGTGCTATTAAACTGCATTTCAATTACAACCATTTCCTTCATCCTTCGTCCTTTATTTGTTTTCCTTCAATCTCTTCTCTTCTGTTTTTTTTTTCCTTTTTTCTCTTTTCTTTTATCCAGGAAATGATTGCATTTAACTGGCAATAGGGTGTGTAAATAAAAACAAAGATAATAATATAATCGGGTGCAAGAAAATGTGATATAAAAACAAAATTAAAATCGCCATTTTTCTTTTCTTTTATATGTACATCAGAGCCATCTTGTGCTTGTGTTTGTACTATGCTATTGTTGAGTAAGTAAGTAAAAGTACACATTGCCTGATGGTGCCGAACGGGAGGGAATTTAATTGAATAAATATTGATTTTTCTTAAATTCGAAATACGAACAGAAAATACAGAAGATATTTCATTTTTGCAGACCCTTCTTGAATTTTTAGCATAAGAAAAGGAAGGGAAAAAAAGAGATCCTTATGTTTGATGGTGATTTTCTGCTGCTTTATCCGTAAAATATATTTTTTACTTGCGACATATAGGAACTATATGGCAAGTTTTGCATTCGTGCAGAATTTTGTCTGTCTGTCCACGCTCCTACAGCCTAAACCATTGGGTCGATTGAGTTCAAACTTGGAAGTTAAGGTTTTGAGCAGATTCGCGTTAGGCATTTTTTTCATTTTTTTTTTAAGATCAAAACTAACAGTGGCCCCCATACAATTTTTTTGGTCAAAAAACGATAATTCGAATTTTCTCAAAAACAAACCGATAGATTTTTTTTTTATTTTCTCTAAAATTTTATTTTTTAACTTGGCTTCTTTTAATAAGAAAAACATATTTTTGTATTGCTCAGGAAAGGTACCGCTCATAGAACCGTTTTTTTGTTTTTTAATTTTCTCAGCAACTTATGAACCGATTTCAACAATTTTTTTTTGAATGAGCCCTTATATTGCCTTAACAATATTTGATTATCAAAAGTGCAATTTTTTTTTGTTTGGATTTTTAAAAAAATATTGAATTTTTTTTTTCAAAATTCTATATCTCAAAAACGGGCCAACATTTTTTTACAAAATTCAAATGTAGAGCGTATATTTACAATCACTAAACAACTGCATACCAAAAATATTTTTAGAACAAAATTGAAAAATTTTATATATAAAAAATTAATTTAAAAAAAAACCGCTCTAACGATTTTCGAAAAAAAATTTTGAAAAATCAAGGACTTTTTTATTTATAAAATGGCATTTAAATTTTTGAAGACAAACTTATTTTTCAGGTAAAATTTTGAATCTTAAATTAATTTTTTTTAAAATTATTTTAACTGTATTGAATGTAACCCCCTCCCAAAAAAATTGAAAAATGGAGGTTTTTTCGACAAATCAAATGGCATTTATATCTTTGAAGACAAACTTATTTTACAGGTATATTTTTAAATCTTATACATAGATACTTTTTTAAACAGACTCTTTGAATACAGGAGCAAGTTCGTGCGACCCAGTCGTGCATTTTATTTACAGGATAATTATGACGACGACGATGACGAGGGCGATGCTATTACCGCCATTTACCAAATGAACTGTAAGTCGGTTTACTTTCTTCAAGGGCGGAATAATTTCTAATAATCGATTTTATTGAATTTTTTGGTCTCAGTCCCTAGGGCTTCAAGCTATCAGTTCTTTTTTGTTCTTATCTATTAAATGAATTATTAAAGCTGGTGGTGTGCTTATTCGATGCAAACACGAGCTGATTACGGCAAACGATATAAAATAATAAACGAAAAAAAAGCTAGATATTCGAAAATAGAACTAGAAACGGAAATATTTCGTTTAGAATCAGAGCAACCAAAGGCGTCCGGAGAGAGGGGCAAGGGGACCACTTCGAGTAAATACTTCGAAAATAGATTTTTGAAATATGTGACTGTTTCCTAGTTTTGGATTTGTCAATATACATATGACTTTTCATTGAGTTAGAGTAGAAATTTTGACAAGGTCAAAATTTTTTAGTTCTGCTTCACAAAATGGTGTTTTCAAAAATTCTGAAAGTAACAAAATAAAGTTCCAAAAATGAAAACAAGCAGAATTGGCAGCATTCTTCTCAAAATAAACTTTTAGTATTTCAAAAAGACAAATTTTGCTAAAAAGAATCAAAGATAAAGAAAATTTTGAAAAGCTGAAATTACGGAAGGGTAAGCAGAATTTAAAAACTGAAAATATTATCGCTTTAAAAAAATTTAATTTATTTCTCATATAGACCCCCTTCGGGATAATTTCTACGAACGGACATGAGCACAGTCATTTGAAAATAATTCTTTTATGTTGTGTTTTGATTTCATGGCTATAAGAAACAGGAGGCTATAGCTATTCGATTTAATAAAGGTAAACGAACTAGAAGCTCTACTCCACACACAAAAAACAACACGCAATGATTTGGTAGATTTGATTGATATGAATATGAAATAAAGAGAATATAGAAAAATAATTCAATTGATATAATTTCGAAGGAAGGAAATTTATCAAAGTCACAACTATACGTATGTATGTATTGTAAGGGGTTATCCATTTTGCGGTTTCGAAAAGTATAGGGCTGGAATTCGACATCTGTCAAACTAAGTTGTTAAACCGATTTTTTTTTTCAGTTGAAAGTCTGACATTTACGAAAATGAATCGCTTCACTATCGCATAACACATGTCCCGAGAATCCTCAAGTAATTGAAGAGAGGCCATTACATTAACAAAAACTCACTGTTTGGTGCGCTCTTTGGTCCGGAGGTGTGATTGATTCTTACTTCTTCGAAAACGATGATGAAAGGACTGTCACCGTCAATTCGGAGCGTTATGGTTATATGATAACCGATTTTTTTGTTTGCTATTGAAGAATACGACTTGGAGAATATGTGGTTTCAACAAGACGGTGCCACATCGATCGAATATAGCTTTATTACATTTTCTGGCCACGTAGTTTCTCGTCGTGGCGATATCAACTGGTCACCAAGATCATGCGGTTTGACACCGCTGGACTTGTTTTTGTGAGGCTACGTGAAAGACTGCGTTTATGCAGATAAACCTTTAATTCTTCAGCACTTAATAAAAAACATTCGTCAAGTTATGGCTGAGATACCGCCCAAAATGTGTCAAAAAGTTATAAGAAATGGTTTTCAACTCAAGTATAATGAAAACGAAAAAGACTTCAATTTTTAAATCATGCACAATATATTGTTATTAAGTTTAAGAAAAATCGACAGACCGGTAGGATGGGAAGTTTGAATTTTAGGTCGCATTATTTGTCTGGGAAACTAGTTAATTCAAGCCCTTCAAAATAAATATATGAGCTTAAGGGTTAAGGAATAAATCAGAGTCGATATTTTAAACTGATATGAAATTTATCCCATTCAGACGAGCTCAGGTGTAGTCTTGTCTAGAGGTCCGAATTTCAATTACTTTTTCCAAGATTTGCGGCCTTATATCGGCAATAACGTGATGAATGTTGCCTTCCAAGTAGTCGATTGGGCTTATCGGCGTAGACTAGAGACCTTACATGTCCTTAGAGAAAATAGTCAAGTGGGTGGCGGTAAATCGTTTAAAACAATTCTCGGGTCCGTAACAAGAAACTATAAGGTTACCAAACGTTTCCTTAAATAAATCAATTATGGCACGAGCTATTTGACATGTTGCTCAGCCGGCCGCTCGCCGTCTTGTTGATAAAACAGCTTCTGCACATCATGCTTGATCAATTGATGAACGAAAAAGTCTGTAATCATGACTCTACAGCGGTCACCATTGACCGTAACGTTCTGATCAGCATCGTCCTTAAAGAAGTCCGAACCAATTATTTAACCATCCCAACATACACCTGAAGATTATCATCACTCCAATATTTTTTTTTTTTATTTATTGACATAGTGAGCTCCATCGTTAAGCAAAATTCGCGCAAAACGTATTTCGAACAGAAACATGATTTTTAGGCGCTGTACGGGGGTCAGTTTAAATGCCAAACTTAAAATAAATTAATTGCCATCTGACAAAATTGCCGCTATTTAAAATAGTGTTGTCTTATAGTTTAAAAACACACCCATCATATTTAAGGGAAAACTAGTTATCAAAAATATTTAATTCAATATCAAGAACCAATGAAATTACTAACCAAATCTGTCAATTTGACAGATAAAAACTCTAATGGTGTTGATGCAAGAAGAAGTGCATTTCTTCAAAAATTCAAATTTAAAAATCTGATTTTAAATGAAAAATAAATTAATTTCTTTTAATGGAATTCATGGAAATCAGCATCATGACAGTTTTAAATCAGAAACAAATTAATTTGTTTTACCAATGAAAAATCAGATTTAATTTCACGTTCTAAGAATTGTACACCAACTTTCGTAAACACGTTAATTCCAAAAAAAAATCTGTTGCCTTGATATGGGTTGATGCTGCCCTAGGAATTTCTGAAGAAGTAATGGAACTAATATCCGGTATTTTATCATAAGAGTATAAAATTGACATTTTAACCCAATTTTATTCTACTATACTTCCTTCTGTCATATAAAAGAGCAAAGGTACATAAAATCACTTTAATGTGATATACTTAATTTCCACTGTGTAAACACCCAATTTAACTACGGTAAACATGTGTTTCAAGCCTAATGAAGTGGAAAAAGACGAAGTAAATGTTAATGACAGTTTGTCATTCATTTCAACAAAACCAACACAAAAAATCTCATTTTTATAAAAAAAACAAAATATATAAACACACCACTTACCTATCTATGTTTATAGGAATATGTTTTAATATGTCATTTTACAAGAATATAACAGTTAATATGGAAGGAACATTGAACTCTCTACTGGAATGGTATAACTCGTCAGCTGCTCAGCTGATTTTCCCAATGGAACAACCAAAAAAGGATTCATATTGCGCATGAATATGAAATTGGAAGGAAAGTTGAGTTTTTGGGATTGATATAAAACATTTTGCTTTTGGTTTTGGTAAATATCGAGTTATGTTTTGATTTGACCTTGCCTTCCAATCCAATAATTTTGTTTTCTACTTTTCTTTTTTCAAATGGATATGTAAACGGTTAGAATGATTTTTATATGGCTGTTAAGCTATTTTTGGTAGTAGACATCAAAAGGAGTGTTTTCGTTGCGATAGCCATTTTTCTTCTCTCTTGGCGATATTATCGTAAACGTACATAAGCGTATATACGACGCCGAGTATAATTTTATAGGAATTTTTTGATGTGTATATAATTTCATGCTTAGCAGAGATTTTTTATGACGCAGGTGGTGTATAAAGCCCGATTTATGCTTATTGAATACTTATTAGTTATTATGGAAGAGTGTTCTAGTTAATTATTATCAATGTCTTAATCAATTGTTTCGTTCTTTGTAAATATATTGTTTTAGGGATAGAAGAATTTAGTTGAGGTTTTAAGCTTAAAGAACTTACGGAACAATTATGTTCCTTTTAGATTTTGTTTGATTTATTCTTGATCTAAGTTGAAGACCACAGTGGAATCAAAATATTACGTTTGTCTACATTTTGGTACTCACATCTTGTTTATAAACTTAAACCCTACATTTTTCTTAGGAACTTATACATAAGATTATGTTTTAAAGAGAGGAGCAGACTACCAATACGAGTATATGAATGAATTGTAAGCTGTTTCCAGGTTATTTTCCACATCATTGAACCTTATAAAAGAAAGACCTTTCCTTTGAGTTGTTTATCAAATCTGTAAAATACCATTTAATGAGTGAGTATTCCTTAAATAAATTAATTTCATTGTTTCTGCAAATTCCAATGCTCCAAGAAGAAATCTTCTTCAAAATCAAATCTCGAGCAATTACATTTCAGACAACGTATTTCATTAAAACCGATTGCGGAAACTATTGCATATCCTTGGGCAACCTAACACAATTGTATGCATGAATTTCTCAAGCTTTGGATATAGACCAAAGCAAGTCAAAGCAAAAGCACCATCAGTTCCAACAACAACAATAACAACAACAACAACAGAAACTACAGAAACCCAACCATTAAGTCATACGTGACTCAATGTCGATAGAAATAATTTCCAGCAAAGTTAAATAATAATGTACTTTGCCCATAAGATAGGACGACTACGAGCGACGAGCGACTACCGACCGAAGATTGTGATGGTGATGCCGTCGGCGGATGATTGAAAACGAGCATATTCGATTTCAGGATCTTCTTTACGAAAAAATATCACGTGCTTGTGCTAAAAGGAAGCTCTTTGGCTGATGTCCTGTAGATACTTTATCTTATACATATGTATGTATAAAATCCTGTATATCTATATAGAAACATACCTAGCCTTTGGATGTATAGTGAAGGTATTGGAGAGAGTTCTTTTTTTCTTCCTTTTTTTTTAAACGATACAAAACAAATTGCATCAAAAGCTGATGTCTATAATCTTCTTAAAATTAATTTCGATGAAAAGAACCCATTTTGAAGAAGCTCAAAAAAAAAACTAAAGGGAAACTTGTCTCTGACGAGGATTCAATTACTTTTTTTCCTTAAAGTATTTGCTGTTGCTCTAAAGGTATTACGGATACGATTAATAACCTATTTATTAAGTTGTGTTATAAATGAAAAAAGGGACCAAAGCCAATGATTTTTCAGGCACAGAAGACGAAGATTAAAAGACCTGGTTGTTTTGTGAGTTTGACTTATAAGGTTACCGAAGAAGAGCTTAAATTAAAAGTTACTTAAATAAAATGCAAGCACTTGGTTGCTAGAAGTTGCTTTTAGAGTTCAAGTGGGGGTATGTATAAGAGGCATAAGAAATGGATACAATATTGCATTGTAACGATATTAAAATTTAAGTAAGTCATTTGGAAACTTCAAAATTAAAACCACCAGGAGAGACCAGAAAAAGACTAAAAATGTACTCGAAAAATGTTCTATCTAAACTTTCACGACTATCCTTGAAATTGTCTCTAACAGTTTTATCATCTTGATAACTTATTCGGACAAAATTATGAAATCATCACAGGTCTAGAGAATTCGAGCCTGAACTCAAATTTAATATTTCAAAGACTTATGAACAAGACTCATTTTTGTGTACCCTTTCTCTGTCAAACACGCAGTGCGAGGAATAGGTAAAGAAGAGAGGGTTTAAAAAGCAGGTATCGGTAAATATTGGTTTTGAACTTCAGAATATTGAAATTACTAGAATACACAGAGTACGTTAATATATTTCACATTCGCGTAGTACGGCTAAAGAACGAATATCTTTACTTAACAGTACGACTCTATTCCTGGAGGCATAAGAAATATTATTAAATTGTTTAAGGAGACGAATGTAATTCGTTATTTCGCTAGAATAAGACGTAAATGAATCAACGATGTTATTGCTATCTATATAATTTAACTCTCTAACGACTTAAGTAGGTTATCGGAGGTGAAAGTTGTGTTCAAGCTCCGTACGCATATATGTAAGTTTAGATTTAAAAGATAATTGCACAGCCTCAGGAAATGCAAACAGTTAGTAAGTAAGTAAGTAATTCATTTTATTAGAACAATTATTTGGTTACAAAGTTTAAGTATTATGGTTATGAATTTGAGATAGCTTTGGCTTAGCCGTCAGCTTGAATGGCAATATATGTATTATAATGGTAAAAAAAAGTTATATAAACATAAAAAAAAGGAAAATTGAACTTCAGATATACTCAGTCATTAACAAATTTCTGTATTAAATAATAGATTTAAGAAAATTACACAATTCTTTCCAGTTTCTTCCGTTTAAAATTTCTAATGTTTCCATCATTGTAAAACGTTGCTTTCCTTGATATGCAAGTCTTAGGTGTTTGAAGATTGGACAAATGCTTATAAAATAAAAGTTGTCTTCTTTGGCCTTCATGTTGCACAGCGTGCAAAATTGGTCGGATGCACCATTGTATGGACTGCCGTTAAGGTAGATGAGCTCACATCTCGATTTAAACAGCAGCGATATTTCTTGGTAGACTAAGGTTATCCTGAAAGTAGTTGTTACTGCAGAGGTAATAATTTAATTGTGAATATATAATTCTGCTTTCAGATTGTCGTGCTTCTTCTATCAATGCGTTACGAGTGTCTTCATTTATTTGCATTAAGGAGTAAAGTTGTTCTTTTTAGGAGTCTAGGTTACTGAAGTTCCAGTCTAAATTAATGTTGTAATAAGAGGCAATATTTTGCCATTTCATCATCCACCAGTCGATGTTTCTTTGTTCGTATAGTGCAGAAATATTTTCGTTAGACGAGTATCGAATGTGAAGCAATTTTTAAAATGTAGTCTGCTTGAAACTTAAGGGTATTAGTAAAAATCTTAGGCAACCCTGTTTCAAGACATAATGCATAATTTGGGGTGTTTCTTGGTAGATGAAACATTTTTTTCAGAAAATTTCGATGACATTTTTCAACCACTTCAAATTCATCTATTCCCCAAATTTCAGCAGCATAACAGAGTGTTGATTTTACTACGGTTTCGAAGACTTTATATTTAGATGAAAGAGTGATGTTTTTGTTTTAAAATATTTTTCGCCGTCATGTTGACCAAGCTCTGGGAAGCAGCAGCTTTTCCTTGAAAGTGGTTTTTGAAGTCTAGAACTGTATTCATTTTTACTCCCAGGTATTTATATTCTTAAGTAACTTCAATCTCGTTGCCTTTGTAGTACCATTTATTTCTATTTAAACTTCGGGAGCTATGTGTGAAGACCATAATTCTGGATTTTTATTTATTTATTTATAGAGAGACCCCAGGTTTCACAATAATTTGAAAGACGGTTAATCATTAATTGCAGGTTTTCAGGTGATTCCGATAGTAAAACTAGGTCATCCGCATACAAAAGCACATTAACATTGGTGTCAGCAATATGAATGCCATACATATATACATGAGACTATGTCATTTATAAAGAGCGAAAATAACAGAGCACTTAACAGGCATCCTTGTTTATTTCCTGAGTCTATATCAAACCACTGAGAATAAGCTGAACCATCCCATACTGCTGCTTGCGTCCCTGTATACATTTCTTTCAGGACTTTGATAAATTTTTTCGAAAGACCTACTTGTGATAGCTTGTATAAGAGTGCATTTCGGTTAACAAGGTCAAACGCTGCTTTTAAATCGACGAAAAATTAGTACACTTTCTTTTTCCTAGCTTGAAATGCTTTTATTATTGAAGTGAGACAAAATATTTGGTCAACAGTTAAGTAATTTTTTCTGAAACCGGCTTGAAGCTCCGTAAGAATTTCATGATTGTCAACCCAATTTTCAAGCCTGCTCACAAGTATACTGCAAAAGATTTTAGCCATCGTGTTCATGAATGAGATTCCACGGTAGTTTTCAGGGTTATTAGAATCACCCTTTTTATGTATTGGAAATATCACGGACTTTTTGAATGAGTTTGGTATTATAGCTGTAGTTAATATCGTATTAAAAAGGTGCTTTAAATTGTTCTTCAAGATTAGGCAGGCGTTTTTGAAAAATTCATACGGTATACCGTCTTCACCGGGTGCTTTTCCATTTTTTGCTTTAATAATAACATTTTGGATTTCTTTAACTGTTATTTCCGAATCTAGAATTTCGTCCAAGACTAACGGTTCTGCATATGCGAATGATAAACTTGTTTTGTTGAAAAGTAACCCTTTGAAGTGCAAAGCAAGATCATCTGCGGATATAGTTGAGCCTATCATGAAGTTTGAAATGCAAACATATAAAAGGTAGTTTTTGGCGACATCACGTATTTAATCGTTCACAAATAATTTGTTGGTTAAACACTTACCGAAAATCTCAATATTTACACTGTACAGTTCCTTTGATGCAAGTGCCACCCACAGATTTGGAAAAGCTTATGAAAGGGTTCAGCGATGAAAAGATACGATTGAATTACTCAAACCTTTACCGGGGCAAACATAATGCATCTTTACCTTGCTGTCATCTTGCAAGAATTATATTGATACAGTCAGAACCGCTTAATAGAAACTACCAAATGAGGTTGTGTTCTCTAATTTAAAAAAAAAAAACAGCTAAAAACAAAAACAATTCATTAAATTAGAAAATTTACTTCAAAGGATTTAAAAATTCGATTGATTGGGAATAGAAGAAAAATTTAACGAAAAATATTTGAATAAATCATTGATCAATAAATACTTATAGGAATAAAACACATTTAGATATAAAGCGGGGTTTTTCTCCTAAACAGGTTTGAATGTAGGATTTAATCTTTGAACTTCTTTGGTAAACCAATATATAATAAAATTTTATTGATATATCAAAATAACATAAGTACAAAGAGTTTTGTTTATCCTTATTATAAGAACAAAAGGCCTTGAAGATATGTTTAAATCCTCTAAAGTCATTTAAATGCAACATTTTTGTGAACTTTAAATATTTTATTTCTTTCCTTTTTAAATGAAAACTGCTGAAACTCAAAATCATTTACAAGAACAAATTTCTTCTCACAACCATTGCAGATTTTGAATAAAAACTTCTAAGTGCTCTCCTATTTTATCAGGCTAAATAGTTATATAGGTCATGTTTCAAGAACCAACTGCATGAGTTTTAAAATACATCTTTTATGTTATTTTATGCACTACTTTATCCGACGACAAGTTCCTCATTGAATTAACGCTAAAGCTGTGATTGCTGTAAATATTTCTTTCAATAAATTTCTGAATGTTGAGAATCTTCCACCCATCATGGCCTTCAAAAATTTCTTCACTCATCAGTTCTATAGAATAAAAAGTCTTATAAACGTTACAAAACATATTTCTATGATGAAAACCCAAAGTTAAAAAAATAAATTATATTCAAATACAAAGGAAGAAACATGTTGGTTGTCTTAATTTCTAAGTGGTTGCCTTCAGTTCAAGTGTCATCATACATGTCCATATACTCGTACACAAATGATAATGTTCAAGCAACATAATTTGCATACGCCCCCATATACGCCTATGGACAGAGTAGGGACACAACATAACCCACTGCAGCTTCTTTTCAGAGTCATGTTTCTATAATGTGCCTCATCCCCCGACCCCCCCAATCTGCGTGCATTGCTTCGCCTTGCCTTAGCTATGAGAAGTGCTTAGCTCGAGCCCAGTCGAGTCGAGTCGAGCCGCTGCCGCCGCAGGCTCTCATGTTCAACATGCAATTGGATTGTAGATACAAGAAGGACAATAGAACTATGTGCACAATTTTTATACTCGCAAGCCTTTGGTTTCAACATTTGTCACTGGCTTTTTCAACTTTATACACATTCCCCCCCCTCCCCATCCACCCCTCAGTGTGCGGTAGCGGTTATGATGATGCATATTCTCCAATTGGGAACGTTCATTGTTGCAGTTTTAATTACAACTCAAAAGCGTTTCGCTCTCAGCAACTGAAGGGCAGCTAGCTATACGAAAGCAAGCCAGCTACAGCAGCTTATGTTGTGATGCTTTGAAAAAGATGTAGGGGGTGGGTGTTGGGTGCTGTAATGGGAACATAAACCATAATACATTCCTTATTGTTAACCACCATGTTATGAGGACTTGGGGTTTCACTTCATCTTTATTTTTATGTTTTTTTTATTTTTTATTTTTAATAAGTTATTCTCTGGGTTATGGAAACTAGAGATGCCTTCCTGTGGAAGGCGAAAAGAAAAATGAAAGGAAAATTTAAAGGAGATTTTGATCCTTTTCTTTGTCCCGCTTGTCGGCTATGTGGGTGAAGTTGAAGCCATTTAATAGTAGCTCAAAGTTGACGTCAAAAACTTTTGCAACTTTATGCATGCAAAAGAAGAAATAAAATTAAGAAAAAAATAAGTCTGAAATTGAAGGTAAGGTGGTGTTGTACGAGTATTCTAAGGATATACACAAGTATCTATATGTACACAAAACAAGGATAAGTTTTAATTCATCATACTTTTCTGAACCTGTCGGTTAAGGAAATGACGTAAAGATTAATTTGATGCAATTATGTAGATTTTATTTTTTAAAACCACTGAAAGTCGAAATCTTGAGGCAACTTGGATGGGGGAGGGAAATAATCAGGTCACAGTCACATGAGGATTTTCATCAATTGGTCTTTTATAAGTTTTAAAATCGAGGACAAAGCAGGTTTTGACGTCTCGACAAGGGACCTTTAAAACCAAGATTCTTTAACATTGGTTTTCGAACATGATTCTTTTTTTTTTTGAATAAATTGCCTTTTAATGCCATAGGGGAAAAGAACTTAAAGATAGGGTAACCCGCATCCTCTTTTCTATTTCCTTTCACCCAAACAAATAACAAAAACAACAACATAAAAAAGGAACTAAATTCAAAACCAAAACACAAAGGCGAGTGTCAGTTTCATGGACTGCAATGATAGTTTACTCACGACCAAGATCTATGCAAACAAATGGCCGGATACTAGACCCAGACTCTACTCTACTTTTCCACGTGAAATACCTAAAGACACGATAAAGGACAAACGAACAAGAACGAGAGCTTTGGATTTTGTGGAGTATGATGGGAGCCAAAAGTCCTTCGTCCTCGTTGGTCGTTGGTTGTCGTTGTCGGCAAAGTGAATACAATTATGTAAATGGACAGAGTTATATAGAAGAGCCAGTTGTTGCATGGTTTATGTTTCTCTTTCATCATTGAAGGACTATCTGAGCTTCGAGTTCCAAGTTCCGACTTGACTACGACCTAACCTAGTGCCGATGACGATGATGGGGTGAGAGCTGAGGACAATGGTGTATTAAATTGAATAGAATATATTGATTTGGTTTAAGGCAGTCAGAGTTTAGGATGTTGGCTATAGTGACAAATGTGTGATGTTTTTATTTTCTGATTTTGTTTGTGTTTGTATTTTGTTTTTTTTTTATACAAATTAATTTATTGACGCTTGATGAACTTATAGAGTTTTAAATAAAAAAAGAAGTCTTAAGAACTTATGCTTAATTTGAAATTCGATTAGCAAGAGATGTTTGTTGTATGACAAGAGGAGGGTGAGGAGGCAGGTAAGTTCAAAAATGAAATTTATCGATGACGATCTCACAACCGTAAAGATAAAGTTTTTCAGAAAAGTAATAATTTCAAAAAAGTACGTATACGACCAGTGCATAATTTGTTTTTGTTTTTCGTTTTTTAACGAAAAAATACAATTTTGACAAGCTCAATATTTTGTTGTTGCTTTTTATTTAAATTATCATAAGTCTAAATTAATTTTTTCGGACTTTGAAATGTTTAAACATCTAAGACGTTTAGAAAGTGTAGAGCTGCTATTGTTCAAATAATGTCCATCAAAGCTTCTTTGGGTGTAACGCATCTGAAATATTTCATTCTGTATAATTCTGGCGCCTTCACCTTTACGTGATATGCCCATACTTTTGTCATAATTCAAACCATATAATTCAGGTTGAAATAAATTTTTAACGTTCAACCGATAACAGCCACCGATGAGGTTTGGTGGTCTAGCCAATGTCGTTTCCAATGAAATGTAGACCTAACACTGAATTTTTCCTCATGGATTGATATCGTTATAACTTCGAAAATTTTGTCTCATTGCTGACTAAGTTTTTCAATGAAATTGTGTGTCCATTTTCAAGGCCCCTTCAACGCAAACAAAGTCATTGTCTACTATCGTTTAAGTTCAGCTTCTAGGTAAGGTAGTATGTACAGATGAGGGATTAAGTCCTTAGCTGAAATTTACCTAAATTGTGGAGGATTGTAAAAAGCCGAGTTATTCAAAGCGACTTGAAATTGACTACCTTGGATTCTTATGCAAACTCTTAAGGGACAAACTCAGATATTCTATTTTGACAACTTACGGGTGTAAGTTCTTTAGTGTTAGGTAAAAAGATCTCAAGTCAAAAATTGCATTTTTAATTTGGTGCAACAGCCTTTTTTTCCTCCTTTCGTTTAAGGGGGTATTCTGGTGTAGAATTTTGAAAAAATCAAAAATTTTTTTTTTCATATTTCCAAAGTTTAGACATTCAAGAATATGCGTTTAAAAGGATTTTTTAATATTCCTATTATTTCACAAGTTAATTAAAGGTCATAGAAACTGGTTTTGAAGGTCATAGAAACTCGGAAGGTCGAGCGCTCGGAATTCCGGACTTCAGAGGCGTCAAAGGAGGGTAGAACTGCTCGTCTTCATCAGAGAACATCGAATCAGTATTTTGAAGTAGAGAAAGGATTTTTATATGGATTAAAAATATGTACGTATTCTGTATCATTCTATAAGTAAAATTGACGAAAACTTGTCTCAAAACTCTGGACGCATTTTTCTCGAAACTACTTTTTTCGAGCTGGCGGTAAGGATATATCGAGTTCTAATAGACCGATTTACTTCAAATTTGGAGAGGATGTTCTTTATACATCTCTTTATCGTGTGGTCCTTGCCCAAAAATATAACTTCTCATTTAGTATTTTTAAAAAATTCGGAATTGTTGAAAAATATGCAACAAGAACATTTTTTTTTTCAAACTGCTGCCATTTTGTTAAAAAGTTTTTTTTTAACTTATCCAAGGGTCAAACGATAGCGACATCTATAATAATTCAGAATCCGTCTGGTTTTTGTTTTTCAGATCACCAGGAGGGTTGGTAGGATGCACGCCAAGACACCCTCTTTTATTTAGACCCCCACTTTAACTGCTTGTAACTTTGTTAATTCTAATTTTTTTTTTAATTATTTTTTTTATGTATGAACAACAAATCAATAAGCAAATGATAAAAAAATTTATACTAAAAATATTTGTTGTTTCCTTTATACAACGCTTCAAAAACCGGGCGAAATTCATGTCTCTACACTAGAATACCCCCTTAATACGAATGACTTGATTCTAGAAGAACTGCTTAATACTCCATTAAATTAGTTTTCAGACAATAAGACAACAAAATTTACATTTCTTTAGATATTATCATCTTAAGTTCATTGATTCGGAATGACAATTTCTGACTTATGTCTGTGGGGGATTTTCCAAGACGAATTAATAGAGAACGACTTGTTTCGCTTGAATGATATTTATTAAGTGATTTGACAAAGCTGTACATCGATAATGAGAACTAAAAATAATAATTTTCGGTTGGATCATTCGATCATAAGGCCCAATCATAATTTTTGAACAACGATTTCTATGTACATTGACACAAGTAAATAACGAGTGCTTGCAGTTAGGCATAGTGCGATACAAAAGTTTACTGACTACTTTGGAATAAAGTATGCTACATGTCCGCTTTGCCTAACATCAAAAAGTTGATAACTCAATCAACCAGGGGAGTAAAATTTATCCAGCATCCTGGGAAAAACGAAGACAACAAATTTTAGCTTCACAGTTATTTTTCGCTAAGCATTAATTTTTCTTTTTTCTGGACGGAAGCTCGTTTTTCTGAACAGCTTAATCTTTTATGTCCAAAAGTGAAATAAATCGTTCCATTGATTTGTGTTTCAATTTCACACAATTCCAATGACATGGAATAATGTCAGAATTAATTTTTCGGTGGATTTCAATCAGGAAATTTTTCCAATGACAGAAATTTTCAATAATCGCTATAAACGACCTGACAAAATAATTTCAATGATTGGTTTCAATGATGAAAACCAATGATAGTTATAAAACTTGCCGTTTTGAAAATTCTCAGTAATCATAGAAATAAAAGCTGACCAATAAATACTAACTACTTTGATAGATATAGCATGAACAAATATAGCCACCATCGACTGTCAAAGTTGGAAATCCCAATTGAAAAATTCTTGTTTTCTCATCAGTAGTGAAAAAGGAAGGAAAGGGTATGTAAGTTTATTTCACAAAACTTTAATTTGAAGACAATTTTCAAACTAACTTTGACAAGTATTTGGACAAAAACCACTTTATTGAAAAACCTCCCTTCAACATATTAAATGTCCACTTATACTAACCTACATTTATTATTAATAATAGTTGTAAGTTTCAACTGGTACCGCAAAGTTCAAAACATTGCTTTACAAGTATCGCATGTGTTTTACTACATGCATTTAAAATGTTAAGTCACATAAAGATTTTTAAGTCATTTTTAATGACACAACAAAAATCCAATTTCTTTTTTTTATTAAAAAAAAATGAATAAATTATAAAAACATAAAAATGCTTTCCTAAGAAACAAACAACAAAACCGTCAGCGTAGTGTTGTCGTTGTTGTCAAGAGGCAAGAGCTGGAGCAACCTTCAGCTATTCAACCAGCTTTATCCGTCTATTCTTATATCCGCAACGAACCCGCCAACAAAGTGTTAGGTTACACCATCCTCAAGACCCAGACTACGAGTAGTACACCAGGCCATCAGAGTATAGAAAAAGTTGTATGCGGGCTTCCTTATATAAAATAAAACTGTTGCCTTCTGCATCACATCGGCAAGTGTGAAAATGACTCCCTTGACTATGATTGAAGCGATTAGTAAAACACTTTATTTTACAACATAAATTAACCACTGCAATGACATGGATTATGGGTTGTTTTGTTGTGTAGTTAAGATTGCTGATAAAAACGTATCCCTTATATCCTTTTTTTTAGTCGGTCCCTGTGGTGCTTTAAGTATTTTTATTACAAATTTATTGAAGGAGAAAAAAGAAATTCTTATTATGTTGAACATTGTCCGACATACTTGAATTACATCGTGTAAAAATCATCAAGACTCTTAATAATTTTACACGAATATCAGTCTCATACCTCCTGGTTATAAAAGTTTTTGAAAGAAATATGGTTTATTCCAATTACACACGTGATTGTAATAAAATCGCACAATATTCTCTCGCCTTTTGCTAAATTTAATGTAATCCTTATTGAAATAAATCCTCTTTATTTGTCTAAAAATCGGAGGGAGGGGGGTGTAAACAACAACAAATCTACTCCAAATGATTACATACTCACAAGCACGTCTGGCCATTTGTGCTAAATTCTTTTCTATTTTGTACCTTGTGGAAATACGATTATTAAAAATACATATTCGAATTTTCGTATCTATATAAAATATCTAGGATTCTACCTACATACTTTCGCATAGGTATACACTATACACTCCAAGTCATTAGGATAGAATCAGTAGAAGAATCAACTACGTATGTTAAGGGGTTAGGCATTCTTAGAATTTTTGAAATATAGACATTTTTTAAATTGAAATGGTCCCAAAGGATCTTAAAAATTTTGTTTCAAAAGATTTTGTCCATTGAAAATCTTTAAGTATTCGGTTCCAAAATAAAGGTAACGAAAAGTTACTCTTGACTTTTTACTACTCAAAACTTCAAAGACGTTTATTTTAATACTGCATTTTAACATGACCGGACTCATAACTCAGGTAATTTTCAACCGATGGACTTGAAATTTTTTAGATTTTATTTTGAGACCAAAAATCGAAAATTCGAATTTAATCAAAAATGGCCGGATAGATCTCTATGCAATTTTCTCTAACAGTTTTTTCTTAACTTGACTTCTTTTAATTATAAAAAGAAGATTTCTTAAGAAGATTTAAGAAATTGAATGGCATTTAAGTGTTGTAAGATAAATTTATTTTCCAGGTGTATTTTTAAATGTAAGTATTTTTTAAATAGAATCTTCGGATGTATGATTCAAATTCGTGGTGACATTTATTGTTAACAATTATCGGAAGATTTTGAGGTAGAATTTTTCACTTTGACAATAAACAAATATGTATAAAGAAAAAATTTAAGAAGTTTGAAGTTCGGTCGTAAACCCTTAGAAAAAAGGAGACGTCATTGCATCAGCATTAAAGGCACTCATTTACATTATAAGTTCCGTTTCTCTTATCTCGATTTATTTTGTAAACAAAAAGATTCCCAAAAATGATATTTTTAAATTCCCATAGGAAGTTATTGTAATCGGTCCGATTTGTCGAATTGAAAATTTTGACATTTCTCGACGTTTCAAAGCCCCTAGAGTCGAAATAAAAGATTTTTAGAGAGATGTCTGTGGGTGCGTGTGTACCTACGTACGTTCGTATATCCGTACGTTCGCGTAGCTTTTTTCGTCGTCCATAGCTCAAGAACAAGTAGAGATATCGACTCCAAATAAATGTTGTTTTACAGATAATAATGCAGAACGATACAGAAAAAATTTAGTGGGTGTTTTTTTTACCATAGTAATTTAAAAAAAGGTAAAAATGTTGGTTAACTCAAAGTATCCCACGATCAAAGATTTGTTTTATAAATCAAAAAAACTGAAAAAAAAATAATTGTCACCTCAAATATTCTTATGAAGAAAAAATGATTTTATCTCCAAAAAAATTGTATGCAACGCAAAATAACGTTTTTGACAACTGGTAAAATTTTGGGAAAAATCGAACAGACAGTTTTTTTTATAAAAAATAAAAACCTAAAAAAACATTACTTAAAGTTGGTAACAATTTTCGACTCTAATATCTTTTCAAAAATTCGAGATATTGGCTCTAAACAAATTTTGTTTTATAAAAAAAAATATAGTTGTTAATATTCAGTAAAATTTTGAGAAAAATCGAATTGACAATTTTTTTTTATAAAAAATAAAAACCTAAAAAAACATTACTCAAAGTTGGTAAAAATTGAATTTCGACTCAAATATCTTTTTAAAAACTTGAGATTCTGGCTTCCAACTTATTTTATCTTATAAGAAATACTGTTTTCAACATTCGGTAAAATTTTAAGAAAAATCGAATTGACAGTTTTTTTTACAAAAAATAAAAACCTAAAAAAAATTAATAAAAGTTAGTAAAAGTTAGTAAAAAATGATCTTCGACTCAAATAACTTTTCAAAACTTTAAGACATTGGCTTTTAACTAATTTTATTTTTTTTTAAATATTGTTGTCAACATTCAGTAACATTTTGAGAAAAATAGAATTGACAGTTTTTTACAAAAAATTAAAAACATACAAAAAATTAACAAAAGTTGGTGAAAATTGATTTTCGACTTGAATATCTTTTCAAAACCTTGAGATATTGGCTATAAACTAATTTACTCTTATGAGAAATATTATTTTCAACATTCAGTAAAATTTTGAGAAAAATCGAATTCATAGTTTTTTTTACAAAAAATAAAAACCTAAAAAAAAATTAATAAAAGTTGGTAAAAACAGATTTTCGATTCAATTATCTCCTCAAAAATTAAAAATATTAGCTTCAAACTAGTTTTATCTTATAAGAAATATTGTTCTCAACATTCGGTAAAATTCGGACTCAAATAACTTTTCAAAACTTTAAGACATTGGCTTTTAACTAATTTTATTTTTTTTTTAATATTGTTGTCAACATTCGGTAAAATTTTGAGAAAAATCGAATTGACAGTTTTTTTTTAAGAAAAAAATAAATACCTAAAAAAATTAATAAAAGTTCGTAAAAATTGATTTTTAACTCAAATTGATTTTATTTTATAAAAAATATTGTTTTCAACATTCAGTAAAATTTTGAGAAAAATCTAATTGACATTTTTTTCATAAAAAATTAAAATCTACAAAAAATAGTACGCAAAATTGATAAAAAATTGATGTTCGGTTCTCGATATCTCGTGAATAATAGAAATCATTGGCTTTAAAAAATTTCATTCATCCAATTTGTATTTCTTTATATTAGAAATAAAAACTTTTAAGAAATGCTACTAAAATTGGTAAAAATTGGTTTTCGAATAAAAATTTAACAAAACAAGAAAACCTGCAAACCTTTTAAGCAAGACAAATCGGCAGACGAAATGGGAAGTTATCAGTGTGGGTCGCATCCAGCCTCCTTTAATTTTACTTATAGAATGGACTTCTTCCTTGAACAGCTTTTGCTTTTGATGGTTCATTTTAAAAAGTAAGAAAATTAAATTGTGTGTTTTTAGAAAAATGGTGGAAACCAAAAACCTTACGCAAAACACACCCGAAAGTGTTCAGTGCGATTCCCAATTCTTTTAAAAGCTTTACATGATTTTTATCGTTTCCTACGAACGCCTAAACGGCAGCGAATTTTTCGATGCTTCCACCAACCTGTTATGTTACTGACACTGCAAAATTACACAAGGAATAAGTATGTAGACTGAAATGTTTGCACTAAACTCGATATTAAAAGTTGCCTTTACCGACTTCGAAAATCATAAGGAAATTTGTACAGACGTCAAGTTACTATTCCTGTAAAATAAGGCGTAAAAAGGGGTAAAGTTAGCTGGAACTTTTTATACCTTCCTTTTGGTGTTCCAAGAATAGTGTACAAAGTCTTAAAAGATCTCGTGTCCGCGTCGTAAATTATGGACCACTTTTTCGGTATTATCTCCACTCCTATAGGTCCAATGGTATTAACACTTACCAGAATTGTCAAGCATTCAATTTTCTAAAATGTTTGTATACTCTCAACAGTTTCAGATTCTTCGCTTGTTTATTCTTCCATACACAAATTTCTCTCCGAGGTGAAACCCATATTTTACTGGAAATATTAATTCTTCTCTAACACCTCTGAAATCTCGAAAAGTTAGCAGAATTGCATCAAATGCAGTTCTATCAGCAGCTAAGATCAGGTATAAGGCAGGTTTTGGGCAAATTTATTAATCTTTCCTTAGTGTTATCTGTAATGCTAAACATTTGAAATATCTAAAGGTTTAAAAAAAACACTGCTTTATGATGTTATAAAGAAAAACGCCTTTGTTCCGCTAAAGAGCGGATGATGTGAATTACTCAATAAGGGTTATATTAAAAAGGAAGCCCGAAAGTAGCTTCTTCTGAAACAAAAATGTTCAGATAATTACAAATTTGGACATTCAAGGGAAACCATTTTTTCGTCACGAAATAAGAAACTACTTTCTACCAGTCTTGTTTTTTATATTTAGTCAATCTTTATAATTTCTTTAACTTGGTCTTTTAAAATTGCACTCCATTTAAGGATGATAAAATAAGTTTAACTTTTCAAAAATACCTGCTTCTATCGTTATGAGTTGGAGTGTATGTATACCTATGCTCGTTTTATAAAAGGATTTCAAGCACACTCTGTTGGACCGATGCCAAAATGTGTACTTGTTGCAGATTTACACACTAACTTTCGCCCTGTTTTGTACAAGTACTCTATACTATAGACTATAGAAGGAGTATACACAGTGAAAACGAGTATTTTCTGCCAAAAAGACAAAAGGATATTATTTAGTATTTACTCATTCACACGAGCATCCACTGATGCCAGTGAATTGTGATTCATGCAGCTCACACACCTCTTGTGCGCTCTAAAAACCTGCTAACAGTTGGTAGGTTTTCTAGGTAAGGTATGTAGGCAAAACTCTGGAAATTGAGAATGGGCAAATTTGTTATGCGAGTTCCCCAGGGATGCGACTTTCACGAGTCGTCCTCATCCTCATCCTCATCGTCACCGTCGTCCTTTTCGCCCTCGTCGTCGTCATCGACTACAACCAAAACCGACACGATAGCGGAAGAAGAATCCTTCCCGAGATCGTGGTTGGCATTGTTTGCGTTCATTCTTCGTTTTATATATTTTCCAACATACAAAATGTTGGATTTTAAATTATGAAGTTTTTCTTATATATGTATGTATGTATATGTATGTCACATCACAGTGATGCTATTGTGCATGGAACATAATGAGCAGTCGAGCGTTATGGGAATAAAAATTCTTCTATGTACGGTATAGGTATATTGATGAAGGAAGATTATACCATATTTTTACGAGTATATTCAATCGTGGCTCTTAAGGGTAATAAACTGAACTTTAATGTTAAAATCTATAAAATAAAAAAGTGAAAAGTAATTAATATTTTACGATACGTATCGTAATGTGGTTAATATAGATCCATTAAGTAATGAAACATAAAATTTGCATGTCAAAAGATCATTAAAGAAATGTGTTAGATTATAAAATTGGATATTCTTAAAACATATTGCTAATGTCAAGGCCAATGCGCCTCTTTTAAGTACTGATGATTGGACGGAAACCTTAAAACAGGTGGATCAAAAGTCAAATTATAGATTCATGTAGTGGTCCACTCTTAGTGTGACGTTTCAATGACATTAGTCAAAGGGATCTTTCATCTGACAGTGTTCGTTTGACCTCACCAAGAGTTGACCCATGTTTTCTTGATAATTTCAGAAGTTATCAAAACTTGGATTTTTAAAATAAATAAATTAGGTAGTGCAACAGTTCGTTGAGAACAAGGGTACAGTGACTTACACCTCTCAACCATTTCCTTGTGAAAGTAGTGTTGCCATGGATGGAAGGGAGCTACAGTTTTAAGCCGAATTTAAGAAAGCACTTTTCATGACAAGAATTACTCTTGGAGAATTTGTCAATTCCTCGAAAGAGGCAATATCCGTTAAAAAATAACTTTAGATGGAGCAGCCAGGGATTGAACCCAAGACCTCTGGCCTGACAGTCCTACGCAATAACCATCACGCCAAGTGTACTACAAGAAACTTGAATTTTTAAAAATAAAACGAACGACTAGATCGCATGAACTTACCCCTGTATCCAAAAAGTCTGTTTAAAAATAGTACCTATATCTTAAGATTTTAAAATATACCTCCCAAATAACACTTTTGTAGCAACTTATTTTGACATCTCACCATTTTATCTCCCTCTCACTCATTTCAAAAGAAATTGTCTACTTCATTCTCCTGTCTCTTTCTTTAACAATCAAGGCGAAAGGGAATTCAACTATGAAACTTCATAATGAGTCTGACTTTGGCATCATATGTCACTTTGACATCTAATGTCACTTTGACAGTCAACCCGTTATCTTATTTCCCAAAAACAAAACCCACAGATAATCCAAGGTGCAACGTCTTAAAATTTATGGAATTTACTTTCTTAGGTGGTATCACGTTTCAAGTAACATTTTTAAGCGACCATAGATATGGACTTAAGTGCTCACGAACAAACCTAATTGTACGTGAAAGGTTTCCTTAAAACACATTGTAGAGCTAGTGCACTTGTCCATTAGTTGGTAAGCTCATTCTCTTCAATTTTAAAATCATTCCAAAAGTTTTCTAGGGATATGCTCGTAAATTCTACTATATACCTCAAGTCTGTCAATTGAATGAACTTTTGAGTATTTTCATTGAACATTTTTTAAATTTATTTAAAGTATCACAAGATATATGAATGATGACCCTGAAGGTACGTCGTATCACTTTTACCTTTTCGTTTTCTTTCAAGTAGGTCAATTTTCAGTTTAAAAACTTTTAAAGTGAAAATACCTGAAAAGTTTATGGACTTCTCAAAAATATCTCATAAAACATCACCAATAAAAAAATATCCCTTATCATTTTTATTTTTACATCTCTAAATTCCTGACATATAAAATTATCTTCAACAATCACCTTTCAATTGAATGAATAAAAACAGTCAGTCAAAAAAAGTTTAAAGTCTCTAATAAAGTGAAACTACCCAAAAAAAAACGCCCCCAGGCGGAGAATTCAATTTAATAAGAATCCGTCAGAATTCCCGTTTGGTAAATTGTTCCCATTCTTGTGGCATAAAAATAAATATCCATATCCATAGAGGATCTCATTCTTTAACATACAAAATATTATAATGTTTTATGAGCATCAAGGATGTAGAACAAGAGAGGTAAACTTCAAAAATGAACTTTTGCCTGAAGGCAGTCGTCGGTTTGCAGGAGCAGCTAACGCTAGCGAACGAACGAAAACATTATAAATTCCATACTCATCGAATCCTTTGAGCCTCTCATACAAAAGAAGCGACATAATAAAAAATACATATTAAGCGACCATACCACCACCACCGCCGCCACAGCGCCGCACACCGACCGTGTGGCACCGCGATGGAAATTTTGGTCTGTTCTTTGGAACAATCCACCTTCACCCCCCTTTCACGACGATGTTGGAAATAGATTGAGTGATGCATATTATATACATATAAAAAAGGTCGAATTTTCGAATATTTATAGCATCAGGATGTGCATTCAACGTTAACCTTAACTCTGTTCGTTCGTTCGTCAACTCTCCTAACGTTAGTCCTCATGATCCTGACAAGATACCATCATTTTGAACGATAAAAGCTTGAGGAGACTTTTTGTTTATTTTTATTATTTCTACATATTTAATTTGGTCGGTTTTTATACATTCAGTATGGTGGATATAGGATAAAGTGAGTCCTTGAAACAAAATTTTTGAATGAATAACTTATTCGGCTAAGTTATTGCTACTTTGTGTCATGAATTCGTAATTGAATTATTAAAAAAAAGAACTGAAACTATTGCTTATAAGACCAACAATCATTTTATTACCATCAGGAAAGTTTTCTGATAATAGACTCTCAAGAAATTTTAAGTTATAGATACATGACTTAGTCAGGAAAGGATGGTATCGCCACTCCCTAAAATGTAATGTTGTTCAAGAAAAAGGAGGAATTCTTTAGTGACGAAATTTGGATGACAAAAATTGTTTCGATTCCTACAAAATTTGTGACTGAACATTTATAAAGGATAGCTATCTTTGGTTTTCATCATTGAAAGCTGTTAAATGCCGTTGATTAGGCGGTTAAAAAAAAAAACTGATAAGCCAGTTAAAAGCCGTTGATAAGCAAGTTGAAAGCCGGATAAAAGCCTTTGGCAAACTGGTTAAAAGCTATTGATAAGCTGGATAAGAGACGTAAATAAGCCGGTTTAAAGCCGTTGACAAGCAATGCCAGCCAAGAACAGCAATCCAAGGTGACCGAAGCAGAAAGGCAGAGCTAGCAGTCGAAGTAGACCCACCAAGGAAATAATTAACTTCAAGCTCGCACTCTTGACAAGTACTTTAGTGGACTTTGCCGATGCCGTATCAAGGAGATTCATTTACAATTATATTATTTGGAGTTTTGTAAAATAAAATTTAAAATCAGAGTCATAATAATGAAAAGACTTTTAAGCTAATATTTTCTGTACCTTCGATATGTAAATCCTGTATCCGAGTTGGATACCTCAGCCTTCGAACCCAAGGTAGATCACCAATCACTGGAATTTTGTTGACAGTTTGGTTAAAGCTGCCATTGAAAATTTCTATATACCTACAAATTTTTCTTGATTGATATCAACCATTTCAGATTGAGTCGATCACTGAAAACAAATTGACAGGTGACGAATAGATTGGGAAATAGGTAAATATTCTATAATTCAACCTTTAATCGTTTTAAAATCTCGAAACGAAATTTTCAATGATTGACAACCAATAAGAATTTAAATTGATCAATAACCATCCAGAAGAAGGAAGACATGATTATAAAATGTCAAAATAAGTCGTCCAATGTAAGCACCGTGCAAGAAACTAAAATAGCTGTGATTTAAATGTCAACTATATGTCACTTAAAATGTATGTAGTTGAACTTTTTGACATTGATAGTGATGGACTCTTTTGACCGCGCTCATTTAATATTTAAAAATAAAAGAAACATAATTATATTTTGTTGGTCAAAATGTCAAGTTCATATCTCTTAAAATTCCATGAAAAGTGTTGACATTGGCGTTGTTTACATTTGACTCTTTTGGGAAGAATCATTTTGACTTTTCATTGACACATCCTATTAATTTTTTAAAATAATACAAATTTCTGATACACTTTTCTACTTATATTTAACTGTCAATTATGAGATGTCAAAATGAGTCGCCCCAAAATATTTCTATATAATCTAATCAAAAAAAAATTCTTGCTTGAAATGTCAAATACCTGTCACTTAAAATGTTTTGTATTGCCCTTTTTGACAGCCTTTTTTCACGTACAATGTCATTTAAGGTGTTTACAGTGGGGTGTTTTAACACAAATTAGTTTGAAATTTCATCATTTTATCTAGGTCCTACTAATTTTTTAAAATAATTAAAAATATCTTACACACTTTTCTACTTATATATAAATGTCAATTTTAAGATGTCAAAATGAGTAGCCACAAGAGTGCTGTTCTGATTTTATTTTATTGAACATACTTTGCCATATAATTTTTGTTAAAAATATCAAACATCTGTCACTTAAGAAGTATGTCATTGAACTCTTTGACAACTACCTGTCATTTAGAATTTCATGGAAGGTGATGACATTGGGGGTGTTCAAATTGGACTCTTTTGAGGTGAATCATTTTTACATTTCATCATAATATTTCAAAATGTCTGCCACGCTTCCTTATTTATTTTAAACTATCAATTATGAGACGTCAAAATGAGTTGTCTCAAAAGATTCCAAAGTGAACACCGTTATTAGAGTAAAATTTGAGGAGCAACAAAACGAGCATTTAAAATTTTATTCTAAACTTTTTAAATTTTTAATTCCATATTATCAGAAGATTACGTTCGCCTTGCACAACCAGCAATTTAAAATTATATTAAAGGATAGTTTATACTCTTTCGAAGTTATGTTGCTTTCTTGAGTTAACACAAAAGACGCTTTGTTAATTTGTGCACTTAAAATTAAAAACAAAAGAAAAAACAAGTGAGAAAAAGGATCATCTGTAGTGTGTGTGTCTGAAACATGTCGCATGTGTAATTACCATCAACTTGACACCCCTAAACTTTCGAGAAACCTCCATCATGTAGTACTAGAAGAAAAGTGTATGTTTCTTATTTAACAATTTCTATGTCACATGTAAAACAAAGCAGCGAACTTTATGACACTACTTAACTGCGAACCTCTGCCCTCTATGCTTTTATATACAATTTCAATAGAAGGAACCGGAAGTTTTTCTTAACTTTACTACAATACCCGGATGGAAAAATGTAAACCTCTTGAAAAATCCTTCAATTATTTGCTCTGACGACTACGACGACGATGATGATGACGACGACGACGACTACAACAAGGAGTACGACAACCATCAGAGTGCATTCATTTGCATCAGTAATTAAACAAAAAATAAAAATAAAATAAAAGGAATGCAAAGTAAAGGAAAGGAGCCACGAGTCACGAGCTAAGAGCGAAGACAGCAACAACAACAAAAACGACTACGATGACGAAGGATAAGGTTTTTATATCCTTTATATTTTTCCATCAACTAAAAGTTAAGTGAACTGTGCAGTTTTGCAAGTCATTGCCGATGAAAACTCTACAAATGTAATACTTTCTGTCTCCCTCTCTCTCTCCCTCTTAAACTCAATGACGGATCCAGAGGAGGGTTCGTAGGTGTCCTGACCCCCCCTGGGAGATATTTTTTTTAACTTTCTCAGGAATTCCCTTGAATTCAAAACTTATCATATTGCCTTAATGTATATGAGCCCTCTTATATTTGTAATTAATTATTTTGTATGTATTAAAATAAAATTTTTAGTTTACTGCTTTAATCTTGATTGCCAAAAATACTACTTTTAACTGCGGAATGGACCAAGAACATAATACGATTCGCAAACTCAACTCTATTCCAATCGCTCAGCACAAATTTATCAACTTTTAACCATAAATCTTATCCATTTAAAGTAAAGATTTCATCTAAAGGTTTGTTAGTAATTTAACGATATTCACCAAAAAGCGGTTTGCTGTCAAAAACAACTAAGATCTTTGTTCGCACACAATTTAGAATTTGGAAAAACTCTAGTAATGCAATATTTTCTCAGAGACAGAGTAAATATTCAGGTTCCTAAGAACCTTGAATAAGAGATCGCCAATTTGACAAGTGACACTTTCGTAAAACTAATGGCTAATTAAAAACATATTGGACGTTTAATTTTTCACATATTCTGGGTTTCTGCATTTATATTTTTGTACCGTTCTTCGCATCTATAGAACAGAATATATTATTTTTGGACAAAGCTACTTTTCAACTTTATTTCTAAAATTTCTGAATGAAATGCACCCAAAACCCCACTAGACTATTGCATTAAGGCGCCTTTAAATAGGACATATTTAGAAATCTGTTGAAATTTTTTAAAGCTTTCATATGTATTTAGAGAGTGGTCCAAATTAGTTTACAATGCCTTGATGACAACAGTGCACTCAATAAATGTAGGAACTAAAATTTTGAATTTAGCCCTTGAAATAAAAACTTAAGATTTATAAACATTATGTTATTGTAATTTTGTCAGCTTCCTTTAAAGAACATTTTTAAGCGGTGCTCAAAAACTTATCTTTATGTTAAGTTCTGACCCCCCCCCCCCCCCCATTATTAAAAGTCTGGATCCGCCCCTGCTTTGAATATCTTCTTTTTCTGTTTTTGGTCGTTAAGCATAAAATCACGTTAGTTTATAAAAGAATTAAAGGATAAACTAATAATAAGCATTATTGTGTGCGATGAACAGAATTTTTAATGAAAAAGAATGTCATTTTAGGTGTAAAATCAAATTAAATCGTGAGCTCATTAGAACAAGCAAAACAAAGGAGGGGTTCTGGAGAAGAATTGTGTAAGAACTTTAGGCCGGCTCGATAAAATTTAAAAAAGGAGACATAAAATCACTATTCGACAAATTCTCCAAAATTAGTCCAATCTTCAATAAAATAAATTTTTAATACAAAATACTTCAAAAAATCTACAAATACTTAATTTATACAACATTACTTTTGTGATACTTACATGACATTCTTTAACCATGATAAAATGATAAGAATTACACTGGTGAACTAATTTTGAAAGTGGCACTTGAATTAAAAATTTATTTTAAAATCACTCTTTTATTTTAGGTTTGGGGATTTTATCTTGGGGACAATGTCAACAACCCATACAGAACACCTGTTAGAAACTAAAACAACTAATGTGACATTTTCTTTTTGACGTTTCCTCATTTTCTCTCTCTATCTCTCTCTTTCTCTCTCTCCCTCTATCTTCATGATTAAAAGAAGTGAGGCAGACAGCATCAAAAGAATCTAATGTGCACACTCTCTCAGAACTTATTATGTCGATCAACTATATTTTGGTCAGTTTATATTTCTCAAAATTATAAACAAAATTTGTCTCTTTTGTTGTCAGAAATCTGAGAATAGAATTTATATAATTGAAAGAAAAGAAATGAAAAGCTAATTTGAACAATAGGTGAGAGTGAATAATGAATTGTGTTTTATTTCATTCTCCTCTTCTGTCTATCCGTCTGAGAGAATTCTCAGAAATCTTAGAAACATAAACTGACAAATTGAAAACTGAGTGGGGGTTAAATAAAATAATGAAATGTCAAAATAAGTCCCCTGTAAAAACATTTTGCTTTGTCCGGTATTACACGGCACGTGTTTAGCCTCGCGTGAATGAAGTGCAAAAGAGAAAGAAAGAACGAAAAGATGAAACAGAAATAAATCTATCTGAACACGCACGGGTAGAAATTTCCTTGCATGTTTTTGACGTTTATTACTCGATTGGTCTGTCAAGGCATATGATCAGATATGGAGTTCATCTTCAATTCATTGTAATAATTTTTCCCAGCCCAGATAAAGGTGAAATTATTATACGTGAAGATGAGTCAGTTCAAATGAGTTCGAATGTGAGCATTAAAATCGAATTGCATGACGGCTTTAGTGTCCTAAGAAATGGGTTTAAGAATCAAAGAAATCAGAATAATCATAACAAAGGACAACTTAAAAACACACACAAAATTAAACGGCGTATTGTTAAAGTATTAGCATTTTCCAGTTAGACAGTATTCAAGTGATATAGGCATTTAATAGCTTTTTATTTTCTCAATAGTAAAACACTTTCTAGATCTCTTTTATTAAAACAATGCATTTGAACACGTCTAAAATTTAACAGCTTGTGAAAAAAACATATCAAAATGACCTTAATCTAGAAAAAGAACTTACGTTATTTATAATGTCAAAAATAAGGAAGTCATTATGGATTTTATGTAGTCATTTTATGATTTTAGCTTCAATACTAATTTCGTTTAAGCAAAATCATCAATTCAGCCACTTCTTCATATTACCTTACTAAAACAGCTTTAAAATTTTACTAAATCATTCAAGACAATATTTCTAAAAATAAAAAAAAATATTTGTCTAACTTTCTGAGAATGGTTCTTAGTATAATTTCTGTTAAATACGTCAAAGGTTATTATTAACTTCTGAATTATTTCCAAACAATGCAAATGTCGCATTTCAAAAGTTGTTCTATTTTAATCCTCCATTCTTCTGACACATGTGCAGTATTGGAATTCGTTGTCACCTGAGCTTTAAATATGGTACCTTAAATTTTAGAAATCAGCCTTTGGATTTATGTACTTTGGAAGTCAGTAACTATTACAAAAGAGTCTATTTTCAGATTCGTCTGCGTAGACCATGAATAAAACAGAAATAAATTACTTCGTGACCAATAGAACATGATTTAAAAATCGTGTCATTATGTTGGCATTCTTTCCTGTCAGTTGAACTGTCAAATTTAAATTCAGATTTTTATTGAGAATGTAATTAGAAAGATAAAAATGAGCTCGATAAACCAATTAATTCTTTTTAAATTACTTTCATCTTTTAAGAATTTATAGTTTTATAATTTGCACACACTATTACTACTCTTAACATGTTAAAAGTTTAAACACAGTGTGAGCTTGGTCTTAAAGTTTTCGGACAGTACGTCCGAATGTGCTCATGGATGAACTTAGGAGCATTCCTGGAAGTGCGAGTATTAGGCCTGAATAATTTGAGGGGGGGAACGCTTTAAAGACAGGAGGCAGCATACAATTCTACACTGGACAATGCTATCGAGATTGGAATTAAATGAGCTTACCATATTATGCTGCCGTTCAAGTTCATTTATGAATATAAGGAAGAGAGTTGGAAACAGAATGGAGCCCTGGGGAAAACCAGCATTTATTTTATAAATTTCAGACTTAAAAATATCCAATACAATTTGTATTGAACTGTTACAAGCGTAGTTTTTAATCCAACGAAGAAGAGATTCATCATCAAATGCTTTTAAAACATTAAGTACAATAATCTTACTTTCTCAAAAACGATGTAAACATTTGTTCCACTGTTCAGTTAGATATACCATAAAATTACCGGTGAACCTATTGCTGCGAAATCCATATTGCCGCTTGCTTTTATTTTGCAAGATATTACTTAAGCTCAAAATTAATCAGCGTTTACAATACCTTCGAAAAAAGAGACGATAGTGCAATTAGACCATAGTTGTTAGAAAGCGAGGAGGTTTCGCCTTTTTTATTAAAGGCGAAACGCGAAGATAAAAACAAGTATTTTGACAGATGAAACTATATAAAAAATAGTTTTGACTTCTTGCATGTTAGCATGTTTTTATAATTATAACCTTTCAATTTGATTTAATGTCATAAGTCAAAGGTAATATTTCAGTTAAAAATTTGAAATTATTCTCTAAATGAACCATGAAATACAAGACAAATATATTTACAATCCAAATCAGAAAGCTCTAAATTTATGCAAATCCCTCAACTTGCATGTGCACAAATAACCTGTTAGCCCGTTGCCACTCTGTTGAGTCACAAAAATATTCCCAACAGCATACGAAACATATCACAACTTTGCCAAAGACCGGAAATTTATATTTCCATGTGTCCTGCCACGAAAACTATTTTCATACATTTTCTTTTTTTTTCAAAAACCAGCTATGATTTAGACATTATGAAATATAACCAGCCTTAGTGTACACGAAACTAGTACAGTACACTGTGACGTATACGTAACATTTATGTACCATAATCATATGTATATACCTTTTTTTCAACGCCGCGCCACCGCCGCCGCGCTCCTGTTCGTCGTCGCCCCCTCCCGGGGTGTTGGTTGTTGGTTGTACGTGCACCCATCCGTCCTCAATATTTTGAGTGAAATCTCACATCAGGTAGGCAAACCTTCTACTTTGAAACGTATAAATATCCATAAAATGCAAATGCATTCAATGTGCGAATTGGCAAAAAATATTTAGATGACATTTTTCCCAAGGATTCTCTTGGAGCGATTTAGTTTTTCATTTTCATTCCAGAATTAATTTCAAATATTCTTAGGCTTGGCTTAGGATGATGGTTCGTGTATGGTGGTGATTTATGCAAAATGCCATTTACAAATGGCGACGAAGTGAGATGACATCGCTTGTGAGTTGGAATTTTATTACCTTTGCCTGCCAAGTTACTATAATATAATGAACGCTAAGTTTATAGCTCTCTCAGTTACCTCTATAAACTTACATACTTTACATGTAGTATGTTATATACCTTTAGGCAGGCTTTATAGGCGAGTGTTGTGTAGTTTTTGTTTGTATATGTTCATAACAACGTGAAGCAAAAAAGAAAGTCCTTTGGAATTATGACATTTTAATGCAGCAGCAGCAGCGGGTGGTGGTTCTCTATAGCGTTCAGAATGTCTTCATTTTGTAGAACTATATATGGGAATAAGTTGTTATTTTTATGAGGCTAATATAAAAACGGAGCTAGCTAGTTTTTGTATGAAAGAAAAGTTCTTTTAGCCTTACATTTCATTTTGATGGATGATGTTAATAAAGTAGCTCTCCGTGTTGTAAGTGGCAGGACCTTTTTCTTTGCCGCCATCAAGTTACACCATTTAAAAAGTTTCGATTAAATTTCACGTGTTATTTTCTTTCTTTTTTTCATTATTTTCAAATCTTCTCATCGTTCGGTCGTCCTTACAGAAATACAGAAATAGAGGAACAAAAATTCAGTACAATTCAGTTCAACAGAAAGAACAAATATCTGAAGGATATTTTTCCATTTCAAATGAAATAATGATATCTCCAGGCAAACAACACACACAAAAGTTTCACTCAAAACACCTTATGTTTGTCTTAAGGGCTTATAGAAAGGTATTAGAGTACGCGAACTGTATGTACGTATTTTGAAAGACAAAAGATAAACTTTGCTCATAACTCTGGAAAAGCTGGTTTTATTGTCTTGACAAAAGACGTCGCTCGGTCGTATATATGTATGTATGAAGCTGCAACAGCATGCAGCTTTTTGAGAAGTTGTGACAACATTTTCAATAGAAATTGTTTGTGTTATTGTTAAGGGTATTTTGTAGTGTACATGTACTGTATCTATATGTATTTTTATTGTGGTGATAATGATGGCAGCTTCAACGAAAGCGGTGAAAGTTTTTAATTCTCTCACCGGGGATTTTGAAAGGGGCGTGGAGAGGGGTTGATGATGATGATGATGATGATGGCACGCGGCGTTCGTTGGTGGCGTTGATAATGTTGAGTAGGTAAATGTTCTTTTAAACGGGTTTATACACTCGGGGGTTTGTGAGAACAATATAAATAGTTAATAGAAAACGACTTGATGAGTTATTCAGCAGGTAAAAGAGAAGAAGAATGGAATATGCAGAACTTAATTGTGATTGTTGTTTGTTTTTGTTGGGTGTTTTTCTCTTGAAGACGTTACAGACTTGGTTTGCATATCACAAGAATGCAAATTTACCTACTTAACAGCCAATTTTGAAATTAAGACCTGCTTTTTTATAGCCGAGGAAATGATACTCTTTCCTTTCTTCAATTAAGTAAAAGAGTATTTAAATTCTTGCTTCAGATAATTTAAACTCTCTCGGAAGTCTTGAACTTTTATATCTTTTTTGATCAATGGGTGTCTTAAGGTACTAAAAATATGGCAACCGAACTTTCAACAAAAAGATAGACTTTCGTTATAATTTATTTGACGCTTAGAGTAACTTCATACAGCCAAGTTCTTTTTACTTTCTGTTAGATACGCCGTACACTACTCCATTTTAAGGGTATGTAACGACCTCAATTTAACCATCTTTTTGTTTATTCTCAAGACCTCTAGGTTTTTCGGTTGGTGTTCCAGTACCATTTTTTGTTTTCGTTGGAAAACGTATTCTTAAGGAAAATGATATTCTATAAGTGCACATACAAAAATAGTTCCAAACCGCTAATTGGGTTAAGGAAACTTTAAACTTTTGCCATGTCGATGTGTGAACGTACATAATTTGCATACAATGAAGTTCTTATAAGTTTAAATCTCTGTAGGGAAACTTTTCAAATTGAACGATCCTGAGCCAAGATGTGGTGGAAATAAAATATTGAATGTCGGCAAGAAAAAACTAGAAGAAACAAAATATGTGTATAGTGTAGATTGAAAAGTTTTCATAATAAAGGTTTTTTAAGGTTAGTTTATATTTTTTTGAGTTGTGCAACTTCGATGGAACTTAAATTGTTTTTTAAGGGGGTAAGTCAGATTGAAGAGAAAGTTCTATTCTTTTTTTTTATCGTAAGAGGAAATCAATGGAATTAGGAAATCAACATAAGAAAAGGCTTTTAAGTGTTTTGAGTGAGATAGGAAAGACTTATAAGATGCCTTTAAATTGAGACAGAATAACACTACATCGTGTGTATGTTGTGGGTTAAAAATATCATGCATTCATGGCACTAAACACAACTAAGAAAAAGTAAAAAGATGTAATGGGTTTTCTTTTAAAATCTTGAGTAATAATGTTAGAATTAAGTTTTTATTATTTTTATCTGGTAGATAGCTTCAAAAACATGGGGGCGTTATTCTGGCGTATATTGACTCATGATGAGTTTTTAAGCTTTACTGAACAAAAAAGTCAACACAGTTTGGTATTCACAATAATTATCAAACTACATTATAGACAACGACGATGAAGCTAAAAAAAAAGGCATCCTTTATTACTTAAACAAATAATAGGTTAGGTAAAAGGTTAAAGTGGATGTCCGTGATGAAGTACGTCACACTTAAGCCTGTTTAATGACCCATTGTGATACCACGTGAATCTTGAAGCTTTCTTATAAGCTCAATGAAACCAGTTTGAGTCCCTTACGAAACGTGAGAGGCTGATGTTAACGAAATTGAGATTAGTTTAGAACGTTATAGAAGAATTATCCTAGGTATTTCTTGCGTTTTTCAGCTAGAGCAGTGCATGTACAGAGAAGGTGAAGAACTGTTTCCTTCTCTTCCTCATCCATACAGCTTCTGTAAAAGTCATTTAAGAATACGCCTATAGCCGCGTGGCGTGTTTCCTATTAGACTGTGCCCGGTTATGACACCGATTATCAAGCTTATATGCTATCTACTTAAAGATAGCAAGGATCTTGATCGCTTTAAATCTAGTCGTCCCCTCAGAAGCAAACTGTCGTAACTCAAAATTCTTAGTTTTCCAGAAAAGCGATTTGAATAATTTTGAATCTTAAAAAATGATTTTTTATCTGGATTTTATCTAACGAGCTTAAAGTGGTAGAACAAAAAAAATTTAATTTTTTGTCCTCTATCAAATGGTATAATTAAATTTTTAAAAATCTTTAAAAAAAAAACAAAAAATTGCAAGACTTATGACGTTTGGATTAAAAATAATTACGGTTTTGGTGTGAGAAATGACGTATAACGAAAAGTGTCACTTTTCCTAAAACTTAATTTTCATACTTCAATAATATTTTTTTAGATAAGTGTCACAAATAACAAAGTGTCACTTTTCCTAAAAATTAATTATATCATACCTCAATAATATTCTTTAAGATAAGTGCCACAAATAAAAAAGTGTCGAAAATAAAACTGAGCTCTTCGTTTCATTCATTCATTCTTCGGCTGACATAGTGACATGAAACTGAAAATGTCATTTTACTGATGAATAGTTCAGGGACGTTATTAAAAATGCACAACGACACTTTCCCCCTCACGCCTTCGATTTAAGAAGTATTATTATGACAGTTTGACCAAAAGATAGCATTTTTTTTACTGATTTTTTCTGTATACTTAACTCAAAATCGCAAATTTTTGAGTTATGACAGTTTGCTTCTGAGGGGACGTAGTGTAGGACATATGTTTTTTGTGACCTGACACGTGGTGATGTTATTCTGCATAATGTTTGCCTTCTTCATAGCGTCTTGCATTAGCAATAGTTTACATGTAGCGGTTGGTATGCTAGCATTAGCCAAACGTGGTAGAATGGGTTGTACCTTACCATTTCTGGTGAGTTCATCTGCCTTACAATTTCCTGGAATATCTCTATGGCCCGGCATCCAGCAAAGGTGAATAATAAACTGTTGTGCCAGCTCCATTAGAGATGATCGACAGTTATGGACTGTTATAGAGTTTGTAGAGATAGAGTTTGTAGAGATAGTTCCCTTATTATGAATTACGAAACGAACGGCAGAAAAAACGAAAGTCATGGTGAAGAGCGATTATAAGATACGAAAATAGAAAGCAAAAAAAGTTGCCAGGCAAAAACGAAAAATTATAGTTTTTTAAAAGTGCAACTAACTTCACTCCTATTAACAAATGTCAAAATATAAATGAAGTCGACGAAGTTTCAAAATAAATTTAATTTGCATAAATTCTATAGTGTTTTTTAACTGCGATTATTTTCTTGAAAGCGAAGATGAATCCAAAACTAACGAAGAAGAGGAAATGCGTATAACAAATGCTTTTGCAACAAAGTGTTTCTGGTCTTTTTTGGTGCTTTTTTTTACTACGGGAAGGTGGTGGGTTGATCTCTTCTGCAAATTTTCACTATTATCTGGTTGTGGCTCAGTATTTTCATTCTTGTCTGGTTGTGGTAAAGAGTCATCGTTAAACATATTGAAAAGTACTTCCTGCTCATCAGCTTCTTCCATAGTCACATTAACACTGGTGCTGCTGCCGGCCGCCACTTGAATATTCACATCAGTCGGATAACCGAATTGTTTCCCTGATAAATTACCTGACACGGCCTCATTTAGGTCCAGAATTGCAATTACTATTTTTTCATTTTCTGAATATTTTTTTGCTTATTCGGGCCACCCCCTGTACCACTTCGATGCAGCAAATTTCCACGCATTTTGCGCTTAAGATTGTGCCTTAAAACTTTCCATACCTAACGAAGAACAGAATTAATCATAAACACAAATTTTTTTTTAAGGAAACCTACACTTTTCCAACCATCCGTTGGTTTCTCTGTAGGACCGCATGCATTTTTTTGCTATGTTTGGATTGGTTTCCATAAAAGCTACCAGCAAATCCAACTGCTTAGCATTAGTTGTAGGCTTATTTTTATGTTTATCACATTTTATTTATTATTTATTTACATTTTTTTGCTCAATTAACAAAACAAAAACCAACCAAAAAAAATTAAAAAAAATGACATTTGACAACTACCCCCAAAACGAAAACTGAACGAGAGCTGAAGGCACTCGTAAATAAAAATACGAGTATCGTCATTTTTACGATTCTCGTTTTTCTTAATCGTAATTTGACGATTTAGTGCTACTACAATCGTTTTTCCTAATCGCAATTTAACGAATAAGCCTTATTTTGAACGAGTTTCGTTTTTCATAATAACCCCCAAGTGATTTGATAGCGGCCTGACTATCTGAGAAAATACTCATATCACGTTTTCTTTAAGCTTCAAGGCTTCTTTTATTGATACAAAGTTCCGCCTGGAACACCCTACAATGATTGGAAAGATTTACGGCGAAGCTTTGATGCGAATATCAAAGCTAGCAGCTATTTGTTTGCTAAACATATTAAGAGGTGTTAGGTAGAGTAGGGGTACCGCAGATGGGGTCGTCCGAAGCGATCCGCTTATACAATACATAGCCAAGCTGAACGTTGGATTTTATTGTAGTTTGTCATGCGTCGTTTATAGCTTTCTCTAAAGCAATCCACTATCTGCCACTGCATTAAAATTGGTTTGATTTTTATTTTTGTTTGTCTAAAATAAGACTCTGGTACTTAGCTTTGTCTGAGAACTTTAATTGAATTTCTTTAATTTAGGGAGAGTTAAGAAATGAAATTTTGTATTTCCTGGAAAATAAGACTTATTCGGTTTTGTGTGGGTTAACGCCCAGTTTACACCGATCAGCCCTAAGGCTTTCCTGAAGCTGCTATAGCAACGTCATCTACATAGGCAATCACTCTGAAACCCTCCGCATCCATACCAGTTAGGATTTCATTTACCAACAGGTTCCAGAGCAGAGGGGATAGAACACCACCTTGGGGTGTCCCTCTACTAACGAATCTTCTAGCAGAAGAATTGTCCAGCTTTGAGCTAATTATTCTGCTAGTCAGCATTAAATGAATTAACTCCTAAATAAGTAATAACAAACGATCTAAAGTGACCAAATTAAATTTGCAAATATTGAGGAAAATAGGAGAAAAGAACGTACACGCCATGTGTCCCTAAAATGTTTTTTCCCTAATTTTATTAAAATTAATCTTGTATAAATTCTCTTATGGAATTCGATTGCATATTTAATTATAAAATGGCCACCAACTTTTGGAAATCATGAAATATCTTCAATGAAAATGTTCTTTTTATTGTGAAATTGAATATTGATTATTTTTCCTGAATATATGTAATTTGTTATTAATTCTATGAAAGTGCCAGTTATTGGATCCACATCTTCTGAAAAATTTTGTTATTGATATAAATACCGAATAACAAAACTTTATTCCGATTAAAATCATGTAAGCATTTTCTATAGAAACGTGCCTTTGTGCCTTAAGTATATCTTTTCCAACAACAAACTAAAAAAAAAGCTCAATATTATTTCTTGCAACTCGTTGACATTAATCCTATAGAATTTAATAACATTTCATATTGTATTTATGTAGGTACACACAAATGTTTATCTTTGTATATTTGTATTATATTAAATAAATCAACACTGAAATAATTAATTAAATAAAATATGTACTGTACATAAACATGAATCATCATTAAATTCCAACTGACAAATCATTTTACCTCATTTTGGCTTTTGTATGATGTACGAGTATGAGTAAGTAATAAAATGTAGGTTTTTATGAAAAACGCTTGTGTGTCCTTTTTTGTTTTTCTCAGAGGAAAACTAATAAAAAAAATTTTATCAGTGTGACATCTAGACGTTAATTAAAACCAAAACGTGACATACTGTGATGACTTTGGAAATAATTTTTTTTTTTCCACATCACAACTTTCTCGCTTTTTTCCTCATGTGGATGAACCAAAGTCGTTATTATTTGATTTTTAATTTTCCAAAAGATATCTCCTCTTTTTGGCAAATTTAAGATGATAAATGTTTTTAATTTTATTTTATATACATAGATATATGTACGAATAAAAGTATGACAGTAAAAGCTCTACTTTCCGTGACTTACTAAATATTTTGTTTAAACACAAAATTTAAAAGAAATAATCAATACAACACGTTACATGAAGTTTTGGAAAATTCTTTTTCGAATGTATACTTTAAAATAAGATAACCATCTAATTTTACTAAAACTATCAAAACTGTCAAACTGACAAATAAAATGTGTACCTACTTTCGGTAGGGCGAGTAATAATTTAGACTATTAAATTTGATTTTAATCAAAAATAGATCAATATAAAAAACTTAACACGAAAAATGGAATAATACATTTAAATCTAAAATAAATGTCCTTTCATTTTTACCGATAAACTCTTTGAATATAATATTTTAAATTTTAAAGAACTTATTGCTAAGTGCTTAGCATTTTACTTCTTTCACTTCAATTTCTAATCCTTAATTTGAATCATTTGCTAACTTGATAATAAAAGTCTTAACAGTGACAGTTCGTGAACAAAAACAAAATCAAACCTGAATCTTCAAAAAGGAATTATTAATTTGAAATATCAAAAACTGAAAAGTCATCTGGATTTAACAAATTAGCTACTCTTTTTTCTGATTTTGACCTTAGTCAAATGTTTACAGTTAATAATTTGCTATAAATGGGCGTTTTTCTTTTTTAGTTCAGAGCTGAGCTCCAGCTCTGAGCAGACTCTGAGCGAACAGAGTAGAGTAGAGTAGAGTTCTGAGCAGAGTATGTTCAGAGCTCTCTGATTTAATTATGAAACAACTTGAGCACTAAACTGTCATGATTTGAAATGTCGTCTGTTTGAAGGCGTTCAAAATTTTCTTTAATCAAATGAATTAAAAAAACAGTCATAGCGTTGGTCCATTTGAAGCCTGAAATAAATTTGATTCACAAAAATGCTATCTGCAATTAGTTTTTTCTAAATTATCTTTCCTTCTGCACCAGAGCAACCAGCCTCTTCCGCCATTTTTATTGTTTTGATGATGATTTTTTTTAATTTCCCGGCTTTCAAACATCAAATTATTGTTTGTGTTCAGCATTTTACTCCGTTTTTCTCTGTTATTTTATTCTGAGCTCACAGAGCGCGCTCTGAACATGTTCAGAACTAAAAAAGAAACACGAATTTGAAGCTCTGAACGTTCAGAGCTCAAAAAGAAACACAATTATTTTTTTTGACAGTTCGAGCTCTGCTCTGAACTAAAAAAGAAAAACGCCCAATGTTTTAAATTAGAAAAATCTTGTTAACGCACTTTATTTGGTTCTAACTTCACATTTCAATTTTCATAAATTCGAACTCACTTAAGCTATTTTTATGACATTTCCTATTGACAATCCGAAAGATTTTCAAGTTTAAGGAGTTTTGTATTTTAAAGAAATGTATGTGTATTTTATTTAATTGACTCTTACACATTTTGTAGGATTCAGAATGCTTCTTGCCAACCAAAGAATAGTTTGAAACTTAGGGGGGTTATTATGAAAAACGAAACTCGTTCAAAATAAGGCTTATTCGTTAAATTGCGATTAGGAAAAACGATTGTAGTAGCACTAAATCGTCAAATTGAGATTAAGAAAAACGAGAATCGTAAAAATGACGATACTCGTATTTTTATTTACGAGTGCCTTCAGCTCTCGTTCATCTTTCGTTTTGGGGGTAGTTGTCAAATGTCATTTATTTTTTTATTTTTGTTTAGTTGGTTTTTGTTTTGTTAAGTGAGCAAAAAAATGTAAGTAAACAATAAATAAAATTGTGAAAAACATAAAAATAAGTTATTTCTAACCTTCTAGGCCTACAACTAATGCTTAGCAGTTGGATTTGCTGGTAGCTTTTATGGAAACCAATCCAAACATAGCAAAAAATTACTTGCCGACGAGCCAAGCCAAAGCCAAAGCCAAAATTCTTTGGAAGACTTTGACAGATAAGCTGAATGCATGCGGTCCTCCAGAGAAACCAACGGATGGTTGGAAAAGTGTAGGTTTCCTAATAAAAAACGTTGTGTTTATGATTAATTCTGTTCTTCATTAGGTATGGAAAGTTTTAAGGTCCAATCTTAAGCGCAAAATGCGTGGAAATTTTTTCCATCGAAGTGGCACAGTGGGTGGCCCGAATAAGCAAAAAAAAACATTCAGAAAATGAAAAAATATTAAATGCGATTCTAGACCTAAATGAGGCCGTGTCAGGTTATTTATCAGGGAAACAATTCTGTGATCCGACTGATGCGAATATTCAAGTGGCGGCCGGCAGCAGCACCAGTGTTAATGTGACTATGGAAGAAGCTGATGAGCAGGAAGTACTTTTCAATATGTTTAACGATGACTCTTTACCACAACCAGACAAGAATGAAAATACTGAGCCACAACCAGATAATAGTGAAAATTTGCAGAAGAGATCAACCCACCACCTTCCCGTAGTAAAAAAAAGCACCAAAAAAGACCAGAAACACTTTGTTGCAAAAGCATTTTTTATACGCACTTCCTCTTCTTCGTTAGTTTTGGATTCATCTTCGCTTTCAAGAAAATAATCGCAGTAAAAAAACATTTTATAGAATTTATGCAAATTAAATTTATTTTTAAAACTTCGTCGACTTTATTAATATTTTGACATTTGTTAATAGGAGTGAAGTTAGTTGCGCTTTTAAAAAAATATCATTTTTCGTTTTTGTCTGGCAACTTTTTTTGCTTTCTATTTTCGTATCTTATAATCGCTCTTCACCATGACTTTCGTTCGTTCGAGTTCCGTTTTTTCTGCCGTTCGTTTCGTAATTCATAATAAGGGCCCAGGAATGTCCACTATTAGAGCTTTAACTGTACAATGCACATTGTAACCTTTTCTTGGCATTTTGCCCGAAAAATAGATTATGTTGTAACTCTTTTTTTCATTTCTTGTAAATCTTTACTACAGGCATACACATAACAAAAATACGATTATGTTTGATAAAAACTTAAGGTTTATGAAACTAAATTTCAATACAAACATGTCGTAGGTTACAAGAAATCGTGGTGAAATGTATGATCTAAAATATATGTACATACATACGACAAATAAGGAGTTAAAATTCAATTTTTCATAAACTTTTACTTTTTTTAGTTTTTACTTTAAAGGCCTTCATTTTAACGTACATAAATAGCTTCAAAAAATGTATTGTCAGTAGTCAGTGATATAAGTAATAACAAACCGTTTCTGTAATCTTGATTTCTTTTGTAGTATTTCTTTAAAAAAAAAATCCAAAAAACTTTATTTGGTGGCCTCTAGGGTGGTCAAAGGTCTTAAGGAATTCTCATTCCCTTGATTTACTCCCAATATCGGAACTTTTACAGCAATTAAGTATCTCAAAAATTTAGTTTTTACATTCATTGATATTGTAAGAGTACCTGTTTTAAATTTACTTTGATTCAATAATACTTTTTATTTTTTTTATATATTATGAGCTGAGTTTGTCATATATAATTTTAATTTTAAGATTCATTCGAAAACTAAGAGATCAAATAAAAACAACTAATATTTCTTATATTGATCTTTAATTCTGAAAAGGCCATAACAACTTCAGAAGTGGGATAGTTCCGAAAATTGTTTATTAATATTTACCTATATTATAAAGAATTCTGATAATGAACAAATCTGAAATCCAAGATTGGCTCAAGGAGCAAAACGTTGATTTTTCAACAACAGCTACATTGACGCAATTGCGGAAGCTGTACAATGAAAAATTCAGGGAGTTAAATCAAAGGGATAACAATTCCGTCGAAAATGAAAATTCAGATAATTCCGGAAATAATGAAGAAGATGTATTTGATCGTGCAATCCAGTTTGCATCTTTAGAAGAAGAAGAAGCTGATATTGATGCACAGCTTAGAGTTTTGGAAAAACGACGTCGGTTGAAACAATTGCAACAAGAACTGGCTTCCACTCCGAATGTTTTGGCTAACGCAAAGTTCGAAGATATCCAACATTATATGGTGACGATGTTTACCGCCTTAAATCAATCCGACGTTTGATGAAAACGGATTCTGCTGCTGAATTGTTTCTTCGTGTGGATAATTCTACTAATTATCTTCAATTCCGTAACAATTTTTTGTCAAATTTTGGTCATGCGTATACTGTTTCAGAAGTGATTGACAAATTACGAAAAACCACTTTCCGTTCTTCGAAACTCTCTGTTATGGGATATATTCTCAAAATGCAAGAGTTGGCAGCACGTGCGAATATTGATGAATTGCAAGTCATTCAATTTATAATAGAGGGGTTTCAAGATAATTCTGTGAACATTGCTGTGTTGTATCCGGCTTCTAATATACAACATCTCAAACAACTATCACATCGCTATAGCCAATTACGTAGTCAACGAGAATCAAATGAAGCATCAATTAAGACCCCGTCTACAACAAACGCAACTAAGACAAAAGCACCAGTTTTGAAACCGAGCTTTGATAATTCCAAGATACTGTGTTACAATTGCTCAAATGTTGGGCATTTTGCAAGTTCATGTCCTCATCCCAAACGAGAAAAAGGTTCATGTTTTCGTTGTGGTTCTAAAGAACATATTTTAAAGGACTGTCCAAAAAAACTTACTAAACGAGTGGCCCTAGTAGATGATTTCCAGTTGAAGAATATCGAAAATACAAATAGAGAAGCTAACAATCATATTTCCGAAATAAATGATGTAAGTGTTACCTTTTTGATTAATGGTTCTATGCATAGATGCAATACTTTCGTTTCTTTATTTGATTCTGGTAGTCCGATTAGTTTAATGAGAAAATCTGCTGTTCCAAATGATTTAGTTAACCAATGGACTCAATATTCTGGTTATAAAGGATTGGGAAATTTAAAATTATGTACATTTGGAAAAATTCAAATTAAAATTTCGTTTCGCAAGTTAACTAACTTAATTAATATCTTTGTTGTTCCTGATTCAGTTATTCCATATCCACTTTTGTTGGGTCGGGACTTTTTAAATATTTTTAATATAAAATTTATGATAATTGATTTAACTTTTAATAAAATTCCCAAAACAAATGTTGAAATTTTGGATGATTCGAATAAAAATAAAATTAAAATATCAAATAAAGTGTTGCATTGTGTGTATAGTTCCACTGAAAATGAGAATTCAAATCTTTTAACTACTTGTGATCTATGTCAACCTTCGAACATGAATGATGCAAATCATGTTGCATCGACCAATACTTTGTTAGGTATCGATCATTTTGTTCCGCACATTTTTGCAATTGAAGTAGATAAAATGTTTTCAGAACGTATAGATATAAATGTTAATTTGAATCAATTTTATCGGAAAGAGATTCAGACAATTATTGAGACTAATTACCTTGACCTTTCAAATATTCCAACCTCTAATGAAGAGAAATATGAAATGAAAATTCATTTGACTTCCGATATTCCAATAAGCTCAGCACCTAGAAGACTTTCTTATGAAGATCGGCGTATTGTCAGGGATATGATTAGCGACCTTTTGAAAAATAAACAAATACGACCTAGTAATTCTCCCTATGCATTTCCAATTGTTCTAGTTTCAAAAAAATGTGGCGAGAAACGAATGTGTGTTGACTATCGACCTCTGAATAAAATTATGGTAAGGGATAGTTATCCATTACCTCTTATTGATGACTGTCTAGAGAAATTGGAAGGCATGGCATATTTTACAACTTTGGATCTAAAAAATGGGTTTCACCAAGTAAAAGTCTCAGAAAATTCAATTAAATATACAGCATTTGTAACCCCAGATGGACAATTTGAATATTTGCAAATGCCTTTTGGTTTAAAAAATGCACCTGCAGTATTTCAACGATTCATTAATAATATTTTACGTCCATTTATTAATGAAGGGACTGTTGTTGTATATATGGATGATATAACAATTGCTACCAAAACTATTTCGGAACATTTAGATGTACTTCAAAGATTATTACGACGACTTGCTGAATTTCGACTTGAACTTAAATTCAAAAAGTGCCAATTCGGCTATAATGAAATAGATTTTTTGGGATTCTCCATCAATGAAAAGGGTGTTCGTCCCAATAATAGACATATTGAAAATATAAAGCATCTTCCCATTCCGAAAAATTTAGATCAAGTCCAAAAATGTTTAGGTTTATTTTCATATTTCCGCCGGTTTGTCCCGTCGTTTTCACATATCGCTATGCCATTACGGAATCTTTTAAAACCAGGTGTTAAATTTGTTTTCGATGATTTATGCCTTTCAGCATTTTCTAATTTAAGGGATAAGTTAATAACGTCACCGGTTTTGGCATTGTATAACCCAAAACGCGATACAGAATTGCATTGTGATGCAAGTGCTGATGGTTTTGGGGGAATACTTATGCAAAAACAAGATGATAACAAATTTCATCCAGTTGCATATTTTTCACAACGTACAACTGCTTCTGAGTCTCGATTTCATAGTTTCGAATTGGAAACCCTAGCAATAATATATTCGTTACGAAAGTTTCGTGTGTATTTAGAGGGTATTCCATTTAAGATTGTAACGGACTGTAACTCTCTTACAATGACATTGAACTGTAAAAGTGTTAATGCTCGAATAGCTCGTTGGGCACTTGAACTTGAGAACTATGATTACAGTATTCAACACAGAAGTGGCCTTTTAATGGGTCATGTTGATGCTTTGAGTCGCTATCCTTCAGCTTGTGTTCAAACTTCCAAAAAACTTAAACAAGTTATTTCAGTAATTAATCCGGATGATATAGACATGCAATTGCAAATAACTCAAAACAGAGATGATGATATTGTTCGAATACGGGATCGGTTAGAAAAAGAAGAAGTTCCAAAATTTGTTCTTGATGATGGCTTAGTTTACCGAAAGTTGGATAATGGAAGTTTATTGTTATATGTCCCGAAAGAAATGGAATCACAAATTATAAGGTTGTCTCATGAAAAACTTTGTCATATGGGTGTTTCGAAATGTCTAGATCAAATTAAATTACACTACTGGTTTCCAAAAATGAAAGAAAAAATTGAAAAGTATGTAAAAAATTGTGTTCAGTGTATAACGTTTTCTGTGCCAACACATTCTTCCAATCGCACTCTTCACCAAATTCCAAAAAAGCCTATACCATTCGATACCATTCATGTTGATCATTTTGGACCTCTCCCGTCAATTATTTCTAAAAGAAAACACATTTTTGTCATTGTAGATGCTTTTACAAAACATGTAAAATTATATTCAGTAAATTCAACAAGTACTAAAGAAGTATGTGCTTGCCTAGATAAGTATTTCGAATATTATAGTCGACCTCGTCGAGTTATTAGTGATCGTGGTTCATGTTTTTCGTCAATTGAATTTGGTTCATATTTACTTCAAAACAATATTGAACATGTTAAAATAGCCACAGCCTCACCCCAAGCTAATGGTCAGGTTGAGCGTGTCAACCGCATTCTTAAGTCGATGTTAGCTAAAATAACTGAACCAATTCAACATTCCGATTGGTCAAAACTTTTGATAAGAGTTGAATACGCTCTTAATAACTCTATTCATTCTACTACTAGTGTTTCCCCTTGTCAATTATTATATGGTGTAAACCAACGTGGACGTGATGTTGACACACTTTCTGAATATTTAGACGAAAAACTATTTTTGACTTCTGAACATGACTTAGCTGCATTACGAAAGAAAGCTTGCGATAGTATAGAGTTGCATCAACAAAAAATGTCTGAATACTATGCAAATGTGCATAAACCACACGTAACATTTTCAGAAGGAGATTTTGTAATGATTCGAAACATTGATACAACAGCTGGTAGTAACAAGAAATTTATCCCTAAATTCCGCGGTCCATACAAAGTGCATAAAGCTCTCCCAAATGATCGATACGTAATCAGAGATATTGAAAATTGTCAGTTAACTCAAATTCCTTATGACGGTGTAATTGAAGCCTCACGTATACGTTCCTGGGTTGATTGGAGGGATTCACATAGTTTGAATTCTAGTTCAGAAAGGTAATACATTTAGATTAGGTATATCACATTCTTTTAAAATAATTTTTTTTTTTGTTTTTTATTTAATTTTTTAAAATAATTTTTAAATTTGATTGTAAAATTCTAACATTTACAACTTGATCGAGTCGATCAAAATGGTCAGGATGGCCGAGTTGTAAGAGTACCTGTTTTAAATTTACTTTGATTCAATAATACTTTTTATTTTTTTTATATATTATGAGCTGAGTTTGTCATATATAATTTTAATTTTAAGATTCATTCGAAAACTAAGAGATCAAATAAAAACAACTAATATTTCTTATATTGATCTTTAATTCTGAAAAGGCCATAACAATATAAAAATAAATGTTTAATGTGACCTTAATTTTTCAGATCTGTATCATTCTTCTGAACTTCATGCTCTTATTTATTTTTTTTAACTATTTCTTAATTTAACAATAATTACAACTTTCCTTACAAAAAAATAACATTCTTCTGATAGTTGCCCGAGTTTTATTATTTCCAATTCTAACAAAAACAAAAAGTATTTAAGACGCTTTTCTATCATGAAACAAAATCAACTCGAAAATCCTTTTAAAAACACCAATTGAATTTTAAATTCAACTTCAGGTTTGTTTTCTTTTTGAAGACTTAAAATAGATACCTACTATACACTATGCATATATTAGATATATATCTCTATACATATGTAGTTTTAATAAGTATCTTGAAACAACAAAACTCGAAAACAGATATAATTTACTCGAAACTCAGATATAAACTAACAGAAGGTCGTCGTTGCGATAGAAACAAAAGTTTTTAAATGAACCTTTTGTAAATATAACGATGTTGTTCTCCAACGACGAACAACACAACCGACGACGACGAACGTACGGACTTGATACTAGATACTAGATACTAGATATATAAAGCCAACAAACATACGTAACGTATGTACGAGTATGTAAGTAACAAATTTCATTAAAACTTTGTCCAACATAATAATGAGTGCAATCTTTTGAGAAAACAGAAAAGAAGAACTTAAATAATTGAGAATTTTATGAGCTCTTTTTAACATCACTGATGTTTTGATAAAATTTGGTGTGTGTTTCAAAACAAACAACAAAAATAAAACAACAAAAATGTGGTCTAGAAATTGTAGAAGGCGGAAGTTGTACCTACTCTAAAAATGATTACCTATTCAGCAAAAAACTACAAAAACACAGCACAGGCCGAAGGGAGTGTAGTACAAAGACCGACTAGACTAAAAGAACTAATTTAGGGGGAGAAGATATGTATACCTACCTCTTAACCATAACATTAGTAAATGTGGTTTGTAACATCGTGATACCGCTTTGTGGTTTAGGCTCAACTATACCTAACTATTTTCCAATGTTTGTGGGTAGAATAAGATAAGCCTTTAAAGACACACAAAAATAATAAAGTTTTCATTATGAAACAAACAAAATACAACAAATAAATAAATAAATAAACAATTAGGCTTTAAAGAGTTTAGAAAAAAAAGGATCCTTAAATTCCTGACCCAAACACATTTCACATAAACATTCCAACATGTATTTGGGGTTAGGAAAGGATTATTCTTTTAGACTTATATTTAAGTAATGTGCTCCTTCTTTGACCAACAGACCATCATTTTTCAAATCAAATCTCAGTTACATTTTATGGACACTTGCAACATTGAATTCTTACATTAAATTGTAGACTTTTATTATTGTAATTTTAAGCTACAAACATGCTTTGAAAAATCCAAATCTGAACATGATAAATTCCTCCTCTTCGACAGTTCCTACGCTTGTTATAAATAACACTTCATTCTAAGGTTATGGAAACGCTGATAAATTATCAGCAATACATATCTCGAAGATCAATGGTTTCTTAATGAGCTGCAGTACGGCTTTCGTAGAAATAGTTCCACTGGTGATCTCATCTCACGGTTTATTGCATCGTTTTGAAGAAAGTAAGATTATTGCTCAAGAGTATTTCAGAAGCCATTGATATGGTTTGGCATCAGGCCCGTTTTATCGAAAATGCGTGCCTTCGGTTAAGATGAATCCCTACTTCGTTGGATTAAAAATTATCTTTTGGAACGTTCAACACAAGTGGTATTGGATTGTACCAAATCTGAAAACAACACAATAATTTCTTGTGTGCCACAGGGCTCTGTTTTGTCTCCGACACTATTTCTAATATTTATTAATGATCTGTCTCCAATTTCTAATCTAATTACAGCTTTGGCCAAAATAGTAGCAACACTACCTTATTTTTTGTAATATTAGGTGTATTAATTTTATTAGGGTAATATTAAAAAATATTAGTTTTATATATCAGAGGTAAGTATTTCATTAAGTCATTCTAATATATGTACATACATTTTTTTGAAAATTTAAAAGATTATGCAAAATTTCGAAGTCCGTTTGCTTTAGGTTTTGCAAGAAGCATGGTCATAAAAATAGCAACACTCAATAAATTTTATACAAAACATGACATGACATTATTATTAAAGAATATTAAAACCTTTATTTTTAACACTGCATCTATTCGATTTGGCATATAGAATACAAGAGCTTTCAACACTTTTCGTGTTGAATCGAATACCACACTTCTTGGACAGTTTTTTTATAAATCCGCTTTGTTGGAAGGTTTCGGCTTACTAACCTAAATCTTCAGCTCATTCCAGAGGTTCTCAATAGGACTTAGATCGGTAATTGAGAAGGCCACTCCAAAACGTTTAATTTGTTTCGTTTAAAACAGAACTTTGTTGACTTTACCATCGTCGTTTGCTTGGGGTCGTTGTCATGTTGGAAACGCCATTTAAGCGGTATATTTTCGTTTGCCCACGAAAGATAACGTCAAAACATTATGTTGCCACCTCGATGTTTCACGGTTGGTTTTGTATACCGCGCATTGTAGGCCTGGTACGTTGGGCTACGAATTAATTGTTTACCATTCATTCCAAATACATTTATTTTCTTTCGCTGCTCCAAAGCACATTACTCCCCTGGTTCTTGGTCTGAAGTGGGTCAACTCTTATTTGTTACATTTTTGCAAAACAAATCCGCCTATGGGTGTTTTTTTTTAGCAAGGACATCTTCTTTGGAAATCGTGCTTGAAGGTCAGTATCCTGTAAGATAAGACAGACAGTTCTAGAACTAACTCTATTTCTCGCTGCAGATCTTTTGTGGACATAGTTTTAGCTTTTCTCGCCAACGTAACTTTGTCTTTGATGTCATTTTGCATGAACGTTTCTGGTACAAGCCTCTGGTATACTGGTATAGCATTTTAAACCATTCTTGCAGAGCGTCCCATGACTTTTGCAATCTCTCCCATAGATCCACCATTCTTATACTTCGCTCTTTTTATTGTCTTGCACCTTAAAAAAAATCCTAAGACTTCAAAATTATTCTTAAATACAAAAATCTTAAAAGAATTTTTTGAACCTTTTATTAGAATGTGTCAATTTTGTTGGACCAGAAAATTTTGTAGTTGCAATCTACTGACTGCATAACATTACCAATACCTTTTGTATACTCACAAGATTAAGCGTTCAATTGATGGACATTATTATAACACAGTAATTTCTTCTCATGTTTGCCTAACTAAAGTAAAAGTTACAGTATTACTTCAAAGTAAGGAGAGTTGCTATTATTTAAGCTCTAATTGTTTTTCTGACAATAGTAATAGTACTCTTAGCTTTTCATATTCGTTTTCAGACTCACATCCCTCTTCTTTGAATGTACAACCACAAGAACCAAAATATGTTAAGCTCATTTAATTCCGACCTGCACAGCATTGTACAATGGATAATAAGAAACCGAACGGAATTTAATGCTTCGAAAACCCAATGTTGGCTTGTATCCTTGAAGCGAGATACACCCCACTTGGCATGGTTATGGCGCTTACATTAATGAAACTGAACATCTCGATATTCTTGGTATGTGCATCACCAACGACCTCTTTTGGAACGATCATATAAGCGCTGTGCCCAAAAATGACCAAGATGTTTGGTTTTTGTAAAACAATGCAAGAAATTTGTCTATCCCTCTAATCTGGCTGAAATTTAGAAGATTTACAAACTTGAGTTTAGCTCCCATTTCTGGAACTGGCACTCCAGAAACTTACTCAAGCCTCTTGGACAGCATTCAACGAAGAACTTTTAAAATTATTGGCGGTAGTAACATAAAAAACACAATTACTTCACTCGAACATCTTCGTAAAGTTTTCTGTCTTACCCCTTTTTACCCTAGTGAAATAGCCAGTTGCCTTCCTTCCCTTAAACAATTCAATCGTAATACTCGCGCTTCTAGGAATTCCCATCAGTTTACGAGTTCAACTTCAGCCGTACTGTGAAATACAGAGATTCGTTATTTAGCCGTACTACTCGAATGTGGAATGCCTTGTCACGCTTTTTATTTTCCTGTCATTACAATGTTCAATAATTTAAAACCAATGTACACCGACACCTCCTTTCCAACCCTTCCCCTTTTTCCTTATGCTCACACTGTGTCTCTGGCATATTATAGGTATTTAAAACCATTTGAGTGTTTATTCCTGGACACTAAAGTTGTTCGGTAAATTAACGTAATTATCCTTCAAAATCACACACAGGCTTCTTTATGCTTTAAAACGCCTCGCGCTCTTTAAAAGTTCCTAGAGCTACAATTCATTTGAAGGTGAATTAAGGTACCTATTTAAATTCCGGAAACAAATTTCATGCAAACAAAAAAGTATTCGTAAACATTTTCGTCCTTTCCACACCCGAAATAATTTTTATCATCGTTCGTTGTTCATTCATTCAAAAACAGAAACTAACTAAACGAGAACCAAATGAAACTATTTGTCCTGTCGCCCATAAATATGAGACTTCATCGTTTCTCAAAGATGACTGTAGTTATCGTATAACAGTTCTGAAGTCCTTTTTCCAGTCTTACACTCTCTCTATATCTCATCCAAGCAAATCTGATCTGGAAGAAGTTAAATTGTATTTACTTACCAAAAAGCGCAGGCTTATGCCACACAAAGAGTTATACACAATTTTTCTACTTTTTGGTATTATTCATGGAATCCCAATGATAGCAGAGAATTTATGTATATTCCCATGTGATTTGATGTTGCTGCTCTTTCACATGGCAAACAAGAAGCAGAAGAAAAAGAAGATTAGCACCATTGCTTCATTACACCTGACTTTGAATGGATTTTGAATAGAATGTGTCTGTGTTGTGTATGCATCTCAAAAGACCATATTTAAGGCTCTAATGATATGATGATGGGTTGGTTATGACTTGACTATACTATTTTATGTTTCCTTTCATTCGAACGGCGAAGCGGGTAAAACACATTCTTCCAAATCGCTCCTTGTACAGAGAACGAACGAAAGGAGTGATGTGTGATATCTTTTAAAGAAGGATGTAGAATTGATGATTTTTTGAGAAATTTAGGGACAATGGACAAAACACCTCATCTCTCTTTTTCTCGCTTGTTCTTATGCTTGTTTTATTTTTTCTTTAATTTATTTCTATTACTCTTACATGAGTTTCAATTTCTACACAAAAATATTATCAAATAAGACTCCCAAACGAGTGCAAAGTAAAAGCAAACCAGATCTCCTCTCTCGAGCCTCTCTTCTTTTTTACACGACCTTGTAACGTCCCTTGTTGAAGACGTGATGCGCTGAGCTGAGTTTGAGGAGTTCTTCCTTTATCAATCTCGTGATTTCTCGCTTTGCTTTCTGCACCGACATTTCACTGCAACTCTCAATGGCCAGGTACAACTTTCGCTCCCCTTCGGGTGGATTCTTCCCTGTTGGGACATATGTACCTCGGACAGTCAGACCAGCCTCAGAGTACTCGGAAATCTGGGCAAGTGCCTCCTTGGAGGTGACCTTCCATCTGGCTTGTTGTGGGAAATCATTGATTTCCAATTCCTCTTCGTATTTGGTAAAGCAAGATTGTTGCAAGGGCGACAGACCCTCTTCGTCGTCCTTGGGCTGGTAGTTGAGCTTGTTGTTGAGCTTGGCGGCTAACTGCTCCACCACTGTGCGAGCTGTGATCATCGGCTGGGACTGGGAGCCTTTCATGATGAGTTCGTTAGCTGCTTGCTGTAATGCCGCAGGTTTTACATCACTCGTCAGATTCCTGGCTGTGTTGATCTTGGAGGCTAGTTTCTTGGCAAGCTCCAATTTGTCGGAACCACCTGCAGCTGCAATGGACATAGCAGTTGCTGTGCTGGTCGTGGTGCTTGTGTTGGTGCTGAGAGGCATTCCCAATGAAACAGCAGCGCCTGTTGCTATTGTTGTTGTGGCCGCAGCTGGAACTGAAATCACAGGAGCCACAGACGTCTCCTTGACGTTGCGCTTGGCTGCGAACAACTGTTCGATCTGCTGATCGATGTCTTGCTCGATGTCCTCATCGTCGTCAGAATCAGCCAAACCAAGAGCGGCCTTCTGGAGTTTCTTGCTCTCTTTGGCAGCGTTCGCCTCTTGTTCGTCGAACTTGAAGCCCTTGCCACTAAATCCACCTCCACTGTGCACCTTCTTGCCCTCAGCTTCCTGGGAGCTCTTGTAATCCTCCCAGAGCTTCTTCAAATCCTCTGGAACTGGGGTTTCTGATAGTTCCAATGCTCGAATGATGTCTCCAGCATAGCGACCCTGCTCCGGTGTCAAGAATGTCCAAGCTTTTCCTTTATTTCCCGCCCTTCCTGTGCGTCCACACCTGTGGACATAATCCTCGTAGTGATTAGGGCAATCATAGTTAATGACTAGAATCAGGTCTTTAACGTCAAGACCTCTAGCAGCGACAGAAGTGGCAATCAGAAGCCGAACTTTGCCAGATTTGAAGTCAAGAATAGTCGAATCACGATCGAATTGATCGATGCCACCGTGAAGACTCATACATGGGTAGGAGGCCTTCATGAGGTCTTTCAGCACAATGTCGGCGTTTTCCTGTTTGTCCACAAATACAATAATACTCCCCTGCTCCTGGTACACTCCCAACAGCTCCAGCAACTTGAAGAACTTCGCATCGTCCTCCAGAATAGCAACGTTCTGTTCGACGTCTTTGCACACCACTGATCGCCCCCCCACAATCACCTCAATGGGTTTCTTGAGAATCCTTCTGGCCAGGGCTTCCATTTGACGCGGGAATGTGGCACTAAACATAACCGTCTGCCTGTCTGGACGCACATTGTCGATGATCCGCATCACCTGTGGCTCGAAACCCATGTCAAACATCCGATCGGCTTCGTCCAGAACGATGTATGTGACTCTTCGGAGGTTGGTCACCCGCCCTGAATTAGCGGCCAACATGTCAATCATTCGTCCTGGCGTGCAAACGATTATCTCAGCGCCTCGCTTCAGTTCGGCAATCTGCTCGGAGATTCCTGTCCCTCCGTATACGCACACTGCTCGTAGATTCAGCGCCTTCGAGAAGCGCTTGATGTCCTTGCCAATTTGCATACACAGCTCTCGAGTTGGCGCCATGATGATCGAGATGGGGCCATCTCCGTCCTCCATCCGCGGTTGGTCGAGAATGTGTCGGAACATGGGAAGTATGAAAGCCAAGGTCTTGCCACTTCCAGTCTTAGCGATACCAATCAAGTCTCGACCACTCATGATTGCCGGAATAGCTTGACACTGAATGGGAGTGGGTTTCTCGAAGTTCAGCTTCCGTAGGACGTCCATTTCTTTCTTACTCACTCCACATTGTGCCCAGGTCTGGAAATAAATGTAAATTCATAAGTCTGAAAGCTATAAACTCAATCAAGCTTACCTTAATAGGCTTGGGACATCCTTTGCCCTTCACTTGAATTCCCTCCAGCTCGACTCTGTACTTCTCGACTTCGTGTGACTTCATCTTGGCCAGTTCCGGGACCTCGACGTAGAAGTTCTTCCTAAACGGAGCGTAGTCGACGTCAGCGTGGTTGATTTTGGCCAGTTCCTTCTTATGCTTGTTTGCCAAATTGGCAGCGGTGTCTTTGATGTTCTCCAGATCATCATCGCTGGAATAATCCAAACTGTCCTGATTCTGTTCGATGAGCTCGCCCTTGTTGGCGCTGTTGTCCTGATTTGTCTTCTTCACCATTCCCGTCATAATCAAAACCCCTGAGCTGTCTGTGGTTGGGGGATTAACGATGTTGTTGATCTTTCGCACCTCCTTGGCCACCTCTTGCATGTAGGCGTCCAATGGATCGATGTCGTCGTTGGTTTCCTCTTCCTTCTTCACGGTTTCTTCATTTGCTGCTGCTTCACCTTCTTCTTCTTTGGGCTTTGGTTCTTCCTCGGCTATGGGAAGCAGAGGCTTTATATCTTTAATGTCCTTGGTGTCTTTGTCTTCTTCGTCGTCTGACTCGTCCTCGAGACTCCATTTCTTGGAATTTGCCTGCGTTGGGATTATGAGGTTTTTGATGTCTTTCTTGTTGGCTTCTAGTTCCTTGAGTTTGCGCTCTGCACGCCAACATTCGATGCGCTCACGACGCTTTATCATTTCCAGCTCCAATTGACGCTGTTCCTCTTCCTTGTCGATCTCTTTTTCGGGACTTTCCTTGGTTTCCACTTCAACTTTGACTTTCTCCAACACTTTTTCCTTTGCCGGGGACGTGTTGGAGCGTTCAGGGCGATCTCTTTCCTTTTGACGGTCTCTGTCACGGTGACGGTCACGATCTCGTTCACGCTCACGTTCACGGTCACGCTCACGGTCCCGATCACGGTCCCGAGATGATTCCTGATGGTTTACACTTCCTCGACTAAAACAGAGCGATTTCATAGATTATTTGTTGTTAATTTTGGGAAAATTTCAAATTACCTTCTAAATCCATCATTGTCTCTTGGCCTTGGAGGCGGTGAATGCCGGCGTCTTTTGGTTTCTTCACGTTTTCTGGTGTCTCGAGTGTGAGGGCGTTTCGCGTCATCGCGAGGCCGGTCGTAGTCGTCGTTCCGTTTGCGTTCTCGATTAGGAGAACGCGAACGGCTGCGAGAATATCTCCTACGTTCACGTTCTCTATCACGACTATAAATAATAAGAAAATTTATAAATATTTAGGTTTTTATATAAACGTTTAATGAAAATTATTTATTTAGTTTACTTACGTTGAATGCGACCATTTTGACATTTTTAAGCTAAATGAATTTGACAGATGACAATTTGTTTACATGAGTTTTAGATGGGAAAAGAAAGCCAAAATGAAATAGTTCAGCTAATAAATAAAGAGCATTGCCAGATAAAACTTTAGCTTGGAATTAATTATTTTTCTAGTTAGTGCTTTACTTAAGTAAGCACTTTTAGCAAATTTATATCAATTCTGTGTTTGAGAGAAAATTGATTGAAAATGTGTTTCATAGTCTGAAATTCTGACATTTAAAAGAAAATATTGGGTAGGTTCAGACGACTTAAGAAACTTGAAGTTAAAGCAAGTTTCTTGTATCTGATTGATTAATTTTATGCAACTTTATTGAAAAGTTGACTGGAAAGCTAGACTTGTAGCAACCATATAATTCGCAGTTGCTTTATGTAGCTCGGATTATATGGTATCTCGATTAATTCGAGAAATATGCGTCAAGACAAGGTGTGATGGTCATCTTCTGATGAGCTCAACTATCACACGGGGGCGAAACGCATAAATTAACACTCTTGCTGGTTAACATTTATTTTTCATGATTTTCATGATTTAAACCATTTTTATTAAAAAAACCAGTGTTCAGGGAAAAAAACCTATTGACTGTTTACAGTCAAATATTTCTTTTTTTTTTAATTGTGAGTTTGTAAAAATGTTGCTTTCAAATTATATTTCAAATAATTGCTAAATAAATTAAGTTTCTAGCATGTGTCTTAATTTTTTTACTTCTAAACTACTTGGAAAATGAGTTAAATGTATTAATTCCTAAGGCCCACAAGGAAACAAGGGAACAAAGTTGCTACAACAACAATGATTGTTGTCACAATTGCCGAGGAACTTTAGTTACTTACCATATCTCTCTCAGAGATACTTTTGTTGCCAGCAACTTAATATTTTAAAAAAAAGATGACAAAAAGCCAAATTACTATTCTTTTGAATGCGAATTTATTTGAAGATTTTAAATTGCAAGCATGCACTTAAGAGAAATTTATTTTACAAAAATTAATTGAAAAAAAAAAACATACCTACAATGAAAATTCCAGAAAGTTGCTCAAAGTTGAAAGCAAATTTACGATCTTGTCGGCAACTTTAAAATTGAAAAATATTTTAGCGCTGAGTATTTGATCCATTTCAATAATAAATAAAGACCGCTAGTCGATTCTCATTTTCATACAAATACCCCATAAAATTAGTTCTATTAGTTTATACAAACCAGCTGGTCGAGCTTACAATATAATATATATCTTCTGGTGGTGAGTTTTTTATGACGGCTTGCACAAAATATCGATTCATAAGAAACATAACAAATAATTGGCAGAATAAACCAATTAAGTAACAACACTTAGCATATAACAGTTTTGCTCTGTTCTGTGATTTTATCAAAAAGTTTCGAATTCACAAATTTTGACAATTATGTTGTAAGTCAGAAGTAATTAAAAAGGCTCAACTATCCTTTACCACAGTCCACAGCACTAATGTTCATACCCGGTTTTTTCGTTTTACTCCAAGTTTAAAATCACCCTTTAAAAAGCTTGGTTTTGAGTTGTTTGCCATAAAATTGAAATTTAATACCAAAAAGAAAACCAAATATATTTCCAGACGTAAAATCGAAATATAGGTAAATGTGACTCGACCATTAAGCTTGTCAATCCCACAACATCGCCTGAACTCATTGACAGATTGAAATGACAGTTGTCACTTTTTGACAAATAATTTTGTAAATAACAAAAATACCGCCTCTTGTTATAAACCTCGCCGGTCAAAAGACACAAAAATGGTATGAATAAAATATTAACAAATACATCAATTTAAATAAAATTGTATTTTTTAAGCTCTTCTATTCATTCTTCAAATCTCTGGTTGGCAAAGATGTCGTCGTGGAGCTCAAAAACGATCTAAGGTTAGTTTAAACAAAACACCAACTCATGTGGCCATTGTCTATCAATTTCACCAATTGGAATTCTTTTTGTTTCTTGTGAATTTCAGCATTTGTGGAACTTTGCATTCCGTGGATCAGTATCTCAATATCAAGCTAACAGACATCAGTGTCACAGATCCAGATAAATATCCTCACATGTTGTCTGTGAAGAATTGCTTCATAAGAGGTTCAGTTGTTCGCTATGTCCAATTGCCTGGCGACGAAGTGGATACTCAATTGCTTCAGGATGCAGCTCGCAAGGAAGCTGTTGTTAGTACAAGATAGATTTGAAATTTTATTTAATTCCTAAGTTAAGAAGGATGTAAGTGTCTCTTTTTTTATTTTAAATTAAAGTAAATGGATTTGTAAAAGAATGGAAAGGTTTTGTTTATCTTTGTTTTAAAGCTTAGAAGCTTGATTTAGTTGAAAAAAAGGAAGGAAATGCTTTCAAGGTCGGAAAAGATCTCACCGTTGCATTTGATGTCAAAAAAGGTTTTAGACAAGGCGATGCACTGTCATGCGACTTCTTCAACATCGTTCTGGAAAGAATTGTGCAAAACTCAACCGTCAACACCAGAGGCACAATCTTCCAAAGGTCCATCCAATTACTCGGATACGCAGATGATATTGACATAATTGGAAGATCAAAGCGTGATGTCAGTGGAGCGTTTTTGAGCATTGCGACGGAAGCGAAGAAGATGGGTTTAGTGGTCAATGAGGGCAAGACCAAGTATATGCTGTCATCGAAAAAGACATTGAACAACGACGTCTTGGACAAAACGTCACCATGGACAGCTATAACTTTGAGGTAATTGAGGACTTTGTCTACCTAGGCACCGCTATAAACTCAGATAACGACACCAGCGCTGAAATCAAACGAAGAATAACTCTTGCAAATCGCTGCTTCTTTGGACTTAGAAGGCAATTGAGAAGTAAAGTCCTCTCTCGAGCATCTAAAATCACCATCTATAAGACACTCATCATCCCGGTTCTCTTTTATGGCGCTGAGGCCTGGACCCTGTCAAAGAAAGATGAGAACGTCTTAGGATGCTTCGAGAGAAAAATTCTTCGGGTGATTTTTGGTCCCGTACGCATAGATGGAGAATGGAGGAGAAGATATAACGACGAACTGTACGGGCTGTACAGCGACACTGACCTAGTTAACAGAATTAAAGTCCAACGGCTTAGATGGCTAGGTCATGTAGAGCGAATGGACATCAACGCTCCAGCCCGGAAGGTCTTCGATTCTAATCCCGAGGGACGGCGCAGTAGAGGAAGACCGCGACTCAGGTGGCGCACGCAGGTGGGTGAGAACCTCAATCAACTTGGCGTGCGAAACTGTAGAGGTAGACAGCTAGCTAGGGACCGAGCTGGCTGGAGACGCATGTTGGTTGAGGCCCAGGTCCGCCCCGGACTGTAGCGCCACCTTAAGTAAGTAAGTAAGTAAGTCACCAAAAATAACTTCTAATTCTTACAAAATTAAGAGAGAAACGAAAAAGTCTGCACTGGAGGACAGGAAAATCCTACGTGAATGTTGCAATAAAATAAAAATTAAAAATGCCTTTATATGTTTTTAAAATCCAAAAAAGATTCTTAAAAATAAATTGCATTATTTATAGATTCAATTCTTCTAGGAATCTTACTTAATTTCTGGAAGTTCCCATAAGTTATGATTGTCTTTAAGAAACTTTGAATGTTATCCTTTCATGGTTGTGAACTCACGATTTAGATTTGGTTTATGGGTCCAATTCCTAATTTAAATTTTAGTTTTGGAGAATCAAAGTTGACAATTTCTTGACAAAGTTCTATTCTTTAAAACTCAATTCTTCGCAAAATTGTACCTAGCTGATATCGGCAGCAAGTTCTAAAGCGGAAGATTTCTGAGTTAAAACTTAAAATGAAAATAAAATAGAATAGAATAGAATAGAATAGAATAGAATAGAATAGAATAGAATAGAATAGAATAGAATAGAATAGAATAGAATAGAATAGAATAGAATAGAATAGAATAGAATAGAATAGAATAGAATAGAATAGAATAGAATAGAATAGAATAGAATAGAATAGAATAGAATAGAATAGAATAGAATAGAATAGAATAGAATAGAATAGAATAGAATAGAATAGAATAGAATAGAATAGAATATAATAGAATAGAATATAGTTTCTTGCCATTTTTTGCTTTCAATGGAGGCTTTCGACTAAATTAAAAAAAATTGTAAATTATGAATTAACTAGTTGAGTTTTGGGGTAAGTGTTCTTCGACATAAGGATCTATTGTCTAGAATTGGATGAGGCTTAAAATTTTGCAGGCTTTCTTGCAAATTTATTTCTGTTATTTTTTTACTATTCTTAGGCTACATGAGTTTATAAAGCCTTTGAAACGTTTTTGGTTATAATTTCCAATGTTATGTCTTATTAAAACATTCAAAACAAAATAATAAACATAAAACATAAGATAGGAATTTTCTTATTCAATATTTTTGCGTTTCTTCAAGCTTTCCGACCGTGTTCGGAAATAAATTAACCATCCAGTCCCATCGAAGTCACCAGCAGCCACAGAAACAATAGATAACCGATTACTCTCCGATGTATAACTTTGAATCGAGTCCTATAAAAAAACAATTTTAAAAAAAAAAGATTTCAAACCAAACAAATTCAAAAAACATCATTACTTGTTCACAGTAGTGCCTGGCGACACGCTCTGTTCCATTAGCTGCAATTTCAATAATATCCACGTAATCAACCTTACAAATTGATCCCATATTGAATTCTAAAGAAACAACAACAAAAAATACATCAGGATTAAGTTATCCTGGAGGATAACGATAAAAAGGAAAGACCCTACCATGGAAAAATAATTCTAATCGATTTGGCGAAGTTGTTGTCACATTCCATCGACAAACACTTGAATTCTTGTATTCCTTATAATTTGGACTCATCAAATATCCAGATTGCATTTCCAAGCTACCACCACAGCCTTGAAGTGACGATTTAGGACTTGAATAGTAAAACACTTCTCTTTCGATGGAGCTGTCAGCTTTGAAATCCAAACGAACTTCATTTGCCAAAGTATAAATTGTCCTTCCGGCGTAATTTTCTTTACAATCTTCATAAACTAGAAGATTTGTTTTTTTATCGTAGACCTTGAGGGGAGAAAAAATACTCATGTTGGTTGGTACTCTATTTTAAATGAAACCATTTTGTGTTAAGAAACTTACTCTAACATAGTTTTCTGAACAATTTGAACCACTGAAGAAGAAGCTTGATATGTAGATGTTTACAGAATAATTCTCTGGCACAAGAATTTCATTGAGACAAGCGCTTCTGGTCAAAAAGGGTCCACTCAGCACTCCAGAGGACTGCGTATAGGTTCTATTGCACACTATTTAAAGAAAAGACATTTTTAAAGCTTTGAACCTAATTCAATGATCGAGTGCCTAAGACATTTTGGAATTGCATGGAATAGTTTTTCAACAAGACAAAGGTAGGTGTATCGTGTATAGTCTTACTCTTAGTTTTTGATACTGATAACACGAATCCAGTTGATTCAACTGCCTCATCAGAATGGAAGGTTATTTCAGCAATAGCATCACCCCAACCAGAACGTTCAATTCTTAGAAGATATGACGGAATAGTACCACAATGTTCACTCATAGCATTTCTTGAATAAGTCTTTTTTAAAAATTATTTTATAGACATTTTTTAAATATTCAAAATGTTGGAAATAAGAAGCACATACCTCAGAATTTCTTACTAGAACATAGTCCAAACATTGACCCGTTACATCTGACTTATTTTGAAGACTGAAATTCGAGAATCTCAGTTCGAAATTTCCCTTGGACGTAATTTTCCAAGTGCAGTGAGTGTTGGGATGGTAAAAACCATTTGGAGATCTTAATGGTGCAATTTCAAGGGTCTATACAAATATTCCAAAAATTTGCAAATCAGATTTCAAAGATTTTTTCTAATTCTGTTAAACTTACTCCATCATCATCGAAATCATATTCACTTTGGGTGCCACACTCCGCCTGAACTAGTCGAAGATTCACTTTGAATTGATGCATTCCAGGCCTCTGGAAATTAGTTCGAACAACAACATCTTTGTAGGAAGAAATGAGCTTTGGTTTGGTGTTTTCCAAACAGGCGAATTTTCCCAGAGTTAGACTATCAGCCTCCAAGCTATCCACAACTTCAATGTATTCACAATCTTCACACGCTCCAATGCATGTTCTATTCTGGCGAATCAGATTTAATTCTTTTATTTCAACTTCTATCCTGAAACCAGGTGGTCCCATTGCCCGAATATTACAGCCCATCACTTCATCGCTGCCAACTGTAAAATTTCGCTCAATATCCACCGGAGAATTGGCGTGGGTGAGGGTAATCCGCTCATCGCAAGCCTTGCTGAACATAATCCGAGCCGAGAATCCATCACGTGAAATCGAGGAATCAGAAACCGCCGCCAAAATCGCTGAATTGCTATCGATGTGGAAAGTCGGTGGATTTAATGTCAGATTTCCACAGAGATTTGCCTCTTGATTGTCCGAATCTATCTGAGAACCTTTGTAGATGGCCACATAATCCAGCGAACAATCACCGCTCTCCTCCAAAATCAAGTACTTGAACTGGATGACAATATTCTGACCCACTGGGGCACTGATATTCCAGATACAATTCATGTTATGGGCATATCCATCACCTTCTTCATTCTTGAGACTGGAAATCCACATGGGTTTCTTCACCTCACCGCCACAGTTGTCCAGGAAGAATTCTATCTCATAGCCTCCTGTCTCGAGGATAGCTTGATAGTTCAGGGAAATGTAATTCTTAGCTCTCAACTCGCTCACTGCATTGTCCTTGCAGTATGGTCCCATATCGACTATGCTACCATCAGATGAGCGTTTCTGAGCGGTTATTTGAGTCAGTGAGCAACGCTCCCGGTATCCAAGAGCGAGTTTTTTAAAATGTACCTGTATGTGCTTATCTGGGTCTGATGTCCGTAGAATGTAGTCACAAGTCATTTGATTTTTAATCATGCTCCATCGCAAAGGGTATTTTATCACCTGCGGCTCATTGGTGACGTTGAACTCGGCATAGCAAGTCTTCTTGATGGTCAGATGAAAGCCATCACCGGTAATAGCTTCGTCACTTCGGAAAGTCAACTGAAGCCTCGATGCGGTTGTATTGAAGGCGTTTGGAAGATTCCTGCCGCAATACTTCGGCAGCGATATCCAATCATTGTTTTCGAACTTCCTTACCTCGAGATAATCCTTGGAGCAGTTCTTGCTCTCCTCGATAAAGAACCGATTGACGAACTGAATTTGCAGATAGTAACCCTCACTTGCCTGGACATCCCAGACACACTCCAGATTGTTTTTGTAGTCAATCGAGGTGAATCTCAAATTTGTCGTACTCGACAATTCCATGCTAAGTTTCCCGCCGCAATTCGTAGCCCTCTGGAAAACAATCTGCAATTGACTGCTGGGATTGAAGGATTTCGTGTGGTAGTACACGTACATTTCCTTTGAATTCATTCGAGTCATGTTAAAAGCTTGTCCCCGACACAATTTGGCAATTTCCAAATGCTCAATCGAAACTCCAGCATGAATTGACACAAATTCATCCTCGCAGGGTAGTGTGAAGCTGAAATTCGCCGTCACATCGTGGCCATTTTCATAGGAAGTTGTCAGAAGTTGCCAGGCGCAGTCAAGACTGCCGTATCTTTCTGTTAAATTCGGAAGAGATATCTCAAACCTTTGGCCAATTGTATTGTATTGACCGCCACACGGATGTTTTTTATAAGTTGCGTCGAGTTTCTTGATACGAACACCATCGTTCTGGAGAATATTAACGGATCCATGTTTGGATGCAACCGCAAACAATTCATTGGTCATATTAAAATTCAAGATACGGAGGGTTTCGAAATATCGCTCATCTTTAAATCTCACAGCAAAAGAGGGAAGCCGCCGATTGAGGTCATCAACAACCAAACTAGAAATATTGAAGGACATTGTTTGGGCGCCAGTTAATTTAAAATCGAAAGAACAAAAGAAATTCGATGTAGGATCTAAGCCTGCAACTGATATGGCGCCACTGTCGTTTTCTATATCGTCGGGGCAAAGTGATTCCTCGGATGACGAATAACGAACTCTCATCCGACGCAGACTCGTGGTGTAAGCGCCGAAGATTCGAACAAACATTTTGTTGTCGGTTGAACGAATTGACGTAGCTTTGGTGATATTGTTCAGGTCCAATACTGTGATGCGAGAGAACATTTGGAAGTCGTTATAGAAGGTCGTCCTGAAACTAAAAGAAAAAAAATGTAAGGAAAATGTTACTAAATTTCCTAAATGTACTCACTTTTTAACAGGATCAAAAACTGTGCCTGCCCCATCCACGTCTATAATATCTAACTTAACTTGTCTGCCTTTCGGAACAGTTATCTTCCATCGACACAGCAGGAACATTGCCATTCGACGTGGTGCAATACTCAGCGTCAAAGTGCCACTCTCACCAGAAACATCCTTGAAACATGCTCCAAATATGCGATCATACTTCGCTCTGAACCCTCGGAACTTTGAATTCGCCTTGAAACTGTAAAATCGAATCAAAACTTCATTGGTGTCGATTTGCACTGCTGGCGGTGATGTCACATTGCCGTAAATAACTGCCAACTCATCTTCGATCCTCTCCGAATCACCCTGAACAATCTGGTAGATTCTTATTTGATCGGAGCTGTTTAAGTTCGCTGCATCGAATGGCAGGTCCACGTCCAAAAATGTCAAATTTACCCGAGAAAATGTCGACACTTTAATGACGTATTCGCACACCGAGTTCGCCGGATATCCACCTGGTGCAGGGTAATTCGCCGATGTTATTAAATTGTTGAACTGTGTGAACGTTCCACCACACGTTGAGAGCGATACGTTTGCTTTGAAGCCGTTGCGAGGTTCCGTGATGTCGGTAAGGTAGCGCATGTAAAGAACATTCCCCGAAGACCGAATTGTTCCTGGCCTGGTGCAGTATTTTCCCAAATGCCGTGCCATTTCTGTTGCTCCATCTCGAAACTCAACGAATTCCTTTGAACACTGTCGAACATTCATATCAAAATTCCGAACAAACTCAACTTGGACTGTCTCACCAGGTGGCGCAATTATCACCCAAACACATTCCGTATGAGGATTCGGGACGTTCGGGTAGTTGGGTGAGCTTATGGATTCCGACGGCGCATAGGATGTCAAACGAACTTCCCCACTGCACTCGCTATACTCACGGTAAGTAAGATTCCAGAGTGGAGTTTCATATTCATAAAACGAACTGCTCGGCTTAAGGAAGTATTTAAGAGTGGCACGATTCGAGGTCGTGATGATAGTTCCGTTGATATCCTTACCCGAGCAAATTCGACCGGGAGGAAGAATTGGGGCTTCTGCATTCATACCATCACGGATCAAAGCGTAATTCTCACATTCCCCGGATAAATTTCGGCCCGTGTTCCTTGGGAAATCGAATGTAAATTGAATTTTTCTTCCCGCTCCTACCTCAATGTGCCAAGTACAGTTATTTGTCACTTTTTCATTCCCGGGACTGATGACATCCGTATCGAGAATTCTTCCAATCGAATTTGTCAAATTACTTCCACAGACCGTATAAACGTTAGCCGTGAAGCCAGTTTTGTTAATTGACGAATCTGTTGTTAGTTCCAATTTGAGGTATGGAGTTCCATGGATTACAGAAAAGGGCATATTCTTCCTTGGAGGACTGTCACATATCTTCAATTCCTCATGCCAATTCATCAAATTGTTTGAACTCAGCACTCTCAGATGGTCTGCATAGCATTCATCAAGCTTCTCCAGACGAACTTCATAAAGGTCCACGACTGCATGTCGTGTTTGATGATCTGCTTTCACGAGCCATTCACATTCTAGGTTCGTTTCATAACCTGTGGGATATCCGGGGGAAGTGAGAGTTATCAGAGACCCGTAAGCCAGAACCATGGTTTCATTGCAGGCTTGCATTGTTTCATTTTTAGTTATTGCATCTCTTGAAATTGCTTTCCATTCAATACTAAACTGATCGAGCATTTGATTGTCACTCTTCAGATAAATGACATTTGTACTCGATGTTACTTCCCACGGTGACAGTTGGATGTCAATTGGCAAAGCAGTGCTCTCAAAACCATCGAACAACTAAATGAGAATTAAAATTGTAAACGGGCATTTTTGAAGACTGTTTTTGAATTTACCTTCAAGCCACGATTGTATTCCTTGAAAGCTAACGAAATAACACTGTCTCGGGGGACTGTAATCCTCCATTGGAAGGGCTCCTTTTCTGATTTGATGGACACAATCGAGGGTGATCTGATTTGTCCATTGAAACCAGTTATTTCATTCAATTGTGCTGTTAGAACAAAAAAAATATTTAAGTCTTATGGAAGAAAAGATACTGTCAAAACCGTACCATTTGTCCATGATAATCTAAATCCTTTGCCAGTATTACCCTCCGAACTGCGGAATTTTATCCAAATCCTTTCGAAACCCTGAAGACTGTCGCTTGGCAATGCACTGGAACAAAATACTCCCAACAACCTTCCAGTTTCTGATGACTCACGAAGTTCTAGATAATCCTCATTGCAATTATCCGAACTGGTTATATTCATTTCGATTAAATTCAATTCCAAATAGTTTCCCGATGGAGCGTTCAGCTTCCATATACATTCAACGTTTGAAGGATACGATTCGGGATACAATGGAGAAGCTAGAGATCCACGCAACGAACTCAAAACACCTCCACAAGCAGTCTCCATTCGATAATATTTAGCAGTGAATGTTATGTCAGTTGCATTTATGGCAACATAATCAGTGGTGGGGCGAATACTTATGTCAGGAGGATGCTCTTCACAGATGTGAATGTTATTTTTACCTTCGTAATTAATCTAAAAAGAAACCAACTTTCAAAATTGATCTTATTGTTTTTGAGGAATAGTTGAGAAACGTTACTGTTAAACCACGATTCGCACAAGCTTCTGGACTAAGTCCATCACAATGACATTCAACTTTAGTGAAACTCAGCGTTAAGACAGTTCCTCCAGGAGAAACATCAGTTTGAGGATATGTTGGATTCACGTCGATCAGCCAATAACAATTTCGATCCTCCGGTTTGGCTCCAAAAAATCCCAATTCCTTTTTTAATATACCTCCACAGGCTCTCTATACAAAATTGAATACCAATCAGAAAAATAGGCGAACTCACAGAATTACTCAAAAAATCAAACCTTTCGATATTTCAAAAGGAAGCCTTTTCCAGGTGGTTTATCGTCCGATTCAAAAATAATATTCAAAATATTATTTTTAACGTATATTACTTTATTTGCCATGCTGCCTAAACTCAAAGAGCAGTAATGTCCTTTGAATTGACTATTTGCATCGCTTTTCAAACCATCGTAGACTTTTAGAAGACCTGTGTCTGTACAATTTTCTAAATTTTGAGGTTCTGCAGTTTCCAAGACAAGTTTAACGGTGACAGGATCACTTCCTACCATTAACATCCATTCGCAGTAAGTGTTAATGGGATAGTTTTCTGGATAGTTTGGTGAAGCTATTTCACCCTCTGAATTGCGAATTATTCCACCACATTCTGTTTTGACGAAAAATATTGGAATGAGGCTCAATAGCTTTCTTTGAATAAAATTTTAATACGTACGTCCTTGTCTTCTTTTATAATATGCCCTGAAATATTTCCTTGATCGTACGGAATCCGAGTAAAATCGAACATACATTTTATTTCCTTGTGATGTCACAGTTGAATGCGTGCTTTGGATGCCACATGCTCGAAGTAGGTTTACTTTATCAGCCTTACCGTTTTTAACCTAAAATTTTAAAAATTTCGTTAGAATCTTTCGAAAAAGTTATGAAGATCGTAGAAATCTCACAAACATCTACCTACAAAATTCAAGAAACGGAAGTTTTCTTAGGCCTTTTTTGCACCTTTTTAACTTAAAGCGTAAAATGACATATGGTCTGTGGTCATAATGTCCATGGAACTTATGTTTTCTCAACCAGATATAAGCTCTAAATAGATATCTTATTTGTTTCAAAAACAAAAACTCATTTATATACATTTCGCTGGTGTCACAAAATACATATATGCATTTAATTTTGTTTTAAGCCCTGTGCACACACGAGTCATTTTGAAGCACGAGGACACTGTGGTGTAGTAGAATGCAACCTAAACATTTTTCTTCTTTAATAATGAAGCAGGATGTCGCAGCGTTAACTCAATATCGACGCTGCGACCGGTGTGTGCCTCACTCAATTTGTTTATGAACACTGTAAGACACATATGTGTCACCGCAAGTTAAAAATGCCGCAAGTGTGCGGCTGGTATTAACTTAATGGACTTAACTCCCATGGACATTATTTAGAACAGATATAAGATCCATCTACACAAAGTCCGTTCAATTTTGTTGTCTCCTTTTTAAAAAGACTTGATCCTGTATGAGGATCAAATTGACTAATAAAATTACTTACTATCAGTCCGTTGGTTGCACAATCCCCGCTTCCGCCTTCGATATGAACATCCCTAACGTCCAAAACAATTTGCATGCCCGGTGGAGCCTCAATAAACCATTCACAATCGATATCAACAGCATAAGGATAATTGGGAGAATCAATCGATGCAGTAGATCCAGTTTTGTACCCTCCACAGCCGTTACGTTTATACTCCAATCGAAAGCCGTTCCCGTTATTATTTGAGTCGGTTTTAAATTTAACCACAAATTTATTACCATCCGATTTCAAGAGTCCCGCTGGATCTCGGCAAATTTTATGATTTTGCAGAACTTCTTCACCCTTCATATCGATAACTTCGAATTTATCATAATTACACTGAAGATCTCGAGATTCAAGTTCGAAATGAGAGAATGTCAAAATAATGGTATCAGCCTTTCGACCCTCGATAGTCCATTCGCATTCGAGATCATTTGGATAGGCTTTGGGGAAATTGGGTGATTCGATGACACCTTCAAAGGAGTTCAATGTCTGTTGGCAATTTGTTTTGTATTGAAGATAAAATTGCTGATCCTCAGCTGCTCCAACATCTGGAAGAACATAACGAATGTAGATGACATTTTGACTTGATTTCACTTGAATATCTCCATCTGAGGAGCAAATGATGGGAATTTTCTTGGCCATGCTGTCAGGGCCATCGTAGATTGTGAGGACATTGTTAGAGCATAAACTTTGAGTTGGACCGATTTTAGTAATGCGCGCATCGACTGAAGAACCCTTGCTAACTGTGATCTTCCAATCACATTGCACGGGTCCTCGGCTAATTTCTGGATAATGGGGAGAAGCTATGGATCCTGTGTGTGAGGTAAGTGAGCCCCCACAACCTGTCGAAGTTTGTTGGAACGTAATATCGAAGCCTGGGTAGTTGAATGATGAATCCGAATGGAAATGTAGGTAAAGATGGTTTGTGAATGACGGGATATGAGGGGGGATATCATAGCCGCAGAACCTTCCGATCAATGGAGACTGCTCTGACATTCCATTTCTGGGAAATATACATAGATAAACGAGGCATTTGACAGAAGAATAAGGCTAGGTGCGCACATGCAACTTTTAGTTTCGAAACTGTTTGGTTTCTAAACTGAGCACTATAGACTTATATGAGAGTCCGCGCACATGCAGAAACCATTCTTTTGCCCATTCGAGCAACTTTTTAGTTTGTGTTTTGACACAAATTAGACGATCATTTCGAACCAATTCCTTAGTTTGTGTCACAAGGAATTATAGGTAACTGCGCGGTCATTCAACTAAATCGTTGAATAATTTTCTGTAAGTGCAAGAGAGACACAAATTTAGTCAAGGTGAATAAATGTTTCCTGTGTATTGGTTTATTTCGTTGATTACTTTCGGAGTTGCTTATGTGCGCGATGTTTGGGCAACTAACGACCGAACTATTTGGTTTCGAAAAAGTTGCATGTGCGCGCCTAGCCTAAGACTTAAAGACTTTGAACTCACCTTATTTCCAAATAATCATCACTACAATCTCTGAAACTGGCTTCGAGGGAAAAGTTTCTTGGAACTAGTTCAATTTTGTTACCTAGCGGGGCGCTTATCACCCAAATACAGTCCGACGATTCATAATATTCATCAGGCCAACCAGGTGACTGAATCGATCCCGAAAGTAAACTGTAATTGCCTCCACAACCTTGAAAAAGAAATTAAAAGACCCAGGTTTATATTGTCATAAAGCTACACAATTCATTTCCCAGTACTTACTTGATGCCCGGGAAGTAAATGAGTAATTCGCTGAAATGCCAAAAGTCACTGCCCTTCCAATAGATGGCGGTACTTGCTTCAAAAATATTGTAGCTAAATTTGTGGGAAGAATTGTTACGATACGTTTTTCATCTCCGCAATGGCTATAAAACAAAATTGAAGAAAACTGATCACAAGAATGTTCAACAAGGGAAGAACTAACCTTTCAACCAAACGTCCATCATAATGGCCAGTTCTATTGAGAAATATTCTAAGATCAACTTCGCCAGGAGCACATTTCGTTCCAGCTCGTTGGTAGGTAAGATCCAAGGAAATAACATTCGATTCAGGTGCTTCTAAGATCCACTCACAATATTCGTTAGTTGGACTTGTGCCTCCTAAACGTTCAAAAGACCCTTCTGTTTCTCGAAGAACTCCCCCACAACCGATTCTCTCGAAATGATATTCCCCTGAAAGGCCTCTGCGTCGCTGAGGATTTGTGTTGGAATGGAAAGCTATGCTAAGGTAGTTACTCGGAGCAATAATATGCATCTGTTCATTTTTGCAATGACGTTCTGGTGGTGCATTTAATGCGTAATAGATCTGCCAAAAATAAAAAGCTTAGAAGACTTGGAAGATTTTTCACATCCCTTTTATGTACCTCAATGTAGTCAGAATCATCGCTACAGCCTTGGGCATATTCGGATACATCGTAATCGGTTATGTTCAAGTGAACTACGGTATTAACTGGTCCCACAAAAGAGTACATGCAGTCAAGGCCATTGTAGTAAGGTTTGGGATAGTTGGGAGTCATAAATGCTCCACCTGATGGGTCCCGCAGTTCCTGGCCACATACTAAATTATACATTTCTCAAATCAGTAACCTTGTGAAATGCCATGAAATACAAAAAGTACCCTGTTTAAAATCGGCCTCGAATACAATGCTCTTGACATTAAAAACTAAAAAGTCCAAGGTTCTCATCTTAACGACAATCAATAACGAATTTCCTGATGATGTAAAGTTTCCAGGAGAACTGGTGGCCATAGTTAAAATGGGATCATCTTCAGTCTTTCCATCATAAATCTAAAAGCAAAAAAATATGGAAACTTTGAAAATATCAAAAGAAGAAAAAGAAGTCTTGAGGTTTACCTTGAATGTAGCAATTTCTTCCTCTGATTTCTTGAAGAAAGCTATAGAAATCCTGGTTCCTACAGGTTGCTGAATCAAAAACACGCAGTAAACTAAATCTAATGTAAAGACTATTTTCCCAGCTGGTTCTGTAAGGAGACCACCGCAACCGGGTGCACCGTCGACTACTTCATAATGCATTTGGAACATGCTGTCTTGTCTTGAACGGTCTGTCTGAAAGTGTACTTTTACTGAGTTGGTTGATGAGTATTTTGGTGGCGGAACGCCTGTTTGACAAATTCTTTCCAAAAGTTCATTTGTGTCGTAAATAAGCAATGCATCCCGAGTACAATTTGCTGAATTGTCCATAACCACCTCGAAGAATCGAAGGAGAACACGTTTTCCCAGTGGAGCCGCTATTTCCCATTGGCATTCACGATTTGGTGGACTCTTTCCAGGATAACCTGGTGATTTAATAACTCCATGGTCTTGTTCTTTGACGTTGAGAAGACCACCGCAAATAGGTGTTTCACTTTTCCATCTCAAACTAAATCCAGTTGCATTGATGGAATCATCGGTGTGAAACCACAAAAATAGAACGTTATGCGAAGAAACTATGTTGCCACCTTTAGGAAGCTCATTACCACAGAATCTACCTATCACAGGTGTTGCAAGGGATTTTCCATCGTTGATTTGCAACCAATCTCTGCTACATGTCGAATCGTTCTGAAGATCAAAACGGCTAAAAGTCACATTCACAATAAGATCGGGACGTGTTCGAATGACCCAAGCACAAGCCTGATTCGGTCCATAGACGGCAGATGCATAGGGATGTGTAAGTTCGCCAGAAGTGTCGTTCAAAACACTTCCACAAGTTTCGCGTTTGATTTGGCATCGATTGCCGGAAAATCCTTGAAGACAATTGCAGCGGGTTTCATTGGAATTTAAACGTCTGAGACAAGTTCCACCATTCTGACAGGGATTTGTCAAACAAGGGTTTCTCTGTTCACAAGTGGGTGGCTCGAAGCCTGATGGACAAATGCAAGTTGCAATGCCACCATGATTGACGCATGTACCTCCGTTCTATTGAAAACAAAACTTGTATTTTCAAAAATGGCGCCCAACATGTGACACATCATACCTGACAGTTGTGTTCATTGCAGGGGTTAGCAGATCCCGATCTGCAGCCATTTCGTCCATATCCAGATCCTGTCAGCCCCTCAGGACAAACGCAAACCATCACATTCGAAATATACTCACATCTGGCAAGTGGATGACAGAAATTTGTTGATTCACACGAATAAGTTTCCGTCTGGCTACAGAAACGGCCATCACCCGTCCAACCTGCTGGACAGTTCCCGCATCGATGCGAACCCTTAAAATGTATCGAAGTAAACTAAAAGTACAGCAAAATCGATTAATTCTTACCTCAGTATTGATGCACTGGACCTTTGGAAGCATGCTACAGCCTCCGTTGTTCGTCTCACATTCATTGATATCCCGGCAAATGACTCCATCCCCAGTGTATCCAGGTGGACAAGGACCACACGCAAAGGCTCCAGGTAAATTTATACAACTTGTATGACATGCAACCAATGATTCTAGACATTCATTGACATCAACAGTACAAGATTGCGTAAGATTGTCTATTTTCCATCCAGAATCACATAAACATTGATATCCCAGAGCATTATTGGCCGGTATACATTGTCCCTTTCCACAAAGCTCTCCTGGTAATGACTTGGAACAATCAGTTTCACGATCTCGACAATGAGCTCCAAGGAAACCATTTGTACAATTACATCTAAAAAGCAGAAAATATTATTTTGTATGAGGTCAAAAGACGGATTTAAAACTTAAGTACAAATTTGGTTTGAACTCAGCCCCTTTTAGAGAACGATATTACCAAATTTAAAAAATGGCGCCCAACCAAGAACTTTTATTTAGTCCACAGCCTAAAAATTGTTATGATTTCTTGTAATTAAGTTCAGTTTTCAAGAACTAGGCGGATTATATACAAAAGTATACACAAACTTAATTTAAATTCAGCCATTTAAGAAAAAGAATTTTAATAAATGGCGCCCAACCAAGAGCGCTAAGATTTCTTAAATTTTGCTTAAACAACTTACCTATAACTCCCGGGTAAGTTTATACAAACACCATTATTTTGGCAACCCAAATCAGTTCCTGCGAAACTTGAGCACTCATCCACATCTGTCTCACAGGTTTTTCCCTAAAAGTATATTTTTCATTTATGAACTTTCATATAGAGTCTTTTTACATACCGTCCACGTTTTAGGACACACACAGTTAAAATCTTCATACAAATTGTAGCAAGTACCACCATTTTTACAAGGATTCAAATCACAAGCATCGCTTGATAAAATTGTCCTCATTATTAAATTGACTCGAGACATAAGTGTTAAGACACGTGTTTGAAGTCTTCTCACACGGTCCACTGGTAATAATGAGGATCTAAATTTGGAATATTCGCAAAACTTAAATGATTTGCCCTTTCAAAATTCAGATCGAGAAGAAGATTTCTTACCTATTTTCATACCGTCTCAGCCTAAATGTAAACCTTTGAATATCCGTTTTGAGAACTTGTACTTGACTTGTTAATTGTTCCAAATTGATTGCCTCCGCAGGAGGCTTTTGATCTGAAAACTTTTGCAACGAATCCAAGACATTAATATCGTTGATTAGAAAACTTGAACTTTCACTGAGACGGATGGTAATGTTTTTATCTTGAGCCGATTGGAAAATAAGATCTCCTTCGTGCGAAATGAATTTGGGCCTATTTTTAAAACGAAATTTAATCAAATTTAGAATCAGATCCAATGATGCACTAAAAAGAGAACTCACTGATCACTGTACACATTTTTGAGACGCACGCTTATAAAAATAATGAATATACGAAAAACAGTTCTAAGGGTTTTCGACATTTTGTCGATCCTTTTTGAGGATAGGACACTTTCACTTTAGTTTCTAATTTATTACTTTAAACTCAGACAAGACGAGGAAGTATCCATTTGATCAATGTGAAGTCTAAAAAATTACTAAAAGATTCTGAAGAAAGTGGGCGACATTTATATAATTAAGAGGCGGATACCATAGGCCCATCTCAATACTTTAAATGAGTAAAGATATAGATAGTGTTTTGGATTTGTGGGACGATATGTGATTGAAAATGAAAAATAGATAAATAATCGTACATTAAAATTACACCACGACTTGGTCGCACGAATTTGATGTTGTTTCAAAATTATTTCTAATGTGTCTAGAAAATTAGATGAAAATATGGAAATATTTCGAAACTTCCGACTCAGCGGAATTTTTTTTCATAACACTCCCTAAAAAGATTGAAGCAAACAAAATTAGAGGGGTAAGGGGGTTCAAATACCCTTTTTTTAAATTATAAGGTTTTTTTGAAAAAGTGTTTTAGTTACACAATGTAGCTTACGTAATTCTACAAGAAAAAGGTCATAACACTATTTTTTCGTACCCACAGTTGATAGATTTGTAGAAAAGAAGTTTATTATTTCGAAAAATAGGCTGAAAACAACATGCAAATAGTTTTCCTATAATTTGGCCCATAGTCAATTTTTTCATCAAAATAGAGATATGAAGACTTAGACATTTTCTGTGGTATATCAAATACTCGAACACTTGTTTATTTTTCAAAAATGTTTTTTTTTTTGTAGTGCTCCTAATAACCCTAAGAGCCATATTACCTATATCAGTTTTGGAGTAATAAGTTGGTTTGATTGAAAATGAGAAACTTTTTAAGCAGTGTAAAGGACTTAAAAATACAGCTCTCTACCAAAATTCAACTTTGTCGGAATTTTCAACTTTCCATAGGAAGTTACTGAAAATTAAAAAATAAATTTCCTCCAAAATATTTGTATCCTTCGAAGAATATCGTTTTTGATATCTGGTAACATTTTTAGAACACAATATTGTTTTTTACTTTTAATAAGTTTTTGAGAAAAATCCAATGTTCATTTTTAAATAAAATAGTTTTCGACTCAAGTGTCTTGAGAACAAAGTAAAATTTTGACTTCAAACTGTTTTTGTCTTAAATAAAACGTTGTTGAAATATCGATAAACGAGCAAGATTGGGACGTTATCAGTGTCCTAGCCTCTTTTATGAAATTTTCCTAAGCTACTGGTTCTTGAAAATTTATTATTTAAAATTGAAAAATACTAAATAACTCAGCTCATGGAAAGTTATCTATCTTTCAAGGTCTCTAGAATCTAAAGTAATTGTTATATGACAGATGTCTTTGGTTGATCTCAAAAACCTAACAAATAGGTAATGTTATCAGCTTCAAAAATTCTTTTTCAACACATTGAATTATTATTGTTTTGGAAAAAAAATCATCGAAAGTGAACTTTTTTTTTTATAATTAGCAAAAACTAAAATGGTTTTATTTTTTACATACCTTTAATATGCCAAAGACACAGTGTGAGCTTGAGGCTATAAATGTTGTAAAGTCAATAGCGGTCCCATTCTTCCACATTTATTTTTTAGTTTTTATTTAATGGTTTATTGTTACAGTTTCAGAGATGAAAACTCAAAATTAAGGAGGGGGGGGGGGGTAAACATATTTATCGGTGATATGGAAATATGTCATTTCACATTGTACTGTAATATATGTTTGTTTTTGAGGCTACTTATTAACCCCAGGAATACCTTTAAATAAGCTTTTTTAGTTTAGTTTTTGGTTAAATTTTAGTTGATATTTAAACTTTGATTTAAGTTTGAACTAAGTTTTATTTTAGTAAACTTTAATTTTTAATTTTAGTTTTAGTTTTAGTTTTAGTTTTAGTTTTAGTTTTAGTTTTAGTTTTAGTTTTAGTTTTAGTTTAAGTTTTAGTTTTAGTTTTAGTTTTAGTTTTAGTTTTAGTTTTAGTTTTAGTTTTAGTTTTAGTTGTAGGTTTAGTTTCATTTTACGTTCAGTCAAAGTTTTCGTTTTTATACTTTTGTCACAGTTCAGTTGAAGTTAAGTCTTAGTTTAGTTTTAGCTGAATTTAAGTTTGATTTTAGCTTGGTGTAGTTTAAGGCAAGTTTAAGTATATTTTAGGAATAAAAGAGTGTTTATAAAAAGTGCGTATGTTCCTTTAAATGAAGTTGTTTCTTCTAAGTAATATAAACGAATGCGATATTTAACTAGTGGGAACCCAAAATAACCTATAAATGTCTTTAAAAAAACTTGTTACTCAAGGAACATTTTACTAATGTTTCTATAAACCTTCTCAACCTACTCAGTTGTATGTTGCAGTATAAGGTTTAAAAAAAAAACATTGTCTTTAAAATAAAAATCAAATATTTTCATGTTATTTGTTTAAATTATTTATCATTATTTTTTTACACAATAATTAATTTTTTACTTAACATTAATTTGTTAAAGTTTATTTTAATAAATTTTTACTTAAAATTATTTTATCTATGTACAAAACATTGAAATTAATTGTATTTAAAAATTTTAAAATCTTATCACATAAAAAATAAATTAAATATTTTACTTTTTTTACAACTCAAGCGTCCGAAATTAAAAATAATTATTTACAAAACGGTATTGGAATGTTGTTTTTTAATTTATGTTACAGAAATTAGATTTTGTTTGTCTCGCTACAGCACACTTTTTCAGAGTAAAGAAAATGAAATATTGACAGGAAAAACTACACTTTTGTACTCCACGACTTCTTTATAAGGAAAATCCAAGGCGTTCTGTTTTTAAGATTCATTATTCATAGGAAATAAGACAGTTTATATTTGGAAACTATTACTAAGCCCCAGTTTTTTGCCAACTTTAGAGGCTATCAGCAGTCAATAGGCAGTGTTGCCGGAGAAAAATATAAGAAAGGAGTACTGAGGCCAGAAAAGGGGAGTATTTTGAAAAAAATAGGAGTACATCATTTTTAGTCTTCAAAAATAGCTTCGGCACACATTTTTGTCACTTTATTTAAACGAAATCATCAATAAGAATAAAATCATCAATACAGAAAAAAATCAATACAAAATTCACTTGAATAAAAAACAAAACATAAAAAAATAAATTTCAATTCTAAAAACAATAAATAATAATAATAAAGCTGTCCTTTGGCAGATATGTATGTACGTAGCTTATTTCATAGTTATATTGTTTTAAGAACTACAATCAGGCACTTATAGTCAACACAAAATATGTATTAAATACTTTAAATATTAGTAGGTTTGCAAAAAGCAAGGTACTATTTTGATTCATATTTTATGGTAAGTCCAACAAAAGTATTAAAAAAACAATAATTATTTTTTATATGATTTTACAAGCTGTTTGGAAGGATTCCATTTGCAGCAATCAACTCCATTTAATAATTCCTTGCAACTCATAATTGCATGCAACATATTCACCTCCAATCTGTTCCGTTTTTTATCTTTAATGAGAAAAAGTTGGGAAAAAACTCGTTCTGCTGCTGCACTTCTGTCAAGATTTTCAATTTCGTTTTCTTTGATCAAATCAGGAATCGATGATATAATTGTGGTTGCACTTTCTGTTAAATTTAAAGGGTCAATGTTTTGAATACATTTCAAAATTTCGCAATCAAAATCGATACGTTGTGAAATTTGCACACATATGGTTTTATAATATTCTCGACAGATAACTTTAAATTCAAGTACTTGTCTTACTTCAATTTTATTTACATACTTTAATAAAAAGTTCAGCCTAAGCCCCAACGTATATACAGATTTAATGTTTTTTAAATTTTCATCAGAAAAATTCGGATTAGAGAGAAAATCGTCGCTTAAAAACTACGATTTAAGAAAATTTTGTAAGATAGTCTTGTAAAAAGTTTTAATATATGGTAAGAATTCATTAATCCGGACAGACTGAGTTTGAAATTACGAAAAACAAGAAAGGGAAATTTCCTTTTAGATGATGAGAGTACTGCCAAATTTGCATTAATCTAAAATGAATTAAATATGTTTCGGTTGAGTTGACACTTGACATTACAGCTTGCTGCAAGTATAGGATATTTTGAGACTTTAAAAAATAGGAGTACGAATGTGAAAGGAGGAGTACGGGAGTACGCAGCTGTTGAAAGTAGTATAATACTCCTATGGGAGTACTTTTGGCAACACTGTCAATAGGCGTGTACCATCAACTGAGCGCTCAGTGAGCGCTCAATGTCAGATTGACAGAGGCAGAATCGTTTTGTGGGACAAGAATCTCCGTACAAACATATGCTGTCAAAAACACATGTTGTCAATTGTAGTTTTTGATGTGAATTTATTATTTTTTTCTATTGATAATTCTTTGTTACTTTTGGAAAAAAAAAACTATTAAAATGGATAACAAACAAGAACAAGTTTTGCTTCAAATTTTAAGTAGTTCATCAGATAAAATAAGAAATAAAAAAAGGAATGAGGAGCATGAAAAGATTTTGATGGAACTCCTAAAATTAAAATTATTTAAATTACGCGCCACACCACACAAATGACAACTGAACAGCTGTTTTGGGTGAGCAAGCAAATTGAGAAATGAATCCATGAATTTTTTGTCTCAGAGATCTCCGCAAAAAATCTCAGTGCTCAGCTGAGATTTTTTGTCTCACTTAAAAAAATAGTTGAGCGCTCGGAGCGCTCAGTTGATGGTACACGCCTAATATAAATGCAAGACTCAGTAAAAATAGACAATATATAAAATAAGTACACAAATTTGCTTTATGCTGATGTGATATTTAAAATGGCTGATTTTCTTATAAAGTCTATTAGCGAGTTCTTCCATTTTACGATTTTTGTTCATAAATGAACGCTGTGGAATGTAAAGTGCTACACTTTCTTAGTTTTTGTACAAATATTCCATTTTCTTACGTTTTTAATTTAACTTAATCCTTTAGAAATTTATTTACTTTAAAATAAAAATAAAATCAACAATAATAGAAAAATCAATCAAAAATTGGACCTTCATTATTTTTACCACATTTCCTCCCTCTATTCTAATAAATTCGTATTTTCTCGGCCCAAAGTTTATATAATTTTAAATTCTATTTATTGCATTGCTTTAAATAATTAACATAAGTTTACTTTTTGTTTGATTTTTGTTGTTATTTGTTTGGTTTTTGTTATTTTTTTATATGGCACTATTGTTTTGAATTATATTTTTTTACACATCATCTCTTAATTTCATTGTTCTGAATTAAAATATGAATTCTGCATAAGATATAATTTATCAATTGGATTAATTATATTATGTGAATTAAGACCCGCTAATGTGTCATGCGTTGAGGTTCCATTTGAATTGCGTTGCTGCGTTCCAGACGTTTGTAGTTCGAGATTTTGTAATGAAAGTGAATCACCATCGTCATCTAAATGATCGAAATTACTGCCATCTAGTGAGATGTCAGAACTGCAGAAGCTGTCATTTGAATTCGCTGGGTAATCTGCAAAAAAAACAAACAAAAACAAATTTAAACTTTGACATTTTATAAACCATTCTTGATGAACTCACCATCTGGTGAATAAGGCAGGTTAGGATTTAGAGGTTGTGTTGAGAATGACCCTAAATAGCCATTCTCACTTCCTGAAGATTCTTGTTTCACACTCTTGTCGTCCTTGTCTTTGTCCGATGAATTCTTGTCACCATCTTGCTTGGATTTCCGTTGAATTTTCTTCATTTTCGCCCGCTGATTCTGAAACCACACCTGCACCACTCGCACTGACAGCCCCGTATCCTTTGCTAAGGCTTCACGAACTTTGCGGCAGGGTTTTGGTGATTGATCGAAGGAGGCTTTAAATTGTTTTCTCTGCTGCGACGTTAGAATAGTCCGAGGTCGCTTGGGTCCTCGTCGGCCATCTCTCGGTCGAAGGATGTCATCTTCATCGCCACAATGCTGCGCCAGGTAGAGTTCCTTCTCCAAATCGTGCCGATAGCAGAAGAGCTGTCCCTCCCGCAGCAGAAACTGTTCGCCTTTCTGCAGCGGCTGTCGACACACGTAACACACAAAGCACGAGAGGTGGAAGATGTAATTCTGAGGTCGCATAACCATGTCATGTGGCAGGATGGGATGACAGCAGCCGGTGCATTTTACACCGAAAATTCTGAAAAATAAAAATTAAAAACTTTAAAACTTTTTCCTAAAATTATTTCAATCTACATAACTCTAAGGACTCAAAAAAGTCCTTAAAAAGGATGAACAAGATGAAATAAAAAGAATAAGCAATAAGAAGGAGAATATTGACAAAGGGACAATGAATAAATCTAAAGCATCGCTTTGTCTTGCTCTGGAGCTATGAATGAGGCGAGAATTCCACCCTTAAGTTAGCATTATCCTTACATACGAGTACACAAAACACAACCAAATCCTTAGGGATATTTTCTTCTACTTTTCCACCATTTTGCTTCACTCTAAGTTTAATATATTGTTGCTTTCTTATTTTTTCTTCTCATCGCGCACAATTTTTTTTTTCTGTGTTTGTTTGGTATTCATCTTTTGAGGAAGGATTCTTTCTACGTCGTCGTCCTGGTCGTCCATTTTCTTTATCATATTTTTATTCTATAAAACCTTCTTTTACACACTCATCACAAAATAAAAATGAAAAGGGGGACTTTTTAGTCAAAATTGGGAAGAGCATCACTGAATGAATTCATCAGGACGACACGAAGCGACGGGGACTCATATATAGAAGGGATGTTGTTGGATAATTTAAACGTTCGGTGATGAAGCGAATCTAATCGTGATGCTTTATATCAAAGGAAGCGCACCACTGCAAGGATATTATTATATGAATGAATTTCTTTTGTAGGATTTTGTTTTTATTCTTTATTCATTGTGATGATTTTTTGTGTGCATAATATTTTCACTTAAAGAGCCGGATAAGATTTTTTATTATTTTTTATTTAAAAAGGAAGCTTTGTATTTCAAAGAGCTGATAAAGAGTCCTTCGAAAAGCTTATAAATATCCTGCTAAAGGTTTTTGTTTAAACTGTTTAAAAAACGAAAAAATGCAAGAACTACTGCACTAGCTATAGGCTTTAATAATAAATAACGGATGTTTTTTTTAAGAAGTTATCAACACTTTTTTAACTGTCGGCCATTTTGTCAGCTGACAGTTGATTTATTTTAAGTTTGCTTTGACATTTCAACATAAATAGACTGAGAGCTGACCAACGTTCCGAAATTTGGCAAATTTGTTTTTAAAATCATGGTCTTGTTCAAAATACGACGTACACTAAGTCCATTCTACGGTCAATATGGTGAAGCTCACTGTTGGTCGAATTGATGCCTCAATAAACACAACTGACGTATTAAGAGTGATAATAATCCTCAAGTGTATGTTGAGACACCGTTACATCTACAAAAACTGACAGTTCGGCTTTATGGGTTGCTGGAATAATTGGTCCGTACTTCTTTAAAAACTATGTTGCCCAGAACGTTACAGTGAATGGTGACCGCTAAGAGCCATGATTACAGACTTTTTCGTTCATCAATTTAACAACTATGACTGTGCAGGAGTTGTGGTTTCAACAAGATGGCGCAACATGTCACACAGCTTGTGCTACAATGGTTTCACATTACGGACCCGTGAATTGGCCTCCAAGATCTCGCAATTTAACGCCTTTTGAATATTTTCTGTAGGGATATGTGAAGTCGATGGTAGTTCACGTGGACGGTTAGAGCGTTGGACTGTCATGCCAGGTCTTGGGTTCAATCCTTGCCTGCAATCTAAAGTTTTTTTTAAGGGGTACTGCCTTTTATGAGGAATTGACAAATACTCCAAGAGCAATTCTTGTCATGAAAAGTGGTTTCTCAAATTAGCCGTTAGGATTCGGCTTTAAACTGTAGGTCCCCTCCATCCCTGACAACAGTACTCGCACAGGGGCGTCTTTAGACTTTTGGGGGCCCTGGGCCCAATAGGATTTGGGGGCCAAAAAAGGAGGTATAATATATTTTTTTTAATTCTTTAGGTTAAAATATTCTTGGCGATAGAGCCATTTTTGGACGATATGGCATTTTTAATATGTTTGCGTAATTTAATAAGCGCTTCTTGTTCTTTTTATTTGAAATTTCATAAGACCCAAAAAGTCTAAGCGCCCAAAATTTCCATAATATTGTCCAAATCGTACAACAACAAAATGTTTACAAAAAAAAAGTTTTCGGAGCTATGACATTTTCAATTTGAGTAATTTGTTTTTTGGCGAAAAGATCTAACGTCACTTGAAACAGTTTTGAAAATTGTAAAATTTTTGGTGTAAAGCAACACAGATGGTAAATTGTTTATAAATAAAACAAAGAGAATAGGACCAAAATTACTACCTTATGGAATTCCAGAGTAACAATAATATGGGAAGTTAATAAAATAAAAAGATAAGGACCTTAATGATTACTCCAGACTCCAGAGTTAACTTTAAAATTGTTTGATTCTCAAAACTCGCACAAAGCACACATTGGTGGAGAATTGTAAGCTACTAGGCTTTAAAGAAATCATCTTTGTGTTATTTTATTTCAAAGTTCTATACATCTAAGAAAAAACACCTTGTAGAACGACAGGTTTTTATTTCAGATACAGGATAATATTAAATTGAAAAAAAAATCCTTTAAATTCAAAAATTCAAACTCACCTATCATAGTCCATTTTACAATACAGCTTTGAGTTCCTCACATAGCACGTATGACTTAGTTGTGTTCCACAATAACAACACGCCAGACAATGTTCATGCCAATTCGAGTCGCCAACATTCATCAAATATCGATCCTGAATTTTTTGTCCACATCCTTCGCAAATTTCGTAATTCTTTTCGCATTTTATTGTGCCAACCTCTGTAAGAGAAATCAAATTAAAGAGGGTGGTTCAATTTAATGTCAATATATAAAATGTCTATCATGTCTAGCAGTCATAGAAATACTCCCCCATCCCCATCTTTCTCCTCCTCATCACTTATTTTCGATAGATAAAGTCAATCATAAAGCAACTCATTTCAATATAATCGGTATCGAGGGGGGGAGTATTTTTGTATAAATATTTTTGTATATAAGTCCACATAACGCTGATGTAATCAGGCCTCAATAGGATATTCAACTTCTCGGATGATAAAGTTATTAATCGATATTTATTATCGAAAAGGGTTTAATTTTGTTTTTGTTATGGATAAACAAGAACTTTAGGGGTAGTCTCAAGTGGTTAACTGTCAAAACGTGTGAGGTGATAAAGTTTCTAAATGCCTATAAAGCGAACAACCGAAAGACCTAATTTATGTACATATCTAAACCTAAACGTGCGATTTAACCATCATATTTGACTTTTGACAGGTATATCAGTAAACAATATTGTTGGCTTTGGCTTTGGCATCATCATAGAAAAGTTAAAGGACTCTCTATAGGTGTAGTTTTTGATAGGCATGAGGGTTTATATAGTTGGTAAATTTTATTATTTATTATATGACATCCAAGTGATAGCTGTAAGTGTCATTTGGTGATTAATTTATCAAATAAACAAAATATAGATACTGAAGAGCATATAAAATATGGTCAGAAGGAAAAATAAATCAATAATGGTATGATAAGTATAATTATGATAAAATGATGAAACAAAAGCAACAAATGAATGAATCTTTATCGCAATAATGTTGAAAATAGTTTCATTTATCTAATGGAGCATATTGCTTTTGTCAAAAAATTTAGAAATTTTCATGAAGGCAAAGAGAAGCTGAGCAGTGTATGAATACATCAAATTTCGTCTGAGTGCACTCCACTGTGGAAATGTGTGCTGTTCTTACGTCTCTTGGATAGAAACTCATAACCCTTCGCCATTTTTTCTGCTAGAAAAATACAAAATTTGTTGAATGTGCACAAAAGTAATGATTGAGGAGCTTTTTAACGTTTTTTCATTTTAAACGTGACAAATTATACTGGTTGACAAAATTACTTTATTTTCAGTCGCACAAACAAAATAATTAAAAAGGATTAAGTTGTCCTTAATTCGAATATTGCCTTAAAATTTGTCTATCACATATCTATTTTAAAATATAACGGGCTGAAATTCGACATCTGCCAAAATAAGTTGTTAAAACAATTTCTTTTTTTTCAGTTGAAAGTCTGACATTTACGAAAATAGATCGCTTAACTATCGCACAACGCATACAAATTGTTAAACCTACTACAAAAATGGTGATTCTGCCACAGCCACATATCGTGCTTTAAGAGGAAATTATGGTTTACATAATCGTCCGTCCAACTACTCAAGAAATTGGCAAAATTGTGAAGAAATTTGAAGAGACTGGATTGGTTACAGATATTGTAAGGCCTGTTCATCAATGTTTCGCTGTTCCACTGAAATAATCATTGCTGTAAGTGAAAGTGTTGCCGTAAACCCGAATGTGTCGATTCCTCGTGGTTCTCAGGAATTAGGACTGTCTTACGGCACATTATGGCGTATTTTGCATTTGGATCTACAACTACATCCATATAAAGTCCAACTTAGACAACAACTGAAGCCAGCTGACCACTCACAAAGATACGTCGAATGGGTGCTTGAACAACAGGCGGTGGACTGCAATTTTTCGAACAAAATTTTCTTCAGCGATGAAGCACATTTCTCACTCGGTGGGTATGTTAATTAACAAAATTGTCGTATTTAACGTTCTGAGAATCTTCAAATAATTAAAGAGAGAGGCCATTACATCCACAATAATCACTGTTTGGTACGCTCTTTGGTCCGGAGGTGTAATAGGACCTTACTTCTTTGAAAACGACAATTAAACGACGCGACTGTCACCGTCAATTCGGAGCGTTATGGTCATTATGATAACCTACTTTTTTTTATTGCTATTGAAGAATACGGCTTGGAAAATATGTGGTTTCAACAAGACTGTGCCACATGCCACACAACTTGAGCAATATGGCTTTATTGCAAGAGACATTTCTTGGCCGCGTAATTTCTCGTCGTGGCAATATCAACTGGATCATGCGATTTGACACCGCTGGACTTTTTTGACTTTTTTTTTGTGGGGCTATACGAAAGATCGTGTTTATGCAGATACAGTTTTAACTCTTGAGCACTTAAAAACCAATATTCGTCAAGTTATATGTGTCAAAAAGTGGTCGAAACTTACTTCAAAAGAATCGATGCAATTCGCGTGGTGGTCATTTAAATGATGTAGTGAAAGAAATATCATGAAAAAAATGGATAACCCTGTATCACTTTTAACATGCCAAGAAAACCAAAAACGGGGTTGTCAAGGTTTTCAATTAAAGTACAACAAATGCCTTAACAACAAATTATGTCATGAGTTTGAAAAATTAAAATCTTTTTCACCTTAACAAATTTCAAATCTTTTTATATTTTAGTATCATACTTAGTTTCTGTAAATTCTCTTTAGTTATGATTATGAGTCTTTATTTGACTCTATATGAAATTTTGAACAAACCTTAAATTTAATGCTTTCATAGTTTTGAAAAATACAGGTGTTACTTTAGGAGCATGAAAGCTTTTAATAATATCAAAAGACAGAAATATTGTTTGAATATTGTTTTTACTTGAGAAACATTCGCGGAAACTATATGGAAAATATTGCATTCGAAAAAATTTCGAACTCGAGATTTTAATCAAAAATGACGTCAAGATGGTATAGAAGTCGAAAAAAGTACAGTGATTCCGACCGCAACTACAGCCTTAGCTATTAAGTTCAGACTTAGAAATAAAGGTTTTAAGCAGATTGTTTGTCTGTATCTCAAAAACGGAACATTTTTTAAAGAAATTTAAATGTAATCTAAAAATGTAAATCCTTAAATATTTGTACTATTTTTAAATGTGTAGATTCTTCGGATATACATTGGATTTAAAAAAAGTAAGGTGGCCATTTTTGTACGAAATAATTATTGGGAGTTTTAAGTCGAAACATTAATTTATTCCCAAGATACTTGAGTCTAAGATCAATTTGTTTTTCCCAAATGTGTCAAATTTGTCTCAAGTGTAAACAAAAAATATATATTCGAGTCGAAAATTATTGTAATTTTACAATTTTCTAGAAAATATATATTTTTATAAAAACTAAACCAGGCTTCAAAACCATTGTTCTACGTTAAAAAAAAACATTATGGAGGCAGTATAAATAATTCGAGGTGACAGAAATATTATATTACTTTTAAAATAAAATGTATTTAAAGTCGGTAGCCAAGCATGTTTTTTAGATATGGCCGAAAAATCGGAGTGATTACAATAATTTTCAATGGAAACTTAAAAAAATAATCATTTTAATTTTTCAAAAACTCAATCTTTGTACACTTCAAATCCTTGAATAATGTATCTAAAAATGTTTGTAATATACCCACAAAATTAAATATATTTCAGAATTTAATGCGATTTCAATACGTTTTTTTTAATCTAATTTATTTAAAAATATGGAATGTTGTATTCTATTAAGTATAAATCTTCTTTTGTTTTACAGACTTAAAAAAAAAAAAAATACTTCAGTAAAGGTGTTCCTTTAAAAAAAACATTATGCAATGTTGGCCTTCAAGTAAAATGTACTGAATTTATGTGATCTACCTTTAACTTTAAATTTATCCTTCAGCAGCATCACAAAACCTCTTTGTTTTGAAGTAATGTATCACATCATCCCAAAATATCTTCTGCCCTTTTTGAAACAAAAAACAAAAACTCAAAAACAAAAATAATGTTGAAACTTTTTTCATATCCATTCCCAGATTAAATATCTATCCTATACCTTATTTCATATATAGCCATACTAAAAGGAGCCACTTTAGTTTCATTCCATCACAATATATAACATTCCATCTAGGGTATATCATTCGATTTCAGAAATCAACTTCCTCACGAAACAAAAACATCGTCACGCTTTTCAATTCTAAAAAACAAAAAAGTGTAAAAAACTTAGTCCCTTCATATAATCCGTAAAAAAAGGTAATCAAAGCTATGTAGAGCGCGTGTCTACTTTTAATCTAAGTCAAACCAACTCTGACATCACCTGTTCCACAAATAGAACAAAAGTTACAATGGTATCAGAAGTGGAAACAGAAAAAATAAGAACAAACTTTTGGAATAAATTTATTGATAAAGGTAAATTAAACCGCCCTCTGTGGGATCGAAAACAAACGCGAACGCCAAACCAACAAACAAAAAACCGAGGCAGCCTTTTATTGATTTCGTCCTTGCAGTTTAAATATTTTGTTAATTTTTTTGACTTCATAGCTTAAAACTCTGATATTTAGGGATGGGGGTAAAATACTTTTGTTATCTATCAGTCTCTAGGACTAGTCAATCGATCCACATCGCAGCAGCAGCATCAACAATAACGCACCATCAACCTCTAAAAGGACGAACGAGAACAACATCCCATAGTATCGTAGCATCATCTGTAGGTACGCTAGAGCTGCTATATTGTACCTTCCAGAGAGAAGTACCATGCCAACCTCGTTTACAGTACACCTACTGTCAGCAGACCACAATGGGGGGTTTGCATTCTCAACCATTTGAAATAAGAAAAAGAGTATTTTATAAAGTTGGTAGGTTATAGCTTTGGATTGAAGTTAAAAAAGGTATATGAGGTTGAGGCATTGCTTTTATACTGATTCTGTCTGCGCGTCTAACTGGAAGCTATGACGCCTTTTCTGGTTTTGTATAGTCAATATTTTCACATTCTTTTGTAGGGAATTCATTTTTTATTCTGTTCAGTAATTCCTACATGCAGGCTTTATCATATAAAGATAGATGCAAGCAGTTGGAGGTGGGGGTAGGGGGCTTTAACGAATATTATTTTTTCAGCGTCTGCTAAAAAACCACAGGCTCTATATTAACGTTGTGATGTTAGATGTGGTTATGTTTTGTTCTAAAATGAACTTTTTCTTTCAGTTTGTCATATTCATATCCATACATATAATACAAAAATAGAACAAGAAAAAGAGAAAAAGAGAATATCATATTTCCAGACGCTTTTTGCATTCAATAGACTAAATTGCTTGAATTTATCTAAGGACGATTGCTTCAACAAAATACTTAACTTTAAGGCGGCACAACTGGGGGTTGGAGTGGTCTAGAGCCTCAAGTATTAAACGTCTTACCTAGCAAGTTTTGTCATCCAAATTGGCTGAAAACCGAACTCTGACAGAAAATAATTAAAAAACAAATAATCAAACAAATAATGATGAATGTGAAGGTAGCACAAATAGTACACCCAGGCGTATACGCGTTATTTTCCAAAATGTTTATTCTTACATAGATGTGTAAATATTTTAAAGCAGTCTAAAGGCAGCTATTAAAGCACTAAATAGAGTCTTTTCGACACTCTGCTATTTTATACACAATCAATAAATTTTAAGAATATAGAAATTTGGTATTCAAGTTAGTTTTTGTTTGGCTATAATAACTCTTGTTACATTTTAGTTTTCAAGAAATCGGTTAAAGTATTTTAAAGTCCATAATATCATACCTTTGGTAGGTCATATTAGCATCCAGAAGGACAATTTGTATAATAAAGTTTATATGCTGTTTTAGCGTTTCTAAAGTATGTATATAAAGTATATGATACACTGGGGCGTATACGCATTTTTTTCAAAATTATTTTCTAACGGAACATTTTTTGGAATATTTTTTTTAAACAGGTAATTGAATAAAAAAAATACAGAAGAAGAAGTTATTAACTTCTCATAAAAAGTGAAAATAGTAATCGGCAAAATTTTTCAAATTAAAAAAGTTCCTAGAAATCTAATACATGGTTTGAAGAGAAATGTCTTTACCCGTTCGTTTTTTCTTATGTTCCAGCTAATTTTGTTCGTCGGCCTCAAAAATCCACGGAGAAATTGACTTAAAATTAATTTTGTTTTACAGACAATAACAGCAAGATATGCTAAAAGGTCTTTTAAAAAATTCAGTAAGTGTTTCTTCTACAAAAACAATTTAAAAAAAAAAGGAAAAATTTAGTTGAAAAATTAAACCAACAAAACTGATATCCGCAAAATAATTGTATGTAATGAATGAAGAACAACGTTCTAATCTGGTGTTATTTTTAGAAAAATCGGAAAATCGACAGAAATAAAAACCTAAACAAAATACAACTAAAATTTGACTTAAATATCTTGAAAACAAATTATGGTTTTGATTCTAAAGTTATTTAATGAAATCAAATAACAAAAATATTGTTGTCGATATTTTGTAAAAATTTTACAAAAATACAATTGCCAGTTCTGTTTATAAAAAAAATAAACCTATAGAAAAACTACTAAAAATTGATTTTGACCTTAAATATCTTGATATCAAGGAGGAGGATTGACTTTTGACTTATTTCATCTTATACAAAATGTAATGTCAGCCTTTGGTAGACTTTTTAGTAAAATCCAATCGAAATTTGTTTTCACAAACAATTTAAAAAAAAGGGTATATGAACATCTCGCTAGAAAACTGCTTTAAGTTTAATTTTATATTAATTACTTTTTGAAGTTCTTGAAATGACACTGTCATGGCAGATCTTGGGTTCGACTCCTGCCTATTCCATCTTAAATTTTTTCACGGCTACTGCCTCTTGCGAGGAATTGACAAATTCTCCAAGAGTAATTCTTGTCAAGAAAAGTGCTTTCTGAAATTAGCCGTTCGGATTCGGCTTTAAACTGTAGGTCCCCTCAGGAATAGTTGAGAGTTGAAAGCACTAGGCCCTAGTTATTTATTACAAGTATTAGTATATACTTACACAAAAGATATTGAGAAAAATGCATCATATTCTAGACTCCGTGTCCAAAAACAATTGCTTTTGAATCAATTGGAACAAAATTTAAAACGAAACAGTAAAATGTTAAAGCCATTTTTAGTTAAAAATATGATTTAGCTAATTTTCAACGATTTTAACACCTTATTATTTCTTAACATTTTGCTAAAGTTGAAATTAAGGAATGGCTACTTTAACTTTTAGAAACTAACTAAATCCCTATGGCATCTGTCATTTCTTGACAATTTTATTTAAATGAGTAGATTTATGTGTTTTTTTTTTTTTCTTATAATTTGTGACATACGTTTGTTTTGTTTTAAATTAAGAAAATATTTTCGAAACACGAAGATTTGGAAATATTTCAAGACTTTTCTTTGTGCAGAATAGTCGATATTTTATGTCCCAAGCAAGTTCCTTCAAAGAACTGTATGATGGAGAAATTTACTCTAGGTGTAGGTTTTACAAGTTAGAAGTTCGTTTCATGGTAGAAAACCTAACACCTAAGACCGAATTACAAATCATAGGCTTAGTTTTTACAGAAAAGTAATTGTATCACTACCTTTTTATTTAAGAAATAACACACTAGTTTGTATCTATTTATAATTAATCTTATTCGAGCAGTGGAAAGAATGGTCTAGTCTACAGTTCTACAGTCTATAATTTCAATTAAAAGGTCCATTGAAGTTTGCTTGCTTTGTTAATTTTTAAGAACTGTCACTGTTTAGACATGTTCAGATGGTCATCTCTTAATAAAAAGAAATGGACTATTTTAGATTAGTTCGCAAATTGCTAAATATTTAAAAATACTGAACAAAATGTTAAGCCCTTTACAATAGGTTGTTCAAGTTGTTATAAATGTATATTAATTTGTACTCAAGGTTTAAATTTTTAAATGATTTCACATGTGTTAAAAGTGTCTTAAAAGACAAAATTGAAATACTTCTGTACTTCTACAAGTTGTTCACTATCATCTGACTTCTTTTCATTTAAGTCTAGCAACAAAGTTATTTTTTCAGATTAGTTTTTCGTTCACAAAAAAAAAACAAAAAATTTCATTCATCTATAAAAGTATCTTCGTATATTTTGCATCAAAGTCCTTGAAACATTTGTACATCAGTTGGTCACATATGTTCGTCCATTCAACTTTACTGGCCACTTCCGCAATGCTATTTCAAAGCATTACAACAACCACCCAAAAACCTCTAACTCCCGCATTATACCTTTGGTTTAACTTCATATGTGGTATATATATATTTTTACCATTTATAAGAATCCCAATGTTAGTATTAGTACCATATGAAGTTCTATCTGCGCACAAATGATGTCTTGTAGGTACCTTTTACCTTTATATATATTATATATATCTGTCTGTATAATGTATACCTGGTGTGTCAAGTGAGCTTGGAATTTTTGCAGCGTCCAATAGTTTTCATATCGATCCAAATGTCCAGTCCCATGCTCTAGCATATCCTATCCATGATGATGCCTGATGATGCCAAACCCAAAGAATGTGAATCTACTATACAAATGTGTATATATAGAAAAGGAAGCCCAACAGACCTTCTCACCTGTTTTTGTATCTACGAATGCTTAAATTCCATAAATTCTTTAAGACAACACGAAGGACTGTTCTTCTCGTTCTCCTTTTAATAATATGCAGAGAGGATAAAGTTGGCTGATGCCTATGGTTGATTTAGTTGACCAAAGATAAAGGTACATCCACATATGCTGGAGGAAGTCATATATATACTTATATAGATGGAGTTTGCTTTTGGGGAGTGCATAAACATTCTAAGGGACACCTATAAGGATATGCATTTTCAGAAGATTTTCACAAGAATTGACCAAATTTGTAAGCCTTTTGCAGGTATAGTAGAATCACAGAGAGAGAGAGAGAGTGCGAGACATAGAAAAGGATGAATAACTAAAAAATATAACTGAATTTTGAATAAAATGCAGGTGTACAGTGGTTTCCGACATGGGTCAATTTTATGGTTTAGGACGAAGTTTTTGATGTCAAAAATCATTGGGATAGGTTTTGAAACTATTTTCAGATCTATTTGATTTGTGTCACAGCCTTAAGGAATAATATATGCTTATTTTATGTTATGTTTAGCAAAGAGAACTGAATATAACTAAATGGTGTAATTGTTTACTTTCAGTCGTATTAAAGGCTAGCCCTGTCAAGTTTAAGTATACTGCTCATCCTTTTAAAAATTCAAAATGTTAAAGAAATGTATTTCAAAAAACGTCAACACCATGACATAAAGTTTTTAAAAATAACTTGAATAAAAATAACGAAGCATTTCCCGATCTCACAATACCTTCAAATTTTGCACAAAATAAGGTGTGATGACTTTTTACTTTCTAAAAATTAGAATCTTGAAAAATTTTAATTAAAGTACATACTAAGCAAAGAATTGTTAGCTTCATGCCAGAATTCATAGAAACGATGACATCTTAAATCCATGTTTATAAAAGTTTAATGTAAAAAATATTTTAATATTAACGAAACAACTAAAAATTATAATGTTAACCTCGAATGTGTATAGTTAATTTGACAAGCAAAAGGTTATAATTACAACATGTAACTTTCAGTATCCTTAAACTAAATCGAACAAAAGATATTGGCCACTTTCTTGGAACATGTCCAATCTTAAAGGAATTAAGAAGGACATTTTTTGGTAGAAACACTTTAAGGGAAGAAGATGTATGGAACTTGCTAAAAAAAAAAAATAATAATAAATAAATTTAAAAAAAATAAATAAATTAAAAAAAATAATAATAATAAAAACATCACTTTGATAGAGATACTTGAAAATAGAAATTTTAAAATTTAAGCATTGTAAAGTAACCACTCGGGCTGACGGCATATCTGCCATGCCCTATATATTATTCAATACTTATAAGCAAAACCATTGTTATAGAAATTTAAGAATTTGATGAATAAAAATCAAATCTAATCTAAATCTAAAATCTAACAAAAATCGAAGTTAAGCAATAAACCAATTAGCTATAAAATATACGCAAAACAATTTAAAACTGAAGAAAAGGATTTGTGAAACAATACAAAATGTAAAATACATATGTATTTTAATTGCAAGACACAAAATTGAGAATTCTTAAGAAATCCATATAATCCATATCCATTAAAAAATCGTGTCGATATCATATGTTTTTAGGGAAGATATTGTTTTTCTGGGGCTTTCTTTAAACTCTTTTTCCAATACAATTATTTCGAGTTTTTAAAAACTATTAAAGATCAAATCGAGCTAGTTGATCAAGAAGACCTTGTGTAATACATTCTGTAATTCATACTGCAATTTTCAAAACACTCAGCGATTTTTAGTCGAAAACAAACAAACTACATTTTCGTTACAAATCAAAATAATCCAATCCTTGAAATACCAATTAAAAAAGCCGAACATTATTATAAACTTTGCCAATCCTGCTACGACAAATCTGTGTTTAAAAACAGAGATTTGAAACATTTTAACGATACTTGTCTTTATTATATTTGTGATTAGCTATCGTCACGTTCGTACGCTCCTTATTAGCAGACCACATGAAACGTTGAAAATAACTTTTCTCCTAATTTTTGTCGAAATAGACATTAGTCTACTTTAACTTGTATGGGAAACAAGGGTTTATTTTTTACCTTTTTCTCACACTTTATAATTTTAAAAAATCCCTTTCAAAGCTTAAAATAAAAATAAAATTACAAATAAAAACAAATGCTACGCATAATTTGAATTTTTGAAAAACCTTAGGCCGGTCAATTCGCCCCGAATCAACATAAAACAAGATTTTAAATTGTTTCTTTCTCTATAAAATCCTCTATTTCAAATATATTTCATACTTTGAACGTTTAAAAATTAAAAAAGGGCAGATTCGGTTAGGTCAGAAGTTATTTTAATACAAAACACGCAACACACAATTTTATACGCTTTATGGTCAAACATTTGAACACTATACGCACTACCCAATTTTAACGAAAATGCATTTTTGAAACTTTAAAACTGTCAAAAAATGGAAAAAAACGCTATAATTTTTTGTCTTTTTAGATTTTTGACACCATTTTCGACTTTTTACTGCAAGTAATTTTAATCAGTCCGATTTGTGGAGTAGGAAATTTTTACATTTCTTAACATTTCAAGGTTATAAATAAATTAGGTGGCTCAACAGTCCGTAGAGAGCCAGGTAAGCCTAGTGACTTACAACTCTCAACCATTCCTGTGTGCGAGTAATTGCAGGAATGGAGGGGACCTACAGTTTTTATGCTGAATCCGAACGGCTAATTTGAGAAAGCACTTTTTCATGACATGACAAGAATTACTCTTGGAGAATTTGTCAATTCCTCGCAAGCGGCAGTACCCGTGAAAAAAACTTTAGGTGACACAGGCAGGGATCGAACCCAAGACCTCTCACCAACGCACTAACCATCATGCCACGGGTACTACTAAACATTTCCCTACATTTCAAGGTTCCTACAATCTAAATCCATGGTTTCTGCGTGTGAATGTACGTACGTTCGGCAAATATCTTTTTGAGTCAGCCATATCTCAAGAACCCGCTAAGATATTGACTTTAGAAAAATGTTGTTTTACAGTTGATAACATCAAAATTTACAGAAAAGAATTTCAATAAAATTGTATTAACGAAGAATAACGTTTTTTGCATCTGGTGTAATTTTTAGAAAAATCGAATTGAAAATCTTCTAATAATTGGTGAAAATTGTTGTTTTTTTTACTCGAATATCTTGAAAACAAATAAAGGCATTACGTTTAAACTTATTTAATTCTTTACAAAATATTGTTGTTAATTTTGGATAAAATCAATTGACAGTTTTATTACAAAAAATAAATCCTACCCAAAATCCACACAATTGATCCCGAATATCTCGACAAAAATGAAAATTTAAAAATGTACATAAGTAAATATTATTCACTATTATAATCTGATGATAACATTAACATTAAAGTAGAAACTTAATTTCAGTATTTATTACTTTTCTGAATGTAAATAACTTTAATTTATTTCCAGTGACTTAAATGTTAAATATTAAATTGTTTATTTTAACCTACAAATACTGAAATTAAGTTTCTACTTATTTTAACTTATTTTGGTAAAGATTAGAACGAATTTCCAAATAGCTCATGCTCTCTTCATGGTCACCTTTTTAAAATTAAAATACAGGAACTTTAAAATTCTTACTCTCTGTTCCGTCGGGAAAATAATATATGGAAATGGAACACATGATTTGATATTATAAATAAAATAAACTTCTAAAAGGATCACTAAAATAAGTAACTGCCAGACAGATAACTGCGTTTAATAAGTTTATTAAAATAAAACCCAAACACTTTAATTTTGACTTAAAAATTATTGCGAAGGTACTTCTTGTTTCAATTCTGCATTTCCTATTGTAAAACTGACTTTTACTCAAAGTAACAGTTAAAGGAATTTAGGACATCATCCACATATAAATACGATATGGTTACTCCATTATATCCCTGCCTACAATACCTACGTAATATGTACATATAATAGGTTTTATACCATTTATACGTATAGACAAACCTATCCATTTACTTTTATTGAATTAGCTTTATCAACAAACACAATGATGTTTACCTGTTCGTCCATTACAGTCCGAAGTTTTGGTGGTATTGCCGTCAAGGAACCGATTTCCCGCATGATGATGCTGATGGTGGTGCATCATTAGGCTTCCGCCAATACTCAATCCTCCACCTCCTCCAGAAATTCCACCTCCTCCACCCACTCCGGAGTTCAAATTCGTTGGCATCGGATAGAATTGTAACATTTTCAATTCTTTTATTTTTTCTTTCTTTGTTTATGTTTCACTAAATTTTGTTGAAAAGACACAACAGAAAATAAACAATGATCACAGAACACACCCGCACTTTTTTTTCAAATTCTTTTGTTTTGACGCACAAGAATTTAGAAGCTTTTTCCTTTCTTTTCTCAAATTAAGTAAGTTGAAATTTTAGTTGAAAACACAACGTGTTAGGAATTAAAATTTAAGTTGGGGTAAGAAACCTTTTGCGATTTCTTATATGTCAAATGATATCACGAACTGTCACTGATGCACCGACACGACACCGTTATTCGATTGCGTCCACCAGCCGTCAATGTCAAATCGCATGTGATCGAGATTCGGTGATACCGCTGTGCGCTACCGCTACCGACACTGACACAAAGGAGAATCATTTTATGTGAGATAAAAATAAACACAATCCACCAACAAGACCAACTCTATACAGTCCACCCCTTTTTTCCTAAAACCTAAAGGCAATTTTCATGAGCTCTCAATTATCCATTCTAATGCCGCGCAACGCATGCGAAACTCGAAACTATGAGTCATGAGGCATCCCTTGTCTTGTATGACGACGGCCGGCACGGCAGCATTACTGTAATAAACGGAGAGGGAGAGAAAGACATTGAGAGAGAGAACTACAGAAATTAAGCGCAATTTACCTTCAAGGGCTGACATTTCTATACGAACGGGCTTCTGCTATCGGGCAATTTTTGACAATTCTCTGTTTTGCTAAGGCCTGTCAAATTGCGCAAGTTCCGAGTGATTATCGTTGTTGTCGAGGTCGTCGGGTCCAGAGGAAATAATCCTCCTCTGGATGATTATCCCAAAAAAACAACCATCAGAGTGAGACAAACAGATTCTGATTTAGCCACACCCTTAGGAGTGTGTTCATTGGCTGTTATTTCCCCTGAGTAACTGCACATGAATGACTCCATTTTATTTATTTTTTTCAAAGTGAATTGTGAGTGAGTAACGGTGCGTGAAGCGCATGTTCCGAAATTAAGGGAAATTTCCCAGGAGAATATTTTTTTCAAGACCTAAAGAGTTTCTTTTCCTGTTTATAGTTTGTCTTTGGATTTGGATTGTTTTTGTGTTACCTATAATTTTTCTTATAGAGCAAAAGGAAATTATAAGGACGAATTTGAAGAAAAAGGGAATACATGGAAAATATGGTGTCCTTGTTTATCATAAGAATGGCGGAAGAAAACTTTGAAAATGGGGAGGTAGATAGGACTTATAGATAGGTAGATATATTTTCTTTGTCCATGTCCACTAAAACTTGTACCGAATGTCAAACAAGTCTGCAAAAAGAGGTTGATTTTTATTTTACTTACTTTGTTGTTGTATTTTACCTACTCGGTCTCTTTATGTTCTTATCCTTATCCTTCGTCTTCTTCTTTATCTTCATCTTTTTCTTTTGCTTTTGGTGTTTATGTAACTTTTCTGAAAGTTTCTTTGGCATAAGCATAAGGGTACTCCACACTTTGTTTTCAATATCATGTTTACAAGGAAATTTTGTATTCGAATGTTCTAAAACTATACGCGCGGGGGTAGATTTATCCATCATAAATACAAAGTAAGGTGCTTGTTTTTGAGCAAAGTGGGGTCATGCATTTTGATGATTAAAGTTTTGGGGAATTATGTTTAAGGTAAGTTTTTGAGATAAACATATTAGATAGAATTGAGATATTAGACTTAAAAGGTCTATAGACTTCTCATATTCGTATACCATGTTTTGTACCTTTTTAAATACAGACACTTATCTGAGAAGAGTAGGTATTTATAATATAGGATTTACTTGAGTAGACTTGAGTAGGAATATTAATTTATATGTTTATATACTGAAACAAACAAAATTATTTTTTGAAGAAAATATATCCTTTAAACTCTTACTCTTTAAAAATTAAACAAATATCCAAAAATATTCAAAAATTGATTTGACTTTTGAAGAACATTTTTAAATTGTTATTTGAGAAACTTCAGAAAGGTATTAAATCAATAAATTGAAGTTAAAGTTGGTTATTGTCGAGAAATTGATTTTTGTCACTTGATTTTTTTAAAAGATTTTTTTTCGAAAATGAACTACAATGCATAATGCGTTATATGAAATAACATATTTGTGCTCAAAATTTTCGAGTCGAAAATCAATGCTTATAATGTTTGGTACATATTATTTTGTAGGTTTTTATTCATTGCAAAAAAAAAATCACAAATTACACCAAATGTCAAAATCGTTATTCATGAATCAAATGTTTGTAAAAATTAAAAATACTTCTTAAGAGTTTTTGATTTATGACAAAATTATTGTTTCATTTTTTTTTGTAAGTTTATAGCAAAGTCTGTAGCGTTACTGGTTCATAAGAAATTTGAGGTCATACTAAAACACCCACCTAATTTTTCTTAAAAACCTTTCTGCATAACTTAATGTTTTTATCTGCAAAAAATGGTGTCCCTTGCGTTCACAAGCACGTCGAAACACCCATATCTATAACATGGATTTTAGGGAACTTGAAACGTCAAGAAATGTCAAAATTTAAATTTGACAAATCGGACCCATTACAATACATAACTTCTATTGGGAAGTTAAAAAAGTGGAGGAATTAATACTAGTGTAACAAAAACAGAGCAACAGAAAGTTTTCAAAAAAAGAAGTACCTAATGTGACATAAGAAGTTATTCAAAAACAACGGCAATCCCTGCACTAATATGCCATAACTTTTCCGAAAGCGAAAAAATCCATTTTTGAATGGAACATAGTTTTTTCCTTCCATAGTTTTGAAAATTTTAAGCTTATATTAAAATTCAAAAAAAAATAATAAATAAACAAATCTTGAAGAAAGGAAGCTTCTTATAATGACCGACAGTATGGCTTTTGCAGCAATAGGTCCACTAGTGATCTCATGGTTTATCTCACCGAACTGTGGAACAAATCTTTACATCGTTGTGGAGAAAGTAAGATTATTGCACTTAATATTTCAAAAGCATTTGATAGAGTTTGACACCAAGCTATCTTATCAAAAATTTGTACTTTTGGTATTGATGAATCTCTTCTTAGAAATTACCTTTCTTACCGTTCAATACAAGTTGTATTCGATGGTTTCAAGTCTGAAATGCATAAAATAAATGCTGGTGTCCCCCAGGGCTCCGTTTTGTCTCCAACTTTCTTCCTTATATTCATAAATGATCTTATGTCTGCTACTTCTTATCCATTAAACTGTTTCGCAGTACCCTCAGCTTTTCACAGCTTATTAAATTCTGATATTGACAGCATTGTCCAATGGGGAGTCAGAAACCGTGTACAATTGAATGCTTCGAAAACTCAATGCTGTCTCCTGTCGTTAAAGCGTAACACACCCCCAATGCCACTATCTATGAGTGGCACTTGCATCCAGGAAACTAATCAACTGTCAATACTCGGTATGTGTATCACAGATCACCTTCTATGGAATAATCACATATTTGATATTGCCAAAAATGCTGCCAGGTGCTTAGGATTTCTCCGAAGGTGCAAGAAATTGTTCACCCCTTCTGATCTGGCTTTAACTAACAAAGCCCTCATCCGTCCAAAGCTTGAATTTAATTCGCATATGTGGGCAGGTGCCCCTAAAACAAGTTTAAATTTCTTTGATGGAATTCAAAAAAGGGCTTTAAAAATGATAGGCGACAGAACTATAATCGAAACATTTACATTGCTAGAACATCGCCCGCCGCAATGTTTCATGCCTTTCGTTGTTTTATCGATATTTTTACAAACACTGTTCTGTTTAATTAGCCAGTTACATTCCACCCCTTAAACGATTCAGTCGTAATACTCGCACTTCCAGGAATGCTCATCAGTTTACCCTTGAGCTCAATTTCGGGTGTACTGTCAAGTATAGCGATTCTTTCTTAAATCGCACATCAAGAATGTGGAATGCTTTGGCCAACTCTGTTTTTCTCTCCCATTTTGATGTTCAGAACTTTAAGACCAATGTGCACCGGTATCTCCTCTTAAATCCTTCCCTATTTTCCTAATGCTCGCACTGTGTTTAAATATAAACATATAAAGGGTACTAGTAACCCCTTGAGTGCCTGTAAATTATAAAAAAAAAAAAAATAACAAATTAAATTATGTAGTTTTGAAATGAACAATTCCCGCTGGTTCTTTCGTTTTTTGGGCATGTTAAGTTCGGAGTTTGAAGTAGAAAACTTGAATCGTTGCAAGCGATACATGTTAATAATAAACAACATTTTAAAAATATGCTTGTAAATTTTTTAAACAAAATTCGCTGTAGAGCTACAATAAATTGTAATTTTTATAATTACAAAGGCGTTTTTCTCAAAACTGATAACTGAAAAAGCACTTTGGCTTACGACTATTCTATAGTATTAGTTCCTAGATCAACTAAAAAACCAAACAAAAAGTCCCAAAATAACCATTTTTGACCTAAAAACCATCGAAAGAATAGGTGGAAAATCCAAATTTTTGTGAGGCATGCAAATTTACTATTTTTTTACTTGTTTTTTTTTTTTAAAGTTCAACGAGAAGACAAATTTTATACTTACTCGCTTTAACTAAAATTTCTAACTTTTCAGATCGCTGTGAAAACAAAACTAAAAATTCCGCCCATCGATGCTTTTCGCAGTGATCAATAAACATACTTAATTTATCAACTAAGTATTCAGTTATCACTTTTAAATAACCCTGTGAAAAATGGTAAAAATTCAACATGTAGTATCGCTCCCCTTAAGCAAGGACTTTTTCCTGTAGTCGTTGTTTATTTTAATTTTTTATATTTGGCTAATAAACAATAAAAGCACTGTATTCAAAATCAGTATTTAATAACTTAAAGTTTTTAAATATATTTTGTTAAAACAAAAAAATGTTATACCGAAATCAAATTTTTCAATTTTATTCTGTGAAACTAAATAAGATCGATATAATAAATAATTACACTGGGTTGGTAACGTTTTGTTCCTACCAATCAAATCATATTTTTATTACCTGATTTGATGGAACTCAAATCCGACTTCAAAATTACTCAACCAAGTCAGGTTTTTTGAAAAATTACATTTTAAAATTCGAAAAAACGCATATAGACATTTTTTTTGGGCTACTTTATTTAGTAGTTTTTTTTTTGTCAAAAAAAAATTCGTGATTGTTTTCAAGTCTATAAAATCTGTCTTCAATATTAATTTTAAATATTTACAACATTTCGTACAGTCTTTAAAAATCTTCGTAAATTACCTAATAGATTTTACTTTTCTTACGTGAATCTTAAAGAAAAGCTGAACTATTTATATTAAAAACTTTTTTAAACAGGAAAAGTCAAAACGACTTGAAAGTAATTTTTGTTTTATATCAAACCCGTCGTCTAAACAAAGCTATCGCATCAATTTTTTGAAAAACATTAAAAATATATAATGTATCGGGTGATTTTTTAAGAGCTTGAGAACTTTAAAAAAAAAAACGCATAAAATTTGCAAAATCTCATCGATTCTTTATTTGAAACGTTAGATTGTTCCATGACATTTACTTTTTGAAGATACTTTCATTTAAATGTTGACCGCGGCTGCGTCTTAGGTGGTCCATTCGGAAAGTCCAATTTTGGGTAACTTTTTCGAGCATTTCGGCCGGAATAGCCCGAATTTCTTCGGAAATGTTGTCTTCCAAAGCTGGAATAGTTGCTGGCTTATTTGTGTAGACTTTAGACTTGACGTAGCCCCACAAAAAATAGTCTAAAGGCGTCAAATCGCATGATCTTGGTGGCCAACTTACCGGTCCATTCCTTGAGATGAATTGTTCTCCGAAGTTTTCCCTCAAAATGGCCATAGAATCGCGAGCTGTGTGGCATGTAGCGCCATCTTGTTGAAACCACATGTCAACCAAGTTCAGTTCTTCCATTTTTGGCAACAAAAAGTTTGTTAGCATTGAACGATACCGATCGCCATTCACCGTAACGTTGCGTCCAACAGCATCTTTGAAAAAATACGGTCCAATGATTCCACCAGCGTACAAACCACACCAAACAGTGCATTTTTCGGGATGCATGGGCAGTTCTTGAACGGTTTCTGGTTGCTCTTCACTCCAAATGCGGCAATTTTGCTTATTTACGTAGCCATTCAACCAGAAATGAGCCTCATCGCTGAACAAAATTTGTCGATAAAAAAGCGGATTTTCTGCCAACTTTTCTAGGGCCCATTCACTGAAAATTGCAAGCGTTGCTCGTTAGTAAGTCTATTCATGATGAAATGTCAAAGCATACTGAGCATCTTTCTCTTTGACACCATGTCTGAAATCCCGCGTGATCTGTCAAATACTAATGCATGAAAATCCTAACCTCAAAAAAATCACCCATTATATACAAATAATGTTTAAAAAGAGTATTTTTAAAATTTCAGGAAATATAGTTGAAATAGACACTAAAAATAATAAACTTCAAAACGTATTTTTAAAGGCATTCAATTTTAAAACTTCTTGAAAATCATAGAATTTTCAGAAACTCAACAAGATATTAAAATGATTTGAACTGTTAAAACCAAAATTTTTATTTTGTAAAATAAGTTGTATGATACAACTTACTGTAAACATTTTTGCTTTCCTTACTGTAGTCTTAAAACACCGTTTTTGTTGTCTTCAAAATTTTTGAAAAGGCATATTTTAAAAACCAGATGTTATTAAAAAATTTGAGAATCAAACTCAAGGTAGCTTAATCCTTTAAAAAAATATTGTTTTAATTGTGGGGCAAAAAACAAACATTGCTTCATTCGTGCACACATAATTTAAGAAATGACCTTTCATGACAAGAATTACTCTTGGAGTATTTGTCAATTCCTCGTAAGAGGCAGTACCCGTGAAAGACCCAAGACCTCTGGCATGACAGTCCAACTCACTAACCATCATCACTCCACGGACAGAAAGGCTAACGATTTATATTATTTTGAATTTTATTGGGTTTTTCAAAGTCATTGGCGCGAAGTTTTAAAGCTTAAAAGATGATTTACTTAATTTCAAACAATTTTAACATCTTACTATATCTCTTAACAATTTGCTTAAGTTAAAATCACGGAATAGCTACTTTGACTTTTAGCAATTTGCTAAATCCATATGACATCTGTGCAATTATTCTTATAAGAGCATTGGATGGAATGGTCCAGTCAACAGTTGGGAATTCCAATTAACAGGTTCGTTCAACCGTATTTGTTCTGTTTATTTTCACGAACTATCACTTTATTGACATGTTGGATGATAGATGACATGTGGATGATCGTTTTTTAATAAAAGACAATTAGCAATTTACTAACTATAGCAAAACGAAAAGAAAGTATTAAAATTTTGGAGTCCCTTAGTAAATTGCTAAATATTTAGCATTTATCAAATTGCTAACTAGTAAATTGTTAAAACCTTAACAATAGGTTGCTTAAAATGTTGCGCCAATATTCTTTCTGACTTCAATCTTTACTTTTGGGAATAAAACTGCTAATTTCCAAAAAATGAAATGAGCCGCACTAGATCAAACTTATTATCGGTAGATATAGATACCATTCTAAATTTCTTCAAGCCTTTCAATATTAAAAAATTGTTTTCCTTCCTTCAATATAACCTACAAATAATGAACGTATTAATATTGCCAATTTTGTATGTTTATACTCTTACATCTGGTTGTTTTTTGTTTGTGTTCTTCTTTCTTCATTTTTAATGACATCTTAATAACGCAACAAACCGCAACGATCTGTAACCCAAACATATTATGCAGCTTAAAGGTAGTTAGTGCATCATCCAGATCCAGACCTCAAACAAAACAACAAAACTCGAAAATACATCCCACTTGTGTCTTCATTAAAGCGTGATTCAAATAAATATCCACTTAGGATTTCATTTCGATGTCCTTGCTCTCTCGTTCCCTAAACAAAGCCATTCCACATCTACAGCTATACGGCTACCAAAAGAAGTCCTTTTAACTCTTTTATCAAATGCAAGTGATGCGTGAATATTTATGACAAACTATGTAGGTTTCGTCAGACCGCACAGATTCACCTCATATATGAGTTCGATGTGGTCTATGGCCTGAGGGGCAACCCTTGGTTTCTATATTTTTTAATAAAAAAAGAATTAAATGGAATCATAACAGCTCAGCGGGTTCTATGGTTCCATCAAGTCTATTATAGATACTTACATAGAAGCCCTATATAAAGGACCCTTTATTTGTTGTTATACCTGCTTCTGATGGACTGGCATCATCATTATTGTTGCTGTTGATTGAAAAGTGAAAGTATCTTTCATACCGAAGGTGTTGTTATCTTTCTGCAATCGGAGAAGATGCATCACCCGCGCTCAAGTGTGCCTTACTCCTTGTCCTGCTCCAGTCCTCATGGGTTTCTTCCAAGGAATTTTTTCACATCTGCTCTGCGGTCGAAGAGAGATCTTGTAACAGAATATTTTGTATGCGTATTCCTTGCTATATATGCATCCTTGTTGACTCTTAAGTGGGTAAATATTGAGAAGAGAGCCCGTGGCGCGCCAAGAGAGCTAATTTTATCCTGGTCTCATTCTGTTTCTAATGATGGTTGATGTTCATGTTCAATGATGATGGTGGTGAGTTGTTATATGGTGATAAAGGATTTACAATCCCAAACTAGCTTCGCAGATGTTTGATAACTTCTGCTACGAATGAGAGTCCCACAAATTAGTCTACTTAAGCGCGATCTGATTCTCAAGTCACATTGTGCTCAAGCACCATCCCATCAAAAGGCATAACTAATTATTGTTTTGGGAAACAGAAACAGAAATATAAAAAGGGAAAGGGTTGCTCGTTGCCTGTTGCCTGTTGCCTCTAAGTCTGGTCGGCCTCTGGCACTGCGGATATTGTAGGATGTTTATTTTGGGGTATCTTGCGCTTTGGGATCATTAAAATGATCATCATCGTTTGATGGGTTATCTACGCTATGGCATTTATATTTCAGAATGAATTGGAATTTTTGTGTTTGCTTGGTGTAAACATTTGTGACAAATCAACGTTGGATAATGATGAAGTTCGATCGTTTCGTCGATAGTTTGTGCCGGACGACGACGACGATAACGACGATGACGACGGTCTTTATGATGCTGGACTGTTGATTGAGAAACAGCGTATAAGGGACAATAACTGAGTTTGGATAAATAAACACTTAAAAGTGCATCTGGACAGAGGAAATTCTTTTGCAATGTTTACAAAAGATTTGTATTTCAAAGACTGAGATATCAATGATGGGAACTAAAAATAGTATTGTGGTATTCTTTTTCATAAGTTCAGTGTTCTGGGTTTATTTGTAGTTGTTTTTGGGGCTTGAGAATTTTGTATAATAATATACGACAGAAATATTGATTGAATTATTTTTAACTATTAAAATTTAGCAGATGATTTCATGTAGTAGTACCCGTGGCATGATGGTTAGTGCGTTGGACTGTCTTGCCGGAGATCTTGGGTTCAATCCATGCCATCTAAAATTTTGTTCACTGGTGCTGCCTCTTGCGAGGAATTGACAAATCCTCCAAGAGTATAATTCTTGTCATGAAAAGTACTTTCTCAAATTAGCAGTTCGGATTCGGCTTAAAATGTATTACTTCCACACAGGAATGGTTGAGAGTTGTAAGTCACTAGGCCTTAGTTCTCAAAGGACTGCTGCACCACCTAATTTATTTTATTTATTTAGATGATTTCATGGCATTTATTTTATGATTTCGGGAATGGGTCCGTTGGTGGTGCGGTTAGTGGTTTTTAACCACTTTTTCCTATAAATCTGGCGTCAAATGTGGCTTGAGTTTTGCAAATGCTCAAAAATTGCTGCTGAAATTTCAGCACGGTTTGACATTATCAATTGTCAAACTAATAGACACAACAACCGAATTTTCTTGGGCAGCTTAAAAATACCCTTTATTAGAGAATAATATAATGAATCATTAAGGCGCCAGTTATACTCGTAGCTATCATTGGTTTTCATCATTGAAAACAAAGGTTGGAATTTTTTTGACAGGTCGTTTATAGCTTTCATTTTTAATGAAAAAAAATTCCTGATTGAAAGCCACCGACAAATTTTTACTGACAGAAATCTGTCATTGGAATTGTGTGAAATTGGAACACAAATCAGTGGAACGATTCGTTTAATTTTTAAATATAAAAGTATCAGCTGTTCAGGAAAATGAATTTCCGTCCGGAAAATAAAAAATACATATTTAGCGAAAAATAAATGCTTAATTACACTTTTTTTCTCAAAAAAATTCTTTGTGTGATTTCCGATCGATCAGTATATAATTTTCATTTCTAATCAATGGGAAACACCGTCAAATATCGATTCAAAAATTTTTCCGGATCAGTTTCAATGATAGCTATAACTGGTGCCTAACTGGTAAAAATATTAAAAACAATTTATAATTTTCTAAGTTTTGATTTTTTCTGATCTATAGAAAGCTTTCGAAAATCCAGTGAAAAACTCGGTACAGTGTTGAAGGTGGCCCTAAAAATAATTCTACCTATTAAGCTGAAACCTTTTCTTATATTATTGCAAGGTTGCAAAAAAAAAATCATATTTCGGAACAAGTTTCTAGAAATAAGAATTTGCTAACCTAAGAAATTCTTTACACGCTGGATGTATGTCTAGTACCCTTCGATTTAACCATAAAAAAAAATAATGAAAACATAAAATTATCAATAACTCGATATTTTTTGTCTGGGTTTACGATTTTTTTATTCGGTATGATGATAGATATATAGAAGCATGTCTTAAACCGCCCTTAATTTAGCCTTTATTGTAATGATAGTATACAGAACGAAAAAAGTCATCCTATTGACTATTTTGGTAGTCAATATGACTATTTGGTAGTCAATTTTCAGCCGATAACCGCGATAGTCAATAGAACAATTTTCGGTTGTCAATTTTGGGATCCGAAATTTTTTTACAATTTGGTAGTCAATATGACAACTGTAGTAGTCAATATGACAACTTTGGTTGAAGGAAATTGAAACTACGGTTGTCATATTGACTAATGTAGTAGTCAATACGACAACTGCTGTAGTCAATATGAAAACTGCAGTAGTCAATATGACAACTGCGGTAGTAAATATTACAACTTTGGTTGAAAGAAGTTAAAACTACGGAAGTCAATATGGCAACTGCAGTAGTCAATACGACAACTGCGGTATTCAATATGACAACCAGGGTAGTCAACATGATAACTGCGGTAGTCAATAGGACAACTGCGGTAGTCAATATGACAATTTTTGTTGAAAACCGAAATCTAATTTGACTACTTGGTAGTCAATATAACAATCCTCGATAGTCAATTTTGGTCGTCAATATGACAACTTTTGTTGTCATATTGAGTACCCAAAATTGACTATCGAAAATTGTTCTATTGACTATCTAGTTGTCAATTTTTAAAAATAAGGTTGTCATATTGATTATTTTGGTAGTCAATGCGGCAATTTGCCCAAATTTCAGGTTGACTATCGACGATTGTTAATATGGTAACTTTTTTTTTCTGTGTATAGTAATACCATTTTCAGAGCTTATATAAGAAAATTTGATTATATTATATTTACAGAAAAACAAATATTTATTTTCAAAGAGTAAAAAATCAGTTCGCTGCGATTTTCGGAGTGGTTAATTTTTTTGTTTTCAGCATGATGTAAGAGTTAGGTTGACAACTCCAAGTAATATTTTCGGTTAGCTTTTTGGTTCCTGATTTTTCAAAAGTATCTTTTTTTCTAATATCCCCTAAAAAACCCTCACAATTTCTTGAGTTTTTGCTTTCTCCTTAAAATTAAAACATGACTTTAATCTAAAAAAAAAGATACTAATAAGAAGAGGAATACATGTATCGAAAAGCTACCTCTTGTCAACAAAAGCAAACTTTTTTCGAAAAAAAATATTTTTCATCAAATGAGTTTAAATAAATCTGTAAAAATCTAAAAACAAAAGTCCTGTTGATCTGTGTAATAATTTCTACACCACCAGCATAGTTTTCGACTTATTGCCTTAGGCCAATATAGAGGCCGGACAAATTGAGTTTTTGTATTGTTTGTTCAGAAATACTACAAAATGCTCTAAGGTTACAGAAATGTAATTTTATTTTACACTGCTGACAAAAATTTTTTTGAAGAGATTTATTTTAAAACCGTGGCTATGCATTACAAAAAGAATGTCCATGGTGTTTTTCAACATTCGGGTCAATCGTTTGAAAATTATCTGAGTTATGAGTCCGAACAACTAACAAATATCGAGTTTGAAGTATATGCACCTAAATTCGAAAACCGACTACTGAAACCTTTTTTTTTTGGCAATAATCTATTGAGCCATCATATTTTTTAAAAATCCATTTTTCAAAAATGTATTGTGTGGCCTAAGGCTTACAAAAATGTTTACTTTAAATTAAATACAATATTTTAATTTCAGAAATTACGTACCTATTGAAAGGAAAATGCCTTATTTCTCATGTGGTTTACTTATCTTTGCGTAACTTTCACTTTATTTCAATCTCTTCATCATCAAAACATTTAATATTTGAGTTAGATATTTCTTAATAAAAGACAATATCTAATTTTAAAACACTTTCAAATTAAATTCGCCTATATAGCCTTTATCCTTTCAGTCATCTTGATGATTGACCCTTTCAAAGCCTGTGGTTAGATTTTATTAATTCCAACCAACTTAACTTTATTGAACCTTTCTTCCTTTCTTCCAAAAAAAAATTGTCTATGTTCAATTCGCATTCATCTTTTCTTAACAAGTAACTTGACTCAATATATATTTACATGTTTATAGAAGAATTGACGACCCAACTAAAATGTAGTATAATACGACTCCCGCAATTAAGAACCCAATTTATCTATCTCTAAAACATAAGAAATATTCTATAGAAGGTTTTTCATTAATATCCTTAGGCAGGGAATATCTATATCTACATATATACATACTTGACGATGATGGGTGGCCCTGGACTGCCTAAATTTTCGACAAACAGCTTCAATATTATAAATACTCGTCGTATACACGTCCAGTAACTCGAAATGTCCACATTACACGAACCCAATTTGGTATGTAGTCCCTTACTTACATAACTTTGGTTAATAAAATATATAAAATTCCATCACCCTAAGGCTAAAGGTCCTGTACTCAGTTCGTACAAGGATATCCCATCTTAAAGGAAAGAGAAAGAATGAGTGATTTTACGCCTTTCCTTTTCTGTTCGAAATGAGTCGATTACTTTACCAATTTTGTTGGAGTTCGAGTTCGTATTATATCTACTACAAGATGTCCTTCTTAGTTCGACACTTATATCAACACTCGCATAAATTTCCTTGGTTAAGACGAGAAAAGAAAAAGAATTGAATTTGGGGCAAAGTTATTAAGAAGAAGGACGAAAGGACGAGAAGGCAAATTCTTGGCAACAGGGAATGACATCTAACCCAAAGATGTCCGAAGACCGACCGACGGTGACGTCCGTTCTTTGGCCATGTTGAAAATTGGAATTATATATTTTTTTTGTTTTTGTTTTTGAAATAGAAAACCATCTCCACCCCCATTCTCGTATTTTACTTTTTTTCTCTCTGTGTTTTTTGTTTTAATTAAATCCTGATGCCAATTCAAGAACAAGGCAACATCACATCACACAGGACTCATTCCTCCTTAAAAAAAAAGCGAAAAAGTTTAGAGCTTATATTTTTTCTGTTCTTATCCCAGTCAAGCCCTCTCCAAACCCAAAGGATATAACAATCGGGTTCAATGCTGTGAGAGAGGACGAATAAGAAAAAAACCGGCGATCCCTACTGATTCTTTTTATAAGCTTTGTGTTGGTTTTTATGGTTTCTTTGTTTTGTCCCTGATTCATTCACATTCGCGATGAATTCAATTAAACAAAATAAGAGAAAGCCATTTTATTTTCTTCTTTCAGATGGACAAAAAGAAAAAGCTGAAACACCATAAAAATGGGAACACATTTGTCCAGGATATTTTCAAAGCATTTTCAGTTAAAATCCTAAAGTGCGATGAGTATACGGAATTGATGTTAAAAATATAAACAAAAAATAAAGAAAATGTTAGATTTAATTTTAAGTCATGTTTTTTGTTTTTGTTTTTGTTTTTGTTTTTATTTCTTATTTTTGTTTTTAGGAAAATACTCTCCGAGGAAAAAATGCTTTGGGTTCTTAATAAAAATCACTCCCGAAATTATTTCCATTTATCTCTTGTTTTATCGTTGCAGTAGAATTGGTTTTTATTTTTATATTTTTATTTTTCGTATTCAACAAAATTCTTCCTTCGCCCTCAAAAAAAAAAGAACACACAGATCCTCGCGCATTGAAACAATCTTTTCAAAAAAAAAAGACAAAGTAGAACAAATAACAAACCCGCTAATATCCTTTTGACTTTTGCGCCCCAACCCTTATTTAAGATAAAAATAAAAATAAAGAGTGAACACAAACAGAGAAAAAATAAACAAAAACTGAGACAAAATAAAATCCGCATCCGAAACAAATCCTTTTTGATGAATCCCTATAATATTGGTGGATTTTGCCTGTTGACTGAGTTGGAAAAATCGCGAATCCTTTGATTCGAGAGCAAAAACGAAAACGAGAACGAAAACCAGAATGAGAATGAGAACAAGAACTCCACCCCTAAACCATTGGAATCTAAAAAGGATGGGAGGACAAATGCTGTTTTAACAATGTGTTTCTAAGGAGTCTTTTTTTCCGACACAAGTTTCTATATGTTTTATGCAGATGAAAGGTGTGGGCGAAGCGAATTGTCCTTATTCTAAGAAACCTACTTTTTTTAAGGAAAAAGCTGATATTTTGGAATACGAATTTTTTAAGAATGTACATGAGTACAAAAGATTTTTCCGATAGTTTTACTTGAAAGGAAAATTTATTCAGGTTAATGCTTTTTGAAACGCTTAATGGTAGTACCCGTAGCGTGATGGTTAGTGCGTTGGACTGTCATGAAAGGGGTCTTGGGTTCAATCCCTGCCTGTGCCACCTAACTTTTTTCACGGGTATTGCCTCTTGCGAGGAATTGACAAATCCTCCAAGAGTAATTCTTGTCATGAAAAGTGCATTCTCAAATTAGCCGTTCGGATTCGGCATATAAACTGTAGGTCCCTTCCATCTCTGACAACATTACTCTCACACAGGGGACAGGGATGGTTGAGAGTTGTAAGTCACTAGGCCCTGGTCCTTCATGGACTGTTGCGCCACCTAATAAAAAAAAAAAAATGGTAGTTTTAAGGTTATAATTTGTTTTAAACTTTGTAGCCTTGAAAGGTTTTAAGATGTTGGCCAATTAAACATTAACATAAATAGCTGAAAGGACAGAATAGGCATTTATTTTAAACTCATTAAAGTCAATGCTCAACATTTTAAATGACCTATTTGTATAAAGCGGACTGTAAAACTATAGGAAAAAATAAAACACGGCAATTTAGAGTCGGGAAAAGTGGTTAAAAAAAAACCCGACTATTGATTATCTTTATTAATAATGTTTCTTTGTACAATCGGTTCTCTGTACAATATTAGATTGTTTAGATTCTTTATTTATTATATTATATATATTTATATTTTATCCGAGGCCGGCCTGTACGGTACGAGAGTTAAGAGACAACTAACTCAACAAAGTAAAAATGAGTGAACTTATTTCTCCAAGTTGCACTCGCATACAATGACATTAAGACAAGAATAAATATATAACTTTACTAATACAAAGGAATAAGACAATTGACTTGAATGTGTTTAGCGCGTTCGATACAGTGCCAGCAAAAATTAACAATTTTTTAATATATATATTCAATTGGGCTCAACATAGCCGTATCTTATTCACTTGAATCTATTCATGCAATTTTTCGATCTCTACGGGTATAATACAAATCTTCTGCACTGGTCGCTTCAATCTTCCTGTCTCTGTCTGCACAATTACGGATCTGACGATGCCATCTTTGCTGGTGATGAGTTCGCACATTCTGCCCAACGCCCAGGATGCTGGAGGGAAGTTTTCGCTCGCAATCGTAACTAGCTGTCCTATTCGGAGCTTCTCTTTCTTTCTACGACACTTCTTAAGTTGTTGCAAAGTGGACAAGTATTCAGTACTTCATCTGTTCCAGAAATGTGTCAGCATCTGTTGTCTCTCTTTCCAAAGTTTAACCCCCACTGTGCTCGGTTGGCTGCTGATATCAAATGGGACTGGAAGTATGGCTGGCTCGCCCACTAGGAAATGTGCTGGAGTCAATACCTGTACATCGGACGGATCGTCACTTAGCGGATGGATTGGCCTTGAATTGAGGATGGCTTCTGTTTGTGCTAGAAGCGTCAGGAGTTGTTCATATGGTAGCACTCTCATACCAACTATCCTCTTTAGATGATACTTCATCGATTTCACGGCTGCTTCGTAAATGCCACCCTGATGTGGTGCGGCCGGTATCATGAACCGCCATTCTGTACTCTTGTTGTTGAGATGTTGTTGAGATATAGTCTGCTCTTCTGACCATTTTTGTATGGCTTTCTTTAACTCTTTATCTGTGCCGACGAAAGTCGTGCTGTTGTCACTGTACATTCGCTCGCATCGCCCTCTTCGGGCTATAAAACGCTCATAACATGCGATGAACGCCACGGAGGTCAAATCTGTGACCAAGTCAATGTGTACGGCTCGTGTCTTCAGGCATACAAATATTGCCACCCAACATTTGCTTCTGGTTATTTGATCGCCTTGCTTGTCTATCATCTTTACTTGTAATGGACCCGCATAATCTACTCCGCAATGCAGGAACGGTTTCCCGATCTGTACTCTATCTGCTGGTAACTCTGACATTAGTTGGTGTTCCAACTTTGCGCTGTATCTGGCACATATTACACATTTGTGCAGGTAGCCTCTAAGCTCACTACGCAGCTTCGGGATCCAATATTTTTGCCTGATGAACTGCATAATAATCTGCACGGCACCATGTTTGGTGCTACGATGTGCATGATCTATCACTAGCCACGCCAATCTAGAACCATTCGGTATTATCACGGGATGATTCATCTCATACGAATTACTGCTTCTGTCCAGTCTGCCTCCTACTCTCAGAAGTCCCTTGGCATCTAGGATTGGCTTGAGCGGCTCTAATTTGCTTTTATCGGGAAGGTTATTGTGCTTTTTTATTGCTTTCAATTCTGTACCATAGTAATGTCTTTGCGAATCTCGTAAGAGGTAGGCCATTGCTCTGGCTCTCTCTTCTATAGTTGGCTGCTGAATTTCAGGCTTACGCCTTTTGGCTCTTATTTTGAAAGTCGGATTGGCTGACCATCTTTCTATGAAACGCATTGTATGGCTTAAAATATTAATTAATCTTTCAATTTTATTAGAATACTCTAATAGAAGAACATTATCCCCTTTTCTCTTTAAACCTATACATAACGCTGGCTTTACTTGTGTAAGCGCAACTATTTTTAGTTCATCTTGTACCTGTACCAAATCGTCTGTACCAAGACCGGATTCCGGCCAACATGTACGTGGTCGTTGCAACCCTGCTGGGCCTTCTAACCATATCCTGTTGTCTACTAATGCGGACGCCTGCACGCCCCTGCTCAATAAGTCAGCATGGTTGTCTTTAGTGTTGACGTAGTGCCAGCATTTTATCTCTGTGTTCGTCTGGATGGATGAAACACGATTCGCCACATATGTTTTTAGGTTGTATGGCAGCTTATTTAGCCAGTGACGTACTACTGTGGAGTCTGACCACAAGAAGTAGGGCGTGTCGAGATATTCCATGGAGTTCTTTGCTTCTACGAGCAGCCTCGCCAGTTATTCGGCTGCAGCTAGCTCTAGCCTCGCAATCGTTATTGTCTTCAACGGAGCCACCCTTGACTTTGACATCAATAACTTGCATGTGTCTGTACCATCTGAGTTTTCTATACGAACATATATTACTGCACCATATGCTGCGCTGGATGCATCTGAGAACCCATGGATCTGAACATTTGCTGAACTGATGGTGACTAGCCATCTGTCTATACGGAATTTTTCAAGAGACGTAATATCGTCCCAATAAACTCGCCATCTTTCTTCTACTTTTGCAGGAATTTTCTCATCCCAATCTGTACTTAGCCTCCAAATGTCTTGGATCATTATTTTGCCTATGACCGTGACTGGAGATATGTAACCATTTGGGTCATATAGCTGTGCTATACAGCTTACTACTTTCCTCTTAGAGTGTGCCAGCTAACTTTGGTGTTTTTACTTCGTATGTAAACTGATCTGTCGCTATCAGCCATTTCAGACCTAGAATGGATGATTTCTCCTCCCCCGAAAACACCAAGGAGGCATCCACTGAACTAGGATTCATTGCTTTCATGAACTTGTTGGAGTTTGATTTCCATTGGCATAATTCAAAACCGGCGCCTTTTAATATTCTGTACATGTCTTTGGCTAATTCGATGGCTTTCGTTTCATTGTTTTCGCCTGTTACTCAGTCGTCCATATAGAAGTCATTTCTGATTGCCGTTGCTGCTCTTGGCAGACTATCTTGTGCTTCTATTGCGGCTTGCACTACTGACCTCACCTCTAAATGAGCTGATGACGTTAGCCCAAAGGTGACGACTGTGAGCCAATACTCGCAAAGCGGATCGCTTCTGTTCTCTCTCCAGAGTATGCGCTGAAGGTCCCATTGCTCTTCATTTAGACGGACCTGATTAAACATTTTCTTAATATCGGCGCATATCGCTATGCGATGTCTTTTAAATCGCATTACCGTCTCATGTAGGTCTCTCTGGAGCTTTTCGCCTAGCATTTGGATGTCGTTCAACGAAATACCCATGTCTGTACAACAGCTTGCATCGTATACGATGCGAAATTTCTTTTCTATACAATGATGAGGTATGTAATATACTAGCTTATCTGTACTAGGATTTCTCTTTACTATCTGTATATGCCCTAGTTCAATGCTCTCACGCATCTTTTCTACATAGGCCATTCTCATCTGTTCGTTCTTTTCTAGCTTCTTCTCTAGGCACAAAAAGCGTCGCAACGCCGTTTCACGCGAGCTACCTATATTTGTATAATTTGGCTTTAGCGCCATTTTGACAACAAAAAGACGTCATTGTCACGATAGTGGGAGGACACAAAATGCTGCTCCACAAGTTCTTCTTCTTCTGACCTCTTTGAGCACGAACCGATCTGGTCCATTTGCCAAAGCCTACTAAGAAGCTTGTCTAATTGCTCTCCAGCAGTATAGATTATCGCTGGTCGATCATTGCTTGACTCTGGGTCAATCGTACGATTCGATCCCATTACTAATACACCCAACGAGGATTCAAGTAGTGTCGTGCCAGACAGTGTTTTGCCAATCACTGATTTGATTGATTTTGCAAAGAGGCTTATGCCTAGTAGTATTTCCACCTCCCCCGGTTTGTAAGACTCAGGATCGGCTTACCTGTATGAGTCTGAATACCCTTGGGTATTGACAAGCCTGAGTGGCAACCTCGGCTGCCACTGGCAATTCTCTGGTAAAGACCAGAATGATTCTGCTACATTATGCTTACTTGCCTCGGTAGCAGACCATGGCAAAATCTTTTGACTAGTAATGACTAGCCTTTTGACTAGTAATGGTACTCCATCAATACCAACCAGACTATCTGATACTTGCCTGGTTTGAATTCTGAGTTTCTTTCTCAGTTTGTCCATCATTAAATTAAGATGGGAGCCTGTGTCAAGCATTGCTCGATATCTTAATCATAGCAATCGGTATTAAATCTATAATACTCTACATAATTAATAGTCTGTACATATTTTTCATGATTTATTTTCGAAATTTTGTTCGGAAATACATCTTTTGCCATAGACCATTTCCTCTTATTGTACGGCGAAAACTGTGGCTCTAGACTCTCTTCCCTCTTTGATAGCAGATCTATTTTGCTGCTAATAAGATCCAATTTGTTGGAAAATGAGGTGTTACCTGATGATTTTCTTACCCTTGCGGGAGCTAGTTCTTTACTGGTTGTGTTGTTGTCTTTCTACTGGACTTCATGGTTTGAATGATCTGTACGTTGAATTTTGACTGCGTTTTTGAATGGATTTTTGTACTATGGTTTCGATTTCTATTTGTTACTTTACGCCTGTACGCTGTACGACATGTACGTGAGGGTTTGAGACGTTTGCCTCTAGTTGCTAGTTAATCGGTATTGTTCTTGGTGCGTCGCCTGGCTACCGATCCGGAGGCAACGTAATCTGCCAACACCGTGAGCGCCGGCTTGTTGACTTCTCGTCTTGGACACATCTGACGCAGCGGCAAACAAGGCAGTTGTTCTCTTTGCGCCCGTGCTTTAGGCAGTTTGCACAGATTGCGCGCCTTTCAACGTAATCTCTTCTGCTAAATTTCTGTAGTTTAAATTCTGTTAAACATCTGTTAAATATTTGTTCTTTAAATTCTGTTAAGCATCTGTTAAATTTCTGTTCTTTAAATTCTGTTAAGCATCTGTTAAATTTCTGTTCTTTAAATTCTGTTAAGCATCTGTTAAATTTCTGTATTACTTTCGTACTTTCGATACTTGCTTGACGGCTCTGTACAGTGAGAATATTTCCTCCTTTTTCAAATTCCTTTTATACGTCTTCTCGCTCAGCTTGCTTGCTGTGCAGCTGTGCTACCTATACTACCACTATGTGTGAGGGGAAATATTGTTTCTCATTGAGGCTTTAATTTGAAATTTTATCTTTCATGTGTATTCTATATTGCGTGCTATGGGTGGCACTCTATACTTTGTTTGTATTCGCATGCATGTGCCAGCGGTGGTTGTAACTTGTAAGTCACACACAGGTCACTGAGTATATACCGATGTTGGTTGTATGCCCCCATCAGTATAAAGGAATAGCATTCTTCTCTCGTTTTGCATTTGCGCGTATATGTGCGCATATTTATTATACTTATTTAATCTGCCCGAAAGCATGGAAATAAGCCAGACGGCAAATAACGACACATCCCTTCGTCGTAGAGACAATTTCGCATCATGTCTGCGCATGAAATCCTCGAGATAAGCAAAATAATTTAATTTGTGTTCATTTAAAAGGACAAACCTTTGGCGGAGGCATGTCTACCTTTTTGCTTGTATTAGTCTATTTATTTCTTAACTAGCCTGTAAGCATACATACTTAGGCGTCTGTACGAATTTATTTTAATCTATGTACTCTATCATCTGTACAGAAATATCAAAATTTATATCTAAGCCCGTAGGAATCTGTCCTAGGCGTCTTTACCAGAAATATCAAAATTTATATCTTAGCCTGTACGTATTTATCCTAGGCATCTGTACCAAAAATATCAAAATTTATATCTTAGCCTGTAGGTATTTATCCTAGGCATCTGTACCAGAAATATCAAAATTTATATCTTAGCCTGTAGGTATTTATCCTAGGCATCTTTACCAGAAATATCAAAATTTATATCTTAGCCTGTAGGTATTTATCCTAGGCATCTGTACTCTATATCTAAGGCTGTAGGAATTTGTCCTAGGCATCTGTACAAAAATATCACAATTTATATATATATATATCAGTAAGTGCTCGGGTTATAAGTAGTGGCTTTGTATTTTATTCGAATCTTGGGCCTGCCTATATGTGCTTTTTCAGTGCCTATTTTATCTAGTGTGCGTGCTATTTTTCAGGTCAACTCCCCCGCTAGTGTCAGAAACCTGAAAAAAAATAAAAAATAAAAGTATCGTAGTGAACTGCCCATCCTAAGGAGAACAAAACACGAAGAGGCTCTCCCGGTTTGCTCGCCTCTGTATTGTATTCGCTGTACGCACTTAACGTGTAACCAAACAGCTCCAATACGCATCTGCAGCTGCGGACGACAGGGACCGAGGGCCTACATTCTGATCCGCTCTATCCCCGAACGGACGTTCTTCTACTTCAATATAAGATAGGAAATAGGAGATAGAAATAAGACACCAACGGGAACTTAGACCTGGTTGTTCACTTGCTTGCGTATGAATATCTATTATTTGTTTTTTTTTTTTTTTTTTTTTGCTTGATCGCCAAAAAAGAACTTATAAAGCGCTTAATATTCCAATACGACTTACAGCTCCTATTGCTGTTCCAGCATATAGGCGTTAGCTACCTACTCCCGTCGAAGTGGCGCCTTAACATTTTTTTTTTTTTTTAAATTTTGTTTTGCATATCTATATCTGTATCTGGATCCAGCCTGTACCTCTATTTGTCTTTACTCTATATTCTATTTGTCTTTACTCTATATTCTATTTTCTGTAATCCTTTCATTTCTTTTGTCTTTACTGTATGTTCTATCCTCTGTAATCTTTTCATTTCTTTTGTCTTTACTGTATACTTTATGCTCTACTCTTTACATTTTCATTTTATTTTGTATTATATACTAGAGCCCCTGTTAAATTCCTGTACCTATTATGTTACCTCTGTACTTCAAAACATGTTAACATTCTGCACTTATATATTTTTTATTAATTTACTCATCCATACTCTAATCTATACCCTGTCAATCACAACTTTCTCTAAGCTATGCTACTCTATATCGTGCTAACTGTATCGCTTCATATCCTCGTTGCGAACGCACACTTGAATTTAGAACTGGTGCCATGTAACTTGCAACTAATGTTCAAAGACCAGTACGAACCCAAGAGAATATGATAGCTTAATCTGCAAGTGGTTTAAGCAAGTGTTTGCGTTCACATGAGTAACTCAATGCGCTCAAACTAAACACTGCCCATAGCCAATCGCATTGTAAAAAATGTTCTAAGCTGCACTACCCTTTATATACGCATTAATAACAGATGCTTTAAAGTTTGGCAATAACCTATCTGTACTTTGTATCTAAAACTCTGTCCTACCAAATTCTATTTATACTACTAAATTGACGGCACAGTACAATAAGGATTCATCTCCTATTTAACAGGGCTCTCGTTTAAATGCCTCGCGTCGCTCACCCAGATGCGCTGTCTATATTCTTTTCATACATAAGAGAATCATTTAATACATCCCCTACTTTATATAACTATACTGCGCATCATGGGCGGAGTTATCTACTTGCCATTTGTCTTCGCATGCGTGCATGTGCCAGCGGTGGTTGTAAGTCACACACATGGACACATGAGAAAGAGTATACCCATCTCAATGCCGACGCTGGTTGTATGCCCTCATCGGCATCGAGGAATAGCATTCTCCTCCCCTTCTTTTTTATCCTGCCAACAATTTCTTTGCAGCTGGTCGTCTGGCTACGAATAAATTTGCTGCCGAGTGAGTATGCATGTATGCATACAAAGCCTGAGACGGTTTGCTCAAGTTGAGGTATATGATATACGCCAACGAAACCTAATCTAGAGAAGGGAATTTATTTGTGTATGTATATTTATATTTATATTTTTCTGCGCGTATGCACATGGAAACTTCCAGAACTATATCTTTTGCTGCCGTCTGCGTATGCATGTATGCATACAAAGCCTGAGACGGTTTGTTCAAGTTGAGGTATATAAAATATACGCCAACGAAACCTATACTAGAGAAGGGAATTTACTTATGTATATTTATATTTATATTTTTCTGCGCGTATGCACATGGAAACTTCCAGAATTATATCTTCTGCTGCCGTCTCAGCGGCGCGCGTCGTCGTTGAGACGAATAAATAAATAATAATAAAACGTTGCAACACATGCGATGGCACGCGACGCGGGCTTTGTATTTGCTCGTCTTATTTGTGTTTTGGCTTGTTTCTGCCAACAGAACATCCACACAAAAAGAACCGTAGCAAAGGAACAACAGCACGTCTTACCACCCGGCACTGCACATAGCTATCACTACCCTGAGCACTTTTAAATTTTGGTTATTTTATATTTTAGCGACTCACCTGTACCAATTCTTCTTTTCGTTTTTATTCTGTATCTTCTTTTATTTACTTTGCACTTTTAAATCTCTGTACTTTTCTATATTTTTTTCTATTTTATTCTTTAAAACTTATTATTATTATTTCTTTACTTATCTTTCTTCTAAATATTATGATTCTTCTTTGCGATTTCGCTTAAATTTTTTTTACTCACTTCTATACAACAACAACTATTTGGTGGTTGAAACTAAAGGTGACGCTATCGCATTGCGCGGAGAATTCTCTCTCCTTTTCATTTGAGTTTGTTGCTGTTATGTATTTACGTGTACATAGGCACATCGCAGCTGCGTAACTGTTTCACTGGCTTGCTGCTGATTTAGTATATGCCGTGTTGCTGTGTGTTTTTTATTTTGCTCTTATTTTAGCATGGGTATGTATAAGACCCCGTCACGACGGCGGCGGCGGCGCGCTTGGCGAGGCGACAAGTTTGTTTGAGTATGTTCCTTTTCTTTTTTTTGTTTTCTGTACTTTTTCTGTACAGCACTACACGGCACCGCACCAAAAAAGGGTTTACGGACACAACACATTATTATAAGGCGTATTGTGACTGACAATAGGGAGCACTTTTACCGGTATATTTTTACTCTACTGGCGCTATCCGGTCTCGACGTGGACCAAAATGTATAAAGCGGACTGTAAAACTATAGGAAAAAATAAAACACGGCAATTTAGAGTCGGGAAAAGTGGTTAAAAAAAAACCCGACTATTGATTATCTTTATTAATAATGTTTCTTTGTACAATCGGTTCTCTGTACAATATTAGATTGTTTAGATTCTTTATTTATTATATTATATATATTTATATTTTATCCGAGGCCGGCCTGTACGGTACGAGAGTTAAGAGACAACTAACTCAACAAAGTAAAAATGAGTGAACTTATTTCTCCAAGTTGCACTCGCATACAATGACATTAAGACAAGAATAAATATATAACTTTACTAATACAAAGGAATAAGACAATTGACTTGAATGTGTTTAGCGCGTTCGATACACTATTGTTAAATAGTTAACATTTTACTAAGTAGGAATTTTCTAAAAACTTTAACAATTTACTAGCCACTCCAAAATTTTTTATTAAACAAAATCGGTCATCCGAACATTCTAAATAGTGACAATTCTTGAAAAGTATAGGGCTGGAATTCGACATCTGTCAAACTAAAGTTGTTTAACCAATTTTTTTTTCAGTTGAAAGTCTAAAATTTACGAAAATGGATTCGCACAACGCATACAAACTGTTAAAACCTACTACAAAAATGGTAATTCTGCCACAGCCACATATCGTGCTTTAAGAGGAGATTATTACAACGCAAGCAATTGGCAAAATTGTGAAGACATTTGAAGAGACTGGACTAGTTACAGATATTGTAAGGCCTGTTCATCATCATTTCGCTCGTACCACTGAAAATATCGCTGCTGTAAGTGAAAGTGTTGCCGAAGACCCGAATGTGACGATTCCTTGTCTTTCTCAGGAATTGTGACTGTCTTACGGCACATTTTGGCGTATTTTGCATTTGGATCTATACACCTTCATTAATATACCTATGAAGTCTAGCTCACACAACAGCTGACGATTTAAAACGTCATAGATACGTCGACTGGGTGCTTCAACTTCAGCGACGAACCATATTTCTCACTCGGTGGGTATGTTATTAAACAAAATGTTCGTATTTGATGTTGTGAAAATCCTCAAGTTATTGAAGAGAGGTCATAACATCCACAAAAAATCACTGTTTGGTGCGCTATTTGGACCTTACTTCTTCGAAAACGACGATGGAAGGACTGTCACCGTCAATTCGGAGCGTTATGGTCATATGATAAGCGACTTTTTTTCGAAGTGGTTTGCTCTGGACTTTAAACGTCGAAATGTCAAGTATTTTGAAATCTTTGTTTTCCGAAAGCATTTCTTAATTTAAACAAAAAAAGAGGCTGTGATGCGACCCACACTGATAACTTTCCATCCCGTCTGTCGATTTGTCGTGCTTACAAGTTTGTATAGATTTTCGTGTTGGGTTAAAAAAGTTGTCAATTGAATTATTTTTTACAAAATTTAAAATTACCAACAATATTTTTCATATAAAGAAATAGTTAAGTTTGAAAATCTAGTTTTGTTAAATTGATTTTTAGTCGAAAACAAATTTTTAAAAATTTTAGAAGCTTTTCTTAAATTTTTACAAATTGGATGAATGAAATTAATTTGAGAGATATCGAGAACCGAACATCAATTTTTACCAAATTTGAGTACCATTTTTTGTAGATTTTATTTTTGTATGAAAAAATGTATTTTCTGTGAAATAAAAAAGTTTGAAGACAATATTTTTAATTTTTGAAAAGCTATTTGAGTCGTAAGTACATTTTTACCAAGTTTTATATTGTTTTTTTGTTAGGTTTTTTTTTTTGTAAAACAATATTTCTTTTAAGTTATAATTGATTGGAAGCCATAATCTAAAATTTTTGAAAAGATATTTGAGTCGAAAATCAATTTTTACCAACTTTTGTTAAATTTTCCTTTAAGTTTTTATTTTTTGTAAAAAAAACTGTCAATTCGATTTTTCTCAAAATTTTATCAGATGTTGAAAACGTTATTTTTCTTTGCACAAAATTGTTTTGGTGATAAAATCATTTTGTATTCGTAAAATTTTCGAGGTGACAAATTTTTGTTTCAGTTTTTTGGATTTATAAAAAAAACCGTTAATTGGATTTTTTCAAAAAATATACTTGTTTGTTATCACGTTACAATATACTATATTAAATTGAATTCTAGTCTCGATTCGATTTTGGTTCGTAAGATATTTGGGGTTAACCAAAATGTTCACCTTTTTTTTAAACTGCTATGGTAAAAAAAAACCCACGTCCTTTCTGCATCTTTCTGCCTTATTATCTGTATAACAAAATTTATTTGAAGTCGATATATCTTATGGTTCTTGAGCTATGGGCGACGAAAAAACGTCGCCGCGAACGTACGGACGTACGAACGTACGTACACACGCACGCACAGACATCTCTCTAAAAATCTTTTATTTCGACTCTAGGGACTTTGAAACGTCGAGAAATGTCAAAATTTTCAATTTGACAAATCGGACCCATTACAATAACTTCCTATGGGAAGTTAAAAAACACAAATAAATGTGCATATGAATTTAGCAAGTTGGTAATAGTTTAAGCAGCGGTAGCCATTCTGTCATTTTAACTTTAGCAAAATGCTGAGAGATATAGGAAGATTTCAAAATCGTTAAAAATAAACTAAATCACCTTTTAAGTTCAATAAATTACTAAAAATGGCTTTCAAATTAACTGTTTTAAAATTTGCCTTTTGTCGCATAATAAAACTCTTACAATATTTACAAATACAGCCAAGTTTTTTTTAATTTTTTAGGCCCGACTTATTCAACCCCATGAAATTAAAAATTTCCTTTAAAAAAAGCAACCTCATAAAATGTTTCATGTTCAATAATGCCAGTAAATTTAAACACTTAAAACTTATATTAAAAAACGAGCTAATTTTTGCTGTATACAAAATACCTCAGTAATAAGTTTGGATTTCAAATATTTGTAAAAAGGGCAGATACCACGCCCCTTGAATGCATTTCAGATTTTCAGTTTTTAGTTGACTAGGTATACACATAAACTTTTCTTCACTATAAATCATTTCATAATTCTACAAGAATCAGAATAATTCCATTTAAACCAACAAAATTCATGAGAAGTGGGTGGATACCACGCCCCAATTTTATGCCTATACTCAAACAATAAGTTACATTATTCTAGGACACTTGAAAGCGGTGATTTCAATTCTAAGCTTATATAAAAAAGAGTGTGGATACGTTGCCTCCTAATTCTTAAACCATAATTTCGTGAAGTGTATTAGTTACGGTTTTTGCGATTTTTTATATATCCCAGAAACTATTTATCGAGTATGCTATAAAATTGAAATTCAGTGAAGTGAATTATTTCAAATTTTGAGTTTTCAACTTTATTGGTTGAGGTTAAAAACCCTTTTTCCATTGAAATACTCAGTTTTAAAATATGTTAAATTAAGGATATTTATTTCAAATAAAAATCGCCTTATTTCAAACATTTTTTTTCACAGATCTAGCAATGTTCGAAAATGTTTTTTTTCGGTGCAGCTTTAAACACCATAAACGAAATTTGAAATTCTAATGATGCAGGAATTCATTTACTTTTCTAATCCCAGGTAAGATCGAAAATCATTTCACCCTTAAACATGTGGCATTGGCAGTTTGACGGCAAGAATTCAAAATTTTGTTGGAAAAGTAAATTTTAATCTTCAGTTTGACATTGAACATTAAGTCAAAAACCTAAAAGTATTGGTGATTTTCTAAAACTGACAAAATTAAATGTAAAAAAACAAGCAATGGTATAGATATTAGCACCTTTTAAAGTGCTCTTAGATTGACGAATTTTTCAATTTGAAAATCAACGACTTAACTTCAAAAAAAAAAAATTGTTTTGGTTGAAAGAAAAGAATTTTTGAGTTTCGTCCTTTTTAATCCAATTAGCTTTTTTAACAAAGCAAAAATCAATATTTTATGAAGTCAGCTTTTACGATCAAGTTAAAAGCCAATCTTGGACCTGAAATGAAGTTGTGGATTTTTTGTTTTTTAGTATAAAACTCAGAACTTTTCTTATAGTAAATGTTTTCTTTTTTCAAAGAAAAATTGATTTCTTTTCTTAAAATTCGGACTTTGGATTTTATTTGTTTTCCCAACTGTCAGTTTGGCTTTTAATGATCAGCTCTCATCAAATGTGTGATTTCAATCAATTACATTATTTTCAATGCTATAAATGTTCAATAATCGATATTAGCGACCTTCCAAACACAACATTCCAATGATTGGTTTCAATGATCAAAACAAATGATAGCTATACTTAAATTCAGACGGAACATATTTCGCTGACATTAACCTGTCATTGGAAAGATCCGACTAAATCTTTCTGGAATATTAATTTCCATCAGGAAAATAGAAAAAATACATTTTAAACAAAAAATAGTTGAGTAATTTAACTTTGTTTTTATCAAACAAAATTATATAAGTGTGTTTTCAAATCATTTATTACATAATTTGCATTTCTAATCAAAGGGAAACACAGTAAAATATACGTTCAAAAATGTTTCGTTTCTCGATTTCAATAGCTAATTACGAAACTTAGAAAACAAATGAATTTTCATTATCATTCTTATTAAAAACTTCTTGTTGGAAGTGTACGTACACAAAACATTAATAAGAAACCATAACATTGTGTATTCAAATCCAATTTGAATCAATAAACTTTCAGATAAGATGAACATTACTTTAGAATCTGATTAGAAAATTAGTTCAATAAGTTTTCCCACTTGAAAAACTATACTACTAACAACTTATTGCTTATCAGATTTTGCCATTATTCTCTTATTCTCACACCCTATTTCATTTATATATGTATATACATAAACCCTTAAAATAAATACAATACACTGTATCAACATACGATAGTAATGTATAAAGTTTATTTTGAAAATCCTATCATGTATAGTAAAATGTTTCTCATTCCATCTCCGATGATGATGATAAACGCAGATAAATATTCATCCCACGGGAATATTGGTATTTTGGCATAAAATCTCACCTCTCGTTGACTTTTGAAAACAGCCTTTGTTTGTCTGATCTTTAGCTAAAGATATTTGCTTAAAGTGCAATTATATGATTTTCAATTTTATTTACCAAAGTCATATATCTATCTACAAATAACATTGTCTGTCATGCCCCAATTGTTAAGTATTTCAATAAAAGCCAGGGAAGTCATATACTATACATGTCTATACAAAAAGGGCAAACTTCAAACATCGCACATCATATATTGAACGTTCCTTCATTTGAAGGTTTGAAGGTATATTTATATATGGCACCCCTTAACCATACAAAGTGTTCGCGATTAGATCATAGATTACAAAACAAATACAAATTTTCTGGAGGGCATTTTAGGTTAGTTCACCCATCAGGCAGGGTAGTTATTTTAAATAATGTACTGTCAGAAATGAGAGTGAGTAGTGTTTGTTTGGTAAAAGGAAATTGATTTTTTTTAAAGATTAACATGAAATTATGACAGCTTAAAAACAAATCATAAATTGATAGAGTGTAAACTCTTAAGACTTTTAAATAAAAGTAGTCTTTAAAAGACTGATATTTAATAACCCATTGCAAAGTGCGTCTGGCTTTAAACTTGCTTTATTGATAGACTTGTTCAGATTGATTTTTAGACGTGGAATCACGCTGTCAAAATATTTCTTTGTGAATCGGCTATATTGGCCTGTTTTGAGGTGACTTGTTTTGACGTATAATAGTAAAAACAAGACACGAAAGACAGGTACGATTTTTCAGACTGTTTGAAAACAAATAATAAAGTGATAGAGTGTAAACTCTTGAAACTTACCTACAAAAATGGTAGGCTTCAAAGTAAGACACTTAAGGCAGGTATCTAACTAAAAATCTTCATTAATAAGTTTTGTTCATCTTGAAATGTCAAAAACCGCCGTTTTGAAAATTGCTAAATGTTATTTTTGACAGACCTAGTTATATCTTAGACCATGTTCACATTCTATTTTTTTGATTTATAACTGTCAATTTTTAAGACTGTGTTCACACTAGCCATTTTTGACCTTTCGCATTTCCACTTAACAGTTAACAAGACACAAAAAGTGAGGCTATTTTTTTGGGAAGAATGCGCGGAAGCGATATAAAATGTTGTTGAATTTTGAAAACTGTTAAAAATGTTTCATAAGCATGGAAGTAACGCGATTCCATAGCTACAAGTACATATGTACATGATTTTCCAGATTGTTTGTTCGGTAGCAGGAAATTTATGATTTCTTTTAAGGACTAACTGACAGTTTGAAAACAAATTATAATGTGTAAGCTCTTCAAACGTTAAAAAAGGTAGGCTTTAATGATTCGAGTATTTAAAGACCCATTGCAGCGCCCAATTGTAGACAGTTGTTAAACCAGAAAACTCTATTTATAACCTTTGTTTTTAAAATAATCTTTAGACACCGGAACAACTGTCAAAACATTTGTTTTAAAAGGGTCTTCATTCAATGAAAAATTTAAATCAAGTTTTGAGGTTTGAAACCAATGGCCATCGCCATCTTAAATGTGGAAAACATAACTTAATTTAACTTAGAAAGTGATAACTGTCATTTCTGACAAACTGAGCCACGTTACCGTGTTTACATAGGAATTTATTGAGAAAACTCTTGATAGTTAAAAAATTACAGTAAAGTGAGGACAAAATTTTGATTTTTTTTAAATTGAGTTGAAGCGGGATTAAAACACTGGTATGTCAAATAAGTAACATCAGAAGAGTTGAATGTAAACACCGCTTAAGAAACACACCACCTGTGGATTTGCATTTGACGTACTGCAACTCACTTTGAATATTTTTGAAACTAGGTGAATTTAACAACCCTAAGTTGTTAGGCGTATATGATAAGTTTGGAGGAAATACAATAAGTTTCTATGATTTCCCAGACTGATTATATTGATATCAAACAGAATCTCATCCTTTTTTTGGACAAACAAAATGGTCACGTGTCAATCAAAGTGAATGATTTCCTTATAAACAGGGGTTCTTTAAATGTTTGATTTTTAATCTCACAAGTGCGAGTGTGAGCTTCTGATTTTAATCGTTGAGCGAATGTTACATAACATTTGAAACAATTAAGTACATGCACGCGACAGAGAGTTGTACGCGTATGTTTTTTTTTGTACGGAAAAGTTAAAAAGAACCATTTGACTTAAAATTGATATCGTTTTTCTGTTTGTTGTAAGTAGGTGATTAAAATTGTTATAAGCTGGTCATGTGAAAATGATACCATCTTCCCTAAAAAGCAGAAATAAGGGAGGAAAATGAAAAGGCTTGTAAAGGTAGGGTAGATATAATCTAACAGTGACATCAGTGAAGTTTAAAATGCAAACAGGAAAGCCTATAAAAGATTGTGTGAGGAAGGTCTGAAGCATTTTATTAAAAAAATAATTCTTAAAAATATCTGACCCCAAATTCCTCTATAAAAAAAAAATAAACTCCAATAACAACTTCATTTAATAAAAGACCCCCGTAAAAATAAACACCCACCAAATTACTCAAACAAAAACAGAACATTTTCCAAAATTCCAGACGCTTTTGTTAAACAATTTTTGAGCTTATTTAACAAAAATTTCGTTTGTCTGCTGCGGTGTATAGCCCCTGTGTGTCTATCTATTACCTAACGACAAACGACTAAGGTATCATATCTAAAAGACCAAATGAAGCAAACACAAAATAAGCAAACTGTCACCGCATATAGGAGGTCCAGTGGAAGACCGCACAAAAAATAGCATCACCCTGTTAGAAAAATAAAAGAAAAAGAAGATAGATCCTTTAGCAAAAGCTAGTGCTAAATTAAACACTCAAATAGAATGTTTTCTGTATCCTTTGTGGTTTGGCAATGAATGTTTGTCGAAACTTGCCTCCTTCCGTCGAATCCACCTCCGCAGAATGTCACCGACGGAAAAAGATACCCTATCTTTGTGTTACCCATTTTCCACCCATCTCTCCCTCTGTTGGTTTATTATTTTTCGAAAAAGTATTTTACTCTTTGAAAAACCCCTAAAACACACCCCATATAGTCAAGCCAGTCACCAAGGACCAAGGCGGTTACCTACCTTCCTACCGAAAGGAGTATGAGATCTACCAACTGATGGGAATAAGTATTTGGTTTTGTTAAATACTTTTCCTCCGAAATTGTTTTCTCAACACTGGAGGACCGAGAAAGGACGCAGCGCAGGTCTGACACTGTACGATATGATGGAGAGATGGTGGGTGTTTTGACGTTGTTGGGGTTAAATTACCGGTAGAGGTTAATGTTTTCCCTCGTCCCATTATTGGACTGTTGATGGTCCAACAGAACAAAAATAAAAAGAACTTTAAAGTTATTTTGTTGGCATTAAGACATCCGCGTTTTTGCGTTGAGGAGCATTTTGAAAAGTTGCCAACTCTAAAAGGACTTCTCTTGACATCCTTAAAGTATTGTGTTTGCATTCACATTGCGATTATTGTATACCTGATACCTCCTTTTTTGATGGAACTCACACTTTAATCTTTTTCCAGTTGAAATGTTTCACCTTTTGCCAATCAAACTATAAACTTGGCAATTTGTTAATCTATTCAACGCGTGGCGTAAATATTTATCTACCAACGTCAAAGTGGATGCGTCAGCTACGAGTACGTTTACATTTATTTATATAGAATACGAAGAACGACCCAACCGTATAAAGGACGAGATTCACACATTCTGTGCTTTATGGTCACGTGATCGTTTGTTTGACTAGCACAGCACCATCAGGACCAGCGCACACGCCTACGACCCTTTTTATGTTTAATTTACCAGAAAATAGCCGCGAGACTGTCAACAGTATAAACATTGAAAATCACAATGATTAGAAATCTGAGTACGAGAGAAATAGATAAATAAAAGTTCCAAAACAAAAATAGATAGGGTCAGGGTGGTTTATCCTGGTATACTCGTAGTAGGTATGTCAGGGTGCTATGGATTTATATGTTTCAAATTCTACCTTTGATACTTTTATAGGCGGACAAAAACCAATAATATGCCTCAGGGCATAGAAAAATGAAGCCTTCAACTAAGTTCGTAGTTCGTAGTTTGGAGTTGAATTTGGTGATTTTTGAAAATGGAGCTAGTTAAAGAGTTTAATAATGAGATTATAGCTCTTAAAGCTTATATAAAAGACATTTTGAGTGGAAGCGATATTTTATTTGGAATTTTTTAGAGTCATAGGTAAAATTGAAGGCCATGAGATTCTCTAGAGGAATTTTAATTTTCACTCATTTTTAATTTCACTAAGACTGAAAAGCAATTTCTTTTTAAAATTGGTTTGTCAAACTTGCATTATTTTTTTAAATATTGTTCAACTATCAAAACACATTATTCTCTCCAGTTTTTGAAATAATGAATTACCAGCTAATAATTTCCATGGAAAAAGTAATTAAAAATGTTCATATATCGGGTGGTTTTTTGAAAGCTTAAGAACTTTAAATAATATAGTACAAGACAAAAATAGTATTGTGATTAATTTTTAACTTCCCATAGAAAGTTTTGTAATCGCTCCGATTTGTCAAATTGAAAATTTTGACATTTGTCGACGTTTGCCTAGAGTCGAAATAAAAGATTTTTTGAGAGATGTCTGTGCGTGCTTGTGTACGTACGTTCGTACGTCCGTACGTCCGTATACGTCTGTACGCTCGCGACGTTTTTTCGTCATCCATAGCTCAAGAACCAGAAGAGATATCGACTTCAAATAAATTTTGTTATACAGATAATAATGCAGAAAGGTGCAGAAAGGGCTCTCAAGAAAATTGAATGTGTGGTTTTTTTACCATAGCAATTTGAAAAAAAGGTGAACATTTTGGTTAACCCTAAATATCTCACCAATAACGCTAGTGACTTGAATTAAATTTTATATTATATATTGTAACGTGATACCAAACAAATATATTTTTGGAAAAAATTCCAATTAACGGTTTTTTTATAAATCAAAAAAACTGAAAAAAAAATATTTGTCACCTCGAAAATTTTACGAACAAAAAATGATTTTATCTCCAAAACAATTTGTTGCAACGAAAAATAACGTTTTTAACATCTGGTAAAATTTTGAGCAAAATCCAATTGACAGTTTTTTTTACATAAAATTAAAAACCTAAAAAAATTAACAAAAGTTGGTGTAAATTGATTTTCGACTCAAATATCTTTCCAAAAATTTGAGATTATGGCTTCCAATCAATTTTAACTTATAAGAAATATTGTTTTCAACATTCGGAAAAATTTTTAGAAAAATCGAATTGATAGTTTTTTACAAAAAATAAAAACTTAAAAAAAAATTAATAAAATTTGGTAAAAACTGATTTTCGACTCGAATATCTTTTCAATACTTTGAGATATTGGCTTTAAACTACTTTCATCTTTAAAAAAATATTGTTGTCAACATTCAGTAACATTTTAAGAAAAATCGAAGTGACAGTTTTTCACAAAAAATTAAAAACCTAAAAAAAAATTACCAAAGTTGGTAAAAATTGGTTTTCGACTCAAATATCTTTTCAAAAATTTGAGATATTGGCTTCCAACAAATTTTTAATTATGAGAAATATTGTTTTCAACATTCGGAAAAAATTTGAGAAAAATCGAATTGACCAAACCAAAACCTAAAAAAAAATTAATAAAAGTTGGTAAAAATTGATTTTCGACTTAAATATCTGTTCAAAACTTTTAGATATTGGCTTTAAACTAATTGAATCTATTAAAAACTATTGTTGTCAACATTCAGTACAATTTTGAGAAAAATCGAATTGACAGTTTTTTTTACAAAAAGTACAAACCTAAAAAAAATTAATAAAAGTTTATAAAAATTAATTTTCGACTCAAATATCTTTTCAAAAATTTAAAATATTGGCTTCAAACTATTTTTATCTTATAAGAAATATTGTTTTCAACATTCGATAAAATTTTGAGAAAAATCGAATTGATATTTTTTTTACAAAAATAAAAACTTAAAAAAAACAGTACTAAAACTTGGTAAAAATTTACTTTCGACTCAAACTTCTTTTCAAAAATTAAAAATATTGGCTTCAAACTTATTTTATCTCACAGAAATTATTGTTTTCTACATTCAGTAATTTTTTTATAAAAAAAATTAAAACCTACACAAAATTGGTAAAAATTTATGTTCGGTTTTTCATATCTTGTGAATAATAGAAGGCATAGACTTCAAATTAATTTCATTCATCCAATTTGTATTTGTTAATATAAGAAGTAAAAAGTTTTAAAAATGCTACTAAAATTGGTAAAAATTGGTTTTCGACTAAAAATCTCGTTGACTAAAATAGATTTTTCAACTGACACCTTTCTTAACAAAAGATGAAGACCTACAAACCTTTTAAGCAAGACAAATCGACAGACGGAATGGGAAGTTATCAGTGTGGGTCGCATCCCAGCCCCTTTTTTATTTTTATAATCTGTTTGATAATTTCATAGCATTTAAGGGAAATGCTCTTTGTGAACAGTCCAATGTTTCACTATTTTTTCCAATAAATATGGCCGTACGGCTAGACGTCGATATTTGCTTCCAATAATTTAAGAGTTTCTAAATTATCAGCTTAAGCCAATGACTTAACGCGCTACTTCTGAAAATAAAGTTGTCACCAAATTGTAGGCGCATTGCATTGTAGGACTTATTCTATAGTCTTGTTCGAACAAAATGTCTTTGATGTTTAGCTGAATAATTTTTGGAAACAAACCAATTAGTCAGCATTGCTTAATAACGCTCGCAGTTCAGCGTAATAACAGCTCTTTCTTCATTTTGAAAGAAATAAGTAACGATGATGTAGCTCCAAATTTTAATGGACTTGAGAATTGTTGAAAACGTTGTTCTGGCGTTGAACGATTCATGATAAATTGCCAAACCTTGCTGAACAGAAATGTCAATACACAAAAACCACCAAAACTATATGTAGAAAAATATTACGAGCGACTTTTAAACAAAATTCTAGCCTTAAAACTTAGTTAATTTGTGTTAATAATATAAAGCTTTTGGGAAAAAATGATTTGTGATTTGGAAAACACATTAAAATCTTTATGAAACGATTTTTGTATATTTCTTATGTTCAACACAAAAATATCAGTTCATTTAACTTTATTGAGAATTTTAACCCTTGTTTTTATCGAGTTTCTCCAAAACTAGTCTTACGTCATAAATTTGATTAAGATGTCAACCCAATAAAAATGGTCCTTCAATTATTACAATTTTATTGACACTTTAATAAAATTTCTGAAAAACTTAGAACTCAAAACCACATTAAAGAAATTCAATAATATGGGCGTAATTTTGCATCATAGTATTTTATTTCATATTCTCTCCTTACAGAAAATAGATTGATATTAACTAATATTTAAAATTGAATGCTTTAAAACTTCATAAAACCCATATCAAAGAAATTGCTGAAATTTCTTTGATACCTTGAGGATGTTTTGCAAATCTATTTTAAAAGTATGAATAAATAAAATTTCGAAGAAATACATTTTGCGACTTTTCATTTCGCTCTATCCACATTTTTATTGAATTATCCAGTTGTCAAAAATTCTTCTTCTCAGAAACTTTTTTAAGATCAACCTTTTTGGTGGAATTATTATAGAGTAGAAGAATTTTATTCGAATTTCGTTTCGTCAAACTAAAAACGCAGCTTCCTAATGTAGACTGATTTTATTTCTCAAGCTTGAAGTTCAAAAAACCAGTGTCTTAAAAATCATAGTATTATTTTTTTTATTGCCCACCAGGCGTCGTCTTTTCGTCCTGTCCTCCGTGTAGCATGGTTATATCATCCTATGTGCACTGCATATCCCACCTACTGCCCCCCGCTGCGCTGTCAAACAAACAAAACTAAAAGCGAATAACCTTTGATGTCACACTGTCGTCGTTCGTCGCTGTATATATCCTCATCCTTCTTAACCTATCCAAATCCCGATCCTGGTGAAACATCTTGAAACTTAAATGGAAACATATTGAGGGCATGTTGCTTTATTTTTATTATTCCTTCTTTTCCCCTTCCCTTTCCTTTTTTTTCTTTTTTTTATTTTATGTTATTTTTTCTTTGTTGAAGGTACATTTTGTGCGTCGTCATCGTCCTCATCGTCGTCCTCGTGTACCTCGAAGGCTTTTCTAGTTCAGCATTTTTCTGAATTCTTATCTTTATGTAGGGAAAAGCCAAAAAATATACATATATAAAGAAAAAAATATCAAACAAAGTCAAGCTTTGGGGGAAAAGTGGGAAACATGTGCCTTTGTCAGAAGGCGTCACGTGGTCAGAACATAAAAACGTGATAGAACTTAAAATACCGTCCCTATACACTACACGTATAAGGATATATATTCAGGCTTTAAAAAAAGAGGATATTTCTGACAACGAAGACAACGACGACGAGAAGACGAGAGTGACGTTTGGAGTTGTTGCAAGGATGTGGGCTTTATCCTATATAAGACTAAGAGATACATAGGTATACTAGGTAAGGACTTATTCTATGATGATTCGTCCAACACGCTTTCATTGATTCAGTCTTTGTGATGATGATGTTCTTCAACGCGTATAAAAATAGAAATTGTATTTTTATTTTATTTTTCTTCCTACATGACACCATTTTTATTTTCAATGTTGCGAAATAGAATTTTATTGAAGTATTTGAAGGAAGTACAAAATTTGCATCTTATGGATATGAAAACGGCTTCATTTGGAGCTCGCATACAAAGTATAACATTCACAAAGTATTGAAGTTCAAAGTATTGAAGCAACTAGCTTACATTGTTGATTGAATTTCAAAGCAAATATTAATTATTTCTGAAAAACAACTTTTAAGTCACAAAAGTAAGGTCACTATATGACTCCTTTATATTCAGAAGGAATGCAAAGGTTCTTAAGTCTTTATTGGCAGACAAAAGAAATGAACATAAATTTAATAGACACTTCAGATGTATTTAAGACAAGATAACAGCTTACTTGCATATAAAAAAGAGCACAGTTAAAACAAAGTATTTTTGAAACTTGTAAATTGTAATATGTTCCAAATAGGGTGTGTTTATTTGAAGATCCGCATCCCCTTGTTAACATAAAAAAAATAAAAACAAAAACCTAAAAGAACAAAAGTCATCACTTTTATTCTCATTACAAGGTCATTGTTACGAAATTCCTTACAAAATGGGGAGTAAATTGAAATGACGAAAGGAACACATAATGATTTTTAAAGGAACGAAAATATTTAAACATTGCACAATGGGGGAGAAATGAAATTTTCGTTTGAAAAAACAAAACAAATAAAAATATACGTTTTTGTATACAGTTTACGTAGACGTTTCCGAAAGTATATCCGTCACGCAATAGTTAAACGTCTTTTTTGGAATTTAGAAAATGCAGGATTTTCTTTTTAACAATAATCGGAGTTTTGTTACAGTAAAAGTTCTACATTATTCTTCACAATGGTCTTTCTAGGGGGGTAAATGTATATGTTTTTCTTAAACGAAGAGCTATTTTTATTTATTGTCAATTGACGAACATAAACAAGGTTTGTTATAAATGATAGTGATTAGGAATAAGGTTACGTACCACTTTTTTTTTGTTTTGTTTATAGTTGACGGGCCCTCAAGGAATTATTAATACCCTTAACATGTTTAAAGTTATACGCAGTGCGAGCTTTAGAAAAATATGGAAGGATGAAAGAGGCGATACCGATGCACATTGGTCTTAAAGTTTTTAATGTTAAAATGATAGGGAAAAACATAGTTGGGTAAAGCATTCCACATTCTCGATGTGCGGTTAAAAAGAGAATCTCTATACTTGACAGTGCGTCCGAAACTGAGCTCAAGGGTAAACTGATGAGCATTTCTGATTCTATTTTTCTTTGGAAAAAATTAAACGTTCTTATTTAACAGGTTATAAAAATGCATGTCTTTTAAAATTGTATACAGTTTTGAGTTATGCTTATTTCCTTTGTTTTGACGGGACAAGTTTGAGCAGTTTGGTGTCGAGAAATGCGATGCGTCAAATCAATCTGTTATTTGGATTTTTAAGGAAATTTTATGAAATGCTAACAAACAATATTTTGTACAAGATTAAATGAATTTTAAGTTAAAATCTTTCTTCGTTTTCGAGATTTTCAGTCCAAAAACGTTTTTTACCAATTTCTAGTAGTTTTTGTTGAGATTTGTATTTGTACTTGCAACATATAGGAACTATATGTTAAGTTCGTTTAAAGTTTCGAAAAAGATTCGTTTAAGACGTTTCTTTTTTTTAATTCTTTTTTTTTTGAACTAAACATAACAGTTGTCCAGACACAATATTTTTGGTTATAAGGCAAAAATTCGAATTTTTACAAAAATTTCCCAATAGATTTTAATAAAATTTTGTTTTAAATTACTTCCCATAGGAAGTTATTGTAATCGCTCCGATTTGTCAAATTGAAAATTTTGACATTTTTCCACGTTTCAAGGTCCCTAGAGTCTAAATAAAAGATTTTTAGAGAGATGTCTGTGCGTGCGTGTGTACGTACGTTCGCAACGTTTTTTTCATCGTCCATAGCTCAAGAAACAGAAAAGATATCGACTTCAAATAAATGTTGTTATTCAGATAATAATGCAGAAAGATGCAGAAAGGACTCTCAAAAAAAATGCGTGGGTGGTTTTTTTACCATAGCAATTTTAAAAAAAAGTGAAAATTTTGGTTAAACATAAATATCCCACGAACCAAGAGACTTGAATTAAATTTTATATTATATATTGTAACGTGATTCTAAAGTAGTATATTTTTGGAAAAAATCCAATTAACGATTTTTTATAAATCAAAAAAACTTAAAAATATAATATTTGTCACCCCGAAAAATTTTACGAAAAAAAAAGGATTTTATCTCCAAAATAATTTTTTGCAACGAAGAATAACGTTTTTAACATTTGGCAGAATCTTGAAAAAAATCGAATTAACAGTTTTTTCTATAAAAAATAAAAACCTGAAAAAAATATTACTCAAAGTTGGTATAAATTGATTTTCGGCTTAAATATCTTTTCAAAAATTTGAGATTATGGCTTCCAGCTAATTTTTTTTTATAAGAAATATTGTTTTCAACATTCGGTAGAATTTTGAGAAAAATCGAATTGACAGTTTTTTTACAAAAAATAAAAAAACTAAAAAAAAAAATAATAAAAGTTGGTAAAAATTGATTTTTGATTCAAATTTCTTTTTAAAACTTTGAGATATTAGCTTTAAACTAATTTAATCTTTTAAAAAATATTGTTGTTAATTTACAGTGAAATTTTGAGAAAAATCGAATTGACAGTTTTTTACAAAAAATTAGAAACCTAAAAAAAAATTAACAAAAGTTATTAAAAATTGATTTTGGACTTAAATTTCTTTTTAAAACTTTGAGATATTGGCTTTAAATTAATTTTATCTTTTAATAAATATTGTTTTCAGCATTCTGTAAAATTTTGAAAAAATCGAATTTGCAGTTATTTTTACAAACAATAAAAACCTAAAAAAAGCATTACTAAAAGTTGGTAAAAATTTACTTTCGACTCAAATATCTTTTCAAAAGTTAAAAATATTATCTTCAAACTCATTTTATCTCACAGAAAATATTGTTTTCGACATTTAGTAAATTTTTCATAAAAATCCAACCGTCCGTTTTTTTCATAAAAAAATAAAATCTACAAAAAATAGTACGCAAATTTGGTAAAAGTTGATGTTCGGTTCTCGATATCTCCTGAACAATAGAAGATATTGGCTTTAAATTAGTATCATTTATTAAATTTGTATTTGTTTATATAAGAACAAATTTTGTTTATGAAATGCTACTAAAATTGGTAAAAATTGGTTTTCGACTAAAAATCTTGTTAACAAAAATAGGTTTCGAAATCAACCTATTTCATTATATGCAAAATATTGTTGGTAATTTTTAAATTTTTAAGAATAATTCAACTGAAAATTTTTTAACAAAACACGAAAACTTTTAAGCAAGACAATTTTACAGACGGGATGGGAAGTTATCAGTGTGGGTCGCATCCCAGCCTCTTCTGTTTACAGAAATGAGCTTACGTAAATCACCTAATTGTATTTTTGAGGACGTGTTTTTTCAGGATGTTGAATTTAGTTCTTCTCTTGTATATCTTTTCCTGCACTTAAGCAGTATCGTTTTTTCCTGGTTTTAAATTTTTGAAGAGGAATACAATAGTTACCTTCTCTATATCCTTAATTTAAAAAGGAAAACTCTTGGCAAATGAGGTGAGTATATTTTAAAGGAAAACAGCACTCTTGTGGCTTTCTACTTTCACATTCCCTCATATCGGCAAACTGAAGAAAACCATAAGAAATTGTTAAAGTAAACACGTGATAGCGAGTATGTAAACAAAATGAAAAGTCATAAAACTTTTTGTCTGCTTGATAAACCAAAAAAGAGCAACAAAGCTTCTTCAAGCTTAATCACACATAAACTCACGAACAAAACGCACCAAACAAAAGTCGACACAAAAGTGTGGTATTATTAAAAAAGCCTTGAAGATTTTCCCATTTCCATATTACATATACATATATATGTACCATATCCTTTAATCCTTATCCTTACTGTTCTTTTTTGTATATAAACATACATACATATACATAGATATTGTCTTGTGGTTTGGAAACTTTTCTTAACTTCACATCCTCCTCGCGTCTCGGTTTTTACTTAGGTTGATATTGTTGTTGTTGTTGTTATGACTAGCAAACATATGTTAATAAGTGTAGAGGATATATTCGTAAATATATAGAAAGTTTAAAAAGAAAGGATATCCTTGAGTGTTAAGAGTTCTTTTTGCATACATATATACGCTACGCATGCTTCAAATAAAATAAAAGGCAAAAACAAAAAAGGAAATCTCCATTTTTGGCTACAAGTTCCGATTTGTTGGAAATTCCCAAAAAAAACAAGAGTATGTTTGAAGTTCACTCTAATTTTGTTTTTTCCTTATGAAAGTTCAAGAATTTTTTGGAGATGTAAGTTTTTTCTGCCTTCCTACATATGTACCTAATACTTGAGAAGAAATTCGAAGTTCTTTGAAGTTTAAGAGGATTTTTAAGATGATTTCTGCACAAGGTAGTAGGTATATATGGTACATAATGAGGTATTTGGAGAAATCAAAGGTCAAGACAAGAAAAAAAACATATCTCTGAAAGAAATATCAGAAGTATTTTCCCAAAATATTGAAACAATTTTATTTATTTCTGTATAAGAATTTAGTTTAAAGATTCAAAACACCATCCACCATTTTCCATTCTAAAGCAGTTGTCGAATACAAAGCTGATATCGAAAGGAATTCGTATAGGTATAGAGGAGAAGGTATCAGTTCCTGATGAAATATATGTACGTTTTCTTTTTGTGAATTTGACTGAGAAAAATGAACCTCAGTTAAGTGCCAAACGCTTTGATGCCATTAGTTGGCTTTTGTCGTCTAATCAAATTACAAAGTTCAAAATTAAACAGAAAGACTTGAGTCAAATGCCCCCCAAAAGTTCTAATGTCAGGTCGATTATTTCTGATTTGCATACGATACAAAAAATTCTTTCTAATCAATAAACAATACAAGTAGGTATAAGGTATTGTAGGGTGAAGTATGAAGTTGCCTGTTGGTATTCAAAACCTTACATTCGATGACAAAAAAATACCAAACATACCAAGCTGCTGCGTCATAGTATCAGCAAGACAGTCGCAGCCTCTGCAGTATTTAAAGACAACACCCCTTGGATCTTATTGCAAAAAGAAAAAGATGAAAAAAACAGGAACGAAGGAGCTCATCTATCAACCTCTACCACGACAACGACTGCTAGGACGACAACGACGGCATCAGGATAGACAGGACGAAGCAATAAAGAACATACAAAAGGAGACAAGAGTGTTTTCATATTGTTTTCCTTTCCTTTCGTTTCGTTTTTCTTTTTCTCTTATTTTTTCGTATTTCATTTGAAAGAAAAATGTCCTATATAGAAAAGAAGGCAATTTTTCTTCGTCCTTATTTGATGAGCAGACAATGATTTATGCCGGTTTTTCTCCTATACAAATTGTTGCGGTTATTTTAAAACAATACAAGAAAAATAAAACAAAAATCCTCACGTGCTAATTGCCCACATTAGTCTGTGAAAAAAAAACACAAACATATTATCCTTACACTCCCTTTTCTCTATCTCGCTAAAACTCATTTAAAAAAAAGAGTCCTTTTTCCATTAGACCTTTCGTATTGAATTAACCCCGCTTAGGTGTAGATAAGTCCATTTGTAAACAATTTAAACAATTCCTGTATCCTGTTTGTATACTCTCTCTCTTTTTCTCTGATATATGATATATTTCTATGTATATGTATAGGCTCACATCCCCATTATCCTGATGGCAATTACGCGCTATTTCATTGTTATTCCTTAATATTGGGTTTGGGTTTGCAAGTAGAAATGTTTTGTAATCCTACCACGGATATATTTTTGTTTAAATGAATTAAATTTAACAAATAACCATCCCCATATTTAAAATGTAAGCCAGAAACATAAAGGGTGATACGAGTTTCGGTTTGAGTTTGAAATAAAAGAGAAATAAATAAAATAAAAGAGAAAAGAATTTAAATAAATAAAACATTTTTTCAATTCTCATTGCTTAAATTGTTTTGCTCTTGTAAAATGACATACCGACTTCTGCCTACATTGGCCACTAACGACCGATATCCAAGAACCATTGTGGCAAAACATATAAGGTGGCAAAGCAGTACAAAACCCTTTATAATTCAGTTGGTGGAAATCAAAAGATTTGATTCAGCTTATTCTACCCTTAAGACAGGATTCAGAAATTAAATCAGAAACAAAAAAACACCTGTTTCAGTTCTCAGATTAAATATTTGCACTTATCAAAGAATTATCAGTCAAATATGATTGTGACTTCACATCGGAAGTAACAAAATGAGGACTTCAGTTTTTTTTTTTCATATTTCCCGTGGGTAGGTGTTGAAGCCTTCAAAAAGCTCTATAAGGGCACTTCTCATAGGAGCATGGGATTTTTATCCACTAGAACTGCCTCCTACCCCCAGATTGAAAGTGAGTTCTTGGAACTTTGTTATCACGATAATTTTCTGTTGAAATTTTCTGACCTTCATACGAAAGATTTAGTTCTTCGCAAACGGTGTACTAAATTTGTTTCGAATATCATTTCAACAGTCCGTTGAAAACTTGGGCCTAGTGACTTAAAACTCTCAACCATTTCTGTGTACGAGTAAAGTTTTCAGGGATGGTGAAGACCTACTGTTTCAGCCTAATATTAACACCTAATTGAGACAGCACTTTTCTTGACAAGAATTGCTCTTGGAAAATTTTTCAATTCCTCGTAAAAGCCAGTAGCCGTGAAAAACACTTTTGAACCCGAGACCTCTAGCATGAGACTCCTATGCACTAACCATCACTCCACAGGTACTACAGCCTTTCCATTAGTACGTAAATAACCGTTTTCTATGCCTTTGTGAGAAATTTTATTTCATCTCAAACCGTGGTTTTCCAAGATTCCTATTTTGAAAGTACTACGATGCATTTAATTATGATCTAGAATTCTGTAAAATATTTAAATTCGTATCTCGGGTAAAGCTTCAAAGTTTTATTCTAAAGGTTTATAGTAGACAGGTTTAAGTATCTGTTCGTAAACAGAAAATAATTTATTTTCTAAACTTTGAATGTCGCCAAAGTTGCCCAGCAATCGTCACTACGAGTTGTAACTTCTATTTGAAGTGTATCGGACCTAGAACACTTCCTTGTGGTACCCCAAGTTATTATGATTATTTCTTTGAAGCCTGAATACTTGTTGCTGTCTCTAGATATTCTTTGAGAATTGTCTGGAATCCTTCAGACAAAACTTGTCTAAATTTGAATAAGAGGTCGTCTAAGAGTGCTGATGGATTCTAAATCTGAACTGTTATAGAGGTATTAGACCTTTTTCTTCTATTTTTGCGAGAATTTAAATATTTTTTTAAGACTTTAGATATTACAGGAAAAAGCGGTAGTGGTTAAAGTAAATAAGGCTTTATTATTTTGTTTAAAATTTGATAGACTCTCTGCGGATGTTTGTTCAATTGTCCTTACGGTTCCTTTTTTGTGTTGGTCTCTTCAGTACTTTTTTCTAATGATTTACCTGAATTGACCTGTTTAAATTGCTTAGGCTAATTTGTATACGTACGAAACTAAACACCTAACCTACAAAGGCTCTTAATATTTTTTGTTTTATTTTATTATTTTATAGAAGTAATATGATGTTATAAACTTTTGTGTCCTTATAACGTATGATTATGGTTATATTTTATTCTTAATTTTATAAAGAATAGAAGACTTACGGATACAATTTCTATGAATTCAAAAAATACCAAAAAGTAAACATTACCTTAGTTTCAAAACCAAGTGATTTCTATAGCGTAGGTTTTATATTTAGTTTCTTCTTCAAAAGAATAATTTAAGGACATTGTGATGAAAGAAAAATAGACATTTTCTGCCAATCACTCGATATCAATTTAAATTCATCATGAGCTTGCTCTCCAGACCTTTTGACATAAAATATAATATTCATAAATTCCATATAATAATTCATTATATTTGAAAACCCCTTATATCTTTTACATAAGGATATCGCTGAGGATATTTTGTTGACAACAATATTATATGATTTTCTCACGCCTCCTGCCATCACTTAATAACACATTCATTTATGCGTATATGTGGTACACGCCGCGCCGCCGCCGCCCGCCCGGGGGCCAATGAATAAATAATTTTAAAAAGGACCTCGATTTAATATCATATTCAATAGCGGCTAATCCCTGACTACCGTTAAATGATTTCCAAGAAACCATATATTTATAAAGTTGCGATGGGCGATGGGTGATGGGTAATCCCAGCGTATCCCGCTGGCACGTGTCGGCAATTGTACGATTCACGCATATAAAATAAAATGAAAAAAAAGGATATTTTTCCTTTTTGAGCAAGATGGAATTGTTATAGAGTGTCATTCGGAGGACCCCTAAGGGCATGTTGGGTATTAAAATTCTACCGATGATGATAGTCCTGAAAAACAAATAACCAATGGTCTGGATAACGTACATGCTATTGTTCGACAACATCCCGCTGCCTATAGAAGGATGTGGATGCGACAAAAACTCCGGATTTCTCTCTCTCTCTTTCTGTGAAGTTGGTGAAATCTTCAAAAGTAGAAAATTCATTTTCAATGCAGAAAGCCGAAAGCAGAAAACAGAAAGTAGAAGTAGCAGCAGCAGCAGGTTGTGGCATGGGTTATCTCCTGTTTCCGTTTATTTGTTCCCGGAACAAAGCACCAGCTTCGACATAGGCACAGGACACATCACACAACACACAGCACACAGCCCAATGATGGATGGTACATTATTGTCATCTCGCAAGGATTTTTCGTCCATTCTCTCACATTGGAACTCTCTGTCTCTCTGTTGTATACTCATCTCGACTCCATTGCCATTATTGATCAGTGTGTGAAAATTGACTAAAAAGGATGTCGAGCCTTGAGGGTGGACATTTGACTATAAAGTGACATTGAGTTTTATAGGTAGAAAACTGTGTTGTGTGTAATGTGTCCTTGGGGGCATAGTATACAACGCATAAAGGCATCATCCATAGAGAAATATTGTTGGTGATATTTACTTTAAGTTCGTGTATAAATAACTCAATTGTTTGTTGACAGTTTTATGCCACGTGACTTTAGTTTAGAGACACTTGCATTGACAATAATAGAAGCTATATACATACATATATTCTTTGTCTTTGAGGAGGAGATTTTTAGCTGCCGCATGAACGAACCAATGTAATGTGGTTAAAGTCCAATGCAATGCCATTAGAGGGGGGTGAAATGATATTAGAAAATCATTAAGGAAACAATAATTTAAGTGGAGAAATTGGTGTGGTTTTGTTCCATTGACAATGAGGCCTTTTGTTTGAAAGAATGATAACGATAATGACAATGAAAAAATTAAAAGATCTTTTTTTCAATTTAATTTCTATTACCTTTTATGGGATGGGAAAGTACTATAAAGAATATTAAATTGATAAGGTTTTAAGGGAGGCTGAGATGTGACTTAAGCTGATAATTTGTTGATTGGTGCCAAATTTTCCTTTAAAAAATTTAAAATCCAATTAATAATAATAATTGGAGCTTAAGGGATTTTCTATTGCGATATTCGATACTATTTTTTACATTTTTGGAAAGAATCTAAATTTGTAATTTACCGTTATTTTCCCCAAGTTAATATAATTTATTTTTCGTTTTCAAGATATGCTCAAAATAGTTTTTAACAGACTTAAAGGAGTTTATTTATTTTTGGATGATTTTTTCTAATAAGATGGCAAAAAGTTCTTCTTCAGAGTGTAAAATTATTCTAAAAGCATTAACATATTTTTTTGTTTTACATGTTTTTTAGTTGCATTGATCTCAAAACCAAATTTTTCATTTTTTAAGTTCCTATAACTCAAATAAATTATTTTCTTGACAGTCGTTTCTGTACATTTTTACTTAATTATTTTAACAACCAAATTTTACTTGAATTCGATGTCTCTAGTCGTTCTTGAGATATGAAGAAATTGTCTGTCGAAGTGCATTGAATGCTTGTACAGGTCTATGGCAGCAGTGATTTATCTGAAACGTGCGTCGTCTAAGGATTGGTTACGTCACTGGTTTAAAGACAGCAATTTTGACCTGCGAAACAAGAAGAATGAAAATTGTTTAAAGAAGATTGAGAACCATTAAGTGCATGCTTTTTTGGCAAAGGAACATCATAGTTGCTAAGCAATTGTGCCTCCGTGCCATTAAAAAGGTTCAAAGACAGGAAAATAAGTGCTGCATGACAAAAACGTACCATCTAATTCGTTAAAAATGGTCCAAAATACTTGGAGACATTCAACTAGAAGTTGTGATTTCGCTTATTTTCGAGAATTGGCCTCCTCCGACAACTTAATTCGCATTTTCTTAAAGCATTTTTTTCGATTTTTAGAAGACGTTCAAGATCGATAAGTGATTTGAGTTAGGCCAAAAATTGTTCGAGAAAAATGTGAAGCTAGCGGGGGCAAAGTACACACAGTTTTTAGTTAAAAATCGAAAATTGGAATTTTCTCAAAAAAGGTCAGATAGATTTTATAAAATTTTCCCTACATTTCTAACACAAAAAATATATTTTTATTTTTCTGAGCAAGTTCTTATATTGCAGTTTAATATTTGATAATTAACAATTTTAGACATTTAAGAGAATATTTAATTTTTTTTTCAAAATTCGATATCTGAAAACGGACCGATATTTTTTAACGAAATTCAAATATGAATCGAATAGCACTCAATATCTGCAAACTTAAATTATTTCTAATAAAAAATTGAATAACGTAATGTACATATGTACAAAAAATAATCAAAGTAAAGCGAACAATTTCCAAAAAAAAAATTAAAAAGATGCTAGAATTCGATCCAAACAGATTACTTCCCATTTGTGCTCGTCTGTCGATATTTCTAAAAGTCTTTCAAAACATTAATAAATTATAAAATCTTCTTTTGTACTCAAAATACGAAAACCTTTTTATATCAGTTCTAGTCTTTTTGGTACGTTTTCGTTTTTTTTTTAAAGAAAATTTGTCAGTTGGATTTTTATAGAAACATAACTTAAAGTTAATAACCGTATTTTCCATATGATTTAATGAATATGATTTTTATATCTGCTTATTAATTAGAAAACAATTTTTATCAATGCTGAGTTTTATTGTATGAAAAAAATGTCTTATAAAAAAATGCGGATTGGAACAAAATGTTGCATAAATTGAAATAATTTTGAACTCAATAACTTCATATATTCTCGAGATATTCGAGTTTGAAAATCCGTTCTTACCAATTTTGTGAAGTATTTTTTGTAAATTATAAACTGTCAATTACATTTTTCTAAAAACTTTACCAGATGTCAAAAACGTTATTCTTCGATTCATTATTTAACTTTGTAGTTAATGATATTTTATGTTTGCAAAATATTGAAGGTGAAAAATGTTTTGTTTCAGCCGTTAATTACCTTATTTTTTAAAGTTATAGCAGTTAAGTAATACGCCACAGTCTCTTTGAAAACAGCCGTGTATTTTATTTTTTGTTTGGAGAGTCATCTAAAAATGTTCTGAAAGATCCCAAAAATGTGTAGATAGGTAAAGTATTTATAAATCTAATTTTCATTTCTTTAAAAAAAAACATGTGTATGGTACCTCAGTAACTATTCTCAAAAACTTCAATTAACGAATTAATTCCTTCTGGTTTTGAAATATAAGACCTATTAAAAAGTTTTGTTTGAAAAGAGATACAGTATTTGAGGTTAGAAACCATAAGAAGTTAGTTACATCTAATTTTTTAATTTTATATTCCAATCGGAACTTTTTGATTCACGTTTTAAGGTCCCAAGAATCTTAATCCCTTTCCATTAGAAATACGAAAATATACTAATATGGCTAATTAAGATTTATGTACAAAAATACTGCTTTCCAAAAACTATGAAACAGCTAAGATTAATTAGTTGTAGGCCTTGAATATCAGAAAACAACTTAAACTTAAAATTTTGACTGTATATTGCCTTTCAAATTTGTTTAACTTATAATTTAAGTTAGAACTAAAAGAAAATGCAGAGCACCAACTGGAAGTTGGTTACAACCTCTTTTTTTACAGTTCATACTTCTTGATGTCCTCGAGCATTCCATTTTACAAAAAAAAAAACTTTAAGTCTTAAACAAATGTATTTGCTTTTGTCAACAATTTAAAATATGTGTATTATTAAAAATAGGAAACAAAATGGTACACTAAGGCGTATACGCACTTTTTTCGTTATTTGAGTTTTAACAAATTTTCAATCTAAAAGAGCAGAAGAACGTTTGTTTTCGATTGGTCATATTTGAACTAATGTGAAGTCTAAGCCAACGTTAATAATGACTCTTTTAACACAATTAAAATAACTGGACTTGAAAAATAAAGTCAATAAAAATAAGGGAAACACCTTCTTCACATTTTTTTTTAATTCCTTTATATTTTCTTTGTATTTTTTTAGGAAACTTCTTCCATATTTCTCATTATTCCAAAAAAGCAGAGTGTTAATTTAATTTCTTTTCTACAATTATTTACTTACTTCTCAAAACAAAGATTAAAAAAAAAAAAAAAAGAAAACAATCTCAAGAAGACCACCATCAGGTTACCCATCTTACAAAAATTTACATTCCTTAATTCTGGAATGAAATATTTCGCTCGAGTTTTTATTTTTGGTTCTGTGTGAATATTTTTTTTGTTTTAATTAAAGTTTTGTTTCTTTTACTGTGAAGGGTGTCACCTTACAAAAATAATATAAGAAAACTCTCAAGAAAAAGCAATCTGATTTGTAATTTTGACCGAATCCACTGATGCTGCGGTGTCCGTGTCAGCCTGGGAAATGGAAATAAAAGTATTCTTGACTTCGTAATTCAAGATTGTCATTGTTATCTTGCCAGATGATGATGATTTTCACTGAATGTTCTCCCTATGCTTTATCTATCTATCTGCATATTTTCTTTTTAATTTTTATTTTTTAATTTCGCTGGCATATTTGATACTAGCTGTAAAAGGGGACAAGTTGGAGTGGGTTTTACTCATTTCCTTGACGTTTTTGAGGCTGCTGCGAGGATTCATTAAAATTTTCTGAGGTTTCCGTTTTTATTGCTAGCTGTTCATTTTTCTTTTTTTGTTATTTTTTCGACACTTGAAGTTCTAAATTTGAAATCACTGCCAAGTGGTCACCGCGAGCCTCAGCCAGCTCCTCCGCCATCCACCGCACTTGAGAAATAAAATTAAAACCATCCACAGAAGCCATCCTAGGATTTTTATGGGGATGCGAAAAAAGGAAACCTTATGAGAATATTTAAAAGTAATTAGAATTTTGAAACACTCGCGTTTCTGTTCATAATATACCCAACTTATTATGAATGGATAAGATATAAATCTCTTTTGCATAATTCAAAATAAAACTTATTCCATCAACTTTGAGATGTCCTTATTTTATTATTTAAAAAAAAAAAACAAAAAAACACATTTGCAATCCAATAAAAATGTATTTTTGTAAATATGTATAGAAAAGGAACCTACTATCAACTCTTTTGCAATATGTGTGTTCAATCAAAGTAATGAACTTCAATTCCATGGAAATCCCCATTTGACAAACTATCACATCCTGGATATCAATTGAAATTTTGTCCTCCCAAACGCCCAATGCCCAACGCCTAACGCCTATAACGCCCACCATCATCAGGCGACCTCCTCTTCGATCTGTAGCATCTTTTTTGTGTCGCTCTGTTCGTGATGTAAACACACATTCCCCAAACCGCATCCATTGTTGTTTTGCAAGCCCAATGACATTGATGCCATTCAATACCATCATATCATCGCAATCCGTCTGTTTTGTTTGTTTTAACGATGTCCTTTCAACCTTTCACATTTTGCAGGATATCATCGATAGCTCGCATCGGCCCAAACACAAAATGATGGAACTCTTGTGAATTTACGAGTATTGTTTGTGAGTTGAGTCCCTCTGGGTGTGTTCAGCTATGGTACAGTACATAGGAGCATTGTGACATCAAAGGATTGTGTTGATGCCAGTAGGTTCGATTGTGGTGTCAATATTCTGTGTTTGCCACATACGAGTATATGTTTGTAGGTTCGTAACATAGAGATACCACATAATATGGAAGTCCTATGATGAACCCCTATTGACTCTAAAGGACAAAAACATACAACCAAGAAAGAGTACACATCACTGTGGTTCGGAATATCAAACAAAAATTTGCATTTTGTCACCGAAGCGCATTCAAAATCTGTATTGTTGGTAACTTCCTATACTCACCATTTATCGGATAGGATAAGGATAGGATACTTTATTCAACTTTACAAAAACACCCAAGTCCTTTGAACATAATCAGAATCACATGAGGGACACACTTTAAATATGTATATGTATCTGTTTCCTATTCCTGATGGTAAAGCTGGATGCGTCGACAAGGGGCAAAAGTGAAGGTTGAATTGTTTTCAATGTTCCATCTTCCAACTTCCCTTATATCGCCATCATCTCAACGCATCGGAGTGATATTTGAACCATCATCCAGCTCCTAATATGTATCGCTTATAATATGTACGTACATGGGTGTAGTCCTTGTACAGTATGGTAAGCATCAGCGATGACTTGTGAGTCCTTTTTTATTGCTCGTTTAACCGATTATTTCCGCATATATGTATGTATATAGCGAGCTTAAATAGAGAGGGTTCGATTTTTCAAAAAACAAGAAAAGGCAGCAACAAGGACGAACTACTAGCGAACGAACCAGTTTTCTATCCGCAATACGAAGAATCTGGCACGACCGACCGACCGACGCAGTTTTATACAATCGGCTTTATGGAGCTGAAAATTAAATGATTGATTGAGAATAGCGAAACTAATTAATGTGTGGTTCCGAGTGAAAGGAAACAAGGATATAAACGATATGATGATGTGTAACCTTTACGACTATATGCTGATGGCGATTGATGTCGATGCGCCGCGCCGCAGTGGTGGCGGAAGATATGTATCGCTTCGTTAGCTATATAAAGGGTCACAAGTGTGTAATGGTGGTTTTGCTGGCTTTTTGCATAGTCATGTTTTAGTTTTGCAGGTGTTCAAGGATAAAGGAGGTTTTGTAAGGCCCGAAACTTGTCGCATTAAACAGCCTTTTTTTACTAGTCAGTGGTTGGAGATTATTAAAAATATTCCTAGGCATTAGAGGCTAAAATTACAGTTAAGACTTGAATAATTTGTTTCAAAGCAAGAGAAAGATGCTCATTTTTGAAACAAAGCAGGCAAATAATATGAGAATAAATTAGGGATAAAAAAGGATACATATGAAAATCTGTTTCTGTTCTTTATGGAAAACATCTCAAGACATCGTTTATAATTGGAAAACAATCAAACTTCTTCACGGGTCAGTAGAATTTCCGTACATTTAGCCTTATAACTTGATGAGAAAGCCAAATGACAAAAAAAGGGGAAAAACTTTATATTTTTAAAAGCAACATTTATTACAAATGATCCTAGAATCGAATTCAATGAAAAAATGACCCTTTTTTGTTACATTTTGGATTTATTTATGACATTTTAACATATATGTACATTTAAGTTTTCTTGCGCGTTTTAGTCAGCGCATAAGCCATTTATTAACTTCCCATAGAAAGTTATTGTAATGGATCCGATTTGTCGAATTGAAAATTTGTACATTTCTCGACGTTTCAAGGTCCCTAGAGTCGAAATAAAAGATTTTTAGAAAGATGTCTGTGCGTGCGTGTGTACGTACGTTCGTACGTCCGTACGTCTGTACGTTCGCGACGTTTTTTTCGTCTTCCATAGCTCAAGAACCAGAAGAGATATCGTATTCAAATAAATTTTGTTATACAGATAATAAGGCAGAAAGATGCAGAAAGGGCTCTCAAGAAAATTGCGTGGGTGGTTTTTTTACCATAGCAGTTTAAAAAAAGGTGACAATTTTGGTTAACCCTAAGTATTTCATGAACCAATGACGCTAGAGACTTGAATTAAATTTTATATTATATATTGTAACGTAATACAAAATAAATACATTTTTGGAAAAAAATCCAATTAACGGTTTTTTTTTATAAATCAAAAAAACTGAAAAAAAAATTTGTCACCTCGAAAATTTTACGACCAAAATATGATTTCATCTCCAAAACAATTTTGTGCAACGAATAATAATGTTTTTGACATCTGATAAAATTTTGAGAAAAATATTAAATATTACTCAAAGTTGGGAAAAATTGAATTGACAGTTTTTGTACAAAAAATTAAAAACCTAAACAAAATTTAACAAAAGTTGGTAAAAAATGATTTTTGACTAAAATATCTTTTCAAAAATTTGAAGTAATGGCTTCAAACTAATTTTAACTTATAAGAAATATTTTTTTCAACATTCGATACAATTTTGAGAAAAATCAAATTGACAGTTTTTTTTTACAAAAATAAAAACCTAAAAAAAAACAATACTAAAACTTGGTAAAAATTTACTTTCGACTCAAAAAGCTTTTCAAAAATTAAAAATATTGGCTTCAAACTTATTTTATTTCACAAAAAATATTGTTTTCGATATTCAGTTATTTTTTTTTTAAATCCAACAGTCCGTTTTCTAAAATAAAACACTGTTTTCAAAGTCGCATATGAAAGCATACATAAGTTGATTAAAGCTTCTATTGCTGGTGTCTGAACTTGGGATCTTGAAAAAACTGATTCAGCTATGCGACATGTTGTTGCAAAATACGCGGTGTAACGGGCAAATGGGTAACAGCTTATCCGAGCTATTTCAGACAAGCAGGGTTCAGGCAAGGAGATGTGCTATCATGTGATTTCTTCAACATAGTTCTGGAGCAGATAGTGCGCAAGAGTAATGTTAATCTAGAAGGCACTATCTTTAGGGGCTATAGCTATATCATTGAAATCGATCCTGAAAAATTTTTGAATCGATATTTGATTGTGTTTCCCTTTGATTAGAAATGAAAATTATATACTGATTGATCGAAAATCACACAAAGAATTTTTTTTAAATAAAAAGTGTAATTGCGCATTTATTTTTCTATTTTTCGGACGGATATTCATTTTCCTGAACAGCTGATACTTTTATGTCCAAAAGTGAAACGAATCGTTCCACTGATTTGTGTTCCAATTTCACACAATTCCAATGACAGATTTCTGTCAGTAAAAATTTGTCGTTGGATTTCAATCAGGAAAGTTTTTTCAATGACAGAAATGTTTAATGATACCTATAAACGACCTGTCAAAAAATTCCAATGTTTGTTTTCAATGATGAAAACCAATGATAGCTATAACTGGCTCCTTAGCATCTACAGAACTTCTTGACTATGCAGACAACATCGATATCATCGGAAGCTCCAAGCTAACTGTTCTTGAAGCATTCAAAACTATAGTAGAACAGGCGAAATATATGCTATCATCTATCCAACGCCTAAAACAAAACGTGACTGTTGTAAACAGTGATTTCAAGGTAGTCAAGGAGTTCACCTATCTTGAAACAGATGCATTCCAATTCTACGGACGATGCCTTAGTGGAAATCTAACGAAGAATTACCCTAGCTGCTGGTACTTCTGTTTGACCAAACAAATGGGTTCAAAACTCCTTTCTCGAGAGACAAAATACACGTTACAAAAAACTATAATTTTAAGTGCCTCTAACCAGTAACCTGCCAGCTATTTTAAGGTGTTGTCTCCACTTTGCTACACAATTTTATTGTACATAATTTAAATTCTCTAAACGGCCTACTACTATACACGTAGTCGAGCACCTTCTACCCGAGCATATCGGTCCTTAAGTTTTGAATATCAAAATACGAAAGAAAAGCTTAGTTGGGTATGTGTAAAGCATTCCACATTCTTGAAGTTCGACTGAAAAAAAAATCTCTCTTCTTGACAGTACCTCAACGGAGAACTTATTGGAATTTCGAGTAATAAGGAAGTATTTTTTGAGGGTTGGTATCAAAATAGGAGAGAAAATCTGAGTTTGTTATGTGTAAACCATTCCACATTCTTGAAGTTCGACTGAAAAAAAAATCTCTCTTCTTGACAGTACCTCAGCGGTGAACTTATTGGAATTTCGAGTAATAAGGAAGTATTTTTTGAGGGTTGGTATCAAAATAGGAGAGAAAATCTGAGTTTGTTATGTGTAAACCATTCCACATTCTTGAAGTTCGACTAAAAAAAAATCTCTCTTCTTGACAGTACCTCAACGGTGAACTTATTGGAATTTCGTGTAATAAGGAAGTATTTTTTAAGGGTTGGTATCCACATGCTATTTCTATTAAACATTGCTTATAAAAGTACCGTAAAACAAGAAAACACATTAAACATTAGGCCCATGTAAAAGTTTTGTCTAGAGTTCCATCCTCTATCGTTTTCAAAGTATCGCTAAGTAAAAAAAGTATTTTGAAGACCGTCCTGTTTGCCCAGGGACCAGACTGTTACTGACAAAAGACCTCTTGGTCTCAATGACTAGAGGGAGCTTGTAAGGGACCTCAACGATACAAGAATTCAATATATCAGTCTGAGACCTTCCATGGATCAGAAGATGGTTAAGTTGGTAATAAAGTTCTAAAATAATATGGGTTTTGCTCAATGGTTATAAAGCCTTCCGAAATTCTAAAAATTACTTTTCTTCTTTTAAAAAGCTTTGAATATTCAAAACAGTCTTCTAGGCTTTGTTGCACGATGAACGAAAATTAAACAAGTGTTCGAATTTAATGTTGAAATTCGTGGACAATTTATTCAGGAAGAAACCTTAAAGAAGATTATTTTAACCTAAAAGTTAACGATATTTAAATACTCGCAAAGATTTCCCACGGCCCATCAATCTCAAGTCAAACTGCTTTAATAGCCATCACCGCTGGACCTGTCTATAGACTCGTTAGTTTTAATGAGTGCGTATATAAAAATTGTGTCTCCTTGAATAGCTTCAATCTAATGACATGTCTTCGTCATCGTCACCCTATAGTATAGGTGGTCCGCCTTAAAACCTCCCTCTCAAGTCACTATTAAGATAAACACAAAACTGCGAATTTTATTACTAAGCCATGCGGTTTATCTCCTAGATTCATCGTTTATAGGTACCTAACCTATAAGAGTTTGTGTCTGATGCTGCCAAATGTGAGATATTAACGGTCTACATTCGAAAGAACGATGGCTTTTCTTTTATTATTGCAAAATCTTTATCCATTGGAATTCTTTTGTCCCGCGTGACACTATGCGACGCGACGCCACAACACACGTAAATAATTTTATTTTTGTTTTTATGTGACACTTAATGAGGACATTTAACGTGTGTTTACAAATAAAAACTGACTCTAATGGTCCATTTTTATTATTGTAGCTTTTCAGCTTTTATTTGTTATTGAATCTCTAACCCATAATCCAAAAGCCATGAGCTTGAGCATTGATTATACTTCTCGTATCTATTATTAAAACGAAGTAGACAACAACAACAAAAAAAAAACATAAGACAAACCTAACTTTAAAAATACAGACTTACAGGAGTTAAAAGTATTTTCAAAAATACCAATTCATAGCAAATTCTATTTGGGATTAAACAATATGGCGTAGGTTAAACATCTATTTGCAAATGAAAGAACAATCAGGTCCTAAAAGAGCGTAACAAATTTTATTGGGGTTGATGATGAAAAAATAAAAAGGGGATTGTGGAATATCATTCAATGATAGGTAATATATATCTACTTTATAGAGCTGCTATAAATATAGCTGCTTAAATATGCACCCCTTAAATCGTCCGTATACTTCGGCGGCGAACGGCGGCGTCGTCCTCTCGTCCTTATCCTCGTCCTTGTCGAGAACGACAACGACATCGAAATCCTTAGTCCTTCGTAATTCGTCACTAAACGAAGGGCGAATGATGGGTAGGTACAAAAATTTCAATGCGTTTTTCGTCTGGTTCAGTTGAGACTTTATAGAATATAGAGACTATAGAGTCATGTGATTTGATGATGATGATGATGGAAACAATACGCTTATTCGGAAACAAAGCGTTTTGTCGTTTAAACAATGATTTAGGTATACGAGACGTATTATCTTGATGCTTGTGGGATTTCGGGGGTACATGTTGTTATATGCTCTTTGCATGCGGATTTTGGAAATATAGCAAATTTTTATATTTTTTACATACATATTAGGAAAAACAAGAATTTAATCCTGCTTGAAATCAAAATGACTGAAGTTAAAAAAATTTAAAAATTAATTTTAAAGAATATAACTTAAAGCTGGAAATTGTTAAGCAGAAAGCTAGGTTTATTTTACGATGCGATAAATTTTGTAAACAGTTTGTAAAAGTTGAATAGGGATCATTAACAAAAGGTTTCATTTAATGAAATTTAAACAATCGATCAAAGATGGATCTCAAGATCAATTCTCAAAAGATTATGACCCGGAAAAACATTCAAATACTCGGTGTACGATATTCAGAATTTAAGGTATTACTGCTTAAAATTTCTAATGCCTTTATCTCAATATTGCATTTTTTTAGTTGGCTAAACTCAGATAATTTTCAGCCATACTAACATTATAAAGCATAACAGTTTGTTTGTTTGCTTGTTTGTTTGTTTGTTTGTTTGAACGCGCTAATCTCAGGAACTACTGGTTGAAAAATTCTTTTAGTAGTAAACAGACCATTTATTCAGGAAGGCTATAGGCTAACAAAATCACACTGAGACCAATACCATCGGAACAACAATAAAGAATGTTTTAAAATCGGTTATTTGTACCCGTTTGAGAGCTTCCACTGCATGTGCTGCAGAAATGGTTAAAATTTTTCTAAAATAATTTATGACAGAATTGTTTCCCTTCTTACTCCTTCAATAGTTCTAAAAAAATTCTGGGACAGCTGCCTTCCATCTTATATCTTAAAAAGGCACTAACAGTGTTTAAATCAGATGCTCCTCCTTTTTCCATCCAAAATATTTCTAAAAAATATTTCGGGACAGCTCCCTACGAAAGAGTTGTGTTCAGCGAATGTTCAGCGCGCTTATTAAACTTTTTGGATTAACAAGTTTTGTTTCAGTTATTTTGGTTGATTTTCGATATATTCGTTATTTGGGTACTTATATTTAAAAAGGCATTAACAGTGTTAAAATCAGATGCTCCTCCTCAATGACTTTAATTGCCAAATGAAAGATTCCTCAGGGGAGTCATTAAGGGCCACTTCTTTTTATCTTACTTATCAACCAAGTATCTCTCTGTGGTTATAGATGCATTCTATTTATTTACATAGTTTTTGGAAAAAAATTACATTAAAAAAAAAAACGGTTGAACTATACAATTATTTTGTAGGATTTTACTAAACGATTTAAAGGATTTTGGTTAAAATACTTTCCTAGCATTCAAATTGACTTGTATTGAGTATTATACTTTTTGAAAAAAAGAATTCGAGTTAAGAATAATTTAAAAAAGAAAATATCGGTTGCCAGGGCATAAATAAGGTTCTTCAGGTTCCTCAACTCATATTTGTTTAGTTGAAATCCAGTATTTTCTTTAATATTAAAGATTAATTTAAGAATTTGGACAGGTGCTATGATTTTCAATGCTTTAAATCCGATTAGTATATGTAAGTTTTAATCTTCTCCTAGGTTTCTTTATTTTTAATTTTTCACCAACAACTATTTCCGAATTTATGTACCAGCAAGCAAAAATTAGTTACCTACAAAAATATGTATGCTATAAAAAGGATAAACAAAACAGAAAGTATAAACCCAAATGTACCCCATTCACATATCCTGAAACATTATTGTTATCCTGTCTTAAATGTGAGTCCATTTTCACGTATAACATTCTCCCCATGTTCACATTTTTATAGGCACAATGGCTAGGCATAGGTATGGGCAGGGCAACCTCATATAGTCACACAGTCACAGTTATAATACAAACAAAATAAAATAAGAACAAATTTATAGTTGATCCCGAATTGTCAAAATAGCTTTTTTGACTTTCTTTTTCTTTTCTTTTTACAAGGATTCAGTTACAGTTTCCACCCGAAAGGCAATTATTGGCTTCTTTACAACTATAAGAATAAAAAGAAGAAACAAAAACAACGAAAGAAAGTAAAACAAATACAAAAACAATCTGTAACAGCCATGAAAAGGATCTGCTTGCCTACAACAAATAACGAAGAACACGAACATGATGATACTATACTACGATAAACTCTGCACCACCCCCCACCATCAAATATATATAGGTAAACATTCATATAGCCGGATATAGCTTAGCTTTAGGTTCGTCTCTGTGTTGGTATGGTAGGTTGGTATGTCCTTACGCTAAAGACAAATAAGTTTTCATTTTATTTGACTTTGGCAAAGTATTTGGCCAATATGTGGAGGGTTATGTTTGCATCCAGCTCCAGTCAGGATTCAGGACCTAGGAGATCAAAAGAAAATAATCTTTGTGCAGTTTTGTTTTCTCTCCCCCGATATGACGACCGACACACCGACGTTGTTGGCGCTGTCGGTCGTGCACAGTGGGTGGTGGCAATGATGAAATTTTGTGCTTGTGCCCCATTCACATCTAAACCGAACCGAACCAAACCGAACTGAAGGCCTTAAGTGGGCTTGAAGGCAAAGAAAGGATTCTTTTTGCTTTCGGTTATAGTTTTTATATATCCTGAATCCTGATGCTCACAATGCAAGAACTTAAACCCTGGCACAAAAATAAACAAATAGAACACAAACAAAAAAATATATGTGCCGACTCTAAAGATGGACGGGCTAGATCCTGAAGAATAGGTGTGTGATGGGGATTGGGTATAGATGTAGAGAAGCCTTATACTTTATCCGCAGTAAATTTCTATGACTCTGCTGGTGGTGGCGATGCGATGGTTGTGGGTTCAGGACGATGATGTGGAAATCCCCAGTATACAGAAAGATAAAAGATTATTCCGGCCATAAAAATATGAGCAAGGATATACTTTACCTATACCAGCCAAGGATATACGTATTCTATATGCGGCGGGTATCCTTGGGCTTAGCCTTTTCGTGTTGACGTTGTTTTGGGTGGTGGTCGTCATCGTCATTGTCGACATCCATCCCGTTGCGACTTATGTAGCGTGCAGGGAATATGTATAGCATCAGCCATCAGAAGCAAAAATAAAAAGATTAGCTGCCACATCTTTGTCGTCGTCGTCGTCGTCGTCGTATCGTCATTCTCAGTTTTTAGTATATATAGAAGATCCTTTCTGGTGGTTTCTGCATTTGGATTATGACGATGGTGCTACGAGTAGTAAAAATATCCTTATAGTTAAAAAAAAAAAACAGAGAAGCAAGATGTCAGCTTTTTATGATATGATGGCAGCTAGCTCCGGAACGCTAAAAGGAACGAGAACTATAACGTTTATTCATCATACCCAGTAGCGAGATGGATCACTGAGCTGAGCTCTTCTTTGCTGCTATACAATATCCTATATAATTATTGCGCAGTTGAAAAGTCAGCAGTTTCCTTATGTTTCTTTTTTGTTATTTAGCGTTTTTAATGTTTGAAAGGATTTCGTGAAAATATTCAGAATTTTCTTATTATTAGCTCTCTCTAACTTTGATGATGATGATGATGATTATGAAGATGTAAAGGGTAAAATTTTGAAGAGATTTAAAGAGGTATCGCGAAAAGCATAAGCTTTGACTTTTAGAACTAAAAGTAGATTCAAAAGTTTGGATTTTGGATTTTGAAAAAAAAAAATAACTCAAACACTTAAGGAAATTTTTAAATATTACTCTCTGGGCTTTGTTCGCTTAATTATTTTAAAAAACAAATTGGACTTAATTAAAAGGAATAATTTAAGCTCTGTTTTAGGTTAATCTTTAGATATATATTCCATATGTAAGTCGAAAATAGTTCTGACATAAGATTGTGGCTCCCGAAAATTGTTCCAGATTTTAATCAAACATAATAATTTTATTATTATGGTGAGAAGCCAGAAAATATTAGTCTGGTGTTTCCTTCCTCGCCAAGCTAAGGCCGCAGGGTCAATAGAGTTGAAACTTGAAAATTAAGGTTTGAAGCAGATTTGCATTACAAATTTTTTTAATTTTTTCAAAAGACCAAAAATAAAAATACACATCTTTTGGTCAGAAATCGAAAATTCGAATTTTCTCAAAAACGTCCACTAACGAAAAACGTTTTAATTTTAACAATGATGTAAGGAAGGTTATTAGTTCAAATGATTTATTTTTAGTTGGTGGTGATTTCAATTGCAGAAATTTGAAATGGGACTGTACGAGAGCCAATGCGTGGGGCAATATCCTTGAAAATATAAACTCAAGGTATTCGTTCAATATACTTTATCAACATAGTAATAGTAGGGCAAACCCGTCAACTTTGAATATTTTCCTAACAAACATCCCAAGTCTGTTTAATCAAACCATTGTTATAAAAGAACTAGGCTTAAACCATTTACCACTTCTAATCAGTACTCTGGTTTCACCTTAACAACAAAGAAATTATTCGTTAGACCTGAAAAATGCAATTTGGTCTGTATATAAAAAAGAGAAATGCGATCAAGGTTAAGAATTATGAATAACATTCATTTGGATGAGCTTAATGTTCAACAGATAGATATGAATGTTTCAAGTTTTACAACTGCTATCCTCGAAAGCGCTGATAAAGCGATTCCAAAAAAACAAGTACGATATGATTCAGGTAATAACCTCCCTTCAAACATGTCCAATTTATCAAGATTCGTAACATCAATCGTAGAAGATGGATAAGAACTAGAGATCCGTATTATATCTCACAGGTTAAGTTTCTCAACGCGTTGATAAAAGTTCAAATTCTCGCTTTCAGAAACAGAACTTGGAATGAAAAACTTCAAAGTTCAAAACTGGAAGTAAGCCATTTTGGAACATTATAAAAATAACAAAAAGAAAAATTAATTTGTTCCTGCTTTGAAAATAGGAAATACATTTGCTTTGTCCAATTTTGAAAATGGAAACACACTTGTACAAAATTTTGTCTAACAATCATTCAGACAATAGAACCAAAAATAACATTATTTTGTCTTCAGTAAATTATTCGATTAATTGTTTAGATCTTTCAAATGTTGATTCTCCCTATGATGTGGTCTCCTTAGATGATATTAAAACTATTATCTTGTCTCTTAGAATAAGAAAATCAGCACGTTTCGACAAGCTTAAGAATTTATATCTTATAAAAATCTTCCAACAGCAGGAATAAAATACTCGTATATACAGTACTTGTTTAGTTCCTGTTTTAAGTTAAATTATTTTCCGGTTAGTTTTAAATTAGCTAAAATTATTTCGCTCTTAAAACCTGGCAAATCTACAGATATGCCTTGAAAAAACGGACTGTTGGATTTTTATAAAAAAATTACTGAATATCGAAAAGAATATTTTCTGTGAAATAAAAAAAGTTTGAAGCCAATATTTGTAATTTTTGAAAAGCTTCTTGAGTCGAAAGTAAATTTTTACCAAGTTTTAGTATTGTTTTTTTTTTTAGGTTTTTATTTTTGGAAAAAAAAAACTGCCAATTAGATTTTTCTCAAAATTTTACCGAATGTTGAAAACAATATTTCTTATAAGATAAAATTAATTGGAAGCCGTAATCTAAAATTTTCGAAAAGATATTTAAGTCGAAAATCAATTTTTACCACCTTTTACCTATAAATTTGTTTTTAGGTTTTTATTTTTTCTAAAAAAAAACTGTCAATTCGATTTTCCTCAAAGTTTTTCCTAATGTTGAAAACAATATTTCTTATAAGTTAAAATGAGTTAGAAGCCATTATCTCAAATTTTTGAACAGATATTTGAGGCGAAAATCAATGTTTACCAACTTTTGTTAAATTTTCGTTCGGTTTTTAATTTTTTAAGATTTAATAAGATTTTTTTCAAAATTTTACTGAATGTTGACAACAATATTTTTCGACAGATAAAAGTAGTTTAAAGCCAATATCTCAAAGTTTTGAACAGATATTTGAGTCGAAAATCAATTTTTACCAACTTTGAGTAATGTTTTTTTTACATTTTTATTTTTTATTAAAAATCTGTCAATTCAATTTTTCTCAAAATTTTACTTAATATCGAAAACGTTATTCTTCGTTGCACAAAATTGTTTTGGAGATAAAACCATTTTTTATTCGTAAAATTTTCGAGGTGACAAATACTTTTTTTCATTTTTTTTTTATTTATAAAGAAAACAGTTAATTGGAATTTTTTCCAAAAATGATACCTATTTGTTTGGTATCACGTTACAATATTTAATATAAAATTTAATTCAAGTCTCTAGCGTTATTGGTTCGTGAGATATATAGGGTTAACCAAAATGTTCACCTTTTTTTTAAACTGCTATGGTAAAAAAACTACCTACGCAATTTTCTTGAGAGCCCTTTCTGTATCTTTCTGTCTTATTATCTGTATAACAAAATTTATTTGAAGTCGATATCTCTTCTTGTTCTTGAGCTATGGACAACGAAAAAAACGTCAAGAACGTACAGACGAACGGACGTACGAACGTACGTACACACGCACGCACAGACATCTTTCTAAAAATCTTTTATTTCGACTCTAGGGACCTTGAAACGTCGAGAAATGTCAAAATTTTCAATTCGACAAATCGGACCCATTACAATAACTTCCTATGGGAAGTTAAAAATTTCAATGAAGGAAAAAGCACAGGTACGGTGTTCCTTGACATTGAAAAGGCGTTTGACACCGTTTGGCACGACGCTTTGCTACATAAGCTTTTAACTCTAAATTTTTTCAATTTCTCTCATAAAAATTGTACAAATTTTTAAGTAACAGGACATTTAGAGTTACTGTAAATAATACCTTTTCTGATGCTTTTGATGTAAGTGCAAGTGTACCTTTGGCCCTATCTTATATAATATTTTCAACTATGATTTCCCCTCCTTCCCCTCCTTCCCAAAAAGCAATTTTCGCCGATGATAACTGGATCTTTTCTTCAGATTCAGTTGGCTTCTTCATAGTAGCTAACTTGCAATCTGCATTAAATGAAATACAAAGCTACTACAATGCTTGGAAAATAAAAGTAAATGCTTCAATGCCTGTTTTTTTGCCAAGCAATAACCTAGTTATTTGCGGAATGAGTACAGCTTGGCAAACAAGTGCAAAATATCTTGGGGTATACCTCGATAAAACCCTTACTTTTGGGTTACATGTACTAAAAATAGTGAAAAAGTTGGTATCACAATAAAAGTTTAATACCCTTTCATCAACCGTAAATCTAAATTGAGCATGAAAAATAAGTTTTTGATATACAAAGTTGTATTTCAAGCAATAATATTTTATGGTTCTCCTGCGTGGGGCAGATGTGCTATAAGTCACGTTCGTAGGTTACAAATCATTCAAAATAATGTCTTGAAATTGATGTTGAATCTTCCGAGACATTTTTCGACAGAAGAACTGCACCAAATTTGTTATATTGAACATATATCGTTAAGACTTTCAAGGCTTTATGAGAGATATAGCATAGCATGTATTTCTTCTGACAACGAATTTATAGCAAACCCGACTAGTTAACAAATATAATAATAAAAAAAAAATACATATTACACATTAATATTTTTTTAGTTTTTACTTGTTATTTACATAATCATTTGTGTATTTATGGTTATATGATTGATACTTTTCAATGACTTCCAGTATTTGTTATTTGTTAATTTATTTTGTATTCTTATTTTTTATTTATTACTTTTTATTTTGATTTATTTATTTAATTAACCTGTTTTTTATTTGTTTTTTATAAAAGTTATTTATTCATTATTTGTTTCGCTATCCATTTAGTTAATGTTCAATATTTGTTATAACTTATCATTTATTTTGTATTTATTTATTTATTACTTATTTATTTATTTATGTATTTATGTACTTATTTATTTAATCATCTATTTATTTATACATTTATTTATTTATATATCTAATTTACTTATTCATTATTTATTTCTTGAGTATATTGTAAAGCTTGGCCCTATCTAGAGCTTTACCGCCTCCCATTAGTTTCAACTTTTTTAATGGAGGTTTTTAGAAGCTTTTCCTTCACTTTTTTATCTTCATTTTCATTTGCTTAAAATACTGTTATTCTTATTGTCAGTAGCAAGGTAGTTACATACCGTAACTCTGTAAAATGTGCAATATAGGTTAAGATATCAATGTTGTAATGACGCATTACAAATCTACAACGAAATCACTAACAAATTACATGCGTTCGGTCACTACACCGAGCATTGAGTTCACACTCAATTTAACTGGGCCAAAACATGGTGACATAATTGGACAAAGCTGATTTTGTCATTCGCAAAAATATAATTCACACTAGGTTGTTACCAAAAGGTTGCCTAGTAGAACCGAACAAGACCGTCAGCAAAAAAAGGAGTGAACGAAGTAGGAAGACGAGAAAGTTCAACGTTAAGCGAGGATTAGAGGTAAGTAGTTTGGATATACACAGAGGCTCCCCCCCACCAGAGGTAAGGGGCTTTTGTGAAATATTCAAGATTAATTAATTTACCAGTTCAACGGTAAACAAGGATTAGTGGTAAGTAGTTTTGAATATAAACAGAGGCTTCCCCCCACCAGAGGTAAGGGGCTTCTTGTGTAATATTCAAGGTTAAGTAAGTTACCAGCTTCGGCTGTGTGTTACCAGCTTCGGCTGTGTGTTACCGGCTTAGGCCGTGTGTTACCGGTTTCGGCCGTGTGTTACCAGCTTCGGCTGTGTGTTACCAGCTTCGGCTGTGTGTTACCGGCTTCGGCCGTGTGTTACCGGTTGCGGCCGTGTGTTACCAGCTTCGGCTGTGTGTTACCAGCTTCGGCTGTGTGTTACCGGTTTCGGCCGTGTGTTACCGGTTTCGGCCGTGTGTTACCAGCTTCGGCTGTGTGTTACCGGCTTCGGCCGTGTGTTACCGGTTTCGGCCGTGTGTTACCAGCTTCGGCTGTGTGTTACCGGCTTCGGCCGTGTGTTACCAGCTTCGGCTGTGTGTTACCAGCTTCGGCTGTGTGTTACCGGCTTAGGCCGTGTGTTACCGGTTTCGGCCGTGTGTTACCAGCTTCGGCTGTGTGTTACCAGCTTCGGCTGTGTGTTACCGGTTTCGGCCGTGTGTTACCAGCTTCGGCTGTGTGTTACCAGCTTCGGCTGTGTGTTACCAGCTTCGGCTGTGTGTTACCGGTTTCGGCCGTGTGTTACCAGCTTCGGCTGTGTGTTACCAGCTTCGGCTGTGTGTTACCGGCTTAGGCCGTGTGTTACCGGTTTCGGCCGTGTGTTACCAGCTTCGGCTGTGTGTTACCGGCTTAGGCCGTGTGTTACCGGTTTCGGCCGTGTGTTACCAGCTTCGGCTGTGTGTTACCAGCTTCGGCTGTGTGTTACCAGCTTCGGCTGTGTGTTACCAGCTTCGGCTGTGTGTTACCGGCTTAGGCCGTGTGTTACCGGTTTCGGCCGTGTGTTACCAGCTTCGGCTGTGTGTTACCAGCTTCGGCTGTGTGTTACCGGCTTAGGCCGTGTGTTACCGGTTTCGGCCGTGTGTTACCAGCTTCGGCTGTGTGTTACCAGCTTCGGCTGTGAGTTACCGTTTCGGCCGTGTGTTGCCCACGATAAGAGGCGATTCACCTGCGTAACGGCGAATACCCCAGTCCTGATCGAATTGACGGAAGAAACGAAACCCGCGCCGCCTGCTGACCGCCACCTACCGCGTAGACTACTTCAGACCAGTGGAACAAGCCAAGATCCAGATGAGGAGAAGTATTATTACCAGAAATTAGATTTGGAACAAAAATAATGTTAACCGATTATATGAAATAACTTCCAAATAATATAAAGATAAAAAAAAATAAAGACAAAGACCTATTGATGTTAAATTTTGGTGTTTTATTTAACTAAACCCTGGACACCGTGAGCATACCCCAGCTGGGAAATTTAAAACACCCTCACAATGTAATATATTTTCTGCTTAAATAAATGTATCTATCTATCTATAGATTTTTATGAAATTTTCTATAACTTTTTTTCTTAATTTGGCTTCTTTCAGTGTTAAAAATATATTTTTGTGTTACTCCAAAAGTGTACTCCTCTAGAAACGTTATTTTTTTCTAATATTTTCTCAGTAACCAGGTTTGTAAACGAATGCAATTTTTTTGGGATTGAAATTATTATAAACTATTTATTGAATAGGTACAACTTAGAGAGTACATTAATTGATTTCACCTAAATACTAGGACTTCAAATTTTACAATCATTTGACCTTAAAAAGATTGCAATAATTTTGTCTCCAGTTATTTGACTGCCATCAATTTATTCCAATCATTTAAGACTTCATGCATTCTTTGCATTCACTTGAAGTCTTTGCATTCTGCTGCATTCTTCAGTAAAATTTCAATAAGCTCGAAAAATGTATATTTTTTTTTTTTTTTTTTGATTTTCAAAAAATGTTTAAATTTTCGTGCGACCCAGTCGTATATTTTATTTTAAAATCAAAATGATATCTCTTGCATTCCGTATGTTGAAGGACATTGTTGTTCAGTGAAAATGAAGCCAAATCCAAAAGTTGAGAGACAAAGCTTATTTGTGGTAGGTCGTCTGGCATCCATAATTCATACCATTAGAGGTGAGAAACGTCTCCATTTACATAAAGCGTAAATTTCTTCGCTCTTTCTGACTTCAAAAATACAATAACTTATCATGTAAGCCTTTATTAAACCTTCAACCATAATGTTGGAAACACTTTCCCTATAATATCTCTCTCAAATTGAGCATCTACTTTTCCTCATCCTTTCTGTTTTTTACTTGCGACATATAGGAACTATATGGCAAGTTTTGCATTCGTGCAGAATTTTGTCTGTCTGTCCACGCTCCTACAGCCTATACCATTGGGTCGATTGAGTTCAAACTTGGAAGTTAAGGTTTTGAGCAGATTCGCGTTAGGCGTTTTTTTCATTTTTTTTTTAAGATCAAAACTAACAGTGGCCCCCATAAAATTTTTTTGGTCAAAAAACGATAATTCGAATTTTCTCAAAAACAAACCGATAGATTTTTTTTTAATTTTCTCTAAAATTTTATTTTTTAACTTGGCTTCTTTTAATAAGAAAAACATATTTTTGTATTGCTCAGGAAAGGTACCGCTCATAGAACCGTTATTTTGTTTTTTAATTTTCTCAGCAACTTATGTACTGATTTCAATAATTTTTTTTGTGAATAAGCTCTTAAATTACTTTAAAAATATTTGATTATCAAAAGTGCAATTTTTTTTTGTTTGGATTTTTAAAAAAATATTGAATTTTTTTTTTTCAAAATTCTATATCTCAAAAACGGGTTAATATTTTTTTACGAAATTCAAATGTAGAGCGTATATTTACAATCACTAAACAACTGCATACCAAAAATATTTTTAGAACAAAATTGAAAAATTTTATATATAAAAAATTAATTAAAAAAAAAACCGCTCTAACGATTTTCGAAAAAAAATTTTGAAAAATCAAGGGCTTTTTTATTTATAAAATGGCATTTAAATTTTTGAAGACAAACTTATTTTTCAGGTAAAATTTTGAATCTTAAATTAGTTTTTTTTTTTAAATTATTCTAACTGTATTGAATGTAACCCCCTCCCAAAAAAATTGAAAAATGGAGGTTTTTTCGACGAATCAATGGCATTTATATCTTTGAAGACAAACTTATTTTAGAGGTATATTTTTAAATCTTATATACATAGATACTTTTTTAAACAGACTCTTTGAATACAGGAGCAAGTTCGTGCGACCCAGTCGTGCATTTTATTTTGTATATTCTCGTATGTATATATGTAATTTTTAAAAATTTGAAACAAATTGTAAATAATTCTGCCCAATGATGTCGAAAAATTCCAAACTTGAAAAAAATTCCAATCACCAAAAATACCAATTTTACTGCGTGTGTACCTATAGCTTTACTCGTTTAAGAGGCTAAAAATATGTATCGTTCTCTCTGACATTTTGTATAATCGCCTAAGCCCGCCGGCCGCCGTGCCGCCTAAGCCCGTGAGTTGAGTGTAACAAAGTGTAACCATTTTACCCATTTTGTATAGGTATAAGCCTTTACCACTTATCTGGCAATTTGTGTGCAATTTTCAACTCCATTACAAGCTTTTTGCGGCCAACAGCGGTTCGAAACAATTTTCCATAAACAAAAGGCGGAATCTTTTGCCAGTTTGCCCGATGATGCCACATTCAACATACCGTAAATCGAATTCTAGCAATAATTGCAACTCACATCAGGACACCCTCACTCTGTCCTCCGAGCTCCGAGCTCCGAGCCTCATATCTACAAAGCTATATATATTGAACATCAGCGTACACACCGGATACTGACGCGTGTTATTTTCAAAATGCAACCGCCATTCATCTGTTTAAGGCCAACACCGAAACACCGAACACCTCCACCGCATGGAAGCGCATCCAATATGCGTCATATACGAGTAGATGGAGGATCAGATCAACCGGACCGCACTTCAACTTTTTGCATCCAACCGATATATCTATGGCTTAAGGGTTGATCTGGGTGGATTTATTTTCTGGAATATTTTCGTCCAAAGGATATGCCTCATTGACGATGACACGATGAGGACGAGGACGACGATAAGGACGATGAAATTATATGGAAAAGCAGAAAATGTGAAAACGTGGAAAATGTTAATCGGACGCATCCTGTCCGATGGTAGGACACAGGATATACGCGTTCTGGACACTCTGGTGCTTCATTTTTTTTTGTTCTGTTTCTCTCGTCCTTATCGTCCTCGCGTGTATGGCGGAAATGCAATTCGAAATTTCGTGGTTTATTGGTTAATGTTATGCGCATTTCACAAATTGCTTTGGTTGAATTATCGGGTAAAGTGCCATTTTTCCGGACGCGTCTGGTTTTCAATTCAAGAGTACTCTTTTTTCCCGCTGTCCGTTGTATTTTTGCAAATTGTTTGTTGTTCTGACGGACGCGGCTTCCTTCCTGATGACGACGATGATGATGATGATGGTGGAATTTAATGTGGCCAGCATCCGGTGTGTTTATAATTTCTTTTTTCTTTTATTTAATTTATCGGTTTTGAATGCAGTTTTTTTTATTGTTGTTGGTGTGCGTAACTTTATAGTGTTGCACTTTTGGATCACATTTAAAAGGCGGATGATGCTTGAAAATAGTCGAATTACATAAATTTACCCCAAATACTCGCTGACTCTGGACGATATGACGCTTTGAGTGAGTGAGTGAGTAAGTGGTGGCTTAAATATCAGAATTTAATTCAAACGAACTGTTTGTGGTCAATTAAAATATTTTATTTTGTATTTTATAATTTTGTTTTTTAACCACTTTCAAAATGATTATAAAGTATGTAGTTTATTTTATTTGATTGTTTATATTTTGTTTTTACTTCTTTGTTAATATAATAATGTGTTTTTAGTTTTGTGGTTATTTTGGTATCCATGTAAGCTTTTTGTTAACTTTTTGTCTAGGCTTAGTCAGTAGTCCAAAATAATAGAGTTTAATTATGACTAACTATACTCACTACTGGTTTCAAGTGAGTTATTTAAATTAGTTGTAGCAAAAATTATAATAGAGTTTTTGAAACAATAAAAAAGGTTGAAAATTATTTATACTGTTTGGTTGGATTTTTCAATAAAGTTGTATGTGAATGAATGGTTTGCTATAGGATGACGAAAATAAATTTTGCAAGGTTTTTCAGCCTCTATACGTTTTTGTCTTCTAAAAACTAATACACATACTTTGACTGGAATCCAATTATAAATGAAGAACTTTAAAAAAAAGAAACCGTGTGGTAATTTAGAACAAACTTTTGTCAGGAATTTAAATTGAACAAGGGATCAATCAACTTATCTATAAATTTGTCAAAACTATTATCAAATACTTGTGTTTTTCATCACTCTTTGTCTTGTGAGGAAGGGCTAATTTTTAATTTAACCAATTGAAAAAAGAGGCTGTAATGTGAACCGTGCTGGTAAATTCGCGATGGTGCCCTTGGAATTTTAAAAATGACATTTTTTGTAGAAATCCAAACTGAAGTTGAGCTGTTTTCTGTGAAGATATTCGAGACGTTAAATAATTTAACTACACTGCCCGGCAACCGTTTTAGGGACCCAATGAATCTTGTCTTTTTAGCTTAGAATCAGAAAATCAATAAAACTCTTGAAATTAATATTTTTACAATGAAAGTTTAAAATATTATACGAGAAAAAAGACTAAAGTTACGGTAGCAACCCAATTAATAACATTTTGAAACATTTGATTAGAAAACACAGCTTGAAAATGTAGAAAAAGATATAGACCGTGAATACCACCAAATAATGTTTGTATTGTAATTGCATACATTTATAACTTTTTTTTAACTTCAGATAGAAAGTTATTGTAATGGGTCCGATTTGTCGAATTGCAAATTTTAACATTTCTCGACGTTTCAAGGTCCCTAGAGTCGAAATAAAAGATTTTTAGAGAGATGTCTGTGCGTGCGTGTGTACGTACGTTCGTACGTCCGTACGTTCACGACGTTTTTTTCGTAGTCCATAGCTCAGAAACCAGAAGAGATATTGACTTCAAATAAATTTTGTTATACAGATAATAATGCAGAAAAATGCAGAAAGGGCTCTCAAAAAAAATGCGTTGGTGGTTTTTTTACCATAGTAGTTTAAAAAAAAGGTGAACATTTTGGTTGACCCTAAATATCTCACGAACCAATAACGCTAGAGACTTGAATTGAATTGTATATTATGTATTGTAACGTGATACCAAAAATCCAATTAACGGTTTTTTTATAAATCAAAAAAACTGAAAAAAAATATTTGGCACCTCAAAAATTTTACGAATAAAAAAGGATTTTATCTCCAAAACAATTTTGTACAACGAAGAATAACGTTTTTAACATCTGGCAAAATTTCGAAAAAAATTCAATTGACAGTTTTTTTATAAAAAATAAAAACCTAAAAAAAAATTGCTCAAAGTTGGTAAAAATTGAATTTCGACTCAAATATCTTTTCAAAAATTTAAGTTTATGGCTCCCAACTTATTTTATCTTATAAAAGATATTGTTTTCAACATCTGGTAAAATTTTGAGCAAAATCGAAGTGACAGTTTTTTTTACAAAAAAATAAAAACCTAAAAAAAAATATATAAAAGTTGGTAAAAATTGATTTTCGACTCAAATAACTCTTCAAAACTTTGAGACCTTCACTTTAAAATAATTTAATTTCTTAAAAAATATTTTTGTCAACATTCAGTAAAATTTTGAGAAAAATCGAATTGATACTTTTTTTACAAACAAAAACAAAAACCTACCAAAAATCATTACTAAAACTTGGTAAAAATTGATTTTCGACTTAAATATATTTCAAAATTTAAAAATATTAGCTTCAAACTAATTTTATCTTATAAGAAATATTGTTTTAAATATTCAATAAAATTTTAGGAAAAATCGAATTGACAACAAAAAATATATACCTAAAAAAAGCATTACTAAAAGTTCGTAAAAATTGATTTTCGACTCAAATATCTTTTCAAAAATTTGAGATATAGGCTTCAAATTAATTTTAATTTATAAAAAATATTGTTTTCGACATTCAATAATTTTTTTATAAAAATCCAACAGTCCGTTTTTTCAAAAAAAAAAAAATAAAATCTACAAAAAATAGTACGCAAATTTGGTAAAAAATTGATGTTCAGTTCTCGATATCTCGTGAACAATAGAAGATATTGACTTCAAATTAATTTCATTCATCCAATTTTCATTTAGTTATATAAGAAATAAACATTTCTAAGAAATGCTACTAAAATTGGTAAAAATCGGTTTTCGACTAAAAATCTCGTTAATAAAAATAGATTTTGAAATCAAACTATTTCATGCAAAATATTGTTGTTAATTTAAACATGTTTTTAACTAATTCAACTGACTCCTTTTTTAACAAAACACGAAAGCCTACAAAAATTTTAAGCAAGACAAATCGAAAGACGGGATGGGAAGTTATCAGTGTGGGTCGCATCCCAGCCTCTTTTTTAATAATGTCTTGTGCAACAACGGTTAACTACATATTACCTCATACATCCTGTTGCCTGTTGGGTAAGGAGTCAAATAGGCATTTTTCATTCCTTCAATGAGTTCAAACTCAGACTCGTATACCTTGCGTGCTAACCGCTTCCTAACATTTTCTATAATGTTAAGGTCAGGTGAGTATAGCGGCCACGTTAGTAAATGCATTTTTTGAAGCTCAATCCAAAATTTTACGAGCTTAGAAGTGTGGATAAGGGTGTTATCCTGGTAGAACTTCCATTCGAAGGACCCAAAAATATCCTCGATTGCAGGAAAAGCCATTTATAATACACCATTGTATGCTGTATGTATATATAGCATTTATACGACGAGTAAGAATTTGCATTTTTATGTTGCCTTAGTAGGTAATGGCTCCCCATATCATGCCACCACCAGCACGGCCCTGCATCAGTCGCTCTAAAGTATGTTCTTCCTTTCGAAGATCATGAAAGTAAAAAGCATAGTTATCAGGACCACTCCTTTGTCCAGGTCATATTTGATCTGCAGAAATCAAGGCGTTGCATCTTCCGAAGTTGGTTAAGAGACTTTTTTTTTAATTTTTAGACTTTTAAATGTTCAGCATTAGAAATATTGGCCTCAAAATAAATCGCTTGTCAGCTGCTATAATCACATAAGCCTTGATTTCTGAGTCACTTGAACTTTTGTCGGTTAAAACAGGTATTCCGAACATACGAACTTAGCGATGGATTTAGATTCTAGGCGTTTTGAATTTCCAAGAAATGTCAAATATCAGGTTTAAAAATATACCCGCAAAATAAGTTAATCTTCAAAAACTTACATATATTCCATTTAATATTTTGTTTCGAAAATCTTTGGAGCGCTTTTATGTATGTACATACATATATAAAATTTTTAATTTTTTTTTAGAAATATTGTTGGTTATAAGGTGCTTATAAATATACTTTTTACATTTAAATTTCGTTAAAAAATGTTGATCCGTTTTTGAGATATGGAGTTCTTTCCTGTGATATTATTCCTAGAAGCAATTCCAGAATAACTGAAATTACTGAAAAAGTGAGTAGTCTTTGCCCATTAGGTCTATTTTTACTTGCGACATATAGGAACTATATGGCAAGTTTTGCATTCGTGCAAAATTTCGAACTCGAGATTTTAATCAAACATGATATTACGATGGTAGAGAAGTCGAAAAAAGTGGGTCCCGCGATTCTGTCCGGTCTGTTTTGTCTGTCTGTCCACGCTCCTACAGCCTAAACCATTGGGTCGATTGAGTTCAAACTTCGAAGTTAAGGTTTTGAGCAGATTCGCGTTAGGCGTTTTTTTCATTTTTTTTTTAAGATCAAAACTAACAGTGGCCCCCATACAATTTTTTGGTCAAAAAACGAAAATTCGAATTTTCTCAAAAACAAACCGATAGATTTTTTTTAAATTTTCTCTAAAATTTTATTTTTTAACTTAGCTTCTTTTAATAAGAAAAACATATTTTTGTATTGCTCAGGAAAGGTACCGCTCATAGAACCGTTATTTTGTTTTTTAATTTTCTCAGCAACTTATGAACTGATTTCAATAATTTTTTTTGTGAATAAGCTCTTATATTGCCTTAACAATATTTGATTATCAAAAGTGCAATTTTTTATTGTTTGGATTTTTAAAAAAATATTGAATTCTTTTTTTTTAAATTCTATATTTCAAAAACGGGTTTACATTTTTTTACGAAATTTAAATGTAGAGCGTATATTTACAATCACTAAACAATTGCATACCAAAAGTATTTTTAGAACAAAATTGAAAAATTTTATATATAAAAAATTAATTTAAAAAAAAACCGCTCTAACGATTTTCAAAATAAAAATTTGAAAAATCAAGGATTTTTTGATTTATAAAATGGCATTTAAATTTTTAAAGACAAACTTATTTTTCAGGTAAAATTTTGAATCTTAAAATTTCTTTTTAATTATTTTAACTATTTTATTTTATTTTTAATTATTTTAATTTTTAATTTTTTTTAAGAATTTTAAATATTTTTAACTAGTTGAATACACAAACAATTATTGTTTTCGTTAGGTATGCTTACAAGTATTTTCCATTTTTGGGATGAGTTGTCCTAGGATGAGTTGTGTCTTGGGATGAATCACAAGTTTTTTGACAAATCAAATGGCATTTATATCTTTGAAGACGAACTTACTTTACAGGTATATTTTAAAATCTTTTATAGGTACATTTTTAAACAGACTCTTTGCATACAGGAGCAAGTTCGTGCGACCCAGTCGTGCATTTTATTTTTTGAATCATTCATCTTTTGGGATACATACGTATTGCCGTTGTCATTAGTTAAAAATATTTTGAATAAATTAATATTGATATCACAAGCCCAATTTACACCCTTCCCGTTTATTCAAGCTGCACGCACTTCTTATATGCTTCAATATCCCACAATTTTGTGGTGATGCTGAAAATATATTCAAATGTTATAGTTTTAATAACCCGTCCTGGTACCGCCCGCGCCGCCGTTGGTTGACGAGCGTAAGGTGGTGATGCTTAATTTTTCCAATTTAATTAAAACCTCAAAGTATCCCTCAAAAAGTGTCAACTTCCCAAGTGTACTACATATTATAGTTTTCCTCTTTTTCGCTACATCAGGTGCCGCCTTAAACATACGCTTCTTAAGCCCCTCCGTAAATATAAAATAAGCACGCTGGATATTTAGATAAAATCAAGCAAAGAATAAACCCATTAAGGTTATGTAATTTATTCATGAGACATCATCATTAATGGCAGAAAGTAGAATCGTGAGAGATTTCCTGCCGCCGCCGCCATTCACTCAGTCAGTATTTGGAACCTCAGAGTGTTTTTGTATTTCATGGATTTACTTATTGTGAAAGGTTAGCTGACGGAAGTTAAAGTAAAAGAGAAGCGTACTGAGTCGAAAGGTGGATTTTAAGGCTCATTCGCATATAAATTTTCTAGGGATCCCTTTGAATTTTAATAAATTTATGTTCATCAAGTAGGTCTACATAAAACCTGGGATATATTGTGACGACGCATGGCGGCGGCGACGACCGACACGACGACTACGAGACTTCGAGGCGATGTTGATAATGGTAAAGGCAAAGTCAAAGGCAAAAGGGTGTGCTCTCGAAGTAAGTAAGCTAACTCCGAGGATTTGAAACTCGCAAGGACCTCATAAATTCATCAGACCAAGCAAGAGAAGTCATATTGAAATTTTGTACACTCATAAATTGTGTGAAGGAAGTCTTCATCACACGTGTTTGCATAAATATTGTGTGTTTGGTCTTTGGTGTGGTTTAGCTTTAGAAAATTTACAAGAAAAACAAAAGTAAACACATTTTGACAAAACTTTTTGAGGAAAGAGTTTACATGTATGTTTTGAAGACTTTACTCGTATAGGTATGCATTTGTAATTGTTTATTAGGAGATTCGTAGGAGAAGCTTATTTTGGGAAAGGAGTAGGTTAAAGGTGGTTCATGAAAAATCTGAGCAATTGACTTCAAACGAGACAAACATTGAATTTGTTCACTGGATTTAGAAATTCTGTGAGAATACCAATTCTTAAAGGGTTAGTTAAAGGGTGTCCCAGAAAAACCAAAATGGATTTAAATTGTATTCTATATTCCGGTAACATTTTGATGTCAAAATGAGTTATAGATTTTTTTACTAAGAAAAAATATAAGCTTTATATAACTCAGAACTAATCTCTTAGTTCATTTTTAGTTTTGCGATGATGAAATCGTTTTCAATAAACAGCTAATTCTTCAAGTTATAATTCGGAACAAAAAGTCTCCACTAAAAGCTTTCCATTTTCTTTGCATTCACATCTTTTAGTTTTATTTTCAATTATCAACTCTAACCTAAAACGCTTGATTTCAATCATCAGGAAATTCTTGATTCTAATCAAAAATCTTTGTGCAATAATATCTATTTGTCAAAAAATATCCAATGATTGGTTTCAATGATGAAAATCAATGATAGCTGTAATTGTCCCCTAACTATCATCGGTTTTCGTAATTGAAAATTTAGTTTCGAGATTTAAAAGCGATTTAGAAGATTACATTTGTCAATATGAAGCTCTAGATAATTTTGTCGTATTGAAACTAAGATCTGTTAAAAACTGCACAGTTTCATCCATATTATTAAAATTCGTCTTGAATCACATAGACATCTGGTAACAAGGCGAAAGGCAAGGTCGCAGTATATTCCAATCATAGTGACCGGTGTTTAAAATTAACTGTACGGAAAAATCTGTCTCCATCCAATGTCAAAGCTTAAGTTGTTTTTATATATTTACTTTCAATAATTAACGTTATGGTCTATAGATTTGAAATGTATTATGTTAAAATTTTTTATTTCAAAATGGTGTACATATTCTGAAAAGCCTATTTTAGCCTATTTACAGTGTTTTTGAATTATAGAATTTTTAAAACAGTATCATAACTATTCTTTTTTAAAGCCACTTGCAGAAATATTCTTTAAATAAACATGAAATTTTTGTGTTCCTAAAAAGTTATTAGTTTTTAAGTTTTTAAATGACTTCCTTTATAGGAAAATAATTATTTTGAGTTTTTCTCCTTAAAATAGTGGTTTTGTAGATTTTTTTAAAAATTAGTTAATGTTTCAAATTGTTCAAGGTGCTTGCTCTCTCTAAGCAGATCGCATATAAGCTCGATAATAGGTGTCATAACCGGAGACTGTCTAATAGGAAAGCACGCCACGAGATTAGGCGTATTCTCCAATGACTTCTGCAGAAGCTGTATGGACGAGGAAGAGGAAGAAACAGTTCTTCATCTTCTCTGCACATGCCCTGCTCTGGCTCGAAAACGCAAGAATTACCTAGGAGAATTCTTCTTTAACGATCTAAATCATATCGGTATAAGCAGCCTCTCACGTTTCGTAAGAGACTCAAACTGGTTCCATTGAGCTTAGGAAGAAACCTCAAGATTCATGTGGTATCACAATGGGCCATTAAACTGGCCTAAATGTGTCTGTTTCCATCTTGGACAGCCACTTCAACCTAACCTAACCTTCAAATTATTATTTATCATTTTCAAACTAAAAATAATATATTAAATCAAGTGCTTTCTTTCTATAGATGATTAAAAAACAAAACTTTCAAAGCACACACTTTTTAAAGATATAGTATTTTATGGTATAAGAAATTTGAAGATTGTCTACATCAAATGAAGTAGATTTCAGTTTTCTAGCATTATTATTATAGTCTTAAGAATTCCTTAAGTACTGTTTTGTCTTCTGACTCTGAGTATCAGAAGTTATTTTCTTGCAACTTTTTAAAACCGAAGTTTTTACTCAGCCATCTTAAGGTAAAACGCATCAAAATAAAGAATTGTAGCTTTTAAACGAGTTTTTCATTTTATCATGATTATGGATTTCGATAAAGTAAACCAGCAAGGATAAGATCCCAATATTTGTGGTCCTTAGAGCCGGATATGAACCAGCAACCTATGGATACAGTCGAAATTATTATGACATACAGTGTTATGTTCATATAGCATTTTGGTATATAGTATTCTAAGTTTTTGGTGTTTTGGAATACAGAATTGAAGAGGAACAAACAAAAATCCGAAACGTATAATTTTTGAATTTTTATAGTGTAGACGAAACCGACGTGTGCAAATCAGGCCTAATAGTCGAGATAAAATAAATATACAATATTATGAAAAGTTCAGAATTGTTTGCATATTTATGAAAATTGTAAACAAATGAAGAAGAATGAAGTCTCCAATGTCCGTTTTTTAACAATCAGTTCTCAATCAAATCTGCTGGATTTGTACAGATTGAACATTGGTAAAAACAAAATTTGTTCAGTGCTAGCGCCATTTGCCACTGTTGTCATTATTGTGTAAACATACCAAAAACCACAACCTATACAATTTCCAGCAAAGACCAATCCAATAACAACTTCCTGAATTATTTCTACTATCCGATACAAAGGGTACAGCTGTACGAGCGATGGTTAGTCCATCAGTCTTGCATGACAGAGGTCTAAATTCAGTCCCTGCCATGGCCAACTAAGTCTTTTTTAAGGGAACTACCGACATTACATGCACACTGGATGGGTTGATAGTTGTTATCCATTAGGTCCTAACTTTCTACGAGCTGTAGCTCCATTGAATGTATTCCTAAAACCTTTAAATACTACGGCAGCAAGATCATTAAAACTTTTAAAGATTTCCGCATTAATTTCTTCTAAAATTGAAAACATTATTTTACATGTGTAATATCACCATTTCTTCAAAAAAATATTTATATATATATATATTTATATATATATATATATTACAAGAATAGTGAACTTTGGGTAATTGATTTTTAGCTCTAAATTTCTCTCTCAGGGTGTTTTCAGAAAGGAATAGTGAAGAGTCGGAAAACTCCCAAGGGCTAACACCTTATTTGTATTACACTCTATAATTACATCGTATATACAAAAAATTAAAGGGCAACCTATCTATTTTCTATAAGTAAAAATCTCATGTTAAATAGAAAACCCTAATCTTCAATTTCTCTAAATTTTCAATTTCATTCTTCATCTTTCATCTTTAATAAATCATTTAAGAGCATTTATTTCAAAATCAATATAACCCCCTTGCCTATATATTGAATGCGATACCGAAGAGAGTCCTTTCCTTCGCACACGTTCCTCATTAGCCACTCAATGACCCAATTAATCTTAATTTTTGTCCCCATTCATGAAAAAGTATCCACACACACATCTGTTCCACTGTTCCACGGATACCTCAGGCATTATATTGTTGTCATCGGCTTCTCCTTTAATAAACCCGTTCTGTCTCGACGACGATGGGGACGACCCATGATGACACGGTCTACATGTTTATTTTCTGGCAACTTCAGAACTCACCATCAACACCATACCATACTTAATCACACCCCCCAATATCGGCCACACTTTCTCTAGATATTAAATCATAAAGCCCTACTGATGAAAACTTTAGACAAATTTCGTATCAGTACTCGAATATTTTCTTCTAGGAAAATGAAATCGAAAGGGTGCGCCATTGCATATCCCATCACCCATCACCTCTTTTCAACTTCAAAACCTCCTCCCCCTTTGTATTTAACACGCAGTATACCTAAACTTCTATGACTTCTTAAACAACTCCATCTATAGTCATTAACACCATTCAACAATATTTATATTATTTCCATTGATTTTTGTGTAATTTTTGTTTTGTTTTTGTTTTATTTTTAGAAATCAGCGAAACAATAAAATCGATGAATGGCCTAAGGAAAATAGAGGAAATTCCTAGGAAAATCATATCTCTAAAACGAGAGTGCAAGAGGGAAATTTCCCTCGAAAGTCGTCCATCCGACGACGCGTCACTCGTGGAGAAATGAAAATGGGGGCGTTTCGTATGTGAAAATACAATCTCTCCTTTCTTTCCTGCGCGCAGTCTCCAACTTCAAAACAATGCTTCTCAATACTTTTACTTCATATTGTTTGTTTGTTTGATGGGTTTTATTTTCCTTTTGGATGGACAGACAGAAAATATGGCGAAGCTTATAGTACCGTTGCACATCAATGGCTGACTTCTCCTGTTTCCGTGTTGATGGGGAAAATTTTTCAAGATGTCGATGTCGTGTGCAAAAAATACAAAAACAAAAACATCCAAAAATTTTGCAAACATTGAGAAAGTTCCGATCCGACTCATTCGACCGATTTGTTTTATGCAGGAAAAGGAATCGGATTTTTTTTCCCAACTTTCAATATTTGGAGAGTTTCCTTTCAGTCGGTTGGTTGGAGTATACACGATTATCCTTTTTGCAAAGAAATCCGTCGGGAGTGCATTTTGGAATAATAATAAATTTTTGTCTTAATTCCGGTGACAAGTGACAGAAGTGGTACTTGCTCTGATTTTACTTTTTCTGCAAATATACACAAAAGGATTTCTTAAGGATGCTCGAGGATCAACATCATGTCCCGATTTCCATGTGTAAGTATGGGTATAAAGGGGCCATTCATTTAACGCTTCGCTTATAAGTTGATCATTTACCGTCGGTCGGTCGCTGTTAGTGTTATAATAGTTCTATTGATATGGACACCCTCTCTGTATGGCAGCATACCAAAACACATCAAGATCCGCATCCTGGCAGAAGGATTCTAATCGGATTAACTGCAGATAAAACTATATTCCATTGTGTCTGTCAGTTTACAAATTAATGTTGTGATGGGGTGTACGAGTATCAGTGTCAGTCATTTAAGCCGGCCAACAGGATTCAAGTGTCGACTTCTACACCTGTTACATTTGAATTAATACTGTCAATAGGTAAATGGGTAATATGTATAAACGGAAGGACATCTGATGTAAGGTGCATAAGGATATCTACCTACATATGGTGAATGGTGAAACGTCTATGGTATCTTTGTTTTTTGGTGACATATTGAACAACGTGATCAAGAAAAGAATTTTGTTATTAAAACTTTTTGGATTGTTTTTATTGTTGTTCGTTTTACTCGTATATACGGAAACAAAACAGAGTGGCGTTTGAATGGCGCAGCGTGAAAAGGATAATCCTATTATTGGACAATAAGAGTGTTTTTGATTAGAAGAAAATTATAGAATAAAGTGGAGGAAGAAGGGTATAGAACAATGTGTGTGTTTGCATTCAATTCGATCATCTAGCGACGGATAATGAGATGACATTTTTAGGGTGTAACATATGGTTAAAGAAGAGCACAGCACCACAATAAGGTTGCATATCGAAATCTCAAAATCTTTCGGGAAGGGATTATAAGATATGCATTTTATTATAACCTTATAATAAGTATTTAACCAATTTGTGTACGGATTTAGAAGGACTGCACCTCTGTTAGTTTTTTTGTTTTGTTGAAGTTTTAATAATGCGTCGGTGTTTTTATTTACAATCTGCCGACGGTAAATACATAAATTGGACTAAATTAGATTTCTTTCAAAATTTCTTAATAATTTGCTAGTTTATAGTAAGGTAAAGTGAAATGAAGCTATGCTTACGTTTGATAACTTCTTAAAGCTCGATGAATTTTTTCGTAGATTATAGTGTCTAACATACAAAATACTATGACTCAAGTAAACTCTGATATTTCAACAAAATTTCTTTACAATCTATTTCAACTAATGTCTCCCGATTTATTTACTTGTGTGATTTCTAATGAGCTGACGACTCAACTTTAAATTAATCTTTTTTGTAAATTCATTTCTTCAATTTTTGTATCAACTGTAGTACGACTAACTTTTAGTATAAAAACTACAAAGTATGTATCTTGGAAAGTCTTCAAAAAAAAGACGCAGCTAAAAAATTTAAATCTTACTTTTCATTCTGGTTTTCAACATTGCTTAGCATAAAATCGATTTTTGAGTTCTTTGTGCGTCGTTGTAATCTTTATTTCTAATTTATTATGAAACTAAATAAAAATATGGTTATGTTTTTGAAAGCTGTAATATTTGGTTGTTATTTTGAAAAAAGTTGCGGTCAACAAATATAGCGCCATCTGTTGTACGCGAAGTTCTACACACAGTTAGACATAATCCATAATCTAAGAACAAACCTCTTTCCTTCAGTTCTTATTTCATTCAGCTTCAATTAATTTTGAAGTATTTTCTAGCTTTGGCTGAAATGTCAATAAAATCAAAATATGTTAAAAACTAAATGAAATTGGCTAAAATCTTATTTAGAAGTAGTTGCGCCGAGCAAGTGTTGAACCATGTCAAAAAAATGGCTGTCGACTATCTATGTGCTAAGCTCCGATATTTATCAACTATCAATTGATAACTAAAACTCGGCATAGGGGTAACAAAATTGGCTTTCAAACATTTAAATGATGAGACCTCTATTTTTAATATTGAACAGAAACAGGTATTGAAATTTTGTTTTTTTTTTATTATAAGCACACACTCAAGGGGATATTACTACCCTTATTATGCAGATGCACAGTGTGAGCACATTTTAAAAATGCCATTCTTAAGCTCAGTTTTAAAACTTTAAACATATATGTGACTAAGTATTATATTTAAAATTTCTGTTTTCTTTCAAGACTTTTATTTGAAAAAGATCAATTTTGATATGTTTTTCAGCTTTGAACTGATTTTAATAGTTTGGTTTCTAGTCTTTTACTTCTCAGGTCTCTAATATTTACACTGACGATTTTTGACCAACATTTCGATGCTAAAAGGCACTAAATAACTGACTTGAAGATGTGAGCAAAAACTATTAGAAAACGCCCTGAACAAAATTTATATCTTCTAAACATAATTATGTTTTTAAACTTTGACCATCTGCATAACCTCAAAAATATTCAACCGAAGTTATTTCCCAAATGGAACTGACAGCTGATTTCGTTCCTGAGAACAAATATTTATTAGCTTCGCGCAGAATTTAATATTTTCAAAAAGTGAAGTGAAATTTTTGAAAACTTACAAAATCATCTAAAAGAAGTTTTTTTTTCGAAAAATTTGACGAATTTGAACAATTTATTACCAAATTTAAGAAAATATACACTACACACATATATCTGTCAATATTAAAAATTAAGAATGAATTCATTGAAATCTAATTTTCGAAAAACTTAAAAATGTATTAGCCTCGTTTTCGCTTAAGCCAAGTTTCTAGAAACTTCAATTTTTTGAACATTCGAAAAAAGATATTTCAGAGCTCTTTTAACTTTAACTCATTTAAAAACATGAAGAATGTATCAATCTTTAAGAAATTTAGTTTTTTTTAACAAGCCCCCAACATTTTTGGTTTGTAGATACGTCAAGGTTCGTGTTCAGAAAAATTACATGTTCATTTCCAAAAAAATCCCACAAAGTTGAATTTTAGTGGAGAGCTTTATTTATACGTCCCTAACACTACCTAAAAATCTCCTTTATTTTAATCTGGAGCAAACAATTTTAGAGGGGGTGAAAGGGGATCAAGTACATACAACCTTTTTTTTTAAATTACTCGAAAAACTATGAGTTTTTTTGAAAAACAAGTTTTTTTGATACACTTTCTTTTTTTACAAATAAAAGCATGACACTTTTTTCGTACAGCATATTTTTCATGATGGGGATGGAAAGTATTGGGCTCTTTCTGAGACATCTTAGAAACCTACATATGCTTATTGAGACTAATTCTCTTGAACTTTTTTTATAGTGCTTTAAAAATCTTTAAAATGAGCCTTATATTATGAATTTCGGACAAGGTCCTAGAGAAAAAGATCATATACCAACCCCAAAACACCAAATTTAAAAACAACAATTCCCACTCTATCATCTCGTTTTATAACTTTGTTCGACATTACCAATCCCAAATTGCCTCAACGTACGCAATATTGAATCTGAATGGAGAAGACATTCAAAGGATGTTTACTCACTTCAAACTCAATTCACATTTCATATTACTCTCACATTTATGAACACTTTCTAAAATAGTTTACAAAACTTTAATACACAGTTCCATTGGACATGAAATGCCATCAACAACAACAGCAGCAGCAACAGCAACAACATCCCCATCATTGTCAACAACCGATTGTATCCGGCCTTGGACCTGGACCCGGAGTGGCGGTATCATCATCAGCATCAGGAGCAGCAACATTATCTTCATCGTCCCTGCCACCACCACAATCAATGACAACCGGAAACGACAGAATGTTAACAAGTGCAATCATTCAACCGACAATAACCGAAGCTATGTCAGATGTTGGTGGTGTCCTCGGAAACAGGACAACCAACCACAATAACAATGCCACCAACAACAGCAACAACAATAACAACAACAACAGCAGTGGCAGTGGCAACAGTAACAATGTCACCGATAACAATATCAATGGCAATCATAAAACTAATAGTGTTGGCGGCAACCAACAACAACACCACCATCAACATCAACATCACCATCATCCCAACGCCCACCCACACCCCCAACATCAGCAGCATCCTCCAGCGCCTGCCCTCCATCACCACCAGTCCAGGACGATTCTAAGTGATTGCAGCAGTTCCTTGTGCAGCATGCAAAATTGTGGCCCATCACAATTGCATAACAACCCACATCACCATTCGCATTCGCATCCACATTACCTGCAGCATCATCATCAATCCTCAGCATCAGCAGCAGCGGCGGCGGCAGCAGCAGCGTTACATCAACAACAATCGTTATCTTCGGTCCTCGCGGCTGCGGCCGCTGCAGCAGCTGTTTCAGCTGCTGCTTCAGTTACTACCGCATCCACATCGTCACTGGGCTCCTCGGTGTCCTTGCAATGTGGCTACTGTTGTCAGCAAATATGTGATCGATATATAATGCGTGTGGTGGACACATCATACCATGAGGGATGCCTCAAGTGCACTACGTGCTCCATAAACTTGGTGCATTCGTGCTTTATTCGCGATGGCAAACTCTACTGTCGGATTGACTATGAGAGGTAAGTACAATAAAAACAAAATTATATAGCTGTTGAAACAATAATTCATAAAACAATTCATATACTTTATGCCACTAACATTATAATTGACTTAGGACTTTTTTTTAATGCTAACTAGAATCACACATTTTTGAAAACCGTCCTCAACAAAAATGATGCACTTAAAACGTCATTAATTATTATCTTCTGAAATGCATTTGATTGCTCCTATAAAAGTTTATTATGCTGAGAATAAACCTTTATTTTAGTTCTAAAGCGTTTTGAAGTTTTGACGTCTTTTAAAATTTCATAGAGTTCGCAGTTACTTTTGAAATGATTTAGTATCACTCCTTTCTTTCGTAGAACACTTGATGCCATAGAGCAGAATGACATTTCACTTTATTTTACTTTTTAAATGTTTGCACTTTATTACGACAGTATCAATACATATCAGTAGTTTTCAACCTGTCAAAATTATTAATTACCTATTTTTAGGCGTTTTTCCTTTTCAAGCTCACAGCAGAGAACTGAGCTGTCAAAAAAAGATCTATGTATGTTTCTTATTTAGCTCAGACATATCAGAGAGCTCGGGTCATGTTTCTTCTTTTATTTTGAGCTAGCTCGGACCGTGGTCTATAAGCTCTGAATAAAATACCGTGCTAATTGGCGTTTTTCTTTTTTAAAACAGAGCAGATCCTGAACTGTCAAACAAAAAAAATGTGTTTCTTTTTAACCTCTGAAAATAATTGACCACACCGAGTTGAATGGTTTGCACAAGCATTTGACAGGTGATTGTTTGATTATAATTAGTTTTTTAATTTTCATTTAAGTTTTGAATCTTAATTCTTGTTTCTGTAGAAGAAAATGACAAGTAAATTGATAAATATCAAATAGTGACAGCTAAGTGTTCAAATATGTTCCAGAAATTACTCAGAGCATGCTCGATATGTTTTGACTCTGTTCAGAACTCTAAACTGAGCTAAGAAAGCTAAAAAGTGCATCTAACTTCACGCTTGTTTCGTGTGCTATGACAGGAACAGATGACAAATTCTTAAACTTTTGACAGATCAGTTGCCCAGTTTGTTTCATATATATGATCAAACTTTGCTCAAAGCGTAATGGATGAGCTAGAGCTCTGCCAGTGCTCTGCTCTAGATTTAATAATAAAACCACTTCTTGATTATTTCAAAGACGGTGTTCGCGTTATACATTATTGCGATGGCACCTTTTGATGTCTCATCACTTTATCTCACTTAAACATAATGGTTGACAAGAGATAGGAAAATTATTTAATAGGCGTGTTCAGAAAAATACGTTCTCTGAGATCTCAATTTCATGAGTTCTCACTTTTTGATGAAGGCAAATCTTTAAGATCTTATTTTTCAGTTTTTTTTATTATAGTCGGAACACGTTCCGTACTCTTTGCCAAAAGTTTTAATCGATTTATTAAAATTTTAGTCATTTTAGTCATTTTAGTAACTTTAAGAAATTAAAAAGAAATCTAGCATTTTACTAAAGCTACTAAAGTTTAAGTCACAAAATGCAAAGGTTAACTTTTGGTAATTTGTCACATCCTTATGAATTCTAAGTTTTTGACATTTACAAATTAATAGGTTTGTTCAACCAGAAAATAGACAGTGCAGCGCAGTGTAGGTTCTTGAAAACTGTCAAAGGAAATTCAAGCAAAAATTACACACTTCAAATGTTAAAAAGAAGAAAGCAAAATAAATTCGGCGCACGTAAAATTGAACAAAATTTTAGAACAGTTAATAAATTATTTTATTTATTTATTTTGTAATTCCTTTTTTATTTTATATGTACTTATTCCTTAATTCAATTAAGTGGTTAGAAAACATTCAATCCTCAAAAATGTCCCTTCAATATGCAGGTCTAATTTATTTTTAAATAATAAAATGTTAATCAAAAATACAAATCACGTGAACAAATTCAACTATTGGTTTACAAAATACAATTGAATAATGACATCAACTGATTTTAATAGTTTTCACAAACCTAGAACTAGCTCAAAGCAATACTGTAGAATATTCAAAAGTAGAGTATACTAATTCAGCTTAATGAACACTTATTAGTGTAAGTCAGTGCTAAAAGCTGCACTTCTCTGCCCGGAGTAGTCCATCAGTGCAGCTGATTGAACACAGCTGTTTTACAGATTTAGGTTTGTTTGATTTGTATTTTTTTTCCATGAACTGTCACTTTTTAGACGTGTTCAGAAAATTGAATTAATATTTTACATTTGGATTTGGAATGCTTAGTAAATTGCTTAGTATTTTCTATTCTTCCAACTAAAATGCTAAGACCCTAAAAATTAGGTTGTTTAAAATTTTGCTTAGAGTAAAAAGTGAAAGCAATTATGCATCTAAATTCTATCCTCTATTTATTCAATTATTTTATCCTTTATGCATGTTCTTGGTATTTTGTTTTTTAAACTTCAAGTACTTCATTTTTCAATTCCTTCATGACTTTTTAACATACAAAAAATAAACACAATTTAAAAATTTACTTCGTATTCGTATATGTTTAATATTTCTTTTTCTAGACTCTTTATACGAAATCGTTGCCTTGGATGCGGACACAAGATTGGCTCTGATGAGCTTGTGATGAGAGCACTCGAAAACGTTTTCCATTTAAAATGTTTTGCCTGCGTTGTTTGTGGTGTACTGTTAAAAAAGGGCGAACAATATGTGGTAAAACAGGGACAACTCTTCTGTCGATTTGATTATGAGAAGGAAGTGGAAATGCTCCAGGGATACGGTATGACTTGACTTTCTTACTAATGACAGTTAAATTTTTTGATGGATGCATGATGTAATTTTATGTAAAATTTCTTGTATTTTTTCTGTATTTATTTTTGATCAGAGGATTTCTATGGTGATGAATTGTTTCCACCAAAATTGGATGGCAGACGAGGACCGAAACGACCAAGAACAATTTTAAATACACAACAACGAAGAGCATTTAAGGCATCATTTGAAGTCTCCCCAAAACCATGTCGTAAGGTTAGAGAAAACCTTGCAAAGGACACTGGCTTGAGTCTGAGAATCGTTCAGGTGAGCGAGAATTGAGTGGAAAAGATAAATAATATAAATTTGAAATTAATTTGTTTCACATATTTTGTTTTGTTCTTGGTAATTGCAGGTCTGGTTTCAGAATCAACGAGCTAAAGTGAAGAAAATTCAAAAGAAGGCTAAGCAAGAGCAAAAAGGTGCTAGTGAGACAGATTCACAAGAATCGGATAGTAGTTTGGCGAAGGTTAAAGATGAAGCACATAGTGACAGTGAGTCCCTGGAATCGCCGTTTTCATTGGGGGAAAAGTCACGATTGATTAAAGATGAAATTCAAAATGAAAACACGCCATTTAATTGCACGGAGACGAATAAAGGTAAATAATATTAAGGGTTACCTGTACCATTTTTCCGTGCATTTTCTTTAACCTAAACTTAATTTGGGAAATTTTATAATATTCAATGTAAGCTAAAATTTGTTCCTTACTATCTCCCTGATAGCTAACTGAGTGATATTTTTTAACTATTAGGCTACCATTTTAAAAATCGGAACATTTGTTCAGATTTTTATGTAAATCCAATGACGCCAAATTTTGAACAACCTCTTGTTAAGAGCTTAGCAATTTACTATTTTGCAACTGTCTAAATTAATCAGTTTATATTCTTTAAAATTATAACCTTTTTTTATGTACTACTTTCTATTAAAAACGATGCATCTGAACACGTCAAAATAGTGACAGTTCGCGACAAAAAAAAAAATAATACAAACATACCTAAATCTGGGCAACAGACATATTAGGTTTGTTCACAAGATTTTTCAGCAGCAATGGTTGGTCAAATTTTGAAGAGTGGGAATGAAATTCTCTTAGATAAAAGAAAATTGGAAAAAAAGTATGGTTTCATGAAAAAAATTGTCCCACACTTTTTAAACGTAAAAAACATGCGTTACAAGTTAAAAGTTAAATAATGACAGTGACTATTTCAAACTGTTTGAAAATAGATAAATTAGTTGTAGTAAAACTTTTATGGAGAACAGCGAATAATGACGACGAAGAGTTTTTTAGCTTTTTTTATCACAAAATTTCGACAATAGTTTTAAAAATCCGAAAAACAGTTTGAACTCATTTTCGTGTCAAAAAAACTCTTTATGAAAGCTTGTTGGAAAAATTTGAGGCCTTCCCAAATCCAGAGCTAAAGTGCACACAAATTCACAACCATGTTTTTGTGTTTTGGTTTAACTCAAATTTTGTTTTACCTTTTTACTCAACCCATCATTGCGAAGCAAACCGAACGGACGACACTAATAGCAGTAAATTTACGTACCGCAATATGACATTTGACAGTCTAACAATTTCTGCCCAAGGAAATTTCATGGGCAAAATTTTGTCTTCGTGAGCGCTCTCTTCCACCCAAAACTTAAAAATTTATAAAGTGTGGAACAACATTTGACAGTTTTGGTCAAGGTTGGGAACAGACCTTTTATAGGTTTGTTCAACCAGAAAATGCCATCGTAGAGTATTGTAGTGAAGTACAAATTCATGAAAACTGTCAAAGCAAATTCAAGCAAAAACGTCATACTAATGCTAATAAAATTGAAGCAGTAATTAAAAATGCAATATTAGAAAAGCTGGGGAAAAATCAACTTAATTCGTTAGAAAAATAACATGGAATAATGGACATCAACTGATTTTGACAGTTTTCATTCTTTACTAGCTCAAAACGGTAGTGCAGTATATTCACAACTTAAGTACACTAGGTTAGCTCAATGAACTCTTATCAGTGTAAGTCTTTTCTTTACTGCCCCAAGTAATCCAGTGCAGCTGGTTGAACAAAGTTTTTTAAATTTGAAATGTCAGAAACTCAAACGTCATATGGTTTTAGAAAATGTCTTATAGTCGAGATACATAGTTAGATGTTTAAATCTTTTAAAGTTACTTTAATCATCTTTTTAACTTAGTCACTTATTAAAATGACTTTTTAACATAAAGCCACAATGACTTTTAAATCAACGCCGCTCTTTTTGACACATGAGTGATGCGCTCTACAAAGCAATCTGTATCCTTGGCTTTTTGAATAATTTTGCTTACAAACAGACCTAAGAAAATGTATTTAAAAAGAACACTGTTTGACATTGTTGACTTTTAATCTTGAAATAAATTCAATTTTATTTTCTTATTTCAGAAAATTGCAACAAAACGAACGAACCCATCCTGAACACAATTCTTGGCCTAAGTTATGCCACATTCCAGCAGCTAATGGGTCCATTCAACCAACCACCGATGATCAATCCAATTGACCGATTGTACAGTATGCAGAATTCCTATTTTCGTCCTGAAGATATAAATTTTAATGAATGCAAGGATCCTGAAGAAAATTAAACATCCACCCTAATTAATTGTAATCTGTTTAGTAAAATAAAATAACACAAACAAAAAATAGAAAAAAAAAGAAGTATATGTTTTGCAGGTGCATTTTCCTATACAGAATCACTTCACCCTTGAAAATTTTAAAAACAAGAAATCCTTAGAAAGATCAAATTAGTTCCATCCATTTGACAAAACGGAGCAATGCAAAGGGTTTCTCTCTCTCCCTCTCTCTCTACAAACTGGAAATAAAATTCCAACAAAATTTGTCACACGAAATTTTGTAGAAAATGTCCTTTCGTCATGCATTGTTCTTACGCACATCAAACAATTACATATTATTTTGCAGGAATGTTATTCTATACAGAGCTTCAAAAGCAAGGACATCTATAACAAGGAGCATATTCAACAAAGTCACCCTTAGCAACTTTAGCTCAGAGAAAGATATATTTTTGGCTGGCATTGCCTGCATTGTTTTTTGTCGCATAGTTACCTACAAAATTTATGCAATTTGTCACAATATGTGTCACATTATGTAGCAAATTGTTTCGACTCGACCCTCTATGGTAAGGGATGTCCTGCTCCTGCCCTGTCCTTGTCCATTGCATATAATACACAACAGGGGTAAAGTTTTTTCAAAGCCAAATCGAAGTCGAAGGGATTTGAAGATCAAATTTAACTTGTTGTATTTATAATAAGGTTAGTGTGATGCGGATACGGAATTTTTCTTAGCTTTAATCAGGTTCATTGGTGGACCTGAACACGGAACAGGAACAAAACAAAATCAAGTAACTTGTTGTTTTGTGAGGGATGTGTGTAATTGGGTTTTGGGTGGGTTCTCTTATGTAACATACCCTGCTAATGAGTGAAACAGTGACTGTATACAAAGGGAGGGTGTTGGATTTCGTATTTGGGATTGTATAATTAATTACCATATATTTTTAGAGGAGTCACTGTGAAATGCATGTCATGACATTGATAGGGGGTTGCGATTTGAAATGAACACGTGGTTTTGAAACTACTCGTGCAAACATTTTGATCACAAGTGTTCCGATTCAGTTTTTTTTTCTTCTAAAGGGTAGAAAAGTTGGAATGATGTGACAAATTTTAATGATAGGACTTCTATCAATTTGTGGTTGATCATTGAAGCTGAAGGAAACGGGTGAATTTCAGTTCGTAAGGTGGTACAACTTGTCAACATTAGTGAATAATGACAGATCTTCGAATAGTTTAGTCCTTTTGAATCAGTTAATCCTTTTGAATCAACCAGCTTTATTGACCTCGTATGCGATGAAATAAATACTATTGATTAATAGAAATTTATAGAAATTTAATTTGACAAATTTCATCAAACTTGAATGCCCGCGAAATAATGGCTGAAACACAAACACGCTTCAGCTTCGGCTTCGTCTGCATTACGATGGGCCTGCTTCGAGGTTGCTTTGCTTTGAATGACATTCCTAAAATGGCACTTTTGTCATTAGCAGCTGTTATTTTTTCTCAAAAGTTTGGTTTGATTTTTCGTGCAGTAAAAAATATGAATTTTGAAATCGAAAACATTAAATTTATCGCGGGAGTAGCTTACACAGCCTATAATAACCAATGGGAATCCCTCCAAAAGCAAATGTATTTTGTTTGTTGACTTCTTTACAGCTGTTGAGCTGTCAGACAAAGCAAATGTTCAGCAAATTCGAACTAGAGCTTCCGTTTGGAGTCACATTACGTAACATTTCGTTCTTTTCCTTACGATTGTCAAACGAAACGAGAGGTCAAAGCTTCATTGTAATAGCATGCATTGAATTCATGTGGCTGAACTCGTAAACGTTAGACGAAGCCGAAACTGAAGCGTGTTTGTGTTTCAGCCATAATTGTTGGTAAAAAGTATTTTTTGATTTCATAAAAGAATTGTAATAGGAAAAATACGCTTTCTTAGAATAAAAACTTTGATATAAAACAACTTTTGTTAACCTACAAAACTATTAATTTTCCCCACATTGGGTGCCATTTTTTGTTACAAAATGAAATAAGAACCAAATTAAATGTCGAGTTCTAGAAATTCAAAGTCTGACTATTCTGAGAAACTGACAAATGTACAGATATCTAAGTAAGATGCCGTATTTTCAATAGATTTTTCGTCATTTTGTGTAATACAAAAGAGTTCTTAGTTTATTAAAACACATTCCCAATTCACATCATCGTTACAAAAACCCTTTAAGTCTTTCAATTTCAATTCAAGAATCCTATTTGCATAATTATTGCAAATGTAGAAATAAAAATTGAAACCATTTTTAAATCTAAAAACAAGAATGAAAAAGTTATTTTGCATACACTCGCAATGATATCAAACTGAAATAATGCCATAACCGCACGATGTGTCACCATAATCATCCACCAAATTTAACCACAAAAAGCATTCGATTTTTCATCGAGCGACGTATTGGAACGGTTATCACGAAAAATTGAACTTTAATCGAGATAAATAGCTGCGTGGATTATAGGTTCAGAAAAAAAAAAAAGAGAATTTTATTGTTAGTACAGCGATAAGAATTCTATATTTTGCTTTATTTGGCAATAGAATTCATATTTCCGGTTAGCACACGATTTGAAGACTTTCCCTTACGACTTTATTATTGTATTCAAGTTAGAGCAGTATCGCAAGCCACATTTATGTAAAGATAATGCATAGAAGAAAAAATTTGGGAAAATAAAAGCGACAAGTTTGAAAAGCTATTTGAATTTTTTTCTTTTCTTTCCAAGTAAAAATGAAGACCTTATTTGTATTAAATAATATTCAATTAATTCTATTTTAGTTTTATTTTTAAAGTTAAGAAACTTTATAAATCAATTTATAATTGGCGCCCAACGTAAAATAAACAATAGGGTTTTCTATACCATGATAATTCAAGTAGACTTTAAAATATGTCTTTAGTTCAATTTGTATTCTTAGTTCAATTTGTATTCTTAAAATTAAGAAACTTTATAGATCAATTTATAATTGGCGCCCAACGTGAAACACCCATTTTGTGTTTCTCCCATAATAACTCAAGTAAACTAAGGTTGGGTTAAAGTGTCAGTTCGAGTCGGGACAAGGTTTCTTTTATCTTAAAAATTCTGCCTGGAACACGCTGCAGTGATTGGGTAGGCCAAATAAGAGGCTTAATCATATAGTCATTCAGAGAACACTCCTTCACAATAAACCCCTTCATTGGTTTTAGATGCATCTGTATAAAAGTGGATTGACTCATCTTCCAGGAATGCCCTATCCTTCCAGAAGATCTCGAAGATATAGAAATCTGGTAGTAAGTGGATGGTGAAGTCTGTGTGCTTTGGAATTTATAGCAAAGTGGCCAATGCTGTTATTAGTCCACTGTGATGAAGCTCTTTGGCGAATAGGCTTGCAGCTATTTGTTAATTTAACTAGAAGTTTCAGACAGAGTAGGTTGTCCAGTAGGATGGTACAAAGAGTTCCGCTAATACATAGGCAAGCTGAACGTTGGACTTTGCATAGTTTGTCGCAGTCAACACCATTGTCTAAAGCAGTCCACCATGTGCCACACTATGCAATAGAATCGGTCCACCATATATGCAGAAAAAGAAAGCCGTCGTAGCTTTCATAACTCTTTCTTGTATGTTATGTTTTCGATTTAGTTTTTTGTCTAAAATGTAAGGTCAAGTTGGCTTACAAATCAGTATTTTTGTTTGTTTATTTATGTTCAATGGATTATATTTCAATTTTATTTTTAAAGTTTGAGAACTTTGCAAATAAATTCATAATTGGCGCCCAACGTGGAACATTTTTCTCATTTCAATTCGATTGGAAATTTGAAGAAAAAATTCCTGCTTACTATATAAAACGATACGAAGTTATGGCCTTTGTTATGCATCATAAAATTTAGACCTATTTGTTAATTTACTTATTTGAATGGCGCCCAACGTAGAAACAAATTCTTTAAAGAAAAAACCTAATTGAATGAGATATTTCGAAATCTTTATTGCAAATAAAAGAAATGGACAATTGTCAAGTCGACATTTTTAATATGCCTTCATTTCATAATAAAGTATGATTACTCATCATTTCATCGACGAAAACTTGGATATAAACACAAATTCCACAAACCAAAGGGTTAAATATGTGCGCGCTTTCATATATCATTTAAAGTCTCATATATTTGTTGGCCAGGCACGTAGCAATCGCATTCACTTAGAATTATGTCAGAGACCTTAAGCTAGTCGAAAGAACTAACTTTATTTCAATTCTTTCATATATTACTAACTCGCAGTTCATTTCTTATAAAAGCTACACTATTATAACAAACGCAATTGTAACATATTGTTGCTCCTTTTCATACACATGTACGTATATTACATATATTCTAAATTTATGTGTCTTAAAGAATACAAAAAAAGGTGTATAGTTTAGTAGATATCCTTATTCTTCTCCCTTTTTTCTACACGGCATACAGAACATATAAATGCAAAAAAGCACGCGTTATTAAATGGGCCACCATGCATAAATTGCACTTTGTATTTCATTTTTTCTTTCTTTATTTTTATTTCTTAGGTTAGGTATACCTCTGTACTCACTTCAATTGGGCGGGTGGTGTGTTTTGTACTGTGTATGTGCAAGGACGACTCTACTTCGACTCCATCTTTAACAAGCTCCAAGTGCAAAAGTGTTACATTTATACCAATCAGGCTCAGGCATCATAAGGCACATCAGCATCAGTATAGGTATAAGAAGAAGCCCACTAAACGCCAACGCCATTTCCAACAAGAACCAAACCAAGGACTCTTTGTCTGCCTCTGGGTACATTTTTGTAACGAGCACGTCTTTGCTTAATGCCATACCGTGTATGCAAATATACATTTTTATTTCTCACTCTTCCTCTGAGACTTTTCTCGTAGGAATAAGGTACGAGTAGGTAGGGTCTGTTCTACAAAAATATCTGGATAGTTTCAAGGATATTCAGCGCCAGAGGGTGGTATGGTATGGTTGGCATGGTTTTAAGTTCAAGGTATGGGTTTGGGTGTTGGCGTGAAGAGAAAAAATTGAGTTGTTGGAATGCCACGTCTTGCAAAAGTTCCATATCAAGTCAAATGCATGGTGATGATGTGAGTTGGGTAGTGAGGGGGGGGGGGGTTGAGGTAGGGGATACAGTAGATATACCGAGGAAAAAAAGTCATAAAGTCACATTAACACGTATGAGTTACCAGGATATTAATATGCCGTTTTGTGTCATTTCTACTTCTATGCTTTGCTCCGTGTGCGCTTTACCCGCCACCACACCGCCGCAGCACTACGGCTACATATGCATGTGCGTTTATATTTTCTAAAAGGCATATTACAGAGCGCGTTTGGTCTTATTTTTTTTTTGTTCGTCCTCGACAATCTAACTCTCTCTCTGAATCCCGTTGGCGTTTAATATTCGTTTCCTTTTTTTTGTTCTTTCTATTGGACAACCTCTAGCTCCAGCTCCTGCAGCTCTCCCTTCCAGAGCTGAGGGGTTTTGCAATTGAAAAGGATTCAAAATGTGATAGTGAAATGTTGAGCAATACATTTCTATATAACATCTCTCTCCTAGCTACTTTAATAGTGATTGAGTAGAATGGTTATTTTTTTGTGTGTGTGCTATTTTGCCAGGACTAGGTTTTGTGTGCTGCTTATATTTTTTTACTTTTTTCATGAATATCCTTTGTGCAATTCAGGTGTCGCTTCAGTGATGTTCTTAATAAATTGAAACTTATGAAAGTTGTTAATATGAAAAAAAGAATTTACTTGCATGCAGATTTATGAATACTACATTTTATAATATGTAAATCTACAAAGTAGGATCTCATTTTTATATCATGCATTCGAAATACGAAGAAATCCATAATATATTCAGATAAAACGAAAGTTTAAAAATATATATGTGGCTCACGTTGGGCGCCAGTTGATTTATAAAGTTCCTTAATTTTAAAAATTAAACTTTAAATATGATTGATTGCATGCCTATTAATAAAATTAACTTATCTTTTGAAAGCCTTAATAAGGGCTATTTTTTCGAGGTAAACAAATCGTACAGATTTCTAAAATGTTCCCTAAATGTTTCAAATTAATTTTCTTTTATGCGTCAACTTTATATAAATGCTTGTGACAATGCTTTAACATTAACATAATAATTAACTCTCTAAGGAAAGCCTGCAAATCAAATTCCGTCCTGAAATATGAATTTTATTGTCAAAAAATTTCAACAACATCATAAGAAAATGGCTTCAGTAAACTTTAAATCTATTTTTTATCAAGGGAATCCAATAAAAATGTCAATTTAAGACAATTTGGGACATTTCATGTTATTTTGAAATATTTTTTCCTGTCAAAAAAATAAAATTAAAAATGGCGCCCAATGTGGGTTAACATTGGTCGCATTCATAAAGCTAGTGGCTACGTAGTCAAGGGATTCTGATTGGCTAAATCTAACTACAAAAGTAGTTGAAATTTCCCCTCCGACGTAGTGTAAAATTTTCGGCTACAAAGTTAGTGCACACTGGTTTTGACGTTTACAATCAGCTGCTCGGTAAGGACACAAGAATTCAAAATGAAATAAATCATTTAGTATTTAAATACAAATAAAAATCACTCATATTATATCTTATATTCGGTTTTATTGAATTTAAAAACAAAACAAACTATTTAAAGTACTGAAAACACAAATGTTTCCTGTGTTACATATTTGCATTTGTCATTGATATGTCAGTTCCGGATTGACTAGCTTTGTAGTGAAGTTTTGCATTCACAAATCTAGTTGAAATTCGACTACGTAGTCACTAGCTTTATGAATGCGCCCATTTTTAATTATATCGATTGATACATTTGTATTAAATAAGACACTTTCAAGTTAACAACTAACAAATTCAAAATTACAAAAATTGAAAAGTTCAATGAGCAAAGGTGCCTTTTTTCCGAAAACGTTATAGTTTTTCAAAAAACCGGTTACCGGCTTGAAAAAGAATTATATTTGCTCATAAAAATTTTTAATGAGACCATTCTTACAGTTTCAAGCATTGTATCTATTGAAATTTTAAATTCCTTGCTGTGATTCAATCATATTTTGGGGGTAGTAGGCTAAATTTATAGAAAGCAGAATACTATCTCCAATAAGAGTTTTGCGGTGCGAAATACTCATTTTTTTCTCTTAAAGATTCAATTAAAAGTCAAAGGAAACGGTAGTGTCCAGTCAAGTTCTTAGACCCTTTTTAGAACCAATTTCCAATCCTCCAATAATCCTAAATACTTTCAGGTCAAGGAAACAAAATTTTAAACAACGTATTTTTAAGGGCTTAGCATTTTACTATTTTTTAAATATTTACCAGTTCAGTAGTTATTTCAAAATTTAAGTCCTTTTATCTAAAGAGCGAAACAAATCTGAGAAAATGTTGAAATCTAGAAATTATATGGATTTAGCAAATTACTTAAAACTTAAGTAGATATTTTGTATTTTTACTTTAGTAAAATGTTAAGAAAAACCATATAAAAAGAGAGGTATGCATAAAAATCATTTTTTGAACTCATTAATTTACTAAAATGGCTGCTTTAAACGGGTCCTAGATAAATAACCTACAAAATCACTCATTCACAGATCAGTTAGAGAAATTGAAAGGATTTTATCACAATTCAATTCCTAATCAAGCTAGAAAAAAGAATTTTGAGGCATTGAAAAGAAAAAAAACGAAATGCTTGTGGGTTGTAAATAAAAACATCGAGTGTAGCTTCGGCTGTGTGGCACGCAGAACCGTATTGTTGAAACCAAATGTTGCCAATATCCTCCTCCTCCTTTTGTGAACAAAAATTCGTTCAACATGGCCCGATAACGATCGCCATTGACTGTAACGGCCACTCCTTGCTCATTTTCGCCTCCGGACCAACATCTGCACCAAAAAGTGACTCATTTAGGATGTATCGGCTTTTCAATGTATGTATGCGCTGAGGGTTTTACCCGCCAAGATCAAAATGGGCTTCATCTGAAAAGATGATTTTTTTTGGCAAAATCGGCATCTTCTCTAAGCAATGTTCCCAGCGTTGTTCAAGCGTATACACAACCATATTCGTTCAGTGGAAGGATAAAACTAATTATTTGTCAAATCAGACATGAGCTAAGTTTTACCATTCACGAAATAAGCAATAGTAGAAAAAAAGAACGTTAGATGGCGGACCCTATATAACATCATTTAGAAGACAGCCCTGATTTTCTAGATTTTGAAGAAAGAGTAACGCAAAATGTTCGTATACTTTCCTTAACATGACCGTTGAAATATTTTTGCAAAATGTTGTCGAATTGAAGCTTTCAGCCCTTTCATGTCCGGCGGTTTAGTTTCACACAATTTGTACTTTAAATATCCCCATCTCATGAAAAAAGCCGCACACGGATAAATCAGGCAAGAGCCAAACGTTTTGCGTAAACAATCCATGGTTTCGGCAGAGGTATTGCTGGAAAAAGGTACATCTTAAAGTCCTCCTTCGAACCAATTCCGGCTGCACAAACTCATTTAACAGCTATCTAAAGCGCTCGCCCGAAACCGTTTCGTTTAAAAAATAAGGATAAAGATAAGGATGACGCCCACGCAGTTATTCCCATCTAAATGGTAACCTTCGGCGAATGAAGATTCTTCAATTGAATCGCGTAGGGGTTCTCCTCACGGTAATCATAATATAATCTAGTAGGATTTAGCCATTTAAGAATTACTATGACGAAGAAAGCACTCTACTGCAAATACGCGCTGTTTGGAAAACCATAGTGGTTCATTATACTTCTGAAAAGATTCGTTTCCCTCATTCAAACAGAGATGACGATATATTGTTTAAAATCCATTTCTGACGCACCCACTTTTAGAACGAATTAATCACTGCATGCATTTTGTCAGCAATTTCATAACACAAAAACACAAAGTCCATTTTATCTTGGGTAATCAAGTCCATTTTTATGACAAAAAATAACATGTTCGTGAATCTTTTATTATCTGCTTCCATTTAAACAAATCGAATATCAAATCGCAACGTGCAGACATATTGTGATTGTGCTTTACGGCGTGCAGGGATTAGTTTCTTCGGTTCGAAAATGGCAATTTTGACCTGCGGAACAAGCAACGTTTAAACCGTCCCCAGTTACTTAATGACGTTGAGAAACCTCGTGAAATTGTTAAATCCTACTAAAACCATCAACAAGAACAAAATGTATCGTGCTCTGCGTGTAAAAATTGATTTTTCTCTACAACAAACTACCATCAATTGGGAAATACTATACTCCATTCCGCTTATTCTCCAGACCTGGACAAACACTTAATCAAAATACTGGCACCTGTTCAAAATATTGACTTCGTAAAAGAAACAAAATATGTATGTATATTCTTTGAAATTAAAGACAACGGGCCTTACCAATAATCATAATTAAAGCTCACTTAAATATTTAACTGCTGGTTTTAAATATTTTGCCATACCAGGTTAAGGGCTAACGCCCAGTTAAATTTTTTTGTTGGGAAACTCAACTATAAAAAGACAGTTAAATTAAACTCCATGGTTTACACTGTCATTTTGACAGCACACGCACCAAATACTTTTCAGGTCACAAGAGTTGAGATTTGTTGTGATTGTTGTCTGCTGATTGTTCGTGGCAATATTTTATAAAAAAGAAAGTCGAATAATACTTGTTTCAATATATAATTGTGATTATGTTCTAAAAAATTTCCATCATTTTAGAAATGGCTGAAAAAGAAAATTTAAAACGAAGCAGATCGTCAAATTGGACGATGGCAATGAAGGAGCTACTGGTTGAAGCAGCTAGACCACTTGCGCATGTTATAAGTTCTAAGCTAAATGATGGCAAGTCATTAAAAGCCAAAGCTATAGCCTGGCAAAATATTGCTGCAACGTTTCAGGCAAGTGGCTTTAAATTGACGCCAAACAAAGGAGGGACCGATGGAGCCGTTACAAGCAGGAGGCGCGGACCAATTTAAGTCAATTTAATCGATCTCAGAGGGAGACCGGTGGTGGAAAACCTTTTGAGGAGCCTTCTGAGATCGATTATGAAATTGCTGAAATTTCCGCTCTGGATTTTGTTGAAGGTACCGCAGAATTTGGTAGCCGAGGCGATGTCTTCCCGCAAAAGATCAATAATGAATCTGGCAGTTGTCTTATCAAATCTTGAATTTATTTGTTTTATTTTTCAAGTTTATCCTGGAAAACAAAAATATTTACCTGCAGTGCCGATAAAACTCTGTATCGTCATATTTTAAAAATTGTTCAATTTTGTCTTTATATACTTTTTGCCTCCTTGCTTCGGCCACATCTTCCAAGATATTTATATCTTCTATTATTGAATCATTCGAATCCTTTTCGAAATTTAATTTTAATCAAATATTTTGGTTTTGTTTATGTTTGCAAATTTTACTAATGTCAATTTAATGCTGTCTTTTTGACAGAGAATGTAGTACATTTTGTAATAGAAGGCTAATTAGTAAAAGACGTGTTTATTTTGGTTATTAGTTTACACGCAAATTAACTCGCTGTTAAAATTTAACTCAACGATACTTAAACGTGTGTTTAGCGATTTATTATTGGTAAGGCCCAACGAGCCAAATACAGTAATAAGTGAAATGAAAAGATTATTTTAAACGTCACTTTTATTATGTTTAAAAATGGCGCTAAATGTAAGCCAACTGAAATGTCAAACTTGTTTTTCTTTCTGATAAAAAGAAGTACAACGCCCATATTACTAAATTTCTCCAAAACTATTTTTATGTCACAAATAGATTTAAAGGCTTTTTGAGTTGTATATAATAATAGTTTAATTGACATTTAAACAAAATTTCTGACAAACTCGAAGACATTTTAAAACTAGATTAGCCGTAAAACAGGTTTTGAAGTAACCTATAATAATATGAGTGTAAGTCTTATAAACTTATTTTGATATTCACCAAGTGTATTCAAAAGATCAGTAGGTATCTTTATTAATCAAATAAAGCATGAACTCTAAGCAGCCTTAAGTGTGTTTCATTTGTAAATTGACTTTTTCCACTCGACAAAATTTCGAAGAGTGTTGTTTCTCCTTAGAAAAATATACGTTTTAAGTAAAGGAAATAAGTACAAGAGAGTGTTTGTACCGCTATACTTCCTTTGCGAACTATCAAACTTAAAGACAAATCCACTTCCGTGCCACCAATTTCGCAGTCACTTTCATCAGTGCTAAAATAAATTCGCTCCAATTAATCATTTGGAAAGTTCTTGTATTTACATAGATTCTATATCCAGTTCTTAGTAGACGAAGTAGGTACTATATCTACTTCGTTTGCTTATATTAAGAAGAAGCACAATGCCTCGACTCCTTTTCCAAAAAGCTAGCTTACATAAATAACTCAACTACGAAACTAAGCATTAATAATGGCAGCAACAAAAAAACATTCCACCCCCATTTTCAATTCTCAAAATGACGATTGCTCTGAATCTGAACAAATGAGAATAAGCTAAAGACTTTAGTACGAACCTCCATATATATTTTGTATATAGGTACAGAAAGGAATAGGGGTGGAAAGGAATTCCTTTGACCCCCGCCTACAGAAGTCATCATCAAAGGTGAACCATAGTACGGAAAATTTACATAATTTTCCAGCCATTACTGATTCATGACAATTGTTAGATTTTCCAAGCTGTCACACTTCCACCTCAAACATGTTTGTCAACGTACCAACGAAGATGACAACGACGACGAAGACGACATAAGAAAGCTAAAGGGTTGGATTTCGGGGATGTGGTGAATAGCGAAGCGATGCGATATGGAAGGAAGGGTAACGTCTTAAGAAGATGAGCAAAACCTCCTTCATCCGGCGCGAGGTGGTGATGCAACACAGATTATGATGCGTCTCTGAAAAGGGGTTGTATAGATTGTAGAATATCTATGAACATTCTTGAAAGGTGTTCCATGTTATTTCAAGGCAGCTCAATGAGAGATGCTATCACAGGTTTTGGAATTCATTACTTTAAGCTGGATATAGCTACGTATAAAGATTCAAAGAGGAGGTGAGTTCTTTAGAGTGTAAAACCATCAGAAATAAGCTACCGTTTTGTATATGCGTATCCTTACATCTGTATAGACCGATATCAGGATGTTACAGTTTTCCTTTTGAAATGTAAATTTATATATGTACCTACTATGAATATGGATATACATACGAGTATGCATGTATATGAAAATATGTGTATTTGGGAATGATGGAGCTTGATGATTGTGTATTTCGTGCTATGGTGCTCGAGTGTTTAATAAAACGTTTGAGGTACCCACTCCAGCTATGAATTATAAATGCTGAATGCCAATCACTGTGGCGGGCCATTCGATGATGGAGAAAAGCTTCGCAGCAGAAGCATCAGAAGCAGCACAGCTGAAGGATTTTAGCAGCTGAAGTCTCAAACTCTGGTAAATACTCGTATTCCACATACGAGTATAGCTCTATCAGGCTTGAGTATGAATATGAATACAATTTCGAAATTTGAACAGAATGTGCGAACGATGTTGGTGACTGGGGCGAGAGTTATTTCAAGAGTGGATTTGATTTGAAATCGAATTTAAAGGCTAGAAACTGTTATGTATTTCCTAACGAATTAATTTTATATCCGAATTCTACTGATCTTTTATTTCCTACTTATAGATATGTATAATATATACTTACATATGTTATATATAAAAGTGTGCAAAAGATTTCCAAAATGTTTCAGTTTCAGATTGTAGATGGAGATTTATTGTTTTGATGTGAAAAGTGTTAATAAAGAATAAATACTTACAAGAATAATAATTTACATATATATTTAACGAAACTAGTTAAAATACTACAATATTATTTAGTTATTTGTTAACTTACGTTCAGTATTGTTGGTTTCTTTTTTGTTACAAATTTTTCATTAGTTTTCTTCACAATATAAGTTTACTGTTTCACTGGTCAACCGTTCTTCAGATAATTTAAATGGAGGTTGCATTTGAATTTGCAAATCTGACAGCCGAAATACAAAAATGGCTTCTATCATTTTCCGGTCAAATACTAACAGCATTGCCAGACTTGATTATACAGAACTTGAAATAACTCAATTTACATGGTATATTTTTCAATGGAAAAAATCGTTTGTTTTTTTTTAAAGCTTGTATCTTTAAATAATAGATAATACAGAAGATAGAAATATTGTTGGGATAAATTATTTCTTATAATAATCTCTAACGGCCCTCGATTGTCGTTCGTCTCTTATGGAGATGGCGCAGCAATTTAACATTCACCTATGCTGGGTGCCGGGCCACAGAGACATCGCAGGAAATTGTAGAGCCGATGAACTCGCTAAAAATGGAACTGTTATAGGTATCTATTTCACCTGAAAGGGAGAAGATAGGTATACCAATAGCTACATGTAAACTTTTGCTAAAAGAAAAAGCTTTCGAGATAGCAAACTCTAGGTGGCACAATTTACCAACATGCGCAGCCACAAAATTAATATGGCCATCATTGGACCTAAAGCGCTCTAAAGATTTGCTATCCCAAAGCAGACTTGATATTAGCTCCCTAATAGGTGTCCTTACGGGACACTGTCTTATAGGCAGACACGCAACACGACTTGGTGTAGCCTCAAATGACTTCTGCAGAAGCTGTATGGACGAGGAAGAAGAAGAAACAATCTCTCACCTCCTCTGCACCTGCCCTGCTCTTTCACGAAGACGCAAACTTCATCTGGGAGAATACTCTTTTGATGATCCCAGTGATTTAGCTGAAAAGGATATCAGATATCTCCTTCGCTTTATAAAAAGCTCGAAATGGTTCAACTTGTGGGAAGTAATTCTTTAGATTCATGTGGTATCACAATGGGCCTTTCTTCTGGCCTAAGTGTGTGGTTTTTGTATCCACAGCCACATTAACCTAACCTAACCTAACCTGGTTGATAATTTTATGGAATTTACATACATATATGTATGTTTTAAACATGATTTCCCACATATTACTGTCGAGGTTACGAGCTACCAAGTACCAAGTCCATTCGATCAGTTAAATTTTTCATTATATTGCAATAATTCTGATCGAAAGGTGTCGTCAATGGTGGGTTCCAATGTTTTAGGATATTTGTTGGTTTATCGGCATAAACTAATAACTTTGCAAGACGCATAAAAGTTATCGAGAAGTCGTACGAACAAGATGGTTAGTTGACAGAACCACTTTTGGTCACCAAATTGACTTTGCAATTGGCCAGTTTATATTTAAATGATCTCAGAGATTTCCGTGTTCTTACAAATATAAAAAATTTCTCATTTTTGTTGTGAGAAATCTGGAGAACAGAATTTTAATGATTCAAAAAGAATGACAATAAATTTTAAACAATTTTGATTGCTAAGTGAGAATGAATAGGAAATTGTGTATATGTATTTCATTCTTCTGCTCTGTTAATCCGTCTGAAAAATAAACTGACCAAATAAATGTACGATTAAACTAGCTGTATGACAAGTTGCACCGTCATCAATGCATATGTAATCGATGTTATGCTAATTATTTTTAGGAAACATAAAATCAAGCAGCTTATCCTCATTCCGGAAGAAACAAGGACAGATGATGCAGTTAACAGCCACTTTTAATAGATGAAATCGTTATTCGTTTATGGCTGGAGAATTGTCTTTGAGCAAATGAGTTGCATTACCGTAAAATGGACGAAAAGCTCAAAAGTAAATTTCCACATTTTGGAAGTTTTGTTCTGGCTGTTCGTGGTGAATTAGCTCACATTACTGAACAGACATTTTAATGCAGTTTGACTTTGGACAAATTCAGACAACGTAAGGGACTTGAAGCTAAGGTAACGACGTTTTCATTTGGCAATCTGGAATTGTTCTTCGATTCGGAATCCCAATTGAACAGTTTTTTTTTATTCCGAAGAATCTGAAGTTTGGTGAGAATGTATTGGTTGAGTATGACATGTGTCACATATATGTGTATTCGCGCTAAATTTCATTTTGTTTTTGTGCTGCAAACATGGAGGAAGTGACATTTAAAATGTACGAATGTGTGAGTGATTCTGCTTCTGATTCTGTTTTTAAAACCAGAAGGGAAATTCTCTTCTCTTCAGAATCAGAACTGTCACTTTTGCCCAATTGAACGCATTCAGAATGCTTTTTTTCACTTCCAGATTGCCAATTGAAAACGACGTAAGTGTTAAGCATCTGATTGGCCAGCTGCCAAAAAATTGCCTTCCAATGAAGGTAACCTTTTTGGAAATTTGACTGAAAAGTTGACTGGAAAGTTGCGGTTTTCTGTCAAACATTTTTAAAATTAAAAATGAACTTGTCAAGACAAATTAAAGAAATTTGAAACTTCTCTGTATGAATCTTTATTTCCAGCAAACCTATCTAAATATTGTAATGCTAAGCTCTGGATTTCGTTATTTCCAACTGTTCTCTTTTTTCCTTAAAATGACTTGAAGGTAATTATTTTGCTGAGAGTTTCTCTAGAAAGTCTGCAATTTTCTCGAAACTGTACAAAATAATTTATTACAAATTAATTATTATTGCGGCTTACTTACCTAAAATGATTAGCTGTCATTTTGACATAAATGGAATTGACTGATAGTTAGGGAGATTTTTCTTGACTAACTTTCCAGTCAACTTTCCAGTAAAGTTGCCTAGGTCATAATCTTTGAGACAACAATTTTAATGTGCTAGGGAACTATTTAAATTTTTTTTAAATCTATATTTCGAAAGTTCTATAGAGGCCTAACCCTTTTAGTTTTTAAATAGGTCCATTTTCGATAATAAAGTCTATTTTATATAATTTTATTTTCATTCAACTTCTTCTCTTATGAGACACAAATTCCTTAAAAATATCAAATCCAGCCATGCGTGTACCCTTCTCTTAGCCATTTTCTGTTCCTCCATATCCTATATGAGTACATCCATATATGCGGTTCATATGAAGTACTTCCGAATGCCTATGATACTTTAAAGCGTAGGTATGTATCCTAGGCTCTGGATCCTCAATACCAATTTGCCCGGACCTATTTCTATATATATGTATATTCGAATAGGTACACTTTTATGCATATCTACATAAAAATGTGCTTGAATATGCCTACATGGGTGATTATCCCGGTTAATATATGAACGACGAACCGGAAAGCCAAAGCCAAACCAAACCAAACCACCAGCTGCTGACACCGGTGATTTTAGGTCGGATAATAGCCAAAGAGAGAAAGCTTAGAGTAAATGTGTTTGGTGGTGTGTCGGGTGCTGGTCTAGGACGAGTATCAGTGTACAATTTCTTTGATTTTCATTTTTCAATCGACATCGATAGAGAAAGAGAGGGAGAGAGAGGGAGGAGTGAATGGAGAGACACAAAAGAAAGGGTTTTGACTTAATATTTTTGCAAGTCCTCTTTTCCTCTAGGACCTAGTTGATACATATTGGTAAGGTAGTATACCCTACAACAATTCCTAAAGAGTGTGGGTAGAGAAGTTAAATGCCACAAAATGAAGCGAGTAAGCACGCAATCACAATTGCACCAGCACAATCATTTTTCTTTGGAGAAGGTTAAGTGGGACAGAAGCACCAGCTCCACCAGCACCAGCATCATCATCAGGACCACCACCACCAGCAACAGCAGCTGCAAGTTAGTGAGATAGGTGATGTGGAAGTGGTTTCTGTTCTTTTGTGTTTAAATTGGTTTTTCGATGTTATTAAGTTCGGTATAGGCAGTTTCGATGAACGAAATTATTATTTTACAAAATATGTATGTACGTACGTAAAACGTGACATTGGAATAAGGATATGGTCTTATAATAGGTTTGAGTCTTTTCAGCTTTTCGGATTTGACAAACCACTTGATTTCTTTTCTTTTTATGCAAAAAAAAATACATTCTTCTGAAAAAGTAAACTGATATCTGTTTTATTTAAACATTTAGGTATGTTTTTAAAAAATAAATAAATTAAGTAATAAAATCACAAAAGTTAAGTTATTAAAAACTAAACATCAACAAACAACAAATTGTAAATAATAAAATTCGAGAAATTTGTATTCTTTTTCTTTTTACAAAACAAAATAACAAAATTACAAAACTAAATTATATTAAATTATATAAAATTACTTTGTTTTTAATTCGTGCGAACCAGGAGTTTTTGTTTAACGTTTAAAACGTTAAATTTTATATTTACCACAGAATTGTAAAAAAAGAAGCGTTGTATTGTTTTTAAGTTTATGTTTTTTTGTTTTTTGTTTTTCTTTTTGGATTTAGCGAACAATCTTAAATCTAAAGCGCAGAAAACATACTTTTAGTTTGTGTCTTTTCGTTATCTAAGAATAATTTTTACTAACTAGAATTAAATTTATAGATTTTTACGAGTTAACTTATTTTAAATAAAATCTTAACATTGTCACAGAGAGATTCTGCAAATAGGTATTTATTATTATTTTTAGATTCTTATTTAAAGTATATAAACATAAATTTATATTTATCTAATTATTGGAACTAACAATCAAAAGAGAGATAGTCTACTATTTATTTATAGCCATCGCTAAGGTGACTTAAGGCCTATTCATTAAAGCACACAACCGTACGAAACTTTAAGTAACGTATACGACTAGAAAATGAACGGAAAACAAAATATGAAAAAAGATTCTACATAAGTTTGTCCCGCAGGTTTGATATAAGAATGCCATTTTGACTAAAGATATGCACTACATCTAGGTATTAGGGTTTTTCTTTTCTTTTCTTTATATAGATAGATAGATGTGGCTAGAGGAAATTATTGTACTGAACAGACAGCAGAGGAACCAGTATACTGGTTGTTGAGACGACGCTTCATTCCCTGAATATAGATATCACGATTGAATAACCCAGCTGCAAGTGGAATGCTAAAATAGAAGAGACCCAAAATCCTTTAAAAATCTGATTCACTTTAAGATATGAATTTTTTAAACTTACGAATCAGTTCCGGCACGAATGGAGGTCTTGAAAAGAGCCCAAACAGGTTTATGGTCCGACGATGTTATCGAAGGCACTGAGTCATAAGACAGACACTCCACCAAGGCTGCTGGTTGTCCAGCTGCTGCTGCAAAATTACTCGATCTACGAATTGCCAGCCCCTGGGTCTGTCGAAATTTATACAGGATGCGATCGGTGTATGCTGGAGCTCGCTGTTTACTTGACGTATCAAACTGTTGAGTACCTGGATCGTACTATAAAAACAAAAATCAATCCAATGAGTTCCAAAATTACAACACAAGAACTTAAAGTCAAAAAATTCACCTTATAAGTTGGCGGAAATGTAATATTGGCCTCCATGAATCCCCGAAATGCAGCTCCATCGGCCAAAACCGACGACAACTGATCTGTGTGCATATAACCATGTGGCAAGTGTGATGGCAGCGGGAATTTTGTATTCTGAATCCATTCCAATAGCTTCTCTCGAGGTTCACCTAATCTGAAGTTGAGATCACCACACCAAAAGACATTATCGAAATTTTGGGTGACATCTTTGTTCTTATGTCGTAATTGTAGGTTCTTTGGCAAATCTAGGGCATGAATTATTCTCTTAACATCCGACACCCGTTCTTTGACTTTTTGTTGATGAGCCGTCAGGTGGGATGTAACAAAAAGCATGGAGGTTCCGAATAAACAAAACGATATAGCTATTGCTCCTTTTGTGCGGAAAGCAGTTCCTGGCCGAACTGACATACTGGCATCTTCGGGTGCTGAACAATACCAAATTAAATCACGTCGCATGAAAATGGCAAGATGGAGGGTTCCTAGAGTGGTCGAATGAAAGAGCACGTGAGATGGTCCGAGGGTTTCTTGTAATGTCACTTCCCATTCAACACGTTCGGGGCAAGTTTCTTGAGTGCCGACAGCAACGATATCGGGGACATTTTCCATGGTCGCAGGAAGAACAAAATCATTCATTTGTCTGGAAGTTAAAAATTATTTATGAGTACAAATTTATAAGTTTTTGCAAAATTCCAGGTTTTCATTCTTAAACCCTTTTTAACGCTTAACTAACATTTACTTAACACTTAATCCCCAAAAACAACCCAACCTAATGAATCCAGATTTTGTGAACTCCTGTTTTCAATTGGAGTGTCTATCATGGAATTTTAAAAGGCAAAAGGGCTTGTTTAGTTTAAATGCCTTTTGTATACAAATTGAACATAATTCATATCGCCTTTGCTTCCCTCGCAAGTCGCAAGATTGAATGTGCAAAAATTTACATACAATAACATGTTTTTCACAATCGGTTTTGAACTTTTAAATTGAATATCGTATAAAACGGCTTATATGGAAATAATATATTAAATCTACTATTAGACGGTCAACGTAAAACTGACTCCAAAATCTGTCCCAAGGGTTTTGCGACGTGTAATCGTCAACGAAAAATTCCGTCAACGCAGTGACGAATACATTGACGCTTACATTGATACACATTTTTGAGTCAATCATTGACAATATTCTTTGACCGTATAATGTTATTGTATTATATTATGTCAATGCTATTGGGGCACGATGACTCTTTTTTTTAACGGTCGGTTATCGCAATGACTGGGTCCGAACATTGATAGGACAAAATTCAATAGCAACGTAAAATATGGAAATTAAGTTGTTAGATTTTTTTATAATTTAATTTTAAAATACAAGTGAGTTTCAATTGTTTTTATATTTCCATGTTTTGATAATAATTATTACTAGAAACATGAATGTTGAAAGAGCGACTGGCAATGCAGTGACAGAATCGCAACAGAGAGAAATGACAATACATTTTTGGGGCCCTTCTATCAAACCTGATTCAAAGGCAAATTATTTTAACGTTTGATCAGACGGAATCTAAGTTAAGACTATAAACGCATACTACAAAAAGTTATGGTTTTTTTTTCCATCATTATTTGTGTGACTTTTTTTTGTTTATTAATTCTAATCAAAAATGAAACATTCAAACCAACTTTTATAAACATTCCATTATGAGGGGGTTTCTGGTAGAAGTTTAACTCAAAAAATACTGTTCCTCCTCAGATATTTATATCCTCTTGTAATTCTCATTTAATATACTAGTAAAGTTCTTAACACTATTTTTAAGGATTTTAGATATTATTTTACCTGTGTACTAAAACACAAATTATAACTTCATAAAAAAGGTTAGGTAGAACTATTTTTAGGATTTTTTTACCGTTAAAATTTGTATTTCGTTAGACGCATAAATAAAAACTACCCAAAAATGTGCTTATTTTGTTAAATCTTGTGATCGTTAGGCGCCAGTTATAGCTATCATTGAAATCGATCCGGAAAAGCTTTTGAATCGATATTTGACGGTGTTTCCCTTTGATTAGAAATAAAAATTATATACTGATCGATCGGAAATCACACAAAGAATTTTTTTTTGAGAAAAAAAAGTGTAATTACGCATTTATTTTTCTCTTAAAATGTATTTTTCTATTTTCCGGACGGAAATTCATTTTCCTGAACAGCTGATACTTTTATGTTCAAAAGTGAAACGAATCGTTCCACTGATTTGTGTTCCAATTTCACACAATTCCAATGACAGATTTCTATCAGTACAAATTTTTCGGTGGCTTTCAATCAGGAAATTTTATTCAATGACAGAAATTTTTAATGATAGCTGTAAACGACCCGCCAAAAAAATTCCATTGTTTGTTTTCAATGATGAAAACCAATGATAGCTATATCTGGCGCCTTAGGGGCCGGTTATAGCTATTAGTAAAATCCATCAGTAAAATTTGAAACAGGAGGAATCTGAAGTGTTTTACTGATGAGCGTTTATAGCCATCAGTAAATAAATCATTTAATTAAATGTCACAATTTTTTTTACTGTTGCTTTCATCAGTAAAATTATGAATGATGTGATCGGAACAGTAAAAAATTGGAACACCAACAGGAAAACGAAATGGAATTTTGTTTGGCTTTTGGCAGTCAGCTGTTCAGTAAAATGAAATTTCATCATTAAAAAAATTAAAATGGATTTTTAAATTAAATAAAACTTCAAATGCATTGTTTCTTTTTGTAAAAAATAGTTGAATATAGGATTTATCTTATTGCATCAATCTTTTGCTAGAAATAAATCTGTAACATTTTCAAAAACTGAAAACAAAAATTTTACTGATGGATTTTACTGACAGCTATAAACGGCCCCTTGCACGTCAACTGATTTTGGGACATAATTGACCGGAGGGGGTGTCAAACGGGTAAAAGAGACCGTTTTATGCATTGACGCTGAGAACGTTGACGGTGGGTTGGCAGAGAAAATTTTGATTTTTGAAAGGTGACAGTATTTCCTCGTACATACCTAGTTTAGAAGGAACAAGGTAATTCACACTTTCCCAGAGAATATTTTTGCCTACCTAATAACATGGCACTTAACCCTTCTATTTTTCATCGCAACCTGCAAACATGAATTTGCAAATTTAACTTACAGGAATATGTGTCAGTTTTTTAGTGGAATACAGAGGAAACCGAAAATAGTTCATGTACAGATCGGATAATTTGCTTATTCAGCTTCAATTAATTTTTGTTTTTAAAACTTCAAATCGGAATTTGAATAGAAAAAGAGGTCCTTTTCTCCTTGATTATCAATATCTCAGTACCTAATAATAATTGCACAAAATTTTGAAAAAAATACAAACCGAGACAACTAAATGGAAACGTAAGTCTTTGGCCGTGTATTTCGCGATAACTTAGGTATTAGGCGCCAGTTATAGCTATCATTGGTTTTCATCATTGAAAACAAAGGTTGGAATTTTTTTGGCAGGTCGTTTATAGCTTTCATTAAACATTTCTGTCATTGAAAAAAAATTCCTGATTGAAAGCCACCGAAAAACTTTTACTGACAGAAATCTGTCATTGGAATTTTTTTCCGGATCGATTTCAATGATAGCTATAACTGGCACCTTATACATGTTAGTGCTCCAAACTTTGCGCACATTTTTAAAATCATTTCTTTTTATTTAAACAGAACTAATTTTGGTCTTAAATAACTCGAAGACCATTATATCAAAATAGTTCCGAAAATGCATTATAAAAAGAGAGACATTTTCAAAAAGAGTTTGTTCTAAAATTGTTTATATTTTTATACAAGGCCCATAACGTTTTAACAGAGCTTTTGACCATCCTAGTATCGAGGAGATCAAGAACAGCTCCAGTTGTGTTTCGGTCCACAAGGTTAAGTAACGAAGTTTTTCTGAAAACCACTGTTGCATCTTTAACCGGTCATTTTATTTTATAAGAAGAAGCAGCGTTGAGTGATTTAAGGTATAAAAATAAATTAGGTGGCGCAACAGTCCGTAGAAAACCAGGGCCTAGTGACTTTCAACTCTCAACCATTCCTGTGTTCGAGTAATGTTGTCAGAGATGGAAGGGGCCTACAGTTTATATGCCGAATCCGAACGGCTAATTTGAGAAAGCACTTTTCATATCAAGAATTACTCTTGGAGGATTTGTCAATTCCTCCCAAGAGGCAGTACCCGTGAAAACAGTTAGGTGGCACAGGCCATATACATATATGTAGGCATATAAATTATGAATACATTTACGCTTCGGATTTAGAAACGCGTGAGAATGTCACGTAGAGCTGGTCAGGTCATGGGAAAAACATAGCGTGCTCACATTTTATCCCGCTGTTTGTTGATATTCATTGAAAACGCAACTTTATGTGGGAACTGAAGGCGTTTGAAACTAAATGTTATTTGGGTATTGGGTATGATTAAGATAAGTGGTTAAGGAACATTGTCTCCTTTGGCTTCTCCAATTAAGAATTGTTGCCTTCATAATATGACTTCCAAGTAGTATCAATTTGTATTATATTAATAGTTTACTATTTCTGAGATAATGGCTTACAGTAAAAAATAACTAAACTCTGCCATACTATTTAAAGTAACTTGAAAATCTAACAGTTTCAGCAGCGTATGTCAGAATAGCTCGCCAATGGCAACATTTGTTCGTGTTTAATTGACATTTAGCATTATCTTTTATATATCCTAATCGGATGTATAAGCTATATTATTGTATGGTTTCATAAAAATCCATACAGTAGTTTTTGCGTGAAAGAGTAAGAAACTCCCATAAATTGCAGATTTCAAAGTTAATAATATTAGTGGGGTATTAGGATTTACCACAAACTAGAAGAGACCCTCTAAACTGCACCAATTATAGAGGAATCAGTCTACTTAACATCGCCTACAAGATCTTCTCTGCCGTTATATGTGAACGTCTAAAGCCCATCGTCAACAACCTGATAGGTCCTTATCAGTGTGGTTTTAGACCAGGAAAGTCCACAGTCGATCAAATATTCACATTACGGCAGATCCTGGAAAAAACCCAAGAACACCAAATCGACACCCACCATCTTTTCATCAATTTCAAGGCCGCATATGACAGTATCTACAGGGACGAACTGTATAGAGCCATGTCTAGTTTTGGCATCCCTGCCAAACTCGTCCGTTTGTGCAGGATGACCATGGAGAATTCACGCTGCTCCATAAAGGTTGGAAACAACTTAACAGAACCTTTCGATGTCAAAAAAGGTTTTAGACAAGGTGATGCGCTGTCATGTGATTTTTTTAACATCGTACTTGAAAGAATAGTGCAAAGCTCACACGTCAACACTAGAGGCACTATCTTTCAAAAGTCTGTCCAATTACTAGCATATGCTGATGACATTGACATAATCGGAAGAACTCAGCGTGATGTCAGTGGGGCTTTTGTGAGTATTGAGGCAGAGGCGGCAAAAATGGGTTTAACGGTTAATGAGGGCAAAACAAAGTACATGCTGTCATCAAGAAAGGACCTACAACACCGACGTCTTGGTCAAAACGTCACCATCGACAGACGTAAGTCCTTGAGGTAGTCAAGGACTTCGTCTACCTAGACTCCGCTGTAAACGCAGAAAACAACACCAGCGCTGAGATCAAACGAAGAATAACTCTTGCTAACCGCTATTTCTTTGGGTTAAGAAAGCAATTGAGTGGAAAAATCCTCTCTCGAAGGACCAAAGTGTCGCTATATAAGACCCTTATCATCCCCGTCCTGCTATACGGTGCAGAAGCATGGACTATGACAAAAGCGGATGAAAGCACCTTGAGTCGTTTCGAGAGAAAGATTCTTCGTGTGATCTACGGTCCCGTATGCACCGAAGGGGAGTGGAGGAGAAGATGGAACGACGAGCTGTACCAATCACTTTTAAAGCTCTTCTTTTAATACTGTAGAAAAGGCTGAAGTAAGTTTCTGAAGCATTAGTTCGGCTCTTATCTTGCATAAGATACAGATTTTTGCCTATATACACAAATATGACATACATAGGTCTCAAAGTGTTAGACCAAGAAGACGAAAACACACATTCTTTTTTTGTAATAATCATTAACCAGTCATCAGCTTAAAACTATTCTATTCTATAAAAAAAAAAAACAGCTTTTAATTGGCGGCAAATTTAAGAATGAACCATCAAGTGTGAACACATTTTTTGAATCTTTTATTGAAATTATTTAAGTGGGTAGTAATAAAGTATGCAGAATCACTGCATCTACCCAGAAGCTATAACCAAACCTGACATTCATGACGCAAGTAATTAACTTTTTAAGAAAACAAAATAAAACTCTTACTAATCACGATCTCTTACTATATCAAGAAAAAGAATTTAACTTGTCAATTAAAATCTAGAAGTAACCAAAAATAAAAATGCAAATAAAAACATCCCACAGAAAGCAACAATAAGAGATAGACTACAAAAACTCTATCCTAACAAAATTCATGTATGTAGGTTTTATTCAATATATTTGCATATTATTTGACTTGATTAATTAAATAAATATACATTTATTTTTATACACTACAACTACCTATGTTTGTTTATACGTCACTTATTTAAACAACTCTTTGTCTAGTGTAAATTATATCATGACAATATTTATTGTGAATGCATGACCTCACAGATTGAGCAATTGTATATAAAATAAAAAATATAGCAGATGTTTTCTCAATAAATTAGTCACTCAGGCCAAAATAAAACATCCAAATTCTTTTTTAAACTTACTTGGGTGGACTCTGGCCGTTCATGTTCCATGTGCCAACAAATATAGTGACTTCTTTGTGTGGCAGCACTCGTTCCAGTTCACTTGGACCTAAAAGGGTAGACGAACCCAATCGTCCATCCAAATAACTTCTAGAAGAGAAAAATACATTTGCAATGAAACTCTTTTAGATTCTAGAAAACAAAAATAAGTCATTTATCAAACCTATCTCTAGCTTTTTCTGTTGGAATCAAACTCAGAACCTGAGCAGCCATCAGAGCCTGCCGCGCTAGTCCTGACCCACTACCTCCTCCTTGTTGCTGCATTTGTTGCTGTTGCTTTTCCATCCTTTGCAGGGGGATATTATCGTGCGACCACGAGCGCACTCCATCAGAAACATCCTCCGCTGCTCCCACCTCAGGCTGTGTTGAGATATTTGGCGAGGACATATGTTGCACTTCATTAACTAACTCCTTTCCGGGAGGAAGAAGCTTCAACCTCAGTCGTGATCTACACGCAGTTATAGCAATCGACCGAGGAACATTACACTCACTCTGCGTGCTCTTCACCGAAGAATTCGATGGAGAACTGTGTGAATTATTGAACGACTGCATCAGCTTCCCGTTCATCGGCGTCTCTGGGGCACTATTACATTCCGAAATGGGCTCCGCTGCCATTGCATTTGCATCGAGATTCAAAGTGAGATTGTCGCGCTTCAAACAACCCGCATCTGGCAGTGAATTATAACGCACACTCACCGGCGGAGTCATCGGCTTCCGATCGACTTTGCAACACAAACTGAATTGATGGCTAAATCGATTGTGATCGGCGCTGTGGCCCGACGAACTGCCTCGACTAGACTTATTCCTAAGTGGACGGTTTTTAATTCTACGTTTAACACTAGTTATTGCATTGGTATCATTGTTGTTGTTATTGTGGATGTTGTTGCTGCGGTTACCGAGTTTTTCAGGCGAGCACTTGGCAAAGGAAACATCATGTGGCACTGTGCTCGCATCGTCGACGCTCAAATGGTTCGCATCACGCTTGTCCAGCACCGGATGGGGTTCGACTTTGGTCGACCGCTTTGGCCATAATCCACTGAAGATATTGCTGCTCCCTTTGCTGGATTTTGGGCTAGCAGTGATGCGTTCCTCACTACCAACACGATCCATCATCACTTAAAACAAACTAAATCTAAATCAAAAGCAAGGCAAAATATTCCCACAGCTGATTGTGTGACTGAGGTTTTACTTCTACTGCTTTAACTTAAGGGCGTCGGAACGTCGTTAACGTCGTCAACGTCAGAGTTGTCGTTTTCGTCGCGGTCGATGGCTGCGGCGGCGGTAGCGGCGGCGACTAGAATAATTCTACACTAATGAGAGTAAATATCACGAGATTGTTGACTAGAGAAGAAAAATATACAAGTATATTATGATCTACGATAGACCTTAGAATGGCAAGGGGGGTGTGCCGCGACAAGACGAGACGAGACGAGCCGAGCTAAGTTACGCTATTCTATGAATGTACAAACAAGAACAAAACGTATAAAGTAGCGTTTCTATGCAACCTTCAACCGAAACACACACCGCTCACGGAAACACGCAGAGAAAAACACCCCACCACACCAAATCACACCGAACCACACCACCCACAATCCCTGTATATCACTTGGCCCTCCTCGAACTTGACTTGATTGTTGAATGTTGATTCTCTGTTTTTCTTTGTCGGATTTCAAAAAGTTAACCCAAATCGAAGAGACCTTGATGGTGCAACGTTTTGGTCTTCATGTTGATTTGATTGCAAGTGCGAGTGCGAGATTCTCGATAGTTTTATTTATTTGCATCATCATCATCTTCGAGGGAAAACTCTTATGAACCCAACAATTGAACAGTTTCATTGAATCAATCACACTTTTGCTTGTTTTGCTGTGGACTGTTCTGCTGTTGACTCTTTTGGTGATTTCTGATTTCTGAATGAAAAAATCAATAATTTTGTTTCAACTCTTTTCTCACAGCATGACGACATAACTAATAACTCACCTCGAATCGAAAAGGAAGAATTGAGCAAGTTGTCCTTGTCCTGTTGTTGTCGCTTTGTATGTTGTGTGTCGTGTATTTGTTACCTGATTTACGGGTAGTTCCTGAACTTTTCTTGATGTTGCTTCTATTTTTATGTGAATTTTTTTCTTTTTTTGTTGAGGATTTGATTAGGCTTTTCTTTTGTTTTAATTTAGAGCGTCACCGTGTCTTGGGATTTGAAGCTGTTTCTGTACATAGTTTCGTTTTACCCCCTGAACGAAAGAACGAACGACGGCGACGGTTTATGTAATGATATGTGATGAGATGCCGAGCGAGAGTCCGAGATTCTTTTTTGTCTTTTTTCTGCTTTTTTGATCACAAATGAATTAAATTAGAATCTGTCGCTGTTTGCTGTCCGCTGTCGTCGACGACGTCAACGTCGTGGTACGTGGTCGTCGTTGTTGTCTCCGTCTCGATCTCGGTCTCGGTCGCGGTGTGTTGAGCGTGCGAGCGTTTTTTTTGTGCTGTCTTTTGTTTGAATAAAATTATTTATAATTAGCCATTGAAATCGAATGGATGAGGATGATAAACATTAAACACAGAACTCTCAAACTCACAGACTCACGGTTGGGATCGGGAGGACGGACGACGACGAGACACGAGAACCAGACTCCGCACGAAAACGAAACGCTCACAAAATTTTGCAATACCACACAAATTATGAAAATGATGAGAACGAAGGAAGGAACAACAACAAATGGGTTAAGATTTTCCCCCTGGCTGAAGCTTTTTTTAGGCTGACGGGGTGAGGGACTGAGGCACCTGACTTGCACGAGGAAATTTTTGTTCACCATAAATTCATCGGATTTTTTTTTGTTTTCTTTTGTATCTTTTGTTTGTAAATGTCATGAGCAAGGAAAATTCCAAAATCTGTCAAAGGTGGAAAATGGATGAAAAAGTTTGTTTGTTTTTATATTTTTGAAGAGACAATTCTAGGATATATTAGGCTGAGCTCACAGTTGGATGATGGGAAAATAAAATCCCCCAATTTATCCTTTGCTATGCTTTTAAGTTCATATACAAAAACTAATTGAATAAGTTTAAAGCTAAACATTTAATAGTACGTTTCCACCAACAAATAATCCGAGATTTAAGGCAAGTGATTTAAAATAAATCATGAGGTGTTTCCACCAAAGAAAAGGAGATTAATTTGACGTTTGGTTTATGTCATAACAACCAAACTTCAAATTATTCTCCTTTCGAAAAGAAAAAAAATATGTATTTCTTCACTCACCATCTGTAAGTAATTAGTTTTATTATATTCTTGTACATATTTATTATTTTTGTATACTTACATTTTATTTCGTCTATGATTTCTTGAAAGTTGTTTATTGTTTTGAATTTGAGTCATATGGAAGTGAGACAGATAGTTTTTGTTGACATTTCCATCTGTCAATAAACGAAATTGGCGTTTAAATGGGTCGGTTCAACAATTATTCTCCGAAAAAAAAGTTTGTTTGATTTGACAAACTAATGTTTCCAAGTAGATTTCAATGAGTTTTATTTGAAATCTTCATTTGAGGAGATTAAAATTTGTATGGTAAATCTTCGAGATTTCAACGAGATTTGTGACAAATCTAGCTAAATCTCGGTTTAGTGCCCGGTGGAAACGTAGTATAAGAGAATTCGTTAAACAGATAATTGGTTATGTAGACCCTCTGCAATATTTCGTAAGTTCTTATTCATAAAATACTTGGGCTTATGTCAAAAAAGTACCAAAATGGTGAAATCTCACTATCAAAAAAGCTATTTTTCGTATCTCAAGAAAATAGAAAATATAAATTCGGGTTGTAATGTGATTGGATGAAATCGAAAACAAAAAAGAATTCTTACTGCTTTTTAAAACAGAAACGTCATTTGGACATCATTTGGTTGAAATGGAAAGCAATAGTAACAAAATGAGCTCTCAAGCTACAATTGCAAAATCATATATTCTGTGGCTGTATATCCTCGACATCTTCACAAAGTCAATCTTTAAGGTCTTCAAGAAATTGTGTGGCATTGGCATATACCTTACCTTTCACTTGGTCTTGAAGAAAAGAGTATAAACATGTTAAATGACAAAATGGCGGTGTTCCTCTTCGAGAAATAACGCGAGCAGGAACATTTTCTTGTCAAATTTCAATTTACGAACTGTGACAGCAAAATGTGTACCGTTATGAAATGATTTTTAGCAATTTGATGTTAAAGCGTTTATAGTTCTAATTTTAGTAATGACGTTAGTTTTACTTGTCAAAATATGACTGCCTCATTTTCACAATTTTTGTACTTGATTTTAATACGTTGTTGAATTCTTTTGTAAGTAATACCATATATATTTTTTACTTGTCAAACGTCAACTTATGACAGCTTTAAAAGTGGTAACTGCCAAAAATCGCTGTCTCATTGACATTTTAGATAAAATAAGCTATTCATATTCCCAAAGAAAATCCCCCTCCCTTTGTTGGAAAAAATAATAATTCATTTTGTTTCATCTTGTTTCTAGGCCCCAAACATATAATAAACCAAATACAAAAATGAAGTTTCAAAGTTTCTCCATATATCCGCTGAGCCTCCAGAAGAGCTAGAAAGCGTGAAGGAATGGCTGACATCAACCCGAAATTGGCTGCTGCAGTAAATTTCTAATACGCCAATGAGCCGTCTACTCAAAATAGAACAAAATGGAACATCCTTAAGTTTGAAAAAGTAATGGATAAAAGCGACACATTTTGACGTTTCATGTCATGAACTTAAAAACCACTTTAAATCAAAAATGTTCGTCCTAACTTAACTCGGAAAACACATTGACCCAGTCGTGCATGGCCTGCTTTAATTTATTATTTTAGTCGCATTTTCCAAAGCTCTACTGTAAAAGAAAAATCGATTTTCCTGTCATAAAATTTCCCTCAATTGAATGAAATTTCCCTTTTACCAAAATCATTTAATCAACCGTGTTGAAAAGGGATATTTTTACAGAAAATTTTGACAGTTCGTCTGAGAAATCGTAACCGATAAGTCGTCGTATCCGTTTCGTCCCGTGCGTGTGTGTGAAAAAAAATAAACTTCTCCAACTTTTGTGCAAGCAAAAAAAAAATAGAATAAATTAAAAATAACTATTTAATTTATTTCGCTTGAAAATGGCAGCTAATACAATTCTCTTCGACTTTTCCGTTGATCCTGCTAAGACCAAAGATCCCAACGAGCGTCAAGAGATCTCCAAGATAATTCGTTCCGAATTGGAACACATCTTCCCGCAGCTAGAGTTTGTCCACCACATGCCGACCGACGATGGATACTTCTGTGTGCTCTCGGAAAATATGCAGACCATAATAACATACCGCATTTTTAGCCAAGGATTGATAACCATCAATGTGGAGTATTATTTGGAAGAGGGCAAGGAGCAGCTATTGTCGTTTGATGTAAATTTTCTTCTTTTATTTTTGGTTATATTTAGAGTTTTATTTTTATTGCAAAAAAAAGAAGAATATATTGAATAACAATTAGCTGGAAGCAGAATACGTATCGAACATAAATCAATGCCGTCAAGGTCATAAGTGCTGCTTGCTGCAGCCTTCACAATGTCAAGGCAGACATTGGTGTCTCAGGGCTCTCACATTCAATTTGATTCCACGAAAACTCTTGTCCATCCCCACCAAACTCAACCTCTTATACATATATTTAATCTACCCAGCAGAGGTTTTATTGATTTTTCCGCGCCAAGACCGATTTTCCATCAGTTCCATTATCAGTTTTAGGTTTTTTTGTATATTTTTCTTCATTCTCACGCATCTTTTTCCATTATCCAATGAGCAAGGGTAGAAAAATAAATCAAACTTCACGAGATAAAATAAAAATGTCGCCTCACATTTTGAATATACAAAATATTTTATTTTTATTTTTTCTATTTTGAAGCTTGTTTGTAATTTTGGAGAGATTCTGTTGCTTAGTCACTGCCCATTGCACTGTGCACTTTTCGCTGTGCATCATTCATCATCATTTTTGTTTTGATTTCTGTAGTTGCCATTGCCATGTGGATTACGCAATTCCAAATTGTTATTATTATCAGCAGCGGCAGCGGCGTTGAAGATAGAGCGAATCTCGTGACAAGCCGCGTGTGAGGGCAATATCCGACCGAATGTGTCCAAAAAATTTGTTTACATAACAAATTGTTTATATTAATAGACTGGAGCCGGTTTTATCTTGAGTTAAAGAAGAAATAAGTACAAAGGTTGTTCTTAATTTGTTCGAAACGGCGAGTCGGCAATTTGACAACTGATTTGAATATTATTTAAGTATTAGATTTTATTGCCTTTAGGTCACTAAACCACAGAACGTGTTTCAGTCAAAAAAAAAAACACTTAAAACTCAGATAAAATTGAGGAACGTGTTTGTCTTATAAAATGCTCAGTCAATATGAATAAATCTAAATTTATTACACTTTTTGTTTATGTTTTTGAAAATTCGATGTTGGGGAGTACCTTATAGGAGTTTATGTATGCCTCATACCTTAAATTATAGTTTATACATCTAAAAATGGCAAAGTTGCTAAAATAATTCCGAAATAGAATTGTCATAAGACAAATTTTGCTTCACTTTATCAGCAAAGAAAGTGGGAAGTTTTGGTATTAAAATAGACTTCACCTGGACGTTTTAAGCTAAGCTAAGATCCTAGCAAAAATGAATTGTAAACACTTATCTAGCTAGTTTTTCTTTCTTTAATATGTATACTTTTTTAGCTATGATAAAACATCGAGAAAAATAGTTATTGTTTTTTATTCAGTAACTAGGTAGCTACAAATTTTGAAAATATTTATTTTTAAAAACGACATTTGTTTTGCTAAAAAAGTTTAACAGTACACATTTTGTAACAAGTTAAATGATTTGAAAAATACAAAACAAAATTGCATTTTTCTTACTTTGTACTGATGGTCATTACACTAATAAAAACAACATTAATATTGTTTTTGAATTTATTCGCTACAATACACAAACATACAGAACAAAATGTTTGACCTTTCTTTTCACCACTGCGAAGAGGGAAGAGGCTTCTAGACTTAAATTAATTTACCAATTCAAAAGTCAGTTTATTTATAAGTATCGCATTTACCTTACAACTGACAGTAGACAAAATCGGGTAAGGCCAGCGATGCGCGGACGAAGTACTGCTGGTTCCAGACCACTTGAATTTATTTTTCGAACTTTCTATTTAATTTAACGGAAACTCCTATCATATTCATTTTTGGCTACATGTTGCAAATGACTACCACTTTTTTAACGTGTATAGAATGCTCAAAGTGACTTAAGGATTTAATTAGATAACGATCGAAACTTAGAAATTATAGATATGGAAAAAAGAGATATAATCCCATACATACATACATTGGTTGGTTTTTATATCTCCAACAAATTAGTCAGCGTTTTCGATGAAATCTCAGACAATTTAATTTTTTTTTCGATACCTTCAACTTCAACAATTATTGTAATATTTCAACCAATTTCCACAAACATTTTAACACATTGTACACCTAACCCTTTTTCAAATGTGTATTCTAATCTCATCTTAAAATTTTATAATAGATAATGTTTTTGAAATATACATTTTTAAAAATGTAAACAAAAAAACTTAGGGACCAGTGGTCGCATTCACAAAACTAGTGGCTACGTAGTCAAGGGATTCTGATTGGATAAATCCAACTACAAAAGTAGTTGAAATTTCCCCTCCGACGTAGTGTAAAAATGTCGGCTACAAAGTTAGGCGCCAGTCATAGCTATCATTGAAATCGATCCGGAAAAATGTTTGAATCGATATTTGACGGTGTTTCCCTTTGATTAGAAATGAAAATTATATACTGATCGATCGGAAATCACACAAAGAATTTTTTTTTTTGACAAAAAAAGTGTAATTAAGCATTTATATTTCGCTAAATATGTATTTTTCTATTTTCCGGACGGAAATTCATTTTCCTGAACAGCTGATACTTTTATGTTCAAAAGTGAAACGAATCGTTCCACTGATTTATGTTCCAATTTCACACAATTCCAATGACATATTTCTGTCAGTAAAAATTTTTCGGTGGCTCTCAATAAGGAAATTTTTTTCAATGACAGAAATTTCTAATGATAGCTATATCATCAAGAAAAAAAACTATTTAAAGTTCTGAAGACATAAATGTTTTTTATTTTATATATTTGTATTTATCATTAATATGACAGTTCCGGATTGACTAGCTTTTTGGTTCGATATTTGACGGTGTTTCCCTTTGATTAGAAATTAAATTTATATACTAATCGATCGGAAATCTCACAAAGAATTTTGTTTTGACAACAAAAAGTGTAATTGCACATTTATTTTTCTTTAAAAGTATTTTTCTATTTTCCGGACGGAAATTCATTTTCCGGAACAGCTGATACTTTTATGTTCAAAAGTGAAACCAATCGTTCCACTGATTTATGTTCCAATTTCACACGATTCCAATGATAGATTTCTGTCAGTAAACATTTTTCGGTGGATTTCAATCAGGACATTTTTTTAATGATAACTATAAACGACCTGCCAAAAAAATTCCAATGTTTGTTTTCAATGATGAAAATCAATGATAGCTATAACTGGCGCCTTAATACGATGTTTTTAAGGCTAATGTAAAATTGTATTATTTACAATAACATCATCTTAATACAGATAAATTCCCTTGAGTCATGAGATGGCTATAAGCCTTCATTTTATTCTATATGAAATTTTGAGATATCTTTAATAATGTGCTTTCATGTTTTTGAAAACTACGTTAGAGTTAATTTTGTGAGCGAATTCGGTATCTTTAATCTAATTTTAGGTATATGCTACAATTTAAAAATATCCTTTTTTAAGATACAGTGGTGGAAAAATTAAAAGAAACGACCTTAGCTTGCAAATTCTATTGCAATTAAAATTATGTTATATAAAAATTAAAAATTTTCCATACTTTAAGAAAAAAAATACCATATTTAATTGTTAAACTTAAACAAAAAGAAAAAAAGAGGCTGGGATGCGACCCACACTGATAACTTCCCATCCCGTCTGTCGATTTGTCTTGCTTAAAAGTTTGTAGGTTTTCGTGTTGAGTTAAGAAAGTTGTTAGTTGAATTATTCTTAAAAATTTTAAAATTACCAACAATATTTTTCATATAAAGAAATAGTTTAGTTTGAAAATCTAGATTTATTAAATAGATTTTAAGTCGACAACAAATTTTTACCAATTTAAGTAGCATTTCTTAAATTTTTACAAATTGGATGAATGAAATTAATTTGAGAGATATCAACAACCGAACGTCAATTTTTACCAAATTTGCGTACTATTTTTTGTAGATTTTATTTTTTTATGAAAAAATGGACTGTTGGATTTTTATAAAAAAAAATACTGAATATCGAAAACAATATTTTCTGTGAAATTAAAAGAGATTGAAGACAATATTTTTATTAGTAAATTTTTACCAAGTTTTAGTATTGTTTTTTGTTAGGTTTTTTTTTTTGTAAAAAACCTGTCAATTAGATTTTTCTCAAAATTTTACTGAATGTTGACAAAAATATTTTTTAAAAGATAAAAGTAGTTTATAGCCAATATCTCAAGTTTTGAAAACATATTTGAGTTGAAAATCAATTTTTACCAACTTTTATTAATTTTATTGTTTAGGTTTTTATTTTTTGTAAAAAAATATCAATTCAATTTTTCTTAACATACTTCAGAATGTTGAAAACAATATTTCTAATAAGTTAAAGTAAGTTGGAAGCCATAATCTCAAATTTTTGAAAAGATGTTTGAGTCGAAAATCAATTTTTACCAACTTCTGTTAAATTTTTTTGTAGGTTTTTAATTTTTTGTAAAAAAAACTGTCAATTCGATTTTTTTCAAACTTTTACTGAATGTTGACAACAATATTTTTGAAAGATAAAGCAGCTTAAAGCAAATGTCTTAAAGTTTTGAAGAGATATTTGAGCCGAAAATCAATTTTTACCAACTTTTATAAACATTTTTTTTTAGGTTTTTATTTTTTGTAAAAAACCTGTCAATTCGATTTTTCTCAAAATTTTTCCTAATGTTGAAAACAATATTTTTTTATAAGTTATAATTAGTTTGAAGCCATAACCTCAAATTTTTGAAAAGATATTTGAGTCGAAAATCAATTTTTACCAACTTTTGTCAAATTTTGTTTAGGTTATTAATTTTTTGTAAAAAACTGTCAATTCGATTTTTCTCAAAATTTTACCAGATGTTGAAAAAGTTATTTTTCTTCGCACAAAATTGTTTTGGTGATAAAATCATTTTGTATTCGTAAAATTTTCGAGGTGACACATTTTTTTTTTCAGTTTTTTTGATTTATAAAAAAACCATTAATTGGATTTTTTTTTAAAAATATACTTGTTTGGTCACGTTACAATATATTATATAAAATTTAATTCATGTCTTTAGCGTTTTTGGTTCGTAAGATATTTAGGGTTAACCAAAATGTTCACCTTTTTTTTAAACTGCTATGGTAAAAAAACCACCCACGCAATTTTCTTGAGAGCCCTTTCTGCATCTTTGTGACTTATTATCTGTATAACAAAATTTATTTGAAGTCGATATCTTTGGTTCTTGAGCTATGGACGACAAAAAAAAAACGTCGCGAACGTACGTATCTTTTATTTGGATTCTAGGGACCTTGAAACGTCAAGAAATGTCGAAATTGTCAACTCGACAAATCGGACCCATTACAGTAACTACCTATGGAAAGTTAAAAAAGAATCAATTGATAGTTTTTTGTATTAAAAGAAAAGTTCTACTATAAATGCCACACTAAAATTATTTAATGTTCCAAATATCTCGAAAATTTTGCTTATTGCAAACAAAAACACATATTGAAAGAACTCAATAGGGGAAGTTATCAGTGTGAATCCCATCTTGGCCTTTTTTAATGTACTGAACATTAGAAATATAAGAAATCATAATGTAATGGAAAAGCAAATCTTATTTTTGCTTGAATTAAAACTAGAAACAATTAAGTTAGATGTAACAACTTCAGTACTATTTAGACACAATCTGCTAGGTTTAATAATAATTATAAAGTTATAATGAAATATTTGTATCTCAATGATTCTATTATATGTACATATATTTAAATAACTACCTGCCTGCTTACAACGCGTGCAGCCAGATCAATGAACTGAATAAACACGCTCTTTACAAAATGCAATTAATATTTTTGTGTTTATTTTAGTTTTATTGGATATTTGCCAAAGAGGTTTTTTCATTTAATTCTGTTGTTGTTTTTGTTTATTATATTGCAACTTTACAAATAATTCATTTTATTTTTTGTTATTTATATATTTCATCATTAAAAATATGTATTTTCTATCTCTCCAAACAAGCAATAGATGTGTTTTTTTTTTAAATTTGTTTTGTAATCCTTGTCACTATCACTCGCACAACTCATTTAAACAAAAAATCCTTAAATCTACAAAGAGCCCATCGAAACTTTTCACAAAATCAAAACGCTTATATCAAAACAAAAATAATATTGTTATATGTATGTATTTAATTGATTAAAAAAGAAAATAAATAAATATAAATACTTTTTGTTAACAGTCTTGATAAATAGAATTTTTAAATTTTTAAACATTCCAGACCATCAGAGCTATGGAACTTATTTTACGAAAAAAACTAGATTCAATGCGTTCGAAGTATTTACCGCCGGTTAAGCGTGGTGGATATATTGATATTTACATGACTAGTTCAGGTCAGCAAATTAATAAAAATCAGTATTGAAAAATACAAACAAACAAAACAATCTATATCTACATAAATATGATTTAAAACACATTTTATTCTTTATGACAATGATGAGAGAGAAAAGAAGATATAATTAGCAATTAATACAATTTTTCTTTAAAAATCATAAACAAAGAACTAAATGAAAATATAAACTTAAATTTGATTTTTTTACTTTTATCTATTTTGTATATTTAAGTTTGTTATTGTTTTCTTTTACGCTGTACACACGACCCTTCAAATTTATTATTTTGTTAAAAATTATATTTTATTTTATTTTTTAACTTAAAAACCAACAATAGAAAGCACTAAATAAATATCTACTTAAAACAGCTGCTTAAATGAATATAATCATGAAAATATATTTCTTCCTACATAAACAATAGGCGTAATTTCTGTTTAAATATTCAATGTTTTCCATTTATTTATTTATTCTTATTGTTTTATACACAGAAATAAAACAAATGTTACTTCTACTAATTGTTTCCATTTTATTTATAATTTAATATTTAATTTATTTATTTTTTTAACTGCTAGTTTGTTTAAAAAAAACATATTAACTAAATAAAGATGTGTAAAAATCTATAAATTACCTTTAAAATACGATGCCCCTAGCTAGCTAGCTCGATTTTGTAAATGCTCTTTTTTAAAAAACCGGAGTTGTTGAGTGAGTTGGAATTATATTTTTTTTCCTTTTTTCCCTTTTTTGCATGTAATTTCAAATCATTATTTCTTTTGTTTTTAATTAATTTTCTATCTTTTTTAGTTTTAGTTTCAATTTTAATAGAATTGGAATAACATATTTATCTGCATCTAAATAGAACGAAAACTTTATTGTTCATTAAACAAATTTGAACTCACTTTCAACTTTTATGAAAAGTGAAAAATTCATTAAGCATTTGAAAATAAGAACATTACAAAAAAAAAGAAAAATATTTCTTAATCATTTTGCATTTTCATTTTCAGATGGATCCCTAAACAAAATAAATTTATTAAATTATAAACTATTTATAAGTTTTGCTAGGGAAAGTTTTATGAAATGAAATTTAATTATAAACTTACTTACTAGACGACAATGAATATTATGGACTTTAGATTATTTTGTGTATTTTTAGTTGTTTAAAATTTGATTGTTTCAATGGTCAGTGGTCTCGTAAAGTGCTTTTGTCAAATCATTTTGGGGGCGGGCTCTCCACTTGAGTGCAACTATTTTACGGCATTGACGTCACTATAATAGTCAATATAGCTCGTTTGAGCATAGAAATATATATGCTTATATATGTTGTACAATGGCTTTTGTCCTTTGTATGGCTATATCGGAGACCACAAATATTAATTGTTTGTTTATTCATTTGAAATTTTGACATTCGATTTTTTTTTCTTTACAAATATCGTTCTTAATCAATTCAAATTTTACATCCTGTGTTTCAAGTCCTTTAGATTTTACTAATTAGTATTTAAACAAGCTTCTGAAAATGGAAATTAGACCTCTTAATGCATATTTCTTTCTTCTGTATAGAACGTAGGCGGTTTTCTAAATATATTTCTGGCTTTGGTAAAATTAAGTGTTTTATAGGTACTTTTTGAAATTGCTATTGAATTGTTAGTTATTTTTGAGATTTATTATTCTGAGATTGTTTTGATATTTAAGGATTATCAAGGCAAGAATGCAATCTCGAACTTAAATCCAACTTTGCTTAAAGCAAATTCTCAGTTTTAATCTACGGGAATTAATTTGTAGGACTTTTAAGACAAGACCAAAGGCGTTGGCCAACTTAAATGCACGTCTTACCTATAAAATAGTTAGTTAGATCCTAAAAAAAGAATTTTATCCTAGACAAAGGGACGAAGGTTGTTAAAATCAGTTGTTGTACCAGAATCAATGTTAATAATATAATTTGAAAAATCTAGTTTTGCAAAATCACCATGGGACATTCCTTCCAGGAGATATAGAATTAACATTTATTGGATCTATGATAATTAATCTGAAACTAAACAAACTGTATGGCCAGCTAAATTTGCTCAGGCTCGTTCATAAGTTCCGGTAACTATTGTCTTTGCGACAACACTTTAACTCGTCCACTAGCAAAGGGCAGCAACCGATTCCCTCAATCTATTTTGGTTGGCGGGTTATTGTTCTTAGTCTTCAAACTTTTCTTACACCTTGAGGATTCCAAGCGAAGGACTGCTTCGTTATATTTTTGTTTAGTTTCCTCACAATATTGGCTCTACTCTTCTCTGATGAGCCCTGTCCCACAACTTAACATTTCTAAAAATTTTATGATGTCATCGGAGCATTTTCAAGTTTCACAAGCATACAGGAGGTCGGATTTTACATTTACATCATAAAAAAGAAATTATTCAAAAGCACTACGAACTTTATTTATGCTTCTGAAAACATAAAAGTCCGTTTCACATTTAGTTGATGAAGTACTGGGGCCTGATTATGAGGTTCGCGGCGGGCGGATCGTTTTCAATTCGACCTTTCAAATTCGACTCGCGTCTAATTTCCGAAAATAGTTCTTCCTATATTCCAGTGATTTGACACTTGGTTTGACTTTTACTTCCTATATTCCAGTGATTTGACACTTTTGATTTGAAGAAAATAATTATTCTAATAAGGGTATTCATGCAAACACAGAAAACCCATAGAAACCTTAAAAACTGTAGAATTTTCTATCGGTAGAAATCAACTGTCAAAATTTGTATGGGAAAAATATTCTGCAAAATATAGACTTTTATCTCTCAAATTTGAAGCAGAAATCGTAGAAAAAAAAAACAGATACATTTTAAGGGTATTCATGTAACGATATAATTTTCTACTTTGTAGAAAAATATAAATTTCCGCAAAGGGTTTACATGAACACCCCATTAGAAAAATTTGCGGAAACATTAGAAACAAACATCTGTTTATCTGTTTTTTTTCTACGATTTCTGCTTCAAATTTGAGAGATAAAATTCTATATTTTGCAGAATAATTTTCCCATACAAATTTTGACAGTTGATTTCTATGGGTTTTCTGTGTTTGCATGAATACCCTTTTTGTGTTTGTTTCTAACGTTTCCGCAAATATTTCTAATGGGGTGTTCGTTCATGTAAACCCTTTGCGGAAATTTATATTTTTCTACAAAGTAGAAAATTATATCGTAACATGAATACCCTTAATAAAAGACAGCTTGTAAATTAAAAGTATTTGTTTATTAATACAAACAAAAAATCACGTTCGATATTTTAAAGGATGTAGGGTATCCTCATTAAAAATAAAATAAAAATCAAACCGCAATTCAATTGCTAAAAAAAAACTTCCATTTAATAAACGAAACAAACAAATTGTTATGAAAATGATGTAAATAAATATGTATGTACATATGTAGATATTCAGGCTTTCATTCTTTGATTAAAAAAAGGAACATAATCAAATTATTGGCTCAGATCCCTTTGCAGTCTCTCAAGTTCTTTTTTTTTTAATTTCCAATTCTATAAGTCGTATTTTATTGTTTTCAACAGTCTCTTCCTTCCTTTCTTTGTTTATTTTCCTTTCTTTTCTTAGCTCATCGGCTATTTTCCTGAGCTCTTTAGTTTGATTTTGGAAGTTTTCATTGTGAATCAGTTGTAGTTCCAGCATTTTGGCTTGATATTGTTCCTGCTGCGACACTTGTTTTTCCAGCAATTTCTGGGCTGTTGTTACAGATGTTTTTGAAAAGGTTGTGAAATTTGTGTCTAATCAACGAATGTTTCAAAACACTGCGATTGCTGTGCTTCTGAAAATTCTTGTGTTTGATTTTGCAAGTATTCATTGTGGTGCAGTTGTAGTTGCACCAAAGGTTGTGAAATTGGTGTCGAAGGCACGAATGTTTCAAAATTCCGCGATTGCTGAGGTTCTGAGTATTGTGATTGTTCATCACCTTTCACATTTTGACTAGAAGTGCTTCGATAATGACTTGAATTCTCATTGGAGTGATATGCACTCGTGTCCATTTGTTCCGGACGATTTTCCTCCTGGTAATCATATGAAGACACATTCATCCCAGTCTGACATGCCTTCAAATCAAGTAGCTCTATTATGACTTCTTCTAGGGAAGAAAATGCGTATTGAGTATTTGGCCTACCACCTGTTCCACGGATGCATTTGGTGTTGTGACGAAATTTTTGTCTTATGTTGTATTTAAAATCCTTCCAAACCTTTAAAAAATCATAGCATGATAGGGTTAAAAGAACAAAATGTATGCATACTTTTTTCCAGCTTTCAACATTTTTTCGAGGGGATCCTAGGCTATTTAAAACTTTTGAAATATTATCCCACAGTTCCCTTGTTTTAGTCCGATATTCAGGACCGACGAGTGCTCCCGTTGCAATGCCCTTATTTTTCTTCATAAACTAGACGAGAACCAAAAATTGATGTCGATTTGTTTGCTTGTTTTTATCGTTCTTTGAATGAATTTTAAAATTTTATATTTTATTGTGGCTTGTGGATAAATTATAAGAAAATTAAAATAAAGCTAACTCACATTTTTATATAGTAATTACAATAAAGAAAGAATCCACGAAATCGAACAGTGAATAATAATAAACACTCTTTCGCCTGTGGATCCGCCAAAAAAAAGCTGTCGGATTTCAACTCGCCAACAAACTTTATGACATTTCAAATTCGCCTTCGAATTCGTAATTGGTCGAATTCAAAACGAAGAAGGCGAAAGTGAAAGCGATAATTGAAAAATGGCAAAGGGACCGGTTATAGCTATCAGTAAAATCCATCAGTAAAATTTGAAACAGGAGGAATCTGAAATGTTTTACTGATGAGCGTTTATAGCAATCAGTAAATTTACGTCATTTAATTAAATGTCACTTTGAGGCTTCACACCTCAGACAATTTTTGTACTGTTGATCGTACATGATCGTAATGATGTGATCGGAACAGTAAAAAATTGGAACACCAACAGTAAAACGAAATGGAATTTTTTTTGGCTTTTGGCAGTCAGCTGTTCAGTAAAATGAAATTTCATCATTAAAAAAATGAAAATGGATTTATAAATTAAATAAAACTTTAAATGCATTGTTTCTTTTTGAAAAAAATACTTCAATATAGGATTCATCTTATTGCATCAATCTTTTGCTAGAAATAAATCTGTAACATGTTCAAAAACTAAAAACAAAAATTTTACTGATGGATTTTACTGATAGCTATAACCGGCCCCAAACTCGCTAGTAAAACGATTCGCCGCGAACCTCATAATCAGGCCCCTGCATAGGTAGTTGAACTGTGTCACCTTATCTATAGTTTCCTGCCTCATAATTGTCTGCGGTTGTGTGTTTCCAGGACAAAGCTTTAAAATAGACTCCGTTGGATGTCATTTCTTTCGTTTCTTAACTACGGAAAATAAATCAAAAACTTCGGAATTAATAGAAATGTTTAAGGTTCATAAAATTGAATTGATAAATGATGATCCATCCATCAGCCTACAGTCTTCATTATACATCCAATGTTTTTCTCTAGACTTCTAATTGATTGAGAACCAAAACAAATATTTTGGACAAAGGTTTTTTTTCACGCGGACTGGTTAAAATGTTTCCAAAATTGGTATACCTACATGCCTTTAAAAATATAAAAAAGGTATTGAAAATATATTGAAAAACAATAAACCATTTAGTATACAAAATTATTGTAATCCGAGGATAAAAATACACACCATCGTTAAATATGAGTGAACTTGATAACAATTCTCCTAACCAATAAAAAAAAGTTGGGTTACCGGTGTCCCATGCTAGGAGTACAGATATAAAAACCGTTCATATCTAAAACAGTGAGGGATATCAAGTAGTTGAGAATATGTCGAAAGTATTGAACCTCCTCCTATGGTAATCTTATTTTTGTTTAATAAGCAAAGCATGTTATACAGAGCCATGCCTTATCTTAGCATTCAGAGTTTTTCTCTGAAATTGTTTCTGAAATGCTCAACATTGAAGCATTCTAGTGAAACAAACTTAAGAACAATATAAAATAGCCAATATTGTTCTGTGTTTCATGTTTTATCTGTCCAAAGGTAAAATTCACTGAGACCAAAAAAAAAGTTGTCCAACAAAATGAGATTCAAATATATTTTTTAAGCTAAAAGAAGTATTTTGCTAGATATTTTGCAAATATTAAAATGCAACCTCGACAATAATATAACAACATCTTCGAAATGAGGATTTTGAATTGTTAAATATATTTTTGAATGAATGTCCCGTGTATTTTGTAAGTTAGTGAGTTTTACCTCTGAACTGAAAATTTGATATTATAAATAATTTAAATCCAATATTTGCCCTTCCAACTTCCTTATTTCCACATGACTTATCATCGTCATCATCATAACCCCTCCATTCATTTTTATCTACAAATTTAAAAATAAAATTATCATATGCATTTCAACTTTATCTATTATACAGCTACTACCTTTTATATTACATATATTTGAAAATTCCAAAACATTTTAAAAAATAAATCATTATTCATTATTGAATCGATTAATTATTTAAAATTATTATTTTTGTTTCATGTTTAAATTCGTATTTTAATTTATTTTTTTATTAGTCATCCAAACAACTTGAAAATTCCTTAGCAAAGAAATTAAAAGTTCACTCTGGACAAGTATTACCCCCATTGAAACGAGGAGATGTATCTAGGTATTTTCCATCAGCAGGTAAATCAATCAACTACTATCATCTTAATACTCTCTCTAAAAACTAAAATTCTATCTGTACAAAAATAAAATTAAACACAAAAAAAAAAAACTTAAAATTTGTCTTTGTTGTATATATTTAACTAATTGTATATTTAAATTTTGTTGTTTTTTTTTTTAATTTGTAGAGCTAAATTATAATATTTCAGTTAACATTTCACATTTAGGTTTCATTGTTGTCTTTAATATAGTTTGTTTTTTTATTGTTGTTGTTTTATTTAAAAAAAAAAAAAAACTATCCCCTCGAGCACAATTTAAATATTTTCCTTCCTTCTCGTTAAAATATAATAGTTTTTATTTTGTTGTTAAATTATGTTTTAAAAATATGTATTATACATTTTTAAATACGCTTGATTATTGTTTTCCTTTTAATTTTATTCAAAAAATGTACATACTCAATACAAAACTAATATTTTTTTAAATGAAACAAAATATGTGAAATTTCGAGTGATTATTGTATTGTCTGAAGTGTGTGATTGTAACATTTATTTTTAAAAAATACATAATATATGCATATTGCAATGTTGTTTAAATAATATTTTTTTTTTTTTTTATTTGTCTATTGCTCAAAACCTTGACTTAATGACATTCTATTCCAGATGAGCGCATCATCGAGTATGATATTGATTCATTGGTGTATGAGGCACGTTCGCCATTCCAAAAAATTCAAATACTGCACTCGAAGACCTTGGGCAACATGTTGATATTGGATGAGTTGCAAAGTAAGTATATAATTTTTGTACATTGTTGACAAAAGCTTAAAAAACCTTCTATATTGAAAGAATCCCTTGTCGTAGTATACGGCATAGTTGTTTAAAAGAGCTCGTTTTCTATACATTTCAATATTTGAAGAGTAGATAGTAATATGGGGTGTTTTTTTAATAGCTTAAGAACTTTAAATAATAATGGATAAAAATACTAATAAATAAATTTTAAATTAAAATAGTCGACAAGGTTTTGTAAAGAAAGACTGAACTATTTATGCAAAAACGGTTAAAATCAAAACGGTTTGAAAGTAATATTTATTTGTGTAACGAATCCATGCATCCTCTAAGCAAGGTTATATAATTATGATAATTTTTTGAAATACAGTGAAAAATGTGAGATAAATATTGAAAATAGGTATTCAAAAAAGCATTAAATTGAAGGTATCTCAAAACTACTGACAATTTTAAATTGTGCTAAAGTTATTCAGATAAATGTTTTGAAGTTAATTTTAGTTGTTTAGAGTCAAATAAAGTCAATTACTAATGAGAATTTCGGAAAACAGTGTAAGATGCTAAAATAATTTATACTGTTTATGCTTTGCAAAGTAACCATTCAATTTATTGTTAAGAAGTATGTATTTTATGTTTTTAAATTTTTAAAGAGGTATATTTTAAAAACCTGATGTGATATAAAAGTTATGGGGCGATATTTGTATGCAGAACAACTTAGGCCAATTTTTGTTCAGTCAACTTGCGTATTTCAACTCTAGAAGTATTCAACTTAACATTTTGATAACTCCCGAAAAAAAAATCAAAGTTTTAGATAGAACTCGGGATATATAAATGTTTGTTTATTTTGATATGAGGAATATAAGAATTTTGTTTAAACACTTCTGAGTTTAGAATGTTGTTATTTTAATCCGTTAAACTATTAAACGTGTACTCGTCCCACAGAAAAAAAAAATACTACTAAATTTTTGAGGTATGTAGAATTGTTAAAAATGAAAAACAAAACGAAAAAAGTTATTTCAAAATTTCAATTCAAAATCAAAATCAAAAATTTAAAGCGATTGTTTGGGAAACTGAAGATACTGTAAGGAAATGCTTTTGCCAATCTTTTGTCCTTTGAAATGAACATAAAATTGAGAGTTGGAAAATGAGTAGTTCCCAAAATGTTCACTTTAAGTCGAACATTTGATGGGCAGCATAGCTGTTAAAACAAAAGAAAAGAATTTCTAAAACCAACTTTAAGACGAAGTAAGAAACCATGAACATTTTGGAAGAAATGGTGTGTTTTAAACAAATGCTTGAGAACCTTTATGGCTGAAACACAAACACGCTTCAGCTTCAGCTTCGTCTGCGTTACGATGGGCCTGCTTCGAGGTTGCTTTGAATGACATTTTTAAAATAGCCAATGGGAATCCCTCCAAAACCATGTGCCCGATTACACGAGATGTTATTTCGGTTGTTTCCTCTTTTGTCTTTTTGACAGGTCGGGTGAGGGGTGTAGAAACGTAGGGGGAAAGAAGTCGTGAAAAGAGTCCTGAAAATTTATGGACTTTTTTTGGTTGAACTTTGACGTTTATGCTTTGACAACCAATAAAAAAAAACAAAATGCATAATTTACAGCTATAAGTTCAGTTTTCCAGAGTACGGTGTAGTAAAGGCAAATATAAACGTGAAATAATGTAAATTTAATTATTTATTTTAACGATTTAAGAAATGTGGACAAAAACTCAAACGGAAGTACTATTAACGCTGTTTCAAAGTTGGCCCAATTTGTATAACAAGCTGAACAAAAATTATAAAAATAGAAATAAAAGAATTGAGGCACTTGAAATTATTCGAAAAGAGCTTTTAAAAATCAAACCGGGTGTTACAATTTCGGATATAAAAAGTAAAATAAAAATAATTCGGTCACAAACGTCAAAAAGAGGAATAACGAAAAGTACGAAAAAAGGAAAGGTGTAATCAAGAGGGTAGGTACCTGTCAAAAAGACGAAAGACGAAAACGAACGAAAAAACATCCCGTGTAATCACGGTCCATATGTATTTTGTTTGTTGACTTTTTTTGTACAGCTGTGGAGCTGTCAGACAAAGCAAATGTTCAGCAAATTTGAACTAGAGCTTCCGTTTGGAGTCACATTACGTAACACTACGTTCTTTTCCTTACGATTGTCAAACGAAACGTGAAGTCAAAGCTTAATTGGCTGCGTTCAATCTCGTGTTGGATAGGGTATCATGGATAGGTGGATTTTTAGATACCTTGTTGAACGAGTTGGATAGCTGTAGCTGAGTTGGATAGCTGTATTGAGATAGCTGTCAAAAAATAAAAACAACTATCAGCTGTTCACATAAAGCAGAAAAACATTTAAGCTTCGAATTCAAAATTGTTGTAAGATAATTACCTTCTAAAATTCGGAGGCAAATAGCTTCTTCATCGTCTATTATGTACAGAAAATCCTTAAATACAACTTCAACTAACGTTTTGTATCTTTTTTTACCAACAAATACAAAAAGCTGAAATCAATTTTCAAGTTTCTTGAAATTCAACCATGTATTGAATCAGCTGTTCTGTCAGATACCCATGTACATACCCCAGAAATTCTTGGATACCTTTAAATTCCTTTTTTGACATCTCAGCTGTTTTTGATCAGCTGTTATTTTACACGTAACACACTAACAAAAGGTATCTGGATACCCTATCTGTCTGAGATTGAACGCAGCCATTGTGATAGCATGCATTGAATTCCTATGGCTGAACTCGTAAACGTCAGGCGAAGCCGAAGTTGAACCGTGTTTGTGTTTCAGCCATTAACGTCGAAATGTGACTGCCAAAATACCGAAAAATGGTTACAATACGATCACGTACAAATCGGTTCTTTGTAACTCTCTTATCACTTCAATTTTTAATTAGTCCGTGAGAACGTCTTGGGCGCAGTTGAAGCATATATTGTTAACAATCCTTCATTATTCCTCAATCAATAAAATTAAAGCCCTTGGCTTTTTGACACGATACTTTGGCTTGATAAATATTTAATCTTAATAATTACAAATTAAAACAAATTTAATTATTAAACTGGCAATTCTTGCTTTATTTTCAAAAATGTCCTAGGGATTTTTTTAAATTCTAAAATTTAAATAGATCATCAGATGGAAAGTTCCGAAACAAACTAGTAAATAAAAAGAAATTTCAACTTCCGTTTCAACTCTAGAAAGTTGATCAACTTGATAATTTGCCTAAAGTTTACAAATAGCGAAGGTATCGCCCCTAATCCTCTAAAAAAGTATTATTTTATTTTTTGGAATAGAAAAGAGCTTATTTTTAAGTATGATTTATGGCACATGTCGCTGTCCGTACAATGTCAATGGTAGCTTAAATATAGCCTAAGAATGCAATTTTTGCTGGTTTATCGGTATAAACCAATGCCTTAACATAGTCGAACGAACCATTAACCAGAAATGAACCCATCACTAAATACCGTTAAACGGGCGAAGCGCTCTATCAACTTTTTTCCAAAATTTGAAAGCGTTTATCTGACTTCAAACGATTCATTATGAATTTTCAAACTTTCCTGAACAGAAATGTGATGGCACAGTTTGACATTTTCAACTGTCAAACTATCGAAACTTCTCATGCAACTTAAAAAACACTCTATATCTACATATAGCTTCCTTCCATCTTAAAACATCAACTGTTTTGTTCTCACCCGAAACATATTTATTACAACCCAATCAATTATCCTCTTCACTTTATTACATACATAGTACATATTTCATTTCCGACCATTTTATCCATTTTCATTTCCATTTTTTAATATAAATATGCAAGTTTCTAGTTGAACAACGTGTGTTTCATTCACTCTATTTTAATGGATATCCAAAAAGCTGAAAATAAAACTTCAGGTCGAATTGAAAAGATACTATCATTCAGAAAATATCATCATCACACATTTATTTGAATGAAAGCCTTGCTCCACAAAGTTCAAGGTCTTCTCTTTTTATTATTTTTTTTTTATATCTTGCCTACATAGTGCTTCATTTACGCCCCTGCAGTATTTTGGAATAGTTCTTTTTGTTTTCGTCTTCTATTTTATTTGTGTGTTTTTTTGTTTGGTTTATTGCTTATTTTCTTGAAAAAGCACATGATGCATCCATTAGACGGCTATGACAAGGAGGCATTATGTAAAGTTCATGGTCGATATGGAAATGTTCACATATCTATAGAGTGCCATAGTCATGGTCGAAGCCCGTATATTTTTAGAATGAAAATACTCAGCCCAAAAGCGGAAATTAAAAAAGAAGAGGAAGTGCTGTTGCAAACAAATAAGAAATAATACAACAGGTTGTTTTCTCCCTTTGATGGGGGGGTTGATGGTTGGTTGACTGTAGTTTCTTTTTCTTAAAATGTCGTATCGTTGGAACCATAAATTCCACACTGCATATAAACAGATAGTGTTCAGAGAGTTTACGTAATAATTTGACTTGACAAAGTCCTTGAAGAGTCAGTGATTATGTTCTTGAATGAAAAATAGCCCTTAAGGAAAACAGTGTTCATTAAAAAAATATGCCTTGTTTTTAAAGAAACATACAAAAGAAAAGTAAAAGAAGACTTTTAGAAATGTTGGTTCATCCCAACTCTGCTGGAACTGAAAAAATACAATAGAAGAAATCTTACACCTTCTCAATAGACCTGTTGCACTAAATCGTGGATATATTCTAAATGTCACATTGACTTTTCTTCAATCAAATTTCGGTGCTATTTTAGTCAGCGCTACAGCCTGTTAAGAACCAGGTCCTAGTGACTTACAAGTTTACATATTTCTGTTCCGTGTAATGTCAGAAATAGAGGGGACCCTATAAGTTTTTATGCCGAATTCGAACGACTAACTTATGAAGCACTTTTCACGACAGTAATAACTACAGGAGTAACTCTGAAATTGTAAGTACTCTTACTAAGCTTGTCAACAAGCCTGAGTCTGATATTCGAAGACGTTAAGGGCCGAGCAGAAAATAATCCTGATTTATTTCTTAGTTCTGTCCCTGACCTGATAAATACAGTGTATTGGTGCCTTTAGGCACATCGGACTATAGTTTCTGCTTATCTGCTATTTTCTCGTGTCGAAGAAATCTAGTTAGGGAAAGAGCTCCAAATAGAAACGTATAGCAGTACGAGAAAGCCAACTGGGACGGTTTCAAAAATGTTTGCAGAAACTCTAACTGGTGCAGATAAGATAACTTTTCGAAACGAAAACTTTATCCCGAACATGGTTTAAAGTTTCAAACCCAAGGCTTAGTCATGGTTTGATTTTATCTCAAAAGAGGTTATCAAAGAGAAAGAGATGAGCTTCCATTGTATTAGAGCCAACCCGACTGAAGCAATCCGGAAGACGTTCAAGGAAGCCCCAAGAAACACATTTTTGCATGACCAAAATTAAAGCAAAAAAAAATTGCAATGTCCAAAAAGGAGTAAGAATTTTTAGTTATTGGTAAAAATACATGAGAAATTCTTCCATAAACTCTGATATCTTGTTCTCTTATTGAAAATGATCGTTCGGTATCGACGAATCTGTTGTCTTAGAAATTTTCTTTTAAACGTGTCAATATAAGTTGTTTTGTACGGTGCCCCAGGCCTCCGTTTTGTGTCATTTTTATAAATGATCTTCTATCTACAACTTCGCAAGTACTTTTAGCTTTTCTTAAGCGTTTCCCGACTTAAATCCCTCATCTTCGGATGTGGAACTGCAACAAAAAATATGTCATAACTTCTTTAATTTATACCTGCACAGCATTGTACAAGGGAGAATAAGAAACTCTAGGAATGCCCATCAGTTAAACTTTTAGCCCAACTTTGTTTGTACTATGAAGTACAGTGGTTCGTTCTCTAGTCGTAATAAGTGAATTTGGAATCTTTCCCTGTTATTGAAATGTTCAAGAATTCAAAATTAATGTTAACCGACGACAGACACCTCCTTTCCAACTCCTCCTACTTTTCCTAATGATCAAACTGTGTATTTGCATATTAAAGGTATACAAAAGATGAACCCACACCTCTTGCATGAAAGTCCTCCGCACTAACCATCACACCACGGAAACTGCCTTCTTAGAAGCTGAACAAATTATCATTATTATATAATATTTAACCTTAAAACAAGTTCTAGGAGTAAAATTTGGAATAAACCACCGAAAATGTCACTGCACAATTAATTTAACCTTTTTTGTTAATTTTCTAAGAATATTATAAAACGAATATATTTTCCAAAAAAAATCATAACCTTTCCTGTTGTTTAATGTACATTTCAGATATTGCCGAATCGGATTTAATCTATACCGAAACTCTGATGTGTCGTGGTACTGAAAACTACGAAGGCAAAGAAATTTGCATCTTAGGCGGTGGCGATGGCGCCCTTCTCTACGAACTGCTCAAAGAAAACCCCAAACATGTTGTCATGTTGGAAATTGACGAACTTGTCATGCAGGCATGCAACAAGTATCTCAATTCGATTTGTGGTGATGTTTTGGAGAAGCGAAAGGGCGATAACTATGAAATTGTTGTTGGCGATTGTGTTGACTATATGAAGCGTTTCATCGCTGAGGATAAGAAATTCGATTATGTTTTTGGTGATCTGACAGACATTCCAATATCGGATACACCAATTGGTGAATGCTGGGATTTCATTCGCACTATTCTCGAACACTCTTTTAAGATACTAAAACCCGATGGAAAGTATCTGACACATGGCAATGGCACCAGTTGCTTGGAATCGCTGAAACTCTTCGAAGATCAGTTGAAGTTACTTAAACCAGCTGTAAAATATACAACATCTAAAGCATTTGTACCGTCATTCATGGAAGAATGGCTCTTCTATCAGGTTACCTTCGCTTGACCAGCTAAACGTTCAAACAGTTCAATAATTGAAAACAGCAGCAGCAGCTATAGCAGTAGTCCGAAAAAAGACTCGAAGCTAATAAGATGACGACGCCGACGACAAAAACACCAACAACAACATTCATTAGAAAAATCCAAACCAAAATCAGCACAATTTGATGAACATCTCCGTATAATAAATTACGGACATTTTTTTATTTTATTGGTAGATCTTAGGATTAAAGTATTATTTCGTTTCTAATCTACATAAAGCTTAACCCAGTTGACTATGTATTTCAAAAAATATTAAAGTCGCATTTAATTTAAATTAAAAAATATTAACAGTTAGAGAAGCCAAATGATGCAAGAAAAAAATATTGTCTATAATTTCAAAAATTATATATTTCTGTGTGAGCCCGCCGCCAAAGAGGCTAAATTGCCGAACTTATGTATGTAAAATTAAGTAGTACAAGTTAGAAGTTAATATTGTTTATTTTTCTTCTTTTTTTTTTTTGTTTAATATTTAGCTAAACATTTAACATATATATTTTTTCATCAATTATATTTTAGCCATTTTATTGTTCCTTTTACGTAGAGTTATGAACTAAAATCAAACCATGTGTCATAATATATAATTTATTTATGTAAGTTTAATTCAAGATAACAAAACAAACAAAAAGAAACTAATAAACCAACCATTGGACCTGTCGTAAGCGTCAAATTGTGTTTTTTATTAATTTTACTTCTAGCACAAAAAAAAACCTACTTAGTCATTAAATCGTTAAAATTCAATCTCGAACTTTATTGTAGTGGAAAAACGAAACGAAACATAATTTTGCGCCTAATTGGGTCGAGGATGTAAAAGTAAATTTTTTTATTAATAGCCTATTGTATTTAAACGTATGGCAAGGTTAAGTTATTTGATAATCATGATAAACATGCACATCAGTTGCATGCATGGAGATACTTAATATTTTAAGCTGGCTACTTTAAAAGAGGCTATCGCCCAGAAAAATTAGATTATTCATTTCGAAAACATTTTGACAAAGCTAAATTTGGGAGAGAGCTCCATTTATACTTCCTTAAAATTCCCTAAAAAGCCCTTTTACTTTGGCAAAACATTTTTAGTGGGGTTGAAGTACTTTTTTCTGCCAACTACTCCAAAACTATAGGTTTTTGATAAAGTTGTAGGAATGCATTTTAGGGATATTATTTGATAAAAAAAATCATAACACGTACAGTACAGTTGATGGATTTCGATTAAAAGGGCCGACAATAATCGGGTGTAGTAGGTTTTATTTATTAGTAAACTAAGGAAACCAAGCTTCAGAGTAGTAACGCCGTCATAAAGAAGATATATTTTGTATGCACTTTGTTTGATAACTTCCAAAAAATTTATTATTTCAGAATTGATCTCAGCACAACCTGTGGACAAAAATTATTTTAAAACTATATATTAATGACATGAATTAGTTTTTAAGTTAGGAAAATTTGGACTCTTTCTGAGGTATCTCAAAATCCATGTTGGTTTTTTTGGATAATGCTCAATTTTTTGAAGTGCTCTTAATGACCTTCAAATTAATATTGGACAATGTATCGTTTAGTTTTAAAAAATGACTGAACAGAAAAAAAGTTCAGGAGAGGAGAGTTCGCCCTGCCCGATGTTTATGTCATAAGATTTCATGAATTATGAGCTCAAGATCTTAAGTCGCCCGAATAACTGATTTGGAGTTTCTACATTTTTGAAGAAGATAAATAAATTATGGAAATATAGGGATGGAAATTAAGCGTCAATTCATTTTAAATTGATTTTATTTTAGCTAAAAATAAAAAAGACAAAATAGGATTATCTTCACTTTACGCGTGCATTTAAAATTTGTTTTTGAAAAATCTTAATTTTTGTCAGATTTTAATTTTTCTTTAAAAAAGGTTTGTTTTGGAACTACGGGTGTTTTATTTCTGTTCAGCTCGGCTCCCTCTTGATTTACGTGAGCGAATAACTTCATAATTGAACTGAACTTGTTTGCAACCCTGTGCGAATATTAAAGTGATTTTCAAAGACTTGCAATCTTTTTATCTTTTCTACATACTTCGTCTATCTCGAAAATATGACTGTTCTGAAATCATATGTTTCAATTTTCATCAGCTTCTTACCTTTTTTTTTACAAAATAATTATGAATTATACCCGAAAAATATTCCCACTGGAAAACCTTACATATGTTTACTTATTAATCTTCTACCGCAAATTTAGCTTAGAAAGTAATTAATTTTTGATATATTTTCGGTTAGCATTTTATTCAAAATCTATCATTGTTCACGAATGAATACATATTTTATTTAAACATAATTTTTAATTGGACATTAAATTTCGTTCAGGTCAACCTCGTCATACATATGTACATACATATGTAGGTTTTGAAATATTGGATAAGCAAAATTGTTTTAGTTCAAACTCATAATGAGGTTTAATATACATATTCTTTTCGGAAGAAAGCTTCGAAAAGTGAAGCCCAATTTGTTTAGAATGTTCTTATGACGAAAGCATTTACATATGTATGTACATAGTAGTGAACTGAGTAAAACCTGTTAGGTGTACAATATCCATACCCGATTAAACTTTCGGAAATTCAAATTTTAGTTGAGAGAGAAAGTCAAACATGTAAAATTTTCGACAGCCATTTCTTTTGTGTTATTCAAAACATGATTATGAGTTAAAAAAAAAATACCATTTTTTAGTTAGGGTTCTTGATGTGCAATTTATATTAATTTTAAAAAATTTGATTAATATAGAAAATGAAGTAAAATATTGGATCAGTAACTACTAAACAACATTTCTGTATTATTAAAATTTTTGGTTTCGTTGAGTACAAAAGTGGCCCACCTACAAATTAGGGCAATTTTGCGCATATTTATCTTATTATTCGGAACTCTAAGTTAGGTCAATTATGAATGAAACGTACACTGCCGCTCATCTGAATAGGTTCACAAATATTTTCACCTCACTGTTAGCATCTCTTCATATGTATTACAATGACACATCTTTTTTATATATGTATGTAATGAAAGATGTGCTTATTTTGAGAGACAAAAAATTTGTCTTAAAGCTTACCGTTATTCTCCCACGGTAGCTAGACTAAATGTATTAATAAAAACAAGCATTTTTTTTGGCTCATCTGAATAGGTTCAACGGATGAAATGGAATTAAACAATACAAATTATTTGAATTCAAAGATTTATTTTACCCTTTTGTATTGTATGATTATTTAACAGAAGTTAATAATAAGTGTTGCCATCTCTTTTTAATATAGTGTCGTAAATTCGATTTGGAATGGAACTATAGGTACAATATTTCCAGGTATTGAAGCGAAATTTCTGACCAGGCTTTTTTAATGGCTGCGATTAATGACTTTTTGTCTTCGAATTGCTCCCTGACTCGTATACTTTACGTGAGAGAAGTCCCACACATTCTCTATTATGTTAAGGTCAGGGGAGTATGGGGGCCACACCAGCATCTCTACATTTTGACTCTCAATCCACTACCTTACTGTCCTCTCTGTATGGATAGGGGCATTATCATGTTTGAATGTCCACGATATTGGTCCAAACAGGTCAGAAATTTGTGGGAAGGCTTTTTCTAGCACACCTTTATAAGAATTTGTATTCATTCTCGATGTAAAAAATTGGAGCTCCAAGGCTCCGTAGAATGAAATAGCTCCCCACACCATAACACTGCCTTCACAGCTATGCAGCTGACTTCAATAATGCTCCTCTTTTCGAAGGTCATGAAAGTAATAATTATAGCCGTCAGGGCCCTCTAAATTGAACTTTTTCTCATCTGAAAAAATCACTTTTTGCCACTCTGACTTTCACGACATGTGGGAGACGAATTTCTTTCCTAGATTCGTTAAGTGGTGTTTTTTTTTCTTTTCAAATGAGAAGCACTTTTAATAACGCGTTTTACCGTAGCTAAACTGCAATTCACGCCGGTTATTATTTTTGATGCGGAATCATGAGAATTAGAAGCTGCTCTGATGATAGCATGTCTATCAGCCATTGATGTGGCCGTATAAGTTCCTCCTTTCATGTTTTTTTTAATAATTTTGGATATTTCGCAAGTAACTGCCTACCAAATTTTGACTTCTTTTAATTTTCTTCGCTATAAGTCGTTGGCTTAGGCCTGATTCCCAAAATGCTTTTATTTTGCCTTTTTCTTCCTCGCTTAAAGATTTTCCGCGACCCATTTCCACCATTAATAGGAAAAACACACTAACTTTATTGACAGATAAAATTTCGATTACAATTAACACTCAACTCAACGCAAACTGCAATTTTTGCTGTTGAACCTATTCAGATGAGCCAAACAAAAATGCTTGTTTTTATGAATACATTTAGTCTAACTACCGTAGGAGAGTAACGGTAAGCTTTAAGACAATTTTTTTCTCCCAAAACAAGCCCATAATGATGCTCTTTCATTACATATGTATATAAAAAAGATGTGTCATTGCAATACATATGGAGAGGGGCCAACAGTGAGGTGAAAATATTTGTGAACCTATTCAAATGAGCGGCAGTGTAGATTCTAACACCTTTGAAAGAGAATAAAAAGTTTAAATATGTAAAACCTTAAAGAAATTGCATTTCCGAGCTCTTTGGAAATTTCAAATTGACACAGACTTATTTATAACTTTTTTATTCTTTCATTTACTGGTTCAAACTACCGATTCGTAATTTGTTAATTTTACTTAAACTAGAACGGTTTGTATTTTTTATTTTCGTTCAACTTTTGTCCACGGTTGGAAGCTTATTAAATTAAGAATACCAAAAATCGTAAAGGAAATTCGAAAAGAAAACATAAACGCATTCATTTCCTCATAAGTTGTCGACTTCAAATGATCTCTGAAACTCACGATTGTGAGGCATCTTACACAATTATGTATTTTTGGCCTATCCTTAAATATTTTGATTTGCCTCTATATATTTCCCTGTGCAATAGAGTTATATTTGACTTAAAAATTAGTTTTAACGGTGTTTTGAAGAGTAATGAATATAAAATTACAACCCTGTCACGTATTGTTTCTTTATTTTAAAACTACAAGTGTTTGAAAAATTACGTGTTTCTTATTCGCGCTCTGCTGGCAATAATTAAAAATTCAGTTATGCTACTATTGCAATTGGTGATATTTATATTTTTGAAAAGCTTAATGATTATATCAGAAAAAGTGTTTTAAGATAGAATTATTCCAATTTTACCGATATTTGTTTGAATGAATTACAATTTCGACAGATGCACTTAGAATCATGATTCATAGATTTTTTTGATATAACTCAGAAATTTTGAAGATTAAAAAATCGTACAATTTTTGTAAATTTTTAAAGAAATAATTTAAACATTTTTATATGATTCAAAACAGTTCGAGCAATAAGGAAGGGAGTACAGGATTAGCATGGTCTCTTGTCTATTGGATTCACTGTGTGACGGCATGCTTTAATTTTGTTTCTTCTTAAAAACAGCTTTAAGAGAGTAAAATGATCGATGAAATTTATAATAATTGCAATTGATTTGAGTTCATGCTGAGGAAGAACGCAAACATAAGTTATTTTGCAAAAATCTTATATTAACTTTCATAACAGCAAAACGGCTTTGAAAATAATGCCAGCTTTCATTCCTAAAACCAGAAATTGGTTTATTAAATTAAATAAAAGTCAATTTATATGCTTGTGTAAATACTATAATAATATTTCTTTATTTTATTTCAATTTATAATAATTAAGTACATATTTTTGTTGTTATTTGTTCATGTATGTATGGTTTAAATCTGGAATACTTTTTGTAATTATTTTTTTTATATAATATATGGTTTTGTTTTATTTTATTTATTTTAAAAATTTGTTTTCTCTTGATTTGAACTATTTATTTCCATTTATAGAGAGAAAATAAAAACAGATTATTTATAACTTATTTACTATTGAACTTAAAAAAAAAATATAATATATTATTTTAAGAAATAATAAAAATAACAATAAAACTTAAAATTAAATTATATAAAATTTATTTTTTGTTTATAATAATAAATTGATCCTAATCAATATAATAAATCACACTAAACGACATAAATGCATACAACACAAATAATTTATGTTTTGTTTTTGTTTTAGTTTTTGTGATGAATATTTTGTGAACTATATTTTTTGTTAGAAAATACAAAAAGAAAAGGAGTGCTTAGAAAATATTATGAATTAGTGAAAAAAGTGTTAATTATAGTTCATAGTGAAAATGTGGATATTATGTCAATGTGGGATAATAAATATTTTTTTTAGAATATTGTATGATAGTTTAATGAGTTAAAGGCGAACATTTTTGTTTTGTGATCTAATCTATGAGTTTGTTTTGTTGATAAAATTGTTTAAAAAGGAATTTTTGTAACGAGCGAATTCAGGGAGGTTTCGGAATGGAAGACTGATTATCTTTAATTTTTCATATTTTTCTAGGCAAAGGTAAAACGAATTTGGTAAAATACGAATCGACAAGGTTCAAGAATGATAGCATCGTAAAAATAGCTAAGCAAAATTGTGCTCTCAAAAACTTTATTGAAAATAATTAGTATACTATTTAATATTTCTAAATTTTACAGAAAAAAACAAGTTTAGCTTTAAAATGACGGTTTTCAAATCAGATTTTTATATTTGAACAAAAAATTGGTATGGCTTGATTGATAATGTTCAAATATTATTTTAAAAAATATGTTTTAGTAACGCAAAACTCTAACTTTGAGGAAATTGATAAAAGTCAAACACCTTAGCCTTTAAAAGTCAGCTTCAATATTATAAAAAGAATATTTTTGGGGTATACAATTTTTTGTATGTTTAATAATCTTTGATATAAAAGTATGAAGGATGTAAAAAAATACTGTTTTTTAAGAGCCTGGCTAAAATTTAAAAAAAATAAACAAAAGTAGATGTATCTGTGATTTATTGTACAATAACCTTAAAAACCATCCTAAAAAAACTATGAACTTGGTTAAAATTAAAGTTTCTGATATGTAAGAACATTCCAGACTACATTTTCCTCTTGCTTTCCGAGTTAAAAAATAAATTGTGAAAACAGATTGAAAAATCCCAGCTTTATGAAAAATTATTAATCAAATTTATTACCTCATTGGAATGTCATAATTTTGAAATATTTATTTTTAATAATAAATAATAATAATGAGCTTACGCAAAACAACCCTTGGGATTAGCTTATCGGAACGAAAATGTTTAGGCGATCAAAAATAGCGGAATGGTAAAATAATACTTTGAAAATTGAGGTAACAGACATTGGGGGTGGTCAAAGGGAAGACTAGCTTTTAATTTCGAAACCTTTTGTTTGTACTTTTTCTTTAGATTTTGCATCATAGATATTAACAGGTAAAGGTTGTCAATGAATTTTTCACTAATTTTGAATTCTTTTTTAGAGACTACGATCCCAAACGTTTTTTAGCTTTCTTATTAAACTAAATGTTCAGGATCTAAATATCGAATGGGATTAAAATCGTTATTGACATAAAAATACATAATAAATAAATTATAAACACAATAACAAAATCCCTCGCCGTCGTCGTTAACCTGCACAGAAAGATCACAATACTCAACCCAAACCTTCTATTTTTTGTTACCTATTATTACTTTCAAATTGAGCCTATATATTTTTTTTTACATTAAAAGCTTTTATACTCAAATCGACCCAACTGTGAGTTCATTCATACATTACTTAACAACTCTCACCATGAATCTTACTATGTTCCAGAATATCAGTATTTTGCATTGGTTCAATTTCTGTCTCCGATATTATCTCAGCCAGCCACTGTTCAATCTGCACCGGGCGCATCACATCACTATTATCATTGGCTTCCAGAATAATTTTCAAGTTCTCGAAATTCCTCAGAACTAACTTCTTATTCGGTGCCACTACCGATTGGGATGTATTCAATGAAGATGAATCATTTCCATTGGTATCGTCAGTTGTTGTTGACGTCACCGGTTGACGTTCATCGCCACCATCATCATTATTATCATTATCCACTCCAACCGCTGCCGCCGAATAACGCTGCTGATTATCGGTGATAATTCTAGGCGATTTCTGTTTGAGGCTATTTTTAATTTCATTCAATAGACGATTATAGAATTCACAAGTAGCCGAACGATCATCGTCATTGAATTCCACATCATCGGCAACATGATGACGATTGTTTACATTCTGCTTGGGGGAAATTGCATTGCTGCTGGAAGCACTGTTGCCACTGCTGTTGCTATGATTACTGCCAGCGCTGCTGGTCGATGTTGTTGTTGTTGTGACTGTAGTACTCTTGGGGAGATCGCCATTCTTGTTCGTGGCACTATTGACTTCGGTTGCCTTGAATGATTCTTCTGTAGCGCAATTGATTGTTAGATTTGAGATGTTCTTCAAGTTGATGGTGCCGTTGCAATTGTTGATTGTGATTTTTGGCTTGAAGCGCGATTTACGTTTGTTTTCGACAGTTTGAGAAGATTTTGAGTGAGTTGGTGCTGGCATGCCATCATCCTCGTCGACATCAAATTCGTCTTCATCGAGAATTCCTTCGGTGATGGAAGAAAAGTGGTATGATAGAAAATTAAAATGCTATTTTATGAATTTTATTTTGAATAAATGTCGAATATTAAAAATAACCAAGTGAAGAAAGAAATTGTTCAGAGGAGGAGTTGCTTTCCCTCAGTTTTCGACTATTTTTTAAAATTGTCTAAGAACTAAATAAAAGAACCTTAATTATAAAGACTTCTTAAATGTGTATCATATAAGAAGTCATTGCCATGTAGCGAGCTAAACCATCAATTTGGTGGCAATCTCATGTCCAGAAGTGGTCTGGCGACTTAACGCCTCTCGATTTCTCGACTATATTAAGCCAATGGTTTATGCCAACGAACCAGCAACTCTTGAAGCCTTGAAAGCCAATATTCAAGCCGCTATTTAAGACATCCATCCAGATTTATTTGAAAAGTTGTGTAAAACAATTATTCAAAGTTATGAAACTCTTCAAAAAACACTTAATACATGAATGAAGAAACTTGCTAACATAAAAGTTTGATATGAAAATTTACGACCGATTGTGCCACACCCAAGAAAACAAAAGTGAAAACTTGATTGAGTCCATAACAAAAAATCTTTCTAAAGTCCTTGCTAACCCAAAACGTAGCGCGTTAATTTAGAACATGTTCCATTCTTTGCAAATAAAACATTTTCAATATTTAGTCATTCTTTTATGTGGTTCTTCTCTTGAAAATGTACAAAAGTTGATAGAATATAAAAAATAAACTCACCTTCCAAATTTAAAGGCATAATTGGTGCGTCTGTTTCGGTAGCGATAGATGTAGCTGTTCCGGACAGCTTGTTTGACTTCCTTATCAATTCTTTGGCTTCGTTTAATGTTATATTGATTATCGACTCATTCATGCAGCTCACATTGTCACGAATAAGTTTTTTGTTCGTTGAGAAATCAACAACAATTGATTCCTCGTCGTTGTTGCCGTTGCTGGCATCACTTGAATTATTACTCAGGCACTTGTACATCGTGTCATGGTCAATTCCGGGAGCAATATAATCCTCGTTTATGTATAAATCCTGCAAGGCCAAATTGATGTTGTCCAGATTGAATTTTCCATACGATCTTATGGAATTCAAGATATTCTCCTCGTTATCGGTGATGAATTGCATTTCCTGATAATCTGGAGATGGGCCAGTAACAGTTCCAGTTCCATTGCCATTGCCACCAGCAGGAGCACTTTTTCTTGGATTTGTTGAGGACAATACAGACACAGATGCAGAAGCAGATGCACTTTTGTGCTGTCGGCTGGTGAGGATCACATCGATTTGTCGCAATAAAAGCTTCTCTCGGACATTTAAGGCTTCACGAATCTTATCGAATTTAACTTGAACATCTAGTTTAAGCTGTGAAGAAGATTTTCGAGTCTATAATAAGATAAATAAATGGAAAAATAAGTTTTAAAAATTTTACCTTTTCCAAGTCAACTTTTCCTAATGTCGTCGCCATGATTTATTTTACTACAACCCTTGTTTTTGTCTGTTGACAGGCGACAGGCAGTTGTTTTTCTTTGTTATTTCTTTTGATTCGAACATTTTGGAACTACTGGAGAATTAAGTGACAGATAGAGATGTTCGATTGAGGAATTTTTGGAAAATGTATTCGTTTGTTTGATTATAAATTTGTTGAAGATCAATAATCAAAGTACCATTCGCCACTTCAAGAAAATAACGAATTCTCAAAACAATTTAGACTTGGACTAGGTAAGTTTCCGCCCAGAGTTGAAGCATATAAATTGCCTTTTATCACAAATATGACTCCTGAAAACCTTTCTTAAGGGGTTAGTAAAATCTTTCATTGGTTTTCAACATTATGAGTTTTAATTAAGATTTTAAAGCGATTACACTACTATAGATCTACTTGGGGGAATGGTTTCCTTGAATCAAACATACCTAATTTTGTGAAAAATTTTATACTAAATTTGAAATTTTGACAATTAAGAGACATAGAAAGTCGAAGCTATTGGAAAAATGGAATATCTCATAGAAGTATGGGCTGAAAAAATAAATTGATTTGTGAAGGCAAAGAAAACTCTTGACTAAATAAATCCTTTAGCCGATTTTGTTTTTTTTTTCTCTTAATTAATTCTAGTTTTCTATTATAAGCTCGCAGAATATTCATCAAGCACTGCTGATGTTTTTTCTTTAAGAATAATTTCTTCTATCAAGAGAAGAGCATTGTTATCATAACAGCACGTTGAACATGGTCCAAATTTGCCCAGCATACACAGCACAACCATCAGAGCCACTTTGACAAAGTGATATCTTTTTATATGAAACTATATGTATGCATGTAAAATCCAAATACTAATCAACTTAAATAAACAATAAAAGAAACACAATTTTATTTCAAAAAATACATGACCGAAATTGATAACTTTAGTTAATATTTTCTGTTTTTAAGATGGCAACTGACACTAGAGAAAATTATAAGAATGAAACAAAATTGTAGTTAAATAGTTGTTAGTTTTTTCGTATTCCAATCTCAGAAAATGTTGGTTAACAAATAAAACAAGATAAATAATAGCTTTTTAACAATGTGACTTTAAAGTTTTAACCAGACATTGTTGTGGACGCCTGTCCAGGAACCGCATCCTCAATCTTGTATCCTAAATAAGAAAATAAAAGAATAACTAAATAAAAATTTATTTCAAGAAAATAATTTTGATACTTACCTAAATGTTGTTTATGTTTTGTTTGGTAATTCTGAGTTTCGTAGCTGTCATTAGTAGTTGTTGTTCTCAATGGAAATTCCATTGGAAAGCAATAGGTCGGTTCGTATAAGTGAGTTCTGTTTTGTGTTCTGTCTCTGAAGTTGGGTGACGGGTTAAGTTGCATGTGAATGATAGTTTGTTTTATGTCCATGTTTAGTTTTCATTTTCATTGCTGTGGTTAGGTGATTGTTATTTAGGTGTTTAGTTAGGTGATTTTTATTTATATGTTGTGTAGTTATTTTGTAATTATTTGCATAGATTTTTGTAGTGTTTCCGTCTCGTGTAATGTTCTGGTCGCATGTGGTTCTGTTCTACATGTCTCCCCATGGGAAACAGTGGAACACCTCCTTGGTTCTTGGGACACTGAGACCCCTATTTTGTTGGAAATGTACTAATACCTACGTAGGGTCCCACTATTTGAGGGTGATGATGTTGGTGGAGATATACACTGTGTGAATAGGTGGATCGGATGATGTGTTCCTGTTAGAGGTACAAATACATCGTCCGAATAATTTGTGCCTGTGTTGGTATGATGATAATTTCAGTCCTCCCTCATTTGGTCGGTTACCACATACAAGAATAGAGGTGAATAGTAAATTTTAAATTCAAAGTGAATAATAATTATAAATAATTATAAGAAACCGTGGAAATATCGGATTCCGAGTAAATTTAGTGTTTTGTTTAACGTTAAGTTGGGTGAAATAAAAAGAAAATAAAATAAAGAAAAAAATTAATTATTTTTTTTTGTAGAAAATAAAGTGACGGTAAAAATTAAAATTGATACCGGTAAAAAGGTGGAGAGGAATCTAACCAACATAAAGGAAATAAAAAGAAAAGTTAAGAAACATAGAAGGTGGTGAGTGCCTTAAGATTCTATAGGTTAAGCCTAGAAAATTATTTATTTTTTTTGTATTTTTTTTGTTCTTATATGCCAGTTTGATTTTTTGGCGGCCCGAAATTAAATTGTGGAAAGCGGGGCCGCCGTCTAAAAAAAATTTGAAATTGAATGAAATTTAAACAATTGAAATAAAAGGAAATTTAAAGTAAACAAAAAGCTGAAAGAAAAAAAAATAAAAGGAATTTAACACAAAAGAATAAAATGAAAGAACAATAGGGAAGAAGTTTGAAAAAAGGAAGTGCGGGTGTTTAAATTAAACTTTAAATTTATAAAACCTGCAAAGTGGAAGAGAAAACGGCGACCATTATTAACTCTAAATCTTGCCGACATACTTACCATCTCGAGGAATTTGTGTTTGTGATTGTCCTATAATTAAGTTTTTTTCATAATCTTCAATTTATTTATTTAATTAATTAATTAAGTTTTGTTTTGTAATTTCTGGTGCGATGAATTTAATTTTATAGTACAGGCGTGGAAGTTAATATTTTTGTTGTTGTTAATATTAGTCATTCTTTTCAGTTTGTTTGTTTGTGAGGTACAAAAAAATAGAACGGTTGAAAGTGTCGCGTCCGGGCCGTAATTTGTTTTGCGCAAGGTCCTAACCGTCACCTCCTGAGAGCTCTTTAGGGGTAAGAACTTAGGGCTCCGTTAATCGTTTTTTTTTTGGAAAAGAAAAATATATACCGCAAAGGGTAAATCCAAATATTTATAATAGAGTCTAGGGCTACCGACCGTGTTTTTTTGTTACCATATTTTTTTTCGTTTCTTTCTTTTCTTCATTTATTATGTTAGTTTTTTTTTTGTAAGAATAAAATCTTTTGTTCTTTAATTTTTTATGTTAAGTTTAATTAAACCTAGGAAACTTAATTAATTGATTATGTGAAATAAAACTTCCGACAAAACGCCGGTGAAAAAGAAAAAGATAGTTTTTTTATGTTTCGTACCAGCGAAACAATGATGTGTTGAGTTTCGTTTCAGGGGTGTCGAGGGTAGCGGAGCGGATGTGGATATAAGATGACCTGAAGCCGACAATCGACCAACAGCTTGGGGGTGTCCAACACTGGCCGCGGACACCTAAAGGTAGGGTGGGTAATGGCCTCACTGCACCAACATCCGCAGTGCCCTGATGTGCCATAGTCCGTCCGTTTATGTTTCCTTACCCTTTCCACCTTCCTTGGCCTGATTTATGTTTTTGTCTGCAGGCGAGGTTGAGTTTCGGGGGCAAGATCCCCCCCCCGTCCGACGAGCTGACGCCGTGCAACGCAAGCAGGCCGCGTCCCCCGGAGCTCAACATTCCAACCTAACCTTTTCCAACTCTTCCTATCTCTTTTTCCTACCTCATCCTTATCCTACCCTTCCACTTTACCCACCTCCTTACCTCCTCTTGCCTCGCAACAACATCTTCATTTGTCGAAAAAAACTAACAGAAAAACGAAAAAATATCACTTACTCCTTTCTTCATCCAAACCCTTCAATACAAAAATTTACAATAAAAATGGTTTGTATTGGAATCAACATGTGTTACCTTAGCTTTGGGTACATTGACATACTAGACATGGACTGCTAGTTGTTTCTCGTCCTCATACAAAGAAAAGCTACCTTAAAAGTAGTTCCGACTCTTAAGCTATTCTCTCCCTTTTTAAGATTTGGTGGATAAAATTATGATTCATTTTTAAACATCATATCTTGTTTTTTTGCCTCAATAATCTTGTTTTTTCAAAGAAACTAAGGATAAAGTTTACCAAAATACAAAAATCAAGTTCAAATTTTTTTAATACTTCTGCTAACTTTACAGAAGGACTATTAGCGTTTGGGAAGAGATGATGTACTTTTAATTCACGTAAAATTCATATGTGGTAGCATACATACAATTTGTCGAAGATTTTTGACGTTCAGAAATGTTTGGATTGACATTTTGATTTCAAAAGCTATTTTTTAATTTAAATTCATATTGTCACATCTGTGGAACATCGCTGAATCCATAAAATCGGTGAATATGTTAAATCTTGTGAACAAGTATTTGTTTAAACTTTTTTTCATACACACTATGAACTGCGAAAAAGAAAACGTCATTTTAAAATCTTAGGACTAACTCAAATTATAGAGAAATTTTATATTTTAAATTGTCTTCTTGAATTTCAAAATTGAGGTCCCAACGGATTTTGGCTGAGATAAACGTTTAAGTTGGGTCTCAAATTGTTTGTATTAAATGCAAAATTGTTCATGGTTTTCCACTATTCAAAACTTCAAACGTTCTTATCTCAATACATCATTTTTTAGTTGTCTCAGAACTCAGACAATTTTTAACCGATTGACTTGAAATTCGTAATATACTTTGAAAATGTATTCTTTTGGAAGTGCGTAAAGTAATCAAAGAATGATTTTTAAGGTTAAGTACGCGCGATTATTTTATTCGTTGCGAGTGTGGATAATGTGGAACGCGAATAAAGTTTGACAGTTCGTATCAACTACATTTCTTTCGTGACGAATAAATTTGTTTTCTTAAATTTATTAATATATGATATTGAAAAGTAAAAGTATACATCATTAATCAAATATAAACTAGATTGCTATCGTTTTATTAAGAATTTGTGTGTAAATATGTCTTGTAATTCATTCGTCGTTCGTTGGTCGCGCTCATGTGAATGCTGCTTAAGACTTTTCTTAAATAGCAAAGTTCATTTGTTATTAACAATTTTCTAAGGATTTTGTAGACACATTTTTCGCTTTTTACTTTTGAAGTGCGCCATTTGGAAAAAAACAATATATCGTACAAGAAATCTTACGTTCGTCTATTCAAGTTATCAAATAAATATAATAAAAGAAAATTCAATGGATGACTTAGAAATTACCGAAGCTGTTAGCCCGCTCGTAAACCTTGAAAGAAAGAAATCACCATCGCAAAAATGCTTTATTATTTGAAATGAATCTTTTCAAACAAATATAATTACATTTAATTAAATTCTCTTTCTTTCATTTCGATTTATTTTGTAGTATTTCTGAAAAAAAAATCTCCTAAAATCCTATTTTACTCGCCCTCAAGTTAATGTTTATGTGCAATGTAGACTGTAGTTAATTTTAAAGTATATTCCTACCCCAATAAATTGCGCCACTTCTTTAAACCCCATTCACATCAACTGAGCAACAAAATTCCAACTTCCACTTCCAACAGCGCTACTTCCACAAAAAAACACATTCCACACAATTTTTTGACATTTCATTCCAAGAATTTGTTGCTTTTCGCTGTCGCTCTGGTTCGGTTTTCGTGTTGTGGTTGCCTTCGTTGTCTTCAAATCGTCGTGATCGGTCATCGGTGTGTCGCTCTGTGAAATAGAAAAACAATAAAATAAAAGAATAAGAAAAGAAACCAAACATCTTGCCAAGTAAACTTTTATTCTCTCTCCATAAAACAACAACACATTCAAAAAATACATAACTTGAAATTAAATTACAAGAAAAATCCCCATTTCTAAATTACACCCACGGAAAATACCAATCAAGTTTTATTATTTTAAATTCCTTCTCAAATCAACTAAAAAAGAATTTATTTCTCGGACTCTCGCTCGGACGAGGTGTGTGGAAGTGGAAGAAGTGGAACTCGCTGTGTGTACGCACGTGAAAATCAAATCTCTAAATATTTCTTTCTTTATTTCTTTTTATTAAAGTTTTGCAATTCAATTTTTCCCCCAAAATCCAAAACCCAAACGGAACGAGCACAAATAAAAATTACGCCAGAGTCGTCGTCGTAGGGAGCCAAGTGAAAATTAAAGAAAAACAAGATTCCAGTTCCAACTCCAAGGTTGTTTAATTAAATTATTAGTTTTATTTTTTCGTCGTGTAGAGCTCTTCAATCTCGAGAAGCTCGCTCGAGCTTCGTAACAAAATTTGTGGTTCTTCTATAAAAATCTAAAACAAAAATTATTGTAGGTTTTTGGTTTAGGACGGGACGGGACGGAACGAGTACGGGTACGGGCCACACGGGAGGAAGTTATAGTGAAATGACGAAAAAATTATGTGAATCACAGCAAAAATAAATAAAATAAAGTAAAAAGTGCATCACACGGAAAAAATACAATTTGCCCGGAAAAGGATTAACACACAGAGAAGAAAAAGAAAGAAAAAAAGAAGAAGCGAAGTGAAAACGAGGGCACGACAACGAAACGACGACGTACGACGAAGTAATTTTTTCCTTTTTTATTTTGTTGAAATTTTTAATTGTTTTGGATCAAAAAATAAAAAAAAAATCTCAGGCCACTCGAACAACGCACTGGCAGTGGTAGTGGGCTAGTGGCACTGGCACCACACCAGGCACTCAGCAGTTCCAGTTCAGTTTCAGTTTTTTTCGACTTTTGTTCCTCATTTCGTTCGCATGCTTCTGTCCAGCAACCCGGAGAAGCTCTGTTGGAATGTCAAAGCGGGTAAGTAACTCTTGGTTATTCTTACAAACAACTAGGTACGACAGCGACAGCGACACATTCACATCACATATCGCCTCCACTACACTTGACTGCGATTGTAATACAAGGTTTGTAGTTTGGTTGTTCTGTCGGTGCGTCGCGTCGGTTGTTCGGTAGGGCGTTCGGTGCTTGAAAAGTGTGTGATGCAGCTTTTGCTGATGTTGATGAATTGAGTATTGATTTGGTTCATATAATTACGACGACAACGAAAACCATCCCCACATTACTGACCACTTAACTCGAGCTTGAGATTTATAGTTATAGTTTGTAGCACGACCCCGCTTCCGGAACCATGCCCATGTTCATTCTGATTCACATTCCCATTCCCATCCCACTGCCACTCACACGACACACGACGACTACGACGACGATGATACACGAGAGACAAAAGAATGAAGAACCACTGCAGTTCACAGTTGGATTGATTCATGTGCTCTGTTTTTCTGTCTTTGTTTCTGGTTGTCTGTCTGTCGATCTGCTCGGTCGGTTGGGCTGTTCGCTCGCTCGGTGTTTTCCTTGTGTTTTTGGCTGTGCGTCTTCCTGAGGGAGCGAGATTGAGAGCTTAATTTTGAGTGATTTAACGCCTCAGCTGCAGCGTTTTCCTTCCCTGAATGAATAAATAATTATGGATCAACCAGTGAAATTGTGCACTTGCACTTGCATCAAGCCATTACGAAGAGGAGGGTATCTTGTTTCTTGACTTAAAACCACACCAATGATAATAATTATAGTGATGTAAGTTATGCGAATTTATCTCTCCCCTCCTTTCCTCTCCACCTCTACCTTTCACAACACACCTCTCTGTAGTTCCTTTTTTCATTCTACTCCGTTCGACCCTCATCCATCCATTGATCTATTGAGGTCAATATGACTCTGTGTTGTGGCCCTCTGCTGAGGTTGCCAAAAAGCACATTTATTAATGTATTCAGTGTGGCAGGCCACAAAATGTCGTCAAATTATGCTATAAAATTAGATTATGGTCAATCGCGTTTTGTTTTTACTTTTTTTCTGATTTCTTTTTGTTGTTATTATTTTCGGAGGTCAAAGCCACTGGAATTTTGGAAATGAAAACCTTCAAATGTGTCGTAGAAATACCTTGAGATGATGATGATGGTTGTGTCGTCTTATAAGCATTGCGACGGACAATCATCATCACATCATCATCATCGTCTCTCTTGATTGGCCACACAGGTGCCATAATATGTAGTTTTGTGTTTTATTTTGCAATTGATTGCATCTGCAGAATGCACGTGGTTAGTTTTTGTTTTTGTTGTTATGTATTTTTGTATAATTATTTTATTAGTTAGTCAATTGGCTTATGGTTTATTTTCTTTGATTTCTCTGTTTCTGGCTTTCAATTTCCATTCCGTCATAGTTTTGTTGTTGCCTACAGAAATTCATTCAGAATTTAGTTTTACTAGTTATTTTTTAATTTGATGTCGTCACAACACCATAATAATTTTGATTCTCTGGAGGGAAAAGTAAAAGTTTTGGTAATGAGGATGCGTATATCTTATAAGGAATATGAATATGGGACACACGTTACATTGCCTTCCATGGGGTTTGGGTTTTGTTGTTGTTTTATTAGGAACATTTGTGTTTCGCGTGTTCTTTTGTTTTTTTTTTTGTGAAGTTTTATTATCTTTTCTCCATACGTTGTGGGTTCTTTATTTGGGAGAAAGATAAATGATAATGGAATGGATGTATAAACAGAAATGATTAATAATAAAGTACATATATTAAATAAATTGTTATTATTTTCGTTTGTTTTAAATTGTGACGTGGAGTGGTATGGGAAACGAGTGTACCTATCATTTTTCATGATATGTTCCTATGGTTGATTTTTGCAGACTTTTATGTTCAAAAACAATTCTAGGTAATTTAAGCAATCCAATATTCTATATAGTTATATTTTTCACACTGAACGAGAGATGATATTGTTGATACATACATACAAAATATCGTTCAAAGCTCTATGTACTTGTTTTTGAAAGAAATAATTTTCAAACTTGAACTTGAATACCTATGCAAGTAAATAGATAACAAAAATAAAAGAATTGACTAACAATTTTATAAACGGAGATATGTACATATGTACATAGAAATCAAGGCTGATATATCACTTCAAGGCAAATCTTATCAGTTCTTTTTAAAAAGTTTATTACAAAATAAAAATCAATGATTGTTTCTAAAATTATCCAAAAATATACCTTGAGTTTCTTTTTTACTGAATCATCAAAATTATGGTGTTCGATTTTCGTTTTTGTATTTGTCGAATTGAAAAATTTGACATTAATTAATGTTTTCATTTTTTGAGAAAATTGGGATACCTACCTTTTCGTCGTCCATATCTCAGAAACGCATAAAGATAAGTATTGTCTTCAAATAAATTTCGATTTTTGTTGACACCTTTCTTAACAAAAGACAAAAACCTACAAACCTTTTAAGCAAGACAAATCGACAGACGGGATGGGAAGTTATCAGTGTGGGTCGCACCCCAGCCTCTTTTTTCGTAATGATCTTGGTTCACATCACACCAATACAAGATCAAACTGAAAAACATTTTATTTGGAGCTAACTTGCAAAAATTAAGCGGGCAAAAACATTACTTGGAAATTATTAGCAAAAACGTTTCTAGAACTGCATGAGCTTTAATAGAAATAAGCCTAAAAATAATATAAAGCCTAATTATTAACCACTATAAAATGAATAGACACCTTATCATCCTTGGCCTAGCAGGCAATGCCAGTTATAAGTTTTGTACGACTTATGAGGAAAAACCCGATGACATTTTGAGAAAATATTAAAAATCAACCTCAATAGTTTCTCAAGTCATCATTTTTGTAAAAGAGATAAACTTTGAAGAAGAATTGTAAGTTGAAAGCCTAATAAAAATGCTATAAGTAAAAGTAATACATCTTTACGTCGAATATCGTTCACATTTGAAGAAAAAATCTTTGAATAAATAAATAAACAAAAACGAACACAAAATATTTTTTAGCTCAAATATTAAAAAAAAAATATGTTACCTCCAGAATAATTTTGTACTAAAGAAAAAGCTAAACTTTTTAGATAGAGCCAATTGATACGAAGTTTAAGTTAAATATTCGAGACCATACACAAACTTGGTAGTATTTTAATTTTTTAATTTGTGAAAAAAGCTATTAATTGGGAATTTCCTTAAACGACAATTTAGTTTATTGCAACAAAATATAATTTTCAAATTTGTGTGACACAAACGAGAAGTTTTTAGTGTGGGTAGCATCCTAGCTAATTTTTTTTTTAATCTTTGACGAGTTTGAATTTTACTAACCACCGACTAAGATAAATAATGCCATCACTTAGAAATATTCTATAGCCAAAGTTCATTAAATAACTTATCGTTCTCTTTGTCTTAAAAAGTTTGCTAAAGTAATTCATTAGATCAATAACAAGTTCAAGTTCAAACTGATCACAGTATTTCCTGAAATTGGCAGATTACAAAATCAATATTTATTTAGTTTATATTATAGAACGTTGTTTAACGTTAACAAGAGACAACAATTGCGTAAGAGTAAATCTTATTTTTAAATTGTGGTTGTAGTTTCTGCCCAAGTGCAGAAAGCAAATGAAACCTTATTAACTACAATTATATAATGGGTGATTTTTTTGAGGTTAGGATTTTCATGCATTAGTATTTGACAGATCACGCGGGATTTCAGACATGGTGTCAAAGAGAAAGATGCTCAGTATGCTTTGACATTTCAAGAACTGAAGCCGAACGATCTGCCACAACGTCGAATTTTCAGTGAATGGGCCCTAGAAAAGTTGGCAGAAAATCCGCTTTTTTATCGACAAATTTTGTTCAGCGATGAGGCTCATTTCTGGTTGAATGGCTACGTAAATAAGCAAAATTGCCGCATTTGGAGTGAAGAGCAACCAGAAGCCGTCCAAGAACTGCCCATGCATCCCGAAAAATGCACTGTTTGGTGTGGTTTGTACGCTGGTGGAATCATTGGACCGTATTTTTTCAAAGATGCTGTTGGACGCAACGTTACGGTGAATGGCGATCGATATCGTTCAATGCTAACAAACTTTTTGTTGCCAAAAATGGAAGAACTGAACTTGGTTGACATGTGGTTTCAACAAGATGGCGCTACATGCCACACAGCTCGCGATTCTATGGCCATTTTGAGGGAAAACTTCGGAGAACAATTCATCTCAAGGAATGGACCGGTAAGTTGGCCACCAAGATCATGCGATTTGACGCCTTTAGACTATTTTTTGTGGGGCTACGTCAAGTCTAAAGTCTACACAAATAAGCCAGCAACTATTCCAGCTTTGGAAGACAACATTTCCGAACAAAATCGGGCTATTCCGGCCGAAATGCTCGAAAAAGTTACCCAAAATTGGACTTTCCGAATGGACCACCTAAGACGCAGCCGCGGTCAACATTTAAATGAAATTATCTTCAAAAAGTAAATGTCATGGACCAATCTAACGTTTCAAATAAAGAATCGATGAGATTTTGCAAATTTTATGCGTTTTTTTTTTTAAAAAAGTTCTCAAGCTCTTAAAAAATCACCCGATACAATGAAATGATACTTCTAGTGTAAATTGTATAAACATTTCAATCATTATTTGTGGCTGTATAAAATATAATTTACCTTAGAATTAAAAACAAAAATGTCCATCCGATGGAATTCTCTTAAAGACACTCGGTACGAATCGATTTCGAGTAGTGTGGGACTCTTACATTACCAAAATCCTCAGTTGATAAGAATCAATATATAAAATATCGACTAATAATTCTTTATAATTTACTTAAAGAACAGTTTACAGTTATAACACTTTCCCATTGCTTTTAGACCATCAGCTCATGAAAATTGATTTTTTTTTTAAACAATGTTGACGTTGACTTGACGTCGGTCTTCATTTAAGACGGTCTTCATTTCGCAGTTGGTATGACTTTGAGGTCGCTGATTTTGTGATAGAGTGTATTTTTTAACTTCTTCTGTTTACAAATTCTTTATTTTTAAAGTCAAGATGAAGATCGCTTTTTCTTATACACTACATCAAAAAATTGAAAATAAATGGGTTTCCCTTACACTATGAACTTCCTACCACAAATCTGAGCTTATTGACTTTATTTGATAAAATTATAATGTATAATAAGAAATGCAACAAAACTGCAACAAAATGTTCCAGCTTTGCCTCATGGTTTTTTTTTTACCGTTAGTAGAATTTTGCCAGGAATGTCAAAAAAGAGCTCGTACATCAAACAAATGTTCGTACACTGCTCTCTTCTCTAAAATGGAAATAACGGTTCTTTTTGAATTGTAAATTGTGTACTGTAATGATATTGAGAGATCTAGGCTCAGTATGCCGTGGTGTATTGATCTTTTCAATTGTTTTTTTTTTTAATTTTGCGAAGTTTATTTTGAAAATGGAGGCTTCTCATAAAAAAGTACATCTTGAAGTAAGAAAACTGATATCGTCAACTATTGGTAGACCACGGTCTACAGTTCAATATGTATTAAAAAATTATTTGAAAAATAAAAGCTTTGAAGTGGCCCCAGGAAGAGGTCGAAAAAATACTAGACGCTCATATGGAACGAAAAATTGAAAGAATGGTAAAGGCTGATTCCAAGTTAAGTGCTCCTAAAATAGCTGCTGACATTCAAGCAAATGATATATCGCTTAACCCTCAAACTGTTCGAAACTTTCTGCATTCAAAGGGATATAATGGTTGCATGGTACAAAAAAAAAACCTATATTTCAAAAGCAAACGTTGCAAAACACTTGAACTATGCGAATGCATACGTTTCGAAACCAGATGATTTTTGGAAGAATGTGTTATTGCTTGACGAGAGCAAGTTTAATGTCTTTGAGTCGGACGGTCGCAGATTTGTGTGGAGGAAACCAAACACAGCATTATTAGATGTGAAGAATTTGCAATCAACGGTGAAACATGGAGCCGGAATTGTTATGGTCTGGGGAGCTAGGGGATCCAATGGTGTGGGAAATTTAGTTTTTATAGAAACAACAATGGATAAAATCAAATACATATTTACAAATTTTAAAAGAAAATTTGAAAGCCAGCGCTTTAAAAATTGGCCTTAAAGACGACTTTTTACTTGTGCATGACAACGATCCTAAAAATTCATCAAGGATAGTAAAGGAGTGGCTTCTCTATAATGTTAAATCGCAATTGCCTCATCCTCCCCAATCCCCAGACCTTATACCTTATCATATCACACTCGCTACTAAAACTTATATATAATTAAGTTTTTTATCATTGTACGTGCAATTTTTTGACCTTTGATTTCCTACTTTGCCTAATTTGTTGCATGTTTTTTTTCTTCATGAAGTTTGTACTAATTTATTTTGTTTTGTTTTTAATCCTCATATAATAAACAATACCAACATTGAAAAAAGAATGATTGAAAATCTGTTTTTATTTAAATACCTTAGCTATTATTTTGAAGAATCACCTGTACGAATAATTTTTTGATATAGCTAGTGTATATCATTCCACGAATTAATTTGTTTTGGAATTTTTGGATGGGTTCAGCATTTGTCTTTTTTGTACAACCCCATGGTTTCAATAATTAACACTATTTATTGTTCTAAATAAATAGGTCAGAGTTCTTTCCTAGTACATAAAACATACTACTCTCCTTTAAATTAAGCGGTTATCTATTCTTTTTAACATAATCAGTCTTTAAAGTTTCGTAAGGGACTCAAACTAGTTTCATTGAGCTTAGAAGAAAGCCTAAAAATTCAAACAGTATCCCAATGGAAATTGGCTTAATAGCGCCCTACTCTATCCCGCACAGCCACTAGGTTACCTAACCTAACCTATTCTTTATCATATGCTTTCTATTTTTAAGCTTTGCATCTAAAGTCATTTGATGGTATCTGGAAAAACAGTTAGGAGCCACAGTAATTTTCGGTTTTATGCGTCGATTTTGTTTCGTTAAACTTAATACGTATTTTTGCGTCCAATCGCTAAATTTATCGAATGAATTTTACAATTTTTGTATAGCATTTTTAACGAATTTATATGGCACTAATAAATGTGGAAATTAAAGCATTGACTGGAATATACTCCACCTTGTATATAACAGGTTTGGTTCCAAGACACTTCCTTGTGGTACTTCGCTCCAATTGACTTAAATTGTCTTAAGTTTCAAGTAATTTAAGTCGCTCCTTAATCTAAAAAGTCCGATTAAAAGTTGAAATTTAAGTTTCTGGAGGACTTTGGCTTTATCCAGTGAGCTTTTCGGTGGTACTATTTTTCATGATAGCCCACATTATTTTTGTTTTGTTTTATTTTATTTTTAGTAGTACCCGTGGTGGTTAGTGCGTTGGACTGTCATGCCAGAGGTCTTGGGTTCGATCCCTGCCTATGCCATCTAAAGTTTTTTTCACGGGTACTGCCTCTTGCGAGGAATTGACAAATTCTCCAAGAGTAATTCATGTCATGAAAAGTGCTTTCTCAAATTTGCCGTTCGGATTCGGCTTAAAACTGTAGGTCCCCTCCATCCCTGACAACAGTACTCGCACACAGGAATGGTTGAGAGTTGTAAGTCACTAGGCCCTAGTTCTCAACGGACTGTTGCGCCACCCAATTTATGTATTTATTTTTTTTATTTTATTTGCTTAGTTGTTGTAGAAATAATATTTTTTTGTTAGTGTTTTAAATTAAATTTACACTTATGGAATCTTGTGTTTTAATTTTGTTTTGATTTTTGTGAAGCTATTTGTCCTTTGTGATATAAATTCTTAGTTTGGAATACAAGCGGGGTAATAATTTGAAGAGGGCTTCGTGCAAAACCAAATATGGGCAATATTTCACAATTAATTTTCAAATGTAAGTTCATTGTTTTTTTTTGTATAAAACAAATACTCTTAGAGACGCGAAGAACAGGAAACACTTAAATATGAGTAGACTCAAGGTGCATTCACTACATGGTCAGTTTTCCAGTAGGATATAGTGTGGGATTAGGGGGTCCCTTAAAATCTCCCCTTACACCTGAGGTCTTGACTAGAAGATAAAATTCACAATTGTTCACAGCTTTTCTATTTCTAATCAATATTTTAAAAAGCAATTACTCAAAATAGATCAAAAATATCAATATATTTTTCGTTTTTGACTTGTTTCTGTATAATTTTAAAAAAATTGTTCAATAACAAATAAAAACAAACATTTGAAACAATTAAAAAGACTTCCTTTATCATTTTACTTTATACCCGTTGGCAGAAGATTTTATTGATTTGAAAAGAACAAAAAAAAAACATAATAAAGGCTTTAAATATTTTTTTTGTTGTAGGTTCATTTTCAATGGAAATTTTCGCAGCACTTAGTGATTTCCTGATTGTTATCAGTCATCATATTGTTTTTTATATATCGCATGATTGCGAGTATAAGTGAGTGACATACTTACAATAAAATTACACCTTTGGGGCTAGAAAAAAGTACCGATTAATAAATAATAATTATTTTATTTCATGCGTGTTTATGGTTTAATAAAATTATCAAAGCGTAGATTGAAATGTAATAACAGTTTTATTTTATATTATCTACCAACAAAAACAAATTATAATTTATGTATGAAAATATATTTATTTAAAAATCAATAAGTAACGAAAAAAGAAAACGATATATGTACATATTATGAACAAAGTAAATTAATTCACTTGGGAATTTGTTAAAATCCCCAAAGGTGTGTACTTGATTTTTTAAAATTGGATTCAAATAAAAATAAATGATAAATAGCATTTTTGAAATCAATAAATGAAAACAAAAACCATGACCCAAAAGTTGCCAGGTTTTTGGGAAGGATTTCATTTATCACAGAGGTGAAGGTACTTTGGGGCTATTAAGGACTATCTCGGAGAAGAGTTGTTTAAATACACTAAACAGGAAACAAATTCGAACTTTGAATATAGGGTGTTTTTTAGCTGTATTGGAAATGTTGATGGTTTTAGTAATGGGTGATTTTTTTGAGGTTAGGATTTTCATGCAATAGTATTTGACAGATCACGCGGGATTTCAGACATGGTGTCAAAGAGAAAGATGCTCAGTATGCTTTGACATTTCATCATGAATAGACTTACTAACGACCAACGCTTGCAAATCATTGAATTTTATTACCAAAATCAGTGTTCGGTTCCAAATGTGTTTTATCGACAAATTTTGTTCAGCGATGAGGCTCATTTCTGGTTGAATGGCTACGTAAATAAGCAAAATTGCCGCATTTGGAGTGAAGAGCAACCAGAAGCCGTTCAAGAACTGCCCATGCATCCCGAAAAATGCACTGTTTGGTGTGGTTTGTACGCTGGTGGAATCATTGGACCGTATTTTTTCAAAGATGCTGTTGGACGCAACGTTACGGTGAATGGCGATCGCTATCGTTCAATGCTAACAAATTTTTTGTTGCCAAAAATGGAAGAACTGAACTTGGTTGACATGTGGTTTCAACAAGATGGCGCTACATGCCACACAGCTCGCGATTCTATGGCCATTTTGAGGGAAAACTTCGGAGAACAATTCATCTCAAGGAATGGACCGGTAAGTTGGCCACCAAGATCATGCAATTTGACGCCTTTAGACTATTTTTTGTGGGGCTACGTCAAGTCTAAAGTCTACACAAATAAGCCAGCAACTATTCCAGCTTTGGAAGACAACATTTCCGAAGAAATTCGGGCTATTCCGGCCGAAATGCTCGAAAAAGTTACCCAAAATTGGACTTTCCGAATGGACCACCTAAGACGCAGCCGCGGTCAACATTTAAATGAAATTATCTTCAAAAAGTAAATGTCATGGACCAATCTAAAGTTTCAAATAAAGAATCGATGAGATTTTGCAAATTTTATGCGTTTTTTTTTTTAAAAAAGTTCTCAAGCTCTTAAAAAATCACCCGATATATGGTTTGAAAGTTGGAAATGTCAAACTGTGTTGACATATCTGTTCAGTAAGGTTTGACAATTCATCAGGAATCGTTTTACGTTAGAACAATGTGGAAATTTACTTTAAAAAATACATTTATTCAAGAAGTTCACAGATCGCTTCGTCCATTTAACGGTTTTTAGTGGTGAAGTTCATTTATGGTTAAATACCGTCAAATAGAGGAGTGCCATTAACGAATCATCACTTAAAGTTCTCATTAAAACAGTCGATCTGCTAAAATTATCAGATAATACACATAACGGTAAGAAACGTGAAATTAGTTTATGTCAGTTTAACAAGGTAATTTTAATTTGAACATTCAGCGTCAAGTGCGTAAGGCCTTAGTTAGCATTTTAATTCCAATTGATTTTAGTCAATTATAAAGATGCATGTTAGGAATGCATATTTTCTAAATTAAATTGAAATGCTTTCATTTAAAAAATTAAAATGTACTCTTGAAAAATAATAACAGTACTCAATAATAATGACGTGCCTTAGTGTTGTACGTGTATAGCACGCGCTCTAAATTGTTTGACCTTAAAAAATTTAAGTGCTATAATTATTATTATAGCAAATATCATAAAAAAGCGCGTCATGCTATTTTTCAATGGCATTCCTCTTTAACTTTCTTGATAAGACATCTAAAATAGAATGACATCGATTATGATATCTAATAAATACAAAACAAAAATTAAAACAACAACAAACTTAATAAATTGAAAAATAAAATGTTTTGTTTAAATTGTGACAGTCAATAGATAAGCAAAAGTCAGGTACTACCTACATGATTCATTAATATTTTAGAAGCAATTGAAGTGTAATTATAAGATACTTATCCATCCATATTGTGTGCAATTATTCAGTTAAGTCTTCTGGCATTTTGCTAATAGGGTCTGAAAGTTTAATTTTCAATGTTTCAGACAAGTTCAAGGTTAAAAAAAATTATGGAAAAATTGTTTTTGAAACAAATTGTTAATTTTTTCGTTGCAATTGTCAGTTTGACAGGTATAGAAAGCTATTAACCTTTTTCACTGGCTCAAGCGGAGAATTTTAGAACTACGAATGTCAAAATTCTTTTCATAAAATTTGGAGACTGGGAAAAGTGGTAATTCTTGATAGTCTAGCCTTGTTTAAATGGCTCATTCGTTACACACATTCATTCATTTTGTGGTTTGAATTTGGTAGCGCTGTTTGCCATTTGACACCTGTCAGAGTCAGCTGTGATTTGAAATGTCATAATATTTATTGAATGTTTGCTGTTTACTATAATGAAACGCTAAAAAATCGAAAAACGTGAAGAAATTATTAAAACTTAGTGATGATTCAAACAGTTCCACTTTTCGCGCATTACCCAATAATTATGGTTGTCATATCAATCTATTGCAGTCATTACTTGGACCTTAATTTGGTTCCAACCAGACGGTGCAACCAGCTAAAGAATATACGACCAATAATAGTTTTATTGTGTGAGAAGATTGATGGTTGGGAATTTTCACCTTTCGGTGATGTAAATTGGCCACCAAGATGATACGATTTGGCATTTTTAGATTTTGAAAATGATAATGACAATGGGCCATTTTTTATTTGTAAGATGTCAGAGATTTCTTAGTTTTTAGAAAAATGAACCAAATTTCTAATTTTTGCTGCCAGAAATCCGACAGTAGAATCATTCGATTTCTCAAAAATTCCTTGTTTTGTATCTTTTGATGTTGGTGACCTTTTTGTTGCTATATTGTTGTTATTAAATTAAATTCCTTGTTTTGTTTTATTTAAAGGATCATCACGAGCTTTATTAAAAAATAGCTTGAACAAGTAGACTTGAAAAGCATCGTTGGAAAAAGTATTCGTATTTCTTAGAAACATGTTTTAAAAAAACTCTAAGTTAATCAATTTTCGCTATCAACTGATTTAGTAAAGTGGCACATTCAAAATTAACAACTCGAATCTAAACCTTCTCTTTTTACAACCAATTTAAGGATTTCCCTTTCAGCTTAAAACATTCTGGAGACCTTAATAACCGGAATTGATCTAATAATTCTTAATGCTTGTAACAGTCTTGTTTAAAGCTATCAGACATGAACCAATGGTAAATATAATAAAACCATACCAAAAATATTCAACCAATTTTAAGAGACACATTGCGTCTTTTGTTTTTCTTGTTTTTTTTTTTTCTTATTTTTCTTTGTTTCTTTTTTCCATCATAAGAACCTTGCTTAAAGGCCATTCGAGAAAAAAACAAATCTTTAACTCGTCACATATCCAAACTGAAACTGGTACTTTCTTATTCTCAAGAGCCCATTGAGAGGCGATTGTTCGTTTTTTCTTTTTGCAGCAGCAGAGAAAGGTCTTATCGAGATATTTTTTCCTTCGATTTTTATACATCCCACACGTCTTCTTTAAGCCTTTTCCCCGCAAGAGATATAACTTACGAAGACGACGAACGGAAAAGTATATGCGTCTAGGGTACAATTTTCTTTTATCAGTCTCAATTTCAAGATGAAGAAGAAAAAGAAGAATAATTTCTTCGAATGTAAGCCCTCGAAAAATAGTTTTGGGCACATTGCCAAAAGTAAAAACATTTATTTTTGTTTTTCAAATATTTCTTGTGACGATACATCTTATCATAAAAATGTCCTTAACCTACGCACCACAAAAGATAATCTTCCACAGACCGGAATGTTGTTATGGATTTAACTTTTATTTAACGTTATCTAATCAAGTTATTCCCTAATTCACTTTTCACGTATTATTCAAGTCAAGTCAAATCGAATCGAATCGAATTAAATCGAAGACGGTAATCAAAATATTTTATCGATTTAAGGGTGGAATTTCAAGGACATTCATTGAATTCAATTACTAACATTTTTTGTGTTGTTCTTGTTTTTCTTTTTTTTTTCAACCCCACTTTTAGAAAGTAGAAAGTCATAATATAAAAAAGGGATTAGTTAGGTGAGTGAGCATTTATCTAAGAGGTCGGAATGGAAGGGGGGTGCTTTGGGGGGGGAGGGGTATTAAAGGTATAAAACACAAGAACAAGTGTGTCCACACGTAATCTAGTATTCGCACGAATCATGATTTTTGTGCAGGAAATGAAGAAATTATATACATATACAGGTAGAAACCCATTTTCACCCTTTAAAACGATATTACAAATATAGGGGGTGGTTGATTTAATGGTTTTTTAAGTATTTTTGTTGTTGTTGGTGTTTTTTTTAGATTATATTGGGGGCAGTTTGATGACATGGCAACCGTAATGCAATTTATTTGCTTTTTAAACGATAAAAGGCAACCATGCTCTACGATTACCACAGAGATTTATTTAAGGTGTTGACAGTAAAAACTCTGTTTGGGGACAGTACGTCTTTAACATGTTTTCTTGGTCGTTTATTTCTTTTTTGAATTATTAAGGGCTAGTTTGTTTCCTGTGGGGAATGCATAACCGTTTATTCTTAAATGCGATCTTTAACCAAAATATTTATAGAAAAACCAACAGTTTGAGTCGTAAGTTCAAATTCTTTGCATGGTGCTATTGAACGAAAAAACTCTTAAATACTGTTTAAAACTTAGCTAACTGTAAACAAACAAGCCCTTGGTTTCTTAGTTAAACTTTACATATTAATGAACCAACCCATTGTAAGAAAATAAACATTTTACTAGTGAGCATTTTTAAAGAATCATAGATCGGTATAATGAAAACAAAGTGCTTAAGGAAGATGAATTATACCTTATGAAATTTTCAAAAACGCAACAAGCGCCTTTTTTAAAGAGTTAACAAAAATTTTCAAGTGATCCAAAAAGCTTCAGGAAAAACTTCATATTTCCTATATTTAAAGAAGGAAATCCAACGGGCCCAAATAACTACCGTGATATATAATTTCTTAAAATTGTTATGAAGATCTTTTCAGGAGCATTATAGGAAAGGCTCACTAGTTGGGTAGATGAAAATAATCTACTCAGCGAATACCAAGCTGAATTCATAAACTGTTAATCCCCAGTAGGCAATATCCTAATACACCATCCCATTTAGAAAACGAGAAAAAACTACATGCCTTCTTTGTAGCCTTCAGCAGCAGTTTTCGACACCATTGATAGAAAAAACTTATTTTACAAACTCTCGAATCTAGGCCTATCTTTACGCAGAAAATAGCTCAGCTGTATGAGATGATAATATAATATTATTGGAATGGTTTTAAACAGAACCAGGAGCAAATAAAGGCTGCCTCCTTAGCCCACTTCTTTTTTCTCTCTTTTTAGATGTATGTATGTTCGTGGAGGAGTTAGTTATATTGGTAGACATCACGAATGTTATGCAACTGATGATTAACAAACGTGAAACATATTGTCACTTTTGGTACTTGAAAGCAAACCAAAAATCTTGATTTTCCCAAAGGTATGCGAGAAATGAAAAATAGTACTGGAAGGAAAATATTTGAGAATATTTGAAGCAGTGGTTCGTGCATGTTTCGTGTACAAAAAATCTGGTAATTCGAAGAAGTGGAAAAACTCTATAAGAAAATTTATCAAACACTCGGAGACTGGATTACCAACATTGTTAACATGCACCATCTTGACTACATGAAGAAGGTGAGGAACTAACTTGCACATCGTCTTACTTTTAAAATTGCTTCACATCTAAAAACTACAACAAACAATGCTTTAACAAATGGTCTAGGATCTGCAGCGAACACAGTGTTAGTGAACTTACTAATTAGCAGTACCCAATACATTAAGCCCTTAAAAATGTTGAGTCCTCCCAATTTGCGTGCTTCACGATAAAATCTAAGATAACCAAATAAGATTCTACATCTCCAACATGACCTGTTACCAAAGAATTACTTCCATAATGATCTTACTGTAGATATGATATCGACATGGTGTAAGACCAAATCCGAACTCTTACCTTTAAACTACCAACCATATACGAAACAGACTCAAAATCAACATGCACACTATGCAACCTCAGACAGATAGAAGACACGCCAAATAACATTGTAATATGCCCAGTCTTGAAAACGATAAGAATACTTAAATGTCAGGAAAAAAGGGATGGTTAAAATGAACGAATTTATCCAAATACTAAGCGGAGAAAACTGGAACCTTCTCGCAATTACATATATCAAAAACGCCAGTACATACAACAAATAATAAACGAAGACTTTTAATACCTAACCTTTTTAGACTTAACGATGTTGAATTACACGGAAAACACTCTTTTTCGGCTGACGACATAAAGCCAACTGAACCATTGTGAAATACGTAATATTAGATGAACAAATAACAATAAAATTCAATACTACTACAACGGTGATAGTTTGTGAACCTGAGGAACTGAGGAACGGCTCTAATAACTTCAAATGTTAGAATCCCAAAAGCCATTATGGACTAAGACCTAGCAAATTCCGGGAACTTAATGGCTGAAACACAAACACGCTTTAGCTTCGGCTTCGTCTGCGTTACGATGGGCCTGCTTCGAGGTTGCTTTGAATGACATTTCTAAAATAACACTTACGTCATTACCAGCTGTTATTTTTTCTCAAAAGTTTGTTTTGATTTTTCGTGCAGTAAAAGATACGAATTTTGAAATCGAAAAAATTGAATTTATTGCGGAAGTAGCTTACACAGCCTATCGTAAGTATGTTCAGCTCATGGAGAAAAAAGAAGCACAGACTGAGAGACGTGGGTGGGTCTGGGAGCTTAATCTACGTAGTTCTTCAATCTATTAGGAATTCTTCGAAACTCATTTTCTGTTCTAATAATAATTGCATAGTTATTCTACGCATATTTCAATAACTTACCTTTTAACATTTTCTAATAACCAACAGTTACCTCTCCAAAAGCAAATGTATTTTGTTTGTTGACTTTTTACAGCTGTTGAGCTGTTAGAAAAAGCAAATGTTCAGCAAATTTGAACTAGAGCTTGCGTTTGGAGTCACATTACGTAAAATTACGTTCTTTTCCTACGATTGTCAAACGAAACGTGAACGTGAAGCTGAAGCGTGTTTGTGTTTTAGCCATAAATTTTTCACTTTATTTAATTTTAATAACGGTAAATTCTAAGAGATAGTAAAATGGTAGAATTGTATGAAATTAGCAAAAATTAGCGACATACTGAAATGGCTTTAAAATTTTACCAAATATTTTAAAATTTTGCTTAAATTATTTTTGTGTTTGAGTTTGTATGTTGTAATGGTGCGTTTTATGTTTTTTAATTTTATATGTTTATTTTGTACTCTTATTTTCAATGAAAACATTAAGTCACACTCTGTTTACTAAACTTATCTGGATTTTTTTAACTCCCTTTTTCGTCTGTAACCAGAATAAGTCTACACTCACTTTCCGCTTATGAGAGCCTTTACTGTGTTAAATATTTTGTTTGTTGTTGTTGAAGGAATGAAAAGAAAAGCAAAACATTACAAAATCTTTTATGCCACGCACAAAACTTACTACGAACACAAAATAAATAAATAAATAAATATAATAATACGCTTTAAGTCAAGTGAATGAATTTGCCCTTTTAATGCGAATTCGAGGTGATTGTAATTAGGTTTGCCACTAACACGTAATGCCTACTATTTTTCTTTAATTTGTCAATTAAATTATAACGAAAATATTTGACTTTTGCTTGGGTTTACCTTTTTCGTGCGTTACATAAAAGATGTTGGGTTAGTATTTTAGGGTCTTGTAGTTTATTAAAAATGCAAAGAAAAAAAGCAAATCAAAAAGGGAAAGGAAAATTTTACTTATTAGGAAATATAAAAGGAAAGAGCGTAATATTGAAGGCAGTAAAATTAATTTTTTTTTTTCGAGAGCTAAAAAGAAAAACCATTTTTAACTAATTGCCATTGCTGAAATGAGTTTAAGGTGTCACGTAAAAAATTAACATTTAATTACATTGTTTATATGTGCATTATAAATTATATCAAGGGTCAAGTGAAAAGTCAAGTTCAGTCAATTTGGCCCCAAAATGAGTCAAGAGAATTACTTCATATTGAAATGTATAACACAAGTGTTGCGTTAAGATGAAAACTCTTTCAACTCTTTTAAATGTATCTTTAATAAGGGAACTTTAATGCTAATTTAAATTGTTTTTTACATAATTTATGACCTTAGGATTTGTAGGTTTACAATTTTAAATTGTGGAGTTTATGAAGATATTTTTCAATATTTCACTGAACATTAACATTCTATATGTTAAAGAAATGAAAGTATATGTAACATTTTCGACAAGGTGACAAAATTCAGAACATTGACGAATTTGTTATAAAAATACATTTCCTGTTACCTATAAAATGCATTAAATTAGTGGGGTCACTAAGTATGTCCATCATTATGTCCCATGTTTTATTTTCAGATTATTAGTTTAACCTTGAACAATAATAAATCAGTTCGAAATTTTAAGTGTTTAAAACATTTTTTGGTAAATGAAAACTTTAGAAAAACTGTTTTTCTTTGTAATTTAACGTTTCAATGATTATTAAATTTGTCTTCTAATTTTTGGCCAATTCTAGAATTTTTTGAAGATTTAAAAAGAAGAACTTCGGTACTTTCTAAAACTATAAATTTCCTAGAACAATCTTCAAAAATAATTGTATTTTAATTTTTTTTTTAATTTTTCGGATTTTTCAAAACATTAAAGGCCGATTTTGGCAATGTTTTTTTGTTTGTGCTGAATTAATGATGAATGAAAAATCATTATTTTTTCAAAACGAACAGAAACTGTCGAAGCTATGGTTTTATTTAGGATCTTTTTGATTCCAAATTTGGTACGTATTACTTATAAGTTATAAGTAACATGGTACCAATTTTATGCTCAAAAATTGTAAACAAAAAATTTAACTTTTTCCAAAATTTTAAAAGAAAGTTTTTCATGCTATAAAAAGAAACATTGACCTAGTTAAAATATTATTAAAATAATTTCCAGAACATTGATTTGGTACTTTTTGGTAGTGTTTCATTAAAGTTTGAAAATTTTAAAGAAAAAAGGTGGGCGTGACAAATTATTTTATTGTACGACTTATTAGTAGACATGTTACGAGAATTGTTTAAATAACTTCCAAGGATAATATTGTTAGCTAGGATTTTTATATATTTCCTTGAAAATACATAGTACGTTTTGGGTATTTTTTCATTTGGGAGGGACATTTTTTGGGAAATATGTACGCAACAAAATAATTTTGTCTCCCATCTATCTATGACAAATTCACGACAGTTAATTGCATATTTTGTTATTTTTTTTTTTAATTTGAGTTTATTTTGACCGTTTTAAAGGGGTGGTAATGCTTACTTGACTCTCAAGAAAAAAACTTGAAAAAAAAAAATCTTTTTAAGTCAATAAGAATTGAATTTTTAAAACTCTGTTTGGTGTTTCTATTTTAATGTCCATATCTGTAAGTAAACACTCACCCAAAATAGTCAATTGCCACTCCCTGCAAAATTTGTCCCATTCTTAGACTTTATCTGTTAATAATTTTTGTGTGTTGGGCCCAACTTTCTTAAATGTTTGAAACTAAAAATGTAAACAAAAATAGGCTTAGGTTCGCTGGCAAGTTAAAGCTTGTACCAAAGCTTATAAATAAATAATTCATTGAAAAAAAAAATCCAAGTTCACAAGAAATTCAACTGATATACAGCTGTGGACAACTAATTAGAAACATTACTTGCTTTTCATTTCCACATTCACTTTGTCATGTTTGACTATAATATCGGTATCCTTAACGGTGTAATGCAAGCGTTATTAGATAGTTGTTTGAAAAAGCATCATTTGTGCATAAGTCTTTGCATAGTACACAACAAAATCAAGGTAGAGTGTAAAAAGTGTTCGTTTTAACTGGTCAACTAATTAGAAACAGTTTAATTAGATTTGATTTGGGTGAAATAAAAATAATCTTTTTATTTTGCATTGGTAAGTAAAAATTCTGAATTGTCTGTAAACGGTTTTAAAGAATAATTTTGAAATTTTGGAGGTAATTGCAATGGGAAAATTAAAGAGTTGTGATCCTCCTACAAGGAAAGCGATTCTTGAGCTTTGGAAGCTTAAAATGTCCTATAGAGCAATTGCATTTCAAATGAACTGTTCTGTAAAGAAAGTTTTCAATGCAATTAAGCATTTTCAAAACTTTGGGACTGCTGAAAATGTACCTCGTAAAAAACGGGTCCGTAAGACAAGGTGCCAAATGGATCGAGCAATTAGTAGGCTGGCCAAAAAAGACCCAACAATAAGCTCCACAGAGATACAACGCCAACTCTCGGTTGCATTCGATGTCCCGATAGGCCCACGCACAATCAAAAGAAGATTGGTGGAAATTGGGTTACATGGTCGTGTTTCTCGAAAGAAACCATTAGTAACCGCAAGGCAACGTAGACTTAGAATAGAGATCACACGCCAACTGGACAACAAACGAATGGAAGTACATAGTGTGGAGTGACGAAACTAAAATAAATAGGATGGGCCAAGATGGTGCACAATATGTCCGAAGGCCAAAAGGAACAGCGTTCCACCCTGAATATGTTTTGCCAGTAATTAAGCATATAGGCGGCTCGCTTAACGTTTGGGGTTGTTTCTCGTGGTTTGAAGTTGCCCCAATCCATCGAATCGATGGAACGCTGACAGCCGTTAAGTACATTAACATTCTTAAGGAACGATTAGTGGATTGGGCCGATGAAAACATGCCAGTGATATAGAAGTTTCAGCAAGACAACGACCCCAAGCACACTGCTGGAATTACGAAACGATTCTTTAGGGACCAATCGATAACAGTTCTGGAATGGGCATCATCAAGTGCAGACCTAAATCCGATAGAGCATATTTGGGCCGATGTTAAAAAAGCTGTTGCTCTCAAAAAATGCCAACAATGATGTTCTTTTTACGAATATCGAAGCTGCTTGGAAGGCTACACCCGTAGAGCGGTGCAGGCGGCTTATTTCATCAATGGAACGAATATGTCGGGAAGTTTTGAAGCAAAAAGGCTTCGCAACAAGGTATTAAAGATAAATGTAATGTAAATGATATTATAAAGTTATACATTTTATAATAAGATATGATTTTTCTCTTTGTTTCTAATTAGTTGTCCACCAATAAAAGCTGTGTTTTTCGCAGAAACTGCGATATGAAATAATTGTTATGTTTGGGAAACATTGTTTTAAGTTTAAAAAATATATTTTGAACAAAAAAATTATTTTTTCACAAAAAAAAAAAAAAAAAAAACAAAAAAAAAATAAATACAGATCCTGCTTTAAAAGTGAATTCAATTTGTGTTTCTAATTAGCTGTCCACAGCTGTAGGTACACAAATTTTTGGAAATAGTTTTGACATTATTTTCGTTTCGAGTTTTCGAATATGGGAAAAATTCCGTCTTGAATTTTATTCACGATAGCTCCTAATAATTGAACAAAATCTCTTCCGTTGTCGAGGGCCAAAAACTTTATAGTTTTAAAGATGAAAAAAGCCAGAAACAGTATTTAAAAAAAAAATTGGCCTAAGCATTACTTAAAACCCCTGAGATAAATTGTTTTATAATTTAATTTAACATCACATTTGAAGTCATGATCTGTTTTATAAAAAAACAACATCTTTTAAATTAAAACTTCATTCCATTTATTAAGTTTATTTCTAACCTAAACACAAATTAGCTTTATAAACAAAATGATTTAACATACTTAACTTAAAATATTCCCCATGTGAATCTTTATTTTATCTTTAATGATCTAAATTTTTGTCGATCAATATTTATTCAAAAAAAAAAGGAAAGCAAAAATATTGTGTGTGTACATTAAATGTCACTCCATAGACAAATTTTAAATGATATTATTTACACAACCTACCTAATAAGTGATCAAACACTTTCCGCGACAGAAGTAATAATATTTACTTTAAACAAAAAATTAAAATAAATAGTTCTAGTGGCAAATTTGCACTGAACTTGTTAGATTTATTTTATTTATAATTATTTCTTTTTTGACTTATTAGAGAGTGACTGTTTTCAGTAGATGTCATTGAGTTGTTTTGTTAAAGTAGTTAAACCGAAAATAAAATATTTACCAAAGCAATTTTTCAAATTTCACTAAAAATTAAAAAAAAAAACTTAATACATAAACAACTTCTTTGTTTATTTTCTCTCTTTAAAACAAATTAAGATAACCTCTTTCAATAAACAAATTCAGCAATCTTTTGATTCTTAAATTTTATCTGTTCAATGAAAAATTCCTAAAACATCTACAAAGTAATTATAAATTAAGTCTATTTTTAAAATACATTCAATTTTATTTAAAAAAAAAAAAGTTATAAAACTAAAAATAAGATTTTCGTGGTTTTGTCGTTAGTGAGAACTAATACAAAATCAAGCCAAGCGTATCGAATGAGATTTCTAAAATTGTAATCCGAATCAACAACAGATAAAATCAAAGCTATGGCGGCATCATCAGCCCCAGTCCCAGCCCCATTCACCAGCAGGTGTATGTATCTACACATATCGACAATCTTCGCCCTTTACCAAGCAAACATTCACTAATTAGTAAGTTTTAAACAAATTGGCAATGTTTATCTACCTATGTATGTACAATATACCTGCCGCTTTACTATACCTACCTATACAGAAGCTTTAATATTATAACGTGTATAATACGGTGCGCTATCGCTGTGCACTTATAACATACCACCCCATTCAACCCCTAAAATAAACACAAAAAATATCTCCACCTTTCTTCCCCTCTTTGGCGAATATTCACACTCATCTCTCAGCTCGTTCGCGGGCTTTCTGATATTGTACTGACTTGGTTTTCGAAATTCCAAGTACGGGTTTGTATTACGAGTGTTTTTATACCTTCCTCTACTTCACACTGTGCTGCGATAATAATTGCGTATCTCGGTATCGCGGTATAATGCCGCTGTCTGTCCGCGCGTATCACATTAACTGTGCACACGATAGTGCTTACGAAATAACTTAATCATCTATCTGAAGTGTTGATGTTATTATAGGCTCATAGATTAAGTACACACAGTGTATACAGAGTGTAGTGTTGTTGTTTTGATTTGTATGAAAGCAGCAGCAGCAGCACAGCAGCAGCGGAGCGGTACGTTGAATTGCCGAAATTGACACTCAATGAAAGAGATTAAACAAAACGAAAAAAAATGTTACGTATACGCCATAGTGAACTCTCAAAACGTATTTATCTGAAATGTAGGCTTATGACCTTGATTGACACAGTTTCAGGTCTGTTCTTTTTTGTTTTGGATTTTCTACAAATATGTGATGATGGTGAGATGTGAGATTATGTCGGTTAAAAGGGTTAATTCAGTCAGTTTTGGGATGTGAGTTCAAGTGTGTGGAAATTTGAGCTTTTAAGAGTTCATACGGAAAACTCGTGACACGACGATGTTGATGCTGGTCTGAGGGAAATAATTGACTTTTGTTGTGTGGAATTTATTGTTTTTCTTATACATCGGTCGTCCTCAATTGAAGTGATGTACGACAGTGATAAATCATTTTGTTTTCATTAAAAAGCTTTTTTTCACGAAGTCATTACGAACGACGACGACGCAGTTAAAGGCAATTAAAATAATGAGTTAACATTTTTGATAACTTCCTGACTCATACCTAGTTTACTATGAGAAAGGGAAGTTACATATATTGTTCATTTAAGTGGTTGAAAAATGGCAGTGAATAATAGCCCTATAAAGAAGAAGAAGAATTTAAGGTGACAAAAGAATTGAAAGACATCAAAAAGACGTGTGTTCAGAATTACATATATGTATGTATATATTTTTCCTTTAATTAATTTTTAATTACATACTTCAAAAGTAAAGCTATTTTAAGGACACATAGCAATACATTTTGAAGGAAAATTTTATTTCATTATAAAGTTTGGAACTTTGCGTTAAGTGTGAAAAACAATATCATTCAAACAAATGCCTCAGGATGATTCGTAGAATGTGATTCTTTTGAGGTAATTTTTAAGCACTTTTCTGCGTGTCTTAGGTTTTATCTCAGCCATAACTTAAATAATGTTGCTTTTTAATGCGTCAAGACTTCGGAGATTATTCTTGTAAACACAATCTTTTCAGTATATCTACCGAAAAAAATCTGAACGTTTAAAATCTTCGACGTTGAAGTCGTCATAACGTGAAACCAGTAAACATTCCATCACGAAATAAAGTTTTAACTATCGTGTTTGTTGCCTCGTTTTGTTAGAACTATTAGTCCTATGCATTAAGAGGTCGATAAATTCGCATCAGCAGCACCGATTACACTCGTAGCAGCAATATTTTTGACAGCACTTTCGATAATAGTAACTTTTCCACTCTTTTCAATTTTCTCCACAATTTTTGCAATGGCTACTAAAGTCGGTTAGTTATTAGGATCAAAGTCATCGCTTAATGCGTCAAATTTTAGGGCGTCAGGCCAACACAAGAATTTTTGGGAAATCAATTTTAGAACATTTTTTTTAATGGTTTTCTAATAAATTAAATTGGGTGGCGCAACAGTCCGTTAAGAACTAGGGTCTAGTGACTTACAACCCTCAACCATTCCTGTGTGCGAGTGCTGTTGTCAGAGATGGAGGGGACCTACAGTTTAAAGCCGAATCCGAACGGCTAATTTGAGAAAGCACTTTTCATGACAAGAATTACTCTTGGAGAATTTGTCAATTCCTCGCAAGGGACAGTACCCGTAAAAAAAACTTTAGGTCAAACAGGCAGGGATCGAACCCAAGACCTCTGACATGACAGTCAAACGCACTAGCCATCATACCACGGGTACTTAGTCCTCAAAAATAACGCCTCAAAATACCATATCCTTGAAAAACCTCAAAGTAATCAGATTTCGAATTTGAATATTAAGAATATTCAAAAATTACTCATGATCTTCTAATACTTAAAATTTTAAATGCGTTTATCTCAATACTGTATTTTTTAAGTTAGTCATGGCTCCTTACAATGTTTAACCAATTGACTTAAAATTTAGAATATATCTTGGAAAATACATTCTCTTTAAAAGAACGTAGGTTTTTAACATTTAACATTTCATAGTTCATTTGGCATTTAAAAATATCTTGAAGTTTTTCACTGTCTTTTTAAAATGTGTGCCCTGTACCAAAAAAATCAATATATAGCAAGACATCGTACAAACTTCTTTAACAGTTATTAGAAAGGGTTTAAAAAATTTGTTTTTTTAAATAATACGCAAACCATTTGAGATATTTCAAAAACTTTGCTATTAGCTTGATATACAATTAAAACATTTATGAGTGAAAGCGATAGCGCTGTCCATTCACAGTAACGTGACGATAGTTATTAATTATTATCGTCGACGAACAAATTTTGCCCAATAACGCCGCCAGCATGCAAACTGAACCAACCAAAAATAAGTTTCTTCACTTAAAAATAAACATTCCAAAAAGCCTTAAGCCCTTAAGGTCGATCTCTAAGGCATCTTTTATCGTAAATGACAAACATTCAATTAATACCCGTAATTTGTTGGAAAATCTATCAATAGTATAGTAGGATCTTACACGAATAACAAAAACAATATCCGCAGTATGAATACTACCGATAAAAGTTAATCTTACTACTGATGGGTTTTTGACATTTATACGAGTCTCCAATGGATCTTATGTGATTTCGTTCTCAAATGTTGGTACGATTGCTATTGCATTTGTATCTCGATGGCTGTGTTCGTTGAGTAGTTGTGCATTTGGAATCATGTGTTTTCCATTGGGGAAAAAAATCAATCTGATACTGTTGATATTATTAAGTTTTTTTTAATGAAAATGGACTAACTGGGCTTATTTTACAAAAGAAAATAATTAAGTTTTGCTATGTTTCCACAAAAGGTTTATCTCAGTTTAGATTAAATAAATCTTTTTGGTGTTTCCACCGCACAAGAAGATTTAAAAATTATTAGGCTTGACAGCACTTTCTGAAATGCAAATGGTGTTTCGATGTTTCTTATGAAGTGCAAGTGAGATAGTTTGATTCGTGTTAAACAATGAAGAACTGAATAGTTTAGCACCATATAAGAATATGCTACCTACTCCATGTGCATTTTATTTTTTTTAATTTGATTAAAACAAAACTATATTTTTTGTACACAAACATGCAAATAAACAGACCATAATGCATTATCTGTGAAACCAACTCCTCCACACAGGTTTTTTCTTCACAAATTTTGAGTGGACTCCGATCCCCGACCGGAATCGAGTCGAATCAAGCTCATTTTAACTCAATTCAGGTATATAAAGAATTGAGGCGAGCTTCAAGCTCTCTTCAACACCACATGTTAATGTAGTAGTCTACGAACAAACCCCCTTCTTGAAGTTTTTATTTTATGTCAAATTGTTTGGTTGAAACTTTGAAATCGACTGCCAAGTGTGAAAGCTGAAAATGGAAAACAAAAAGAAAACAAGGAAAAGGTAAAAGGTAAAAGGTAAAAGGTAAAAGGTAAAAGGTAAAAGGTAAAAGGTAAAAGGTAAAAGGTAAAAGGTAAAAGGTAAACAAAAACTAATTTCTTCTTGAAATTTGTCCATTTTAATAGTTTTAGTTAGTTTTTTTTTGCTGAAGTTAATTTTGACTTTTGATTTTAACAAAACTTTCTTCTATTTGTGTTTTTTTATTATTATTATTCTGACAGGTCTTCTTTCAGTTGTACCAATTTTTAAATACAAAAATCTGGCTACTGCCGATGGGTTTTCTTGGGAATTTTCTACTATACTATTTATAGAATGCCAAAAATTTATAATGACACTTCGAATGACAGTTGAGTTTGACAGGTGTCTTAAATCCAGCGCTGCCAACTTGAAACCACGACATAAATGACGCTATATTCAATTTCTTCTTGTTTCGCGAAATTTTCAATTTTTAGTCTTGTCACACCCCTTTCACAATATCAAATATCATTATTCAGGATGTTTTAAGTCCTTGCAGTTATCTCAATCTATAAAATGTTCCAAGGTGTGTTAAGACCATAGAAGAATATGTTTAAGCAAATGTTAATTATAATATTTTATTAAAAAAATTCTGACATAACATAAAGGTTTTACGTTTCACTTTTATTAATGGAAATAGTAAAGAAAATTAAACATGACGCTACAGAATCTTCATCTTTTAATATTGATGAAAGCTTCTATTGACTTGACTTAAACTATTTAAAGAAAGTTTTACAATTATGAAAAATGTGGTACACTCACTACAAAAAAACTTCTTTTTCAAATTCGTTTTCGCTCGATTTCTTGAACCTTGCTTTTAGAAAACCAAATTTAAAGTTTTATTTCATTTTCACCTCTATTAGACAATTCTTAGCAAGTTGTCTGAATTTTAAAAAGCGTATACTTAGTTTCACGCAGAGTTAGCTTACATTTTTCAAACAAAAACTAAGGATCAACACTTTCTTGATCGATCTTCCTTCTTCTCAATGTACATCAGGAGTCTAGGTCTAGGTTCAAAATGTCTTTTAAAAGCAACCGATCAAATCAAGGTCTCTCAAAATGCTTCTTAAAAATCTTAACCACAAATTAATACCACACTTACCAGTAGAAAATTTAAATTTAATCGTTTATGCAAAAACTTAAGAAACAAAAGAAATTCAAGCTGTGATGGAAAGTAAAAGTTTTTGTCAACAGATTTGCCCCTTACAAATTACAAACTGTGTCAAAGAATGTTTTATATTTCTTTTTAATTAAAAAGAAACTTCCATCTGTTCCATCGTTTGAAGTGATTTGAAATTTTCTTTCCTTCATTATCTTTATCTTAGTTAAACCAATTTTCCACAACTAAGTAGCTATGTATAGTATATATATGTATATGTATAGTTATGCGAAAGTAAGGGATATACCTTGTAAGTGCTTAAGTGGTTTATCATCCTTAACGAGGTTAAGTAGGAAAAGACAAAAAAGAAACGAGGCATCAACAACTTTTAACCGTTTAAACATTATGGTTTCTATAAGAAATACAAATAATAATAATCATTTCTTTATTCATGGCGCCCTAACTTAACAAGATCTACAACCAAAACCAAACTTGATGGTATTTAAGGACAACCTACCTACCAACCTACTCAAAGCTTAAACGTAGCCAACTGTTAGCTTCCTTTTCCTTCTTCTTTTTGTTGTCTACCTAATTCTATTCTTAAAGGCAATCCAATGACTAATGGTTAAAAAATGCTAAGCGATTACTTCCACACTAAATTATAAAATTCTCCATCCAATCCATCCCTTGAGGAGGGCGATGACGAAACTGCGGTAGAAAGAGGGTGTTTTGTGGTTGTTAGGGTAGCGATAACACATAACACATTCATTCTCCAAACCTACCCTATCCTTCATATATGCAAATAAATACAAGAAAGACGGAGGGGAGGTCTTTGATTTGCATAAAACGCTGGCACGCTAAGCTAAGCGCATATAGGAGAATCGTATATCGTATTCAAGAAGTCGGAATTATATAAAGTGTGCTTGCTGCTACTTCTCAGAAAAACAAAAAAGCACACAAAAGAATAATGTCTGACATTTGAAAGAGAGCAAAAACCTTTAAAGAAGCTTAACACGAGGTTAAATTTTGTATAGTTAACCCTCCCAAAAGCTAACCGACATCCAGACAGCGGCTGCGGCGCGGCGGCGATGAACGGTGGGGGTCTTATGTACTTAATCTTGTTTTTCGGTTTTCGAACTTTTCTTATCGTTTGAAAACTCCGACAAGACTTTTATGGTTGCGAACGATGATGGCGCAGTCGGTGGCCAATAACACTCGCACGCTGACTGCACTTTGTTATCTAGGTCTGGGTTGCGATTTGGATTTGGGTTCGAGTCCGGGGCGTCTGGGCGTAAGAGATTGTGTATTGGAAAGATTAGAGTCGATTGAATCCTTTGTGCGTTTTCGTGTGTCTGGTTGCAGATAAACCCCAGTGTTGCCTTTTCAGGAAAACAAACAGAAACAAAAAGAAAACACAATCAATTTAATATTTTTCTTAATAGTCCTCCATTTCAAAAGTAAACTGCATCATTTAAGTCCCCTATGCCTTGAGGGGGCTGTGAGCCTGTGCAGTGCATCTATAAAAACTTTTCATATAAAAGTTATTGAAACTAAAAGGTTAATTGCTGCACCACCCTTGAAGCCTCCAAACTTTCACACTCAATCGACCAATGAGGATGACGATGATGATGAGGACGACGACGACGACGACGATGACGATGGCAGACAAAAATATTGAAAAAAATAAAACGAGAGAAGAAACCAAAAAGCAGGAAATGGCTTTTGCAGATTTCATGTAGACAAACACACATACCCTACATGATGATGATGATGATGCTGCTTCTGCTGCAGCAAACCAAAACCAACCAAACCAAACCAACCAAGTAACACCATTCCCATTCCCATCCTCTTTTCACCTACAACCTCTCGCCCTCCCTTCTCTCCTCAAACAACTACCATACTAGCTATTAAAAATTAAATCGACAGTTGATGCAAAATGCAAAGGACAACCATTTCCATCGTCCTGTTGCTCGTCCCTGGGCCCGCGTTCAAGTCCCCACATCCCTCGTTTTTTTCATTTTCCCATCTCGTAAAAGAAAATTCATGTTGATATCCTTTATGCCGTTGCCAAGAATTCCAAATGCATGAAGATACTACACTCGCTCGTCGGTCGTCGTAGTCCTCCTCGTCCTCCTGTATATCGCTGCCGCCGTATACAATACTATAAGGATCCCGACTAAACTTAAACTATATATACAAATGAGATTATGCAGCATTTCCTTTGTCTTGTTCTCATGGGAGTTAAATAAACCTACATTAAAAATAAAAGAAAACCAAGAGAAATATAAAGGTACACTTGCAATTGGTATAGACGAATGTGAAGGGAATAACTGTAAAAAAAAAGAAATAATTAAAATTTCCTTTTATGAACTATAAATGCAATAATAATTGTTATTGTGTATAACAAATAAAAAGGACTTGGTCGGTCCATAGAAGCTTTGGTAAACATAGGAAGGTAAAATAACGTGTGTCTCTTGGTGAGACTATGATTTCCAAAGCAAACATGAGTAGACTTAATTCCTTCAAGTCATTGTTGGAAGGGGTGTATGTCAGTATAATCTAAAATCCTTTAAGATTTAAATTTATGTACGGTACAGGCTACAGCGCCTGATTTTCACAAATTTATGATATGTTTTTAAAGGATATTTTATGCCGTTTATTTCAATCCAGGTTTAGAATACAAAGTTTTCACAATGTAAGAATCATTTTCAATGTAAATCCCTACAATTTCAGAGTGTTCTTTCTGAAGGTGCTCCTTGTTGTTACAAAAATTCATGTAAATATTTCTTACTTATCACAAGTTTTATTATTGCTTTCCTTTGAAAACTTCAGGGGCCCTACTGTGTAATGCGTTCGAAATTCAATCCGATTCGAATCTGATATTCGATTCGTTTATGAATTCGTACTCTGTAAAATGTTCGAATCGAACAAAACAATCATCTAGTACTTTTTCTATTTATAGAATAGATTTGTTGAGGCTCGAAGTATTTCTCATGAGATGTGTCAAAGCAAAAATAAAAAAAAAAAATCAAAACAAATCACAAACAAGACGAAGAAGTTGAAATTAATTTTTAAAAAGAAAATATAAAATTCAATAAAAAATTAATAAAATGGATTCGGTTGCGCTGTAGATGGATGAAGAAAATAGAGAAGAACGAGTTGAACGTAGAACAATAAGCAATAAATCAAATATTTTTGAAATGTGTTATAGATTTTTTTCGCTGGTGATTAATGAAATTTATTTGCTTAAATTTTGAATAAAATTATTATTTCCTTACTTTCATTTTATCTATTTCATACAACTTAACACAACAAAACGACCTTCAAATTGCAATCCGTTACCTCTGTTGGTGCAGAAACAAAATTTCCGAACGCTAATGTAATGACATTCGAAAACGCATTGCCAGGTACGAAAAATCCGAATGCGGATTTGTCATTCCGTTAGTAGTAGATTTCTTATCCGCATTGGAAATAGAGGGTACAAAATATTCGTTTTCGAAAGTATTTGCTTTCGAAACGCTTTACAGAGTAGGGCCCCAGATTTTGTTTTAAATATTGATTTATTTCTTGCCCAATGAAATATTTTAGATAGATTGTTGTTTGTCAGTGTCAATTATTCTGATGGTAGATCTGCTTTAAAATTCATAAATCAAAAATGATTTTCAATCAACAAAATATGTATCAATAAGAAAAGTTGGTCATTCTGTGTGTTGTGTGAATTTTGAGAAGATGCAAGAAATTTGTTTCTCCGTCTGATCTGACTACAATCGACAAAACCTATATACGTCCAAAATTTGAATATAACTCCCATCTCTGGTCTGGCGCTCCAGTAACTTATTTTAAGCCTCTTGGACTGTATTTAAAGAAGAGCTCTTAAAATGAGCTTTTAAAATGAGCTTTTAAAATGACACTCGAACATCGTCGGAAAGTTTCTTGTCTCACGATTTTTTTACCGTTATTTTAACGGACTATGCTGTAGTGAAATAGGCAGTTGCATTCCTCCCTTTAAACAATATAACCGTAATATTCGCTCTTCTTGGAATGTCCATCAGTTTACCCTTGAGCCCAACTATGGCCGTACTATGAAGAACAGAGATTAATTTTTTAGCCGTACTGCGCGAATGTGGAACGCCACGCTCTATCTTTCCCTGTCATTGCAATGTTCAAGGTTTCAAAATCAATGCATACCAACACCTCCTTTCCAACCTTTCCTTCTTTCTTAAAAAAGAAGCTTCAAAAACTAAAAATTGTTGTCCGAGTTATTTTGTTGTTTGATTCAAATTTCTTCCAAGTTTATACAAAAAAATCAAGTCACCAGAAATCGGGACTTAGATTATCTCAGTACTACTCCATATGCAAATCAAATACCAGAAGCATCGTTTCCTTGGTTTTTGATAGATGTTCCAAATTCAAATATAAAGATCATACAAATTATATACATACATAAGCAAAAATTGGCCTGCTTATAAATAATTATATTTCGTTTCAGTAACAAACTCGAAGATTACTAAACGCGTAAAAAGCCTCTGACTTAGATTTGATTAAATAAAACTTAAACGGGTATTTAACCTTAAGTAAGTAAGGGTATTTAAACTAATTTTTCTACAATTACTTGTAATTCAAATCCCTATTCACTTTTTAAATTATTTTAAAATCTAATTATAATTCCAATTACTAATTACATGTTATTAAAAAGCGTCAATTACCTGCAATATAATTATAAAAATGTAATTGAAAACAAAAGTAATGAAAAATAAAATGCACGACTGGATCGCACGAACTTGCTCATGTATCCATAGAGTCTGTTTCAAAATATTTCCTGTATTTTAATATTTTAAAATGTACCGTCAAAAAACTTTGAATGCCATTTGATTTCCTTTCCTTAATTTTTCGAAATTTTTATTTGAAAATCGTTAGAGCGTTTTTTTTTTTTTTTTTAATTAAATTTGTATATATAAAATTTTTTAAGTTGAGTTTAAAAATATTTTTAGTATGCAATTATTAAGATCTTATTAATATACGTTTTATATTTCAATTTCGTAAAAAAAATGATGACCCATTTTTGAGATATCGAATTTCGAAAAAAATTTAATATTTTTTTATTAATCAAAAAAACAAAAATTAAAACAATGACATTTTTGATCATCAAATATTATTAAGACAGTATAAGAGGTTGTGCAGAAAACAAATCATTAAAATCGGTTTATTGGTTCTTGAGAAAACTAAAAAATAAAATAACGGTTCTACGGAAGGTACCCTTCATTTTTTTTTCATTCCAAGTTTAATAAAAATATATCGGTTTGTTTTTGAGAAAATTTGAATTTTCAATTTTTGGCCAAAACTTTGTATGGGGACTACTGTTATTTTTAGTCTTAAAAAAATAAAAATAACGCCCAACGCGTACTGTCTCAAAACCTTAAATTCCAATTTTGGACTCAACTGTCTATATACTTGTAGTTCCTAAATGTCGTAAGTAAAAAGCAATAATGACAACTTTTTCCATTGATTAAATAAATTGGGTGGCGCAACAGTCCGTTGAGAACTAGGGCTTAGTGACTTACAACTCTCAACCATTCCTGTGTGCGAGTACTGTTGTCAGAGATGGAGGGGACCTACAGTTTTATGCCGAATCCGAACGGCTAAATTCAATTCCTTGCACCCGTGAAATCAATTACCTTGGCCGTTATTAAAAAGTGCTTTCCCTCAAGAACTTAAATAAATCTAATACATTTTTAAATTAAATGTAATTCTAATTAGTAAGTGCATTTTTTCAATTACAATTACAAGTAATTTTATTTTTCAAAAAAGTCAATTACTAATTTACTTGTTATGAAATGAAAGCTCCAAAAATTAGTACCGTTATCCTAGCTTAATTTTCAAAAAATTATAGTTCCTAAAAATAATTTTTGCAGAAACTGAAGACGTGAAGAAGGATACAGTTTCAATACCTATATTTTGATATTAACAACATTCAGAAAAACAAAGGTAGATTGGTGTCTCTTGTCTAATCTTTTTTATTTTACCAACGTTCATACTGCGTTTAAATACTTGGAACTATAAGAAGAGTCGTCTGAAAGTTATCGAGCTACCAACGTGAAAAAACCGAGCAACGTCTACCGGGTCAGTTAGTAAGTTCTGTTATAAAGATTTCCTTTAAAATCGATTTCTCATTTTATTTTTGGTCTAATAATTTTAAGCCGGTGAGTCAAACATTTATTTTGTATTTATTACTTATTTGTCAGTAAATAAACCAGGTTTATTTATTATGAACTCAACTTATTAGAACTGCTTTAAAAATGATTTTAAGAAAGCGAAAATGAGAACGCCCTAAAGTATTCATATTGCATAATAAAAATGCTACATAAAAATACTTTATCTTTTGTAAAATTATGTACACATTTACATTTTTAACTGTTAACTATTACCTACTTTTCCAAATATCTCCTAAGGCTGCCTTGAGTTTGCCAAAGAAAAAGAATCGTTTAAGCATACATATACCCGTAAGGGGGCGGGCCGGGCATACCCTTACATATTTCCTTACACCGACATTAAATTAAATTTGAATTAGATTTGATTGCCTAAAGTTAACTTCTAAAATATGTCAGCTCACTTTGTAGAGACGTTAGAGTATAGAAATTAATGAACAGCAGTATTCTAGTACTCCTTGCCCCTATGCTCCGCTCTTCAATTTACTATCATCGTCGGCGTTATAGCGCAGCGTCGTCGTCGTCATCGGTCGGAGGAAAGTATGTAACACAGTACATACGTCTTTTTTATAGTTAATATACAAAACTTTAAGTACCATAGTAGAATATTTTAAATGCGAAAAACACTATTGTACAGAGAGTACACCCCGAATCCACTTCATATGTCACACAAAAAGTAAGTGGTATAGTGTATCTATTTTTTAAACTCATATCTTCTATTTCAACGAGAAAACTTTTGTAATTTCTAGAAATTTATTAGATGAACTTTTTGAAGTTAACTTTAGAGAAACATCAAAAAACCTTAGCATACAAAATAGGATAGGGTTAGAGTATAGCTGAGCTGTGCTGAATTGAACTGAGCTGTGAGATGAGGAGAGTACACTCGTAGTTGTTGATAGATTCACCATGACTCTTCCAAAAAATAAAACCTAACTAAACCAATATACGAGTAGGTAGGTAGGTTAGATACCTACTCCTCGCTCAAGCTTGCTCTTCGCTCGTCGCTCGACTAAAAGATGCGATGATGATGTTGAGGATGGGGATGAGGATGAGGTTGAAGCTGAAAGGTTTGAGGTGGGAGGGGACAAAGGATGTTTGCCGCGCTGCCAAAGAGTTCATTGTTTTACAGTTCTAGGTTGTAGAACTTTTCTATTGTCTCGAGTTGGAAAACAAAAAAAAAAAGACTGAAAGAACCGAGTGGAAAAAGAATGGAGTAAAATGTGCGCATCGAACTGCAATGGAATTCTAGTATCCTTGTGCACGTGAAAGAATTTTTGAAATAAACCTCCTTCCTGAGAAAAAAAAATATATATAGACTCGTACCTACAAACTATAGAGGATGTAAGTTGAATTGTAGATAGTGGTAAAGTACCCATAGTGCGAGTTCCCTTCCAACTTATAGTTCTGTAGGGTATACCTATAGACATTGTACGAGAGTTATATGTACTTATGTACTGCGGAGTCGCAACGGAAGGATCCTGTGTTCTACAAATGACTTGTGACATTAACATAGACCGTCGTCGTACTACATGAACGAACGCTTCAGAATATCTAACCATATAAATAGTTAGAAAGCTTATAGCTCTAGCTAGTCATAGCTGTAGCTGTAGTTGGGTTATAGATGGGGGGGATATAGAGATGTGCCCATAGAGATTCAAGCCAGCAGCAGTAGCAGCAGCAGCATTACACTGCATTGTGCATGGATAATTAAACGAGACTTAGATATGAGAATATTCAATTTTGAAAATGTGATTACATCGAGGCGTGTAGTCCGGATAACAATGAAGTTGTTTTAAATGATGTTTTATGTTAGAGCGGGGGATGTTTGTTTTTGTTGTTATTGTTACTGTTTTGAAAATTGAATTTGAATAGTTGCAATTATGGAAAAACAAGATAAACAATACTTTTGTTGGTGTCACAAACAGATGATGTTTTTGATTGATATCTTTCGGAATTGATGGATGATTACATGGTATTGAAATAATTTTAGATGCGTCAGGAGGCGTGTGTTTGCTTGATATTGGTAATTTGAATAAACACGCATATGATTAGTGTGTTTTTCGGATATTAGCATGAATTTACTACAATAGTCAGTCAGAATCAGTTAAGTACTCCGATTTTAAAATGCAATTTTGAAGTCAGGACTAACTTGAAAATGAACAGTGTAGGTTATACAGCCTAAGAACAAATTTTTAGGACTTTTAGATTAGTTAAATCAAAATATTTTACGTAATTTTGTTGAATTCCAATGAATTTAATCGAAGTTAGAACAAAATTTGTGAGGATTTTCAATATAATTAAAAACATTTTTAAGGACTTTTAGAATAGTCAAATCAAAACAAAAATTTATTCGCTAAACGGATTCTTACGCACCATTCAGATAGTTCATAACCTCTTCAACTTGCAGAAAACTTTTTCCAAAGTGAACACGCCTTATCTCCGTCAGCATTGAACAAGCGCCGAAGTGTAATACGTCCTCTCTCATGCTGATTACAGAGGGTGCAAAGATCGATAATCTCGTTACGATGGGGCCTAAAGTTTAGTCTGATCAGTTCACCTGTTATCTTAAATATGGATCCAATGATTGAATTGTTATATTCGCAGGTGAAATAGTTTTTGTCGTTGAGATTAAATACGCACTTTAAATAATATTGCCTTTCCGTTGATGAGCGAGCTTTTTTAATATGCGCATACCTTTCATTCTCATCAGTGGCGGATATTACTTGGTAAAGCAGCTGTCTCTTTTCTTGGTTCACTTCAATCCTTTCTGATTTTTCTTTTCAATTATAAATTTATGCTATGGTGTTTTGGTACAGTGTTTCAATAATGTTGACAAAATTAGTTGACACTCCTAGGTTAAAAAGCTTGTATAGTAAAGCGTTTCTATTGATAGAATCAAAAGCTGCTTTGAAATCGACAAAAAAGGCGTACATTTGGTCGAGTTTCCACTGCGCAAGTGAACGAAGCACAAAGATACTATCCACTGTGGAATATCCTTTACGAAAACCACTTTGAAATTGGCTAAGCTTGTTTTCATCTTGCACCCAACTGTTCAGTCTTTCGTAAAGAACGATTGTAAATATTTTTAAGGCTGCATTCAGAAGCGATATTCCTCTCTTTAATTTGTAGGGTCTTCTACATCACCCTTCTTGTGGATTGCTATTATTAGGGCTTCAAAGAAGTGATCGGGGAACGTTCCAAATTTGAGCATAATGTTAAGCGCTTCTGTTAATTTAATGTTAAACAAAATTGTGCTATTTTTAAAGAACTCAGCTGGTATACCATTTGATCCAGCGGCCTTGCCATCTTTAAGACTTTTTAGAACACAACTCACTTCATTTTCAGTTATATTCTTATCAAGTTTCTCAATCCAAGTTGATGGTCGTGCATAACTCCAAGATATTTGTGTTGAAGGATTTAAAAGTGAAGCGAAATGATAACTTAACGCCTTCAATGACACTGCTGCTGCAACTTTTACTTAAGAATTTCCATTAAGTTTCCTCGTTATAGCCCAAAACTCGGCTGAATCCTTACTTCGACTTAGAGAAACCGCAAAGTTTTCTTCATATTTGTTCACTACTTTCTCTAAAAAATCTAGCGGTATAGCGTGGCTTGTTGCTGGTATGTCGGAAGACTCCGATATGTTAACAAGACCCTATAAACTGTAATTTAGAGGCGTTGAGTCGCACAAGCAAGGGGGCCAGTTAACAGGACCAATTCTATACATTGATTTTGCATAAGAGTTCGCCGTACACGTAAGCTCACTCCTCATTTCGAAAGAAAGAAATAAGGAGTATTAACCGCACCAAAAAGTCAAATAAAATGGATGTAATGGTTAAAACTCAAAGGCTTTAGGATTTTCTTTTTCCATTACTTTGCTTATTGACAAAACTATTTAACCAGAAATTAGCTTTATCATGGACGAAGTGCTCTTAAAACTTCGCAAACAGATTTACTTTGTTTAGAGTAATTTTTTACATTTTGGAAGCGTCGTTCTGAGCTTAACCATTCATCATGAATTGTCAAACTTTACAGAACAGACATTTCAACACATTTTGACATTCTCAACTTACCAACCATGTTCAAGTACTTAACTATCAAAACTTTTCATGCAGCTAAAAAAACACCCTATAGTTAGAAAATGTCTATAAGTGCCCTAATTCTTCTGTTCAGGTGTGAAAGTTCAGAGATTGTGCCCTAACTATCGCTGAACAATGCTGCTTTTCCTTTGGTCTACTTGACATACACATTTTTCAGCAAACTCTCCTGAAACTATTTTTATATTTACTTTCCTCCGTACTTACCAAAACTCTTTGAAAACAAACATTTAAAAGCAACTTTAGAGTGAAATTTATAAAATTGGTTCGAACCTCGTTTTTTCTCCAATTTTTAGTATTTTCTATCCTTGAAATACTATATTTTGTGATTGAATTGAAAATCACTGTTTTACCCAACTTTACCCTAAAAATCGATATTGTTCAATTCTTCGACTGATTTTTAACAAGAACATACAACCTAAACATTCAAGATGAACTTAAAAACAATTGTTATCTAGTCCAAGTTTTTGGTTCAAAAGACTCTTAATATCTATCAGCATTGAAGTAATTTTTAAATTATGGACCATATTATATAAGTTTAATTTATAAATTGAAAGCAGAATTTACTCATAATTCAATTATACATAATGTATATCTTTCTATAGGTTATAGCAACTCCCTTGATAGCACAATGGAATGTTTTCAATTTTTTTCCATACATTGACCTACCTTTTATTCTTTATGATGACATCCGCAGTCATTTCATTAATTTGATCATATAATCAGAGAATAAAAAAAAGTTGAAAAAAACCAAAGTCTATGCATATTACAACCTGGCAATATGGGCCAACAAAATGAACAAAGAAAGAACTAGAATAAAATGTTTTAATTCAATTACAGAGAGGACTATTTTACTCGGTACTCTCGTTTCATTTTCCAAAAGGCAGGACTAGGTCATTTGCATTCAGTAGTGTGCCTTTCAGCTGCCATCAAAATTGCCCGTCTTCTTGGTAGTCGTTGTCGTCGGCGTCGCCGCCGGTTGTCGTCGTTGGTCGCCCACGCCCACATTGAATTGCAAAAATTAGGCCTATACGAGAATATATCTATATATGTATTTTAAGTAATAAAATGGGCTGCAAATTGACGAAAAATAGGCAAATAATAGTAAGTATGTCTTCTCGCCTCATTTCTGCATAACTATGAGTATTCGAATACGTACGTTTGCAGTGTGTTATTATTGCGCTTCTACATCAGCATCAGCATCGATGCAGCAAACTAAATATATCTGATAAAATAAAACGTTCTGCTTTATGTTTTGGACCAGTACTGTTTTTTTTTTGTATTTCTTCTTTTGATTGTTATTTTATTATTTGCACATAGGTACACTAACCACATTGCAACAAAAATACAGGGTGTTCTCGAACGGAAACCATTTTTGGAGTTCTTCCTGAAAACAATAAAATAATTTGCTAGTGTGCCTCAGGGCTCTGTACTGTCTCCTGCACTTTTTTCTTAATTTTTGTCTAATTCACTTACCTGCTTCACTTACCACAGAATCTTTAGTTTTTATATAAATTTAATATCTTTTGATCTTTAATGATAAGCTCATTAAATTTTGACTTGAAAAAATAGAGTAGAATTGTAGACGTCAAATACTCAATAGGCACCCTATTGTGATTTAAGAGTAATTTACCACTTTTGCCACTATCCATAAATAGCACTTGTGTCAAGAGAACTGAGCTTCTATAAATTGTCCGTATGTTTGTAACAAACCAAATCGCCAAAAATGTCGGGTTTCCTAAGGTCGTATAAGAACTTTGTCCTCCCTCTGATCTGACTAATACTTTTCCAAAGCTTGAGTATAACTCTCATCTCTGGGTTAATGCTCCTGTATCTTGCTTGAGTCCCTAGGACAGTATTCAACAAAAGAACTTCAAAATGACACCGTGATGACTCCTGTCTCGCCCTTTTTTTTTACCGTTATTTTAACAGAATATGTTCTACCAAAATAGCTTAAACAATTCAACTTTAATAATCACGTTTTCAAAGACGTTAAACAGTCTACCCCCTAACCCAACTTCGTCGTCTACTAAGTACAGAGATTTGTTCTTTAGCCGTACAACGCGAATGTGGAATACTTTACTGTGTCTTTTGCAGTTATTGCAAAATTTGACAAAATCAAAACCAATGTGCCTTTCCAAATGCTCACACTGTGTCTTTGGTAGTATAAAAAGCGTAACAAAACCCTTTTCATTGCATTATTACTAAGAGACCAAAACTCGCCATCAAAAGGAAATAAAAGTTACAAAAAACACCCTGTTCCAGGAGAATATAGTTATTTCCACAAACATCCCCCCGCCCGCACATAGTTTTTCACTATATTTTTGCTGGCAATGTTTCAATTAAATAAAATAGATTTATTACTCCAGAAAAATGTGTATAAAATAATGGAGTGTACGAAACGGATAGCTTTTTGGAGAGTTGAAAGGAAGTATGTACATATGTACATGTTTCCAAAAAAGTTGTTGGACATAGTTATTTGAGAACAATTTTAATTTATAAATTCAATTTAGAGACAAATGAAGACAAAAATAGTGAAATGAGGAATGCAAAGGAAAGCAGTAGATGGGTCAATGCGGAAAGGTAAAAGTTTCAAAACAGTGAAGTGAAGTAAAAAGGAATCACAACACAAATAAATCTGAATATTTTTCATTATGTTAAGCCATTTTCTAATTATCAAACATTTTGAGAGAAAGTTTACCAAAAATACTTGAAACTTTGAAAAATAGAAAGAAACTTTGAGATCAAACAAAAATTGATTTAAAAAAAGTGCGTACACGCCCCAGTGTAAAATTGTATTATTTTATTGTATTGTGACGTAAAATCATAGTTAGATAAAGCTTTCCACATTCTTGATGTGCGCTTAGAATAAGAATCTCTATACTTGTCAGAACGTCCGAAATTGAGCTTCAGTGTAAACTGCTGGGCATTCCTTCAAGTTCTTAAATTTACGCTTGAATTTTTTAAGATAAGGAATGCAAATTCCCACTCCGAAAGAACATTGTTTGTAAAAGCATCGGTAAAACAGTTTTTGTGTAAGAAATTTGAAAAATAAAGAAAAAGATAAAAGTGCGTATACGCCACAGTATACCATTTTATTATATTTTTCTGTTGTAAGGGAAAATAGAGCTAAGCAAAGTATTCCACATTCTTGATGTGTGGTTAAAAAAGAATTTCAAAATTTGACAGCACATCCGAAAGTGCAAGTTGTAATATTACAGTTGAATTTTTTGCGAGGAGGAATGCTAATGCCTGCTTCGAAAGAATTTTGTTTGTAAAAGTTTCGGTGAAACAGTATTTGTGTAAGAAATAAAAAAAAAGTGCGTATACGCCACAGTATACCATTTTATTATTTTATTGTACTGCTGGGGAAATACAGAGTTGAGTATGTCATTTCACATTCTTGATGGGCGGTTAAATTAAAAACATGTATATGTACCTTACAGTACGTCCACAATTGAGCTCCAGTGGAAATCAATGGACATTCCTAAAAATGCGAGTATTACATCTTAAAATTCTGCAGAACATTGTTTGTAAAATATCTGAAAAATAACTTAAACTACGTATATGTGTCTAAGAAACTGAACATTAAAAAAAAGTACGTATACGCCCAGCGTACCATTATAATATTTTTTTTTTTTGTAAAAATCTCGACTACAAAACGATTTAAGAAAATTTAAACTGATTTTGTGTTCAAGTATTAAATTAAGAAATTGTTTCGTGCTCTTTTGTATCTAAACTCCTATCAACACAGCCAATTACTTACATCCATGTAATTTTCCCACATTCGCTATAATTACACATTTTTCTCAAACAAATTCACTAATTTATCTAATTTCTGTGACACTTTATAAACAAAAGTATACTAGCTCAAAGCTCATACGGACTCTACAACAAATTTCTAAGTACAAAATTTAATCACCGCCGTTAGACACAGAAAAACCATAAATCCCAGTTCTCATTTCATTTTCTCTACTGACCGAAACAATTCTCAATTACATTTCCCCGCGCTTACCTATGGATGTAATGTGTTTGTGTGTACAATGTGCAATGTGCATAGTGCATAGGTATACTATTTTGTGTCTAGAGTTTCTCTTACCGTTAAATTACATTTTCCACCAACAAAGCAACAAAATTTAACAAACAAAAAAAAATAAAATGAAAATATCCTTCCTTTCGAGAAAGAAAAACGTTTTGTTTCCGTCAGTCACTCAGTTCGTTTCAACTTAACAATACCCAACTCATTTCTTTGGACATAAGCCAAAAAGAAATCGTTATTCTCATTCTGTTGTTCAACAATAACAAATGACATCTCTTGAAAAATATAAAACAACCTTTAAAAAATAAAACTAGAAAACCCATCTTCTTCCAACCAAACCAAACCAAACCGAAATAAAATAAAAATAAATAATAGAAAGATGTATAAAATAAAAAAAATTAAAATCCACTCCGACAACATCATCGTTGTAACATGTAACGAAATGGAAAGGACTTGAAGGTATCAGAGGTATAAGAGGGAAAGGTTGGTGGTAGGAACTAGAGTCATGTTAGAATATTGTAATGGCAAACAAACGGCAACAGCTACGTCTACGGCCACGGGGAATCCGCATCTATGTAGGATCAAAACCATCGCATGGAATAACACGAACGAAGGAACATACTCACTCTCCTCTCAAATTGTTTCATGTTGCAAAAGGAAAATAAAAGTGAAAAAAAAGGACAAAGGACGAAGAAATAAAAAACCTTAAACAACAATATAAATGAATAAACTTAAGGAAGCAAATGATTATTGCCTCCGAGGAATTGCCTGTTTCACCCCAGGAACATCCTGTCAACTAAATCAAATGCTAAACCAATCAGGAAGGGCGGCACATATGCCATAGCACTATTGCCTGCCTTAGCTCCTGCCGGCCTTCTCTGACACCTTGTGTGCCTCCGAGATCAAAAGCAATATCCTTAATAAGAAAATGGGACATTATAATAAATAGCCCATACCAAAAAACTCCCAAAAAAAAAAGATCGAAGTCTGGAAGAAAACAGACAAAGCAAAAGGTCTCCCATCCCGTTTCCGACTCCGATTCCCTGTAAAGAACCTCTTATTGACTAATAAAACAAGGATGAATCGAGTCCCATATGTGCTGTTCCCAAACGAAACAAATAACTGCTTAACGTTTACGTTTGCACTGATAGTTCATACGTGAGTGAATATGTACAATGTGACCCCAATTTCGAACCAAAGGCAAAGGAGCATAAGAATGAGCACAGCATCTATAAATGAACCTGGTCCGGGTTCTGCGACAGGGAATCCTTTTTGTCGTCCTGTTTTGTGTTGTATATGTCTGTATGAACCGCAAATGCAAAGTAAATAAATGGCGAAACAACAACAAAAAAAGTCTACGAGTATATACTCGAAAAGCGATACATAGCTTGTTCCTAGTTATGTACATGGAAAATAAGGATGAAAACGAAAATTCTCAAAGCAAAATCTATGCAGAAACGGAGACGAAGAAACAGAGAGAAACATTTCTATTAACTAACCTTATAATATTAGTAGTAGTATGAGTAGCATAACATTTTAAAGACTCATATATGCCAGGACATACCCTCTGGCGGCACACCAAGAATGAACGTAGAAACGAATGAACGAGCGAACGCACAGCAAAGGTGATTTTGTGGTGTTGAAGACCGCGCCGCGCCGCGCCGCGCCGTCGCTCGTCGTCGTCCTATTCGTCGACTAAGAGAAAACAGGACGAAATAGGTTGCTTATAGGAGAAGACAACAAAGGTGATTCTCGTGACAATAGACAAGCAAAGTCAACCCGAGCACGTTTACTTTGTTTAAATAGCATCTCAAAGGAAGAAAGGAACACATACAAACAAAAATAACAAAACAACAGTGGCGGTGTAATGCTTGCACCCGCTTCAATAAGTTTCCGCGAGATTCTTTTGATTTTGATCCTTTATAGACAAGATACAGTTTTTTTTTTTTCAAATATTATTTTCTCTTTGAATATTTTTTGAACAACATTTGAATTTTGTTTTTTTTTTTTAGGTCAGCCAAGCCGAGGAGAACCGACTCAAAGCCTCCTTATGATAGAATGAATATTTCATGATTTTTGTATCTTTGTTCTTTGACTTCGCTGTTTTTCCTTTGAGAGCTTTGGAACTTTGATAAATTAAAATGTTTCTTTTAGAGCTAAAATATTTTTTTTTGTTATTTAGTGGAAACTATTTCTGTCAAAGGTTTTTTTTTTCTATTATTTGGTAAAAACGCATATATTATTCGGAATTTATTCATGTCAAAGTAACATTCTAAAGGCCTTTCGATCTTTCATGGGGCTGAAGAAATAACTGTTACTGTTAAATTTCGTTATAAGAAAAACTTCCAAAAGGAATTTAGTTCACATAGTCCAAAAAGCATTAGTTTATTGATTTAAATACTCACATTTTTGGAGTGCTTTAAGACAGAATACCAATACCCGTGGCATGATGGTTAGTGCGTTGGGCTGTCATGCGAGAGTTCTTGGGTTCGATTCCTGCCTGTACCAACTAAAGTTTTTTCGAGGAATCGACAAATTCCCCAAGAGTAATTCTTGTCATGAAAAATGCTTTCTCAAATTAGTTCGGATTCAGCATATAAACTGTAGGTCCCCTCCTTCCCTGCAAATACTCACACACAGGAATGGTTGAGAGTTGTAAGTCACTAGGCCCTGATTCTTTACGGACTGTGGCGACACCTAATTTATTTTTTTAAGACAAAATGTAAGCATTTTGATTCATTCAGAGCTAACTCTAGAGCAACCATTTTGCAAATTTGTTCAGATGCGCTCTCTCTTACCCTTTTATTGCTACCTCTGACGTACCACAAGAGAGCTATTTAGGTCCTCTTCTTTTTATCGTCTGAAAAATTAATTTGGACTTGATTTCTAAATATTCTCATTCATTTCACTTTATGCTGGTGACATACAATTTTTCAAGTCCATTGTGACGATGAATGATTCTGATCTCGACCGTTTCTAGTAATCTGATTTAAAAAAAAACTGCTTGCATCTAAATAAATAGAATTTTCAGTCAATTACTTTTTTCCAAAGCGAAAGCGAGTAAGAACTTCACCTTGTCAATACTTTCTTCATAACCAAACTATTCTCTCTGTTAAGTTTATTCGCTATCTTGGGATTTTATGTAAGAGCTGAATTTATGTGTTCATGTAGATGATATAATGATTAATGATGTAAGCCAACTCAGCACTCGGTTTTGTAAAACGTTGGTCGAAGGCATTTTCCTACCCTCCTTTAATACGCTTCTCAAGTATGGTCCTCTATTAAGGCGTATATATTTCAAGAATTAAAAGCGTTCAAGGACATTTCCTTTGATTTTCCCTTCGAAGTCTAAGGTTGCATGATCCCCTGATCCTTAGTTCATATCAAAACAGCATTTAATTGAATATTCTCAAGACTCTGAATAAACTTAGACAGGTCTTGCGTCCTTTTGATAATTCGTCTGCTTTTTGGCTCTATTATCTTTTAAAATCTGTATAACTCTATCTCCTTAACATTTTCACCAGTAATTTGAGAAATACTCACCTCTTTTATCTTCTCGCCCACCGCAACCTCTTATGGCAATGTAAGCACTTCTTGTCTTAAGACTTCGTCTAAAACTTCCCTTTCACCAGCTATAAGTTCTTAGTTTGTATGCCAGATTAAGCTTATGGCTTGAATTAAGTAAAAAAAAAAATGAACAAATGTAGAATTTTAAAAACAATATTTCGACCAGTTCCCCGAAATCAACAATATTTCTGTGCTGTATATAATTTAAGCACTTCTTGTCTTAAGACTTCGTTTCTAAAACTGTCCCTTTCACCAGCTATAAGTTCTTAGTTTTAATGTCAGATTAAGCTTATGACTTGAATTAAGTCAAAAAAATGAACAAATGTAAAATTTTAAAAACAATATTTCGACCAGTTCGCCAGAAATCTACAATATTTCTGTGCTGTTTGGTTAGAAGTTCTCAAGCTTTAAAACATAACCGAAATCATTCAATACATTTTCTTATCATTTTATGTCTTAAGAGCTCCGCATACACCTATTCAATCGAGTCAGATTGTAAAAACTTTTAACAGGTTAATTATGTAAACAAAATAAATAATTTTTATTTTCTGGAAGGAATTCAAACGAATTATAATTTCACTGAAATTTTTTTATCTTTTTTTAAAGTGAATGTAAAAATATTTTGCGTGTTACTCATACGCCACATTGAACATTTTATTATTATTCTTTCTTCTGCTTGAAAAAATCTTCATTGTTGCTTTAGAAAATTTTGTCGCTACTGTCAGGTACTTCATTTTTTCTTCTTCTTCAGTAATTCTTCTTCTGTACTCCTTTTTTTCTCTGTACTTCTTCTTCTTCTGTACTTCTTCTTCTTCTGTACTTCTTCTTCTTCTGTACTTCTTCTCCTTCTGTACTTCTTCTTCTTCTGTACTTCTTCTTCTGTACTTTTTCTTCTTCTGTACTTCTTCTTCTTCTGTACTTCTTCTTCTTCTGTACTTCTTCTTCTTCTGTACTTCTTCTTCTATACTTTTTCTTCTTCTGTACTTCTTCTTCTTCTGTACTTCTTCTTCTTTTGTACTTCTTCTTCTTCTTCTGTGCTTCTTCTTTTTCTGTACATCTTCCTTTGTATTTCTTCTTCTGTACCTTTTCTTCCGTACTTCTTCTTCTTATCGTTTTTATTACTCATACGCCACAGTGCACATTTTTATTGTTAATCTTATTTATCCTTCACAGCTTTTCATAGTTTAATTTAAAAATTTGTCTCAAAGTGCTAAACCAAGCTAAAATCTACTGTTCTGTACTTCTTCTGTAGTTCTTCCACTTTTGTATTTCTTCTTTTTCTGCATTTCTTCTTTTTTTTTCTTTTTCTTCTGCATTTCTTCTTTTGGGTTTCTTCTATACTTCTTCTTCTTCTGTACTTTTTCGTCTACGCTTCTTCTTTTTTGTACTTATTCTTCTTCTGTACTTTTTCATCTACACTTCTTCTTTTCTGTACTTCTTCTTCTATATTTAAACAAAATTAAAAAGCTTCTAAGTCCATTAAAAATATTTTTTAAATGTTCTAGTAAAAATCATTACTAAGCAATATTTATTTGAAACAGATATGAAATGTTTGCTAGCGGAATTAGATTTCAAAATTATTGTAACTTGAATGTGTTTGGTTTTGTAAATGTTTCTTAAAAGAACTTTTTTCCAAATTAACTTCGAAAAAATGCAGTAGTGCTACCTTGAAGCCCGTGTACTTTTTGTAGTCATCTCATTATTATTATTATTATTTTGTTTATGTTTCAAGAAAATAGTCCATCTAGCTCAAAGGCTTCAAGGTTTGTAAATAAAAGGTTCTTTCTTTTAAAAACTTACTCTAAATAACAAAAACAAAAAGAAAAGAAACTATTACTCTTCACCCTCTCTTTTTGTTCATGCACAATTGCACATCAAAATTTTGTTTATTTTATACTTTTCAACAACACTGTTTCTTATTCTATTTATTTTATTTTTTTAACTTACTTACTTCTGTCACTTTTCATTAAGGTCTTGCAGGCCTATTTCCTGGGGTAATAGTTTTGCAGAGAAGAATGATATTAACATCATCCTTAACTCAATTCACTCGTATCTGATGAAAACCCTACTTTTAAAGGGTGAGTAGTTAAGAAACGTGGTTTAGTACTTTTCGCATCACAAAAATAAAAAAGAAAAAACTTGCTCTAAAAAGGATACGCATTGGTTTTTCAAAAAAAAAAAAAAATCATCATAATATAAAAGAAAAATAAAAAAAGTCCTTAAATAAGCACAAAATTAGAACTAGGCTATTTTGAAACTAATGTCAGTGTCATTGGGTTGTTTCGAAAAGAGGGAAATCGCGCGATTCAAAGTTCACAGTGCGGGGATCCCTACACCCTTTTATGTATTTCCCGTGCAAAATCATTCGACCAGGCCTAAGGTCCTTTTTATTTGAATCACTGCTGTCCTAAAAAGAAATTGACTTTGAAAGGCCTTCCCATTGTGTTGCCATTGACACAGAGTGCGCAGTGGGGAAGAGAATTTGGTTATACAAAAAACCAAAAAAAAGGAAAGGAAAGAGGTTAAGATAAGAAACTGGGTCAGAAGCTTCAGCAGCAATTCAGTATCCTTTTTGTTATAATTTCATATGAAAATGAAAATGTGAAAATGCATGTACACCTAGGTACATAACATAACAAAACAAATATACAAGGAGGGACAAAACACAAAAGTCCTTAGTCCTGTATTTTCCCTCGCTCTCAAGGCGTTTTATATTTGATGATGGAGTGGAGTAAACACCATTTGAAAAAAGGGTTGAGGTTTATAGGCATCAATTTTCACTCAAGCACTATAAGTTTTTGAGAAGAGGAGATATTACACAGCACGACGACGAGTAAATACACTGAGTTATAATGCCTCTCTGATGCATAGGTACATATGTTTTTGGTCCTTTAGGATGTCGTCCTTACTTCCATCTATTTTTTGAATGGGTGTTTTGTTTGGACACATAAATGGCGCTACACGTGGTCATTTTTGGCCATTCAAAGCCTAACCTTAAACTAAAATACAAGAGAAGAAGAAACTTTGAGAAATGAAATGTAATCGTACTATATACGAGTATAGTGATTTTATATGAACATGAAAATCGTGTAAAATTAAGGGTAAAGCAATAAATGTCGTTGGTGGGAAAAACAAGAGGAATTTATTGAAGTGTTTTCTGCATCGATATTATGCAGAAGAGGGGATAAAATGATATTCGATTCATTGTATAAAATTTATAGTAGATATGTATTTTAAGGACGAAATAAAAAAGTACCCTTTTTCTTGCACTGTTTTGTATATTTGAATATCTTATTTAGTACAGGGTTTAAACGCACAATCTGTGGGAAGTGGGTTGGTTAAAAGAGACAAATGTTTTCTAGGAGGTTTTTATGAAGCTTAAAACAATTTAACACAATTCCATAGGACTTATAAATAAGTATCGATGCATATTTGAAGGTATTTAATAATAATCTATTCATTGGAATTTATTAAGCACAAGAAGAGACTATTTATTTTCAATGTTGGGCTATAAGACGTCTTTTGTTTTATAGGGGAAATAAATAAAATGTCTCTTAAGGTGTACTATATTCTTTCTAAAGTTCAAAGGAAGATCTTGAAGTGCTTATACAGAAAGCTTTTGGTTTTAAAGAAAAAATCATGGAATAAACTGGTATTTTAAAATTAAATGATTAAAATTCGCCCTTTTTTATTTTGAAGTCTTATTTTCTTGACAAAGTTTTGGTCTAAAAACTGGTTTAAAGAAAAATCAGAACTCGGTTTCTTCTATTCTATTGTTTTCCAAGTTTTAAAGATTTTGAAACTTTTTAAAGAAATCGGTGATAAAATTCGATAGATAGTTTATTAATAAGATTTTTTGTTTTAAGTAATTTAATTTGAATTTGAAATATACATCCATAATCGTACAATTTTTAACGATATCGGCTTTTTTCTGTCTCTTTTAATTTGACAGAAGTTAAAACAACAAAATGTCTACTTTTACTTTTAGTGGTTTGTAAAATCCAATTGACAATAATTCAAACTTATATTTACGTTCCACAAATTTTACAATTTGAAAGAAAATACAATAACAAAATGGCTTCTTTTACTTTTAGCAATTTATAAAATCCAAACGACATTTCAATCTAATATTTACGTTCCACACATTTGACAGGAGTTACAATATCAAAATGACTTTTTTTTAATTTGTTAAATCCAAATGACATTTCAAATTAATAGGTACGTTCCACAAATTTGACGGCCGTCAAAATATAAAAAATGGCTACTTAAACTTTTAATGATTTTTAAAATCCAAATTACATTTCAAACAAATAGACGGCTATGAGTTTAATAATCCATTCGAGCAGTCTTATTTTTCATATCTTTTTTCAATAAATCATTTGAATCGTTGCTGTTTAATTTTGTTGATCGAATCCTGGCTTGTTATGCTTCAACAATTGCTATCTTGGCATAGCTCAAGCATTAAGTGGCATAAACATGAACCTTTCTTTAAACAAAGTTTCTTTGTGATCAGATCTATCGTTATCAATGTAAATGTCCAAAATTCGGAAGTGTTATTCTGGCCTTAAACGATTCATAATAAACTGTCAAACTTTAGTGAACAGTTTAACATTTCCAATTGTCAAAGTATAGATTCACAATTAAGCAACGTGAATTCACAATGACATCAACCATCGAAATTTCTCACGCAGCTAAAAAGCATCCTACATTTATAAAATTGCAAATTAGTAAATTTGTAAGCCCTTAACTAAAAGTTTTGTTTTGACATTTTGCACCATTGTTTTTTTTTTCTGTGACAGTCGATTTGAAATTGTAAGCTTTTTTGTATTCGGTTGTTTCATGTTTTTGTCTACTGCGTTCATGATGTTAAAATTAATTACGATAAACATGTTTTAATCAGGAAATCCATCAGGAATTACGTAAATGATTGCACAGTTTTGATTGAATAGCTGTGTCGATAACCTGATTGAAATCTGGTCAAAAGAATTTAAAAACATTATTTTAGTAGCATTTTAAGCTTAGTTGAATAGATCCGATTTTATTCTGTTTGGCTTTAAAAAAAATTAGTTAATTTAATTTTTAACATATGTACATAAATAGCAAATGAAAAATTTACTCCACTTCATTTATTTTTTAATCAATTATTATAACAACTTATTTAAAAATCGATAATGAACATATTTCCTTTTATACAGCAAACAAAAAAAAAATTAAACCACTACTGTCAGCGTCATCCAAAAACAAAAATGTATAGTGTGCCCACGTGTCGCCATTGCCACCATTTAACATGTATACGGGAAATCCTGCCAACTCATTGAGAAATTTCCCAATAATACTTCCATCAGTAAATTCTCCTTCCAAACCACCCCAAAACCATATCAAATCAACACAGAGAGTCATCAGCCAACAAAAGTTCACCTTTTGCCGTCAGCCAGGACATTCAATAAATTTTAAAAACTTTATAACATCCATCAGGACTTTTAGACATCCCAAGTCAATTACATATTGTATGCCATTCTGCCTACATATGAAACGTCGTCGTAAAAGACTTAGAAATAGAAAATACAGAGCTATTTTTACAGTGGTGAAGTTTAAACTATCAAGCAGGCTAAAAAACTGATCATCATAATATACAAGTACCAACTGAAACACCAAGCAGCTTCTAATCAACTGTCACTCAAATAGTTCCATGATTAATAATTATGAATTATAAAATAGTTTTGTCAAAAAATTCAATTGTCTTCGCTGAATGAATTAATTTCATTAGATATGCTCCTAAACTCAGATTATCCTCTAAATTTGATACATTTTCTTAAAACAGATCAATGTTTCTTACCGAATGAGTTAATTTCATTAGAAGTTTCGTTAAAAAAATACAATTTTTATCGCTGAATGAGTTTAACCTATTAAACCTTTTCATTCATGAATGAGTTCATTTCATTAGATATGTATGCTTCTAAATTTGATCGTTAAAAAATTGCAATTTTCATCGCTGGATGAATTCATTTCATTCAATCTTTAATAACAATGTACACGGAATATCTTCTAAATTTGATAAATTTTCTTCAAAAAATTCCACTTTAATCACTGAAAGTGTTCATTTTATTAGATCTGTTGCTCCGAGAATCTTTTGATTTTAATAAAGTGAACGGGTCCATGCCATTAGATCTTTTACTTCACTCTAAATACCTCCAAAATATGATAAAGCTTATTTAAAAAAATAATTTTCAACGCCGAATGAGTTTGTTTCATTCGATCTATTACTTTACTCCGAATATCTTCTAAATGTAGTTAAGTTTCGCCAGGAAAATCTTTTTTCTTCGCTGAATGAGTTAATTTTAAAACATGTATTACTTTACTTCGAATATCTTCTAAATTCAATAAAGTTTCGTCAAAGAATTCAATTCTCTTCTCTGAATGATTTAATTTCCTTAGATCTGTTATTTCTATACTAATATCTTCTAAAGTTTATAGAGTTTCGTTAAAAGTTTCAATTTTCTTCGCTGAATGACTTCATTTCATAAGATTTGTTTCATTACTCCGAATATCTTCTAATCTAAATTAGATAAAGCTTCGTAAGAAAAAAATCGATTTACACCTTTGAATGAGTTCATTTCATAAGAACTGTTCCCTAACTCAGAATTTCTGTGATTTTATTTGTTTTTAAGTCCCAGGATCTGTGAAAAAGATTTTTTTTTTACATATTCATTTGACAGAAACTCGAACTGAAAATTTCCGAAATTCAGTAAAGATGGTTTTTATACTATACTCTTTAAAAAGCCTCATAATAGTAGTCATTTAAGTATACACATTTCTGTAAAATGATAAAATGTCAAAATGAGTCACCTCAAAAAAGTTCCAATTTGAACACAGTTTCTGTTATTTTCGTTGCCATTTATCTAGTCTAAATTCCTTTCAAACTCATATACACAAATAAAATTGACGGAATTACGGACTGCACAATATTTTAAAAAAATGCAGAAACTCATTTTAGACGAACATACCTAATTTAATGAATTCATTCAGAGGGAAGAGCAACTACTGTCTGAATGAGTTAGTGCCCACAAAGTTTATTTTGAATATTTGTTTGCTTATTAGTCCAAATTTCTGTCAAATTCTTATACAAAAATCAAAGGCAGAGAACTGAAGACTGAAAATCATAGAAATTCTTAGTAAATGGGTACTTTTGTGAAGAATACATTGGCTGCGTTCAATCTCGTGTTGGATAGGGTATCTTGGATAGGTGAATTTTTAAATACCTTGTTGAACGAGTTGGATAGCTGTCAAAAACTAAAAACAACTTTCAGCTGTTCACAAAAAGCAGAGAAACATTTAAGCTTCGAAGTCAAAATTTTTATAAGATAAAACATTTAATGGATAATTCAACTGATTCGTCGGACAATGATGAAATGATAGGTGCGTAACAATTTAATAAATAAGAGATAACCTTAATCTGTAATCTATGCTACCTTCTAAAATTCGGATGCAAATAGCTTCTTCATCGTCTATTATGTACAGAACATCCTCAAATACAACTTCAACTAACATTTTGTATCATTTTGTTTACCAACAAATACAAAAAGCTGAAATAAATTTTCAAGTTTCTTGAAATTCAACTATGTGTTGAATCAGCTGTTCTGTCAGATACCTACATACCCCAGAAATTCTTGGATACCTTTGGATTCCTTTTTTGACATCTCAGCTGTTTTTGATCAGCTGTTATTTTACACATAAAACACTAACAAAAAAGTATCCGGATACCCTATCTGTCTGAGATTGAACGCAGCCATTGAGCGGAATGGTAGCTGAATGTCTGTCTGAATAGACGCATTTCCTTATAAATATTCTTAGGTTGTTAGTTAAAAATGTCTGTCAAATTCATATACAATAACTTCATATGGGAAGTTAAAAATTAAATGTATAGAACTGACGCTTTAAAATCATAAAAATTCAGCGTAAATAAACAGAACTAATGCATTGAATTCGTTCAGCGAAACAGACCTATCGATAGGAACTGTCAAAATGATCAAGTATAAATGTCAATTATAACTATGATGACGTTTATAGTAGGTACATCCTATTAAATTAGCTTTGTTCAACCAGGTTGTTCTGAACAGTTCTTATAGTTAACCATCGCATCGCGTCGATACGTCAAAAAATTGGTGAAAAGTAAATGGAATTTGTCCACATTTTCACGCTCCTCTTGTTACAGTATTCAGTTCTGCCTTCATTCATTTGTCGCCCATCAGGTGAACAGACAAAAAAAATATCCTCAAATTCGACTTATGCCCCCGTTTTAACCTCACTCTAGCAACAAAAATAAAATAATAATAGTACTACAAAAAATAAAAACGAACATACGACAACTACGAAAATGAAATGAGGCTTCCTTCGCTTACCACAAAAAGATTTGTCATTGCAGTAGAATCATATTTTTATTTTGCTTTATGAGCCTACAACAAACAATTTGCGGTGTGGCTTTGCTTTTATTTAATACTACAACAGTATACTGCATCCTTTTGGCATATGGACTAAGGACTACACATAATATACATAGGTATTTTCGGTTCTCGGTTCTTTTGCTATAATAATAATAATAATAATGATGAGGAGGCAAACATAGAAAAAGGAGATAATTTATAGCTCCCTTGATATAATTTTTATTTTATGTACGATTATTTAATGTGTTTTCATGTATTTTCATCGAAAACGATTAGTCCTCCCGATAAATAAGAGAACATTATGGAAACCTACGCATTATATTCCAAAACAATAATAAAAGGTTGGATAGGGATAAAAATATCCTTGCGTTAGCAAAACTATATTACTTCTGGCAAAATGTGTTTTAGTTGGAAAAGAATATGTTTTTATTTTTGCTTATGGTACATCGTACACAATAGAGATGAGAATCTATCACAGCTTTTCTGATATCCTTTTGTCCTATTGGAATATTTTTTTTCGTTGTTGTTTTTGTTTTTTGAACTTTGGTGTGGGGTGAAATAGGCGAGATACATATCCTATCCATATTGGCAAAAAGGACATAGTTCGAACAAATATACTGTGATACGGTGGGGTTTTGAGAGTGGGGCCTCAAGGCTTTTTAGGGTGGGGTGGGGTTTAGGTAGATATTTTTCGATTACTCGCATATGAAAATAATTCCCAATCCGTTTTTTTGTTTGCCTCGTATCTGTGTCGCATTCAATTGGGAACGAGCGAGCAGCATTGAGAGTGCTGATATGTGTGTTTCTGCTTCAGTTTCTGTATCGAAAGGGGCTTCAAAATCTAGGGTGTTTTGAATTTAACGACCTAATTTTTGGGATCTAAACTGTGACAGTAAAGAGTAAGGAAGGTACTCAGTATACAACTCAGTGATACTCAGTGAGCTTGATAGATGGATAATTGGAATTTTTCAAATGGCAAACAAAAGCTATATCCTAATATGTTTTTTAAATCTGTTTGTCTCTGTCTGTTTGACAGATGTCAAATCACTTCACTTGTGACAGCCCGGAACATTAACTAAACAACAGACAAATAAAAATGATTTAACTATTTTTTTCTTCTCTTTTTGTTGGCATTCATCATTCATTTCTTTTTTGTTCAATTTTTTATTATTTTGTTGAGGATGCACATGAAAAGAAATGCAAATGTAGAAAAATGCTTATCGTTGCGGTGGGAGTTTGAGGATGAGGACGAGAACGAGTACGTTGTCGTCGTCCAACTATCCGTTATGCCGCAATGGCAGCATCACATCAAAGGATGTGACAGCAGCACGAAACGGAATCAAGCCATTCCCGTAGGGGATAAATGTGTCAACACACTGTTATAATTCGTTTTCTCACTGTTGCTGCTGTCATTTTTTCCATATATCCTTTAGTCCTTCTATATGTTTTGATGCAAAGATGGAAACGTACGAATATAAAGAAATTATGTGTTTTTCTTTTCTTTTTTTGTGTGCTCAATATTTAACTAACCACTGCCGCCGCATTGATAAAATATGGGAGATGGTGATGAGGAAGGGGGTGTTGACAAGGATGGGGGGGGGGTGTTGAGTGGGTGTTTTTTTTTCAAGAAGATAATAAGCCAATAGAAAGTGATATAATTCTGTTGATGTTTGTGGTGTGATAAAAGCAAACACACATTTTCTTTCTCTAGGACGACCGACGACGCATATATTAAAAATTTCATATTAAAATATAAAAATATACATAGTTGATGGTTTTGCACTAGACCTTAACGATGTGCTAATGATGTGACATTAGTTGAGTTTTTGTTTTTATTGCTTTAGTCGAATAATTAGGTTAAGGGTTCGAAAACAATTTTTAACGTTGGTTTAACATGAGATAATTCGTGCACAACAAATGGCTGTGGAAATTTTTTCGCACGAAAAATTCTACAAAGTAATATTTACATTTTTTTTAAGTAATGATCCATAGACACGGTTCGAAGAGCAAAAATAGTCATTTTCCAGTCAATCGATTGGCTTTATTTTAAAATACAAGGAACCTAAGAATATCATAGAAAAGAAGCTTTGCAAACTGTCAAAACACTAAATGCTATTCCATTCTACCTACGTTAACCGATTTTTCCATGAGCTCTTATTTGAGTCTGTATTTCAGACCATCTTTGTTCTAGGATAAAAGAAACTGTTAGTTTTCAGAGTTTAATAGTTTTTCGACGATTCAAGATTTGCCTTAGATTTTTGAAAAGATTTCAAAACAGGAACTTCTATTTTTGAAAACGGAGCATTTTGATTCTGGACATTATTTCCTAAATGACGAATGAAAAACGAAAAAGATTAATATAATGTTTCCATTGTAGCTGGTCGAAATGCTGTATTTTAAAATACTGTACGGTCAAAATTCTGTATGATACTGTTTGGTTATTATTCTGTATTTCAAAAAACTGTATCTCAAAATTCTGTACTGTCAAAATACTGTATAATAATGGTGAACATTTTACAAGCTTTTTTGTTAATTAGTTAAAAGATCAGAAATTAAAAAAAGAAGAAGCGACAAAATGCGGATAAAAAAAATGCGTCTTAAGAGTGCGGAACTATCGTTTGGAATGGTTTTTATTTCATTTAATTTTCTTTTCCATTTTCTTCTTAATTTTTAAATTTTTAAATAAAATATGGCCGGATAGGCGGGAAGTTTGAAAGTTATACCAATAAATTTTAGTTCACAATAGTAGAAATTTTTTAACTGATATAATTATTTTAATTTAAAGTTGAATTATTCAAATTTTAATTTTAGTAAAATTCATTTTACAAAGATTCGTATTAACGAAACAAATGGAAGTTTTGACAGATCAATTAGTTTGGTACAATTGTTAATGCAATTGTTGACTATGATATGAAAAAATGTAAAAAATAAGAGAAACAACAATTAAGAAAAAGAAAATGAGAAAGAGGAAATAAGAAAGTGCGCACTTTTTTTACATTATCAAAACAATTTTACAGCATTTTGAAATACAGAACTTTAATATACAGAATTTTGATATACAGAATCTTTATATACAAAATTTTGAGATACAGTATTTTGTTACTAGAGTTTTTTGTACATACAGTATTTTGAGATACAGCCAACACTTTTGTCTATTAGCTTGTTTTTAAACCAAGTGAAAACTATGGTAAGTTTTAAACTCAAAATTTGGGCAAAAAAAAGTTAAAAAAAAGGTTTGAAGTGAAACTTTTCAAAACTTAAAGAATATCTAGGGTTGGGTCGAAATACTGTATGTATCATAATACTGTATTTAAAATACTGTATTCCAAAACACTGTATTTCAAAATGCTGTATTTCAAAATACTGTATGTACAAAATACTGTATGATAAAGATACTGTATGTTAGAATTCTGTTTTTCAAAGTTCTGTATATCAAGATTCTGTATTTCAAAATGCTGTAAATAACGCTGTAAAATAAAAATCGTTTGTGCGCACTTTTTCACATTATCAAAACGATTTTTATTTTTAAGCCTTATTTACAGCATTTTGAAAAACAGAATCTTGACAACAGAATACTTTTTGTTAAATAAAACAACAAAATAATTGTTATTTAGGATGATGTTCTAATATACTTTTTTTGAACAAAAACATACATATGTAATGGGTGATTTTTTTGAGGTTAGGATTTTCATGCATTAGTATTTGACAGATCACGCGGGATTTCAGACATGGTGTCAAAGAGAAAGATGCTCAGTATGCTTTGACATTTCATCATGAATAGACTTACTAACGAGCAACGCTTGCAAATCATTGAATTTTATTACCAAAATCAGTGTTCGGTTCGAAATGTGTTTCGCGGTTTTTTATCGACAAATTTTGTTCAGCGATGAGGCTCATTTCTGGTTGAATGGCTACGTAAATAAGCAAAATTGCCGCATTTGGAGTGAAGAGCAACCAGAAGCCGTTCAAGAACTGCCCATGCATCCCGAAAAATGCACTGTTTGGTGTGGTTTGTACGCTGGTGGAATCATTGGACCGTATTTTTTCAAAGATGCTGTTGGACGCAACGTTACGGTGAATGGCCTATCGTTCAATGCTAACAAACTTTTTGTTGCCAAAAATGGAAGAACTGAACTTGGTTAACATGTGGTTTCAACAAGATGGCGCTACATGCCACACAGCTCGCGATTCTATGGCCATTTTGAGGGAAAACTTCGGAGAACAATTCATCTCAAGGAATGGACCGGTAAGTTGGCCACCAAGATCATGCGATTTGACGCCTTTAGACTATTTTTTGTGGGGCTACGTCAAGTCTAAAGTCTACACAAATAAGCCAGCAACTATTCCAGCTTTGGAAGACAACATTTCCGAAAAGAAATTCGGGCTATTCCGGCCAAAATGCTCGAAAAAGTTACCCAAAATTGGACTTTCCGAATGGACCACCTAAGACGCAGCCGCGGTCAACATTTAAATGAAATTATCTTCAAAAAGTAAATGTCATGGACCAATCTAACGTTTCAAATAAAGAATCGATGAGATTTTGCAAATTTTATGCGTTTTTTTTTTTTAAAGTTTTCAAGCTCTTAAAAAATCACCCGTTACCTATGATAATTTATAAGTCTTTGAATTAATAATAACTAAAACAAAATAAATGGTAGCTTCTTCTTATTTTCTTCTTCTTAAATGTTTTATACTTCTCTAACATTTGTACATGAATTGTTCTTATCATAATCAAAAATTTCATAAACAATTGCACAAAATTAATTGATTTGTAAAAACTTCCAGTATTACACAGTATTATGAAATACAGAATTTTGACAATACAGTACTTTAAAATACAGCATTTCGACCCGCTCCCGAATATCTACTATTATTTTTTTTAGAATTCATTTGGTTTTATCAAAAACTGAAAAACTTTCTTTAAAAACAGTGAGGTAATTGTTAATGACAAAAAACAAGCCATCCAACATAAAAAAACCTTAATACTTCCAAAGAGAATGTGTTTTCCAAGATAGATACATTCAAAATTTTAAGTCAATAAAAAATGCAGTATTGAGATAAACGCGTTTAAAAAAAAAAACATGAATATTGTTCTAGAATTTGTAATACTATTATTTAAAAACAGAATACCTACTTAAAGTTTTCACTGTCCATAACTTAGATCAAAATCGATTTTTCGATGGTCTATTGTGATTAGAGTTGCAAAAATTCTAATGTCAATTCAATGCATTACTTTTTATTTTTTTAATGGATATTGTTCTTTGACTGAAATAAAATATATAATGCTAATTGTCATCTATGAATTACCCATTAAAAATTTAATTTATTGCCATCAATATTAAACTAAAAATTAAAAATTATTTTATTGCAAGTTTTATTGAATTAGTAAATAAATGGTATTTTATTTCAAGTCAAAATTAAAATTGAATTAAATTCAAAATGAGCTACAATTTTTTAATTCAATGCCTAGTGGGAATTTATTCAATTATTTCCATTTATTTCAGTTAATATTCGAAATCTTGACGTAAAAATGTCCCAGGTTGAAGATTGACTGATATTAACAAATACATTTTGAAAAAATTCGTTTTTCGGTCGAACAATAATAATAATAAATTATAATATTTGAATAATTGTTGTGTTTTGTGTTATAATTACGTCATAACCGTAAGTCATAACATTAATCAGCTTAAAAATTTTGGAAATAAAAACTTAAAGTATTTTAATTATTAATTGCGAAAGTCTGCCAAATAAAATAAAAATACGTATTTTTATTTCAAAAGTTTTGCATTGGAAAATAGTATTTTAATTTGATAGAACACAATTAAAAAATAACATTAAATTATTAATGCCATACGGTAACATTGAAAAATAAAATTTAATGAATAATTAAAAAAAAGTAGAATTAAAAATTGAAAAATATTTTCTAATTTATTCAAAATGCATTATAAAATTCAATGTATTATTTGCAACTCTGATTGTGATTGCCTTTTGAAAATTAATAAAGTCAATAAACCTTTATTTCAAATTGTGTTTTTTTTGCTTGTGTGGCACATAGCGCCATTTTGTAGTGAATTTAAACAATTCCATTCGGTTTTCAAAACTTGTGTTATTTCAGTTTAAGTAAGGGCGTAGTTTTTTATTGTCAATGTAAATGTCAAAAGATGATAGCTTCAAAAGTGACAGCTGCTAAAATAAAGGACCTTTAAAAATGCGATCTTTTATTTGAAAACCCTATAGTAAAATGTATCGACTTGTTAAAAAGAGATTTGATATTTTTTAAAAGCTGTAAGTATCAAGTTAAACTAAAAACATTTGAAATACATGAAAACATTTATTAAACAGATTAATCATTAACTTTAAACGTTTTGTTTAGAGAATTTCAAAAGTATAAGAGTAAATACTTAGAAAATCTAAAGTTAATTTTAAAAATTGCCTCAGCACTAAGGACTAGTACTTTCAATTTCTAAAATTGTGACAGCATTTAGGACTCCTTTTTGTATAAATTTAAAATAAAATGAACGAATGAATCTTTTTTGAAAATGTTTTAAGCAAAAACGTACACTTTTAGAGATTGACAAAAAGTATATGTTCCACCCACCGAATTATGTACATTACACGTTTCTAGCTGTTTTAGATGTCAGTCGCTTCGACCAAAACCGAATTCTGTCTCTAAATAACCCCATACAAAATTCTCAGAAATAATCCAATATCCAGCTTTTCATCCTTTTGGTGAACAAATAATAATTTATGTACATTTGCTTGTTATTCTGTGTCACGTATAATTCTTCTTAAAAAAAAACGAAAAGTTTATAGACGAAAAATGTGTGGTCCCATAAATATACACGACCTATCGAAATACCTATATTTATTACCCTGTGACATTTTTATTGACCTTCAATCTTTTCCTCTTGGTTGTTATTTTTGTATTCTTTTTCCACTTCTTCTTTTTGCAAAAAAAAAACAAATCCTTTGGATTATGTTCAATTAAACTTAATTGCCTTCCGTTTCCGTTTCCGTTTTTTGCAAGACTCTACCACTTTGAATAAAAATTACGTTCTTTTTTCTCCCGTTCCTTCCGCACTTGCCTCTGTTAAACATTAAAAAAAAATAAGCAACTAACATACAAATCTAAAACCAATCTAATCATTCAATTTCCTTTACTTTTTATTTGCAGAAGAAATATCTCTGTCGGCGGATGTAAGAGTACAGCAATCGGCATGTGGTCCTTCGAATAGCATCATTCCATCATTACTCCAGCACAATTGAATGCAGCAATTTATTCATTCAAACAGAAACTGAAATAGAAACAGAAACAAAAGAATAAGGACATCGGATCAGGAAAAGAAGAAAAAGAAAAAGAAATCTCTCCAAACAACGAACTAAGAGTACCAATAACAAAAACATTGCACCAACAACAATAAAAGAAACCCTCCCTAGTCTTTTAGAATAGTTTATTTTTTTTTTATTTGGATCGTCCTCCTTCTCAAGTCCTTGATAAATCAACACTCAACAAAAACAAAAATCCAAAGGCCAAAACCGACAGCACCAGTGTTCAAGCAATATACCCTGTCAAAATACAACCCGTGATGATTCCAAATGTCTGTGGAGTGTGATAACGTCGTATATCCTAGCCATCGTCATCTTCGTTGTGGTTGTTGTCGTCTGTGTTGTAGTAATAGCAACACCATCCGCAGCAGGAGCAACAGCAACAATCTCTGCCATTTAATGAAAGGACATTTAAGCGCGAATCGAACTGACTTCGTTTTCAATTTCGAATTCGATTTGTCGTCTGTGGCACCACCATAACCTCTACTGCAACAACTGTCCTTTTACGGGCGGTCCGCTGGCTGACGTGCCACACAACAAGACACAAAAGAATCCCCCTCAGCAACACCAATACCAACACCAACAAAAATAAAACACAACATAACACAAAAAGGACATCATCATATATTACAACAACGGTGTTAAGTGTACATAGTTGAGAATAAAATTTAAAATAAAACAAAAATAAAAACTAAAAGGAAAGAAGGAGAAACACACTACCCCCAGTAACCGTTTGTTCCTTCTTCAATGAATTTATTGTGCTGCTGTACGATGGCGCCCAACACCAGAGTCACCAGGAAATGGGAACACTTTGCCGGCAGAAATAAGTTCTACTGTGATGGTATGCTAATGTCAGCACCGCACACAGGAGTGTTCTATTTGACGTGTGTCCTGATTACGGGAACCAGTGCTCTCTTCTTTGTGTTCGAGTAAGTTGTCCTTCAAATTTAAGAAATATACATAAATAACTAACATATCCCTACCCTTCCGTATACCCATAACATAGTTGCATTATCCTAGATCCTTTGACAGTGAAATGTGGAGATGTTTGTTGGTGCACCATATACTCGTACAATACAAAACATTATGTACTTTCGTTATGTGTGCAATGCAAAAACATCTCCTTGATTTTCTTTTCGTCCTGCGATATTGTGATATACTGGTATTATATTATTATTTATTTTATTCTTTACCATTGCAGTTGTCCTTTTTTAGCAACGAGAATAACCCCAGCTATTCCAGTTGTTGGAGCTGTGCTATATTTCTTCACAATGAGCTCTTTACTACGTACTACGTTTACGGATCCTGGCGTAATCCCTCGGGCTTCCCAAGACGAAGCTGCATATATTGAGAAACAAATTGGTAAGTGGTGCTACTTCTGCTGATATTATAAGAAAATGTTGCTTTTCAAAAAATAATGTATTCTTTTCTTTCTCTTTCTTATCCTGCTCATCATGTAGAAGTGCCAAATTCACTCAACAGTCCCACATATCGGCCTCCGCCGAGAACAAAAGAGGTCCTCGTTAAAGGACAAACGGTCAAATTAAAGTATTGTTTCACATGTAAGATTTTTAGGCCACCTCGGGCATCACATTGCAGTCTATGTGATAATTGTGTAGACCGTTTCGATCATCATTGTCCTTGGGTAAGTTTTTTCTTCTTCTTCTCCCCTTTCTTCTCCTTTTTTTCCTCCTTTATCTTATTTTATTAAGTGTGTTTTTTTTCCTTCTTCTACTTCTCTTTTATTTGTTGTCCCACTTAGGGTTGTCTTTAAATATGATTAGATGTAGAGGAAGAGGTTGAGGTTGAGGTTGGGGTTTGGGTGGTTTTGAGGAATGGAAAGAAGAAGATTGTTCTTTTTTTCTTTCTTCAGCTCTTTTATTAAATCTAATTTGATGCGACTGATGATAGCATGAAAACGAAGATAATAGTAGAACGAATCTAGATGTTTTTAAGATAGAAAATAGTCAAAGGTCAACGCCTGGAGATATGTCTCATTGTGTTTGACTTAAGGTCGGGTCGTTAAGTCTGGTGGAATTTATAGCTCACGTCAACAGCACATTATAAACAAGTTTTCTTTTGGTTTGCTTTGCTTTATTTGTATATACATACTTAGGATGTTGTATATGTATATTTTACATTTCCTTCAACTTCCATAACAAGGAAATGTACTGTACTGTACTTCACATCATGGTGGTGATGTCGTTGAAAAATGGTGCCTTTGATAAGGTCAGACCCTGATTTCCTTATTCAGTATGTAAATGGAATTGATTTTTATTTCTTCTACCCATGAAGGTTATAAAGCAGAGAATAAGGGTGAGGATTTATCTTTTTTCCTTCATTCGTTTAGTGGTTTTTACTGATAAGCTTTTTAGGCTTTGGTAATGTTTGTTTAAGATAATTTGTTATTATTTATGATATCGTTTGTAAAGTTGAAAGCTTGCTATTTTTTTGACACTTATTTTTTTAAATTGACTATCGTCATGAAAAATCAAGTCTGTTTTTGGAATTTGTAATTTTTGTTGAGGACTGCTGAGTAAGATAGTCTTTTTTTTGCATATCATTTTTTATTCAAGAATGATTTTTTTACTCCGTAGTCCTTGAGCTTAAATGGTCTTTGGATTTGTAACATAATCTTTAATGTAGATGTTTGTCGATTTGAAAACAAAGTCTTTAAAAAATTGTTGGATTAGCTATTTTGATATGCTTCCACTTTGGATTTCAAACCAGTTGTTTAAATTATATTATTTTTGGGATTCACTGTTAGGCATAAACGATATTGACACAGGAGGGTATTTAGTCTTTTAAGAGCCTTTTTTCCACTCTTTCTACTTGTCTCGAAGTCTGGAGTTGCTATCAAAATTAAAGTTGAAAGTCATGTTGAGGATTGTTTTTCTTCACTCGCGTAGCTTTCAACTTAGCAATTTAAATTTGATATTTGATCTTCTTGAAGTTTTTATAAATCCCCTGGGAAATTTATGACTGATTTTAACACGTTTTTGTTTTCAAAAATCAAAATTTAGTCAACCAAAACCATACAATTATTATAATAAATAATAAATTTAATATATAACATCTCTAATTTATTTACGTTCGCTTGAACACCCTCGTAATGTCTTTTATCTCACCCATTTGTATCGTTATTTTAACAAAAAGTTGAATGCCTCCCCGCAAACAAACAAGTATAAAGATTCGTTCTTTAGCCGTACAACGCGAATGTGAAATACTTAACCACAATCATTCTTTCACAGTCATTGTTATATTCAGAAATTCAAAACAAAATTTCCGACATTTACTTCTAAAAAGAAAAAAGAAAAATGCAAAAATGTAATAAAAAGACGTCGATGAAGCAAAAATTTGCTGGCTTCGTAGTACCGCATTCTGTAACTTAAATGTTGACATAGTTGATAGTTTCGGGGCTAAAGCAATGCTTGGGTGATACTAGCCTTAAGGGAATAATTCCTTGTTGGTATAATATCGGTCCTTCATGGATCCCCACAAAAATTAAATCGCCGCTTGAGGTGGCCAATTGACATTGCCAAGACGCCATTCTCCATAAAACACAGGTCGACCAAATCTATGTCTTCAATTTCAGTCAAAAGTAGTCTGTAATCATGGCTCTGTTCTCCAGCCCTGTTCTCTGCACTAAATAGCAAAAAAAGCCCACAGCAAGTATTGGGAGTTTTTATACAACCAAAAGTGCGGTACAGATTTCAAAAATATAAGTGCTAGACCATAGCTTTCCCCACATTCTCGCAAAGCAAAAAGTCAAAAACACCTTTTTTAATTCCGAGGGATAGCCAAAAGTTTGGTACACAAAAATATCAGAAAGCATATTCTGAGTGCAAAGAAATAAGTCTTAGAAATCTTTTCCGGTATCTTGGCATGTCTCACTTTTAGCTCTTACAATACTCCAAAGTTTTGAGAAATTCCTATTTTCAAATACCTCTGAGAGAAAAATCCTGACACACTTTAGTAAGGCGCTAATCCCTACAACCATGAATTCACCAATTTCGGTCATATAAAAACTCTTAAAATTGTTGGTCGTCTTTTAGACCAACACTGTCACTTTTAAGGATGCATTAACTTCTCGACAATAACGTGCGGGTTTTCCGAGCCAAAGAGAGAAGTAGAAATGAAAAAGCGCTTCGTAATCCAGCAAAACAAACACATGTCTTCTTTCATATCAAGGCAAAGAACCTTAAATGAGATACAGTACCAATAATGTATTAGTCTTGAAAATAGAAATCTGTAAAACAAAAAGTTAGGTGAAAATATTTCGCACTGCCTTCCTTTAATTATTATCAGATCTTCATAATTTTCTTCTTCAGTTTCTTCCATAAATTCACACATTTTCATGGGTAAACAACATTAACCAACTATTTATTTTTCAGGTGGGCAATTGTGTGGGGAAACGTAACTATCGGTTCTTCTATATGTTTTTAGTGTCATTAGCATTTCTTGCTGTATTTATATTTTCATGCTCAGTAACGCATTTAGTTTTATGTAAGTATCCACAACCACTATAAAACAATTCATTAACTTTTCCTAAAGCTGTATTTCAACATTTATTTTTCCAGTATTAAAAACGGAACAAGAAGTTTTCGAAGTGATTAAGAAAGCGCCATGTACTGTGATTGTAACATTTATTTGTTTCTTTTCGATATGGTCCGTTATTGGACTGGCGGGATTCCATACGTATCTGACAACTAGTGACCAGACAACAAACGAAGATGTAAGTTTTTAAAAAAATAAAAATTCAAAACACTCTTTTGTAACAAAAATGATTCTTTTTTCTCATTCTTTAGCTCAAAGGATCATTTTCATCGAAAGGTGGACAGCGTGCCGTAAATCCATACTCTCGGGGGAATATTTGCCTTAATTGTTTTCACATATTATGTGGTCCAATGACTCCATCATTGATTGATAGGTAAGTAATCAAAATACTCATAAAATGATCCATTTTCGATTTCATTAAATTTCATTTATTTTAGACGAGGCATCGCAACTGATGACTTTATCATTCAAATGAACCAATCTTCCATGACGAACCCCCGCAACCAACTCTCAGAAGTCATAAGCTCAACCCAAACCGGCATGATAACCAGTCAACCTATGTTAAGTGGCAGTGGTCTGGGAGATATGAAGCCTCGATTATACGATGAGGTATTTATTCACATTTAAAATCAGCGTAATCAATTCTAGCACAATGTTTTGCTTATATGCACTTTTTTCTTTCTTTTTTTTCATCTCTTCCACCATCACACTCTTTATCTCCCTTGGCTTGGTTACAAAAACAAAATAATATTGTATCAATACACTACATCATCTCTGCGACACACCATCGCATCCGTGCATCCAGTCAAATCCCTCCTTAGGTGCTTCTGGTCTCGGTGGCGTTGGCAGTGGCGGTGGCGGTGGCAGTGTCTATCGACCACGCAGCTACGATAATTTACAAAACGGTAAGTCACAACATTCACCTGCAGCAGCACAAGCTGCTTATCGTTTAAAGAAAAACATGCAACTACCATTATCGCCGTCTTTCGATCGGAACTCTCCACTACCGCTTTTGCACAGAACTCTTGTTAATAATCCACATAGCAGTAGTTCGATGACTACGCATACATCGAATACAATAGCATCGGCCGCAAATGCACCTCCGCCACCAGTGCCAAGCGAATTTAAATACTATTCGCCGCAACGTAGTTCCGATACGAATTTGGCGCGTTATCCATTTCATAAAAATCGTGCTGTCCGTCGCATGAGTACACAATCGGTAGACTCAACTAAAGCGACAGCCCAATATCAACCGTTACCAATGCGTCCAAAATATAAACACCAAGAGGTCATGTTCGAATTGAAAAGTCCGACAAATCGTTTAACTATTCGCGAATGCGATTTCGGTGGTGGCGGCGAACCGTGTGACGATGATCAATCGATTAAGGATAGTCAAATATTTCGCGTTAGCAAACGAAATCTTTATATGAATCATAGGAGTCCGTGGAAGGAGCGCGATCGTTATTCGAACCTTTACGAGTACTCATTCAACATTGACCTCAATTCGATTATAGAAGATGCTGCCGCAAGTGATTCTTCATAGTACCTCATTCAAGTAGTTATTGTTGTTGATTTTGTTATATCATTGTTTATATTTATTTTTATACTACAATTATTAACTTCTAATTATTATTATTCTTCTTTAAATTCTTTTAAGTATGTTTTAATTCTGTCATTATCAATTGAGGATTTGTTATTTTATTTTTATAAACAAAAAACAAAAAAAAAAGACTATATGACTCTTACATTTTTGATTTGTGGCCAGGAGTAACCCTAATTTTTTGAGTGGCAAAAAGAATCAGAAACAGAAGTGATGGATTATATTTTTTAAGTAAAGTTTGTATTAAAAAATGATACATTAATTTTCCCATAAATAACAAATATTTAAAAAGTTTTCAAGGCAAAAATATTGAAGATACAATTTTAATTTTAGTCAAAATTGTATACAACTAATTCGTGATCTACCTTGGGTTCAAAGACTGAGGTATGCATGTCGGAGAAAACAGAAAACTAGAGTAAAGGACTTTCTTTTAAAGATTCTGATTTTAAAATTTAATTTCAAAAAGCTTTTAATTATATTAATGTAAATTAGTCTCCTTGATAAGGTATCGATAGATTGCTGAAGTACTTGTCAGGAGTGTTGGTCTTCAGGTTACTCCTTTCCTTCGACTGTTGGCTCTTTACTTCTGGTCTGTCACGTCGCCTAGATCAGGGCCGACAAAGCTTATCAATGGCTTTTAACAAGCTTATAAACGGCTTTTGACCGGTTTATCAATCGAAACGAACTGCATTCGATGTATATTTAATTTTAGATGATAGACATTTGGAATTGGAGACAAAGTGGTATTTCATTCGTGACTCTGTTGCCTGTATTCAATAAAACTAATAGCTAACGAATTCAAAAAGACTCCACGAAGTCAATATATATTTTGATTTCATTTCAAGCTAGAATTCTACTCCATCGCAAAAAAAGGGTCCTTGGCTATATTTCTAGCCTATCTGAAGAGCATATAGTCTTTTATGTATTAAAAATATACTTAATTTTTAATTTTATAACTTAAATCTAAAAGTACAAGGTAGTTCTGTTTCTATATAAGTTCTCTATCACAATAATAAGAATAATAATAATAATAAACAAATACGTCTCATTTTTTGTTTTGTTTATCGAAACATAAACAATTGTTGAACTTCCGGACTCTGCCTTAAGATTATAAATAAATATAAACAAAATAAGAATATATATAAAATAAAACAAAACTCTACGGAATAAAAAAGAAATTCGAAACAAAAATCAAAAAAAAAGAAAAAGAAAAACTCGGTAAAAAATAAATAAAACAACAAGAATACTCTTTTGAACCAAAGAAAATAAAATAAAAAATTAACGAAAGTAGAAATAAAAATGTTAACAAATTCTAGTCGTTTTTACACTGTTAAAATAGAAATTTTATATTTTAAGTTTTCTTTATCTTCTTTTGTAATTTTTAAGTTTATATAATTCTCTATTCTATATTTTATATTCTTTTGGTTTTTATTGTTTTGCAAAACTATGTTAGCTTTTATCACAATTTCCTGGTTTGAAATTGGTGGTGCCATTCACAAAAAAACAACAACAACAAATAAAAGAACACCACTCATTTCGTTATTTCATAATCACTTGAGCTTATAACAATAATTGTAAAGCAATATATTTAAACAAAAAAAATATTATACAAAGTTAAATAGTTTAAAAAAAGGAAGAGAAACAAAACATACATTTCGGTTTCAAGATACTCGAAATATCGATTCGAGTTCATTATATATACAAGCAACAACAACAACAACCAAAGCAACAACAAACTAAAAATAAAAATTACAACTTTTTTACATATATAGAACTATTAAAAAACAGCCAATAGAACTGCCATGATCATAAACAAAATAAAAATCTATTATATGATCAGTTTTATTTCTATAATGATACTCTTTCCATTTCCACCAAACGAGTATAGTGTTCCATAAATTTAAACTTTGAAAAAACAAAACGTACTTTAATTGGAGGGGTACGTTCAAGTAGTGCACTTTTGGGATTGATTTTTGTTGACGTTGTTTGAAAGTTTTTTATTTTTAATATTAAAGAAAAGCTCAGTGGCAATTAGCGTCCCAAAACAGAACGTTGAAAGGTGATTAAAAGTTCAAAAATAAAAAGCTGAATTTTCAAAGCAATTAAGTCTAAGTATATGCAAATGAGACATCTATGATATCATTTGACTGCCATATTAAGCTTGTCATAGTCTTACCTCATGCCAGTGGGTTTGAACTATTAATTCTCAGAGTTTAGTCTTATTTAAAAAATGATTCAATAATTAAGTTGTTGAATCTAGGTTGGGTTTAGCGTATTTGGGTTCAAGTTGAACGATAACGACTGCTTTAGGTTAGAAACTTTGTTTCAATTGTCTTATTTGTAATTCCAAGTCAACTTCTTGTCATTAAATATTTTATTATAATTAGTTTAAACCCAAAGATAAAAATTTGGATAAACTTAAATTTTATGGCACGAAAAATAAAACACAGTGAACTTTAACGTTCATTTTAAAAAGTCATAAATTAACGTTTATTTTTAGAATATGAATTATTTTACTTGAATAAAGCTCTAAAAGTTCAAAACATATAGTATAACAATTTTTTAACATTGAAATTCACATTTAATATATTTATTTATTTTATTTAAGTAGGTACCTATTTTATAATAATTGATATTTAATTTAAAAATTAAGTCAGATTTCCGCAAATATTTATTCAATCAGTAAATTTTGAAATATACTTAAAATCTACAATAAGCTTGAATTTCGCTAATCTTACAGGGTTTGTCACAACATTCATGAGCAATACCATGTCTCCTTCGGCGGATTTGGGTTAGACCATTGTTTTCCATGCTTGTCAAGAATGGCAACATGTCAAGGCTCAAGCCGAAATTGAAATCTTCTCCTATGTTATCCTCGATAAGTTCTTCGTCAATGGAACCTTAAGAAAAGTATTATATTTATTTAAATAAATTAATTTCATATGAAGAAAAGCTTACTTGAGCTTCGTTTTGTTTTGTATCCTTGGAATCCGTTGGGACAAACCATATCCATTACTTCACGTAATTTATGACCGCAAATCCTTTGCTCTCCTACTGTAAGGTCAATTGTTGCTAAACACAAAACAAACAGGAGTAAAGCTCCAATGAAAGAATAGATTTTTGAGAATGTCATTTTGTTAAGAATGAATAAGAAGAACGTATAGAAGTTGTACTGACTCTAGAACCTGTGTAGACTCTAAGGTAATGATACCATCTGCTTTGTTGCACCTCTTTATATATGAATTTCAGTTACAAGAATTTATCTTAAAATACTATGTATTTCTATATCATATGTAGGATTTATTAAGCGTTATTTTAACTGACACAAGTGTGTTCATTTGTTCTATTAATTATGTAAATTTAGATTTAACCCTTTACTTATAACCTAATTTATGCATAGGATTCTATAATATGTAAGTCAGAATTTTACTAGAATTTTGTCTGGAGATGGAAACTTTCTTCAACATAGTTGTAGTAAGGACGAGTACGGGGATTGCTATGTATCGCTTTAAAGACAAAATTTAAATCAAATTAAAATAAGCCGAATATTTACAAATTAGTGTGATTTTTTACCAAGTAATCTGTTTACATTAAATTATCATTTGATTTTTTAATTTTTGATATTTAAATGTTCTTTGGTAGAAAATTTGTCTGTTTTCAGAAAATCATATAATTTGATGTTGAGTGACATCTGGAGGGAAATTCTTAGTACTACGAAAGTTATTAAGTTTGACTTTATGACGTTTTCAAAATAATTGCGTATTGCTTCAAGACAAAATTTAAATCTTAGTTTATTCACAAATCAGCGCGATTTTTACATAAAGTAATTTGTTTCAATTTACCAATAACCTAGTTTTTGTATTTTTGATGTGAGAGTGTTTTCTGGCGAAAGTCGAAAAATTCTGTAATGACAAAGTCATACAATTTGACGTATTCGAAAAGTAATATAGTTTGACATTTGAGTGCCCTATAAAGGGACATTTTTTGTATTACATTGTTTGTTTGCTCTCTGAAAGTATTTTTTTAGTATGATTAAATTTATAAAACTTGATATTTGAATGACCTTTGAAGAAAAATTTTCTTTGACATATTCCAAAAGTCATACAATTTGACGTATTCCAAATGTCATACAATTTTACGAAAGCCATAAAATTTGATTGCCCTGTGAAGGGAAATTTGTTTATATTGCAAACATCATAAAGCTTCATCTTTAAGTGCCCTCTGGAAGCAAATATTAGTTGATGTTATTAAAATTATTTCTTTATCGCCTTAAAAACAAAACTTAAAGATTTCTATGATATCAAATTAAAATAAGCAGAACATTTATAAATTGGTGTAATTTTTCTCATCTCATTTGTTTTAATTTAAAATTTAATAAATTAAAATTTTATATTTTTGACGTTTAAGTGCCCTCTGAAGGAAAATTTACTGTATCACGACATTCTTATAATTTGACGTTTGTGTGTCCCCTGGAGGGAAATTTTAGTTATTGCGAAAGTCATAATTAAAATAAGCAGAACATTTTTAAATTGGTGTGATTTTTTCTCAACTCATTTGTTTTAATTCTTAAACACTTAATAAATTAAAATTTTATATTTTTGACGTTTAAATGCCCTCTGAAAGAAAATTTTCTGTATTACGACATTCTTAGAATTTGTAGAATTTGACGTTTGTGTGTTCCCTGGAGGGAAATTTTCGTTATTGCGAAAGTCATACAATTTTGATTTGTGATGTTCCCAGGAGTATCGCTTTAAAAAAAAAACCCAAAGGATTCATTTCTTATCAAATTGAAATATACACCAAAGTTAGAAATTAATGTGATTTTTCCAGAAAGTTATTTGTTTTAATTTAATAATCAACTAAATTAAATATTATTTTTTTCTGGAATAAAATTTTCTCTATTGCCTGATGTAAAATTTTCTTTTATGCGAAAGTTATACAATTGGACATTTGAGTGCCCTCTGGAGGGAAATTTTCTATATTGAGAAAATCATGCAATTTTATACCTGAATGCTCTCTGCAAGGAAATTTTCTATCTGAGTGCAAAGGGAAATTGTTGTCTATAACATTAAAAGTGTTAAAGCTTAAAGATAAGGTCGAGTTTTCTTGTATCAAATTCTGTTGGTTATCGTGAAACACTTTAGACTTTTCAAAAATTGGTGTCGGCTATCGTTTGATAGGTTTAAAAAGAACAATTGTTTTAGATGTTCAAAAACTTCTAATCAGTAAGATCATAACTAGTTATGTCAAATCAAAGCTATATGAACATTTTTTCGAACCCAGGAGAGGTCTAGGGTTTTTTTTTGTCAAACTTTTCAAACAACGTTCACATCAAACCAAATTAAAATAAATAATAAAAATATATCTAATTAATCATTATGTATATTGTATTTAAAAAAGTAGCTCAAGTGATTTAAAACAAAAATTTAGTATCACCATTCAAACATAACCTTTGGTTCCTTTCTTCTTATACTCACTTCATTAAAACCACAGGAAACTATAAGTTCCTCAAAATATTTACTAATAATTAAAAGAAAAAACATTAAATAAAAACAAAAAGACAAATTATTAACTTAAAATATATAAAACAAAAAACAAAACAAACAAAAAGAAAAAGAAAAAAAAACATTAACAAAAAATGGTTGAACAAATAAATAAATAAATAAACAAACAATTAAATATAATGAATCTACATACATATATATATATATATTATATATAATTAAAAAAAATATACATTTATATACGTATATTTTAAAATATTTTGTAAATAATAAAACAAAAACTATATTAAAAAAACAAAAATTAAAAAACAAAAAACTAAAATAATGCAACGGTGCAAGAAGCAGCAATATCGATAAGTGCCCCTGTGGGGCATTCTTCGACCACACTCATTATGTAAAGCAAAAACAAACAACAAATTATATTTATATATATATTAAACAAAACAGAAATTTAAAAAAAAAATACAAAACAAATATGAAAATAAATTATTTTATTTTCAAAACACACAAAAATTTAGTTAGACAAATATTCAACGACTTAAAACCAAAAACAAAACAAACAAAATAATAGACATATATTTTATTTTTTAAATAAACTTTAATAATTAAATTAATTAAACACACTATAACATACATTTTGTTAAACAAAAAAAAAACACTTTATATGTTTTATTCTGTTTTGTTTTTTAAAAAATTGGCATTTATGGTGTGTGTTTTTAATAGAGCATTTCAAAAACCTAACATAAAAGTTTTATGGACTAATTTAAAAAAGAAAACTATACTTTTTGTTGTACCTACTAAATTTTCCAAAATTTATTTAAAACTCTGTATGTTTTTCTCTAGTTTTGTTGTCTTTTTCTTTCTAACATACAAAAATATCTATATCTCTTTGTTTTTTCTCTCTTTTTCTCTATATACTTTGTTTATTTCATTGAATACCATGCTTCTTCTTTTGCGAGTACCTAAACAATTAAATTCGCGTGGTGACTTTTTGTTCAAACAAAATAAAAAAGTTACTTACGTATTGGGTGAGTTGCTATATTGACATAGTTAATTAAAAAATAAATTAAAAGTTTTTTTTCTTCTGTTCTAATTAAAGAAGTTTTTAAAAAAATAAAAATACAAAAGCTTACTTTTTGATGTACATAAATTTATGCAAAATTTAAATAATAATTAATGTATTTTTATGATATGTATAAAATTAAATAGAGTTTTTTAACCCAAGTTTTCACTATATATTCATATTGTTCATCTCATTATTTTTAATTGTTTGTTTTTGCATTTATAAAATTGTTCTGATCAATAAAAATAATTTTTGTTTTTTGAATTTTAATAACTTTAAAAAAAATAATAAAATAATTAAATTACACAACACTGCTGCTTAGATTTTGTTTTTAAATGTTTGTTAATTTTTGTGTTTGTTAAGTTTATGTTGTTATTTTGTTTAATCTTTTTAACTTTATATTATTATTATTGAGCTTGTTATTATGTGTTTTTAGAATAGGGAAAGGAATTTTAAGAGAGTTGGGGTTATAAGAAAATGATTGTGCGATGTAATGGGGGTGTAATGTCAAGCTAAGTGTAAACGATTGGCAGATCTGACAGTGAAAAACATGCTGACAACGTCTTCCAACCGTGTAATTTTACACTTAATTGTCAAAAAATTTCTCTGACAATTTATTATAAGATAATTGGCCGACAATCAATTGTAAGACATTTAAAAACAAACTGAGCACATGCTTATAACTGTCAGAAAAACTATCTGACAGTTAATTGTTGTGAGACAATACATTGGGAAGGTTCAGACAACATAAGAGACTTCATTTGCAGTCAACTTCATTCTTTGAACGTAAATTTTGTAAATTAATACAGAAATTTACAAACCTCTGCTTTAAGTTCATAGTACGAAAACTACCAAAAACATTATTGTCTACAAAACACTTCTCAGGCAAGCTACAAGTTCATCACGATTTGTATTTTGTATTTTAAAGAAATATAACCTATTTCTTTTCAAAATTGACAAGGAACCCTTTTACAGAAATCATTTAATGAAGTTGTGCATAAAATAAATAAATCAAAAAGTAATAAAGTTCAGCTTTCAGTTGAATGAAAAAAGATGATCAACTGTCATTTTGACAGAAGTAGACTGGACTAACTTTGCAACCAACTTTCCATTAAAGTTGCCTTAATTGGAAGGTAATTTTTTGGCAGCTGGCCAATCAGATACTAAAAACTTGGCTTACTTTCAAGTCCCTTATATCGCCTGAACGTGCTCATTGTAAGGTACTTTTAGTGTTGACGTTTCTGGCAATGAAAAATTTGTCAAATGTACTTTTGTCTTACATCGTTTTTATTGGCAGACAATCATCTACCAATGAGAGGACAGATAACTTGTGTGTTTATACAGTTAACTACAAATCTCTTATAAGTATGGAAACAGCTGTCAGCCAGATTCTGACAAGAAATTGTAAGAAACTGGTGGATCTTTTACTAACCGTCAGAAATTGTCACATTTGACAATATAATCAGTGGTCTGTTCTTTTTCTAACTAAAGTAAACTATTGTTGTTCTGTCACAAAAATTGTTCAAGAGACATTGTTACGAAATGTTGTTATTTATAAGAATCAAGAATCAATAAGGAAAGAATAATTTAAAAAATTGTTGATCTTTCAAACTACCAGTATCAAAAAAAAATTGTTTTGGAAAATTTGTTATTACTTTTAGCTTGCTTGAGAAATTATATATTATATGAAATTACGATCAAATTATTGTATGTTTTAGAACTAATGGTTTGTAAAATATTTTAGTTATCTTAAAGAACTGGATAAAAAGCAAAGAGCGGAATCAAGGAAAAACATTTGTTTATTGTACAATACAAAAATGGGTCTTCCAATTTAGATGACGAATTGCCTCCAAGTTTATTCATTTCTTTCAATACAAGAAAATGGTTAATAGTAAACAAAACATTCAGTTTGATAGTTCAACTTTCACTTTCAACTCATCAAGTTGTTAAAAATTTTTACTATTTGACACTTTACTTTTTGACACTTGAGTTTACGAACGATGGGATGACGTCATATTGTTACAAATCGTAAAAATCTTAAATTTTAGGATCAACACAAGTTAAAAATTGTTAATAATAGGTAAACATAGTGAGAAAAAGAAGAGACCAAAAGTATTTGATAATTGTTTACACACACAATTTATAATCGTTGTCTGACGTTTTTAATCATAGTGCAAAAATTGTCAAAACAAAACAATTCTCTTACAATATATCAGGCAGCTACTTCACAGTTGATCTTCGCTTAACTTCTAACAGAAAATTGTAAAAGAAACTTATGGGGTTTTCCATGGGTAAATTCAGATTTTAATCAAAAATTGTTTTTTTTTCGTGGCGCATTGAACACGTTTGAAATTGTTTTTTTTTCTTTGTATCATTGTATTAGTGATGTTCAAACTTCCAGTTAAACATTTTTTCTGAATTGTTTTGATATTAGTGGAAAAGAGGTAAATCTGCCGAAAAATTCAATTCTGCGGATTTGATCTTAAATCAAAAATAAATCAATTTTGTTTGCCCCATGGAATGCACAAAAAGGGGAAATTTATGTTTTGACACATCTATATGGAGATCAAAAATAAATGGATTTATTTTACCCATAGAAAACCCTATTAATTTTCATCTCAGTGTTTGATAACTGTCAGAAATTGTCAAACTTGCCAAGGTCTGCCAATAGTGTACACTAAGCTTTTAACTAGCAATTAATGCAGTCGCACTTCAAGTTAAATATATCAAATATAACCATTGATGGTCCATATAAAATATGATTCTGACTTACATTTTATTGAATTCTTCATTGAATAGATTTACGATGTTTTACTGCCTAACCTATGATTTTTTTTTAAACCTGATCACATTTTATAAAGCTATCATACATATTCCAATTTATTAAATATCTGATCGCGACTTTTATAATTTTAATTTCCAAATTGAAAGTCTTAAATAAATTCCAATCCAATTTTTATTAAATTCTGTCCTCGTGTCGCCACCACCACATTCGATTAAAAACGGATAACTTCGCAAATCGTTTATCATTCAAAATTACTCGTTTTTTATTAACGAACATTTATATTTTTTATTAACGAACATTAATAATTGACCTCAAAAATTTCAAGTGTTTCTCAAAAAACTGTGTGTTTTTTTTTTTTAATTTTGTTACCAATATTTGAATATTAAACATTTTTGAAAAGATATTTTTTGGCACAACCTTAAAAAGTAAAAGTTGGGTTTTTTCGAGTTATACAAAATATTCAAAATTAATATGAACAAATTTTAATTATTTTTTTTTCAATCCAAAAATATTTTAAAATTTAAACTTAATTTTAAAAATGTATAACTTTCAAAAAGTACAGAAATTCTTCTATTTAAAAGCCTTTAAAATTATGAATTTTCTGTAAGAAAATAGAAAGAATAAAATGTCTCGAATTATAAAAATAAGTCAAAATAGCAATAGAAAAGAACTTGTGATTTTCGGGTAGTTTTCAAATGCCATAAAATATTTTGCAAAATCGAAGCTACAGCCTCTACTAGGTCACTTCAAAACGAATCTATTTTACATACAGTATTTTGTCAATAGAGTTCACAACACTTCTCATTGTTTGTTTTTATTGGTAAATTGGTATTTTTTCCCAAGAGAAAGGATGCGGAAAAATTCTTCGAAACTAAGTTTTAACAACCAGACAAATTGATTAATGTTAAACAAAAATACCGAAAAACGAAAAAAGTCCTTTTTTATGAAAATTCTATGATATCAACACTTAATTATACACTTTTGTTGCGGGCGTCAACTATCAATTGACTGTTGATAAATATTATATTTTGGACTTTGAGAGCTTCATTTATTAAGTGATTAAGAAACTGTTAGTTGATAATTATGAAATTTGTGATTATAAATAACAATTTTGGTCATTCTCATTTATCTAATCTCTAAGCAATTGCCCGGTTAAATGTTGATTTTTGATTTTTATCAATTGATAGTTGACACTGACAATAGGGGTTATTATTAATTTTTCAACTATTTAAGGCTTCAAACAACTACGGTTTTTTAAGGTACTTATTAGAAAAGAATGAACAAAATATTAGCCAATTTATTTTACATACTTTAATATATTTACTTTACAACGTGTATATATTACATTTATTTACATTTGTTTTACTTCTCTTTTTCTATTTGTTCATGAAATCACTTTATTTCATAGATTTAGAACTCTTCTCACCATTGTTGGATGAACAACAAAGAAATAACAGCATTTGAATGAAAACTTCAAGAATATAAAAAAAAACTAATTAAATTAAACAAAATAACTTAATTTTAATAATAAAACGCTCATAAGATTATTAAAATTGTTAAGTTTCAAATGTATACAAAAAGAGCTTTGAAAAATGTGAACAAAATACATACATCCCAAAAACGAAGCATGAATTTAAAAAAAGAAGTAAAAATTATTTAATAATATTAAAATTTAAAATATTAGTAAAAACACTTGCTACCTAAGGAGACTTAAGTCCGTAGTTCGTTTTGAAACTCTCCAACATAATGCTTATAGCTTACGAAAATGTACGATCCTTAAAAGTTAAGATTGCTTGACTTTTGATAGTAGAAAAAGTCAAAAAAAACAAAACTTTAGCTAGAAAAATGTAAGTTAAGTAAAATAAAAAAAAATAATGCTTGAAAGTTATGAACCTTTCCTTTTTTAAATAAAATGAAAAGGTTTATGATAAAACATTTTTAACAAAAGAAAAAACACTCAATATAAAAAGCTTGTTCTTGAGCTTCGATCGTAAATACCTTAGTAGTGTGTCTTAAACCTATGAGCACGCCTATGCCACCCACGAAAAACAATGATGTAGCCTTTGTTAACCATTTTAAAACGAAACTCTCCCTCTTAAAGCTTTAATTATATGAAGTTTTGAAAACATTCACTAAAATTTGATGTGGATTGTAGCCATTTTTAGAATTTTTACTCTCATTTTAGGGTTAAAAACGCTCGATCAAAACTTAAAAAACTTTTATTTTTTATAATTTTTAAATATATTGTAAAAAGATATCATAAAACACGTCCTTAAAAATTTAGTTTTTCATTTTTGTTCTCCTTTTTTTGAATTTAAAAAAAACAAACGCAGCTCAATGTGTATCATAGCAATATTTATTTATTAATTATTATAAATATTTATTTTATTTATTATGTATGCTACAAGTTAAAACTGCTAAAAGTTGTTTTATTGCCTAATTTTTAAAAAGCTTAGTTATGCAATATAGTGTTCAAAGTTTTCTAGAGTTAAAAACGATAATGGTTTTAAGTTGCATTTTTTAAAGTTTAAAATATACGATATTTAGCTCATATTTGCCTGCACCATTAGCAACCTTTTATAGCTAAAAACAAAAGCCCAAACAATTATCATAGTTGTACATCCCATAAAAATATTTTATTTAAAAAACATTAAATTTATATTTCATTCATAAAAATCTATCACAAAATCACTCATAATTAATTTGTTTTCTTTTTGTTTTTTTCTTTTTTTTCCATTCTCTTCCATACAAAACTGGCCAACACCACGCCTCTTTCTCTCCCATCCAGGTAATTCCAATAGTTTAGCCCATCTGGTCGAAAACGAAATCCCTCTATCGAATATGGAAAGTCCTCCGACGTCTGGCCTCGGCCTGATGGCGGCAAATGTTGTTGGTGTGACTTCTGACAATAATAGCAGTGCTGCCATATCCCCCATCACCCCAGACGAAGATGCCAATTTCGATCCAAATCTAACTCCCGGAACTGGCCTGCGCTCAAATAACCTCAGCGGTAGCTATAATAATCTATTCAGCGAAGAGTTCGACCCGACGGACAGTAATCTGCTGTCGAGCTATCACACAGCTCGCTATTACATCGATCCCACTGATAGCAAGCTTTTGTCCAGCACTCGAACGGCCCGCTACTATAAGGGTCCGAAGTCGGGTCTAATGGCGGCAGCGGCTGCAGGAGTCAGCAGCTGCACCGAGGTGGTTACGGCAGACCCGGTGCGACTCATGAAGTCGGCCTCGGAGTCTGAGAATGTCTATAGCAATATACCAAATTCAAATTTGTCGTCGGCCGCGGTGAGCAGTAACGACAGCAATAAGTCTGATCCTAGTTTGCATGTCTATTCAAATTTGTTGGAGGAGCGCGAGTTGGCGCAGGACATCACAGAAGCGACTGCCATCACCCAGTTGGCTTCGAGCAATAGCAAAAGCCTCGACGAACGAGTCATGGCCCCGCCGCCGCCGGGTGGTTCGAGTGCCGCTGATAATTCCACAGTCATGTCATCGACTCTATTGAGTGACGATCTGGATCTGGACGATCCGGTGAGTGCGTTTGTCGTCAACAGTCGAAAGAAGTATGCATCGACGAGTAAGGCTCGAATCAAGCGGAATTCTGACAGCGACAAGGAACTCCATAATGTAATAGCATCACCTATCAGCGGTGGTGGTGCTGGTGGTGGTAATGCCGGTTCCGGTGGTGGTGGTGGTGGTGCTGGCTCTTCTGATACTGTTCGAGGAGCTTCAAACACCTCCATGAATCAGTCCGATGTGATTACGCCGAGTCGCATGAGGCTGCTCCATGACACCACGATGATAGATACAGCATTAGATTTGGATAGTTTAGATGGCTCCAGTATTGGAAATAATTCACAAGCGTGTCTTGTGAAAACCGCTATTGTTTAAAAGCAACCCCAATCTGTGTTATGGTATTTTTGTATTTTATTTTTTAATTAATTAATTGTATTATATGTGTATAGTTTATTATAATTTGTTTTAATTTGTTCCTTCGAAATTGAATTTTATTTCGAAGTGGCTGCATTTATGCCTTAAGCTTGCAACAAAGCCATAATTATTATTATTATTATTATGTATTCATTTTAAATAATTGTATTTTTGATATGAATGACTATTTTTACAGAATTTTCTAATTTTGCGCTCGTTGATTTCTATTTTTTGTTTCTTTTTTATAAATATTTAAATGTGTGTTTCAAAGAGGAAGTTATTGTACAAGGATTAATTTTATTCTTTCTTTCAAAAAAAAAGGTTATTAGTTAAATATTTAGTTGAGATATGAGACAAAAAGAAAAGACAATTTGTTGCATAATTTATAAATGATTTTTTGTTTTAGTTCGATTTAAATATTTCTTATAATTATTTTTTTTTATTATTAAATTTATTGTTTTTATTTTTAAGTTATTTTCTTATAAATTTAAAAGAAGGTTTTATATTTTAAGTTAAAGAAAAATGTGTGCTTTAGCAAAAAAGAAGAAAACTAATATAATTATACATAAAACATTTATATAAAAAAGGTGAATAATATTTCTTATTTTCTTGAAACACTTTTTTTACGGTTCTATTGCTTTATTTAGGGTCTATACGATCTTTTGGTTGTTTTTAAAGGTCGATACTTTTTTAACTCAGATAGTGGAAGGGAACCTCTTTGCCAATATGTTTTATGCCAGGTGTGATACCTTATTTTGTTGTTTGGAAAAAATAGTAAATGAAATGACACAAAAATTGGAAATTAGAAATTTTTTAGTTATATGTATATAGCTATGGCCAAAATAATAGGAACAAAACTTAATGATGTTTTTAGCACAGATTTTGGATAGAGTTATTTTATTTGAATGGTAAATATTTTTTTTAGTTTATGAATTTTCAAAGTAATATTGGTTGTCAAGATGTTAAACTCATTTGCTACAGGATTTATCAAACGCTGGCCCAAAAACAGGAAAACAATATTTAAGATTCAAAAAAACAATACATTTCGACAATAAATGTCATTTAATTTCATTTGTTAACATTATATTAGATGTTCAGTTAAAAAAAAATCATTTATTTATTTTAACTAATTTAATTCTATTTTAAATCATTAGGAGTTGAGTACCACATATCAATGACAATACTCCAAAGATTCGTTTTGTGAGAAGGTTTATGTCTACTCTCTTCAATTTTTAAATTTGCAGAACTTAATAAAATGGTTCTCAATGTGATTAAGGTCCAGTTTTAAAGAATACCTCTAAAAAAACATACATTTTGATCCTTTAAAACTTAAGCTTCGTTAACATTGTAGTTTACTTTGGGTCATCCTACTGCTAAAACTCCAATGTAAGAGACATTGTTGTTTAAGGAAACGTTCTATAGTATATCAAGGTATACGACTTTTTCAAAATAGTTCAATTCATAACAAAAAATGGATACACGATCACTCAACAGAAGTTACCCTTAAGTATATTAGTTTGTACTTTGTGACCTTTCAATGTATTACAAGTAAATTAATTCTTGTTTCAACACTTTGAAGTGCATTTTGCCTCCTTTACGTAGTAAATTTTTACAAAATAAATGCTTCGAAGTTTTACTTTTTTTTAGCAATTGCACCTTCTATGGAGATTGTTCTTTAAGGTTAGCCTGCTGCAGGATACAAAGAATTTTTCTAGAGCAGACTTGGGTGTCAAAATCTCTCTGTGGATTGTTTGATGGTAGAAATAGATTAGCTTTAGATTTTTGTCAGTAATTTTGACATCATCAGTCCCAGATTAAAAGTCCTACCAAAAATGTAACTTTTTTAATCAAACTAGACTATTGTGTGATTAGTCCTCCTTTTATTTTGACCTTCTCAACTGTATATCTCTATAAACTAAGTACACTCTATGGCAAACCTCGTTTATGTTCTCATTAATTAAATATTTAAAATAATAAAGATTATTCATGAATGGTTTTTTGGAAGTAAGAAATGTTTCAATTAGTTTGGACATACATAGCTGTACCTCTTTTAACCCTTCCAGTCTAGTTGGGTTATCATGTGAGAAGAGAGCTCTTCAGACTAACTATCAAAACGATTAAATGTCCACTGAAAAACTTAAACAAAATTATAGGACCCATTAAATATCTTTATTGTTATAAAGAGATGGTCTTGAAATAAAATAAGTATTCGAAACATGCACAAGTTTTAAAGCATAAAACTTGTTTTTAATGAAATCATGCTTTTCTAAACTGTAACAACTTTTGTAATTAATTAAGGGATTAGGACACCCTAGAATTTTGAAGAAATCGTTTTTTTTTGTCCCAAACTTTTAAATGCTTGGTTTTCGAAATTTAGTATTAAAGGGTTTGCAACATTTTCTACTATTCAAAACTTTTGAATTTTAAAGTTTGGACTCATAACTCAGAAACAATTTTCAACCGTTTGATTTGAAATTTTAAATATATATTCGAAAATGCATTCTCTTTGGAAAAACGCGGTTCATTTGCTATAAACAATTATCTGACTATTATGTAGACAAGTTTTTTAACTTGAATTGCAAAAATCCTATGTAAAATATTCATTTGATCACTAAGTTTAAAAAATTACAGGAGTTGTTAGTAGAACCCCAAAAAACGGTCATCGTTACAAAAACGGTGAACACCCACCATTTTGAAATATCGCTGCAAATCACTTAAATGTATTATAAAATTCTGTTTCGCTAACCTAGATTTATTTTGTAGTATTGCGACCTCTTTGGTGGCCTAACCTTTCAGAATGTAACCATTTTATCATGCTTTGTTTCGTTGCAATAAATGTCAGTTTTTCCTAGTCATAATTTAAGACCTCTGGGCTCTACAAAAATCATTGAGCAATAACCATTCGAACATCAATGAGAGTAGAAAACCTTTTACATAACCCAAAAGAAAATCAGATCTCACGAAGTGCTAGACCAAGTTTCAGTTTGGTAACGAATGGGAAACATGTTCTTCTTATCATCTGACATTAATTCAAAAATATCTATTTTTAAGTTACTGTGTCATTTCTCTTCATACGCTTAGAGAACAATAGTCAGTGGTTTTAAATAACTCTGAAGACATTAAAATTGAGTTATCCAAACTTTATTTTAAATATTTAAGATTTTATCCGAAGCGATTTAAAAAATTAGTTAATATGTTTTCATTGTTAGACGTTTCGATTGATTTTAACAACTACCACGAATCATTCTATTTGAATTAATGGAGCCTTTCATCAGTCTTAAAAGACAATAACTTAAACGGGTCGAGTTAAAATTGTTCGTTATTTTTTCAATTTCGGTTTCACTTAAAAAGTAAAAGTTAAATGCAGAACCTAGCTTTAAAAATAATACTAGACCGCGGTATCTTCAAAACCAACTTGCTTTTAATATACTTGTCCCATGTTCTACTTTCCTCGATATTCAATATTTTCTTAAAACATTGGTGAACGTGTTTCTTTTAAAAAAATATAACATTCGTTGTTAAAGAAAAAATAGTTATAAGTGTTGCTTCCCTTTGATGGCCCATAAAATCCTGGTTTTGAAAAAAATCTTCTACTTTATGTTAAAACAATTTGTATTCATTATTTCTGTTTCACAAAAATTGACCATTATCACTATTTTGATTATTTTTAAGCAACTTATTGTACCTTATCATGTTAAATTCCTTAACTGCACATAGATTAACCCCCACTTTGTTGCCAGAAACAAACATACATAAGTATTTTAATTTTTGAAATAAGTCCGATTACTTTTAGTATTCTTTCCACAAACTGCCATTAATACTTTTCTACCTCTTTTAATTTAAAAGATGCACTTGGTTAACCAAAATTCACATTAACCTTCTGTTTTTGCTTATAAATTTATTTAAAAAAAAGTATAGTTTTCTCAATGTAGGCCAATGAAAAGCTTCAAATTTAACAAATTTTAAAATTTTAAAACGTACACCTTAGTAAAAAAATGCCATTAATCACACACCATTTAAAAATTTGCGTTAAACCTTTTCAAAAAACTAAAGAATTTTAACTTGTGCACCATTTAAATGGCCGATATACAACGAAACCTTAAAGAAATCACGAAATTATTTAATTATTTTATTTTATATGAAATTTCAAAAATATTCTGCATGTCCTCAAATATTCTATCAAAAAAATATGAATCCGATCAAATTGTATGATATAAAACAAAAAGAAACTATGTATGTAATTTAATTGCAAAGCAATATACAGATACACCAATGTACTATACCTACTTGTTTTAAAATTTTGAATCTTTATATTAAATTTGTTTAAATGTTTTTTCTTTGTAAATACATACAATTTTTATTTAAGCAATCGAAAAGTAAAGAAATTTAATTTGTTTTTAATTATAACATACAACAATGAACAAATGAAAAGGAAAAATAAGCAAAGCTTAAACATAAAATTATATATAATACTAAAACACAACAAAAAATAAAAAATAATATTTAACAAACAAATAAAATGTAAAATGAAAGATATAAACTTATATTAACAAAAACAAAACAAAATTCCAAAACTCAAAATAAAATTTATTTAAAAACTGAAAGAAAAAACGTTTAAAATTAAAAATGGAACAACAACTGAATTAATAATAATAATTAAATACAATAAAAAACAAACAGAAAAAGAAAATATAATAAATACAAAATGTGTTATTAGATTTTATATTTTTTTGATGCTAGTTTATAAGTGTTTATTTAAGAAAGAACAAAATATTATGTAAAATAAATAAATGGAAGAAAAAAACAAAGCAAAACAAAACAAAAGAACAAGATTAAAAACAAAACAAAAGAAAACACAATAACAAAAGTTTAAAATAAAAGTTATAATATTTGTACAAAATGAAAAAAAAGAAATTGTTGTTTTTTTTTACTGTTCAGAATTTTGAAGTTGGCGCCATTTGGCCAATATCCGGAAAACCGACCATTAAATCACAGGAAGCTCAGGAAGTTCTAATTTCACGGAATAGCCTACGCAAGAGTTAAAAAATGTAAATGGTCTGCCAATCGCATTTCAATCACTTAGCTTATGGGATTCCAGGCGTAAATTGTAAAAAAAAGTTGCATGTGCTTTAAAAACCTTAAATTACTAAACAATGGGCAGGTTCAAACGACATAAGGGATTTGAAAGTAAGGCAAGTTTCTAGTATCTGATTAGCCAGCTGCCAAAATATTACCTTCCAGTTAAGGCAACTTTAATGGAAAGTTGTCTGGAAAGTTAGTCAAGAAAAATCTCCCTAACTATCAAGTCCAGTCTACTTCTGTCAAAATGACAGTTGATCATGTTTTTTCATCCAACTGAAAGCTGAACTTTATGATTTATTTAATTTCTGCACAACTTCATTTAATGCTTTCTGTAAAAGGGTTCCTTGTCAATTTGAAAAAGAAATAGGTAATATTTGTTAAAAATACAAAATACAAATCGTGATGGACTTGTAGCTTGCCTGAGGAGTGTTTTGTAGAAAATAATGATTTTGGTAGTTTTTGTACTATGAACTTGAAGTAGAGGTTTGTGAAGTAAAGTTCTGAATTTTAATTTCATGACACTTGAAAAACTATCTAGTTGCCTTGGTCAAAATGTACGTTCAAAGAATGAAGTTGACTGCAAATGAAGTCCAAATGATGCCCAATGGGAAGGTTCAGACGACATAAGGGACTTGAAAGTTAGGCAAGTTTCTAGTATCTGATTGGCCAGCTGCCAAAAAATTACCTTTCAGTTAAGACAACTTTAATGGAAAGTTGACTGGAAAGTTATTCAAGAAAAATCTCCCCTCCCCTAAATTGATAATGAAATTGGATTAAAGCTCAGCACCACAAAAAGGAGACTGATGAGTGCAAAAGTGGCAAAGCACGAAATAGCTATATCTCCAGCCAAAAAAAAAACAATGAGTGGTAGCACCTTTAAGTTGTTGTTGTTGTTCAAACATTCAATGAAATTGACGGAATATGGAATGGTCAAGTCTAACAAGCTGACATTCTAGTACGAATAGTACAATAAATAACAATAGTGACACTTTTAGTTTTCTTTTAGATAGAAAGAATAGTAACCCCTATTACCATTGGCGTGTCGGATGGATAAACGTGTGAGTGAGAGAAATTTGTATTACCGTTTGCGAATTGAGAACCGTTGATTCGACTTAAATGTCATACATTTTTCGAAGATTGATCTCACTCTATTGTCGTTATGGAATGTTCGTTGATTTGAACGTCATTCGTGTTATTTTTTGTCGAACGTTCATATTGTGTGAGAAAAGGTCGAAGCTTATGTAAAAGAAATGTCGGAAAATAAAACAATGTAAGTACATTATGTATGTATATTTCATTTCTTTTATAAAATAACATGAATCATTGCATTTTTATTCAGCTGCAAGAGAACTAATAAAAATCTGTTCGAAAAGCTAGTCGAACTGATGGAATCGAACCAGAGTCTAGCGAGAGGTGTTGGAGAGTTTGATTTTTCCAAATACAAATCAAAAGGAATATTAGGACCAAATTGCTACAACCCTCAACTCACTTGGGCCACCTAGTGGCGATGGAAAAGAATGGCACAAAGTAATGTGAATTTAAAAAAAACTTTCCAAATAAAACTTTTATTCATTCAACATCAAAAGAAAACTTGCGATGAATAAAGCCGAAGTGGTGGCAACTGGTGGGGGTAAATACTCTCAAGTTTCCTTAACTCCTTTGGAACAAGCTGTGGATGAACTGCTTGGACTTGAGCAAGCTGTAAGGCCAGAAGGTATGTGCTTTGAAAATTCTAAAAAAGAACGGCTTCACTTGTTACAAGGCCAAACGGCAACACAGACAGAGTTGGTAATAATCGAAAAAGAAAAGCTAAGTTTTCTGTCCGACATCGCCAGATTTTTAAGAAAAAGTTACGAAATGCAAAGAGAGAAGCTTGCTGTATTAAAAGCAGCAAAAAAAAGGAAAGAAAAAGAAAATTCTGATAAAAACCGTCGACATGTTGAATATCTGGAAATGGAAACAAAAAAGCACGAATTGGAGATGCTTAAATTTAATTTCAAAAATTAAAATAATTTTTATTTTCTTGTACTTTTTCTTATTATTGTCGCCAATAGTCCTTTCTATTATATTTCTGCCTTTGGAGTGTTGCTTATTGAATAAAAACTGCCTTGAACCAGAACTTACGTTTCTGAAAGGAGTGAGCAAACAAGACGATAGTGGGTAACCGGCGCGGCGTCTCCTAAAATTAAGAAAAAATTATTGAACGACGAAATAAAAATATAAATATTACCAAGGAACATTGAACGTTCTCCTCTTTGGTACCACGTTTCAAGAACTGACTTAACATTACTGCAGATCCATACAAAGGAATCATGGGTCGATCCAGGATATCTTGCGTCAACATAACGAATACAAAAAAAAAACTTGCATTAAAACCCAAAAGCTACTCTCAAGGAAAAAACTTACTATCTTTGCGTTTAAACTGTAATATCGTTTTCTGTTAAGATCGATTCCTATATGTGTTCCGTCAACACATCCAATTACTCCTGGTTACCTGGCCGTTGAAGAAAAAAAGTTTCGTGCGTTTTGTTTTACATCGGATGACATATGTTGAGACTGATCCGTTGGACATAATTTGTCTTCAATTGCATACACAACTTCTTTTAATACTAAGGAAACCGAGGATTGTGACAGGCCTAAGTCAAAATCATTTCCGACGCTGCTCTGATAACTCCCACTAGCAAAAAATCTAAGGGCATAAGCTAATTTTAGTATAGCAGGGATTGAAGAGGTACTTGCATTTTTAAATTGACCTTCTAACTTGTTTAATATAAGAAAACAAAAGCTTCCTTATTTAGTCGAAAATATTATCTGAAACTTAAGAAATTAATTAGAATTAAAAGAACTTCCAGCACAAAATATTTGTTCTACTTACAGATGATAAGGGAGTTCCAAGACATTAGAGTTGTCTCGAAATTCTTGCGCAATTGAAGCATTCTTACTTTTTTCTGTAATTTTCGTTTTCTCCAAAAAAACAAATTTACTTACATATGTATGTATGTATGTATCTATGTTGCTTATCGTTCTGTAATTTTATGAAAATTATCAATTAATGAACACAACAGTTCATGAGTTGACGTTTATTTTATTTATGTCTGTTATTTATTTTTTTTGTATGGTAGCACTGAATTTCGAACTCGAATTGTAAAGTTCGCCAACCGTAGTATGTCGAATGTGTTAGTTCGCTAAAGAAAACATCTCACTTCGAACGTTCGATTCGCCAACCATAATAGGGGTATTGAACCAAAATCTATGAACTTTATGGCTCAGGGTGCGAGGTCATGAAAACCACGACCTCCCTCCTCTTGGATCTCCCATTGTTCAAATTCATCAAATGTACATCTCATCATCAGTCGTAGAATACATCATCAAGACAATAAAACAAAAACATAAGTTTTGTTACGACATTTATTTTTATTAAAATAAAGTTCATTATTTTAAAAAAATCTAACAAAACAAGTTTTGAATTAATTGTTTTGCATTCAGAATTTTGTTTCATTTAAAAAAAAAATCAATATCCTGTCTGCACCTAAAGATTTTAATTATATTATTATTATAATAATTATTATGTGGTGTAGCTTTGTATACGAATTTATTTAATGTTTTATTTTACGATCTTGTACATACAAATATTTGATACAAAGTTGTTTCATAGATTTAAAAAAGTTTTTTTGTCAAATAGTAATTTGAATTTAATTAAAAAAACAAAAATAAGAAAGAAAGAATAAGCAGTATAAAGGTGATATTTTTCTTCAAGGCACATTATCCAAAAAGTGTGTGTCTTGATGGTACATATTTTTAAATTTTTTAAGTAAAAAAATTGTTTTTTAGTTTTTAGTTTTAATAAAATAAGCAGTACATAAGGTATTTTATTAATTAATATTTGTTTATGTTGCTATAATTTTACTTTTATAATTTTTATATGGATTTGGTGATTCACAAAATCAGTGCATTTTTTAAGGAAAAACAAAATACAAAAACAATGTGTACAAAAAAGGATACAAAATATTTTATTGTATTACAAAAGAGAGAGAGAGAGAAATAAACAAAATCATAAACAATATTTTATTGTGCAATTGTTTGTATACAAAAAAAAGTGGTATAAAGCTTGACACTAATATATTTTTGAGCTTTATTTGAGATTTATTTTGGTTGGTTTAAACATAAAAGATTCGTCGTCGTCGTTTCGGTAGCTGTCGTTGGAAAAAGTTTTTTGTTTGTTTAATAATAAATTAATTAATTACAAAAGAGAGAGAAAGAGAAAAGGACAAATTAAATTATATAAACAAAATATAATAAAACAAAAAAACAATCAAAAAATTAAATTGGAAATGTTTGGTTCCTTAGACCGTGATGATGGCGTCAGCTTCAGTGGTTTAACGGCACTAATGCTTCTCCCTCTTCTTCTTTTTTTTCTTCTTTTCGTTGGTGTTTAAAGCCAAGAGAAAAAATGCTTATCGTCGATTGCGTCCAAGGTAGGCTTTGCAATTGGGACAAGTGTGATGTACGTCCATACATTCGTCAATGCAGCATGGAATGAGACAGCATCCAAACCAGCAACTAAAAAGAAATATACCCTTTTGTAGAAATAGAAACTAAGGTTAGAAGGTCTGTACTTACCCCAAAAGTGCAATAACAAATCCAGAGAGATATGCAATCATACCCGGCTCGGTGCGGGTTGTCGTTTCGATCTCTGCATTACATGTTGGACAGATCATGTGCGTGGCAGAGCGTCCAATCGGAACAACTGTCGTCAGGATTGTTGTATTCGTTACTGGATGGACAATTGGAGTGAAGGGACTTGTGGGCTTCACTCCGCCAATGGCTTCCTGATAGCTTGGTGGGGCCGATGGCGGTGGCACGTATGTGTACTGGGGTGGAGTTGGTCCTGGAGCCTTACTCATTTTGATATCCTAAAAACAACAAGTTCATAAGTTTTTCAATGTTATAAAATTCGATGTCAGTCTAGACTTTGTTTTTAAGAAAACTTCATAGAACTATGAAAATAAATTATTAGTAATTTTGAAGCATGTAAGTCTTGAGTAAACAACAGCACCACCAGCTGATTGTTATGTCTGTTTTTTATTTACTTTGCGAGAAGGTCGCGACATCGCGTTTCTATATGATTCTCTATTTATGATTATCTATTTATAAGAAGTGTAAACAAGCACACATCAGAAATGTACCTCATCACTTGACTAACGACTCAATCAACACCCAGGGCAGCAAAGCGCCAGCCTAACGACGGCTACAGCAACAACGATGACAACAAAAGAATGTTTGTTGTCTGTCGTCAGTCAAATTCAAATTTAAATCGACCAATTCTAGATTAGCTTCAATGATGAATTAGTTAACACGACAATGTGAAAGAGAATAAATTAATTGCTCATAATATTCACATTCTGCGACTGGAAGTGGGTGGTGACGAAGCATTGAGGTGGTGGTGGGAGTATGAGGAGAGTCCCGAGAGTAGGATGAGAAGATTCAATTAGTTGCATGCATATAATTTGTGCACTTCAAATTAATTGCTATACTAATAAACTCGAAAAACGTAAAAACGCAAACAAATTTCCAGAAAAAATATCAACTTCAAAATTTAAAAAACAACTTCACACGAAATTCTTCAAGCTAACGAAATAAAATCTCGTACTGCACAACGAAGGTCTTTCTAAATTTGTTCTCGTTTTCGTTCTCGTCAACGATATTCTTTTTTCTGATTCTGATTCAAAGAAGACGACGACGACGATGACGAGAAGAGTCAAGAGGATGGTGAATGGATGACGTCGGTTTCCATTTATGGAACAAATTGCTAAACTTGGATCGACGTCGCATCGCGTCGTCCATCGTCTGTCGACATTAGAGTAGGTTAAGGGTATAGGAATTAGTGTTTTGGATATTTGGAATTATAATTACCTTTGTTTTTGAAATCGATTAAGTTTGAGTTGGTTTTTGTTTTGGAGATTCAGAGATTCGTCGTCGTTCTTGTTTTCTATTCGAGTTACAAAAAATGAGCAACAAAAAGAATGAAAGTTAAACTTTTTGCAAATGCACTTTCTTTTAAAAACAGAACCTATAGAAGGAAATTAGGATTTTTAGTTTAATCACTTCATCTTAAATTAGTTTAAATTCTTACTTTAGATTATTTTGATAAATAGAAAAATTAATTACGATTACGAGGACAAGCACAAGAGAGACTTTTTCGAGGGAGCTTGCAAAATTTATTTTAGAAAATTTTTATTTAATAAATAACAAAGTGAAAAGCAGGATTACCAACTGCGCGGTGGTGGTAATGCAAATTTTTTGGTTTTTTCATGCGATGGTTGGTGGACTTGATGTTTGAAGCATGTAAAATGAATTTTTGGATGAATTTGAAAGTGACAGTAAGAGTGTTCATTTAAGGGGTTAAACCTACCTTAGCTTTTTATGATTCGAATTGTGTGAATGAAATTTAAAATAATTTGGTGCGTTTCGTTTTTAAGATATTAAGATTTTCGTATTTTTACGCTCATGTTATTAAGTTTCTTCAAAATTAGTTTTAAAATGATTTCCAGTTAAAAGTTTTTTAACAAATTCGATTTTTTTTTTATTTTGAATTGATTGATACCTTCATCAATTTTTTTTTGAAAAACTCAAGATTCGTAACGTTGTTGAATTTAAAGTGTTTTTCATTAAGGCATGGACAACTTTCCAGATAGATGAATGTACGTTTGTTTCAAATTTTCCATCGGCTTTTATTATTTCGGCTCCTTGATATTGTATGGAAGTTAACCAAGATCGTTACGCAAAATACGCTAAAATATGTATGTTCTAAACGATGCGCAATCCTTGAGAATTGACTGAACGGAAGCGATATTTTCAACACTTCTAACAACCCGTTGCCTCATTGACACGGCAACATCAATCAACGAATATTTAGATTCCAATTTTTGGACAAAAAACTGAAATTTGGGGAGTTGAAGCCTAATTTCAATAGAAAATGTTTATAATTTGCAGACGTTGCTTTTTCGTGTATTTTAACACGATACAAATGTTGAGTTTAATGAAGAAATTTATAATGAGAGTTCGATGATTGGTGCAGGGGTGCGTTCAAGTTGTCAAGTCCCTATTAGAAAACTAGGTAGTTTTGTAAAACTCTGACAGCCAAATTAATAAACGTCGAATAACGAAGGGTTAGGTCTTATCCTATAGACTAAGTTCAAAATGTTACGAATAAAAAAAAATTTTACTAAGTCACGTTAACTAAATTAAACCACCAAAGAATGTGGTTTAGCCAAAGAATAAGATCCAAATGTGTTATATTTATTCTGAAATTAAAAAAATAAGTGAATAATTTGTATAATAATGTGTGCTAGACTTTTCGAGTTTTTAAAGCAATTCCAATTATTGGGCAATCAGCTATCAACCAACAGAAAAAGAAAAACATACAAAACTAAGTATGATCCAGCGCAAGTGCTAAACGAGCACGATTTCAGGAAGAAATGTAGGTTTTCCAAGGAAAATTTGAGTAAACTTATTGCGGTTGTTAACGATGACCTAAATGGGGACACAAGAGGTAGACAGAAAATAGACACAATGCAATGATAATAATTTTGACAGAAACATATAAACAAGAGAATTCCTTGATGTGTTTACAGATTATCACAATTTGTTTTCGTATGTATACGAATACCTAAGTCTGTGGAAATTTCAAGTTATTGTAGTAGATTTTCTTAAGAAATATTTTGTGAAGGTCACTTTACTATTATACAAACATTTTGTATTTATTCATGGAACATTTTAACCCACAGCTTAACTCTTATTCCCTGGTTTGGCTGTTAAGAATAGACATTTTTTATATCACACAAAATTAAAAAATGAAGAAAAGAAAATCAAAGTTCTTTGGACTTTATTTATTTATTAATTCCCTCCTACTCAGCCAAGAGAAGAGGAAATAATATACGCTTAAGTTAAATACAATTTATTTTGATTATGAAATAATATTATTTTTATACATTTTTCAAAAAAAAAATTACGTTTATTTTGTGTTCTTTATGATCTAGTTCCGGCATCCGGTCCACAAATTAAAGGTAATTTATTTTCAAAACTGAAAGTTTAGTAAAGAATTGCTGCTCTTGCTCTAGTGACGCCAACATGACAGCTGAAGAAATATTAAATATATTCAATAAAAAATCAGTATGCTATTTAGCTCAGATATACATTTGATTGCAGCACAAGATTTTAAGCTCGGAACTAGCTCAGTACCAAAATCCAGGGAATCGCTGAACAACTTCGCTTTATTTGAAGCAAAAATTTAAAATGGATTCCGAAGACAGTCTTTAGCCTACTTTAGGAAAAAAAGCTTTTATTAAACGAATATAAATTTCAAATGATAATTTAACGCTCAAGTTTTACCTACATTAGAAAGCACTGAATATACATATATTCGGGGTTCTTTTCTCTAATCTCTCAAAAATTTCCTCAGATTTCCCATTATTTTGTTTTTGATAGATTCGAAGAGTGAACAAAAATGGAAACACTTATGAGGTTTTTCTTGGGTAAAATAAATTTATTATGTTTCTAGATCTGTTAAAACACAAATTTTCCCTGTTTTTGCATTCCATGGGGTAAAATAAATTAATTTATTTTTGATTTAAGACTACCCGTCTTTACACTAATACTAATGCAATTATTTGAATTACAAAAAAAATGTATAACTGGACATTTGACAGATCTATCGCATTCGTTAATATGTACACGAAGTTACGATTTCATTTCAATTCCAATCGTGTTTCATGCGCCATAAAAAAAATCAATTTTTGACGGAAATCTGAATTTACCCATGAAAAACCCTATTAAACACTAAACACTAAAGGGGCCAGTTATAGGTATGATTGAATTCAATGCGTTTCCTTTTGGTCTATAAACTGATCTATTATAAATTGTTCAGCTGCTCAGGAAACTAAATTTCTGTCTGGAAAATACAAACAAACATTTTTAGCATTTCCTTTGAGAGATTTCTAATCGATCAGTTTATAGTTTGTATTGCTAATCAAAAGAAACATCAAAATATCCATTCAACAAAATTTTCAACTATAGTTATAAATTGGTCCCTATCCCTAATGATCGCTATAAACGACCTGTCAAAAAATTCCAATTATCAGTTGCGATAAAGCCCTTACTAAATGTGAGCTAGGAGCCGATAGTATTCTGCTGCTAGTGCTCCTATTTACCATTTATTAATAGTGTATTTAAAATATGTTATTGATAAGAAAAAATAAATAAATAAATAAATAAATGTGAACTTCTCATCAGAATTATTGTCATTGCCATTCTCGTTGTCGCATTGGAAAATCGATGGATTTAATTTATTTATTCTTTCAAATTACTATTCGGTCCTTTCGACCTTCTACTATGTGTCTTTAAAAAGTTCTTTTTCTTTAAAATGTGTTTTTTGACATATCATTGGCCAAGGCGAAAGAAATTCCCATATTTTCATCTTTTTGAAGATCACACCAAACAGCCAAAACAAGCTCTTAAATATAAGCAAAAAGTAATACATTGTTAACAACTTTAAGTTGCTTGCTGGGGACTAAGCGTTAAAGTTAGCTTAACACAAATGTACCATTTGGCTCTTTATATTTTTTCTTTTTTATTATCCAATAGCTTGACAGATCCGTTTCATAATTTTTAGTTAATTTCACATTTCTTATTAGTTGGAATAGGCCCTTAATGTTCTATCAATAAAAGTAACAATTCTCCATCACTGTTACTCAATTGCACGTTGACCCATCTCTAACGCCTAATTTTGTATCAGTACTCAGTTAAGTATTCAGTTCATTTCAAATTTATTCGTTTTTCGCTGGTGTTCTTCCGGAAGTGCTTACATTTTTTTTTTTTATTTTTTATAAAAATATCTAAGAAAATGTGATAAAAGTGTGAAATTAATGTAAATTAATAATTATAAAGTTTCAGTAAAGTTGAAAATAGCAAGTTTTTCGTTATTTTTGGTTTTAAATTGTAATTTCAAATAAAATAATTTCGCAAACAGAATCTAACGGATTCATTGTCGGTAATATGCGGATACATCATTCGGTTCCGGTAGAAGCTAACACGTTACGACATGTCGTCGTCGTCGTCGGTTTGTTGGAAGTTTCAAAGTGTGTGTTTATTTTTAATAAAATGCAATAATTTCGGTTGTATTAGAATTTCGTTTGTTTTATAATTTATTTCTTCTTGTTTAATAATTTTTCGCGTGTGATAAATAAATTCCTTGAAGTTGTTTGTAATCCACGATGTGTGCTAATTTCTTTGTAAACTGCGTAAAGTTTTCTGTTTTCTTTTTAAATAAGTGTAAATCAATAATTAAAAAGTTGAAGTGAAGTCAAAATTTGTGAGTTCTTCGATATTCTTTGTGTGAAAATGTAATTTCAGTTCAAATCAGTTTGCAAATATAATCTAACGGATTCATTGTCGGTGTTATGCGGATACATCATTCGGTTCCGGTACAATGTAACACGTTACGACATTTCGTCGTCTTCTTCGTCGTCGGTTTGTTGGAAGTTTAAGAATTTCGTTTGCTTTAGAATTTATACTTTTCTTGATTAATAATTTTTTGCGAGTGATAAATAAATTCCTTCAAGTTCGTGTAATCCGCAGTTGTGTGTTTTTTGCGTTTAGTTTTCTGTTCTTTTTATGTGAAATGTGAAAATTAAAAATGGAGGATGTGATCAAGGTCTCCATATTGGAATAATGGTGTCAATTAACTACGAGTATGTTTAGAAGCATTTGGTGGTAAGTTTTTTTTTTGGATTAAATCTCATTTAAATAAAATCAAATAGCTACTCACAAATTTCACAAAAAAGATCACCTGGAGGATTGAAATGTTAGTATTGTGATTTTGATATTCTTGATTTCTTGATTTTCCATGGATTTATCTATCTTTTTATACGACCAATTTTACAGAAAGTTATTTAAAAATCCATGTTCAAACTTTAGATGCCCATATCTCGATAAATACCTATGTACGTTTTTTAGACGTGGACATCGTGAACAAGACCACCTTGAACTTTGAAGGTCTGAAATTTAAGTATTGCGACCTCTTGTTGAGTGGTGCGCACTTTCAATCTCCAATCTTTGAAACTGTTGAGCGTTGTTATGAAAAATTGTTTGAGTCAATAATTTTGGTAAAGCTGTCCATCATGCTGTCATCTAGATAAAATTGTAATTTGTGGGGATTTCAACCTTCTTCACCTTAAATAGACTGTTATGAGGAAATGATTTTTTGTCCTCCTGAACAAAAGGGAATCTTTTCGTAAATCATTTTACTGTTTTAAGCCTTTTTCAAGTAAGTGGTGTTCGAAAGAAAATGGATTCAAATTTTGATCCTCTTTCTCAATCGACCCAGATAATATCAGTCATCACTCATCAGTATACATCAGTCATACTCTGCCCCCAAATTCTTACAGCTATCGATATTTTTATCCTCTGTTGTTCCTTACCTTTAACTTCAACTTCAATCTAAAAGTACACACAATTCGCATCCTATTCTGTATTTTTCTGCCCATTTCTCCCATTTAATTTTGAAAATATGGCTGTTAAAGAATCCATTAATCTTTTTTATAATACACTAAAAGATTTATAATCGTAGCCTTTGTTCTGTGCGTAAGCAAAACAAAAAACTGTTGGAAATTTGTCTTAGCTCTTTAAGTACCTTGGTGGTGCCTATATTCAATTGAAAAGTTCCCATGAAAAAGGCGGCATACCCTGCCTAAACATTTGGAAAAGCAAATGTAACTTGACAGTTTTATTGCCATACCTACATATTGTGACCAAATAATTGTGACCGAAGGACAAATCAAAATTTGTATCCATCCATGTATCATTTGTATCTATCTTAAATTCAGTATTTACCGAATTTTTCACTGGGTCGAATTCTTACAAATTTTCTCAACTTGAATGATGAATGCACTCCGGGCCGGGATGGTTGTTCTGTTATTTTCCTTGAAAATGTTCTTTTTCTCTTTCATATTATCCTCTTTTAAGAAATTTGTATTTATTTGTATCTTAAGGAATATTTGCTAAGATATGGAGAACTTCTTTTATAAAAGAAATTTACAAGATAGGGCTGATAAGGCTGACAGGTCAGGTGAATGTTTGAAAACTTTTTGTATGAACTCCTCAATTCTGTTACAGATCCTTAGCTATCACAGCACAGCTAGGTTTCTTAAAAAGCAGATCCACCCCCATAAACATTGTATAATTCGCTTCATTCACTCTAAGAGCTTTAGAAAGAGGAAATAATGGTGATATGGTCTCTACTGACTTCAGCAAAGCTTTCAACAAAATTTCACACAGTCTTATAGGTTTTAAACCTTCTTCTTTAGATTTTTAACTCCTTTTCATGAAATAGATTATTTCTTACCTTAAGAGTCCTGAATATTGTGTCCGGTTCTAGCCTCTTCGGGTGTCCCACAAGGTAGTCATTTAGGTACTCTCCTCTTTATTGGAATTGGTCTATAAACATTGGCCAATATCCCTTTAGGCAGACGATACGGAATTTTTTAAAATCATTTGCAACACCTGAAGACATATCTTTTCTCTAAACTGGTAGTTTAATAGTTTTTTCCAAATGATGAGTTATTTTTACTATCTTCATAATCATCCAATAAAAATAGTAAAAAAAGGTCTACTTCATATTATTGAAATAATCCATAAGGCCAAACCAGTGTTAGGTTTTGTAAAAAGATGGACTGCAACCCTTAACCCTTACATGATCCTATCGCTTCACTTAACGTTTGTTCGATCACTACTTAAAAAAGATTGAATGTGAAGTTTTAGTACATTAACGAGTGTGCTGGTGGCGCTGATGGTCTTCACCCATTCTCAACTTTATGAGAATAATTTTCTTGTAGACTGCAAAAATGGCGCTTCGGTTGTTCCTCTCCATGAGAGCATAAGGCAACAACTTGGAGCAACTCATACCAATTCTCTTTTTTGATAAGCAATTTTTTTTATAAATACAAATAAGTAAAATCGTAAAATATCTACTAATTCAAAAACTATTTATTGCATATTTTTAGCATTGTACTTATAGAACCACTTTATTTTTTATATCATATTGGTTTAAATTTACACCACAAATGCCACAGGTTCGGCTCTTTTCAAAGCCTCCTTTGGTTGTGATTTCAAAACAAATAAAACTTGATGGCTTCTACTTCCTATAAAACAAACATAACAGTTAATCAAACTCTAATTGGATCAATTAATTGATCTTTTCTATCAATAACAAACCTGGCATTCTAGTCCGAACCACACTTTTGAATCCATTATCTCCATTAACTTCATATCGTACATCTCTTACATATCCACCAGGTTCTAAAAGTCCATATCTTCCATTAACTTGGATACCTTTTCTATCCTCCCAATGATCCAGTGTTACACCACTTTCAGGATGATCAATGACATATCGAAACGAGTAATTAATCTTCATGAAGAAACAAAAGAAGAAAAATTAAAAATCAAGGTTTTCAGAAAATTATATCTTCTCGCCTAAGAAGAAAAAAGTAAAAGTAGCTTTTTACAAGCTTTGTAAAAACATGATTTCAAGACCATATGTCTCGAAACTGATCCAAGGTCATTTCTTATGGTTCTTTACGAGCTTAATATTGCTATGTATGTTTATTGATTGAACGCACTCTAAGAAAGGGAGTTAAAAAGAACAAACTTGATATAACCAACTTTTCTTCATCACCATCGTCGTCGTCGTTGTCGTTGTCGCCGTTGCCATTAAAATGGTTATTTAATAAATTTATGATTATAGATTCGTCACAGTTGTGTCCGGGAGCAATTAAGGTGTCTAATATTAATGATTATTATTTGTTCTCATACATATATCATTTATTAACTACATACTAGATAAATGCACTTTTAATTAAAAATTATAAAGCCGCTTAGTCTTAGTTTAGATTGGACTTACCTCATCTTCAATGTGGTTTTTCTTGTAGTCACTAAAGAATTCCATGAACTGGCAAGAGACTGTTGTGGTAGCAATGAAGAGCAACAAAATTGTTGCATTGAAGGAGACCTGGGGAAATACATAAATGTTTGCATAATCATAAGGAACTTGTCAATGGATTTGTTTCCAAGAGAATAACAAATACGTTCCACAAAATAAACACAAATTGAGTTTTTCAAGAGTATGTATGTCTGTTTCTGTTTCTCATGCTTTAAGTTCTATTGAGTAAAATTAATTGATTTATTTTTGATTTAAAATTAATTTCAAATAAAGAGTCAAAAAAATTGATCTGTTGAAGAAAAAAAGGATATGTTCCACAATCTGTCTCACAAAACAAAACAAACCTTTTTAATTGGTAAAGTTACATTATTTATTTTTGTCTATCAAAATGTCAAAATTCTATGTTTTTGGTTCCATTGGGAAAAAATTGATTTATTTTTGATTTAAAATCAGTTTTCAGCAGTTTTTCGAGAAGTTTAGCTGTTAGTTTATTAAATGTCAAGAAACAATTTTCATTCAACCCTGACTTAAAATTTTACAGGTAATTCGACAAACTGGAAAGAAAATACAACAACACAATGGCAAGCAAATGAAAATTCAAACACCAATGTGATAGATTTCAAAATCAAGAAAAAAGTTCACAAAATTTGATCTTTCGTGAACAAATTGAATATGAACGTTCCAAAACTTTTCTGGCAAAAAAAATACAAACGGAGCTTTTAAGGATTTTGAAGTTTTTCATTGGTAAAATTAATTGATTTCTTTTTATCTGTCAAAACAGTTTTTTTAATTCCGTTGATTAAAATATGTAAATTTATAATTGATACTTCGAGGGAGTTACCCTTCCTTAAACAACATCAATACAATTGTTATCTGTCAGTTAATTAATTTCAAATTAAAATAAATTTACCATACAAATTGTGCGTCAAATATTTTCGAATTTCTGATTCAAAACTGGCTTTCAATTTGATAGTGATGAAATATCACTTGTTCGACAAACTTTAAAGGCAAAAAACAACAATGATAAGTAAAATTTAAATTGGCGTTCCATTTGCAATGAAAAAATCAATTTTTTGGATTGAAATCATAATTTCCCAAGTTCCCAAGCTTGGTAATTCTTATAATTAGAAGGCTTAAAGAGTTATTTACATGAGCATAACCAACAAACATTAATGAAAGTAGAAAAGTTATTGTTGGATCTTTAGGGAACTAGATTCATACAAACTCCAAAGAAACTTGAAACTTGCTTTTACGTTCCACATACGATCCACACTTCATAAATTGGTAAAAAGTCAAACAACAATATGATGGAAATGTCAAAACTAATGAATAATCACCTACTTTTTTAAACTTATGACTAATACCACTCCATATTCTTAATGTGTAGCTCAATAGTAAATTGATAGTCATTTCTTGAAATTAATGTTCTTCATAATTATAAAAATGTAGTTAAGTTTTTTTTGCTTAAAATGTCGCCAAAGAGACTTGAAATTTGTATTAGAAATCGCCTAACCTATTTTCAATATTATTATATACAATATATATTATATTATATATTATTAATATCAAACACATAAAAGTTCTTCAAAAACTATTAAACACTTCTGTCTATTAAAATAATTGAGAGAACAAAATTATGTATCGCAAATTTTCTATTCCATTCTACTAATTGTCAAACTCTATTCGCATTCCACACTTCATAACTTGGTGAAAAGTCAAACACTAATCTGATAAAAATGTCAAATGTTTGTGAAATAGAAATTGTGGAAGGCATTCGTTTAATTTCTATGATCTCCTAGATTTATTGAAACAAGATAGAGCCAAAAGGCTGTGGATTGATTTTTTATTTACCAAACAGAATCATGAATTTTTGGACGACAAGTTCACATCCATTGGAAGTGAAATATAATTCCGTATGTGAAATATCAAATGGAAGTAGGTTTTCCTTGATTTTTCTGTCAAAGAGGAAATCCGGAACACATTCAATCAACTTCTATGCATAATAAGCCCATATTTTTGGAAACAGAAGAAGTGTTAAAAGGTTGTCGATTAATTTTGCATCTAAAAAATAGAACTATACGTTTCTGGACGCCATATTAACATCAATGCAAAGTGAAATTCAATTATTTTTGAAAAATGTCAAAAGAATGTATTTTTCTCTTATTTTTCTTTGAAAGAAAAAATGTGGAACGTATTCACTTAACTCCTAAGGTTATGCATTTTGACACTCCTACATTTTTCGAAATAAGCAAGAAGTGTCAAAAGGTCGTGGATCGTATCCTATATCCACTTAATAAAAAGTGATTGCTTACAAATTTGTATCTAATATTTCCGTATTCAAGTTAAATAGTTAAATTCAATTTTTACTAAGCCCTCCACTATAATTGATTATAACATTAAATCAACAGATTTTCCAAAAACAAAATTACATCAATCTCACTTAAAAAGTAGAAAGATTATCTTACCTTTCTAAATAAACTATATAATTCCCTGCCAAAGTCCTTTAACACGATACACAATCCAATAATCAAATCACTCGCTTGGTGCAATTTCATAGCTTTTATACAAATAGAAACATATCAAGTTTCATTATTTTCCAAGTGACCCCATCAAGTGATCTCATAAAAAGAAAGTCGTCAGTCAGTCAGTCAGTCGTTCTTTGACTTTCAAAGAGAAAGCAAGTGATTAGTAGCTAATTTTAAATTAAAAAAAGTAAATTGCATTTGTAAGGTTTTAGTGTTTTAAGAAGGCAGTGTGCCACAGTTTTTCTTAAGTAATCGACAGCCTAGTGGAGGTGGCGTCGGAACACAGCTCCAAGGGTCGTGGGTTCGAATCCCGTGCGGAGCGCACGAAAAATATTGCAGCTTTTTTCCATAATCGAGAAATAGCAGATTTTATTGATTTGGAAGAAAGGCAGATGGAGAAGGAGAGAAAAGCAGGGGTATCGAAAGATACCTCTGCCAACACATCGGGTGATGTTACGGTGGTGTCAGCAGCGGTACCGAAAATAACATCGACAACATCTGGTCAGGCATCAGACCAGGGCATAGCGGCAGCCACTAACAAAAAAAGAAAGCTGAAGAAGCATAGCCCAAACAAAGTGGAGAGGGCCAACTCCGCTAAGCGGCGGGATATGCGGAAGGAAATGGACAGTGGTAAAGGAGGAATTACCACCGAGAGTGAGTATTCAGACTACGCTGAGTCTGAAAAAACTGAATATGTGTCCGAAGGTGGAGAGGGGCTCTTCAGGCCTCCGAATATGGATTTAATCCTATCGGAGGCAGAGCCAGTCCCGCCGAAAACGAAGGCTTTGGAGGTAGTGGCGGACCTCCAAGATGAAAGAGAGCTGATTCAGGCCCTGCAAGCCAAACAGGCAGACATCAGCCAACAAGAGGAAAACCTCAGAAAGCTCAAGGAGGAAATGGAGCCCCTCCTCAGTCAGCTTAAGCTGAAACAAGAGGCGCGCCGTAAGCAAGAGGCAGCCCAAAAACAACAGCTGCAAAAACAACAGCAGCAAAAACAACAGCAACAACAACCACAGCAGCAAAAACAACCACAACCCAAGCCCGCTTCCAAATACACAGGAGCGGAGCAAATTAAAAAGACGCCAGCAGCAGCGACAGGCCCAATTGCTGAGGGCCCATCGACTTCGGCTAAGCCAAATCAGCAGCAACAACAACAGCTACAACCAAGGCAACAGGAGCAACAGAAACAGCAGCAGCAGAAGCAGCAGCAACAGAAGCAGAAGCAGCAGCAACAGCAGCAACACCAGAAACAACCACAGCCCAAGAAGGAGAAGGTGCCACCAATAAGGACCCATAGAGTTGACCTGGACGACATAAAACAGGTATGTAAGTCGGCCACTAAGGGCAATTTTTGTATTAAAATCCTTAACGAAAAAGAAAAGAATTATTCGGTCCAGTGCTTCTCACTGGCCGAATACAACTTAGTAAAAGGGTTATTAAAAGAGGCCACAGCTGAGTTCTTCAGCTTCACGCCTAAAAGCGAAAAATTAAAGACGGTCCTACTGAAGGGCATAAGTTCCTGCACGGAACCAGAGGCGCTCTTAGCTGAGCTCCGCCAAAAAGCCATCGACGATCTCGATTTTATCGGGGTCAAGCCTTTCACTACGGTGAAGTCCAGGCGAGGGGGTTACAGGCTGCCAATGTTCCTTGTAACATTATCGCCCCAAAGTAGGCTTGAGAGTCTGAGGGAAATCAAATGCCTCGACTATCAAGCCATACACTGGGAGACATTAAAAAGGCACGACGACATTTTACAATGTACGAAGTGCCAGAGGTTTGGCCATGCCGGAGCCAACTGCAATATGCAGTTGCGCTGCGTCAGGTGCTCCGAAACCCACATCAAGGGAGAGTGCAAGCTGGGGAATGAGCGGGTTGAGGATTTGACCCAGCTCAAGTGTGTCCTCTGTGGAAACCAAGGGCACCCGGCTAGCTATAGGGGTTGCCCTAAGGTCCAACAAATCAAACAAAAACAGGCCAGTCAAAAAGCCGAAGAAAGTCGAACAGTTCGACAGGCTCCTACACAAAAATTCGTGGATCCCAAATTTTCCTACGCCCAAATGGTGTCAGGGAATGGGAACACGAGACAGGCTCCACCAACGGTTGCCCAAAAGGCCCCTGTGCCTAAGGCACCAGAGGTGCAGCCTGACATTGTAGCCTTGTTGTTGAACATTCAAGGTCAACTTACAGGACTGCAAAGTCAGATAAAGGAGCAAGGCAAAAGGGTAGACCATCTCTACTCTTTGTTGCCTGGCCTGGCGCAATTTAGACCATAATGGGCGCGCTGCCGGAGACGCGCCTAAAAGTCCTAGCTGTGAATGTAAATTCACTGATTAGGATTGAACGAAGAGCCAATATGTTCCAATTGTTGAAAGACTACAGTCCCGATGTGTTTATGGCTAGCGAAACTAAGCTAAACCACAAACACAAATTGACTCATAAAAATTACAATATCGTAAGAAGAGACCGGCCCGACTCCACTCAAGGGGGCGGTGTCGCTCTCTTTATACGAAAAGGCATTAATTATAAAGTCATATACAACAATGAATTGCGAAAGCTCAAGACGCTAGAAGTTTGCGTTGTATGCATCTCTCTCACTCAAGGGAAGCGGATGTATATGATTGCGGCTTATGCGGCTGGAGCTCCGCAGGTTACTTACTTTGCTTCAGAACTCGAGATTCTTTTTAGGGAACTGAAACTGAGCTTGGAAGAAAACTATTTCATCTTGGCCGGTGATTTGAACGCAAAACATGAAGATTGGGGAAATCAACATAGTAATCCCAGAGGTAACCATCTTTTTAATTTGATGGATCTTTACAGCGTTGAATATGGCGTCGACCTGCTGGCTACTGAAAAGCCATCGTATCCAAGAAGCGGCTCCTTTCTGGATCTTTTGCTGTACGACACAAGACTGACAGTTACAGACAAAGTGGGTAATCACCCCCGTAACTGCTTACAGACAGTCGAGTACGACAGTGATCACTGCGGACTGGCTGCTGTAATGCAGATACCGAACGAACGCGTGGAGTTGGAGGAATACGTTGCAACGCACTCTTACAATTACAGTAAGATGCGCTGGCCTCGTTTCACCAACGCCTTAGCGAGAGAAATTCGTTCGAGTGACATAGCCCCACCAAACAACAGAAACCTGACAAATTCAGAAATTGACCAACATTTACAACAGATGGACGAAACAATAAAACGAACAATGGAACGGACAATACCAAAATACAAAGAACGGGACCAAATGGACGCTTACAGAAACGCGACTATTGACGCACTGCGTAAGCACAAGAGTGGCTTACTGACAAGACTCAAAAACTTGTACAGACGACTGACAGACCCACACGACTTGGATGTTAGGACACTGAAGTCGTCAATAAAAAATGTCAATCTGTTGATTAAGGAGAACTACAGGTTATCAATTAACAAGTACTGGGATCGTAAGATCCGGTCAGTTAATTCCAGTGACCCTGGTATGTTCCCTAAAATCAATAAGATATTTAGGAAAAAGAACGACAATGACCTTCCGTGTCTGAAACTCCAAAGAACTGAAGAGAACAGAGACGTACTCATGACAGCGCAAATAGATCCAGAAGAAGCCATCTTTGACGATGACTTTTATATAATTGAAGATCCGAAGGAAAAAGTGGAGGCGGTGGGAGCTGCTTTCCAGCAAGTGTACAAGGTGAATGTTAGCATTCGCCCCAACCACGACCTGGAAAACAGAGCCCTACTTAATCACTTTTATCTTCGAAATGATATAACACATTGGCGATCTGAGAACCGCGGTTTTATGCGGTTCGATGACGATACCTTGGCAAATGCCATAATCGCCGAGCAAACGGGACCAAGTCCCTTTTTAGTGACGAAGGTTGAGCTTCAGCTCATCTTCAACTCAATAAAAAATAAAAAGTCAGCAGGTGTCGATGGTATATCCAACGTTGTACTAAGACATTTACCGATGGAGGCAATTGACATTTACACCACACTCTTCAATAATGCACTGAATAATGCATATTATCCAGTGCATTGGAAGACCGCTGTGGTTCATCCTCTCCCGAAAAAGGGAAAGGACAACTCCAACCCGTCAAATCTTCGGTCGATAAGTCTTCTTCCGAGCATCAGCAAAGTTTTCGAAAAAATAATCAATAGGGCTCTGACTAAGTGGGCTGCGGACAACAAAATAATTCCGGATAAACAGTTCGGGTTCAAGGCGGGTCATGACACAATTCATGCTGCGTCTAAACTCGTTTCTGATATCCAATGGAATAAAACAAAACAACAATGCACAGGTGCTGTTCTGGTTGATTTGGAAAAGGCCTTTGACACCGTATGGTTAGAGGGTCTTTACCTAAAACTGAGCAGGCTTGGCATAAGCAAGCCATTGTTGTATATACTTTATGATATGCTTAACGGTAGAAAGTTTGTTGTCAAAAGTGGCAATGTAACTTCTACCACAACATTCTTAATTAAAAATGGTCTTCAACAGGGAGCGGTGAATTCGCCGATTCTCTTCAGCATTTACACCAGCGATCTGATAGGTAGTCTTACAAAGGCAATTGCGTACGCCGACGATCTTATTGCGTACAGAACGGCCCGAAAGGTTGAGGTTATTAGAATTCTCTTGCAGCGTGATTTCGACAAGATTCAGCGATATTGCGACGACTGGAAACTGAAAATAAATGTCCAGAAGTCGGAGACAATTCTGTTCCGGACTCCGTTGGCTAGGGCCACGAGGGATACGCGCAAGAATTGGCGCAAGATGGTTATCGTTGATCTTCACGGGCAGCCATTAGCGAGCAAAAGTGTAGTGAAGTACCTCGGTATCTGGTTAGATCAGTATTTATATTTCGACAGACATATAAATGCTGCTCTGACCAGGGCCAGAGGAGCCTTCGCTCTGACGAAACGGCTGTTTTTTAGCAGTCGGCTTGACCCCAGAGTGAAGGTAAGTTGCTACATGGCCCTCATACGGCCGATGATCGTTTATGGTTGTCCTGTGTGGTTCAACGTTGCCCCTTCCCAGATGGAGAAGTTTCGGGTGTTCGAGCGGCAGTGTTTACGACGCTGTACCGGCTTATATCGAACAGCCGAATCTTCTTACGTGCATTACTATTCCAACGAGGTCCTATACAACGGGGCTCGAATCAACAGAATTGACAATTTCGTGATAAAACTCATTCGAGGTCACATTGCAAGGGCTATGTCTTCGACCAACAATTTAATTTTCGGGGCGTTCTATCCGAACGACGAGTATTTTGAAAGTGCACGCTTGAGCGGCTTCATTCCACCAGAGGCATTCCTCTTCTTAGACAGATGCGGTCTGATACAGGATAGATTGGCAGTTCCGCTAATCTACCACGTCAGACGACGAACCGTGAATAGGCGACTCCTGTACAATCGGGACGTCATGGCACAAGGCGGAGCAGAGCTCCTTCGGTTCAGTAGGGCTGTGTCCGAACGGGACCGAAATGATAGGGTGAAGCAGGAGAACCAGTTTTGGTGGCTTCAATCGGCACTTGATAGTGAGTAGTCGGGATGGGGTTTTAAGCCTTGGCCGGCTTACATACTTGTTTTATAGTTTTAGGGTTTAGTTTAAGTAGAATAGGCATGGTGGCACAAAAAACAAAGAATATACAAAAAAAAAAAAAAATACAAAAAATACAAAAAAAATACAAAAAAGAAAAATACAAAAAAAAATAAAAAGAAAAAACATGGAATAAAAAAAATAAGACAACAATATATGAAAAACAAAAAACGTTAGATAGTTAGATTTGCTGCTGTGGTTGTTCTAGTTTTAAGTAGTTTATAGGTAGAATAGGTAGTTTTAGTTAGCTTTAAGTTTTATTTTAAGGACCTTATTTTAAGTAGTTTTTAAGTAAAAATAAAAAAGGACATTAATATTAGTTTTTTTTGAAATTTTCTAATGAATACAAAAATAAATAAAATGAATTAAAGTTAAATAGATCTTAGGGCCGAAAGGCATTAGCATTAAGTGTTATTGTTTAACTTAGAGTGTCCGTGTGGGACCAGTAAGTTAGTTGTAAGTTATGGTTAATTAGGCTAGTTTTATGAATTTTTGTCTAGCTTTAAGATAGATTTAAGATTGAATTAATAAAAATGAATTGAAAAAAAAAAAAAAAAAAAAAAAAAAAAAAAAAAAAACATAAAAAGAAAAAACCAAAACTCTAACCTGCAAATCTCATATTATCGGCTTCACACTTGGGTATGTCCAAAAATACTTTGAACTATCCGATATTTTTTTGAAATCGCTAGATCAACATCAGAGCCAGCATTCAAATTGAATTTGCAAGTGAGATTGGCATTCGACTTCAAACTTAACTTCTGTCCAGACTCAAGAGCTTCAGAGTAGAGTTCCAATGGTGCATTGGGTAGGTAAGGTAAGGTAAGGTAATGGTATAGGTAGAAAATACCTTTTAACTTATATGCATATAAGTGCCATAAAGGTGGTTCCACTCTTTGTAGATTTTGAACGAAAGGGTTATTGTTACAAGTTGTATACGAGTACGATTACCTATTCGACACTCTACGACTACGGTGCTCGTATATCTAATAAACGAGTAGCAAGTAATCGTGCCACAAAAACACAAAAGTGGCGAAATGGTTTGCTTCAATTGATGTGCTACATGTTGTTTACAAAATAAAGGTTCCCCATAATGATCAAGTGAGAGTAAGTGCAAGATTGCAGGGTCAGATACAACTACTTGATATACTTCTTGAGACTCTGAGAGTTCGAATTGGTGGAGTACCTAAGTATTTATCTGGAATCTGGTGCAGGAGGAAGTTTTAGTTTTATTTTGTTTCTTTCTCGTGCAGTCCAAAGGAAATAGATGGTTTGTAAGTTATATTTAGAAGGTACATGCGGAGCGGACTGGACTGCGTCTAACCACTGCACTACTGGACTTTGGGTGGGTATCGATCGTAATATGAGGGTGGCTATTCTGTTGTATGATTTGGAGGAAGGCGCGACTGACAGGGTTTTAGTTTTACGTTTTACCATTATAGACATTAGGGAAACCAATTGGAATGGCAATCGCTTTGGAGTATTATAGACGCTTTGTATGGAATTTTGATATCGCTAACTAGATGAGAATTGGATGGTGTGAAAAACAAAATTTTATGGTGGCATATAGGAAAGTGGGAATTATGTTTGTTGAATCTATAACGAAGCTTGTGTGAAGGTTGCTTTGAGGAAATTATAGAAGACTACGGAAATGAAAGGTTTAAGTCTTGAAGCAAGTCCAGCTTGCACTCTTTAAAGGGATTACGACTACCCTTAATATGTGCGAGCGTTAAGAAAATAAGAAAGGATTTGAAATGTGATATCAGTGCTTATTATTAGAAAAGTTTTGAATCTCAAAATGGGAGGTAAAAACAGATCTGGACAAAACCCTACACATTCTTGATGTCCGGCTGAAAAAAGAATCTCTATATTTGGCGCAAGGTCTGGAATTGAGATCAAAGTAAAATGATAGGGTGTTTTTCCTGCATTAGAAGTTTCGATGGTTGTTGTGAATGGTTTGACAGTTGAAAAAGTTAAAATTTTGTTGAAATTTTTGTTAAATAAGGATAATCATTAGGAATCGTTTAACGTCAGAATAACGCGTCGAAATGGTGGAAATTTATTCAAAAAATTAAATCTGTTCCAGAAGTGTAAAGAGTACTTCTTTCAAAAAATGATGAAGTTAATTTCTGGTTCAATTTCTTTGTCAATATGTATAATTACAGTATATGGCGCGAAGAATATCCTCAATCCATTTATGAACTACCACTGCATCCATTAAATTTGACTGTTTGGTGCGTAGCGTTGCCAGATTTTTTAAACAGCTAACCGGGACAAATGGTTTAAATGATGAGAAATCCCGGGAATTCGACATTTTGCCCGGGACAAAATAAAAAAATGCATGTATATTTATATTAAAATAAATAACTTCTTGCTTGGACAGAATATTATTATCTGAAAAGTCATATCGTTTTCCTATGTATTCAATGAAATTAACATAAAATCTTATAAAGTCATTTTGCAAATGCTTTTTGACATCCAAACTCGAATCAGATAGAAATTCTCTTACTCTGCTACCGAAAAACTTATCACTTAGTCTTTCCTTAAACTTGGTACGAATTTCGTGCATTTTCAAATGCATTTCAACTACAGTGAGAGAATTTGATTCAATGTGTTTCATTGTTATTTCAACCGAAAACATCACGTTATGAACAAATGATAAATTAGCAAGCGTTTTTCTTTCTTCGCACTCTGTTTCAATAGCTTTATCAATAAGACGAGGACATTCGTTTCCAGATTCGTGAAAGTGTGACTTAAGAGCAGGCCATGTTTTCAGTAATCTTTCCACAGCTGGGCCCAATGATACAAATCTGGTAGTTACATGTTTTAATATTAATGTACGACTTACCTCTTTCGGAATCCAAACACAATTTGCAAATTTTGATCTTGAAATAATATTTTGTCAATTTAAATGACAGCTGTCAGGTTGCAAAATACATTATTCGTTAAGTTAGGTTTGTTTAATTGAAATTTTAAAATCAATTTCTTAAGGTTAAATCACAATGTAGCGATTAATCTGTATTAATGAAAGACATTTACATTGGGCATTATTTTTTGTGATTTTCAGTAAAAACCCGGGAAAAAAGCTGTCCCGGCGGGACACTTAAATTTATGCCTTAAAACCGGGACGTCCCGGGCAAACCGGGACGTCTGGCAACGCTATTGGTGCGGTATACCCATTGGCGGCATCATGGGTCCTTATTTGTTTCGAAATGAGAAAAGAGCTTCTATTACGTTCAATGGATAGCGCTATCGAGCCATGGGGACTAATTTTTTGTTTTCGAACATAAATGACATAAATATCGAAGATATTTAGTTCCAATAAGACTTAATTCTACAACCATTTTATTACCAGAAGTGTTCATGCTACCGAGCCCCCTCATTCGTGTGAATTAACGACTTTGATTACTTTTGATGGGAAGGACTGTTTTAAGCTAGCATTGTAAACTAATATTCAAGGCAATATTGACGCCATGTTGCCATTGAAAAAGGAGTGAAAAATTGTATTGATCAAGTGGCCTCGTAGCCGTCTTGACATTTGTCGTTCAATTTCTTGCATCGCCCTTTTTTGACATAACGAACCCTAGTGAAATATTGAGTCACATTTCTTCCCTTAAAAAGTTAACATCTTTTAACTCTTGAACCTAACTTCGAGATTCGTTTTTTAGCCGTACTTCGCGAATGTGTTTAACCATATATTATCTTCTCTGTCATTGCAATGTTCAAGAATTCATAAGAAATGAACAGCAACACCTCAGTTCCAACTCCTTAGTTTTTCCACTGCGTCTCTGGTGTAATAAAGATATACAAAACTTTTAGAGTGTGTTTGAAGTTTGAAGAGCGATTAAGGTTTGTGGAACCTATGTGGGAACTTCGAATCCACGTCCACAGAACAGCGCAGTACAGGAAGACCGCGGATCAGGTGGCGCGCACTAGTGGAAAGTGACCTCACCCAACTTGGAGATGGCGCAACTGGCGACATCTAGCTAGGGACTGAGCTAGATGGAAAAGTTTGTTGGGTGAGGCCTTAGTTCACACAGGACTGTAGCGCCACCTTAAGTAAGTAAGTAAGTAAGTTAGTAAGTAATTAAGTAAGTAAGTAAGTAAGTAAGTAAGTAAGTAAGTAAGTAAGTAAGTAAGTAAGTAAGTAAGTAAGTAAGTAAGTAAGTAAGTAAGTAAGTAAGTAAGTAAGTAAGTAAGTAAGTAAGTAAGTAAGTAAGTAAGTAAGTAAGTAAGTAAGTAAGTAAGTAAGTAAGTAAGTAAGTAAGTAAGTAAGTAAGTAAGTAAGTAAGTAAGTAAGTAAGCAAGTAAGTAAATAAGTAAGTAAGTAAGTAAGTAAGTAAGTAAGTAAGTAAGTAAGTAAGTAAGTAAGTAAGTAAGTAAGTAAGTAAGTAAGTAAGTAAGTAAGTAAGTAAGTAAGTAAGTAAGTAAGTAAGTAAGTAAGTAAGTAAGTAAGTAAGTAAGTAAGTAAGTAAGTAAGTAAGTAAGTAAGTAAGTAAGTAAGTAAGTAAGTAAGTAAGTAAGTAAGTAAGTAAGTAAGTAAGTAAGTAAGTAAGTAAGTAAGTAAGTAAGTAAGTATGTGGAAACTTTTTACGAAAGAGAAATTCTGAGCAAAAGCACGAAGAGGCCTTAAAACAGATCATTGAATTATATTTTTAAATCGGTTCTTCCTAAGCATATGTAGCTTTTTATTCTATGACAATTTATTTCAATAAATGATTTCATTTGCTTCAATTTTTCAAATCCTTTTATTATTTATCTTAAATTCCATGAAAAATACAAATACATAGCTCTCAGTAAGTTTGTCAAAGTGAAAAATTACAGTCCACATTTGATAAACTGACAGATGATAAATTCTACAAACTGTATCATTGTTTTACTGGTTCCTAATGTCATTATCCTTGAAAAGTCCATTTTGACATTTGTAAATACTCAAGTGAGAGTGAGAATAGATATATTTCCAATTTCGCTAAAAAGACCTACTGGCATACAAAGAGATTTCAGGTGCAGGGTCAAAAGTCCACAAGTTAAAAGTCATTAATGAACCACAAAAAGACCCTGCGCTGAGCTTTCAATGTCATTGCCGAAATAAACTTTAACCTCAAAATGTATGTTTTTTTGTTTGGGTTTCAAAACATTTTTGCAACAATTTGAATTCCCCGAAAAGAATAACATACATTTAACTTACCCAGATTTGTTTAAAAGACTTTGATTAAACAGAAACACTCAATTAAGACAATTTGTTTATGAGTTCCCCTAAATCATAAATGATTATTATTAATCACCTCCCATATATTTCCATCTTAATTGCGGTAGCATATTCATCAACCGGACAAAATAAATTTCCCCATTTGAATATAAATAATATTATGTTGTATAAAAAGTAGGCAAACAAAAACAAAAACACCACACACCTCTCACGCAGTGTGACACCACTTACTCACTTATAAAATACGCAAAGGCGTATCTTCGAGTTCAGTGGATCTTGTATTATGATGTTGTTGGTGGATCCAATAAATAATGCAACGCAAACTCCATAGGAAAATGTTGAATAATATTTGCTCTAATTACTTTGAAAATTGCAACATCATTTTCCCAAAACAGGTACCCTCAGCGGGTTCCAGACAAGAGCCAGAAATATGTATAAGTAGCTTAGCTGGTCTGGTATAACTTGTAACACTTCTCACCAGCTTTTACTTATACTCGTACCTTACATATGGATGAAGTCTTAAAGCTACTTGTTTGGATGTCTAGTTAAATAAAACACTTCCACTTTTCCCATGGTTTTTTACTCTATAGCTAGATATATCTCTATCGCTGGGAGAAATTATGAAATCATTGGCAATCAACAAGGACTAACTAACTTGTTGTTTGAGCTTTGAATTGAATTGGCCAACAGATGCATTGTGTATGTTTTGAAGATAGGAAAAAGTATAACAAGTAAACTGCGAAAATCGAAACATATACATATTTTGGTTTTACTTCGGAAATGTATCAGAGGGTCATAGAAACGATTTTAAATATACATAACATTAAGATACAGTGGTAATAAAAAGTATTCGGTTAAAAATTGTAATTCATTAAGATATACTTCCAAATTTTGACTCCTGGCAAAAAAATCGCTGGAGAAAAATCAGTCTAAAATTAGCTTTTTATCGGAAAGTGAATGCGTGAAATTTTTTAACAGGAGTGAAATGATTCATTAATTTTTTAAATTGAACTTTTTTGCACCAGGTCATCTAATTCTTTTCTGTCTCACAAACCCTTTAATTTATATCAAGAGCCGCGTGCAAAATTTTGTGGAAGGTACTCATGTTTTTGCAGAAAAAACATTTGAATTTTATTTTATAAACTTACAAAAATCATAGCTTTTCCTTTAAAATCTTAACTTTTATTTGGAACGTGAAAAATTACTAAGTGAAAATTAATGTGGAACGTATTCATATTTTTGGAGGAAAAAGATCAAATTTATCCATGGAGTTTTTTAAAGATTTGACTAAGTTTATGAATTATGAATAATAAATTGAGTAAATTAACTTAACTTGTGGAACAAATACCAAGTAAAAATGAAAAATGTTTTTGGAACATATTCAATTCATGTTTCAAAGGAAAAACGATGAAAACTAAATTTCATGTGATTATTTTATACTTTGAGGTTTAAACTTCATTCAAAATGTGAAGAGGAAAAAAGTTAAAAATTAAATTTCTTTTGTGCGGAATTTTTGCAATTATTTATAAATTATATACAACCATAACTTTTCCTTTACCGATTAAAATTCACGTGGAATATGTGAAAATAAGACGTGAAACCTTAGTTGGAACTTATTTATGTTTATGAAATTGCTTTCTTGAAGAATATTTGCAATTTTGTTCGTTGAAATCATCACTTTCCTTTAAGATTTTAAATTCACTTGGAGTGTGGTGAAAAATCACGTGAAAATTAAAATTTCGTAGGAAAAGACTTGAAAAGAATTTCCTACATATA